>JAECXG010000822.1:49267118-52051736 GCA_018152135.1 Drosophila paulistorum | reverse complement strand
AAACCAACATCTTGGACACAGCTGAAGCTACATACAGCAGCGACCTTTCAAGCGTGACAGGCCTCGTTTCTTATTAGCAGCAATACCAGGGACTGCACACCGATATGCTCCAATAGCTCATCATCAAACGATTCTACTCTAAATGTGGAAAAATCTTTAAATGGCAAACCTCATCGAAAACCCCAGCCCATACCCCATGAAAATCCATAACCCACTGACGTTGCCATGGAAGAAGACACCAACTTGAGTTGCGGAGGAAAACAACTGTTGTTACTGCTGACACTTGAGAACATTACTATTGCTTCTAAACAGCAAAATACTGATACAACTACAAAAAAACAACCTAAATGAGAGATAAATAAATATAAATACTCTGGCAGCAAAGCGATGGCTCCTACCTTCCAAGCCGCACTATTTACGTAAATCTAGTTCAAAAACTAAGCCTACTGAACCTGCTATTCACTATACTAAAAACTAAAGGAAAACACCAGACATCATTGCAGCGGGCAGGCTGCCTTTAATTATACCTGACTCTAGATGCTGCTGCCGCTCGATATGTTGCATCTACTGCTGCAAATACCCGTCCAAATGTTTCTACTGGGTTACTGACACTCGCTTTGATGCCTATACTGCTGCTACTACTACTCGATCATATGCCCAAACTGCTGCTGCTACTACTACTCGATCATATGCCCCAACTGCTGCTGCTACTCCCTCATGATGCTCCCTCGCTGCTACTACTGCTTCTCGCTTCGACATCTCGACTGCTGCTGAGAAGGACCCAACGTAAAATGAGCCTGAAAAATGGGTGAAAATCACTAGCAAAAAGAAAAATTGTTAAATAAACCACCTCCTATTTATCTAAGACACGTTTTCTTCTATTCAATTGTTATCCATCCACTCTTTTGGGCTTTTTGGGGGAAAATAATAAATTCTTTTCCAGGACTCAGCCGCATGGCACTGTCAGGCTCTCTTCGCCGACAAAGATACCCACCACAAAACAAAGGAATACCTGAAAAACAACAACTACGAAATGTATACTCACCAACCTAAAGAGGACCGTGGTCCAGAGTCGTTTTTAAAGTACTTCATCACAGCATACCATGTGATGAAATTAGAAATGTCCTAGGTAATCTAGGGCTACAAAGTTAGATTCGTTAAATGCTTGAGAAGTTATAGAACAAATAAACCGATGAATATATTTGAAATAGAGCTTGAACCCAGATTAGACAATTTTAACAACAATATCCTAGCCTAAATCCTTTGGGGTTCAATCCATCAAAGTTGAACTTCAGAGAAGCAAAGTGGAGCTCCTGCAATGCCACAGATGCCAAAGTTAAACCACACCAGGAACTACTGCAGCTATGATCCAAAATGCCTTAAATGCTGTAAATCTGGCCATGAAACAAAAGACTGCAGTCTAGAACGAATCCCAAATCCAGTTTGCGCCAACTGTGGTGGTCAACATGTGGCCAGCTGGAAGGGATGTCCTTTCTACAAGGCTGAGCTGAAAAAATTCCTGGAAGAAAAAGGAGATTAGCAAATAAAGTCACACCACAAAACAATACAGGCCCAAGGAGCCATACTAACCCGTTCAGAGTCCATATCCTACGGAGCTGCGATCCGCAAGGCGACAGGAATACCTAAATCCGTTCCTAAAAAAAGCAAACACAATCACAAAAGAATAAACAAATTAGTTTTGCTGACCAACTTAAAGGAATACATAACTTATCTGTGTTAAGAAGCCCAATAAGCCTCCCAAGAGCTGCTCATAGCTCGAGCCAGAAAGGAGGCAACTCTGTGCGTCGCCCACCGCCACCTATTCCTGCAAAGCAAAAGATCGCAGCCAGCTGCGCAATCACCCTAGTCTGAAGAGAAACCGCAGTCCCAGTCAGGAAATAAGCGAGAAACCGGCTCGTCGATCGCTTTCCTCCTCAGGTTAAGCAAATCCAGAGGAATGGCGACTCACCCCAAATAAATGGGCCGCATCAGCTAGTAGTGAAGGCGGACGTCCACAGAAAATGCCAAACGCCAACTCCTGCAAGGCCGCACCAACCCTCAATGGAAGCCCTCAGATATCCTGATTCTCTCCTGCAGTTCGATGGAAACTTGCCCGCTGCCCTCAAAGCGGCAGAGAATATGGTGAGAGAGCTCCATAAGCAAATAGAGGCCCTTACTAAATTCATCATGGATTCCGGACTTCAATTCCCAGTCGCTAAAATTCAAAATAAATAAACAAACATATTAATATACAGTTTTATTTCTTTATTTATCGTCTTAAGTTACTTACCTTTTTATAATGATCAGCTCAAATCACCTGAAAATCGCATACTGGAACGCTGCAGGAGTCTCCAACAAACTTCAGGAAGTAGAAATGTTCGTGCAGCAACACTCCATTGACATAATGATAATCTCCGAAACACGCATAGATAAAAGAAACAAATTTTCAGGTATTAACAAGCTAAATATCAATGGATATCTCACTTACCTTGCCTGCCACCCCTCTGGCAGGAAAAGGGTGGTGCAGCTATCATTATTCGGAGCTGCATCCAACACATGGCCATTCCTACAATTAAAAATGATCTGCATCAATGCGTTCCGATCTCTATTAAGCTAAATGACAAGAACATATCACGATAGCAGGGATTTATTGTCACCCTGTATTGGAATGGTCTCAAACGGACTTTAAAGATCTTTTTATTAATATTCGCTCCTCTTCCCGGGCCCAAAGTTTGTCCTAGCTGGCGATTTTAATGCTAAACATGGCTGGTGGGGCAACATGCGCTCCTGCAAGCGAGGTAAAGCCTTAATCGATGCAGTCCATGCTGATAAGAGAGCTGGAGATTCTTGCAACAGGCAGCGCTGCGCACTTTCCACATCACAGAGCAAAAAATCCATCTGCCATAGACATTGCCATCTACTCTGGAATACATGATGACAGATTAACAACTATTCGTTACCTGAACTTTCTTCGGATCATGTCCCGGTGTTCATAAATCTGGCTTATGATAAATATCCATCTCTACAACCTGACAGGGCGCCTTCTGCCAGTAGGATCGAACATCAAAAAGTTCCAATCGGTGCTTAAAGCTCACTACACCTAAATATAGAAATTAACAGTGGACCAGACATCGACGACGCTATATCCATTCTCACCAATAACATCCATCATGCGGCTGCATAAAATATTTCCTTTAAAGAGAGACTTGCCAAACACATACAAAATTGGAGGAATAGTGCCCGTTAACAGAAAAATGATGAAACTGCTGAAATAAAAAAGGAAAATAAGCTGGATTACATGAACACACGCTGTATAAAAAATAAAAAGATACTTAAACAAACAACTAAGCTCCTAAATAAAGAAATTGTCAAAGCCAAGGAAAAACATACTAACAAGCAATTAAAGGCGATTGACTCAGACGATCGCTACCGTTTGCATAAACTCTGGAAGATCACAAATAAATTGAAGAGACAACCGACCCCAAACTGGCCGGTCTAAAAACCAGGATAGCCCATCAGCTTCTATTCAATGGACCAAGACAGCCGAGAGCAAAATGGAAGCCTTTGCCAGCCATCTAGAGAAACGCTTTTTCGCCAAATCTGACGAACACAGACAGCGAAAGACAAGCTATAAAGAGGAAACAGAAAAAATCATCCTGCAAAAGTCTCTCCAATCTAATGCTTACCAGTCCTTCTTCTCTCTCACAAGGGACTCCAACGCAGGCTACCAGTCGACCTCACCATTCGCTAGACCCATCACGTTCCTGGAATTGCAAAAAGAGATTAGGGAAACTAACTAACAAGAAAGCACCTGGACACGATCGAATAAACAACGCATTAATAAAGTCTTACCTTTTAAAGCAGTAGTATTTCTCCTAAATATTTACAATAATATTCTTCGACATGGGTATTTCCACTCCAATAGGAAATCTGCCACCATAGTGATGATTCTGAAACCAAAGAAAAGCGCTTCTGAAGTTAAATCATATAGACCTATAAGTTTGCTTTCAGGCTTCTCTAAAATCTTGAAACTTTACTCTCGAATCGACTCCTTGAGTGCTCAACTTTTCGCAAAGCAATTCCAAATCATCAGTTTGGATTTCGTAGAAACCATAGCACCGAACATCAGCTTGCAGGGTCACACAGTTCCTACAAAAATCACTCGATCGAAAAGAATACAGCTCTGCTGTATTTGTTGACCATAACTGAAGCATTCGATAAAGTATGGCACCTAGGACTATTGAATAAACTAGCCAAACTCCTGCCTTACTGTTTGTTCAAGATTCTCGAGAGCTATCTGCAGGATAGATCGTTTACAGTCAGGGGTACAGATGATACAAGCTCTAGAATTGGAAAAATCACTGCAGGAATACCCCCAAGGCAGCGTTCTGGGCCCCCCTTCTCTTCAATATTTACTCGTCTGACATGCCAATACCTGATTATATATTTGAACACGACTACCACTTGAATCAGGCAAAACCAATAAGAAAACTGACATCTTATTGTCAACATTTGCAGATGATACTATTGTTGTCTCTTCTGACAAAAGCGCCTATATGGCCATCATTAAACACAACAGTACCTAAACAAGTTCACCAAATGGTCTTCTAAATGGTGCTTTACGATAAATAACGATAAAACTGTTCATGTATTATACACAAGACGAAACATCTCTCCTGCTCTAAGAGCTCACTTAATAAAAATCGATGGAAAGCCTATAATAAACGCGAACCAGTATAAATATCTTGGAGTCACAATAGACAGTAAACTAATACTAAAAAATCACATAACTCACCTATGTATTCAAGCTAAAGCCATATATCACCGCCTAAAATGGCTTGTGGGCGTAAAGAGTTCCCTTAGCACAAGATGTAAAGTCACAATATTCAAGCAAATTATTGTTCCCATTCTAACGTATGCTATTCCTGTTTGGGGCAGCCTTATCTCAGAAACTCTATTCAAACAAATCTGTGGAACGCATAACAAATTATTAAGGAAAATAACGGACTCGGATATTTACACCACAAATGCATCTATTCGCGACAAACATAACGTTAAATCCATGGAACTCAAATATGAATTGTCGTGCGTGAGATTTGCTATCTCCACACTAGGGCATCCCAACGCAGAAGTAAGGAATATCCTGGAAAACCCCTTTATTCCTACAAGGCTTTCCTGGCCTAGATACTCCATCCAACTACAAAAATGCTAGATGCCCGAAATCCACCTAATCTCCTCCAACAGCCTAACCAGCAGCAGCGTGCAGCACCAACTCAGAACTTTTCAACTACAAATAGCACTCAGCAACAGCTAACTACAACCATGCCTCCTCTAAATTCTGCTAACACACAACACTTGCAACATTTAGCGGTACGGCAGCAGCACCAACAAGCTGGCCAGCAGCACCAGACTGCAGCACTTACCTCCCAGCCACAGACGTCATCTCCTGCAGACTCACGATCTCAGCAAACAGCAACTCCAGTTCCTCAAATTGCAGCAAGCATACACCACCAACAGCAAATGGCGATACAGCAGCAGCATCAAACGGTTGACCAGCAACTCCAGCCCGCAGCACAGCAACAGCAATCTACAACACCAGCTCCTTCTATGTCAGCAAATATACAATATCTCCAAATATTGGCGTCACAGCAGCAGCATCGATCAGCCGGCCACCAACACCAGCCTACAGCATTAGCCTCTCAGCAGCAGGCGACAATCTCTGCTGTCAGTCAGCAGCATAAACCTGAGACTTCAGTTTCTCAAACTGCAGCAAGCACACACAATCGACAGCTAATGAAGGCGCAGCAACAGCATAAACACGCTGGTCAGCAGCACCAGCCTGCATCACAATCCTCTCGTATAAGGGCTATATCTTCTGCTGACAACCAGCAGCAGCAATCTACAACTCCAGCTCCACAAATGGCAGCAAGCATACTATGTCCACAGCAAATTATAGCGCAACAACAGCATCAACTTGTTGGTCAGCAGCACCAGCCTGCAGCCTCTCTGCTACGAGCTCCATCCTCTGCTGACACGCAGCTACACCAATCTATTAATACAGTTTCTCAAATTATAACAAATATACAACATTCACAGATATTGACGGAGCCGAAGCAGCATAAACTGGCTGGCCAGCAGCATCAGCCCACACAGGCCACTCAGCCACGGGCCTCATCCTCTGCTGACACTCAGCAGCAGCATTATAAAACTCCAGCTCCATCAATACCAGTAAATAACCTATACTCACAGCAAATGGCGACACAGCAACTGCATCATATGGTTGACCAACAGCTTCAGTCTGCAGCACAGGCCTCTCAGTCTCAGGCGTCAACTCACACTGACACTCAACAACAACAATCCAAAACTCCAGCTCCTCCTATGTCAGCAAATGATCAACAACAACAGATACGGGCAACACAGCAGCAGCATCAACCAGCTGGACAGCAGCACCAACCCGCAGCACGGACCTCTCAGCTACGGACCATGTCTCCTGCAGACACTCAGCAGCTGCAACCTGCAACTCCAGCTCCGCAATTTACAGCAAGTATGCTACATTCACAGCAATTTGTGGCACAGCAGCAGCAGCAACTCGTTATCCAGCGGCAACAAACTAAAAATATAGTTCCTCAAATAATAGCAAATATACAACACCCACAGATATTGGCGGAGCTAAAGCAGCACGAACTGCTTTGCCAACAGCAGCAGCAATCTAAAACTCCAGCTCCACAAATACCACCAAATAATCAATACTCACAGCAAAAGGCAATGCAGCAGCAGCATCAAAGGGTTAAACAGCAGCTTCAGCCCACGATGTCGATTCCTACTGACCCACAGCGGCAGCAATCAAAAACTCCAGCTCCTCCTATGCCAGCAAATACGCAATATTTACAGATTTTGGCGACACAGCAGCAACACAAAACAACTGGACAGCAGCACCAGCCCACAGCACAGGCCTCTCAGCAACAGGCAACAACCTCTACTGCCAGACAGCAGCAGAAACCTGAAACTCAAACTCCAAAATTACAGCAAATGTCCAACACTCACAGCAATTTACGGCGCAGCAACAACATCAACTTGTTAATCAGCATCAACAGCCCGCAGCACAGGCCCAGCCACTGGCTTCATCTTCTGCTGACACACAGCAGCAGCAATCTTTAACTCCAGCTCCTCCTGTGGCAGCAAACTCACAGCAATCTCAGATATTGGTGGCACAGCAGCAGCAACAACTGATGGGCCAGCAGCAACATCCAGATCAGCATCTGATGGAGATGACGGCCCACTTTGATGATGCCCCATCACTCATCAGATTCGAATGCCATCTAAAATATCAAAAATTTATTGAGAATAACGAACTTAAAAAAACAAAAGGAGGAAAAATTAAAATTAAACAAACCGATTGAGCGCATGGAAGGACACGTCATAAATGGCCTATTCAGAGACTTCAAAAACGGCACACGGAATCGCGCGTACATCGAAGAGCGACTAAAAAGGCCAGCCAATACAAATCCAGAGACTTGTGTTGCCCCCTCTCAGGCCTGGGGAAACAATCACATACACCGAGGATCAGCAACTCTCAAAAATCTTGAGCGAGTTGAAAACGAGCTCCTGAATGAGATTGATAATAGCACAGAAGCTGAAAAAACAAAATAGAGACTTTACCACCCATGAAGGTGCAAAAACTGCTAATTCTTTTACTCACTTTCAGCCAGATGAATTCAAGGAAATCCCCATGCAGCGGTTGAAGGGACTTGGCCCTCCCGCTCCCAGTCAGCGCACACCAGGCCTGGCCAGCAGACAGACCATATGGACGTATCGTCCAAATGATGCCTGTGCTAACTCTACTCTGCGGTCGAAGGGATTTGGCCCCTCCCGCTCCCAGTTGTTCGCCTCCAAATAAACCTCCAGACGAACATGATGCTCCTCCAACGCCGCGTACCAGCTGATAGTCCACTGTGCTGCCACTCCACAGGCAAACATGCTCCTATTCTAGAGCAAATGGCACATAAACTGTGTTCCTGGGGCCTCACCTGGTCCAATCTATGTAGAAAGACATGAATATAGCCGAATTAATATGATATGTTTGCCCATGGCAAAAACAACACATGCCCCTCACCTCCTTCCTATAGGAATAAACTCTGCCAATAAGAGCGTGCCTCAATGTATCTTGCAATCTGCAATGATGCCATAATTCGACACAATGACCTGAAATAAGCATTAACACTAATCGTTATTAATCAATAGTACTTGTAAATACTATATTTCTCTTCATAATTGCTAGTTCCTTGCAACATGACACTCACCTCTTGCCTTTAGGGAAAAACTCTCTGCCAATAAGAGCGCTGCCTAAACGAATCTGCAACCTGCAACGATGCCATAAAATTGATCCACTTACCTGCAATAAGCAATTTGTTCAATCGTTATTAATCTATAATACTTGTATTTACTATATTTTTCCATAATTACCTGTTCTTGCAACTCGTTTTTCATATTCTTTTTCGTTTGTTTTGATTCTTGGTATAACCCAGTAAACATTTGTTGCATAAAAGAAATTTCCCAAAATATTTCCCACAATTTTTGGCCTAACGATATTACCCAACAAACATTATGTTATATATATAAATAATTAATAAGTCTTTGTATAATAATACTAAGTTCGTTTTTTTGTAATTGTATATGCTCCCTGATAGGGGGCGAAAAACAATAAAGATGGTTGTCTCCTACGGGAGCCAACCACTTGGCTTTGCTCCTGCAGCCATACAAGTAAAAAAGTTGCCTAAACTGAAAAAGTGTCTACTTCAATATCTAATTACATAAAGTGATACTAAGTTTTATTAAATCAACCAACTAAACCAAAGCTGCTATAAAAATATAAAAAAGTCCCCAATTATCGTTATTAATCTGTGCCACAAATTTGGAGTGCTGAGGAATTACACCTGACTGCTGGAAATGACTACATAAGGGAAATATAAAATTCCGGCTGCCATAATTGCCTTTTCTTTTCCTGCCATTAGCAAAGAAAAGTACATAAATGTATAAAGGAACGTATGTATAACATTTGTATATATAAATATGAAAGTATAACAGAAATACTTATTAAAACTGGTCTCTCGCTTAAACTTTGGTAAAAGTCAGCCATATTCTTTTCCTGCAAATCACTCTCTTCAATTAAGAAATAGAAGAGAAAAATAAAAGAGATCTAGCTATAAACTGGTCTCTCGCTTAAATTTCGGTAGAAGTCAGCCATATTCTTTTCCCTGCAAATTGCTCTCTTCATATAAGGAATAGAAGAGAAAAAAAAAAAAAAAAAGAGACCAATCTATCACACAAATATCAAATTCCTCCACTCTTTCACACAAACACAAACGAACTTACGCAGCCATCTTGGAGAAGCAAACTCTCACTCAACCTAAGGGGAAATAAATTTTTTTTGTGTGCATGCATGTGTCCCACTCAATATACTCTCGTCTTTGTCTAAAAGCCTTGTCTGTGTATGTGTACTCACTCTGGCAAACTAAGCAGTGGAATCTGTAGAACTTGTACTGCTTTAAATTACAATTGACGACATACAGCTCCACTGCTTGTTTGCCTATACTCTCACAAAGAATAAATATCAAATACTCATCGGTCCCTTGGGAAACGAAAATTAATGGATAAAGCCCGAGCCTCCTCTCCTGTAATTTTGTCAGACGACTCAATCACCTCGTTTGAGCAAACTCAGTCGCCTATAGATAGGATGGCAAAATCTAACATGGACCAAAAAAACCAACATCTTGGACAACGCTGAAGCTATATGCAGCAGCGACCTTTCAAGCGTGACAGGCTCCTCGTTTCTTATTAGCAGCAATACCAGGGACTGCACACCGATATGCTCCAATAGCTCATCATCAAACGATTCTACTCTAAATGTGGAAAAAATCTTTAAATGGCAAAACCTCATCGAAAACCCCAGCCCATACCCCATGAAAATCCATAAATCTACTGACGTTGCCATGGAAGAAGACACCAATCCTGAGTTGCAGGAGGAAAACAAATCGCCGTTGTTACTGCTGACACTTGACAAGGAGGACACCAGGCAAAAATCTCTGACTATTGCTTCTAAACAGCAAAATACTGATACAACTACAAAAAAACAACCTAAAATGAAGATAAATAAATATAAATACTCTGGCAGCAAAGCGATGGCTCGCCGCACGCCAAGCCGCACTGCTTTACGTAAATCTAGTTCAAAAACTAAGCCTACTGAACCTGCTATTCTCACTAAAACTAAAGGAAAAACACCAGACATTACTGCAGCAGACGAGCTGCCTTTAATTATACCTGACTTAGATGCTGCTGCCGCTCGATATGTTGCATCTACTGCTGCAAATACCCGTCCAAATGTTTCTACTGTTGCTGACACTCGCTTTGATGCCTATACTGCTGCTACTACTACTCGATCATATGCCCCAACTGCTGCTGCTACTACTACTCGATCATATGCCCCAACTGCTGCTGCTGCTATCCATCATGATGCTCCCTCTGCTGCTACTACTGCTACTCGCTTCGACATCTCGACTGCTGCTGAGAAGGACCCAAACGTAAATGAGCCTGAAAAATGGGTGAAAATCACTAGCAAAAGAGAAAAATTGTTAAATAAACCACCTCCTATTTATCTAAGACACGTTTCTTCTATTCAATTGTTATCATCCACTCTTTTGGGTTTTTTGGGGAAAACAATAAATTCTTTTCCAGGACTCAGCCGCATGGCACTGTCAGGCTCTCTTTCGCCGACAAAGATACCTACCTCAAAACAAAGGAATACCTGAAAAACAACAACTACGAAATGTATACTCACCAACCTAAAGAGGACCGTGGATTCAGAGTCGTTTTTAAAAATCTTCATCACAGCACACCATGTGATGAAATTAGAAATGTCCTAGGTAATCTAGGCTACAAAGTTAGATTCGTTAAATGCTTGAGAAGTTATAGAACAAATAAACCGATGAATATATTTGAAATAGAGCTTGAACCCAGATTAGACAATTTTAACAACAATATCCTTAGCCTAAAATCCTTTGGGGTTCAATCCATCAAAGTTGAACTTCAGAGAAGCAAAGTGGAGCTCCCACAATGCCACAGATGCCAAGGATTAAACCACACCAGGAACTACTGCAGCTATGATCCAAAATGCCTTAAATGCTGTAAATCTGGCCATGAAACAAAAGACTGCAGTCTAGAACGAATCCCAAATCCAGTTTGCGCCAACTGTGGTGGTCAACATGTGGCCAGCTGGAAGGGATGTCCTTTCTACAAGGCTGAGCTGAAAAAATTCCTGGAAGAAAAAAGGAGATTAGCAAATAAAGTCACACCACAAACAATACAGGCCCAAGGAGCCATACTAACCCGTTCAGAAGTCCATATCCTACGGAGCTGCGATCCGCAAGGCGACAGGAATACCTAAATCCGTTCCTAAAAAAGCAAACACAATCACAAAAGAATAAACAAATTAGTTTTGCTGACCAACTTAAAGGAATACATAACTTATCTGTGTTAAGAAGCCCAATAAGCCTCCCAAGAGCTGCTCATAGCTCTAGCCAGAAAGGAGGCAACTCTGTGCGTCGCCCACCGCCACCTATTCCTGCAAGAAAGCAAAAGATCACGCAGCCAGCTGCGCAATCACCTAGTCTGAAGAGAAACCGCAGTCCCAGTCAGGAAATAAGCGAGAAACCGGCTCGTCGATCGCTTTTCCTCACTCCGGTTAAGCAAATCCAGAGGAATGGCGACTCACCCCAAATAAATGGGCCGCATCAGCTAGTAGTGAAGGCGGACGTCCACAGAAAAATGCCAAACGCCAACTCCTGTAAGGCCGCACCAACCCTCAATGGAAGCCCTCAGATATCCTGATTCTCTCCTGCAGTTCGATGGAAACTTGCCCGCTGCCCTCAAAGCGGCAGAGAATATGGTGAGAGAGCTCCATAAGCAAATAGAGGCCCTTACTAAATTCATCATGGATGCCGGACTTCAATTCCCAGTCGCTAAAATTCAAAATAAATAAACAAACATATTAATATACAGTTTTATTTCTTTATTTATCGTCTTAAGTTACTTACCTTTTTATAATGATCAGCTCAAATCACCTGAAAATCGCATACTGGAACGCTGCAGGAGTCTCCAACAAACTTCAGGAAGTAGAAATGTTCATGCAGCAACACTCCATTGACATAATGATAATCTCCGAAACACGCATAGATAAAAGAAACAAAATTTCAGGTATTAACAAGCTAAATATCAATGGATATCTCACTTACCTTGCCTGCCACCCTCTGGCAGGAAAAAGGGTGGTGCAGCTATCATTATTCGGAGCTGCATCCAACACATGGCCATTCCTACAATTGAAAATGATCTGCATCAATGCGTTCCGATCTCTATTAAGCTAAATGACAGCGAACATATCACGATAGCAGGGATTTATTGTCACCCTGTATTGGAATGGTCTCAAACGGACTTTAAAGATCTTTTTATTAATATTCGCTCCTCTTCCCGGGGCCCAAAGTTTGTCCTAGCTGGCGATTTTAATGCTAAACATGGCTGGTGGGGCAACATGCGCTCCTGCAAGCGAGGTAAAGCCTTAATCGATGCAGTCCATGCTGATAAGAGGCTGGAGATTCTTGCAACAGGCAGCGCTACGCACTTTCCACATCACAGAGCAAAAAATCCATCTGCCATAGACATTGCCATCTACTCTGGAATACATGATGACAGATTAACAACTTATTCGTTACCTGAACTTTCTTCGGATCATGTCCCGGTGTTCATAAATCTGGCTTATGATAGATATCCATCTCTACAACCTGACAGAAGACGCCTTCTGCCAGTAGGATCGAACATCAAAAAGTTCCAATCGGTGCTTAGCAGCTCACTACACCTAAATATAGAAATTAACAGTGGACCAGACATCGACGACGCTATATCCATTCTCACCAATAACATCCATCCATGCGGCTGCATTGGCAACATTTCCTTTAAAGAGAGACTTGCCAAACACATACAAAATTGGAGGAATAGTGCCCGTTAACAGAAAAATGATGAAACTGCTGAAAATAAAAAAAGGAAAATAAGCTGGATTACATGAACACACGCTGTATAAAAAATAAAAGATACTTAAACAAACAACTAAGCTCCTAAATAAAGAAATTGTCAAAGCCAAGGAAAAACATACTAACAAGCAATTAAAGGCGATTGACTCAGACGATCGCTACCGTTTACATAAACTCTGAAGATCACAAATAAATTGAAGAGACAACCGACCCCAAACTGGCCGCTTAAAATCCAGGATAGCCCATCAGCTTCTATTCAATGGACCAAGACAGCCGAGAGCAAAATGGAA
Organism: Drosophila paulistorum; assembly: GCA_018152135.1. NCBI lineage: Eukaryota > Metazoa > Arthropoda > Insecta > Diptera > Drosophilidae > Drosophila > Drosophila paulistorum. The sequence goes on along the minus strand of JAECXG010000822.1, from coordinate 52,038,370 downwards.
GCCTTTGCCAGCCATCTAGAGAAACGCTTTTCGCCAAATCTGACGAACACAGACAGCGAAAGACAAGCTATAAAAGAGGAAACAGAAAAATCATCCTGCAAAAGTCTCTCCAATCTAATGCTTACCAGTCCTTCTTCTCTCTCACAAGGGACTCCAACGCAGGCTACCAGTCGACCTCACCATTCGCTAGACCCATCACGTTCCTGGAATTGCAAAAGAGATTAGAAAACTAACTAACAAGAAAGCACCTGGACACGATCGAATAAACAACGCATTAATAAAAGTCTTACCTTTTAAAGCAGTAGTATTTCTCCTAAATATTTACAATAATATTCTTCGACATGGGTATTTCCCTCCAATATGGAAATCTGCCACCATAGTGATGATTCTGAAACCAAAGAAAAGCGCTTCTGAAGTTAAATCATATAGACCTATAAGTTTGCTTTCAGGCTTCTCTAAAATCTTTGAAACTTTACTCTCGAATCGACTCCTTGAGTGCTCAACTTTTCGCAAAGCAATTCCAAATCATCAGTTTGGATTTCGTAGAAACCATAGCACCGAACATCAGCTTGCAAGGGTCACACAGTTCCTACAAAATCACTCGATCGAAAAGAATACAGCTCTGCTGTATTTGTTGACATAACTGAAGCATTCGATAAAGTATGGCACCTAGGACTATTGAATAAACTAGCCAAACTCCTGCCTTACTGTTTGTTCAAGATTCTCGAGAGCTATCTGCAGGATAGATCGTTTACAGTCAGGGGTACAGATGATACAAGCTCTAGAATTGGAAAAATCACTGCAGGAATACCCCAAGGCAGCGTTCTGGGCCCCCTTCTCTTCAATATTTACTCGTCTGACATGCCAATACCTGATTATATATTTGAACACGACTACCACTTGGAATCAGGCAAAACCAATAAGAAAACTGACATCTTATTGTCAACATTTGCAGATGATACTATTGTTGTCTCTTCTGACAAAAACGCCTATATGGCCATCATTAAAACACAACAGTACCTAAACAAGTTCACCAAATGGTCTTCTAAATGGTGCTTTACGATAAATAACGATAAAACTGTTCATGTATTATACACAAGACGAAACATCTCTCCTGCTCTAAGAGCTCACTTAATAAAAATCGATGGAAAGCCTATAATAAACGCGAACCAGTATAAATATCTTGGAGTCACAATAGACAGTAAACTAATACTAAAAAATCACATAACTCACCTATGTATTCAAGCTAAAGCCATATATCACCGCCTAAAATGGCTTGTGGGCGTAAAGAGTTCCCTTAGCACAAGATGTAAAGTCACAATATTCAAGCAAATTATTGTTCCCATTCTAACGTATGCTATTCCTGTTTGGGGCAGCCTTATCTCAGAAACTCTATTCAAACAAATCTGTGGAACGCATAACAAATTATTAAGGAAAATAACGGACTCGGATATTTACACCACAAATGCATCTATTCGCGACAAACATAACGTTAAATCCATGGAACTCAAATATGAATTGTCGTGCGTGAGATTTGCTATCTCCACACTAGGGCATCCCAACGCAGAAGTAAGGAATATCCTGGAAAACCCTTTATTCCTACAAGGCTTTCCTGGCCTAGATACTCCATCCAACTACAAAAATGCTAGATGCCCGAAATCCACCTAATCTCACTCAACAGCCTAACCAGCAGCAGCGTGCAGCACCAACTCAGAACTTTTCAACTACAAATAGCACTCAGCAACAGCTAACTACAACCATGCCTCCTCTAAATTCTGCTAACACACAACACTTGCAACATTTAGCGGTACGGCAGCAGCACCAACAAGCTGGCCAGCAGCACCAGACTGCAGCACTTACCTCCCAGCCACAGACGTCATCTCCTGCAGACTCACGATCTCAGCAAACAGCAACTCCAGTTCCTCAAATTGCAGCAAGCATACACCACCAACAGCAAATGGCGATACAGCAGCAGCATCAAACGGTTGACCAGCAACTCCAGCCCGCAGCACAGCAACAGCAATCTACAACACCAGCTCCTTCTATGTCAGCAAATATACAATATCTCCAAATATTGGCGTCACAGCAGCAGCATCGATCAGCCGGCCACCAACACCAGCCTACAGCATTAGCCTCTCAGCAGCAGGCGACAATCTCTGCTGTCAGTCAGCAGCATAAACCTGAGACTTCAGTTTCTCAAACTGCAGCAAGCACACACAATCGACAGCTAATGAAGGCGCAGCAACAGCATAAACACGCTGGTCAGCAGCACCAGCCTGCATCACAATCCTCTCGTATAAGGGCTATATCTTCTGCTGACAACCAGCAACAGCAATCTACAACTCCAGCTCCACAAATGGCAGCAAGCATACTATGTCCACAGCAAATTATAGCGCAACAACAGCATCAACTTGTTGGTCAGCAGCACCAGCCTGCAGCCTCTCTGCTACGAGCTCCATCCTCTGCTGACACGCAGCTACACCAATCTATTAATACAGTTTCTCAAATTATAACAAATATACAACATTCACAGATATTGACGGAGCCGAAGCAGCATAAACTGGCTGGCCAGCAGCATCAGCCCACACAGGCCACTCAGCCACGGGCCTCATCCTCTGCTGACACTCAGCAGCAGCACTATAAAACTCCAGCTCCATCAATACCAGTAAATAACCTATACTCACAGCAAATGGCGACACAGCAACTGCATCATATGGTTGACCAACAGCTTCAGTCTGCAGCACAGGCCTCTCAGTCTCAGGCGTCAACTCACACTGACACTCAACAACAACAATCCAAAACTCCAGCTCCTCCTATGTCAGCAAATGATCAACAACAACAGATACGGGCAACACAGCAGCAGCATCAACCAGCTGGACAGCAGCACCAACCCGCAGCACGGACCTCTCAGCTACGGACCATGTCTCCTGCAGACACTCAGCAGCTGCAACCTGCAACTCCAGCTCCGCAATTTACAGCAAGTATGCTACATTCACAGCAATTTGTGGCACAGCAGCAGCAGCAACTCGTTATCCAGCGGCAACAAACTAAAAATATAGTTCCTCAAATAATAGCAAATATACAACACCCACAGATATTGGCGGAGCTAAAGCAGCACGAACTGCTTTGCCAACAGCAGCAGCAATCTAAAACTCCAGCTCCACAAATACCACCAAATAATCAATACTCACAGCAAAAGGCAATGCAGCAGCAGCATCAAAGGGTTAAACAGCAGCTTCAGCCCACGATGTCGATTCCTACTGACCCACAGCGGCAGCAATCAAAAACTCCAGCTCCTCCTATGCCAGCAAATACGCAATATTTACAGATTTTGGCGACACAGCAGCAACACAAAACAACTGGACAGCAGCACCAGCCCACAGCACAGGCCTCTCAGCAACAGGGCAACAACCTCTACTGCCAGACAGCAGCAGAAACCTGAAACTCAAACTCCAAAAAATTACAGCAAATGTCCAACACTCACAGCAATTTACGGCGCAGCAACAACATCAACTTGTTAATCAGCATCAACAGCCCGCAGCACAGGCCCAGCCACTGGCTTCATCTTCTGCTGACACACAGCAGCAGCAATCTTTAACTCCAGCTCCTCCTGTGGCAGCAAACTCACAGCAATCTCAGATATTGGTGGCACAGCAGCAGCAACAACTGATGGGCCAGCAGCAACATCCAGATCAGCATCTGATGGAGATGACGGCCCACTTTGATGATGCCCCATCACTCATCAGATTCGAATGCCATCTAAAATATCAAAAATTTATTGAGAATAACGAACTTAAAAAAAAAAGGAGGAAAAATTAAAATTAAACAAACCGATTGAGCGCATGGAAGGACACGTCATAAATGGCCTATTCAGAGACTTCAAAAACGGCACACGGAATCGCGCGTACATCGAAGAGCGACTAAAAGGCCAGCCAATACAAATCCAGAGACTTGTGTTGCCCCCTCTCAGGCCTGGGAAACAATCACATACACCGAGGATCAGCAACTCTCAAAAAATCTTGAGCGAGTTGAAAACGAGCTCCTGAATGAGATTGATAATAGCACAGAAGCTGAAAAAAACAAAATAGAGACTTTACCACCCATGAAGGTGCAAAAAACTGCTAATTCTTTTACTCACTTTCAGCCAGATGAATTCAAGGAAATCCCCATGCAGCGGTTGAAGGGACTTGGCCCTCCCGCTCCCAGTCAGCGCACACCAGGCCTGGCCAGCAGACAGACCATATGGACGTATCGTCCAAATGATGCCTGTGCTAACTCTACTCTGCGGTCGAAGGGATTTGGCCCTCCCGCTCCCAGTTGTTCGCCTCCAAATAAACCTCCAGACGAACATGATGCTCCTCCAACGCCGCGTACCAGCTGATAGTCCACTGTGCTGCCACTCCACAGGCAAACATGCTCCTATTCTAGAGCAAAATGGCACATAAACTGTGTTCCTGGGGCCTCACCTGGTCCAATCTATGTAGAAAGACATGAATATAGCCGAATTAATATGATATGTTTGCCCATGGCAAAAACAACACATGCCCCTCACCTCCTTCCTATAGGAATAAACTCTGCCAATAAGAGCGTGCCTCAATGTATCTTGCAATCTGCAATGATGCCATAATTCGACACAATGACCTGAAATAAGCATTAACACTAATCGTTATTAATCAATAGTACTTGTAAATACTATATTTCTCTTCATAATTGCTAGTTCCTTGCAACATGACACTCACCTCTTGCCTTTAGGGAAAAACTCTCTGCCAATAAGAGCGCTGCCTAAACGAATCTGCAACCTGCAACGATGCCATAAAATTGATCCACTTACCTGCAATAAGCAATTTGTTCAATCGTTATTAATCTATAATACTTGTATTTACTATATTTTTCCATAATTACCTGTTCTTGCAACTCGTTTTTCATATTCTTTTTCGTTTGTTTTGATTCTTGGTATAACCCAGTAAACATTTGTTGCATAAAAAGAAATTTCCCAAAATATTTCCCACAATTTTTGGCCTAACGATATTACCCAACAAACATTATGTTATATATATAAATAATTAATAAGTCTTTGTATAATAATACTAAGTTCGTTTTTATTGTAATTGTATATGCTCCCTGATAGGGGGGCGAAAAACAATAAAAGATGGTTGTCTCCTACGGGAGCCAACCACTTGGCTTTGCTCCTGCAGCCATACAAGTAAAAAAAAAAGTTGCCTAAACTGAAAAAGTGTCTACTTCTTAATATCTAATTACATAAAGTGATACTAAGTTTTATTAAATCAACCAACTAAACCAAAGCTGCTATAAAAATATAAAAAAGTCCCCAATTATCGTTATTAATCTGTGCCACAAATTTGGAGTGCTGAGGAATTACACCTGACTGCTGGAAATGACTACATAAGGGAAATATAAAATTCCGGCTGCCATAATTGCCTTTTCTTTTCCTGCCATTAGCAAAGAAAAGTACATAAATGTATAAAGGAACGTATGTATAACATTTGTATATATAAATATGAAAGTATAACAGAAATACTTATTAAAACTGGTCTCTCGCTTAAACTTTGGTAAAAGTCAGCCATATTCTTTTCCTGCAAATCACTCTCTTCAATTAAGAAATAGAAGAGAAAAATAAAAGAGATCTAGCTATAAACTGGTCTCTCGCTTAAATTTCGGTAGAAGTCAGCCATATTCTTTTCCCTGCAAATTGCTCTCTTCATATAAGGAATAGAAGAGAAAAAAAAAAAAAAAGAGACCAATCTATCACACAAATATCAAATTCCTCCACTCTTTCACACAAACACAAACGAACTTACGCAGCCATCTTGGAGAAGCAAACTCTCACTCAACCTAAGGGGGAAATAAATTTTTTTGTGTGCATGCATGTGTCCCACTCAATATACTCTCGTCTTTGTCTAAAAGCCTTGTCTGTGTATGTGTACTCACTCTGGCAAACTAAGCAGTGGAATCTGTAGAACTTGTACTGCTTTAAATTACAATTGACGACATACAGCTCCACTGCTTGTTTGCCTATACTCTCCACAAAGAATAAATATCAAATACTCATCGGTCCCTTGGGAAACGAAAAATTAATGGATAAAGCCCGAGCCTCCTCTCCTGTAATTTTGTCAGACGACTCAATCACCTCGTTTGAGCAAACTCAGTCGCCTATAGATAGGATGGCAAAATCTAACATGGACCAAAAAACCAACATCTTGGACAACGCTGAAGCTATATGCAGCAGCGACCTTTCAAGCGTGACAGGCTCCTCGTTTCTTATTAGCAGCAATACCAGGGACTGCACACCGATATGCTCCAATAGCTCATCATCAAACGATTCTACTCTAAATGTGGAAAAAATCTTTAAATGGCAAAACCTCATCGAAAACCCCAGCCCATACCCCATGAAAATCCATAAATCTACTGACGTTGCCATGGAAGAAGACACCAATCCTGAGTTGCAGGAGGAAAACAAATCGCCGTTGTTACTGCTGACACTTGACAAGGAGGACACCAGGCAAAAATCTCTGACTATTGCTTCTAAACAGCAAAATACTGATACAACTACAAAAACAACCTAAAATGAAGATAAATAAATATAAATACTCTGGCAGCAAAGCGATGGCTCGCCGCACGCCAAGCCGCACTGCTTTACGTAAATCTAGTTCAAAAACTAAGCCTACTGAACCTGCTATTCTCACTAAAACTAAAGGAAAAACACCAGACATTACTGCAGCAGACGAGCTGCCTTTAATTATACCTGACTTAGATGCTGCTGCCGCTCGATATGTTGCATCTACTGCTGCAAATACCCGTCCAAATGTTTTCTACTGTTGCTGACACTCGCTTTGATGCCTATACTGCTGCTACTACTACTCGATCATATGCCCCAACTGCTGCTGCTACTACTACTCGATCATATGCCCCAACTGCTGCTGCTGCTATCCATCATGATGCTCCCTCTGCTGCTACTACTGCTACTCGCTTCGACATCTCGACTGCTGCTGAGAAGGACCCAAACGTAAATGAGCCTGAAAAATGGGTGAAAATCACTAGCAAAAGAGAAAAATTGTTAAATAAACCACCTCCTATTTATCTAAGACACGTTTCTTCTATTCAATTGTTATCATCCACTCTTTTGGGTTTTGGGGGAAAACAATAAATTCTTTTCCAGGACTCAGCCGCATGGCACTGTCAGGCTCTCTTTCGCCGACAAAGATACCTACCTCAAAACAAAGGAATACCTGAAAAACAACAACTACGAAATGTATACTCACCAACCTAAAGAGGACCGTGGATTCAGAGTCGTTTTTAAAAATCTTCATCACAGCACACCATGTGATGAAATTAGAAATGTCCTAGGTAATCTAGGCTACAAAGTTAGATTCGTTAAATGCTTGAGAAGTTATAGAACAAATAAACCGATGAATATATTTGAAATAGAGCTTGAACCCAGATTAGACAATTTTAACAACAATATCCTTAGCCTAAAATCCTTTGGGGTTCAATCCATCAAAGTTGAACTTCAGAGAAGCAAAGTGGAGCTCCCGCAATGCCACAGATGCCAAGGATTAAACCACACCAGGAACTACTGCAGCTATGATCCAAAAATGCCTTAAATGCTGTAAATCTGGCCATGAAACAAAAGACTGCAGTCTAGAACGAATCCCAAATCAGTTTGCGCCAACTGTGGTGGTCAACATGTGGCCAGCTGGAAGGGATGTCCTTTCTACAAGGCTGAGCTGAAAAAATTCCTGGAAGAAAAAAGGAGATTAGCAAATAAAGTCACACCACAAAACAATACAGGCCCAAGGAGCCATACTAACCCGTTCAGAAGTCCATATCCTACGGAGCTGCGATCCGCAAGGCGACAGGAATACCTAAATCCGTTCCTAAAAAAGCAAACACAATCACAAAAGAATAAACAAATTAGTTTTGCTGACCAACTTAAAGGAATACATAACTTATCTGTGTTAAGAAGCCCAATAAGCCTCCCAAGAGCTGCTCATAGCTCTGGCCAGAAAGGAGGCAACTCTGTGCGTCGCCCACCGCCACCTATTCCTGCAAGAAAGCAAAAGATCACGCAGCCAGCTGCGCAATCACCTAGTCTGAAGAGAAACCGCAGTCCCAGTCAGGAAATAAGCGAGAAACCGGCTCGTCGATCGCTTTTCCTCACTCCGGTTAAGCAAATCCAGAGGAATGGCGACTCACCCCAAATAAATGGGCCGCATCAGCTAGTAGTGAAGGCGGACGTCCACAGAAAATGCCAAACGCCAACTCCTGTAAGGCCGCACCAACCCTCAATGGAAGCCCTCAGATATCCTGATTCTCTCCTGCAGTTCGATGGAAACTTGCCCGCTGCCCTCAAAGCGGCAGAGAATATGGTGAGAGAGCTCCATAAGCAAATAGAGGCCCTTACTAAATTCATCATGGATGCCGGACTTCAATTCCCAGTCGCTAAAATTCAAAATAAATAAACAAACATATTAATATACAGTTTTATTTCTTTATTTATCGTCTTAAGTTACTTACCTTTTTATAATGATCAGCTCAAATCACCTGAAAATCGCATACTGGAACGCTGCAGGAGTCTCCAACAAACTTCAGGAAGTAGAAATGTTCATGCAGCAACACTCCATTGACATAATGATAATCTCCGAAACACGCATAGATAAAAGAAACAAAATTTCAGGTATTAACAAGCTAAATATCAATGGATATCTCACTTACCTTGCCTGCCACCCCTCTGGCAGGAAAAGGGTGGTGCAGCTATCATTATTCGGAGCTGCATCCAACACATGGCCATTCCTACAATTGAAAATGATCTGCATCAATGCGTTCCGATCTCTATTAAGCTAAATGACAGCGAACATATCACGATAGCAGGGATTTATTGTCACCCTGTATTGGAATGGTCTCAAACGGACTTTAAAGATCTTTTTATTAATATTCGCTCCTCTTCCCGGGGCCCAAAGTTTGTCCTAGCTGGCGATTTTAATGCTAAACATGGCTGGTGGGGCAACATGCGCTCCTGCAAGCGAGGTAAAGCCTTAATCGATGCAGTCCATGCTGATAAGAGGCTGGAGATTCTTGCAACAGGCAGCGCTACGCACTTTCCACATCACAGAGCAAAAATCCATCTGCCATAGACATTGCCATCTACTCTGGAATACATGATGACAGATTAACAACTTATTCGTTACCTGAACTTTCTTCGGATCATGTCCCGGTGTTCATAAATCTGGCTTATGATAGATATCCATCTCTACAACCTGACAGAAGACGCCTTCTGCCAGTAGGATCGAACATCAAAAAGTTCCAATCGGTGCTTAGCAGCTCACTACACCTAAATATAGAAATTAACAGTGGACCAGACATCGACGACGCTATATCCATTCTCACCAATAACATCCATCATGCGGCTGCATTGGCAACATTTCCTTTAAAGAGAGACTTGCCAAACACATACAAAATTGGAGGAATAGTGCCCGTTAACAGAAAAATGATGAAACTGCTGAAAATAAAAAAGGAAAATAAGCTGGATTACATGAACACACGCTGTATAAAAATAAAAAGATACTTAAACAAACAACTAAGCTCCTAAATAAAGAAATTGTCAAAGCCAAGGAAAAACATACTAACAAGCAATTAAAGGCGATTGACTCAGACGATCGCTACCGTTTGCATAAACTCTGGAAGATCACAAATAAATTGAAGAGACAACCGACCCCAAACTGGCCGCTTAAAATCCAGGATAGCCCATCAGCTTCTATTCAATGGACCAAGACAGCCGAGAGCAAAATGGAAGCCTTTGCCAGCCATCTAGAGAAACGCTTTTCGCCAAATCTGACGAACACAGACAGCGAAAGACAAGCTATAAAAGAGGAAACAGAAAAAATCATCCTGCAAAAGTCTCTCCAATCTAATGCTTACCAGTCCTTCTTCTCTCTCACAAGGGACTCCAACGCAGGCTACCAGTCGACCTCACCATTCGCTAGACCCATCACGTTCCTGGAATTGCAAAAAGAGATTAGAAAACTAACTAACAAGAAAGCACCTGGACACGATCGAATAAACAACGCATTAATAAAAGTCTTACCTTTTAAAGCAGTAGTATTTCTCCTAAATATTTACAATAATATTCTTCGACATGGGTATTTCCCTCCAATATGGAAATCTGCCACCATAGTGATGATTCTGAAACCAAAGAAAAGCGCTTCTGAAGTTAAATCATATAGACCTATAAGTTTGCTTTCAGGCTTCTCTAAAATCTTTGAAACTTTACTCGAATCGACTCCTTGAGTGCTCAACTTTTCGCAAAGCAATTCCAAATCATCAGTTTGGATTTCGTAGAAACCATAGCACCGAACATCAGCTTGCAAGGGTCACACAGTTCCTACAAAAATCACTCGATCGAAAAGAATACAGCTCTGCTGTATTTGTTGACATAACTGAAGCATTCGATAAAGTATGGCACCTAGGACTATTGAATAAACTAGCCAAACTCCTGCCTTACTGTTTGTTCAAGATTCTCGAGAGCTATCTGCAGGATAGATCGTTTACAGTCAGGGGTACAGATGATACAAGCTCTAGAATTGGAAAAATCACTGCAGGAATACCCCAAGGCAGCGTTCTGGGCCCCCTTCTCTTCAATATTTACTCGTCTGACATGCCAATACCTGATTATATATTTGAACACGACTACCACTTGGAATCAGGCAAAACCAATAAGAAAACTGACATCTTATTGTCAACATTTGCAGATGATACTATTGTTGTCTCTTCTGACAAAAACGCCTATATGGCCATCATTAAAACACAACAGTACCTAAACAAGTTCACCAAATGGTCTTCTAAATGGTGCTTTACGATAAATAACGATAAAACTGTTCATGTATTATACACAAGACGAAACATCTCTCCTGCTCTAAGAGCTCACTTAATAAAAATCGATGGAAAGCCTATAATAAACGCGAACCAGTATAAATATCTTGGAGTCACAATAGACAGTAAACTAATACTAAAAAATCACATAACTCACCTATGTATTCAAGCTAAAGCCATATATCACCGCCTAAAATGGCTTGTGGGCGTAAAGAGTTCCCTTAGCACAAGATGTAAAGTCACAATATTCAAGCAAATTATTGTTCCCATTCTAACGTATGCTATTCCTGTTTGGGGCAGCCTTATCTCAGAAACTCTATTCAAACAAATCTGTGGAACGCATAACAAATTATTAAGGAAAATAACGGACTCGGATATTTACACCACAAATGCATCTATTCGCGACAAACATAACGTTAAATCCATGGAACTCAAATATGAATTGTCGTGCGTGAGATTTGCTATCTCCACACTAGGGCATCCCAACGCAGAAGTAAGGAATATCCTGGAAAACCCCTTTATTCCTACAAGGCTTTCCTGGCCTAGATACTCCATCCAACTACAAAAAATGCTAGATGCCCGAAATCCACCTAATCTCACTCAACAGCCTAACCAGCAGCAGCGTGCAGCACCAACTCAGAACTTTTCAACTACAAATAGCACTCAGCAACAGCTAACTACAACCATGCCTCCTCTAAATTCTGCTAACACACAACACTTGCAACATTTAGCGGTACGGCAGCAGCACCAACAAGCTGGCCAGCAGCACCAGACTGCAGCACTTACCTCCCAGCCACAGACGTCATCTCCTGCAGACTCACGATCTCAGCAAACAGCAACTCCAGTTCCTCAAATTGCAGCAAGCATACACCACCAACAGCAAATGGCGATACAGCAGCAGCATCAAACGGTTGACCAGCAACTCCAGCCCGCAGCACAGCAACAGCAATCTACAACACCAGCTCCTTCTATGTCAGCAAATATACAATATCTCCAAATATTGGCGTCACAGCAGCAGCATCGATCAGCCGGCCACCAACACCAGCCTACAGCATTAGCCTCTCAGCAGCAGGCGACAATCTCTGCTGTCAGTCAGCAGCATAAACCTGAGACTTCAGTTTCTCAAACTGCAGCAAGCACACACAATCGACAGCTAATGAAGGCGCAGCAACAGCATAAACACGCTGGTCAGCAGCACCAGCCTGCATCACAATCCTCTCGTATAAGGGCTATATCTTCTGCTGACAACCAGCAGCAGCAATCTACAACTCCAGCTCCACAAATGGCAGCAAGCATACTATGTCCACAGCAAATTATAGCGCAACAACAGCATCAACTTGTTGGTCAGCAGCACCAGCCTGCAGCCTCTCTGCTACGAGCTCCATCCTCTGCTGACACGCAGCTACACCAATCTATTAATACAGTTTCTCAAATTATAACAAATATACAACATTCACAGATATTGACGGAGCCGAAGCAGCATAAACTGGCTGGCCAGCAGCATCAGCCCACACAGGCCACTCAGCCACGGGCCTCATCCTCTGCTGACACTCAGCAGCAGCATTATAAAACTCCAGCTCCATCAATACCAGTAAATAACCTATACTCACAGCAAATGGCGACACAGCAACTGCATCATATGGTTGACCAACAGCTTCAGTCTGCAGCACAGGCCTCTCAGTCTCAGGCGTCAACTCACACTGACACTCAACAACAACAATCCAAAACTCCAGCTCCTCCTATGTCAGCAAATGATCAACAACAACAGATACGGGCAACACAGCAGCAGCATCAACCAGCTGGACAGCAGCACCAACCCGCAGCACGGACCTCTCAGCTACGGACCATGTCTCCTGCAGACACTCAGCAGCTGCAACCTGCAACTCCAGCTCCGCAATTTACAGCAAGTATGCTACATTCACAGCAATTTGTGGCACAGCAGCAGCAGCAACTCGTTATCCAGCGGCAACAAACTAAAAATATAGTTCCTCAAATAATAGCAAATATACAACACCCACAGATATTGGCGGAGCTAAAGCAGCACGAACTGCTTTGCCAACAGCAGCAGCAATCTAAAACTCCAGCTCCACAAATACCACCAAATAATCAATACTCACAGCAAAAGGCAATGCAGCAGCAGCATCAAAGGGTTAAACAGCAGCTTCAGCCCACGATGTCGATTCCTACTGACCCACAGCGGCAGCAATCAAAACTCCAGCTCCTCCTATGCCAGCAAATACGCAATATTTACAGATTTTGGCGACACAGCAGCAACACAAAACAACTGGACAGCAGCACCAGCCCACAGCACAGGCCTCTCAGCAACAGGCAACAACCTCTACTGCCAGACAGCAGCAGAAACCTGAAACTCAAACTCCAAAAATTACAGCAAATGTCCAACACTCACAGCAATTTACGGCGCAGCAACAACATCAACTTGTTAATCAGCATCAACAGCCCGCAGCACAGGCCCAGCCACTGGCTTCATCTTCTGCTGACACACAGCAGCAGCAATCTTTAACTCCAGCTCCTCCTGTGGCAGCAAACTCACAGCAATCTCAGATATTGGTGGCACAGCAGCAGCAACAACTGATGGGCCAGCAGCAACATCCAGATCAGCATCTGATGGAGATGACGGCCCACTTTGATGATGCCCCATCACTCATCAGATTCGAATGCCATCTAAAATATCAAAAATTTATTGAGAATAACGAACTTAAAAAACAAAAGGAGGAAAAATTAAAATTAAACAAACCGATTGAGCGCATGGAAGGACACGTCATAAATGGCCTATTCAGAGACTTCAAAAACGGCACACGGAATCGCGCGTACATCGAAGAGCGACTAAAAGGCCAGCCAATACAAATCCAGAGACTTGTGTTGCCCCCTCTCAGGCCTGGGGAAACAATCACATACACCGAGGATCAGCAACTCTCAAAAAATCTTGAGCGAGTTGAAAACGAGCTCCTGAATGAGATTGATAATAGCACAGAAGCTGAAAAAACAAAATAGAGACTTTACCACCCATGAAGGTGCAAAAAACTGCTAATTCTTTTACTCACTTTCAGCCAGATGAATTCAAGGAAATCCCCATGCAGCGGTTGAAGGGACTTGGCCCTCCCCGCTCCCAGTCAGCGCACACCAGGCCTGGCCAGCAGACAGACCATATGGACGTATCGTCCAAATGATGCCTGTGCTAACTCTACTCTGCGGTCGAAGGGATTTGGCCCTCCCGCTCCCAGTTGTTCGCCTCCAAATAAACCTCCAGACGAACATGATGCTCCTCCAACGCCGCGTACCAGCTGATAGTCCACTGTGCTGCCACTCCACAGGCAAACATGCTCCTATTCTAGAGCAAAATGGCACATAAACTGTGTTCCTGGGGCCTCACCTGGTCCAATCTATGTAGAAAGACATGAATATAGCCGAATTAATATGATATGTTTGCCCATGGCAAAAACAACACATGCCCCTCACCTCCTTCCTATAGGAATAAACTCTGCCAATAAGAGCGTGCCTCAATGTATCTTGCAATCTGCAATGATGCCATAATTCGACACAATGACCTGAAATAAGCATTAACACTAATCGTTATTAATCAATAGTACTTGTAAATACTATATTTCTCTTCATAATTGCTAGTTCCTTGCAACATGACACTCACCTCTTGCCTTTAGGGAAAAACTCTCTGCCAATAAGAGCGCTGCCTAAACGAATCTGCAACCTGCAACGATGCCATAAAATTGATCCACTTACCTGCAATAAGCAATTTGTTCAATCGTTATTAATCTATAATACTTGTATTTACTATATTTTTCCATAATTACCTGTTCTTGCAACTCGTTTTTCATATTCTTTTTCGTTTGTTTTGATTCTTGGTATAACCCAGTAAACATTTGTTGCATAAAAAGAAATTTCCCAAAAATATTTCCCACAATTTTTGGCCTAACGATATTACCCAACAAACATTATGTTATATATATAAATAATTAATAAGTCTTTGTATAATAATACTAAGTTCGTTTTTATTGTAATTGTATATGCTCCCTGATAGGGGGCGAAAAACAATAAAAGATGGTTGTCTCCTACGGGAGCCAACCACTTGGCTTTGCTCCTGCAGCCATACAAGTAAAAAAGTTGCCTAAACTGAAAAAGTGTCTACTTCTTAATATCTAATTACATAAAGTGATACTAAGTTTTATTAAATCAACCAACTAAACCAAAGCTGCTATAAAAATATAAAAAAGTCCCCAATTATCGTTATTAATCTGTGCCACAAATTTGGAGTGCTGAGGAATTACACCTGACTGCTGGAAATGACTACATAAGGGAAATATAAAATTCCGGCTGCCATAATTGCCTTTTCTTTTCCTGCCATTAGCAAAGAAAAGTACATAAATGTATAAAGGAACGTATGTATAACATTTGTATATATAAATATGAAAGTATAACAGAAATACTTATTAAAACTGGTCTCTCGCTTAAACTTTGGTAAAAGTCAGCCATATTCTTTTCCTGCAAATCACTCTCTTCAATTAAGAAATAGAAGAGAAAAAATAAAAGAGATCTAGCTATAAACTGGTCTCTCGCTTAAATTTCGGTAGAAGTCAGCCATATTCTTTTCCCGCAAATTGCTCTCTTCATATAAGGAATAGAAGAAAAAAAAAAAAAAAAAGAGACCAATCTATCACACAAATATCAAATTCCTCCACTCTTTCACACAAACACAAACGAACTTACGCAGCCATCTTGGAGAAGCAAACTCTCACTCAACCTAAGGGGAAATAAATTTTTTTGTGTGCATGCATGTGTCCCACTCAATATACTCTCGTCTTTGTCTAAAAGCCTTGTCTGTGTATGTGTACTCACTCTGGCAAACTAAGCAGTGGAATCTGTAGAACTTGTACTGCTTTAAATTACAATTGACGACATACAGCTCCACTGCTTGTTTGCCTATACTCTCACAAAGAATAAATATCAAATACTCATCGGTCCCTTGGGAAACGAAAAATTAATGGATAAAGCCCGAGCCTCCTCTCCTGTAATTTTGTCAGACGACTCAATCACCTCGTTTGAGCAAACTCAGTCGCCTATAGATAGGATGGCAAAATCTAACATGGACCAAAAAACCAACATCTTGGACAACGCTGAAGCTATATGCAGCAGCGACCTTTCAAGCGTGACAGGCTCCTCGTTTCTTATTAGCAGCAATACCAGGGACTGCACACCGATATGCTCCAATAGCTCATCATCAAACGATTCTACTCTAAATGTGGAAAAAATCTTTAAATGGCAAAACCTCATCGAAAACCCCAGCCCATACCCCATGAAAATCCATAAATCTACTGACGTTGCCATGGAAGAAGACACCAATCCTGAGTTGCAGGAGGAAAACAAATCGCCGTTGTTACTGCTGACACTTGACAAGGAGGACACCAGGCAAAAATCTCTGACTATTGCTTCTAAACAGCAAAATACTGATACAACTACAAAAAAACAACCTAAAATGAAGATAAATAAATATAAATACTCTGGCAGCAAAGCGATGGCTCGCCGCACGCCAAGCCGCACTGCTTTACGTAAATCTAGTTCAAAAACTAAGCCTACTGAACCTGCTATTCTCACTAAAACTAAAGGAAAAACACCAGACATTACTGCAGCAGACGAGCTGCCTTTAATTATACCTGACTTAGATGCTGCTGCCGCTCGATATGTTGCATCTACTGCTGCAAATACCCGTCCAAATGTTTCTACTGTTGCTGACACTCGCTTTGATGCCTATACTGCTGCTACTACTACTCGATCATATGCCCCAACTGCTGCTGCTACTACTACTCGATCATATGCCCCAACTGCTGCTGCTGCTATCCATCATGATGCTCCCTCTGCTGCTACTACTGCTACTCGCTTCGACATCTCGACTGCTGCTGAGAAGGACCCAAACGTAAATGAGCCTGAAAAATGGGTGAAAATCACTAGCAAAAGAGAAAAATTGTTAAATAAACCACCTCCTATTTATCTAAGACACGTTTCTTCTATTCAATTGTTATCATCCACTCTTTTGGGTTTTTTGGGGGAAAACAATAAATTCTTTCCAGGACTCAGCCGCATGGCACTGTCAGGCTCTCTTTCGCCGACAAAGATACCTACCTCAAAACAAAGGAATACCTGAAAAACAACAACTACGAAATGTATACTCACCAACCTAAAGAGGACCGTGGATTCAGAGTCGTTTTTAAAAATCTTCATCACAGCACACCATGTGATGAAATTAGAAATGTCCTAGGTAATCTAGGCTACAAAGTTAGATTCGTTAAATGCTTGAGAAGTTATAGAACAAATAAACCGATGAATATATTTGAAATAGAGCTTGAACCCAGATTAGACAATTTTAACAACAATATCCTTAGCCTAAAATCCTTTGGGGTTCAATCCATCAAAGTTGAACTTCAGAGAAGCAAAGTGGAGCTCCCAATGCCACAGATGCCAAGGATTAAACCACACCAGGAACTACTGCAGCTATGATCCAAAATGCCTTAAATGCTGTAAATCTGGCCATGAAACAAAAGACTGCAGTCTAGAACGAATCCCAAATCCAGTTTGCGCCAACTGTGGTGGTCAACATGTGGCCAGCTGGAAGGGATGTCCTTTCTACAAGGCTGAGCTGAAAAATTCCTGGAAGAAAAAGGAGATTAGCAAATAAAGTCACACCACAAAACAATACAGGCCCAAGGAGCCATACTAACCCGTTCAGAAGTCCATATCCTACGGAGCTGCGATCCGCAAGGCGACAGGAATACCTAAATCCGTTCCTAAAAAAGCAAACACAATCACAAAAGAATAAACAAATTAGTTTTGCTGACCAACTTAAAGGAATACATAACTTATCTGTGTTAAGAAGCCCAATAAGCCTCCCAAGAGCTGCTCATAGCTCTAGCCAGAAAGGAGGCAACTCTGTGCGTCGCCCACCGCCACCTATTCCTGCAAGAAAGCAAAAGATCACGCAGCCAGCTGCGCAATCACCTAGTCTGAAGAGAAACCGCAGTCCCAGTCAGGAAATAAGCGAGAAACCGGCTCGTCGATCGCTTTTCCTCACTCCGGTTAAGCAAATCCAGAGGAATGGCGACTCACCCCAAATAAATGGGCCGCATCAGCTAGTAGTGAAGGCGGACGTCCACAGAAAATGCCAAACGCCAACTCCTGTAAGGCCGCACCAACCCTCAATGGAAGCCCTCAGATATCCTGATTCTCTCCTGCAGTTCGATGGAAACTTGCCCGCTGCCCTCAAAGCGGCAGAGAATATGGTGAGAGAGCTCCATAAGCAAATAGAGGCCCTTACTAAATTCATCATGGATGCCGGACTTCAATTCCCAGTCGCTAAAATTCAAAATAAATAAACAAACATATTAATATACAGTTTTATTTCTTTATTTATCGTCTTAAGTTACTTACCTTTTTATAATGATCAGCTCAAATCACCTGAAAATCGCATACTGGAACGCTGCAGGAGTCTCCAACAAACTTCAGGAAGTAGAAATGTTCATGCAGCAACACTCCATTGACATAATGATAATCTCCGAAACACGCATAGATAAAAGAAACAAAATTTCAGGTATTAACAAGCTAAATATCAATGGATATCTCACTTACCTTGCCTGCCACCCCTCTGGCAGGAAAAAGGGTGGTGCAGCTATCATTATTCGGAGCTGCATCCAACACATGGCCATTCCTACAATTGAAAATGATCTGCATCAATGCGTTCCGATCTCTATTAAGCTAAATGACAGCGAACATATCACGATAGCAGGGATTTATTGTCACCCTGTATTGGAATGGTCTCAAACGGACTTTAAAGATCTTTTTATTAATATTCGCTCCTCTTCCCGGGGCCCAAAGTTTGTCCTAGCTGGCGATTTTAATGCTAAACATGGCTGGTGGGGCAACATGCGCTCCTGCAAGCGAGGTAAAGCCTTAATCGATGCAGTCCATGCTGATAAGAGGCTGGAGATTCTTGCAACAGGCAGCGCTACGCACTTTCCACATCACAGAGCAAAAAATCCATCTGCCATAGACATTGCCATCTACTCTGGAATACATGATGACAGATTAACAACTTATTCGTTACCTGAACTTTCTTCGGATCATGTCCCGGTGTTCATAAATCTGGCTTATGATAGATATCCATCTCTACAACCTGACAGAAGACGCCTTCTGCCAGTAGGATCGAACATCAAAAAGTTCCAATCGGTGCTTAGCAGCTCACTACACCTAAATATAGAAATTAACAGTGGACCAGACATCGACGACGCTATATCCATTCTCACCAATAACATCCATCATGCGGCTGCATTGGCAACATTTCCTTTAAAGAGAGACTTGCCAAACACATACAAAATTGGAGGAATAGTGCCCGTTAACAGAAAAATGATGAAACTGCTGAAAATAAAAAAGGAAAATAAGCTGGATTACATGAACACACGCTGTATAAAAATAAAAAGATACTTAAACAAACAACTAAGCTCCTAAATAAAGAAATTGTCAAAGCCAAGGAAAAACATACTAACAAGCAATTAAAGGCGATTGACTCAGACGATCGCTACCGTTTGCATAAACTCTGGAAGATCACAAATAAATTGAAGAGACAACCGACCCCAAACTGGCCGCTTAAAATCCAGGATAGCCCATCAGCTTCTATTCAATGGACCAAGACAGCCGAGAGCAAAATGGAAGCCTTTGCCAGCCATCTAGAGAAACGCTTTTCGCCAAATCTGACGAACACAGACAGCGAAAGACAAGCTATAAAAAGAGGAAACAGAAAAAATCATCCTGCAAAAGTCTCTCCAATCTAATGCTTACCAGTCCTTCTTCTCTCTCACAAGGGACTCCAACGCAGGCTACCAGTCGACCTCACCATTCGCTAGACCCATCACGTTCCTGGAATTGCAAAAAGAGATTAGAAAACTAACTAACAAGAAAGCACCTGGACACGATCGAATAAACAACGCATTAATAAAAGTCTTACCTTTTAAAGCAGTAGTATTTCTCCTAAATATTTACAATAATATTCTTCGACATGGGTATTTCCCTCCAATATGGAAATCTGCCACCATAGTGATGATTCTGAAACCAAAGAAAAGCGCTTCTGAAGTTAAATCATATAGACCTATAAGTTTGCTTTCAGGCTTCTCTAAAATCTTTGAAACTTTACTCTCGAATCGACTCCTTGAGTGCTCAACTTTTCGCAAAGCAATTCCAAATCATCAGTTTGGATTTCGTAGAAACCATAGCACCGAACATCAGCTTGCAAGGGTCACACAGTTCCTACAAAAATCACTCGATCGAAAAGAATACAGCTCTGCTGTATTTGTTGACATAACTGAAGCATTCGATAAAGTATGGCACCTAGGACTATTGAATAAACTAGCCAAACTCCTGCCTTACTGTTTGTTCAAGATTCTCGAGAGCTATCTGCAGGATAGATCGTTTACAGTCAGGGGTACAGATGATACAAGCTCTAGAATTGGAAAAATCACTGCAGGAATACCCCAAGGCAGCGTTCTGGGCCCCCTTCTCTTCAATATTTACTCGTCTGACATGCCAATACCTGATTATATATTTGAACACGACTACCACTTGGAATCAGGCAAAACCAATAAGAAAACTGACATCTTATTGTCAACATTTGCAGATGATACTATTGTTGTCTCTTCTGACAAAAACGCCTATATGGCCATCATTAAAACACAACAGTACCTAAACAAGTTCACCAAATGGTCTTCTAAATGGTGCTTTACGATAAATAACGATAAAACTGTTCATGTATTATACACAAGACGAAACATCTCTCCTGCTCTAAGAGCTCACTTAATAAAAATCGATGGAAAGCCTATAATAAACGCGAACCAGTATAAATATCTTGGAGTCACAATAGACAGTAAACTAATACTAAAAAATCACATAACTCACCTATGTATTCAAGCTAAAGCCATATATCACCGCCTAAAATGGCTTGTGGGCGTAAAGAGTTCCCTTAGCACAAGATGTAAAGTCACAATATTCAAGCAAATTATTGTTCCCATTCTAACGTATGCTATTCCTGTTTGGGGCAGCCTTATCTCAGAAACTCTATTCAAACAAATCTGTGGAACGCATAACAAATTATTAAGGAAAATAACGGACTCGGATATTTACACCACAAATGCATCTATTCGCGACAAACATAACGTTAAATCCATGGAACTCAAATATGAATTGTCGTGCGTGAGATTTGCTATCTCCACACTAGGGCATCCCAACGCAGAAGTAAGGAATATCCTGGAAAACCCCTTTATTCCTACAAGGCTTTCCTGGCCTAGATACTCCATCCAACTACAAAAAATGCTAGATGCCCGAAATCCACCTAATCTCACTCAACAGCCTAACCAGCAGCAGCGTGCAGCACCAACTCAGAACTTTTCAACTACAAATAGCACTCAGCAACAGCTAACTACAACCATGCCTCCTCTAAATTCTGCTAACACACAACACTTGCAACATTTAGCGGTACGGCAGCAGCACCAACAAGCTGGCCAGCAGCACCAGACTGCAGCACTTACCTCCCAGCCACAGACGTCATCTCCTGCAGACTCACGATCTCAGCAAACAGCAACTCCAGTTCCTCAAATTGCAGCAAGCATACACCACCAACAGCAAATGGCGATACAGCAGCAGCATCAAACGGTTGACCAGCAACTCCAGCCCGCAGCACAGCAACAGCAATCTACAACACCAGCTCCTTCTATGTCAGCAAATATACAATATCTCCAAATATTGGCGTCACAGCAGCAGCATCGATCAGCCGGCCACCAACACCAGCCTACAGCATTAGCCTCTCAGCAGCAGGCGACAATCTCTGCTGTCAGTCAGCAGCATAAACCTGAGACTTCAGTTTCTCAAACTGCAGCAAGCACACACAATCGACAGCTAATGAAGGCGCAGCAACAGCATAAACACGCTGGTCAGCAGCACCAGCCTGCATCACAATCCTCTCGTATAAGGGCTATATCTTCTGCTGACAACCAGCAGCAGCAATCTACAACTCCAGCTCCACAAATGGCAGCAAGCATACTATGTCCACAGCAAATTATAGCGCAACAACAGCATCAACTTGTTGGTCAGCAGCACCAGCCTGCAGCCTCTCTGCTACGAGCTCCATCCTCTGCTGACACGCAGCTACACCAATCTATTAATACAGTTTCTCAAATTATAACAAATATACAACATTCACAGATATTGACGGAGCCGAAGCAGCATAAACTGGCTGGCCAGCAGCATCAGCCCACACAGGCCACTCAGCCACGGGCCTCATCCTCTGCTGACACTCAGCAGCAGCATTATAAAACTCCAGCTCCATCAATACCAGTAAATAACCTATACTCACAGCAAATGGCGACACAGCAACTGCATCATATGGTTGACCAACAGCTTCAGTCTGCAGCACAGGCCTCTCAGTCTCAGGCGTCAACTCACACTGACACTCAACAACAACAATCCAAAACTCCAGCTCCTCCTATGTCAGCAAATGATCAACAACAACAGATACGGGCAACACAGCAGCAGCATCAACCAGCTGGACAGCAGCACCAACCCGCAGCACGGACCTCTCAGCTACGGACCATGTCTCCTGCAGACACTCAGCAGCTGCAACCTGCAACTCCAGCTCCGCAATTTACAGCAAGTATGCTACATTCACAGCAATTTGTGGCACAGCAGCAGCAGCAACTCGTTATCCAGCGGCAACAAACTAAAAATATAGTTCCTCAAATAATAGCAAATATACAACACCCACAGATATTGGCGGAGCTAAAGCAGCACGAACTGCTTTGCCAACAGCAGCAGCAATCTAAAACTCCAGCTCCACAAATACCACCAAATAATCAATACTCACAGCAAAAGGCAATGCAGCAGCAGCATCAAAGGGTTAAACAGCAGCTTCAGCCCACGATGTCGATTCCTACTGACCCACAGCGGCAGCAATCAAAAACTCCAGCTCCTCCTATGCCAGCAAATACGCAATATTTACAGATTTTGGCGACACAGCAGCAACACAAAACAACTGGACAGCAGCACCAGCCCACAGCACAGGCCTCTCAGCAACAGGCAACAACCTCTACTGCCAGACAGCAGCAGAAACCTGAAACTCAAACTCCAAAAATTACAGCAAATGTCCAACACTCACAGCAATTTACGGCGCAGCAACAACATCAACTTGTTAATCAGCATCAACAGCCCGCAGCACAGGCCCAGCCACTGGCTTCATCTTCTGCTGACACACAGCAGCAGCAATCTTTAACTCCAGCTCCTCCTGTGGCAGCAAACTCACAGCAATCTCAGATATTGGTGGCACAGCAGCAGCAACAACTGATGGGCCAGCAGCAACATCCAGATCAGCATCTGATGGAGATGACGGCCCACTTTGATGATGCCCCATCACTCATCAGATTCGAATGCCATCTAAAATATCAAAAATTTATTGAGAATAACGAACTTAAAAAACAAAAGGAGGAAAAATTAAAATTAAACAAACCGATTGAGCGCATGGAAGGACACGTCATAAATGGCCTATTCAGAGACTTCAAAAACGGCACACGGAATCGCGCGTACATCGAAGAGCGACTAAAAGGCCAGCCAATACAAATCCAGAGACTTGTGTTGCCCCCTCTCAGGCCTGGGGAAACAATCACATACACCGAGGATCAGCAACTCTCAAAAAATCTTGAGCGAGTTGAAAACGAGCTCCTGAATGAGATTGATAATAGCACAGAAGCTGAAAAAAACAAAATAGAGACTTTACCACCCATGAAGGTGCAAAAAACTGCTAATTCTTTTACTCACTTTCAGCCAGATGAATTCAAGGAAATCCCCATGCAGCGGTTGAAGGGACTTGGCCCTCCCGCTCCCAGTCAGCGCACACCAGGCCTGGCCAGCAGACAGACCATATGGACGTATCGTCCAAATGATGCCTGTGCTAACTCTACTCTGCGGTCGAAGGGATTTGGCCCTCCCGCTCCCAGTTGTTCGCCTCCAAATAAACCTCCAGACGAACATGATGCTCCTCCAACGCCGCGTACCAGCTGATAGTCCACTGTGCTGCCACTCCACAGGCAAACATGCTCCTATTCTAGAGCAAAATGGCACATAAACTGTGTTCCTGGGGCCTCACCTGGTCCAATCTATGTAGAAAGACATGAATATAGCCGAATTAATATGATATGTTTGCCCATGGCAAAAACAACACATGCCCCTCACCTCCTTCCTATAGGAATAAACTCTGCCAATAAGAGCGTGCCTCAATGTATCTTGCAATCTGCAATGATGCCATAATTCGACACAATGACCTGAAATAAGCATTAACACTAATCGTTATTAATCAATAGTACTTGTAAATACTATATTTCTCTTCATAATTGCTAGTTCCTTGCAACATGACACTCACCTCTTGCCTTTAGGGAAAAACTCTCTGCCAATAAGAGCGCTGCCTAAACGAATCTGCAACCTGCAACGATGCCATAAAATTGATCCACTTACCTGCAATAAGCAATTTGTTCAATCGTTATTAATCTATAATACTTGTATTTACTATATTTTTCCATAATTACCTGTTCTTGCAACTCGTTTTTCATATTCTTTTTCGTTTGTTTTGATTCTTGGTATAACCCAGTAAACATTTGTTGCATAAAAAGAAATTTCCCAAAAATATTTCCCACAATTTTTGGCCTAACGATATTACCCAACAAACATTATGTTATATATATAAATAATTAATAAGTCTTTGTATAATAATACTAAGTTCGTTTTTATTGTAATTGTATATGCTCCCTGATAGGGGGCGAAAAACAATAAAAGATGGTTGTCTCCTACGGGAGCCAACCACTTGGCTTTGCTCCTGCAGCCATACAAGTAAAAATACTCACAGCAAATGGCGACACAGCAACTGCATCATATGGTTGACCAACAGCTTCAGTCTGCAGCACAGGCCTCTCAGTCTCAGGCGTCAACTCACACTGACACTCAACAACAACAATCCAAAACTCCAGCTCCTCCTATGTCAGCAAATGATCAACAACAACAGATACGGGCAACACAGCAGCAGCATCAACCAGCTGGACAGCAGCACCAACCCGCAGCACGGACCTCTCAGCTACGGACCATGTCTCCTGCAGACACTCAGCAGCTGCAACCTGCAACTCCAGCTCCGCAATTTACAGCAAGTATGCTACATTCACAGCAATTTGTGGCACAGCAGCAGCAGCAACTCGTTATCCAGCGGCAACAAACTAAAAATATAGTTCCTCAAATAATAGCAAATATACAACACCCACAGATATTGGCGGAGCTAAAGCAGCACGAACTGCTTTGCCAACAGCAGCAGCAATCTAAAACTCCAGCTCCACAAATACCACCAAATAATCAATACTCACAGCAAAAGGCAATGCAGCAGCAGCATCAAAGGGTTAAACAGCAGCTTCAGCCCACGATGTCGATTCCTACTGACCCACAGCGGCAGCAATCAAAAACTCCAGCTCCTCCTATGCCAGCAAATACGCAATATTTACAGATTTTGGCGACACAGCAGCAACACAAAACAACTGGACAGCAGCACCAGCCCACAGCACAGGCCTCTCAGCAACAGGCAACAACCTCTACTGCCAGACAGCAGCAGAAACCTGAAACTCAAACTCCAAAAATTACAGCAAATGTCCAACACTCACAGCAATTTACGGCGCAGCAACAACATCAACTTGTTAATCAGCATCAACAGCCCGCAGCACAGGCCCAGCCACTGGCTTCATCTTCTGCTGACACACAGCAGCAGCAATCTTTAACTCCAGCTCCTCCTGTGGCAGCAAACTCACAGCAATCTCAGATATTGGTGGCACAGCAGCAGCAACAACTGATGGGCCAGCAGCAACATCCAGATCAGCATCTGATGGAGATGACGGCCCACTTTGATGATGCCCCATCACTCATCAGATTCGAATGCCATCTAAAATATCAAAAATTTATTGAGAATAACGAACTTAAAAAACAAAAGGAGGAAAAATTAAAATTAAACAAACCGATTGAGCGCATGGAAGGACACGTCATAAATGGCCTATTCAGAGACTTCAAAAACGGCACACGGAATCGCGCGTTCATCGAAGAGCGACTAAAAGGCCAGCCAATACAAATCCAGAGACTTGTGTTGCCCCCTCTCAGGCCTGGGGAAACAATCACATACACCGAGGATCAGCAACTCTCAAAAAATCTTGAGCGAGTTGAAAACGAGCTCCTGAATGAGATTGATAATAGCACAGAAGCTGAAAAAAACAAAATAGAGACTTTACCACCCATGAAGGTGCAAAAAACTGCTAATTCTTTTACTCACTTTCAGCCAGATGAATTCAAGGAAATCCCCATGCAGCGGTTGAAGGGACTTGGCCCTCCCGCTCCCAGTCAGCGCACACCAGGCCTGGCCAGCAGACAGACCATATGGACGTATCGTCCAAATGATGCCTGTGCTAACTCTACTCTGCGGTCGAAGGGATTTGGCCCTCCCGCTCCCAGTTGTTCGCCTCCAAATAAACCTCCAGACGAACATGATGCTCCTCCAACGCCGCGTACCAGCTGATAGTCCACTGTGCTGCCACTCCACAGGCAAACATGCTCCTATTCTAGAGCAAAATGGCACATAAACTGTGTTCCTGGGGCCTCACCTGGTCCAATCTATGTAGAAAGACATGAATATAGCCGAATTAATATGATATGTTTGCCCATGGCAAAAACAACACATGCCCCTCACCTCCTTCCTATAGGAATAAACTCTGCCAATAAGAGCGTGCCTCAATGTACCTTGCAATCTGCAATGATGCCATAATTCGACACAATGACCTGAAATAAGCATTAACACTAATCGTTATTAATCAATAGTACTTGTAAATACTATATTTCTCTTCATAATTGCTAGTTCCTTGCAACATGACACTCACCTCTTGCCTTTAGGGAAAAACTCTCTGCCAATAAGAGCGCTGCCTAAACGAATCTGCAACCTGCAACGATGCCATAAAATTGATCCACTTACCTGCAATAAGCAATTTGTTCAATCGTTATTAATCTATAATACTTGTATTTACTATATTTTTCCATAATTACCTGTTCTTGCAACTCGTTTTTCATATTCTTTTTCGTTTGTTTTGATTCTTGGTATAACCCAGTAAACATTTGTTGCATAAAAAGAAATTTCCCAAAAATATTTCCCACAATTTTTGGCCTAACGATATTACCCAACAAACATTATGTTATATATATAAATAATTAATAAGTCTTTGTATAATAATACTAAGTTCGTTTTTATTGTAATTGTATATGCTCCCTGATAGGGGGCGAAAAACAATAAAAGATGGTTGTCTCCTACGGGAGCCAACCACTTGGCTTTGCTCCTGCAGCCATACAAGTAAAAATTAATTTTTTTTTTTCCTGTTCCCCCCTTCCACCGTTTTTCCGCCTTTTTCCTCTTCCCCCCCTTTCCACACCCCCCCTCGACCACACCCTTCCCCCTTATCCACACCCCCCCGGACCACAACCCCCTTTGGCCACACCCATGGACCACAAGCCCCTTTGGCCACACCCATGGAACCCCACCCATGGATTTCCACCCACCACCATATGACGCGCCACTAACGGTTTCGCATTAATTTTTTTTTTTCCTGTTCCCCCCTTCCACCGTTTTTCCGCCTTTTTCCTCTCCCCCCCCCTTTCCCCCCCCCCTCGACCATGACCCCCTTTGGCTACACCCATGGAACCCCACCCATGGATCCCCACCCATGGTACCCCACCCACCACCATATGACGCGCCACAAACGGTTTCGCATTAATCTTTTTTTTCTTGTTCCCCCCCTTCCACCGTTTTCCGCTCCTTTTTCCTCTTCCGCACCCCTTTTTACACCCTCCCCCCCCTCCTTTTTACCCCATCCCCCCTCGACCATTACCGCCCTTGACGCCACCCATGGAGAACCTCAAGATCCCCAAGCGCGAACCACTTACAACACGCCCACCCACCACCATGTGACCGTTATCAACGCGTCACAAACGGTTTCGCATTACACCTTTTTTTCTTTTCCTTCACGCACAGTGGCCTCTCATTGGTTAGTGCATTGACACATGCAGCACCAATCAATGCTAAGTTATTTTTGTCAACATGTCTCATTCTCACTAAATTTGCTATCTAGTTTTTAAGTAGGGAAATATTGTAAAGATCCTAGTTTAAATAGAAACAATAAAGTATCCAGCAGCCTTAATCAGTTGCTTGGCGAAAGGCGGACCATCGAGTTGCCTAAACAGAAAATGCTAAGTTATTTCTGTATAAACACTGTTATACAATGTATGTTCTGGGATATCCGAGTAATTCGAATGTTTTCAACATGTCTCATTCTCACTCAATTCGCTTTGCATAAGTGTCAAAATATACCACTACTCTATACACATTCTTTCATTGTGTGCCTCTCAATCACTTAATTATATTCCATTGGAATGTACTCAATTTTGCGTATTAAGTAAAGGGTGCCATGCAGATGTCTAGTGCGAACCACTAACAACACCCTCTACACTCGTCTCCAAACACCACCCACATGAAAACGATCAATTGCCAAATAACAGTGCCCGCACAAGCCATTTTTGCCAACGCAAGCACTTCGCCTACATTGCCTTCGTTTCATCGGTCGGCAGCATTCGGCTACACGCAAAATAACCCTTTAATTGGTCGGCAACACGCACAATGCCCGCTCATTCGTCGGCGCCATTTGCAAACAAGCACAATAGTCTCTCATTGGTCGGCGCCATTTGCAATCAAGCACAATGGCCTCTCATTGGTCGGCGCCATTTGCAAACAAGCACAATGGTTCTTATTGGTCGGCGGAATTATTATGTAGAAGCGCTGTTAAATTAACAGGCTCTTTTTGAGTTATGTTAAGTTTACAGGTTCATTTTGAGTCTGTTAAATTAACAGGCTCATTTTGAGTCTGTTAAATTAACGGCTTATTTTGAGTCTGTTAAATAACAGGCTAATTTTGAGCCTGTTAAAATAACAGTAGTGGTATCGATGTCGGCAATGTTATCGATAAATTTATCGGAAATGTTATCGATCAATTTATCGAAAATGTTATCGATAAATTTACGGGTACGGTTATCGAAAAATATATCGGAAATGTTATCGATTATTCACCAGAAATGTTATCGAAAAATTAGCTAAACGTTATCGATAAATTATCGGAAATGTTATCGATATTTTGATTAGAAACGTCATCGATGACATTATCAGCTTGGTATTTATCGATAGTCCATTTATCGAATGCGGCTTATCGATATTAGTTCATTAATTTTTAGTATCGATAATTCGTTTATCGATTTTTAGTATCGATAATTCGGTTTTCGATTTTTGGTATCGATAATTCGTTTATCGATTTTTAGTATCGATAGTTCGTTTATCGATTTTTGGTATCGATAATTCGTTTATCGATTTTTAGAATCGATAATTTGGTTATCGATTTTTGGTATCGATAATTCGTTTATCGATTTTTAGTATCGATAATTCGGTTATCGATTTTTGGTATCGATAATTCGTTTATCGATAATCCGCCTATCGATTATCCGTTTATCGATAGCTCTTTTATCGATATCCGTTCATCGATGATCGTAATACTGTTAGCAACAGCTGTTAACAGAACTTCCACATGATGCTGCCAGCATGCCCCTTTTTCCCCTTCCTCCACCCCCGGCGGACAACACCCCCCTTTGACCACACCACCCTTTGGCACCACCCATGGACCACCACCCACCACCATATGACGCTTATCAACGCTTTTTTTCTTGTTACCCCCCTTTCTCCTTTTTCCTCAACACCCCCTTTCCACGCCCCCCCCCCTCACTACCCCTCGACCATGACCCCCTTTGGCCCCACCCATGGACCACCACCCATGGAGCACCACCCACCACCATATGACGCTTATATACGCGTCGTCTAAAACGGTTTCGCATTAAACCCCTTTTCCTTCTTTCCCTCTTTTTCCTCTTCCCCCCCCCCCCACTCTCCACCCTCCCCCCCCACCCCTTATCCACACCCCCCCGGACCAAAACCCCCGTTTGGCCACACCCATGGACCACATCCCCCTTTTGCCACACCCATGGACCACAAGCCCCTTTGGCCACACCCATGGAACCCCACCCATGGATCCCCACCCACCACCATATGACGCGCCACTAACGGTTTCGCATTAATTTTTTTTTTCCTGTTCCCCCCTTCCACCGTTTTTCCGCCTTTTTCCTCTTCCCCCCCCTTTCCACACCCCCCCTCGACCACACCCTTCCCCCCTTATCCACACCCCCCCGGACCACAACCCCCTTTGGCCACACCCATGGACCACAAGCCCCTTTGGCCACACCCATGGAACCCCACCCATGGATTTCCACCCACCACCATATGACGCGCCACTAACGGTTTCGCATTAATTTTTTTTTCCTGTTCCCCCCTTCCACCGTTTTTCCGCCTTTTTCCTCTCCCCCCCTTTCCACCCCCCCTCGACCATGACCCCCTTTGGCTACACCCATGGAACCCCACCCATGGATCCCCACCCATGGTACCCCACCCACCACCATATGACGCGCCACAAACGGTTTCGCATTAATCTTTTTTTCTTGTTCCCCCCTTCCACCGTTTTCCGCTCCTTTTTCCTCTTCCGCACCCCTTTTTACACCCTCCCCCCTCCTTTTTACCCCATCCCCCCTCGACCATTACCGCCCTTGACGCCACCCATGGAGAACCTCAAGATCCCCAAGCGCGAACCACTTACAACACGCCCACCCACCACCATGTGACCGTTATCAACGCGTCACAAACGGTTTCGCATTACACCTTTTTTTCTTTTCCTTCACGCACAGTGGCCTCTCATTGGTTAGTGCATTGACACATGCAGCACCAATCAATGCTAAGTTATTTTTGTCAACATGTCTCATTCTCACTAAATTTGCTATCTAGTTTTTAAGTAGGGAAATATTGTAAAGATCCTAGTTTAAATAGAAACAATAAAGTATCCAGCAGCCTTAATCAGTTGCTTGGCGAAAGGCGGACCATCGAGTTGCCTAAACAGAAAATGCTAAGTTATTTCTGTATAAACACTGTTATACAATGTATGTTCTGGGATATCCGAGTAATTCGAATGTTTTCAACATGTCTCATTCTCACTCAATTCGCTTTGCATAAGTGTCAAAATATACCACTACTCTATACACATTCTTTCATTGTGTGCCTCTCAATCACTTAATTATATTCCATTGGAATGTACTCAATTTTGCGTATTAAGTAAAGGGTGCCATGCAGATG
The DNA here is from genome assembly GCA_018152135.1 of Drosophila paulistorum. Taxonomy (NCBI): domain Eukaryota; kingdom Metazoa; phylum Arthropoda; class Insecta; order Diptera; family Drosophilidae; genus Drosophila; species Drosophila paulistorum. Next base: position 52,007,091 of record JAECXG010000822.1, on the reverse strand, counting down.
TCTAGTGCGAACCACTAACAACACCCTCTACACTCGTCTCCAAACACCACCCACATGAAAACGATCAATTGCCAAATAACAGTGCCCGCACAAGCCATTTTTGCCAACGCAAGCACTTCGCCTACATTGCCTTCGTTTCATCGGTCGGCAGCATTCGGCTACACGCAAAATAACCCTTTAATTGGTCGGCAACACGCACAATGCCCGCTCATTCGTCGGCGCCATTTGCAAACAAGCACAATAGTCTCTCATTGGTCGGCGCCATTTGCAATCAAGCACAATGGCCTCTCATTGGTCGGCGCCATTTGCAAACAAGCACAATGGTTCTTATTGGTCGGCGGAATTATTATGTAGAAGCGCTGTTAAATTAACAGGCTCTTTTTGAGTTATGTTAAGTTTACAGGTTCATTTTGAGTCTGTTAAATTAACAGGCTCATTTTGAGTCTGTTAAATTAACGGCTTATTTTGAGTCTGTTAAATAACAGGCTAATTTTGAGCCTGTTAAAATAACAGTAGTGGTATCGATGTCGGCAATGTTATCGATAAATTTATCGGAAATGTTATCGATCAATTTATCGAAAATGTTATCGATAAATTTACGGGTACGGTTATCGAAAAATATATCGGAAATGTTATCGATTATTCACCAGAAATGTTATCGAAAAATTAGCTAAACGTTATCGATAAATTATCGGAAATGTTATCGATATTTTGATTAGAAACGTCATCGATGACATTATCAGCTTGGTATTTATCGATAGTCCATTTATCGAATGCGGCTTATCGATATTAGTTCATTAATTTTTAGTATCGATAATTCGTTTATCGATTTTTAGTATCGATAATTCGGTTTTCGATTTTTGGTATCGATAATTCGTTTATCGATTTTTAGTATCGATAGTTCGTTTATCGATTTTTGGTATCGATAATTCGTTTATCGATTTTTAGAATCGATAATTTGGTTATCGATTTTTGGTATCGATAATTCGTTTATCGATTTTTAGTATCGATAATTCGGTTATCGATTTTTGGTATCGATAATTCGTTTATCGATAATCCGCCTATCGATTATCCGTTTATCGATAGCTCTTTTATCGATATCCGTTCATCGATGATCGTAATACTGTTAGCAACAGCTGTTAACAGAACTTCCACATGATGCTGCCAGCATGCCCCTTTTTCCCCTTCCTCCACCCCCGGCGGACAACACCCCCCTTTGACCACACCACCCTTTGGCACCACCCATGGACCACCACCCACCACCATATGACGCTTATCAACGCTTTTTTCTTGTTACCCCCCTTTCTCCTTTTTCCTCAACACCCCCTTTCCACGCCCCCCCCTCACTACCCCTCGACCATGACCCCCTTTGGCCCCACCCATGGACCACCACCCATGGAGCACCACCCACCACCATATGACGCTTATATACGCGTCGTCTAAAACGGTTTCGCATTAAACCCCTTTTCCTTCTTTCCCTCTTTTTCCTCTTCCCCCCCCCCACTCTCCACCCTCCCCCCCCACCCCTTATCCACACCCCCCCGGACCAAAACCCCCGTTTGGCCACACCCATGGACCACATCCCCCTTTTGCCACACCCATGGACCACAAGCCCCTTTGGCCACACCCATGGAACCCCACCCATGGATCCCCACCCACCACCATATGACGCGCCACTAACGGTTTCGCATTAATTTTTTTTTCCTGTTCCCCCCTTCCACCGTTTTTCCGCCTTTTTCCTCTTCCCCCCCTTTCCACACCCCCCTCGACCACACCCTTCCCCCCTTATCCACACCCCCCGGACCACAACCCCCTTTGGCCACACCCATGGACCACAAGCCCCTTTGGCCACACCCATGGAACCCCACCCATGGATTTCCACCCACCACCATATGACGCGCCACTAACGGTTTCGCATTAATTTTTTTTTTCCTGTTCCCCCCTTCCACCGTTTTTCCGCCTTTTTCCTCTCCCCCCCTTTCCACCCCCCCTCGACCATGACCCCCTTTGGCTACACCCATGGAACCCCACCCATGGATCCCCACCCATGGTACCCCACCCACCACCATATGACGCGCCACAAACGGTTTCGCATTAATCTTTTTTTTCTTGTTCCCCCCCTTCCACCGTTTTCCGCTCCTTTTTCCTCTTCCGCACCCCTTTTTACACCCTCCCCCCCCTCCTTTTTACCCCATCCCCCCTCGACCATTACCGCCCTTGACGCCACCCATGGAGAACCTCAAGATCCCCAAGCGCGAACCACTTACAACACGCCCACCCACCACCATGTGACCGTTATCAACGCGTCACAAACGGTTTCGCATTACACCTTTTTTCTTTTCCTTCACGCACAGTGGCCTCTCATTGGTTAGTGCATTGACACATGCAGCACCAATCAATGCTAAGTTATTTTTGTCAACATGTCTCATTCTCACTAAATTTGCTATCTAGTTTTTAAGTAGGGAAATATTGTAAAGATCCTAGTTTAAATAGAAACAATAAAGTATCCAGCAGCCTTAATCAGTTGCTTGGCGAAAGGCGGACCATCGAGTTGCCTAAACAGAAAATGCTAAGTTATTTCTGTATAAACACTGTTATACAATGTATGTTCTGGGATATCCGAGTAATTCGAATGTTTTCAACATGTCTCATTCTCACTCAATTCGCTTTGCATAAGTGTCAAAATATACCACTACTCTATACACATTCTTTCATTGTGTGCCTCTCAATCACTTAATTATATTCCATTGGAATGTACTCAATTTTGCGTATTAAGTAAAGGGTGCCATGCAGATGTCTAGTGCGAACCACTAACAACACCCTCTACACTCGTCTCCAAACACCACCCACATGAAAACGATCAATTGCCAAATAACAGTGCCCGCACAAGCCATTTTTGCCAACGCAAGCACTTCGCCTACATTGCCTTCGTTTCATCGGTCGGCAGCATTCGGCTACACGCAAAATAACCCTTTAATTGGTCGGCAACACGCACAATGCCCGCTCATTCGTCGGCGCCATTTGCAAACAAGCACAATAGTCTCTCATTGGTCGGCGCCATTTGCAATCAAGCACAATGGCCTCTCATTGGTCGGCGCCATTTGCAAACAAGCACAATGGTTCTTATTGGTCGGCGGAATTATTATGTAGAAGCGCTGTTAAATTAACAGGCTCTTTTTGAGTTATGTTAAGTTTACAGGTTCATTTTGAGTCTGTTAAATTAACAGGCTCATTTTGAGTCTGTTAAATTAACGGCTTATTTTGAGTCTGTTAAATAACAGGCTAATTTTGAGCCTGTTAAAATAACAGTAGTGGTATCGATGTCGGCAATGTTATCGATAAATTTATCGGAAATGTTATCGATCAATTTATCGAAAATGTTATCGATAAATTTACGGGTACGGTTATCGAAAAATATATCGGAAATGTTATCGATTATTCACCAGAAATGTTATCGAAAAATTAGCTAAACGTTATCGATAAATTATCGGAAATGTTATCGATATTTTGATTAGAAACGTCATCGATGACATTATCAGCTTGGTATTTATCGATAGTCCATTTATCGAATGCGGCTTATCGATATTAGTTCATTAATTTTTAGTATCGATAATTCGTTTATCGATTTTTAGTATCGATAATTCGGTTTTCGATTTTTGGTATCGATAATTCGTTTATCGATTTTTAGTATCGATAGTTCGTTTATCGATTTTTGGTATCGATAATTCGTTTATCGATTTTTAGAATCGATAATTTGGTTATCGATTTTTGGTATCGATAATTCGTTTATCGATTTTTAGTATCGATAATTCGGTTATCGATTTTTGGTATCGATAATTCGTTTATCGATAATCCGCCTATCGATTATCCGTTTATCGATAGCTCTTTTATCGATATCCGTTCATCGATGATCGTAATACTGTTAGCAACAGCTGTTAACAGAACTTCCACATGATGCTGCCAGCATGCCCCTTTTCCCCCTTCCTCCACCCCCGGCGGACAACACCCCCCTTTGACCACACCACCCTTTGGCACCACCCATGGACCACCACCCACCACCATATGACGCTTATCAACGCTTTTTTTCTTGTTACCCCCCCTTTCTCCTTTTTCCTCAACACCCCCTTTCCACGCCCCCCCCCTCACTACCCCTCGACCATGACCCCCTTTGGCCCCACCCATGGACCACCACCCATGGAGCACCACCCACCACCATATGACGCTTATATACGCGTCGTCTAAAACGGTTTCGCATTAAACCCCTTTTCCTTCTTTCCCTCTTTTTCCTCTTCCCCCCCCCCACTCTCCACCCTCCCCCCCACCCCTTATCCACACCCCCCGGACCAAAACCCCCGTTTGGCCACACCCATGGACCACATCCCCCTTTTGCCACACCCATGGACCACAAGCCCCTTTGGCCACACCCATGGAACCCCACCCATGGATCCCCACCCACCACCATATGACGCGCCACTAACGGTTTCGCATTAATTTTTTTTTTTCCTGTTCCCCCCTTCCACCGTTTTTCCGCCTTTTTCCTCTTCCCCCCCCTTTCCACACCCCCCCCTCGACCACACCCTTCCCCCCCTTATCCACACCCCCCCGGACCACAACCCCCTTTGGCCACACCCATGGACCACAAGCCCCTTTGGCCACACCCATGGAACCCCACCCATGGATTTCCACCCACCACCATATGACGCGCCACTAACGGTTTCGCATTAATTTTTTTTTTTCCTGTTCCCCCCTTCCACCGTTTTTCCGCCTTTTTCCTCTCCCCCCCCTTTCCACCCCCCTCGACCATGACCCCCTTTGGCTACACCCATGGAACCCCACCCATGGATCCCCACCCATGGTACCCCACCCACCACCATATGACGCGCCACAAACGGTTTCGCATTAATCTTTTTTTCTTGTTCCCCCCTTCCACCGTTTTCCGCTCCTTTTTCCTCTTCCGCACCCCTTTTTACACCCTCCCCCCCTCCTTTTTACCCCATCCCCCCTCGACCATTACCGCCCTTGACGCCACCCATGGAGAACCTCAAGATCCCCAAGCGCGAACCACTTACAACACGCCCACCCACCACCATGTGACCGTTATCAACGCGTCACAAACGGTTTCGCATTACACCTTTTTTTTTTTCCTTCACGCACAGTGGCCTCTCATTGGTTAGTGCATTGACACATGCAGCACCAATCAATGCTAAGTTATTTTTGTCAACATGTCTCATTCTCACTAAATTTGCTATCTAGTTTTTAAGTAGGGAAATATTGTAAAGATCCTAGTTTAAATAGAAACAATAAAGTATCCAGCAGCCTTAATCAGTTGCTTGGCGAAAGGCGGACCATCGAGTTGCCTAAACAGAAAATGCTAAGTTATTTCTGTATAAACACTGTTATACAATGTATGTTCTGGGATATCCGAGTAATTCGAATGTTTTCAACATGTCTCATTCTCACTCAATTCGCTTTGCATAAGTGTCAAAATATACCACTACTCTATACACATTCTTTCATTGTGTGCCTCTCAATCACTTAATTATATTCCATTGGAATGTACTCAATTTGCGTATTAAGTAAAGGGTGCCATGCAGATGTCTAGTGCGAACCACTAACAACACCCTCTACACTCGTCTCCAAACACCACCCACATGAAAACGATCAATTGCCAAATAACAGTGCCCGCACAAGCCATTTTTGCCAACGCAAGCACTTCGCCTACATTGCCTTCGTTTCATCGGTCGGCAGCATTCGGCTACACGCAAAATAACCCTTTAATTGGTCGGCAACACGCACAATGCCCGCTCATTCGTCGGCGCCATTTGCAAACAAGCACAATAGTCTCTCATTGGTCGGCGCCATTTGCAATCAAGCACAATGGCCTCTCATTGGTCGGCGCCATTTGCAAACAAGCACAATGGTTCTTATTGGTCGGCGGAATTATTATGTAGAAGCGCTGTTAAATTAACAGGCTCTTTTTGAGTTATGTTAAGTTTACAGGTTCATTTTGAGTCTGTTAAATTAACAGGCTCATTTTGAGTCTGTTAAATTAACGGCTTATTTTGAGTCTGTTAAATAACAGGCTAATTTTGAGCCTGTTAAAATAACAGTAGTGGTATCGATGTCGGCAATGTTATCGATAAATTTATCGGAAATGTTATCGATCAATTTATCGAAAATGTTATCGATAAATTTACGGGTACGGTTATCGAAAAATATATCGGAAATGTTATCGATTATTCACCAGAAATGTTATCGAAAAATTAGCTAAACGTTATCGATAAATTATCGGAAATGTTATCGATATTTTGATTAGAAACGTCATCGATGACATTATCAGCTTGGTATTTATCGATAGTCCATTTATCGAATGCGGCTTATCGATATTAGTTCATTAATTTTTAGTATCGATAATTCGTTTATCGATTTTTAGTATCGATAATTCGGTTTTCGATTTTTGGTATCGATAATTCGTTTATCGATTTTTAGTATCGATAGTTCGTTTATCGATTTTTGGTATCGATAATTCGTTTATCGATTTTTAGAATCGATAATTTGGTTATCGATTTTTGGTATCGATAATTCGTTTATCGATTTTTAGTATCGATAATTCGGTTATCGATTTTTGGTATCGATAATTCGTTTATCGATAATCCGCCTATCGATTATCCGTTTATCGATAGCTCTTTTATCGATATCCGTTCATCGATGATCGTAATACTGTTAGCAACAGCTGTTAACAGAACTTCCACATGATGCTGCCAGCATGCCCCTTTTCCCCTTCCTCCACCCCCGGCGGACAACACCCCCTTTTGACCACACCACCCTTTGGCACCACCCATGGACCACCACCCACCACCATATGACGCTTATCAACGCTTTTTTTCTTGTTACCCCCCTTTCTCCTTTTTCCTCAACACCCCCTTTCCACGCCCCCCCCCTCACTACCCCTCGACCATGACCCCCTTTGGCCCCACCCATGGACCACCACCCATGGAGCACCACCCACCACCATATGACGCTTATATACGCGTCGTCTAAAACGGTTTCGCATTAAACCCCTTTTCCTTCTTTCCCTCTTTTTCCTCTTCCCCCCCCCACTCTCCACCCTCCCCCCCCCCCCTTATCCACACCCCCCCGGACCAAAACCCCCCGTTTGGCCACACCCATGGACCACATCCCCCTTTTGCCACACCCATGGACCACAAGCCCCTTTGGCCACACCCATGGAACCCCACCCATGGATCCCCACCCACCACCATATGACGCGCCACTAACGGTTTCGCATTAATTTTTTTTTTTCCTGTTCCCCCCTTCCACCGTTTTTCCGCCTTTTTCCTCTTCCCCCCCTTTCCACACCCCCCTCGACCACACCCTTCCCCCCTTATCCACACCCCCCGGACCACAACCCCCTTTGGCCACACCCATGGACCACAAGCCCCTTTGGCCACACCCATGGAACCCCACCCATGGATTTCCACCCACCACCATATGACGCGCCACTAACGGTTTCGCATTAATTTTTTTTCCTTGTTCCCCCCTTCCACCGTTTTTCCGCCTTTTTCCTCTCCCCCCTTTCCACCCCCCTCGACCATGACCCCCTTTGGCTACACCCATGGAACCCCACCCATGGATCCCCACCCATGGTACCCCACCCACCACCATATGACGCGCCACAAACGGTTTCGCATTAATCTTTTTTTCTTGTTCCCCCCTTCCACCGTTTTCCGCTCCTTTTTCCTCTTCCGCACCCCTTTTTACACCCTCCCCCCCCTCCTTTTTACCCCATCCCCCCTCGACCATTACCGCCCTTGACGCCACCCATGGAGAACCTCAAGATCCCCAAGCGCGAACCACTTACAACACGCCCACCCACCACCATGTGACCGTTATCAACGCGTCACAAACGGTTTCGCATTACACCTTTTTTCTTTTCCTTCACGCACAGTGGCCTCTCATTGGTTAGTGCATTGACACATGCAGCACCAATCAATGCTAAGTTATTTTTGTCAACATGTCTCATTCTCACTAAATTTGCTATCTAGTTTTTAAGTAGGGAAATATTGTAAAGATCCTAGTTTAAATAGAAACAATAAAGTATCCAGCAGCCTTAATCAGTTGCTTGGCGAAAGGCGGACCATCGAGTTGCCTAAACAGAAAATGCTAAGTTATTTCTGTATAAACACTGTTATACAATGTATGTTCTGGGATATCCGAGTAATTCGAATGTTTTCAACATGTCTCATTCTCACTCAATTCGCTTTGCATAAGTGTCAAAATATACCACTACTCTATACACATTCTTTCATTGTGTGCCTCTCAATCACTTAATTATATTCCATTGGAATGTACTCAATTTTGCGTATTAAGTAAAGGGTGCCATGCAGATGTCTAGTGCGAACCACTAACAACACCCTCTACACTCGTCTCCAAACACCACCCACATGAAAACGATCAATTGCCAAATAACAGTGCCCGCACAAGCCATTTTTGCCAACGCAAGCACTTCGCCTACATTGCCTTCGTTTCATCGGTCGGCAGCATTCGGCTACACGCAAAATAACCCTTTAATTGGTCGGCAACACGCACAATGCCCGCTCATTCGTCGGCGCCATTTGCAAACAAGCACAATAGTCTCTCATTGGTCGGCGCCATTTGCAATCAAGCACAATGGCCTCTCATTGGTCGGCGCCATTTGCAAACAAGCACAATGGTTCTTATTGGTCGGCGGAATTATTATGTAGAAGCGCTGTTAAATTAACAGGCTCTTTTTGAGTTATGTTAAGTTTACAGGTTCATTTTGAGTCTGTTAAATTAACAGGCTCATTTTGAGTCTGTTAAATTAACGGCTTATTTTGAGTCTGTTAAATAACAGGCTAATTTTGAGCCTGTTAAAATAACAGTAGTGGTATCGATGTCGGCAATGTTATCGATAAATTTATCGGAAATGTTATCGATCAATTTATCGAAAATGTTATCGATAAATTTACGGGTACGGTTATCGAAAAATATATCGGAAATGTTATCGATTATTCACCAGAAATGTTATCGAAAAATTAGCTAAACGTTATCGATAAATTATCGGAAATGTTATCGATATTTTGATTAGAAACGTCATCGATGACATTATCAGCTTGGTATTTATCGATAGTCCATTTATCGAATGCGGCTTATCGATATTAGTTCATTAATTTTTAGTATCGATAATTCGTTTATCGATTTTTAGTATCGATAATTCGGTTTTCGATTTTTGGTATCGATAATTCGTTTATCGATTTTTAGTATCGATAGTTCGTTTATCGATTTTTGGTATCGATAATTCGTTTATCGATTTTTAGAATCGATAATTTGGTTATCGATTTTTGGTATCGATAATTCGTTTATCGATTTTTAGTATCGATAATTCGGTTATCGATTTTTGGTATCGATAATTCGTTTATCGATAATCCGCCTATCGATTATCCGTTTATCGATAGCTCTTTTATCGATATCCGTTCATCGATGATCGTAATACTGTTAGCAACAGCTGTTAACAGAACTTCCACATGATGCTGCCAGCATGCCCCTTTTTCCCCTTCCTCCACCCCCGGCGGACAACACCCCCCTTTGACCACACCACCCTTTGGCACCACCCATGGACCACCACCCACCACCATATGACGCTTATCAACGCTTTTTTCTTGTTACCCCCTTTCTCCTTTTTCCTCAACACCCCCTTTCCACGCCCCCCCTCACTACCCCTCGACCATGACCCCCTTTGGCCCCACCCATGGACCACCACCCATGGAGCACCACCCACCACCATATGACGCTTATATACGCGTCGTCTAAAACGGTTTCGCATTAAACCCCTTTTTCCTTCTTTCCCTCTTTTTCCTCTTCCCCCCCCACTCTCCACCCTCCCCCCACCCCTTATCCACACCCCCGGACCAAAACCCCCGTTTGGCCACACCCATGGACCACATCCCCCTTTTGCCACACCCATGGACCACAAGCCCCTTTGGCCACACCCATGGAACCCCACCCATGGATCCCCACCCACCACCATATGACGCGCCACTAACGGTTTCGCATTAATTTTTTTTCCTGTTCCCCCCTTCCACCGTTTTTCCGCCTTTTTCCTCTTCCCCCCCCTTTCCACACCCCCCTCGACCACACCCTTCCCCCCTTATCCACACCCCCCGGACCACAACCCCCTTTGGCCACACCCATGGACCACAAGCCCCTTTGGCCACACCCATGGAACCCCACCCATGGATTTCCACCCACCACCATATGACGCGCCACTAACGGTTTCGCATTAATTTTTTTTCCTGTTCCCCCCTTCCACCGTTTTTCCGCCTTTTTCCTCTCCCCCCCCCCTTTCCACCCCCCCCGACCATGACCCCCTTTGGCTACACCCATGGAACCCCACCCATGGATCCCCACCCATGGTACCCCACCCACCACCATATGACGCGCCACAAACGGTTTCGCATTAATCTTTTTTTTCTTGTTCCCCCCCTTCCACCGTTTTCCGCTCCTTTTTCCTCTTCCGCACCCCTTTTTACACCCTCCCCCCCCTCCTTTTACCCCATCCCCCTCGACCATTACCGCCCTTGACGCCACCCATGGAGAACCTCAAGATCCCCAAGCGCGAACCACTTACAACACGCCCACCCACCACCATGTGACCGTTATCAACGCGTCACAAACGGTTTCGCATTACACCTTTTTTTCTTTTCCTTCACGCACAGTGGCCTCTCATTGGTTAGTGCATTGACACATGCAGCACCAATCAATGCTAAGTTATTTTTGTCAACATGTCTCATTCTCACTAAATTTGCTATCTAGTTTTTAAGTAGGGAAATATTGTAAAGATCCTAGTTTAAATAGAAACAATAAAGTATCCAGCAGCCTTAATCAGTTGCTTGGCGAAAGGCGGACCATCGAGTTGCCTAAACAGAAAATGCTAAGTTATTTCTGTATAAACACTGTTATACAATGTATGTTCTGGGATATCCGAGTAATTCGAATGTTTTCAACATGTCTCATTCTCACTCAATTCGCTTTGCATAAGTGTCAAAATATACCACTACTCTATACACATTCTTTCATTGTGTGCCTCTCAATCACTTAATTATATTCCATTGGAATGTACTCAATTTTGCGTATTAAGTAAAGGGTGCCATGCAGATGTCTAGTGCGAACCACTAACAACACCCTCTACACTCGTCTCCAAACACCACCCACATGAAAACGATCAATTGCCAAATAACAGTGCCCGCACAAGCCATTTTTGCCAACGCAAGCACTTCGCCTACATTGCCTTCGTTTCATCGGTCGGCAGCATTCGGCTACACGCAAAATAACCCTTTAATTGGTCGGCAACACGCACAATGCCCGCTCATTCGTCGGCGCCATTTGCAAACAAGCACAATAGTCTCTCATTGGTCGGCGCCATTTGCAATCAAGCACAATGGCCTCTCATTGGTCGGCGCCATTTGCAAACAAGCACAATGGTTCTTATTGGTCGGCGGAATTATTATGTAGAAGCGCTGTTAAATTAACAGGCTCTTTTTGAGTTATGTTAAGTTTACAGGTTCATTTTGAGTCTGTTAAATTAACAGGCTCATTTTGAGTCTGTTAAATTAACGGCTTATTTTGAGTCTGTTAAATAACAGGCTAATTTTGAGCCTGTTAAAATAACAGTAGTGGTATCGATGTCGGCAATGTTATCGATAAATTTATCGGAAATGTTATCGATCAATTTATCGAAAATGTTATCGATAAATTTACGGGTACGGTTATCGAAAAATATATCGGAAATGTTATCGATTATTCACCAGAAATGTTATCGAAAAATTAGCTAAACGTTATCGATAAATTATCGGAAATGTTATCGATATTTTGATTAGAAACGTCATCGATGACATTATCAGCTTGGTATTTATCGATAGTCCATTTATCGAATGCGGCTTATCGATATTAGTTCATTAATTTTTAGTATCGATAATTCGTTTATCGATTTTTAGTATCGATAATTCGGTTTTCGATTTTTGGTATCGATAATTCGTTTATCGATTTTTAGTATCGATAGTTCGTTTATCGATTTTTGGTATCGATAATTCGTTTATCGATTTTTAGAATCGATAATTTGGTTATCGATTTTTGGTATCGATAATTCGTTTATCGATTTTTAGTATCGATAATTCGGTTATCGATTTTTGGTATCGATAATTCGTTTATCGATAATCCGCCTATCGATTATCCGTTTATCGATAGCTCTTTATCGATATCCGTTCATCGATGATCGTAATACTGTTAGCAACAGCTGTTAACAGAACTTCCACATGATGCTGCCAGCATGCCCCTTTTTCCCCTTCCTCCACCCCCGGCGGACAACACCCCCTTTGACCACACCACCCTTTGGCACCACCCATGGACCACCACCCACCACCATATGACGCTTATCAACGCTTTTTTCTTGTTACCCCCCTTTCTCCTTTTTCCTCAACACCCCCTTTCCACGCCCCCCCCTCACTACCCCTCGACCATGACCCCTTTGGCCCCACCCATGGACCACCACCCATGGAGCACCACCCACCACCATATGACGCTTATATACGCGTCGTCTAAAACGGTTTCGCATTAAACCCCTTTTCCTTCTTTCCCTCTTTTTCCTCTTCCCCCCCCCACTCTCCACCCTCCCCCCACCCCTTATCCACACCCCCGGACCAAAACCCCCGTTTGGCCACACCCATGGACCACATCCCCCTTTTGCCACACCCATGGACCACAAGCCCCTTTGGCCACACCCATGGAACCCCACCCATGGATCCCCACCCACCACCATATGACGCGCCACTAACGGTTTCGCATTAATTTTTTTTTTCCTGTTCCCCCCTTCCACCGTTTTTCCGCCTTTTTCCTCTTCCCCCCTTTCCACACCCCCCCCTCGACCACACCCTTCCCCCCTTATCCACACCCCCGGACCACAACCCCCTTTGGCCACACCCATGGACCACAAGCCCTTTGGCCACACCCATGGAACCCCACCCATGGATTTCCACCCACCACCATATGACGCGCCACTAACGGTTTCGCATTAATTTTTTTTCCTGTTCCCCCCTTCCACCGTTTTTCCGCCTTTTTCCTCTCCCCCCCCTTTCCACCCCCCCCTCGACCATGACCCCCTTTGGCTACACCCATGGAACCCCACCCATGGATCCCCACCCATGGTACCCCACCCACCACCATATGACGCGCCACAAACGGTTTCGCATTAATCTTTTTTTCTTGTTCCCCCCTTCCACCGTTTTCCGCTCCTTTTTCCTCTTCCGCACCCCTTTTACACCCTCCCCCCTCCTTTTTACCCCATCCCCCTCGACCATTACCGCCCTTGACGCCACCCATGGAGAACCTCAAGATCCCCAAGCGCGAACCACTTACAACACGCCCACCCACCACCATGTGACCGTTATCAACGCGTCACAAACGGTTTCGCATTACACCTTTTTTCTTTTCCTTCACGCACAGTGGCCTCTCATTGGTTAGTGCATTGACACATGCAGCACCAATCAATGCTAAGTTATTTTTGTCAACATGTCTCATTCTCACTAAATTTGCTATCTAGTTTTTAAGTAGGGAAATATTGTAAAGATCCTAGTTTAAATAGAAACAATAAAGTATCCAGCAGCCTTAATCAGTTGCTTGGCGAAAGGCGGACCATCGAGTTGCCTAAACAGAAAATGCTAAGTTATTTCTGTATAAACACTGTTATACAATGTATGTTCTGGGATATCCGAGTAATTCGAATGTTTTCAACATGTCTCATTCTCACTCAATTCGCTTTGCATAAGTGTCAAAATATACCACTACTCTATACACATTCTTTCATTGTGTGCCTCTCAATCACTTAATTATATTCCATTGGAATGTACTCAATTTTGCGTATTAAGTAAAGGGTGCCATGCAGATGTCTAGTGCGAACCACTAACAACACCCTCTACACTCGTCTCCAAACACCACCCACATGAAAACGATCAATTGCCAAATAACAGTGCCCGCACAAGCCATTTTTGCCAACGCAAGCACTTCGCCTACATTGCCTTCGTTTCATCGGTCGGCAGCATTCGGCTACACGCAAAATAACCCTTTAATTGGTCGGCAACACGCACAATGCCCGCTCATTCGTCGGCGCCATTTGCAAACAAGCACAATAGTCTCTCATTGGTCGGCGCCATTTGCAATCAAGCACAATGGCCTCTCATTGGTCGGCGCCATTTGCAAACAAGCACAATGGTTCTTATTGGTCGGCGGAATTATTATGTAGAAGCGCTGTTAAATTAACAGGCTCTTTTTGAGTTATGTTAAGTTTACAGGTTCATTTTGAGTCTGTTAAATTAACAGGCTCATTTTGAGTCTGTTAAATTAACGGCTTATTTTGAGTCTGTTAAATAACAGGCTAATTTTGAGCCTGTTAAAATAACAGTAGTGGTATCGATGTCGGCAATGTTATCGATAAATTTATCGGAAATGTTATCGATCAATTTATCGAAAATGTTATCGATAAATTTACGGGTACGGTTATCGAAAAATATATCGGAAATGTTATCGATTATTCACCAGAAATGTTATCGAAAAATTAGCTAAACGTTATCGATAAATTATCGGAAATGTTATCGATATTTTGATTAGAAACGTCATCGATGACATTATCAGCTTGGTATTTATCGATAGTCCATTTATCGAATGCGGCTTATCGATATTAGTTCATTAATTTTTAGTATCGATAATTCGTTTATCGATTTTTAGTATCGATAATTCGGTTTTCGATTTTTGGTATCGATAATTCGTTTATCGATTTTTAGTATCGATAGTTCGTTTATCGATTTTTGGTATCGATAATTCGTTTATCGATTTTTAGAATCGATAATTTGGTTATCGATTTTTGGTATCGATAATTCGTTTATCGATTTTTAGTATCGATAATTCGGTTATCGATTTTTGGTATCGATAATTCGTTTATCGATAATCCGCCTATCGATTATCCGTTTATCGATAGCTCTTTTATCGATATCCGTTCATCGATGATCGTAATACTGTTAGCAACAGCTGTTAACAGAACTTCCACATGATGCTGCCAGCATGCCCCTTTTCCCCTTCCTCCACCCCCGGCGGACAACACCCCCCTTTGACCACACCACCCTTTGGCACCACCCATGGACCACCACCCACCACCATATGACGCTTATCAACGCTTTTTTCTTGTTACCCCCCTTTCTCCTTTTTCCTCAACACCCCCTTTCCACGCCCCCCCTCACTACCCCTCGACCATGACCCCCTTTGGCCCCACCCATGGACCACCACCCATGGAGCACCACCCACCACCATATGACGCTTATATACGCGTCGTCTAAAACGGTTTCGCATTAAACCCCTTTTCCTTCTTTCCCTCTTTTTCCTCTTCCCCCCCCCACTCTCCACCCTCCCCCCACCCCTTATCCACACCCCCCGGACCAAAACCCCCGTTTGGCCACACCCATGGACCACATCCCCCTTTTGCCACACCCATGGACCACAAGCCCCTTTGGCCACACCCATGGAACCCCACCCATGGATCCCCACCCACCACCATATGACGCGCCACTAACGGTTTCGCATTAATTTTTTTTTCCTGTTCCCCCCTTCCACCGTTTTTCCGCCTTTTTCCTCTTCCCCCCCTTTCCACACCCCCCCCTCGACCACACCCTTCCCCCCTTATCCACACCCCCCGGACCACAACCCCCTTTGGCCACACCCATGGACCACAAGCCCCTTTGGCCACACCCATGGAACCCCACCCATGGATTTCCACCCACCACCATATGACGCGCCACTAACGGTTTCGCATTAATTTTTTTTTCCTGTTCCCCCCTTCCACCGTTTTTCCGCCTTTTTCCTCTCCCCCCCCTTTCCACCCCCCCTCGACCATGACCCCCTTTGGCTACACCCATGGAACCCCACCCATGGATCCCCACCCATGGTACCCCACCCACCACCATATGACGCGCCACAAACGGTTTCGCATTAATCTTTTTTTCTTGTTCCCCCCTTCCACCGTTTTCCGCTCCTTTTTCCTCTTCCGCACCCCTTTTTACACCCTCCCCCCCTCCTTTTTACCCCATCCCCCCTCGACCATTACCGCCCTTGACGCCACCCATGGAGAACCTCAAGATCCCCAAGCGCGAACCACTTACAACACGCCCACCCACCACCATGTGACCGTTATCAACGCGTCACAAACGGTTTCGCATTACACCTTTTTTTCTTTTCCTTCACGCACAGTGGCCTCTCATTGGTTAGTGCATTGACACATGCAGCACCAATCAATGCTAAGTTATTTTTGTCAACATGTCTCATTCTCACTAAATTTGCTATCTAGTTTTTAAGTAGGGAAATATTGTAAAGATCCTAGTTTAAATAGAAACAATAAAGTATCCAGCAGCCTTAATCAGTTGCTTGGCGAAAGGCGGACCATCGAGTTGCCTAAACAGAAAATGCTAAGTTATTTCTGTATAAACACTGTTATACAATGTATGTTCTGGGATATCCGAGTAATTCGAATGTTTTCAACATGTCTCATTCTCACTCAATTCGCTTTGCATAAGTGTCAAAATATACCACTACTCTATACACATTCTTTCATTGTGTGCCTCTCAATCACTTAATTATATTCCATTGGAATGTACTCAATTTTGCGTATTAAGTAAAGGGTGCCATGCAGATGTCTAGTGCGAACCACTAACAACACCCTCTACACTCGTCTCCAAACACCACCCACATGAAAACGATCAATTGCCAAATAACAGTGCCCGCACAAGCCATTTTTGCCAACGCAAGCACTTCGCCTACATTGCCTTCGTTTCATCGGTCGGCAGCATTCGGCTACACGCAAAATAACCCTTTAATTGGTCGGCAACACGCACAATGCCCGCTCATTCGTCGGCGCCATTTGCAAACAAGCACAATAGTCTCTCATTGGTCGGCGCCATTTGCAATCAAGCACAATGGCCTCTCATTGGTCGGCGCCATTTGCAAACAAGCACAATGGTTCTTATTGGTCGGCGGAATTATTATGTAGAAGCGCTGTTAAATTAACAGGCTCTTTTTGAGTTATGTTAAGTTTACAGGTTCATTTTGAGTCTGTTAAATTAACAGGCTCATTTTGAGTCTGTTAAATTAACGGCTTATTTTGAGTCTGTTAAATAACAGGCTAATTTTGAGCCTGTTAAAATAACAGTAGTGGTATCGATGTCGGCAATGTTATCGATAAATTTATCGGAAATGTTATCGATCAATTTATCGAAAATGTTATCGATAAATTTACGGGTACGGTTATCGAAAAATATATCGGAAATGTTATCGATTATTCACCAGAAATGTTATCGAAAAATTAGCTAAACGTTATCGATAAATTATCGGAAATGTTATCGATATTTTGATTAGAAACGTCATCGATGACATTATCAGCTTGGTATTTATCGATAGTCCATTTATCGAATGCGGCTTATCGATATTAGTTCATTAATTTTTAGTATCGATAATTCGTTTATCGATTTTTAGTATCGATAATTCGGTTTTCGATTTTTGGTATCGATAATTCGTTTATCGATTTTTAGTATCGATAGTTCGTTTATCGATTTTTGGTATCGATAATTCGTTTATCGATTTTTAGAATCGATAATTTGGTTATCGATTTTTGGTATCGATAATTCGTTTATCGATTTTTAGTATCGATAATTCGGTTATCGATTTTTGGTATCGATAATTCGTTTATCGATAATCCGCCTATCGATTATCCGTTTATCGATAGCTCTTTTATCGATATCCGTTCATCGATGATCGTAATACTGTTAGCAACAGCTGTTAACAGAACTTCCACATGATGCTGCCAGCATGCCCCTTTTCCCCTTCCTCCACCCCCGGCGGACAACACCCCCTTTGACCACACCACCCTTTGGCACCACCCATGGACCACCACCCACCACCATATGACGCTTATCAACGCTTTTTTCTTGTTACCCCCCTTTCTCCTTTTTCCTCAACACCCCCTTTCCACGCCCCCCCTCACTACCCCTCGACCATGACCCCCTTTGGCCCCACCCATGGACCACCACCCATGGAGCACCACCCACCACCATATGACGCTTATATACGCGTCGTCTAAAACGGTTTCGCATTAAACCCCTTTTCCTTCTTTCCCTCTTTTTCCTCTTCCCCCCCCCACTCTCCACCCTCCCCCCCACCCCTTATCCACACCCCCCGGACCAAAACCCCCGTTTGGCCACACCCATGGACCACATCCCCTTTTGCCACACCCATGGACCACAAGCCCCTTTGGCCACACCCATGGAACCCCACCCATGGATCCCCACCCACCACCATATGACGCGCCACTAACGGTTTCGCATTAATTTTTTTTTCTGTTCCCCCTTCCACCGTTTTTCCGCCTTTTTCCTCTTCCCCCCTTTCCACACCCCCCCCTCGACCACACCCTTCCCCCCTTATCCACACCCCCCGGACCACAACCCCCTTTGGCCACACCCATGGACCACAAGCCCCTTTGGCCACACCCATGGAACCCCACCCATGGATTTCCACCCACCACCATATGACGCGCCACTAACGGTTTCGCATTAATTTTTTTTTTCCTGTTCCCCCTTCCACCGTTTTTCCGCCTTTTTCCTCTCCCCCCCTTTCCACCCCCCTCGACCATGACCCCCTTTGGCTACACCCATGGAACCCCACCCATGGATCCCCACCCATGGTACCCCACCCACCACCATATGACGCGCCACAAACGGTTTCGCATTAATCTTTTTTTTCTTGTTCCCCCCCCTTCCACCGTTTTCCGCTCCTTTTTCCTCTTCCGCACCCCTTTTTACACCCTCCCCCCTCCTTTTTACCCCATCCCCCTCGACCATTACCGCCCTTGACGCCACCCATGGAGAACCTCAAGATCCCCAAGCGCGAACCACTTACAACACGCCCACCCACCACCATGTGACCGTTATCAACGCGTCACAAACGGTTTCGCATTACACCTTTTTTTCTTTTCCTTCACGCACAGTGGCCTCTCATTGGTTAGTGCATTGACACATGCAGCACCAATCAATGCTAAGTTATTTTTGTCAACATGTCTCATTCTCACTAAATTTGCTATCTAGTTTTTAAGTAGGGAAATATTGTAAAGATCCTAGTTTAAATAGAAACAATAAAGTATCCAGCAGCCTTAATCAGTTGCTTGGCGAAAGGCGGACCATCGAGTTGCCTAAACAGAAAATGCTAAGTTATTTCTGTATAAACACTGTTATACAATGTATGTTCTGGGATATCCGAGTAATTCGAATGTTTTCAACATGTCTCATTCTCACTCAATTCGCTTTGCATAAGTGTCAAAATATACCACTACTCTATACACATTCTTTCATTGTGTGCCTCTCAATCACTTAATTATATTCCATTGGAATGTACTCAATTTTGCGTATTAAGTAAAGGGTGCCATGCAGATGTCTAGTGCGAACCACTAACAACACCCTCTACACTCGTCTCCAAACACCACCCACATGAAAACGATCAATTGCCAAATAACAGTGCCCGCACAAGCCATTTTTGCCAACGCAAGCACTTCGCCTACATTGCCTTCGTTTCATCGGTCGGCAGCATTCGGCTACACGCAAAATAACCCTTTAATTGGTCGGCAACACGCACAATGCCCGCTCATTCGTCGGCGCCATTTGCAAACAAGCACAATAGTCTCTCATTGGTCGGCGCCATTTGCAATCAAGCACAATGGCCTCTCATTGGTCGGCGCCATTTGCAAACAAGCACAATGGTTCTTATTGGTCGGCGGAATTATTATGTAGAAGCGCTGTTAAATTAACAGGCTCTTTTTGAGTTATGTTAAGTTTACAGGTTCATTTTGAGTCTGTTAAATTAACAGGCTCATTTTGAGTCTGTTAAATTAACGGCTTATTTTGAGTCTGTTAAATAACAGGCTAATTTTGAGCCTGTTAAAATAACAGTAGTGGTATCGATGTCGGCAATGTTATCGATAAATTTATCGGAAATGTTATCGATCAATTTATCGAAAATGTTATCGATAAATTTACGGGTACGGTTATCGAAAAATATATCGGAAATGTTATCGATTATTCACCAGAAATGTTATCGAAAAATTAGCTAAACGTTATCGATAAATTATCGGAAATGTTATCGATATTTTGATTAGAAACGTCATCGATGACATTATCAGCTTGGTATTTATCGATAGTCCATTTATCGAATGCGGCTTATCGATATTAGTTCATTAATTTTTAGTATCGATAATTCGTTTATCGATTTTTAGTATCGATAATTCGGTTTTCGATTTTTGGTATCGATAATTCGTTTATCGATTTTTAGTATCGATAGTTCGTTTATCGATTTTTGGTATCGATAATTCGTTTATCGATTTTTAGAATCGATAATTTGGTTATCGATTTTTGGTATCGATAATTCGTTTATCGATTTTTAGTATCGATAATTCGGTTATCGATTTTTGGTATCGATAATTCGTTTATCGATAATCCGCCTATCGATTATCCGTTTATCGATAGCTCTTTTATCGATATCCGTTCATCGATGATCGTAATACTGTTAGCAACAGCTGTTAACAGAACTTCCACATGATGCTGCCAGCATGCCCCTTTTTCCCCTTCCTCCACCCCCCGGCGGACAACACCCCCCTTTGACCACACCACCCTTTGGCACCACCCATGGACCACCACCCACCACCATATGACGCTTATCAACGCTTTTTTTCTTGTTACCCCCCTTTCTCCTTTTTCCTCAACACCCCCTTTCCACGCCCCCCCCTCACTACCCCTCGACCATGACCCCCTTTGGCCCCACCCATGGACCACCACCCATGGAGCACCACCCACCACCATATGACGCTTATATACGCGTCGTCTAAAACGGTTTCGCATTAAACCCCTTTTCCTTCTTTCCCTCTTTTTCCTCTTCCCCCCCCCCACTCTCCACCCTCCCCCCTTATCCACACCCCCCCGGACCAAAACCCCCGTTTGGCCACACCCATGGACCACATCCCCCTTTTGCCACACCCATGGACCACAAGCCCCTTTGGCCACACCCATGGAACCCCACCCATGGATCCCCACCCACCACCATATGACGCGCCACTAACGGTTTCGCATTAATTTTTTTTTTCCTGTTCCCCCCTTCCACCGTTTTTCCGCCTTTTTCCTCTTCCCCCCCCTTTCCACACCCCCCTCGACCACACCCTTCCCCCCTTATCCACACCCCCCGGACCACAACCCCCTTTGGCCACACCCATGGACCACAAGCCCCTTTGGCCACACCCATGGAACCCCACCCATGGATTTCCACCCACCACCATATGACGCGCCACTAACGGTTTCGCATTAATTTTTTTTTCCTGTTCCCCCCCTTCCACCGTTTTTCCGCCTTTTTCCTCTCCCCCCCCTTTCCACCCCCCTCGACCATGACCCCCTTTGGCTACACCCATGGAACCCCACCCATGGATCCCCACCCATGGTACCCCACCCACCACCATATGACGCGCCACAAACGGTTTCGCATTAATCTTTTTTCTTGTTCCCCCCCCTTCCACCGTTTTCCGCTCCTTTTTCCTCTTCCGCACCCCTTTTTACACCCTCCCCCCCTCCTTTTTACCCCATCCCCCCTCGACCATTACCGCCCTTGACGCCACCCATGGAGAACCTCAAGATCCCCAAGCGCGAACCACTTACAACACGCCCACCCACCACCATGTGACCGTTATCAACGCGTCACAAACGGTTTCGCATTACACCTTTTTTTCTTTTCCTTCACGCACAGTGGCCTCTCATTGGTTAGTGCATTGACACATGCAGCACCAATCAATGCTAAGTTATTTTTGTCAACATGTCTCATTCTCACTAAATTTGCTATCTAGTTTTTAAGTAGGGAAATATTGTAAAGATCCTAGTTTAAATAGAAACAATAAAGTATCCAGCAGCCTTAATCAGTTGCTTGGCGAAAGGCGGACCATCGAGTTGCCTAAACAGAAAATGCTAAGTTATTTCTGTATAAACACTGTTATACAATGTATGTTCTGGGATATCCGAGTAATTCGAATGTTTTCAACATGTCTCATTCTCACTCAATTCGCTTTGCATAAGTGTCAAAATATACCACTACTCTATACACATTCTTTCATTGTGTGCCTCTCAATCACTTAATTATATTCCATTGGAATGTACTCAATTTTGCGTATTAAGTAAAGGGTGCCATGCAGATGTCTAGTGCGAACCACTAACAACACCCTCTACACTCGTCTCCAAACACCACCCACATGAAAACGATCAATTGCCAAATAACAGTGCCCGCACAAGCCATTTTTGCCAACGCAAGCACTTCGCCTACATTGCCTTCGTTTCATCGGTCGGCAGCATTCGGCTACACGCAAAATAACCCTTTAATTGGTCGGCAACACGCACAATGCCCGCTCATTCGTCGGCGCCATTTGCAAACAAGCACAATAGTCTCTCATTGGTCGGCGCCATTTGCAATCAAGCACAATGGCCTCTCATTGGTCGGCGCCATTTGCAAACAAGCACAATGGTTCTTATTGGTCGGCGGAATTATTATGTAGAAGCGCTGTTAAATTAACAGGCTCTTTTTGAGTTATGTTAAGTTTACAGGTTCATTTTGAGTCTGTTAAATTAACAGGCTCATTTTGAGTCTGTTAAATTAACGGCTTATTTTGAGTCTGTTAAATAACAGGCTAATTTTGAGCCTGTTAAAATAACAGTAGTGGTATCGATGTCGGCAATGTTATCGATAAATTTATCGGAAATGTTATCGATCAATTTATCGAAAATGTTATCGATAAATTTACGGGTACGGTTATCGAAAAATATATCGGAAATGTTATCGATTATTCACCAGAAATGTTATCGAAAAATTAGCTAAACGTTATCGATAAATTATCGGAAATGTTATCGATATTTTGATTAGAAACGTCATCGATGACATTATCAGCTTGGTATTTATCGATAGTCCATTTATCGAATGCGGCTTATCGATATTAGTTCATTAATTTTTAGTATCGATAATTCGTTTATCGATTTTTAGTATCGATAATTCGGTTTTCGATTTTTGGTATCGATAATTCGTTTATCGATTTTTAGTATCGATAGTTCGTTTATCGATTTTTGGTATCGATAATTCGTTTATCGATTTTTAGAATCGATAATTTGGTTATCGATTTTTGGTATCGATAATTCGTTTATCGATTTTTAGTATCGATAATTCGGTTATCGATTTTTGGTATCGATAATTCGTTTATCGATAATCCGCCTATCGATTATCCGTTTATCGATAGCTCTTTTATCGATATCCGTTCATCGATGATCGTAATACTGTTAGCAACAGCTGTTAACAGAACTTCCACATGATGCTGCCAGCATGCCCCTTTTTCCCCTTCCTCCACCCCCCGGCGGACAACACCCCCCTTTGACCACACCACCCTTTGGCACCACCCATGGACCACCACCCACCACCATATGACGCTTATCAACGCTTTTTTTCTTGTTACCCCCCTTTCTCCTTTTTCCTCAACACCCCCTTTCCACGCCCCCCCCTCACTACCCCTCGACCATGACCCCCTTTGGCCCCACCCATGGACCACCACCCATGGAGCACCACCCACCACCATATGACGCTTATCTACGCGTCGTCTAAAACGGTTTCGCATTAAACCCCTTTTCCTTCTTTCCCTCTTTTTCCTCTTCCCCCCCCCACTCTCCACCCTCCCCCCTTATCCACACCCCCGGACCAAAACCCCCGTTTGGCCACACCCATGGACCACATCCCCCTTTTGCCACACCCATGGACCACAAGCCCCTTTGGCCACACCCATGGAACCCCACCCATGGATCCCCACCCACCACCATATGACGCGCCACTAACGGTTTCGCATTAATTTTTTTTTTCCTGTTCCCCCCTTCCACCGTTTTTCCGCCTTTTCCTCTTCCCCCCCCTTTCCACACCCCCCCCTCGACCACACCCTTCCCCCTTATCCACACCCCCCGGACCACAACCCCCTTTGGCCACACCCATGGACCACAAGCCCCTTTGGCCACACCCATGGAACCCCACCCATGGATTTCCACCCACCACCATATGACGCGCCACTAACGGTTTCGCATTAATTTTTTTTTCCTGTTCCCCCTTCCACCGTTTTTCCGCCTTTTTCCTCTCCCCCCTTTCCACCCCCCCCTTGGCCATGACCCCCTTTGGCTACACCCATGGAACCCCACCCATGGATCCCCACCCATGGTACCCCACCCACCACCATATGACGCGCCACAAACGGTTTCGCATTAATCTTTTTTTCTTGTTCCCCCCCTTCCACCGTTTTCCGCTCCTTTTTCCTCTTCCCCACCCCCTTTACACCCTCCCCCCCTCCTTTTTACCCCATCCCCCTCGACCATTACCGCCCTTGACGCCACCCATGGAGAACCTCAAGATCCCCAAGCGCGAACCACTTACAACACGCCCACCCACCACCATGTGACCGTTATCAACGCGTCACAAACGGTTTCGCATTACACCTTTTTTCTTTTCCTTCACGCACAGTGGCCTCTCATTGGTTAGTGCATTGACACATGCAGCACCAATCAATGCTAAGTTATTTTTGTCAACATGTCTCATTCTCACTAAATTTGCTATCTAGTTTTTAAGTAGGGAAATATTGTAAAGATCCTAGTTTAAATAGAAACAATAAAGTATCCAGCAGCCTTAATCAGTTGCTTGGCGAAAGGCGGACCATCGAGTTGCCTAAACAGAAAATGCTAAGTTATTTCTGTATAAACACTGTTATACAATGTATGTTCTGGGATATCCGAGTAATTCGAATGTTTTCAACATGTCTCATTCTCACTCAATTCGCTTTGCATAAGTGTCAAAATATACCACTACTCTATACACATTCTTTCATTGTGTGCCTCTCAATCACTTAATTATATTCCATTGGAATGTACTCAATTTTGCGTATTAAGTAAAGGGTGCCATGCAGATGTCTAGTGCGAACCACTAACAACACCCTCTACACTCGTCTCCAAACACCACCCACATGAAAACGATCAATTGCCAAATAACAGTGCCCGCACAAGCCATTTTTGCCAACGCAAGCACTTCGCCTACATTGCCTTCGTTTCATCGGTCGGCAGCATTCGGCTACACGCAAAATAACCCTTTAATTGGTCGGCAACACGCACAATGCCCGCTCATTCGTCGGCGCCATTTGCAAACAAGCACAATAGTCTCTCATTGGTCGGCGCCATTTGCAATCAAGCACAATGGCCTCTCATTGGTCGGCGCCATTTGCAAACAAGCACAATGGTTCTTATTGGTCGGCGGAATTATTATGTAGAAGCGCTGTTAAATTAACAGGCTCTTTTTGAGTTATGTTAAGTTTACAGGTTCATTTTGAGTCTGTTAAATTAACAGGCTCATTTTGAGTCTGTTAAATTAACGGCTTATTTTGAGTCTGTTAAATAACAGGCTAATTTTGAGCCTGTTAAAATAACAGTAGTGGTATCGATGTCGGCAATGTTATCGATAAATTTATCGGAAATGTTATCGATCAATTTATCGAAAATGTTATCGATAAATTTACGGGTACGGTTATCGAAAAATATATCGGAAATGTTATCGATTATTCACCAGAAATGTTATCGAAAAATTAGCTAAACGTTATCGATAAATTATCGGAAATGTTATCGATATTTTGATTAGAAACGTCATCGATGACATTATCAGCTTGGTATTTATCGATAGTCCATTTATCGAATGCGGCTTATCGATATTAGTTCATTAATTTTTAGTATCGATAATTCGTTTATCGATTTTTAGTATCGATAATTCGGTTTTCGATTTTTGGTATCGATAATTCGTTTATCGATTTTTAGTATCGATAGTTCGTTTATCGATTTTTGGTATCGATAATTCGTTTATCGATTTTTAGAATCGATAATTTGGTTATCGATTTTTGGTATCGATAATTCGTTTATCGATTTTTAGTATCGATAATTCGGTTATCGATTTTTGGTATCGATAATTCGTTTATCGATAATCCGCCTATCGATTATCCGTTTATCGATAGCTCTTTTATCGATATCCGTTCATCGATGATCGTAATACTGTTAGCAACAGCTGTTAACAGAACTTCCACATGATGCTGCCAGCATGCCCCTTTTTCCCCTTCCTCCACCCCCGGCGGACAACACCCCCTTTGACCACACCACCCTTTGGCACCACCCATGGACCACCACCCACCACCATATGACGCTTATCAACGCTTTTTTTCTTGTTACCCCCCTTTCTCCTTTTTCCTCAACACCCCCTTTCCACGCCCCCCCCTCACTACCCCTCGACCATGACCCCCTTTGGCCCCACCCATGGACCACCACCCATGGAGCACCACCCACCACCATATGACGCTTATCTACGCGTCGTCTAAAACGGTTTCGCATTAAACCCCTTTTCCTTCTTTCCCTCTTTTTCCTCTTCCCCCCCCCACTCTCCACCCTCCCCCCTTATCCACACCCCCCGGACCAAAACCCCCGTTTGGCCACACCCATGGACCACATCCCCCTTTTGCCACACCCATGGACCACAAGCCCCTTTGGCCACACCCATGGAACCCCACCCATGGATCCCCACCCACCACCATATGACGCGCCACTAACGGTTTCGCATTAATTTTTTTTTCCTGTTCCCCCTTCCACCGTTTTTCCGCCTTTTTCCTCTTCCCCCCCTTTCCACACCCCCCCTCGACCACACCCTTCCCCCCTTATCCACACCCCCCGGACCACAACCCCCTTTGGCCACACCCATGGACCACAAGCCCCTTTGGCCACACCCATGGAACCCCACCCATGGATTTCCACCCACCACCATATGACGCGCCACTAACGGTTTCGCATTAATTTTTTTTTTCCTGTTCCCCCCTTCCACCGTTTTTCCGCCTTTTCCTCTCCCCCCCTTTCCACCCCCCTCGACCATGACCCCCTTTGGCTACACCCATGGAACCCCACCCATGGATCCCCACCCATGGTACCCCACCCACCACCATATGACGCGCCACAAACGGTTTCGCATTAATCTTTTTTTCTTGTTCCCCCCCCTTCCACCGTTTTCCGCTCCTTTTTCCTCTTCCGCACCCCTTTTTACACCCTCCCCCCCCTCCTTTTTACCCCATCCCCCCTCGACCATTACCGCCCTTGACGCCACCCATGGAGAACCTCAAGATCCCCAAGCGCGAACCACTTACAACACGCCCACCCACCACCATGTGACCGTTATCAACGCGTCACAAACGGTTTCGCATTACACCTTTTTTCTTTTCCTTCACGCACAGTGGCCTCTCATTGGTTAGTGCATTGACACATGCAGCACCAATCAATGCTAAGTTATTTTTGTCAACATGTCTCATTCTCACTAAATTTGCTATCTAGTTTTTAAGTAGGGAAATATTGTAAAGATCCTAGTTTAAATAGAAACAATAAAGTATCCAGCAGCCTTAATCAGTTGCTTGGCGAAAGGCGGACCATCGAGTTGCCTAAACAGAAAATGCTAAGTTATTTCTGTATAAACACTGTTATACAATGTATGTTCTGGGATATCCGAGTAATTCGAATGTTTTCAACATGTCTCATTCTCACTCAATTCGCTTTGCATAAGTGTCAAAATATACCACTACTCTATACACATTCTTTCATTGTGTGCCTCTCAATCACTTAATTATATTCCATTGGAATGTACTCAATTTTGCGTATTAAGTAAAGGGTGCCATGCAGATGTCTAGTGCGAACCACTAACAACACCCTCTACACTCGTCTCCAAACACCACCCACATGAAAACGATCAATTGCCAAATAACAGTGCCCGCACAAGCCATTTTTGCCAACGCAAGCACTTCGCCTACATTGCCTTCGTTTCATCGGTCGGCAGCATTCGGCTACACGCAAAATAACCCTTTAATTGGTCGGCAACACGCACAATGCCCGCTCATTCGTCGGCGCCATTTGCAAACAAGCACAATAGTCTCTCATTGGTCGGCGCCATTTGCAATCAAGCACAATGGCCTCTCATTGGTCGGCGCCATTTGCAAACAAGCACAATGGTTCTTATTGGTCGGCGGAATTATTATGTAGAAGCGCTGTTAAATTAACAGGCTCTTTTTGAGTTATGTTAAGTTTACAGGTTCATTTTGAGTCTGTTAAATTAACAGGCTCATTTTGAGTCTGTTAAATTAACGGCTTATTTTGAGTCTGTTAAATAACAGGCTAATTTTGAGCCTGTTAAAATAACAGTAGTGGTATCGATGTCGGCAATGTTATCGATAAATTTATCGGAAATGTTATCGATCAATTTATCGAAAATGTTATCGATAAATTTACGGGTACGGTTATCGAAAAATATATCGGAAATGTTATCGATTATTCACCAGAAATGTTATCGAAAAATTAGCTAAACGTTATCGATAAATTATCGGAAATGTTATCGATATTTTGATTAGAAACGTCATCGATGACATTATCAGCTTGGTATTTATCGATAGTCCATTTATCGAATGCGGCTTATCGATATTAGTTCATTAATTTTTAGTATCGAAAATTCGTTTATCGATTTTTAGTATCGATAATTCGGTTTTCGATTTTTGGTATCGATAATTCGTTTATCGATTTTTAGTATCGATAGTTCGTTTATCGATTTTTGGTATCGATAATTCGTTTATCGATTTTTAGAATCGATAATTTGGTTATCGATTTTTGGTATCGATAATTCGTTTATCGATTTTTAGTATCGATAATTCGGTTATCGATTTTTGGTATCGATAATTCGTTTATCGATAATCCGCCTATCGATTATCCGTTTATCGATAGCTCTTTTATCGATATCCGTTCATCGATGATCGTAATACTGTTAGCAACAGCTGTTAACAGAACTTCCACATGATGCTGCCAGCATGCCCCTTTTTCCCCTTCCTCCACCCCCGGCGGACAACACCCCCCTTTGACCACACCACCCTTTGGCACCACCCATGGACCACCACCCACCACCATATGACGCTTATCAACGCTTTTTTTCTTGTTACCCCCCTTTCTCCTTTTTCCTCAACACCCCCTTTCCACGCCCCCCCTCACTACCCCTCGACCATGACCCCCTTTGGCCCCACCCATGGACCACCACCCATGGAGCACCACCCACCACCATATGACGCTTATCTACGCGTCGTCTAAAACGGTTTCGCATTAAACCCCTTTTCCTTCTTTCCCTCTTTTTCCTCTTCCCCCCCCCCACTCTCCACCCTCCCCCCACCCCTTATCCACACCCCCCGGACCAAAACCCCCGTTTGGCCACACCCATGGACCACATCCCCCTTTTGCCACACCCATGGACCACAAGCCCCTTTGGCCACACCCATGGAACCCCACCCATGGATCCCCACCCACCACCATATGACGCGCCACTAACGGTTTCGCATTAATTTTTTTTTTCCTGTTCCCCCCTTCCACCGTTTTTCCGCCTTTTTCCTCTTCCCCCCCCTTTCCACACCCCCCCCTCGACCACACCCTTCCCCCTTATCCACACCCCCCGGACCACAACCCCCTTTGGCCACACCCATGGACCACAAGCCCCTTTGGCCACACCCATGGAACCCCACCCATGGATTTCCACCCACCACCATATGACGCGCCACTAACGGTTTCGCATTAATTTTTTTTTTCTTGTTCCCCCCCTTCCACCGTTTTTCCGCCTTTTTCCTCTCCCCCCCTCCACCCCCCCTCGACCATGACCCCCTTTGGCTACACCCATGGAACCCCACCCATGGATCCCCACCCATGGTACCCCACCCACCACCATATGACGCGCCACAAACGGTTTCGCATTAATCTTTTTTTTCTTGTTCCCCCCCTTCCACCGTTTTCCGCTCCTTTTTCCTCTTCCCCACCCCCTTTTACACCCTCCCCCCTCCTTTTTACCCCATCCCCCCTCGACCATTACCGCCCTTGACGCCACCCATGGAGAACCTCAAGATCCCCAAGCGCGAACCACTTACAACACGCCCACCCACCACCATGTGACCGTTATCAACGCGTCACAAACGGTTTCGCATTACACCTTTTTTTCTTTTCCTTCACGCACAGTGGCCTCTCATTGGTTAGTGCATTGACACATGCAGCACCAATCAATGCTAAGTTATTTTTGTCAACATGTCTCATTCTCACTAAATTTGCTATCTAGTTTTTAAGTAGGGAAATATTGTAAAGATCCTAGTTTAAATAGAAACAATAAAGTATCCAGCAGCCTTAATCAGTTGCTTGGCGAAAGGCGGACCATCGAGTTGCCTAAACAGAAAATGCTAAGTTATTTCTGTATAAACACTGTTATACAATGTATGTTCTGGGATATCCGAGTAATTCGAATGTTTTCAACATGTCTCATTCTCACTCAATTCGCTTTGCATAAGTGTCAAAATATACCACTACTCTATACACATTCTTTCATTGTGTGCCTCTCAATCACTTAATTATATTCCATTGGAATGTACTCAATTTTGCGTATTAAGTAAAGGGTGCCATGCAGATGTCTAGTGCGAACCACTAACAACACCCTCTACACTCGTCTCCAAACACCACCCACATGAAAACGATCAATTGCCAAATAACAGTGCCCGCACAAGCCATTTTTGCCAACGCAAGCACTTCGCCTACATTGCCTTCGTTTCATCGGTCGGCAGCATTCGGCTACACGCAAAATAACCCTTTAATTGGTCGGCAACACGCACAATGCCCGCTCATTCGTCGGCGCCATTTGCAAACAAGCACAATAGTCTCTCATTGGTCGGCGCCATTTGCAATCAAGCACAATGGCCTCTCATTGGTCGGCGCCATTTGCAAACAAGCACAATGGTTCTTATTGGTCGGCGGAATTATTATGTAGAAGCGCTGTTAAATTAACAGGCTCTTTTTGAGTTATGTTAAGTTTACAGGTTCATTTTGAGTCTGTTAAATTAACAGGCTCATTTTGAGTCTGTTAAATTAACGGCTTATTTTGAGTCTGTTAAATAACAGGCTAATTTTGAGCCTGTTAAAATAACAG
This sequence comes from Drosophila paulistorum, assembly GCA_018152135.1. Classification (NCBI taxonomy): domain Eukaryota; kingdom Metazoa; phylum Arthropoda; class Insecta; order Diptera; family Drosophilidae; genus Drosophila; species Drosophila paulistorum. The sequence continues at coordinate 51,975,888 of JAECXG010000822.1, read as the reverse complement.
TAGTGGTATCGATGTCGGCAATGTTATCGATAAATTTATCGGAAATGTTATCGATCAATTTATCGAAAATGTTATCGATAAATTTACGGGTACGGTTATCGAAAAATATATCGGAAATGTTATCGATTATTCACCAGAAATGTTATCGAAAAATTAGCTAAACGTTATCGATAAATTATCGGAAATGTTATCGATATTTTGATTAGAAACGTCATCGATGACATTATCAGCTTGGTATTTATCGATAGTCCATTTATCGAATGCGGCTTATCGATATTAGTTCATTAATTTTTAGTATCGATAATTCGTTTATCGATTTTTAGTATCGATAATTCGGTTTTCGATTTTTGGTATCGATAATTCGTTTATCGATTTTTAGTATCGATAGTTCGTTTATCGATTTTTGGTATCGATAATTCGTTTATCGATTTTTAGTATCGATAATTCGGTTATCGATTTTTGGTATCGATAATTCGTTTATCGATAATCCGCCTATCGATTATCCGTTTATCGATAGCTCTTTTATCGATATCCGTTCATCGATGATCGTAATACTGTTAGCAACAGCTGTTAACAGAACTTCCACATGATGCTGCCAGCATGCCCCCTTTTTCCCCTTCCTCTACCCCCGGCGGACAACACCCCCCTTTGACCACACCACCCTTTGGCACCACCCATGGACCACCACCCACCACCATATGACGCTTATCAACGCTTTTTTTCTTGTTACCCCCCTTCCTCCTTTTTCCTCAACACCCCCTTTCCACACCCCCCCCCCCTCACTACCCCTCGACCATGACCCCCTTTGGCCCCACCCATGGAACCCCACCCATGGACCACCACCCATGGAGCACCACCCACCACCATATGACGCTTATCTACGCGTCGTCAAAAACGGTTTCGCATTAAACCCCTTTTCCTTCTTCCCCTCTTTTTCGTCTTCCCCCCTCTCCCCTTACAATCGAAGACTTTTACCTGTGGGATCTAACATCAAACTGTTCCAAAACACTCTGAGCGACTCCCTCCACCTAAATATGGAAATTGAATCTGGATTAGATATTGAGGATGCGATTAATATCTTAACAAACAATATTCACCATGCTGCAGCCTTGGCCACTAAACCTCTACGTAGGGACCTGCCAAATACGTACCGAATCGGAGGAGCCATACCCATAAATATAAAAATGCACAAATTATTAAAACAAAAGAACAAAATAAAATCGACATATTTCCTCTCACGAAACCCTGAACATAAAAAAACATTAAAATATACAACTAATTTACTAAACAAAGAAATAAACCTATCAAAGAACAAACACTTAAATAAAAAACTATGTAAGATAGACTCCTTTGACCGGTACAGACCCCACAAGTTCTGGCAACTAACTAACAAACTTAAACGGCAGCCTCTTCCTAACTGGCCTCTCAGGATCCCTAGCGGAGCAGACAAGAAGCATGCATGGACAAAATCACCAGAAGAAAAAATGGAGCTGTTCACTGACCAGTTAGAAAAGCGTTTTTCCCCTAACTTGACAAATAGCTGCCTTGACAGGTCTAAAATCAACGAGGAAACAAATGCTATCCTTGCCCAAAAAACTCTCATGGAATCTGCATGTAAAGCCCACCACTCCATCGCTAGCTCCTCCGCTAACTTTGACTCCAGCAACTCACCTTTTGTTAAGCCCATCACTTTCTCTGAACTTAAAAAAGAGATTGATAGCTTAGTCAACAAAAAAGCACCTGGATATGATAGGATCAGCAATGCCCTAATTAAAGTTCTCCCACTCAAAGCTATCATCTTTTTACTCAAAATATACAACAGCATCGTTGCAGAAAAATGCTTTAATTTTAACTGGCTAGCACACATTTCCAAAAAAATAAATATTTTTTGAGCGAAGACAATTCGCCTCAATTTTCTTCTTCTTCTCCTTTTTATAACCCCATACAAAATATGTTCAAAGTATCCGCCGACTTTGGCGGTAATGCCAGAATGTTCACTGGACTTTCTAGAATATGTGCATAGAATATCTTTCAGAATTTGGTAAATACCCATTATTATGTAGAAACACTGTTTAATTACCCGCTTCGATTTGGGCAATGTTAACAGGCTCATTTTGAGTCTATATGTGGCAAAATTATTTTATAGCAGCACACGACTCATAGGCATTGAATTCTGATTGACCGGCATACACTTCCATTAATGGTAACCATTGGCTTGCATGAATATTGTCGGCCATTGCTGCAAACTTACGCACATGCATGCACAATGTGTGAACAGTCATATTGAATTCTGATTGGTTTCCATAACTATTGGCGGCCATTGCTGAAAACTTACGCACATGCATGCACAATGTGTAACCAGTCATACTGAATTCTGATTGGTTTCCATGAATTTTGGCGGCCATTGCTGCACGCTTACACACATCCACATTGTGTGAACCATCTAAACCATCATTCACAACAAGCGTTGAATTTCAATAACAACGGCAAATTCAATTGAAACCGATAAATTTAATACGGTTAATTATATATTAACCCAATCTGTTCAAGTTGACACTATAGAAAAAACCAACCCACATTCATATATAAAACAGGATAAAATAATGTAGACTTTTGCAAAATCTTGAAAGACTTAGCAACCGGTGGCAAACGTTTTAAGATGATAAATGTATTTCTTGCTTACAAAACTTTTATAAATTCAGTACAATAATTAATTTATATAATTCATATTCTTTTTAACGCAAATACTTACGCAGTCCATTTTAAATAAATATACATTTCATTACAAAAAATATTATGTATTGTAATCTTAATTAGCGTTCATTCATACAATATTTTAGAGCACACGCTTGAGATACCATTTGGTTTCAAAACTTAAATCTAGTTGCTTGTTCTGTAGCTACTGCTTTGTAGCGCGACGTTTACGTTTTGCTTTTAGTTCAGTTACATGCTTGCGCAAGTTTGTCATATAATCAATCATCGAAGACGTTAGGGCCTATTTGAAAAAAAAAAACCATTAGTTGAGACTTAATATTAGGCACCAAAATTTTGACTTACGGCATCTAATACATAGCGGGGAATATAGCCCTTCAGGTCCAGACAAAGCACCCATTCCAAAATACAACTATCTGGTTTTCCAATTATTTCTCGAAAGGCAAAGCCTGAAACAATATTCTCCCCTCTAGAACAAATTTCAGTTTAATTGTAAAACCAGCTGTGTAAACTCGACAAATTGTTTATAATACCTTGTGTATTTTGATGTTGGTGGCTCAGAAGCATACTGAACACTAATTGCAGCGCTAACCCATACTTTGTCTTTCGTTTTCCCAACACCGTCGGGCAGTGCAGTGTCCGTCTTTATCTCTGTATCTTTAGCGTCTTCAAATTCATCAAATGGTGGTGGCTCGACGTCAAACGTTAAGATTGCTCCTAAACTTTTTGCTCCAAGACTTTTGCTTAGTGTGTCGTATTGTGAAGCAGCAGCATTTGATGATGATTGGCCGCTAGGAAACTTTGCTCGACAGCTGCCTACGCTTCCCTGAACAGGTGTGTCTTGCGATTCACCATCAGATACGGTGCTGACACTGCCTTCACAAGAACGATTAAGGGAGCTACCATGATCGAATTCATCATCTTCGCTACTCAGTTTAGAAATTTCGTCGTCATCGCAAATTTTGCCATTGTAAAACATACGCCATGCACGTAAATTCACAAAGTCTCTGCTCTTTACCATGCCGCCGCCACCTCCAATAGAGACTTGATAGGTAATGTCGGTGAACGAGTTGATTTTCTAATACAAAAAAAATAAAATGAAAATATCAGGATAGCAAAGGGGCATAAATATACTAGTAATTGGCATACAAACTTACGCGCACTATTCGACTCTCTAATAAAGCAGGATTCCATTTGGGGCAATCTTCAATCCGATAAAAAAGATCTTCCATTAGTTCCTTTGCCGGATATTTAATACGAGCCTTCAAAAAATGTAATACTTTCAAGTTTAAATGGAAATGACTGTTAGTACTAAGCACATACTGTTAATTTATAAACTTTGCCAATTTTTTCACGTTGAGTGCTGTGTATAGTGTCTCCTTTATGAGTAACCTTTTCCACCTTCCAATCGCCGGCTTCGATAAGCTCGAAAGCCTTGCGTAGGCAATCTAAACCCATTTGCAGGTACTCACAGTCCTAAAAGACATTTAATAAAAAAAAAAACTTATATTCTTAAGATATGTCAGCAACAGCCAATGCTTTTAGAAAATACCCGTAACATGAAAAAATGTAAAATAATTCTTGGTTTGTTCATTCCATTGCCTTTTATAGGTATCACCAGACGACAATGGAAAACTGTTTTATGCAAAACATTTTTTTGAATGCGCATATATGTATAAAAAAAATGCAAATCTAACCTGCTCTTCTTCGTCGTCTTCAGATTCGTGAGCCGTATCCAATGGTGAATAAAACATACTTGATGGTGGCGGATGCTCGTTCACGCTTAAGATGGCTGGCTGTGTTAAAAAAGAACGATCGCTGGTGTTGGTGTTAAGGGCTGCTTAGAAAATACACAGTAATGATTTCAAATTAATTTTAAGAGTGAAATTTTTGAATTCAGTGAATACTTACACCTAAAATAGTGACGGGCGTGTCGCTCTTGGGGTATGACCCTACAATCCAAGAACCAGGCTTCGCCCCATGCGAGAATAAATGAAGTTATAACGAGGATCACATCGAAAACTTGTTGTTTGGAATGCACCCACTAAAGGGTAAATGAATATGTAGTAAATAAATTACAATATTAATGGAATAATATTTCTTACATCAAAAACAAACACTTTTGCTATAAGAAAGAGGCACGACCCGCTCGTTGACAGCTGCGGCAAAAGAAATGATAGTACGTATTTAGTATAGGGTATTCTAAAGTAGGCATACATAATTTTGGGAAGATAACTCACTGCTATAATGGACCAATGATTAATATACAACATGGCGTAAAAAAATATTAATACAATAAATCGACAAAGAGCTGTAGCAACGACATCAAAAAGCGATGTGTAGATGGTATACTGCATGACCTGCTTGTGGAATGCTTGGAATATATTGTCGCCATCAATCTGCAAGATAATGATGAAAAATTCCCTTTTTTGTTACCCACTTAATATTCCATTTGTTGAGCTAAAACCTTACCACTATACAGATTAACCAGAGCAAAGATACAAACACCAGGTCAAATGTAACAAATAAACAAAAGAACCGCCGCACCACTGACATGCGTCCATCTTGCATATAACCAGCAAGAAAGTCTTCCGTAATTAAATTAATGGAATGAGGGCGCGCTGTAAAAGAAATTAAAATTGTTAAAATTTTCTAAACACCAGGCAAAATTTACAACTTAGTTTTTGCTTACACATATCATGAAACGCAGTAGCAGAACTGTTTCGTGCATTCGACAAGATTAGATGAGCAGCGCTGCGAACTTCATCCGAGTCATTGTGGGCCATGACGCTCATTGTTTGTGCATTTTTCCTTTTAACTGCAACCGAACTTCTATTAATAATATTAATTTTACATTATTTTATATATTTATATATTATTTATGTTCAAATTTTATTCCTCGAAGGGCCCCGCTCTAATTTCTAAAAAATTGGAGCACTAGGTTTCTTTGTTTTGACTAGTACAAAGCATTTTGATAGCGACTTTGGTTGGTTGATAAACACCCCCGCGAGTATGATGTGCTAATGGTTCACTTATTACTGTATAACCCCATATAAGCACACAGGGTCTATATTCATTTATTACGATCTTTCAGATATTTTATTTACTTTTTATTTTATTTGCAAATATTAAAATGAATCAGCTGGCCTTAGAGACGGCAATAACATTGAAGTTATTTAGGTATCGATAAACACTGTGGTGAATTCATGTTTTTGATTGCTCGTGGGATTGAATTATTTTGTAAAATTTAAGCCATATGTAACTTTATAATTGAAGAAAAATCTGTATATCGCAAATAACCGAATCGTATGGAAAAGAAATCTTTACAAGTTTTCTTTTTTGCTTGTAGTTAACTCCGAGGTGAGTTTTGCAATCGCTGTAGTGTCATCAGCTGTCAATGCAAGGCTAAAAAAATTCATTTATGCAGTGTCACATTCTTGCAACTGAGTTAAACAAAAAAAAAAAAACAATAATATAAGTAAAGAAAATGCACAAACCAAAACAGGAAGAGCATTCACAAACTGGCCAGGGCAGTATCAGCGTAGACAGTGATAAAGTTGGCGTTGGAATCATTGCCGGCTCCGAAAGGTGTGAGAGCGGCAAGAGCAATAGCGGCATTGTTATTGTTTTGGACACACGGTGTATAAGAATCAATAAGTGGCGCGTCCGTGAGGGTCAACATGTTTCGCCCGCGCAGATTCTATTTCTTTATCAAGAAGTTAACGATGGTGAAATCTGCGAAAAGAACCAAAAAAGAGCAGGTGGTATACAAAAATATAAATCAAATCGCGCCGGAGTGGTCAGTAAGCGGCTACGTAAAGAAGGGGATCTTGTACTAAAGGGGTAAGTGTACACTATTTTTGTTTTAAATAAGGCCCACTAAGGTTTCAACCATTTACAGGGATACTCTGCTTGAATTGACAGAATGTATACACACGACCGTTATCAAGGACATGTGCGCTGATTGTGGAGCTGATCTAAGACAAAATGAGAATGTAAGTGCAAGAAAAGGAATAAAATATGTTATATCTATCTCTTTCTGTCAATCGCTGTAGGGTCAGACATCGGAAGCTTCGGTGCCTATTGTTCACACAATGCCCGACTTAAAGGTTACGCAAAAATTGGCACAAAAGCTTGGTCATGATGATACAAGACGTCTGCTTGCTGATCGCAAACTCGTTTTGCTTGTTGATCTTGACCAGACTGTCATACATACTACAAACGATTCGGTACCGGATAATATTAAAGGAATCTATCATTTTCAACTCTATGGCCCACAATCACCGTGGTATCACACACGCCTGCGCCCAGGCACCGCAGAGTTTTTAGACCGCATGTCCCATTTATATGAGCTACACATTTGTACTTTTGGCGCTCGAAACTATGCTCATATGATTGCTCAACTTCTTGATCCAGAGGGAAAGTTCTTTTCCCATCGAATTCTGTCTCGAGATGAGTGTTTTAATGCCACAAGCAAAACAGATAACTTAAAGTATATTATTTTGATATGGCGGGTAAAACATTTAAGTAACCTATACTTATCTTTTTGTAGGGCACTTTTTCCAAATGGTGATTCAATGGTTTGCATTATTGATGATCGTGAAGACGTGTGGAATATGGCCTCCAATTTAATCCAAGTGAAGCCTTATCACTTTTTTCAGCATACAGGAGACATAAATGCACCACCTGGGTTGTCCAAACATGAACTTGATGGCGAGGGAGTCGACTTCAAAGGTGAGGATAATTAAAAAATATGAGATGCCGGTTGGTCGGTTTTTTTACAAATTTGCATTTACAGAAATTGACAAGATCCCAGAAAAGAAGGAAGAGGAGGATACAAACAAAGAAATTCACGACAAACCTGCTGATAGTACTGTTTCCAGCACAAGCAAAGATAATGAGGCAGAGAACGAAGATGAATCAATTGATGTATTTGAGTTAGATAAACAAAGTGATACTAAGGATTCCACAAATATTTGTGAAAAATTGAACGGTCAACTTGAAAACCCAGACGATGAATTTAATGAGGAAAAAGCTAAGCCACCTTTAACTAACGATATTGAAGACATTGTTGTCATTGACGATAAGGAGGAAATGGCTGCGATATCAATAAATGTTAAAAGACCAGTTGAATCTGAAACTGTAGATTCTTCCTGCAGCAGTTCGACTACAAACATCGATGGACAGAAACATCAAGTTGAAATTGAGGATCCAGATGACTACTTACTTTATCTGGAGGTTATTTTGCGCAATATTCATAAGCGATTTTACGCAATCTATGATGAAACTAGAGAAATACCAGATTTGAAAATCATTGTGCCGAAAATACGTTGCGAAGTGCTGCGCGGTCAAAATCTGGTCTTTTCCGGGTTGGTACCTACACAGATGCAACTGGAACAATCGCGGGCCTATTTCATAGCCAAAAGTCTAGGAGCCGAAGTACAATCTAATATTGGGAAGGATATAACCCATTTAGTAGCTGTTAATGCTGGTACATACAAGGTAAATGCGGCCAAAAAAGATGAACACATTAAAGTTGTCAATGCCAACTGGTTATGGGCTTGTGCCGAACGCTGGGAGCATGTGGAGGAAAAACTGTTTCCCCTAGATCGGAAAGTACGCAATAAAGGCCGCCAACCTCCTGCCCACTGTCATAGTCCCGAGCATGTAGTTAATTATAGCGAACGATCAGAGATCTCGCCATCCAGCAGCAAGCAGCAAGAAGAGCAAGGTGTCAATTTTCGTGAAACTTTGAACCCTTTGCTTGTATTCACCAATGCAGACATTGAGAGTATGAATAAGGATTATGAAACCTTCTTCGAATCTGACTCTTCTAGTGACGAGGGACCTGTAAACTTTGGTAAGATTTAAATATAAACGCGGAACTTTTAATAAAAGTGTATAACTATTGATTTTTACCAAAACAGAAAATCCTCCAATGGACAAAAAGTTGCTAAAGCGAAAAAGGGAAGACGACAACTCTAATCGAGCGCACGATTTTTTTACGCGCATCACTGATGATGTTATAATAGGAACAACAAGCAGTAACTTGACAACAGAGTTTGACAAGAGTTCTAACGACGACGAAGATGACAACCCCAATGAAGATGATGACGATGACATGCCCAGCGCAAAGTTTCGTCGGGGTAAATTAATGCATCTTTTTGTTGTTTATATATCGTACAACTGATTTCTTGTTAAGCAGGTGAGAAGTTACCCTCTGATTTAGAAATGGGATCCGACTCAAACAGTGAAAACAATCAGGAAGACGAGGACGATGGCGAATGGAATATGATGGGCGCCGCTCTCGAACGGGAATTCCTTGGCTTAGAGGATTAGGTTTATTATCCCTGACTTGGTCATCTGAAATTCAAAAGGGGTAACAAAATGAAGCTCTAAGTTATGACCTATTTGAAGTTCCATAAAAAAGGGCACCGTGGTTGCGCAATCTACGTTTGAAATGTTAAAGAGCAGGTATAACACAGAATGCCTAAGAACTACACTGTATGTACTAGTATTTAATTAGTAGTCTTAGTGTAATATTTAAGATCAATCGCACACATTTTTCCGTTTCAATTTATTTTCTACGATGTAAATTTAAGCAAAATGTACATGTCCTACAAGAATAAATTCCGTTAAAATTGTCTCCTTAGCATTCTCAAGGTATATTTAAACGTTATCGTCGGCACAATAGCTTATTCGTTTTTACAATTTAACAAAAACATCATATGTTTTTATCTAAAGAAAGCAGGCTATACTGCTTGCATTAACCTATATCGTGTTCAGTTTAATTTTCTCGCTCGCTCGTTTGTATTCGACAATTTTTTTGTTTTTTAATTTTGTATTTATTTATACGGAATCGGGCTATTAATTTTGATTGCTTTACACTTTATTTAGTTTGGAAACTTGTATTATTATTGTGCACTCTAAGATTCATGGAGCTGATTTAAAATCACATCAAAAAAGTTTTGCTTGCCTAACTATATGGCGAGATATAAAATTAGGCAATCTTCACATCTGAGTTCAAATTATACAACACATGGAGGAGCAGGAGAATAAATATACACATGCATTACAAAATATAGATGGTTAAAGCTTTTTCATTTTGTTCATCACTGCAATTGCCATCAACTCGCTTGCGATTTCTGTTTTACTCGTGTTGTACATTGGAAAAGGATCCGCCTGCGTTCAAGCTGGGAAAATTCTTTGAGAGCTGGTGAAATTCCTGATGACTTTCTAAGTCCTTGGGTAAGACTATTTGCTTACATACGCCACAGACTTCAAGGCACGTGAGGGATTTTCGTTGGGACACCGATAGAGAGTTTAACTGTTGCTTATGGACAAGATAAAGCTCCTGGAAGAGAAAAGGTAAATTCAAGGCTTTGAAATTAAAGTTTTTGAAATTATTGGTATTTTCCCTTTTCAACTTATTTTCTACGATGTAAATTTAAGCAAAATGTACATGTTGCCATACCTGTTGCTTGCCTATATCGGGAAGCATAACCAAAAGTTCCGGAAAAAGATTGGAAAAGGAATCTAATAAAGCATTTTGACAGTGCTCATAATAAGCCTGGCCTGTACAAGAGCCGTCGCGGAATTTCAGTGACAGCAATCGAAAATTTTCCAAGTTCTCAGGCGTTTTAAGTATCTTCATAATTTGCGTCACTAATTTCTGCAAAAAGTTTTTTTTTTATTAGACGGAAAATAATCGAAGACGTTACATACCTGATTTCTGGAATCGGATTCAGGGGGATCGCTATATGTATAGGGACTTGGCACAATGCTATAACTCTCGCCCAAGGAACTGGTAAATGTCAAATCGTTTTGCAACTTAGCCACTGAATTAACTGTTACATTGGATAGAAAACCAGGCGGTGGCTTTACTGCTGAAGCTGTCGCTCCGAGACCAGGCGGAGTACGAATAGTCGAGTGTCCATTGGCTTTAATTAAATTTGGAGTTTCGTTGGACGTTGGGTTTTGTTCGTTGTTATTTTTCTCCTTTTGTTTAGGTTTGGTAATAATGTCCTCATTATTGTTAGTGTTCTTTTTCTTCTCTTTGGTTTTCTTTTCCTTAGTGTTTTTGGCTGGCTGTTGGACTTGATGATTATTGTTGCTTATCTTACCGGCTGAAGTAGGCAGCACCGGAGCAGGCGCAACTTTGGCCTTTCGATTTTCTAACTCCCTTTGTCTCTTCTCAGTATTGGGCTTGGCCCAATTGTTTTGAGATGATTTGAGAACGGAAACCAGAGGAACAGCTTTGCTTGAGCTGGTCGGACCAAGAGTAGGAAACTCGGCTGCCGTTAACTTGGGCGCGCTTTTTTTCATGGCCTCCTGTCGCGCCTTGGCTTCGGACTCCTCCTTTTGTACCATTTGTATTTTTTGGTACGTGCTGGGATTGGCAACCGACACATAATCATCGACGAGAGTTCTATGTTTCGCCGAAACGTTTGTTGTAAAAGGTGAGGAACCACTGGGCAGCATATCCTCCTCCAGATTGCGAGCTGTGGTAACCTTTTTCTTGCTCTTACTTCCAGCTGGCAGCGCAGGAAAATCCATTTCTGTAGCAGCACCCGTTTTTTTGGCGGCTGGTCGATTTGAAACATGTAATAACATACCATTCGCACTACCACTTCCACCTTGTGTAGAACTGTTTGCATTGGACTTTTTAAATACAGCCGCTACAGGTTTTTGTTGAAAGTGGTCTCCCCTGACGGCGGAAACTGTATTGGTTGCTCCACCGAGAGCCGGAAAATTCTCTTTAGTTCGGGCTAATCCCGAAGTGCCGCTTAGATTACGCATAGAAGGTGGCGGCGGCCTTACCAACGAAACGTTGGGTGCAGTTGTAACTCCACCCAAAGTTGGAAATTCTTCCTCGTTGCCTGCATCAATGTTAACTGGCCCATGATGTGTACTTGTCGAGGGCAAATCGTCAAACTGTTCATCGTTGCTAAACATTTTAAGAATTCATATCAAATAAAGTATTTATTGAATTATATATATATTCTTTTAACTCACCGCGATCTCATGTTGGCTATGCCCTGTTCCATGGGTCCACTACGACCTCGTCGACTAAGTTATGACCTATTTGAAGTTCCATAAAAAAGGGCACCGTGGTTGCGCAATCTACGTTTGAAATGTTAAAGAGCAGGTATAACACAGAATGCCTAAGAACTACACTGTATGTACTAGTATTTAATTAGTAGTCTTAGTGTAATATTTAAGATCAATCGCACACATTTTTCCGTTTCAATTTATTTTCTACGATGTAAATTTAAGCAAAATGTACATGTCCTACAAGAATAAATTCCGTTAAAATTGTCTCCTTAGCATTCTCAAGGTATATTTAAACGTTATCGTCGGCACAATAGCTTATTCGTTTTTACAATTTAACAAAAACATCATATGTTTTTATCTAAAGAAAGCAGGCTATACTGCTTGCATTAACCTATATCGTGTTCAGTTTAATTTTCTCGCTCGCTCGTTTGTATTCGACAATTTTTTTGTTTTTTAATTTTGTATTTATTTATACGGAATCGGGCTATTAATTTTGATTGCTTTACACTTTATTTAGTTTGGAAACTTGTATTATTATTGTGCACTCTAAGATTCATGGAGCTGATTTAAAATCACATCAAAAAAGTTTTGCTTGCCTAACTATATGGCGAGATATAAAATTAGGCAATCTTCACATCTGAGTTCAAATTATACAACACATGGAGGAGCAGGAGAATAAATATACACATGCATTACAAAATATAGATGGTTAAAGCTTTTTCATTTTGTTCATCACTGCAATTGCCATCAACTCGCTTGCGATTTCTGTTTTACTCGTGTTGTACATTGGAAAAGGATCCGCCTGCGTTCAAGCTGGGAAAATTCTTTGAGAGCTGGTGAAATTCCTGATGACTTTCTAAGTCCTTGGGTAAGACTATTTGCTTACATACGCCACAGACTTCAAGGCACGTGAGGGATTTTCGTTGGGACACCGATAGAGAGTTTAACTGTTGCTTATGGACAAGATAAAGCTCCTGGAAGAGAAAAGGTAAATTCAAGGCTTTGAAATTAAAGTTTTTGAAATTATTGGTATTTTCCCTTTTCAACTTATTTTCTACGATGTAAATTTAAGCAAAATGTACATGTTGCCATACCTGTTGCTTGCCTATATCGGGAAGCATAACCAAAAGTTCCGGAAAAAGATTGGAAAAGGAATCTAATAAAGCATTTTGACAGTGCTCATAATAAGCCTGGCCTGTACAAGAGCCGTCGCGGAATTTCAGTGACAGCAATCGAAAATTTTCCAAGTTCTCAGGCGTTTTAAGTATCTTCATAATTTGCGTCACTAATTTCTGCAAAAAGTTTTTTTTTTATTAGACGGAAAATAATCGAAGACGTTACATACCTGATTTCTGGAATCGGATTCAGGGGGATCGCTATATGTATAGGGACTTGGCACAATGCTATAACTCTCGCCCAAGGAACTGGTAAATGTCAAATCGTTTTGCAACTTAGCCACTGAATTAACTGTTACATTGGATAGAAAACCAGGCGGTGGCTTTACTGCTGAAGCTGTCGCTCCGAGACCAGGCGGAGTACGAATAGTCGAGTGTCCATTGGCTTTAATTAAATTTGGAGTTTCGTTGGACGTTGGGTTTTGTTCGTTGTTATTTTTCTCCTTTTGTTTAGGTTTGGTAATAATGTCCTCATTATTGTTAGTGTTCTTTTTCTTCTCTTTGGTTTTCTTTTCCTTAGTGTTTTTGGCTGGCTGTTGGACTTGATGATTATTGTTGCTTATCTTACCGGCTGAAGTAGGCAGCACCGGAGCAGGCGCAACTTTGGCCTTTCGATTTTCTAACTCCCTTTGTCTCTTCTCAGTATTGGGCTTGGCCCAATTGTTTTGAGATGATTTGAGAACGGAAACCAGAGGAACAGCTTTGCTTGAGCTGGTCGGACCAAGAGTAGGAAACTCGGCTGCCGTTAACTTGGGCGCGCTTTTTTTCATGGCCTCCTGTCGCGCCTTGGCTTCGGACTCCTCCTTTTGTACCATTTGTATTTTTTGGTACGTGCTGGGATTGGCAACCGACACATAATCATCGACGAGAGTTCTATGTTTCGCCGAAACGTTTGTTGTAAAAGGTGAGGAACCACTGGGCAGCATATCCTCCTCCAGATTGCGAGCTGTGGTAACCTTTTTCTTGCTCTTACTTCCAGCTGGCAGCGCAGGAAAATCCATTTCTGTAGCAGCACCCGTTTTTTTGGCGGCTGGTCGATTTGAAACATGTAATAACATACCATTCGCACTACCACTTCCACCTTGTGTAGAACTGTTTGCATTGGACTTTTTAAATACAGCCGCTACAGGTTTTTGTTGAAAGTGGTCTCCCCTGACGGCGGAAACTGTATTGGTTGCTCCACCGAGAGCCGGAAAATTCTCTTTAGTTCGGGCTAATCCCGAAGTGCCGCTTAGATTACGCATAGAAGGTGGCGGCGGCCTTACCAACGAAACGTTGGGTGCAGTTGTAACTCCACCCAAAGTTGGAAATTCTTCCTCGTTGCCTGCATCAATGTTAACTGGCCCATGATGTGTACTTGTCGAGGGCAAATCGTCAAACTGTTCATCGTTGCTAAAGATTTTAAGAATTCATATCAAATAAAGTATTTATTGAATTATATATATATTCTTTTAACTCACCGCGATCTCATGTTGGCTATGCCCTGTTCCATGGGTCCACTACGACCTCGTCGACCCAATGTAATTTCCAGCTGCAAAGTACGCGTTTGTTTGGCTTGCATCTTGTTTAATGACTTGCCGTGGACATTTGCCACATGCGCTTTGTACTCGATTTCATTGCGAAACGCTCCAACAAACTGCTCCGTGGCGCATTTGCCCTCTTCGCAGAGAAAGTGCTCGCTCCGGAAGTGATCAGCCAGGTCAGAATATTTGTTATAAAACTCGTTGCATCCATCGGCATCACAAAAGTGGCAAAAATAGTGCTCCCGTCTAAGATGCCGAAACAATTCGTCTCTGTCTACGTAGCGGCTTTTACAGTACTCGCACATTGGATGGCCACGATGTGACCTGTTATCTGCATCTCCTTTGGTGTTGTGTATATGTAGTTCGCTTTGGGTGTAGCAACGACGCTCGAATGTAAATATTTTTAACGTCTCAACGCATAAATCGCAATAGTACAAATTGTGTTCATTGCGTACATGATTACGGAGCCCGGAGAAAGTCCTGTATGGTGGCACCGCACACTTTTGACATGGGTGATCAAGTAGTTGAAAAAATTTTTGTTGGATCTCGGCACTGCAAAATCCGATGCGATACTTTTTGCTATAAAAATCGGATCGGTTTGCTGCTTCTAGTTCGCGATAAGGAAGTTTTTCCAATGTAAATAATACCTATAGTAAAAGAGTAATGGTTAACGTAAGATGATTCACAGAAAACTTGATGATTCGACTAACCTTCGCCAAAACATGACGGCAAATCGGGCATTCGTTTTGTTGGCACAACACCCGCATACGAGTCGAGCACTCGTAGCAAACTGGATGATCGCAATCTCCTATGGAATATATGTCTACAGTTTTGAAACAGACTACACAGGCATTATCATCAGGGCCTTCGGAACTTGTTGCAGTGGGAGTAGCGCCAAGGCTAACTGCCTCCTTGGAGGGTCTTGTGCCCGTCCGTTGACGGTGATGCTGTTGCTTTTTTGCGTTCATTTTTCCAAACGAGAGGAGCGTGAAAATGAAGCGAATTTGTTACCGTGGTTGCTAATGACTTGTTATTGGGATTGACCTTTGTATTTTCAAGGTGTTTTCAATGCTGGCTGTCTTGGAATTTCTGTTATTTGGCTAATATAGGCCTAAAATATTTTATCTTTTTTTAACACGAGGCAAACTAGAGCTGGGAGTCCAATAAATACTTTAAGTATTTTCTTCTCGATAAAAGCGATATATTTGCAAAGAATCGATTCCGATAGGTTTCAAAATATAACGAAAATTCTCGATTGTTCACAAAAATATCGTATTTATCGAGTGAAGACAATATTAGTAGACTCCCTCCTCTATTGTTTTTATTTTTAAGTAGCGGGCGGGTTTCTAATTTGTTTAGCAAATTTACAATTTTTTTTGTTGTTTCTATCGCATTTGACGATTGAAATGTTAAAAATATAAGTTTATTAGTAAAGCATCATCCGATTTAATAAATTGGCCTCAGTTGCTCTGCAAATGCTGACACTGCCTTGGTCAAATGCCGAAGTTGAGAGGCTTTTTATGTTGACAATGGTAACTGGCAAACGGTTAAAGCCCAAAGAGTCGAAGATGAAGGACGACTAAAGCTACGTGCCAAGATTGATAGTAACATATCTACATATAATGCCAATATTGATGGATCAAGTGTTACCCTTTTCCTGGATGTAAGTGCCATTTAGTTCAGTGTACAACAAATTTATAATAACGAAGAATTTATGATTTTGTAGAACGGTAAACTGGACTTTGAGCTATGAAAATGGAGCATATACTGAAAGCCCCAAAAGATGCCACCATCAAGTCCATTGGCGGTGCTGAGGGCGACAATATTGCCAAAGGTGCTGCTGCTGTAACTTTTGTCGATGTGGAGGCTAAGGCTAACTAACAAGCTTCTTCCGTCCGTTTGATGGTATCCAGAATTTTATTCTATTCTTAAAAGAATAACCCATGTGCATTTATTAGTTTTAAGATTATTTTCTATCCATCTAATGGATGGCACCAGAGCATTTAAAATATTTGCTTCTAACTTCAACAGAACAGAGAGAATTTAAAATGTTTTTAATTTCGCCTAAATGTATGCGGTTGTGTAATTCTGGTTTATTAAATTGAAGGAACATTTTTTAACAGAATAATTGTGTTAAAAAAAATTTAAATAATTCTTTGTTCTTTCTTTTTATTTATTTTTCAGTTGAATGAAAAAAGATTGGTGTAATTTTTGAGAATTTTATTTTGAAAAAAAAATGGTGAATAACAAATTTAAAATGTTACTTACCATATACTTTCCGAATATTTTGCATTTTCGAATTTCAATAAATTGTATAGCAAATAATATAGAAAAACTTCGAATAAAGGGGAAAATTGTTTTTAGGTAGAGTAGATTATTGTATGAAAGTCGAATTTCTAGCCAGAATATATCAACATGGCAACTTATGTAACAACATTTCTGTGGCAACTAGGTCTTTCCACTTTGGTATATGTGTATATGTTGGAAATTAAGCATAATTAAAGTAAATATTTCTGTTCTGGTGGACTTGTGGGCCAATAACAATCAATTAAACCAACACTAAAAAATTACGTAAAAACTTGGAACAACAAATTACTTACAAAAATTCTATATTTCAATGTAGTTTGTGTGATTGCACTTGCATTTGCATCAAAACTTTTTTTTGCAAGGTTCTTTTATAATTTTCATTATTTCACGCTAAAACAAAATATACAAATATTATTTCTTATAAAGTTACTATAGAAATAAAGTTAATTTTGTTCTATGCGGAATGGATAAAACTACTATTTATTGATATTCAAGTTCAAGCATTATTTCTTATCACCAGAAAACTTTGAAATGTAAGCAAGCTAGTTTCCTCTTCCTGAAAAAGATTTCATTCGCGTTTTCATTGTGAAAGTGTTATGATCTTTTGGGCTATGGCTAATTATTTAAATATATTTCTTATTCTATTAATCGTCCCATGGACATATGAAGCTCTAACGAAAGCGAAACCTAGCAAGATGCCTTTCAAGGATGCCAAAAATAAAACTGATTTAAACATGGGAAATTCTACACAATTTGTAAATGGAACAACTACACCTCTGCCACCTGCTGAGAAGTTAACAGAGGTGCATATAGATCAACACAAGACTATACGTATTACCAAGGAGGATTTAAATGATCTTCTAGAGGTCTACATGGGTAAAATAGTACAAAATGCCGTGACCATTAAAGATCAAGAGAATGAAATAAACAAACTTCAAAGCAAGGATCAAGGCGAAGACGAAATTTTAAAAAGATTTCAGAATTTAACGGAAGTGTGCCAAAATCAAACTGTGATATATGCAAAAAATTTAACCGATAGGAATGCAAAAATTGAATCACTCGAATTGAAATTAAAAATCTATGAAGCGAGATTGCGTCGAAAACAACATGCACTCAGTGAACTAAGAAAACAAAATGAATCCCATATGCTTTTAATAGAGCATTTAAAATTAAAACTAATACACTTGGAACGAAAATTTCGTGAGAAAAAAGATGATTTATTGGCCGATTGGGAATCAGCAACGACCACGTGTATACCCTACGGCAAAACTTCGGGTATACATTTGATACAGCTCCCAAATTATTTGCCTTTTCTTGTGCACTGTGAAGGTCTTACCCCGGCTGGCCCTGGCTGGACGGTTATACAAAGGCGTTACGATGGTTCGGTTGATTTCTATCGCAATTGGCAACAATATGGCAAAGGATTTGGTAAACTAAATCGAGAATTCTTTTTGGGTCTGGAGAAACTGCATTGGTTAACCAACTCGCAGCCACATGAATTATATATAATAATCAAGAGATTCAATGGCGACTGGAGCTATGCACATTATGATAATTTTCTAATTGGCAACGAGACAGAGGGATTCGAGCTACAACTACTGGGTAATTACGAAGGCAATGCCAGTGATGCCCTAAGAACGCATGATAAAATGAAATTCTCTACATTTGATCGAGATAATGATGAATTTATCCATATAAATTGTGCGGTTCAACATCATGGTGCTTGGTGGTACGATTTTTGCTCCAGAAGGTATAATAATCTGTGTATAATTTGTAGATTTGCTAGATTTTATTCATAAAATGATTTGCACTTTTTCTTTTCTCTTTTTCAGTAATCTTAATGGCAAATATTTTAAAGAGGAAGTGGATAGTGCACAAAGTATCTATTGGGAACCATGGTATAGTTTTAAGTCCCTAAAATCTGTACAAATGCAAATACGACCTAAAAGTCTAAAGGAATTAGAGATTAAATAACTTAAACACTATAAACCAAAACAAGTAAAACAAGCAATAAAAAAAAACCATTCAAACATGTTACGCCTTTGTTTTTTTTTTTTTTTTAATGTTATTGCTTTGTCACAGTTCATTACATTTTTGTGTTTATATAATATATAGTAAATATATACATACGTATGTATGAATGTATGTGGATTTGATGCCCCAGACGCAAATTATTAGTGCAATTAATTAAAAAACTTTCAGTTGTTAATGAAAATAAATTAATGAAATCTAGATGCATGTGGAGGAGTATAAGGAGAAAAAGAAAGTGGGGTAGATAGTAGGCCAACTTGTCACTTGCACTTTCGTGGGGTGGCTGCAGACGGAGAGAGATTGAGTCATTAATGTAGGTGCCCGTCAAGTGGAGTCAATAAAACGTACGTACATATTGATAAATTAGTCGAATGACAACGGCGCCGTCATAAAATATAAATAAATGACCAGACAATTTGTAATACCGGAATAATCTGAGAGATATATATTCGATGTTTGATCAGACCTGTTTGTGTGTATGTGTTGAATCGGTTTGAACCGGTTAAACAAAAATGTTTCTCACAAATTAATTGACAATTATTTATAACAAGTTGCTAACTAATATATATTAATTTTGATCATCTGGCTAAAGGAATAACTTTATTAAATATAATAATGTAGAAAACTGTTCAAGTGTATAGATTTGAAACATACTTTAATTAATCTTATCAGGTTTTACAGGTAAATAGGTAGGCATTTGTATATAGGTACTTTGTGTTTGGTTTCAATTTCATTGCTCTTTGTGCTAATCATCAGTTGATTAGCTTCTCTAGATTACATTTACAATACACTTAAAATGAAAGTTAAAAGCTTAAATAATAAATAAATAGATTACTTATATGTTGTCTTAGTATTTGATAACAAGGTTCCAGCACTTTTGGGAGTAACATCTTACAATTGCTGGTAAACAGGCCATGGCAAACTCAAATACAATCTCAAGTGCTCTTGTCCTCCTCTTCCTCTTCCTCCTCCTCGTCATGGGCATGGGCACGTTTTTTATGCCACCGTAGACTGGCAAACTGAGCAAATCGTTTGCCACATTCATTGCATTTATATTTCTTTACAGCCAAGTGGAGTTCGGTGTGTTTCTTTAAATTGCCATATGTGGTAAAGGTTTTACCACAAACAGTGCACAAATGTTTGCGAATGGCCCAATGGGAATTCATGTGATCGGTAAAACGATTTTTCTCATAAAAACCCTTCGGACAAATGGGACAATGAAAGGTACTCTGATTGAGATGTCTGCGTCGATGTATATCAAAGAAAGACCAAGTTTTAAAAGATTTGCCACACAAATCGCAAATGTATGGACGTTCCCCTGTATGACTACGCATATGAATGGCCACCTCAGTGGATGTTGCAAATCTTTTATCACATCTTTCGCAGGCATATGGAAAATCTCGACGATGTCTGCGTATATGTACAGTCAGATTGCAAGGCATTTGAAAGCCTTTGCCACATAGGGTACAAATAAATGGCTGCGTATTATCATGACCCGAACGATGAACCTTGAATTGATCACATGTCTTAATCAGCTCCGAACAAACATCACAACGAAATGGTCCTAGATTCTGTTCCAAAAACTGTGATAACTTGGCATGCAATAGGGAAATACTACTACAAGCATTTGGTGGTTGCGTTAAGATTTTTCTCTTCTGTGCCGAAAACTGTTTACGCATTTCAAACAGAGTCTTTTCCAATTGCTCGGCCGTATAGCAGCTCGCCTTATTGAATGTTGTATTCAATTCATCCAACATTTGTCCCAAAGCCTGACTGCGATAGGCATTTGATCGAAAATCTGGATGATCAACATCCCACAGGGCTGGATAATTTCTGTAAATATCTGCGAATTGTAATTGATCTTCGGCTGTGGCAAATTCTATGGCATTGGCATTAATAAATTTAGTTTTTTGGTTTGTTTCAACTACTCCTACTTTCTGCAAAACAAAATTATATGACATTAGTTTTTCCATTGAGTTGGTAGATATTCATTTTTAGTTACTTTGCTTATTTTATTGAAGATTTGCTCTTGCAAGATATGATGTAGAAATTCCATTTCATCAAAACACCAAAGTTTTGGTAAATATAAACCTTTATGTTTTATAACCATACGCAATTCTTTGCGATAGCGTGTCCTTAGCTTTTGTATTTCTTTATAACATTCGTCCCCACTCATCTCATAGTTAAGATCTTCCTGCAATTGGGACGAAATCTCACGATATAATTCCTGTTTACAGCAGCTGGCATAATCATAATGTTGGGGATTCCACAAGCATTCTTGACGCTTAAAAGCATCGAGTATATAGCTTAATACCTCACGAAATGTAGAGGATTTTGTTGAGGATTCGGCATCAGTCTCGCAGGCATTTTCATTTTCGACAATTTCCAGTGAGATCTGCAAAGAAAACCAAACCATTCAGTTTCATTGCCTTTTTCTTGATTTTATTTCAAATCTCTCACCTTAGCTTCTTTCTCGGCTCGTTTGTCCTCGATGATAGTTCTTAAAAAATGCATTTGACTAAAATACCATAATCTTGATTTATATTTGCTACCCAATGCATTTAATTTATTTAATTCACGTCTATAGCGTCCACGTAGTTCTTTGAGTACGGCAAATATTTCTGCTCCGGTCAACTGAAGATTGAATGCATTATCCAATGGTGCAGCCAATTCACTATATACACTACGCTTGGCATTATATTTATAGTCCGGGTGCTTGGGATTCCATAATTTCTCTAAGCGTTCATAGGCCACCAGAAGACAGCTAACAAATTCACGATTTCTTTCTAAGTCACGTCTTGAGCTCTAAAAAAGACACATTCATTAAATAAGAGTTACTTTTTTTGAGTTTTTGGAAATATTTGCTTACCGATTTTAAGTTGCTGGTGGGCGTATTTGTTTGATTTGTTGTGGGTGGTGTAGCTGGCGGTGTTAGTTGCAATACATTCTCAACCGAATTCTTTGCATTCTGTTCCTTCTCGTGCTCCAATTGTTGTTGCTGTTGTTGTTCTTCTTGTTGCTGTTGTTTTCGTTGCATGGCCTACAAATGAATACAAATATTGCATTATTCTCTTTAGTGTCCTCTGTAAGCCAAAGGTCTTATGATCATTCTGCTCCAGTCAAGTGTTTATCGCTTGCACAAAAACAGACTAAAACAATACATTACAGTTATTCGGGATCAAAATTGGTTACACTTTCCAAAATAACAAAATAACACACTAGCATAGCCTCTTATGAAATAAAAAGAATTCTTGAAGCCATATTAGCTTATCTGATGTCGTCACTATATATGTAAGTATCCGAAGAACTATTCATCCAAAATTTCCCAAATTACATATATTCGAGTTATTACTGAGTGGATAATAAATTAACTAATAATATCTATCAATATCTAAATGCATTGTAGATAACAGAATATATACATAAATCAATATATATTGTTAAACACTCTTTAAAATTCATTCAGTTCAACATATTATTACTCAAATTGTTAATAGACTATACATATATTATTTTTTGTAAGTGTAAGAGAGTGCAAAGTGAAAAAAAAGGGAAAGTCCCCTCGGCACCCGCAGGCAGACGCGTCACTGTACACAGAGAACTGAATACGTATGGAAGCGGCTATTGGCCTTTTGTTCGTCATCACATTGTTCCTTATCGCAAAGTTGCATATGGGGCGACTATATAGAGGGCATATACACATATGCCAGTATGTATGTCAATTTATACACACAAACATACATTCATCTGTATATATCTATTGGTTTTGATTGTTTTGGTTTGCATTGCAGACGCTAGTAGAAAACCCTCTGCTACTTATTCAGTATGGGTTGTCGCATTTTTTTCTGTTTCAATACAAAAAAAATTGTATATGAATAATTCAAGGGCAATGGGATCAGCAAATAATGTCGCAATGTCCTCTTTATCAGAGTTTGGCTGGAATGCAAAAGAAAACAAAAGATATTTGTCATGTAGAAGACAAACTCGAGATATCAGAAAATGTATAAATATAGGGGCATTTGCTCTTTAAAGTTATGCTAAAAGTCAGTAGGGTTTCTGGAGCTAGAACTTTCTGTAATTCAAATATATTCTTTTAAGGCAGTACTAACCAGTTTCTATTCGTTTTTCTGTATATGAGACTAAAGCAATATACATAACTTACTTCACTTTTACCCTTCATTCTACCCCTAATGCTTTCATTTCGATTTGGTAATAATAACTAATTGAAGTTGTCGTCCGATTGTCTCAAATTAAGGCAAACAAATGCTGCAACTGTTGTGGCTTATTCTGTTCTTCGTTTTTTATACTCTATAACCTAAGGGGTTGCGTTTGGGATAGGCGAAATAAAGTAATATTTTCTTAAAACTAAACTTAGACGGAAAAGGTTTTTTAGGTAGACGCTTGAAACAAGTATTCATATAAAACTTAAATTCTCAGAAGTTTAGATTATTTAAGCAAGATCTTCTATGTGTCCTAAAATCGACAATTTTTAGAGTTTTACTAATTTATAGATGGATAAAAATACGTCGAAAATTTATCTTATTTTCCAATATTCCCAAAACAATTTTTTCTTTGTCGAAACTTTTAAAATTTTTCTGATTACTTCAAAAATATTTTTAAAATTTTTAAAAATAGATTACTGTGAAAATAAATCCGAAAACGTTTTAAGATTAAATGACACAAACTATGACAATAGGATTGTATCCCTATGTAAAAAAAACGGGCCTTTCTCGTGAAAAGAACTGCTAACGAGTAAATATATATTCAAGCTTATCAAGAACCATTTGTTTTCAGGATAGCTCTTGTAGTTAAAATTATTTTAGAGATTATTAATGTTAATTTGCAGTTAGTTGGGCAAGCCAGTTACTAAAAATCCCTTCAAAAGATCAAAAAAGCTGCTCGAATTACTGATCCTCAACTTTTCAAAAACTTGGGCAAGCAATTGGGGAAGAGGGGAGGTTCAGTATAGTGTTATGCTACAAGGGGGAAGAAGCTATCAATCAAACATTTTCTTTAATTTTATTGCATAGTACTTGCACAGGCTCCCATACATAAACCTTTGTAGAAAGTAATTTATTTGAGAGTCAGTGTCGAAATCGCTTAAGATTCTCTTAATTTATATAAGTTCAAGAGTGTTGCTTCTAAAAAATATCATACAAAGGTATTCATAAAAAAGATCAAAACTTTTCTTTCAAAATTTATCAGAACGATTGCTTTACCATTTAAAAAAAATATCAAAGAAGCTAACTTCGGCAATGTCTGTGTGTGTGTATGCATGTGCTCTGTTTGATTTGCTGATGACGTAGAACCGATTTGTATTGACTGTAACTTGTGTTCTATTTATCCGATCAAACTCAAATTTTGGGATCTGAGATTTTATATCAAATTCTATTATATTGGTAAATTTCATGGGGATACTCCAATTTTTGCAAAAATTTTTGTTCTAGAGCTATATGATATAGTAATACTCACAATTTTCATACTTTATCTCACACAGGTAATAAAGAGTCCCCAAAAAAAATTTCAACCCATCTCTTAAGATGGCTGAGTAAAACGCGTACGCACAGACGGTCGGACAGACGGACATGGCTATATCGACTCAGCTTCTCATGCTGATCAAGAATATATATACTTTATGGGGTCGGAAACGTCTCCTTCTGTGCGTTACAAACATCTGACCAATTTTATAATACCCTCTGCAAGGGTATAAAAATGACAAATCATCCCAGAAAACATTTTTATACCCTTGCAGAGGGTATTATAAAATTGATCAGATGTTTGTAACGCACAGAAGGAGACGTTTCCGACCCCATAAAGTATATATATTCTTGATCAGCATGAGAAGCTGAGTCGATATAGCCATGTCCGCCTGTCCGTCCGTCCGTCCGTCTGTGCAAATCAACTTCACGCTGGCATCTTAAGAGCTATCGGAATGAAATTTCATATTTGAGCTACTTTTAGCCGGGAGATGATAAAGTATGAAAATTGTCAGGATCGGACTACTATATCATATAGCTCTAGAACAAAAATTTTTGCAAAAATTGGAGTATCCCCATGAAATTTACCAATATAATAGAATTTGACATAAAATCTCAGATCCCAAAATTTGAATTTGATCGGATGAATAGAACACAAGTTACAGTCAATACAAATCGGTTCTACTTCATCAGCAAATCAAACAGAGCACATGCATACACACACACAGACGCAGCGCTACACGAACTGTATGTGTATGCGTGTTGTGCTTTGCTTATGGAATGATGGAAAAATTTGTAGTAAAAAGAGAAATAATTTGAATGTTTTGTGTGTTGATGAATTGATTTGCAAGGAAAGAAATTTCAAAATGTAAAAAAATTATTGCCAAGCACTGCAAGGGTATATAAACTTCGGCATTGCCGAAGTTAGCTTCTTTGATATTTTTTCATTAATTTTTGCAACTTGTTGAAAATGCTAAACAAAAAAATTTATTTAAATTCAACTCAACAATTTACAAATTCGTACATACTTAATTTCTTGTACAAACTGCAGGTTACAATTTTAATCAAGTACGACCAAAACCATCAGAGAACAAAAAGGCTTTAGCAAAACCCTAAATATAATTAATTGACCAACCGATTGATGTGCTTTACATCACAAAACCTTGACCTTACCCAAATTACAGAAAAGAAAAACGCATAAATTATTTACCTTTCGTTTTTTCTTTGTTTTACCCCTTTTTCCCTTTTCGGAAATTGCTAAGCTAATTGAATAATCGAAGCATGTCAAACCTTGGCCTCAATTAAAACTGCAATTTAAAACGTCATTCGAAGTGCTACTAAAAATAATTTCACTTCAAACTACTAGAGAGAGAGACTAGAGAGACCAGCCCAGGCCACAAAAAAAAAAAAAAATAAATAAATAAATAAAAACACACAAACTTGAAAACTAAACTAAACTAATAGAAAAGGGGAGGCAAACACGCCTTCAAAAAGCTAGCAAAACAAACCTAACGACTATTAAAATTGTTTGTGTTTTTCACCCTTTTATACACACACCCAACCTCTTCCTATCCCTTTCCTTTTTTGGCCTTGGACGTTGTCTGGCTTGGCAACAGGAAATTGGCTAGAGTTCCAGCCATGGGAGATTTTACAGAGAAAAAAAAACGTATGAATGAATTTGGCTCGACTTATCCTATTATTATTATAAATATATAGATAGGTAATCATGGGGCTACCAAACCAAGTTAACTAGGAGCTTTACTTAAGTTGGCGTTATGGTATAACCATGTTCCTACATATATTTCGGAGATATTAACAGACTTCCTAGTTCTTCAAGAATTACAGTATTAAGCCAGAATTAGGATACCCATTCTACGTATCTATGTATAAAGTTCCTCGAATCTCCGAAATTTCAGTTTGTATATACATACATACATAAGTCGGATAGTCTTGTAGATAGCTTCTCAGAGATCTATTAACGCGAGTTGCTGTATCTACTCATTATTCGGGCTACAGCACTCATCTAGAAGTTAGTTTGACTTATCCTTGTTTCATCCTGAGTGCTGAGCTTAAAAACAACCCAATTATCAAAATCTTTAAAACTTTTGCAGTTTGGAAGTATGTATGTATTTATTTATGTATGTACATATGTACATATATTACACATTATCCTGGAAAAAAGGTAGGTTTTGTAATTAGATTCTAAGAGCTCTTCCGAATTTCATTAGATATAAAATAGATAAGTATGGACCGGATCAGATTAGTTAACTAAATGAAACAATTTTATGAATTGAAAATATAACATTAGGTGAGAAGATAACACACCATTAGAAACTTTGTCCCAAAAATTAAATTTATTAATGTTTCATTGAACATTCGAATTGTCTTTATCCGAGATCAGACAGTGGCAGACGTATGTAGGTGTAGTTTTTAGGTGTTGAAATCGAAAAGGAGACTTTCCCCATTTTAGCTACATGTTTTGTCAATGCATACGGCAATATTATAGTGTGAGACCCAACAACTACAAATGCAAAGCAATTCGTACTAGAACCGCTAAAACAAAGGTGTGTTAAGCAAAACGCTTGACCTCATTCTCATCCTCCTCCGTATTTTTATACCCTTCCAAAAAGATATATTAATTTTGGTCAGAAGTGTGCAACGCATAGAAGGAAGTATCTCCGACCATATAAAGTATATATATTCTTGATCAGTACGACGAGACGAGTTCAAATAACCATGTCCGTCCGTCTGGATCGACACGAACTCCTTCTAGACCGTAAGAGCTACAGAGCTTGTATATACTGGCTTGTAAATACTGCACAGTTTGTATATCTCGGATTCAGCCGGTTCGGACCACTATATCGTATAGCTCCCATACAAACGGCAAAGTCACGAACAGTGACTTTTCTCAATAACTTCGTTATTTTCTCAGCTATTGAAATTTAATATTAGTCAATCTATTAAACATATAAACCACTGTGCCAAATTTGATGAAGAACGGGTGACTATATCATATAGCTCCCATAGGAACGATCGGTGGAAAACAGTGACTTTGATCAATATATTCGTTATTTCCGAAGATTGTAGGCCGTTCTTTCGCAAACATTAGCCTTTTTAGATAAAACGTTTTTTCCTTTGATGGGTTTAGGTAAGGAAGGAGTTACTAAAAAAGTTGCAAGGGTATACAAACTTTGACGCGGTCGAAGTTAGCCCCGGCCCTCTGGTTCTTCTTTGTGTTTCTCCCTCTTCTCCTTTAATTCCACCAGCAGTGAACTTCTCTCTGCGTCATTGGGCTCAAGCACAACTGAAACTGTGAGGCAGGCGCAACTGTGTTTATCAAACACGCAATTGAAATAATTGATCCAGTTAACAAAATTGCATAAAAATTCAATAAACAAAAACAAAATCAACAGAAATTGAAATGCTTAGTTTACTTGGAGTAAATTGAAACCCGATCGCAGACACATCTCAATTATTGAGTTAGTTTTGGTTTGCTTGCCCTTTTTTCTTTGCTGCTGTTCCATATTTGTTTATGAATATATGTTTTTATTCAATAAAAAGGCGTCGAAACTTGTTAGAACTGTCGGGGGTAGCTATTAACAAACAAGCAAATATGAAAACGGGTTGCTAGTGGCGAGGTTCAATGCATGTTGTTTGGCAAATTCTTAAAAAAATATCAAAGAAGCTAACTTCGGCAATGCCGAAGTTTTCATACCTTTGCAGTCCTTGGCAATAATTTGTTTACATTTTGAAATTTCTTTCCCTGCAACTCAATTCATCAACACACAAACAAAACATTATTTCTTTTTTTACTAGAATTTTTTCTTCTTCCTCCATCATTCCCCAAGCAAAGCACAACACGCATACACATACAGTTCATGTAGCAGTGCGTCTGTGTGTGCGTATGCATGTGCTCTGTTGATTTGATGATGACGTAGTAGGCAGCAAGCAGCGCTGGCGGCAGCGCTTGAACCGATTTGTATTGACTGTAACTTGTGTTTTATTTATCCGATCAGATTTAAATTTTGGGATCTGAGATTTTATATCCAATACTAGCGTATTGGTAAATTTCATGGGGATACTCCAATTTTTACAAAAATGTTTGTTCTAGTGCTATATGATATAGTGGTCCGATCCTGACAATTTTCTTACTTTTTTTTCCCCGGGTATAAAAAAGGACCCAAAAAAAATTTCATCCCGATAGCTCTTTAAGATGGCTGAGTAAAACGCGTACGCACCGACGGACATGGCTATATCGACTCAGCTTCTCATGCTGATCAAGAATATATACACTTTATTATGGGGTCGGAAACGTCTCCTTCTGTGCGTTACAAACATCTGACCAATTTTATAATACCCGCTGCAAGGGTATAAAAATAACATAAATGGAACAGTTTGTATACCCTTTCCAATGATACGCCTTGTTTCAGCTAAATAACTAAATGCCAACGATTCGGCCTTTTTGATTAGCAACAGTTTTTTCGGGGATGGAAATCTAGAAAATTCCGTCCATAGATCATTTCAAATCTGAATCCATGGTTTTAGTCGATGCCTTTGTATATAAGCAATGGTCGCAATGAATCGGAATTTTATCCTGTCATATTAAATAAAGTAGTTATAAAGCTGGAACTTCTAGTCTTAGTTTCGTTTTAACAAGAATATATACATTTAATAAACCTAATATTTTCTTGGTATTTTGCAAAGACAAAAAGTTATATTTCTGTAAAGGGTATAATTGCGGACGACTAATAATTAAATAAAATAATTATTAACTATATATGTAAATACTCTTTTAATAGGGTGAAATCGTTTATTAAAGTCGCCAAAATACATGTCACAGGCCGAAGGAAGCAAAAAACCGATTGCCTCTCGCAATTTTTTGACTATCAAAGTCCAAAGTCCTTTTGTGTTCGCAAAGGTGACCGAGCTAGATTATGTAATGAGGCTTTTAAAACGAATTTAATAAACTTATTTAAATTTATTTTATTTCAAGGATTATATAAAATCTTGAATAGTAATGTTGCATTCATACTTATGTATGTACATATATTGAAGTTTGCAAAATAATTTCCTTAAAATAAAAGAATAAACTTAATCAGCATAAATAAGCGAGTTACCTCTAGATCAGATATATAAAATGGTTATAGTGAAATACTTTTTACCCCAGAAATTGTTCAAAACATTATGTTTTAACTGCAAACATTTTCTGAATAAAAAATTCTAATTTTTTGAGTTTTACCCAAAGCATCTTCTAAGACTGCGAACGCAACACTAATAAAAATTACATTATTACATTATTATATCGTTGCAAAAAGGGTATATTTATTTGGGTCAGAAGTGTCCAATGCATAGAAGGAAGCAACTCCGACCATATAAAGTATACATATTGATGATCAGCACGACGAGACGAGTTTAAATAGCCATGTCCGCCTGTCCGTCTGGATCAATGCGAACTCCTCCTAGACCGTAAAAGCTACAGAGCTAATGGCATGTAGGCTTGTCTATACGGCACAGGCTGTATATTTTGGATTCAGACGAATCAGACCATATATCATATAGCTCCCATACAAATTTCAAAGTGACGAACAGTGACTTTTCCCACTCTCGTTATTTACTTAGCTATTGTCGTGAGTTTTAACTATATCTGATAGCTCCCATAGGAACGATCGGTGGAAAAGAGTGACTTTTGTGACTTTTAAAAACTTGTAACTTGTTTTTCTCTGTGTACTCAACAAATTATTCAATACATAAGTAGGAATCAAACGGCAATACCAGATGCCTTCGTAATTAAGTCAAACTGTTTAAACCCCTCTACAACGACACCATTTACTGCCCACATACTGACAACTCTCACTGACCCCCACCACCTACTTTTTACACACTTTTGTTTGTAATGGTATGAATCTTTGATTCCTCCCTTTGTTTTATGCGTTTTTAGCCCACATCTGAGCTTAGGTCTTAGTTTAAAATTGGCAAAGTGTCGGCGCCAGAGAGGGAAATGGCCTGAGAAATAACTTTTCCTGTTAATTAATTTGTATGCCGCCATAGAATTGTATTGTTTGGGGAGTAGTAATCAGTCATATCGCATCATCACGAAAAGAATTTGATGGCATGGCCCGCATATTTGTCTGAGTTGTCTGTTTTTAGTGACAAATGCAATAAACAATCATTCGTCGCCCGTTTTTATTGAGCTAAACGAGTGCAAAGCGAACTGACATGAATTGCCCAATTGGATGTTAAGTCTTTGATATATTGCCGCTATGACGTCGCCTTTTCTATTTGGATTGATCACTAATAGACAATTAAAGGAAGACATACCAAGATGGTCCAGAATGTGTCATAAATCTCAAGTTTTAAAACTCTAAATAACTATTTAAATGAATGATTTTGAACGTCTTTAAGCTTGGAGTGGGATTTAAACATCCTCATGAGATTGAATATAATAAAAAATTTCCCGAGGTTCCAATGTATAATTACTTAATTTACAGGTTTTAGTTTTATACAGATTTTGACAAGGGAGTAAAAAACATATATAAGTTTTTATGTTTCAATTATGGCTGTATTCTAATAGAAAGTAAAAATTAGCAAACTCTAAACTTTATAAAAAAGGAAACTGTATGCAACATTCTAATGCTGTAACTTACAGAAATTAAAACCCTGAAAACTCTACACTGCTCTAAAAATGCAATGCATATTTAAGAAGTTATGAGTTATGAAACTGTGCAAAGGTGATTTAACTACATACATACATATGTATAGCATTCAGTTGAAGTGAAAGATTTTTCGAATTTGTAGCTTTGTGGAACATATGAAAATTTTAGAAACTCGAAAAAGTTTGATTACTAAGGCCAAAAATAGGATAATAGCAAACGGAATGAGTCCATGTTATACACTACCACATACACATGTGTGTTTATTATCATAATAATATGCAATCTTAATGGTTTACAAACTTCCTAATATTTCGAAAAAAAAAAAACCTACAACACGCTAACCTGGGGTCGCTCGTAAAATGACTTATACATAAACATATGTATAGGTATACCCGTTGATGATGATAATAAACGACATGCTAATCCAGGAAGAACACACTCACATTAACATTGCGAAAAAAGAGAAACCCAATGCATAAATTATGAAAATATATTACAAGACAAAAAAAAAAGTAACATGTAAGTAAACAGAAGCCCCAGAACAATACCTAATCAAGGAAACCTTATATAAAGGGCAGGGGCGAAAGCAAAACGCAGAGTGAAAAACAAAGCTCAACATCCAAGATATTGCTAAAAGGCATCAAATGCAATCAATTCATCGGGGCAAATGCAGAAAAACTTTAAACAAATAATAATTGTTAATGCTAAGTTAGTCAAGCCAGTCAGTCACAAGACGAACTCGAAGAAATAAATAATAATTTAATTAGACTGCTTATAAATAAAACCTCCTCAGCTGATCGATATGTTCGACGTGGGTGAAATCAGACCTTGCTAAACAAATGTTGAATTAAACTTGTTAATTAATTAACAACTGATAAAAATTGAGTCGAATTCAGTGAGCTTGAAAAGCTTGTGGTTTAAGCAATCGAAAATCGAAGAAACAAATTATCACCTGATGGTTAAACAATATAAAAACCGAAAAAGATTAGATTATTAGAAGCATATTTATATAGGCCATTCATATGTAAGACTATAAAATAGTCGGGACTTGATTTCGGGGGTGATATAAAGGAAGCAAAACTTTGATTTTCGTTTAATTGATGAGTTCGATTTTAAGATAAGGTGTTAACTTTCTGCTAAACCCGAGACCTTGGTCTAGAATTAGACCATTTCGATAAGATTTAGAAATGATGATTTATGTCTGTAGAGGTGAAAGTTCTGATTTAAGGATGTTGTAAACAGTTATCAAGATTTCTAGTTATTAATAAGCTGAGATTTAGTTTACTTTTCAATCTACGAAAATAATGATTTGCCAATTTTGCTTCGATTGAAGTTACGAAAAGGCCCAAAATTAACGTAAACTTCTAATCAGCAATGAATATATATTTAATCAAGAACAGTATAACATAATAATTTGATATATGTATATTCAAGTGTTATATTTATTATTCTTCCCATTATTCTTTAGAATATTCTAAAACTTCTTTTAATTTCAATATAGTTCTTTACTCTCGTTGTTATTGCTAAGCAAGTTCTACTAAATTGCTTTCCAGTCATTTAAAATTCACCACTTAATCCAAACTTGTATTACCTACTAAGATATCAATTTTCTTTAAAATTGCATTCTAAACTTGTCAATTGATAATCCAATTACCGTAATTCGTTTCTAGCTAGTGCTAGTACTTCTTATCCACCGTTTAAGTGGTCATCAATATGTCAAATAGCCGCATACTCGTAATGCCTCGATTCGGACAATGATTTATAATACATGGCAATTGTTTTTATGGCAGGTGCTCTAAAAATTCCAATTTACTGGTGTTTAAATGTACATTATATTCACCTTAGTTAGGGCAATCGGTCTACACTAAGTAATCTCTCTCTATGTACCTCTCCTTCTCTATACCCCGACTTGCCACCTACTTGCCTTTTAAGCCATTTTCAGCAACTAAAATCGACAAATTATTTTATTACCCACCCAAGACTAGCGGCTGATAAAAGAGCCCCCCAACCGCTACAGGTGTTGGTGGTGGAGGGCGATTGACGGCTTTATGTGTGTCTGGGACAATGATAAACCTTCCGATTGATCGATCGTCTGGTAAAAAATGACTTGAAGTGGCGCGTCATTTGTTTAATTTTGGTGTAAATCTGAAATATCAAAATATCTTTTAAATAGGCCCCCATGGCGGAGGTGGAGTCGGGGCTGGAGGACAGTGTTTAGATATTGATTTTCAATTTTGTTTTCTTGTACAACAGTTTTTCATGTTTTTCCTAGTCGCACTGTAATGATTCGTATAGTCTGGCAAAAAAACGTCTACCTAATCGAAGCTTAGATAATTTTTCCTGTTTGTTTACACTTTTTTGTGTTCTAGATAATGGCCAGACTGCGTGTTGGTGGGACACAACGCATAGAGACCAAAAACTACAAAGAAAAACGAGCTATGGAAGTTAACTTCGGCCTTGCCGAAGTTTATATACCCTTGCAGTTCTTTATTATATTTAATTCGATAAGAAAAGTGAAATTTCAAATCAATGAATATGCTCAAATATTTTTCAAACTACTGAATTCAAAACACATTTAATGATTATTTAACAATATATGATATAGTAGTCCGATCCCGATGATTTTCATACTTTATCTCACACAGGTAATAAAGAGTCTCCAAAAAAAATTTCAACCCGATATCTCTTAAGATGGCTGAGTAAAACGCATTTTCAAAACACATTTAATGATTATTTAACAATATATGATATAGTAGTCCGATCCCGATGATTTTCATACTT
This sequence comes from Drosophila paulistorum, assembly GCA_018152135.1. Classification (NCBI taxonomy): domain Eukaryota; kingdom Metazoa; phylum Arthropoda; class Insecta; order Diptera; family Drosophilidae; genus Drosophila; species Drosophila paulistorum. The sequence continues at coordinate 51,942,175 of JAECXG010000822.1, read as the reverse complement.
TATCTCACACAGGTAATAAAGAGTCTCCAAAAAAAATTTCAACCCGATATCTCTTAAGATGGCTGAGTAAAACGCATACGCACAGACGGACGGACAGACGGACAGACGGACATGGCTATATCGACTCAGCTTCTCAAGCTGATCAAGAATATATATACTTTATGGGGTCGGAAACGTCTCCTTCTGTGCGTTACAAACATCTGATCAATTTTATAATACCCTCTGCAAGGGTATAAAAAAACGATAATAAAAGTAGGAAACAGAAAAAAATAAAAATTGACCGATAATTTTCTATAGAAAGTTCTAAACATTCTTTACTTTTTTTATTTTTGCCCATAAAATGATAAAAATAAAAACCCCAAAAAAAAACCGTCCATTAACGGTATGTGCCTTTCGATCTCATCTTGTATGTATGTGTATAATATTTTGTAATTATATTCCATCGTTTATTTATAAATATATATGTACAAATATACATACATATTGTATGCAATTTCTGGCATATTATTTATTGACTTTTACATTCAACGGTTCTCTGGGAAACATTTTGGCTTTCTATTAATAGAGACAACTACCCTTACTCTATCGAAAAACAATTTTAATAGAAAAAGTATTAAATGAGCAAATTCATTTCCTTTTGGGAAGTGTGTGAACTCTGATTTATTTCTAATAATATTATCACTTTTGACAATTTGCGAGACGTCAACGTCACACAAAAGTGGACAGAACAAAAAAAAACTGATAAATTGTTTTGCAAACATGAATGAAATACAAAGATTTCGCAAGTGACGTAGTCTTTGGGAACTTCACCAAACCATCAAGCATTGAAACTATGTGACCAAGTGGTTAACATTTTGTAGAAATTTGTAAGAGAATAAAATTCTTTGGAATTGTTTGAAACTGATAAGCAGTTAAAAGTACGAGAAAATGTTACTGTCAATATATGAACTAAATACTGCTTAAAAATTTGATTTCACTTGAGAAAAAATATATAAATAGGAAAATAGGATATCTATCCGATCTCGGCTCGGAAAGGTTACAGGTTTTTAAAAGACGTTAAAGTATTTACTTGTTTAAAAAAAGATAAATATATTCACAAATAAAAAAATATTTCGAAATGAGAAACTGGGAGGCATTACACTACATTAACTATTCAAAAAAAAAAAAAAAATCGTTCCCAGTAATTCCAAAGAACTTATAGTATTCCAAAGTACTTAAAGTATTTCCAAAGTATTGGAAATATTTTTAAGTAGTTAATGCATTTAAAAATGTTTTTTCTAGAATATTTGTTTTTGAAAGACCTTAATTTAATATGTTAAATAACTTTAAAAATATGTTGTCCTCACCAAGATACGATTCTATTCGATTTTTAAATAGGTCATAATTTATAACCAGTATTTTGGTATATATTTTGCATTTTACAGTACAATTTACAAAAATATATTTCTTAAAACAAAAGACTAAATAACGACAGTGAATAGGTAATTGTCCGATCTGGAATTTAAACAATGTTCATATACAATGAACATATGTATGTATATATAAAATGATCTGTGCAAAATATTAAACACTCTACAAGATGTGAAAATTACTTGTTCTAAGTACATACATATATGTACATATGTATGTATATAGACAGACCTACAGAAGGTCATAATACTAACTGCATTTATATGTATATTTGTATATGTAGGTATACGTTTTTCATCCCACAGGCCACTGCTGGTATACCCTTTGTACTTAAGATTTTTTATGAAATGTTAAATAAAGATCAAGAAATATACAAAAACAATATACATAATTATTTACTGTATTTAGTTACATATTTATTTTGGTCTTGCAAGCTTCAACAGAAAATTTCAAAATATTTTTTTAATTGGTGTTTAATGGCATTTTATTTTCTGTCCAAATATATGTTTCAAAAACACTCAAAATTTGTTGTGTCCCAAATTTTGTTGCTGTTCTTGTTAGCACATCAAATTGTCCCAAGATGAAATGCACAACGACGACAACAAGACTACTTATTGTTCTTTTTTCATTTCCACCACAAAAATGTACCAGGAGAAAAACAAAATTATAAAAATAAATAAACGTACGAACATATATGTACATATATTGGAGAAAAAAAAAAACCAAACAAAAAAGTGGAAAAACTGCGTCGCATGGGCTGACAAAAATCATAAAAAAAAAACGAAACGAAACGCGAAAGAAAAATAAAACAAAAATAGCCGAAGCTTTGGTCTACGATATATGGGTGGAAGTCCCTGACAAACTGATGGACTGTCTCGCTCATACGCCCCCAACCAAAACAACAATAACAACAAAGCAAAATAGCAACAAGAAAAAGTGGACTACAACGGGATTAAAAGGGAAACGCACACACACAGCAAACAAATACCTAAAACAAAAAAAAAAACAGCGAAGCGACACACTTTTATTTTATGTGTGTATTTATGTACGTGGATGTATGTTCCGTTATTTTGAAGGTCAAGTGACCAGCAGAAAGCCAGTGAAGCCCTTTACCGGAACTACCTTTGGAAGACCAATTTATACATTTTTTTTGCATTAAAAAAGCCACAAGCAACAAGAACAACAAAAACTAACGCAAAAAGGGGCAAACCAATTATACAGTAAATATAAACAGAAGAATAACGTGATGAATAATAAAGAAGAAAAAAGGGTAATAACAGAAATCATTGTTTTAACTTCGTTAACAATTTTGAATACGAGTCAAAGAAGAGGTTCTTGATATAGCTTTCGATAAAGTTAAAGCAGGTTTAGTCCTACCTTACTTAGTCTTAGACTTTATGAACTAATTCATATCGCTTTGCTAGATCAGTTAAATATTCACCTAAACCTAAACAATACCTAGGCTTACTTAGTCAAAGACTTTCGAATAATTTAATTGGTTCTAATAACTGAAGTTTTGGAAAAAAAAAAATTTTCTTAAATTTAATTGCAGCAACCATTTGACTATTCAAATTAGAAATTGATTAATTTATACAAATTTTCGAAAAATATGGTTATTATTGTGTGTTTAGAAATTGCATAATAGTGTGTCGCATATAGGCGATGTAGACTTTAACAAAAGTGTATCAGCAGCGATTAACTTACCACGCGTCGTGTCTCATATCGTGGCAAAGGAGTTGGCGTCATTCCCTCGGCCAAATCATGACTGAGTGTGGGCGTGCCACCTATACCCGCCTGTAATACTTCAAATGGAGCCAAAGGCGGCAACGAACAACTCGGACTTGGACTTGGACTCTGCTGTGGCTGTTGCTGCCCGTCACTGGAAAGGGGCGGCGAGGGTGGCAATGGCAATGCTAATGGATTTGACATGACATAAACCAAATCTATTCCTGCAGCCAATGGCGTACCCTGCTGCTGCACTGGTGGGTGGTTTGTTGGGGTCGTTTGGGATATGTTCACCAACTGAAGACCCACACCCAAAGATTGCGTGTCAAGCACCTTGGCGGTACTTGTATATTTATTTGTTGGTGTTGTTGCTATTGTATCCTGACGGTCTAGGTCCGTATAGATATCGGGGCTAGAGTAGGGGCTGCTGCCGCTGATGACGTTGCCGCCGTCCATTTCCATTATCATTAAATCCGTTTGAGTTGTTTGTTCGATTTTCTCATCGGCTGCCCCCTCTTCGTAACGTTGTTGCACCTCCTGCAGGTGTTCACGTATGTGATCCATGAAGACAGTAAATTGGAGACAAATGGCTGGGCAGAAGGCACAATTGAAGCCGAAGCATTGTACATCCGGTGATGTTGTGATTTCGCCACATTTACGAAAATAAGCATAATCCTCCAATTGCCAATTGAATGTGGGAGGATGCACTTGCTCTGGCTGTTGCTGCTGTTGAAGTGGCAACATAGTGTTGGTTTTTATTTATTACCTCCTTTATTGACAAAAGTCGTAGAGCTTCGCCTGTGCTGGGGTGATGTGGGTACAAAGAAGAACAAACACAGCAAAAGAGCACCAAGAAATGCAAAACGTTACGGGAAATTTTAAAATCGCGCTATACACAACCGGCACATGCAGCAACAAGAAACGAAAGTTTTTGTGTCTCAAAAGAAACAATATCTCCGGGCGTCCAAGGCAAAAGTAATAAGTCTGTCAATTTAAACAAGAGTTTAGAAAAGCCCTTTTTTGTTTGTTTGAAATCTCTTTTCAAATTTTTAGAACCCGGCGAAATGCACAATAACCGCCCGCGTCAAAAACAAAAACAATACTGAACAACAACAAAAACAAAATACCACAGCAAGCATTTCGAATGAACGCGAGAGGAACTTATCGCATATCGATAAAAGTATACCCAACAAGCTTTTTTGATTTCAAATTTCTCTAAATATATTCAAATTAATTTTACTTATATTAATAATATATGAGGAATTATATATAATTAATAGACACAAAATTAAACCGATTAAAAATGGCTTAGAACTAACTTATCTATTGAATTTATCTATTTTTCGTTTAAGAAATATGCCAACCCTGCTATGATTTTAAAGGAACAAGCTGTACGTCGAGCTCTTCTGTGGCATTCATACATTTTTCTTCTATTTTTTTTATTTGACTGTTCTTGGACCGAAGCATTGCGAGCATTTGAGTCGAATTCAAACATCCTTGTCTTTGTCGTACTAACAACCGGTTATCCCGTTCTCGAGCATCCTGTTTGCGCTTCTTTTCTTTGACATGTTCGTCTATTTCCTTTTGGCGAACACGTTCAAACTCCTGTTGCTTCAGATTTTGAATTCGACGCTTTCGTTCTGCTATCGTTCTGCTGGATCGTTCATTCTGTTTCTCCTCATACTTTTCATCAGCATTCGCGTCTAACCACTCTGCATATTCAGGACCTTTTCGTGCAATAGCGCGGGCTCTTGTATTTCTTTGGCGTTCTCGGGCTTTGAAATGTTCATTACTTCGCCGTTTGGCCTTTGCCAGTGCATCCCGTTGGCGTTCGCGTTGCCTTGCGTCCGGATCGTTTTTTCGTTTATTTGCCAAGCGTATTCTGCTAATTTCTCTAAGCTCGGCTTTATTTCTTTCGTAATACTCTGCTGATGTCTTTGCTCTATCTCGACGAATTTGATCAACAGATTTTTTCTTTAACCGAGGCATTTAAAAATTTGATAAATATTTTGTTTGCGAACACTTGTGCTGGTAATATATTGGCGTTGCCAGAATAACGATAACTTATCATTCGATAATATTGGCGTTGCCAGAATAACGATAACACATTATTCGATAATATTGGCATTGCCAGAATAACGATAACTTGTCATGCGATAAAATTTCCCAACTATCCATGTGAACAGCTGTTTGCATTTGTTATTTAACAAAAACTATAATTTAATATTTAAATTTTTCTCAAAGAAAAATGATGCTAAACTGGCTCAAATTAGTGCCCGTGGCTCTAAAATGCCAACAGCGTGGCATCAGCACTTCTGTCCCCTTGAGCGGCAAGCGTAATTTCCGTAAATTCAATGTGTACAGCAAACGAGGTACGCGCGTGGTCAAGGAGGCCCAACAAACTCAACAAAATCCTCCAGTGCCGATACATAAGCGTGGTGTTCGTGACACTGGCATGATAGTCAATGGACAATTTGTCGAAATACAGGAAAAGATACCCGAGATTATTGTGCCGGATCTAACTGGATGCAAACTGAAGCCCTATGTCTCCTACAAGGCGCCCGATGTCGTTCAATCTGAGTTCACCAGCCTGGATTTGTTTAATGCTGTATATTCACGAAAAATTATTGATGATTTCAAAGCGGACAAGCTTCGGAGCGATGGCCAGGCACTGGAGCCTTCAGAAAATGAGAGACTGCAGCCGGAAGATGCTTTAATAAGGGCCAGAAAAACGGGTAGTGATATATTCTAGATTTAAGATTTTGTTTTTATTGTTCAAAATATATTACGGAAAATTGGAAAACGTCTATTCTTCCATATACTTTTGCCGGTAATTGTATAGCTTTCGTAGCCATTTCTCTGCCTTGAGATCAGGATTGCCCAAAAACTGGAAAAATTTGTAAGATAAATTTTAATAATATAAATAGACAACATTTTTAGGGGTGGCCATATAACCGACTCACATTAGGATGAAATATTACATCTTCATCGCGAGCAGGACCTGCACTAGGCGGCTTGGTTACCAAAACTGTCTCACTGTTAAGATCTATGATGACCTTTTCCTTCTCTGCGGCCTCTCGGTCCCGAGAACTAAAGAAAGCGGTCGGTTTAAAAGCATCTTCTTCGATTGTTTCCAGTGCTTTTTGCACCTTGGCATCAAAGAGATCAATGGCTTTCACATTTGTTGTCGTCGTGGATGTGGTGATGGAAGCCCCCGACCGGGAATTGCTCTCAGAACTGGGAGGCCTTGTTGTCCTTTGCGATGCCGAACGCGACTTTTGGCTGCAGTCGCGACTCCTGCTTCTTTTGCTATGCCGGCTACGGGAACTACTCCGACTACGTGAACTGCTACTTCTTGATGAATGGCTACTGCTGCGGCTTCGTTTGTAGTATTTTTTAGATTTCTTTGATTTCTTCTTCTTGGATTTGGAGCTCCTCGATATTGATTGGGAAGGAGATTTGGAGCGATGATGTCGTCGATCTCGTTCTCTATCGCGGTCTCTATCTTTATCCCGATGTCTATCACGATCCCTATCACGTTCTCTGTCGCGTTCCCTTTCCCTATCACGCATTATGAGCGAATTTTTGATTTATTTTACACAAATTCAACAAGTAACCCAACAAACATCCACATCACACTGCATATCACAGCAAACATTATACTAATTTACAAGAGACACAATAAAAATTGTAACTTCCCTGTCGCTTCCCAGTGACTGAGTCGTACAATACAATTATTAAATCTATAGAATAACTTAAGAAGAAATGCATATACATACATTTTTGAAATTTTTAAAATACATAGTTTACAACGCAGAAACATAATAAAATATTTGCATTGAAAAATAAGAAGAGAAAACTGATATTTAACTGTAGCCTGGCAAAATGAAATTAGTTTTATAATTAATGGCTTTTCCTTCTTACAGGACAAATCACACAGAACCTTAAAATATGACACTTCCGGCTGACTTTTTTTTATTATAAAAACAACTTACAATCTAATCGTTAAATCTTAACAAGGTTCAGGTATATATAATCGATGCATAGTCGATCAAAGTTTTGTCAACATGGATTAAAATTTTTGATTCTTACAAAATCATTTCTGACGTGCTCGTTTTATAAACCGATTTATCATTTTGGGAATCAAAAAGAACAAAAATAGTTTCTTGGACACCTTTATGAATAACCAATTAAAAAAAAATTGGCTTTATCATCATTGTTCGACGATGTTGGGGTAAACCTTCAGTGCAGAGCAGCAGACTGTTATCATTCTAAATCAATTCGTATTAAATTTTCAAAAGTTATAGGTAGCTACTGATTGATATGTGTGTTGTGCAAAAAATAAACCATAATAAATTTTGTCTTGACGGAAAATCTAAACCCTAGTGCTTATCAGTCATAAATATTAGATGATTAAATTTCTACCGCGGGGGGTATAAAAAGCAATGGAATGGCCAAAACGATTGTAAAATTGCCTTCAGTTGGCGCAATATGTGGAAGGTAGCTCAAGTTTTATTCGGACTTTTATGTCTTGGCTATATGGTGCAATCCCTGCCAGCCGATGCGGGTCGTGCTAGTTCGGTGACCACGGTAATTACTTTGAAATATGCCAAAATCCTCGAAAGAAATAAAACAATTTTTTTTCGAACAGGTATCTATTGTGAAAGGACATGGCTTTGACATCGAGGAGCATGAGGTGCAAACTTCCGATGGTTATATTTTGACCATGCATCGCATACCAAATCACAAGGATCATGAGAAACAACTCAATCGACCGGTGGCCTTTTTAATGCACGGGCTTTTGTGCTCGTCTTCGGATTGGGTCTTGGGAGGCCCAGAAAATGGTCTAGCTTTTCTACTCTCCGCCCAAGGTTATGATGTATGGATGGGCAATGCACGTGGCAATACATACTCCAAGAATCATGCAACTAAATCGGTTTATTTGCAACCTTTCTGGAACTTTGAGTGGCATGAGATTGGCATCTATGATTTGCCAGCCATGATGGACTATGTGTTGTATGTGACGGGACAGGAAACGCTTTCGTATGTCGGTCATTCTCAGGGTACTACATCGTTCTTTGTCCTGAGCACTATGATTCCACGATTCAAGAGTCGCATACGTTCCGCGCATCTTTTGGCCCCAGTTGTTTGGATGGATCACATGGAGAGCCCTTTGGCCAAAGTTGGAGGTCCCCTGTTGGGTCAACCTAATGCGTTTGTGGAACTTTTTGGAAGTGCCGAATTTTTACCCAGCACCACGGCCATGGAATTGATGGGTCTTGCTATGTGCAAAGATGCAGCTTTCTCTCAAATCATTTGCACCAATTTCCTGTTTCTTCTGGGTGGATGGGATTCCCCATATTTGAATGAGACAATGATTCCAGAGATTATGTCCACCACACCAGCGGGTTGTTCTATCAATCAAATATTCCATTACCTTCAAGAATATAATTCGGGCTATTATCGTCAATTTGATTACGGAACGACGCGCAATAAGAAAGAATACGGTAGCAAGACTCCAACAGAATATGACATTGAAAGCGTTGATGTGCCAATCTATCTTTACTATAGTGACAATGATTATTTCGCTAGTATTATTGATGTGGATCGTCTAAGATACACCCTGAATCCAAACACTTTGAAAAAGGCTTACCGTTTGCCAGAAACCAAGTGGAATCATTTGGATTTCCTGTGGGGTATTAATATCAGAGAAATACTTTACGATCAGGTCATCGATGATATTAAAAATGCGTAATACACTGACTAATAAAACAAAAACAAAAATTAAATACAAATTCGATTGTGATATGTAGGTAATATTTTTTTTATAAGGAAAACGGTCTACTTAGAAAATACAATAAAAACAAAATAAAAAAAAACAATTCCATTTTATTGATCTTTGTGCGTGGGGTTTATATTTTCATAGCTAATCAATAAGGTTGTAAATTTAACGTTTTGCATTTGAAATGACATTGAAATTTGCAAAGAGTCGAATCAATGGTCATGTGATGGACACGTGATAACGAAGTTATAAAAAAATGATAACTACTTTCATTATTGAATTTACATTTGGAGCTGCAGTTACATTTTTATACCCTTGTAAAAAGAGTATATTGATTTTAGTAAGAAGTGTGCAACGCATAGAAGGAAGCATCTCCGACCATATAAAGTATATATATTCTTGATCAGGACGGCGAAACGAGTTCAAATAGACATGTCCGTCTGCCCGTCCGTCTTTAAGGTCTTTTGTTTAAGATAAAGTATCGCAATATTAAAAATTGTAAATAAACTCAATGTTTTAAAATTTTACTCCGTTCGCACTCCCTGGGCAACAAAAAATTACATTTCATTCATTATGGTTTTATTTATCCAAGAGTACATTTTTCTTTTCAAATGTGGCCCGCCCATCTAAAATAGCTCACCCTTAGCACTTCCAGCTCACTTTTTACTCAATTTATCGATTAGACGACTAATCGATTGTATAACGCCCCCCTGGCAAAAATCGTTTGAGATGCCATATACAAGTACAGTACAACCGCATTGATTTTGAGTGAAAAATTGGGATACATTTAATTTTAAGACTTTTACATAGCCTAGTGTGAAAGGAATCCGAGTGTGCGGGATGACGCGCGTTACGAGAAGTGATATATCCCTTGATATGGAGTTCTGGGTGGAGGAACTCTCGCCGGCCCAGTTGGCTTACTATGAGAAAATCACCAGTGAGCACAATGCGGTGAAAAATGCGCTCAAGTCGGCCGTAAATGCAAACGATGGCAAAGAACTCTTCAATGGTCAGGTGTTTCAGGCGTATTCATTTAAAGGCAAAGTTCTCCAAGAGCTGAAAGAGGCCACCTTACCCAAAAAACCTCCCAAACCGGCAGAGCCACTAGCCGCTAGTAGCGGTGGCGCCGGCGGCAGTGGGACGCCATCGGCAGGTCCAGGACGTCCGCGCGGGCGACCACGAGTTGCATCAAATATTGCATACTTGGAGTCGTCCGATGAGGGTGACGACGATGTCCCGCTGGCGAAACGTTTGGCTCTGTCGGCGGGCAAAAAGGCGGTAGCAGCTGCCGCAGCAGCATCACCTTCGTCCGCTCCCAAGGCAGGCAAGAAGGGCACCGCCTCTGGGGGTTCCACGGGCAAATCATCACCCCAACTCAAGGGTGGCAAACATGGCTCAAAACTGAAAGATTCTGGCAAGGATTCTATTGATCCGCCACCCAAAAACTATCGCCCTGCCGAGGTGAATTCAGTTGGTGGTCTTGTTGTGGGAAGCAACGATGATGCTAAAGATGGCAAGGACAGCAATAACAAGGACGGCAAGGACACCAAAATGCAAGGGAAAACATATCCATCGCTGGTGGTATTGGCCAAACCATTCCTTAAGATTAAGGATATGGCCGCAACACGCAGTAAACTTGACTCTAAAGTCAAATTGGTTTTAATGTTGACCCCTAATAAGTTCTGCGAGTGGCTACTCCAAGAGGGTCTGCTTAGAGCTCAGCAGCACTGTATTAATCATCGCTCCAATGAATTGAAATTGGGTAAGTTCTTACGAAACATTTGAAGTCTCTCCCATACTAAGGTTTCGTTTATTTTTAGGTGTCTATTCGGATGTTACCAAATTTCCCTATACTGGAGGCTACGTATGGATCAGTGAATGTTGTCCATATCGTTTTGTTTCCGTATTCAATAATTCCATATTTGAGGGTGCCCAACATCCACCTACGTTTCTGTTGAAACTCATTTATCATTGGGCCTGTCAGACCAGTATACAGAATGTTGTGCAATGGGTCAAAGTGGACAGTGTATATATCAAAGGCATTTACACTTGGCTAAGAGCCATCTGCACTTTGGCTGTGCATCAGAAATGCAAGAAACTTGGCGGTCCTGGTAAATTTGTAGAGGTGAGTTGTAAAATTTTACATTAATCTTGACCAGAACTCAACTATTCTTTTTCTTTATGTTTAGGTGGGGGTAATCTCTTTGGGCACTACCTCCCAGGATGGAGCACAACGACAAGTTAAAGTGGAGGTACTCGGCGTTTACGATTATTCAGATAAATCCATAAGATTGAGAGCCGTTGAACCAATCACAGATGGTGATCGTAACTATAAAAAACGATTCCAGGCCATTCTCGAGCCACTCTCGCGTTGGGTTCATAAGGACAGCACCATTTGCATTGATCTGACAGTCGATAAGATTACCCTCTTTAGCATGGGCTTTAAAAATATTGTTCAGGCAGCGGCTACGGATAATACAGCCAAGCACAATAATTCCGCTGTTATGGAATATTTAAGAAGAATTGTACCACGAATGTTCCAAAATACATTATCCTTGCTGTCGCGACAGATGATTCAACAGTTTCTCGATGAACTGGTGTGGCGAGAATCTTTTGGTACATACGCATTACAGGCATTTAATAACATTATAATACATATAGCCGAGCAGACCAGAGTGACCACCAATGAGACCATTACCCAAAGGCTCTATCAGGTCAGTCACGAGACATATTTTGTTTCAATTTGGATTTATTAATCTATGTATGTATATTTTTCTAGGTGGCCACCAATCCCTTCAAGGACTGGAGTATTTTACCGGCCACCTACAAGGAGACACCGGCAAATGCTGCACCCAAACGGCTTAAGAAACGTTAGTAATTAGTCAGCCGAGAATCCTCTAACCTCTTATCCCTATTTATAATTATAAGAATGTGATGAGAATGACTTATTTTTTTAACTAGTTAATTTGCCAGCGTTATGTTACTCCAAAAAAAAACAAACGTTTCTAAAAAAAACTTTTTTGAATTTAGATTAGTTTTGTGTAAATATAAAATATCAGCTTGAAATTATCTATCATAATTAGTTATCTAATTTTGTTAGTTAACTTGTTTTAAATAGTACCAACAAAAAGAAAACCAAACTAAAAATAATTTACAAAAAAGAGAAATTTAGAAAAAATATATATATATTTACGTTATCAAAGAGTTTTGATTTTTTATTTGTTTATTTTTTGGAGTGATCAAACGCACATGGCATGATATAGATGTATAAATATAAATATTTTCTCTCTGTTTTGTTAGCCATTAACGATGCCGATTATACAAATCCTGGCAAAGAAACGGTTACAAAGGTGCCCAAAAAGGAAAAAGATCGTGAACGTGAAAAGGATATGTTGCCAGCGGGAACAAAACGACGTGGTGTCAATACTCCACCGCCAGCAGCACCGGCAGCCCCAGTGCACAAGGGACCCGGTAGACCACCAGGAAGTGTTAATAAAAATTCCAATAAGGCACAAAACCAAGCCAAGGCATACCCATCAACTGCTGCAGCAGCAGCTACAGCCGCTGCCACTGCTACAGCTTCGACAGCTGCTCGTGGGCCTGTGAAAAAAATCAAGGAAAAGGAAGAGAAAGTGCCAGTGGTCATTAAAAAGGAGGAAGATGAACTGCGTGGCCTGGAAGAATTGTACTATGGCATAAGTGATGGCACCGAAGAGAATTATGAACATTTTCCATATACCTCACCACGTGCCAACCCCGCTGATATCACAAGATCTGTCGAATGTCCCATTTGTTTGGGCAATGAATCGTCATTCGATTCAAATGAGAAATTACAAACTCATCTTGTATCACATATATCACCCGAGGGCAAACAACATCAGTTTCAATGTTTGTTTTGCCTGGAGAAACACCCCACTGAATCGGTGCTGGCTAAGCACAATCAAATAATGCATCCCACTGAAACTAAAACAGATGGTTCACCCTCATACTATTGCCTCATCTGTCAGCAGCGTTACAATTCATTGCACTTGCTCACAGCTCATTTGCAAAAAGTTCACAGTACATTGGAATTGCCATATTGGTGTCATACCTGTGGGTATCGTTCGTCTTCCCATCGAGATTTGGTGCGACATTTTTATGATGATCACAAGAATCAAAATTTCCTTCAATGCCCCTATTGTCTGGATGTAAGTAAACTAAATTATTTCCCAAGTAATCCTTAAGTAATCAACTTAATTCTATTTGTTAGATCTTTTATTTTTCGCATCGTGGAAATATAAATCAATTGCGCATTGAGCATTATTTCCTTCATCTAGATGACCATGTCAATAAGCGTGATCCATCGCTACGTTGCTCGAAATGTTCGCTTAGTTTTATTGAGAAGGGCGATTTGAAGCAACATATTGTCCAACATCATGTCAGCATGACCAAGACAAATAAGCCAGTGCGTCTGTTGCTAAATAATTCTTTACTAATTCCACGGCCCAAGGTGCGCACTCATCACAGGGAGCAACCGCCATTTTCGACATATAAAAGGCCGGCGTTCTTTGCCTTTTTGGAGGGCAGAACATGTGCCGAATGCAATGCCGATTTTGCCAGCGAGGAAACGCATTATACGTAAGTGGAGATGAAGTTCGTAACATCTAAGTTTCGCCTACTGTATCAGCTTATGGTCTAGCTTTATAACGAAATCTAATTAGCTTTTCTTTAATTGGTAGGGTAAACGTAAATGTTTGCAATTCCACCTAATTTACCTGAACATATTAATAACAAATGTACCAAAACTTTTAGGGGAAAGTAATTTTCAGCGTACGTTATGTATAGCTGGAAAATCAACTTGAAAATCAATCAAAAGCTGTAAACCAGACTAGCAAGGCTCTTATCTTATTGATATAATTGAATCTTATTAAGAGGGGTGAGCTAGTTTAAGGGTGGTCTGATTGGTTGGTTGTTTGGCTCCTAATAGGATAATCAAAGGACAAACGTAATTGTTACCATTTTCTGAACACATTTTTTTCTTTTTTGCTTCTTTCTAGTGGCTGGCTGCATTGCGTCAAATGCAATTATCAGACCTGTTGTGAACGTGCTCAGTTTCGTCATGGAGTTCATTGTAATGGCAACTTTGTGGATGCCATGGAAGTGAATATGCCGGAGGAGATGCATTGCATTTGTGGTTTTGCCACCAGTAATGGCAATAAAATGGCACAACATTTGGCTGGTTGTGGTCTAAGCACTTGCTATTCCAGTCTGGAAGCGGCTAATGAGAATGCCGTGAAGAGGAATATGCTTGATATGTTAGGTCTAGTGCGACGAGATGGTGAAACATCGGGAGAAGGAGCCGATATGGATGATAATAATGATATGCTGCCGCCATCGGGCGAGGAACAACAAGCAGATCAAGAGCATCCCCATGCAGGACAATCCCTTGAAGGCGCAGTTAGTGGTGGAGTAGGTCTAGTAGAGCCAAATCAAAGCAATTTACAACAGGATTATATGGAAAATGATTCTGTGCCAGATCTATCGCCGCAAGCCTTGCCAGAGCCACAAACTGGACCCATACAATTTGGGGAATTGGAGGCAGCACCTGTTATGCTGGTGCAAGGCGGTCCATCAGACTATGCACAGCAGGGGGTGCAGCAACAACAACAACAGCAGCAGCAGCCACCACCACAGGCAACCTACGGCTTGGGTGCTTATGGTCAGAGTGGCATCTCGACGGATATTGATATGCCGTTGATTGGTGAACTTTCCGATCCAAATCCACCGCCAACTCCGCAATTCTTGGGGGAAGTACATACACCTATGTTTGACGCTGTTGCCGCTGCCGAACAGCAACATTATCATGCCCAGCAACAGCAGCAACATCATCCCCAATGATATAGACCTTAGCTGAAACCACGCGATTTCAGTTTACCCTGGCAAAATTATTAGATCCAACTTCGCCATCCTTCTTTCTCATGCAATTTGCTTTTACTTAATTAAATAAGTAAGAGGTCTTATCTATTGGCGGAGCTAGTACTGTAATAAAGTATCTAACAAACGCTTCAAGAATTCGCTTTTCAAAACATAAATATATTTTTCCTACGATAAGATATAATCCTCAAATCAAATATTCTGTAAGGACAGTTTTTATGTTACAAAGAGTTTATAAATTTGAATACTTTCGCACCCTATTGCACACTTTAAGGGGCAAAGTTCCTTAAATTTTCTTCCCCAGATACGCCTATGGTCCCCATCTGACTAGAGATTCATCTACTTGAATCTTTTTCAATTCTATACTCACAGATAAATGTTTTAGTGGTTCTTTGTTTATATTATTAAAAATTAACAAACAAAAAATTAACTATATATAGATTTTAAGATGCTAATCAAAAGAATAACAGAATTGTAATTTTCAAAAATCATTTTTAATCAATAAAACACAGATCCATACATATTTGGTGTAAATTAGAGTAAAATGTCTCCCCAATTACCGACGATAACGTTCCGCCATAAAACCAAGACTAGACAGAAGCCAACCAACGAGGAGTATAAACCAAGCTAAACGCGTGGTGTCCATATCAAGAGCCTTGAAGGGAAGATCATTGTCAAAGAGTCGCACATAGCCAGCTCTTAAAGCATCATTAAAATCATAGACGAGCCAATGTTTGAGTAAACCCACCGCCTGGATACGCATAATAAAGAATTTTAAATGCTCTGACAAATGGGAATTCTTCAGCATAGGATAACCAATGCCAGTGGAACCCAAACAAGCTGAAGAGTAACGGAAAATGGGCTTCAAAACATATTGCTGCTGCAACGAGAGGAAACCCCAACGGTCTTCTGCCGAGGGATAGGCATAACTTCGATTGAAACTCAAAACCGCTGAGAAAAGTTCACTATCATTCACACCAACCATTAGACGAGAGACTTGATCTATCAAATGAGGTTTCACATGCCTCAAGACCGTATCAAACTCATATGTCCGTACAAGTAGCTTTTGCCTCTGTTCAATCAATTGTTCAATGCTGTCCATTTGCTCACCAACCAGAAGAGTAGTTAGAAAACTGCTTAATTCATTGCAATACCAATTGGTCACCAAAAAACCCAGAATGGCTAATTGCAGGGCAATAGAAAAATAACGCAACGAGGGATGATAGATTCTCGATGGGCAACTGATATATAGCAATTGACTAATACTAAGCAGGAAACAATAACTAAGATTTTTAGACCGATTCACTGGACAGGCACCATACATGATAAACGTAATGTAGATAACTGCACCGAGTAAGATTACCCAACTGCTCCATTGAAAAGGTCTTAGTAGATACATATAACGTGGTATCTCATTTCGCACTGGCGTCATGAGGCAAACCCTATTTATGAGCAATGGATAACTACTATCGCCCACATGCCAATCGATTTCTGGATACGGATGTAATGATATTTCCATTTTATGTTGTTGAATCAGCTTCATAATCCTGGTCATATCCACACCACTTGTCAGAGAGATCTCTTCTTCTGCATTACTGACATGGAGAGTGGCATTATGATGGCGCAGAAACTCCATGAGCACACGATAAGCAAATCCTCGTATTCGTCGCTGACCAGTCTGCTCATCTCTTATATAAAATGTCCTTGGTAAATCATTTTTCATGGGTGTAGAGACTATATAACCACGAAGATCTCTCGGAACTGGTGGAAATAGTTGATCCCTTACATGTAACTCGTAATAATTTACCACTGGATACGGTGAGTAGCCATAGATTCTCTCTCTATGTACCACCAGAACATTTAGAAATTGTAAATACCAAAGTTTTTCGAAGATTCTTATTAACTCTCCATAGGAACCACTTCTCTCCGCTGGCAAAGAAACAATTAGACGACTTTGTCGCAAATGCCATAAACTTGTATCGAGATTATGCCAAATGTATTCCTCGGAGCTATCACAGAAGAGCAAAGTTAGTAGATTATTCTTGTTTATTTGATTGACTAATAAGTTCCGTTCATCAACCTCTTGAGTTGTAGTGAAAATAAATGTAGTAACTTCAATATCACGATGTAGCCATTGTATAAGCAGCGATAAGTCCTTATTATTGACATAGTGACCTCTAAATATGGGCGTATTTGTCCATGGCTCATTCGTCTCTTCGGCAATGACTGTTAAAATTGTTTGTAAAAATCTTAGATTATGCGTAGAGAAATGAGAACCGTATAAACAAGTGGCGAAAAGACATACTAATAGACAAATAAACCCGAACGAAGACATGACTGGAATAAGTTTAACTCAACTCGGTAGGTTTCTTATAAAGGGCTTGGTATCTAATTGATTTAATTTTGTTTTTATCACGTCACAAATATCTAAATATTAACACACTGTGACAAAATTTTGTTCATCACCTTTGGAAATTTGAAGGTAGGGAAAACTAGTATAATCTGTGTAGTAGAAATTGTCAGGACATTCGTTTTAGTAAGGTTGTTAAACTTAAGTTATATTTTCAAAATCGCTAATTCAACTTAACAAAAAATTTTTACTTAAGCCTCGACTAATAGTAAAAACTCCAAAAATGGTAAAAACTTTAACAACAAATTTTCAATTTCGAAGACCAAATGTATATAAATTTTTTATATCAATAGAAATCAATTTCACTAATTGTTGTGTCAAATTAGGTTGTGAAAAAAATTTTGGAAGGTAAATATTTTTTTCTTCCTAATTATGGGGTGGAAGTGGTAGAAAAAAATAACAAACATTATTCATCTGCGCGCACTCTTAACAATTCTACATACCAAATTTAGTGGCTTTTGCTTTGTTAGTCTTTGAGATAATCAGTTTAATAACGAGGGCGTGGCAAAAATTTGAATGAACTTGATCTGCCTGCAATCTACATGGAGCTACATAACATACTTGGTGGCTCTAGCTTTTATAATCTCCGAGATCTAGGTATTTATCGGAAAAAATGGACATCGACTCCGCTGTTAATTCTGATCAAGAATTATCTTAAATTCAAAATTCTTTCGGTTGTATGAAACCCCATATTTTCTTCAACCAACTCAAGAAAAAAACAATGAAAAATAACTTAAGACCACCCTCGCAAAAAACCTCCCGAATATTTAGGGATTTTTGAACTATTTCTACACTACAGTTTTCCTTAGCTTCCCATAGATTTTTTAGCTGCATTTTGAGATTTCGCTTTATTAAACAATGTACATATATTAGCATTTGTTTTTTCTTAATTTTTTGTGAGCATTAAAAATATTGCACTTTCAATCGACAAAGATAAGGAGGACTGACACAAACAAAATTATTAAATAAATTTACAATTAGTTGACTTAATTACACGACATAACAAGTTTGAAAGTTTTTGAGTACTTTGATCTGGTCTTTTGGAAGGAATTTAGCAGAATGATTTACTAACAAACTAAAATTACGATTTCTTATGATTACAAAACTTATCAACTTTTACGAAGAATCCTCTGCAACTGCCATAGAAATGTGACCTTTTTCTGGAATACTTTAAAGATAATCGCATGTCATTTCAGTGGCTTTCGTTGCTGCGATTGCAGCAAAGCAGACAAAACCAGAGCTGTGTCCAATTCCTGTTGAGTGCCACGTTCATTGTCCAGACACATTTCCCCGGCACGCTCATGAAAACGGGCCAAAACACGTGGTCTGTAATCTACACTGCTAGCCAGTGGATTGCCAGTGAGACGCAGAGTTTCGAGTAATGGCAAATTGGCAACATAATCCACTTCATCTAGATTGTCTATTTGGTTCGAACTTAAATCCAAATTAACCAACGAAAGTAATTTGCGTAGGCCACTCAAATTTTTCAGTTTATTCTGAGCTAAATTAAGTGTCACCAGATTACCCATGGTCAGATGCCAGTCTATGCAATCAGCTATGAGATTACCAGAAAGCGAAAGCAACTGCAAATGGGGCAATTCGGCAAGGTTCTGGACGATACGTATGCGATTTTGTTCGAGTACTAGGTGGCGTAATTTTGGAGCAGTTCTTACACTGCCATCAATTTGTGTTAATAGATTGCCAGTCAAATCAAGTTCATGAAGCTCCTGCCAGGCATCTGTCTTAATCAGATGACTATTGCCATTTGAAGAGGAAGAGGCTAAGGCTTCTGGCAATATGCTAGGGACTTCACAATCCCTATGCAAATTATCACACAAGAGCACTTGATTAATGTGAGTGATTGTCGTATTGTGGACACAAATTGTCTTCAAAGTTGGCTTTAACAATTCAATGTCGACAATATTCTCCGTGGATAGAGCAGAGAATTTTAATGCTCTGAGATTGCGGAATGCATTCAAGTTGAAGCTTAATCGATTGGGAATGATATTACTAAGACCAATGGGCACATCTACCGTGTTATAATCCTGGGCAAAGCAGCTCGAATCCTTAACGGGAGTAACCACCAAAGCCACGAGTTGTGAACAGAAATCCAAGACATGAGAGAAATCGAATTTGTCCCCAAGTACCAGGCTGCTGGGCGGTGGACAAGGTAAACATAGACGTTCACTGATGGCAAAGACCTGCAATGGCAAGAAAACATAAAACAACAAATTTTTAAAAGAAATATGATTATATTTAAGCTGCCTGAGCACCAGTTAATATTTGGGGATGTAATTCACGTTCTTCCCCCGCCAGAAACTGAGTTAATAACTTATGAAGCAAAGCTATGCCCAATAATCTGCGCTGACCTATTGTAAAATGCTTTTTGGTCAGACCAAAGTAAACACCAACTCGTCGATTGGTCAAATGATTCAAGCCGAGAGCATCTATCATGGCGGCCTCTCGGGAATGGGCATCATACGAAGAAATACCCCTAAATCCATTAAGTAACAAAACGCCACGTTTATCTTGCCATATATTCACAATTAAGGACAATTTTGGATCTTTGGCCAATTTAAGTTGATTCGGCTCTTGGAGTAATTTCTGGGCATGCTGCAAATGTACATAAGGTCGCAATGCCTTGCCCTTGCCCACATAGAAAATGGAACGTAAGAATGTCAACCATATATCAATTTGATGCATTCTTACAGCTCTTTTCTTAAGATTATTGGTTATGCGTGAATCCAGCAGCAAATAATTGAAATAAAGTCGAGGTGTTTCCTTCTTATCATTGTTTGCGGCATGCCAATTTCGATGCTTTATCGCATATTTGGTACATTTCTTAATATTATTATAATTCGCTTCGGATTTGAACGTCTGCTCCAGTTCAGGGGAAAACTGTTTGGAAGATCGGTGTTTGTGGAGTACGCCCAGCGTGTGGCTTATGCAACGGCGGGACGAATTGAGTTCTTGTTTTAAAACTGAAAACCACTCGCATTGGACTAGAAGAATGACTAATGATTTGGACATTGTGTAAATTAACAAAATATTAAATGAACAATGAACAATGATCAAACAATAAAATATATAACAAAATAAAAGTAGAAGTTTACCTCTAGAGCAGATAGATTGTATTCCTTTTTGGCACTCAACAAGGCATCGCCATGTTCGTGAAACAATTGAGCCAGATCCTGCAGCAAATAGATTATATCATATTTATTGAAATCCAAAAATTCGGCCAAGGTACGTGGTAGTTCTGTGCGAAAATAGACAAGAAGCTCCTGCAAATATGTCTCCAGTTGCTCCCGTCGCTGCTCCAAAAATGCGGGCTGGCGATTGCCCACTAGCTAGAGATAAAAAAAGAAATTGAAATTCAAGTTCGGTAATGGTATAGTTTCCCGTCACTTTCTTTGATCACCAGTTTGGCTTCAGAGAATGCCATGGCACACCAAAACAATGCCACAGGATCTCGGGGAGAATCTTGGAGGCTTTCGAGGAGAAAAAGTACTGCATAGGAGTGTTTCTTGACGTTAAACAGGCATTCGACAAGGTCTGGCACACTGGCCTTCTCTATAAAATCAAAACCGTCCTTCCTGCCCCATTTTACACGCTGCTAAAGTCATATTTAGAAAACAGGAGCTTCTACGTAAGATGCGGCGATGCGAACTCTGTCATCAAAGACGTCAGAGCCGGAGTCCCATAAGGAAGCGTTCTAGTACCAGTGCTTTATACCCTCTACACAGCCGACTTGCCGATACTAACCGATCCGGGACTTTTGGCTACAACATACGCGGACGACACTGCCTTCATGGCTACGAATGAAGTGCCACAGGAGGCTAGTAACCTACTCCAAAGGCAGCTGGACATTACGGGTAGCTGGCTCACGAGATGGAACTTGGTGGTCAACACTGAAAAATGTATACAAACTATATTTACACTAAGGAGAGGCGACTGTCCACCTATCTCACTCGACGGAACCCCCATCCCCAACTCTGACTCAGCCAAATACCTGGGCCTGACGATGGATAGAAGACTTACTTGGAAGCAACATCTGAAGACCAAAAGAGGACAGCTCGACGCAAGGCTGAAAAAGTACTTATGGCTCATCGGGAGAAGGTCTACCCTTCGGCTAAATATTAAGCTGTTAATATACAAAGTCATAATGAAACCAATGTGGACATATGGTATACCAATCTGGGGCACCGCCAGCCGATCCAACTGCGACCTAATCCAAAAATTCCAAAGCAAAGCGCTAAGGATCATCACGAATGCCCACTTCCTAACGACAAACAAGGAAATACATGCTGAACTGGATATACCATGGGTCTATCATGAGATTTCCAGACTGACCGCAGCCTATCTGGAGCGCCTTGACAGACACGTGAACCCGTACGCCATCAACATGCTGGACAACAGCACCACCACTAGGCGCCTAAGAAGACTCCACACACTGGATCTGCCACGGGAACGAGATTAATATTACTCTTTAACCAGCATTCCCCCCCTCCCCACAACCCTATAAAACCCCACAACACCCTATTGCAATAACACACAAAATATATAACCGCCAATTTCCAACCACGAAAACTTGCTGATTGTCCCCGGACAGATTGCAAATTCGCTATACTGCTGTCAAATAAAAAAAAAAACTTTCATACCTTCTTTGGGGGTAAAAGTTTTTTACTTATTGATGTCTCTTCAACCAGCTTTTCATTCAATTGGGAGAAATCTCTATAGCGTCTCTCCACCATCCATTCCACTTTTCCTACACGCACAAAAATTGCATAGAAAATAACGCCCCCGCTGGATGTTTCATTATATTTGGGTATTGTCACCGCGGATTCCTCGTGTTGGCGATAATAACAAGCCATTGCTGTTGCTGTTGTTGATGACGCATTTAACGAATGATTTAGATAGTTAGATTTGCATAATTTGAGCGCTATTTATCAACCGTTGGTTCTATAAATAAAAAAAATTATAATTTGCTGGTTAACAGCTGTTGATAATATCGATAACAATTGAGCGACGTGTAGTCGAATGTATTCTCGAATTCGTATTATCGATAACAAATCATACGGCATTTTTTGTTTACAATTTCCAAGAGAATTTTGTTTAGTTTTTTCAAATAGTTTAAGGCAATAAATAATAGTTTATTTGTTAGCAAATTCTATCAGAATGGCATTCCTCGGCGATAGCTGCGTTGTGTTTGTATCACAGGTGAAACAAAACAAAAAAAATTAAATTAATTATTATTAAATTTTATTTATTTTACAGATGCTGTTCTTTGCCGGCGGCTGGTTATTCTTCAATAAACAATTATTCAAACACTATGAGATACGTCACATATCCGTTCAATTAATATTCTCAGCGACATTTGCCTTATCTGTGACCATGTTCGAATTGATTATATTTGAAATTATTGGCGTGTTGGAGTCCAGTTCACGGTATTTCCATTGGCGTTTGGGTCTGACTTTATTGCTATTTATGGTCACGGCTGTGATTCCACTTTATATTTGCTATTCTGTGATACATAGCATTTCTTTTTGTAAGTCCACTGCGCATACTAAACATAGTATTTTATACTATTACTAAATGATTATTTTCATTCTAACTAGTTTCCGATAGATGGGTGAAAATACTCACCACTTTTTGTTGGTTTGTATTTCTTTATGGCCTCTGGCGGATAGGTGAACCATTCCCGTTGCTAAGCGCTTCTCATGGCATATTTACCATAGAGCAGGGCGTTTCCAGAATTAGTGTTATTGGTGTCACCGTAATGGCTATACTTTCGGGCTTTGGCGCTGTAAATTATCCTTACACCAGCATGACCTATTTCATTAAGTAATATTGTCAGAATTTTAGAAAATATTTTTTCAAATGTGATGTATTTTTTTAGGCCCGTTTCGCGTAGCGACATTGTCTGTTTGGAAAGAAGATTGGCCTTAACGGTGGACATGTTGACGGCTAAAAAACGACGTATAGCCATGGCTGCCTATAATTATAATAAGCAGCATCATACCAAACCAAGAATATGGGAAATGTTGGCCTCGGCTGTCCATCGCACTACAAACAATGGGGACGGTGAGGCTTAGACCTAATTTCAACAGTTTATTTATATGTATTTATTTATTTAATTTTTTTTTGTCAGACATTAATCAGCTAAAACAGGAAGTCTATGGTCTAGAGGAGCTCTTACGTTCAGTTTTTCTGGAATTAAATTCTTTAAAAAATATGGAAGAACGTCAACGTTGGTCACAAACACTGCAGGGCAAATATTTCAATGTATTGGGACATTTTTTTAGTGTCTATTGTGTGTATAAAATATTTATGGTAAGGATATAACAAATTGCTTTTCAGTTAATTAGTAAAAACTCGTTTTTGTAGTGCTGCATTAATATCATCTTTGATCGTGTGGGCCGTAAAGATCCGGTGACACGTGGCCTGGAAATAGCTGTACATTGGTGCGGTTTTGACATAGATCTGGCATTTTGGAATCAGCATGTTTCCTTTCTGCTGGTGGGTTGTATTGTGGTGACCTCTATAAGGGGTCTTCTGCTGACACTCACCAAGGTTTGTCCTTATATAATTTTTCATTTGCTTAACTCTAATGCTTTTAAATTGCAGTTTTTCTATCGCGTTTCATCGAGTAAATCAAGCAATATTATTGTCCTTATTTTGGGTCAAATAATGGGCATGTATTTCTGTTCGTCGGTGCTATTGATGCGTATGAATATGCCAGCCGAATATCGAGTGATAATCACTGAAGTTCTTGGCAATTTACATTTTAATTTCTACCATCGTTGGTTCGATGTTATATTCCTGGTCAGTGCCTTGACCACAATTATTGTCTTGTATATATCCCGTAAGGCTGTACGCACAGAGGATTCCGATTTAAACTGAACGACAGGAACTATGTTTTTTTATAGACAGTTACCTAACAATTAGTTATATATATATTATACATATACAAATGTATATATGCATGAATATGCCAAGTGTGTGTATATTATGTGAGTTGGGTTTAACCAAATGCACAAAAACGAAGTAAAGTTATCTAAGCTGAAATTAAAGAAAAAAATTTTGAGTTATAAGAACTTCAAATATAACTCAGAGTTCAAAAGTGTTCATATAGAAGATACAACAAATATTTCTGCTTCGGAGATATAGAAATGCTTTTTATGGGCTTTAAAACGGAGTAAAATATATACAATTGTGCCAAGAAATTAAACTGGAATAGAATTGTTGTTAACAACCATGAATAAAGCTCTGCGTTCCGATACATAGTCTTTTAAAAAGTACGCCCCAATCAAAAACTAGTTTAATATTACTTTATTTATATTTTTAACCTGATAACCGAAATGACAATTTTTGTTCCTAAAGCTTAGACTGTAAGGTTGACTGCTAAGGGATTTTCAAAATAGCTATAAAGTAACTGCTACTCAAAAATGTTCCCAGTATTACTTAAGTTCAGGGAAGCTTTTTTGGTAGCTTTTTTTACAGGACTCAAAAAAATGAGTCAGTGTTTTACTTAAGTTTCTGTTTGATTGCAATTCCAGTCTATACTCATTTGTGTTAACATTGCCTTACATGAGGCTGATTGTTGAATAACCTAAGAAGCTGTCCAGGAAATATTATGAACTTTAATTTTTTGTGTTATAAAACAGAAATATTTTTTGTTGATACTGTTTTTTAGTCCTTTCTAGAAGTATTTTAAGTTAGGTTAAGTCTGAAAATAAATTTGTCGCTTTAATCAAATAATATGGAAAGAGCTATAGATGTGTACATACATAAGTATATACATACGTATGTATGTATTTGAATATTTTTTTATTCGCAATTTTTATTTTTTGCAATATTATACCAATCGCAATTCTGAACGGATCCCAAACAACTTAATGGCCCTATTCCATGTGCGGGCAAAAATACCATTAAAATGTTGCGGCTGCCGCAAAAGGTCCAACTGGGCGGAAAAGCATTTGAGTGTCTAGATGAATAAATCATGAAACAAAAGAAAAAATGATTGAAGGTTAGCCAAATTTAGAATGATGCATTTCAGTAAAAAGTTGACAAATTAATCATGGACATGAAGAATAAAAACTCTCTTTCTCTCTAAATGACAAACTTATCTTGCTTGTCTCTTTAAGTCAATTCAAATTCATGTTGTACAAATTTTTGCTCCAGGAAAGCGGTCTGGGTCCTTCTACTTATGCTAATGCCTATGTCTTAGCCTCAAGGCCAGAAAAGAGATTTCGGTAAAAACAAACAAAAAAACTAAAAAGAACCCGCATGATGTGGTACGTCTGGAAGTGTCACCTTAAGACTTGGCGCGAATCCGACGCACAGTTTCACGTTCTGCCCATGAATGCATAACAAAAGGTTAAATGTCAAAGTAGGAAAATATGCTAAATATGTACATACATATGTGTGTGAGAAGACACACAACCACATTCAAAATTTTCCTATGACTTGACCTGAAATTTCTGTCAATCAGATGAGGTGACTTGCCTTTATCTAGGTTGCTGGAGCTAGAGCAGATAAAAGTAGGAGGTTGTGGACAAGTAAAACTAATTGAATTTATGCTAATTAACCCGCAGTCATGTGGCCTGGAACCAGACCTTAATCATTTGTGTGTCTTTCTGTGTGTGTATGTTGCATACACAGCATACAAAGGGAGTCCAATCAATTGGCTTGGCCAATTTACATAAAGACCATGAAGTTACCCACTGGGGTAAAAAACCTGGCTACAACCAGGCCAAGCATATTATCAATCAGTAATCAATAAAATCGATAAAGTAAATGAGACTACCAGAGGTCCAATAGAATGGGAAGTGTAAGCACTTTCACTTATTACCAATGAATATCTAAACAGATATTTTCAAAGTTATGGAAAAGTAACTATACTGCATTTTTTTTCTATTCTCATTAACATTTCAGCTGTCTTTAAGTGGCCACATTTCATTCTCTTTCTCGTTTTAAGTGTCAGAATTGGAAAACCGCTGTCATTTCCACACACACGTTTATCGCACATTTGCAGGCTGCTTTCCATCGCATACACTACACATAACTTTCAATTTCGAAAAACAGCCTTTGTGGAATGAGAATCGAGATTGGCTTATGGTATGAGTGTGGCAAATGGAATCCGTGCCAACTAAGCTATAGCATCCAAGAGGCGACAGCTAAAGAGTCGCCATATCAAATAGTAGGTGAAACTGGTGCTACTCTGACCATGTTGACTCACACCTTTTTTTGTGTTTTGTTGCCTGGATGGATTTCAACCGCAAAATGTGCCAACGATTGAGCGGCGTTTTCTTCCATTTTTTTGATCCTCCCATACGTTTCACTTTTTAGAAACATCAAATAGGTGGTAACTATTCTTGTTAAACAGAAACTGCCACTTCCGTACCGATTGTAATTTGGTTCTAACATTCTTGACCAAAACGAGAAAAAAAATACATATTAAGTTTTTCCAAATACAAAGTCAAGTATTTTGCTTGCCTACTTTGCAGCGCAGTGTTGTAATTTTTGACATTACAAATTAATTATTTTTTATATCAATATTCTTCTATGTATTAAGGGTAAACTGTTTCTATCACATTTATTAACTGGAAAAATTATCTGAAATTAACGCTTTAGAAGACAATTTGTTTGGCAATGGGTTAATAATTGTTCATTAATTGTTGAAGATATTCCATATACTGATAATTATACACCGATAATTAAAATAATAATAAATTTGTTAACTGAGTCGTAATAAATATTTATTTGTTTTGATTTGTTTCAATAAACGAGTGCTTTGATATTAAGAAACCAATAGACCTTCCACCTGCAATTGACATGAGATATCTTCATTCGATTGAATACAGTTTAATCTTTTATAAGAATACCGTAATAAGTATTCCATTGCATTTTTATAGAAAATATAAATATTAATTTCATGGTTTTTTTCGTAGCTCTCTCTCTTTACCTCTTTCTGCTTTCTACTGTCTTTCCTGTGTCTCTTTTAATCAATCGTCATAGACAATTGCAATTTGAACCCTGAAAGGGGAGGTGTAAGATGGTTGGTTCAGCAATTGTCTTTCAACTCAATGGACAGCGTGTCTCCTTTCGACTGACCAACAGCCTGTGACAGTCTGTGTATGTGTAAGTAATTTGTTGGCGAAATGCCAACTACCCAATGCCTGCGTCCCCTCTGTGTCAACCGCCCTCTGACCATCTCTGTCGCAAACAACTTTGGTATATTACTTTTTTCTCTTTGTTTTTTCTTTCTCAGTATCTTTATTATGACACAACTTTGCCGTCGGCTCTGTTTTATAAATACGTCACTTTTATATACTACACTTTTTCTGTCACTCTCTCTTTCCCTCTTACTCTCTCTTTCTCTCTGATTCTATATTTTACAAGTAAAACTTTGTAGTAAACCTTTTGAAATATTTTTGTTAATGGTCCTAAGCATCGTAATGGACAAAACTTGAATATTCAAAAATACAAACAAAAAAACAAACCCCACCGGGTAAAGAGAAGGGTGTTAGGGGTAAGATCTTTCCCCAAAGAGAACACTGTCATACTGAGAGGGGTGGCAGCAGTTTTCCTGTATGTCGCCATGTATCCCTTCATAATTTTTTTCAATTTTTAATATCTAAAATAAGTAATAGGTGTTTGAAGTAAAAATAACGCACTTTTCAATTCAAAGCACACATTTTCAAGACCCATTCCCCATATATGATCAGAAGATATTGGCAACCATCAACTGTTCATAATGCCTAAGTTTTCCGCTCTTCTACAAGTACACCATTCCCATAGTTTCAGGGATATATGTATATTTCTTAGTCTTTTTTTTATTGTGCCATTTGATTTCTCATTATCTGTACATTCATTGCTTTATAGTAAATGTATTCCAAATGAATAATATATTTTATTTATTTATAGCTTCATCGTTCTATTGTATCTGTGAATGTTTTTTCTTCTTTGTCCATTGTTTTTTGTTCTGGCACCTCTGAGAATTTTTAAGATCCGTCTTCTAAATTTTATTAGTAGTCGACATTGCACATATTTTATACTTTTTGATCCAACGATAGTTTTGTGGGCAAAATTTTCTGTTAATGTTTTGCTTATTATCCGACGATTCAGAAGAATCTGAAATATTGGAATATGTTGAGCAACAATTTTGTTAAATATTGTTAAACTAACTTCCACAGCTTTTCTCTGGCGAACGTCGTGAAATGCACTTATTAGCCTTTGTATGCCAAATAAATCCAACACTACACTGACTTTTCTTTCCCTGGCCTTGGTCTAGAACCAGCAAGAATAAAATTAGTAAGAGGTAATAATACATTCTATAGAGTAACAAATACAAAACAATGCTAAAGTAATTTAACTTGCTAAAAATATATATTATATAACTATAGAAAATCAACTAATTGGAAAATAGAATTATGAGCTCAATTGAAATGTTTATGGTATAAAATTAATATTTTATGCTTTGTTTGTGATGCCACTCTGTCAAGAAAATAACAATAGTCTGCAAAAGTACTCATTAGTTTAAAAATAAAAAAATAACATACGTAATTACAAAAATTTCTTTTAAACATTTGATGCACGAAATCTGCAAAGCAAAAAATTTGTGTTAGGTTTTGCGAATTTTTAGATCTTTTCTTTATTGCACACGGTTAAGGGTAAATTTAATTTAATTCATTTCATATTCCCAGATCCTCTTCTACTCTTGGTGCTTCATATATGTACGTAAGTAAATATATATATTCTCTGTTTGTACAGCTAAAGGTCTATATTAATTTTACGAATCAAACCGACGTCGGAGCGGTAAAGAAAATAAATTATGATTTTAATGTAACTCGTGGATCTTACGTGACTTTTCATTAAAGTGTTTCAAAGTTCTTAAACCTATATTTTTAACAAAGATTCCTTTTACATCGACCTCAATTTGTAAAGTTATTGGGTTGCTCTCTCTAAAGTGCCCCAGATTTCCCTTGCACTTGCCTCTCTTATATCTTTGAAAGTGCTTTTCAACATTGTTGTGTTAGCCCATCAAAATGCGCTAACTAATAATAGGTTTTTGTCCACATATATTTTCCACTCCGCCCACCGCACAAATGAATGTCATTTCATTTAATAATCATGTGGAGGCACCTTTGTCCACTGTGTTGTCATGTATGGTGACCTATTATTGCTTACATATGTATGTACATATAGGAGCGGATTCCATCCACCTGTCTGTAATTACATTTACTCATAACTACCAAAAATGTTTTCCATGTTGGGTCATGAGTGGAGGTGGAATTATTTGGTTTACATGTGGAAAGGAAGGGCCACAAGGCAGTGGTAGCTATATGAAGGAAGAGTGTTAGGGGTTTTAAAAGCCATTTCCCGCTATATTATTCAATTTGCACACGGTAAAACGGAACTATACAGATAATGCAAGTAAAACTACAAAAACACAAAAATTTTTCGCGTTGCGATGCAGATATTTTGACAGCCTGCGGTGGCTTTTCAATTTATTATTCATGACAAACAATAAACAATTGGATAAAACACAAAAAGAAAAACATAAAAATTTATACACATATTTATATAGAATTTGAAATATTTCATCAGAGTGTTTTGTACAGGAGAAAGAAATAAGCCAGGGGGGTGGTGGCAGAAATCTAAATTCCTGCAACAAATTGTGTGACCCAACTTTCTGATTGAGGTTGCTTTTTCTATAGATAGGCCAGACCGTGGGCACGCCATATGTATTTTTAGGACATATTGAACACTTTATTTTTTATTACTTCGCTTGGGTTGGCTACCCCTAACCCTCAAACACCACCCGACCTACAATCTGTGTGTCCCACCCCACTCTATCGAACGAAACTTTCAACTTTAATCAACCTTTTGTTGTCCTTACCTTATTTATACTCTTACCAAAACAGGGGAGATGAATTTTGATTATAAGTGTATAACGTATAGAAGGAAGTATTTTCAACTATACTATACATGTACGATATATTCTGTATCTTTTTCAACACATTTTATATTTCAATTTCCTAATCTGTTAAAAAGACTCGAGCGACGGAGCAAAATTATATATGATAATTTAGGAAATGGAAATCTGTATCCGTTTTTTATGGTCAAAGTGGACTTCGAAAACTATTATACTTTCATGTATACCTAAAATTCAAAACAATATCAATTTGATGAAATTTTGTAAATAAATTAGAAAATATAGTACCTACTCCTGAACTCAAGGTAAATTACCTTTATTGCCTCATCCAGAAAAACTTAACTTTTTTCATTGTTTCCCCATAGTTCTAATTAAGCGATGCTTATTCCACTTAAATATCTTAAATAGAAGTATATGTGGCTCCAGTAAAGGCCAATCACTTCAACTTGCAAGAGTATACAAACCTCGTCTCGTTAATTTGTTTAGTGTTCCCTTCCATAGAAATATACATGAAGCCACACAATGGCATTTAATTTTTCATCTCCTCTAATATTTTGCTTTGTATAAAAAACCTTTGGTTCTTGTTGTTCCGTTGATCCACAAAAAATTAGTCATCATTCGATTTAATAGTTATTAATGATATGTTGCATTATACCAAAATACTATTCAACACATTTTTTAGATATTTGATTCCATTGCTTTCCAGCAGGAAACTTTTGGTAATCACCTTGATGAATTATACTGAGAATAAATATCGTTAATAGTTGATAAATTTAAATTTGAAATAAATAATAGTATAGAAATATTTATTTTCCATAACATTTATTAGTCACGGTTTTGGGGTTAAAGAAATTAAAATTTTCTGCGAAAAATTAATTACATAAAATTCTCATTGACATTGTAGAAATCTCTCATGTCTCATGAACTAAACACGAAAAAACATATTCAAATGATCTCCAAAATTCTGTAGATTGATTAGATGTCCTTCGGGTTCAGTTGTAAATATCTTTAAAATGGCCCAAATGCGTAGAGATACTGATAATAGATTGCAAGCCACTAAAATTTTGAAGCAAACGGATATAGCCAACTGACTATATATATTCTGACGATCTGCATTTGGATTCGAATCGTTCATTATTTTAATTTCCGTTATTATAACTATCATGCTGTTCAACCAACAGCAAATAAATGTCAAAAAGTAGGGAATAAAATACATCAGTGTTATCCAATTGATCTTCAATTTGCTGTCGTATTGAACTCTTGAATAAGAACTATGAAATGAGCAGCGTGAATATCGAAAGAGTCCGTATAGACATGGGAGTATCATGGCAAGGATACTCAATTCATTAATCCATTCTTTGCCCAGCAGCGTCTTGTATGATATCAAGTATTTCAAATGGCCAGACCAAAATTCTGATATCCAAGCCGCATCAATTTTGGGACATATTGCTGCTGCATGCACCAGCAGCCACAAATATGAAGACGACCACAAGCATTTGACTAGCACCATGAAAAACCGCGTGATGGCATGACTTTTATATTCGCCAGGCATTTCTATTCAATTGGGAGGGTATCACGTAACCGAAAATTTATATATCAAGAAAAGAATTTTCAAGCAATCGGTAACTTTTCCCTTTTTTGAATATTTCTAACAATAATCATTGAGTTGACTAATATTTGACTAGTTTAACAAGGCTGTCCTTTTCGCTTATAAAATCCAGTCGTCTGATTTTAATGATCGATTGTTGTGCCAAAACAAGACAATATAAGATTCCACTATAAGTTAAAGAAATCCCAGTATAACGTATTGAAATCCCTGTATCAAAGGTACACGTGACAACAGCACTAATTTACCTCCATAGTGATTTTAATGATCGTATATTATTATTTTTAGATCTATCCGGTGTGGCCTTGATAAACCGCGTTATAATCAGATACATATTTCTTATATAGAATGGATAGAAGTCGATAAGCTTTGTAAGTCAAGCTCAAAGTTTATTTATTGTTTGGCGGTAGTAGCTATGAATCTGAAGTTAGTTTCTGTATCCCTTGAGAGGTCGTAACAAAATTAGTCTGGCTGTCTTCTTGAATGCGTACAAACTGGTCTTCAAATCTTGAGCAATTGGAACGGAACTTCGTATCTAAAATTCTTTTTAACGCACGCAACACAACTCTCTAAATCGTACAGATCGGATAAACACATAGTTAAGAAATTGTTAAAAAAAACACATATTCAAGTTACTGATATAAAGAGACTCTCGGATTTGGTGTTTTCATACCATGCACCCACAGGGTTCAAATAACAAATAAATTATTTGGCTTAAAATATGAAAGGACAATAATATTGAGTTACCACCACGTTATATAATGCATTTATACACTTATATAAAGTTTTGACAGCAATTAAAAAGATTGCTATTCACAAAATCAAACAAATATAAATAAAAATATCAAAGAAGCCGAATTTAGGCTATGCCAGTTTATATTTATACCCTTGCATTCCTTGGCAATAATATTTTTACATTTTGAAATTTCTTTCAATTCTTTTAACTCAATTCATCAATACACAAACACAACAAACTGTTTTTACTACCATTTTTTCTTCTTTCTTATCTATGTTTCTTCTAGAGCCGATCCCGTCAATTTTCATACTGTATCTTACCCGGGTTATAAGTAGCTCAAATCCCAATTGCTCTAAAGATGGCCAAGTAAAATGCATACGCACAGACGGACGGAACAGACAGATGGACATACGGTCATAGCTATACCGACTCAGCTTCTCATGCTGATCAAGAATATATATACTTTATGGGGTCGAAAACGTCTGCTTCTGTGGGTAACAAACATTTGACCAATTTTATAATACCCTCTGCAAGGTTACCCTAGTTGAATAGCAGCTTTTGTAGATATGATTAAACTATGATAGTTCAAAGCTAAGCGTATTAAAAAAACTCAGTAATCTCAAGCCAAGAGAGAGCAATCAATTAGACAGCATTCTCTCATCAGAGAGACAGCTAACTGTCACTGTCTTCATTCATTCAAAATGAAAATCACATGGTGCTACCACTAGCCAAGCAATTGTATGGACAAACTGTCCGTTTATACAGACATGGTCTATGTATACATATATATCTAGCCATGGGCATGAACCTCTTCTTCCCCACCTACCAGTTACAGCCTGCTCTATCCATTGTGTCAGTGTAGGTCTCTGGGCTTTTGCCTTTGCTGCTGACACTGTCAATGATGGCCTCAATCAGAGCTGTCATAAACAGCGACATCGCCGACAGTTAGCGCGCGCCATGCAAATGGTAAAGCCTTCTTCTGTTCCCATCCTTCTCTTGCTACAACTCTCAACCTTCATTTCTTCCTTTTGGTCTTCTTGGCTACTCGTTTTACCCCATCGTATTTGCGAGGCCATCAAGTGTCATTAATACGGAAATTATGCAAATGAAATTGACTTTTTCTTCCTCTACTGAAAAGGCCGTGTGTTATAGCCATTGATTGTGGTTGTTGCGATTATGAGCAACAAATTGGTATTTCAGAAAAACAAATTGTTTGAAATAGTTTTATTCAAGAGAAGTTGTTGTCAGAATGCTTATATAACATGAATTAGGGTATAAGCAACCTAAATCAAATATCTTTCTATAATCTTCATTAGGGAGACACTTTTGAAGATCCATTCAAAATCAAAGAGATAAGTAACAAAATATATAAAACATTTTTATTCTTAAAAGAAAACTATAACTGGGTCCGTTCTAATCATTGACGGATCTTCGAAATTGGGTTCATTTGTCCATGCAATAGGATGGCAAAGTATTCATTGTTTTTTACAAATTTATAATCTTCAAATTTGTATTTATAATATATCATTTATTATATATTAAATATCTTTGCTTCGAGGATCATGTTTCATCCATAGAACATTTCCAAATTCCTCACCTATTTCAAAAAGTTAATTTTAAATTTGCTTATTGGTTAACGGGTTAACGTTTAAGCAATTCAAAACCAATTTTAAAATTTAATGAAATAAAAAAAATGTTTTACGTCTTTAGAAACAACTAAATATATTCATTTCAATAAAATTAATTTGAAACAAAACTGTCACATGAAACTAATTAACTTGCTATTAAGATAAACAAAACAAATGTATCAACAAAATTGAAGTGTATTATGAAGATTTTTAGTTAAGCCGAGTTGTGTTAACTAATTGTTGAGTTCATGAAAGTTTGTGTTCAGACTACGCATCTAACAATTAAGAGTGTGATAAGCAAATGTACAAATCGGCTTGAGACAGATTTTTCTAATTTATGTATATACAATATGCACAGATACAGAAAAGACCCTGTACATTATTTGTATTAAATGCTTACAAATTGTTATGAAAATCGTAATTCTAAGCCAAACATTGTACATTTAAGATTGCCCTGATTGTGTGTCTGAGTCTGAAGGTAATAAAACAATCTGTTTAGACTATCAACCAGTGCATTTATCACCAAGACAAAGAGCGTGGTATTAAGCTATAGCTACTTCCTTTCGGTCTCCTCCTACCTTTTTAACTTAATTTTGCTTTCTCGCCCATTTCTTTTGCTCAACTCAATCTCGTTTCTCTGTTGGCCAGGTGTGTATAGTCCCTCACCTAGTTACTGGTTTGGGGGAGTGGCGTTAGGTGGCAATCTGTCTTATCAACATTTATGACACTTTTATGAGACTCTCTCAGCGGGAGGAGAAAAATCATTGAAGCGCAAAATCGTGCAATATTCTTGGCACAGTAGGTCTAGAGGGGAATAGGTATGGCTATACAGAGGGGGATGGAGAGGGATAGTCCCGTGTTGGACCAGGGCCTAAAAGCCTGCCTAACTATATTATGACTGACCTTCATTTGATACTTGTTGTTGCTGTTTGGTTGGCCATGCATGTTTTTGAATTGCTCTTTAAATGTCAGAAAAATTATTGAGTTTACATATTGATACCTGATGCCTTTTGCAATCTGCTCTACAGCCTCGCTCTATGGCCTCACCTGCCTCGTCTTCTGACGCTCCTTCTGTATCTACTGACATGATTAACAACAATGATTGGACACAGCTGAGGCCTTTTGGGAAAGTGTTTATACATAAATTTATATACACATGTATACCAAGGCCAGCACAATGGAAAAAATGAACAAAAACGTTAACTTAAACTAAGCCGAAATGTGTATACACTGGCGTCTGATATACATATTTCTGACCGCATATAATATACAGTTTTAGTTAATTATATTGCCACACCTGGCCCTTCAATCACCAACTTAATATTACTTTTCCAGAAATTCTCTTTCTCTGTATCAATGCAATAAATGGTCCTTAAAAGGAGAAAAAAAAACTTGGGTACAAAATTAGCTTATATTTAATATATAAAATAATATAAATCTAAATATCGATAGGTTGCCAGCTCTAGGTCGTGGCTATATGAACTCATCTTGGCATGCTGATCAAGGTTATATACATATATACTTTACATGGTCAGAGATGCTTCCTTCTAAACGTTGCACATGTCTGACCAAAATTAATATACAGATTTGTGATCTGAACAAAACAGAGCCAAGTTTCCAGAGAAACGGACGCACCTTCTGCAAGGGTAAACAAAAGGTGAAGTCACCTACATACTACATAGACATACACATATTGATATATACAGGGTAACCATTTTGTATGTATACGTGCATATGTACATGTATATCTAGGTTGGTGGTCATTCTATTATTTTATTACCCTGTATTGAGGCATTGGCCAGCTAGCAGCCAATGATTCCCCTGATGTGCTGCAGCAAACCTTTTAAATATTTGATATAGTAAATAATTTGATTGGAAATCGGCATTGAAAAGTTGTGGATGTGTTCTGTCTTTCTCTTCCTTATTTTCAATCTCTGCTTTAAAGACTGGTTACAATTAATATAAGGTTATATTTAAAAGCATCCATTTCCTTTGGGGCATTTATGGCTTTGCTTTCATCTGGAAAGTAATCAATGTAATAATTGCAAAAAACACTTTGATTGCTTTCCCATTTTTTTTCGTTTCTTAATTTTTTTTTGCATTACGAGTTTCTCTAATTATGTGTAACCTTCGCTAATGAGTCCAGACCACGTGGATGTTCACGATGGTGCCCTGAAGCCAGGAGGTGGAACTTAATTAGTAAGCTGGACTCGAACGGCCAATTCATGTTGTGGTTTAATGAGCGAAGTGCCAGAGCTAAAGGTTAATGGCGACCAAATGAGTGAAATTGCCAAGATCCAATTGGGAAAAATGAAATATGAATTGAAGTGGAAATGACTTCGTGAAATCGTATCAAATAAGTCATTAAACTTGTTTTCGAATTGACTAGTTTTGTAATTTACAGTTAATCTCTTAGTTGGGTTGTAACGGAGAAAGAAATTTGAAATTTATGCTTTAAATTCTATCTCCATAAGTGTCCATAATTAGTTGTGCAGCTTGTTCTGCAATGAATCCGTAAAGTGCTAAATTCAGCATATAAAGCTTAGGTTATACATTCACATCTTTAAAAAAATAAAAAACCTTTCGCGGCTTAGTTAAGGATTTACTCTAGGGTCCTACACATATAGTTAAAGCTAATGTTTACACACACAGAGAAGCTCCATTTAAATAAAGGCAAACTTGTGTCACTTCTTTTCGTTCTTTTCGGTCTTTGAAAACGAACAAATTTTTATCTCAAATTATTTTGGTATAAATCTTTCGCTCACTTTACGCCCCGTCAAACCCCTACATGTACCTGCTCTGCCCACGACTTCACGCTCCATTCAAATCTGACTCCACTGCACGTTGCCTACATCACCACGTCCTCTCTCTCTTTAGCTTATGCATTGCTCACTTTACTCACTATTATACAATTTTCTCACATGGCGCTTTGTTTTGAATGCCTCATAAATTGCGCATACGCCTGTTGTGAACCTCTACATAGAGAGACGGAAAGAGAGTGAGAGAGACGTCAAGCGATGATGTTTTTCTTTTTTAGGTGGAAACGCATAAATTTTCTGCTTGAAATATATTTGTGAGCTTGAAAAAATGGAAGTGAGCTGAAACAAAAAAAAAAGATGGATGAAAGTTTATTGTCAGTCGTTGTAGCACTTTAGACGTTCCTTGACTGTATTTTAACTGCAACCAGCATCTGCATAGGGGAATCCAAATTGACATCCACTAGGCATTGGTATGCAAATTGTACTAGCCTTGTAGATTTCATTCGAGTTCTCTTTCTGTTAGTTTTTTTCTTTTTGCGGAAAGTGCAATTTCGTCTTTACCACTTGTTCAATTTTCAGAATGCAACTGTGGATTTGGCATTCCCGAGACTTTTCGTGCGCAAGTTTTCTCTTGAGCGTTTCTCTGGTAATGTCAATATTTGTTGGTTAAACGTTTGGCTTTAAAAAGGATAATGCCATAAAAGCATTCTTATTCGCTTTGATGTACCAAGTGTTCGAAGCCAGACCCCCTAGAACACCAGAAGCCCATTTACCTCAGGAGAATTATTCTCTTATTCTTTTTTTATTTTTATTTTATTGTTTTTTTTGCTCTCCGTTTTTGTAGGTCAAGCAGTGTCAGTCTCATCATACTCATACTCAGACACCCCGTCATTGTCATGAGAATTTCATGCCTAAAACTGTCAGTGAAGTTTATGTCACTCGCTATCTCTCTTCTTTTTTCTCCCTCGTACAGTTTTCAAATGGGGGGACATTTAAGTAGGCTAAAAAAATATGTGAAGTTGTGATAAATGATGAGTTACTTATAAACAAATGGATAGGTTAAAGAGGTTTCTTGTACACTTTCAAAATTGCTGAAATTTTTGTTATAGAGAAAAGTGGTTTATATGGAATTTGTATGTTTTCTTTAATCTTTGTTGTTGTTAACAAAAATTTGGTTTTGGGTACATTTTTTGATTTACTTTACTATATAAATTTGTTCGTACTTACCGAAGAGGGAATAACCTAATCAAATAAACTTTGCAAATTATCGTTATGTTTTACAATTGGAGTTCCTGTACATTTTTTATCCTTTTTACCCACAGCAAATTTAGACATCTTTAATCAAGCTTTGAAATATTTGGAGTTCATCTTTAAGGTTTTTATGTTTAAATTAAGTTACGTATAAGAAAATTTCTTTTATTAGTTTTAATCCAAATTACTTCAGCAAAAATATTATATATATTTTATAATAATACATATATACAAAAGAACTGCCAATTGAATATTTAAATAAAATGGTTTTAATGGTTTAAATCTAAATTTATATCTAATAACAATCTATAACAATTTTGTAGTTGTGTTGACAGTACGATGAACATACATAGGTATCAATCAGGGGTCCAAACAAATGCAAAAACTTTAAAAATTACGAGTTGTGTTTAAATATTATCATAATAATAATTATCTGTGCTTTTTCTTAGTTGCTTGCATTTAATTATAATAGTAAAATAAAAAAAGCCACAACAAAAATAATTATAGCTCAAAAGGAAGATTGGGCTAATCCAAATACATAGATATTCTTATATTTACATAATCGTAACATAAGTCTTTTTGGCTGTTTAATATTGATATGAATACTTACCATTGCAAAAATGTTTCTATGATTTGTCGAAATCAGATACATACATATGTACATATACATATATTCATCTGCTTAAGATAAATTAACAAACGATGATCATTTGAAATATACTTTGTTTGTATTTGGTTTCGACGCACTCCCATATTTACAAACCACAATCAACAGTAGTGTCGTGTACTTTAACAACTGTTCAAATGTCAGATGCAAAGTCCTTCAGAACTGACAAAAACAGCAATGGCAGTTGCAACCATCACAGCGGAGGCAGTAGCAAACGCAGCGTCAGCCGCGACGGTGGCTTCAGCAGCTTGAGGCAGCAAAAGCAAAAGAAACACACAAACAAACAAAAAAAAAACAACCCAAAAACCGTTAAAAATGCTTGGACAAAAGGCAAATATAAGTAATACTTTCCAACTTTTATGCTGACTTGTTTGTTGGAATTACAAAAGGTTTTAAGAAAAGCGTGATTCGTGAATCGTACCATAAAAATAATGTTTTAATAAGAAAACGAATTTCTTTCTTAAATATTACTTCTAACTCGGAGCTAACGTATTTTTATTTTGAGTTTTAGGCCTTTTCATAAAGCCGTTAGCTTCTATAACTGGATTCAATTTTAACTAAAAGACTTTAATTGAAGAAGTAGGAATAGGTTCGTAATTGGAATGGATTGGACTTCTCAGATGGTAAGAGATTCTCCTTTCTGTATAGTGTCGATACTGTTATAGCATAGTTCTTTTTATTTTCACTCATCAAATAGATAGATATCTCAATCTCATTTAAGTTACCTAATCTCCAAGAAAAGAAAATACAATTATTTCTTTAGCATTTTTCAGAAGATTTTATTTATTTGTATTTACTCAATTAAAATGTAGTTGGGACATTTTGCTGCTGTTAATTTTACTCTTCTTTATTTTACTTTTCATTCCTTTTTTCTGGCTTTTAATTGGATTTGCGTTCGTTTTCTTTGTATATAATTGGGTTTTATATGCATTTTAGTTGAATTTCTTTGTTTTTTTTTTTTTTTTTTTTGGTATTTACTTGAATCTCTCTAATAGAATTTTCAGTTTTATTTTCTTTTCGTTTCTCATGTAGCCAGTTTAGTAGTTTAATTTAATGAATTGTTTAAACATTATTCTTTTATTTTTTTTAGGTTTCTTTGTTAGTAACAATTTGCATTTAGCTTGTTTCTAATACTATTAATATTTTTTTAAAATTATTTTGTATAGGTATAATATGTTTGTTAATATTTTATATATTTCATTTGTTTTTTCTTCTTTTTTTTTTGTATTTGGTTTGTTTTGTTTGGTAGAAAAACAGAAAAATTGTGCCACCAGATTATTTGTTTTTTAGTTAATGTTTTTATTTTGACTGATTTCTCATAAATCCATTTTTTGTTTTTAGTTTTTGTTGACGATTCTTTTTTCTTTTCTTTTTTGTTTTTAGTGTAGCTGCTGCTGCTGGTGAACCCCCTTAATATAATTTTTTGTTATCTTTTAAAATCCATACAACATTGAGTTTAGTTAATGCAATTCATCCATTTTGTAGGTACAATTTTCTTTTAATTTGTGTTTTTTTTTGTGTCTGTGTGTGTGTGTTTTTTTAATATATTTTATAAATTTTTTTTTTTTGACCTTCGCAAAAATTTTTGACGAACCGCGAAAAAATGTTTTCCAAAAAATGTTTCAGCATTTTTTTGGTTCTCTCAAGGTTCTAGAAGAATACCCTTTCTTTGTCCTACAAATACAAACTAATTTGTTTCTTCTTTTTTTTTTTGTTTGATTTTTTTATTTGGAACATCGTGCCATTTGGTTTCATTATAATTTTGCAAAAATTTAACTTTATTTTTAGGTTTAGAAATTAGTTAACTGAAATTACTAGAACATTTTTAAGATGTCGTTTGCTTGTCTTCGACTCTTTGATTAACAATTGGAATTCGACAAAAAATCAAAAGAAGAGAAACAAAACAAAGGTTTTATGGCAAATTTGTTGTATTTATATATATATGTATATTTATAATTATTATGAGAATTTAGCCATTTTTATTGTAAAAAGTTCACAATTGGTTTTGGTGTGTATTGTGTGAGTGTTGTTGTTTTACCAATTTTAGTTATTAATTGCGATAATTGCATTTTTGTTGCTGCTGCTGCCGCCAACAATAATTCCAACTTTGTCTAACTTGGTCAAAACTTATTCGGGTTGAGCCTCTCTGCGGGTCTTATGGCCACGGAATGAAGCTTGTATTTTAGTTGCGGCTTTATTCAATTCTGGGTCGGTTAGATCAATATCCAATTCTTCGGCAACCTTTTTGGTTATCTCCTTGATATCCTCATCCTCAGGCGCATCCTTATTAACCAATTTACGGGCCAAATGACCACGGAATGTGGACTGAATCTTTAAGGCCGCGTGACAAAGCTCTAAAATTGAAGAACAAAATATTTCAAATTAATTTTTGCATAAGCCAATTCGATTAAATCATTTTGATTACACAATTAATAGCTAATTTGATTTGAGCCTCATTTCAAAAATAAGCTCATTAAGGCTCGTGCCATGCCAGAATCCCCCTCTAACCTCACTCAATTTCTAAGGTCACAATACTCTTGACTCTCTCAATTGAATGAAGTTGCCATTGAGGCACGTTTCAATGACGCGTGACTTGACCACATCCACATGCATCCGCCCTGACTGAGGCATTATAAATGAAGCTTAATTTTGTTGTCGACTTCTCATTTACTCTCTCTCTCACTCAATCTATACCTTTCTTTTTCTTGAAAAAATGGCAGTGGCATGTGACACATTAAATATGCAAGAAATGACGGTGGTCCATGCACAATATTACGAATGCGTAATATGCTTAGCCTGGTCAAGTCCCTTGAGCTTTACATCTAGCTGAGCTGGCTTTTGAAGAGTGTTATGGGAATGATTTGATTGCGATTTTTCCGATCAAGTTTATGGCCTTATTTTCTATCTGGGCTAACTTTGAGACTCTCAATGGTGGTCAGGGGAAATGAATTTCAAATAAATATCTCAAATAAGAAGCGACAACAAAAAGTTTGTGTGTTTGTCAAAAATCGTTAATTTTAATTTTTATCAAAAGGCCGTTGGGTTTTTGATATGAAATATTTCTAATGTATCTGCATAATAATTATATGAACCGTTAAAGGAAACGAAGGAAAAACGAAAAAAAGTAATCCAAACTTAATTGTTGTTAGAAATAATCTTTAAAATATTTGCATACCAAAAACCCGCGATTTTCTAGCGTATTTTTTGGTACTTAATTTTATATATTCGCAATCATCATTATATAATTATAATCTGCCATTTAGCATTGGCGTAAAATTGTCTTTGAGTTGTTTGCATGAGGTTCTTTTAATTTTATATTACGCCTTAGCTAAGAAATTCTTATAAAAATGCTCCACTGTTGGGATTACATTAGCCTTGGCTTTGTGTGAGGATTTCATTTAGAGAACGCAAGTAGAAAGAAAAGTGGAAAGTGCATACTTTTTCTGTGCGGTAAACAAAAGTAAATTGGCCGCGCGTACTATATTTGCTGAAGATTGAATTTACATAGCATTTGGGTGGATATTTTTTTTGCGTGTTAATTCGTTGAGCTGATGTCGCCGCCCACACACACACA
This sequence comes from Drosophila paulistorum, assembly GCA_018152135.1. Classification (NCBI taxonomy): domain Eukaryota; kingdom Metazoa; phylum Arthropoda; class Insecta; order Diptera; family Drosophilidae; genus Drosophila; species Drosophila paulistorum. The sequence goes on along the minus strand of JAECXG010000822.1, from coordinate 51,899,777 downwards.
CAACTAATTGGTCGGACATTTTTATCAAGTGTACGCAACGTGACCCAGGCCCCAAGCACGTGCCAATGCATTTATGTTTATTTATAAAATATTTAAAATAACTACAAGACGTGCAAATAGCTGAGCCTCAAGCCAGAACCTGGTCCATGACATTTATAGGGCAAAAAGAAGAAAAAAGGAAAAAATTCGGAATTTCACTGAGAAACTGAAATGTATGCACCCACCCTGCAAACGCTGCCTCCCTATTGCCCCTCTCTTTTCAGTTAACAAAACTTTGCTTTCGACGGTCATGTAACACTCTACACATGGCCACAAGCTGCTCACGTACACAGCCGTGTCCTGTCACAGGACCATACAAAAAAAAAGAAAAAAAATGAAACAAGATAGAAGCTTGGCAAGCTTGCCACCATCGTACATGCTAGCCTTTGCTTTTGGCCTTTATCGGGCATACAAATTGAGTTTCCTTCACCAGTAGTAGTTTTTGCACCTAGGCTTGGAGCCGGGAGCTGGGAGAAGGCTCAACATTTGAGAATGGCAGCTCTGCTGGAATAGGCACACGGACATTGGTGCCTAGTTGATGTGTGTCAAGTGATTTGCATGTGAAATTTGGCAGCAAGTTAGAGGGAGGAAGAGTGAAAATATTTCTAACGCCCAAGCTAATCACTGTCTAAGCCACTGACTGAGCCTCACTTTTTGCTGGGAATTTGCCAAATAGTTATTTTTTCGTTAGCTTTCTGCCAACAGTTTTATTCGTTTAACTCAGGTTTCAATCGTAACTAATGTTGATTTATTTATTTGATTTTTTCCTTCAGCCATAACTTCATTTTACACAAAATGCAATCAGTCATAAGAATTCTTTAGAAATATTTCCAATTTTCTTTCACTAAATTGTTGTTCACCTATTTCAGCACATTTTTGGTATTATTCGTCTTATTGATCAAATGAGATGGATTGTGAGGGTATGGGAAAACAGAGAGATGGATGATAGTTCCTTCTGGCCACAATAGCTGTGGCGCATGTGTTACCATCAATGTTCTTGACCCACATTCTTAACGCACACTCACACACGCGCGAAGCTACAGTTACAAACACGGGCAAAGAAAGGTAAAAAATATACACAAACAATGCAAATTTATATTTTAAAATGAAAAATCCCAGACAATGGGTAAAGTAGGTGTATGTGTTCATGTAAGGGTCTGTAGGTGGGTTTGAATGCCATTAGCAACAGTGCAATCTGTGGCACACGTATGTGTTAAGTAATTGTGTCATAAATGTCGGCACAACAACCCAGAGAAAAACAAGATGCAGCTTCACAACACGCGAAATAATGCGCAAATGATGATGAGTGTGGGCCAATATACAAATTTATTTCATTATCATAAAGTAGTATAAGAGAATACCCTTTGGAAATTAGAAAATGAGTCTAAAGCGGGGTCTGCTTTAATCAGTTTGACATAAATGTTTCTATGCATATTTCTCGCATTTGTGATGGCCCAAAATATTGTATTTGCTTTCAATTATAATATGACAAATTTAACTTTTTATTTTATTTTTAAATAAATAATATAATTTTTTTAAGAAAATCTACCGAAAGTAACTTCAAAGTAGAATATGTAAACTTCTATCAAAATGGTATCATTAGATGGATGTAGACTTTTCCATTATCTTTTATAACTCTCACTACAATTTACATTTCGCACACAGCTGTCAGCCCAGCTGATGGCACCTTTGTTTCGACAACTATGACAAATTTCATCAACGAATGGGGTGGTTCATTATTTGTTTATGGCCACAATCTTCCATAAAACCCCTCCTAGCCTCCCAAACGCACTTTCAACTTTTCTTCTCTTCATACCATGGCCGAGGCCGTGTCGTGACATGTTTCAGTTGTGTTTCACCGTCGGATTTTGGCGTTTTGTCATTGTCAGGCTGTCATAATTGCGTTGTTAAGTCTTTGCCATAAATCTACATTTTAATTACTTGAGTTCTCTGTTCTTCCACTCACAAAAAAAAAAAAAAAAAAAAAAAACACCTACACACAATGCACACCATTTACAACAACACTATATGAGAGACACGAGGAAGTAGGAGAGATCTTCTATTTTGATTTACCCGAAAAAAAATGGCCATCAAGCTGGCACTTAATTTGCACTTTCTCGTTATTTCACTTTATATCTTTTCCTTTTATTTTTGGGGTTGAAGTTTTTTAAAAAATGTGCTCTGATAATAAGCAGAAAATGGCATTTGCTTGCCAAGTGCTTGGCAGGGGCCACATAAAAACCAAAGGGATTTTTGCCCCAAATGCGGTTGCCAAGGATCTTTGCTTTCCCTTCATGGAGGCAATTTTTCAATTTCCGGAACTCAAGAACTCTGGCTCAGTCTTGTGGTTAGCCAATTTAAATTGTCTTCAAGTGGCGGCAAGTGGACCAAACTGAACCTTTTGATAGTAGAAACTTTTTTCAGCCTCAACCACTCTTTTTGCCAGTAAAAGATGAAATTGATGTTGGATGTAATTAAACTACAAATCAGTCAAAACACACACAAAACTTTCATTAATATAAAACCAGATTATGGCATTTGGGAGCTTGGGTAGGGAATTGTTAGGTGGCATTTCCCGGAACTGTAGCTAAGTAATTAAAAGTCAGTGGGGCTTTTAGCAAATCCTTCTATACATTATACATAATTAACTATAATTTATAGTTGAAAGCTTTAGGCGTGAATTTGACTTTAATTTTTTGGTCTGACACACGAACATCTTATTTAAAGTCATTCGAGGACTATGAATTCAAATTGTCATTTAATATTTATGCAAATATATTTTCATACCCAGATGTTGACAACATGGCAAAAAAAGGTGCTAAAATTATTGAAATATTTAAGCTAACATTTAATAGATGATTAAGACGACTTTGTGGTATCCTCTATTTTTGAAATAAAGCTGTCTTTTTTTTTTTTGAATTGATTAAAATTCATTTAAATATTCCTTTTGGGATCAATAGTCAGTATTTAGCTCCTCACGCTGATAGAGAATATATATATTTATGGACTCCGAAACGTCTCTTTATCTGCGTTACAAACATCTTGCAAATTTTATACCCCTCTGCAGGGGTATAATAAATTTCCAGCATAAAGCAAACCACTTAAAAAATTGGTTTTTATTTACTATCTTTTCATGTTTTAGTATAGTACAAATCTTAAACGGAAAAGAGTGGCGAAAAGTGGCATCGAAATGCATTTCTTTATTTGCCTCTTTTCTTGTTTCAGACAAATTTTAATAATTTTAAAACTTTTATTTACGATATTAGATCTTCATCGTAAAATGATGTGGTAAAAACATCATTAAATTAATTTAGCATGAGTCTTATATACTTTTGTTAACATTCCAATTAGACGGTACAAAATGAAACTTAAAGTAGAAAAAACGTTTAAGCCGTAAGCTGAACAAATACACAGCAGGCACACCTTTTCTAAAGGCTTTTTTCTTGTCAAGACCCACCTTTCCCTTTTCACCTTTATAGACTAATGCATTATAAATTAAAGGTCCCCCTGAAAAAGGAGAGTGTGGTAAAAGACGAAGAAGATGCTCAACATTTTTGTCGTCTGTTTTATGTATGTACTTTCTGGTTTTTATATTTTTATACCCTTGCAGAGTGTATTATAAAATTGATCAAATGTTTGTCACGCAGAGGAGAAGACGTTTACCCCATAACGTATATACATATATGTTCTTGATCAGCATGAGTAGTTGAGTCGATATAGCCATGGCCTTTTGGGATGAATCTTGGTATTTAAGCGATTTATAACCTGGGTAAGATGAAGTATGATCCGGATTGGATCTATATCATTAAGAGAAGGTGAAGGCCACTTCAGAAGAAGAAAAATAAATTTCGGGTATAGCAAAATAAAAAGGGACAGAGTGATAAGTACTTTAAACTTTTTTCTGTGCATTTATGAAAAGAAAGCAAAAGAGTTTGGAATATGTACAAGTATTACGTCGAAGGGCTGCAAGGGTATATAAACTTCGGCATAGCCAATGTTAGCTTCTTTGATATTTTTTTTGTTTTTGGGTCACACAGGAAAAAAAGCGCCAATTCAGCGCCCTCAACAATACAAATACGGATACAATGTTTTTAGTTCGTGCTGCTTATTGCATGTATTTATTCCCCACCCACTCTGCCCATTCATCCCCTTCATCGTTCACCCCCTCCCCCTTCTACTCTTACTCATCCTACTACTACATTTTTTTTTTCTTGTTTGTTGTGGCGGACAACAACACTTAACATGGTACTTAAATAGCTTGGCCCTGTCGCTCGCTCTCACTCTCTCTGTTTAACCTTCTTCCTACTCTATACCACCCTCTCTGCCTCTGTCTGGGGTGCAAATGAAATTACAAGCTTGCTTAAAACCAAAAATCCAATTAGGAAAACGCGTGGCTCTCCTGTATTATCGCAGTTGTTCACTGCTCTGGTTGTTCTTGTTATTTTTGCAGTTAACATGCGGGACGACAACGGAAAAGAACAAAATAATAAAAGAAAAAAGTGGAAAACACGCACCAAGCACCAAAATAAGGGAGTTTTTAATGCACTTAAGTCTCATATAACCTTAACAACAATCAAAACTCTCCTTTTCATTATATCGCCTTAACCGATAAGCCATGCAAAAATTTGCATGAACAAAATTTGCTAAATTTGTTCGCCTTTTTTCGCTTTGTAACGTTTGAAAAAAAACCTTATAACTTTGGCATTTTTTAGAGCTTGTTAGGAATTTGGCTTATAAAAGAGTTGAAAAATTTTGTGGTACTTTTTTTTTCTTCATGTAAAATCTAGTCTCGTACAGGCCCAGATTAGGGCCTTGTATCGATTATTTGCATATTTCTACCTGGCCTGAAAAGTCGAAAATGCCAAAACAACAAATTAAGATGAACGAATTTGGACTGTATTTGAATTGACAGCATGTCGAAGACTGTTTGAGACAGTTTTGGAAAGTAAATTAAAAACATCTAATAATAAGATTCCTAAAACAGTTTATACAACGCAATCCATAGACTTTGTGGTTTGAAGGTGCACTTTTATATAAACTTTTCTTCTTCCTGGTAGTATAAACTTATATAAACTCAATAAGTTATCAGATTGCTAAAATCGATTGCCACATCAAACAAAATTTGTATTTGTTTTTAATTGGAATTTGCAAATTGCAAATAAATGTATTTTTATTTGCATTTAGTAGTAAGTTTTATGCATGTGTATATGATTTTCGTCTGTCTGACACTTTCTGTCCCCCTCTGTTCTATCTCTGTCAAATGCAACTATAATTAGTTCAATAAATCTGAATAAACAATTACGGGAACATTTAGTGGCTTTTGGCCTTGAGGTTTTGCATATTTTACATATCGACATACAAGAAAAGAAAGCATTATGTTTGCTAATTATAAATATATATACATCTATCTCTATGATACTGTTGTGTCCACAGTAGAGACATACGCGCGTTCTTCTTGAGAGCTTATGCTAGACTGACCGTTTATTGATGTGTAAAGACAATGTTACCATATCTAAGGAATACTAGGTTTAACAATGTTGGGAAATGCTTATTTTAGACTTTAAATGATACATAACACATCTCCCCCTTTAAATTATAAACGGTAACTAATTTTTAGATTTTCGGAAATCGTGTGGCTTGAACCGATTGACTTCCTGGCGAGCTCTTGTACTTTGTCGAACAGGTATACCAGAACGTCGTCGCGAAGATTGGTTTCGATTTGGAGTTTCATTCGACGTTGCTGCATTTTCACGAGCATCAGGAACAGTTTCTTGAAGGGTATTGGGAAGATCGTGATGCGTTTCTGGCTGGTCTTCTTGTAATTGTGGTGTTGAACAAGGAGCTGGTTGTGGTATTTCAGGAACGAACCAATACTTAGTCGGGTTGTGCTCGGACGTGTTGTCTGACATTCGTGGTTTGATTTGGTTGAAATGGCGCTTGATAAAGCCCTTTGATGTACGTACGACGTACAGCATTCGTCCAATTGGTCGATCGATAGTGCCTTCGATCCACTTTTCTCCCCCTCGAGAAATTTCTGGAAAATACCTTTTGATTTGTGCTGTATTTTGTCAGCTCTTGCTTAGTTTCGACAGGCTTTTCGAAAAGTTGACTTAATACGGTGCGAACTGAACGACCGTGAATTAACTCAGCAGGCGATTTACCTTGTGCATTGGGGGTGAATCTGTAAGAAGCAAGGTATTTCGTTACTGCTGTTCGTACAGGCAAACCTTCCTGAATATTTTTCTTCACAGAAATTTTAAAAGATTGTACAAATCGCTCAGCCAATCCATTAGAGGCTGGGTGAAATGGTGCTGTTGTTATATGCTTGATTCCATGGAGTATGCAAAACTCTTTGAATGCTTCAGACGTAAGCTGCGGTCCATTATCGCTGACCATAGTCTTAGGATATCCTTCGATTGCAAAAATTGAAGACAAAGCTGAGATTGTTTGGGCGGTTGTTACCGATGTCATTTGAACAGTAAACGGGAACTGCGAGTATGCGTCTACACAAATTAACCACATGGCATCGAATATTGGGCCAGCGAAGTCGATGTGGATTCGCTCCCAAGCTGTGGTTGCTGTAGGCCAACTCTGGTATTGTCGTGGTGGCGCTGGATTGTTGCTCTTGCAGATGTTGCATGACTGAGCTAGCTTTTTTATGTCTTCATCAATGGCAGGCCACCAAACATGTTTCCTTGCAATTTGCTTCATGCGAACAATGCCCCAATGTCCCTCATGTAATAGTTTAAGGACTTTTGGACGTAGACTGGTTGGAATCACCATACGATTTGCATCTGACTGTAAACATAGTAAGTGATCAATAATTGTTAAAGCAAACTTACGATTAAAGTATGGCAATAAATCTTCGTTGCCACTTTCTAATTTTTCTGGCCATCCTACAGAAACGTAGTGCAGGACTTGTTTGAGGATTTTATCGTTATTCGAATGCTTGAGAATGGTTTCTGCATTAACCGGTGGATTGATTTCCCTTATTAAGTTGCAAGCTTCCTCCTCTTTATCGAATTCTATATCAGTTCCAATTGGTAGTCGGGAAAGAGCATCAGCATTGCCATGTGCAGATGTCGCCCGATACTGGATATCAAAATTATAAGCCATTAGAATGATACCCCAACGTTGTAGTCTATTTGAAGTCATCAATGGAAGATGTTTCCCTGGATTGAAGGTTGATACAAGCGGCTTGTGATCGGTTAACAGTATGAACTTCCTCCCATACAGATATTGGTGAAATCGTTTAACTCCGAAAATTATTGACAATCCCTCTTTTTCTATTTGACTGTATTTCTCTTGATGTTTGTCGAGTGTTTTCGAAGCAAAAACAATGGGTCTCTCTTGACCATCGTGTTGAATATGAGAAAGGGCTACTCCGAGACCAAAAGATGATGCGTCTGCTGCGAGCACGATCGGTAAATTTTCATCAAAATGCGCCAGTTGCGTTGCGTTAATAATGTGAGACTTCAGAGCTGAAAAGGCTTGTAGTTGATTCGGACCAAAATAAAATTTTACATTTTTTCTACGAAGTTGGTTTAAAGGTGCTGCCAACTGTGCAAAGTTTGGTATAAAGTTGCAATAGTAATTTACTTTACCCATAAATGCTTCCAATTGCTTCAAATTTGAGGGCGGTTTTAATAGTCGTACAGCTTCTAATCCGGATGTGTCTGGCAAAATTCCAGCAGCACTAATCCGTCTTCCCAAGTATTCGATTTCGTCTTTGAAAAAGAAGCACTTTTCCTCTTTGCATTTGATTCCGTTTTCTTGAAGTATGTTTAAAACTTGTTCGATTCGTTTTAGATGTTCTTCGCTTGTTGGAGCTGAGATGATGATGTCATCTAGGTAGTTGCCACAACCTTCTATTCCCTTTAGAAGTTGCTCAAGATATCTCTGGAAGATTGCCGGTGCGCTGGCAATTCCATACGGAAGGCGCTGATATTGGAATAGGCCCAATGGCGTGTTGACGACCATGAATTGCTTGGTTGCCTCATCTAGTTCCATCTGAAGATAGGCGTCTTTTAGGTCTATTTTGCTGAATTGCTTACCATGACGAATTATGTGAAATAGGGACTCTTTTGTTGGTAATGGATACTGCTCTATGTCGATTTGTGCGTTAACTGCTTGCTTAAAGTCACCACAAATCCTAATGTCTCCACCTGGCTTAGGTGCTAACACAATGGGGGATGCCCAGTTGCTAAATTTGATCGGTTTCCAAATATTTGCTTCCGTGAGACGATTTGCTTCGGCTTTGAAATGTTCCAATTGAGCAAATGGAATTTGACGGCTTTTGCAAAATTTGGGTGTTGCTGTAGGTTTTAAAAATACGCTGGCTTTGAAATCTTTTATGGTACCCATGGCAGGCTCGAACACTGACTTATATTTGCAGCAAAGCTCTTTAATTCGAATATTTTCTTGCTCGTAAATCTTACATATTTGGACAATGTCGAATCCAAATTTTTTAAATAAATCTGTTCCGAAAAGATTGGTTTCGTCTCTTTTACTAGTAACAATGATTACAATATTTTCGACTTTTTTTCCACACTTTGCGACAGTGTGCAATTCGCCTAGTATTGGTATTGGAATGTGTGTATATGCGAAAAATTGTCTGGAACATTCTTGCAATTTTGGTTTATTCAGTAATAAATATGTTTCAAAATTTATCACTGAAGCTGTTGACCCTGAATCCATTTGAAAAGTAATAACTTGATTCAATATTTCGACATCAATTAGCTTTTTACGATTTTCGTTTTTGACTTGACCCGTTATAGTGTTTACTTCTTCCATTAAATTTGCTTCTTCTCTTTTTTTGTGTCTGCGAATTACTTTTGTCTTGCTTTGACATACACACGACAGATATATGGCCTTTTCTACCACATTTGTAACATACGGCGTCACGATACTTGCATCTCTCTCTAGTGTGAGACGTTCCACACCCAGAACACGACTTCCACGAGTTTTTGCACTGTTTCTCTTTGTTCGGTTTATTCTGATACTTTTTGAATGTATGGATCGCGTTGAGTGGAACTTGACTCTCTCTCTTATCTTTAAGGGTTGCAACGGTTTTTGTCGTTGTCTCATAGGTCTCCGCAACCATGAGCACATCTTCAAGAGTCGGCTGGTGCTTTTGAAGAGCAGCTGCCCGTACTGCATCATACGGGGTATGTACGATGATCTGATCCCGGATCATTTCATCTACGTAGTTGGACAAACAACCTTGTGCAGAACACACAAATTGACATTCACGAGCGATCCCGCGCAAATCGGCTACCCACTCCTTGTGTGTTTGACCATGTGCCATCTCTTTCTTAAAAAATTCGTAGCGCGCTGCTACAATATGACGCTTAGTTGTGAAATGTACAGTAAGTTTGTCTGTGAGCTCTTTATATGTATGAGTGTTTAAGTTGCTACTCCCGAAGAGATTTTTAAGAAGCTCGAACAAACTGACGCCACACCAAGAAAGAAAATATGCTTTTTGTTTTTCGTCTGCACTGACCGAATATGCATTAAAATGTTGCGATAACTGTTCTAGATAAGACTCCCAATTTTGATTGTCTTTGTCAAATTTGTGAAATGGAGGACACATAGCTAATTCACCCGCGTGGCTTGAATTACTAGCACTAGATGAAGAATTATTCCCAAGAATTTCTCTCATCCATTGTCGTTGTTGTTCTAGAATGTTCGTTGTGAATTGCTGTTGCTGGGAAAGCAATTCTTGAAATTCCGCGCTTTCTATTGGCATCTTGATGAGAATTAATGACTGACCATTTAGATTTTACACAATTATTGTAGCTAAACGTTTTTAATTTGTTTTTTGCCTCGTCGCCATTTATGTTGTGTCCACAGTAGAGACATACGCGCGTTCTTCTTGAGAGCTTATGCTAGACTGACCGTTTATTGATGTGTAAAGACAATGTTACCATATCTAAGGAATACTAGGTTTAACAATGTTGGGAAATGCTTATTTTAGACTTTAAATGATACATAACAGATACTGTATATGTTTTCCATAAAGAACAATTAGTAAGAAAAGATTACGCCAGACAAGGAGCGCAAATTTTTGAAGGGGACTGAAAATTGGCATAGGCGGAGCCAGACAACTAGGCCACCCAAAAGATATTAAAGGCCAAATACGGGACTCTCAGTTTTCCTCTCTGTGAAAGTGTGTGCAAACTTTGTTGGTTTTGTGTGTGTGTTGGGTAAATTAGTGTTCTTTATACACAAAGCAAATACCAAAATGGCAGCAAGGAAAAATATAAACCACCAGCAAACCTGCCAAAACGAAGCCGCAAAACGTTTGCAACAAGAAAATATCCTTTAATGGCTTTTTGGCTTTCGATGTTTACCATTTGCATTTGAAATGGCTTAAATTGCTGCGACTGGGATCTTTTTTTGCTGGCTTTTTGTTTGGATTTCCAGCTTGGTCATATGCGGGCTTATCCTCTCCTCTTTTTTCTCTTTCTCTTGTTGATTGTCTTTGTTTCTTTTCAAATGTTACAAAAATTGTTATTCTTTTTGTTGTTGTTGAAAAAGTGTGGCACATACACAAAACCACTCACGCACAAACAACATACACACATAGGCTGGCTAAAAAATTTTCAACTAGGCCATCTGCCTTTGAATTTATTCCACAAATTCGTTGATAACGCCCCCTTTGAACTTGTATACTTTTTGTTTTTGTTTTATTGGGCAACTCGAATGTGGAGGAGGCGTTAAAAGTTTGTTGAATTATAATCGTTAACTGGTTGAAAACGTAATCTTTCGATTCGTAATTTTACAGTTTACAATTAATATACGCTTTTTGCAAGGGTATAAATAAAAATGAGAAATATTGGTGAGTTTACTGCACCTGTAAACAACTGTGCCAAATTTGGTAAAGATCGGGTAACTATGTATATCATATACCTCCCATAGGAACGATCGGTCGAAAACAGTGACTTTTGTCAATAACTTCGTTACTTTTAATGCGATTGCCTTCAAATTAAACATTTCATAGTTAAATATACCTGTTAATGACTGTGCCGAATTTGGTAAAGATCGGGTAACTATATCATATAGATCCCATTGAAACGATCGGTGGAAAACAGTGACTTTCATCAAAAAGTTCGTTATATCCTATGCTAAGATTGAAGGCCGTTCTTTCGCAAACATTAGACTTTTTGGATAAAACGTTTTTACACTTTGGTGGCTATGGGTAAGGAAAGAATTACCGAAACAGTTGCAAGGGTATACAAGCTTCGTCGCGGTCGAAGTTAACCCAGGCCCTTTTTATACCCTTCCAAAAAGGGTATATTAATTTTGGTCAGAAGTGTGCAACGCATAGAACGAAGCATCTCAGAGCATATCAGCACGACGAGACGAGTTCAAATAACCATGTCCGTCCGTCCGTCCGTCTGGATCTTTGAAATTTAAAATATTTGTTCACTTGGTGCATGGTATACCGAAGTCCACGAGACGACTTACTTAGTTGTATAAACAATTATTTTAATGGTATTTTTACAAATTGTTTCTTATATGTTTTTATGGTACACACTCTTATTTACTCATTTAACAGAAGTTTGTTTAACATTCAAATCATTATTTAAACAGATGTTGGTTCACACACGTTTTTTGGTTGATTTATTTTTTAATCTCTCTTTATATTGAGAGTGTTCTTTAGACTAAAAATGTCTTTTGGCTTTTATATTCCACAAGCTCCAGTGGCGTAATGGAAACGCACCGGCCTCCTAAGCCGGGGATTGTGGGTTCGAGTCCCATCTGGAGTAAAGCAAAACTACTACAAAACTACTTAGAATGTAGGAGCGTTTTTTAATAACTATTAAAAGAAATTATTTTAATGAAACAGACAACGACTAAAAAACTATAGGAATTCATCGTTATCAATAATCTGTCTATTAACTGTTTAATTCTTCTTAAGAATTATATCTTTAGGTTTGTTAGTTAAAGCAGACAAGAAATACAAGCCTTTGAAATTTTGTATTTCCCTTATACAATTTGTATCTCACTTAGACTTAAACCAAAAAAAGGTTCACAAGTTATAGCTTTCTTTTTTGGCGCTAGCACCAAAATAAATCTTCTTTGTAAGATAAACTCCAGCCAACTTAACACAAGGTTTGATAGAATTGTAAATTTCTTTAACAATATTAAACTTAAATTAATTGGACTTATCAAAATTAAATTCTTTTTTTCAACCAGAGATAATATTTTGTTTGTAACTTCCTTTTTTATATATTCTTGAATAATAAAGTGGGCATTTGAATTAATTTTGCTCATTTTTCATATGTATGTTCCATTATCTTGATCCTATTCTGTATTGGCTCCAAATTTCTATCATAATTTGCATATTCATGAATACTGGTGAATCCTTAATTAAGTATGTTGCCTTAACAGTTTGCGTATCCTTATTCTAGTTCTTGCTTTGACTCCTCAAGCGGGTCTAATTAGCCGTTCCACCCACATTGTCATACAAACACCCTTTTCAAGATGTGGTTGAGTATGCGAGTGTTTATGCACGCCGTGTGCACTATAATTAAGCCCAGAACAAGAACAAGAACAGAAACAAGAAGTAGTAGAATGTTGACACTGATGCTTTGGATGACAGCCCTGACTAAGTTTTTAATGAGCCAGGCTACCACTGTGGCTGCTGCCTTTGCTTCTCCTTTTGACTTTTTCTTATTTCTTTTTTTTTTGCGTAAAAGTCGTATATGGTTGTAAAATTTGTCAGTGGTTGTAACATCTTAATAGAGTTAAACGATAGGTGGTAAAGATTGTGAGAGGTGTGGGTCGGGCAAGCTGTTTTTTCTACGTTATTTATGAGCATTGTGAGCGATTAAATACCCCATGGTAAACGACTATAACCAAGGGTTTTTTGGGATTGTTCACTCATTCCTATTTCCGCTGCTGCTTGTTTTGGTTGCTAGCTGATTGCAAAGTTTTACAAAGCCCTCTGCGACACTTCCTTGTCATTTACAGCAGGCAATTTTAAGCTAACGCAAAACTTTTAGTTTGACAAATTTTTTTTAGGTTTTTTACTGCAAATAAGTTGCGCAATATATAAATATTTGAGGACTGAAAAAATGTACGTACTACTTATTGGGAAATATTTTCGACGCCTATTTCAGAATATACACACTGAGATTTCGAGGTCTTTAAGGAAAGAGAGGAGAATATATGGAGAATCGAGACAGAGCCAAGATGGTAATATATACTGAACTGGGTCCATATAGGAAGGAAATATACTGAACTGGGTCCATATAGGAAGGAAATATACTACATATAGGAAATTTACGCAACGAACTGAATAGTTATGTTAAAATATAAGCTAACGTTTGCCAAATATAGGAAACAGAATAAGATAATCATTATTATCAGTCTTCCAAACCAGAGTGCCGGGGTTAACTTCGACCGCTAGAAGTTGGTATACCCTTGCAACTGTTTCGGTAATTCTTTCCTTACCCATAGCCATCAAAGTGTAAAAACGTTTTATCCAAAAAGTCTAATGTTTGCGAAAGAACGGCCTTCAATCTTAGCATAGGATATAACGAACTTTTTGATGAAAGTCACTGTTTTCCACCGAACGTTTCAATGGGATCTATATGATATAGTTACCCGATCTTTACCAAATTCGGCAGAGTCATTAACAGGTATATTTAACTATCAAATGTTTAATTTGAAGGCAATCGCATTAAAAGTAACGAAGTTATTGACAAAAGTCACTGTTTTCGACCGATCGTTCCTATGGGAGGTACATATATGATATAGCTACCCGATCTTGATCAAATTTGGCACAGTTATTTATAGGTGCAATAAACTCGTCTATATTAAATTTCATGACGATAGCTCAGCGAATAGCGAAGTTATTCAGAAAAGTCACTGTTCGTGACTTTGACGTTTGTATGGGAGCTATATGATATAGTGGCCCGATCCGGCTGAATCTGAGATATACAAACCCTGCAGTATATACAATCCTATATGTAAAATTTTAGCTCTGTAGCTCTAACGGTCTAGGAGGAGTTCGCATCGATCCAGACGGACGGACGGACATGGTTATTTGAACTCGTCTCGTCGTGCTGATCAAGAATATATATACTTTATATGGTCGGAGATGCTTCCTTCTATGCGTTGCACACTTCTGACCAAAATTAATATACCCTTTTTGCAAGGGTATAAAAATGTAAAGAATTAAAAGGGTTGCAAGAGCAAATTGAATGGGATGCGCCAAGCCTTGCTTTTACTTTTGAGTTCGGAGTAAATGACGGTACCCAAGTCAAGTCTTAAATTTGCTTGTTTTATTCCTGATTTGCCGAAAATGTGGCAAATTTCAGTGGTTGGTTTTGAGGGAATTCGGGTTGCGTCTCAACTGTCAGATATGGGTATAAAAGAAGTTTTTTCTTAGCAGTTTCGGCTTCACATCTAATACAAAAAAATTGACAATTTCTTACCTCCTAACTAAAAATACTTACCTTTGTCATTGGGATCGAACTCAGCCTCAAGCTCTGCTTTGGTTGGCTCTGCAGAGGATGAGGCTGCCTCGGCTTCTGGAGCTGAAGCGCCATTGCTTTCATTATTGGTTGTTGTAGTTTTGATTTCCGATTTTTTCATGGTCTCTCTCACTTTGTGGCCTCGAAAGACGGCTTGAATTTTTGTTGCGGCTTTTGCTGTAATTAAAAGTGAAAAGCCAGAAGCAAAGGAAAAATTAGCGAAAACGGTTACAGTTACAGCTTAAAAAGTGGAGTGCGTTGATTTTTTGTGTGCGAAGGACTTCAATCAATTGCCATGGGTTCGTCGTTCAGTAGAGCCTAGAAAGTTTCTTTTTTTGTCTTTTCCAATATTTTATGGCATTTTTCACGCAGCTATCGGTTGATAGCAGTAGACGCCTGGCCTTGAAAGAAGTTATAATAAATTGGCACGTAAGGCTATTATTTCTCTCTATCCCAAAAACGGAAAAAACAACAAAAAGAAGACCCACTATCAATAAAAAACAGAAGTGACACCAAGGGGAGAGGGACAGATGGGAAAACGCAAAAGGAAAGCGAAACCGAAAAGCGAAGCATTGTGCGCCGTTGGGTGGCGGGAGAAAAAACAGTTTTACTTTTTGTGGCTGTGAAAAATGGCTTCGTGTTGTTGTGTGAACAATTTTCTGCCACAAGGTTGTGGCAGGTATGCAGGTGGTAGCAGGTGTGCCAGTGCTAGTGGCAGTAGTGACAAGGTTGGCCACAATTTTGTTGATGGCTTGGCCTGTGTACTCTGGCTCTTGGAGTATCTATATATGTACATACACACTATGGCCTGTCAACTGTCGAGTGTCTGGCGGTCAGCATTTAATCATTTAATAGAAATTCGATATTATTATATCCTTAGGGCTATACGGATTCAAAGTAAAACTAATCGCATTTAATGAATCTTAAAGCATTGACCAACACTGTTATGCATTAAATTAATTACTAAAAATAACTTTCCTCACTTTGTATACCCTTGTTAAGAACTTTTTGTACAACGACAATATAAAAATATATTTTAGTCTTTGGTTTACCAACACTATGATTAACTGTGACCATTTTACACAGTAATTAATTACTAAAGAAATTCATATGTGGTAATTGAGTTAAAGTATGCAGAAAATAATAAAGAATGCAGTGGAAATTTCACACTTGTTGTATGTACATATATAAAATGTTTGCAACTTTGTCTTTCTTTTTTTTTTATCGCTCGACATAAACATAAATGTTTTCCTTCTGGTTTATTGGATCTTTATTCGTGTAAAAAAATATATATATATAAAAGGAAAAAACCTGCTTTGTGCCCATTTTATGGTAAATTAAATTTTATATTGCCAGCGGGTGAACCCATGGCTCATGGACCATTTCTTTTTCTGTACTCCACTCACACATATACGAAAACTTAAATTTTCATATAAACTGCATTATTAATGAATATTTATTTATGCAAGCTATTGTATACTTGATAATTTGTAAGCCAAAAACAAAAAAAAAAAAAAAAAAACAGGACAAACAGAAAATTCAAGTGCAAATTAAAATTTATATGGGATGGCACTTGATAGCCAGCAACATTTTCTGTTTCCTTCCCCTCTATTCTGTCTCAGCTCGCGTACTAAAAACGTGGCAAAGTTATTAAATAAATTTTGCATGTGGCTCATTAAATTTGACAGCTGAAGGAGAAATGGCAAGTGCCAAATAAAATCATAACCACAAGGAGCTACCAGATGGAGAGAGAGAGAGAAAGAGAAACGGAGAGAGAATGAGATAGCTAGAGGAAGAGACAGAAGATACACGCATACATTGACATGCAAACATAAGTTTAAGAACAGGGAGCCTGGCACTCAATTACACACAGAATATTACGGTGCCAGGATACCAACCAACCAACGCAAAAAAGGCAAAAATAATAGCGGTAGAACGCCGGAAGAAGCACAGGATCTTAACGCACAAGGCGAATAAAAATAAAGAAAACTAAGAAAACGCATCTTTCATACTTATTTAATATATGTATATATAATAAAGCATTTCAAGGGCAAGCAATTTCTTGCCTCCGTTTTCTTCATTTAGCCGCCTTTATCTGCTACTACTACTAGTGGACCTGACTTCAACTCGTTCCCGCCCCTCTTTCTATGTGTGTCAACACGACCAGGATAAGCTATTTAATTAATTACAATTCTGTAGCTAACTTAGGCTTGCTTTTGGTTTCCCACTTCACTAAACTTCATTTCACTAAAGAAAATTTTAATTTGTGGTTTTGAGGTCTCAAAATTAATTTATTTGATCAAGAACCTCTTTTAATTTAAGTGTAAGTTTTATCACAATAGCTCTCAAACTGGTCGAGAACGATAAACTTTAACATATGGTTTTCCTTTAATTCACTTGGCCTCTAATGCTTTTGTTTGTGAAATTCTTTTGGTGCCTCAACTATATAGAGCAACAACAGTAATGGGAGAAGAATATTAAAACGAATGAGTTTTGTAGCAGGAACAGCAAGAAAGAAATCTAAGATAGCAACGAGAGAATTTCGCCAAGAAATAAACCGCAGCTGTGCCTTAGTCTTTGTCCCTACTATGTATAAGCAAAAACTGCAAGTCGCCCCGTAGTCTCTAATAAATAAGAAATGCCCAGGACACGTACTTTCTTAGGATTTCTCTGTTTTTCTTCAAGAATGTAAAAGCAGCACATATAAAAAATACTAAAAAAAAGTTTTAAATTACTTAAACATTACTTGCATTTACTTGGACATTACTGCATTTTTATTTAATTTAATTAAAAGCTATAGTTAGCTTTACTTTTATGTTTTAGTTGTTGGTTGTTTGAATTGTTTGAAAATTGTTTACTCAGCTCAACTTTTATTGTGGTTTGCTGGTTGAAGTAAAATTTTGCTATCCAGTTTGTTTTGTCGAATATCAAAAAGATTTGTGAAAAACTTTTAATGATTGCAATTAAACTTAGTTATGGTTGTTATGTGATGAGGTCTATATATGATCTACAGCATATGGTTTTAGAAACATACATAGTCTTGAATATTGAATTAAAGAAAACTATTAATGAAGTATCATAAAACTTTTAATTTTAAAGATATAGATTTGTTTATATATGCTATCATATATCATACATTTGGATTTCTACATGTTCCATGTTTCAACACTGTACTTAAATATTGATTTATTGTAAGAATTGAATGTATTTATTAAATTGCGAAAGCCAACTAATATTATGGTGTTTTAACTAAGGAACGTGTTAGGTCCTTAGTTAAAACAATTGCTCACTTCGTTTTATTTATTCTCCCCTCTTTGTGTTCTACTAATTACATTTCAATCATTGCTGAATTTGCCAGATGGACAATATAGTGTTGATTAGATACAAACGATTACAGTATTACAATATATAATTACTTGAAGCCACAATACGCAATTGCACGACAGCTGTACTTAATACTATTTTTCCCTTAAGAATGATTGTCTTTGAGAAAGTTTCTCAACTAAGTTTAATTACCTTTACAAGTGGAATTGATTTATTATTTGAAATATATAATCTTAATTTAAGCCTTGGGGCGACCTCCAATCTAAAGGATTTTTTCTTCTTGAAGCAAAGTTCATGCAGCATAGCATACATTTTAGGCCGGATTGAATCTCTCAAAGGTCTATTAAATGCTCATATAACTATAAAGTTGTTCTTCTTATTATGATTGTTATGCACCTTAACTGAAAAAGGCAAAAGTTTTTGGCCATTTGGTTTCACTTATCTAACCACTTGGGTCCATCAAGTTAGTTGTTGGCTTGTTTTCCTCACTCTCTATCTCTCTGGCAAAGTGATTTATTTATGATTGTGATAATTTGCGAACCGACGACATATTAATAATTCATTTTGTAACACGTTTTGTTGTTTTTTTTATTCTTTTATGTTTTTCCACAATCATGACAAAAATAAACTTGTTTACGTTGCTTTGTTAGTTGTTTCATACTAGATACTCTTTAAGGAAACTTGTTTGAAAAGTCGCTTCAAAAATATACAAAACCAAGCCCAATTGATGATGTAGGGTATTCCCAAAGTAGTCTTGTTGTTGCGTTGGTTGTGTTTGGGCTGTTTCACACTTTGGCCCGTAATGCGTGTCAGGTTAGATGGTTATGTATTAAATGTTTGTATGTACATATGTATTTATAAAGCCAAAATGACCTTGATTGTCAGGATGTAGCAAAATGCAATCGATATCAAGTTTGTAAAACGCAAATATTTATGTATGCTATATTCTAGTTTACAGTGCGTTTGTGCGTTGTCTGACTCAACTATCAAAATGAATGGCAAAGTAATGTGAAGTGTAAGTGTTGGCACGTGCGCCTATTCAAAAACAACAACATTGATGCATTGGTTTGGCAGGATGTTATTTGTTTTGCATATTGATTTGTTGCCTTTTTAGCTGCGAGTCGCGAAAACAAAATTTACAAAAAAATATATATCTACTATATTTAGCCTACACAACTAGGCTAATGGTTGCTACTAACGAAATGGCTTAATGATAGTTTTGATGAATTTTTTTCATGTTTGGTGTTTTAATCTGTAGCAAAGAACAGTTATGTTCAATTAATGTATCCAGAACCAGCTTGAACAGAAAATGGGATGGAATGGTATGGAATTTATGTTGGGTAATTTATTTAAGTAGACTTTGCTTAATTGTTACGCCCTGTTCAAATTAAATGCAGGCCAAAAATCAAATATACTCATAAATTACACAAACAGAGACACACCACACGCATAATTAAAGGGATACAGTCGTTGGTTGTTGGTCAAATCATAATAATGTAGCTTTGCATAATAAGAGTCGAACCTAACCAGAATTGTTTGAATTTCCTGCCATTTCATGCTTTTATTCGTCTGTTTCTTTTATAACCTGCTACAATAAAGATATATGTATGTATGTATATAATGGTCGGAGGTTTGCTACATGAATAAACTTCTTTTTAATTGCAAAAAGTTCACAATGGACAATGATGATGATCGGACTTCATATTTAT
Organism: Drosophila paulistorum; assembly: GCA_018152135.1. NCBI lineage: Eukaryota > Metazoa > Arthropoda > Insecta > Diptera > Drosophilidae > Drosophila > Drosophila paulistorum. The sequence continues at coordinate 51,880,219 of JAECXG010000822.1, read as the reverse complement.
AATACCTACATATATGATATTTGTAAATTATGTAATTTAAAGTTTATGACAGGAAAATTGAAAACCAGTCTTTTGCTTTAAAAGCCAATCACAGAAGGTCTTTTGTTTCAGAATTAAAAGAAAATAATAATAAAAATTTGTTTATGTAATAATTATGATTTTTACAAACTTTCGATATAAATATCCTGGAGGTTGGTTTAAGTACAGCGATTTTAAAAATTGATTTGAAATTGTTGCCCTAAAATTTGAGCAAATTTTGATAAAAATATTTAGTTTTAGAAAGTTTTTGGTAACCAAAAAAAAACTTTTTATATGGCTAGTTGTTTATGTGTATTTTATTGTCAAAAGTTTTACAAATATTTCTACTCTTTCGATGTATAGTAGAGAAACCCAAGAGCATGAAAACTTCGTCATGGCCACAAGTTGGCCCGACCTTCTCGTATAAGCCTTAATCATTGTCAATTTTACCAATTGTCATGCACCAATAAAAATTTTCAATTTAACAAAGTTTTTGCTCTTCCCCCAGCATGCTTCAACTTTGATTGACAGCAATAAATGGAAATTTTGTTCTATTTGCATAAATATAGCAACCTAGTGCCAGATGTACCAACAAACATACATATATGATTAAACATATATACATATTGTTGTATATTATATATATATAAAATTTTCTTTTCTTTTTTTGTAGACACACACATACATTGACATGCCCACACAATCAATTTTAATTAGTTAGCACATTGAGCACTTAATTCGACAGTCGAAACACTATCGATTGATTTGATTGACATTCCAAATAGTCTAAACTACAATAAAAAGCAATAATATATTTTCTATTTATATATATATATATATTCTCTTCATAAATATTTGATATTCAGTTGGCGCAAATGTACGATAAAAATATGTTGATGATGTGGACACTTGAGTGGAGGCTTTAAAGCAATAATATGGCTGTAGTCACGGGAATTCCCTCAAGGATTTTGAGCCTTCTTTTTGTTAGTCACGTAGCAAACTGCCAACAGGAGAAGGAAATCCCGAAAATCCCATTTGTTGACAATTTGTTTACGTGTTTTGACTAAAAGACTTGTACGTTAAATGTTAAAGTTCACAATTTTTAAAATTCTACAAAGGTTTCAAATGAATTTGCAAAAATCGCAAATATAGTTTCTAAATAACTAGCGTTGTAAAAGAATTTTAAGTAAGAGTATCGGGAAACGCTCAACACATTTCCCAAATATTAGGAGTCTATATAGTCGTCGTTGGGAAACCTCTTAAAAGAATTTTATGTGTTTCTTGCATAACATATGTACATATGCACTTTTGTTCAACATTTGGTGTGTAAGTTGAGCACTTAATTTTGTTGTTCAACACAAGACGAAAAATGTATTCGAAATCCAAAGAGTTAGGATAGAAATATATACATATTTAGGTTTTACAAAACTGTTTTAAATTAAAACACTTACACAAGTACATGTCGAATCCCTCTTATATACTGCTCATATATTTTAAAATTTTAAGAGTTCCCAGATTGAGGAAAAATCTTTGAATATCTTGCCTTTATTAATTACATTTGCGTTCTTAAAAATTTCAATTACGATTAATTTCTTAGCCTAGTTAAAACAGATGCCTTTTGGGTGTATTCTAAATTGTTTTTCAGCATATTGAAAAGGGTCAAACTTATTGAACTGAAGGCACATTTCTGTAAATATTCATTACATTTTTGCAACTTTAAAAAGTTTCATATTTTAATATTGTTTAAAGCACAACCTAAGGGGTTTTTATCTTTTGCTCTTAGTTACGCTTCCTCTGCCATATTTCCGGTCTATTTATGGCGCACTCTTTCTCGCTTGCTCACATTCTCTCTCTCTCTCTCTCTCCTGGCTTCTATTTTACCCATAAGGAAAGTTGCTCGCTTTTGCTATATTTATTATTAAAATGCTACTCAAAACTTGCCTCCATCTTTTTTTCTCTTTTTTTTGGCAACACGAAAAAATTCAAATAGCCCGCAAGGCAACCAGCGTAGTAGAGTGGAGGAGACCAGAAGGATAAGTTAGGAGGAGAATAGGAGCCAACGCAACACAAAATTTTATTCAACAAAAATGAATACAGTATATTTAGTTTAAATTTTTGTTTTAGATATTTTTTTGTTCTCTGTTTGTATTTTAGTGTGGCATGCAGAAAACTATGTGGCAATTCGACGAGAGTTATGTGGTAAAGGCAACTGGTTATTAATAAAGAATTCATTGTGAATGTCTACTCGCAAGTTTTCCCCGTTTGCCAGTTAAGGACAATTGAAATTGAAATTTCTTAACAAGATATGATGATGGTAGAACAACGATGACTGTAATATTAGAGGGGAAAGTAAAACATAAAAGCAGAGTTCCATAGCAGTTGGATAAAACATCCACGAGATATGGAACACAGAATCCTTGTGCCTCACATCACTTTGGTTTAGCTGGAGAATGGGGTTAAAGGAGGGAAGTGGATCTAAAGGCCAAAGTTCAGGTGGCAGCTTGAAAGCTTTAAATGCAATATCTAACCTCTCCTTTGACCAGAAGGTCAAATAATTTTCTGTTTTTTTTTTATCGGCGGAGTGTGGACAGGTTTATTGAAACTGGCTGCCATTATGTATATATAGAATTTGACCATTTATAATTCTTTGCCATTTTCTTCTTTGGGTTTTATTGATTATTTCATAACCTAAGTGCAAGCTACTCGTATTTATACCCTTGCAGAGGGTATTATAAAATTGATCAGATGTTTGTAACGCACAGAAGGAGACGTTTCCGACCCCATAAAGTATATATATTCTTGATCAGCTTGAGAAGCTGAGTCGATATAGCCATGTCCGTCTGTCCGTCTGTCCGTCTGTCCGTCCGTCTGTGCGTATGCGTTTTACTCAGCCATCTTAAGAGATATCGGGTTGAAATTTTTTTTGGAGACTCTTTATTACCTGTGTGAGATAAAGTATGAAAATCATTGGGATCGGACTACTATATCATATATTGTTTAATAATCATTAAATGTGTTTTGAATTCAGTAGTTTGAAGTATGCGTTTTACTCAGCCATCTTAAGAGATATCGGGTTGAAATTTTTTTTGGAGACTCTTTATTACCTGTGTGAGATAAAGTATGAAAATCATCGGGATCGGACTACTATATCATATATTGTTAAATAATCATTAAATGTGTTTTGAAAATGCGTTTTACTCAGCCATCTTAAGAGATATCGGGTTGAAATTTTTTTTGGAGACTCTTTATTACCTGTGTGAGATAAAGTATGAAAATCATCGGGATCGGACTACTATATCATATATTGTTAAATAATCATTAAATGTGTTTTGAATTCAGTAGTTTGAAAAATATTTGAGCATATTCATAATACGACAACTAATGCTGTTGATGTATGAAATTTCACTTTTCTTATCGAATTAAATATAATAAAGAACTGCAAGGATATATAAACTTCGGCAAGGCCGAAGTTAACTTCCATAGCTCGTTTTAAAATCTATTTAATTCCTACATCAGAGAGCGCAGCAACTAGCTTAATCACTAACTTCTGGCTCTTTAACGCAGAGAACTCAAGATTGAGCTAATTGCGACTTCTGTGACAACAGTGTAGCAACTGGCTGGAACCGTCGAATGATTTCTTGTTTTTTTGTTCACACAAAGAACTAACTATTAATTTTTGAAGTTAATATCGTGTTTTACCAGTTGAAACTTACTTGTAACTGGCAATTCATCAATTAAGCACTTTCAACTTTTTTCCTTCCTATCGTTCATTGTATTCTATTGATTTTGCTTACCGAATACAACAAGAAACCAGGCGGCCGGGGCTAACCTGGACCGCGTCAATCTTTTTATACCCTTGCAAGCTTTTTGCTACTCTTTCCTTACCTAAAGCAGTCACGGCCTAAAATTTTAGCATAGCAAATAAGGAAGCTATTGATTAAAGTGAATGTTCACTGTACCAGGGATTATTCCTATGGGTGCAATATGATATAGACGCCCGCTTTTGATAAAATTAAGCACAGTCGTTTATATGTATAATAAACTCAAAATTAAATTTCACGACAATAGCTCCGAAAATAACGAAGTTATTGAGACTTTGCCGTTTATGATGTACTATATGATACAGAGGCCTGAACCGGCTGAATGCAAGATATACAAACTGTTTAGTATATATGTACAAGCCTACATCCAAAAGTTCAACCCTGTACCTTTAACGGTCTAGGAGATGTTCACGGCGTTCCAGCCGGGCGGACAGACATACGGGCATGGCTATATGAAGTCGCCCCGTCGTGGTGATCAAAAATATATACATATATACTTTATATGGTTCAACGCATAGAAGGAACGTTGCACACCTCTGACCAAAATTTTTCAAAATTTATCCTTTTTCCAAGGTATAAAAAAATCATTGCCATTCTCGAAAAATTGCAAACCCTTTCCATTAACCTTCTCTTTGCCTTCGTTCTCAAATCATGTCGCCAAATTAATTACTCGGCGACATGCGAAAATTTAATTTTCTTATTGTGAGCACAAAAGAAAGAAAGCAGGAAAAATGAAAATTAGAGAAAACTGAAAAAAGAGAGTCATGCTTACTCGAAAAATCTTTGTTTTTCACAGTTTGTTTTTTGTTTCCCTCTCATGTTGTTCTGCTTATTATTTATTGTTGTGCTTTGTTTATTGTTTGCGCTTAATGTTTGAGATGGGTTATTGTTATTGTTATGTAGGGAGCTGAATGTATATTGTACATAGGAGTAAAATGAGCCAACTCATGAAGACTGACAAAACATGTGATTAAAAGTGAAAGCATTTTTGCTAATAATGGTGAGAATATAAAATGTAATCTAAATATAGAATAATGGTTTATGTACTATATTATTGAATATAAAGCAAGCATTTTGTTCAATTCAACTGAAAGTTGTTTTTTTTTTAAATTTCTGAATTTTAATTACTGTGTCTATTAGGAACACTTTTTTTCTCCCTTTGAGTTTAATTAAAGTTTATGCAGTTTAACAAAATTCTCAAATATATAATATCATACTAGCAAGATATAAATTAGAAACATTGTTCTTAAATAATATTAGAAAGAATTGTCTTTAAATTCCCGAATATGCTAAAATTATTTAAAGGTTTTAAATTTGTTATCTCTTTAATGTCTTACGGTCGCTTTCATATTATGTGTTCATTAACTCAACAAAAAGTCAATTGACCTCCAAAAACTAATATACAAAGTGGAAAGGTTTTACTATAGTAGTAAAATTATAATAACCATTAGAAGATGTGGGTATATAAAGTCAATATCATGCTGACCAAAAATAAGTATCACGCCTAAAAAAAAGAAACAAGGGAAAGTCGGTCAACATTTCTTTTCCATTTAGTCAAAAAGCTTGACCACAGCACTCTGCCACCACTCACTCAATTAAGACACTGAACACAGAATTAAATTAACTGGTCGGTACCCCCAAAAGAGTCATAATATGGTCCTGCTTCTCCGCCTCCCGGTCCTGATGGCCATTTCCTTGTGGCCCCATTTGTCCCTCCCTGTCTTCCTTAACCATTTTAGTTGGGTTGTGTACAGAAAACATGCAAATGCAAACAAATGAGGCGAAGGCAACTTCAAGTCTCGAGTGAGAATGAAGACTAACAATAACAAGTGGCTAACTAACCATCAGTCTTATCAATAGACCAAGTCGGGCATAAAGTGCCACGATACCATTATTATCAAAGGGAAAACACGAAAAACACTAAAATGGAGAGTGTACATAGGAATAACTAAACTCTCTTACTAATTTTCGGTTCCAATTGCAATAATGGTATAATAATTTTGTTCAGAAGTCTGCAACGCATAAAAAGAAGATCTCCAACAAGATAAAGTAGTTGTAGAGTAGTAGTAGAGTTCAAATAGCCATGTCCGTCGGTCTGTCCGTCTGGATCAGCGCAAACCCTCCTAGACCGTTAGCCTTGTATATGATCACAAAGTAACAAAAAAACTTTCAAGAGTATACAAATTTCGGAGCCATCGAAATTAGCTCTCTGGTTTTTCGTTTTATGAATCTCCTATTGTGGATCATAAACTTGCTTAGATGTGTCAATATGTGTAATAATCTCAACAGCATTACGCAGTTGTTATATTTACATTTGTATTTGGGAGTGAAAAGTAAGGGCTGAGCTTTCACTTAAGCGGCTTTTAGAATTTTCTATTTGTCCTAGCCCACTGTCAATTCTTTGCTTAGACAAATGGCAAAAAATGTGCCCAAAATTTCTCTTAGTCGGAGCTTAAAAAACAAGAGCAAAAAAAAAATCCAAATTTCAGCTCTGTAGCTCCTACTGTCTATAAACTATAAAATTGAATAATAATTCCATTCTACACATTCTAGAATGTGAGGATGCTTTGTACCAAATCAAAGCCCTATGAAATTTTCGTAGGATATAATTTCAATTTGGTTTCTTATTTCAAGAGACAAATTTAATACTCTCGTGTTTTTCAAACACTAAAAAGAATTATACGTAAATATTTGAGCAACTAAATAGCCCTAATACTTTTCTGGTTTTAAAGTGCCCAATGGTAAGTTCCATTCCATTTTCCAATTTTCCTTCCCGCCCTGTTTTGCAACAGCCCACACACTTTTCCTGAATCTATGTGCATTTCATTTGGTTGCATTTTCTATCAAATTGATTTCATGCTCAAAAATCTCTCTTTACCTTTTGAAATTTACATTTTTATTCCCATTTCTCATTCCCTCATGATGTTCTTGTTGTTGTTGTCGTCAAATTAAATATTAAAATCAATTAAAGCCCTGGAGCTTAAAATACATACAGCAAAAACTTTCAACCTGTGACAAAAATGAATAACATCCAACAAATACATCCAAACAACCAGCCAACCAACCAACCAGCCAACCAACCGGCAATCCAAGCCTGCTCCTCCATCCATCCCATCCTCATCTTCATCCTGGCTGACTCAACATGGATTTTGTTTATTTTGTGGTCTTATTTTTTTTTTTTTTTTTTGTGCGTGCTTTACTCCGCTTCTGTGGGGAATTTCGCTCTGTGTAATGAGAAATTGCAGCTTGCAGCAACGACGACTGAGCCGAATGATTAAATTATAAATGCAAAAAGCAAACAACAAATATGTAAGTAAAGCATTAGAGTAGAGGCAGCTGCAAGCTTAATAAGTGAATCGAAATTATAGTTATGTATTTACATTTGTCACAGCCCTATAGGAGGGTGAAAATATGGCCCCCAGAAATCCGAATAATGTTTATCCCCTAAAGCATATGAATTCTTGATTTGGGCGAAGTGCTTCAACCTTGCCGAGATATCTGTCCTAATTAGCACTTGAACCGTGAATGCGTACGAAAGAAAGTATCATTTAAAAAGAAAGATGAAGTAGGCTCTAACATATTTACATTATTTTTGCTTCTACTAAAATAAAGTTAAAGGCAAAAGTTCCTCTCCGATGAGCTACACTCTATTTGGAAACATTGTGTCTTCTTCTTTATAATTATATAATTATTTACATTCATAGTTGGAGATCAAGTATCACATAAATCTTATGTACTGAATAAAGAGATAAGTCCATTTTTACTATCGACCATGATCCTACAAATTCATAAATGAATACTAAAATCCTAAGAGTTTTAGTACCACATTTCTTACATTCAGTTTTTTGTTATGTCCAGACATTTTTTAAAATTCGTATAAACAATAGATGTGCCAAAAACTGAGGCACCATTATTAAAATGTTAATATATTGGACCCGAGTTCGGTCTTGTCTCAAGGAGTTCGTGGCTCTATAGCAAGGATGGCCACGTAGTGGCTCTTTTGGCTCCCGTGGCTCTTTACCGGCAGAGGCTGGGCAGAGAAAAAGGTCACTTTTTGGTCGAACTTGTAGACAGAGGGACGGACAAGTCCCGAATTTTGCGGAGAGGGGGAAAAAAGGTCGCGATCTCGAGCTCGCAGCTTGTAGGCAGAGAGACGGACAAGCACCGAATTTTACGGAGAGGGGGAAAAGGGTCGCGATCTCGAGCTCGCAGCTTGTGGGCAGAGAGACGGACAAGCACCGAATTTTACGGAGAGGGGGAAAAGGGTCGCGATCTCGAGCTCGCAGTTTGTGGGCAGAGAGACGGTCAAGTACCGAATTTTACGGAGAGGGGGAAAAAGGGACGTGATCTCGAGAACACGACAAAAACAACCCTTATTTTCTAGCTCGCGATCGCGACCTTTTTCCCCCTCTCCGTAAAATTCGGTACTTGTCCGTCTCTCTGCCCACAAACTGCGAGCTCGAGATCGCGACCCTTTTCCCCCTCTCCGTAAAATTCGGTGCTTGTCCGTCTCTCTGCCCACAAGCTGCGAGCTCGAGATCGCGACCCTTTTCCCCCTCTCCGTAAAATTCGGTGCTTGTCCGTCTCTCTGCCTACAAGCTGCGAGCTCGAGATCGCGACCTTTTTTCCCCCTCTCCGCAAAATTCGGGACTTGTCCGTCCCTCTGTCTACAAGTTCGACCAAAAAATGACCTTTTTCTCTGCCCAGCCTCTGCCGGTAAAGAGCCACGGGAGCCAAAAGAGCCACTACGTGGCCATCCTTGCTCTATAGAAACACGAGATTCGAATGGAACTATATGAAACAAAATATTTTTAAGGTAACTGCCGTAAACTTTAACCATGGAATGCTTAAGCTAGAAATAAAATTCAGCCGAAATTCTTTTGGATACTTTTTACTTTTGCCTTTGCCATTCTCCTCATTTTCTCACAGAAAAAATATGAGCAAAGACAGAAGTTTTCTTCTTTGAACTGCGGACTGCGACTCTTTTTTTTGCTCGCCTTGGTGGCAATTTAAAAGCGGATAATAAAAACGGATTTACAGTTATAAGTACAAACACACAGAGGGAGAGAACGAGAGACCTCAACCGTGACCCCAACAAAGCCCTATCCTTAATGCCGTAAAGCAAATAAATGTGTCGAGCCAGCGAGCAAAAATCCGTTAAAATAAATATAGAACACGACCAGCACTCGCCACTCTGAAAATCCAATTAAGGGTAAAGCAAATTGTAGCCTTGAATTTTCTTCGATCGTTTCCCTGATATCATCTAAGTTACTTAAGTAGAGCGCCCAATTTAATAAGATACTTGGGGCAAATACATACTTAAGTAAGCGATAAGTGGTGAGCGTGTGGGTGGTGGGGGAAAATGGTTAACAATCGCCTTTGTCGCATTGTCAATGCGACAAGTTGACGAGTTTTTTTTGCCGACCAACCCACCAACCTTTAGTCCATTGAACAGTTGCATTGTCAGCAGCAGCAGCATGTAACATGCACAACACAGACAAAGACTAAAGATGATAATAACACATATTTCGTGTGTGAGTGTGTGATACCCTTGATGTAAAGGGTACACGTAAAGTGGATAACTGTTAAAAACTGAAAGCCCTAACGAACAGTAATAATAGATTTCCTTAGGTCCAAAGTACTTAAAAAATTACAAGATGATATTTTCCCAAGCCCGATCTCCTAAAATAACCGATTTCATCTCCCGAAATCTATATTTAGAACTGCCACTGGCTTCGAGTCATAGAAAAGTAAAGTATTATGACTTCGTAGCTCTTCAGTTGGTCTTGAGATTGCTCAGATTTTTTTTCTTTGATTGCAAAGAAAATAAAATATTTCTTCCTTTATAACTCTTTTGAATTGTGTTTCGCACCCGTTCTATCGATAGAAATTGGGGCCACCAGCCTGCCTCGTTGATTCGGTTTTATGTACATTATCAGCGTTCACATATCGACGTCATTGCACATTAAAATTGCACAGGCGACACAGTTAAGTGGGTGTGGGTGGCCAACACTGCAGGGTTGAAGGTCCTTCAGCACGTAAGTCTTTCAATCAGAGGGCATTGAAACGAAAATTCTGCGCTGCAGCGCAGAAAAGGAAGGAAATACATGCTCGACTGGCTGACTGAATGCCTCAGTGACTGAGTGAGTAACAAACTTACTAAGGGTCCAACCACCAAGGCTGTTTGCACAGGGCAAAAGCAAAGTAAGTGTATCAAATTCAAGCATTACCAGGAGATGTGCAAGCCCATCTCCTTTTTAAGTCTTAAGAAATACTTATGGAGGCACTTTATACTCAGTTGTTACGTTGTGGCTGAGTTTCATGCGGTGGCCTATAACATGGTTGGTACCCCATCTTGCTTGCACCTACCCTGCCTTGCCTGTCAGTTTCCCCTTTGCTTGCCAGTAAGTTTCTCTTTTTTCGTTCTGCCTTCTTTTGACGACTTTTTGCATACTTTGAACTTTGCCAATACATTAAAAGTATCAAAGTTTCCCGTTGACAAGGCAGCCACCATGAGGAAAAGAAGGATACTCTTTGTTTTAGGGTCAATTATATTATTCCAATCGGACATAAAAGAGAAAAGGATTTGCAATAAATATACATGTATCTTGATGGAGAAACAATAGAATAATTTTATTTAAAAACTAAAGTGAATTACTTTAAACCAGAGTGCTGGGGCTAACTTCGACCACGTCAAAGTTTGTATACCCTTGCAACTTTTTCGGTAACTCTTTCCGAACCTATAGCCATCAAAGTGGAACAGCGTTTTATCTACAATCTTAGCATAGGAAATCAAAGTCACTGTTTTCCACCGATCGTTCAGATTTAACAATTTTAAATATGTTACGCTTTTTATGACTGTTATAGTCAAATTAGATCGATTGATTTAGCATTTAGATATGTCATCCATCTTTCCAACAGATGATAATAATTAGTCTGCATCGATAGATATGGTGAAATATTTGTAGTATTGATAGAAATGGTAAAATGGCAATGCACAGACTTATGTGTTAATACATCTTATACGATATTTTATTGCCCCCGTCGACACATTTGAACATCACTTTGTTCATTAATTTATGTCAAGATTTATGGTCAAGTCATTGGCCATCAGAGAGAGAGAAATACAGAGAGAAACGACACCTGGAAGTAGAATCCACCAACAAGAGCATACTCAATGAACCGAAGCTAAAGTTCAAATCTATATTTAGTTTTTGCTTAGTCTCTCCCTCTCTCATTCTTAGGTTGCTGTTCATATTTTGCCCAACTCCCCTTTCTCGCTCTCTTATCCTTAAAGCACTTTATCAAACTGTCTGGCTATTAATAACCAACAGAAACGCTATCATTTCACCCATCTAGACACTTTCCTATTATACGATTCCCTGTATTTCTTTATCTGTGCATTTTCTCTTTTCTGTTAAAAGTGGGCCACTAAAATTTTCGGCCATTTGTCAATTCCTTGGAGCTACACCGTATTCAATTAAATATGGCAACCCGATGCCAATAAATTACAACAATGGTCACTAGAGGTGTAGATGTTACCCTAATGGAGGAGTGGAGGGCAAGAGAAGTGGGGAGAAGATGGCCCATAAATATGGCTAGTTACATTAGGGCCCAAATCGTGTTGTATATATCTACAAATTACCTAAATATTTAATAACAAAAGGTCGAAACAGGAACACGAATATTGAGGCTAAAATCGATTGAGACCAACAAGATTTATGCATCACGAAGAGGCCAAAAAGGAAAACTCTTTCGCCCCATCATAATTTATTTGTGATTTGTGAGAGAGAGTGGATAGGGGCCTCTTAACAATGCCAAACCAGAAAATGTAATTTCTCCCATCTTGCCCTTCAGTAATTTCCGTTCCATCCATTGTCTGGCAAATGCAAAACCATTTCGTTTCTGGTTCGTAGTCAATAAAATCAGATTTATTTCACTTACGGATTTTCGGTCATTACTTGACGAGCTTAAATGGATTTGTTTGTGAGAGTTTTTGATGCGAAGAGGAAGATTCCTTTCTTTTTGGGCTTCATTAATTCACTCAGCCAGGAAATTGAAAGTGAAACGCAACGGATGGCAAAATAATTTGTGCGACGTGTAGACCAAACAAAACAAAAACGATAATGTTAAATTTGAGATTTATACTGTTGTTTGCGGTGGCCCAAAACAAAAAACAAATGAGGGAAAAACGAGAACAGTTTCCCTTGAATTATGGAAAAGTGCGAATGACACTGAAATGCATTAAGCCCATAATTAATTTATAAAATAATATTCAAATGTTCTCAAAATGTTGCAGATAATTGTGTGATACTAAGTTTACTTAACAGACTCTTGAATTCTGTTATCTGTTATATAAATTATTGTGACCAAAATATTGTTTGTTGAAATTTCATATGCTTAGTTAAAGAAATAACCATTTTCATTATTCTCTTAAGGAAGAGATTACAACTTATGACTGAAAGTCTGTTGCCCACATAAATGTGTAACCAGTAAAAGTCAACTAGCTGTTACATCTGCTTCTGCTGCATAGTGCTATAACAAAAATCCAAAAGCTGTCGTGTAGGAAAACTATGTGTGGCGGCGGCCATGTCACAAGCTATTCAGAGTAATGTTTTCCAAGAGGGCCTAGAGCCCTAAACCATTAGATATGCAAAGTCAACACGGAGGCAAAAGTTTCTCCACACAGATACAACAGGACGTATGAGTAACTTACTATAGAAAGAAGTGATGTAGAAGTGATGGAGGGTTGTGCAACAATTTTACACCCTGATTGACTAAATGAACGGACAAACAGGAAAATAACTGTTTAATTATGGCTGTCTAGTTATGTGCGTGTATGTGATTGGGAGTGTGTGTGTGTATGTGCGCCCACAAATATCAAGGGGAACATATTTGTCATGCGCTACACGCACAGCCATAAAAGCGATACATTAAAGTCGTCATAAAGTATGTAAGAAACCAAAGAATATATTTTATATTACGATTATGATTGTTTTTGTCTATTTGAGCAAAATCTATTTGTCTATAGTCCAACGTCTAAAACATAAAATCTCGGTATATCTAGTGAAATCGATTAAAAAAATGTATTATTTTGATTCGACTAGTCGGTCATAGATTCGTATTTGTGAACTAATTCCATCTTCATTGTTTAAAGGAGCGAACGTTGCCGTATTTAAATAATATCTATAAGACTTCTAAATGTAGAGTTCTAGGCGTAAAGCCTAGTTTATCCGCCTCCAAATGTAGGGAATACCCAAGTCGTTGCCACTTTTTAACATGTACATATTTACAAGACGAATTTCCGAGTTGATTTGACAGTTGAGAGAGCATGGAATATATTTTCAATTTGAATTATAACTACACCAAAAGTTAGAGTCAGAATCAAAACACGTAGCCAATTTGTTAGATTAGAATATATGTGCAATACGTCAGTCCTGTTTGCCTCCCCATTCCCCCACTCTGAATCTGTGCGAAAGGGCTCTTGTCTGCCGCTTGACATTTGTATAAACATTAAAAACGAGAAGGAAACGAAGGAATTTTCCTCTCTTCATATTATCCTGTCCTGGTGCTGTACTTGGGTTTTGTTTGTTATGCGCCCGAATGATTTTCTTTTTTGCTGAAATTGATAACCTTCTGTGTGTGTCTGCTGTGTGTGTGCGTGTGTTTTTATATATAAGAGTGACTTATGACAAATTAAAGATGTGTCAGCCGACTCCCTACTCACAGGGAGCAACAAATACACATATTTTGACAAGAAATATTCTTGTTTCCTTTGCGACTGTGGGCTGTTTCCCTCTACTTTTTTGAGCAGTCAGGCGGCAAAAGATAAGATAAGAAGAACACTTCATACTTTCATTGTGAAAATAAACAATAACGTTTTCATTTTAATTATTATACTGAAACCTTTTATATGCGGCAACACATCGCATCACTTGAAGGCATCCCTTTTTGTATGTCGTGCAACGGTTTAGGGTATATCAAGTTAAGGGTGAGCCACAGAGAATGAGGCACTGAGTTAGAGAGCTAAAACTGAACAGTGAAAACGATTTTTACTTTGCTTTGCACAGTTTACATTTTGACGCGGCGATCTTTCAGTGTTTAAACTTATCTGCAATTAAATCTTCTTTTCTTCTTCTTTTTAATCATTCTTCTCACTTTATCATCTAGCACTTAAAATTTTTCGCAAAAGAACATTCTCATTTGCAGATTAAGTGCTTATTCTCAAAACTGAAATATGCCAATGATATGAGTCTAACAAAGCTTAAGACAAAAAATTCATAAAAAAAGAATGGAAAAGAATCAATGAAAAATTGCTCCAACGAATGAGAAAAATTTAAGAACTATTTACTTGTAGGGTATTTAACCATTTGACACTCTCCCATGCGACATTTTTCCCTGTTCAGTCTTGTCAAAAACTTATCAGGAATTTCATTAATGTCAAAAAAGATATTCAATTTCAGCAGCCTCGGCACAAAATATTTTTCGGTGTTTTTGTTTGTTCTCCCCGTTGGTTGTTGTTATGGAATTTTGTTAAAGTTTGGTGTTTTTGTTTTTTTTTTCGCTTTCTTTCGTTGGCACAAACAAAGTGCAAACAAAATAAGTAACATGCAACATGGTTGACGAAGCGGAACAAAAAACGGGCGAATGACACATGACCTACAGCATTTTCTTTCCTTTCCCTCTCACATTTTCATCGTTGGTGAAAAATTTTTATGACTTGCTTTTGCAAGTTCCTGCAAACATGTCAAACGAGGTTGGAGAAGGCCAAAAGACGATGGCTCGTGTGTTTGTGGGGGCGGGGCTGGAATGGGAAGAGGTATCTGCCTTTGCCCAATCAATCATTGCCAACTACGTTTAGCGCATAATTTGCACAAAATAAATAAGAAGGAGGCAAACAAAAAAATGTATTTTTAACACGCAATGGAAAAAATTCGCCCATGAAAAGCGAGAAGCTCCTTTAAAATCGCTTTTACATGTTTGGATCGGTGGGTGGAAAATGAGAATGAAATTAAATAATTGTAAGCGGATAGTTTTCTTAAGTCAGCTATTCTTTGAAATAAAAAACCAGTAAAAAAGGTAAATGAAAAAACAGAGAACGGGAAGTAGAGAGGTCATCTTTATTTAATAGTCACCTATATAGAAGGACGCGCGGTGCGCTCCTCAAATGGATGTGTTTAACAAAGTGAGTTGTTAAAATCCCATTCAAATGTTTGTTTACGCAAGCATGTTATCCATTTAAGTACATTACCGAAATCATCCCACTGCTTCATCAAATAATCTGTACAACATTTTTCTACAAATTTGGTGAAATTTTGTGGTAAAGATGACTCAGAGATTGTCATGGTAAGCCATCATGAGTCGACAATTTGATATGTTACTTGTCTGTTTATGCGAAAGAGATGTCATTCGTAAACTGAATGTCCATTTCATGACTAAAGCAAAGCATCCAAAAACAGCGCACTGATTTGAGATTCTAACATTGTAGTTTTTCGTTCCTAACTATTAAAGATAATAATTTGAGTACATATAATATTTAGTACAATGTCGGTAAACTTTTTAAGGCTTTGATGGATCTTTTATGCCTTTCTTATGTCATGTTTCGCAACTTTGCTCACTTTGTTAATACTAAAAGGAAAAACAACTAACGGCGGCCACAATATAATTACATTTTTTAGCCTAAGTCAGCGCAAAAGAGACAAACTAAATATCATCTTTGGTTATTTCGAGAATGTGATTTCTCTACTCGCAAAAAAGAAATGCCATCAATTATGTTTTAAGTGAATTCTTGTTTTGGTCGTTTGCACCCTTAAAGCGTTTTCATAGATATTTAATTCAATTCCCCTCATAGGTTAATAATTAAAGTTCAATGATTCCATTTAAAATTAAACTCTTATTTAGTTAATACTTGGATACTTTTAAAGTGCTGGTATTCTTATTATCCAGTAGTCGAATTAAAACTTGTTAAGTTTTCTCAACAAAGTTCCTTATCCCATCAAAAAAAAAAATACCCAACCTCCACTTCAAAAAAGCGATACATTTTTTAAACAAGTGAAAACATTAATTTGCTTTTCTCATGACCCTCCTCCACATTGTTTATCGTGCTTTGAATGGATCCATTCATAATTTGTTTTAATCCCTATGCTCATCATCCGTCTGGCGCCTATTCGAATGCCACTTTATTAAATTGGGGCCTATGCAGCCATTAAATTGAAAAAGAAAAGAAAAAAATCTCTTGATTGCCATTGTATTTCAATATATATACATATATACATATATATCATATGAAATATATATGTATGAAAGAATATAATAATAAAATCAAATATGCCAATTTTTAAGCTGATTAGATGCAAATGACAGTGATAAAAAAGTAACAGAAAAGCAAAATCAAACTACACACAAACATTCACACCCCAACTCTCTTACTCAAAACCATACTCACACACATCGAAGAGAAGAGCCGAGATTTTTACGTTATTTTTATGCTAAAATCTAAAGGCGGAATATTACACACCCACACAGCGAATGTAAATTTTTTTTATTACAGTTTCTAGAAAAATAATTTGGAAATAAATATAAATATTTCAGACATTACCTTTGGCTTGTGTCGCGTGGCTTTTTGTTCTGTTTTTTCTTGTGTTGTTGCCTTTTGCCACTCTCAGCACAAATGTAGGCTACACTTTTTTATTTAATTTTTTTTTCGAACGCGCACTTTCCTTTTTTATGTTTAGTCTTCCGTTTTCTATACTTTTTTGCTTTGTTTGCTTATGGAGGAAGAGCCTATCGAACCATACACCTCGCTTGATTTGTGAAACTGGCCTCGTTTATTCTGTTGTGTTTAGGTTAAAAACCGTCTCTTCCCAACGGATGTTTTGGCCACTGTTAACTATCACATTGACTTTGGAACGTAGTGGGATCTGAAGTGAATTGAAAGTAGGTCTCCTTGGTTCATAGGAACGGAACATAAATTGAGTGTGTGCTTTGAGTACAACGAGACCAGGCAAGGCAAGGCTCAAATAAAAGCTTCAAATTTTCAAAGCTTTGAACCATAAATTTGGCGAATTTCCCCCTATTACCATACGTTAAGCTTGAAATACCTGTATAACGATTTGATAGGAAGCAACGGTTTTCTACAAATATTATGAAATAAAGACGCAAAGACTTCTTCTTGCTTTTAGTTTAGTTTCACTTGATCCTTGCAAAGTTCTAAAAGTGTAAAAGTCATCTACATATGGATACAATGTATTTACCTGTAAAGAAATTAAGAACAAAATTCAATTTCAAATTTGTGGTTACGTAAATTTATTCAAACAAACATTGAAACACAATAACAAAGTTTTCAACAGAAATATCAACCTTTTTTATAGCAAGCTGGGTTAGTTATACAGAAGGATGTTCTGTTAGTTAAATAAAAAACAGAAGAAAGGAAGGAGAGGAAAAGCTTTTGAAAGCTTTTTTCCTTAGTGCGACCATGTTAATAAGAAACATATATTTTCCTCACCATTAAGTAAGAGAGAAAAAGTAGAGTTTTCATTTATTTACAGATTTTGATAATTGTTTTTAGAAAAAAACATGCCAATTGAGTTAAGTACTACTTGACAAAAAACAAGAACGTGCTTTTGTATAAAGTTTAAGCTACTTTAGATTTTTTTTGGGATTATAGGAAGGCTTATTAGTAGAACAACAATAACAAGAACAGGTTGAATACGAAGTTATAACAACAACATTAACACCAACACCAACACTTAATATACACACACACACACAGAAGCACAAATAAAAGCTCGGCCATTATTTTTTATCAACTATTAATTAAATTTGGGCCTTAGAGTACACACACCAGTTGTTGTAATTGTTGTTGTAATTTTGATTTCGATTCGATTAAAACGAATTAACATCAAATTTAAAATCAAGATCCAAATTTTTCAAGGGATTTCGTCGAATTTTCTTGCTCCCATGATGATGATGGTGATGTGGTATGTGGATCTCCACTTCCGGCTCTTTTTTTGTTTTTTTTTTTTGCAATTGAATAAGAAAGAAACCAACAGATAAAAAGGAAAAGAAACAAACAACAACAAAAAGCACAATAATAAATACAATTTTGTTCGTTTTAATAGTAAAACCCCATTGATAAATGTGGCCAAAATAATTATTATTGTCGATATATAAGGATTAAATATATATGTGATGAAAGCAAATGGTATACGAGATAGTTATAGCATTCACATTCATATACACATTCACACAAACACGCAATGAGAAAACCCCCCCAAAAAAAATGAAGCACTCAAAAAAAAGAACAATTCAATTTATCAACAACACGCAAACACTTTTTCCGCATTTTTCCCCACTTATAATCTTGCGACTTTTCTGTGTGCGTATGTGGGTGTCTGTGCCTGAGTAGTGTGCATTTGAAGTTTTTTTTTTTTGCTCACATAAATTTTCAGCTAATTTGCGCGCACATTTCATAAGAAAACAAAAGGCAAACTTTTTAATCATACCATCCACACATTAACGAGGAGAGTTTAAAAAGTTTTCTAAGAAGTAAAGTTAATGAGCTAGTTATGCGTATTCAATAAAATGAAATATTATAGAATCGGGCAAGTGTTTTCTTTGTAGGTTTTGTTTTGGAATTGATTAAGTTCCTTAGTGACGAAACATAAGAATGTTTTTATCTTATTGTTAGATGTCAATAAACTTATATTAAATTGTAAAAAATTATATTAAATTTATTCATGAAATGTGTGTTTTATTCCATTTTTATACCCTTGCAGAGGGTATTATAAAATTGATCAGATGTTTGTAACGCACAGAAGGAGACGTTTCCGACCCCATAAAGTATATATATTCTTGATCAGCTTGAGAAGCTGAGTCGATATAGCCATGTCCGTCTGTCCGTCTGTCCGTCTGTCCGTCCGTCTGTGCGTATGCGTTTTACTCAGCCATCTTAAGAGATATCGGGTTGAAATTTTTTTTGGAGACTCTTTATTACCTGTGTGAGATAAAGTATGAAAATCATTGGGATCGGACTACTATATCATATACTGTCCGTCTGTCCGTCTGTCCGTCTGTCCGTCTGTCCGTCCGTCTGTGCGTATGCGTTTTACTCAGCCATCTTAAGAGATATCGGGTTGAAATTTTTTTTGGAGACTCTTTATTACCTGTGTGAGATAAAGTATGAAAATCATCGGGATCGGACTACTATATCATATACTGTCCGTCTGTCCGTCTGTCCGTCTGTCCGTCCGTCTGTGCGTATGCGTTTTACTCAGCCATCTTAAGAGATATCGGGTTGAAATTTTTTTTGGAGACTCTTTATTACCTGTGTGAGATAAAGTATGAAAATCATCGGGATCGGACTACTATATCATATACTGTCCGTCTGTCCGTCTGTCCGTCTGTCCGTCCGTCTGTGCGTATGCGTTTTACTCAGCCATCTTAAGAGATATCGGGTTGAAATTTTTTTTGGAGACTCTTTATTACCTGTGTGAGATAAAGTATGAAAATCATCGGGATCGGACTACTATGTCATATATTGTTAAATAATCATTAAATGTGTTTTGAATTCAGTAGTTTGAAAAATATTTGAGCATATTCATAATACGACAACTAATGCTGTTGATGTATGAAATTTCACTTTTCTTATCGAATTAAATATAATAAAGAACTGCAAGGGTATATAAACTTCGGCAAGGCCGAAGTTAACTTCCATAGCTCGTTATGTGAAAAATTGGTAGCTAGTTTGAACTCAATATTGAATACAGATTTTGAAAAAGTTTTTAATAATAATTCAATCTCAATCATTGTTGAAGTTATTTCGATCTAACCAGAAAAGTCTTCATCCACCTTTCGCAGATGGAGTAAAAAAAAGTTTTTCCTTTTTTTATTTTGTCTGCCTGTGCTGAGCTTTCTTGTGATGGTATAAGCATTTATTATATAAAGTGAAGTGGAATTTCTGAACTTAGTTGGGAGTTGGTGAAGTTGTTCGTTAGCCAATTGACTATATGCCTTAAAGAAAAAAAAGAAATATAAATTTTGCCAGGTGGCTCAAAGATGGCAGCAAATAAAATCAGCTTTTATTTATATTGAAAAAGTCAAAGATTGCCCTAACAATTCTCAAAAACTTTTATTTATTGGATTGCACTAAAAATTCACTTCGAATTTTTTTACGAATACAAAATACTACTTTATTGTATTGTAAAATTATGGTTTTAAGTTAAAAAAACAAAAATGCCAATATCTAAACAGATGAAGTTTTGTTTTAAGTAGAATTGATAGAAACTGGAAGGCTTCAAGTTAGTTTTGCTGAAATTATGTGTACTCAAATTATTAACCACTCAATTATTGTATCAGATAGCTTACGAGCTTAAGCCATTAACAAATAAATAACTTAATAACGTTGAGTCACCTCATAAGCCGTAACAACTATCTATAAACTAGCCCAAAGCTTTTTATACTAAAATTTCACTTAAATACTTGAAATGTGAATTGGATTTTCCCAAAGCTCATTGTTCCCTACACATTTAACACTTAAAGTGAAAAAGTTTTATACGCTTTCAACAAAAAAATATATATGTATACATATATGTAACAATTTTAATAAAAGCCAAAAACTCTAACCATTTGCCTAACTTTTCTTTACCCTCACTTCAGTAGTGTATTTGCTTTTCTCTTTCCTATGGATCTACCGCTAAACATTGCTTCATATGCAAAGAGCCTTAGGTTTAGCTATGTTCAGAATTTCATTACCAAATTAGCCAAGGAAACTCCATGTATGTATTTACGTGTACATATACTATATAGCTTTATACATATATAAAATTTCCATTTTCTGGGCTTTCTTATGCTTGGGCAGGCAATAGAGCACCCGCAGTCAAACAGACACACCCACAAGTGAAGTCTGCTAATGGTTAGACTTCTCTGAGACATCTACTTTCCCTATGCCCCTTTACGCCAAAATAAATAGTAGTCTAAAATAAAATTAAAGTGGACTCAGAAAATCCTGGGTTCATGTTTCAGAAAATCTATGTCGTTAACCAATTATAATGGTGTAAAATAGTTATATGGCCTATTAGATTTTGGTCATAGACCTTGTTTGAGTTTTTGCAAAGCAGTTAAACATTTTGCCCCGATGTGCTTTATTCGCCTCATGATTATTTGGAGGTTTCACTTCCTAGAAGTGTTTCCGTTTGTTTTAAGTAATTTAAGTAATGGTATAGTTAAAAGCATTGTTGTTGCTTTATTTTATTTAATTAATTATCAATCTTAAATTAAAAGTAGTGATTTGAGTTCTGTTCTTGTTTTAGTAAATTGCTTTTTCGACATGGCGTTTAAAGATAAAGCAATTACATTATGCTGGTTGCAATACTTTTGTTTTATTTTGTTTTTGCATTAAAGTCCTATCTAGCCCACTGTGCCCTGTCGGTTGGTCTGCCTGCCTCAACGGCAGTTCGGTGGACCTGCTAAACTTATAATCAGTTACGTCTTTTTTCTTCTCTTTTTTGTGTTTTGTTTATCTGGGGTGGGCACAATTATTGCCAAATTTCCTGAAACACACACACAAAAACATAATCAAGTTAATTGCATGAAGAATGTTATGCTTAAGCAAAGTGAAACACATATAGCAAGAGGGGACAACAAAAGAATGGTGTCGGCAAGGAAGCCATCACATCCATCCCGTATTCGTCACGCTAACAAGGCAAGTGAAACCAACCAATCGAAGACTATAATATTACCCATTATAAGTATAGAAACCAATTTGCGTTCTGGGCGAAACGTATATGGCCAATTCATTGCCATATATTTATATGAGGATATGCATAAAGGCGAGAAGTGGCGCCAAGTTTATTGTCATGGCGTCGCAATACATAATGCTACCAATTTTCTTCCTTTTTTTTGTCCTGATTCCGTCTCACTCTCTCGCTCTTGTATGGTGTTTTATGTTTTATGTTGGCGCTGCTGTGCGCTGTTGCTGTTACTGTTTGTCGTTCTTAATACTGGATATAATACAATCAATTTCCGCTTTGTTTGTTGTCAAGAAAAAGTTGAATGTTAAGAGGTGGCGAGGATACCCCGACATAAAGTGTTTTGCCTTTGTGTACGCTTTACTTTTTTTTTTTGCTCGGTATTGGCATAAAAACGGAAGCAACAGCTACTAATATAGCGTATACTTAATATTTCCTGCAACCTTCCTCAGATCTAAACCAAACAGTACCAAAGTACACAAGATTTTTTAATTAAATTTTCGAGAATAATCATAATCATTAGCTTCTTCTAAGGCGATAAGACACAATGGCTCCATACTAATTTCCCCCAGGGACAATCGGCTTTTGTCTATTTATGTGTTTGTGTGTGTGTAAGGCAAAGAATATAAAACTGTTGCCCCCCGCCCATATCCGCCTAAAAGTAGGCTACGTCTAGATAGAAGAATATCGAGAACATGTCCTGTTTTGTCGTGCCACAAAATTGTTGTCAAAATGGAATTCTATTTTTGGTAAAGTAGATTTGACTCTGCCCGATTTGTCAAGTGGAACCAAAAAGTTTGTTGACTTACCCAAAAGCAAAACGGGAACACAAACAAATAATTAAGTTATAAGTGAAAATATTGTACTTTGTATCTACCCTATTAAAGTAAGATGTTGAGCAGATGGTCACCTGCAAAATACACTTCGAGCAAATTAAAGTGGTCTCCTTCATTCAAATCTTTGAAAGGTCTTTCTTACAGACCACATGATCTAGGTGTTGATACGGAGAGGCGGATAGCGCAAGATCGACTCGGCTGTTTACAAATAATAAAAACAATCAAACATTTTTTTTATTTATATTTGTTAGTATGAATTTAAGTCTAC
This sequence comes from Drosophila paulistorum, assembly GCA_018152135.1. Classification (NCBI taxonomy): domain Eukaryota; kingdom Metazoa; phylum Arthropoda; class Insecta; order Diptera; family Drosophilidae; genus Drosophila; species Drosophila paulistorum. The sequence continues at coordinate 51,857,529 of JAECXG010000822.1, read as the reverse complement.
AGGCAATCAGCTGAGGCGCTTCACATTTTTTAAATAATCTTTGTGACATTCAGTTGGGCCCAAATAATAACTCATTTTTAAGAAAATTTAATAAAAGTGTCAAATTTTAAAAAGAAACCAATTCTATTTCTGTGTCAACTGTAAATGTCTTTTTCCATATTTTATGTCCATAAATGTAATAAATAATCACAGTCAATTATTCAAAGCTGGTGAAAAAAGAAAGGGATCCATTTAGATTAATACCCAAAACGAGATATCATGCGAATATATTGTGCATATTTTTTACCAGTGACAAATGCGAAACGGAAGAAAAGACAGCAAATGTGTCCAAGTGAGCGTATGTGTGTATATGTGAGCAAGATTCTGGGTGTCTGTATGTGTTTGACTAGTATTGTTGTGCTTGATAGACGTCATAAATTATGTTGGTGTACCCCATATCAATTGCCATGGTATAATAAATTCATAAAGCGAGAAATAAGGAAGAACCTAAAAACATAGGAATAAGCCTATTTGTGAATGAAATTTGTTATTGAAAAGAATTTAGTCAAGAGGAAAAGAGGAAGTCGTCGTGATAAGCTGAAACAGTGTACACAGATAGATATGCAAAAAACGGAAAAGATAGAAAAGAACATGAATATAAACAATTTCTTTATATGTGTTAACAGAAGCTATGTATAGTTACGTTTAAATTAAATTTTTAAATTTCTCTATCTTAACAAATTTTTCTGTTTTTTCTTTCCTGTCCAGTCAATAATCGGTAGGCATGTTTGGCCAAAATGAATATATTGTAATCGCATATAATTTAAGGTGAGCAAATACATAAAGTCATTTATGTAAATCTTTTGAAATATAAATAGAATGCCAAAATGCTAGACTTAGCACAGTGATTCAGTTTATTTTAAAATTTTGTATGTTCAATGTAAACAAAACTGATTTTCCTGAAGACTTTAACAGCTTGATTTTGTTTTAGGGTCGGCATATATCTCGGCATCCTGCCGTGTTCTAGACTATTCTAAAAACACAAGTGTTTCGAAAACATGTGTACTATATCTGTTCTAATCTCTACCTAGCTAGTTAGTTGTATGTAACAGGCGCTAAAGTAATTACGGTGTGTAATCCTAGACATAGAACTTCATATCATTGGATCAATATAATCTTTTTATTAAAAAACTTGTTTATTAAAAAATAAATAAAATAAAATAATAAATAATGAAATAAATAAAATGAAATGTGACTATGACTATGATATGGCTATTATATAGTCATCCGATTTTGATCAAATTTGGAATACAAAACTAATAAATATTAATTTTTATGATAAAGAAAAGTCAAACGGACAGGCAAACCGACAGAGGGATATGGCTATATGATCTCGTTTCATATTGCTGATAAAGAATAAATATACTTTATTTGCTCGGAGATGCTTCCTTCTATCTATGCGTTGTACATACTTCACTCTAAAATAATATACCCTTTTTGGAAGGGTATACTGAAGTGAGGCTTCCTCAGCTCCAACTCTTCAAGACTCAAACCCAGCGAACAACTGTCAAAATTTATCATTCTCATTTTGGAGCGACGACGACGACAAAATGCTCGTGTGGGCCATTTAAATGTGGAATTTTATCATATTATATCGCTTAGGCGCCGCTGGTCTCTCTTTTTGGATGGCCGGAATTGTTGTTGGTTAAATAATCAAATAACATTTGGGCACGCATTTCGGACAGCTACAACAGCAACAACAATAAAAATGAGTACAACTTTTATGCATTTCTTTCGTGTAAATATGCCAAACACAATAGTTCATTCCCAAATGAATAAACACAACTGACCGAGCCCAAAAAAACCAACCAACTCCCAACCAGCTCATACTCTTCAATCTCAATTTCCCAGCACTAGCCTATTTTCATAATTTTTTTCCTTCTTTTTTTTCTGGGCAAGGCCAAAAAAGTATTTTAAGCCAAAACATTTCATTTCATTCCATTTGGATGTTCCGTCAGTCAGCCAAATTAAAATGAATGGGAGGGTTCACCAAGGCGTATACGTGTTATTGAGACGACGGCCAAATGAGCTGTGAACGTTTTGCCAGAACTGCTGCGACTGTTGCTGCTGCTCCTAAATTTGAAATTTAATGTTCCTTACAAAAAATTTATGTTTTTATAAGGTATTGATTTCTTCTCTGTGGTATACTATTGAAAATATAAGCAAAGGGAAAAATCAACAGCATAAACCATGAATATGTCTGAAATTTTGAATTATTTTGTCATGCTAGTTTGTTTGATTTAAAGATAAATGTTTTGGACACTCAACGGTAAAAATTGGGTTTTATTAAAAACTTGTTTAAACGAATTTTACTCAAAACCTCGTACTCAATATCTTAGAAGTATTTAATGAATTGCAAACAATTACACGCACGTGGCTTACTTGTCGATTTCATCAACCACAAGAAGCCAAAATGTACGATTGGCCAGCTGGATTGGCCACACCTCAAAAGCAAACTAAGAATGGTACAGCTTATATCATAAAAAGCGGTAGTAAAGTTGGAGGAAATCATTAGTTCAATAAATTGAATGCCTGTCAAACTAAAACACCTTATTTGCACTCAATTAGGACATCATTAGCTATGGACAATTAACTGGAAACACGAGACCAACAAGAAAAAAAAAATCCAAGATGAAATTACATGCAACAGGAAACACTAAATGTAAATCTTTTCCTATACATGTAATAATTGTTTTTTTTTTTTAATTCTTTGTTCTTTATTTAAAATCTATCCAGGGGACAATTATTTAATTTGATTAAACATTAACATAAGGGAAAAATAATAAATGTGATAATACATAAACAAATAAATTTATTTGATTAGACATTAACATTTGGAAGGACTGATTAAGACAATGTCAGTGTGGAGGCTTAGGGGGCTGCTCAGCTCAGCCGGAAAGGTAGATCTAGTTGGTGGTGACGTTTAAGCCTTCTGGTGTGTAAGCCAATAAGTTGATCGCTCATGGTTACTTAGTCGCTCAATATAGTTTTTCGCTTTGTTCCGGATACCCTCGAGTACCGTCTCCACCTCCGGTGCACGGTGTAGGATTTTGTTTGACATAGAAAACGGTGCACCTGTTACCACGCGCAGCAGCTTGGATTAAAAGCTTTTTTATTTTATGAATGTTGAAGGCGCTAGCTGTGCCCCATAGCTGAACTCCAATTGATTACAATTTATGTAAAATATAAAACTAAATGGAACTGAATTTAGTTTAAAATTAATACCAAGCTCAGTCTGCAAAATTTTTCATCAGGAGAACACCTTTCGGGGCCATCATCCCCCAATTTCTTTTATTTAAGTCATAATTGTTTATCTTCATTACTCATTTGCCCCACACCTCCCTTGGTTCATTTATTTGCTTATCATCTTCAGCTATGAGTGTTTTTTTGTCCAGGATTTTATTTATGAATTTTTGCATATTTTTGTTTAGATTTATTAAGGATAAAGCTGACAGTTTTATGGCTAATTTGTAAGGTAATTTTTCAAGGCGTGGTCGCAAGACATATGTATGCATGATTTACATATATATACATTTCTGTTAGTGTGTGTCCTTTGTATTCGGTCTATGGTTTATGTGATGAGTTATCATCAGCATTTCTTAATTAGCTCAAAGAGACAGACGAAGTGACACAGAATATTCAATTTATTTTGAGAAACACAAAGGCCCACATAGACAGAGGGTGACACACGCACAAACTCCAAGTCGATGTGTCTACGTGTTTGTCATATAAAATTAAAGTCACACTCAAATGCTGTCATGACAAATCTACAACTTGAATAAAATATATAAAAAAGTTTTTTAACGAAATAAAAATGGAAGTTTAGATTGCCATTTGAAGAATGGCAGTGTCACTTCGGATGTGCCAAAATTTTAACTTTCAAGCTGTGAGCAAGAGATCAAGGTTACCAAAATATTTTAGTTCAAAGTACCACTTCGGAGTCCCAAAAATGAAAAAGAAATATCTGTTAATTTTAATAAGGATCTGAGAACTATTCTAACAACGGGAACTTCACATGGACAAGTTGCCAAATTTGGAGTTCGACCAGCTCTAACTGGGTAGAGGGCAGTTCACCCTCGGTTAGACCCAGCTTTCACACACATATATTCTTTCATTGTCAGATATGTAATAAAATTTCCATAAATGAAATGAAAATAAAACATTTTTTTCGCGATTTTTTAAATGCTTCAAGCTCAACTTGCTTAAAATGCTGTTTGATATTTGCTTGACAGCTGGCTAAGAGATTTGTCGTAAAGTTTAATACCAGCTTAGAATACAAAAAAGTTTGTTTGAAAATGTTCTATCATTAAAATTAATTTTTTTTTGGCTTGTTTGCTCTAATTAGGTAAAGGTTTCCTTTTATCCTCCTGCACATCATTAAAATTAAACGGAAAAAGAAAGCATTCATCAAGTGCTAATTGGCCTCCGCTCACACGCTTTCCCTTGTTTTTTTTTTTTCGTTTTTCCACCAAAAATTTCACAGTTGCGTAGTTTCATTTTTCCAACTAAAGCGAAGCGAGGTCTTGCATAAATTTATATATGTGTTAAAATTAAAATGAAATAGAAATTGCTTAGCAATAATCATAATTTGTGGCATTAACTTATTCTCTCCCCCCCCCCTCCACACACATACACACACACACATCGCATCGCTCTTCCCCCTTCGGTTATTTTCCTTCCGTTTTTATTTTGCTGATAAAGTGTCGCCTGTGCAATTTATCAGCGCAGTTCACATACCTTGGGGATTCGCTTTTAGGTTGGAAATTCAGACGCGAGGAGAGTTGTTAAGTGAATGGGACAGGGACGGATCTACAAAAAAGTTTCGTGGGTCAGATCGAGAAATGGGGACTAAACAAAATTAAAAATGGACATGTTATAAAGTTTTGCGAATAGACTTTGAAGTTTAAAATTTCGGACACCCTCTACATTCACCTGGATTCGTCCCTGGAATGGGGCAAAGCCGTGGAAAGCTGGTGGAACAGAAAATGCTGCACCTGCCTTTAGGGAGAACACGTTTTGTTAATTTATGAGTCATGATGTGGCTTACAGTTTCCATTCCTCCGCCACCTCACCGCCTTAGCCCATTCCAATTTTTCTTTCTTTGTCGCCTTTTTTCTTTTCTTTGGGATTTTATTATTTGCCTGGGCAAAGAAAATGCAAAAGTTTATCTCAAAGAGAAATAATATAAAAAATTATTTCGTGGTTTCGCGTTCAACTCTGAACTCAACCAAAAAACATTTTTATCAACTTTTCCGAACCTAAAACAGCAAACAATTTTTTTTTAGGGTGCTACATTAAGTCGTAAAAAAAATGGTTGCAAAATAAGAAATTTATATATCAATCACCATAGTCTAAAAGATTTTCACAATTGCCGGAAACTGGAAATTAAAATTGCTGATACATAAGGTAAAGTTAAAATACTTTCATTCTAATTCAAAAAAGTTAAAGGTCATACTACTTATACAGCATGTGGCAGAAACAAATGTTTTTATACCCTTGCAGAGCGTATTATAAAATTGGTAAAACTGTGATCAGCCTTTGGGAAAATCTTTTTTATAAAGGTTTTAGCCTTGCTTTAAGAGTGAGAAAGGTATACAAACTACAAGTTACAGTCAAACTTCACTATACACAATTCGCAATAAACACAAAAAGCGTTCATTATATAGAAATTATATAATATAGAAATTGGAATAAGAGAACTATAGAATAAAACGAGAAAGACTTTTTTTTAGAATTTCAGTCATTACAAATATCAATTTTTTGTGTAAGCACTTAAATTTAAGTCCACGACGAAAACGTTTAACTGTGATATAAGCTTTGTGTCATAGATTGACCTGCTGTTGCCTACTAAAGGAATTAACTATATTTTGTAAGCCTTTGAATCCTTATGGCATACGTTTAACCTGGAATCTTGAAGTAGCCTGTTGTGTTGGTATGTTGAGTGACATTATTTGCAGACAACATGTCGTATGAATAATATTAGTCGCCCATTACATATTCTTCTACAACGATCCACCCTAATGATATAAATATTTAGCTAAAGACAATCGTGTGGTTACTTAAAAAAATCAGTGTTGTATTAGTAGTAGGTACTAAAGGCCTTATTAGATCACATAAAAAAGCATAAAGGAGCAGTAGGGCTTAACAGGACACATATCCATTAGGCAGAATTTTTTTTTTTTGTGAACGAAATACAAAAAGCCATTTCCGTTGCCATTTATTCCATTTGCCTTAGGGAAGCTACTTAACAATGTTAAGAATCTGCACAAATTGTGTTGTTTGCTTGTGGTCATATAATAAAAATGTGCTCATAACTAAACAGAGAGAGAGGAGATATATGGAGTGGGAGGCGGCAGAGAAGATGAAACAATATATATTTGCGAGACCATTAAACAATCAAAAAAAAAAGGAAGGAAAAAGTGCGAATAAGGCATACACATAAAGGACTTCTTTCACACTTCAACACACACACACACACGCACACACACACACACAAACTGAAACTGACAAAATGTGCGAAAACATGAGAATGAGGGTAAATCATCAAGTTCTGCTATATGCAAGTTACCTTCATCCTCTTCATCATTGAGTTCAGTTATCTCCGCCTTATCACAAAGACCATTTGTTGCTCCACCGAGTTCTCCTCCTACTGATCCAACTCCTCCACCTTTTGTTTTGGCTGCTTCTCCATTCGATATAAGGGAATTCGTTTTGGCATGACTATGATTCGCAGTTGTCGTAGCTGATGATTTATTTGTCAATTCATTGAGTTCACTTTGCTCCAGTTGTGGGGCACTGGGCTCCACGTCGGCTCCACCGCCACTACTGACTGCGTCCAAGGCAGAGCCATCCTTGGTCTTGAGTTCTTGACTGGTATTGCAACCCATGTTTAATACAATTTAATTTCGTGTCGATCTCTCTCGAACTCCTTTTTCCTGTTGGCCTAGGTAACCAGTCAAGGGTTTGACTATTGTTTAATCAATTCTATACTCACAATCACTCACAAACACTTACATATGTACATATATCGCACTCACAGGCAAACACATACACGTGTGTATAAGCTCTCACTTGTTGTTCATGAACTTTGAACCTTTTGGTTGTTATTGTTTGGGAGAAACCTTTGATTTATTATTGTTTTTCCATTTGGTGCTTAAAAATATTCTAAATTTTTTAAATTTAGTGTACAAAAATTCTTTTATTCATATAAAAAATATTTGATGCGCACAACCAAACAGTTCTTAGAGGAACAATCCGACAAAAAACTCTTTAAGGTTTTACCCTAATGCAAAGGAAACCCCGTCTCTCTGACGCACTCACACACTACACACACAACTGACTTGAGCCAGCGTCGCGTCAACACTGAACACGCAACGGAACCGAAAACTAAACTGAACGGAACGGTTTCCAACCGAAGTGGACAATACACAATCGAATGTGACTCTGACTCTGACTCGATTTGACTTTGTTATCCTGCAGGACCCACAAGCATAGCATAACAGTCAGAGGCAGCGCAACGTCAACGTCTACGTCAGCGTACGCCGGCAGTCAACGACACAAAGGCAGCAAAAGAGAGAGAATTCAACCCAACGCAACTAACACAGAGAGAGAGAGAGAGAGTAAGCCAGAGTGGGTTGCAAAGAGAGAGGCCATACTGGATCAAAGGTTGTAGAAAAATTTTAACTGAAACATTAACGAAAAAATTAATAATCCGAATAAAAATAAAATAATCTTTAAAGGGTCGTTAGCTCACGTTTATATTTTGTTATTAACTATTTCCAATATTCATTTGCGCTAAACTATATATAAACTGTTTCAGTCAGTATACATATAATATTTTTAATCGAATTTTTTTTTTCTTTAATACATACATATACATACATACATGTACATACATATATGTAAGCCTGCAATCCGATTTTACCATATTATATTAATCTTTAAATTTTTATGAAAAGTGCTTTATACTGTTTTCGTTATTTTTTGCGCCACTGTGCAAACATATCCAGGAGGGAGGCAAGAAGCCAAAGGAAAGAGAGAACAATTTATAAGAGAGCGAGAGAGAGTAAGCTGCCGCAGTTGGCAGAAGGAGCAACAGCAAAGCAGCAAAGGCAGCAGCCTCACAACTTTTCAAAGGCAATGGCATCATCATCATACACACACGCATATATGTACACACACTCTCATACATATGTATCTCCTGAAGTGTAGCCAGCCGTAAATAGCTGAAACAAAATGTTTCAAATACAACCGAAACACACACACAGAAAAATAAGAAAGACGCGAAAATTTTGAAGCTTTTGTCCGTAAAAAAATATCATTGAAAGTTTTGTTATTACTTGTATCTTTGTTTAGTATATTTCGAGAATACTACGATTCCTATGGACTTGAAAATTGTCGCCTAAGTATGCCACCCAAGGGTGACGCAGCAGCAAAGGCTTGTTACCGCCGCCGCCTCCGCCCAAAATACTGTGTATTTTTACATCTCGATGCTCTTTCTAGGGACAGGGTACTTAAAAAATGAACAGTATTGAGTGAAATAACAGTACTTTATAACTTGTTCTTTAACTGCATTAATGAGTTCTTAGATTAAGTACAGTTCATATATTGTATTTTTTATAGCTGAGATTGGTTTTGGAAAAGAATTAACCATGCCATAGTTGCAATTGGTGCATTTTTGATATTCACTTAACGTTCAATAAGTGATTAGAGCACTCGATCATCACGATTTCAAATTATTTCCGACTTGGAATTATTTCCCACTCCCAAAAATGCCCGAATACCAATTTCCTGATTGCCATTCTATCTTAATTTTTATTGATTTCCAATTTATCTCATTATCCAAATATGCACATTTTTCACTTTTCGTCATTCAGATTTGTAAAATGTGAGTAAAAATGAGTTTCTTTAAAAAGATTTGATAATCCGTACCTTGGTAATCTTAATAGTTCCACAAATTACTATTATACCCTTCTTTTATTTCCAAGAGTATTTAAACTTCGTGGTGACTTAAATTTAATTGGGTTTAATATTTTTTCTAGTGTTTTTATTTTTATTCCTTTTTTTGGCTTTGTCTGCGGCGTTGCCCTTTTGGGAGTTGGTTGGCATTTTTCATACATATATTTCATTTACATACACTCACACAAACAACCACACACACACTCAAATAAATTGGTACGCTTTTATTGTATTTGTTCATTTACTTTCCTGTCCCTCTTTTTCCTCCCCTCACTCTCACTCGATCTGCAGAGGGTGTGCTGTTTAGACTAATTCAGGCACACCATCATTATTGTCCTTCAATAAAAACGTGGCATATTTTAAGGCGTAATTTTTAATCAACAAAATTATATATGTATATGTATTATGCAAATTGTCTGATTAATAATAAATGAAATACAACAAATCATCAGACACCCTGTATAGTGGGACAAATTGTGCAAATATTTAGCAATTACTGTACAGAAGTATATTCCAACTGCAGGTTTTCGCTGCGTGTTCATTAAATATGACTAATCTTAATGTATGGCAAACTGCTTTTAGCTATGTTGAAAACAATCACACAAAAAAAAACAACTCCACTACATAAATAATTTAAAAAACTTTCAAATGCGAATTAGAGTTGATTTTAAAGGGAAGAACCCAACCAAACCGAAATCTGTGGCACTCTCTCTGGACTTTTCTTGGGTTTTTGTTTGGAACCTTTCCAACACACAGTATACAAAAACTACTACATAGCTGCCAACCACACTATTTCAACACAACATGGTCATAACACATTTCATTGAAGAGGGGCGAGCAAAGACGAGCATCGATGTGTGGCACTTATGCTCTTATTTTTTAATGCAAAATTTGCATGACTCAATTTACGCTCAAGATATAAATTGGAGTGTTAAAGAAAGGTCGCAACGGTGTTCAAAAAAAGTGAAGAAATGACACAGCAAAACAACATAAAGTTTGAGTTTTCGAAAGAATCATTACTATTCATTGACTTACAACTTTATCACCAATAAACAGATTCAATATAATAAACTTGATGTCTTTCGCCCGAAAATGGTGTACAGAAACCTTTGCAAAAGCTGCCTTAGCACAACAACTGACTTAACCGAACGAAAATTCATATGTTTCAAATTTTGTACCTTTCAATTCGAACTGAATTTTGCAATTTTTATAATGCAGTAAATAAAGAGCCATAAAAGGAAGCTTCCGAACAACCATAGACTAACTTGGATTACTAAATCTGATATATGAAATTATGACAAACACAGAACATGTAAGGCCTAGAAAAATCGAAGGAACAAATTTAAACGAAGATTATAGCTCTTAAATTCCTTACTTTAGATACTTTTTAGTTAGTTTGGAAGTTAACTCAATTAATTGAATACTTTTAAATCAATAAAATAAAATAAATAAATTAACCAATAATTGCATGTGTAAAATACGTCAAAACCAATTAAGAAATAAAAGAAATAAAATATAGTGTTATTAAATATTTTAATTAGATATTTGACTACGATTCTCAATATACAATATAGTCAGTTTAACAATCAGTTTAGTGAGCACTCGCAAATATTTCATATTAAATATTTTAATCAGCTGGGGTATATCTTTCAGAAAGAAAGCTGTTAATATTAGACCTTTATTTTTTGAAAAGGGAATGCTCTCATAATCCCCCCACGAAGCTGTGTTCATGATGTGTCAGACAATTTTTCAAGCGTAAATGGGAACGCAATGCGCGAATTTGTACAAACCAGAAAATCAACAGCAGAAGCAGCGGCAGCGTCAGCTCAGAATGGCACCAGCTACAACAACAAGGACTTCCTTTTGGCTGTCACAGGCGTGTGAAAACTCACTGGAAATTTCTGTAAAATTCCAGAAATGCTTGAGCGTCAGAAGGCAAGAGGATGCCAGCATTTGAAAAGTTTGGCCTCCTCGTTATTGGCCAATTCTTAAAGTTGAACCCCGTTCATTTTGAGATTTTGTTTGGGTTTGTTTTTAAGGTTGATAAAATGACTGACAAGTTTCTCTCAAGGCTGCCTAGGCCATCATTTCGCATCATTTGCCAACGCGCAAATGCAAAGTCATTATTTTTATCAACCCAAACACAAAGTAGAAGAGCACGACAAAATAGGGTACAAGACAGAAAGGGAAATGAGCGACAAAAAAGGAAAAAGGGAAACAATATAAATAGCCTTTGTGTCTTCGATTCGTTTTGTGGAGCAAACAAAACGTCACAAAATTACGTATACGTCACGTTGCTCTTGAATCTTTCCTCTTTGACTTTCGACCTGCCCTTGGCTGGCTCTTTTTGCTTCTTTCGTTCTGTGACATTTGCCGCCTACAAACTTTCCCCCTGGGGCAAATGCCAGAGCTGAAGAAAGTTTTCGTGTCCTTTTTTTTTTAGCTTGGTGTCCTTTTAAGAGCCAGTAGAGCGCAACAATTTTTAAAGTATTGACAATAAAACATAATAAATTTTAAAGCAAATTTGTGTTGAATTTTCGTATAACCTTTTGCTTTTACTAACGGCAATTCCCGTAGGATTTTCTTTGACTTAGATCTTATTTACTTTCTACTGTGTCAACATTTGCGAAAAATTACTTATTTTTCCTCGAATTTTTCCTTCATCATTTATTTGACTTTTCACCTTGACCGATACCACCAACCAAAACACGTATTAGATACACATAAGTATATAGAATGTATCGCCTGTCATATCTGATGTCATTTTAGCTACGCGATAACAAGAAATACAGCAACAACATCAGCGTCAACAAAAATTTGGCTAATTTCTTCTTGTGGCACCTTCATTTATTGTCTGTCTCTGTTTTTTTTATGTGGGGATGGACTACAGCGAAAGTCGGAAAATTTAATTGAATAAGCGCTGACATGATATATGGATATATTTGTATGTATGTATATTTATATACTTACCTTGTCTCTCTTTTTGTCTAATTTGTTTTGAATTAATACAATTAATCATACGCCCAGTTGGCTCCAAGTGAAACGAATGAAAGGCAATGGAAATATTTTAAAAAAGTTGTTCTCTTACTGAGCAAATTAAAGTAATCGTTCCTTGAATTTAAATTGTTTTTATGCTCATAAATATTTCTGGCGAGGTTGTGAAATCAATAATAAATTTCAAATTACTATTTAAGCAAAATTTATGGCGTAGGACAAACTATTACCAATATTATGATGAGCTACGTGCTAATGTCGTCTTCGTTTCGTTTAAAGAGCCTTTTGAACCTTTTACAACAAATATAAATTAAATTCAATATCCAATGTCATTTTGAAATTAATGGAATTAATTTGAGATGAAATACATTAAATTTATCGGTCTAATGAAATTAAATCTTTTTACCTGAAAGTCTCTTTGGCTTCAATAAAAAGCAGTTTTTTTTAAAGCGATCAAGTGTTGCGCATATTGCATGACTGTCTGCATTTATATCCTTTTCATACGCCCGCCGAACTGCCTGCCTGGCTCGTTAGCTAGCTGACTGTCTGTCTGACTGACTGGTTGGCTATCTGCCAAGCTATCAATATTAACCAGACAATAGAGAGAAGGAGAGTTGGTCGAAACCAAAAAATGACAGTTCGTATGTCAAAAGTGCTCAATGATGACTTTAAAATCGGATTCAAGAGTAGCCCGCCGAACACAATGCCACTCCTGCCAGCCTGCCCTCCTCTGCCACACACACTCATTCGTACACACATGTAAAGGAACAACACGAACACATGCGCTTATTGAAAGGTTACATGAATGACACGGACAGAGGGAGACACGCCACAGGAAAAACTGAATATTCCCAGAGAGAAGGATACTATTTGCATTTCCTACCTAACAATTTGGTTTTTGCGTTTTGCATTACGTGTATGTTGTATCTACCGTGATTCTGATGTGATGTGATGTGACTGTGGCATGACTATAGCCATATATAGAGTTAGGCGCACGAATTGACAAGCGACAAACGAGACAGAGTGAATTTTCTGTCTTCCACAACTTTAACTCTTGCATTAAAATGGAATTTTCAATTTCGCCATGTGACAAGCAAAGGCAAAAGCATTAATGCCTAGTCATAGACAAGCGAGACATTCTCCCGACACCCCTTCACACATTGCCATTTGAGTTTTTCGTAGGTCATTGACCCTCTTAGAAAATAACATTCTTGATTGATGATGATGATGCGAATTAGAATGAAGATGATTATTGTTTTTGCGTAGGCTAACAAAAATGTGATTGATGTCTGTGGGCAATGAGGAAATGAGAATATTTCTAAATCAAAAAAAGAAATGGAAATGCCGAATAATTTACCTAAATATTCTATCGCATATAAATGGGAGATTCAAAGTTTTTTATCTTCTTTTAAGTATGAATTGCAGAAAATTGTTCATTCTAGAGGCAAAACCTTTTCTCAGCAAAGGTCTGATCAAGTTGGAATACTTTTTGGGTGTATAAGCGGCTTTAGTCAATACATAGAAGAGTGTATCCTGCCTTAACTCGAATAATAGACTTTGCGAAGCACACGCCACAATTTGTAACAACTTATTTTTCTTAAAGGGTTGATAAGGCTATTTCGATGGATTAAAAGTATAAAAGTATATCCTTCATCGACTCATTCCAAGTGCCCTACATCAAGTCTATTTCAGTATGTATTGTTAGATTCCTTCTAAGCTTGGGGCTTGCGGCTGACTAGTTAATTATGAATAGCCGAAAAAACAGACACAAGTCCAACGCCCCAATTTGTAACCAATTACTTAAAGCAAACACCTGGCCCTGCCTAGATGGTTGAATGCCATTAAAAATTTATTACAAACATAATTTTTCTGCGCTGTTCTAAATTTGTTTTACGATTTGACCATAAAAAAGGCAACCAAACAAACAAACCCAGGCCAAGTCGAGTGTAATGGTAAAATCCAAATTGAAATTAACTCGCTTCCAAATATCACGACGGCAACGATGAAAGCAAACCAATTCAATTTGACGGGTTTTCATTCATTTTCATGGTCGTTCGGTATAAACAATAAGTACACTACGTGACCCCAACCGTGTTTAGTAATTAACACTTACAAGCCAGGCGCAAAAAAAATTAAACGAATAAACAAACAGAAACAGGATAAAGGAGCATGTGTATGTGCCCCCCAAATTGAGGTAATAGCTTGAAAAATCAGAACGTAAGACAGGGAAGAAAAGAACAATATTTTTCTGGCCACACCTGCTGAATGAATATCCCTTAGGGTAGTATATGACGACAGCCTTTTGAAATCATTTGTTTTGTGAACTTAAAAGCCACAATTCTTGCATTTTAATTACGTTGTTTTTTACACCTTAACGTGTGGAAATGCCATAAAAACAAAACCAAACGCAAACCCAAAGAGACAACAAAAGAAGCCAAACACGAAAAGTATGCGGAAAATGCCAAGCTCCATATACACTCACAAGCGCGTAAAGGAATTTAAGGCTCGACTATATAATAATAAAATAAAGGAGAGGAAGGAAGAATAAAATCCCAAAGGCATAAAATCAGCACAGGGACACACATGAGTTCCCTAAAATTTACTGAAATTGCTGTTTATAAATAATTTAGAGGGGAATAGCATTATTTTTAAACATTTAAATTGTTTCTACAATATTTTATTCATTTTTCCTTATTATGATTTATGATTTTTCTGCCTTAGAAAATAGTTAATAGTACCAAATTTAAAATATCTTAATTCGGTATTCCAAATTCAATTCAATCTTCTTAATTTGATATTGAGTCAATACTTTTATGAGTATGTCTTTAAACATTAAGGTACATTTAGATGAATAAACCTTTCTCATTTAAGCAAGACTTGACTTTTCTTTCTATAGAGATTATTAAGAAACACATTACAACATTTGCATTGTAGATGGAAATATAACTCTACTGAAATAAAATTTAAGACATGAGTATTGAAGCAAAGGGGGAAACCTCTTTAAAACTTTAATTTGGATTTCATTTCAGAATTATGGTGTAATAATCTGCACCTCCCCTACGATATAATTTAAAAAAAAATTACATTATAAAAATAAAATGCGTTAAAAAGAGTACACAAACACTCTTCGTATGTACTAAATAAAAATAAGAGAAAGCCCTTACGTTTGGAACCTTAAGGTGTGTAGGAGTAAAACGTGATGAAGAAAGGGCAGCAATGACCACGCCTTCAACCCGCTAGCCCCTGCGCAGGTCCACCTGCTGTGCGTGTTTATGTTGTGCAGATGATAAAGAATGAATACGATAATTTCCGTTCTGAACCGAAAAACAGTGACCGCGGACATGCAAATTCTCATTTAAGCAAACTGTTGATAGCTCCAGGCTATTGCCCAGCGCGTGGTGTGTCCTTGATGAAATTCTGTTGTGGCCACATGCTCAATGCCTCGCTCTTTCAATATGACCAATATTTTGGGCACATTGGCTTTGACTCCCAGCATGCTGGTGAATATACTGCAAAGAACGGTTTTGAAAAGTTTAAACTTAATGAATGGTTAAGAAAGATGATGGAGCTTACGATATGCGTTCTTTATAGATTTCACTCTCTTCTATGATGCGTTGAACAAACTGTACTTCGCCACCGACACAACTTAGCTCTTCAGCGCTGCCCGTTCTCGCATTATTTGGAGCCGGACGTCTCTCAGGATTACGTGAGGCTCCACCCATTGGATTAGCCGAGCTCGAGTCAAAAAACGGAGGATTACATAGACAAAAACAATAAACTTGCTCATCTATGGCAGTATCGAAATAAGTTTTAAATATATTTGTCTTATCCGGTTGGGCATAGACTTCGATTAGGTCATCTAATTGATTGCGTTTAACATTTTCTCGAGCATATTGAATATTCTGGGGTTTCGATTCCAGGGCCAACATTTCCCATTGATTCTTTTTGGCTGCCAGCAGAGAGTATATACAAGATGAACCACAACCTATATCAATACCCCGCACTTTGGAGTTTACTTTTCGTGCCTCTAGCAAATCCTCCAACCATAAAATATAATTTAAACGTAAAGCCAATGTAGGCACTAAACTGCCAGGAGCAAAATCCACATCCAATTGAAAATATTCTTTTAAAAGGACTTTGGTTAGTTCACGTAATGTGCGTTCCTGGCGAAAGTTTACTGTAACCTTGCCCGTCAATTCCTAGAAGAAACATTGGTTAAGTATGGAGGTAAATTAATAGTTATTCAGTTGAAAAACTTACCAATGCGCAAACGTTTCGAAAGTCTTTGTATTTAATGGCCAATTTTGTGTAGTCGGGTGGTGAGCACAGCACATTGCGAGGGTGCATTTGATTTTTCTTAGATCTAGCCATTACTGATGATGTTCAAGAAAGTGTTCTTTATCTTAAAGTTCTTAAAAATGGTTTTGTTTCATATATTTAAGACATTTCACCCTTAAAAACAGCCGTGATCTCGTCCGCCACTTTTTAAACAGCTGTTGGCTCTAGCACAAACACAAACACCCCCTATTAACGAGAATTCACCTCACTTTATACACCGTGAGAGACGGGTGCTACTTAAAGCAACGCATAAAGTTTACCAACCCCTGCGGGCTCATTCTAACGACGTACAGCCAGGAGTCCTTTACGCAGAAGCGTGTTCCAAATATTGGTAGTAAATTAAATAGTTCTAATTTAGTTTAATAATATTTATCAGTAGTAATTTAGTTTTAATTCATTTTGTATATATATAATAATAATGTAAACATAAAAATATGAAAAACATACCTGTAAATATAAAATATTTTTCTCTCAGTGCAGAATTCGCCTGAGCCATTAAAAATTGCCTTACAATTTTCGATTATGTACTCATGAGTAGTACTCATAAAAATATCGTAAATCAAGTATCGATGTTGCAAGGTATCGATACTTCAGGTGGCTGCGGCGAAACCAATTTTTTAAGGCGAATGGCCAAAATTTTAATTTCTTACCAAAACGTTTAAATAAATTAAATAAATAAAAAAAATAAACTAAACCAATTTTTTGTGACTAAGACCGTTTAAATATGTCGGAGACCAGCACCAAAGACAATGTAAAAACCGCCATGACTTACATTTGCGGAGGTAAGCTTGGTCTATATCAAAAAACACAGATTCTGCACATGGCTTTCGAACCAACTTAAAAGCATCAACTGCAAACTGTTTCGGCACTTTAACATTTTCCAAATATTACCTATTATATTTAGAATGCCATCACGAGAATGAGATGAGAGCACGTGATCCCATACGTTGCCGTGAATGTGGCTACCGCATCATGTACAAGAAGCGCACCAAGCGTCGTAAGTAATCATTGTTGGAGAGAGGAGCTCCAATGACTCTCAAACTGTCGAATCTAAAACTTTACTATTCTCTTGCAGTTGTGGTCTTTGATGCACGTTAAATGGCAAATCAAGTCTAAATGGCCTGGAGGACACATAGTTTGTAGAAAAACACCTATTATTAAATACACTTATGATGAACTAGTTGCTTATTCTTGTTAATTGTGGAAAATTGTGGAGGTAGGTCTAATGTGTTTAGTAAACGATTGCTGTGGAGTAATCCATCGCTGGCCGAAAGACTTACCATCATCCAACGCTTGCTGAGAGATTTGTACTCTATTTGTTCTTTAGTTTGACAAAACAACGACGCTTACTGTTGCGGAAATTTCTGCGCAATTTTAAATTTTGTTCCGCACATTCTGCCATTTTTTGAGGTACAGGTACATTCACCATAAACATTACTTTGGCATTCTCAAATACGATCCAGTAATTGTCCAGCAGTCATGCGACGAGTTATGTCAAAAGGACATTTTGATAGAGCAGGTACAACGGAATAGGTTTTTTCCACAGCGTCCACGCATAATTTGGTTCATGGTACTTGTCAAGAGGACAGGTCACAATATCGTTAAAGAAAGCTCCAGAATTGTTCGACATATCCGAAGGCAGAGAAAACAAAATTCCCGTAAACTACAGTAGAAACTAGTGGGATTTGCTATTGTTTTAATTTCTAACAAATTAGGCTATTAAGTGGTTTGCCTTTTAAATAGTATAATTAGAAATATTAAAACTGAAACAATTTTCGATTGAAACCGATTCAGTGTCGAGAACATTGGAATGGCCTTCTAATGCCTAAGATACTCACTTAAGGATGATCTTACAGCATTAAATCAATCCTCCGAATCTTTTGAATCCTCTTTCTGATTTAAGCTTATTTTCCCGTCACAAATGATTCCAAAATGTGAAAAAGATTTCTTGCATATGACTCCAGTTTCGACTCCTGTGCGATTTGTATTTTTATCATGTACGGAGTTCGCCTTCGATTTTGTTATAATATTTTATGTACATATATTAGATTAATCTCCTCTTAAGCAAATATGGTAATAATTGATTTTTGAATCAACAAAAGGGCTCAAAATAGGCTCCCTTGTTGAGTTTATGTTAAGAACAATCATGCAGTTCTGATTCTATAAGTTTTCAGAATCAACATTTTAGTCGTAAGGATAAATTCCGATTAACCGTTATAAGTATGGAGTAAATTTATTAACCATAATAGAACATGAAATCGGAACAAAAGATGATATATTTGGATATTCGAATTAAGATGTCTGTCGTCGCGTCTTCATGAATAGGACTCGCTTCCCTCTCTCTAATCTCTTTGCATATTTGCATTCTTCATCTCTATTCGCTATATGATTACACCACAGGATACCTTACAGAAAATCGTTAAGTCTAAGTTCTTTTCGAAAGTTGTATGAAAAACTTAAAAAAAAGGTTAATAACAAGCTTCATTTAAACTTTCAAAATTTGGTTGATTTCTGATATTTTTTACAAAAAATGTTTAGATAGATTCCATGAAGTTTATTCGATTTGTTTTCAATTTTGGAAAGATTGTTTAATTCTGGCTTATTCTATAAAAGAAAAACATGAAAATCCCTTTAAGTTCCAATAAAAAAAGACACTGAAAATTCTATATTTAAACTAATTGTATCATTTATTTTTTTGACATTATTTTGGAAATATATATGTATGTATATATTTAATTTTTAAACTAAAAAACACTCACATTACAGTTATTGTAATAATCTTTGTTTTTTCCTTCTTCTACTGTTCATTTTGCTTACATAAAAGTTTAAAGTAATTTGTTGTAATTTTCATTTGTCTTTCTTTGTTTTTTTCGTACTTTTATTTTGTTTTCGTTTCTCTTAAATGTCTTTTTTCGTCTCAAAAATTTTGTCTAAATGGCTTTATTATCCAAAAATTTATTTTACTTAAGATTTTTTTGTTTCTTTTCTTATTTTTGTGTTGTAATAAATTTTCTTGGTTTTTTTCATTAAATTTTAGTTTACCACATTTAGCAAAAACATACACACACATACATTTTACACTAAAAATTGTTTACATATCCTTTGTTGTAGTTTGCATTAAGTTTCCATCGTTTTAATGTTAATAATAATATCATAATTATTATTATTATTTCCCCGACACTTTTCAGTCAAATTGTTTTCCATTTTGTTTCAGTGTGGTAAAGACTCGCTTTTCATTTCGTTTCTCTTCTTTTGTTCTTTTTGAGTATTTTTTAGTTTTTGTTTCTTAAAATCATAAAATACAACTACACGTAAGTACATTATGTCTTTTTTTTTTTTTTTTTTTGTTAATAATATTGTGTTTCTTTCGTTTTTTTTACTTCTTGGTTTGTTTTTTGCAATTTTTATATTTATTTATGTATAATAAATTGTTCTTCATATGCAGTGAGTGTTCATTTGAGAATGAATTTTATTTCTGTTTTGTGGCGTGACTGCTGCTCGATGAGATAAGAAAACTAAAACTAAATTGAGTTTCCTTAAAAATAAATTTAAATAATAAGGCAAATATGTGTTATGAGGTTTCTTCCATAAATTATAAAAAATAAAAATGGCAAAAAATTCAGCTTTGTAAATGGCAAATTAAAGCTTTTTTATATACTTCACAATGTTATTTTAATTATAATATTAAATTTAATAATAAATGTAATAAGTAATTGGAAGGGGTGTATTTGGAGCATTAGGGAAAACTTTCAAACTTATTTGATGATTGCTCGGTTTAAAAAAGTAGCATTGGGTTTAGTATAGGGAGCTTTGTTCTAAATTTTCGATACAATTCCAATAATTGAGTAATGGATGAATGTTTAAACAATCAATTTGAATGGGAACCTCATTATTTTCAAAGTGATCTATAAAATGATTTTATCAATTTTTTTTTGGCAGCCAAAACGTGTCGTCAAGTTTGACGATCTGAATGGAATATAAATAAAATTTTAGTAGAAAACGGTTAACAAACAGATCATTTCATTGACTAAACTTTTAGTTTCAAGAAGACCTTATGGTTTATATGTTCAAAACTTGATCATATATGATGCAGAATATATATACATATACCTTTCCAACTAACTTTAGCGAAAAGTTACCTAGCTTTTGTTTAGGACATTTTGTTGCAAAAACCGAATTCCCTATTAAATTTTAGTTACTTTTTGTTTACAGAAATCATATGGAATTGCGTAAGATTCTCGATTTTAGAACAATCCCCATTGAATAACTAAATTATAAAGAATTAGCAATTATCTTTTTGACTGTAGTTTTTGCTGTTTCCATGTTTTTTGTGGTTTTTGTTTTGCATTTTTTTCGTTTAAAGAGAAATCATATTTCAGGTACATCACAACTTAAAATTTAAAAAATAAATGCATATTAACTTTTTTTAATTTTTTTGTTTTTTTTTTTAGGGAAAACTATTTTCAAATATGGCAAAATAGAATTGTTGTTTGAGACTTAATTAGTTTTTGTAAAATAATATTTTTTACAATTGTAGTCTCTGGGCAAGCAAAGAGAATTTAAGTGAGTTTTTTAGTGAGTCAATTCAGTCAACTTTAATGATTTTGTGTGCTTGGGCTGGGGTTTTCAGCCTTTATGCTTGAGACGCCTGTGAAGGGCAAGACTGTAGCGCTGCTTAAATTGAATGCCGCCACAAGGCTCACATTTAATAGCGCTTCCTTTTCGACTTCCCCGATGCCGCCAATATTGGTGGAGAGCCAAAGATCCAAGTGTGTGATAGTTGAAGCTAATGGAACTACTATTCCTGCCCATTTGATTGCATTTAAGGCAACCCAAACGATGATGAACCAAGCGATTGAGGTACTTGTCTCGCAGCATAGCTATCACGGCCTCCGGGGTAAGGCGTATCTTTTTGGGTTGCGCCTGTTTGCGTGAACTACGGGCCGATTCCATATCCGATGACTTTTTGCTAAAGTCCAAAGGGGCAGTTAGATATTCCTGCTTACTGGCTGCATCAGCTAAGAGTGGTAGCAGAGTCGCCAACTGATTGAGAGATTTGCGTGAATGTGCGGTGGTGCTGCTGGTGTTGTTTGAGGTGCTTGCGGAGGAGGAGGAGTTGGTGGTGCTTAGTGGGAAGTTCTTTTTAGGGCTTTTGCGGGGCGCAGACAAATCCAGTTGTCGTTTGAGCAGAGAGCTGGCTCCTGATGTCTGTGGTGGTTGAGGAGGAAGAGCAGAAGCTGTTGGCGCTGGAGGCGATGTCTTCATGGGCGGACCTGACAATTTGGGTGTTATGGTCAAAGTGATATCCTCTTTGTTACGCAAATATTCTATGTACTCCTCCGTTTCGCTAAGCAATCTACGACGCTTTTGGGGCGATGGTTCTACACCCTCCTGTTGGCCCGTCGTCGAGCCTGTGGGTAAAGCAGCCGCTGCTGCTGCCATCAATAGTGGCGTCTCGGCTGCATAATATTTATTGATAATATCTTTAACATAATTTTGAAATTGTGTGCCAATGCGATTGAGATTCTGATATTCCATTTGTGTTAAGAATGGTGTTTGATTCGGTAAACTACCATTGATTGATGATGGTGTGCCATTTGTTGTGCTTGGCGATGCAATTGTAGTTGAACCACTACCTCCATCCATCATAGATGAATTTTCCTTATTATCCTGATGGCGTACGGCATTTCTATGCAACGACTTTTCTTTATAGTAATTGCTATAATTGTTGTTATTACTGTGGTTATTATTAGTTAATTTATACGCGGGAGACGATTTAATAAGCTGCACTCGATTCTCTTGATCCTCTTGATCAAGGTCATGTTGGTGATGATGATGGTGATCCTCTTGATTTTCGATTTTAATTTTTCGCTTACTGGCGAGCAGCTCGATGGCCTGCTGCTCGTAAGCCGCTGCTTCTAGAAATGCCGTTGCCATCAATGATTTCTCCTTCATCAACTTGATATTTGGTTTAACATCGTTAACATCATCCTCATCTAATTTCACCATTAGCTTCAATGGCGAATTGCCCGATAAATTATACTCGTCGCTAGATGATGAAGATGCCGATGATGGTGTATTTTCATCATCTTCACCCGTGGATAGTTGACGGGTACGTATGCCAAATTTCTTGTTGCTGTTGTTGTTATTAATGGAGTGTTGTTGGAGTTGTTGAGTGTTGTGGTTGTTGTTATTGCCCATATTGCTTAGGCTATGCAGCAGGGCTGCCGCCTCTCGAGTCGTCCATTGTGAAGGCAGTTTATTATTGAACAGGAGTTGATGATTTGCTGGTAGTTTCAACTCGTGCACGCCTCCCGCTTTATGAAAATCCTGAGCGACCGAAGCGGTATTACGACTAATTGCATCCATTTTTAGTAGACTGTAAAAAGGAAGAGAAGTTATAAATTAATAGCTAGTCAGTATAACAAAATGGGAAAAACATATATCAAAACAAACTAAAATGAAAAAAACATCCCAACAGCAGACCAATTATTTTTTTGACGAAACTAAAAAATTAAAATTATCAAATTTTTTAACACTTATTATTTCTAATTTTTTTAAAATTCAAAAAATAATATAAAAATAATATATACATATAATGTTTATGCTGTCAGGATAATGATTGTTCCTTAAAAAAACAAACCAGCGACCAATTAAAAAAAAAAACTTGCTTAAAACAACAAAATGGGCCGAAGTATTGAAAATTAAGAACGAAATGATGGCAACAATGCGAAAACAAAAGGAGAAAAAGAATGGCTAGTTATTAGCAACAAATAAAGGAATTCAAAACAAATTTTGCTAAGGATTAGGCAACATAATGCAACAAAAATGAAATGTGTGCGAAAAGCTAAAGTGGCATTTCAAAGTCCAAACAAATACCGCGCATAGTCCTCCGGATCGCTGCCCTCGGCCTCCAAATATTGAAATAAACGTTCCGAGCCGCGTTTTTGAGTTGCGGCATTTGGAAGACCGCCAGTTAATAGATCATGCGGTGGTATCAATGATCCATTGGCACTTAAGCGCCACCCGACCATTGATGTAGGATTCACAATTATCTCCTGTAGGGGTCCGCCAGAGATGTTATTACCACCGCCACCGCCAGAGACGCCTGTATCATTGGTTGTTGTCGTATAAATGGTAACGGCTCCGCCATTGGAATTACCAATATTTTGGCCACTATTTGGGAGCAGATGATGTTGATGTGATGATGATGATGGGCAGCGAATGAAGAGAACGAGGGGAGAAGGTAGGAGAGTAGAGTAACACTTGAGTTAGGAACGTTGTGCGCGCTTGGGGGATGCTTTGCTGTGAGAATGTTACCCAAAAGCGTTGCCAGCATTGTGGAACGTATTCAGTTGATTATTATGGGCCACCAGGGTATTGCCAATCGTACGCAAGACATTCAAGTTTTGGCTATGCGTTGCATTGTTGTTGTTGCCATTGGCATTGTTGCCATTGCTATTGCCATTTCCTGCTGAATTGCTGCTTGGATTATTACTTCTCGCTGGTCGATTATCATGCGGACTGATTGAAAAATTAAGAGATAGGAAGAGAGGTGGAGAGAATGCGGGGGAATTGGGTGGATGTTTTGTTTGTACGTTTTGCGTGTGTGTATCAGAGAGAGTATAATGTAAGAAGATTGCTGTTAAAAATTCATTTTTTTTATAAATATTCCATAGCCTATTTTTGGGGAAACTGTAATTCCTTAACTCTAACATAACGCCAATTAGTTTTATAAAATAAAAAGGATGTACCAGAAAAACGTAATCGGCCCTTCAAGTGTTGCATCACACTATACGTAAGGTCACGCTATGACCCAAATAAAGGTTATTACAGTTCCCCGTGAAGAATCAGAATATTAGAAGAATAACTTACTGAACATCACTCATATGAGCCTGGAATTCCTCCTGTGTATCCGCCAGATAGGAGCACTTGCTGCATGCCCGTTTATTATGAACCTTAAGTACATGTGTGGCCAAACGTTCCGATCGTGCAGCCTTATAATCACAAAGCAGGCAAACAAACGGCTTTGTATGCGTATTTAGATGACGCTTTAGTCCCCATTTATCAGCCCCGGACCAGGGGCAATAGCAGCAGGTGAAACGTTTCTCACGTTTGGGTTTCAAGAGACCAGATGAACTACTGCCGCCGTTGCCGCCACCGCCACCACTTGAACCAGAACTAGAACTAGCCACTGGCTGTTGGGCATTGTTCATAACAGATGCCACATGGAGGGGTAACACTGAACCATCATCCAGTTTCTCTTGCTTCAGTTGCGCCAACGGCATCTCAGTTGCTGAGGCCACCGCTTCAATGGTCTCCACAATGCTCATGCTGGTCGAGGTGGGATGACGTTGGGCCTCTAAAAAGGCATTATCAATATTAACACCAGTGGCATTTATTGTGACATTTCCTCGACCGCCCGAATGATGATGAGATTGCCCACCCGAACCACTGATCGAACTACTGCCAGACGAAACATGTCGTCGAGTCTTATTGATGTCATACTGGAGTTCTCTATGCATTCGAAGGAAATGTTTTTTCACATGATCCGCACGATTGAATTGCTTCAAGCAGGCATAACATTGAAAAGGCTTCTCATCCTTGTGGATATTCTCGTGCCGTGTGTAAAGATCACGACGATCTGTCGAGTAAGGACAATGGGTGCAGGCATACCGTTTCACTATATGCACACCATTAGCAGCCGCTGCCTGAGCCTGCGCCGAAGATTTCTTGCGACTACCGCCAGAGGAGCTGCCGCCACTGCTGCTTGTGGTCGCTGAGGTGGGAGTCGATTGGGCTAGATTCTGTGCACCGGTTGCATTGGTCGATGTGGAGGGACTGGCATAGACTAATTCAGCAGCATGCTCTTGACGATGTTTTCTGTAAATAAATTAGAAGAGAGAATGGGAGATAAATTAGGTATTAATCTGATCAAAGAGTAGGAACTTAAAGGCAAGGTTTTAGATTAGGTAATCTATCCTAGCGACTCCGTATCTTTTTCTAAGACAGAGATTGAGAAACTTATTGGGAAGTTCAAATGATATCCAAGTGAGGAAGTTTTATATCATCTTGCAATCTGTGCTCTAACCTCTAATGGCCCCCCTCCCACATTAACTTCTCTCTTCACCTAGATACTTCAAGTTTCATGATTTGAATTTGATTTGCCTGAGTTAACTCAACTCTTTATTTCAACCTCGCTCGAATGCTTGTGATACTTTTAATGATTAGTTGATGTCTTACTCACTTGGACTTGGGCGTACCCTGATGCTGCTGCTGCTGTTGTTGCTGCTGCTGTTGCTGCTGTTGTTGCTGCTGTTGCTGTTGTTGCTGTTGCTGCTGCTGACTAACTTGGGCATAACTTTGTAGCTTCCCACCCGTTGTCCATTGAACCAATTGTGGTTGCTGTTGGTCTGCTGTGGCTACTGCTGCTGCACCATCTTGTGCCCATCGTTGCTGCTCGGTTGCCTTCAGCAGACCAGCTGGACCGGCAGCAAACCCGTTTTGCATTAGAGCAGCGAGACCAAAGGCTGTGCTTAGATGATCCTCGGATTTGAAACCACTGGATGCCGGCACCACAGCAACACCAGCACCACTGTTGCTGCTGCTGGCTGTGACTACCACAGAGTTGCCGGACTCTGTCTGTTGTTGCTGCTGCTGTTGGATTACATTTGTGGCCTGAGTAGAGGCCACGTTATTGTTGTTATTACTTGGATTTGAGCCACCGGCACCTGCCTGGGCTTCGTATTCAATGCTAGGCGCTGCCGAGCGATCGAGTTGTTGCTAATAAAGAGAGAGAGAAAAACAGATATTATTTAAAAGTACTTCGCCGTTATAGCCGTTATACTTACCAAATTCGTAAAGGAACGCTGTTCCCCCTCCGGTACTGCTGTGGGGCCACTTGTGGCCACTTGTGCCACTGGTGTGCCAAGCGTATGTAAACCGTTTCCGGTCTCTTCGCCGTATAACTTTCGTGTGATTTCCTTAAACATATCTTCATAGGTTGCCTCAACATTTGAGGACTGTGTGCCGCTGCCGCTGCTCGCTGCTGGTGGAGGATGACCGCCGCTGCTGCTGCTTATTGGTATTAATGTTGCCATGGTTTGGCCTTGATTAGCGGGCGTAGCGCTACTCGGTAGTTAATACGGCAATGACAACAACTACGGCTGCTACTCTTGCTCAACTCGCCGCACGTTGCACACTTTGAAAACTGCAAGAGAAGATGAAAAGAGAAACAGAGTTTTTTAGTCAATCTGTGTCTAAGTTGAGGCCCAGCAGCACATCCGGTATTCAGTTCTGGGAATTGCTAAACTCTCTGACACATCAATGTTGCTTTTGCTGTTAATGTGTGTGATGGCCCGGTATAAAGTTGAGGCTTGGTGGAGGCGAGAGTGCGCGTGTGGGTGCGGGTTATAGGGAGTGGGGGGCGCGTAGGGAACTTGTCTGCCTTGGAGGCGCTTGCGTGGGGGTTTCGGGTGTTTTTTGTGGTTGATGGCGTCGTCCCAGCATCAACATCATCTGAGTCTGCATTTGAGCTCTTTTTTTTTTCATACGATTCTTTTTTACTCTTATGATATGATTAAGGGCGACAAAAGTTTCGAAAGCCTGTTGAGCGCAATTAATGTGAGGCACAAAGGACGGCTATCTATCTGAGTAGCATGTCTGCCATTTAAAAGGAAGGATCAGAATAATCAGATAACCTAAAAAAACATAAATGATTTGTTTCGCTTATTCAAGGTTAGTGTGAAAAATATTAGGTTTAGGAAGTCAGAAAACAAAAGAAACGCTATTTCTACAATTCGTTACACGTCTTTGAGTTTCGGCTGATTAAATGAAATGTTGAAAAATCTAAAAAGTTTGGATTTGCCATGGGTATATCCCCTTTTTTGATCACATTTGACAAAATTTTAACGAACTATAATCCGTCAGGTGGTTGTTGATATAAAATGTTTTTGACACATTTGCCACCTGTACTCATCATTTGACTTAAAGCGACCTCACCACAGATCAACAACTCTGGAGCTCAGGCTTGGCGGTACAAGAGTGAAAAAAAATTAAATTGTCTTTTTATTTTGCTTTTTTGGTTGCATATATTAATAAATTTACCACCTTGACGTGCCCACTGACTGTATGGCGGGGGGAACCAACCCAAAAAAAACCCATTGAGAGCAGAACACATACACACACAGTGACACAACAAAAGCACCGACAAGATGATTTCGTATTTGATACAGAAGGGTAAAAAGTGGCTAGGTGAGGATGTGGGTGGGTGGTTGTTAGATTTTCTTCATTCTTTCCCTCTTTGGGCCACATGTTGCTGCTGCGCCTTATTTTTGGACTCTGGCGACAATATTTTGTTGTTGCTTTTCTTTTTTTTTTTGTGTTGGGAACGTTCTATGGCCCCGAGCCAACAACTGACGGAGCCACCCACGCCCGGTTGCTCCTCATCATCCTCCTCCACCCCTCAGTAGACATTGTGTTCCTGATCTCACCCATTGGCCCACCCCCACTCCTGTTTCTCTTAAGTTTCGTTTCGAGTTCATTTTTCTTATTTGTTTGGTTTCGTTGTTTTTTTTTGCATATTTGATATTTATGCTTCGTGTGCTTTTTACAGTTGGGTGTTGTTTGGTTGCCTCCATGGGGGCGTTCGTTGCTGCTGTTGTTGTTATTGTGGTTGTCGTTGTTATTCAGGTCTCTCCCCCTAATCTGACTGTGACTCTGGCTCTGGCTTTACTTTGAGTTCAACTTCTCTGCGTGTGGCTTTTGCAAGCCAAGGGCATCAATTTTTTTCTTTCCTTTCTTGTGTTCACATTTGTTGTTGTTGGCTTGACTTTGGCTATGCTCAAGATCATGACTCCATTTTCTTTCATAAGTGTTTGTGAGTGTGTGCACAGCAGGAAAGTGTAAGTGTTTGTTTATAAAAATGGTACACAATTAATCTCAACTTAAGATTTTGTTTCCACTTAATGGCCTATAACTTTGAATTCTGTAAATTGATGACTCTACAAGTTGTAAGCCGAGTTCATGACGCTCTATACCAAAATTAATATACCCCTTTTGCAAGGGTATATATGTATGTATGTATATAGCTAAACTATTCAACAAAAAATATATAGGCTGATGTGTTTGGGTCTGATTTTATAGATACATTAGACCAAGCTGTACTTAAAAAAAAAGTTTACAAATCATTTTAGACACTGACTCATTGAGTGGCTTAGCTAACTAGTTCGAGTGACGAAATTAATGACGGGGTTTTCCACAGTAAATACGAATAAAATACTTTTATCTAAAAGAGGTAGTAGGTTTTCTACTGTAACTACATTACACTTATATAGCTTATGTTTATAGTATAAATTTTTAGGTGCCAAAAGCCAAGATCTAATGAACAACATGTAATGAGAAGACACCTCATCTTTTTGATGATAAATATGTTTAATCATAAATAGGTTTAATCATCTTAACCAAAAAGGATTTTGGCAAAGAAAGAAAGAATCAAAATTCTACAAAAAACCCATGTGATACGGGTGCCATCAAATTCTGGGGTCAACTGTGTATGCTTTTTTGTGGGTGGAAGAGAGAGAAACATCGGTCGGGCGACAGACTATAGACGGTCAGACGACATGCGTTTGCCAACAGCAACAACAACTAAAACGCGCGTGTGGGAGGCAGGGCAAAGCAATAGCAACAACATCCGCTTTGCTAATAACAACCAAGCAGCAGAAAAGAAAAAAAAACCCAGCCACCGACAACCGGGAGTGGGCTGAAAATGGGCGCAACAACAAAGAGAGCCAACGTCGATCAGGCGACGACGCCGATGCCAAGTTGGGGGAGTTTTGTTGAAGGAGAGCGAGAGAGAGAGAGCAACCATGAGAGAGATCGATTTGGATAGAGCGCGATGCTTACACAAGAGAGCAAGAGAGTGCAAAAACCGGTTGGCAGCTGAAAAATGCCGGTTGGGGCTTTTTTAGTTGTCATGTTCCAACGCACGTCGCTCTCCCACTCCCAAAAAGACCTGTCACCCCCCACTCGTACCATCGCCTCTCTTATCGTCCTAAACCACCAAAATGTAGCGATAGCACTTGGCATCATCTTATGCAGATGGTGTTAACGGTAACTTAAAAAGTATTACAGAACACAACATTCTATATATACATATGTACATATACATATAGATTGGGTGGTTGAGGTGAATGATTTGATGAACTTTTTTTGTTTTTTTTTTTATATTTGTATGAATAGTTGTATATATACACATATATGTATACTCTCACACTTTTCGGGGGCGTTTATCAGAAGTGCAAATTACATGCAAACACAGTCACCTACATAAACGCATACCGCAAGTTTACATGTGTACACAATTGTATGAGTGTAAGTGATTGTGAGTGTATGTGAATGTGTGTATATAAACTTTTTAACACCCGTGGGCTGGGCCAGCATCGACCGCTGCTGCGACCTGGCAGCTCAGGGTGAGCCACAACATTTACTTGCGGTGAAAGGCCAACGCCAAAAGGGGGAGTGTAAGATGGTGAGGACAAGGCGGAAAAGGTGGGGCAGGCAAACTGCCAGCCAGACAGGCATAGCGACAACAGCAGACGACGCCATCAGCTAATGACATGTTAACGCCATAGCCACAAGTTCCAACCATCTACATGAATGACCATCCTCATCCCCCCTATGCCTCCTCACCAACATCACACCGACAGTTCCACACGCAGTTATTAAAAAACGCTTTAGCTTCACAGCTGGCACAGTGGACTAAAACTAAATATATGCAAGAGAATTGGCGAAAGTTTTTTGCAAAGCATTTCCTCAATGGGGAAATGATGTCCTTACAATTATACGGGAACTTAAAACAAACATTAAAGGGGGTGCCAAAAACCGGAAGGATCAACATGAAGATGAACTCCAGATCAAATTTAATTTTAAGAAACGATATGGAATATGGTAGTTTACAACTCATCTAACTATATTCACAAGGACTACCAACTATGATTGGAACCCAGAGCCTCGTTGTTTAGTTGCTTAATGAGGTCTTTGTATTATAAACAAAGTTTGTCCCGATTAATGAAGAAACCTTAGAGTTAATGATTATTTCAAAATTCATTAAAAAGGCCTTTAATCGAACCACTGTACCGCTGTGTCCCACCACTCTAAAATCATTAATGAGCAACAACTAATCATCAAAGTGGGTGGGTGTCTACCAGCGCCGTCAACTGACCACGAGCATAAGCAACAGAGAGTCACACACACACACACCCATATACATAGATATCCATGCCGTTCGTCCCAATGATCCAACAGCGAAATAAAATCTTCGATTTTATATGCGGAGCCAAATTCACAATCAACAAACAACACACACAGAAATTCTCTCGCGGACGCCCACTCTTAACTGCGACGCAGGCGCAAGCGCAGCTGGGTGGCTATACAAACTGTGTGGTGCGGTGAGGTGAGGAAGGGGTACAAGTGGGAGGTGACCGAGGGTGGCTGTTTATGTGTGGGCCGACCACGGACTATGTCATCGATTGCATTTTAAAAGAAGAAATAAGAAAAAAATTTCTAACAAAATTTCAAAGACGCACACAAAAAAATGTTTGCTAGAAATTCTCTATGATGTTAATCAATTTCTATAAAAATTGACTAATTTTTCTTTTACTGTTTAGAACTTTCAATGGGTAAAAATCGGATTTTCGAAAAAACATTTTATAGCTGGAGTTTCTATGATGGAGTAAATAAAATAAAGAAACTTAACAAAATTGCCAAAGGCTACCTCCAATAGGTAACAAAGTATATTTGTTGAAAATTCTTGAAAGATAAGATTCCTGATTTTCAAAATGGATTGTATCTAAAATTAGTCAAAATTGCTCGAGAAAACGTTTCCTAAACAATTTTTATAGTGGGTGTAAAATGACATCTATTGGATCGATCAAAAAGCCTTAAAATTATCTACAATTCCTGATCTTAAAAAAGTATTTTTAAATTCTTTAAGCAGAAAGAACACCTAACATTAAAATGGGTCGTGGTTCCTAAAAACAGAATAAACAATCATCTTTTCATTTGTCCTGCACTTGCTAAGAATTTTAGAATTATATTGACAATATAATGTATATGTTTTCCTTTGGTCAAGTTGTATGGACCAAAAAAGCAGCTGTTGCTGCTTGGCCAGGCTTTTATAGCGGCTTGAAAAAGGAAATGGAGAGCTGGTGCTGAGGGCCAAAATATATATGGGCGGCAGGTGGTAAAATTTCTGTCTTTGTGTTTTTGTGGCCAGCCAGGCAGCTGCTGTGGCTCATCGTTTTTGTTTCTCTCTTTTTCTCTGTTTCTCTCGGTTGCTTTTTTGGCGTCTTATTTTTAAGTAGCGGTCAAAAGCAATTTGGTTTCTTGCTTTTAGTCCTACTCTTAAAGCTGGTTTTCTTTTGTTACAAATATCTATATCTTAATCGTATCGTGTGTACGTATATTTTTTTTGGGTGGCTGTGACTGTGTTTCTAAACACAGAAACTCTACCTCTCTCTCTTTCTGTCTTGTGGGCGTTCAAGGGCAGGGTCCGTCCCCAGACAAAGTCTTTGACTTTAGCTTTTGGCAGCTGTTGGCAGGTGCGCGCCCTCTTGAAAACGTACGGCATCGAAAGGAGAACGACAATGATGATTATGATGACGATGAAGAAAGAAAAAATGCAGGCCGTCCTGCATGAAAAAAAAGATACACCACTCGTTGTGTTCAGTGTCAGTTGCACCATGCGCGTTTGCACCCTCCAGTTTCTTCTTATGGCTCGACTCCTTGGACTGCGGGTTTGGGTTGGGTTCTTTTTTCTTGTGAAATCTTTGCGGCAACATGTGCTCTTCTGCTTGGTTTCTCTGTCATCCATCCTGTCGGCCCTATCCCTGTGTCCTTACCCCTACTCCTCCCGTTTGTGGCAATTTATGCAGTTCTTTCATGTTTTTATTTTTAGGGGTGGTTTTTCAACCAACAACCTGCAGATCACTTTTAGGGTTGCCAAGTTGCAGGTTGCAGCTGCCATTTTGTGAGATCCTCCTTCTCCTTCTGCTCATTCCCAATTTAGCCTGTTGCTCTTTGTTTTGAGAGTGA
This sequence comes from Drosophila paulistorum, assembly GCA_018152135.1. Taxonomy (NCBI): domain Eukaryota; kingdom Metazoa; phylum Arthropoda; class Insecta; order Diptera; family Drosophilidae; genus Drosophila; species Drosophila paulistorum. The sequence goes on along the minus strand of JAECXG010000822.1, from coordinate 51,825,108 downwards.
GTTTAGATACATGTACATACACTTACAACTGAGCTGAAGTGGAAAGGGTCGGTGTGTAAAGTGTCTCCAATTCATTTCTGGTGTGAGTTTTATGCTTGATTATGGCTATGGGCATAGATCTTGTTCATGGATTAAGGGTAAAGTGAGAGTCGTGAATGACTGAGCACTTCAATCTTAATAGTTTTTTAAAGGCTAGTGTTTGTGTTTCATTTTTAATAATCAATTTTAAATAAAAAAGGTGTCAAATATTTAAACCTTTCTAACTGGGTCTAATTGTAAGTTTATTTTGCTTATTTCCCCCCAAATTCTTATCTAATTGGGATTAAGCTTATTTTGCTTTGTTAGTTGAGTTCTTCTGGCATATGATCTCATTTCATTCATAAAACTTGCGACCCACGCAATGTGACAATATATCTAAACAATGACCGAAATGGGGTGGGGGAGAGAATGAATCCGGTGTGGGTTGTGGGGCGGAGAACGGGAACATCTCCCACATCCCATCTCGGCATGGAGTTTTGGCAGCATTGTCAGCAAAATGTAGCGTCTCCCAGTATCTATGTTTTTTTTTTTTGTTTGTGGGTTATCATATGTACAAATGGATTTCCAAGAAAACCACCTACCTACACATGAGAAATGCCACGCCAAGAAAAGGCAAAGCCACGCCAAGCCAAACGAAGCTGAGCCAAGCCAAAAACCAAATCCGAAAACCATCATCATCCCATGACGACGACGACGGAGACGAGGCCAGCCTACCCTAGCTACCACCACATTCACATAAAAAGCCATTTATATATAAATGAATATATATGTACAGACGATATATGTATACCCAACCCAAAACTAAAAACGTTGAAATGTTGACGCTGGACGCCTCTTAAAAATAACAACAACAACAGCAGGCAATCAGAAGAGTAGGAGGTGGAGTAGGAGGCGAAGGTGGAGGAGGAAGAAGAGAAGTCGAAGAAGAGGAGACCAGACCCAGACCCATAATGAAATTTCACAACAACCTTCGCTGCTGTCTTCGTTGAATATTGAAAAACGGTTGAGGTTTTAGGCAAATTGTTGTTGCTGTAGTAGGAGGAGGCAAAATGCGGCGGTGGTTGGCCCATAGAATGAGCCAGCGAAACGCAGATGATGATCGTCACAATAAAACGAAGAAGCGACCAAAATATGTGAAGACGAAAAAAACGAATGATAATAATGAAGCGGTGGGTATGAGGTTCCCTACCCCTTCCCCCAACACAAAAAATAAAAAAAAAACATCGAAAAAACTCCGAAATGAATCCTACGCAATGGGGTGGCTGCTGTTGCTGCTGCAGAAAGGGGAAGCCAACAGGTAAAAGGTAGTGTAGAAACCTTGAAAGCCGCAAAACAAACAGCTGCTGCTGTCTCTGCTGAAACAGGTAAAACGGAGCTCTACGCGAAGGAGACAGGGAGAGAGTAAGGGAGGACAGGGCACAGGTAAGTTTCATATGGACCTGAATCGGGGCGGCAGTGTAACACAGGAAATTCCTATGTGATTTTTGGTGAGATTGTTGAGTGACTGGGGTCGGAGACAGTCCACCAACCAATGGATGGTTGGTCGGTGCAGTAACAACCCTCATGGATATTATCAGGGGCTCAGTGACAGGCAGCAGCAGGTAAATATATAGGCCGACCGATCGTCCCGTTTCGTTTTCGTTGCCAAAAACACCCTCCCCACATACAACACATACACACTATTTCCTATATAACCCTACAAAATTTCTTTACATTCGTGTGACACGACGGGAAGTGCGTAATTTAGTTTTGTGAAGTTGAATACAGTTTTTATGTTGTTTTGGGGTCGCTGTTCATCATGGGAACTTGAACTTTTGGCGGGTGGAAGTTGGCGTGCCTTTAGAACATATGAGTAAATGCAAATGCACCTTTATATACAAGTGAATTGATAGAACGCATTCGTGAAAGCTGGAGAAAAATCGCGAAGGATAGAAATTAGGACGACGAAGGATCACAAAATATATTTTAAGTAATTCGCTCTTTGCGTATTTTCAAACTAATTATTATGTAAAATGAGTTGAGCGTCTAATATACATAGCAAAAACTCGCGAACTTCCTCTTTTGCGCTCCTCCCCCATGTCCCTAGTCTAACGATCGTCTCCATTAACAATTCTGGGGTCTTTTTATTACTTTTTTCTTCTATAAACAGCAAAAAATTGTGAAAGAGGGCAATTGTTTGTGGGGGCGGCAACAGACAGCGAAAAGGGGATGTGGCTGATGCAGTTGTTGTAGGAAGAGGAGGAATGCAAAACTTGTGCTATTGATGGTGGGTGGGTTTGGTATATAAAATATGCAACAGAATGCAGACAAACAAGGAAGAACTGACTCACTGACTGAGTGGCAAAGTGACGGTTTGATGGGAGGCCAAAAAAAGAACCTACAAAATCAACAAAAAATGAGGAACAGCAGGAGGGCGGCGGGTCGGTTCGGGTGACTCGGCGGTCAGTCGCCATACAAGCGGGCGGCAATGAAAAGAGGGAGAGCTACACGAGTGAAGTAAGGAAAAGACTGACAGAGTAAACCATGTGACAAAGCAGAAAGCAGAATAGGGCTAGTCCCAACCACACATACACACAGATACAGACTCACCCACTCACTCACATGTTGGGAAGTAGAAGAAACAGACGAGCAAAAGAAAGTAGGATAAGTGCAAGAGGGAGTGGAGTAGGTAGATTAGGGTAGGGTAGGGTACAGGGTAGAGAGTGGGAGAAGAAGAGAGAGGAAAGAGGACACCACACGCAAGCTGCCAAGGATTGATGGTAGGTTGTGTTGGTGGTGGGTTTCATCATCAGTTTTTTTTTCGTTTGGTGTGCCTGTGCCCCTTGCGGCGTAGCATTTGCGCCAAGCGAGGGAGGGACAACAACTATGGCGACTTGTTTTTGTATGTGTGTGTTAGTGTGTTGGCATCTTTTATTGTTTGGGCTCCGCTTCGTTTCGATCCCAGCTCTGAAAAGGGGTGCCCTACAGTATTTTTTCTGGTGTTTTTTTTTGGGCGTTGGAGTGGCAGAGTTTTTTTCTCGTATATAATTGGAAATTGGTTAACCGGTTCTGGTGAACGGCTAGCGCTACCTGTGGGTTGATGGGCCCTCTCTGCACATGGCCTTCGGTATGATTTTTCGATGGGTCGAAAAATTGTATAGAGAAAAAAAACAGACATATAAATATACATACATATATAAGATGGGAGTGTATGTATATATGAATGTACATCTCGTTTGTAGGTGCGTTTGTTGAGGGAGGGGTGGGAGGGGAACATGTGTCACTAAAGAAGGTACGCAACTTTGATGTAGACAAAACCACAAGGGATAGACTCTTATTAGAGTCTGTTAACCTTTAATAACAATAATTACCTTTGCTCAACTGTTGCAAGATGTATTAACATTTGGCCCTTTGGGCCATTTTATTTTCTTTTTTGCCGGCAGAATATTATTCCTTGTACAATGATTTGGTGTACTTTTTGCAATTAAATATTGAAATAATTTGCGTCACACACACACACACACACACACAAACGCACTTAAAGCCACTCAGACACTTGAAGCACAAATTAATCAAAATGTTTTTAAATAAATTAATAAAGCGATTGCCAAAATAAAGAACGCGTTGCAATTGTATGTAAGATGGATGTTTTTAATGCTTTTCCCTCGCGCCAAATAGTTCTCAAAACAATTTTAAATCGGTTTTTTAAGCGAGAACGAACCGCACACCACGAAAAATTCCAACAGACTGAGACTAACGATGACGCAGACAGCTGCTGCTGCTGGCGAAGCCGCCGACGACGACGACGAGACAAACGCACAAAGCAGCACGCCGCCGCACAACAACACTGAACACAGTGGGACAACATACACTAAATATCTTAAGTTTTACGTTGCACGATTTTTAAGGACTACGAAAAGAAAATCCTAAAGTCGGTATTAAATAATCGATAACATCCTAATGGAAATGACCTCTAAGTCAAGTCGCTCATGTTAGTGGTTAGGAATATGTATTACTATTTTAGGAGGTTAAGAGCTATGATATTTTTTCTTAAACTCCAGCACACTGTGCAAGCGGCCACCTTACAAGCGAATGATCGTCTAAAAGAGAAATTGCAACAAACAAGCGACGGCATGGCATGGCAAGGCAGGCAAGCAAGGCAAGCCACCCGCTCATTCACGTTTATATTTTGTGTGGGCTGCCCCCGTAAGTGAGAGCGAGAGCAGAGAGCGAGAGTGGGAGAGACCCAAGCAGACGTTGTTGTTGTTGCTATTCCCCGCCTGCGTAGGGTGGTTCGGATTGAGCGGAGTAGAATTTTGGACAGTCGAAGCAGGTCAGTTTGGGTTTTTGTGTTCATGTGAACGTATTCATGTGTGTGTGTGTGCGGCGCAACTTGATTTTGTTGTTGGTTGGTAATGATCTTCGTGCATGTGGGTTGCTGTTGCTCTTGTTGTTGTTGTTGCTGCTGGCGGCGTCGGCGGTGGCTGTGGAGGAAACAGTGACTCTGTTGCGTTCATTAGCGGGGCCGAGGCTTTTATTTTTTTGTTCGTTTATATGGCCAGAAGGAGGGCGTGCTGGTACATGGTTTTCAGGTAGATATATAGGTATGTATGTATGCATGTACATATAAACATAGAGTAGTATGTATATAAGGCTGGGCAGTCAGGTAAGTCAATTGGGTGGTTTTTGGTGCCGCGTGGGTTTTCTTTTCAGTGCAATGAAATTTTTCATTCTTTTTGATTTCAGCCTACTTTGGCACTAACCTTTAACCTTTTTTATGTGTACTACACAATTACTATGCAAATTGCATGACTCATAAACTAAATGGGAAACACCTTGCCGCAAAAACAAACCGGTGCTGCGACAACAAATCAATGAAATTGAAAGTTAAACGCATTCAATGGACCATGGAGCCGCTGCCGTAGCTGCTAGTGCATCATCATCATCATCCGTTGTTGTCTTGCATTTTTCATCATCAGCCAACTGCCGTTGCCACAAAAGGAAGCAATGGTGTAGGATGGCAGCGAAGACGACAGCAACGACGACTACGGGCAGCAATAAATGCATAATGTCCAATAAGCCCACAAAATGTGGTGAGATGAAAAGTAATGGCCACAAAGACTTTAGCGGGCGCTACCCCATGAAAAATTGCAAAAATAAAGAAGATTCAAAGGCATTGAATTTTTAGTTCACGTCAGTCTAACCACTAAAATATCGATCATATTACCTATAAAGATGATTTTAATAGAGGAAATGGTCAACAAGGGGATCGTAAAAGAACTATACATTCATATAAAGATGAATTCAAGGAATGTCTTTGTAAAAATTGATCTTTCATCAAATTTCATGTAAATTACTTTTACCACTGGAACTATTTAGAACTACCAGGAAAAAATGCTTTTAAGGTGTTTAATACCCGCTCCCAAGCACTTGTTTCTGTTGTTAATGTCTCTTTCTCTAAGTAGCGCAGCAACCAAAAACAGGTTAGCCATCTTAAATGGAGCACCAGAAAGGAGCACCCTACTACTACTATAACTTCATTGCCACTCAAAAGTGGAAGAGGATGACGATGTCGACGGCGACGACGATGCTGACGAAGTGATGGGCCAGCCAAAAGGAGCAGCAGGCAGCAATCAATTTGTTATAGTAAACCGGTTCTATGTTCGGTTTTTCAACATGTGGGCCAAAAACTGCAAACAGGCCAATTTTTACTGGAAGTGCACCTTCAACTGCCCATCCTTGGATGTTGTGATATAACCCAAGAAGACAAAATAAAAAAAACACAAGAAAAATAAGCAGCGTAATGACCAAAAGTCAATTACAAAACGGCAGTAACAGTAATACAACACATGGCTTCCTTTTTTACGGTGTTTTCTCTCTCTCTCTCTCGCTGTGTTTCTGTTTTTTTTTAGCAGGCTGCAAAAAACCTGTTGCCCTGTTGAAGGAAGCCCTTCCTACTGTGGGAGAAAGTCTAAAGCTGAGAGTCTGAGGCAACTCGGAATAAATAGGGCTTCATATTGGGCGCCAGTTAAATTAAGAAGGGGCGCATTAGTTGCTCTTTGTCACGTCTCATTTAACAAAAGACAAAGAAGGGATCGCTTTTGAGATCGCAACGAATCGTTTGGGTTGGACAAGACTACCCTGCTGTTGCTTACAAACGCTTGAAGTTCTCACACTTGGACACACAACATGGCGTCACCCCTTAGGCGTGGGCGTGGGACGGCGGCCACGCATGCGCAATTTTTTCTTGAAACATTTGACACGGAGTCGGATAGGAGGTAGTGTGTGGGCTTTTGGGTGGGACTGGTGTGCCTGCATTGCGTGGAGTACAGTCTCAGTGATTCATTAGTTTCAAAATAAGTTGACAAATAGCTTGGAAATACATTATCGGTTTGGGGAATCAATGAGGACCAAAATGTAATATAATTCTTGAATACTTTTCTTTTATTTAAATTTTTACAATAAAGTAATTTATGTCATGTCAGCTATATATACTGGTATTTGCTTATTGTCCCGTTTACTATCGTAACAAAAATTCTAAATTGAACCTTTGGTAAGCATAAAATTGCAATAATTTAAAGATACTGTTTAAAAACATTGTGAAATTTGTTCAATACAAATCGGAAATCCGCGAAATTAAATCTTGTAATATACCCTTCCAAAAAAGGCAAATATATTAATTTTGGTCAGACGTGTGCAACGCATAGAAAATAGCATCTCCGACCATATAAAGTACATATATGTACATATGTATGTATATTCCATGCCATGACCGTTCGTCCGTCTGGATTGACGCGATCTCTTCAATATATCATACAGCTCCCATACAAACGACACTATATATCGATTACATATATTAGTACAATAACTTTAATTTATATGTATATACATAGGTATATCTTTTGGATCAGTTAGCCGAGCTAACCATATGTCGACCTTTTCTCCTGTTGCGATGTAAAATCAGCTTATAGATCCGTTATTTATTCTTAATCCCTATTTCTCTGCTTCAAGGGCACATTCTAATGAAACCGTTTTGAAACTGTTTTTAAATGTCCTCCAACTAATATCTTTTAAAATATTAAATAATTTAAACATATTTTATATTTCTTCTGTATAAATCTTTTAAAGCAAATTTTAGATTTTGACAATGTAAAAACGATTGATAATAGATACTAATTAAGTATTGTACATTACACTGTCAGGAATTCCAATTCAATGCATGGGTTTTATGGGCTTATAAAAAAATTGCTCACAAAAACCGGCTCGTTCGATCAACATGTAATTTTATTTCTTATTAGAAGGCAATTAAAACAAAACGACAGTTGAGCCACTAATATTTTAGTTGCGCTCCCGCCTTATGTGAAAGACTTCGTCATCGATGGTTGCTTTCAGTGGTAGCACATCACACATTTCACCTAACTACACTTATTATTCTAATACGTGCGTTTGCATTCCCCTCACCTTAAGATCAGTCTTTTAAAATAATTGTGAGTTATAAAGAGAAAAACTCGGATTCTTAGAAATGCATTTTTAAGATATCCCTGTAAGTAAAAATAGCCTTTGTTGCAAAATTGGTTTATAATATGTTTAACCAACAAGACATTTCTCTAAGGGGCAAAGTCGAAGATTACGGTATGTATTGATTCAAATTGGAAATATTAAAGATAAATTATAGATATGGATGGAAGAAAAAATAACATCAAAGAAATGTCTAGAAACTCAAAGGGCTTTTTTGTTATCTTTACTTTTTTTTGTTATATGTTTGAGCCCAATTAAATAAATTTGTTAGATATGTATTCATAATTGAATGTATGTACATACATATGTATTTTTGCAAGCACAGACGTCGGCCATTTCAAATATGCATAACTAAAAACCACTTATACCAAATGAACTTTTATTTGATGGATGGACAGAGGCAAATCCAAAGCCGGCATCATACAAATACATACTAAATGTGTGTATCTATCTATCCCAGAATGCAATTGCATTTCTCTATATATGGTAAAGTTTTAATAAAATATGTAGACATTTATTTTATATATTATGTATGTATATGTATATGTACATACATATAATATACGTAAACCCGACACTCACACACAATTAGTCGTTTGCCTAGCAACGAAACAAACGCACAAAAAACTCCCCAAAAAATCTATGAAAATTCATCACAAGCAAAAATAATCAAATAGAAATTATATAATATAAACATATACATACATACGTGTACATGAAAACATATATGTGTATATATGTAATCCTTTTCTACACACACACAAACATATGTTGCATAAAAACCATATGCAAATATATACCCTTCCCTACCCCCTCTTCCACCCACGAACCACGTCAAAAATCGAAGTGCAAGCAACTTAGAGGAAACGAGAGAGAGAGAGAGAGAGAGGACATAAAACTAGCAAGTAAAGCAAGAGAGAAATATAGCAATGTACGTTTGTGCCGTTATGACTATGTGTGTTTGTGTGGAAAACTGCAACAATTCCCGTGCAGTTTTTTGAACCAACATACATTTTGGGGGTGGCGAAAAATTGTTATAGACACGAAAATTTATGATAGGAAAAGCAACCACCCACCCCTCGACCCATTTGGGCGGCGGAGGTGGGTTTAGTTTTTCAAATGCCAGCACTCTATTGTTATGACAGAAAGAGAGAGAGAGAGAGAGAAAGAAATTGCCAGAGAGTGAGGGAGTGCATTTTGTGTCTATGTGTGTGTGTTTTGTTGTAGGGGGTTGTTAATGCTTGCATAGAACAAGGAGACACTGAGAACGGGAGAGCGAGAGAGAAAGAGATACTGTGGAGGGGAGAGAGCGCCTGCTCCATACCAATACCATCTCGCATACTGAATATATTTTCAAAGTATGTATTGATATGTATGGGAAAAATAGAAGTTGGCGCTTTTTAGTTTCTCTCTCTCACTCTCTTTTTCTCTATGTGTCTTTACTTGGGGGTGTCTGTATGTGTGTTTTTAAGTTGAGGGGAAAAAGTGCATACTGAAAAAAAGTCATTGCTCGAAAAATCAATAAATCATTATTACTAGTTTAAAAACGCATTTTTTACTCTTTATATTAAAAGAAAATTCTTTCAGTTAACTTACCATTTTGCTGGAAATGATTTTCAGCTGTCAGCCTCAAAGTATGCAGCACCACACACAAAATTCCTTCCTCCTCCACACACCACTTACAGCACAAAACTCTGCTTTTCCTTTATATATAAAGGAATTTAATTCCTTCTTGTTGCTTTTCACTTACTCAACACTTTTATTTTTGTTTTGCTCAAAATCCTTTCTTTCTTGAATTATTTTTCACCCGTTCGTGCTTTCTTTATTTATTTTTTTTGTTGTTTCTACAACTAACCTCATCAACACTCACACACTGAATGGAAATCCAAACTTGTAACTGCTGTGAATGAATGGAAAATTGAGAATGCTCCTTCAAATACGGCGACTGAACGAGAACTAAACTGGCTGAAAACGCAACGCAAAACACAGAGTCGGCCAAAGAAAAACTCGCATCGGGGGCTATTTAGTAGGGGCCCCCAAACCCCCCTTTTGTTTTAGACACGTTTGCGTTGGTGTGTGCACATTTTTTGCTGTTTTATTTTTTATGCCTTGTAAAAGTTTTGTTGTTGTATTTGCCGTTTTTCTCCTGGCTATCCGTTGTGATTGTTGTGTGTGTTGTTGTCGCCTCGATTGCCAGTCGCGTAATAATAATTGTACTCAGTCTTTCTGTCTCTCAGAGTTAACTCCACTTGTGCAATTGTAGGGAAAAGCTTCCTGTCCGAGTTTGCCTAGTTAGTTTTGTAGTTGTTGTTGTTTGCACGGGGGGGTTTTTTGTTCGTGTTATCACAGAAAAAAGCGCGCGCATTCCACAACATACTCCCACGCATAACAAGTACGCATTCTCCGCTCCCGCTCGCTTACCTCTCTTGTCTATCGCCATCTCACTTGCTCTATTTCAACCTCTTTATCCATACATATATGTCTCTCTTTCACACTTGCTCTCTCGATTGAGAAGGCTCATACCCTGGCCGCCATGTTTATTTACAAAAAGTTTAACCGTTATTTTGTGATGCGCTACAATTAAATGCATAAAAATGACGGGATCCTTTGGCACTGCAAAGATTTGGATTCAATATTTATTTTTGGCATAAAATAAGTAAAATTGGAAGGATGGGAGGATTCAGTATGTAAAATTGTGCAAGATTTAAACTTTTATGGCTAATATTGATATATTAGCATATAGAGATCTGGTTTTTTTTTTTACTAATTCTTTATCTATATACACAATCTTGTACTTGGAGCATTATAAGCTGCGATTTAAATATTTAATTTATGATAAAAAGATAAAAAAACAATAATAGATTATATATAACAAGTAAAATATATTAATACATAGACGAAAATATGTAATAAGGTTTGAGTGTAATGGAGTGTATGTTTCTAATATACAAAGAAATATTGTAAGTGCGTACTAAGAACTGAGCCGTTTTCATGACTTGCAAATGATTAAAATCAAGCTTTTCATAAAAAAAATTTTTTTCTTCCGTGTATAATTTTTTGAATTATTTCATTCGATTACTTTGCCGGGCTTACTACCAATAAGAACTCGATAAACACGGAAATGCCAATAGTTATCGTAAAAATACTGGGAGCCGAAAAAATAGTGGACCAAATAAGGGGGAGTCGGGCTCCGAGTATATTTGCTGCTTCCAGTATTTGTATCCCAAGTGCACTTCGCTTAGCCGAGACACAACCCCGCAATCCTAATTGATTTTCATAATTTTTTTTTAGAATCAAACTTTTTTCATCATTTTTTTTTTAGAATCAAACTTTGCAAACGTTTTTTTCTACTCCATGCACTGGGCAAGTAGCTATGAACAACATATTTATTATGATTATGATTATTGCAACTTTATTTTCCAATTGAAAAACGTTTCAATAATGATATGCTGTATGAAAACGAGAATACACCTCTTTTGTTTAAAAAGTGGTATTAAATATTTTTGTTATTCTGTTTAAAAGATTTAATTGAAAATGTTCACTTGATGGTTGTTAAAACTAAAACGAAAATTGAATAAATAAATAAAATTAAATAGAATTATAAATAGAATTATAGTTTAGAAATTGACTTTATGCCAACAAATGTTTAAAAATTGAACCACTGTTGCCTTTGTGTAGCCATCAGGAGCAGTTTGCTTTTAGTTTTTAGATTTTTGGTTAAAAAAATCTTCAGAAAATATAATACATATTTAAATAATTTGAATATTTAATGTTTTTACAAATACCCTACAAAAACATTAGAAAAATAAAAACTAAAAAAATCTTTTAAGTGGCATAAGTCTAAGCTCTCTGTTTCCTTCTAACTATTTCAATTGGCTATTAACTAAAAGTACAAAATAAAACAAAATTACTCCTGGTTCATTTTTTCCAATTCCATTTGACGCAGTTCGTTGCCCAAGTGATTGCCAACTTGGGCTTCTCCACTAATAGTCTTAGCCATGACGATGCTTGTTCCTCTTTTTTGTTTTTGTTTTTTAACTATTTGCCAAGTTTTAATCAAATTGCACATGTGACCACATAGGCAACCGTTAGCTAACCACTCAACCACCAACATCGGTAGTAGCACCCCGACAACACCACCCAATTTCCCTCTTATCCCTATCCTAACCACTACGGGTCTACTAACCTAATTTGCCAGTAGCCTCTTGTGCGTTTTTTTTCACATATTTTCAGTTTTTTTTATTTTGTATTTTTTGAGCATTTTTTGCAACGTCAACTGTCTCGAAAAGTTTTTAATCATCGTCACCAACGGCCAACATTTTTGTTGCTATTTTTTCACAATGCCCTTGCAGACTAAAAGGGTATATTCATTTCGAAAAGAAATTAAAATATTGGCCTTAAAGAATTTAATTTCACTTTGTTTTCAATACCACTATAAATGTAACTTGAGGATCCAAAATATTACTAAAATACCAAAAAAAAAAAAAAAAACCAGAGGGCCGGGGCTAACTTCGACCGCGCCGAAGTTTGTATACCCTTGCAAGTTTGGTAACTCTTTCCTTACCTATAGCCATCACAGGAAAAAACGTTTCATCTAAAAAGGCTAATGTTTGCGAAAGAACGGCCTACAATCTTCGGAAATAACGAAGATATTAATCAAAGTCACTGTTTTCGACCGATCGTTCCTATGGGAGCTATATGATATAGTCACCCGATCTTGATCAAATTTGGCACAGTAGTTTACAGTTACAATAAACTTACTTATATTAAATTTCACGACAATAGCTTAAAAAGTAACGACGTTATTGAGAAAAGTCACTGTTCGTGACCTTGACGTTTGTATGGGAGCTATATGATATAGTCACCCGATCTTGATCAAATTATTAATAAGAACACAAAACTGACAAATACCAACTTTTAAGAAAAAATAACGAAGTTATTGAGAAAAGTCACTGTTCGTGACTTTGACGTTTGTATGGGAGCTATATGATATAGTGGTCCGATCCGACTGAATCCGAGATATACAAACCCTGCAATATATACAAGCCTACGTGCAAAATTTCAGCTCTGTAGCTCTTACGGTCTAGGAGGAGTTCGCATCGATCCAGACGGACGGACAGACGGACGGACGGACGGACGGACGGACGGACGGACGGACGGACGGACGGACATGGTTATTTGAACTCGCCTCGTCGTGCTGATCAAGAATATATATACTTTATATGGTCGGAGATGCTTCCTTCTGTGCGTTGCACACTTCTGACCAAAATTAATATACCCTTTTTGCAAGGGTATAAAAAAAAAACGAATAAAATATGGAAACCGTATTTGAAATGGAAGTTCATATTTTTTGCACCTCACTTCCACATCCAACTCTCAAGAGTATAGAAATTATAACTACGTTGCCTCGATTTTTCACAAGGCGTTTTGGGTGCTGCAATTTTCCAGCAACCAAATTCAATGCAATTAAAAACAATTCATAATGAGAGGGAGTGCAGAAAAAACTGTTTGAGCCTACATTTTCCAAGAGTTTTCCCAGACCACCCCCACCCACATTCACCGCTCCACCATACAGCTATACGCGTGTACATTGCTCTCGCTCTGTAATTTGTCTCTCTATTTCAGAAGATTTTTTGTTGCTTTGTGTGATGGATGGATGATCATCATAACACTTTTTCTTGTTTGTTTTCAACAAAATGATTTTTAATATAAGATTTTACGGCAAACGAATTTGTTGTTCCTGGTGGAGATTTTTTTGGACTTTTGTTTTTTGGTTTGGTTTATGCATTTAATTAAAAAAGAAGAAGACCCCAAAGCCAAAATGAAAATACACACACATACACAATGCAATGAAAACGAATAAATATGGCTAGGGACTGTTGTGGAGAAAGGGAAGAAGAAGATAAAACACAGTGTGACTGAGAAAGAGATGGCAAGAGAAAGAGATGTACCCACAAATGTTGGTTTCTTTCTTTTTTTTTCTCTTTTTGGTTAAAATATACAAACAAGAAACGGAAAACTTATTTAGATGCCGCACCGGGCTAGACAAAAACAAAAAAAATACATATATATGTACCAATAAAGAGAAAAAACGCAACATCCTACACATATGTATATGCATAGACAAATGCAGTTGCGGCTTCTTATGAAAATGGCGTCACAAACGGAAAAACCTCATGCATACATACATATACGTACACAGATGCAACAGAAAATCCCACGCGTATTCCATCTATGTATATATGTATGGCTTGATGTGTGTGAGTTCGTGAATGGCAACAGCCCGTCTTTATTGTACCACAAAATGGAGCACAATGGGCGAAAAAGCAAATAGACAATAACTGCGGTAAAAGTTAAACAGCTGAAGCCTATGTTTAGATATCTCAGAAATCTTCTTAAGACATAGCACTCATAAACTAAGCCAATCAAAGATTGATTAAAGCTATAAAAATCCACAAACGACAATTTTCCAATGTAAAATTTTTATTTTGAAAAGGTTTATGGAATAAAATGGAGATCTATAGCGCATAATAGTTGAAACTTAGCACAACTATTGTGAACAAAAAAGTTTTCAAACGTCTTCGTTCTTAGACTGAACAAACTCTTTCAAAGAAAACAATTTGCAAAAATGGTATATTAATTTTTGTCAGGAGTGTGCAACGCATAGAAGGAAGCATCTCCGACCATATATAGTATATGTATATATTCTTGATCAACTCGACGAGACGAGTTCAAAGTCATGTTCGTTCGTCCGTCCGCCCGTCTGGATCAGCGCAAACTCCTCCTAGATAGTAAAAGCTACAGAGGATGTAGGCTTGTATATACTGCACAGGATGTCAACAGTGAATTTTCTCAATAACTTCGTTATTTTTTGAGCTATCATTGTGAAATTTAATATTAGTAAGATTTTTACTTCGGGCGATTATATCGTATAGCTCCCACAGGAACGATAATTCGAAACAGTGATTTTGTCAATAACTTCGTTTCTTTTTATGCAATTGTCATAAAAATTTATATGTCTGGGTTCAACTTAACTATTAGTGACTCTGCTGAATTTGATCAAGATCGGGTGACTATAGGAACAATCGGTGGTAAACAGTGATTAATAATTTCGTTATTTCCTATGGTAAGATTGAAGGGCAAACATTAAACTTTTTTAAAAAAACGCTTTCCACTTTGACAGCTATTGGTGAGGAAAGATTAACGGAATAAACTTGGCAGGGTCTACAAACTTCGGCGCGGTCGAAGTTAGCCCCGGCCCTCTGGTTAAAATTATAAAAAAGAAAATTGTAATTTTTTATTAAAAAATATTAATAAAATAGAAGTAAATTTCTCTATAATTAACCACTCTGTCATATTTGCATATGGCAAACAAAGGTTTATAGAATTGCTTTCTACTTACAATAAGTCATAAAACAATTTCACCTACACTAAACGTTACTATATCTAAAAGATCCAAATCTATGACACTTTACAGATTGCAAAAGTTTCCCAAGAGTGGAGATCTGGTAAGATAAATTTGTGACCCACTGTTCCCTGGCCCAGTATCGATATCCCGACCTGCTGTTGCTGTTGTTGGCTCTAAGCTTCTTGCATGTGGCAAAAGGTAAGGTTTTTTTGTATATAGTATTTTTTGCTTAACCTCCCCCATTTTGATTGTTGGAGTCTTCAGAGCCTCTCAGTATTACCAATGCCTGGAAAAATATATTCTCTCACTATTGTTCACAGCGGCTCGTGGGAAGCATTTCAATGTTTTGTTATATTTGGAAGCAAAAAAAAAAACAGAAAAAACTTCATTTCTTGCCAAGTTGAATCATTCCCTTAAGGTAAAAAAATTATTAATACATAATTCATGTTTAATTGTTTGCTATATTTTGTTGCTGTTGTTGTTGTAGTTAGTTGCTGTTGTTATGTTCCCCCTCTACTTTTTGCATTTACTATTTCCATTTTGTCTACATTGTCTTCTAATGGGACCTCGAAAAGAAGTTGATTGAGTTGAAACTTTCCCTGATTGAGTTGCTTTATTTCTATTGATAGACATTTCAATTAGCACAAATTGCGGCAGGTTAAGTTGCAAAAAGACGAAGCAGTTGCACTATTTTGTTGTTGTTTTATTTCGGAACTTTTCGATATAAGTTTAAAACCCCTGAGGCCTGAATGAATGGAAATTAGATGAAGCGTTGACGAGTTCAACGAGTTGCAGCCAGTTCCACGTTTCAATACCCCAGAGAGAGATAGAGAGGGAGACGAGAAGAAAAAGAGACATTTTCATTACCGCTCTGCGGGTTTTTTTCAAATAGTTGCGGGTGGTCAGACAAACTCTTTCCATCCACTCAATTTTCTACATACATATATTTACATATATACAAATTTTTTTAGTTTCTGTTTGGTTAATTTAAAATCCGAAAAGTTTCAAGTGCAACAAAGTAAAATGCAGTGTTGTAGAAGTTATTGCCCTCTCGCCCTGGCACAGTGCCAGCCAACCCTCGCCATGACCTCACCTCCATAGCCCAGTTCATTTCTCTTGTTTTTTCCTCGCTTTTTGTGGAACAATATTTCAGTTTACTTTTCGAATTATTTTAATTTTGTTCAGGGATTCCTTTGTTTGAGTGTGTGTTCTTTTTGGTGGTTATTTCAATTGAAATAGCACGATCCATTAGCACTGTTAGTCTCTGCGGGGCAAAGACGTTTTGCACTCTTTACACCAACTTTACTGCTTTTGTATTCCAAATCAAATGTTTTAATATGGCAGAAATCGAAGCAGGTCGTTATGAGGATGTAAATTTCAATTTAAATGAAATAAATATGAAAGTTTTTGTGTAAAAGATACCTCTGTTTTGAAACTAACTTGTTTGTATTTTTTTCCTCTAATTTAGAAGCACAACGATGGTTTATTTCTTTTGCATATACATATGTGCATACATATTGACCCTTGCGTATTCTAGCTTGAAAAATTGAAAATAGAAAATTCTTAAAATTTTGATTTGAGCTTGTTCTTGTTCAGTTGTTATCGCATCTCATCATTGCTTTGCAGTTCCTTGATAAAAATCACGTTTTATCTGTTGCAGAACCCTCTAGTTTCCGTGTTGCCTTCTTGATTTAACAGATTTAATATTCTTATTCGATAGCACATAAAGCGGTTTATGGTATTATTGGTTGTTTCCTTTACTTTATTTTTTGTAAAAAAGGATCTTTGGATTGCATTTCCAAAGGCAATTAAATGTGTCCACAACTTATACAACCACGCATAAAAATTGGTGGAAACTGTTATACGAAACTTCTTATACGCACTTGTGCCACACTTATACCCAACTTATACACTGTTATAGTCATTTAAAATGGCTGACTCTAACTAATACTTAAGACTACTAACACAATAAGTCTTCTAAAGTTGACTTATATTAACCAAAAGGATCGAAATGCATTGCAAAATATTGAGAGCATATGTATATTTAAAAATTTCCAACTTTGAATTGGAAAATCTTTGAACAAAAACAAACTGACCCTTGGCAGCCCATCTGAACCATTTTGGGATTGGATTGTACATGTTAATAGATTGTTATTAACTTTTGGGTCCTGTGGAGTTTTCTTCACTCATATGAAGCTGATATATATTTTCTAGTCACCGTAATAGTATCTTCTTTCCCGACACAGGACTGTAAACAAATCCTTTTTGCCATATTATTGCTTGGTAAATTTCCCATGTAGTTTAACGTTTTGTCAGTTAAAAAGGAGCAGTGTTAGGGTGCTGTAGCTTCGCCCTCTTCGTGAAATATATTCTGTAGTCACTGTAATAATATCTTCTTTCCCGACACGGGACTGTAAAAAAATCCTTTTTGCCATATTATTGCTTGGTAAATTTCCCATGTAGTTTAACGTTTTGACAGTTAAAAAGGAGCAGTGTTAGTATCCTTTAGCTTCGCCCTGTTGCTTCAGAGGCAGCTGCAAATATCATCCAACACTTATACAAAGACTTATATCACACTTTTAGCTAAGAAATAAACCCACAGCGAGCCTAGTTTGATGTTGCAAACAAACCTCCGCTGCACATGCCGCACTTGATGCATCTAAATGCCAATGCAGCAGAGCCATTTCTTTGCACATGCCCTCCCCCTCACGCACCCCCGCCTTAACATGCCGTTGCTCAACTTGAAGCGACTTTTGACTTTAGCCGATGTTTTCGCTGATGTTTTTTTACTCTTATTTTTTTCCGTTCCTCCCCTTTTCTTGGCTCTTTTAATATTTATGAAAAATGAAAGAAAAAAGGCGAGAGCCACATAAATATCCACTAAGCCACACACATACACAGTGGCACACACACATGGCTGTCGGCAAAACCCTTAAGTAAAAACCGAAACTCTTCTTCAGAGTTGCCACCCTTACCCAGAGAACATCGCCCAGAGCTCTTGAGGCTGTCAAGCGTAAATTCAATAAATATGAATATAAGATCCAGGAGAACAGAGAGGCAAAGCAAAGAAGAGCGGCGGCGAGAAAGGGTGGAGAAAACTGCACTTGTTGTTGTTACATTTTTCACTCACTTGGAGTAACTTGGCTAACATTTGAAACGATGACAATGATGTTCTCCATCTTCTTATCCCTTTCTGTGCTTTATTATTCGAAGTCTTTTCTTTTACGATTGATGCCGGATTTTCTTCTGTGTGTGTGCTTGTGTGTGTTCGATTGGTAGTAAAAATAAAGGAAAAAGTGGAGGACGAAAAGGAAAATAGGAAAATATGAAAATAATTCATTGACTGACTGACTGAAAGTGTTCTGCAATGTTGTCATTGGCCATAAACTCAAAAAGGAGTCATCAAAAGTGTCGCCTTTCTTTTGATATAAGGCGAATGTTTATGGTCTTGAGTTGTCATAGTAAAACTAAATGATAGTGCCTGAGCAGGAGAGCTGATGCTGAAGTGAGTATAATGATTAAACTGAGAGCATATGACAAAACCGGAGTAAGCGCAACATCTTTACTTTGATGAGTTGGAGCAACAACGGAAAGTAAAAATAAAAGGCTAAGGTTGAAGGATTTCATATCACTAATGTAAAGAAGCAAAAAGAGAGCATCGTCTATAAGCAGATGAGTAAGCATAAAAAAGGCAAGGGAAATGGCAATTCGGTTGGTGGAGCGTTTTTTGGAATATGCTTATTTGATTGGTAGTGTGGAAATTGTGCAAACTCATCTTCACATGATATGATATTAGGTTAAAACACATAAATATAAGTTAATTTAAATTAATTCTCGTTTTCTTCAAACTTTCCAACAAAAGCCGAAAAGAATGCAAAGTAGAAACCAAAGGTTTTGGGGTTGATTTTTAAGAAGCAATAATAGAATAAAATGATTTATTTCATTATTGATTTAGTTACCTCATGTGAAAAAGGTAACATTTAATTTCAGTTTATAATCTTGTTAAAGATAGAGGCAAGAGTATGCGACATGAAAGTGAGGAATTTACGATTCCCTAAATAAATCGCATTAATTGGATTAATAGATTAATTAATTTTATCTAATATCATTGCTTCACCATAAAACCCAAGTATCATATAATATAGAGATTTGCCTTTTAAATTCCTACAAGAGAAATTATTGTACAATATGCCGCAGCAATTTGAAATTTTGAAAACAAAAAAAATATGCTAGGGTGTAAACTGACTTCAAATAAAATTTGCAATCGATAATATTTTCTATCAATTTCACATAACCTTTTTCTTTCATCTTATGAGAAAGGCAAAAATCTCCCCATTTTCCAAAAGGCAATTCGCATCAGTGAGAAAGGGTTCGCCTTTGTATAAGTAAGCCAATGACTTCAAGCAAGCTTTTGGCCAGTCAAGTACAAAATATAAAGCCAACATGGGGGAGTATCTCCATACATGGATAGATATATTGTGAGAAGGGGGACAAGACAAGACAAGAAAATGCTATGCTTAAGGCCAAGAAAACTTTTATAGCCAAATTAAGCGAAAGATGGAGTAAGTGAGAGGGCCAATACACAAAGCGTGGAATTGTTAAGATGAGTAAATATCACAGCACAAAACTTAAAGTAATTGAAGTTGGCAACAGGAAAAGCTAGCCTATAAGCCAAAACTTTGCTGAAACAGGATTCACTCGGTTCCTTCATTCCCTACGTAAAACTTGGCCAAAAAGGCGGAAGAACAGTTCGCGATTTTAGTTTGTGCCAGAAAATCAAAATCAAGCAAACTAGAAACTAGGCCAAAGTTTTACTCGATGAACAAGATGACTCTGCTCAGAAAAGGACGATGGTTTAGGAAGACGAAAGGGGCATAAATGGCGTCGACCTCTTTAATAGATTTGTCTAAGTGAATTGTGGCTAAAATCGGATTTATCTGTATAGATATGCCTAGTATAGATTTTATAGAAACTCAAGGCTTGATAGCGGCCAGCTCTAACAAGTTTTGTGTGCTTGCAAATAAAGTTTAACTTTAACCCCTAAAATTAAAGTATGTTTCTTAGTCTGACATGTCTAGAATTCTGGCAATATTAATACTCTTTTACTTATAGTACCTTTTCTAACTTTTAGAATTTGATTTCGTCAAATTAAAGTCAATTAAAGGGAAACTACCAGAAAAATGTTTCAACTATTTCTTACATAATATTCCTTACATCTATCGATTTATATCCCCTGTTCAACGAAAGTGCTTCAACGTAGTGAGGTCTATTTATTTATAATTGTTAAATTTGTGCGATAAACAGAGCTGAAATGCACAAGACTGTGCTAAGCACAAAACATGAACTTTCTGGCTTATTCTTTTTTGTGTATTTAAACAAATTCAGTTGAATTAAGTAGATGAAGCTAAAGTTTCCATTACGATCCAAAAATGTTAATTCAGTAAGCTAAATCTATTATACTATGTTTTTCGTTAATAAGTTTTTAGCTACACAAAATTGTAACTTAATGTTAATTTTTCTACTATGGGATACAGTTTTAGCTCCAGAAGAACTGTTGGAGTTAGTTTACTTTCTTTAATATTCTATAATTTGTAATAAATGACCAAATAATTGCATGAATGTTTTTCAAAATTGCATGAATGTTTTTCAAAACACTTGCTCACCGCCTTTCTTGTCTGTTACAGAATTAGAAAACACTATCTTTAGCCTGAGGCAAATTGAGGCAAAACTTCAACGACAATGTACACATTTCACTCCATGTTGTTGTTTACTTTAACTTCGTTATATAGATGTATATAAATGTATGTATATTTTTTTAAGCCAATTATGGTCGTACAAGCTCGGATATTTCGATGAGGGGATTGTGGAAACCCTTCCAGGTAGAACCCAAAAATAACACACAAAATATAATAAGTTGAAGTCTGTGCGCGACATCTACGCATTAGTACTTAGCCCCCCCTTCGTTCTCTTCCTTTGCTGTTGGTAACCCTAAAAAGAGAAAAAACGGCCGGGCAAAGTCCGCAACTAAGCCAAGTTGACGAGCAAATTTTCAGGGTTACCCACACTTGTCGTTTGGGTTGGGCTTACTCGCCTGTCATTGACAAACCCCCGCACGCTACAGCCGACCGTACCCAACCCGTCCTCTCGTCGGACCATCTCTCAGGAACTAGACGCCATAAATATAGCATCACAATATTTTTCTTTTTGCGGGGAGAAAATTCATTCTTTCTTCAACTTGTTTTCGCTTGTCTCTGTTTTTTGCTTTATGTGGAATGTGTAAATCGGGTAAGCAAAGTAAACAATTGCATAAAGCAGACACATGGCAAGGGTTGTACACACACACACACACACACACACACACGAACACTAACAAATATTATATACATATATGTGTATGAAATGTGTGCAAAAAATGTTCTTCCTTTGATTTTACATAGTGGCAAGTTAAGGAAAATAAGATTTGCCATTATTTGTTACCAGTATTTCAATTCTTTTTTGTTGTGTTTTTTCACTTTTTACTCTTTTATATATATGTATGCTTTTACCCTTCAGCTTAGAGGGATATATTAGATTTTGTAAAGGGTTGGTGGTAAGTGGTAAGATATTCTTTTAGATGAGATGTGAGATGTATATAAATATTTTATATCTGATTTGTGCCATTCCAAAAAAGTGGAGCACAGTTCTCAGCTGACAATATAGAAAGCAAACCCGAAAAGTTGCATGATGGCCGCTCGTCTGCATACTGTTGGAGTTATAGGCTGGATAAGTAGTAGTATATAACACCCACTACTACGATGTTCTCGATTCATTGTAAACAAACATTTCATGAAAATCAAGGATAAGCCGTGGATCACAGATATCAGCTGCAATTAAAAAGAGCACAAAATTAAACGTACTACTGGGCTCGATTAATTTGTCACATATGTATATTGGTAATAATTGCAAAAAGTGCAAAAGCTTTCTGCTAAATGAGCAAATAATACAACCGTTTGTTAAACGCTGTTTTTAGGATTTTAGATGTCTGAGAGTATTTGAAAGTCGTTGCTTCACATAAATTTAAAAATTTTGTTGTTGTTTTGTTTCTCGTTAAATATTTTATTACACACATTTATGACGCACTTTCGGATGGAACACTGAAAGTTTTTGTGCCAAGTGGAACTATTAAAGCTGTAAAAAAGTTTTTTGTCCCGTCCACACAAACACACACACAGATACACATATACATACATCCATCTAGCCAGAAGTGTTGAGGAGAGAGCTGGGGGGTATACACACAAACATGCGGCTGGCGTTGTCAGCAGCCGAGCTCTGTAGTCGTCGTCGTCGTTGTCGTCATTTTGACCGGAAATGCGCAGTTTTTAGTGAAGTGCATGCCATTTTGAATTGGCAACACACATTCATACAGACACAGCTGCACACACACACACACATTTGCTAACCACTGGCGTTTGTCAACACATACATCGAGTGGGGCAGAAAGAGAACGAGAGAGAGACAGAGCCAAAGAGCGCACACTTTGGCTAAAAACAAAACGGCTAGGCAACCATTTCCATTGCCTTTCCGCACACACACACACATCACTGCCCCCCCACCCCCTATCCTGTAGAACGCCCCCTCAATTTTTCGCCCAGTTTATACCCATTTGGTACTCTGCTTGCTTGCACTGCATCATGATGCTGCACTCGCTTGGTCAATATGGCGCGTTTTCGTTTCGTTTTCCCTCTTTTTTTTACGTTTTTGTTTTCCATACTCCCCACCCCTGAAACCCCCTTCCAGTATCGCCAACCTAAACTCCACTTTTAGTTGTTGTTTCTCGTTTGCTGTTCATGGGAACGGAGATGAAAGCGTGAGAGGGGTACAAGTTTTCAATACGAAACTGATGAAATTTCTTTTTAATATATAAACTGTTTTCTGTTAAAAGAAATATTATCAGAAACGAAATCCAATTGACTATGCAAACTAGTTTCCTCTCCTTTTTTAAGGAATAGACTATATTTTGTTAATATGTATCAAAGTCGAATTTAAGCAGAAAATTATTAAAGTTAGGGGAAGGACTACGTCCATTAGCTCTACATGTAAGACGACATTTTGTGACCAATTCTTCTGGAAAATTTTTTTTTAGAACAAAATATATGTATATATTTCTATCCTTTATTACTTCTTACAGATACAATTTGAAGGATAGGGAGACGAAAAGAATAGCCAGGGGCTTAAATATTAGAGTTCTGGGTAGGTAATTCTAAAGACTAGACAAAAAGATTTGGTACTTCCCACTTTTTAACTAAAGCCGTAAATATAGTCAGAAAGTGAGCTGTAACCAATAAATATTGTTTAGATTGTTTAATCTGTGACAGAATTTGCGCTGTAAAATGGGATGAACTGTTTTGCTTCTTAGATAAATAAAATGTCCTGTGGATAAACCAAAGCTCCGAAGCAATCATTTTTTTAATATGAACATGCGAAATTTTATAAATATATTGAAAACAATAAATACTTGTCCAGCCTATTACATAATTCAAGGAGTTTCCACATTTCACAGCCCTGGATCTCCCAAAGATCTGTCATGATAAAATACAAACAATCTCATTCCCACAAACGCCTTTATGTTGAAAGCTCCATCACGTTTACATCTCTAATTCTTGGTCAGTGAACCTTTCGTCCTTTTTGTTTTTTTGACCATATGTGCGAACTGTAAACTGGAACTGTGTCGCTAACTGTCGTTCTGTCTTGATGTTTGTATGTATGTATGCCTGTAGTTGCTGATGCTGCTCTCCGCCATGCTAATATCGACATTTCCGTTTAGGATTCATTTTGTTGCTTTTACTGTTAGTTGTTAGTTTATGTCGCCTTGCACACTCTATTTCCATTTCTCCCCAAAATCCATTCGCCTCTCACCCTCTCTATGTCGGTGTTTTTGTTGAGAAGTGTTGTGTCCATTTCACTTTTGATGCTTTGAAATTTGAGATCCTTCAAAATTAGTTCCTTACGTTAAGCCGGCAATACTGCTTCTGGTTCTAGTTTATTTCATATCCGTTTAACTTAAACAATATAAATGAAGGAGGGAAGGGCTTAGCTTCATTTATTTTCAATTAAGACTCAATCCAAAATCAGAAACAGGAAGAAGAGAAATAAATACAACATAAATTCGAATCGAAAATATAGGGAGGAAAAACTTTTTTTCCCCTCTACAAAAACCAAAAACAATAAACAATCAAAATGCTTCACCAACAATTATGCTGCAATAGTTCTTCATGTTCAATTTTGTACCCTGTACAAAAGAAGATTAAGTAAATTGGCTTAATAACTAACATTTTATCCACAAAAACAACACAGCTAAATTTTCCCTTTTCCAACATAATAGTATAACACGTTTAATAGAAGAATATAATATATACCTATGTATAGTTTTTACTTATATATTGGTCTCTAGACAAGAATTTAAAATCCCACACACCACGTCAGTTTACATTTTCTGATATAACATTTTGGAATCTTTTTTACTTTTTACAATTATCCCAATGCTCGCAGTAAAGAGATTAACGAATCCTCTATACATATAAGCTTTCACTATCAGAAACCTTCCAAAAAAACGATGAGGCTGGAATCGACTGCTTATAAGGTTTCACATGATTAAAATGATGTCTCATTCAAATGTACAAATTTTTAATAACCTAAAATCGACGAAAACTGTTACTTAGCTCCCTTTACTTATTATAGAGTATCTCAGAGTCGAAACAGTTTGTTTCGCAATTCTCTTAACATTTGGCCAAAACAAAACTTAACAAGTAGTTTTTAATAAGCTTCATCTTGCTGGCTGCTACCCACAAAATTCGTTGACTTGGTCTATTGGTTTCTGTTGATTTTTCTACTATTGCAATGAGCACATAAATGAGTGAAAGAAAGAAAAGGAAGAAAAAAGACGGAGCTTTTGCTGTTGATTTTTCTTAGATTTCGAACTGTTTTTACCTCATTGAAATTGAATTTCATGCAATCTATATAATCTATATATATATATATATATCAATTTGTTGCTCCGGCAATGCCATAAGCGGATTTGCACCTACATTTTTTTTCACGTATTTTAATACTTGTGGTAGCTTAGTAAAACATTTTGATAGTATTTTTTGTATTCATTGTTGTATTGGGGAGTTAGTCATTTTGCTCCAAGGTTGCTAAGATTTTGATAAAACCATTTAACGGATATTTGATTGTGTTTTTCCCACATTTGCAACACAGCTAGAGAAGAATTTACAAATCGAGTATAATCTTAATTAAAACATAGCAATTTCAAGGCCATTTTATTAAGTTTGAGTCTGATCAACGTAAAACTTAAATTTTTTAGCGTTTTTATTTTGGAGTCAATTAAATAAAGCCCATTAGGGTAGTATTTCAATTGCCTTATTACGGCAATAATAAGTAGTTCCGAATATTTATTTTTCCCCCAACACTGAAGATGAATATATTTTCAATTTACTATAATTAAGATTATCTATTGAATGAAAAACTGTTTTGTGACTACATAAACTATGATTAAGTGAATTGAAAGAAATTTTTGCCTAGTGTCCTTCTAGGCAATACTCTCGACCCTACCGATAGCCACATAACAATCACTGCCAGACAAATCCTTTTCATAGCCCCTCTGCTCCGGTCTACGTCCCATTCATGGTGTCCAGGGGGAAGACAATCAAATGCGCGTATCTATGACAAGTTCAATATTATAATTTGTTTACCAACTTTCTTTGCCACAACCGAAATCTAAACAGAAAAAGAAATTCAAAATTGAAGAAAAGAAAAAAATAAGGAATATAAACGATAACAAGGAATGCCGCGCCTTCATTTTTAAACAGGCTCAAACGGAAATGGAAGAAAAATGTGATGTGGGCAGGGTGGTAAAGGGGGCGAGGCGGCAAAAGAAAAAAGAAAAACAGAAAGAAAATACAGCCCGCAAAGCGAAACTCAATTTTCATGAAATAAAATCAAATTTAAATAATACAATAGATGGGGCGGACGAAAGAAGATGGGGACATGGAAGAAGGGAAATCTAAACGTCAACTCTAGAAGGAGTAAAAGAGAGAGAGAGAGAGAGAGAGAAAGAGAGGGAGAGAAGCCTTAAGACAGAGAAACCCTGAGAAAGAGAGGGTAAGAGATAATAACCAGCAAGGATAACAACAACAACAAAAGCCAAGCCAGAAGAGCAACAAGAACATCATCAACTGTATCGCTGCTTATTTATCTTTATCGCAATTCGTTTGTCCTTTTCCCCTCTCTGGCACTTGGCATGTTTTTGATACGGGTTAGCGGGCGGATGGGGCTGACTGGTATCCTGGCGTATCCTGGAGTCTCCTTGCAAGACGACATCAATATTATTGCCATAAGTTTCATATTTGCTGCTGCTTTAGATGCCGTTTAAAATTTCGCTGGCTAAAGCAATGAAGAAACGATATTTTCTAAGCAGCGCAGGCAAATATCGACCTGTACAATATCCTGGCTAATATTCAAAAATGATTTTTTTTTCTGTTTCTTAAATACCTTATGGGTGTTATTACTCATAAATGTGAATTCTTGAAAATAATTGCTTAAGAGTTGGTTTTGGAATAATAGTAATCAGTTTACATATTTATTAAGATCTCACTAAAGTGCAAACCATTTGAACGCTAAATTGAAAGTAAACCAAAATGAATAGTTGAAAGATACATTTTGTTTGAAACTTTGTAATGAAATTAAGTTTATCGATATGGTTAAGTTATCATATGATAAAAAATAACTAATTGAACTTGTATCAAACATTACTTTACCAATTCTATAGGTTGTAATAAAGCCTTTTGTCCCTACACACTTCATTTGAATATGCCCAATGTTAGTCTATGATTTAATGGGTGTTGAAAGTATACAAAACTTGGACTCCAGTTCCAATTTTTACATTTTTTTCCAGTTTGCTTTTCATTTTACTCTGGCTGCGTCTTGTCTTCTTCTTCAATGTTATACCAATGCCATTTGCCATTTCTTCTCTTTCTCTTTATTCCTTTTCTTTCTATATACACACATTACTTCGCATAATTTTTTATTGATTTATTTGGCTTACAGTCGTTTAACAGAGAAAATGGGAAAAAATGTTTGCGGAATTATATATGAGAGTCTGTATCTGTGTGAATGTGTGTGTGCGTGTTGAGGGGGGAAATCAAATGTAGACAAGTGAAAATTTGAAACGATTTACGCGCAATTTACGGAAATTGCACTAGGGCAGATCAAATTGACAACGCGTGGAAAGCCAAACAGATACGAGATAGAGGGAGAATCTGAGGGATGGAGAAGGGACTAGCAAAAAAATGTGAAAAATGTCGAAGAAAAACTAATAGCAGATGAAATAAATATGAATTTTAATGTAAATTGTAAGCCGAAAAAGATGATTTCGAGTACAACAAATAAACGTATAAGAACAGAAATACTTGTATATTTGAATGAAAATAAATATGAGTAAGCAAACAATATTGGCAAGTGAATTTGAAAATAGCATAATATCATTTTATTATTTTAGTATTTCATTCGGTTTTCCTCAATTACTTGCAAAAAAATTGTTAGTCGTAGCTTGAATCCGTACAAGTATACCCTTAAATGCAACAAATTCAACAATGTCGACACAACCATTAAATAGCGCTAATAAATAAATTATTTAGCCTCCATATTTGTCATTTGAGCTCAGCAAATTACTTCATATGATTGCGGTAATTGTAAAATTCAGTTCAGTAACTAAATGTTTTTCAAATTCATCTAAGCTTTAGAGTCTGGATCCTCGAGTGAACAAATTTCCCTGCTAAAATTTCGATAAATATTTATGATTACATTTCCAATCTACCAACCACCTTTTTGCGATTGTCCTTCAATATATTACTTTTGCATTTCCGATAGTTTTGAATAAGTCTCCAAGAATAAATGCCCTAGATATGCCAATTTCATACTATATTCATGTGATTATGCCTAAACAGTTATTTATATGTATTAATATGAAAATCTCTTTAAAGGTATTAAAAAGTCTTCAATACTTTTTTTTTGTTAACACAATTTTGTACAATTGTTTGTTAAAACTGTACAAGTAATTATGTTTGAAATGCTAAATATATTTATTATTTAAACATATTTATCGAAAGTCTCCACTATTTACTTACTCTTTGCAAGTGCTCACAAGCTCCTAAATGTTGGAAAAAATCTCCACAACTCTAATTTATATTTTCCAATTTTTGACATACACTAACTCTAGAGAGTCTCCATGCGTCTCTATTAGTCTTCTAAAGTTTAGTTTTTGTTCTTTTAATCGTAAATTTAACATTCATTGAATGAGTATGCCTACTACGAACAGCAATTGCATTTATCAGGCATTTAAAAATTTAAATCTCAAACTTTCAATTTTTAAAACTGCAGCCTAAGAAAATTTAAAGTGAAATGTTTTTGGTATTTTCTGGGGCCAATAAATACATGAAATTTGTAATCTGAGTGAAATAAAAAACTAAAAACGAAGAGAAAATTGCTGATGTAATTAAAATTCTGAAAAGCTAAATTTTTCCATTTTCAATTTGAATGGACATGAGGTGAAACCTTTAAAGAATTTTTCCTTTTCACTCCACCACCACCACCTTGAGCAAACGAGAGACTTGTGTCATGATTCTATTCTTCATTTCTTTCCCCCTGTTTGTCTCCCTTCTTGTGATGACTTTACTTTGCTTGCATTTTAGACAATGGACAAAGAGTCAAAATGCCTTTCGGCTTTCAGTATTCTAAAAGCAGGTTTGCAGGCTTCATGTCTGCTACTGAATTTTCGTTAACGTTCTGGCATATCAAAAATTGGCTTACCACGCACAAACAGAGACCAAAAAGGAGTGCCGGGAAGTCGGCGCGAAAAAAAAACCGATTCTCTTTTTGCCCCTTCTGGCATGCACTTGAAAACTCAAGTTGCCTTGATTATCGTGCAATTTTCCATAGCTAGGGGTATGTGACAATCGCTTCTAATTCTACTCCCTCACCACTCGGTTCAGTTACTGACGAACTGACTGGCTGCTTCGCTGACTGACTGTGTGCCTGCCCGCCATTCTAAAAATCTGACTTTGACTTTGGCTTTCGACCGTCATCTACATCGTCGTTGTCGTCCCTGTCGGAGTCAGTGTCGTGGCATTTGACGTTATGGTTCACGTGTTGAGGCGTCGGATTGCCGTGATTATCACTGACTTACGCTTGAATGCCTCCATGCAATAGAACACATTTTTTTTCCACAGGATTTGCTCTATGTTGGTAGTACATTTTCATATAAAGGTGAATGAAATTTTGTGCTTAATAATGACAGCTTGGTGGGAAAGTGATTTTCCCTTACGGATGTTATAATATATCTTACGCTCTCAGTTTCTAGAATACATCTAGACTACAATCAACATTAAAGTATTAAATCTAAACAAACATCTGATACAATTTATAGTTGATGTGCTTCAACTCGATTTTATTTTGCGTAAAATATTATTCCAAAGTAAGCACTAACAATATTTGAAGTGGACTAAAATCTATTTCTTTATCAATCTATACACTCCTTATTGTTCTTATAACATTCAAAATAAGGTATACTTATTTATGATTTTTTAAAATTAATAATATCTCTATAACTCTTTTTGTTACTTTTACTATTGTCGGCAAAGTTGTTTCATATTGATATCCTTATCCATTAGTTTTGATTCTTTATATGATGATCTAACTAAATGATTTCATAAATCTGATAAAATCAACAGATATGATAACAATGCTTAATTCGATTAAAATGAATATGTGTTAGTTTCTACATAATTTAGTCAAGTCTTGTATGAAACTCTTTATATATTTGTTTGAACCTTTTAATTATAGGTCATAAAATGTTCGTTAAGACGAGACATCCATGCCAGGTAAAGAACAGCAACCCCGCCAGGCAATAGCCTTACACACCGGTTGTCGTCGTTGTCTTGGTTGGTTCCTTTGTGTGATGCTTCTTAACCTTGCTGGTGCTGATGGTGGTGGTCTCTGGTGTCTGTATGTACATCACAACACAGTTAACGTCTCGGTCTCGGTTTTAGTCGCAATGTCTGTGCCCGTGCATTTTCATTTGAATGCAATGAGTCTCCGTCCTCCTTCCCTTAGACGTTTTCCTTACGTGTGACGCGCTCACTTTGCTTAATTAACGCTCACACACAAATACACACACACACACAGACACACGTACGCATAAAAGGTCGTGACGGGAGCAGGACTTTGACTTGACTTTGCCAATCATTGCCCCGTTTTCAATGACAACGACAATGACAATGCCAATAGACCGCATCACGTACTTTAAAACTTGGTTCTCAGACTCTAGCAGACTCATTCGTTTTCCCTTTTTCTTTTTTGGTTTTTTGGGCCACGTTGTAACGTTGTTCGTATTATTAGTAAGTATCTTGTTTATTTAAACATTGCACCCACCACTCAACCATCTATCTGTGAGTACAAGCACTACAATGCCCTTTCATTTAGGTCGTCTCCGTCTTCGTCGTCATCTGCTTGTTATTTACCTTTTTTGCTCTCTTTGGTTCATAATTTCGTTTGCATGTTAATTACCATGATTATTATATGAGGAGCATCCCATGCATTGAATTTTTGTTACCTACTTCATTAATTCTCTTGGGAAAAATGCTGTGAAACATTGATTCCAGAAGCTGTTGGGGATTTTCAGTAGAGTGGGAATCGAAATGGATTATTGGTTTCTGTGTGTGTGGTTTGTGAATGGTTTGGAGAAGAAACAGTAAAGAAAATACCATTTATCTAAGTGTGAATGAAAATAAAATGAGATTTGAATTGAATTAGTAGTATGTTAGTAGTCATCAAGAAGCAGCTTTATTCTTCTGATATTTAAAATTCTGACACAATCTAACTTGTGTTTCTGCTCTTTGATTAATCGAAATGTTTCCCACATTTCACATAAATTAATTTAATGTGGTCAATGATTTGTAAATTTTTGTGCCATAATTATTTTTGTGATATAAATTAATTTAACAAGCTACATTATTGCTGAAAAACGTTCATTTTGACCCGATCATATCAGCCAGGTTACAATTTAATTAACTCTGACAGTTTTACCTTGCCTTTTTTCCCCTCTCTTCTTTTTTGGCGCTAGCCAAAGTTGTCTTCGTTCCACTTCCCCTAGTTCGTTGAGTTCCTTATCATGAACATCTGTCCAAAATGCTAGAAAATTACCCAAGACACCCAAGACTCAGTCCTCCCGGCATTGCCCCAACCTAAAAATAAGAAAAACTCAATTAAAAGCGTCTTTGCTTAGTTGCCGCGGACGCCGTTCAGAGCGGTAATTGTATTTATTTTGAACAATTTCGTAATCAAAGTCAACCAAGTAAACAATCAACATAATACATATAGATACAAAATAAAAGCAACAGCAGTAACAACAACAATAAAATCCATTAAATGGGTTCACACGCAGAAAAAAATTGCAGCAAATGACAGTGCAAAAAAATATAAAACAAATAAAACAGTGAAAAAAATTGGCTCTTTGAAATTAAATTTTCAAACTGACAAAAGACAAAGAGAAAAAAGAAAATTCCGGAAAACGTAAATTCATTTCAATGCGCCAAAACGCAAAAGAGAATTAAATAAGTAATAAAGAAATCAAGTAAAGTTAACTTAAAAAGAGACTGTGAACGCTTTGAAGGAGGGATGGACGGAGGTAAAGTGGAAAAAATCTCTGCCCGCTAACAAAGTTGCCACTTGTCAGATACAGACCTTTCCCCTCTCCCTCTGTCTGTCTCTCTCCCACTCCTGCAAGACATCAGTTGTCAGTAAATGTTTATGAGTTAATCAACTTGTAATGACCAAAAGGACGGACATTACTTAAAGTGCGGGCAGCAAGTAAAAGAAGCCAGCAAGAAAGGGGAAGCGGGACAGATTGTGTTAAGGGGCGTCATTCAGAAAACAAACTTAATTAGCTTTCATTTAAAAAAGAGAGCAACAAACTGCAGCTGCAAATGATGAAAGAAAAAAAGGAAGACAACAACATTCAACTTCAACATCAACTGAAATGAGCGACAAATAAACAAAAGTACAACTTTCTTTTACAAGCGGAAATGCTCGGCATATACACAAAAGAGAGCCAAACGGCAATGGACAAAAAAACAGCAAAAACTGTATCTGCTTAACAACTACGCCAAAGTGGTAAGAGGAGTGTGCTGGGGGTGGTGGAACAAAAAGTTTTTGGCCTTAGCCATTTATGGAATGTCTAAAATGACAAGGGCTAAAAGCATATTTTCCTTCCTTGGTTCCTCCTTACGTCAATCTGTGTGAGACATAAAGTTGAAAAACTTTCAAACCCGTTCTTTACATAAGAATGCTATGAATTCGAAAATATAGTCAAATTCTAGAATTGTAGCAATAACTGATCAATCAAAAATTGCAAATGCCAATTAACAAAATTTACATAAAACAAATAGTCCCAGATTATTCATAGCTTCACATAAAATGTTTGAAAATGTGCTTTTTTTTTAGTTTAGTTAAAGTCCCTCAGATATTTATTTATTTATAATGTGATTGGGCAGTAATTATAAATTACAGCCAATCTTTTACTACCTATATCTACTAGGCCTTAAGCTAAAAATTTCTAAATTTATTGAGAACAATGAATTATAAAGTATTCATAATTTTGCATACTTTAGGGGAATTTTTCTGCCTACGACGCGTCGCGACGCTTGCCTTTCCCTGATTGCTGAAAATATGCATTATGAGGATTCATTTAGAACTTGTATCAGCAATTTTGTTACATTGCCCAACTTTAAATGCCAACTTAAATGGCTAACTGATGTAGTACTAAAGGTAACCAGTAGTTAATTCATTTTCAAAGCGAAGAGCTGCATAGTACCTTAAGTAGTTTCTCTTGCAAGTAAACCCCACTCGTGGTAGGTTTTGTCGTAAGTAAATATTTGCGTACAATCGAAATACTACAGCACATGGAAGGAAGACAAACGAAGACGCAAAATACCAAAACCCTAGGCCGCAGCCCCCAAACTCAAGCAATTTCAATTTCAAACCCAATTTCGAAAGTAAAGTAAGAAGAGGAGAAATTGTAGAGTTAGGTACAAGTGGGAGTTGAGAGCTAAAGCAGCAGTTTGTCTTCCTGTTTGTTTTTGGGTGTGCGAAATTTGCGGCGTGAAACCATTTAGCACGCAATGAGGTGCTGTTTTAAAAGATATATCGTGGAACAGAGTTTGGGGAGGGGCGGGTGATGAAACCCAAGAACTCATCAAACTTCCAACAGCTCGTTGTTGGTTTGCTCATTGTCGAAAGTTGAAGTTTTTAGCGTCAAATACTTGGTTAAAAATTCTTCTTCTAACAATTTTCATTAAAGTTTTTTACTTTTCAAGCTTACAAAATTAGCGATTTTCCACAGACATTTCTATTCTTAAAATTTGTTTTGTAGGCGAACAATAGCCAAGTGCATGGGATAGAAGTATATTTAGATATATAAAGAGAATAAAAGGCAACTAATTTTTTATTTGCTTTTATGTTTATGCACTTGCAAACATTGTTGCACAGACAGAGACATGCAGAAACTTCATCTGCCATCAGCATCATCGTCATCATCAACGACAAAAGAACTGCAAACGTTTAGAAAAGGAACCAGTGGCAAAATTGAACAGGAGATGGGGTTAGCATGGGGGGCAGTGCACATTTTGCAAACTTTGCGGCATTTTCAACAATTTGTGGTATTTTACTATTTAATCCTTAACTGTCTTGGGTGCCACACGGAGAGAGAGAGAGAGCGGCACATATACAAGATCTTGGTTCCCTGTGCTGTGCCTGCCACAAACCATCAACAGTTTGTTTCAAATCAGACAACGACAACAACGGGAGGATAACACAGGCTGAGAATGAGTGGAAGAGACTGAGAGAGAGAGCGACAACTAGGACGACGATGACATTGTGTGGCACCTGGTGTGCAGCCAAGTCCTGTTTCTTCCCAGTTCTCTGGCATTGTTAACCCGCGCTGTAACACTAGACACACAGCCATTGTGTATGTAAGTTGCCTTTTGCGCCCCGCCTAGTTATTGTTGCCCCATCTGCATGTGTGTGTGCTGTGTGCTTGAACTGCCAAATGTACTTCACTTCCTTTCAACTTCTTCTCTTACTCATCCCTCCGCCTGCTCCATATATAAACAGAGTTTAGCTCCTCTGTTCCGTTGCAAAGTTTAATTAAAGTCGCGCTACAACTTTTGATATGTTCTTAGAGAAAGCAAGAGAGACTTTGCTCCATTTCCGCTTTTCAGTTCTCAATGCCTGACAGTGGCAGAGATATCCCAAAATATTTCTTCTTGCTTACATCATGTTCATTACATTCCTATGCATTGTATTAGTTTTTTAACTTTTCTTTAAGTCATATATTTGTAAAAAATGAGGTGCTTGTTGTATTAGCAGATCATTGGATCACAACTTTCAAAAAGACCCATTTTGTGAGATTCGCTTTTCTGAATTTGTGTTAATAAAAATGAAACTCTTGAGTTCTCTGAATTGTTATATATTGTCGATTGTGGCTTACACTTTGCAATTAAATGCTACAGCTGGATCTAAAATCCTATCTTATATTAAATAAAAGGGAGATAATGTATTAAAAGAACTATTTAATCAAGGTCTCTAGTGTTAGTTCTAGAACTGATGCTCAGTTGACTATTATAAAAGCTTTCAATCAATCAAT
The DNA here is from genome assembly GCA_018152135.1 of Drosophila paulistorum. NCBI lineage: Eukaryota > Metazoa > Arthropoda > Insecta > Diptera > Drosophilidae > Drosophila > Drosophila paulistorum. Next base: position 51,790,429 of record JAECXG010000822.1, on the reverse strand, counting down.
GGACAACTCCAGCGCTTAATGCTCTTTAATTTTAACACCTTTAGTGTATTTACCACAACTTTCAATTACAAAATGCGATTTATAAAGTAACTATACGTCGACAATGAAATTTGACATGGGAATTTTTATTTTTCTTGTCACAAAAACTTTTGTATTTGGGCTTCAAAATGCAACTTACATACTTGTGCCTCAAAATCTTTCTAAGACAGTTTCCTCCACACACACACACCCAAAGATACTTATAAGTTTTGCACACACATACACATAGATTGAGTGAGTTTTTGTTTAGTTTGCTGTTTGAATATTTTAGTGTTAGTTTTAGTTTGCAATATCAACTTGGTCTATGAGTACTGACAGGCTCTGACAGTTGAGGGTTTACCTGTAATCCGATTTTGATTCGATATATCTTATTCACTCAGTGGCTATTGATTGTTGTTTTCACTAAAAATGGTCATCAAAATTAAACGAATCTAAAGCAAATATCAAATTGACCAAATTATTTTTCTGTATTTTCTTTTTATTTTCTCTCTCTTGTATTTAGGTCGAATATACCCAAATAAATACATTAACAATCTTATTTTATATCAAATATTCATAATTCCATTATTATTGTGCAAAACTTGCCATACACTAACAAATGCCCGAGAGGCATAAGTGCTTTTTCAATCAAATTGTGTACAAGAATGCAAAAATATGAGTCAAATAAAAAGTATTTTGAAGAAAATTTGATAGACTTTCGTGTTTGAACTGTTCATAAAAGAGATCATAACTTGTCCGATTGTAAATAAACAAATTCTATGACTTTTCGTGCTAAATCTACCTATCTACTTAACTTTGGAAATAATTTGATTCGCTTTTCAAAAACTTTCAGTTTATGATGGTCTTTTAAGGGGTTCATGATTAGTCAAGATTATCATTACATTTGCCAAAGAGTATTCCCAGTTCAATCAAGACAAGGAAATGAAAAAAAGGCAAGATACATTTAGCTGAAGCATTTTGTGTTCAGTTAGGCGAACGAATTGACAGCATTATGAAAAAGGAAAGGTCAGGTCAGTAGCCGGCTGGTGGTTGTGTGGCTGGCTGGTTCGATGGCTGGCTGGGTGACCATATTTATGATATATATTAGCCTGGCACGTAACTAAATAGAAGAAAAAGGACATTCCATTGTGTGACCATAATGTCGGGCAGTTAGCAGTCAGCATAGAAAGCAACACAGCAGTTGTCCTTGCCTCGTTCTCGTTATCCAAAAGTGCTGGCAACACATGGAAGCTCCTTTCGTCTTACCCTGCTTGGTTTCTTCTCTATCTCTGCGCCAATGCCAAATGCAAATTTTATTTATGAATATGATTTCTGGCAACACAAACAATAGCAAAGAGGAGCAGCAGCAAACATTTGCCATATAATAAGCAAAAAAAAAAAAAAAAGAAAAGGAAATTTTTTGTTCGTTTGACAAACTCCATACAAATGGCAAGGACTAAAATGGCAATTGGGCGTGGCTGCAGCTGTTAACCCTTTGGCAACAACCCCCCAACCATCCGGCCAGATGTAAGGACGATGATAATTTTGTTTTGCTCTGGTGCGTGCCCAAAATTTTAGACTGGCGCGTGTTAAAATCATAAAATACATATATGTATATGTACAATCGTATGAGGATGCTGAGTGAGTCCTTGCCCCAAAAATTGTCTAACCGCCGAGTGCAGGAAATCAAAAATTGAGGAAATGAAATTTGGTTATTAGTCAGCGTGCCACGAATGATAAAAGACAATGGTTGAGCAGTTTGGTTGGCGTTGGGTTTGAGTTGGGTTCAGTTGAATTGGAGAGTCAACGGTCCTATGAGGTGTGGCTGACATTGTCCTCTGGTGGTAGTAGCTTTCCTGGCACACACACAATAATTATAAATCAACGCCAGCACTCGAATCAAGTCTAGACAATGCCTGACAAAGCCAGAGTGTGCGGCAGAACCCAGCCACATCCCATTTTACAAAATGGAAATTGCTGGTGAGATGTGAATGAAAATGGATTGGATTGAGCCGCGAAGGAAGAGTAAGTATGTCGATGACGTTATTGTCTGTATATAGGTGTGTGTGTGGGTGTGCTCTGTCTGACCACTAAGAGAGTCGCTTGGCTAGCTGCCGACACCAAAAGTCCATCCTCTCATGAACTCTAGGCCAAATGTGTCAAAAAATTAAAATACTCAAAATCAAAATGAAATCAAAATCCCTAAGGGCGGTAGAAAAAGTGCTAATTAAATTTATAAAGAAGAATATTTAATTGCTATTGCTTAATAAAGCTTGTCGAGGATCAAGCTAAGCCGCAGTTGCTAATGGTTGCCATTTGATGAGTAAAAATGCCATTTGATGAGTGAAAATTAACAATAGGTTGTTTGTTACACTAGTAATAGCGACTTTATTTAAATTATGTATTTATTTATTCATTAATTCTACAGCATTTTCATAATCCCAAGATATCATGTTTTCAGTTTAGGCAAGCTAAGAAAAACTCTTTATAGAGGTTTCTTATTACCTCTAGTGAAGGAATGCATTTTTCAATTCTTATTCTTTTATATTAGTGACAAATAATACTAATGATTAAGATATAAGTAGTTTTTGTTGTTTTTTGTTTTTCTTTCTTAAATTGTAAGTTACAGGGCGAAAAATGAACTCCGGAGAAACCCGGAAGATCAAGAAATATGTTTTTTAGAGGTAAGGTTATCATGGTTTATGCAAAAAGTTAGTTTAGAAAATTTAGGAAAATAATTTCTTAATACCATTGTCCAAAGGCTGGCAACGTATTAAGCGTATATGTATGTATTTCGATTGGTTTTCATGAGAAACGATGCCATGCAGATAAAGATTATTCAGTGTGACCACAACACACTGAAACCTTCATTTTCTGCAGTTGAGGCTAGTCTGTCCTAGTTTCTTTGCCCTGGTATACATTTTTCAGGGACTCAGTTGACTCTGTGCGAAACTGTGCAAATGAATTTTGAAAATTTATTGCTGTCCTGTTTTGCAAATGGTTCTGTAGTGTTCTTCCACTTTATTTGCACTTGAGCTCTAGTTCTAGTAATTTGGGACTAAGCTAGGGATTTTTGACTGTCACCTTTCTGCTTGGATCAGAGTTCATTACTTTATCATTCTAAAGCACGTTTGTATGTACTGATAGTGGCATCTTGATATTACCACCTACAATATAAACTTTAAACTGCAGTTAATCAGTTTCCATTGCAACGAATATCACTAGTTTGTCATATAGAATCAGAATGTATTTTTATAGTGTTCAAATAACCACTTCTGGGTTGTAATCAAATAATTCCATCAAATTTGAGGCACTTGATTTGTTTCAACATTGCATATTGTATGTATAGTTGGCATAGGCGGATTTAGACTGCCAACAGAGGAACTTTGCATCATAAAGTATTTATTCTATGTACGAAAATTATAACTTTACGTGTGCCTTGTCTGAAGGATTTTTAAAAAAGGAACCCTTTAACTGCTTGTTTCATACTTTTAGATACCAAATTCCCCATAGGACAGCCCTAGATCCACATTTGATAGTTTCCCATATCACAGCGCTGGATCCGCCACTGATATTTGATTTGCATGCAAATCTGTGATTATTTGTTTGTCTGCCTGTTGGTCTATCTGGATGTTTGGTGAACCAATCAAATGCATCAAACACCAAACTGAAGCCACACAATCCCAACCAAAGTGTAGCGAGCCATACCAATTTGCTGGCCAACAACATTCACATTTATTCACACCATTCAGCACAGAAATGTAGGCAACTGTTTTTATGTATATACATATGAAAATTTTTTCCTATCTCTCTCTCTCTCTCTTGTGTATGGACATTAAATAGCTGTTGATATAAATCAGCAAAAGCAAAAATCAACCAGAGGAGAAATGGTCCTTCAAGGGTGGGTTTTGCCTGCAATAAACAAATAAATAAGCAGAAGAATTTTTGTTGGTGTCGCTGCTGTTGCTCTTGCTTCTGTTTATTTACAAAGAAAAAAATTTATACGAAATGCGGGCCATGATTTTTACCGACATGGCACGTACACATGGTTTGAAGAGTGGGCCAATAGGTGGGGGTATTCTAGAGGAGCTGGAATCTGAGGAGTGAGGGAAGGCAGAGTTGTTGCAAAATGCCAGACAGTTGGGCACTTGAAAAGGCTACCCAGCAGCAGCAGTCGCTCCTGTTGCTGTCAATTTTTCGTTGGTTTTTTACGTGCCAGACGAGCGGCTGGCTGCTTGGTTTGGATAGCTTGACTGTTGAGCCTTGATGAGCCAGTGTATATGGTGACTGACTGGCCGGGCTTTGCAAGGTTCTTCCCTTCCTTACTCTTCACTCTCCTTTCAGCCCTTCGAGTTTATTGAGTTTACTGAGTTCATGTTGTTGCATTTGCGTTGGCTCAGATTACACACGCAGATGAGTGCAGAACAGCAACGGCAAAAGTTTATCTACCTAATCGTCGTCTGTTTCACATTTTGCTGTAAGCCATTCTTAATGTAAAAAGGGAATAGTGATATTGTTTTTGTTAAATATTAATCAAAGGCAATTAAAATAAGAAAAGTTTGCGAGATTTTATCTACAATTGAATGTTGACCATTGATTGTTTTACTAGTTGGAGTTATGCTGAAATCAGAAGGCAACCTCCGCTTCGAAATTCTTATCCATTTCTGTTTCATATCTGTTATTATAAAGTTACTTAATTAGTTTCTCGCTAAAATAGATATCATTGGAATTGTTTTTAAATACTTCAGAGAATATATCTATGATGGTTAACACTTACATTTTTGCTATATTATGATAAATTTTACTTTATGCCTTAAAAAGACTTTTCCATAAGATGTTAATAAACTATAGCAGCTAAATGTTATGTTATGTATGTTTTTATCTGAGAAAAATAGAATACCTTTATTATTGAATCGTTTTTAACTTTACGACATATAAGAAATACGAAGGATTATCACATATTATGTACTTTAAGTAGTTAAATTAATAACTAATAGCATGATCTATTAAACTTTTTAAAAACCGCTTGCAGTGAAAGATATACATTGGTCGTAATATTTGTGAAAGAAATCGGTTGTTTTGGGCAGGAAATTGTTCTTGGATATCAAAATTAAAACAGTTTCAGTGGTAAGCTATGGGATTTAAGAAGGAAAGGCAACATCACCTGCCCATAAATAAAGCACAAAAACACTTGTTTCACATCGTGTGCATTAATTCATGTAGAACCTTCCATGTTTCCTGTACTCCATTCCCTACCCTCACCGTACGGGTAATTGTTAGTAAGTAAATAAATATATATTTTATGGCCAACCTAATCTAATGAATGTTTTAGATTCGTGGGTTTGACTATAGAATTGCTGCGCTTGACTGCAATTGTGGGTTCACGCTTTACTCATTTTTTCCTCGACGGTTTTAGTCTGGTCATTTGCGCCGTTAAAAAAAAAACAAAAAGGTTGGAGTAAGTTGTGGGTTCAGTTAGGTTTCATTTGCTTTGGTTTCGTTAATAAAAAGCCAATGTGTGTGTGTATGTCGGCATGTAAAAATAACATAAATTGAGTAAAATTTTGGCATCAGTATAAAGGCGGGAGAATGACAAACATAAATAACAATGCATTTAACAATGGCAACAGCAGCATCAGCAACACTACCAGGACCTGCTAGCCACTAGCAGCAACACCAGGAGCAACTACAATAATAGTAATAATACAAATAATATTCGTATATAACAAATAACATGCCATAAAACAACAGAACAGAGGCAGAAAGCCAAATGACACGAAAACTACAACATGAAAGGGAATTAAACTGACCAGCAACAAAAATAAATGTATGTTTAAATAGAGTAAATTAAAGGATCGAATAGATTGATACCGTAAGCTCAATTGTAAGATTTATTTTGGTAAGGATAACATTCTTATCTATTGTATTTAAAGATCCGATTTTGAACAACAATATTTTAAAGAGTTTTTACTAACTCCGCTTAGTTTTACAAAGTTATCCACGCATAAAAAAAGTATTTTTTTTCCAATAAAAGTGCTTTATGATATTCTGGTTTAATATACTTTACTTTTATTTCTTGAGGGGTATTTAAATTTTACTCTAACGACAGGACCGAGAGAAGCAAGAGGGTTACAATATAATAACACTAAATTGTTGTTGTGGTTAACAAATTTATAACGAGGCATTCGTCTCGTCTCGTTTCGTGTCGGCTAGTTGGCAATTTTCTAAAATGACCACGCCTCCTAAAAACCCCTTTTTGCCGCCTTGTTGCACTATGACTCTTTGCCGCACACACGCACACTGTTGACCAAATGTGTTTCCGGTGAGTTCAGTTTTTAGCCACAGGTTGTTACAAAATTGCTGAGGTGCAAACGGTTTTTTGCTTTGAAAGATATAACCAGGACAAAGGGAACGAACGACATACCTAAACTGGTAATGTTCCCAAAACCCATGCTACCTTCTCGCTCTCTCTCTCTCTTGCATGTATTCGTTCTCCCTTTTTGATTGTGCTTCTTAGGGTTAGGGTAATGTGGTGCAATGTCGACAGCAGTCAGCTGCTTGATTTATGTTTCATATTTTTGTTGTTTGTTGTTCATGTTGCTGTTGCATGTATGTACAAATTAAAAATTTTAAATAACTTGGGCCATAACTCAAATGTCAATACATTTGTTTAATTTGAAAATGTGCATGTGGCAGCAGCATCATTTGTTGTTCTCATATGTATATACGATATATATGTATGTATGTTTAATAATATCTTTATTTGCTCAATTATTAAAACTTAATTAAAGGAACTGTTACTTACGAAACAGTTACAACATCAAAGAATGTCATTTGCAATCGGTTTTTTGCATTATAAGAATACAACTTGTCGTTGCAGGATAATTGAATTTGGAAATGCAACAACAAAAGAGTTTTTTTATAAAATGGGATCCAAATAAATGGCTCTGAGCATTTATATAAAATTTCTTTTTACATATGCGTTTTGGTTTTCTCTTAATTGTGCAATAATCTTTAAAATTCAAATTAAATTCGTTAGAAAGTCCTAATATGTTTTTTACTCTTTTTTTATTATTTTTTATTTTAGAGGATAAAAAATGTATAACTAGATCCGCTCTTGTGGTGTTTGCAATTTTTCACTCTGTCGTGTTGGAAAATTCTATTTTCAATATTTCCAACCAACTGTCAATATTTGTAGTCGCACTTGCTCAATATTTTCTTTTAATAGTTGCACAAACAACTTGCAGAAAAATGTATATGTATGTATTTAAAAAGAAAAGAGTAAGAAAGAACTCGCCATTTGTTTATTTTGCATTTTGTACATCATGTTGTCGGCGGTCGTTTCCCCCAAGAACCAACATCACCCGCACCTTTCCTTTGGAGTAACCTTTTGCAACGAGTAAGACATTTACGAGCAAAAGTTGGTAAACTGCTCATGACAGTCATCTAGCCTTGCATCTTTTGCTGTTCCTTTGGCACACACACTCGTCCCTGTGGACAGCATAAACCGCACCTTGACACAGCTGGAAACCAACCGACTGCTCCCCTTTCCATTTCATTTCTAACGTTTGACAATGATGGACTCCTTTTAGTTAAGGGGGAATTGAGGCTATATGTAACTATAAACGTTTACCACAATAGAACGGGTAGCGCATCGGGACCACATCAATGTGATGTGTGAAGGGCGGCGGACGGTCCGACGACCGAGAACTGTTGCAATTGCAGTCATGGCCTGTCTGGCGACGGCGGCAAGAATTAGATAAAGATCAACAGGCAGCCAGGCAGTCGAAGAAAACCGCATTAAAAAAATATAAAAGAAAAGAAGAGAAAACCGCAAAAATAAAACGACTACGCCCATTTAATTGCAATAAAACATAACGCCACATGGACGACAATTTTACTGGCGACTTATTCAGCATCAAAGGGTAGCCGGCCTCGCCCACAATTTTGCCCCCCTGGCCCAACACCGCCCTGCCGATGCATAAAATTATTTCCGCCTGAGACTTCAGACTCATTCTCTTTTCATTCCTCCCCCTTTAAACCATGATAAGCAATTCTAATTAAGGCAAAAGACATTCGGATTGACACGAGACAAGCAAACGGACTGTGTAATCGGAGCAGCCGCTGACCACCAACCAACTACCCCGTCCCTTTTACCGAAGCTCTTGCTGAGCTGCAAATTGCATAGAATAAATTTTCATTAAATGCTCAGTTCCAATGTAAAGTGGCAGGACACATCATGGGGCGCGGCCTTTTGGGTCAATGGCCCACTGAGAGGAGGAGGAGTAGTAGAAACAAATGAAGTTCAGTTGAAAGTCTTCTTCGACTTGTCCATTTTCATAATTTTTAATTATTTTTAATTTAATTGTCGCGCCTCGCGTGCGCAAACAACATACACAGAGAAAAAACAGAATCAACAACAAGTGAGTCAGTTGTCTTTCGAATAAATCGAAGTGCAGGGGAAGAGGAATGTGAATGGTCAACCATAAAAAGTCGTCCACATTCAAAATGATGAGTGCTCTCTGACTCTCTAATAAGACGCCATTGGAAATCTGAGGACTTTATTTAATGAAATTTTAGTTGCTCTAACAGTAACAGTGCAGTCAGGGTAACCTTAAAAAAAACAAAGTTTTTCAAACATCAATAGACGAAGTTTTTTAATTTTTACATTCCCGGAAACAGAGTTTGTTAGAACTCTTTCCTCGGCTTGCAGGTTCATAGTATTTTTCATGACTTCGTACTAGATAAAAAGCTTAAGGAATTGATGTACAATAAAGTCATTTCAAAATTCTTTCAGATATTAGACTTTATTCACAAATGCTACAGCCAACAACGATTCTTGGCCTATCTGTGCTATATTTATTTGCTTTTACTTAATATTTTACCTCTAACTTTTTATTTCCTTACATATTTTCGTTTGTATTTGTATTTTCTTCTTGAATTCTTCAACTGTTTATGTGGGCAAATTTACTTAATAATATTAATACATATGTTCTACTTTAAAGCACAATTCGGTTAACCTTTATGACACAATTCATATACCCCGAGACATATACATTTTTAATATATATATATATTTTTTTTTTGATTCAACTCAATTCACAAGAACTTTGACATAGCGTGAATGATGTGTATACTTTAACAATAAAAACAAAGTGAAGGAGATAGAGGAAAAACAGACAATTGATGCTCATTTCAATAATTCAGGTTTCTGAGAATTATATTTTGAATATTTCATGGTCGTTGTCGTCGCCGTTGCTGGTGCCGAGGCCGTCGCTGTCGCCTTAGCCGTTTCCATTGTCGTTTACTACTGAGATAGAAACATAAACAGAAATTTTAATTACTTGAAATGTGCGGGTGCACTTAGTTGAAGGAACATTTTGAACGGTTTGTTCTGCTCAAGGGGTCAAGCCGAGGGTTTTTATTAGGGTTATGGGGGGTGCGGGTCTATATGTCTGTGCCTGTGTCTTTGTCTGCCAGAACTGGTCTGGCAGGTGCCCAGTAGCCGCAGTTATAGCCACAGCAACCAGCAGCAGCAGCTAGACTAGTGTACCCTAGTTTAAAGCTTTGTCTCCATTTCCATTTCTATCTCCCTCTCTCTAACTCTCGTGGTGTATTTCTGCGTAGTTCAAAGTTATTTACCCTCGACAGAATTTTATGTAATTACAAAAGTTTTTGGCTCCCTGCTTTATATATATAAAGGTACATAAAACGGTTATGGCAAAACGTTGGTTATCATCTGTAACACCAAACCACAGTGGGAGAAGAGGTGAGAAAACGAATGCGGGGGAAGACACTCAGCCATGCCAAGTAATTCACCCAGCAGGTGCCTCGTTTTGTTGCGGTTCGGCGTATCTGTGGAAGTCCAACAAAAATAATTATCACTCTTGATTATCTTTCTGCAGAAATTAGTGTGCCAAACCGCTCTCACGCCCCAAAACACCCGTCACCCACTCTCCCCCACCACCAACGTTTTTGGAATTGCTCGTAAAAGTAATTGTTGACAAAAATATCTTCGTTGGGGACCTCTTTAAGTGTTAGAACTCTCTGTTGAACTGACAGTGAAACTATGCTAACTGCTTAATGTTGATGTTAACCTACCTTCCTTCCAATCCTTCTTTACAATCTCCTCACCCAGAAAAACAAATTGTCAACGCTTGTGCGAAATTTCTCAGCGTTTTACCTGAGTTGAATTTTGTCGTCAGAGTACTTGTGGTTTTGCTAGCTGTTTTGCTTATGATAATTTTTTAAGTTGGTTTAAATTTTTGGTACTAATTTAAAGGTACCTAACTAACGAGACTAGTTCATCAAGGATGCTTTACATACATGCACACATTATGCAAAAATTGTGAATGAAGTAGATTGGGAAAAAGTGGACTTCGTTACCTTACGTTAAACAGGCTGCATGCAACATCTAACTCTAGAATTTTGAGTAGTAGCTTGTAGTTTGCTAGCAATTAATTATGCCATTCTTTTATGCCAACAAGATTTGGGGTGCTCTTTGCCAAAAAAATAATGAGTAACAACCATGTTAAACTAGCCAAAAAAAAATTAATTCTGGTAGGGAACCGTTTAGATTTTGGTTCGCAGATTTCTCTTTGGGTATGTATGTGTGTGTGCTTGGAAAACTTCATTTTAATTGTTTTCGAGATGAGCCACTTGACTTGTACGTTGTTGTACCCCTCTGTTTAATAAATAAAATTTGCGAGCTGCAGTTGCAGCAACAAAGTCAACGGCAGAGTTTAATGGAGTGCATGCTGGGGGAGTTTTTGTTGCAAAATGGCGGCAAAGGATCAACTTACCAGAGAGTACCACAGTGGAAGGCACAGGGAAACAAACCAGCTACACACACAAATAGAGAGAGAGAGAGAAAGAGAGAGAGAGAGAGAGTACAAGAGAGGGTATAACAAAGAAAAAAAATGTAAAAAAAGGAAAGGAAAAAATTAATGCCCAAGGAACGAAAATTTTATGCTCTTATGTTAAAGTTGTTTTATTCTATAAAACTGATAAAGCAATGAGCATGATTTGATTCAAGATTGGAAATAAAAATCGCAAAATTTAATCAAACTAAGCGTTAATGCTTAAAAATCATGCAGAAATTGACATCTACATAAAGTCTGTTTCAAACAAAGGTATTACAATTTAATAAATCTGAAAAAAACATACAACTTAAACAGAAAACAAAACTAAAACTAAAATTATACTGTATACTTACCGACATATTTTTATATGAAATTATAACCAACATTTTATGTAACATTGTAACGTTGATAAACTTTCAAAAAAGATAACAGAAAACTAACACTCAAACCAAAGTTTGCCTATAATTCGGTCTCAGTTCAATTTTACAACGAAGATCATTTCAAAGCAGTCCATAAAGCTACTTAAAAACAACCACGTGCTATTATTAACAGATTTGACTCCAGAATTCATAGTTGGGAATTACATTTAAATGACTCAAAAAAATAACGGCTGACCTTTCAATAACCTTTATACCATAAAATTACTTGTCAATGACAAGTTGTCATAGATCATTAAAAACACATACAAAGTTAATATTTTTTTTGTTTCTAATCTTTATTAATTTTTACAATTCTTAAAAACTTTTGTGGTTATCGGCAAGCTTTAATTGGTATATCACATGTTTTTTATACAAAACTTGGGACTTGGGAACGGAAAGCTCTGCAGTACTTTTTCGACAAAAAAATTGAATGGAGAGAGAGAGATTATCTGTTACAAATCAACAACGCATCGCAACAGAAATTAAGTCTAAATGTTATAAAAAGGCATGAGAGTTGATAAAAAAAAACATTACAACAAGTTTAATACTAATATAGTAATTATATACACATCTACACAGTTACACAAATAAATACATATGCACAATTTATGGGACATTCTTTATGTTAATTTAAGTGTCTCATAAAATAAATCTTAATAGGTAATTAAGCGGACATTCACGAGTTCGGTATGATAATATGCCTTGCAAAAATTAAAGCCAAATACACAGAGAAGAGACGTCAATCTATGATAAGTTAGACTCAACAAAATGCATATGATTTGTAGTATAACCAAATCAATGTTTTGTAGGGCATATGCAAACAATGTTGTTGTTCCCTGTGACTTTGCTCGGGCATCGTTATTTTACGCTTAGCGTGGCGCGAGCGCATAAATTTTTGAAATTAAAAGCGGCAAAGAAAACATGAACCTAGGCAGTCAGCCATCCTTGTTGTAGTCGCGCTTTGTTGCTCCACTTGCTGGGTGGTGGGGGAGGGTAAAGAGATGCGGGGAGTGAAGGATAGGAGTCAGCGCCAGGCAAACACTCCAAGTTGAGCTTCCGGTTGCCAGGGCGTATACTTGATACGACTGTTGCAGAAGCATGGCGTTCGTTGCACTCAATTTTGAAGCGTTAAGTTGCACATAAATTTAAATGCAGGTCCGAGATTCACCAACAACGAAAGAGAAAGACAGCGAGAGTGGCCGGAGAGTAAACTGGAGTGAGTGGGTTTTCCAGGGTGCTTTGACTCAAAACTTTTACTTGTTTTTCATCGTTTTTTTTTTTGGCAATTAATATTGTGTTTGTCATGGCCTCATCAAAATGAATCTTTCGATTTTATTTGCACATAAAAATTCACTTAAGACATTTTCTGTAGATGATGTTATGATATCCCACAAGGTCTTTGTTTTGTCTTATGCATAACAAGCATTTTGATTTCATTTAGTTATTGTCCATACAAATTAACATGCTATACAAACACACACTCATAGACATATCCTATATAATCAACTTTAATCAGCTGGCCAATAAAGCAAAAGTTTTTATTTTCATGAAACAACAATTAATGACAAATATGCAAAGTGCCCAAATAAATTTATTTTCCACACTTGGTTAAAATTACAAATTCATTCGTGTGACATCATTAAATGCTTTATATATGTGGGTATGTTAAATTTGTTTTGTTTAAGATGAACATTCAATGGAAGGAATTAAAAATGAAAAGCCTTTTCTTTTAGATCTTAATATATGCACTTATGTATATGCACTATACAGGTCTTCTTCTTAGTTTTTAAAAGTGCATTTTACGAAATGTCGAAGAAAGTACTCTTAATATTGACAGCATTTAAAACACAATTTAAACGGTATTTTATGTGTGTAATAACTTTCAGGGTATTCTTTATTCGAGGCTTTAATTAAACATTTTATACCAATGTATTTTATAGTCGGGCACATTAAAAAATTATTTATCTGTTGCCAAAAAATATGAGCGAAAGCTTTTGTGTTTTGTGTTGGCAAAATTTAGATAGATATATTTTTTGTGCACTTTATGCAAAAATTTGTTTATGTTTTTTTTCTGGTTTTGTATTTTGTTAGCTAGTTAATTGCGCATAATTTATGTACGAATATATATTCGTTGCATGAGTTTATAATTTATTACTGCAGCTTATTAGGCGGTGGGCCCAACTCAATTTAAATGTGAGAATGAAATAAATACATCGAGACAAACACACAAACACACTCAACTCAGACACACACAGTCACACACAAATATAGATACTCATATACATATACAAAATATGATATAAATATTCTGATTATTATTGTTTCTGGCTGGCTAACAATTTTTGGCTGACGTTTGCACATTATTGTCTGCTGACTGCTGAATAAAATTAGATTTATTGACAAAAAAAAAAAAAAAAAAAACACACAACTCTAAAACATACCTTCTCTCGCCCAAAAACTACTCTTAACAACATACGGTAGAGGACACAACTTGCACTTGAACTTACCCCAACTGAGTTGAGCTCAACATTTTGTGGCAATTTTATAAAAACCCTAAATCAAATGAAGGCTTTTTTAAAAATCTTATCTCTCTTAATTAAACCCATCCATTAGCGACAAATATCTTAACTTTAGATTAGACTAATTTTTGTGAATAAATCTAGCAAAGGCTTATATTTTCAGTACTAATATTTAAATATTGAATTAAATTGCACAACATTTTCAAATTTCCTGTATTTAATTATTGTACTTGGCGACGTAGAACCATGCACTAAGTGAAAATAGTTTTGAAATTTAAAATGAAATTTCGTCGATCAAATGTATATCTAAATATGATGACTAAATAAGCACTCTAACGCCACCAGCTGAGGGCCAACTCTGGCCTTTGACACAAATGGTGAAATATGTTTATATGCACAACTTGTTTATTTGTAGTATGATTTCAATAAAATTTGGTGTTCGGACAGACAGGCAGATGAACGAACAGGCGGACATAAAGACAAGACAAGAATCTATATACTTTATGGGGTCAGAAATGTTTTTTTTAACTACTTATGTTCTTTCGCCCACAAATTGTATATAGTAAACTAAAATTTAAATTGAGTAAAGTTTTAGGTTATTTAATAGAAATGAATTGTAAAACTTTATTTTAAATTCGAGTTCTTTTTGCAGATGTTGAAATTCTGATATGGAAAGGGGTAATAAAGCTTAGTTTGAATCTTAGTTCTGACATGGTCAGGCTGGTGGGACCTGCTGCTGCTACTGTCCCTGCTGTTGCTTTGGCTTCTGATGGTGTTGCCTTAGCTGCTTTTGTTGTCTTGTTGTTGCTGCAGAGTTCCGTTTTTGTGGTCATCGTTGAGTTGTGGCTTATGGAAGATATGGCACCAACATATGGAGCATAAATATATGGCCAGTGTTGTGATATGTTCTCGTTCTGTGTATATGGGTGTATGTGTGATTTTGAGTTGCTTCCGGTACGGCTGTTTCATCTCTATGTGTGTGTTTGTGTGTGGCAATAAAACACATAAATGAGGCAATGGAAATGGAAATAGCGCCACTGACACTGCCATCGACTTGGTGCAACAGACCAACACGAGAGCACAGCTTCCAATATTAGCAATGAGCAGCAATGACAACAATGGACCAACTGTCTGGCCAACACATACACACACGGGGGAGATTTTTGCCTTTCTATGCTCTGTGGTCGTTGAATCGAGCCCTAACTGCAGCAGCATATGGTTCAGCCAGCCTTGCCGACTGCTGATGCTGCTGCTGATGCTGGGGCGCCAAACCAACTAACCAGAATGGCAAAAAAAAGAACTAGAATACCAAAGTCAAAGTATAATGAGCACTCACCCCTGATGGGTTTCGGACATTTCTATATGCTGGCAACAGAGAGAAGAATAGTGGAAAGGGAGCGGCATGAGTTAGATAGGGCGTAATGAGCAGTTGGTTTGACAGTTTGCTGCGGACTAGCACATAACTTTTGGCAGCTACTGTATACAGTGATTTATTGGTTAGCTACGAGAATAGTTTAGTTTTGAGTTCATTCGAGTTAACAAATATATCTATACACAATGAGTCTAAGTTATAAGTATATATAGGATTTATCGATATACTCTTAAATTTACTCAAACAATTTCGCTTTCGATAATAGTTTACGTACAGAAACTCACACATCCATGCCATTCATGATGTGATGTGTTGGGCAAAACTAACTAACCATCAATCAGGCAACAATTTCAGTTCTGTTGTCCTAGCAATTTGGTGTAATCTATGGGGGACACTGTAACTGTAACTGCTGCTAGCCTGGCATTAAAACACACACAATGAAAATGCCTACCAAAAATGCCTACAAAAGCTAAACTAAACCTACCTATGAAATCAAGCAGAAGGACCAAAAACCAGAGACCGGACCCAGTAAAACCAATTGACATGACCATTGTCATTCGCATGCACATTTGGATACGTATTCACATTTGAACCATTTGACCAAGGGACATTTCCAGGCCATTTGACTAGCGGATAAAGGCCATCGAAACAACTGAAATTTGTTCGCATACAACTAGGCGTATACGTTATTTATTACAAGATCCACCATTTTTCTAGAACTGTTTTCTTATTCCCTCTCGATAAAATGCAAATGTTACTGTCAATAAAAAACAAAATCAAAATACGTGAGAAGTGACCAAGACAGAGGTATAGTGAAAAAAAGAGCAAGAGAGAGAGACAGTAGCATAGATTACTAAATTCTCTAACAAGTAATTTGTTAGGCAAATAACAACAACAACAAACTTTTCATTATGCAAATCAATTTTAGACATTTTATTACTTAGCATTAAGATGATGTGGAAATTTGTTTAGTTAGGTTTTGCCTCCCAGTTTTTTTGTTTTTTTTTCCTTTTTGTTGGAAAATCATTTCAAGTGCAAATCTTCAATTAGGAAAACAAGAAAATTCACAGCTAAAGTGTTTTTTGTTGCCCAGCCCCAGCCAGTTCGTTTTCTCATTTTCTCGCTTTTTTTGTTTCGCCTGGCGCGCCAATTTGTTTTCTTTTTTTAAGCTTGGCTTTCATTTATTCGAGCTAATTATGCGCTACAGTGCGTTGCTTGGCCTACGGACAGGCCCCTGTCTCATGCCTTTTGCCTTTTTCCTGCCTGCTGTCTCTCATTTTGGTCTGTCTGCATTTCGAATGACTCTAGAGGGCCCCAGAGGGCTTAATAAAACTAGAAAACATGGTCGTAGGTAGGACTACAAACTTAAGGAAAGAAGAACCCATAAAAAATGTTTGATTTAATATATAAATATACATAATAATACCACGAAACACAAAAGATGCTACACTTAGTTTGTTTCAAATTTTTGCCACGCCAACTTCCGTCCCTGCAACCTACGCAACTGCAATTTTTTATCCAATGCAATTAAATTTGGCATACTTAAATATATAATACAATATCCAGCAATATACCAAATTTGATGAAAACCGAACTGAAAATAGTCAAGTTATGCATGTAAACTTTTGCTGCATTTGGTCCATAAGGCCGGAGTCGCAGTCATTCCAATAGCTTTCTAATTGGCGGAGTGAGGCGGATACGCTGCGACGGATGGAAGGACGTACAGACAGAGGAACTGACGGACGAACGGATAGATGAACATGTCTATACTGACTCAGCTTCTCATGCTGATAAAGAATATATATGTATACTTTGTATACTATTGATTTATGAATGTGCATGTATTTAAGAATTGAGACACAGATTGCCAAGTAATTTGCAGTAACACAATATTATTAAATTAAAATTTGTTAATATTTCAAATTATGAAGCAAAACATATAATATAAGTATTTATTCATTAATATTATCTATTCAATTCATACCTAAAGTGTATATAACTATATTTAAAAATCAAAACTGAGTTTTAGATGGGCTTCAGGTCAATAAATCTTACTTACTAATTTATTTGTAAGATTTTAAATCATAGGCAGCACAAAAGGTGAGCAGGTTGTCTGTATAGCTATTTCAGAACCACCAAGTTCTATCATCAGCAACAAACTATATTTTTTTAAAGATCTTGTTTAAAGGATATTAGTTCAGTTCTTGGAACTATTAATAATTGATTATGATTAATGAAAATAGAATTAAATGTCTTGTGTGAAGAAATAAAAAAAAGCAAATTTCAAACTAAAATTTATAGCAAACTTTTATTAGAATTTTATTTATCACATTATTGCCAATTTATTTTACTGACCCCGCCCATGGTCGAATGGAAGGGTAAGGTCAAGGGCAATTTTGATTTTTGGCAGTTAGTCTAATAATATGTGGCTAGGCCCAAAATAAAAAAAAAAAAAGGATGAAACGTCAAAAAGGACTTTGACATTGCATTTCAATTAACATTTTTTGCCTCTGGTTTTTTCTTCTTTTAGTTCATTCCTGCGGTTTTTGTGCGGTTTTTTTTTTTGTGGCCTGATTGGTTGTGATGGTAAGTAGCCTTTCTATATACATTCACATATTTTTTTTAGTTGGCAAAGTTTTATTTTCATAACCCGTAAATTCTTAAGCTGTAGGTTTCAATTTATCAAAAAAAAAAAAAAAAAAAAAAAAAACATTGTCGGCTTTTAGCTTTCATACTTTGCTCATATCATATCACCCTGGGGTCACATAGGATTTAAACCCGTCAACCCATCGTTCCGCCCCCCTTACCCATTAACACTTTAAGGACATTTCTCTGGGGTCTAGTTATCTTTCTCGTCTCCCTTCTCCTTCTCCTGGTCACACTTTGGGTTATTGGCCAGACAATTTTACCTACTTTATGTATATTTATTTGCATATTTTTTAACTTAAAGACGATGACAACAACAATGAGTGAGACAGCGAGACTTTAGGGCACAAAAGACAGCACAATAGTCAAGTTTCAATGTCTTCTGATGGTGCTGCTGCTGCATTGTGTCGCCATTTTATAATTGACAATAATACATAAAAGACATATAGAAAAAGAAAGAAAGCAAAGAGCATAATAATGGTAAGTAATACATTAGCCCAGACATAAGCCCAAAACCTAACGTCGTCGTCCTCGTCGTTCCCCTGACACTGACAATGCATTTGTGTCCTGTGTGTGTCCTTCGGCCAAACAGCCAAAAAAAAGGTCACGTCTTATCTATTTACCTAAACAATTTGCTTAAAATGTTTACAACATAAGCAACATCATCATCAGCAACAGGAGGAGTTGCCACCCTCCATCCCGCCAATGGGGCAGGGATGATGCTCTTATTTCCTTTCTCTTTCTCGCTCAGTATGTGTGTGTATTGTGTGGGTAGTGCCATCTATTTACCTTAAGTAGTCGTCATACGACTTGTTGTTGTTGCCTTTCTTTATATCTTTCTCTTTTTCTCTCTCTCTCTATATTTTCCTTTTTATTTTTTGGCTTTCAAGGGGAGACTGCGTCCCCAACATTAAAGCGCAATAGCCAAGGGAATTGTTTTATAAGCTATGAATAACAGGTCCACAACGAAAACGAAATAAATGACGAAGACCCAGCACAACAAAAGACGAGAAAAAGAAACGAATATCAACAAAAATTAAAATGTTTTAAATAGGCAAAGAAATACTCTTTTATTTGTAATTTCTTTAACATTTTAACAAAGCATTTCTAAGGTTGTATTCTGTATTAAAGTCTGTAAACAAATTTTCTTTTTTAATGGGTAGTTTGATAAATATTTTTGGGATTTTATATTTTTTTTTAAGAATAATGATCAAATTATTTTGTTTTCTCTTCAAGGAGCATTATTACTACATATTATCAGTATAGGATATAGTAAACTATCAACCTAACTCTATTTTAGAACACAAGCAACTTTAGCTTTCGGGTTAGACGAAACGACTCGAACGCGGATCCTCGTTGTTCAATTGCCGAGGAATGCACTTCAAGGAGATATTTATGATTTAAATATGAAAAACAAAATTATATCTGAGTAATAATTTAATATAAATTTCGATGGTCATTTTCCTTCCTTGCTTCATTTAGTATTTGCTTTAAAGGGGCACTCAAAAAATACATGCATACCTATTGTGCCTGTGAAGGGCCCAGGGCCAAAACACTCTGCGGCTTGTGGCTTATACGTACCTCTCTTTCTTCTGTTGCAACTTACTTTTCGTTCTTTTTTCTTGTTGGCCTTGCCCTCTTCTCACTTACTTTAAAGTTTTTCTCTGTGTTGCGTCAGTCCTAAAAAAATCGCACTTTCTTTCTCCACGCTTTGTATATACATATGTACATATGTACATTGTACATACATACATATACTATATATTTTTTTGGCAGGAAACATTTTCGAATTGCCACGCTCTCGTCAGTGCCGTTTCCTCGTTTTTTTCTGTCTTTCTGTTGAGCTCCGGCACGCGCCTAATTTTTTTGTTCCTTTAACAGGGAACAGAAAAGGGCTTAGCTTTCGGTACTGACTTGATTATTGGTACATGACAGTTTCTCTTTGCAATCAACATCATCTATCACCATTAAACTGAAAGTCAAAGGACAGACAATACATGAAATCGAAACAAAAGAAAAACAATGAAGCAAAAGGTCCTTCCATTAAAGTGGTGTGGGAGAAGGAAAACATAAGAGATAGAGGCGGAGAAAAGGCCGGAAGAATGGATGGCATTAAATGCCTTTAATTTATTTGTTCGCAATTTTCTAATCACAGACCGGAGGCGCCTTTAAGATAAACATAAATGGTAAAACATTCTTCCTTCGTGTTAATTGTATAAATATAGACGAAAGTTTTTTTATGAGCTACAGACGGTTGATTTCAACAAAGTCCATTCAGTTTCCATCTACCATCGTGGCAAGCAGGCAGACAGGCAGTCAACCCCCCAAAAAACGCCGCTTGCTAATTGAAGTTAAAAGGTGGAAGGAGGGATGCTTTTGGCATGTGAGTTGAGGTAGCTTTTGGGTTGGGAGAGGTAAGAGGGTGTAGCGCATTTTATGAGCCAGGAGACGTAGCACAGAAGTGACTTATCTTGTTGAGCGAGCCACGACGAAGGGAAACAACAACATTTACCATTGTGTGTGTGTGTGTATGTGAGAGAGAGTGTGTGTGTATCATTATCAACAAGTTGCTTTTGCCTAATGCATGAGATTCATTAGCCCTTGGCATTGATTACAAAATGAGCAGATGTAAAAGGCATAGACCGACAATTTTTTGGTATATATATTACCGCAAAATAAAAATTTACTTAAAAAGTTTAATCCCAAAAAAGTTGTAGATTTCTAGCAACTTTTCTAAGAATTAGAAAACATGGAAAACATAGTTCCCATTCGTCTCTCCTGGTTAAAAGTCATTGTAAATCAACCTGACGTTGTCATTGAATCCCCGAACGGTTGTCTACAAGCATTCGATATTTTTCAGAAATGTGTGCATATTGAACAAAATTTTATTCAATGGACTGGATTTAGCTTTTTCTTCCGGACGTAATTGACAAGGCAGGCTTAGCTGGACTTTATTATGTGAAATGGCACGAGGGAGATGGGATACCAATTAGAAAGCCACACGTCAAAATTTATATTTATAGAATAGACGTAACAATACTTATTTGCGAATTGGTTTTTGGTAGACATTTTTTCAGATCAAAATAATCTATTCAGATAAGACTCTATCTATACATTTGTGCCATCAGATAGTAAGATTTAGCTCCTTCTTGTAAAAAAAACTTTTGTTATTTACTTTTACATTAATTATTTTCATTTGGTAACCTTTTTTCTTGAGCTTTTTGTTTGTGAAGCTTTTTAGGATTCCAACATCAGGAAATCTCTTAGACTCATACAAAAAAAAAAACTTTAGGTAAGCCAGGTGGTACCATGACATAACACGGCTTGGACATCTCTCAATCTAAATCTCCATTTTGGCAAGACGGATACCAAATGGTCTTTGCTTTGATGATGCTCCTTCTATGGTTTATTCACTCTCCTTTCAAGCTTTTCTTTCTACATCTCGTCCGATTATTTCCATTTAATTTGGGCGTTTTGCGTTTTGGCTTCAACAAGTTGCCTTCTGTTTTGGGGTTTCGGCTGTTGTTGCCTTGACAATATTAAAAAATAATACAAAATAAACAAACAACAACGGAAGGAATACAAGAATACCCAATTACTTCCTATATTTATAACACCCTTTCGAAGAGTAAAAACAGTCAAGTGCGAGAACGTATTGTAGTTATTGTTGGGCGGCTAATCGAATCCTAGATGGCTTCACACTGATAAAAGCAGCTGCTCTGCTACACTTAGTACCTTCTCTTTAAGAGAGAACCACTTTTTCTTTATTGCGTTTTATATTATTGTATTAGCCATTGACAGGAGCGGATCATGAGGTGGTAGAATGCAATGGGGTTTTTTATTTTAAATCATATAATCAATTATTGCTATAATTTTAATCTGATACATAGAAAAGTCGTCTATCAAGTAATGTAAAGAGTAGTATAAATATTTTTAACGCCTTAAGGTGTCTACTGGCTCAATGTATCTTAATTAACTATTGTCTTATTTTTAGGTTCGACTCAGTTACATTACAAAAACTCCATTAATATCCATGATTTTAAGCCAGATTGTGCGTATTAGTGAGCTTAATATCATATAAAAAAGCGCCCCATAATTCTCTTCAATTGTTAATCCAGTCCTATATTTGGCATTTACAAAAAATCCTGAGCATATGCTTATCCGATTTTGCTTGCGCGTGTTTTTGTTATTTCGACCTCTTCATCCTTTTGTTCGATTCACGTTTCCTTTTGCTGATTTCATTGCTGATTTTTATGTTTTCGGCGTTTATTATATTCTATACTTTTCGCGCCTTGTATTTTTTACCTCTTTTTGTTTTGCTTTAACCCCTTTTTCCTATTTTTTTTTTTTTGTATTTTGCTCTATGGGATACTATGTGTGTGTGTGTGTGTATCGGCCGGAAATGCCTCATTTTTAGAAGTGTTTTGCATTTTTGTGACTTTCTTTTTCTGCGTACTCCTTTTTTTTTGGGGTTTTTTTTTTATTTTGTTGTTTGAATTCGGTTCGCTTTGTTTTCTTTTCGTTATTTGTGAGATATGCAAATGCGATGTTGCTGGTTGTTGCTGTTGCTGTGTGGCGGTTATTTGTGTTGGAGATTTGTTTTTTAAGCATAGCTCTTTGTTGCTCTCCATGTTATTCATATGTATTTGTGTTTTTGGTTTAGTTTTGTCATCCTGACATGGGATATACAATATGGGATTTTGGTTTTGTTAGATTTTACTGAAAGTTTTATTTTCTCTACAAATTGTTTTTAGCTGATTTATGCAGCACACATATATACTAAATTTTTATATATAGATTAAATAAACAAAAACCGGTGGCTTATTTAATACATTTTCAGCCCGCAACAAAACTATATTGATTATATATTATTTTTGTCAAAACCATTTTTGTTCAAATTGATCGGAATATTTATTCAATTTTAGAGCGGAACTATTTTTAAAGCTAGTTTTTAAATTATCCCCATTTGCCCCTCTTAGCCAATTGTGAGTGATAATTAAATGAGCATTTAATAAGTTTTTTTTGTTTCCATTTGATTAAATATTAAAAAGCTCAATGTAAATTTTGAATGTTGTTTACATAAATACAAATCTTAAATTTTTGTAATATGGTTTGCATACCTTTGGGAAACTGCGAATTTTTTAAGGTTGAAACATTTGTATCTATTACTTAGTTTAAACTTCTTGATTTGGCTTTAACGAGCAAAATGTAGGTGATCAAAATATAAAAATTGAAATCAAAGTTCAACTAACACATATGAAAAAAAGGCAACGTCATAAATAAGGGAAATGAAATCATTTCAAGCAATTTGTCTACAATTTTGTGTCACACTTTCTGCCCCATTTCTCACAAACCATAAAAAATGCCACATACACACAAGCACAAACTGTAAACTGAGAACTCAGTTATGGACTTCTTTTGCACCTTCCCTAATGTCCCCTCCTAAAGGTGTCACTCTGATAAATGGCGTTGCCTTATTTTACACAAAAAATACCTTCTGCAAGTTTCAAACATTTTTTTTTGTGTTATTCTCTGTGCCAATTTCAAGAAAAATTTTCTTTAAGTATAATAAAATGCAGTGTGACTGTCATAAATCTATTCCACTCGATTGTCACCGCTCGAAATCCCAACTTGGTGCCACCACAATTGACGACACTCCCTCTCCGCCACACCACCGAGGAGGTGTCGTCATTTGACATTGAAAAGAAAAGTGCATAATGAAAAAATTGGCTTTTATCGTCGCGGCGAAAAAATGTGCACACAAAGCATGAACAAACTTTAACAATTTGGCGCAGCGTTAATACGGAAATTAAATATTTTTGAAAAATTGCAAAAAGGAACAACAAAAAAAAACGGGGGAAAAAAAGGACCGAAAACAATAAAGAGAGCACCTCGAAACAATTTCAAAACATTTTCGTTGACAGCGACCCACAAGCACACATACACCCCCTCATACACAGAAATACAGGACACTAACATACACACAAATGCTGATCATGTTTGCGCATAAAAGTATGCTCTGCTAAAGCAACTGAATACATGAATCAGAATGTTCCAAAATACCAAATATCCAATTGATCACATAATTTAAAATGTTAATCGAAAGAATATATACAAGATATGCAATTAACTATTAATAAAATAAATCGTTATAATAATAAATCATAATCTATTAACTAGTTAACTACTCTAATAAAACATATATTAATATATAGAAAGGAATACGGATCTGAAGCAGTTTAGGAAAGTTCAAAAAACTTTTTAAAATGCCTGATACATATATACATAAGCACATTTCTTTTTTATATAAAACTAAAAAAATTAAATTAATAGAATTCAAAATAATTGTAATAATATAATAATAATAATAATTCAGAACAAAATTTAGGATTACTTAGTCGAAATTGCTGATTATTTGGAACGTTTTATTAACAATATGAACCTTCTCCGGTAAGCGATTTTACAGTCCAGAACATCCTTTCAAATATATACAGGTATATATAATTTCAGTTCTCTTTGGGTATAGTTTTGTGAAAGCTGACAAAAACGTTTTTGCGAGCTGGCTAAAAAATTCTAATAACACAAATATTTGCAGATGAAAGAGGTACTAAAAGGCATTTGGCCACACGCTCCACTTGTCAACTGAATATAGAAAAAGCGAGAGAAAGATATGAAGTAAGTAAGAAAGAGATAGAAAGTGGAATGGGTGTAGGGTGACAAGGGGTAATAGAATGGGTAGGTCATCCTAACCCATCACGCTTATAAAACAGCAGTCGCTGTCAGTCCATCACTCAAACAAGGACCAAAACTCCTGGCTGTCTCCATCGTTGGCACACTTTTTGACATCGTCAGAGACAACAACAAAAAACAACACCAACAACAAGCCACAGACAAACTAACAAACAATAGCACAAAAAGAAGAAACTCCGAATTAAAAAAAAAAGAATTGGTCGAAATTTTTGTAATTTTCGTAGCATGTTTGCTGCGTTTTGCACTTTTGTTGAACATTTTTCATCTACTGGCACAAAACTTTTTGACATGTTGCAGTGCAAATTGAATAAGTCCACAAAAAAAGAGAGAGAGACGAACATACAGTTATGCATGTATGTGTGTGTGAGTGGGTGGTGAGGTGATGGGATGTTTGTGCCAGTTCGTTGCCTTCGGTCACAATAATCAAATTTGCCAACAACACTACTACTACAACTACTGCGACTAGTGACTCCTGTTAATCGCTTTCCTACCTATTCGAAAAAATATTCCCTTGACTGGGGAGATTTGGAAACATTGCATTTTGAGTCACTGCAATTGAAAATTCCTCTAGTTGGATACACAAGCTGCTAATAAACAGCTTTTGAGGCTAAATTCAAGGAGTCTCAATTAGAAAATGTATTGGCAAATTGAATTTTTGCTGATTCTACTAAAATGGAATGGAAAATACTAATCAAGTGCAGAAAAAAAAATAGTCCGAAAAAGTAAATTTTATTGTGAGTAATGCAGGCTAATAAGATGCAATTTTGTAAAATGTTTTGGAAATATTCGTACAACGACATTTTGTGAGCCAAAAAATAATAAAATCTTAGTTCATTATAATGTTGTATTTGTAAGTGTCAAATAAATTGTATAAAAATTTTGCACACTTGTAAAGAAATAGTAATAATTATTATAACGTTCAAATATTGGTAGATGTAAAGTATATTTAAGTCCGATTGATTAGAATCCAATTATAAATATAGTTTCGATACCCTAACTTTGTACCCTAAATAGTTAACAATAGTTACGTTTGAAAAATCTAAAGCAATAAAAAAAATCATTATAATAAAATTAATCAAATTTTCAATCTTTATCAAAAATATGGCAATTTTAGTCAAGCTACTGTAAATTCTTCATAACCTTCCCACAGAATCAAGTCTTTTACCCTTGTAGCTATATCAAATTCTTTGCCCCTTTATAATAATTCATGAAACTTTTTTCTTCTGAATATTTTTGATTTGAATATCGTTATTGAAATGGTTCGTTTTATTTTTCTATTTGGTCTTCTGTTTTTTTCAAATATATTCTTTTCGATGGATTTCATCTGGCCATTCTTTAGCCTGAATTGAAGAAGCCGCAAATTCAATTCATGGCCTCTATCAACAAGAAAAGAAATGAAAAAAGACTTAAAACGAATTGAAAATGTAGAGGAACCAAATAGGCAAGAAAAAGAGGTAAGTGCTTTTCACTGACCAAGACTGAGGCGATCCATTGTCCAATTTCCAACCAGGACACACACCATACACACACACACGTCCACCGCACTCACATCTACACACAAGTCTGCGTTCACTTTGTCTTGGCGTTTCGACACGATTTTTCTTCATTTTGTGAAATCAATCAAATGCAGGCTCTTGTTGTTGACCATCACCACGCCCACTTTTGCCCACTTTGGCACTTTTGGCTGACTGCTTTCTCTATTCTTCTCCTTCTCCCCCGTGTGCCTGTCAACACTGGAACATACCAATCCTTGTGCGGCCTATACTGATGCTCGTACTGCTGCTGCTGCTCGACTGCTTGTTGGACATTCATCAAGCCATTTCATCTATTGACTGATTGATAATATTTTTGATAAATGATTGGCGGCCATGTCGTTGTGCATGGTCTCCCTCGTTCTCTCTCTGACTCACTTTCGTCTGTGCTTCCGGGCTGGGTTATTTACGGCGTGCAAAGCGTTGGGCAGAAAAGGATTTATAGGTGAGCTTTCCTCCTTTCTCTGCCTCTTCCTCATCTCCATATTCTTCAGTGTGTGTGTCCTGGCAATATGCAAATTGATGGATCTTGGAGATAGGTCATGTACATATGCCCCGATATGGTAGGCTAAAAAGCTTAAGCTTGTTAGCTGATTGAGCTAAGGTAAATTTGAGCAAAAAATATCAAAGAAGCTAACTTCGGCAATGCCGAAGTTTATATACCCTTGCAGTCCTTGGCAATAATATTTTTACATTTTGAAATTTCCCTGCAACTCAATTCATCAATACACATTCAAATTATTACTCTTCTTACTACAATTTTTCTTCTTCTACCATCCAAAGCATCGCACGCATACACATACATACGGTTCGTGTAACGCTACGTCTGTGTGTGTGTATGCATGTGCTCTGTTTGATTTGCTGATGACGTAGAACCGATTTGTATTGACTGTAACTTGTGTTCTATTTATCCGATCAAACTCAAATTTTGGGGATCTGAGATTTTATATCAAATTCTATTATATTGGTAAATTTCATGGGGATACTCCAATTTTTGCAAAAATTTTTGTTCTAGAGCTATATGATATAGTAGTCCGATCCTGACAATTTTCATACTCTATTATCTCCCGTCTAAAAGTAGCTCAAATATGAAATTTCATTCCGATAGCTCTTAAGATGACAGCGTGAAGTTGATTTGCACAGACGGACGGACGGACGGACGGACGGACGGACGGACGGACGGACGGACGGACGGACGGACAGACGGACATGGCTATATCGACTCAGCTTCTCATGCTGATCAAGAATATATATACTTTATGGGGTCGGAAACGTCTCCTTCTGTGCGTTACAAACATCTGACCAATTTTATAATACCCTCTGCAAGGGTATAAAAAGGAACTCTTTGCCTCTGGCTCATGTCTTCTTTTTCCTTCCCCCTTCGCTCTTTCCTGTTATGCCATCGTGTGCATTTTTCATCATTTTTTACCATTGTCGCTTTTTCCCTTATTGATATATTCAACTAATAAAAATTAATTGAAACATCAACATTAACACCACACTCCAAGTGATTAGAATCAGTTCCAGGCAGGCGCACACATAAAGGTGTTTGGTGTCGGTTTGCTGTTGTTGTTATTATTATTGTTGGCTGGCTCTGAGGCACGCGCCAATGTTTACACGGCTCATGGCACAGGCGACACAGAAGACAGCAAACGGACAGACAAAACGAATACACACACACGGGGAAGCTCATACCGTACCAACGACCACGAATGGACCTCAACCTGGGCATATTGCGAAGCAAGAATCAAAACAATCAGCCAAGGGGCAACAGCAACAACAACACCTATGGACAAGCAACACTAACAATAAGGAACCATATGGATACGCCCACGTTTGAAGAGAAGAGTGGGAGAGAAGTTTGGGTAGAAGGCTCATGCACCAGCCGACCAGCTTTATACAATAAGCCACACACTGCAGAATGAGAGAGACAACACAAGATAATGGAAATGCTTGGCAGCCCCACCAGACTAAAGCGTGTAGGATAGTGTGGGGGGAGGTAGTAGAAAACCAGAGGGCCGGGGCTAACTTCGACCGCGTCAAAGTTTGTATACCCTTGCAAGTTTGTTAGAAACTCTTTTATCTAAACTAATTGTTTTATCTAAAAAGGGTAATGTTTGCGAAAGAACGGCCTTCAATCTTAGCATAGGATATAACGAACTTTCTGACAAAAGTCACTGTTTTTGACCGATCGTTCCAATAGGAGCTATATGATATAGTCACCCGATCTTTATCAAATTTGGCACAGTGGTTTATAGTTACAATAAACTTACTTATATTAAATTTCACGACAATAGCTTAAAAAGTAACGAAGTTATTGAGAAAAGTCACTGTTCGTGACTTTGCCAATTGTATGGGAGCTATATGACATAGTCACCCGATCTTGATCAAATTTGGCACAATTATTAATAAGAACACAAAACTGACCAATACAAACTTTTATGGCAATTGCTGATAAAATAACGAAGTTATTGAGAAAAGTCACTATTCGTGACTTTGCCGTTTGTATGGGAGCTATATGATATAGTGGTCCGATCCGACTGAATCCGAGATATACAAACCCTGCAGTATATACAAGCCTTCGTGCAAAATTTTAGCTCTGTAGCTTTTACGGTCTAGGAGGAGTTCGCATCGATCCAGACGGACGGACAGACGGACGGACGGACGGACGGACGGACGGACAGACATGGTTATTTGAACTCGTCTCGTCGTGCTGATCAAGAATATATATACTTTATATGGTCGGAGATGCTTCCTTCTATGCGTTGCACACTTCTGACCAAAATTAATATACCCTTTTTGCAAGGGTATAAATATACGTATGTCCAGTCCCTATTCCGTCATGTTAAAAGGTAACTAAATTCTTTCGTGCAGAACTTAATGCTTACATGGAGAGTTGAGATATGCAATAAGAGTCAGATGACTGTAGGACGTAGTTGGTATACAATTTAAAGTTTGCAAAAAAGAATAAAGATTATTAAACTTTGTGAGTGTTTCTTCAAAATATTTCAGGAATATTTATGCAATATTATGGTCTTTTAAGGCCTGCATGTGCTGATATGTATAGTATAAAAAAAAAAATATCCGATTTACTATTGGACTTGTGTCTTGTGTCCTAACCGGATAGGGTTTGATTTTAAGATAATTAAAAGAATTTGGTAAATAATTTTGTTGAAGTTTTAAAATAGATTCCCAAAGGTTGAAAAGCTTATTGTAAGTATTTAAGTTTTATAACAATTATGTAATCGATAGCTTGCGCTTGGGTTAGCCCTTTTGCTAAGTCAGCTTAAGGGATATGTAGGAAAAAACGGAATTTGCCCATGGGCTATATATGTATATATAAAACAATCTTTAGAATATGTAAACACAGAAAGCAACCTTAACACTATTTGTATTTTTATCTCATATGAAGGGTATTCAAAGTTCATGTTTTTTTTCACTTTTTTCGCTTCGGCTTTTAGCTTCCTTTTGTTTTGTTAACACCCAGTTAATAGCTGCGATTGTTGATGCTGCCTCTTCCACCTGAGTTGAGTTAAGCGCCGCGTGACTTATTTGATTGTTAAACAACATAATCTGTTGCTGCCCCAGCTTGTTATTGCCACTGTCGCTGCTGTTGTGGCAGCCAATTTGGGGTTTTATTTCCATTCTTTTTTATTTGCTTTTTTTTGTTGGTCAAGTAAACAAACACAAGACGCAGATTGCACAGAGTAGCACAATTCAGCCAATTTGCAATAAGGCGTCGATTGCCTTACTGTCTCTGACAGTTAAAGAAGAACAAAAAAATGTTATGTGACTCCCTCATTCTCCTCAATAGCGGCTTCCTCTTCACTCCCGTGTAATGAAAATGCAGCGTTGCAGAAAATCGCGCCAAAGACAAAAAAAGTGGAAAGTGGAAATTGAAAAGTAACGGACTACTGGATATTTGCTAGAAGAGTTAAGGAAGGGATAACGGGGGTACAGTGGGTGGTCTGGCAGCAAAATGACAAGAATATTGCGAAAATGGTATGGAAAAATTCTCGCAAGAATAGCAAGTTGCGAAAGGATGGAGAAGGAAAATGGGATTTCGAAACAGGTTGCCCCTTTCCATAGCCTGTTAGCATGTGCCTTTTTTTCTCCGTTGGTTTTTTTGTCAGGATCTCTGGGTTTGGACTGCTGCCGTGAGCACTTTAACCATAGTCAATATTGCGGTACCCAGACACAAAGCCACTTTGGGTGTTATTGTGTCAATGTATCCCAACCTTCACTTCAATCTACACTCCTGAACCTTCCCCTCTTACATACATATTTCTGAGTGGTTTTTGCTGTTGCAAAAACAGAAATTGTTAGTTCATATTTTACAGCAATTTCCATTTGGCGAACGGTTTTATAGTGACTGTACCTTTTTTTTTCTATCTGGGCATTTCTTTATTCACAGCTTTTCCTACCTTTTGGCTGCACCGCCTTCTACTGCCTGTACATGTTTTTAATGCTTATGGCACATGCCAGAATTGCCAAGTAAAACAACAAACAAATCAAAGTTAATTTCAATAATCAGCACTTTTGTCGCATGTCGTCGTCGCTGTCGTCGTTTCCTGCTAGTCAAAGTCAATTAAGAGAGAACTTCGCAGTGTGGCTCACTGAGTGTTTCAGGGTTGGCTTGTTAATGGGCCTGGCACGGTTCTAGGAGGGGACTTAGCCATTGATTATGGCAAATGATGTGCTACATAACCACATGTTGAATATCTGCTATTAGTCTTTACTGCTTGGCTATTTAAAGAGGGCAAGAACACACAAATTTAGAGAGTCAAAAAAGTGGGTTTGAGAACATAAATGTGTGAGAAAGAAAGAAAGTTGGAGAAAAGGGTGAAAGAATTTACTAAGGACGAAGAATATCAGAAGAAACCAGAGGGCTGAGGCTAACTTCGACCGCGTCAAAGTTTGTATACCCTTGCAACTTTTTTGGTAACTCTTTCCTTACTTATAGCCATCAAGAAAAAAGGCTAATCTTTGCGAAGGAACGGCCTTCAATCTTATCAGACGGACGGACGGACATGGTTATTTGAACTTGTCTTTTTGTGCTGATCAAGAATATATATACTTTATATGGTCGGAGATGCTTCCTTCTATGCGTTGCTCACTTCTGACCAAATTAAACAATTTTTGCAAGGGTATTAATATTAATGATGACGGAAGAAATGTGAAAAGAAACAGAAAAACATTCTAAACAAATATTAAATTTTTTTAAAGAAAGAAAATAAAAATTAATGATCAATAGAAATTATGAAACAAAAAAGAAAGAAAGCTTTTCAAATGGATGACAAGCAAAGTACTAATAGCGATGAGAATTGTGAAGAGCCAAATGTAAGGAAGTATTTGAAGTAAAACAGGCAAGAAAAAATAATAACATAATGACAAAAAACGCTCAAGCCTTCTTCAACAAGAAATATAAAAGAAAATTCTGAAAAAGCTTTTTTCCTTCTGAATTATCTTTTAACCGAATGAAGGAAAAGGTGGAAACAAAAACAAACAAACCGCAAAAAAAGTGTGAAAAAACTGACAAAAGAGTTTTCAATTTTCAGTCTAAAGAAAAGTTATGCAAGTTTGGCATAATACGTCCCATTCAGATAAATAAATAAAAATTGACTTGCTTAGATTATTTGGCATGTTGTAGTTGTCATTGATGTATCAGCCAAACACTCGTCTCGCTCCAGCCGCACCTCTGCCATAACACGCTTTATTATTTGCTCCCTTTCAGACTTATTGGCCACTTCCTTTCAACAAATTAAGGCACTGCCTATACACAAGAGACTGGCCAACTGTCTAAAAATAAAAGTGAACCAACTAGTTTTCCTCTGAAGACATGATGAGCTAATAGTGGGGAGAGGAGTACGAACCGGATGCTGGTAATAATATTTAGATTTTTAACCCTTGATGCAAAACTTTATGCTTGTTTAGATAACATTATCGCGTTGGCTCGGTCGCTGTGGGTAAAACTTGTTTGCCCATCTCCGTCAAGGCTTGAGAAGAAGGTGCTGCTAGATGTTGGTTGCCGTTGTAGGTTCTGGCGAACTTTTCTTGGCCAGGCATAAAGTTGGCTAATTTACGATTGCATTGTGAGCCATTTAAAGTTGCTCTTTATAATTAGAGAAATTAATTTGTATGCTTTAAGATGGGGCATAAAGTTTTTCATTTTCCCGTTGCAGATAATGCCCATTAAAATGGAAGCATGAAAAACCAAAAGCAGAAGAAAAAAATATGCCCTGAAAATACACAAATAAAATATAAAAACGTGAGCAACACCTGCCACAAGCTAGAGTGAGATAGTCTATATTTCATTCTCCCATTGCTGTTTGCTGCTCTTACCCGCAAAACTAAGTGCACTAAGATTGGCAAAGAGAAAGAAAATGCACAGCGCCAGAACAAGAATTATTATGACTTTTTATTATACAACGAAAAAACGAAGTCAAC
Source organism: Drosophila paulistorum (assembly GCA_018152135.1). Classification (NCBI taxonomy): domain Eukaryota; kingdom Metazoa; phylum Arthropoda; class Insecta; order Diptera; family Drosophilidae; genus Drosophila; species Drosophila paulistorum. The sequence continues at coordinate 51,757,864 of JAECXG010000822.1, read as the reverse complement.
AAAAAATATGAAAATTTAAAAAGCAAAAAGTGAAAAAGGCTCGTCCTTTGGGCATCGAAACAGCCCTTTGAACTTCGCTGAAGTCATTGCACGCTGTTAAAAAGGACTCGCAACTTACCGCCAACGGCTGTGGCCATTATGCATTATTATCCTACTGCCACTGACCGGCAAAAGCAGAAATACAACCACCAGCACGACGTCGATCTCTCTCTTTCTTTCTCTCTTTAGATATCCATATATCTGTGGAGTGTATTTTTCCTTCTCGAGCTGAAAATTACTGCCTCGAAATCAATTTCATGCAATTGAAGCACTTAATTTTTACCAATTCATTAATTGATTTCGTTGCCTGCACCAAGTCCCTCATCCAGGTCTCCAGCCTTCTCCTCCAGTTTTTGCTTATTGAGTGCACCGGCTGGGAAAATTATTAAATCAAAAATCGCACAGGAAACAAATAAAGTAAATAAACAAAGTGTGACACCATTTGACTAGCCAATACTCTTTTGGAATTTATTTTTTTTTTCACACCTATATTTTTTTATACATAGTAATTCTAAATATTTTCTTATACTGCCGGTTTCCGGAGTTCTTTAAGTTTAGTATACCATGACAACGAACGCTACAACCAAAATACAACAAGAAAATTTTAAAATATGCTGTCGAGTATCCAAAATTGGTAATTTTTTAGAGTTGATTTAAACATTTATATAAGATTTTTCGATTGTTATTAGTTTAATTTCTAATCACAAAATTTCTGAATCTGTTTTTACCCAAACATCGAAGAAATTTAAATGGCTAACAATTTTGGATAACAAATCATTTTAGAAGCTGTATAGCCTGAGTGTACAGAATAATAAGTTAAAGCCAGAGAACCGGGGCTAGCTTCTTTAACATAGTAAATAAGCTCCAAAGTGCACATTTCAGGGCAATGCAAATATAACAAAATATATAAAAAAAAAATCCATCGGTTGTTGAGTTGGCCATTTTTAAAATAAGTAGAAAACAAAAACAAAACATACACTCGCTGAATAAGAGAGTAAGAGAGAGAGAAAGGAATGGGTTTATCCATTTTTGCTGACGCGTTTTAATGAGGTTCTCCTCGACACTGGTCATTCCTGGCCGTTGGTTCTGGTCTGGTATGGTTCACTGAACCAGTGCTTGACCAGTGCTTTATGAGAGTCCGAGAAACTTACCAAATGGCAAAAGGCGTATAAATTACAGTTTCTACCTAGTAAAAGAACGATGAACGTAAAAAAACGAAAAGTGGTTATAATTGTTCATTTTATGGGTTATATACATACATACCTACATATATGCCTACTTGTGTTGTTATATGTACATACATATGTATGTTCCGGTTTTTTAAGCTGATTGTAAAAGCCACAAACAATATTTACATGTTTGTTTTATTTTGCTGTATTTTTTCTTCCGTCTATCATTTAATTTCATTAAATTATTCAAGAGTTTTAAATATTTCCATTTGCATAGTAGCGAAATGCACACGGTAAGCACTTTTGGCAGCAATGCAATTGAAATGTATAATAATTAATCATTAATGTTCAAATTGATTACATTAATGTGCATTTTAAATGATGGCTAAATTGAAAATGCAAAATTAAGCAAATTAGGATGCCCCAAAAGACCAAAACATTGAATGCCCTTTGAAGTTAGAGAAAATAGTTGATTTACATATTATGTGTCATAAATATTCAATAAATTTCATTCTTCAAGCTTCAGAGACAACTAAAAAACACTACAAAGAAAAAAAGCCGCTACGTTATAGTGGTCCGATCCGACAATTTGCCCAACTTGATATCAATTAAGTAATTAAAAGCTTAAATAGTGTAAAACCCCAAATGTTTGTTAAATAATTTACACTTGGCAATTGGTCAGGACGGTTAGCGAAAAGAATAAGCCCAATCTAAACTTAAAAGGCAGGCAACGCGACTAAATCATTTCATTTCTTTATGAATGAATGAAGAAGTATAAAACATACGGTACATACGCTTACTCTGTAATAAAAGTATATTGGGTCTTACAATACCTAGTTTCATTCCATTAGCCCATGACTATTTCGGCTTGTAACGCTGATCAAGAATAAATATAGTTTGTGGTGTCGGAAACATCTTTTCTGAGTTATTTTATAATACCATCCACAAGGGTATGAGTGAAACCATACTCAAATCTTCTTCCTTTTCCATTGGAAATAAATTTGACGGATTCGTCATTGATATTTGTATCGTTCAGATATACAGAAAAACTCTTCTCATTTACGTAGATGAGATAAGTTATTCCATATTGGCAATAATTTCATTTGTCAATTTTCGCTTTAATATTTGGTCAATTACTGCGTTTTTATTTTCTGTATTGTTATAAAATTTTATCGCGCTAACTATATAATAGGAATATTTTGTTAAATAATTTATATTAATTAAAATTGATTAATCGCGATGCTTCTGCTGTTGATGTTGGTTGGCATTTTAAAATTAGCTTAATTTAGCTTGTTGAAAGTATTTAATTACATTAAATGGCAAATAATTTAAATGCATATATTATAGATACGTATGTATAATATGTAGAAATGAATGTTTAAATATGACTACATAGTATTTTTATCGTATCGTTGAAGAATTTTTCCATTTTAATTGTAATATGCATTATAAACAGCATTGTTGTCATGTACCATTTTCCTTATTGTATGATACCCCGTAGTAAGGATCTACAAAGTATATTGAGAGATTATAGGCTACGTATGTGCCCGTAACCCTGAGACTTAAGTGAAACATCTTATTAGCTTTTTGATTTTGTATATTATATTTATTCCCATGTGGTTTTACATATATCTCTAGTACGGTATCTCGAATTCGTTGCTCTAATCTAATATCAAGATGTATTCATTTCATACTTTCATTATACCCTTGCAAAAAGGGTATATTAATTTTGGTCAGAAGTGTGCAACGCATAGAAGGAAGCATCTCCGACCATATAAAGTATATATATTCTTGATCAGCACGACGAGACGAGTTCAAATATCCATGTCCGTCCGTCCGTCCGTCCGTCCGTCCGTCCGTCCGTCTGGATCGATGCGAACTCCTCCTAGACCGTAAGAGCTACAGAGCTGAAATTTTGCACGTAGGCTTGTATATACTGCAGGGTTTGTATATCTCGGATTCAGTCGGATCGGACCACTATATCATATAGCTCCCATACAAACGGCAAAGTCACGAACAGTGACTTTTCTCAATAACTTCGTTATTTGATAAGCAATTGCCATAAAAGTTGGTATTGGTCAGTTTTGTGTTCTTATTAATAATTGTGCCAAATTTGATCAAGATCGGGTGACTATATCATATAGCTCCCATACAAACGGCAAAGTCACGCACAGTGATTTTTCTCAATAACTTCGTTACTTTTTAAGCTATTGTCGTGAAATTTAATATAAGTAACCTTATTGTAACTATAAACCACTGTGCCAAATTTGATCAAGATCCGGTGGCTATATCATATAGCTCCCATAGGAACGATCGGTCAAAAACAGTGACTTTTCTCAGAAAGTTCGTTATATCCTATGCTAAGATTGAAGGCCGTTCTTTCGCAAACATTACCCTTTTTAGATAAAACAATTAGTTTAGATAAAAGAGTTACTAACAAACTTGCAAGGGTATACAAACTTTGACGCGGTCGAAGTTAGCCCCGGCCCTCTGGCTTTTTTTTTTCAATTTTTGCAAGTTTAATTAAATTATTTCGTATTGATTTAATGTATTTGCATTAAAAAAATTTATTTTCTTTTTTTTTATTGTTCATATTTATATTTGGTTGGAATTGCATACTTAAGGGCGTTGCTAAACCGCGCCCTCATATCTGTTACTGTTCTGTTGTTGTTATTGATGGTAATGTCTGGGCCATCGTTTGCCCGTTGATTTTTTAATGAAACGCTGAAGTATAATTTATGAATTTTAATGAGTTGCCAAATGATGCCGAAGCGTTGATTTTCCATAATTATTAACACGAACACGGATGAGCATATATACATACATATATCTATGTACATACATATGTACCACAAGAAGGAAAGAGGAGGTGCTGATGGGAAGGGGAGGCCGTCGCTCAGTCGGTCTGTCTTTCGGACGATGTAAAGTACGTATAAAAAAAGCGATGTGATTGCATATGGGCTTTCGTACATGGAAAAATAAACCATCGCAAGGGAAACAAAAAGTGTGCGAGCTGGGGCTGCAATGGCAGAGAGGAAACACTTGCTACATATGTTGGTACGATCTTCCACTGCAGCTGCTGATACTCTTCTTGGGTGCCATAATTGGTATAATAATAAAATTATCGATAAGGCCATGGTATGCAAATTCTTTGAAAATAACACCCCATACTCGCCTATGTTTTTTTTTTCGGTTTTGCCTTTCTGTGGTTAATTTATAACATGTATTTATCCTAATGGACTTAATTTTCTGATCATCCCTTTGCATGTTTACTCTCCTGATCCTAATATCGTTAATAAATCGGCAATAAATTAAACACATAAAATAGAGGCTGTTGTCGAAAGTTACCGAAACAGTAATTAGAAATTGCGTTTCTTATCACAAATCACTGATAAGTGTCATTTGGTGAGCTACAATTGATGTATTGCTTGAAAAACTTATATCTAATCCTTTTCCGAAAATTTAAGTTATAGAGCACATTCATTGATTTGAAACAGGCTAGTGTATATAAACTTCGTTTTGCTGTAAGTTAATAAATGCTTAATAGTCTTTGCTTTTTATAAACCAGAACTTTCCCTATCTGAAAACGTGTTTGAGTGAGTGTGTGCATTTTTATATTGACTGTTGTCCTTTTGGCATTACTCTGAAAAAATTGTTCTTACTTTTATTGCTGAATTTTTTAATTAACAGATTATGAAGATTTTTGTCATTAAGCTGCGCACAGCGCTTTAAAATTTAAAAGTTGAATTTCAATTCCATTGAAGTAAAAAGGCTAGTGAGATCATAAGTACAAATTAACATGGACAATAGACACATGGTGGTTAAGCCTTTCAAAAGCTATGGCTAATATCCGAATGCTGCCAATAAGGCCTAATTATTTTCTGATCATCCCTTTGCATGTTTACTCTCCTGATCCTAATATCGTTAATAAATCGGCAATAAATTAAACACATAAAATAGAGGCTGTTGTCGAAAGTTACCGAAACAGTAATTAGAAATTGCGTTTCTTATCACAAATCACTGATAAGTGTCATTTGGTGAGCTACAATTGATGTATTGCTTGAAAAACTTATATCTAATCCTTTTCCGAAAATTTAAGTTATAGAGCACATTCATTGATTTTAAACAGGCTAGTGTATATAAACTTCGTTTTGCTGTAAGTTAATAAATGCTTAATAGTCTTTGCTTTTTATAAACCAGAACTTTCCCTATCTGAAAACGTGTTTGAGTGAGTGTGTGCATTTTTATATTGACTGTTGTCCTTTTGGCATTACTCTGAAAAAATTGTTCTTACTTTTATTGCTGAATTTTTTAATTAACAGATTATGAAGATTTTTGTCATTAAGCTGCGCACAGCGCTTTAAAATTTAAAAGTTGAATTTCAATTCCATTGAAGTAAAAAGGCTAGTGAGATCATAAGTACAAATTAACATGGACAATAGACACATGGTGGTTAAGCCTTTCAAAAGCTATGGCTAATATCCGAATGCTGCCAATAATTAAAACCAATCATAATAATGTGCAACGCCAACAACAACAACAATGACCATCACAAAGAAGGGTTTACATAATGAAATTAACTAAAATATGCCACGGCGCTTACTTAATTATCATAGAGCACGGGATAGAAACAGGTGTTTGCAGGGAAATAGGGAGGTGAGGTGGGAGATAGAACCATCCGCGTGTAGCTTAAATATGAGAATGACATTACGCGCACACACACACACTGGCACACACGTACACATATTTGATTCTATGGTACAGCTAAGCCGGCTTACCGGTCGTATGATTAATTGTAATGTGCCTTCATTACATTTACCAAAAATTACGCATACGCCTCGTGTAGCATAAGTAGCCAAAAAACTATTTATGCCTATATAATATCAACCAATTGAAATATTGCCACAATCAGCTTTAATTATATAAACATAATGCAGAATCTAAATTAAATTGCCTTAAACACCAGAAAACTAGATAACTAGGTAAAAAGTAGAAATAAACAAAATACAGAAGGAAAAAGAAACTTTCCAAGGCATACAATTTCTAACGCTGTCGCGTCAGTTCTCTATCAATTTCAATTTCGAAACATGATTTAATTGTAAAACATTTTGCAGCAATTACTAAACCAATATTGATTGTAATTGCTATACTATGTGTGGCAGGTGGCAAATTCCAAAATACTATTCATATTCTCAACACAAAGTCAACGCCATGAGCCAAAGGTGTGGTGATCGGGTGAGGGAAGTTGGGGCAACCGAAGGAAGCATTTTGGGGCATTAAATACAACTTAGGATTGTCTAATGGTAATGATGATATTGCCCATGCAAAGTCAACACATTGCCAAACAGATGCCACATTTGAGTTGCAAGTTGTGCAAGACTTGTGTGAGATGACGACTAGGACTAGTTGAAGTGAAGTGCCTAGAAGTAAATGAACTCGTAATACTGTGACACGTTTATGCACTTAGCGGGTGGTAAAGGGAGGGTAAAGACAACCAAAGCGCCTCTTTGCCGTAACGGCCTGCCAGCCAGTCAGCCAGAGGGAGAGAGACAGCGAGGCTAACAGTAAACAGCAATCACTGCTAATGAGTTTTATTGTAAATTAAAATTGCAATCAGTGTCAGCCAGTGGCGGTAAACTGAACTAAAGTGAAGTACTATACAGAGAGAGAGTGTGGTCGACAAAAGTTGAGCATTAAATGAAACACTGGGATATAGGCGGCCATCTCTTCGTCAATCCATAATAAATATGCCAAATTGCATAACATTAAATAAAGACAGAATAATGTGCATTTGAAATATACAAAAGGCAGTCGACTACGACGAAGAAGAATCAGTCAAAGGAAATTACCATCAAGCATGCAGCACTAGCTGTCAGTTGTGGGGAGGCCAATAACACACTTATGTCACATAGTGTAGCCACATTAGCCAAATTCCAACCATGTCTACAACCGAAAACAGGTAAGAAACGTAAAATAGTTTATCTGCATAGTGTCAGTAAAGGAGTGCGAAATAAAATTTTTGTTTTTCATTTGACTGAATGTTAATTGGTATTATTGTAAAATGGAGTGTAAAGAGTAGTTGTATTTCATTTTTAAATATGTTAGGGTTTAGACTGCGTCTGCAATATATCTACAGACTTAATACAAATTTTCAGGCATTTGTAATTAAAATAGTTAAATTTAGCTGAATGATCCATTACACAGACTTCAAACAAGTTAGTTTTATTTTGTCGACAGAAAATAGTGTGTGTGCATATTGTAAAAGATAAATTTGAATTCCTTGGAAAATGATTTAAGCTTATTACGAAATCTAAAGAACAATTTATTACTTTTCAATTTGCATAATTTCTAGAAGGATATTAGAATAGTATGGGTGCTTATTGCCAATGATCAAATCATTGGTTGAGTACAATTATTTGCAATATCAGCAAGAGTTGGATAAAGTGTAAACGATTGGTTTTAGCTTCTTATTTTGCCTGAATTTCCACAAACCACAACAACACTGGCCAACACTGACTCCCATATGTATATGCAGACGTAAGTGCAGGCAACCCATTGCACCCACTCTCTCTCTCCCAAACACTATAGATACATGGCACATGTTGACGTCATTAAAGAGACATTCATCATTTGTCGAGTCAGTGGGAAATAAAGCCATTACCATGTTCCATGCCATATGTATGTATGTATATATGTATTGGATGGGGGTGAATGTGCGTTTATGTAGGAGTTCCTGTTGGCTTATCGATATGCCAAGTTAATAATTAAAATCGCAAAATGCGTTAAAAGTCTATCAGTTTAATTGCCGTTCGTGGCTACACAACTATCAGCAGGGGTTCGTTGTCAACCATCAATGAAACGAGCGGAGGTTGATGTCAATGACACGCTGATGAACTACATTACCCTGGTTCTGTATCCTGCATCCTGCATCCTGTATTCCGGCCTGCTCTATCCATCCAGAATCTCCTGCTGCTGATGCCGCATTGATATGCAATTAACAGCAACCCAGGGAAAACATTTTCGGGGGGTTAGGGAAGAGAAGACAATTGACGCATTGGGAATTTATTCTATGGGCGCTTGCATTTTTTATGATTAAATGATAGTTGAAGTCTGCCATTCTACCCATCCTTTTTTTCTTGTTTTGTCTGTCCCCTGTGAAACTGTGCTGCGACAGCCAGTCAGCCAGCGATCCACGGTACAATAATTGAACAATTGGCAGCTGTCAGTACCCCATTCCAAGTGCAATCCAGAGATAGAGGCAGAGAGAGAAAGAGAGAGAGCCAAGAGTAGGACAATGCCAATTGGCAATTGCCAACTGAACAAAAAAAATATACATATATATACATACATGTATGTACATATATATAAGTTTACAACTGCAGCTGCTTTAAAGGATTAAAGTATTATTAAGGCCGATTTGAATAGTGAATGGATTTTAATTGGGTCTTTTAATGCCAAACGCGATGGAAAAGGGTTAAGCTTTATGTATGATATTGATTTTGATTACATTTATTCATTGAATTTTTGTTCAAATTAAATATTTATTCTCCTGAACTAACTAGTCCCAATATATAAACCAAAATGGTTTACCATAAAATAACTCAAGTCATTTAGTTTTATGTGACTCAAAATGTTTGGACTCACAAATAATTCCACAGCGGTTTAACTAATTGAAACAAATTTTTTAGTAATTTAGCATGAATTAATTATGTTAAGTATTTCTTATATGTCTAACTAAGTTAAACAGTAGAGTTTTCAATATTAACACTGTATTTAGCCTGTTGCTCTGGCTTCACCACACTTTGTAATTTTTACGCAATATTTTCAATTATAAACACAAAAAAATATTCAAGATATTATTTCTTAAATTTATAAATTGTATTGATCAAAGTTTATATAAGATAATATGTATAGATTATCTTAATACTTTCACGTATTTTCTGCTCTGTATCCATTTCATTCTATTTTAAGTCCAAGTCTAACCGTATTAAATTCTCAAAAAATTAAATTCTGCATTCCTTTTCTAGAAAAAATATTGTAGTTACCCAATGGTGTGTGCATATATCTAGAATTTCATTCCCGAATTGTATAATTTTATTTGCAAATGATCTTTCAAGGTAGATAATAAAATTTATTAGAATAAAAACTTTACAATCAAGCACGTCTTCGGTAACACATTCTTATGTGAACACAAAACGCGGAGTATTAAAATCTAAATAGTCACTTCAAATTTAATAACAATTCCAAAACATTTTAACAACGCAGCACAATGTAATGCAATAAAGTTTAATTTTTGAAATTCCCAATGAAAAATGTTCATCACAGTTTTAAAACTAATAGTTATACTACCATTTTATAGTTAATTTCCATAAAATTGCTTACATTTTCAATTAATTCAATGCTAATCCTATATATAAAAATCGCTTCCCAATCATGTAACAATAAAGAGTCTCGTGTTAATTTGCCGTTTCTTTGTTGCCTTTTTTGTGTTGTGTTGTCCATATCTTAGCGTAATGGGAAAGATCTTTTATTCCGCCTTACTATTAAGCAAACACAAAGACAGCCAGTCCGTCAGAGAAAAAGAGACAGCGACAAAGAGAGGATGGCATTCATTAGAAATCCCAAGTTAAGCCGTGCCTAATTCCTCCTTCATTTCCGATCCACTCGAAAAAAGAAGATAAAAAGCAATGCCTAAACGAGGCAACATGTCTTAATCGGCTATTCATATGGAAATGCATGGATTATTATTCAATTAGTTACGTTTTCAAATAGAAAACAAAATTCAAGACATGAAATAGAATACTCGCAAAATAAAACTCAAAAACCCAAATAGATGGTTAAGCAAATGGAAACGGAGGAAGAGAGCTAAATAGAGAAAGAAACGTATATATGAGACGCAAAAAATATATATACATATATACATACATATGTATACATATATAGTATAAATGGGCGACTAAGCAAAGTTGCCTCGCTTCAGTGAATTTTATTAATGAACTGTGGCCAAGATGTGGGGAAGGTAACTCGAGTATGTTCAGGTTTTGGCCACGGGAAACCAGCTAGAGAAATACACCTGCAAGCATTTCATGTTCATTATACATTGGCCCAGCCGGGCTACACACACACGCCCAACTACCTTCTGCCATCCGCCACCCGCTGCCACCTTCACATTTGCTTCGGACACACACACACTCACACTTGTTGTCTGTGAGTTTTGCTTTTATTTTTTTCGTATCTGTTGTATATCTCTTGCAAAAGCCACAGACCCAGCCCCAACCTCAGACCCCAGCTTCAACTTCAGCTTCAGTCGCTGTCTCAACGGCAACAGCATAGTAAACGCAAATGGCCATGGGGAGCTCAGCTGAGGCTGGAACTGGAGCTGCTGCCTGATGCTAGTTCATTCATAAAAATCCCAAGCGCCAAATCCAGTTTTAGCCATGACAAGCAAACCAGATTGTTTAAAAAGCAAACCGTGGAATCAAGCTCAAACCAAGATGATGAGATGGACACTGGCAACTAATTTATACAATTTTTGAAAAATATTGCAAAATTTCAAGTAAAATTTTCTTTGATTTTGTTTGGCTCAATAAATTTTATTTTACTTGTTGGAATGCATTCAAATCTATGAATTATATTGCAAAGTCTTTTATTAATCATGAACGTCTTTTTAAAATATTCTAAATAATGTAAATTCTGAAACGAATCAAGTACTAATTCTTGAACACTTTTAACGGTTTCTTTGTCCAAGTCTTAGATTCTTGTAATTTATATAAATAACATATCCCAAATCAAATTATAAATCCCAGTTTCTTAAAAACAGATTTAAAATCTGTAATAAATTAATCTGTTTGACTCTCAAAAGCAATTTTAACTAAATTTTTAACGACCAAAAACCTTGAAAGCAATTTAATTTGCTAACCTTTTTCTCAATATTTGGAATAGTCACCATGTTCCCCTAATTTTACTTATGATTCATTTTCTCTTCTATTGTGTAAGGTAATGTTTACTTGAAATTTACTCTAGTTAGTTCTTTAACCACTGTAAGAGTCAGGCATCGGCGTCACCGTCGGCGGTTTTAGTTTGTGTGGGCAGACAGCAGCGGATGTTGAACAAGAGCAACAACAAGACCAATAACAGCTACAACAGAGTCGTCAAAAGCTGCTGCCGTTGAGATGATGAGACTTGAGATCTTTAGTTTCTGAACCTGTTTCCGTTCATAAAGTATCTGATATATGTAAGTATGTATAACTTTTGGCCAGTTCAATTTTTTTCATTGTTGTTGTCTTCTGTCTGTTTATTGATTGAAGCTGTCCGCATATGCGTAGACCGTGTGAAGAGTGACGTGGCGAGGAGTAGGGTGGGGTGGAGCAGCTGGTGGGTTGTCAATTTCTGAGCAGGCAATTAATTATAACTGTGTGTGTCAGGCCATAAAACGGGTGGGTGTTAAAAATCCTCACAAAGAATTGACTGACTTTGGTTTGCTCATACTTTTTTGGTTGATCTCAAAATTTCCATAACAAAAGCTGGAAGGTATACCAAGCAGTAGCTAGTATATAATAGGACGTGGGTCTGTCAGTTGGGCGGCCAATAGTTCGTATGGGCGTGGCTAGGCTAATCAGTGTACTCTTTGTTTAGGCTTACACACAACAGACAAGGCACACACGCTTCTTGATGTTTGCCTTTCAACTCGCAGCTCATCATTCATTGAGTTTTTTAATGATTCTAATAATGCTCTTGTTTGACTTTTAGCGGTTGTAAGTTTCTCAAGTACTAAACAATTAGCCGCATGAAACATCAGTAGTAGCAGCAGTTTGGGAACGGAAAGTGCCAGACAGCCCTGTGTCTTTGGCACACGCAATTTCATGAGGTCCATCAAAATAGCGATAGACACAAGTCGAGCACAAGTGGGCCCAGTCCCACTTACTCTCAGTGGGTGGAGATATACCGTGTATCTAGAGAGATTGGTGGTATTATGGGATCGGCTAAATGTGATTCTTCAGTTTACCTGCTAATGTGGATGCTCTTTAGTGAACTTAAAAAAATGAATCTGAAAACATACAAAATTTAATGAAAATCCTATTATTATAACAAATAGAGAGACTACTTACCACGATAATTATATTTTAACTTTTATAGTCTGATTGATTTTGAAAAGTCTCATTAATCCTTATCTTTTAGCAATTATGTGAAAGTTAAGATAGAAGATGAAGATGGCAAGTAAAATAATAAAATAATTTAGAGACCAAATGATGTTTTTCCTGGTGCGACACTCTGGTTAGGCATTGAGTGTTTCCTTTTATTTTTTAACTAGATGCTTTTTAAAGTTGACCATACCTAATCGGAACAGTATCTTGAAGTCGGTGTCATGCTAAGGAAACAGATAATATTTATCATTGAAACTCCCCGAAATTGCAGAAACAAGTCAGATATAGGGAAAGAACACTTTAGAATAAAAATTCATTCTATTGCAAATTGCAAAAGTAACTCAAAGTCGATAGCACCCAACAACATTTTGCTAAGAAGTAAGTATATGCAATCTGCATTTGTAAGTTTTCATTGCTGTTGTTAATGTTGCGAGCTCTCATCGGCTTTTGTTTTGATTTCGCATTTAGTTCACACAATTCATTTGATCTTGGCCTAGGCGATGGAATCAGTCTCAGTCGTCGTATACGTCTCAGTGACTTGAAGTGCCGGCAATGACTTGCTCTCGCAATTCCCACATAAATTATGTGCGAGCCCAAGTGTGACCAATAAACCAACTGTCCAGTCTAAAGACCAAAACGAAAACGAAGACGAAGACCCTTGCAATGAAATATGCCTGGTAAAAATCTTTAAAGACGTCGCTTTTTTTCTTAAAGACAACCGCAACCCTTTTCTTCCGCTACCTTGTGTTTTTTTCTTGTTTTTCCTTAGGCCGGGGTTTGGTTTGTGTTGCTTAACTTAATTCCAAGTTAAATATTAGAAATTACCTCACGTACTCCATGCAAGGTAGAGAGAGACCCTTAACATAACTTTTAAGTCATGCAAAGTTTTTCGGTTTCGCAAATGTCTTTTCAATTGGCAATCGAAGGAGGCGGCACGAAAAAAATGAAGATTTCTTGCGGTAGTATCGTTTTCAGGACCCTATACCTATGTGTGTATGTGTGTGCTGAGGTGTTTAGGTGTGTTCTGCTTTTGATGCGGTCCTTAAGCAGGCGTAATCCTGTCAAAGTGTTATCGCTCTAACCCCATAGTAAAAAAAAAGGGAGAAAACCACATCCCGCACACAGGCTAAACCATTTTTCTCTGACTTGCATGCAAATTTGTTTTTGGCTCTTGCACGCCTGATTTCCTGTCTTAGGCTACTTTTGACGGTGCTTTCGACTCGTTGTTGCTGACTTTGCTCACGAGTTTTTATGCTTAAATAAAAAAATATATCTACACTTAACACTTCTCACTCGTTTTCTTTTTTTCATGACTTTTGTATCGAACAAGTCATCAGCTGTGGCGTGTGAAAAAGGCAAATGTGGCAAAATGGCAGCCGCTTGTCGCCCATAAACTTGTACAAATATGCAAGCCGCTAAGAGAACGTGCCACCTCCGCCTCAACCCAATTCTCCTCCACCTGGCCAAAACCCATCCAACCTTGAGCTTCACCACACATTTTGCCATTTACTGTTTGCTTTGACACGTGTGTATGTAGCTTCATTTTGGTTGTGGGTTGAGGTTAAGATTGAAAGGTGGGTGGCTAGGCAGGACCCCGCAGTGTCGCGACCGGGGGTCGTTGCTTACCTTTTGTCCCTCGATAGGTGCGCTTTTTGTTTGAACTGTGGTACTGTACTCCTGAGGCAGCTTTTGGTGGCAGTAGCTGCTGCTGCTGCTCATGGCGGTCTGTGGTCTGATTGAAGGATTGTCTTGGCCAGTTTCCCGTATGCGGTTGCAATCCCTTACACTCAATGTAAGTGCATGTATTTGAGCACCGCAAATTTATGATTGTTTAAATATTTAATCCGTTCATAGAAGTCACATAAGGGCGAGGTACTATATTGGGTAAATGTACCTCGATGAAAATTTACTTACAATAAATAAATTTTAGACAGATCCGGTGAAACGAGAAGGGCAACAGAGACTGATTATAACTGGTAATTAATAATTACTTTTGGAGTGCTACTTCGGTGAGAATTATAATAGTTTATAATTCTTGCTCAAAACTTTACGTTTCATATATTCAGAATTTTTCAAATTTTGCTTTATATACTGTCTCATAGAAAATCAGTTCAACCTTTTTTGTAATCCCTTGTTAAAACCGGTTAGCCTTCAAGGGCAGGTAATTTGACTCATTTTGAAGTGCTGGCCTAATTAATAGAATTACAATGACAATTAATGAAGCCAAGCAGAAATATTTTACTTGGATTTAAATATGTAGGTAGTTGCCTAGGGATTTCGCTTATTTTAAATCTAATCAATTTATTAGTTGGAATCCTAATGCAACTTTTCATTGATTTAAATTCTAGGTTAAGCAAAATTGTAAAAACTTTTAACATATTTTACAAACAGAGATAACTTCTTTACGTGTGTATTATCAAGGCAAAGCTCTTTCAATTTCCAAGGCTCGTATATCATCCATGTATGTATATTAGCCAAGGAGAGGACACATTTTCAGTGAGTTCATGTTGTAATTAGCTCAGTTGGATACTAAAGCTATAGCTCATCTTTTGTTACTCTGTTGCGATGGAGGCAACATAACCAAAAGCTCATTAGTTGTCGTCTACTCGTGTATATATTATACAAAATGTAGCTGCTGTCAGGCATTGGACTCCAATGCCAGCAGCAACATCAGCATGTTGCTGGTGTTCATGCAAAATAACGGAAAGTCATTCTGGTGGCGTTGGTCCTCTCCTTCATCTTCTCCTAACTACGTACTAAATGTGCTCATTTTTCAAATTTTATAGCTACTTAACAGCACATCAAACAATTTTCATTTTATTAACACAAAAACACGCGCAAACACACACACACTCATGAGGGGGGAAGCGGCTTGGGTCTTGTGTAAGTCAATTTTTCAGTTATATTTTTTTTAATACGTTTGTACAATGTATATATACAATGTATATATACATTTGTATCTATAAATAATAATCCATGGTTCAATGAAGACAGACATAGACCTAGGAATAGCAGAAAGAATGAAAATAATTCTAGTTGGGGTAGCTAATTGAAAGCAGCAAATGGATATACATAGATATGGATCCAAATATGTACATAAGTTTTTCTGTTCGTAGTCTTACTCTCTTTATGCCCCAGAGGGACAACAAAACCCAAAGTCAAGCCGTGCCGGCATCAATAAATGATTTAAGAAAAACAAAAAAAAAAGGAAAAAAACCCCCGCAAAGGTCATGAAAATATTTTCAGACAGACTAGTACTAGGAGGCAAAAGGCACAGAAAGATACGTCAAAGGAATGATCTGGCGAGAAAGAGAGTGAAATACCCGAAGGGCATGTTGTTGAGGAATGTGCGGTTAAAAATAAAACAAAACACAAGAAAAAAACCCAAGGCAAAGAATTGTGCCACATGGGTGCACAACAGACCGAGACAGAGTCAGCCTCTGTCTTCATCCCTCTTGCTCTGTTGCCTAATTGAAGTCTGCAGTTCAAGTTGAAGGTGTCGCCTTTTGCCCATAAACATAAACTCCTACCAATTTATCAGTTTCTTATTTATGATGGTCTCAAATACAAATATCAACACATAACTAATCTTTTCTCTCTGCTGCTATGGGTCTACTAAGTCGGTTGATGCTGCCGGCTGCCGCCGGTTCGTCAAGTGCCGCCCAAAACATATCGAATTGCCTGAGGTTGACATTAATTAGTCAATATTTTCTTTTTCTACTCATTGTTGAATTTTCTTCTTCTTGAGTGTGGAATTTGATCACAGTTTTGTCCTGTCCTTTTTTTGTGTGTGTGTTTGTGTGTGAGTGTGAGATGTGTGCAGCTTGACCTGAAACCTCTGGCTCAACAAGGATACAGCGGAAGTATTTTTGTTTGCTTTTGCGGTATCCACTTGAAATTGTATCCTTTTTTTTTGTTGATAGAGTAGTTTTTTCCTCGAGAAGAATTAGATTGGTTTCAGATTTCAGTTCTGATTTAAATCTTTTTCATTAGCCGGACAAAAAAAGTATTTGTAAGTCGTTCTACGTTCTTTAATTTCTATTCATTTCTAAACTGATACATTGCATTCGGCAACATATGTACGTATGTTCTTACCAATTATATCCAATTTGAAATTTGTTGCTCACTTATCAATTAGGGATTTAATTAAACTAATAAACAATATTTAAAAAAGCGACCGCAAGCCTGAGAAACTTTAAAAGTGAATTAATGAAGTTCATATATTATTGTATGCAGTCTTTTTATCTATTTATTATTTATCGTTATTTACCGTAGATTTCTGCCAAATGTAACACATTTATATTATAATTGGCAGTTTCTAGTCTTAGTTTCTTCAGATGTTTCTTGTTTAACCATAAGACATCCACATAATTACTTGAAGTCCTACTCCAATCCTTATTTGTAATATCCTTGATAATGCCTTTAAGTCTAATACAATTCTTACACAATCTGCTTAGGCCTATTTTATTATGATTCTATCAAACGAAGACCACTCTTAGAAAGAAGCCATAATCTCTTATCTTAAGTACAGCAATTCGGTACAGAAATTCTTAAGTCTGGTTAAAACCCGCGCCGCTCCTTTCTCTATATGACTTTGGCCATAAATAGAATTTCTTAAGCCTATTCTAATTTTTAATTATATGCATATATTAATAACATAGAATAATAATAATGGGAAAAAAACTTCCAAACACACACTCAAAGAGAAGCCGGAAAGAGGCTGCTTTTTTAAAATTTTTTCTAAGCACATAAATCCGCATTCGCATTGGCATCCGCATCCGCGTCTACTCATCAACGCCTAGCCGCCAAAAGTTTTTCACTTGATAATCCCTCCCCCGGCTCGAACAGCACCCACTTGAAGTGTTTTCCCTGGCTTGAAGGATTCAGCTGCTGCTTTTGGTTTCTGCTGCTACTGCTATTACTTTTGTGTATGTGGGATAAAACAGAGGAAAAGCCAGGAACAGCATCAACAGCATCTCTCGCGCTTTTCATCATCGTCATAATCTGCAGAAGCAACATCAACAACTTGAAGTGATTTGTGTTTCGCTTTTTTTCTTTTATTTTTGCTTTCTTCTTTGCTTTTCTGCTAGGCTTACCTGCTGTTGTGCTGCTCCCCCTTCTTCTGGCAATATCCTTTGCTGCTGTTGGCAGTCTGCCTTTTTTACTTAATCACTTCACAAGGAGCTCGGGCACATCTACACCGACACAAGCTCTCACATACACTGATGCACATAAGCAAGACACGACTTTAATCTATTTTAATTAAAATTATAATTATTTAATACACAACTGAAACAGCCGAGAAAAGAGCTAACCAGAAATCGCCTAAACTTTCTTGAGATGAGATGGAGAAAGAGAAACTTGTGATTTTCTCCCTAAAGAAAACAAATGAAGAAATATTGAAGGCATATAGAAATTTGTGCAAAGCTTCATTTATAATATCAAAGAAATGTCCCTACTTACGCGATTTCTTGACTACTTTTTAAGTCAAATGTTGTTTTAACTTTTGTGAAAACTCCATCTCATCACACAAATGAAGTAAGTAAGGAGTTCGATTCTGACAGCGGTGTGAAGCAGACGTGTCAAGAAATTAAGTGCTTAACAACCGGTGTTTCCGAAGTTTATTTTCTACAATTAATTATTTTTTGAGTGTTTAATACAAATACTAACTGCCCATAGAGGTAGCAGCTCGTAATTATGAGTGAGCATAATGCTCTCGACGATATGGACGTCAATTCTAATGATATGGACCTAGAAAATATACTAGGTAACTCCAGAAAAAGAAAAAGTGTTTGCTCTCCCACAAAGCATGAAAACAAAGCTCCGCGTAAATGCACTAACTACTACGAATTATTAGACATTGATTCGCAACGGTGCGACGAAGAAGTGCTTGAAAGCTTTACGCAGCATGTGCAATTACAAGCAGGTCTCAATAAAAGAATAAGTGCACAAAGCAAAAACTGCAATATAACAACAGAAACAACAACAGTTTCAACAGATGAGCCCATACCATCACCGTCAACATCCAAAGTTGCAAAAAACACCTCAACTATAACGGCGGGTACAGGGCCCAATGCAGAAAATATTAAAAAGTCCAACAAAAACAACAACAAACATATACCCCCAATAAATGTGTTTAACATTGAAGCAAAACAAATAATACAATTAATTAAAACTGGTTTAAAAATTACTCAATTTACTATCAGAGAACTAAACCAAAACAAAACTGCCGTTTTCTTGACAAACCTGAACGATTACATAAAAGTACGTGGCCACCTGGAAAAAGCCAACGCTCAATTTTTCTCCTATACACCTAGGAGCCTCAAAACCAAAACATACCTAATGAAAGGCCTAAGTGGGGATTCAGACGTGCAGGAAATTTTAAGTGATTTAAAAAGTTTTGAATCAGAAGCTCTAAAATTCATACAAGTAAAACCCTTCAACACAAAATCCTCTGTGGAACGGAAAATTGTCTTACCTATGTTTTTGGTTCAAATAAGTGCCGAAAGCAGCGCAAACGCTTTAAAAGCAATTAAAGCGATTCAACATCATTGCATTAAATGGGAACCACTGCGCCGAGCGGAGATTCCCCAATGTAGAAAGTGTCAACGTTTTTTCACAGTTCTGCTAACTGTAACCTTCCATCCAGATGTGTGAAATGTGGTGCCCATCACGGCGACGCACCCTGCCCCATCCTCAAAAACTTTGAGTGTAACAAGGAGAAACTGTTCTGTGTACTCTGCAAGAAGAGTGGCCACCCGGCCTCGTATAAAGGATGCGAGCGATACAAAGAACTCCAACAGAGGATAAGGGATAAAAAAAGACAAACACCATTAACCCAAATCTATTCTACTAAACTAATTAACCCTAATATAAGATACGCCGATGTATGCAAAGAAGCTAATATAGGTAATCTAAATTTAGACCTCCAAAGCGATTCAGTTCTTATAAATATCCAAAAATCTCTTTTAGCTTTAAGTAAACAAATTGAAAATCTTCAAAAACAACTCGAATTTCAAACCGCTCGGGTAGACACTATTTGTAATTTAGTAGACTCATCATGAATACTATCAGGCACTCCGCGAAGATTAAAAATACTTTAAAAATAATTTCAATTAACGTAAATTCACTAGTCAGTACATCCAAAAGAATTGAGCTCAATCAGTTTATTATTGAAAACAAGCCTGATATCCTTATGTTGAATGAAACCAAGCTCAATCGCATGCACAAATTATACATTAACGGATACGAAGTAATAAGAAAAGACAGAGACACTGGTTCCAGAGGGGGAGGCGTCGCAATACTAATAAAAAATAGCATAAAATATCAGAGACAATATAATCACAAATTAAACCTTTTCTCCCACATTGAGGCATGCGTGGTAAAGCTTTATTTACAGTCTAATAAATGCATATTTCTGATTGCCGTATACTGTCCTTCAGGAAATGAAAGCGGTTCATTTCAAAACGAACTTAACATTTTATTTGAAACACTTAAGCTTGACAACACTAGCCATCACTATATTATAGCTGGTGACATGAACTGTAAACATAAGAATTGGGGCAATTCATGCTGCAATCCAAAGGGTAACTCTCTTCAAAACTTCTTGTGTCGCAACGAAATCAGATATCGTTGTAATTTATATGCCTCCCAAACACCATCTTTCGAAAGCTCAAGCTCCTTCTTAGATATTTGCCTGTCAGATCATAACTTAATGATACACAAAACTAATAACTCTGTGAACTGCTTAGAATGCTTGGACTTTGATAGTGACCACCGTGCAATTGTAATAAATGTATCTTGCCAGGGTAGAGACGATTTTTTCCTTCTTTCTGAACCACGACAGTTATTAAAACACGATTTTAAAAGGACCAATTGGGTCTCATTTAAGAATAAATGTTCGTCCTTGCTTCAAGGTGAAATACCTACTCCCAATGATTATAATTTATCTAATACCGAAATAGACTATCACTTAATGAAGTTAGAAAATATCCTTACCACGGCAATCAATAAAAGTGTGCCAAAATACAAGAATACACATACACTAGACATACTCACTAAAAGTAGCGTTATCAAAAAACTACAAAAAGAAAAAAGCAAAGTCCTAACACTTATAAAAAAACACAATAGACTAGAACAAATAGTTTCACTCTCTACTCTACAACTAGCAAAAACCAAGTTAAAACTTATTAAGAAACTTATGACAGATAACATTATATTGCACTACAACAAGATGGTGGAGTCTCAGCTTCTTAACTTAACTCCTTCTGATCCACTTAAATTTGCAAGAATTAAAAAATGTTTTCTTAAGGGTATTAGCCATCCTTTAGATCACATAACCATACCAGACACTGTCGATTTCAGAAATCTCCTGCAAAAGGCCAATACACACCCCGATTTCCTTTACAAAGAGCCCGGTTCAAACAATTTAGTGCTGGAAAATGAGCAAGCCATTCTTAACTTTATAGGTCATTTTTTTGAATTGGTCCACTCTGAAAAACAGAGTGCAGGGACCAATCCTG
The DNA here is from genome assembly GCA_018152135.1 of Drosophila paulistorum. Classification (NCBI taxonomy): domain Eukaryota; kingdom Metazoa; phylum Arthropoda; class Insecta; order Diptera; family Drosophilidae; genus Drosophila; species Drosophila paulistorum. The sequence goes on along the minus strand of JAECXG010000822.1, from coordinate 51,736,990 downwards.
TCCATAGCAATGTAGAGCACTGTTTCAATCAATTTTTAGATATTAAAAATAGATTTGACAACTTACAATCTACACTTATTGACTTTAGCGAGAACAAAAGAGCCAACTGCCTAACAAAAAGCCAGACTGACGACTATTTTATTACAAGCAATGAACTAATTACAATATTCGTTAACTTAAAGCCTAAAACCTCATCAGGAATCGATGAAATCCCAAACATAATTCTGAAACATATACCGAAAGTCCTTCTTCTTGAATATTGTTCAATTTTTAACAACATGTTAAATAACGCATATTACCCCCCATTTTGGAAAACTGCTAAGCTAGTAGTCATACCAAAGAAAAAGTTAGATAAGAACGAAATAAATAACCTACGACCTATTAGTCTACTCCCTAATATAAGCAAAGTATTTGAAATACTAGTTAATTTAAACATACATAAAATTTGTGCCAAAAACAAAATCGTATGCAATAAACAGTTCGGATTTAAATCTAATCACTCAACTCTTCATGCAATGAACTTCTTAACATCTGAAATTAACTGGAATTGGAACAAAAAGAATGTTGTTGGCGCTTGTTTTATCGATCTTGAAAAAGCATTTGACACGGTTTGGATTAAAGGACTAATTGCAAAATTAATGAGCTTCAAATTCCCTTTACACCTTCTTATATCAATATACAATATGATATCATTTCGGAAGTTTGTGGTTCATTTAAATGGCACAACTAGTAGTTCACAGTTTAAAGCAATCAATGGTTTGCAGCAGGGCACCGTAAATGCACCTACATTGTTTACTATCTTTATACACGATTTACTTGAAAAAATTGAAAATATTATAGCCTACGCTGATGATATTGTTATCTACAATGCAGACAAAACAATAGCCAATATTAACAAAAACCTACAAAAAGCTTCAATACACTAGAAGAATTCACACTAAACTGGCATCTTAAAATAAATATAAGTAAATGCGAAAGTATTCTTTTCCGACCTCCAATTAACAAATGCAATCATAATGTCAGCAAAAATTGGAAAAGATTCCAAGTTGTCTCTAACATGTCCAACGAACCCATTCCTCTCGTTAATAGGGTGAAATACTTGGGGGTACATTTTGACAAGTTCCTTTACTTTAATGATCACATCAATCTACAACTCTCCAAGGCAATGAGCGCATATCAACTGTACAGAAAGGCATTTAGCTCCAAAATACTCAGTAAAAAAGTGAAAGTCTTGCTATATAAAGTTGTCCTCAGGCCCATAATAACGTACGGTTGCCCAATATGGTACTTAATCTCACCATCATACATGGAAAGAATTAGAATGTTTGAAAGAAAGATACTCAGAGCTTGCACCTCATTATATAGAACTCCAGCCAGTAACTGGATAAGATTTTATTCTAACAATAAACTTTATAACGCTGCAAATATAATAAGGATTGATAATCAAATTATAAATCTAATTAGGAGGCACATCTGCCGCTGTCTGGAGAGCTCTAACGATCTTATTAAAGCTCCATTCTATGAAGATGATCTCTACTTAGAGCAAGCAATATGTAACGGGTTTTCACCCCCTGAAACATTCCTACTTCTAGATAAAAGAGGATTTATACAAGACAGTTACGGCACACCTATCCTTTATCACATACTGAGAAGAGCAAATAATAAGTCAATACAGTCAAAAAGCTTAAATGTTGAAAATAAAAGATTTGATACATCCCTATCGATCAGAGACAAAGAATTCCAGTTAGCATCAAGGAAGCTTTTCTGGTGGCTCATAGAAATTGATGCTCGGTCTTAAAAATTGTTTTTTTTTTTTTTTTTTTTTTTTTTTTCTCCTATTTTATCTTAAACTACCCTACTTACGCAAACTTTTTCTTTACTTTTTGTTGCGATCGATTTTGGTTTCATTACACTAATTTAGCTTTTAAGTATATATACAAAAACAAATTTATTTTTGAAAAGAAAGCCTAATTTACAAACATCTATTTCTGCCGAGAGCTCGATGAGAGACTAGCATAAGTTAAAAAAAAAAAAAAAATTATATACTGCTATTTATTAAGTCAACCTAACTCAATTAACCAATAAATGATCTAAAAAAAAAAAAAAAAATGAAGTAAGTAAGTCGTCACGCCGACTTAGGTATACCATACACCAGTAAAACAAATATTTCAAATTTGTAATAACAAATGCATTTGCCTATTTCAAAAAAATTCTGTTCACATGCTTTTTACAAGCATATCTTAGTATCTCACTCACTCATGCATATGAGCACTCTAGCGCCCCACCCGGCAACGGCCAACTCCGGCCATATGGAAAAACGTTTATATGCATAACTTGGCTATTTTTTGTCCGATTTTGATCAAATTTGGTATTTTGCTGGGTATTAGTATTAAATTTAAGTGTGCCAAATTTGGTTCCACAAGGTAAAAAATTACGGGAGATAATCGAGTTTTTCAAATTTCGGGGGCGGAAAGGGGCGTAGCAAAATCTTTATACATACAAAATGAGCGCATTTACTAGGCAAATATACATACCAAATATGGTGTCTCTAGCTGCAATAGTTTTTGAGAAAAACGTTTTTTTTGAATTGCGGGGGCGGAAAGGGGCGTGGCAAAAATTTGAAACAAACTTGATCACTCTACATACTACACGACCCTACATTCCAAATTTGGTAACTCTATCTCTTATAGTCTCCGAGATCTACGCGTTCATACGGACGGACGGACGGACGGACGGACAGACGGACAGACGGACAGACGGACAGACGGACAGACGGACAGACGGACGGACAGACGGACATGGCTAGATCGACTCGGCTGTTGATACTGATCAAGAATATATATACTTTATGGGGTCGGAAAAGCTTCCTTCTGCCTGTTACATACATTTTGGCGACTTTAATATACCATTTCACCCTATGGGTGTATGGTATAATAAATATATGACCTTCAAAAAAATACTCTTTACTTTCTTTGCCAACAGAAAAAATGTGGTTCTATAAATCATCTACTCAAACTTTTTGAGAAATTAGTCTAAACAGATATATTTATTTTTATGAGCTTGCTTCAACCATATAGGGATCTAGGGCTGTAAATTTGGGAAATGTAGAAACCAATAGAAATCACATTATTTTTTTTATTTTTATGGAGAAATCGTAACAAATACAACTAGAATTTTTAAACTAAATCTGTTGAATAACTTAATTGATATAAATATTGTAGTTGCAATGGGAATCGCTTTATTTTAAGATTTTGCAAGCATCGTCTTTAGTTGATTATACCCTTCTTTTCGAAGAGTAAATAAAGATGCCTGTGACAGTGATATGCAAATCACAGTTCCCATGGAATGCGTACAACACATTTAAGCAACATGCTGCATAAAATTATAAAATATCCTGTAAGTGTGTAGAGATAGATGGATGGATGGATGTAAGGACAGTCGAGAGGGGAGATGAGGGCATTCACTTAAGTTAACTTTCGTTTGCTATTGCTGGTGCTGTGCAAATTTGCGTTGGCAAATCTCTTTGCCAAATTCCCTGAACATCATGTGTAGAATTCATTAAGGTGACTAAATACATTCAAAAAGAAATGAGGAAAAAGAACCTAACAAAAAGAAGAGCAAGAAAAAGGACGAAGAAAGCGGACGTAAAGGTAAGAGACAGAAGGAGAGTAGATTGTTGAGAAGTTGGCTGTTTCTCAAGCTGCGTGTAATTTGTAGCAACTGCGGCAGGTAAGGCGATGCCAAAAAGCGGCTGCTGATGTTGATGCTGCTGCTGCAACAGCAACAGATATTAATTTCTTCTCTTGGCAAGGCAAAGGCAAAGTAACTTAAGCTTCAACTTGTAGCGAAGAAGATTGAGATACAGCCAAGGCATCATGCTCTATCTCACTCTCTCTCCCCTCCTTGAGACTCCAACACCTTGAATGTTGCTGTTGCTGCTGCCGATGTTGCTGCCGTGCACATTAATTCGTGGGAATTAATTATTCTCAGGCCTGTGACGATTCCCAAGACACTCGCACTCACTCACATCCCGGCTGTCCTCCCTCCCGATTCCCTAACTCCCTCTGTTTGTCAGTTCGTCACTTTGTGCTTGCGGTAAGGCAAACATTTTTCGTATCTGTATCTGCAGCACTTGACGCTCTCGTTCACCCAACAAATATGTATATACGCTGAGTGTGTATGAGTGTCTGCATGTACATAGGCAGCAAGTTTATATACTTCATATAGCAATTGCCATTCGTCTGTCAGTTGTTCTTCTTCCTTCTCCTCTTATTCTTCTCCTGGTTCTTGTTCTCGTTCTTCTTGAACGCAATTACAACAGTGCCTGCAAATCGCTTCATCTTTTTTTATAGCTTACCCTGCAATGACCATTTTGGGTTAGTCTTATTATCGTCTAGGCACAATTCAGCTTTTAGTTCATTGCCAAAGCTCATTGGGGTGTGGTGTGGGAGGGTCATAACGAATCATTTGGTCAGCATTTCAACTTTAATTTTGGTTATACACTAAACATTTTGCTGTTTGCACAACTTAATTAATAAGCCAAAACAAATAGCAAATAACTACAAGTACACACACAAAACACAAACACACACACATTCAGTTGGTTAGATAGATGGGCAGTTATATTTAGATATAGGATACTTAATTAGAAAAATGCAGCAAAAATATTTAATTGAATACAAATTTCACTTATTTTTATATTTATGTATGGTTTATATCCATTATTATTATTTACTTATGGAAATTTCATTTGAACAATATTTTGTTTATCAATAAAACACATGGAACTAATCAACGACGCAGTGGAAAATTCTATTAGTTCAATGTAATTTCCATTGCACATAGAAATTAAATATACAATCGAAAACAACTCACACACACACATTTTTACACAACTATTTATTAATATAAAGATAATTCCCAACTTTATAAGAATAAGCTTTTGGCGAATATTGCTAATAACCATTAAAATCTTTTCTTAGTTTGGACATACATTAACCAGAATTTTTATCTAATTACTGAACTTAGTTGAAATGATGACTTCATTGATTTTTTGCATTTATTGAAATTTGTTTTTATTTATTATCATTTATAGTTTCATTTTACTAACTTAGTCCACGTTTTACAATATTTAATTGCAGCTACTGGATATCCCTCGTATAAGAAATTTTGTGGATCTTCAATACGAATTTCTGAAAAAAAAAAAAAACACACAACAAGTAGTGCAATATTCGATATTGTTTTAGTATTTACCTCCCTTTATCTACTTTCCCCCTTCTAAATTTTATCATTATATCCCCAGCTTATCATTTCATTCCATACTCTATATGTGATTCGTTTTTATTTTTTTCGCTACTTCACATTGCATTATTTATGAAGAATGGAATGAAGAAGAAAAAGTTGTCTAGAACGTTTGTTAATAATACGCGGCAGCAACAGCTTGTAAAAGAAATATAATTTCGCTTTTCTCAGTCCCTCTCATCCATTCGGGCCTATTAAGTCTGATGATTTTAATGAGTGAATAATGTGAATCACCCCTCCCCAGTGCAACAGTTTTTCTGCTTTGAATTTGTTTTCTTTCTTTTTCTTTTTTAAAATAACGACCTAGAAGGGATCACAAATGCAACTTTCTTACCATGTGGCGACCCCCTGCAAATCAAGTTGGCGGGGTCCAGAATTTGACATACAGAAAATTACAGAGAACTTGCCACAAGTTGGGCTTGATTTTTTTTCTCTCTTTCTATTTCAATTTTGTAATTTTAAATTTTTGTAATTGCCTTGGCTGACCACTTGAGGCCACTGAGAATGAGTAAATGTTCTATGAGAGAATTATGATTATTATACCCTTGCAGAGGGTATTATAAAATTGATCAGATGTTTGTAACGCACAGAAGGAGACGTTTCCGACCCCATAAAGTATATATATTCTTGATCAGCTTGAGAAGCTGAGTCGATATAGCCATGTCCGTCTGTCCGTCTGTCCGTCTGTCCGTCCGTCTGTGCGTATGCGTTTTACTCAGCCATCTTAAGAGATATCGGGTTGAAATTTTTTTTGGAGACTCTTTATTACCTGTGTGAGATAAAGTATGAAAATCATCGGGATCGGACTACTATATCATATATTGTTTAATAATCATTAAGTGTGTTTTGAATTCAGTAGTTTGAAGTATGCGTTTTACTCAGCCATCTTAAGAGATATCGGGTTGAAATTTTTTTTGGAGACTCTTTATTACCTGTGTGAGATAAAGTATGAAAATCATCGGGATCGGACTACTATATCATATATTGTTAAATAATCATTAAATGTATTTTGAAAATGCATTTTACTCAGCCATCTTAAGAGATATCGGGTTGAAATTTTTTTTGGAGACTCTTTATTACCTGTGTGAGATAAAGTATGAAAATCATCGGGATCGGACTACTATATCATATATTGTTAAATAATCATTAAATGTGTTTTGAATTCAGTAGTTTGAAAAATATTTGAGCATATTCATAATACGACAACTAATGCTGTTGATGTATGAAATTTCACTTTTCTTATCGAATTAAATATAATAAAGAACTGCAAGGGTATATAAACTTCGGCAAGGCCGAAGTTAACTTTCATAGCTCGTTTTTCATTTATTTTGTTTTTTTTTTTTTTTGTGGTTGGTTGTCTCTCATACAGATTATGGATGTACACAAAAGTGACAAATTTTAAGAGGGATGATGGGGTGAAGAAGGGAGCGTTGGGGAGTGAACTGTAATAAGTCTAAAAGTTGAGTTTTTATTCTGGACCTAAAACACACAGAAAACATTTCTCAAGTGGCTTTGGCAACTAATGTCTTGCCACATGCCCCCTCACACTATGGCATAATCTGCCCCCCCACACTACGTCTAATGTTTCTTCTGTTGGGGAGGAGGTATAGAGCACGAAGAGAAGGGTGGGGATTGTGACTGACTTGTGTGACATTTTTTATGGCCTGTGCTGATGTTTTGACCCAGTAATTTAATGATGCTAAATGGCGTGGCATTTGATTGCCGGAACATGCGGGTGCACAGTTGCAATTGGTAACTGTATATGTGTATGTGTATGTCTTTCTGTTTGAGAGTGTGTGCGTGTCCGGGAAGTGTGAGAAAAAAAGTCAAGTGCAGCAAATGCCAGAAATTAAATGAGCTTTGAGTGTTAGAAGCCCCCTTGACAAGTCAAATTTTAATTGCCAAGCCAAAAGTACACCCATAAAAAAGGCGACTAAGAAATATAAAGTGCCAAAAACGAAAAAAAAAGAAAAACAGGAAACTCTATTAACCAAAGAAGACAGCAATTAATTTGACTAGTATGCAATTCCATTAGTTAGTCAATTTGCCTAAGAGTAATTTGATAAAAACTTGATTCAATCTGAACTTAACCAAGCACTTCTTATTCAAAGAATATCCATGTACAGTGTAACCGATTAGTCCTTTAACATTTCTGTGCAAAGCTTAACTTCTTTCACTTGGTAGAAAAGGTCTCCTTTACGTTTTTGAAAAACTTATTCGAAAACGCTGTAACCGTAAAAAAAAACCGTGATAAAAAATTGTATTCCAAAACTTCCAATGCAATGCCTAATCGATAGGATATTAATTAATCATAATCTCAACTCAATGCCCAATAACATAATTTGTGTGATTGCCAGTTGCAATCTCGTTTGGTGTGTTTTTGTCTCAAGATACCTACGATTTATTTTGATGTGATGCTGTTGTCTTTTATTTTTTTAATTTCCGTTTGTCAGTTTAAACAGCTTCAAATCTCCTGCATGTATAACTCCATAACTAAGTATAACTTTGTTTAAAGCCCTTTCCATCTCCGGCTTGGCTTCAATTCACACCCAAAGCGAAAGGGATACTCGGAGAGGAAGTAATCCATTCTGAGTGCAGTTTTCAATATCACTTTCCAGCGACAACTTCCTGCGCTCGTTTATTCGTTGGCATCAAATTCAAGCAGAGAATCAGCAAGAGAAAAAAACTGTTGGCACTTTGCATACAAATGTGGCAAATGTGCGACCAACAGCAACAGCAGCAGCCGCCACGAAAACTTATCGCAACATTTTAATAACTGGCGGCAACAGTAGCTGCTGCAACACCAGTTAGGAAGAAGCCCAAGATCAGAAGAATTGTAAGGAATTGAAGAAGTTAAAGCTGGAGTCAAGCTTTCAGCTTTCATTAATTACCAAGAAAAGCTAGTTTTTTTTCCTTTGCTTCTTGTTGGGTTGTTGCAGTTTTTCCTGTCCGTCAAGTCAATTCCACTGAGCTAAAGCCAAGCCAAGTTAGTAGTCATCAGTCTATATATATACACAAATAAGTATTTTCCGCAACAGGTTAGGGCCCTAACTGCAATACGATGGCGGACCTATTCTCATTTATTTCTTTCTTCTTTTTAGTTGTTTTGTTTTTTTCGCTTATCTAGCGTCAACATCATGCAACATGCGCGTAATTTTATGAATGAAGTGCTTGCTGCCGGTCAGGATTTGAGTTTTACGTGTAGACTAGAAAACTGAAACTGGTTGGGCAAGAACTTAATTGCACTGGCACCTTCTTTTTCTTCAGCAGCAGCAGCAGCAGCAGGGAAACTGGCAACAGTTTGTCAGTCAGGTTAACAAATTGCGTTGAAGACTAAAACCGGTTTATGCCACATCTGTGCTTGGCCTGGGCGCGCACTTGTTGCAACATTGAGTCTCTTAAACGAATCTCTATTTCTCTCCCGCTCTTGCCATAAGAGGTTGCACTTATTAAATATGATTATGCGTTCGATGGCAAGTTTGTTGGCTGCTTGCCTCTCTCTCGTGTTCTTCTACAGTTGACAGGAAGTGGAGCCGCGCCAGGCGTCGTCACATTGGCGGTCTCAAACCAACCTAAAAAAAAAAGCAGAAACCCCCAACCAACATCAATCGACGGCTGCCCACTTTTAATGAAGTTTTCCGTTGAGTATTTTCTGCGCCTGCTGCTCTCTGGCTTTTCTCCAACTCTTTTACTTTTGTTATACCCTAAAATAAAACAGGATACCATCCTGCTGTGATACAGTTTGGACAAATTTCTTAATGGAAAAGCCATACAAATTTTTGGTAACGAAAAGAAAACTGACATAAAATGCATGGAGAGACTGAGTTACATTGGCGGGTTCAAATAGTGTAAGGCCAAATTCATGGGAATTATTCAAGATTTCAAATTCTCTTACATATTTCTTTTTGTCGTTTTGAACTTGTTTTGTTTTGGTTGTTTCTAGTTTCTAAATCTTGCAAAGAGCATTTTAATGTGGTCTTGAACTTAATAAAGTGTTATCATTTTGTCTGACATCCTTTCTATTTGTCGCTGATGCTGCTTTGGCAAAAGTTGAATAAAAACTCATTGCCCGTTCAAATGTTTTAATTAAAATTTAATGAATTCTGTGTATTTAATTATGCATTGTTGTTGCTACTCCTGTTGATGCTGTTGTATATGTTTTTGTTGCTGTTGGCTGCTGCTACTCTGGCTGGTAGCTGTTGACACTCAGCCATTAGTTCTTCACTTAAAAGTATGTGGAAAATTAATTTTAATTGTTTTTTTTTATTATTATTATTTCGTTATGCACTTCCCCAGGAAAGGCATATTCAATTAATGATGAAGCTTATCGCATAACAAAAAGGGGATTGCATTTGTTTATACATAATATAAAATTTGTATAGTTCTGTTTTGGGGGTAATTAACTTCTATACTTGGACACACTTAACAAATTATTTGAATTCGCTTTTTTATATACCTTTGATATTTGATTTAAAATCTTTAACATAATATTTTTACACCGTTTCCATCCTGAAATAGGAACTATTAGTCAATAGACACATTCTTTTGAGAACAATTTTCTTTTGTCTATAGCCCTAAAAACTATTGACTTTATGATTTATTTAGAAAAAACAAAATGTCCTTACGTATTAGTGGTTTTTCAAGGGGTTATCAATGATTCTTTGAAATATCACAGGTATCAAACAATTATGGCATGTTATTACTTAATAACGTTGTCTAATAGAACACTTAGAATACTAAAGGTTGCTTTTTTGAAGTTATCACAAAAACTACTTTGTCAAGGATATTCAACGAATCGTCAAGTCAAGATTGACCTGAATCTCACAGTTTTTCAGTCTTTCTTTGACTGGCTGTTGGTTTTTTGCTCAGTCATGAGCAGGCTATCGGGGCGATAGAATGCAAATAAAACAACAAAAATATTAATAACAATAAATGTAAAAAATAAATATCTGGTAAAAAATAAATATGAATAAAAACAGAGAGACAACATGTAAAAGTGGGAAATGCAATTGCCATGACATGGCAGACAACATGGTAATTAAAATTACATTTATTAGATTTGATTTTATATTATAAAGGTAAGTTTGCCTTTCCCTGTCCTTCGCCCTGCTCAGTTATGGTAGAGTGTTTATTTTTTGTGTTTTCAACCATTTTCCAACATTTAATTAAGTGTGAGGTTAGTGAGCAAATAGTTAATTTAACCAAAAAACACAATAAGCTAAATCCAATCATAGCAAATTAAAACTGAAATACATATAATTTATGAAATTGGATTTTGACAAAAAAAAAAATATGAAAAGTATACATAAATTTTCAATTGCCTTTTGGCTGTGAAAGTAGCTGAGGTTGGCTTGATGGCCCAAAGTGCCGTTAATTGTTGTCGATCATAAATATTAAGAGATATTAAAGTATTAATTAAATTGAACCATTAATTAAAAATCGACTGTTAATTAAACGCCAACGAATATCATAGAGCCCGCGCGGACGACTGAAAACTGAAAACAATTAGGAAAACAATTAAGGTGCAAGTCAGACACGCCTCCTGCCCCAAACAACCCACAAAAACTGATTGATTACATTGCTGGTCCCCCCAGCTACCACCCTCCAATCCTCTCACCTTTGACCCACAGTAAAAAATCGATCATTTAATTTCAAAAAATTTTTACTTTTTATTCAATATTTTTTGTTTTGTCTTTGATGTTTTCGATTCGGTTTTTTTCTTAAACTTACAAAAGTTTGGAAATTTTTCTTAAATATTTTAAATAGTACATATACATATATATTTATATAGATTTTAATTTCAATTGAAATTTTATACACATGCTTAGAACTTTTTTGTTTCTTATTAAATGCAAAAGTTTTCTTTGTCTGTTTAATTAACATTATTATTTCAGATAGAATAATTATTTGGCGCATTATTTTAATTATTATTATTATTTTTTTTTTTTGTTTATTATGCTCTTTTATCATGTATGTATATAATTTATTGTCCCATGCATGATAAATGCTGAATCTATATATATTTATTTATGGTAAATATTTCGTTCTTGTTTTTAGAGCTCTTAAAAACTAACAAAACTCAGGCTTAATAATATGATTCGAATGCTTGAATGGAAATTTCGTTAAAAATCGTTTTTTACGCTTTTTGTTCAGGGCTTTTCTTAGCATGAATATATGTATATTTAAATGTATGAGTCTATATGTATGTATATAGTAAAGATAATATATTAAATGTCTATATCTTAAACTTGAACAACTTGCTAATGAGATTGAGTCATGACTCGACAGACTCGATTTGTTTGAGTTCTAATAATATTTATGCTAAAAATGCGTAATTGCTACTTCGCAAACTCCTGCTGAGATGGGATCGGGAACAAAACTGTCTAGAAATTAATTTATGTATGTATATACTATATTGATTTATGTACTGTATGTTATATTTGTATATTGTTTATGTATTTTATTTTTTGAGTGTGCTATTTTGTGTGTGGTTGCCTGTTTGTGGTTGTTAATTTTTGAGATTTGGGAGGGGCTTAATGTCAGCATTCAAAGTTTCTAATACATATTTAAGTGTACTACTACATAGAAAGAGGGTTTTTTTTTCTTGGTTTTTTTCTATTATTTTTAGTGTACCTGTGGCCCCTTTTCAGCCAGAAACAAAATCCAAAATGCCATGATTGATGTTTAAGCAGGTTTTTGGGACTTACTCTTTTTTAGCCATTGACGACGTTAGGCTTTGCGTGTTGAGAGTAGGTTGATATCTACTTCTTTAAAAATGCCACAGAGCTTTTTTCTTTCAAGGGGTACAGGTACTTATCACAGCCTTCGAGCGCCTTTCTGCCTGCCATCCATCTATCCATCCATCCAGCTATCTATCCATCGCATGCAAATGTTTTTTCTCAAAAAACATTCAACATGTTTTATCCATTTGCGCTCCCAATAATAATCAACGTCATATACATAATAATTATGATAAAAAACATGGAAAAACGAACAGACAAATCTACAAGAACAAAAAACAGTCAACAACCAAACGTGAAGAAACACTCTGAAAAATCACGAAAAGTCTAATTCAATTTTCATTTCTGTTTGTGGTGTGGTGACGTGTGATGTGTGTCAATCAGTCTAACTGGGATTGGTTTGTTTTTCATGTTGAGTTTTTTTTTTTGGCTGCTGTTTTTCTCCTGCATTGTGGTTTGTCTTTAAAGAACGCAAATGTTGTTGCACGGTTGACGGCCTAGTAAGTCTGCAAAAGAGTGATGGGAAGAGAGGGAAAAGAGAGGAGACAAGATAACGATAGGTTATTTGATATATGTCAATATAGGCTGTTAATCCTAAAATTGTTTATGAAACGTGTATGTCAAACTAATAACTCAAAATGGAAAAAATATATTAAACAACTTTTTAAAACAATAAAATGGGAACTATTATTTTAGAAAAATTTTAACGCAAATTTGAAGCTAAAATGGCTTGCCCTAGTTATTTGCTCCTTATGCTGATAATTACATTTTCTCATTATATTATTAATTTGCTCCATTCACGCGCTTCATTCGTAACTTTTTATACTATTATAAGTATATAGTATTATAAAATTGGTCAGATGTTTGTAACACAGAAGCAGATCAGATTGAAAAAATAGAACACGTGCAACGCTACATGAACGATATGTGTATGCGTGCCAATCGCAGCACGCATGTACAAGGAAATGGGGAAGAAGAATAGAAATGGAAATGATATTTGGAAGGTTTTGTCTGCGCATTGATAAACTGAGTTACTGAAAAAAAGATTGTAACATGTAAAAATATTATGGCCAAAGACTGCAAGGGTATATAAACTTTGGCACAGCCGAAATTAGCTTCTTTGATATTTAAATGTAAGCATTGTCATTTATAACACATTTTTGTTTAAAATGAATTGTGTTTTTCAACTTACCACCGGCGGATATGACATGTATTTGTCACTCATATTAAAGTAAGAACCATCAGCTGGCGGCGCCGGCGATGGCGAGGATATATAACTGCCTTTGATTACCAAAGATGAGGCGGGCGATGGTGATGGTATATAGAGACCATTCGAGATCAACATATGATCATCTTTTGAACGCATTGGCATGCCCTCAATCAAGCCTGTTGCACTATTACGCTGACTATGACGCTTCGGATTGGGTAGAGTGCGTGTAAAGTCAGGATTACATAAAGGATAGGGAGGTGTACACATGGAACTCTCTTGATATTTAGGTGGATACGCAGTCGATTGTATGATGTCAACATTCTCCACAAGATATGTGGAGGCGGCTGTCTTCTTTTGAACATCCGCCTGCAATGCAGTGATGGGTAGCTGATTAGATTAGAATTAAAATGCGAATGAGTTAAATGTTAGAAGATGTTAGTTGATGAATAGCTAAATGTATGCTTACTTTATAAACAGATTGATTGTCATCCTTGGAGTAGACATCATCGTTGCTGGGTTCGGTTTCACCTTGGGATTTATTCTGACGTCTGATGACGAACCAAGCCACCAGAGCGGCATTAAGTACTAGCAGGACCATAGCGGCCGATGTAATGCCAATTATCATTACATTAGGCAATTCATCCTTTTCTGTATATTCCGCTGAGTGAGGTTGCGATCCTTTGCCCATAGTTAACTTGATGTCGGGTAGAAATTTACTGCCGCCGGCCTCATTGGCAGCCATCACAGAGAAATAATAGGTGGCACCCGGTTTGAGTCCATCCAAAGTAATATTCTGATGTCCTGGCTTGGCATCAACATACTTATATTTATCACCATCGCCATGTTGACGGAACCGTAGACGATAATAGACCTGCATGCCGCCATCGAAACCGGGGATCCACATTAGCTCCACACCTGTATCACTCACATTGCCCACTCTCAGCTGAAGGGGAACATCCGGACGAGTCGGCTTACTGAATTCCAAAGTGGCACTAGCTTGTCCCAGATTATTACGCACCACACACTCATAATGGCCATAGTCATCGGCAGCAGTATTCTCAATCAGTAGGGCAGACTCATAGACCAGCGCATCTACCTGTCGTTCAACACTCTTGAATTTCTGTCTACGTTGCATCTTCAGATCCTTGCCATGGCGTCGCCAAATGAAACTCGGTTGCGGTGAAGCCAAGGCGCGGCATATAAGCTGGGCACGCACGCCAGGACGAGCAGCAAAACGTGTGAAACTCGGTGAATGCTCAATTTCAGGAGCAGCTGGAACAAAGAATACCCCAAATTTAGCTTAAAATCAAGAAGAAATAACTTTTCTCAACTCACTTTGCACTACCAGAAGGACATTATGAGCAGCAACTGGTCCTCGTTGATTATCTACGATGCAAGTGAAATTACCAATATCACTACGTTGCACATTTTCAATCTGCAGATAGGCAGTTCCATTCTCAAAACTCGTCACAGTACGGGATGCGAGATCATAGCCCTCCCTTGACCATCTGACATAGGATGCCTCTAAAGGTCGTGCCTGAATTTGACAGGCCAAAACGGCCTGTTCACCAGCTATGAAGCTTTGCCCATCGCTAACTGAGGTAATGGTTGGAGCATCTGCAAAATAAATGCACACAACTTAAGCACAATTTCTCGCAGGGGAAGAATTCTCTCCCTTTACTTACATTCAACCATAACTTGAATCTCTATCAATGCACTGCCCTGGCTGTTTGTAGCTTCACACAAATAAATTCCAGCATCATTGCGATTGAGTTTACTGATATTAAGTCTAGAACCATCCGAAATCAAACGCTGACCACTTAGCGGGTCTTTGCTGATGGGTAAACCATCTTTAGTCCAGGTATACGTTATTGTCATGGGATTGCCATTGGCCACAAGTTCCACTTGCAAAGGAGAACCCTCAATGCCCATAAAACTTGTTGACTGACTTGCCTCAAATTTGGGTGGATCTAAAACGCAAAAATAAAAAAAGAAGGGATAAAATCACACTCCACACCGGGGCACTCCACTCCTGGTATGGACTTACAGAGAATGTCTAAGCTGATGGTCTCATGGACACTGCGTTGCAAGACTTCATTATGACTCTGGCAAGTGTAGACGATGCCATCAAGATCTTGGGTTATATTCACAGACATTTCCAGTGTAGATACCGAACCACCCCAGAGACCTGGTTTGTTGGCCAAATTCACACCCTCCACGGGAATTCCATCCTTCCACCAACTGATTTTAGCTGGCGGATTGCTAGAGCTAGAGTCACAGATAAGTTTAGCTCGTAAGCCAGGCACCAGATTACGTGGGACTACACTGATTTTAACCGTTTCTGGGGGGACTATAAGATGAGAGAAGGTTATTGGAGGATTCCTGGTTGACTTGAGGAAAGTTACTTACAATGAACTCCCAAAGTTTTAGTGGCAAATAGTGGTATATCAATGGCGGCATTCTGTACTTCACACTTGTAAATCGCATTGTTGTCAGAGGCGTTAATCAGTAGTGATAATTCAGAAATGATCTTATTATCCAACACTTTTGAGGCGGCATTCAAGCGTTTGTCATTTTTATACCACTGCAGGGATGGTGGAGGATTGCCACCCGCTGAGCTACATTGAAGTTTAAGTATGGAGCCAGAGACTAGAATATCTCCATCATTATAACCAGTCACCAAAGGCGGTGAGGGAGGATCTAGCCACAGAGAGACAGAGATAGGTTACTTCCTTAGCAAATGCTTTCCATACTCTTTCCTTTACTTACATAGAACATTAACTGTATGGGATCCTATGACATTTTGTGTCAACTCTTTATTGAGCGCATGACAAACAGCTAAAAATGTGCGACTCTGGGTGTCGATACTAAATGATATATTGGAACTGCTGACCCATCCACCATCTGTGCTGGAAGTTGTCTTATAGCTGCTATTGTTAAAGGGACGACCATTCAGTGACCACGTTATACTGGCAGCAGGATTCGATGGGGCAGTAACACAACTCAGTTGCACAGAATCTCCAACTTTAGCCTGAGTGGCACCACTCAAGTATACATCTTTTGGGGCATCTGTTGGTTGTAAGATTATTTGGTCAGAGAGGGATCAGAAGGACATCTCGTTGGGAACTTACATAACACTGTTAGATTGAGTTCGGCTCTCAGGGGCGTAGTCGAAAGCAAATTTTTCGCTTCACAAACCAAATTGGCACCATTATCCTCCGATGAGGCGGTAAATTTATATACATTCTCCGATAGACGGCCCGAAGTGCGTTGCGGTGAATTAATGGCCACACCATTGCGATACCAAACCAATTGAGCTGGTGGATTGCCACCACGACTGCGGCAAGCGACAGACATTTGTTGGCCACGGCGCACAGTTTCACCCTGACTATAACCCTCAAAAAATGGTGGACCGGGTGGGTCTACGAAATAAGATACGATGACGAATAAGAAACAAACCTAGAAGACATTTGTCTCAACTTACATAGGACAGAGAGTTGAACTTGTGCCCGCATGGGTACATCTGGCGGCAAAGCCTTATGACGTGCCTCACACGAATATTCCCTGTAGTCATCCTCTGAGTGTGGTTGTAAATGCAATGTTGAACTTGTGGTGAATCTTTTGGCTGCCGTTTGATTGATCGACACCAAGGGCACTGATAGTCCAAAATGGCATTCGGTTAATCTCACCACTCACTATACAGTTTTAAGGTACTTACCTATATCGACTGGCACATCGCCCTGATACCAGACTAATTCCGCTGCCGGATTGGCATTTTCTGCTATGCATTTCAGAGTTAGATTCTGTTTCTCTACCACCTCTACTTTGGCATTACGTGCATAGCCCTCAATCATAATGGTGCTGGGAGCGGCCACTATACTCAATTTGGCGTTTGCTCTGATGGCTGGATTACCAGCTGCAGGACCCACCTGACATTGATACTCAGCATCATCCTCGAGAGTGGCATTCTTGATTTGAAGGTTGTAAATGCCATGCTTAGCATCCACAAGCACGGAATAGCGTGGAAATCCGGGTATAACCGCCGAGAAACCCAATGCAAAACCATCTTTAGTCCATTGTACCTTACCCGAACGCGAGGCAACCTCACAACGTAATAGAGTGTCCGTACCCTCAAGTATTTGCAGATCGTGTGGGGTAATGCGAAACTTTTGCACAGCGGGTAAACTAGTAGCAGTAGATGTAGTCGCTGTCGTAGTCGATGGCGATGCCGATGGCGGTGCCTGAGCCTCTACCCTGGCATTGCTGCAGCTGATGGCGGCAACTGGAAAGACGAAAACGAGCGAGAGATAGAGAGAGTGAGTTGGGAAATTTGCTTGGTTAATCGGCACGTTCGACATTTGCTCACGTAGTTGCCAAGTGCATACACGGCACATGGGAACCCCGAACGTACAGAACACAGAGAATACAGTTCAATTGGCAACCAAATCGACATCACATCGACCTGTCAGGCTCAGAGAGTTCACCCAGTTTTTACAGCCCACACACACAAACACACACCAGAAACACATATAAAATACACATTACTTAAGCGTAAAGCCTCGACGACGTAGCTCAGTCACATCGCACTAATTTGGTACAACGTTTTCTTCCTCTCCTTGTGTGAGCTCGCACATGTGTCAAGCCAGGCATTGAGACATGGATATGTAGATGGTCTTGTCTCTCCTCCATCTCTATGTCTTTCCGTTCAAACAACCCACACCTAAGACGAAAGTAGGTCTACAGCTTGCGGCTCATTAGCATTAAAATGTCTTAAAGAAGAAAAAAAATAGCCCTGGCCACGTTTCGATATCAAATTGAACAGCCCACTCTTTCGAGTGATTCTTTGTGCCCGTATGTGTGTATCTGCGCCGACCTAATCAACATTAGGGCAATCGACATAGGTAATAGAAAACAAGACACACAAGCACATTGTCACAAATCCACATGAAAAACTGTTGACAAAACAAAGCTAAGCAACAATTAATCAAAACTTGTCAATTTAGTAAACATTTCTATAAATCGTTCTCACAATTATAGACTTCTGTCAATAAATAAACAATTAATCTACAGAGTTTTGCAACCAGCTACTTAAATAAATTGTCATTTATCAGCCATAAATTTAGCTCAACTGCAAAATACGAAAAACAAGTTTAATTTGGTTGCCAAACAAATTTTACACATACATACAACTGGTTCTCTAGCCACTGTGCAAATGACAGTCTGTTGATCACTGCGTGAGTCTTTTGGTCTTTGGGAACTTGAAGAAATAAACATTTTGTGTCGTGGACTTCATCAATAGATTAATTGATTATTTGTCGTAGAAAAAGTAGACGAAGTCGACCAAAAACATTTTCAGGGGTCTTCTATGATTTAGACACAACGGAAATGAATGTGAGAATGATGGAAGTGGGTGACTAAGTAAGGCCACCCACAAGTCAGCTCATTTTTTGTCGATTTACATGTGACATGCATTTTTGCTTGGGCCAAAGTTCAAGCAATTAACTCTTACACACACACACAAGCACTAAGTCTGGGAGACAATTGAGAGACAGTTGACCAACTCTGCCCTGGCAGAACATTTTCTGCGGCAATTAACCAACAAGAAAATACAAAAAAAAAAACGAGACGAAGACTACAAGAACAACTGCACAACTTGACAGGTTTTTTTTGTTGCCCGACCCGGACGACAGCATTGCATACAACTCATTTAGTGTCATTACTATGAGGAGGAGGGGGAGAGGGAGAGGAACAGAGGAAGAGGGGATGTAACCCTTGGCTTTGCCTCCTGTTTTTAAGAAAGACAATAAGCAGCGGGTAATTGTCACACATATGCAGAAAGCAGGAGGAATACAAACACACAGGATGAGCCTCCACACAACACAAAGAAATCCTTGAAGTGTGACAGTGTAGGAAGCAATGAAAAAAGACAACACACAAACACGACATGACAACGACGTCGACGACACAAAAAAAAAAACAAAATTGTAAAGTGAAGTGCAAAGTAAATGAAAGATGAGAGCCTGCAATGGCCTAAAACCGGTTACCATTTCATTTCATTTCATTCATGGGTCTTTTCGTTCCAAGCCATGGTCAAGACCTGCTGCTAGTCAACAGCAGATGTATGTATACTGTGTGTAAGGGGCAGTAATTGTCAACTTGGTCCCACAAATTGTACGCAAACTAAACTAACAGCTTAACCGCATAACGTTCTTCGATGTCCATGTGGATGTGCATGACGATGACGACGATGATGACGTTATCCCCCCGTGATCCTATTCCTTTTTGGCCACAAGTTAAGTGTGTGTAGTAGTTTCTCTCTCAGCTCAAGTCACAAAAGCCTACTAATAGTTTTTTGGTCTCTTTTTTTTTTAGGGGTAGGAAACAAAAGACATGAGTAAAGTTGTTGCGATTGTGTACAAAACTCGTGAGTGACGAAAACTTTGCCTTTAAAATGGAAATCGATCCACTTTACTCCAACTCCAACTGCAATTGCAACTGCCACTGCAACTTACAGGCGTCAGGAAGTCAAAAAGTCAGGACATGCAAAACTAAAACAAAGTTGATTGAAGTCAATATTGTTTGCATTGTGTCATGAATATTGCTTTAAAATGGCATATCTCTAAAAATACTATAACGAATTTAAAACGAGTACGACTTAAACGCTAGGTTTGAAACATTTTAAGAAGGTCGAAATCTAGTTAGATAATCCACTAACTTTATAAAGGAAGCGCACGAGTGTTTTGAGTTCTCCCAGCTTTAATAGATTTAATTCCCTAAGGCTGTTCGTTGAATGTTTTCACTTAATAATTTTTTAAAAAGGTATATTTATACTTATATTGACATCGTTTTCTACACATTTATACATACAGTGAAACCTCGATATAACGAATCTGAGGGGGATCGCAAAATTATTCGTTATATCTATTGATTCGCTATAGGTACTGAAATGTAAAACCGAGGTTTTTTCAAGGGACTTAACAAAAAATTCGTTATATTGGGTTTTTCGTTATAACGAAGTTCGTTATATCGAGGTTTCACTGTATATGTATATGTATATACATAAATGTTACGCATTGAAGTATTTCTTGACACGCTGTCATCTCTAGCAGCTGCCACAGATACACAGCACATATTCTTCACAATTGTTGGGTCTACTGTGTGTTCGTGTGGCAATAGCAAGCGAAGCGCAACGCCGGATGTCGCACTAATGGTCAAACGCATCTCATAACCCCTACCCCTTGGAATCGACTCCTTTTTTGCCCCTGCTTGCCTTCCAGTTGCTTGCTCTAGTCACAGTTCCTCTGTTGCTTTGTTGCTATGTAAGTTAAACTATCTACAAGTCATTAACTCATACAAAGCCAGGCGCAACTGTCGCCCTGCAGAGGCCTACATAGACAGAGAGAAAAAGACAGAGAGGGGTAGATAAAAGCAGATTCTGAAGTGGCCTGGACTTGGGATCTGCTGGACCAAACGCACAATCTTCCTTTCTACTCTTACGTTGTTTTAGTGCCTTTTTTCCTACTCTGTCTTGACGTTTTTTGTTTTTCTTCCTTCTTTCTTATCAAGACCAGTTTAGTTCTCTCAGTCGCTGTCTGTTTTTCTGTCCCTCTCTTCTTTGCTCTTCTCTCTGTTGGTAACTTCAATGCGTTAATGGAAAATATTGTGGCATATCACAGGAAATCCGGTAAGGTTTTTTTGGCTTAACTTTGCTTTTTGTTTTTCTTGTTTTTGCTTTGGTTTTTTGGTTTTTTTTTTGCGTTTTTTTCGCTGGCAGGACATGGAGAACCAAAAAGCTCCATCCAGGATACTCACACTCACTTGCTTACAGCATTTACTCGCTTTGACAAAATTAACGGGCACATAAATCTCTTGACTGGGTTTTGCGGCTTTGCGTTATAAATTTAATTAAAAACATTTTTTGCGCCCATTTTTATCTCTGAGTTGTTGTTTTTTCGGTTTGTTAACTGAACAAATGTCTTTTATTATATTGATTAAATAGGCTTTGTTGTCGTCAGAGGGCGGGCTAAGTGTTTGAGGGACGAAAAATTGTTTTAAATGTTTTTTAGCCATGACAATTATTTCTCTCCTCCACAAACATATAAGCCGTTCCCTTTCTCTGTGTCGAGTGGTGTGGGGCCTTGGGGTTATCATCTTGAGTGTAGTAAGAGAAATGACGGCTAACAGGATTCTGCCATTTCTATCAAGTATGTTGGCATTACCATGGATGACAAGAGATGTGTAACATAAGCTGGCTAAAAAGGAATCTTGTTGATGCTGCTGCTCTGCGATGATAATCTCATGAGTAACAAATTGCTTATCGAATTTCAAGTAAATCGTGCAACTATGTCGTCTCATATATCGTTGTCAACGAGAGAAATATTAAGAACTTTGACAATTCTTTTTAGACTGTATTATTCATCTTTTGAATACGGGTAAGGGGAAGGCTCTAGTGCTGCGTCCCTCTAGACTTCTTAGAGCTGGTTATATACACAAATAAAAGAAAATACCGACACTAAAAAGTTTTTTGTTTCAGTAACTCAAGTCTTCACTTTTAGTTGTATGTAAATCATTCACAAAATTATACTATTACTTTCACTCTTATACTCTCAGTTTATAAATAAATTGGTATTCGATAAATAATAAAACCTAATTTTAGCTAATTTTAATATTTAAAGGAAGTTTTTGACAAATTCTGCAAAATATTTCAAAATTATACTTAAGTCTGACACTTTAAGGAGATTCATTTTTTAATTCGTTTAATTAACGTGGATTACGTGGATTTAGGTATTAAAAGGTATACCCTATACAAATAATCTTTTTTCCTTTGAACTTTTCTACTAACTCGCTGGAACCAATATTCAAAATCAGTCACAAATGGAATATAAATCGTATTTATAAAGTACCATACTATATAGTATTTTTGTGCCATCTCATGTGTTTCCCAGGCGGATTCCAGCCATTGCCATATTCGTCGTCTGCCCCGTTCTTAATAGACTCCCTGCTGAAATTTCCTTTGGCCCCCATCTACATTAAGAAAAACGGAAAAAATGCCGCATAATTACAACCCCTGGCTGGCTCGTTGGCTTCACTCTCATTTGTGTACATCTCACTCTTTTCCAGCTCTGACTCTTGGTCTGACTCCATCTCTCTTAACCGGCTCTGACTCCGACTGCAACTTGGACTTGGTAACACAAACAAAATGCTGGTCATTTGTTTTTATGTAAATAAAAATGCGCTTAAGCATATTTAACCCCCTTCATCCTTCCCCTGTAGAATGCTCCTCTTGTTTTTTTTTTTTTACTTTTTTTACTATCTCAAAGTTTTACTTCCAGAGACTTTTCTGTCTGAAATATTTTTTTGTTTTACTTACAAACATTTCTATTTCTCCATGTATTTGCGAGAAAAAGGGCAAACATTTTCTTTTCCTTTTTTTTTGTGCAAATTCACTTCCGTCCAAAGATGATCACAAAACAAAAAGCGAAAAAATTAACGATAACCAACACAAAAAAAAAAAAAAATTAAAAAAAAACGATGGTGGCAGAAAATAGCCAACGTGGTTTTTTTGCAATAAAAATAAATAGCAGTTTATGAAAATTTGCCAAAATACAACAAACAAAAGAAATGAGGATAAAAATAATAAGAAATAGGAACAAAAACAACAAAGTCATGAAAATGGAGTGACTTTTCCTGTTTGGTTGTTGCTGTGGGAATGCGACTAAAATTTTTTTGGTTCTATTGTGGACAGAATGTTTGGATTTTTTTTGCTGCTTTTTGGCTTTGGTTGGACTTTTTTTTTTGCATGGCCATTTAAAAGGCGTTGACACTACCCACTACCACAAACGCCCTCTTACCACAGGCCTGCTCATCTCTCTCGAGCCCCACCCAGCGTTACACCTAAAGCAAATTTGTGCTAACGAGTTGTCGTTGGCAGAAAGCCTTCAATAGGCCCATGCCCATGTTGTCTTTGTGCTAAATTGAACCAATTTTTTCTCGTTTTTCCTCTCTCTCTCTTGCCTCTTCCCCCACCCCCACTGTACTTCTTTTAGGTTTATTTCCTATTGCGCTTTCATTTTGTTTGTCTTTTTTGCCATTTGTTTTTCTTCTGGTATATACAACAAACATATTTTGCTGTTTTATGTTTTTGCAGCACTTTGCGCGTCAAGTGAGTGAAAACTCGAATGCGAATACGACTGTGAATATGTGTGAATGCTGGAGCGAATGTGATGCGCTTTCAGGGCATGATGGGGTGAAAGGAGGTAAAAAGCCCATAGAGCTGCGCCTATTCATGCGTGGTGGAAACGTGAAGGGAGGGGTGGCAGTGTGGGGTGGAGTTGGGGATGACTGGCCTACGTACATACATATATGTTTATTCGTACCAATGTCAGCGGCCTCTGTCACGGATGTGAATTGCTAGAGATGAGCCAATGTGAAATTGATATTACAATTTCATGCTTGGTTTTGTGCGAATCGAGACATCCTCTAGGCCAATGATCAGGTAGGGGTTGTAGCAAATTGCGACCACACAACTCAAAACAAAAAAAGCAGAAAATCTATTACTAGTGGCAAATACATATATAAAATTTGATAATTGATTACAGACAGTATATGCTTCATTTTATAGGAACTAATATTTAAGTATACATATGTATATACATATGTATATAGAAGCGAGGGAATTATTTAAAGTAAAATCGATAAATGTGTCGTTATCGTGAAAACATTTAGATTACAATTTATTTTATTAAATATTATCTAAGAGAAGTTTCCTCACACTAGAATGGTTTCAAAAATGAGGCAATAAATTGGAAACTATTTAGCTGTAGCTGGAAAATTGTACTTAAGCATAGGTTAAAGATATTGTAAAAGTAACGAAATAGACCCCATAAATTTATTTATAATAAGGCAACCAATTCTTTTGGGACCCTTCAACTACTGGGACAACTAACTCCAGCCCTGCATGCCAAAACTAATTTAGATACAGACCCTTTTTCAATTTCACATTTCATTACCGACTCAATGTAATGCATTTGCTTATAAATATTGAGCTCTAGGTTATAAATTCCAACCAATCCAATAACATATGTGATTTTAGTCAACATGGATAAAAATGATTGCGATCTGATTGAAGAGCATAACGTACAGTTTTATAGGATCGTGCTAAGATAATACTTTCTTTGCTTTTCAGTTTTATTTAATTCCAGTCAGTTGCATTATATTGGTGTGGTTTCAAACGAGGCGATTGTGGGTGGGTTGGGGCCTAGAGGATGTTTGTGCTGGAAGGTGTCAATGGCACCTAGTTGCTGCTGCTGTTGCTGTTGGCTGCTCCTCCTACATGTCTCGTCTCATGTCTCTCTGACTCTGAATGTACATAGTCACAGCTGAAGTTGAAGCTGCGGTGGCGGTGGCTGCCTCTGCCACTTGGAAGGATGACTGTGATGCTGCTGGCAGGGAAAGGAGGAGAAGGCAGTGTTGTCGGTGGCATTGCATTTTCGGTCATTATTCAACGTCATTGCAGTTTGGCGCGTTCCAGCAGCTCGCTTGGCATTTTCAATGATGCATAATTTGTAACGTTATATAAAATGCGAAACCGTGTTGTTGATATTTTTTATGCTAATTGCATGTAAGTGAAAGATACATACACATTCACACACACCGAACACTGTCTGTAATTATGTTGAAGAGAAAAAAAAGAAAGTTGACAGTTAGGTGGCGTCAACGACAGCAACAGCAAACAAGTTGCAACTGCAACTGCGCCCATAACCAACAACACACAGTTACATACCTATTTATCCACATATGTACATATGTATATATGAATGTATCTGTAGCATACAGGTTAGGTGTTTGTATCTGATATATGCATGCAATTATGCATGACGCTTTCACAGATGTCAGAAAGATAACAAAAAAACAGAAAAAAAAGAAAAATTATTGGGTTAAAGATATGTAACGTGCGAAGATGAGAGAAGAAACGGAATTAAAGACTCTAGAAGACAGTACTACAGAACGAAGGCAAAGAAGAACTTCTTTCCAACTGCTGAAAACTGTTATTAGAGTCTTCATCTTGCCCACAGGGAGGTAACTGGGCTACCAAAAGAGTAAAAAATAACGGTTTCTACAATTTAATAGTTATTCAATCAAGCTAGAAAAAACTGAGCACCTGACAACCCTATTTAATAAGGCACCATAAAAATCTCTTTCATAAACTGGTCATAAATTTCACACTTTGTTTTTAATGCTTTCTTAGCTAAGCTAACAAAAAAAAACCTAAAAAATAGTTAACTATTCTCTAGTTTTCAAGAACTACTTAATAATGGCAAAAATAACGCCCAACTACCATATAGCAATTAATTAAGTTTAGTACTATATGGCATATGCCATTAACCAACAACGACTACCACGACTACGTCGTAGAAGATGGTCATAAAAACTCGCGTTTTACTTGCCCCGAAACCCAAGCCCAAAAACCTGAAACTGAACCCCAAAAAAAGCGGAAGCAGCCATTAAAGGCAACGGCAAAACACAGACAGATAATAATATATATGTATTTATATAGTATATGGGAAGCAACACCACCCCGACATGAGCGAAAACATAAAAATTCATTAGAAGTACTTTCAATAAATTATCAAAGCTCTTTTGCTTCTCTTTAAGTACTGACTTACTCGATGAGCAATTGAATATGCGAAAGATATCTATGGTCATTAATCTCGAGACATTGACGAGCAGCACCAGCTATGACTGTGGTGCAGAGGGGCATAGGAAGAGAGTTCTATATATCCTAACTCTATTGCCAATTTAGCTATGCAAATGGCGGAGAAAAAAGGCAAAGCTGATGTTGATTTTCAAGTGCTGCCAATTAACAGGCATGGCAGAGCAGAGTGAATCGATATTTACTCAATTAATTTATAACTTCCGCAGCAGAGAGAAAAAAAGCAGTAGCGGCAGCAGCAGCACCGATTTTTCATTCATTCATAAAAAAAAATCGACGGCGACAACGATGAGGAAAAAGTCAACCATCAAACCAAAAGCTGGTGAAGCCTTGTGTCAGCGCCTACTAAACGAAGCAGCGTTTCGTCTTCAATGTCTTCACCCCTCTTGGGTACACAGGAAGCAATCATCGTGATACAAGTCATATTAACTTACGCTGGGCTCACAACAAACCAGGCAGCAAAACAAAAAAAAAAAACAACAAGAAACAGCAGAATCACAGTGCAAAAACAAGAAAAAAATGAACGAGAAAGAGCTAAAAAAAAAAACAGAAGTTTGGAGACCCCAGCTGGATATCTGGATCTGAGGCTAAGAGCTGTGTTGAGCATATGTTGTCCGACAACTTTGCGCATGCGAAAGTTGTTGCAGTTTCAGTTTGAGAAAACTATCAATGAAGGCGGAGACCTGCTGCTACCACAAAACCACTCTTCCACTTCAGCTCCACTTGCCACTTCTTCTCAGGCTTCCCGAACGCGGCACACAAAATGCGAGCAGGTGCAGCAGTGGCCAACACACACTCTGACAGACATTTTCATAATGATGGATGGCCATATGTACATGTGCATGGGAATTTATATATATAAACGTATGTAGGTACATACAAACAAGTGTGAGACGCGCCTAAGCCGGTTTCTGACTGTTGCAAGTCAGGTGGTTGTTGTTGTTGTGGCACAATTAAACTAAGCCCCTCCAAAAAACAAAAACAAAACTCAAAAGTGTACGGTAACAGGCTAAAGCAGTGGACTCAAAAATTGAATTAATAACCAGGTAACAAAAAGCAAACTAAAGAACGCGACAATGCGAAAATTATTCTTTTCCTCACCTCAGCCTGTAAAAATAAATTGCCCAAATTTCAAGAAGAATTTGTGTAACAAAATTTTTATATAGCTTATAAAAGTCTGATGATGGATGAACTGGTTTGTAAAATAGAAATATGCGACATCATCTAGCACCTTCTTCAAAGTGTCAAATCCAAACAAAACACCAAATTGATTGATATGTGTATATTGTCCTACCTATACATATATAGGATTGTAGTTAGGGGAAAAATTTTGAAAATCAGACTTAATATTGACTTAATGATTGACTCATTACAGTGTCTAAACTTCAATACATCAATCTAGCCATCATAATAGATGTAAAAAAAAATCAAACTGAAACTAATTAAACAATTTAGAAATTGTTAATCAATTTTTAAGACTTTTTTCTTAAACATTATTAAGATGGTTCTTTTTTATAGTCATGGTTAATGTCTTATCATAAGAAAACTAAATATATATCAGTAAATACAGCAAAAACCGTTAACATATAGTTTCATTAATAAAATACATTCTACATTTTCAGAGTAAATTATAGTACTTTGTTTGCTAATAGTTAATACTGTGCACTTTAAATTATTCTCTATTCCTAATTAAATAACTGAATATTTTTGCCATATGACAAAACCTTTTGATCAGCTCAATCTCTCAATCTCATACATATGTATGTATGTTTACGAATGTCTCTTGGCCAACAACTGACTGACTGGCTGGGAGATTATCCACATTATACCTTTTGGGTGTATTTTTGTGTTGTTGTTTTTGATGTTTGGCTTGTGTTAATTTTGACAAATGAACAAATGGATTTGGATATGAATTTGGTTGCTGGGCATATTTTACTCACACTTGCACACACATACACACGAGAAGATGAAGAGCATTGTCTATAATTTACAAGTTCTGACTAAACTGCGACGACAACAACTACAATAACAAAAACTACTTGGCTTGACTTGGCCTGGCCTAGCTTGGTCTTTTGCCTAATTACGACTTTGCCTTTTGTCTTTGGCCTCAAACTAATCAGCTTGAAGCCATTAATCTGGCTCTGTGTAGTGTGTCTTTCCCTCAGTCTTCTCAGTTTCAGTTTCTGTCTCTTGCATTCGTTATATCTATCTAACTGTCTGTCTTTCCATCTGTATCTTTGTATCTATTTCTTGATTATCTAACTTTTGAGTGGAGTTTCGGTTTTTTTCTGTCGTTTTTCATTTGGGGAGTCAAATGTTATGCTTGAGCGAGTCGACAAGATAACTTGAATTTCTGGCTGTGACGCGCTTGACTGACTTTTTAGTTCTTTTAGCTGCTGGCCACCTTACGTTACCTACGAATAACAAGCTAAAAAAAAAAGTAAAATTAAACTACTCATTATTAAGCAAAAGTGCAAAATAAAATGTGGTTTTAATGTCCATTAAAATTGTCCATTAAACAAAAAACACAAAGTCTACCGGAATCTGAGACCCGCATTAGTTCACACGGAATTGTTTCCAAAAACAGCATAATGAGCGATATCCTTGAGATATTTATAAATAGATAGATAATTCAAAACACAAAATACAAAACATTTTAAGCTGCATGCATAAATAAAAATTAAACAAAAACCCAAAAAATAAAACAAACAAATTGGAATAGGCAATAGATAAATGGCACACTAACAGCTTTTGCCAAGTGTGTGCGGGTACATGGCTATAAAAATAATAAAAATTTGAAACACCATATTTTTAACATATACATATGTACCTCAAACGAATGAAAGAAAAACCAGATAAAATACAATCGATTATGTATATTAAATCAATTTGCATATGGAAGAGAGAATATGAATTTATTATCGTCAATATTTTTGCTTAAATATTTGCGATGATAAAAAAAATAATAACATTTTTTCGAATCAATTTCAAACTTTTTACGATGTGATCGAGATTTTTTTGTTTTATAATTGGAGTGCCTTAATCAGAAATCGAAAGAGAGACTGCTATAAAAGTATAGGGTTATGAGTTTTTTCATTAAAGTATGTGATTAGCTATGACTGGGTAAATTAACATTGGAGGTATTGAAACTATCTTTAATTGTTCTCAAGTTCTTCTTTTGATAGTCAACCAATGACATAAATCTTAAGCACTTAAACAGTATAAAGCTCCAACTAAAATAAAATACTTTTACAGAAATGTTATTAATTATTCATTTATTGATACAAATTGTTGAATAATTAAAAATGTTAGAAAATCGTGAGTCAGATCAAAACAGTTGAATTTATAATTGTGAGAAAATATAAATTCTGTCAGCAGACTCAATTATATTGAAGTGTCTAAATCGGACTCTACCATTTAAAACTTATAACTAATACCTTCACTTTGACAAAAAACTTTAACTGGCCGACCATAGCCACCTACTATAACATTTTGAAGACATTTTCGTAGATCTTATGAAACAAAGTTCTAAAATATTTATGATAATTTTTATGTAATGCTAGCAATCAAGTTTGGCTCTGGTCTTAAAAAATATGTCGTTTGACCTTTCGGCGAGACAAACAAACTCAAACCGATCTAAGACATGCCAGACATTGTAATTATGCAGCTGTCACATACATACATATACAGATATATATATGCATAGATCGGTATACCTATAGACGTACAGACATTGGCATTTGCCATTGCATTAGCGACAAGTGCATTTGCACAACTCTCTCATCGATGGTCGATTGTCGGCCAATCCAACTTGGTATTAAACTAAGCCATTTGTAGAGAGGTAGAAAGAAGGAGGGGAGAGTCTAAAGACATAAGGCAACAAAAGAGTAAAGAAAAAAAGAGTTAAAGCCAGGTGCGTGCCTTGCCTGCCCTGGTCAGAGACTGACTACGACTCCGACTCTGAAAGACATTGCCCAGCTAAATTTAAATTCAGTTTAAGCCCACGTCGTCGTTTTGATATGTTGTATGTGTGGGAGGGGGAGAGGGGGCTTGATGAAGTAGGGTGGTGGAGGCTTGGGGTCTGTGTAAACCATTCATATGGTGGCCATTCATAAACCCGTATTTTTTCGTACCAAAAGCACGTAGGCTGCTGCTGCTGTTGCTGTCGATTGCGCTCTGCCTGTGTCTCAGTTAGTCTGTCGAACTGGTTTTGCCTTCTGCTTTGATTTCTTTATGAGTCTATTGCTTGAACCATTTTTTACTACCTTCATTTAGAAAAAAAAAGAAAGAAAAGCGAAATGATTTTATATTCAAATATCCCTTGGAGAGCCGCCGACACTTAACTCACACACAAAAGAGAGACGGTAGTTAGGC
This sequence comes from Drosophila paulistorum, assembly GCA_018152135.1. NCBI lineage: Eukaryota > Metazoa > Arthropoda > Insecta > Diptera > Drosophilidae > Drosophila > Drosophila paulistorum. Next base: position 51,706,653 of record JAECXG010000822.1, on the reverse strand, counting down.
ACCAGCTTTTGTCCCCTATTCCCAAAGTGTGCCCAAAATCTTCTCAACTTAACACATTAAACTTGGCCCATGCAACAAAATAATATATATGTATACGTATAAACGAAATATTAATTTTTTCTTTTCCCAACGACAAGTCATCACGACTTTGATATGCTCTTCAGAAGTTAGTTGAATATTTATTTTATTATTTGAATAGTTATTAAAATTAGTTATCTTGTGCCTTGGCATATATATTTGCAGACTTTGATTTATTTGGAGCTACTTATAAATAGGACCTGGGCTTATAATGGATATAACTAATCACTTCAGGTTTTGATTGAGATAAGAACATAGAAGCCATTGAAGAATTCTTAGCTAGAGCTAATCGTAATGGAATGTAAGAGAAGACAAGGAAGGTTATATAAAATACAGGTGTGAATTTTTCATGTTTCCAAGTGCTTCGATTTTGTCTATCTCCTCTATTTAACGACGTTTTATAGGGTATAAAAACTTCAGCTCTTACTTTCTATCACTCACCCAACTTCCTACCCCCTCTATCTCTTTGGCTGCGAAAAACTTTTACGAGACCCACTAAATAATATTTTTTGCCATTTTGTTATTTTGTTGCATATTTTAGGGCGCTTTTCCCGTTTTTGGCACAACTTTTCCTTCAACGCACTGGCTAATTTATTTTCATAGACTTTTGCCGAGCCAAGCGAAAATATTGTGGACCAGTCAGTTTTCCATTTCTTCTGCTTTTTTCACCTAGGTGTTCTCTATGATTTTTATGCTTTTGAATTTATGACTAATAAAATTTGTCAATTTTTTTTCTACATATTTTTGGTTGTCTCTTTCTCCCTTATAAATGTGTATGTGTGTGTGGGTGTTGGACCTAGGCTTAACCCACGCATTGTCGTATTTTATTTAATATTTTTCTTTTTTGTGTGTTTGTTGTCTTTAGATTTTAATTTTTTGTGGGTTGACAAACAAATAAAAAAAATAGATATATATGTACATATATACTTAAATGTTATATGTATATATACCCTATCGTAAACCGGTAAGACCGGACCAACCAAGTCATAATATCATCAAATACAGTTCTCTCTGTCTCCCTAAATATTGTCTTTCGTTTTGGAAAGGAAAACTAAACATTAATTTGGCCATTTAGTTTTTGTTTCCAAATTTATTGTATTAATTGTTGAAACAAAAAAAACCGCAAAAACGAAAGCGAGAGCGAATTTTTTTGGTATATTCTCTGCGGTTTCGTTTCAAATTTTTGTATAGTGGATTTTGTTCTGTTTGAAATATTTAAGTGAATCGACAAATTCTTGTCAAAGTTCAGACAAGAGGGCAATAATATTTTTTTGTGTGTTTTCTTTATTAATTAATTAAAGATGAAAAGGCCCCTCAAACCATCTACTTGCCGCTCTCTCTCTCTCTCTCTTTATCTATCTGTCTCTCTCTATGGCACTCTGGTCAACAGCTTAATCATCTAAAATGCTCATGAAGCAGAAAATAATTAATGTTAATGCCTTTCGAACTGGGCCTGAAAATGGGAAATGTTACTGAGTCTCTGCTCCGGCTTCTAATTTGTGCGGAGACCGCAAAGTTCATAGCAAATTAGTTGATTAGTTTAACGTTGCCTGGCCCCCTAACGGGATGAGGGAAGGACAAGGGGAGCAAGTGGGGCTGTAGGAGAATGGCTCCCGAATCTCTGTTAGCATTTGCAGGCCACATTTGTTCAGTGCAAATTTTATAATTCAATCAGTGCCTGGCAAACAACATACACACACACAAAGAGAATTACACACCAGCAAATACACACAAAGAGACTTGGTAATGCGGCAATTTGGCGGCCAAGCGTTCGAAAGTGCGCTATGAGGGATGGGTACGACGAGAAGCAACAAAATGGACTGGAGGAGCTTCTTGTTTCGCGTGAGTCAAATGCGTTTTATTGTGAATTTATTAAGCGTGCCCAAGGCGAACATTAAATGCTTGGCTTGCTCGGTGACAAGAGTGTTTGGGTTTGGGATTGGGATCAGCATTGGTATGATTAAGGGTCTACCCCTATAAAGATAGCCCAAAAAAGCGAAGGAGAAACGGTTAACGGTGGCTAACGAAATGGCAAAAGTTTTCATAGTTTATTTTGGTTATTAACTTAAGAGATTAAAGTTATTGAATTACTTGCAAAACAGAAATTATATATACAAAAGCCTACACAATTTCATAACTCAATACATTGCCCAACTTATTCTATGTTTAAAAAGAAAAAGGGGTAAAAATATTTTAACTATTTTCTTTATAGTCAAACTTTTGTATAAAATATTAAGCACACAGATTTCAAAAGCAGCATTAAATTTTATTCTTCCTAATTTAGTTAGCTCACTATTAATAATGGAAGTTGATACATTTGTGACAAAAAATAATCAACTTTCAAGGATTTTTTTCATGGAGCTAACACGGTATGGACTAACTTAGTTGACCATCTCAGATCAAGTAAAAAGTCTAAAAATAAAATTATACTACAGGATTTCATTTGTAAAGAATACCCGATCAGACATTCAAAATCGACTCACGTACGTATAAATACCCGAATGCCAGTCCATTTTGTTGACTTTTGGCATTATTTCTTCCATAATTTGCATGCAGAAATGTAATTTCAAGAAATTTGCACAATTTCCCAATACGTTTTTCAATGCATCTCTCATATATGTAGATATAGATGTAGGTATATAATCTTGGAGCACATCCAAGTGGCACATTTTTGCTAAAGCTGCTATTTTGTTGCTGTTGTTAGTACAGGGAATTGCGGTCAGTCAGTATGTTTTCTCATCTCCTGTTTTCGTGTTCTGCTTTCAATCTGAGCAAACTACAAAAAAATTAAAAGCTAGCCTCATATGTGGGCTAACTATGGTACTTCATTCGCACTTTTGTGTTGATTCTAAAGCCCAACCCCATAACCTGTTCGTCATACAACGAGTATGTAATTCATTTTTTTGCTTTACTTAATCAGAGCAAGTGGCTTTTAGTTTACTCTCGTACTGGTTCACTTGGCTAGTAAGTAGTTTGCCAAGCGATTAGTCCAAGCTTTCTGAGTTCAATGCACTGCAAATCCACACGAGGAGGACTGAGGGGAATTTTTTAATTCAATTTGCCTACGTAAATCTGGGTATGATAAACCTACATTTGGTAGACGACGGGATTTGCTTAAGAAATGGACAACAAAAGAGATTTCGCAAATTCCATTTAACCGCATCCTCAATTTTCTGCTGGAGGAAACCAGCAGCAGCAAACAAAAACGCAAACAACCCAAAAAGGCACACATGGGGAAATGTGTACAGAGAGAAAGATATAGAGTAATAATCATAATTTTTTCTAGGTTGGTGAGCTATTTGCTACACATGGCACTCGCTCATCGTACATTTTGGGGCAGGTGTTTTTCTTGGTGGTTTTTATTCTCTTCATTTTTTTCGGGCTTGTTTATTTGCCTTTTGCAGCTTGACTTGAATTAATTCCTGAACGCGTGCAAATGTGGCGAGATGACAGAGAGAGAAGGGGAACTGTGTAGTCCGTGTCCAAGATGATGATGAAGGCAAAAGCAGCTGCTTCTGAGCGTGCGCCAAATTGTGGTAATGATGGTTGCTAACCTGCTAGCTAGAGGGTAGCCAGACAGCCATCCAGCCATCCTTTTCAGAATTAAATTTACTTGAATTAACTTGACTTGACTGAAGTGCTGGAATTGGCATTCGAATTGGTATTGAAGATGGAGTTGGAGTTTGACATGAGCTAATGCCACGATGAAATTCCACGAAATCTCATTTCATTTGTATATAAATATTTAATTGTCGACAAAATTCGACAGAATTGCGCAAATCGGCAAAAAAAAAAGAAATAATAACTTATACATGAATTGAGAAGGCAAATAATTACAAATGATTTTCAATTCAACCAAAATAACTTCAAAATTAATATTGTAATTCTTGTAAAACGAAGGCCTAATGTCATTGCAAATGACTTGTGGTTGATAAAAAAGTGTATTGAAAGATACACAAAAATTTTATAATTTTTTTTGAATTTAAAAGTTCAAAAATATGAAAAAGATATTTCTTTAATCTCTAGTAGTTTATGAGTTAGAGAATCACAATTCATTCAGACGTATTATACTTTGAAAAGTGTAGTACTTTGGTGATAAATTATTGTTGTCTATTGGTTATATCCAGGAGGAGATGCTTTTAGCTTAAAGTTTTGCAATTTTTAAATTTTAAAGCGAAAAAGAGTCTAAAAAATCTGTAAGACTAGCGTTTAGATCTAATATTTGCAATTTCGTATTCTTGGGAATAGTCTTGAATACAACTAAAATGCACATGTAAACTATTGAATTGAAACAAATTGTTATTATCACAACACAAGTTTTATTAAATGCATTGAACAGAGAGAAAAACAAAACATAAAACTGCCCGTCGTCATAATTTCTTTTTAGACCTGTCCCTAATCCATAATTATTTGAATCAAGTGCCGCAATGCTTTAAGACAATTCACACAATGATTATAATCAAAAAAGATTTTCAATGCCCACTAATAAATTCGTCATGTTGAATCAAAATAAAATAGTCATACATACATATATAGTGTTAACTACCTGTCGATTGACCGTTATAGTGAAACAAAATTAACACTCTTCTCATAAATAAATCAAAAATAGAATACACCAAGAAAAATTTGATCGAAAATGCGAATGCCTTAATTTCCTTTTTCCAATTAGCAGACAAACAATAAAACAAAAGACAAAAAACACAAAATTAATTGAAAAACTACGCAGACTCAGATTCAGACAACGAAAGTACACGGTAAACAATACTTGGAAACTGTTTTGCGTCCGTCCGAGCATCGAGCAAGCGTAAAAGATGGTAAAAATTAAATTATGTGTGTCACAAGAGTTCGCCCAGAATTATGTCGCATAAATCAAATAAACATTAAAAGGAAAATAAAAAAAAATTAAAAAAAAAAACAAAAACAAAAATGTATACGATAAACTTTTGCATTTAAAGAAGCAAACTAGAGAGCAAGAGAGTGGCGGAAGTGGGGTCTGAAGTTTGCAGCAGATGTAGGTGAGGCATTAAAGCAACACTTGGGACACTGTGGCAAAAACAATTTTCGCTATTCGTTGCTGTTTTTTCTTTTTGGTTGACTATTTATTTATTGCGAAGTAAAAACCGCAGAGCAGAGAAAAACAAGTGTTTAAATGTCAACAGCAAGTAGCAGCAGCAGCACAGAAAACCAAAAAGAGCGAGAAAAACCAGCAGCCAAAAGCAGTCAACAGCAGTAGTTGGCCAAAAGGAGACCCCGGCGCCGAAGCTAAGCTAAGCCACTATTCATATGGCAGAGATAACTTACTACTAGACGGGAAATCATCTTCATTTCTGTCTCTTTCTTTTTTATTTTTTATGTTGTTGGTGGCTCTTTTGTTGTTAAAATGTCATGAACTTTTGCACAGCGGTCAGAAGCATCTATTAGATACTTTTTTTTACTGTCTGTGGTTATCTGTGTGCACATGTAAAAATTTAAAAAAATTTAAAAATCCTCAAAACTTACCTAAAAGCCAGACAAATGTCAAAGTTATCCAAAACTGCATTTTATTGCTCGCCGCGTCTCAGTTGTTGGTTTTCGTTGATTTTGGTCCGTAACTTCTTTTGCTGTCTTTTATAATTTAAAGTTATTTTTATTTTAAAATTAATTACAGATAGCTATACTGTTTAATTATTGACTCGCACATCTTGATATATGCACTAAACACACACACATACACATAAACATAGAGCACTCACAAAATCACCCACTAAAATATCGTTAGATATGTATATTCACTTTTTTTGTTTGACAAACTGTTGATCAAGTTGCATGTATTTTGATATTCAGATGCGCCTTTTTTCTTGTTTTACGTTTCGATTTCAATTCGTTTGGAATAAATTTTCGTACGCGACTACGTCAATGTGCCTCGGCGGACCGTTAAAGACTGAATAGTATCTTTTGGCCAAATCCAATGGTGGTGGCGCGCCGGCAACGACAACCAACCCAGACGCACGACCACGACGAGTATGCTGGTGACCGAAAACACAAAACATGTTCAACCACCCGGTTCTCATATGTAGGCAAGAATGATATTATTTACCCTTACACTACAACTTGAGGATATAGGTTAAAACATATTTTTGATCCTCGTCCTGGTGGCGGCAGTCCAACTTGTTGCTGCATTTCTTGTTTTTGGCTGCCACCCTGTTGAAAGATATTTGAAAAAATGAAACGTTCTTATAGCCCAAGCAATTTCGCATTTTCCAAGGCCAGAGCAGTGGCAGTGGCGTCCACAACTAATGTGACAAACTTTCCCCATTGTTGAGTTTCGAAAATTACGAATTTCCTCTTCAACGCCAAAATAACAAATGCTTTCTCAGCTGATGTTTTGTATAAGTCTCACTTAACCGAGACACAAACATTCGAAAAGTAACGCCAACAACCCATGGTCAAACCTGCTTGGCCGAGTTCGCAACTTGCAACTTGATTGTCCGTGTCTCGGCTAAGTGAGGACTTATACAAATTTTTAAAAACAAAATTCTTATAATTCGCAGAGATTGTTGTAAAATTATATAATTTTTCATTTTTCTTTGGCTTAAATTATTTGTTTTTTTCGAATTTTTGAACTATTTTCGATATGTTAGTTCCCAGTTCAAATATCTCGTCAGTGTTTCGTCTATCCTTGAGAACCTTTCTCAATAAATTTCGTTTTAGTACATCGACTTCGTGTTATTTTCTCGCAGCTGCGCAGAGTCCTTCGTGTTACTCTACTAAAAATTTACTCAAATTTTATTATTTTGCAGAACTCTACTATTTGGAACCATAGCTGAATATGTTTTTTCGTAGAGTTGCAAAGAAATTCGAAATTATATTTTAAGAGAGTATAAAACCCAATTCATTTTCGAAGAGTTTGTTCATGTTTAACGTTACGTTTCGTTTGAATCAAGAGTTAGGCCGCCTTTTGATTACGAAAGTAAAAGTGTGTTTGGTCCAAGAAGTCTCGGTTAAAAAGTGGGTGAACTGAGTCCTAGAGTGGGGATTAGGTGAGGAAAAAAAAAATGAGAAAAACTTTATCGAATATTTTGTCTAAACAACAACAAGTTGGTCAGGAAAAAGATTCGAAAAAGTTTTACCACATAAATGAAAATGAAAGTGACGAACTATCAGATGTGACTTCAGTTTCGGAGCAGTATTGCAATCAAAATGTTAAGATTAAGTTGAAGAATGGTTTAATTTGTAGTTTGAGAGGAAAAAAAGAAGAAAAGTTTTCCTCAATGCTAAGAATAAAATAATTATATCAATTTTCACCCATCCTTGCGGATACATTCATACTTAAATTTAGTGGAGTAGAACGAAAGTAGGGGAACAAGAAAGTAGCAAAGTCATCCCTAATTGAAAACAATTTTATACTTATCTTATGTCTAACATCGAAAGTCAATGATACTTGTGTGAGCAAATTTAATTAAAAATATATATCATAGGTTTGAATCGCTAGAAAGAAAAAATGATCAATGATGCACTTGTGCGTGAATAAAAAACTAAACATATGTTTTTTCTGACACTTCAACAATTCCATTTGAATAAGCATCCATCATACACGACAAGAAAAAAGTATGTAGGATTAAGGGCCTTTTTTTAATACCTTCCTTTTTTAAACTAAACTAATAATGTTTTAAGAAAAATACCAAGATCGACTGTGCCATTTTGCTTAAACTAATCCTTTAGTTTTATTTACATACAAAACTTTTGAAATTTCTTTCAATCAATTTTATAAATCAGATGCTATAGGGGATATATCCCATCTGAACAACATATATATTAATTGTTTTCAGTGCATTTAAAATTGACTAACTCGTATGTATTGAATGTATATTTTTCTTTGTTTTTCAAATTAATTAAATACCTCGCAGTTTTGTCCAGAAAACAATGCACACAAAACGCAATGCACTTCAGAGTTTTTTCAGCTGATAAAATATATTGGAATATAAAATCATCCGAAAGGCTAAAATACATATCTTTTCGTGTGCCCCCTATATTCCGCTTCCGCTCACCTCCTTTTTAACGCCGTCCCTTTAGACACCCATTCATGCAATCCAACAACAACAAAAAAGGGCAGCAGCAACATAACAAACAAGCCACAGAAGAATCAACAAAAATATGTTTGTTTGTCTGAAGCGTATGCAGAAAAATACAATAAAAGAATAAATAGGAAAAAATTATCTGCATATAAGCTACGAGCAAAGACGACTTGATAATACACTATTGAACAGAAGATGGTAAACAGAAATATACTGAAATACTGAAATATAATTAACTTGGAAGTATAAGTATAAGAAAAGGGTTTTAAAAGGGCTTCATTGTGATTTCAACGTAAGATGATCTTTTTACTAGAACTAGCCGCTGTAATCTTGACGATTACGGATTTATCGATTGTTGTCTTCCCTCTGTTTTTCTTACATTACACTGGTGCAACATATCGTCCCCGGATTATGATTGTTCATATTTTTAATTTTTTCCAATCTTGTCAAGCGCCACATTCGATGAGCTACACTGATTGAATATATTAATGAAAAATATTCTACTCTTTGTATACAAATATGTATAATGTACATACATATGTAGGTGTATCGTTATTAGATGCAAAACTTATTTCCATCTGTCTGTCACATGCCTTTCAATAATCCTAAGCTACCCTTTTTTAGCCCATAGGGGTACAAAGTATAATACAATACAAACGAAACTGAGCTAAGTTGGTGATGTGAGCAAATGAAGGGGCCACGTGGAGTTGATTTTCCATGTGTGAAATAAAAACTATAGTAATATGCTTGGGCTCAAGTTGTATAGTTACTGAATCGAGTACATAGTACGATGTTATCCCTAGTCCAGAGTTGGTGGCAGTCAGCAAGCAGGCTTTATTAATGGCTCATAATGACTTAAGTGAAATTACTGAAGCGTAACTTGGACTCTTTACACTGCTTGACTGGCACTTCTCTCTCTCTCTCTCTTGCAGTCACTTATTCCTTCTTTCTCTCTCGCACCAACGAACTGCAGGTCATAAACAGCGAGAATTCCCACGCGGCATTTAATATTCTGTTGGCCAAGTAAATTTTCCCTTTCTGCTTGTTGCTCGACTCGACTCAGCTTGCCTTGCCTCGACTCTGGTTGTTGGTTGTTGTTTTTCTTGTTGCTAGTTGTTAAGGTCAGTTCATATATTATGCTTTGCCTGCCAGAAAGGTGCCATAAGTCTGCTTTACCCTTTCTCCTCTCATCACCCCCTTCCAAACATCATGTGTGTGTGTCTGTGTGGGTGATAGTTCTTCCTTCTACTTATTTATTTTTTGCCCTTGTCTCGCCAGCAACTGTTGCCTACTTTTTGCTTTTGCCTGCTGCTGCTGCGGCTGCTCGTTTGACTTTCCTCTTCCCTTTACCTCGCTCCCTTACCATACTGCCTTTCTTTTCCTTTGCTAATTAAGCGAAATTTTGCGTAATAAGCTTGTCTGTAATTTGCGCTATTTTTTTTGTTGCTTCTTCTCTTGCCCTCTTTTTCTTCTGTTGTTTCTGTTAACTGTCATCAAGGTGTTCATTGGCTTTGGTATTATGCCTCGATGAATTCTGCCCAGAGCTTTCGGGGCCAGGCCAATGATACAAATTTGTCATTTTGTATCTTACATACACATACTAAGAAAAATTAATTGTCTTCGGATTGAGTGCAGAATAGATACTCAAGAATGTCTCTCTCTCTTTCTAACCCAGTTCATGGGGCGAGGACATGAAAATAGTAATCTTACACAAAGAAAATGTAATCTTATCTCATTTGCGGCATCGCTTAAAGAAAGAGCAAAGTTTAACCAGATGAGAAACAAAGTAGTTTTAAGCTCATTTTAAATGTTTGACAGACAACTACGTACCTATCTTAGGCATTAAAATGGTAAACTGTTTTAATTATTACAAGAATCAAATGGATTTTATTTTGAAATTAGTATTCATATATCAAGTGACAATTACACTTTACAAAAGTATAGCCTTTGTAAAGATTAAAAAGGAATTTTAGCCAAAGGTGGATATAAAAAGTTTAATAAATTTATCCAGGTACAAACTAGGATTTTTATTTGGCCTTCAAATTCTAAACGTTTGAAAGTTGTTTAAACTGGTTTTTAAAAAGTTGCAATGGAAAGTTATCTTGCTAAATAAATGCGGAATAAAGCTCATAAAACTAACCAAGTTAGTTAACACATCTACTATAAAGCTAATACAACAAACTTAATTTTTGGCGTATTCCTTTTTTCTGTAAAAAGTATTTAAAGCTACTGTTCGAACAACTAAAATTTTTAAACTTTTAAACTATTAAATTCAGACATATATTTGATATAAAATTTAAATAAAATAAATAAATAAATGATAATAAAAATGACATGAAATGTCCCAGAAGAAAATGAAGCGGTGGCAAAAAGAAATATTCAACAAATGATCTGCATTGTGTCCTTTAATATTTGTTTCTTCAATTCATCCAAAATTTTTCTGTTTTGCCAGCTTTTTTTAAATAGGTCACACAAACACATACTCACATACAGTGTGACGTTTGCTTTAAGCATCAATTTTTATCATTCACAAATAACCGAAACTCATCTGCTAACATTCCGGTGAGCACATTTAAAATGAATCAAGAATTATCTGTCATCAAGGCTGAGCTTAATACATATATAGGTATAAAGACACATCTGCACATGCATCAGTTTTCCGTGGCAGAGGCGGGCCAGGAAGGTGTGGAGTTGGATGGGGCAGTGTGTGATGCTGGTGCTCAGTCTATTTGAATATTTTTTGCACTGATAAGTCGCATTATTCACGCCGCAAATACACGCATAATTTCATCAAAAATTTACGCCATCAGAACAACAAAAAGGACAAAAAAAAAGAGAATACACACACAGACAGGCGAACAGATCAAATATGGTCCACGATGATATTGTTGCACGAATTTGTGTTTTTTTTTTTGCACCTGCTGTTTGTTGCTGGTTTTGTGGTTTCATATTCGCTGCAGGAGAAGGAGGCCAACGCCAGCGAGAGATATTAAGCAAAATAATACCGGCATTATTTACCCAGGACAACAACAAAAAGGTGTAAAGCCAAAATGTCATTACACCGAAGCACACACTCCAGCCCACACATTGATGTTGGTGTTATTTAAACATGTGTAAACAAAACCATTGAATTAAACCAGAAATTAGCATCGATTTAAGTCAAGAAGAAGGTGAGGGAGGTTCCTTTACACCCTTCCACAACTCGCACTACCAGACATAACCATGCTCTTTATCAGTAGGCGCTTGCTCACCTCGCTTATCAGTTACAAAACCAACACACACACAGACGTGAGCCCCTATGCCCTACATATGTATGTACCCGCAATTCCCCGCAATTTCTGTTGCTTTAAACAAATTTTTTTGGAGCATAATTTAAACATGTGTTTAGACGTTGCTGTTGCCGTTGCCCATTGCCTGTAGACGCCAAATAGCAGCAAAGAGAGACACAACATAACACACGCTGCGTATACTTAATCCCTTTTAATCCGTTTTTCGGTCCATGGGTGTGTTGGTGTGAGTGTGTGTGGGCCGACATAACCTCAACACAACAAGCCTAACCTAACAGGCAGTACCAAAAACAGCAACAACAACAACGTGCAAGGCAAATCGCGCCTGTCAGGCCGATAAGATGCGAACGCAGAGCATAATGCTGTTGTTGTTGTCGTCCTTGCCAACCGCTGGATTCACTCGCTGTTTTCTGCCTCTTTAACCTAAACAGGCCAGGATAGAGATGGCAAATTTCACTTTCGTAATGCAATTGGAAAGCATAACGAGATTGAAAAACGCATATTAAACGCACGGGATAGTCCCTGTAGTTCTACCATCATCTTGCTCTTCCGTCTACGCCGTCACCAGTCTACTCAAAAGAAACTTAAAGCCGAAAAAAGCGGAATAGTTTTCGGAAGCCTTAATTTTGTAACTTCTTAAAATCAAGAAACTAGCAATCGGTTCACTTTGTCTTTCTTTCAAAAAACTGATCGGCTAAAATGCAACTAATGAGACAAAAATATGTAATAAACTTCACAGATACCTTAGTACTTACCTTTTTTTATTCTCACAGTATAAAGCAAGTATTTTCATACTGCCTACCCTTAAATTGCTCTGCAAAAGTAAGTGAGAACATAAATGTTCTTCACCTACTTTTCACGTTTTAATTTGTCCATCTCTAAAGTAACAATTTGAATAAATATATAAAAGTTCTTGCATATTTTATGTGAAGGTGCTAAAAAAGCGTGGGCCTGGTTTTTCAACACTTAGTCCATATACCTATACCCAAACACAACCACAGACTCATAAAAAATATTCTGCAACCTTGTCTGCAGCCACTTGTTGTTGTAGTTGTTGTTTGTTTGTTTTAGTCGGTGTTGTTGCTGTTAACACACACACTTAGTGGTTGAGAAATAGTGTCTGCTACTTATCATATGCAAATGTTTGACAATGTTTATGCTCATAAATGCTTACCAGCCAGCTCGCGTGAAGTGTTTTTAAGGCGGTCCTAGTAACTTAAAGCCAATTCATCCGTCCCGCCCCGACCTCTCAAACCCAGGCATATTCGAAGTTCGCTGCTCATATCTCACTTGCTTTTTGCCCCTGTAGGGGGTCGCGTTCTAGTGGGGGAAATAGAAGAAGACAGATTCATAAATTCATTACTGAGTTTCTGGTTTCAGTTTTTATGAAGATTTTACTAGTTGAGCAAAAGTTCTCTCTCAGCACTCAAGTAATAAAAAGAAAGGCTATACATATTTATGCATACAACCTTGACCATTTGATTACTGTTGGTGCTACTAAACAAATAAGTACTAAATTTAATGTTAATATCATCTCATAAGAATATTTATTATATATTATTCCAAGCTATTCAAGTTTATCAAACTGCCCTTAAATCAAGGACGAAAATGAGCATTTAAAATTAAAACCAGAGGGCCGTTAACTTCGACCACGTCGAAGTTTGTATACCCTTGCAACTGTTTTGGTACTTCTCGGCTATATCCTCCAGAATCCTTATAGGCAAACACTTCAACCCAAAAATTGGCAGTGTTCTCAGTATTTTCCCACTGAATTAGATGAATAACATTTTACTACGATTAATCGCTCAAAAATAATAAATTGTTCAGTAGAAAAAGAGCGGAAAAAAGCAATTTATATTTTTAAAAAATCCAGAATTCCCGCTGCCCGCTGTTTTGGTATTTTTCCCGCAATTGGACTTTCAAAAAAGCCAGATTTGACGGGAAAAAAAGCTGATTTGGCTATAGCTATGAAATTAATGAAGTTATTGAGAAAGTCACTGTTCGTGACTTTGCCGTTTGTATGGGAGCTATATGATATAGTCACCCGATCTTAATCAAATTTGGCACAATTATTAATAAGAACACCAAACTGACAAATACCAACTTTTATGGCAATTGCTGATAAAATAACGAAGTTTGTGTGAAAAGTCACTGTTCGTGACTTTGACGTTTGTATGGGAGCTATATGATATAGTGGTCCGATCCGGCTGAATCCGAGATATACAACGCCTGCAGTATATAGAAGCATACGTGCAAAATTTCAGCTCTGTAGCTCTTACGGTCTCGGAGGAGTTCGCGTTGATCCAGACGGACGGACGGACGGACGGACGGACGGACGGACGGACGGACGGACGGACGGACGGACATGGCTATTTGAACTCGTCTCGTCGTGCTGATCAAGAATATATATACTTTATATGGTCGGAGATGCTTCCTTCTATGCGTTGCACACTTCTGACCAAAATTAATATACCCTTTTTGCAAGGGTATAAAAAAATTGTGTTATACTTAGATGAGAATACAGTATTAAATTCTTGCAATTTCAACAACTTCGCATTATAATTTTTGGTTTTAATAGTTTATATGGACAGGCTTTAATTAAAAGTAAACTAAAAACCTTAACAAATTGATTATTGCTTTTAAACTATTTCAATTATTACTATTTCTGGTATAAAGTTAATTAAAGGAAGTATGAATGTTAATATGAGTAGCATATATTTACATTTAAGATGTCTGTAAGCTGACCCATTCTTAGCTTTAGGTGTTAATTATTTTATTTTATATCCCAGAAGAATATTGCAAATTTAAGTATGTTTTTTTAAAGGATTTTAAAATGCTAAAAAAATTTGTTTGCGTTTACGCCGAAAGTGCCATGAAATTTGGTAATTTGTAATTTAAAAAAGAATTTGTATTCGTAATAAAATGTTTGAAAATTGAGTATAATTTTTAACCAGTTGCTTAACTTTTTTGCTGTGGTTAATTAAAATATTTTTAAGTCAAAAACTATTTTTAAATTTTTGCTTGCTGGTCTAATTTGAACAAGCCTTGGAAAATGTTTCCCCATTCTTATAAATTCCTTTGTTTATTTAGATATTGCCAAAGACATGTATTCAAATGTTTCTTTACTGCAATCTTATACTCATCTTTTTCTTGTTATCTTCTTCGATTTTGGGCAAGAAATTTAGCTTGTTTCTTAGATTTTTCATATATTTGGTTGCTTTTCATACCTGTTTCCTTTTTACTTGTTGTACGTTTTTCTTTCGGTTGTCATTTTTGTTTTTTTACATTTGCATAAGAAATGTAATTTATACAAAATTAATTTACGTCATAAAAGGACTAAAGCTGGACTCTTCTTTCATAAATGTTGAATGTGGACACACATATACACCAAGAAAGAGAGAGAGAGAGAGAGAGAGAGAGAGAGAGAGACAGAGACAGAGGAAAATAAATGCATTGAAATAAAATAAAATATAAGCCGAAAAGTAGTAAACCGTAAAGCTCTTCTTGGCCAGCCAGAAAGCGGCCCAAAAGCTGATGCCAGAATTTATGCAGAAGCCAGACTGCTCTTGTTGCTTGTTGCTCCTGCTTGCTGTCGCAGTCTTCTGGCCTGCTTGTTGCCTTACTTGCCGATTGTAAATGCAGCTTAGAAAATTTGTTGCAAATAAACTGAAATTGCGAAAGGCTGCTGCAAAACTCCACACACATATATGTTCATACATATATGTATGTACAAAGTAAGAGAAGAAAAGCTAGCAAGCCATTCGAAGGGAAAGAAAAGCAAAAGCCAAAAAACCAAGGAACACAAGAAAAAAATTGGCAATTTAACATTTGACGTTTTCTACGAGACTTGTTCAAACAATATACTTGGGAATTTGTTTTAATGCTCCACAACGGACTGTAGGATGTCAGGGTGGAAAGAAAAGAAGTCTTAAGGTGTGTGTGTGTGAATGGATTCAAACAAGAGCAGGGCTTGAGGGTTAACTCCAGAACGTTGGCAACTTGCAATAATGGCTTTAAATTTTTATTAGATGACGACGCTTATGCGCCTTAGTTGCGATCGAGTCTGCCTGCTGCTTGGACGGTGCCATACTCTGCCACACACACAGACACAGTGAATGTAGTGCCTGCCTCAGTTGCCACTTTGTCTGCCTCTTGGCACATTGCACGAACTCGGCAAAATGTTGAAATGTTGTTGAAAATGTCTGAGCTGGCCATATAGCCATGTGCAAGTGCATTGTTGCGATTATGTTTGTGAGTGTGTGTGTGTGAATTTCTGATTCAGTGTAACATAAAATTTTCTCAGTTCGCTGAGCATGTTTCTGTATCAACCTGTTCCATGATGCAATAATATAACTAAGAACACTAATTACCAAAAATGAAACAGTTTTATTTTATTCACCAGCAATTCCTATTCGTATATACTCTATAAAACAAAAAGTATAGTTGAAATATTTGTTACTTAACATTAAATGGTAAACAAGATCTTTCTTCCTTTAACTTCATTTGTTTTATTTTCAAAGTCGTATTTTGGTTGTTAAGCTCACTTAAACTATTCTTGAAATAACCAATACACTTTTAAAATATTTTTCGGCTCACTTGCGGCAGTTGAGTTAATTGTAACTTGTAAGTCTTCAAAGCGGTGTTGTAGTTTCGATAAATTCATCGATAAAATAGATAGATTATTATGAATGATATAATTATTTTATAAAGTAAATTATCATAGAAGAAAAGAATCAAAAATGAATGTTGTAATTATGCTGTAGTATATTAGATGAAGTCTGTGCCCAAGAAGATTTTCTGGGTCAACTTCTACGTTTTAAATACCCATCTGTTGATGGCTTTTAAGGTGTTATTCAGTTCAAAAATTACCGCTGGAATAGCTGCTTCTCTGCTTCACTTACTCAGTTTGAAAACTCCTACCTTTATATCTCTGTTTTTCAAAAAAGATTATAGATAGATTATGAGTAAGAGAGAGAGAGAGAGAGAGAGAGAGAGAGAGAGAGACAAACCTAAATGAGTGTGATAAATAATAACTTTGGAAGTGTACATAAAAAGAACTAGTCTGTCTATAATCAACATTCAGCTGAGTTGTAATAAATATGAAACTAATTTGAGCGATATTTGTTACAACTCAAAAGGTTTATTGCTATTCCAGTCTATAAGCGATTTCATTAACCTTACCTTATGCATCAAAATATTCTTATATAATACTTAAGCTATTTCTATTCCTAGCTTGTAACAACTAAAAATCTATTCTTGGAGATTAGTAATTATCGTGCGGTATTTGCAAAGAACCAGCAATCCTAATTCTAGATTGAGCTATGTATGTTTATTATGTCTAAAGTTATTCAAAGTCATATATTCTAATGGATTAAGCATTTCTTTTATGTATTAATTATAGATGATTATTTTGCTTGTATTATGTAAAATTCGAACATCTAAAGTACTTCTATTCTGTTCATAACTTCACTACTTTACCTTCTTTTAGGAAAATTTCTAAAGAACTCAATTGAAAAAACAATTACACACTATCGTTTTTATTTTATTTTATTACCTTGTCTTTCTTGTTGTAGTTTATGTTTGTTAACATTCAGGAAAAACAAATTTCTAAACGTAATCTCAATATGTCTCTCTGTGGGAGTATAACTTGTGTTGTTTGTATCTCTCCTGATGGCTGAGAATGACGCTGATGCTAGCGTGTATAGTTAGTTGCCCCTTAGCGTATGCTACACTTTATTTTATGCTACAGCTACATCTCTATGCTCCGTGGGATTTTTCCTCCTCTCTTCTACCTTGTTTCTTTGGCCCTCCGCATCGTCATCTAACTTCGCATAATTACGCGTTTATTATTTTTGCCAACTGTCTCTGGCCTCAGTTGGGTTAGGCTTTTGGCTTCCTCTGTATATGTACTTTTAATTTTATTTAGCTTTTCGTGTAATTGTATTATTTGCTTGATTTTATTATTTGCCTGTAACACGCGCGCTTTGCGCCCATAATTAACCAAATAAATAAAATATATACTAGAACCTACCGAAAATACTAGTGTATGAAAAGAGGAGTAACAGTTTTTCGCTTGTCGAATTTAGGTTTCGTTTTTGGTGTGCCCCCCAGAGGTCCTAACATACGCATACATGAGCCAGATAGGAATTGCCATGACAACAGCAAATTAAATGGCTGTCATTTCACTTAGCTCATCTTTTTTGGGTCTATTTTATGTATTAGTCTATGTGTGTGTGTGTGTTTTTTGTGCATTTTGTTTGTTGGATTACTTATTGGCGTGTTTGCAAATTCGGTTTGTCAAATTCAGTTGGCTGGCTGTGTGTTTGGCCATCGCATTATGAAGTTGTGAGCATAACTAATTGAAAAGCTTTTGTTGCTTTTGGCGCTTAGCGGATTTTGCAAAAAGTTGTTGAAACGGCAGTGGAATGAATTGCGGGTTGAGGCGGCAGGACAGGAATGAATGACAGGGATATCAGTGGGCATGGCAATGCAGTTAAAGTTTGCAATTTGCCTTCCTTTTTTTATTTTATTGTGATCGAAGAGATTAGTAGAACAAAGTCATTAAAAGATCTAAAAGTTAGGTTAAGCATGGAATCGTTAGCAGAGGAGAAAAAAGATTAAGTGGAAGTTAAGCAGATTTCAACTACATTAAGGAATGTAGTAAGCCAAGTACTATATATTAAAGATAGTTGCTGTTCTTAAACCATGTCTGTGTTAGGCAATTAGACTGTGCAACATGCAAACCGAAAGGGTCGACTTTTAAAAAGTTATAATAGGCCTGCAAAAAATGTGCACCGATTGTCGATTAACTTTCTCAATCTTTATAATAAACCGACTTTCATAAAATTCTAGCGTTTCAATGGCCATACCAGTCTATTAATGTTAAAACTATTATTTGTCTTATTTCTGTCCAAATAGTTGATGTAGTTTTTGAAGTAAATTATACACGTAGAATATACATAGGTTCTCTTAGCCAGAGAGATAACAATTAGCTTAACTACATACATATGTACATAGTTTGTAAGCTGTAAGTCCACCATAAATGTATTATATGCCTCTGGTATTCTTACTTGTAAATAAGTATGTTTACCTAAATCACTTTCCTTCAGGACACACATCATATTGGCGTTCAGGTTTATCTAAGTAGGTTGTCAGGTAGGTAACTGAGTGTACTCTGATGAAATTCAATTGCCCCTCTGTTGGTGTCTCGAATAACCTTACACAAATTACATTTATTTAAGTTCCAATTCCATCACATCAAACAATTTCGGGGCCCAAAACCTTCAAGCAACAATTGCCCATCTAATTCACTCAAATGCTCCTGGTTCACTTGCTCACCGACTATTACCTGTTCAACTGTTTTACTTGGAGTTTCAGCAGCAACTTAATCATCACCATTGACGGCGTCATCGTCATCATCGTGATTGAATTCGGTCTTGTCTTGCCTGGCGGCACATTAATGTTGGCTGATTTCATTAGCCAGACCATGACCTAACACTTCTCTCTTCTTTACTCTACCTCGCCCACGAAATGTGTTTTGACATTTTTCGAACATTTTGGTTTGTTAACCCTTAGAAGCATTCAAGTGGTCAATTTAATCAATATAATCAAGTACTTAAGATGAACGAACGGAAAATGAGAGCTCTACCTGTTCTTTTCTTCCAATTTTTAGTATTCCTTGCACTTCCATTAAGGATATGATATCAGGTATATCCACACGATTCAGATTCCGCGCCTACATTTATAACAACAAACTTAACCGAGTTAAAAACCTGTTGAGCTAACGATACTAACTCAAAGTATCTTTACATAAACTCTCAAATAGGATGAAAAAAAATATCTCTTCATATTTTGGTCGTAACTTTCATCTTACAATTAGTTCTTTTCCTAGTTTTCATTTCGCTTAAAATTCTTAGCATAGCTCTAAAAATAAATCGGGTTTTAATAATATTTTCTATCTGTTTTGGATTTTAAATTTCGTTTTCATGCAACTTTTTTCGATAAAGACCTTACGAAGGTTAAATGTCACGTTAAGGTTAGATCTTTATGTTTTCTCACCCGCCATCTGCTTCGCACGCCAATTAGCTGGTCGCCCCACTTCGAGCTCTAGCACTTTGTCCCCCCGCCTTGTTCAAACTTGAAAAAGCGTTTTAACATGAACTTGAATGGTCTTATTATTGGTTTTGCTTCGATTTCACTTCGATTTTTCCGATTTTTGTTGGGTGCCGTTTTTTTGTTGTTGTCTATTTGATTGTCAGTATTATTGGACCATCATTCCTCCATCCATCCCATTCAAAGTATAATCGTATTTGTATTTATATGTTGCTCTTTATAGGCATGAATTCGTTTCGTTTTTTCCCACACTTCCCCGCACCATTCTCACTCTCTGTCTCTCTCTCTCTTTCATTCTCTATCTATCTATCTCACTACCCGCAATTCTTGTTGTGGCTAATTTGCTTTTATCATTGGCATTAAATTTTATGCTTATGTTTATGCTTTTTTCTAATAAAAGTCGCAAAGAGGCAAAAGTGGGCGGACAAAACTGATGGGCTGGGTGGATCCAAAATTGAGACATTGTTGTTGTTGCTGTTGTTGTTGGGCGAATTAAATGGAAATGGTGTTTGTGCATTTTAATGGGCAGTTGAGTAGCAGCAGCTGCTGCACAATCAGTATTAGAAATAAGGATTAGGAAACTCTTTTTGTGCTCTATCGATGAAGTGTGGCAATAATGGCAAACTCAGTAGCATGTCATGCAAAGCAGCAAATCTAAAAGTATCGAATGGTAATTCATTTATTCAATATCTCCTGAATAACTTAATATTGTCAATTTAATTAGTATTGTTAAAGTGAAAAAAATAACTACATATATGTATGTACATATGTTTGTCTTGTCATTGAAAAAAATAACTACATATATGTATGTACATATGTTTGTCTTGTCATTCGATTAAATGTTGTAAATAATAAACTGGACGTCATTTCTGATGATTTTCGGTTAAAAAATGATAAAATCTAGTTTAAAAATTATTTTGTAAAAACTTGGTAGTGCTATATGCTGCTGAATTTATTTGAATATCGGATATATAATGCTATATAAATTGCGAAATTGATTAATAAGAATAACACAATTGTTATTCGATTTCCAAATATATGTTTTTAAATCGGTTTCCTATAGGATTCATTAGTCAATAAATTTTTTTTATTGCAATGTAATGTTATGTTAATGAATGAATGATAATGAATGTTTGTTAATGAATTTGTTAATGATTAGTTAATGGCATTGGGTAATGTTTTGGTTAGAGATTCATTTTACATCATCCTATTCAGAAATCAAATTTCTATAATTCGATGGATAAGTTTGTACATCATATTAATCAATATTTTTTTTTAATTTATTATATATTTAAACAAATTTTGTCTACCCTATTTCTATTATGCTGAAACACCAAATCAATGTGATTGGCAAAATTATTATATGTAATTTTAATGCTTAAGTCGGCAATTTCTGCACACAGCCTCTTCTGATTTGACAATAAAATTGGGCACATGTCTTGTTTTTAATTTGAATTTCTCCTGGTGACCAATCCCCCCTGCATATACTTATAATTAAAATCCCTCTTCCCATTGTTTTTTCATTCCATAAAAATTTCAATTGTAAATTGTTTTGGCTTTTCTTGCTTTATTCTTTTTCGCTGTTGTTCTTGTGACCTATCAGTGGCAACAAATAAACAAGAGTCTCCTTTTGGGCTCGCCACACTCCCTAGGAGGACTGTCATTTGGATTTTTTTTATGTATATGTATGTATTTGTGTCATAAAAACAGGCAACGCATAACTTTCATCTCTCAGAAATCTGCTCCAAAAAACCCCGCCCATGTTGCGTCTCCTAGCTTTTGTGGTGGTGGTGCTGCTACTTGGTTTTTTATGCCACACCTCGATGCAAATCATAGCCACATCTGACGCACATGTGACACGTAACAGACACAGGGAGAGAGAAAGACAAGCGACAAGCTCCATGTACAATGCTAGCGACGTTGTCGTGGTCGTTGCAGGATTTGTCTGTTTTCTGATTCTGCCCCAGCACCCAGCCCCAACTCCTCCACTTCTCCTTTCCACTGGCCTCCCTGATTCTCTCCAACAGTTTGGCCTTGCTATGACATTTTGTAGGCGCTATGGCGTGCGAAATTGTAAATTTTTCGTCTGTCACCCTGCGCCCGCTCACCATCTGGGGTGTTAGTCTCCTGCGTCTTCGACTAATGTCCAAGTTCGTCTTCAACATGTTGATGTTGATGCTGCTATTCTATATATGCATTATTAAGAATATACTCAGCTGTCAGCAAGTGAACGAACGTCTGGTGTCCCAATCTCTGGCTGCTATTTGGCTCCTCTTTTTTGTATTGTCTCTTGGCCTCCCGCTTATATTCTCCAATCCATCCCTTCTACAGACTGTCGTCTTCTTATTCCATTCTGTACTGGTTTACTTTTTTTTTTTTGCATTTTTGAGCTTCCACAGACGTCGACAATGCTGCAACCTCAAATAAACTCAATTCTGAATATTTTGCCCTGTTTTTATTTACTTAGTCGTCTTTGTGGGCGAATTGAAGACGAAGTGGCTAAGGCACTACGATGGCTTCTACTACTAAAGCTACAACAAACCTCAAGCATTGGAGTGCGAGTATTTTGGCCAGCAAAAAAAAGGACTTACAAAAGAATAGATTACACCAATATATTTAACTCGATACCGTCAATGCATTTTTGGAAAGATTTTTAAAAATTGATTTTTTTTAGATTTTCTTCAAGAAAGATCATTAATTTTGAGTAATGTAATAAAAATTATCCGTAAAAATCATTATAATTATTATTTTTATTTTTCATACATTTTTCAATAACTAATGAGTTTTATTTTTTTTCGCTCAGTTTCCTGAAGGACTTTCCAGGATCTGTTAGCGTCAGTCGAAGCGGATCATTAAGGCCTACAGCCTGACAAAAGCTGTTCGTCCTTCAAATGACTGATTGTTAGATAAACTTTTTGGTAATTTTTTAAAAACTTAGAAGAAAGTAATTCACAACTTTTTGCCTTCTTACTTTTTTTCCCAAAGTGCCAAAAAAGGAAAAAACGAAAGTAAAACTGTCTTCTAGTTCTAACAATATATGTAGTTGACCTTTAAAATATACCACCTAGCAAGTTGACAAAAAATATGACTAGTTTTCCCAAGAAAACAAAAGAAAATTAAATGTAGAGATGTGGAAATAAACCACAAGGCGATTCAAATAGAGCAGCGAAAAAGAAATGCAGAAAGTGAACGTTTAAACTTTAAACCGTTTCTCAATATATACGTATGTATGTATGTATATACATTTCCCTTGAAAGCATTTTACAACTGCTTAGCTGCTATCAGAATCAGGTGCTATTGGGTGGCTTTGACGTTAATGACCGTAAACTGACAGCTGACTTCCAGCCATATATACATACAATATATAGCCAATTCAACTTCTTCGCCTCTCTCTATGTCGTTTGTCTGACATTTCGTACGTGCTAAAAGTTTTTGGCTTGCGCCTGCCTTTTGCTTTTGAGTTTGTGCTTGACCTGCTGGGTTAAAATATAAAATAAAAGGAAGAAGAAAAACAAAAAACAAAAAAAAAAAATAACAAAGAATGAAAACAGAAATAGAAAATTCAGTACTTTTTTTCTTCTCTTTCATATTTCTGCTGACAAAATGAGGAAAATAACTGACACAGAAAGAAGTTGGCTAAGAGGGGGTACGTAGGGGGCGAGCGACGTTTTTACTATTTGCTTTTCATTTATTAGAAAAACGCGAATGCAACTTCCGCTCTTCAACTGAGATACTCTCACACACACAGACACACACATGTTCACAAATATTTGCAGTACGTGGGCTACACACCTTTCAGGGATCTCCCCCTACATTGCCTCTCCACCTCCTCACCATTAGCACTTGTTATATACCATGTTATGGTTTTAATAATCCACACGATTTTCTCCTCTTTTTTTACTCTCGTCCATCGGTCAGCGTTTATTTAACCAACAACAGGAATTGCCTTTGGGAGGAAAAGTGGGGAAGAGTGAGAGAGGGGTAAAGGCTGAGAGTTCAGGGTGCCAAACGGAAGTAAAAGAAAACCAAATGTCGACAAATTTTATCGGTTTTCACATATTTTCATCGTTGATTTGCAATAAATACAATCCGATACAGGTATTTCGCATAACTTAACCATTTATCGGAAGTAAAACACATTTTTTTGATAAGCCCGTTTGATGCTATTAAAGATTTCTCTGAGATTTTTCACTTGCAGTTTTTGCAAAAAATTTGATTTCTATTGGAAACACAAACAAAACGTCGTTAAAAAGTGCTGTTAAAAAAAAAACCCCCCAAGCCGATCATTCAATAATTTAATTTTCCAATGAAAATATCAACCATCGTGGTGGCTGTTCTGGTTCGACAGCTTTCCTACGTTTTGTAGTCGTCAATTGCCACCAACCATTTTTCGTTGCCTACTTTTCGGATAAATGCATACCTGACAGGTATTACCTGTCGCGTTCAAATGGTTATAATTTTTCTTAAAACACTAAGCTGAGACTTATCTAAGTGTAGTTGGAAAACTTTTTATGGAAAGTTTAATTTTTTTTGTACTCAGCTCAAAGTCTTAGGTTCGTTTTCTCACTGTGTCAATTTGGCCAGTTGAGCCGGAATCAGAGCAGCAGCCAATATTCCGCTCATTTATTGACCATTGACAAACACACACACATACAGAGATAGAGACAAAGAAATTGCGGATACAAGAATGAAGTGATGGCAAGTCATGTGAAATTGCTATAAACGATGAACCAACTCTTTACCTTTAACTGCCCTTTAGCCCCACACACACACGCTCACACAAACATATCTCAAACTTCTTTCCCAATCGCCCACTCGCCCACTCGCTCACTATTGACAGAGTCAAAGGCTTCGGGGAAAAAACAAAAAAGGAAGACAATTGCAGCAGCTACTCTCCCACTTCCATTTTTTGCTATCCTTTGCTTCTCCTGTGTTACTACACGGGGGCTTAGAGGTATAAAGGCACAACAATTGCAGGAGATCGTCAATTTCCTGCTTACACCAACCATCGAGCCAGCAAGCATCGTTTCTTTCTTATACCTCATCTCTATCTCTCTCGTTCTGCTTATGCCCTGCAGGCAACTTGATTACAAAGCAGCAAACGACGAAAAAGCAAAAATCAATAGGAAATGCAGCTAAATATTTTGCAAACTAAAATAATTGCACAAGGCCCAAACGTAGAGGAAACGATTGAAAGAGAAGAAAGTAAGAAAAATCAAATATGAAATTTTCACAAAAAAAAGGAAATAAAGAAAGGAAAATTTCAACTCGTTCAACTTCTACTCTTCATACAATTCTTGTTGGCCAGGGCAAATGATTTATGTAATTAAAATCTGAAATTGAAGCTCCACCAACTGACTGACTATGCAGTGGAAAAACGAGGAGGGAAGGATGGAGATGTAGCTGTAAAAAAGAAGTAAGAAAAGGAACAAGAACAGAAAAGATAGTGCAAGTCAAGATCCAGGTAAACTTTCTTTTTGACTTTTTTCACTTTTTCTCTCTCGGTGTGTGTGTATGAGAAGGTGAAAAAAGTTTTGCCAACTTGTTAAACAATTTTCGTATATATTTTTCGACAAGTTTTTGGCTGTTAAAAATCTTTAAGATACGACAAGTCAGCAAGAAAGAAAGCTAGTTTATGCGTCTGAGTTTTCCTTGGCTTGGGTTGTCTGTCTATGCCAGTAGCAGACGGTAGCCAATCCTGTGAATCCTCAATCCACTTTACCATATACTATATGTATAATATTATACAACTGACTAGCAACTTTGGCCAGACAATTTTTCTGCTTCTTTGCATGTGGCATGACATGGCATGGCATGGTAGGGTGAGGCTGGGTGAGGTACTCTCCAAAAAATAGTCAAAAAGTTACAGCGGGTAAGCATTGGTACTTTTGCTCTCACCTTTTCGGTGTCTTTGGCATATTTTCCTTTTCTCTTCTTTACAATTCCAGCGCCAGGTCCTTGGCTGGCGTTCGTCGTTCCCAAACACGTGCATGGAGATAACAGTACAAAAGCATAAAGTGTTCGCTTAAAGTATAGCGATATCAATAATAAATGGTTGGCCAGACACTCAAACAGTTAGCCAAATAGTCGGCCAGTCAGACAGCCAACTAGCCAGCCTGTTGCCAAGAGGCGAAAGCCAAATACAAAACAAAATAAACGAACAATCTTGCGAAATTGTTCAAATATTTTAATATGGACAGCTTAAAATAAGGTTACACACAGACACACACACAATACATATATTAAGGGCTTTATAGTAAAATAAATTGATAGCTTAAATAGCCCTTTGCTTGTTTTTGGGGCAAATTCCTTTCAATTTTCCTCGTTTTTTAGTAGGCACCTTAAATGGGTCAGTCCTTGCGGAGCATAATCAATATGAATTGCCCTTAAGTATTGAATAAATTAGAACGAAATAAGCCGCTGAAGTGACTGCACAAAAAGTGGCCGAACCACTTTTCAACTGAATAATTGGATCAATAATATTATCAATGACAATGACAAAGTCTGATTTTTGGTTAAAGAAAAAGGTTTTCTTCACTTTGTATGAAAATTAATCATTGAATTTATCAAAAGTGTCAAACGAGCAAACAAACAAAATAAATAAAGCAAATTACAATTTTAAATTTATTTCAACTTAAAAAGTATCCACTAAGCAAAAATATTCGCTAGGACAGAATTACAACAAGATATTCGCATAAAAAGAAAGTTGTTCTTTAGCGAAATCCAAAATAGAGCTCCTTCTCTAGTGGATTGCCTAATTTTGAAACTAATCCCATTTTCTTACAAGATTTAAAGAAATTTTAAGTTAACATTAAATGAAAGACACTCTATAAAAACAAAATGGCATTCCAAGTGAATGTTGTGGTGTCGTGTTTATGTTTTTTTTTTTAAACCTAACTTACTTAACAAGCACACAAAGTGTCAACGAAGTCTGACCAAGACCAGGTACAGGCCAAGTTGGAGAAGAAGCCCATATTGTCGTCGAGGCTAATTCACATTCGGCGAATGTGCAGTACCGCACAAAAGTGTAACAACAGTCACAGAGGGGTAAAAACCTAAGCAAGTGTGATGCTACCTTTTGTCTCGTATTGTATTATGACAGCAACTGCACCTGAAAGTATGCAGTGATTCTCACACTACAACTCGAAGGGCCATCCAACCACCCAACATTCACACCCCCACCCACTCCCTTTCTTCTTGTCGTCCCACAAGTTGGATCTAAAAATTGTAAACAAAAATGAAAACGCAGGACAATGGCTTGGCGAAGCGGCGTGTAGCGGATGTAGCCAGGAGAATAGTGTTGCAACGCTGGGTGCAACGAAGAAACGTTTTGGCATGCCATGTGTTCATTGTCCAAGAGCTGTTCATGCATGGGCACGCATTCTGGCTACGCTCTGCAGTTGGCATATCAACTGGTCGGACATGGTGTAAACACGTTTAATGTTGTTGCCATTGCTGGTTGTGTCTGGTTCTGGCCAATGCTGATGCTGCCGATGTTCTAGTGCTTCCAGTTGCTGTTCTACGGTTGTTGCTACGTTTAATTTAATCTACTAGCCCAGAGAGCTCTTACCTTGACATGGTCTCGCTGTTGCCTGCTGACCCACCCATACCCATCACAATTATTCGTTCTCTCCTTCTTCCCTCTGCGAGAGTGTGTGTGTGTGAGTGAGAATACCGCAAGTCCATTTAACTTAACTTGGGCAGAACAAGCTTCTACTAGCTAGTGTGTCCTAGACCTGGCCCAGGCATCATTCAAAAGCACACGACGATGACGACGACAACGAAGAGCAACAAGGAAAGATGGACAAGTATGCGCATGGGGTGTATGTGCGTCTACCTATCTACCATCCATCCCCCACAAAGCATCGTAATTTGCATGGTCAGCATGCAGTTTTGGGGCTTGCACAGAGTGGCAACTTCTGCCTCTCTGGTCTCTGGTTTAATTGCATGCAGCAGCAGTAGCAAGTATCAAGCTAGCAAGCAATATCAGCATCCCTCTTCCCATCTCTTTTCTCCATCACCACCCATCGCCATCATCATCATCAGTTTTGGGCAACTTCCTCCAAATTGGACATACACTTTGTTAATGCACAGCGATATTTTTCACTTTTCTTAAAGCCTCAACAACAACAACAGACACAATAAGTGGCTATACAGGCAGGCAGAAATATGTTTTACTCGAAGTTTGTGTACTGCTTAACTTAAAGCTAACTAGAATGGTTCAAATGTGAGAAATTTAAGGACTCAAAAATAATAGTTATTCTTATAGTTTGTTTTAGGGCAAATTTTTTTAGTTTCCTTGCAGCTCCTGATAGAGTATTCCTATTCAATAATCATGCCGGAATACATAAAGATTACTTGTACAATATTTTATATCAAATAAAACCCCTGACTTAATTTAACAAAGAAAGAAAACGTCAAAAAAGAAAAAACAATTTATGCCATTTGCCACTGACTTTTCCAATTTTTATCCACTTTACTTTTACTTCTGTCCAGGTGATTATATTGCAAATATCTGGCTGTATATCGTGCTGTGTGTGAAGTGCACGTGTCTCGTATATGAAAAACAAATGCTACAATAAAAGGAGAGAAGACAAAATGTAAAACAAAAAAGAAGGCATATCTTTGTACAGGCAGCAGGGGAACATTGCACAAGTGCCGCGACACGCAAAACATTAAAAGGCCAACTCTTTTTTGCCTCTGCGCGTTGGAGCCCAAATCAGGACCCATGTATATATGTACATATATCGCACACATATACATATATGACAAGCAACTGGCAGGGCAGGAAAAAATCGCAGAAATTGTGTAAAACAAATGGTGCAATGCTATGTTGTCTACATGTATGCAGGTTCTTTTTTAATCTTGTTGTTCCACTCAAATTTTGCATTTTTTTTTAGCATACGAATCATTTGCAAGCGATTTAATTTCAATTGCATGGGCGTTAATCAACGACAACGTAGAAAAAAAATGAGCAAAATCAAAGTGCAGCGAAACCAAGGGCACAAAAAGGCGCTTTTGTTAAATCACAGCAACAAAATAAAAAAACAATACAGAATTATTAATGATGGGCATGGAAAATAGATAAAATAAGAGTTGGCAAATCGAAATTTGAAATTGCCTCCACACAAAAGTATCGACTTTCCGATATGTCGATTCCGATAAATTTGCTCCGATATGTCGATTACTTTGCTCCGATATGTCGATGTATCGATAGCTCAAGTGGAAACTAGCGCCATCTGTTGTCGGTGGTTCGAAGTAACCGGCTCAGTCTCCTTAAAAATAACAATTTTTAATGATAAACAAAATAAAGATTTAATGCGATGTCCAGTCGCAAATCAAATGAATTGGAGGCCAACCCTCAGGCTCCTATCACCCGAAATGGTTTTCTCATGTCCATGTCATGAACTGCTGGGAGCGCCTTCAAAATCCATTTGGCCAGGATTTACAGAACTGCCAGCTTTACAGAATTTTACTCTTAGCCAGCAGCCATATAACAATTTAAAAAGCAAATTCCAAGCACTACGTCCAGCAGGCAGAGGTCTCTTGAATCTCCTCTCTATTTACAATCCCCAATCCCACGAGGGCTACAGCCGAGGAGTGCTTAAATAGCAAATACTTTGTAGAGCCACCACAGGGTAAGAAGTGCAGTCCTTGATCACCTCGGAACTTTCGGACACCACGATTTCGGCTTGGTGTTTTCATAGGGAATATCTTGTTCAGGATGCCAGGCGACTATGGTTTTTCCATTCTTGGTTATCCCAACGGCTTCGACTAGACTTCGACCGCCCACCGGATTAGTATTCACAGCATTTCGTGTCAAATTTGTAGAAAATAAACGAAAACTTAACCGTGCTACTGACATTTTTCCTTGCAGTTGCTCCAAGTGGCCAAATTCAATATCAAATTCAAAATGTGCCAGATTTTTTTTACACATTCACTGGTCTTGCTTCTAATCCAAAAAATCATTTAAAATGTAGTACTCAAACCGAAACAATTTAAAAGCAAATTATATTTTCGACATTAACATTTATCAGAATACTTTTCACTATAAATGTGAGCGGTTCATCTTGATAACTTTTAAGGACTATTACTTATTGACTTTGGTGCATTTTATACCTTTGGATTGTAGTTTACGCATTATATCAAGAGTTTGTTGGTTCTTTACGCCGTTTCTTGCATCCGCTGTGGGTTGACTATTTAACTGGGTATTTCCACGTTTGACCTGAACGCCACAGGCAAACAGCTTGTTAAGGATTTGTTGTGTACCGTCAGAGGGTGGGGATGTTGGGACTACGGCTTTCGGTACCGGTGTAGATGTAGATGTAGATGATGGTGTAAATGTGGCGGCAGTTGAAGATGTGGTGGATTGCTTTGGTATCGTTGAGGCCGCTATGGGTACAACTGTGGGTTTGGCAATTATTGTGGGTGCGGACGAAACTGCTGATATCGAACCTTTTTGTAGCGTTGTTTTTTTAGTAGCTGAAGAGGCAATTTTTTCACTACTGTTAACACGCTGGAGATCTTCCTTGAGATTGGGCACCACAATGACCTGATCTGGATTTCGTTTCGTCTTGCTTGGCTTGGTTGAGCTGGTGGAAAGTTTTGATCGCTTCGGTAGCGGGGGACGATCTGGTGGACTTTTACCCTTGGCTTTGGGTAAATTTTGAATTTCTTTTTTGTCTTCCAGAGCTCGTTGGTGGTTTTTGACTCCATTTTTGTTGGTTTTCTGTTTGATCTGTGGCGGCTCTTCGTCTGTATACCATCGAGGATCCTCCAACTCAGCCTGCCAGTCTATGTCATCCGATATGTTACTTAAACTTATATTTTTTACTGCATCAATGTCGTAGATTAGCAGCTACAGAAAACAAATACTTTGTTTAATGGCAAATGCTTATTAAGGTTGAATCTCACCTCTTGGCGGCCTTTTATTAGTCTTGTCTCTCGGTTAGCCTCATCGTAGCACAGCTGATCTGTGGGCGTTAGAATATGTTTTACTCCAGGACAATTATCCAAATGCTGCTCATAGGTCTCGAATGTAATAAAGTGGCCACTGCAACTCCGGCAGAGCATTATCAGGCGTCGATGCTCATCGTATAGTATATCGCCCAGGCGTACAGCAAGAAGACTTTTCAATTTTCGCCCTCGATTCATTTAATTTCGCAAAAAGAAGGCGCCAAAAATGTATGTTTTGCAAAAGAAACAAATTTTTTGTTGTTGTTATTGGCAAATTCGACAGTGTTTGCCAATGCGTAAAGTGCGAATTTCCGTATCGCGTTAGCCAACACTAAATATATTAAACCGACTCGTAAATGAGCAGATGGTATTTTTCCCCGCGAACGGTCACACTTTGTTATTGTTTTCATATTGCGTTTAGAGCCGCGTGCGGGAAAAAATTTGTGAAAATTAGAAATCGGTACATACGCGGCGCGGTTCAATACGATACCGATTCGATTTCTATATATTTTCTACTTAGTTCCTTACACTAGTCAAACAATTCGCTTATTGTGTTTTTAACCCCAATAAAACGTATTTAGAGGTAAGTGAAGCTGCCCGATTTTTGGCCGCCCAAGGCTTACATAATTTGAAGGCGAAAGAAACAAAACTGTCTTGCAATTGTGAATTGCAAGGTATAATGACATCATCCTTAAAAATTAGGAGGCCGAACTATATTTGTTCTGATTTGTAAACTAATTTTGGGACTGACGATTATGACATTGTAAATGTCAAAGAACCTTAAGGAAATTTCGTCTAATCGAGAAGAAAATTGTTGTCGCTATCTAATTGTAAGCATTAAGTACTATTGATTATTGATAATTCGTCTCTTCTGTTTTAGAAACAATAACTTTGGCCTATATTTGCGTGCTTTATTAAATGAGTTACTTAAGTGGTTTCTAATAACCCAACTGTTGCATATTTGTCATTTGTTTTTTCAATGCAATTGCATAAGTGATTAACAAGACTTTTCTTCGGAACCATTGGGCTAATAAGTAGACATAAAACTGAACCGTTTTAAAAATTAATAGCATTGACATTTGATTCAAAACTTGATTAGCCAATCGAAAACAAGGAATACAATTTTGAAATAAAGTTTAAAAATGATTGAAAAGTATTGGAAAACGTTTCAACTGGCAATTCCAATAATAATAATGTCAATAATATTTATAAAAGAAGCTTTGCTAGCCTACAAACACCGAAAGGTCGCTTGCTACTTTGTTGCTTTTGGAATAATTTCAATAAAAAGCTGATGAACCACTAAGCTTACCCATTAGTACAGATAGTTCCATTAAAAATGAAAAACACAACATTCTATACATTTTCGATTTAAAGTTGTAATTTATATTCAAATTTTAAATTTCCTTTTTTTTTGTTTTTATTTTTAATTTATTACATTATCTATATTGATATATAGACCTGCTTAAAGATTCAACCGATCTAACTTGTTCTAATCCACTTTTTCTTTTTGGGAATAATTCGCTTAACAATCTAATTGAATTCGTTACAATTTCCGTTTCTCTCATTTCGTTTTTGTTGTACGTTTGAAATATATTTATAGACTAAATTGCAATATCGATTTAGTGCAAATTGGTGTACCATTTAAATTAGTGAGTTCTCGTTATGTATTAGACATTTAACTTAAAGCTGCTTATTTTATTTATTTCCATTTTTCCTTTTCGGCAAATCACATGAACATTTACATAGTTAACATGGTGTGTGGGGGGCGGGGGGCTTGTGTGAGAGGGAACAAAAATAATACAGAGACGACGTTTATACGAAGTAAAATCTAAATATATATATATCCAACTCGATATATATGTAGATACAAAACGGTTGATACGCGACAATACTTAAATGCGGCATATATGTTTATTTTAATTACTATTATTATTATTATTCATTTAATATAAACAAATTTGATATAGGCTTGTGAGAACTGCTTAGAACGATGAGAGCGCGGGGGGACATTATTCTAAAGAACGTCGCCTCAGTTGTTTGCGTACTCCCACCAACGCGGCGCTGCTGCGATCTAGCAGTTCGTTCGATAGCCTGGCAAGTAGAGGCAACTCACGCATGGAAACATTTACTGAGGGAAGGGGAGCCAGTTGCTGTTGTAATTTCTTTAAGGGAGTGCCCGTGGGGACAAGTAAGTGCTGCTGCTGTTGATGATGATGATGTCGTGGTGTATGGGGCAAACTTTTCACCATTGGCGCACCCACTGCCTCCGCCTCCATATCTGTGTGACGTTGTAGGGCCTCCGCTCCTAAGGAATCGGGACGTTGTTCTGTTGTTGCTTTTGATTTCCGTTGCTGCTGCCTTTTGGCCACCTCTTTAAGCATCATTAGATGATCCAATTTATCCACAGTGGCCTTTAGTTCATGCTCCCATACATCATTTAGCTGTTGCTGTTGACCATCTCCTCCTTCAATCGGGCGTACAGCCAAGATTTTCACTCTCTGGCGCAATGCTTCCAAATCCGATTCGTCGACAATGCCACGTAATTCACTTGCTCCCGTCTCGTCGTAATCGCAAGCATCTTCATCCTCATCTTCTGTTTCGTTAGCTTGATTGGGCTTACTTGCATCTGTTCCTGCTAGAGCAGCAGCTCCTCCTCCTCCGCCCAATGACATTTGGCTGCCTGCTATGGAGGGATAATCACACTTCTCCAATTCCATTTCAAAATCTGGCAAAGATGGCAAAGCACTAGATGTGGGTGTATTAAGTTCGGCACCCACTCCAGGTTCTCTCATGCCCGGCGGTGGTGGTGGAGAACCACTTAAATCTCCACGTTGCCTATGTATATCCTCACTTATCCTCTCTAGATTACGCAGGGCCCGTGAGTAAGTGCTCTTGGCGGTAGCCACTTGCTGTTGTAGTTCGCCTATGCGATTTTTTTGAGTCTGCAATTGATCCTGACACACTTGTTTCTCCTCGAAATAGGGACGCGACTTGTTGATACTTCTACGGAAACGATCCTCCAGCTGTTGCAGCTTTTGTTCAGCGGTGTGAAAGAGACGTGTGCGTCGTTGATGCTCGGCATGGCAATCAGCTTTCTGGGTTTCGGCATCCATAACCTTTTGAGTGGCATGATTGAGCATCTCTTGCCAGGCATTATCGAATTGCCATTCATGAGAGTTGGACATGAAACGTTGTTCAGCTAAAGCCACAGTCTCCTTGGCTGCGGCATGGATTTCTAAAGGGATATAAAAAAAGATTTAATGGGCACCGGGTTAAGAATTGAATTTGGATATCCTTTTACCATTTGCTCGTTGAAATTTAACTGCTGCCTGTTGGCATTCGATTTGTGCCTCCCGTGCCTTGTCCAATGCCTCGTAATATGGTCGAGCCTTTTCAATGCAGTTACCCAATTTCTTGGAAGAAAGTTTCAAGCGACGTGTCGACTCATTCAACAAGATGCGAAATGTGGAATTTGCCTCCTAAAAACAAGAGAAAAGGGAAAATTAAAGGCCTATAGTAAAATTACCCAAGAGTAACTTTCTCCTTAAAACTCACCTCCAATTCAATTTCCAATTTGTTAATCTCATCCGTTGCGCTATTGAGATTCTCCAATTCAATCTATAAACAATAGAAATTTTATCAATATAATTTACTTTCCTTTTGTAGTAACAATGTCTCAGTCCCAGGCAAAGGAACCCAAATATGATCTAACAAAAATATCTGCACGTGTGGATCGTGTTAAGGTCAGTGGACTGCTGCGCACCCACAATGATTATGTGATGCGAGCAGCCGATGGTCTCTTCAAGGCTGCCAATTTCCAGGAGCTAATGTTGGAGGCCATGTCCGCCAGATCCTATTTACATGAATTGGGAATTTTCAAGGATGTCAGCGTGCATATTGATATAAGTCGAGGTGCTGATGCCACACCGGGACAGGGTTATGAGGTGACGCTTAGTGGCAAGGAATATAGTCGTGTGATGGGTTCAGCTGGCACAGAGATTGGACAAAATGAAGGATCGCTGAGGACCGAGCTGACTATACCAAATTTATTTGGACGTGGCGAGAGCATATCACTGCAGGGCACATACAGCAGCACGAGAGCCAATGATTTGCAATTGAAATTCTGGAAGCCATTCTTTCACACACGTTTTCGCGAAAATCGACCAGAGTAAGTGAAACGAACCGTGGCCCTTGACTTGGACTAACTCCTATTTCGTTACAGAATATCGCTAAGCATATTCCGCCAAACCGATCGCTTCGACATAAGTTCATTTCAGACCACCAATTTGGGTTATGTTGCCGATTTTTCAGTGCATACTATGCTGGGAGTGGATGTAAGTACTTATGATCGATCCCTCTCCTAAGCTCAGCTCCTTCAACTAACTATATTTCCCTTTCAGTTAACCCATTCATTGCAATATGAAAATTCTATACGTGAGTTGAATCTACTCAATAATAAATCGGCTCCGTTTGGAATCAGAGAGCATTGTGGACCCAAATTGGCATCATTGCTGCGCTATTCTGTAGTCTATGACAACCGAGACGGCACGGTCTTTCCAACGCGAGGCATTTTATTGAGATCAACAAATGAATATTGTGGTTTGGGTGGCAATGTGGGCTACGCCAGCAGCACAGTGCATGGTGAGGTTAATGTTCCTCTCATACCTGGAATTGTGGCACAATTTTGTGGCCGCGTGGGCATCATGAAGGAGACAAAGAACACCACACAGCTGCCTATTAGCAATCTATTCTACTGCGGTGGCCCTCTAACTCTGCGAGGCTTTAAATATGGCGGCGCTGGACCAGTTATGGAAGGCACGCCAATCGGTGCTCAGACCTTCTGGTGTACAGGTGCCCATCTCTGGGCCCCATTACCCTTTGCGGGAGTCTTTAAGAGTTTTGCCAACAATTTCAGACTGCATTTCTTTTATAATTTCGGCAATAGCAATAATTTTAGTACAGGTAAGTCAAGCTAACGTTTCCCTTCCCTCGGATTTAGTAACACAATTTTGTTTTCGTTTTTTCAGAAAATATGCGAAGTGCTTTTGGCATGGGTCTGGCCCTCAAATTGGCGGAACGAGCAAGAATCGAACTTAACTATTGCATACCTGTGAAACGACAAAATACCGATAAAATCTCAAATGGCTTTCAATTTGGCATTGGCTATGAGTTTGTCTAATCGAAGAATGGATTTGGGAGAGTTTAGAGTCACAAAAAAGTCCCTACCCCACCACACACAGAGACACGTCTGCCTTAACTAGAACCAAGTCATATTTAATTATTGTTGTTCGTATTTCCCATTCGTCAAATGCATTTGGAAAATTTCCTAAAAAAATTGATTTAAGTAAGCTTAAGAATCGTGTACATAATAAAAGACATTAAAACGAGATTGTTAAACGATCTGAAAAAAAATGCATATGTGGGAAGCGTTTTTACATAGATGATAACTTAGTTGCCAAAAATTGAAAATTAACAAAAAACGACAACACTTTGCTAAAAGAAATGAAAAATTTAGACTAAAATTGAAGTTACTTTTTGTAATGTATCTAATTGTAAATTGTTTGATGCTAATCTTCAGAAACATGTAAAATTGTTTGATCTCTTTGCGTATTATTTATTCAATCCTGTTTTCCAAATTGATTTGCAGAAAACGGAACTAAAATGTTAAACTTTGAAAAGTGTTTACACATTCGCGTAGTAAAACTAACTAATTCTAGTACATACACATATGTACTAAAATAGTTGGATGTAGTTTATAATGTCAAATTAGAGAATAACGCGTAATGAAATCTTTAAACGGCGTATGCTCGCTCCGTGGTGTGAACAAAACCCTATTGCTATAGCCCCGAATGTGGAATCAGAAAAAATGCATTTCGAGCAGCAAATTTCAAAGTAATCCACTGTGGGGCAAAGGCAGCACCCTAGTAAAAATCTCTTCAAACAACACAGAAAATAAATTTCTATTAAAAATTGTCTTTTGCAGTCCCGCCCCGCGCCACGACCGGCATTTGAACTCGTCGGCGGCCGTCGTCGTGGAGAAACAAGACACAGGCATCTCAACGCTCAGCGCCATGCTGACATTATTGAATCAAGCTTACTAAAAGAGCATATGAAAACGGAAACATGAAATGTTAACGAACTATGGAGGGTAGTTTTGTGGCGATCTTTATACATTTTCAAAGAGGGAAACGGAATATATATAATATTTTTCCCACAAAGTTAGAGTATAAAGTTATGCCAGGCCCCTTTGATTCAGGTGATTTTTATTTGTTTTTTTCAGTTTGCTGATATTTCGTTGAACGATTCCCATATGCAAGCATGTTGGATGTTGTTGGTGGGAGGCGTGTCATGTGTATCGGTTCATGGATCGCTAAACAACAGACGGCGGTGATGTTTGGTTGAAAACTTAAACTGGTTTTAATTATAATTTTGTTGTGTATGTGTCCCAGTTAAAACAGTTCTCCACATACAAAGGGCTCGGAGCCCCTCTTCTTGACCATCATCATCTCAAACATGGATTGATTTTAATGCCAAGAGACCACAGAAAAAATATTTAAAACTGGTTTCATGAGGTCTACAGTTTTTTCAAGTAC
The DNA here is from genome assembly GCA_018152135.1 of Drosophila paulistorum. Classification (NCBI taxonomy): domain Eukaryota; kingdom Metazoa; phylum Arthropoda; class Insecta; order Diptera; family Drosophilidae; genus Drosophila; species Drosophila paulistorum. Next base: position 51,669,573 of record JAECXG010000822.1, on the reverse strand, counting down.
CTTTGCATGGGGGAAACCAGTTTCCAGTTGAACTTTCCTGGAATTTAGTGCTTAAGTTTTGGACTTTTAAAAAGGAAGTGGTTTTTGAACAACTTCTCTTTGTGGCAGTTGGCTGTGGCTTTCTTTCCCATTGGCAATTTGCCTAACTGAAATTCATTTTTCGGTTGGCTAATTAAAAGTTTGCCAACTAATTCAAGTGTGGAACATGCAATAGACAGACACAATGTACAGTTAACAGTAAATAACTTGGTAATGATACACCCCCAAACTAAAATAGCAACTACATTAGTAGCTTCCCTCTTCACAGTGTGTGCAATGGCCCTAGACCTATCATTACTGTGGTTACTTTGGCTTCAAAAATCAGTAATCTATCCAGTGCCACTTTGCGTATTTGCATATGCCTGACTCAATTAGTTGCGAGGTTCGTTTAATATTTTTTGCACCTATTGAGAGCTATTGTTTTTTATGAACCTCATCCAGGAGCCTCTACTAGAATATACACCACTCCTAAAGCAGAGGCGGATGTAGGCTCTATATTTGGTGGGAGATCGGGTTTCCCTTGTTAAAATTGACTAATTTCCATATACATACATATAATTTTTACTTTGTATGTAATTAGTTAATGAACATTTTTAAAAATTTGACTTGAAACCTTAATTTTTGAAGCTCACATAATTTGACGTCATATTTTCATTTGTACAAATATATGAATTATAATTATAGACTCCAATTTGCTTGCAAGTTGAGCTTCAAATTAAGTCCCATGGTCTTGAAAAAATTCTATTTATATTTTCTTAATATGGCAATTAATTATTTGCATTAAACTTATGTTGTTAGAACCTAAGAGGAAAGACATTTTCTTGGTTAACATGCTGTGCTTCTTGCCGCAAAATACTAAAGTAAAAAGTCTCCCGGAGTGACAAACTTTGCAATAAACTGGAGGAAAATCCAATGATGATCTCTGGCAGTCGCTCGAAATACGTGAGCACCGGATGTTATAAATGTATATATGTATGTATGTACATACATACATATAAACATACATACATACATATGTACATATTATAAAAGTCCTACTTAGGGCAAAAATATCTTTTGAAAATTGTTGATCGCTGCAAGCTGACGAGTAAATGAGTAAACATTTTTTTTTTTGTATGAAAATTTAACTTTTTTCATGGCTCAGCCAAATTGTTTAAATATTTATGCAATGCTATGCATATTTTACCGCAATGTACATTTTTTTCGAGAATCAAGAAAGATAAGCAAAAATATTTGTTTAAAAAAAAAAAATTAAAGGCGATAAACAATTTGCAGTATATTATTTGGCAAATGAATAAACAACAAAAAGAGAAGAGGTCTCTCTCTTCTTCTTCTATTTCGCTTTTCTCTCTCTATATTGATTGAATCATCAGCCGACATGATGGGGAGGGAGGGGGTCGTTTTGAGGCAAACCATCAGGGTCAAGTCAAGTATCAACCTCAAATGTTAGCAAAACACGCAATGCACAGGTCTTCTTTCTCTTCTCTCTCCTCTTTGCATTCCCACCAAAAAAGTGTATACAAAGTTGAGTCATGTATGTATAAACTAAAAATAGGTAGGACAAATGTGTCCTCTAAACAAGGAGCGTCGTCGTCTACCGAAAGATGCCATTTCAATATATGTTTGTATGTGTGTATACATAAATATATATGCTGGTTAGTTGGGCTTCTATATGGGGCAACAAAGAATCATCATCAGACAAGTAGACGCCCTTTTGATGTAATAATAAAACAATAAGTTTATGATTACATTTGTCAGATGATAATGACGATGTTACCCGCTCTTAGTTGGTGTTCTGGGTTTCAATTTCACCAGAATTACTATGCAATACTACAATACAATTACTATACTTTTAAATACTTGCTTATTAGCTTTAGGCAGCGCTAACAAGCTTAGCTAATTACAAATCTCTTTAAATGGAATCCTTTTCCCATTCGAACAGAGTCGGAATTTAGAACTGAACCACTTCTAAAATGTTTTTCAAACATGTGTATGTACTTTTTAAATAATGATGGGACAAATAAAACTCAGCGGAGAACCACCAAACATTGCAATTCATAACTCATCAATTCATACCCACCCTGTGTATGTGTGTGGGTGTGGCTGTTGCCTGTCCGCACAAGAAAAAGGCCAAAACTAGTTTGACAAACTAAGCTAAAGCCGTAGCTGGTGGCGTGATGACGCTGAGACTCTGACCTGACCTACATGTAACACAACGTGATGGTGGTTGTTGTTAGTCACCTCTTTCCATCCCTTGCCCCACATTTTGTTTTCCATTTGCCCATTTGTAAAAAAGGAAATGCGAACTGTAATGGAAACCTTATTTATTCATCGATTCGCGGGGTTTTTTCCTTGCGTAATTCATCTTGGGGAAGGAGGTTGATGCAGAAAAGGACATTCAACTCGTAACGATTTGCGTCATTAGTAAACTCCTTAGGTAAGCATGTAGCTGAAACCAGAGCAAAATTTACTTCACCATTTTTCCGCTTTTAGTTACATATTATGCGTAACCCATTAAATGAAGTTGAACATTAAAATGAATGTTCATTAATCTTGAAAATGTTATGTAAACCAAATTAAAACAAGATTTTGTAAGGAAATGGATGACATGGGCTCGCCAGAGGAGTGTAAAACTATATTCAAAGAACAACGATTCAATTATTATATATGGAAAGTCTGTCTTTCTGAGTCAGGGTTGAATTGTTTAAACATTCCGTCCTGTGGTACTAACAAATAAAAAAAAAACATTTAATGTCTTGATTTAGATAACCCAGGACACATAATCCATATCAAGACTTTACTTCTCATAACTACCTAAAACCCCTTTAGAAAGTCTATAAAAAAAGAAATAGGGGGAATAATTTACGTCACTGGAACTGTTTGTGATACTTCCTCATCCACGAAATGACCTTCTTTTGGGCGGATCTTGCCCTCAGACACGGACACTTGCTACGTCGTCTACGTCTTATTTATAGATTAAGGAATGAAAAAGCTAAAGGCAAAACAATTGTAGGAAATGTTTTATAAGAATAAGAAAAATGTTGATTTCATTCAACTGTGACTTGCACTTACTTACTGGCCATTTCATTCACCCCTCGTCACCCCTATCTGCTAGCCTTAGTCTCCGTTTGGCAAGCGCAAATTCATCAATCCAATGAGGCAAATGAAATGCATTGCCTCTAGTCGCCAGATGCCTCCATAAACAGTCTTCCCGCCTCTTCGCGGGAGCAAGCGAGAGAGTTAGCATTCATTAAAGCAATTTGAATTAATTGGCATATTGCCATACACAAAATTATTTAAGTGTGCTGTTTTTGCTATCTTATAGTGAATTCGAGAAAGCATTCGATGTCATTTCCTTCTCAATATGTGATAAGCAAATCTTATCTCCCTACAAAAACAACTAATGACTTTTGAGTTTACTTTTGTGAATTGCACGATAACCTTTTCCTATGAAAAAATGTCTATATTTACAACATCTCTCTGTGACAGTTTGCTTTCTCTTAAGATGGCTTAAATAACAATTAACCTTTTGGCATAGAACTAGGTTAACCTAACCAATTGTTATGATGCAAGCAGGTTGAAGGGCCATTAAAACAATTTATATAGTGAAAAACGAAAGTAGGCCAACAAGAAACCGGAACGATTTCGGGTTTAATCATGATTTAAATGATTACTGGTTAGGAAGCGTTGAAATATTGTGTTTTTCATTTGACAGTTTCATGCAAAACGGTTTTATGTTAATTTACAACAACTTGGAGATCGCAATTATAATTTCTAAATGTAATCATAGAGCGACCATTCCCCCTCCTCCATTTAGCTTTGAGTCATCAAACATATCTATAGATATATAGAATCAATTGACTGACACGATATACTGATTCATTTGCTTTATTTGGTGTCAGGTTCTCTCACCTTGCCAGGCATTAATTTGTATTAGTCACTGGACTTGGACTTGCTTGCTTTTGTTTCTTTTGATAAAACTTTCCTTCGCTAATCTAATTATCAAATGGCACAAGGCTGACAGAAGGTGAGAACAAATATAACAAATAATACTCACAGTTATTAAAGATTTAAGTTTATAAACTATTACCACATCTGCGATAAGTTTCGTGACGAAGAAAGTCGCCTAAAAATAACGAAAAATAAATAAAAAACAAAAACTCTCCCACAATGCTTTTTATTTTCCTCACTTTTAAAGACTCGACGAGGCGTGTGGCCATTTTTAAATACCCATTCCAGTCTGCATGAGTATTTTGGGATCGAGTGAATATTTGTGACAGGGTGATTGGAGTCATGGGAAGAGGTGATCTTTATGCCAAATGGCAAATCCTCGGCGGAAAAGTTGCAGCTTTTCAACGGCTCGGGGTACTTGAGTTGACTTTTAACTAGTTTTCTTGTTGTTCCGCCATACAAACAGGGTATCAATAAGTCATCATCATCATAATACTTAATAATACGAAATTACTTTTGTTACTGTTGTTGTTTAAACCAAACAGAGAATGAGAGGGAGAGGGGGAGAGGGCGGGACAAAAAACAACTGTCACTTGACGCAAAAAAACTAAATAGACTTTGCGTTCGTATATCGCATTATTTTAGCTTTGTTTCTTTGCGTTTTGTACGTCATCAAGATACTTTTCTTCTTTTTGTTGTTGTTGATAAGATTCAGCGAAAAGGTAAAACGAAAACCGGACTTTTTTTGCTCTAGCTTGTTCTCATTGATAAAATGTGACGAAGAAACTAAGGAGGAAGTCAAGTATACAACATTTTCGGCGCGATATTATAAATATTTTTAGTCGGCATTGGCATTGGCATTTCATGTTTATTCTCAAATGTTGTTTGGCTGCGTCTTTTCTTTTTCTAACACACATTTTTCGATTAAATCATGTGATTTTTAACGATCGAAAGCGGCATGTGATGTGCCTTTGCCCCTGCCTTTCTCTGGGATCCCCCACTGCGGAGGAGGTGGAGGGAGGAGCGATGAGGGCTGCTTAGATTTGAAAATTTCTCTGTCTATTCTAATAGTTAAGCGCATATAATTAAGCCCAAATGGAATGGAAGTGACTACGTAGAATAAAAATTGTTAATGATTTTGACGTTGATGTAGATATGTACATAACATATCCTTACATTGGCAAAACCTCTTTATAAGCCTTTAAAATGTTAATCCTTCTCTCTAGGAAACTTAAACTGCATATTTTCCTATATTTACCTGATGTCATCACTTGTTGGGAAAGCCAAAACGACCCCACAGAATGCATTGATTCTGGCTGGAACCCCATAATCTTCCTATTTAATGTTTTCATTTTATTGCTTGGGGAAATTCCCGTCTAAAGTTCGTGAGGTTTACTTGAATCTGCGAGAATATGACCAGATGGAAGCGTTAAAGACCGAGTGACTCCCAAATAGTCTAGTCAATTAGCTTTTCAAGTGATCCTCTTTAGAGGTTTAGCATCAAGAACCGGTTACCCTTTGGATAATTGCAAACATTTACCTTACTAATAGTCGAGACTCAATCGAAACACAAGATCTTCTCTTGGTTTGTGCAGATTTAAAGCAGAGATATCTATATGATTTATGACATTTTATTTAATTGTTTGTCAGAGTTTCATAATTTGTTACTTTTCTTTTTGTTGCGTAGCTTAAGATTGAATAAATCTTAATTTATGCAAACTGCGCCACGGGCTATGAACTCAAACTCAACTCGCACATGTCTCTCTCTCTCTCTTTCTCTTGAGAAACAACAAATTCTGTGTGTACGATACAATCAACGCCCCAATGACACCCTGTAGTTACGAACTTACAAGATGCCAAAAAGATGTAAATGAGCAAAATATTGTAAAAAATATCGAATAAATGAATACCAAGATGTAGAGCCAAGATTTTAATTGAATTGCATACATTTATCAATATTTAAATAAAAAGTACGCTTAAAAACTGGCATTTGGGTACTCCAAACTGAATATTATCTACGAAATGAAAGGCAGTGGAAATGCTGAAAATGTTGGCATTTTCGTAATGTGTGCGTTGTGTTTCAACAGTCTCGCGTTGTGTTCTAAATCTACATACTTACATATATAGTATGTATGTACATATATAATTTTAAAGTCTATGCTGTTCTGTTTTTTGTTAACAATTTATTGAGTTCAAAACTCCCTGTTACCTTTTTGTTGACTACTACAGGGTATCGAAAACAACAATATATTGTTGTTTTTTCCATTTTGTTATTGTTATTTGTTGTTGTGTGTTGCGTGTGTGCTTTGGTATTTCCATTTATTAAATTTGTATGCATATGCGACAACAGCCAAGATATTTGAGCTGCAGCACTTTAAGAGGGATTTGGAGGAGGAATACATACATATGTACATACGTGTATATACACATGAACGTGTGTAGAGGGCGACAATAAAAGTAAATTACTTGGAAAACAACAAAAGGAATGAAGAACACTTGACAAGGATATGTCCGTGAAACAGGGAAAATTTCTTAAAGGAAAAAGAAGGCAATTAAACTAACAATATGATTCTTCTTCCTGTTCAGAGGAAAAAAACAAATATTCGCGTTAGCAAGAGAGCAAGTGAGAGAGGGAATAATCGTGCCAAGGTACTACCTGGCACTGTGTGTCCACATGGAAGGGGGGCGGGGGAGACCACCTTGATTCCGCATCTCTTCTTACCTGAATTTGCGGGTCCAGCTCGCTGTCTTCAGTGTTTTTAGTGTTTGACATTTTAGCAGAATTTAGTTGAAAAATAAACCTTTTTCCTTTCTTCGTCGCCTTCGCCTACGCCGTGCCTCAATTAGATTTTCACTTTTGTTGGGTGTAATTTATTGTTGCTGTTGCTTTTCAATTGAAAGCCATTTGCATACATATATGTATGTGTATTTGCTTGCACCACTCTTTAATATTATTATGTAAATTTCACTTTGCAAATTTTGATTGTTTTAAACAATTTCAAGCATTTTTTCTCTGCGTGTTTTTTTAATGCGTTCTGCTATGCCGTAGTGATTAAGAGAACATCGGAGGAAAGAGAGTATGACTACGCATTTACTATTGTCTCTAATTTAATATATAATCAACACCGGACCTTAATTTAATTATGAATCGCATTTCATTTCTTTCTCTTCCTAAAATTATCCTAAATTACGAGACACGAACACGCACCCCAACGACGCGTCCGAGCGAAATTTTCCGAACAAAACAAAAACAAAAAAAATTGCTTCGATAATGTGGATTACGATAGGTGTGCTCCGACAATGTCGACTACGATAGGTTTGCTCCGATAATGTGGATTACGATAGGTTTGCTCCGACAATGTCGACTACGATAGGTTTGCTCCGATAATGTCGATTACGATAGGTTTTCTCCGATAATGTCGATTACGATAGGTTTGTTCCGATATTTTCGATATTATCCATATTTTCAAAATTTGGTATTATATCGATTCAATTTTTCTAGTATCGAAAATATATATCGAAAAACTGGTCACACTTTGCGTTGGCGCGGGCGGGATAAGTTACTTGCTTATTTAATTTCGCAAATATTTTAAATACTTGAAGTTGTTTTATTTTGGGCACTAATCAAACAGCCATCAATTAACCATTTCTTTTAAATTTGTATGAGAATAATCTCATACAAACTGCCATTAAGGCAATAATCTTTAATATTACTTTTTTTTATTAATTAACCATTTTTTTTTTAAGTTTTCGGTAAAAATAACATTGTTGATTAATTTGTACATACAATTGTTATATTTTTTTAGTTTTTGTTAATCATGTCTTAAAATTGAAATTAAATTTGTTAAAAAAAAAAAACATCATTTTCTTCGCTAAAAATAAATTTGTTCGGGTAGTAATTAGTAATAAAATATGAAATATTTTGTTCGTTATAACATTTCATTCATTAAAAATGGTCAATTTCAATTTAATATCAATTTAAAAATAAAAGCAAAATCATAAAAATTTACAGGACATCAAAACGCGTAGTTTTGGCCACATATTCGCTGCAAGACGGCCAGTTATGTTGGCTTGCACACGGACTGACTGCATAAGGTAAGATTGCTAAGATTGGCCTATAAAAAGGGCCCAAGTTTATTAATAAACAATCATTACCAGCCTGCCTATGTTGTACATTTTTCACTATTCTATGTAATATGTATGTTATTGTTAGTAATTGATTATGATTCATTCTTGTGTAGTGTATGTCACACACTGGGACTAGGAATATTTTCATGTTGGGATGATTCATTTTGTTTTTACCTCACTCAGAGGACCCAAATAATTCAAGTTTGTCTAATCAGCAAATCTTCCCATGGCCATAAAAATCAACAATTAACTAATATTTCGGGTATTAGAAATCTGATCTGCCTTCAAGTTTTATGTTATTATTCTTCTCAAACTCGTTCTGTTTATAGATACACACTCAAAAACGACTTTCTTCTGACACAGCGGATCATAATGGCTTATGTGTGAATGGTCGATTATGGGAACCGAATACGCGATCGCCTACGCAAATTAGCTTTTGGACTTAAGAAAAAAATAAACATTAATTTTAACAAAAAAAATGTTGTTTTGCAATGAACCGTCATTTGTTTGCCTTATGACTCATATCGAGCTATTTTCAATCCCATTATAAATCCTGTTACCCAGAGGGAACAATACTCCCAAGAAATGATGCACCAATAATCGTTGCACGTATTCACTTTAATTCAAGCAGAAGAAGAAGACAAAATATGGCCTGAAATTTGTGTTAAGGTCAGGGTGACCAACAATGTTTTATATGAGGCATTTTTCAATATTTTTGCAATAAAACGTTGTTGTTGTTTTTTTCTATAGAAGATGCGTCCAACTGGTTCGACGATGACTCTGCCTGGGACTGGTCTCTCAGCGATCAACTCAACTCATTTGACTTTTGAACATTTTTTCGACTTGTTTCTTGTTGGTTCGTTTGGAAAACGTTTTTATGTGGGCCGCGCTTGCAGTTAACAATTGCATTTATTGAATGTATAAAAGAAACATAAACAAACAGAAAACCAAAAAATTCATTTCAAAAAAATACAAAATTTGTTGCGAAATCATAAACAAATTGCGGGGCATGTTTTTTAACCTTTTCATTTTACACATGCCAAAAAAAAACTTAAAAACGGAAATATTTAGAGGCTGGAGAGACAACAGTAAAGCAGATTTATTTTTGCATAAACGTCTGACAAATCTGTAAAATGTTTGTGAAATTAATGATTATAAACAAATAATAAGAGAAGGCAGGTGAAGGGTCGTTTGCCCCAAAAAGTGGAAGAGAAATGATGCGACAAAATTAAAACCAAGTCGTGTCGATTACGCAGAGCAAATTTAAAGCAGCAGTTAGAGAGGATACCGTGAGTTTAATTAAAATTAAGTTTAGTACTGGTTGAAATGAAATAACTAAAGGTTAAGGTAACGAAAGACTAAATACGGCGACATTATAATATTTTTTATTTTTGCGTTCCCAAAAATTTGTATACCTTTTTCTAGGTTTTTTATATTTTGCACGACTTTGCGGGCACCTCCAATATTGGACATTATCATCATCTGTTGTTATTGTTGTCTTCGTCATAATGATGGTCGTTTCCCAACCCTCAAGCCAGGTTTTAAGCCCTCATCGCTCCCGCTGACTAAGCTGACTCTATTAAAGTAAATAATATATACGGCGTGAATGCTGTCGCTTTTGCCATGCATTGTTGTTGGTTATCTGCCTGCCGCTGACTCTGCTGACTTTGCGTTTTCTGCAGCAGCAGCAGCAGTCGCCTCATCAAAAACTTGGGATGCCATCCAAATCTTCCCCCCTTCGCCTGCTCCCTCACCATCAGTTAACAAAACTTCATGCTGCCATTGTTATAGGTAAAAACCAAATGAAATTTATAAATTTGAAAAAAAAACCAAACCAAACAAAACAAAACTGAAAAAACGTTTGTTTTCGTAATACAATTTTGATTACTTCTTTGACGCCGCCAGCACCCTTCCCCCACAAACATCGTCATCACTATAGAGTGCCCCGCTAGCGCCACTTCTCTAGGCGTTTTGATTTATTGTCTGTGGGCGATCAAATAGCCCAAACTCCATTGCTACTGTAAGACTCATGCCATTCCATCCAAATGATATGTCGTACGTAAGTAGTAGTAGTAGGTACCTCCAGCCACATTCCAAGCATTTGGCAATACCTTTTGTTGTTAATCATCATCATCAACCTAGGAAGCAATGGTCTCGGTCTCGCTGTCAACTAACTCTGTGCTATGGTCATCAAACTCAAATTCAAATACCGGCAGAAATATCTTCAAAGCGGAACTATTGCGATAATTATGGTCCAGAGACATACATACATACATATGTACATACACAACATATTTGAAGGCACGGAGGATGGCTCTGCGGTTGGGACACAGTGGGGAAAAGACAGGGAACCAGAAATGAGTTACCTTAATTAGGTTCCTAGCCCTTTCATTTTAAAGTTATTACAAATAAATTTGTCTATTTGACCTTCTCAAAATGGCCTTTGGCCTAAAAAGAAGCAATGTTTGTGAATCTCCATTTTAGTAATATTTTTTATTAACTTTCACTTCGTTTATTCTATTTATTATTTTAGCCGTAAATTTATATAAAATTTACATTAATTATCACTTACCCTTACAAAGTATATTTAAGTATAATTGTCCATTTAAAAAACATTTAAGCATTTAACATTTATCTAACAAAAATAGCCTTTTGTTTAGATGTGGAGCTGAAGCATTTAAACTGAAATCCACGCAGAGACTTTAAGTTGGACAGTGCCAGACTTTCAGACAGAGGTAAGACAAAATCGAAGTAATCTAGAAAATTAGGCAAAGAGTGACTCAAATAAGGACTTTGGACATGAAGTGGAGCGGTTAACGTGTTTTAAAGCTGGCTTTGATTTTAGAAATGTTAGACATATGTAGGCACCGAGTCAGACAGAAAAACTTTGGACACTTTAACAAATTGTTGGTTAGAAACTCGAAATAAAAAACTAAGCCAAGAGTTAGATAAAGATGACTCAGATTTGGAAAGGAATTTTGACTATCAGAGCTAATGTTGCGACTTGGAAGAAGATTTAGGCTTTGGAAAATCAATGAAATTAGATAAAGTCTACTAAAGGAATAGTTTAACAAATAATCTGCAACTCACTTAAATATACATGTAAAAACTTGAAATTCTGAACATTAGATACAAATGTGATTTGTACTGAGGTGTATACTTTAAGAAAAATAAAAATGTTATCACAAAGGCAAAGAGACACTTTTAACTTCGAGAAACAGAAAACTAGGCCCCCATGTAAAACCTTTTTATTGATTGATTTGATTAATGAACAAATGTAATTATACATAAAGTGGTTTTTATTTTACTAGGCGTTAGGCAATTACCTATACCTTTGGTGATTGACAATATATTTAGCTAAACATTATAGCCGGCGATTTCATCTTGAACTTAAACAGATTCTTATCAGTTGAGTAAACATACAAATGTACAGGAAGCATTAGTCTAGGATATGGTTTCGCTTCACAAGTAACATTTAATAAGATGTTGCACCATTATTGATGAGAACGATGATGTTGATGATCTAATCATTGATTTGCCATTGTCTCAATTGGCCATTAATCTTGAATCAGCACAAGTTCAACGACTTAAAGTCTTGAAATGTATATATATTAAGCTTATGTCAACGCACATCACACAAGATTGAGCACAAGCGATCATAAAACTGACGAGATTAATGAGACTTCTCAGGCGGACAAGTGAAAATGAAAGCAGACCCAAAAGAATGTTAAACTAAAGATCTTAGAACAGGATCTTTAAAGCAGAATAACTTTTTTGACGACATCTTTTCACTAGTAGTAGAATTAAATAAAGTTAAAGTTGTCAAAACAAGGCACAAACTAACAGACTCGATTTCATTCACAATTTGCATAATATATGCAATCGGCATATATCTACCTCTATATAGTGTCTCTTCTGGTCTGTCATTTGACTTTGACTGGGTAGGGGGAAAACGTGTGTAGACGATCTTAATAATTTTAGCCTTTTGTCTTGTAAATAAGCCGAAACAAGAGACATGAGGAGATGAGAAGAGAATTGGGATTGCGGTTCGCGATGACCTTGAAAGGCGTCGGGGAATCTGTCAAAAGGGGGCGGATGGAGGGGTAGAAAATGTGAGAAGGTGCTACAAGTAATTACAATAATTAATTTCACTGTCAGCCGGTGTTTGTTTCCAGTTTCCAGTATGTGAAAATCAGACAATGGAAAATGTTCAATTCAATGTGATCGCAGATCGATTGTTGTTGATAAATTTGAAGTCTGAAATTAGAATGTCGCCTGGCATACGAGACATTCGAGATGGGGAGGGACGACGCAGTGAGAGTGAGAGATGACTCTGTCGCCTTGTGTCTGTGTGTGTGTTTCCTTCATAATTATTAATATACATACATACGATTCTACTCCCAGAAAACGAGGGGCGAACTAAAAGTTATATTAATTTGGAATGGCATGGTATAATATTAAACATAGTTTGCCCCTCAAGTCAGAGTGTCTTAAAGGTAAAAAATTTTAAATCCTAACAGCAACACTGAAAATAGTTGTCCATAATTTAAACATAACACATCATTAGGTAATTTTGGATGTGTTGGGAAAACTGTATGAAAGGATCATGTAAGTAGTTCTTATCTGCTAAAAATTAAACACAAGACAGTTAGTTTCGCTTAGCTCACTGCGATGTTTAGTAGTTAACCTCGTAAGTAAATATATATGCAAGTCTCCAGATTTCAGTCTCAGTCCTCAGGTCTCAGTCGCTGTCTCAGCAGCAGCGGCAGCTGTTGCCTCTGTTCGATCCAAGCTTCAAGCTTACTCCATTTGGTTGCCAAGTTTATTGAAAGCGCAGAATCCGTAAGCTGCGGACGTGTTTAACGCTTGAGCGCATCTCGACATATCGTCACTCCGTCACACATCGTCGTCGTCGTCGTCGTTGTAGTGGCAATTGGCATCAGCATCTCTTTTGCATTTTTCGGTGTGATATTCACTTCGTGATCGTGTCACAAAAATTGATTGAATTTTATGTGTGAAAAAGAAAATAAGAAATCTTACATTATTATTTGGATTTGGCAATAATTTCAAGTTGCTGGGTTTTTGTTTCTTCAATAACGTTATATCGTCGCCCGGTGATCGTCGTTGACTCTGTATCCGTATCGATAATTTGTTATTCTGCCTACGCGCTAATTTAATTCAAACGCGACTTTTTCAGTTGTTTTTTTGGGCAATGCCCATTTTAAAATTGAAATCGTTAATTGCGTGACAAAAACAAAAACACAACACAATAGCAACAACAATACCCACTGGAACATCTACAAATAAAAATTCATTCTCAACTTAATCACATTTAAAAAAAAAATGGAAATCCATTTGAGAATGCAACGCAATAGCTGCAAGTTATTTGCCCTCATCTTGCTGCTATTGAATCTCAATAATCATATGGCATATGGACGGCCTGGTATATAGTATATATAAATATATATATGTATACATGTAGAATATATATACAGGTTTTATTCTAAATTCCTCGACACAAAAATTGAGTAAACATAAACTTTCAGTTATTCTCTCACTTGCGCAAGACTTTAAGTAAATTTAAAGAAAAAAATTTATTCGAAATTGTGTAATGGCATTAAGAATAACCTGTATGGATGTTCTTCATTAAAATCGGGGTTTTCTGTGTTACTTATCTAATCTTAATAGGCATGCGAATATACTTATTGTTAGTGTCTGTCTTTGACTTACAATTTCCCCACTTGCCTATTACTCAACTTTGTCTTTGTAATTATCTTCGAATCAAATATTTTCTATTTGCAAGTGCACCTTGAGGGAAGGTAAATTCCAGTTAGACCAACATATAGCATTTTCGGGTAATGACAAAGGATTTTTGTTGATTTAATTAGAAATTTATGACAATATTGCAATGTAATTGCATTTGAAATCTAAAAACATAAAGAAAATATCATAAACAACTAAAAAAGAAACAAAGTTTACGAAAATACAAAAATTACAAATTTAGGCATAAAGGAACAGAAAAAATAGATTAAAATAAACAAACAAAAATAATTTAAAGGGCTTCAAGTAGAAAAAAACAAGAAAATGAAAAAAAAAAATAGTATATAAAAACATAATAGAACATAAAGGTAAAACAAACAGTAAATGTACATATCGACAGGAATTCAACTAACGACACAAAAGAATCGTAAATATGTCATACAAGTACATAGTTAAATTCAACAATGCTTGAGCAGTAGGAAATCATTAAAAGTTGCCGCAAAAAAGGATTTAAATACATTTTACAACTTGTAAAGCCAATTTTTGATATATGTATTGTCATGCTGCAATTATTTAGGCAAATCTCCAAATGCATAAAATGTTTATTAATTGTTATATGTGACTAATATTGTTTTTTCATTTACATGAATTTCTACTCGCTTTTGCGTCTCTGTTCTATGTCCTTTCTTTTAGCATTTACTAATAAGAATTCCCTTACTACTTTAACTATGAATTGACCCACTTTTTTGGTTGGCTTTTTCCCTGGCGGCATTTTGCTCTAGACACAAATTAGCTGCAAAACATATTGAACTACACCAACACATGTAGTATTTCTTTTCTTTGTGTTTGTTTGTTAAACAATTTATGCCACTTTACCAAATTGGGCAAATATTTCAGCCTAAAGTCAAGTAGCTGAAAATAAATATCATCCAACAGCAGCAGCAGTAACAACTAAAAATATTGTGTTCCCAACGGCAACGCGAAAGCTAATGAAATTCGAGAAGCTGTTGGCCATAAACAGACCTTAACAGAAAAACCAACCTTAAGACAAAACAACAACAAAAACAACAACGAAATATTATGTAAGCTAAACACCCAAAAGGCAGATGACGTGACTTGGCAAGGCTTTCATGTCGATGTCGTCTTCATTTTCATTTCTCTTCCCCTTTGGAAGGGACATCATCGGCGTCATCATCTTGTTCGTCATTGTCGTCCGGAGGCCTCCACTTAAAGGCACGACCTTTGGAACTGCAGATCTTGCACTGTGTCATCGTAATATTTTAGTAGCAGTAACAAACGATATTTCTCTTTTTGGCTTTTATATAAAGTATCTTTTATTTCTTGGTCTATAAATTTTCTGGCACTTCTTTTTTGTGCGTTTGTTGTTATGACAATTTGTGTTGACTTCTTTCGTTGTTAACGCTGATAATATTCTTGTTGCTTCTGAGAAAGATTTAGGTCAAGGAGGGGCCCCACAAAAGAGATTCATTTGTAGAAATCCTAACAAAAAATCATAGCATAAATCTTAAAATTATTTATACTTATTTATCTGTAATATGATTGGGCAGTGATTGTAAATTATAGCCAATCTTCTTACTACCGTTTATCGCTAAGATTAAATGGTGTAAAAGGCTCTAACAAATTGATCAAAGACGCTTTTCTATTTTAAATTATGGACAATTTAGGTGAATAACCCAGATTTTAAAAGTCTTTCGGTCGAAAGAATGTCTTAGTTGAAAAGATTCTTAGATATTTGCATATTTGTACATATTTTATCTTCCCTGATTATGATTCTACAAACACAGAAAGGGCAACTAAATGTCGTCTATTCCACATTTAGCTTTATATTTATGAGTTAATTTGCAAGATTTATGATTTAATTTTAATAAGTTGTGTATAACCTTTGAGTCTTTATGATACCCGTCTATTAGACCATCGTCCTCGTCAACGATAGACAATATATGTATTTTTTCCATTTTTTGCTCTACATTGTGGCCATTTCCCATCAATGGATTTCTATCTTAATGAATTCCATATACGTGATAATTAACAAATTCGCACGGATTTCATCTTTCATATTTTTCAAGCGTGCTTTATTGCCATTTTCTATGATTTATGGATTTGGTTTCAAATTAATATGTGTGGTTGGTGTTAATAATGCTTTGCAAATATCGTTGTAAATATATTTTGTGTGATAGGGTAAAGGCTTACAAATGTTGGCCAACTTTTCAATTGGGCTAACATGAAACTGAAAGTTGGCAAACCTTTTTCAAATGAGATTTCCTCCGTGAGATTATTAGACGAAATCATTAGACATTAAGTAGATATTGGGAAATTTTGTGCGGCAAATCATCAAAAAGCAGCCGCTAATAGAACACAAAATGATGAAGCAATTTAAGAACCTTTTATAGCAACATAATTTATGTTTTTGAAATTGGCAAATTTGATTAAACTTTTTTTTTTTTTTGTCTATCGTTTTATGATACATTGATATGATGTGTGGGTTAGGTGATATTTGAAACAGCTTTGTTAAGTCAAGGCCTTGGATGATACCAAAAATCCATTACAAATTTTTGTTTTGTTTTTAATGCGAAGGCTGATTTAATCACAACAACGACAACTTGTCATAAGCTGGCAACACAATCAACAGAAAAAGTGTGCAAAATTTAATAAGAAGAAAAAATATATGCCATTGTCATTTTTCGGTGGGTGCGCAAATGTCGTGAAGCTGTCAATCAATTAAAAAACACAAAAAAAAACCTTTAATTTATTAAACACAATAAAAAAGAAATAAATAAACAAACAGAAACAAGCAAAACTTAATTGGCGCCTGAACTTGAGAATCAAATAAAGTTGAGTTAAAATCAGTATCTGGTTAGAGGGCGTAGGGAGGGAGAAAAAGGAACTGAATTGTTACTACTAGGAAGCTAGAATTGTAAAATTCATAATCTATCTTTAATGCCAGTTGCAGCTACCCTCTTTTAATAGTCATTTCTATATCTAGGCATGGTCATATCTTGCTATGCAATTCATATTTACGAGTTGCATATGACGTCAAAAAGATGCGAGTTCATGGTCTGATAAGCAAAAGTTCCATCAACTGTCACTAGTGACATTAGTGGAGATATAAATTTAAAACAAATTGGAAACGCATTTAGAATAAAATCAAAATTAAAAACCCAACCCATGAGATAAATAATAAAATGCAAATGAATGGCATAAATAAGTTAGAGATGAATATATAGAAAATACTTGTCTAGAAAATATATGTAGAATTATACATATGTTTAACAGCCGGAACTGACTAAGCAAATCCAAACCGCCTAACGTGATCTTCATCTCTACCTTCTCCCTCAGTCTGTCTTTCTCTTTCTCTCTGTTGCTCTGTCTATCTTACTCAACTTGATTACCTTTTGATTGAGTCACACACACAACAAAATGGGCAAAACCGCATTCTAAAATTCCCCTTCATTTGCGGCAGCATTTAATTCATTAATTTATATATTCGCATATAAATGAATAAATGGCATACAAATTAAAAAAGTAAGATTTTCTTTTACATTTTAGGAATATTAGTGTGAAAAAATGAAATAAATTTTGAATAATTTCGATATTGAAGAAGACTTTTCCTCCGATTGCAAACTTTTAGCAATACTCCCAAAGGAATAGATATTGAAAATTTAATTGTTTGCAGACTATAAATTAATGAATCCTTTTCTACTTCATTTTTCAACCACCAATCTTAATAATATTCTTATTTTATGATAAGTAGTAGTACAAGTATGTTAAATCGAATAGAATTTAAGTTTTTATCTTAAAATGCCAACCAAGTTTTACTTAAATACTATTCCGCTTTAAGCAAGTTTTAAAATTTTACTAATTTTGTTGTAAGGAGAAAAGAAATACGTGGCAAAAAAAAATAATTTCATAAACAAAAATCAGTTTGTTGTAAGGATGCACAACTATTTATTCATATTTTTGTCAATATTACTCGTAGAAATTGTCAATATCTCACAGAGTTAGACTCCCTAATAAAAAAATATAAGAATATATTATTAAATATTAAATCATTTGAAGAAACCCTTCAAATATTCATATTACATGTTAGAAAAACAAAGGAAAGACTTAGGCAACGAACTTGATTTGCTTGCATTTGCAATTTACTTGTATGTATGTCAATTTAACACCTGACTCGAACACACAAGCACACACATACACATCGAAAGAGTCCATCACTTACTAACCTGGCTGACTAACGAAACTAAATTGAATTTTGTTCGTAGTTAGTGTTTAGTCTAAATAACAAACAACCAAATCTAACATTGGAAAAGCGAAAACATTTACAACCACAAAAAGCCATCACCACCGCCACATCAAAGAATGAGCAACATTGGGGGAGACATTAGATATATGGCCCATCTTAGTCAATGTCAATCAATCAGCAACAATGGCAGGCAAATTGCCCAAGAGATGCCAAACAGTCCGCCCCTCAGCAGCCACTTTTTCCCCCTCTTCATTTACTTTTATCTACATACATATGTACATATGTTTGTAACTACTCTTCTTTGCCATCCTTTTCTTCTACCACATTTCATTTTCTCTGCATTTTCATTTACAATTTTGCCTGTTCTACTGTTTCTAACACATTTAACTGATTGCAATTGCTCCATTGCATCTTTTTATTAGAAGCGAAAACTAGACAAAACAACACTGCACCTCCTCCTACCTTCTCTCACAACAGATGTACGGCAATCGCCATTTGCATTAGAATTGCAACCACCTTTGGTCGATACACCAGACCAGACCGCTGACTTCAATGAGCGAGCTGTGGATAGCTATGGCAATCCGATCGATTCCCTTCATCCCATCGATACGCCCGATGGCCGTAAAGTAGTCAGTGCACAGGGTTTACAATTCGAGATACCCACCTATGCATCGGGCATAACAGAGATACGAAAGCCGGCGGATGATTTGCTGCCGCCGCATATTGGTGAGTTCTTCACAGCACAGCATAGAGCGAGAGCAGCGGCGAGTGGAGCAGCAGACGGCGGTGTCAGCAACAATAAGATCACAAAGAACAAGAACAGCAGCAGCAGCACCAAAAACAACAATACAAATACCACTACGAACACAGAAAGCAATCACAAAATAGCCAAAGCAAATGCACCACTCACTCGCACTCGCACCACTAGCATTAGCATTAGTCCAAGCAGCATTGTATCCAATCACATTAAACGCCAAATAACCAACCAAACGCATCTAATAACTAGCACCCCACTACCCCAGCCTAGAAATCAAAAATTTCCCATTGCACCACCAAGTCCTGAGCACGCAGCACCCCCCTTTTCCCTGCTCACATTAAATCCGGTCTTTAGAATTAAACCCAGTCCCAGCGTTATCCCTAAGATGCCTTCAAATCTTTGTCCACTTGAAGCGAAATACTCAACTCAAACACATCCCTCTCAATTAGATGCCATAGCCGTGGATGATACGCCTCGCATGTCCAGCACTTCCGACATCAGCGACATCAGCACCTCCACCACTTATTCGACGAGTTCATATGCACCACCAACACTTGCCATTTCACTAACACCACCACACCAAACCACATCGACTGAAGTGGAAGTGGAACAGGCCCATTTAGTGCCGTTACCAGAGCAGCAGCAGCACCAACAACAACAGCGTCAGGAGAGTGTCCATGCACCACAATTGGCAAGTGGCACTCTACCCGACTATATACGTGAGTTACAGCTGCAAGATGCCAACATTGGTGGACCAGTTGCCTGGACTCCAGCTACCGATGGAGCACAGAAACCACTTAGTGTTATTGCCTGGGATCTCTTGCCGCCATTTGAAACAGAGACCGAGCATGAGACCGAACCACAAATCATAACCGAGCAGCAGCCAAACAAACATGTTCAGGGTATTCAGGATCCCATCACTCATAATATTCAACTAAGCTTGAGTAGTGGAGGAAATGGCCTAAATCCGGTGGAAAAATCACCCATCACAGAGGGTCGCGTTGAAGTGGTAAATGTAGTTGAACGTCAACATACAGAAGGACCACCAAGTGCCCATGGCACCAATGCTCATGTGGGTAGCACCACGCCCAGAAATCCAGGAAGATTCCCACATCGCCAGAGGGGAACAGCTCACTACAGCACCACGAAATTGACCACAACGACAAGAAGGCCAACAACATCAACTACAACTACACGTCGACCAACCACCACTCAAGCACCAAAAAGTACTACTCCCTTGGATCCTGCCTCCATTTATAAGCTAGAGAAGGGTGAAGAGGAATATGCTTATACTTTGCCGCCTTGGCTACAGGAAGTAACAGATACCGATCTCGATGTAGCAGTCACTTTTATAGTGCCGACCGATAATGATCAATATAATCATACGTTGGCCAATGATTTAGAGCCACCATTTGAGCCATTTGTGGATCTAAACAATGTCCAATTGACGGCCCCACCGACTACAGTGGGCACGACGACAACAAGCACAACGCCAAAAACCACTACCACAGCTACGACGACAACATCAACTTCACCTAAACCAGTCACGCATAGCACCATAACTAGCACCACAAGCACAGCAAGACCAAGAACCACACAAAAACCGTCAATTAAACCAATTACAACTACTCTCGCAGCTCCTGAAAAAAAACCAGAAGATGCTGATATAACCAATCCCTTCGATTCGGCAACAATACCAACATGGTTGCGTGACTTTGATTATCCCGATGTTGGACCCGGTGTTCCCTTCAACCCGGATAATTTTAAGGATCCACCAGCTGGACAAGGAATCGGAGTCGGAGTGAGCGGAGGTAGTAAACCGAATGATTTTAAGCCACAAGGTTTCACTGCATCAACAGGAACTTCTGCAAATATCCCAGTCACATCCAAAATAACCACTTCCACACCGAAACCCTTTCCAATCCCAACGACTCCAGCCGTATCCTCTGCTTTTCCATCAAAAGTAACGCTTACGCTTCCAGAACTCAATCAGCAGCAAGGCCCAGGCGATGAGGATACAAATACCGTAGAGCCACCATCGGTGCTCATACCGCCCGTATCCCAGCCAGTGGCCGATGAAACTGTCTCCTCCAGTCTGCCAGTTGATTACAATCCAAGTACAAACTCTATCATCAATTTTGCAGCCCGTTTCGATACAGCAGTAAGCCACCAACCTACTGAACCGCCACGACCAGCGACCGATGAATCCTTCCCACCATTCAATACAGGCAATGGCGACACAAATCACAAAGTGGAGTACACCAAGAGCGATGAGGGCAAAGTCATAAGTACGCCAGTCATTAGTAATCAGCGTAAGGGTAAGCATTAACTCCAACAATAAGCATAATTTGACTATACTTAATACCTCTGGCCTTGCAGAAACTCCTGTTCCAGCAGCTCAGCCATCTGTCAATACGGGCAAATATACTGGAGGATTTGGTGCCCCACCAGGTCTACTCCGGCCCCAGGTAGCCTCCAAACCTGATATTTATGTGGCTGGTGATCAGCATGAGTTTAGCAACAATGTCAAGGGTACTAAGGCTCGTCCCACTTCGAATCCTGGTCGTTATAATGGAGGTTTTGGAGCTCCGTCAGGCGTACTATCGCCCCACTCGTCGGAGCCCCCGAGACCCTTCCAGCCGCAACAGCGTCAACATCAGCCCGAACTGGTTTCCGCTGCTTCCAGTCACTCGACGACATCTCGATTCGGTGGACCACCCGGCATTCTGGTGCCCTTTGACAATGTCCAACGCTCCGAAGGCCAATAATAATAGTCAGAGGAAGAGAGATCATGGGGTAAAAAAATCGACCCACATACTTTAAATTATTTATAATTTTCTTATGTTAATAATTTTATAAGTTGTCATCGTGTCACGATCGTTGTACTTAGTAACAATTTGTAAACGAATTTCACTCAAATAATATTTGTAAAAAATAAAAATCATATACTAAAAGTTCATAAATTTTAAAGGGGAATTCAACGAGTCTTCTATTTTAGGAGAATTGATTTGGTAGGCAAAATTATAATACTTAAAATTATTCTATTAAAAAATTAGTAATATCTGTTAAAATGTTGTTTTTTACCAAAAGAATTTAGTCAGAAAACTGGAAAAGACCCAAAATGGGCAATAACAGACTGCAGATGCGACCATGGGTCTATGAAAATATTTCGATCTAAGAAATAACAGCATTGTTTGCTACCAGGGCAAATGCAATTAAGTTAGCAAAATGAGTTGTGGTTAAACGGCCCAATTAAAAAAAAAATGGATTAGCATATCTCAATAATATTGAAAGGATTATTGCACAATACAATACAATCATCAATAGAATGGACTAATAAAGAATCTATCATATCATTCTGGACTGAAGGCACCACAAAGATTCTGGATGACAATCCAGCATTATTGAATTAATTTATTTTTAAGAAAAACGA
The DNA here is from genome assembly GCA_018152135.1 of Drosophila paulistorum. Classification (NCBI taxonomy): domain Eukaryota; kingdom Metazoa; phylum Arthropoda; class Insecta; order Diptera; family Drosophilidae; genus Drosophila; species Drosophila paulistorum. The sequence goes on along the minus strand of JAECXG010000822.1, from coordinate 51,647,241 downwards.
TACTATACGATCATCTTGTCTTTAACCCTTTTTACTCCCAGAGACTTTCCGCTGTTAGCAACAGGTGAACTAATCGCAATTGCATGCAATTCAAGCCAAACGATTAAAATCAAAGTCAAGCCATTGCTTCTACTACTTCTTTTGGTTTTTTTTTTTTTTTTTTTACTTCATGTGTCAACACAATTGGAATTGTCGTAAACACAATATTTGGCATTTAAGTTTGTCTAATACTAAACTAACCTACATTATTGTTATTTAGGAAGGCGGAGGCCAACTTGAACAAATGCAAATAACATAATTTCTCCACCATTGTGAAATGAAACCGAAACGAAAGGAAGGAAGGAAATAAACTGTGACTTGAGGTCTTGGAAGTCGAGAAGTATTTGGCTTATGAGGGCAGGACAAATAAAATTGTTTTGCCACGCCGCCGCGAAGGTTGGCATATAGAAAATGAGCCAGGAGCACGCAAGGACTCGACATCAAACTTATTTATTTACTCTAAAAACAATACAAGAAAATTAATAGCAATTTGCATGAGTTCATAAATATGTCGAAATTCAGTATACCATACAGACAGATAAATGTAGTCGAAATTTAGTGATACAGGGATAGAGGGTAAAGGTTCTTAACAAGTGAATGGCAAATGAGTTTTGCCAAGGAAGCGCTTCATTTTGGGCTCTTTTTGTGGCCAGGTTTTGACGTATTTATTGCCTAGAGAATATAGGAGAGAAAGAGTTTTAGGGAGCTTATCATTTAAGTTTTTAATTGACTTTGTTGCCAAGGTTTGTGTTGTTGATGACGAAACTCATTAAAGTAAATTTTTGGGAAGGCAGATTTGTCGATTCATTACGCAGCCAACATGTGTGTGACTTTGGGAATTTCCCACCCATTAAAGTTCGTTGGCATAACCAACTGAATGTATGATTTTTTAACGATTTCAATTAAGTGTGTGCAAATGAGGATATAGACAGGAGACAAATATATAGTTGCCCTATAGATAAAGGGCTTGTATGATATCAGACAATTTATTTATGGGGGTTAGTGTAATGGAAGTTTATTGAAGTTTATTGAAAGTTGTCAGCGCATGCTAAATAACTTACTTACCCAAACCAGAGAAGGCACTTTCAAAAATATTTACCTAGGAGCAACTTCTCTTTCCCCCAAGACAAAAGCCACAGAAACACAAACTTTCTAGCCACAACAAGCACAACAACAATAACTCAAAAAGGACCCTACCAAAAAGGTAGATGCAAAAGAAGGCAAAACAAATTTAGTTGGCAAATGTCGAGCGTGGCAAACAGACGTTCCAAGGATATTGCGGAATATTACACACCTAGATAAAGTAATCGGAGTGCCATATGAGAAACTATTGATAAATTTTCACAAGACTTATTATGTGATGTTAAATAACCAATGAATTATTTTAAAGCTTCTAATTAAATTGTGAATCAAAACAATTAAAAGAACACACAATAGTGAAATGCCGCGTAAGAAACCAAAAGTTGATTCTATTGAGGAAATTGAGACAAGCATTAAATTGCTTTGCGATCAGTCCAATAATCATATGAAAGTTAGGGCCTACGATAAAGCTTTATTTGGCTATAATCAGGTAAGCATAGAATTGATTACGTTAGCAATTTAAAGATTGGTTTCAAATTTTAGCGGTCTAGACTCTAGAACATATCTTTAAAATTAACGTAAGAGGGCGCGTTTAAAAGCTTGCTAAGCTTTTAAAGCTCGAGAATTGTGGGAGGCTCCAAATGTGTGGGAGAGATAAAGTTTAGAATATTGGGCATAATAATGGTAACATTTGAATTTAAGGGCGCCAATTTTTCATGTTATTCAGAGAATTGACAAATAAATGAAACATATATGTACATATCTAACAGTAAATTAAAACAAAAGATGTCCTTCTGACACCGTCTTCAGTTTTTAAATAATTTGCCTTCCACTTACTTTTACTTTATATTATGAAAGCCCTTTTTAATTTTCTCCTTTTAATATTTTATTTCTTTGAATAATGGAACACCAAGAATTTAAATTAATAATTTAGCAATGTTTGTAAAAAAAATCAGGATATAGCTACCAAGGCATTCAGTTTATTAAATTTGAATTATCGTGTTGTCTATTATTATTATAAAGGTTAACATTCAACAACCTTGTTTTACCATTGCTCTTTCCTGGAATAGTTGAATAACATTTAGGTACCATAAAATTACCTTAAGTGGTTAATAAAGCTACATATTTAGTAAACTTTCGTAAACACTGCATTTTTTTATTGAATGCTCTTGTGAATTAAGTGGTGAGGATGCTTCAAAAGAGATGGTCCTGTGTTGGTCCTTTTCATAAAACCTAAGTAATGTATTAAGTAAAATATGTCATAATAAATTAACGGGATATTAATAGTACTCGTCTTCGATTTGAATTAAACAAATTAGGACTACTACATATGTATCTTATTAATGAAAGACTACAAGAATTATAAAAATTCCATTAAATTCATTTTGAATAAATCCCTAATAATTCAATAATGAATGATTCCAAAGGATTGTATCAATCGTAGCGAGTTAATTGCCACCAATTCCGATATTTGGCATGTTGAATTTCCCCATAAACCATTTGCCAACCTTTCGAATCCTATTTACTATCGATTGCAATTCCATTAAAGGCGCAAATTTGGGTCTCCTGGGTAACAGAGTTCATCAGGCCAATCAATTATTTGCTTGTTTGCAGCTGTCACAGAGGTGTGAAATTTTCACACAAACGTTTATTCGGGTATCCTGAATCCTTTGTAAGCGCGAAAACGAGTCTGAAATGTCTAATAGCGTCTTGAATACCATTCTGGCTGTGGATAAGGAGCAGGAGTTACTCCAAAGTTTCACACGGACAGGAGCGAATGCCGAGGAGGAATTATTAGAGGAAGCGAACAAGAGGTCAAAAGGTCGTGGGGGTCGTCGCAGTTCCTATAAGCCACCCATTTGGGATCGCCGGGACTCTTATGGCGTTGCTGGACGCAAATCCTCCGGTGATCGTGGTGGTGGACGTGGTGGCAAAAATGCCGATGGGGATGGCACCGACTTGGCTGGAACAAAGCGTGGCAATCGCATTGAAGCCGAACTGAGGGCGGCACGGAAGCGTATCGAGGAACAGATCCTTAAGAAGAAAAAGCCAAAGGAAAATTTTGTTGACTTCTATACGGACAAGGATCGAGCGGCTGCAGTCAGTGCGGGGGCATTTGATATAAAGCAAAGTTTGCAAATTAAGCAGAAGCAGGATCGCAATGAGGCTCTGCTTATACCCGATGAGGCGGATCTTAGTTCGGTGATTGCATTGGGTCTGAAAGAGATTAAAAATGCCAATCCCGAGAATGCCATCCATTTCTTTTGCAAGGTTTATCTTCTACTTTTATTGGGAATTCTTTTAATCTTAACTCTTTTGCTTTTTTTCTTTGCAGGCTCTGGAACTAAACAGCACGGATATAAATGCTTTGATATCACGGAGTAAATGTTATTTGCTTTTGGGTGAATCAGCCAAGGCTCTGCAGGATGCCGAGACCGCGTTGGCTGAGGATAAGAACAACATACGTGCCATTTACCAAAAGGCCGAATCTCTTTACTATCTCGGTCAATTCGAACAAAGTCTCATGTTCTTTCATCGCGGCCTGCGTGCTCGTCCCGAATTAGCTTCGTTTCGCCTAGGCGTACAAAAGACTCAAGAAGCCATAGAGAATACAATTGGAGCCAAGACCAAAGCCACTGCGGCTCCACCCAAGAGTAGCAGAAATCGCAAATCCGATGAGGAAACTCCCAAATCCCAAGGAGCAACAACGCAACCAACCCTGCGAAAGCCCACCAAAGCGGACCTAGAGCGTAGAAATGCACGCAAATTGCTGGGAGAATTGTGTGTGGATAAGGAATATTTGGAGAAGCTACTGCTTCATCCAGATCTAGTGCGTGCCGACACGAACACAGAGAATATATCAACCTTTGCCAAGGAGGCAGTTGCCTTTCTTAATAAACGTCAAGAGTTTTGGCGTCAGCAAAGACCTTGCACCGCTTTGCCAAATCACAAGAATCTACCCAATGATGCACTACCCAAGTGGTTTTAACTCAATTCCATTGCTTAGTTACATGTACTCGTTAGTTAATACACAATTTAATCAACTAAAAACATTTTTTGTTTTTTTTTTCTTTTGAATGCAACAGAGATACAATATAGTGTATAGCCTTTCGTTTTTTGTTTTGTAGTTTGTGAAAGGTTTTAGTTTTGTTTATGCTATTTGTTGAAACAAAGTTCTAATAACTTTACAATAACAATTAATATATGGAATATTATTTTATATATATGTATTATATATATACTTCTTTAGGTAGCAGTTAGTGAGTGAGTTGTTGAACAATTGATACTCAATCTTTTGTGTTTAACATATTTTGTTTTTAAGTATTTTCTTTTTTATTTCATAATTTGACTAGTACGGCTATAATTCTGTTAGACATACGATATTGTGTATGATTTTTTATATATATATATATATAGTATTGTTTTTGTAGTTTGTTCATTTTGCTCATAGTCGGTGACAATTTTGGTTTTTTTGTTTTGGGGTTATCAGTAAACAGAAAATAATGATATATCATTGATATACAACTATATAGAATGTTTCACAAAATTTAAACGTAAATAATTAAATATATATTCATGTTTAGATTGAGCTTATTGCATTTTGGTTGGTTTAAACATTAACATTACAGCGCAGCAGCAACAAATGGAATGCATTTGGATAAATAATTTCCTCACCCTTTTAGTTTGGGGTCAACTGAAAGAAAATATTGGACAAAATTAGTTCAGATTCGATTCTGTCTGATCGATTTAATTACTTTATCTAGTTGTTGGTAGGTCGCGAAGGTAAAGGTGGAGCATTGCCGCTTCTATTTGGTATCGGTGGCGGACCGCGTCGATTTGGTAATGGGGGCGGAGGTCCCATTGGCCGACGAGGACTGTCCAGCGGGACAACGGGCGGTAGTGGTGGAGGTGCACCTGCTGGTGGTGGATGACATGGAGCTGCTACATCCTCTTGGATCTCTTCATAGATATTGCTGGCAGTCTCGTAAGCCGTATCGGCGGCCAATTGCCGTGTTGGCGTGCTAATGGGCGTGGCCGTTTTACTTGTCATTTGACGTGGTGGTGTGGGAGGTCCCGATAGTGCAGCTCCAGTTGTTGGCGATGCTTTGCCAGATGATGAGGTTGAGGTCGAACTGCTTATGGAATTAACCATTTCCGTTGGCGATTGCGACTGCACGTGCACCTGCACGGGCTGAAGTGGAGCCTGCATTAGAGGCTGCGGGGGACGACTCGGTCCCGCGGCTTTGGGCACAATGCTGATAACTCCAGCATGAGGCATATGACGTGGCGAGTTTTTCGGCGACATAGGCATGGGCGGACGAGCCGGTGGTCGTGTTGGCGGTTGCTTTGGACGCTGCGGCACCTCCGGAGTCATTTGACTCAACAACTGGGCCTGCTCCACAGGATTCGCACATAATGGTATGGTATTGGTGGTACACAGATCAATTTCATTGTCCACTAAATGCTGCCAATCGACAGATTTCAGTTCAAAGACCAGCTCCAAACCGCAGACTTGAGTGCTCCGCTTGGAGGCAGCATTTAGAGCAGATTCACCATCCCGGAAAGTTACCCACATAGTGTCCTCCACATACCGTACGAGTGTGACTTCACCCATTTTGGATAATTCGGCTATGAGGGCGGACATGACATTCTCATCATAGATGGTTGGACCATCTTCATCCTCATTTGCGGACGATGTTTCCTGAACATGTACCACAATAGTGGAATCTGGTGGCCCCAAATCTCTAATGACTTGCTCGAAAACCAAGCGACGGCGCTGCTGATCAATTTCCATAATCTCTGCATCAATAATGGCTATAACTGGACGATGATCGCTCTGCTTAAGCTCCGAGCGTCCATAGTGAATGAGTTTGCCGGGATTCCAGGCAGCTCCAAAGTCACCCTCAGCCAAAGCTTTGCGTCTTCGCCATAGCACACGATCTGTCCAGGCCGGAGCTCGCTGTTTCTCCGATGTGTCATAGTCATCGCTAAATAGATCATATTTATAAGTAGGATCAAAGCTAATCTCCCCCTCGAGAAACTCTCCAAATACATTGCCGGCCTCCTGCTCCTTGCGTAGTTGATCAAATTCTAGAACTGTCGGTAAATCACCATTTTTGACGCATTCCTTTAACTCATCCTTATCCATGTCGATGCGATAGTTGAAATCACCACACCAAAAGACCCAATCATGTGACTTTAGGGACCTGCCCATGGGAAAAGCCAGCTTTCTGGTGATCTCGGCATAATCAGCATTCCTTTCGGCCACCTGACTCTGACCCGCTGCAAAATGGGCGCACACAAAACACATCGAAGTTCCATGTAGAACGAATCTTATGGCGCAGGCGCCCTTATTTCCTGTAGCTCCCCCCAATCCTGTCTTTACACAATCAATGGCAACGTCTCGAATGTGCGGGGCATGCTCTGGACGTATATAGATGTACAGACAGACACCAACCAATTGCTGATACGTTAGCAGGACATAATCATTATCCCTGGAGATTGTCTTCTGTAGCTCTTCGGCCCAAAGCTTTGCATTATCTGTGCTGGCTGCCATTATATTCGAGGCATTCAAATCGACTATTTCCTCAAAGCCAATAGCATAGATATCTACAGGATGATCTACATGCTCTGAAGGGTTGTTAACATCCACTAGAGCTTTGGAACGAGCTTGTGCATGGCAATCCAGTAGCCAGTCTGCCAAAGAATCCTTGAATACAATACTTCGGAAATGCTTGCCGCCATTCACATTATACGTGCCCACAGCTACACGGGCCAGACGTGGATGGACATACTCTGTGTAGCGTTTGCATAGCTCTCTCAGCACTGTCGTCGGGGCATGAAGCATATTTGATGGCAGCAATATTCTAGCGCGATCTGCCAGCTCGGAACTTAGGGTAGAACCAACTAATAGGACATCAATGGCTTCCTGTAAGAGGATTAGCTTGTTCTTTTAAATTATTTTCAGTAACATTGATATTCTACCTGTTTTGAGTTGTCCAGTAGATTGTTTTGAATGGTCCTGGCAGCCGATCGTGCTCCATCCATTAACTTCGAGCCCCCTTGAATGGCCCCAGTGCCGGCATATATCTTACTTACCTCATTTCCATTATTGATCCACATTTGACGAAAGATTTCCTCAAACCGTGACACATTTTGCTGCTTTCCACCCAGCTTTAAGCTCTCCAATTGCAAATTCAGGACATCCAGACCCAAATAGGTCTGCACACAATTCGTGCGATCCAGACAATCCAAGCAATTAGTGCGCACCACACCAAACTGCTCCTTAAGGACCTGCCCATTGGAGGCATAGAAGACACCATAGTTGGCCCCACAGGCGACTATCCGTTCCTTGAGTTTCGAGAGGGCCGAGAAATTGCCACCTCGACACTCCTGATGATAATCAAATATGATATGCGGCACATCCTTGTGGGCAGACATGCCATGATGACGCTGAAATTCATTGCTCAGCATGGCCTCACCCTCTTTGCTGCCAATGAGAGAGCTGCCCAAGAGATTCACTATAGTCTGATAGCCATAACGTTGCCTCATCATGCTCATGTGACGATCAAAAGCAGCGGCCGACGTCTCGAAGCCACGCGACAATTTCACTTTGTGCGAACCGACTTGAACTCCCGGCTGTTCCCAGAAGAGAGGTACAGAGCCTCTGGTCTGTACATAACTTGTGACATCGCCATCCACATAGATTACTTGCTCGGTTTCTACAAAATTGGCCACATAACCCTCATCGTTGGTTCCCCGTACATTAAACCGTGTACCAGCACGCTCACAACTCAACCTTGAGATGATGGCCGCCCTGGCCTGTTTGGCTCCTATATACACAGTGCGCACTTCGACCGAGCCACACATTGCCTGCAGCAGCCAACTCTGGCAGTCGATGCCAAAGCGCATTAGATGAATATGCATCATACGATTCCAAAAGAATCGGTTGTCCGTCTCCGAGGATCGTTGCCTTCGTTGGGCACAAAGGGTTATATCAAATTTACTTGAAGCTCCACCACCAACCTGGGCACTGGCACTCACATTGGTGTGGGCAAAGTAAAAGGTGCCAGAATTGAGCAACTTTCGCACTTCACTGATCTTATCCTCATTAGGAGCGGCATTCTGTAGTGAAACAAATGTTGTTTGCGTAATCCGAAAGATTTCCACATCGCCAATTTTCCCCATGGACACACAACCCGTGACCAGGACAAGAAACAGAACCGTACTCTCTCCGGCATTTAATTGAAGGGCACCCAAACATCCATAGGCATCGCAAACTTTTGTATACAGTTTCTTAATCACATCCGATTCCTGTTGGGTGAGTAAGGCCACAGCATGTGATTCAAAGAGAATGCTATCGCTCTTATTGCGGTGCTCCAGGAGGACACTGTGCGGAGAGGGAGCTATGGATTTCTCCAGCACACGAATCACTTTGGACATGGCCATAGCTGGAAACTGTTTACTCCGTCTATAACTTTTCTAAAACATCTGCAAAAGAAAATATTTTGGTAAAAATCTTTTGCAAAATTGTGGGCGTCTTTAATGTGTTTGCGTGTGTGTGTAAGTCTTTGTGTATGCGTGACTGGGGCACAGTGAGTCAAGACATTATCAGCACATTCTCTTTATTTACTCTAAGAATTCATTAATCTGTTATGTTTATATTTTCTCTCATCTAATTCCAACAAATACTTTTTTTGTCAGGGTGTTCTGTTCCCGTACTTTATTGATCCACTGTGTGTATATGTGTGTGCATGGGGGTCTGTTAAAAATCAATAGCAATTGCTACAATATTATGAAACATAAACAAAACAAAGAAATGCTTATACAACGCACCAAACGTACTGCTCTCTCGAGATTAGGCTAATCTATATTATATGCATTTGCGTAAAAAATTACACACAATCCGTTAGCTCTAGAGCAAAAACAAATTGCACTTACTTTTTTGTTTTTAATACTACTCGCTCTTTTGGTTCTCGCCCAGCTGGCCACTCGTTGAATGAATTGTGTCCATACAGTGCTGCGTATTTATTCATGTTCCCCCTTTTATGTATATTAAGAATTTATCAAATTTTAAACAAGCCTAGTCCAAATAGCGGAAGACAATCAATTTAAAAAGATTTTACTTTCCATGTTACTTATATTGTGTCAAATTGGTTAATAATTTATCGGTAGTGGAAAATTGCCGCGGAAAGAGTCCTAAGGTCTGCGTAAAAAGTGCTAAGGTCCGAGCCGGAAGTGCTAAGTTTGGCTGGGCGCCACATTTCAAATCGTTAAACCTGATAAAAACCAAAATTGGTTTTTTGGATTTTTATTCAAATAAATCGGTAAAAATATTGCACTAATGAAATGTGCCAGCCATTTTTAAAGATTTCAAATAAGTTTAATTTTAATGCCAAAGTGACCTGCAAACTTGAAGCGAGTAATACTCTTCTTATTATGACTGTAGAGAATTACATCGGATGACTCTATCATACAGCTCTCTTGGGAACGATCGGTCGAAAACAGTGACTTTTAACAATAACTGCGTTATTTTTGACGCGATTGCTTTTAAACATTTTTCAGTTTAATATATCTGTGAATGGCTCTACCAAATTTGATCTACACCCATTGTAACTTGATATTATCTATGCAAGCAAGTGATATCTTAATGCCGATTCGAATGCCAAATATGTCTTGATAAGAGCCCAGGGGCCAGGGTTCATTAAATGGGCAGTCATTTTGTTCCGACTCAAATAGATGGAAACATTTTCGTTTTAAGATGGCAATGGTAATGCTGCTCTGGCTGCTACTGTCCGTCTCACGTGTCTATTAGTTTGTACGCCATCGAAATTTCCGTACATTTCGATTAGATAATTCATAAAATGTTTGTTGATTGCAATAGACCTCAACGCGGACGCCATTTTGTATTGGGGCACTCAAAATCGTTTATAGACAACCGATCGATGGTAAATCACAGTTACAAAAAAAGAAACAAAAAGTTATATGTATATAAAGCGACAAATAGAAATAAACGGACGGTTTGCTAGTTGCAAATGACTCATGAACTCATTCATGTACTTGTCTCTCTTATCGGGAGAATAAATAAATACACATGTCTACATACATATGTATGTACACATCTCTCGTGATATAGAAACATGAATAACAACAATTGTGAGCTTTTTATGTTGGTCATATGTTATCTTAAGTTTTGTTTATTTTTATATATTTTAAGCCTTAGATCTTATAAACTAAAACTTAGCCCAAATTTCGAATTAAATTGAAATTTGATTAGATTTTATTACATTTATATCGATTTTTGTATATGGTAGTATTAGAATATTTGCTGCTATACCATATACATATATAGAATTATATAATAGAATATAATTAAGTAAACTTATAGGAATACAAGTAAGAACACTGATTGTGATAGAAAAGCAATCTAGAAGCAGATTGGAATCGCCGAATTGTAAATAAAACCTGTTCTTCTGCATAGATTTTCTATGAATTGGGTTAGGTCCAGAAAGTGGGATGTCCTTTTTGGACATACTATACCCGTATGTACGTATGTTTGCGTGTATTAGATATTTAGCACGAAAAACAAGACTAAAAAGTTTAGCGCACCTTCTGTACTTGGGATTAGACTTTACACACACAGAGAGAAACAAGTACATTTTGTTGTTTTGTTTATTTATTTAGCTGACCCCAAGTATTAAAGAATTTCTATTACTTTGCTGACTCACATTAAAGAATTTCCCGAGCAATTGTTATTAGAACATCAAGTAATGAGCCTGACTCATTGTTTGGCCCAAACGATGTGATAACAGAAGGATTAATAATCATAACGAATGACATGAACAAATAACAATTAAATAGGGGTAGACGAGTATAATTAATCAATTTGAATCGCTTAGGTTTTGCTTGATCATTTAAATTGGATTTATTCGATGGCATTTCAATGTTTTTTTTTTCTGTTTTTCTCAAAGCTTATATACAAAAATTCAAAAATAATAAGTTTAGCTAAAAATTAGAATAAGGCTTATCAAACAAAACAATAAATAAAGCAAATGTGTGGCCAAATAAAAAACAGACAACAACAAAATTATATCAAACGCTTCGAGTAGTGTATAATCTCAAATTCAATGAATTATAAAGGACCCGGCGTATTAAGTTTTAACTGTTAAATTAAATTAGATTTAAGCCAAAAATCATTTTTCTGTACAAATGAAAACAATTCAAAAGAATTTCCTTAAAAAAGTCCTCTTTCTATAATTGTTTTATCTAATTCAAACAAAGCTCAACAGATTTAACAACTTTGCAAAGAATTTCTTTTAGACTACTTAATGATAAAATAGTTTAATTAATTGCATAAATGTACAATTAGGTGTCGTCGAAAATTACTTTAGTTTTCTTTCGAATAAGTTTTGTATGAAGATATGCGTTCAAACTATTGGATATTTACAAGCTACTTAAACTAACTAGTTGCTTCTCATATCTTGCTGTCTGACTTGGGAGTGTGTGTTTGTGTGTGTTATACATGTTGTATAGCCTAATGAAATTTACAAAACTTTTATAAGCCTAAAATAATGTACATAGTTTTCTATATAGTGACTAAGGGTTTTAGCTAATAATACTAACACATTTTCCCCATATTTCTTAGTTAGTTGCTCTCCAAGTTCTTTCAAGTCTGATGAGTTACAAGTACAAAAAACTAGAAGCAATTTAACTACAACTACAACTAGTTGCTGCTACGATACAAGTAAGCGATGCTTTGACGTAGTTGTCGTTAAGTCGTTGGCCAAAATTTCCTCGGATAACGTGGGTGCTGGTTGCATTTGCGTCACCAATAGCGATGACAACGATGACGAGGGTGGAGCAGCAGTCTGTCCCATTTGTGGGTTCAGCTCATAGGCAATGCCGCCCCAATGTAGTTTAAAGGTGCGGGTACGCCAACGTATCGATGGATTCCAAAGAGCACATAGAAATAGATAAGGACCAGTTAGCTCGCGAAAGAGCCATCCAATAACAAATTCAAATTTATGGAATGGCATCGAGCCATGCTGGACAATGGAAAGTAGCAGCCAATCTGATAGAAACCAGCAGAGTATATGGACCAGAAAGAATACCAATGGATCCCAACTAAACAATAGAGAGGCCGACCAGGCAGCCAGTGCGCCCAAGATCATGCATTCGGAGAGGGGTTCCAGTAGAATGGTAGTAGGTACCATGGCCACTCTTAGCTTGGCCCAACGGATAAGACGTTGCTGAAAACTGCCAATGTCACAGAGTCCACTGTTTTGCAGTGCTGGCTGATTCGAGATGCGCATCTTCCATCCAAGATCTGTGATTCCTTTGGCAATGAAGAAATCCTCGGCCAAATAGCAGCCAAACGTTTTGAGGCCTCCCAGTTGATCTATCACAGATTTTCTCAACAGACAGGACATGCCCGTGTGGCAATTGATCCCAAGAACATCGGCACTTAGATAGATTCTGCTCTGTACTGTGCCAAAGAACACTTTCTCAAAGGTGGCCGCAAAACCATCTCGGTCACAGGTAAATGGCATTTGATGGACCAGAGCATGTTTCTCCGACATATTTCGCACCATGTCCAGGAGCGTGTCGTTTTTCATTTTGATCCCACTGTCGGAGATCATGAAAAATTCATACTTCGCTGCGATATAGGCAGGATGTATATTATTGATCTTAGGATTCACGCCCACATTCGAACCGCCGACAAAGAGTTTGGCATCCATTCGTGGATATTTCTCGAGTAATCCTTCAACTAACTTAATAGCGGGATCCTCTTTATCCTCCACACAAAAGAGCAGCTCATACACTGGGTAGTCCATGGTAAAGAATGTCTCCAGATTATGCTGCAAATTCGGATCCACGCCCATTAGCGGTTTCAGTATGGATACACCCGGCAGTGGTGACGATTCTGTTGGAAGCTTGCATGATTTCTTATGCAGCTTAAATTTCCCATAGCAAATTGCTATCAAATGGACCATCCAAGTGCCAAACCAGAAAATCATAAAAATCCATGCGAAGCCATACAGTGGGGCGGGTAAATGTGACATTGTTTGTGTGCGTGTGTTTAAGCGTGTGTGTCTTTGTGTGTGTGGGGGTGGTGTTTGGGTGGTTCGAGGCGTTGCTTCAAATGTGGTTTTAATCTCGTACTGAATTCAGTCGGTTTGCATTTGTCTGCGGTCTATCTAGATTCTTCTTTAATTTGCTTTTCAGTCTGCTGCTGCTATTGATAATAATCCAAAACTAAAAATTCCCTTTGTTGTTTTTGTTGCAATTGTCGTTGAGTCAGAGACTTGTCTGCACATGCCGTCGTCTTTTATGCTTGTTCTCGGTTGCTTGCTGATTAAATAGGCGTTGCTTTTCCGCGTTTCGTTTTCTTCGCACATATCAGTTTCTCGGATTAATTAACATTTTTCGTAATGTGGGCAAAGGAGGCGCAGGAGGAGCTGCTGCCCGTTCGCGACGCGTTCGATTCCAATAAAAAAATTGCAATAATTTTAATAATTTTCCACCCACGTCCGCTCAGTTTGGAATAAAAAGCAAAAAAACAACAACAAAAAACGCTGGTTCGCTATGAACCACAACCACATGGAACCAGATCTTATAAGTGAAACGAAGACACAAAAACAACAAAAATACGCTGGTTCGTTACGAACCACATTACGGAACTATATCGAACTGGTAGCGAAAACTCAAACCCGACTAACTTATACTCTTCACATACTTTTTGTTTCAGGGATTAACACATAGAGAAAACTCATTAAAACTGATGTCATATATTTTTGTAAGCAGGAAGATGAATATTTTATATCTTAAAGATTTTCGAATGCCAAAGCATTGATTCTCTATGACATTTTGGAAAAATAGTTATACAAATTCTTCAAAATGCGAATGAATTAAAAGTTTAAAGTTGTTTTTTAAATTAAATTTCGTTTTTTGTAAGCAATTGGTAGACCGACATTTATTTTTTTTTTTTACTTTTTTGGTGAGGTCAGATACAGTCATATGGGTAAATCTTTCGAGTCTTCGATAAGAACAGACTGAGTCTGATCGCTAGGATTAAAGATGTCAAGTATCCAGGATTGCGATTGCCAGTCTTGAGTTTGTGAAATGGTTGGAAAGAAGAGAAATTATTTACATTATAAATTCCATTTCGTTGATTACAAATCTATCAATCTATTTCCATTCTTACCTGGAATGGACCTCCTCACGTATTCGATGTGAGACACTTGGTGAATCACTTTGTTAAGGAATCGGATATGTGCTGTGAAAACAGAGTTCTTTTGCTGGTGGACACTGTGTTCAAAAGACACGAATACCGAAGCCAGCTAAAGGATATACGAGAAGGATACGAGGGCGATCCATTAATTATGATACTCTGGCTCTCTGTTGGGCCTTCATCCAAAACATAAAGATGGCTCTGAAGAACATTTTCGATGTAATCGAAATGGATGAGTTCGTGTTGTGTAAAATGAACAGCGATCGGATGGAGCTCAGGGGGAAGTCCATTGTGACGCACATGACGCAGCAAGTGATATATAAGGAAATAAAAAGTAAAATTAATCTGTTTTAACTTAATTGCGATTCTTAATTAATGCGGATTGGGATCCCCAAGGGATTTGGCGGTCATAATAATGCGTAATTAACGTAAAATTATGTTTTTAGCGGGACTATAGCTGAAAGTAGGTATTTCCGGCCAAAGTGTGGCCGAATATCAGATACAAAATTTCTGGGCGGGAAATCAAAATGCGTTGCTGATCAACAAAGTTTTTCAAAATGGATAAAAATTGTTTTTAAATGAATGTTTTGTTAAATTTATGTACATGTGTATTAGAGAGCTGCATGAATTGCATGAATTCTAATTGAATTCAAATGATTAATGTGAGATAATAGAGTAATCGCAACGCATTTTTGCGAAATTACCAAAGAGAAATTTGTTGTGATATAATTAGTAAAAGTAAGGTGTCGAAATGCTTTAAAAAGTGAACCTCCTTCGAATACCCTTTCCGAACCACATGAAACCACGTCGAGCTCGCAACAAAAGAGCAACAGCATGCAACAAAAGAGCGACAATTCATCAAAAGCATCGAACAACGAACAAATGAGCCCAACTCCAACTATTGAAGCCAACCGATGAGGCGAACTGCAACCCATGAGGCGAACCGCAACCGATGAGGCGAACATTCGCCGTAACTTTTTGCCCTCTCGCCGCAGTAACAGCTAAATGGACTCAAAAAGCTGAATCCCCGGAAAAAAGTGGAAAAAACGCTGATTTTTATATATTGTTTTTTCATTTGTTTTAAACCTCAAGCTTAATATAACGTGTATCGAATCAATGTTCATCCTGTCTCGTTCTTTAGATTTAACTAAATTTACTTGGCTAAAAACCCTCTCAACTTATGACCAAAGCAGTGCCAGCATTAGTAAAGCAACTGAGCCCAATTCATTAAACCGGATGATACTTTACTAATAAACTTACATGTTTAACATTTCAATCGTCAAATGCGATAGAAACAAAATTTTAAATTTGCTAAAAAAGCTAGAATTCCCGCTACCGCTGTTTTCAAATTTTTTCCGCAATCGCATTTCCAAAACAGCCAGATCCGGCTGAAAAAAATGGCATCAGTGTGCAAGTGCATTAGTGATGTAAATTTCAATAAAAACATCGATGGTTTCAATGTTAATAATCGATGGTGCTAAAAATTGATGTTTTTCCTCGGGAATAAAAAAAATAATCAAAAGTTCTTATAAGTGTATAAAAATTAATCTTAAATGAATAAGGTATTAGTAAAATATTGCAACCCGCTGGTTTCTTTTCTCATTGTTAGCCTTATCTTTCAAAAACTAGTTGATAAAATATTTATGGGCTTTACTTTCCGAAATCAAATTTCATTTACCTGATTTGAGCTTGTTCAATTTTTTGTATCTGTTAACATTTTGTCAGTCGGTGGAAAACCCTTTAACCCTTCAATCTGAATAAAATGCTTTTAAAGTTATAGCTTAAGTAAGGTTTAAAATGGGTTTTTAAAGACAACTTCATTTAATTATACGATAAAATTTGATAAGTGACAAATAGAACCGATGTTTTGGTTAAACATCGATACATCGTTGAACATCGACATCAACAAAAACATCGGTAAACATCGCCAAGAGAACATCACTAAAGTGCATTCGTGTCCAACTCAAACAACGCAAAAAGTTTAACACGCATTTATTATTGAAAATACAAAAAGTAAGTACTATTATTAGTTCAGTAATTTTTGAGGAATAACAGTTTCTTTTTGTCTTTTCTACAGTTTACTTTAAACTAACATGGCTGATGAACAACCAAATCTTGTGGCGGGACACCCACCTGCATGTAAGTGCAAGTCCACATGTTTGAATGTGTGTGTGTGTGTGTGTGTGTGTGTGTGCGAGTTGTCAACAATTATTTGGGGCTCCAAAATGCTTTGTTGGCAATTTTAAATGTACTCAATTCAATTAAATAGTTCATAAATATCTTGAGGTACCTTATCAATATATTCACCTGCTTCACCCAGTTTCATAGAGGCTGATAAGTAAACAAAGCACACACATACATATGTATGTATATGTATAAGCAAACATCCACACAAATACAGCAATGGCGATGCAGCTCACAAAAAAAAAAAAAAAAAAAAAAAACAACTCTTATAAAAGCGCCGAAGATTACCCAGCAATTCCCAGCTTGAATACATCCTTTGCCCAAACTCGCATCATGATACTCTGTGCTTTTATTTAAAATCTGACGTCATTTATTTACATATTTTTACAGTAAAAGCCGGCGGCATGCGTATTGTGCAGCACAAAGCTTCCGGATCAGAACGTCCTGCCAAGGATGCTGAAGACTGCACTGGTCTAACAGTAAATATGAATTTTTATGATATACATAGGTGCATATCTCAATTTCATTAATTCATTCATATCTTTTAGCAACCCGTCAATGTTAATTCGGCCTCAGTGAGCGGTGCTCCAGTAAAGGGTAATACAGACTTTACTCCTGCCTCCGCACAGGTGGCACATTCGCCAAAACCTCCAATGAATGTGCAACACAAACCACAGATAAACATTCAACAGCCACGCAAGTGAGCTCTGCTTGCGTGTGGTGTTGTATACGGACCGGAAACTTTTTGATCTTTTTGTTAAAATTCTCTAATGAAACACCTTAAACTGTATTGTAATAATTTTTTTATATAATTCCTTTGTTCTATAAGTGAGATTAACTTTGAAGAATCCTTCTATTTTTGGTACTGCATTCCAAATGTTTACTTAAATGAAATAAACTTTACGCCATTTTGTAGATAACGTAGCATACAAGAGAGTTTTGTAATATTCAAGTGTTTATTTGGTATATTAAGTTTTCAAATGGGCAAATTGTGAGCTTTGCTTCAACAACTAATTTTATTTACACTGCATTTGCTGCTTTAACTATCCATGGACGTAGAATAGCCACATCAATATAGACACCAGGATAATTGACCTGTCCACATCCATAGCCCCAAGAGACAAGACCCACAAGAAGCACGGGGTTTGTCGTTGTCAGTGGACCACCAGAATCGCCAGTACAGGCATCGCTAATTGCAGCAGCGGCACAAATCATTTCCTCACCTACAAAATCCCAGCCATATCCGTACTTGGTCGAAGCACATTCTTCGCGATCAATAATCTCCAGTTGAGCTGTTTGCAGGCTATCGGCATAACCGCTATATCCAGTACCCTCTAGCTGAGATCCCCAACCGGTGACGGATACATTACTGCCGCCCACAGGGCTTTCGCTGGCCAAATTGATTGCCTTGATATTTAGACTAAATGTCAGGGTTTCCGATAGTCGTACAACAGCAATGTCATAGTGTAAATACTTGGAATCGTATTTCTCATGGATCTTGTAGGCGGTCACTGGTATTAGGGTGCCTCCAGAATTGTGTTGATTGGCTCCTACGCGCACTTTCATCAGAGTCGTCGACTTGTCTTCGATACAATGGGCAGCTGTTAGGATAATCTCTTGACTGTAGATGACACCTCCACATTCATGCCGGGCACTGATCTGTATGGACACCTGCCAGGGTGAATTATGAATAGCTAGTTCATCTCCGCCCACAATGCGTTCGCTAAAGACTCCTCCTTGGACCCCCGCGAATCGCAGAAAGAGTAAAAGTAACAAAGTGGAAGAAACTGCTGGGAAAACCATGTTCGTGAATGGATAGGTGCCAACTAGCCGCACCTAGCTGGGACTGGGAATGTTGTTTTTCATTATCGATTCACTTCTAGGTTGTAAAAGTTAATCACCTTCTAATGGGTGGGCTTATCAAAAAGCATTGGAAAGAAATTTAAAGTGGCTTGCTTGGAGTGTCTGCATTTCATTCCATGATCCGCCTTCTAATCAATTGATGTTACAAAACTATCGTGACACGAACCACAGTGGTTTTTCACTGAAGCTAATGGGAAACATTGTTATGATTATCATTATACAAATAATGTACAGATGCCGAGATTGTTTTACAACAAATGTAAAATTTTAAAACCAATAAAAAACTGAGAAGGGTAATTTAATTAGACAATTTTTTTCCAGGCACGAGATGCAGTAGGTAATAACATTTATCCCCGCAATATTTTTTGTTATTAATAAATTAACAGAAATTCTAGATAAAGGATTTTTCTAGCATTTTTTAATGCTAAAAAAGTAATAACCAAAACCGCTTTTTCCTTACATATAGCCGTCAAAGTGGAAAAGCGTTTTATCTAAAAAGTCTAATGTTTGCGAAAGAACGGCCTACCATCTTTGCACAGGAAAAAACGAAGATATTGATAAAAGCCCGAACTTGATCAAATCAGCACAGTAATTAACAGATATATATGATGTTTAATTTTAAAGCAATCGTGTGAAAAGTAACGAAGTTATTCCAAAAAGTCAATGCGTTCGACCGATCGTTCCAATGGGAGCTATATGACATAGTCACCCGATCTTGATTAAATTTGGTACAGGTGTAATAAACTCACCAATATTAAATTGCACTGTTCGGAACTTTTTCGAAAATGAATGAATACATTTTACACACTGAAATACATTTTATGTTTTGAAAATGAATCAAATTTTGCAAGAAAATTTTGTTCAATATCATACCTCAGCTGGATTGGAAAATATTAATTTCAAAATTTATTTATCTTTTCAGTTTTTCAACTTTGACTTTAATAATAAAAAAAAATGTGAAAGTTTAGTAAAAAATTTAGTTTCTAAACCTTCTTAATAATAATAGACTTTTTCCACATTTTCAATAGAAGCAACATTTTCAATAGAAGTCACTGTGCAACGATGTTGTTTGGTTGCCCAGGTAACCAGTGAAAAACTGAGTAAAACGACAAATGAATTCCCAGAAAAATCTCATAACAATATTTATGGAATAATGTCAGATCCCAATTGGAAAATAACTCCGGATGAGCTCGTTCGTCTACGTGACATTTGCATGGACCGAATACGCGAGGGTGAGCTTTACGAACTGCGCAATGAAGCCAAATTAAGAGCGGTCCACAACACTCAGAGCTACGATGAGTTCAAGTAAGTCGGAGTTATTGCTTCTGCTTTTCAAATAGAAACTATAGACAATCTTCAACAGGGACATTGTTGATGCAGCCCATCTGCGTCCAGTCAGTCGGAAGGACAAGTCCAATGCACAGACCAAAAGTCGCCTGTGGAACTCTGCTGCACGGGAATAACCGATTAGAATAGTCTCAATAAAGCGAAATGTTGTGTAATCTTCAAAAAATAGTTTTACTTTATTAAGTTCTTAGACAGAGCTGGCAGCGCTGATCACCCAGGAGCGGAGGACAGCAACATCAGCGTAGACACCGGGGTAGTTGGCATAAGCGCAGCCATAGCCCCAGGAGACAACACCAACGAGAACACCACCGGAGACCAATGGGCCACCGGAATCACCCTGGCAGGCGTCCTTGCCGCTGGCAGCAGCGCAGATCATGGTGCTTCTGATTTCACTGCCATAACCGTAGGTGGAGGAAGCGCAAGAGGATTGGCTGACAATGTTCACATTCACGTACTGCAGAGTAGTGGGGATGGAGCTGGATCCGTAGGACTGGGTACCCCAACCGGAGACGGAAGCGGAAGCACCGTTTGCAGGAGCAGAGCTAGCCAGACCGATAGCCTTGATAGTAGAGCTAAGAGTCAAGGAGCTGGATAGACGGATGACGGCAATATCGTTGACCATGGTGTTGGCATTGTAACCCTCGTGGTTCTTGAAAGCGGCAACAGCGGAGACAACACCACCAGAGCTCCAGTAGGTGGAACCAGCACGGACTTGCAGGACAGAGGTAGAGACGGATTGTAGACAGTGAGCAGCAGTCACAATAATGTTGTTAGAGTAGACAGAACCACCGCAGGAGTGAGAGCCACTGCGCTGCAGAGAGATTTGCCAGGGGAAGCTGCTGATGGTGGTAGCAGTACCTCCAACAATGCGACCATCCAATTGGGGCAGGAGACCCTCAGGGATAGCGGCACCAAAGGCACAAGCCACAACGGACAACAAAATTATAAACTTGAACATATTGTGTCTACAATGATTTTCCTAGTGTTAAGTGAAACCTTTTTATACCAGTCGCGTATCTTCTTTAGTTCCTGATTATCAACTGCTCGAAAATAAGCTGGAAATACCCACTGTACGATATGATAATAAAAAGCAACACATGAAATTGTCGGGTCTAACTTATTTCTTTCAGTGTGAGTGATCGCACTAATTGGTCAACGATTAACAATTTTGGTTACTTTAATTAAAATACCCTCAAAAAGGTTTAACCTCTACTACTTTCTAGGAAACAGCGTTAAACTAATACGTTTTATGGGATAACGCTTCAAGATCTTACAGGTTTTACTGATATGTTTCAGCATAGCAGACGAATCCCAGTGCCTCTGAATTTCTTATCTCTCTTAATAAATCATCCATCAGGACCAGGTATGCTGTACAACATGGCGAGGATTCTATATGTACATATATAGGAACAATAATAACTGATTGTCATAAAATAAAGAATTTATTTAGTTTTAAACAGTCGTTTTCAGCTTAGTCTAAATTGATCAAGATTCGAACTATCTGTTGAGAACAGTGAATTCTATTATAATTGTTATAAAAATTAATATTTGTCACCACTCTACCTAATTACATAACCATTGGGCAACTATATCATACACAATCCTTCCATGGGAACGATCAGCCTGATAGAAAAACTTTCTTATACAAATATCATTAAATCCGCATAATTTAAATCGTTTGACTATACCAATATATGAAAAAATTGAATGCTAGACGGTTCTTTGACAGAAATTAAATTATAAGATTTGTTACTTTAATGCCAGAGAAAGACTAAGACAAAAATTTTACCGGCACTATGCAGAAAATTCTAAGGCTTCATTAACCTAACTAGAACTTTAAATTAAAAGTACTTCAGATTGGTGTGTATTATACATACATATGTATATGTACTTGCCAATAGAAGATATCATACGGAATAATAAAATGTAATTCAATAATTCAATATAATAATTATATAATTTTCAAAATATTCTTTTATTGTCTCAAGTTCTTAAACAGATCCGGCAGCGCTGATCACCCAAGAGCGGAGGGCAGCAACATCGGCATAGACACCGGGGTAGTTGGCATAAGCGCAGCCATAGCCCCAGGAGACAACACCAACGAGAACACCACCGGAGACCAATGGGCCACCGGAATCACCCTGGCAGGCGTCTTTGCCGCTGGCAGCAGCGCAGATCATGGTGCTTCTGATTTCACTGCCATAACCGTAGGTGGAGGAAGCGCAAGAGGATTGGCTGACAATGTTCACATTCACGTACTGCAGAGTAGTGGGGATGGAGCTGGATCCGTAGGACTGGGTACCCCAACCGGAGACGGAAGCGGCGGCACCGTTAGCAGGAGCAGAGCTAGCCAGACCGATAGCCTTGATGGTGGAGCTCAGAGTCAAGGAGCTGGATAGACGGATGACGGCAATATCGTTGACCATGGTATTGGCATTGTATCCCTCGTGATTCTTGAAAGCGGCAACAGCGGAGACAACACCACCAGAGCTCCAGTAGGTGGAACCAGCACGGACTTGCAGGACAGAGGTTGAAACGGATTGCAGACAGTGAGCAGCAGTCACAATAATGTTGTTAGAGTAGACAGAACCACCGCAGGAGTGAGAGCCACTGCGCTGCAGAGAGATTTGCCAGGGGAAGCTGCTGATGGTGGTAGCGGTACCTCCAACAATGCGACCATCCAATTGGGGCAGGAGACCCTCAGGGACGGCAGCGCCGAAAGCGCAAGCAACGACGGACAACAAGATCACAAACTTGAACATATTGTGTCTACAATGATTTTCCAAATGTCAGGTCATGCCTTTTTATACTCGTCGCGTATCTTCATATTTTAATCAAATAGTTCCGTATTATCAGGAACTTAAACGTAACTGCTTGAAAAAGTTGGAAATTCCCAACATACGATATGATAATAAAATACAATTCATGAAATTGTCCGGATCGTTTAATATTTTTTTCAGTGTGAACGACCTAACCGATTGTTCGATGATTGTTAATTTCGATTGATGCAATTATTAAACTTTGAACGCTCCATTAACCTAACTAAAACTACCTCAATTAAGATGTGTTTTAGATACAAGTATATATACCAACCAACAGATGATATCGCTCTAGTTTGTGCCGGGATCATCATGCGTTTGAGGCTAACTCTCTCGATAGTTCTACTAATATGGTTGGCATATATTCTCCATACTGTAAGTCCGAAGATAACTCAGAGATGACTAAAATTTTTCAGGAATATATATTCATATAGGGAGCTATTGTCTTCAAAATGACAAATGCTGTGTGTGAGTCGTATAATAAATCATGGGTTGTGGTTCACAATTGCCGCCTGCATGCCATTAATCGGAATAAGACCATCATGAATATGAATTTAACATTCTTGTATCCCGTATCGAATATTCAAGTGCGTTTACAACTGAAGAAAAGAGCGAATGGCTATAAACCTTTCCTCTATGACTACACTTTCGATGCCTGTGAATTTATCTTGTTTATCATCCTGTGGTTAATGTGATCTTGAATCTAATCAAGGATGTCTCCACAGTGAATCATACGTGCCCATATGAGGTGAGTGTTCGGGAGGCTCAGAAATACCGACTACTAACATCTATATAATATCTTATATAGGGTACTCAACTTTTAAAAAACTTTTATCTTCGAACCGAAAAGATGCCCGTCATTTTACCCACTGGTGACTATTTGTTATCCCTAACCTGGATGTTTTATCGCCGAAAGCAATTTATAACCGATGTTTACTTCAATTATGTTGAAGATTGGTAAATTCGAACAATTATCTCACTAAATGATGCATATAAAGTATTTAAAATAAAGTTATTATTTGATGTGAGTTTAGTGAAACATCACAAAATATCTCATTGAGTGAAGTTAAAACTTAAGTTTTGAGTGATATGCGGTTTCAAATTAAGCAACTATAATAATATCTGGATGGATGGCCCACCTGCTCTTATCATCTCTTCTACTAACGTCACTAAAATGTCTACCCACTCGAATACATTTTGTTTTGCCTTTTGCGTATCGAGAGTTTTGGTTCATGCCGATTACTGAGATAGTGATTTAGTATATAAGACTCTGGGTTTTTTCGGAGAACTCATTGTAGACATACAATATGTTCAAGTTTGTGATCTTGTTGTCCGTCGTTGCTTGCGCTTTCGGCGCTGCCGTCCCTGAGGGTCTCCTGCCCCAATTGGATGGTCGCATTGTTGGAGGTACCGCTACAACCATCAGCAGCTTCCCCTGGCAAATCTCTCTGCAGCGTAGTGGTTCCCACTCTTGCGGTGGTGCTGTCTACTCTGCCAACACCATTGTGACTGCTGCTCACTGTCTGCAATCTGTTTCGGCCTCTGTTCTCCGTATCCGTGCTGGTTCCACCTACTGGAACTCTGGTGGTGTCACTATTAGTGTTTCCTCTTTCAAGAACCACGAGGGCTACAATGCCAACACCATGGTCAACGATATTGCCGTCATCCGTCTATCCAGCTCCTTGACTCTGAGCTCCACCATCAAGGCTATCGGTCTGGCTAGCTCTGCTCCTGCTAACGGTGCCGCTGCTTCCGTCTCCGGTTGGGGTACCCAGTCCTACGGATCCAGCTCCATCCCCACTACTCTGCAGTACGTGAATGTGAACATTGTCAGCCAATCATCTTGCGCTTCCTCCACTTACGGATATGGCAGCCAAATTAAGAGCACCATGATCTGCGCCTACTCCAGCGGCAAGGATGCCTGCCAGGGTGATTCCGGTGGCCCATTGGTATCCGGTGGTGTTCTCGTTGGTGTTGTCTCCTGGGGCTATGGCTGCGCTTATGCCAACTACCCCGGTGTGTACGCCGATGTTGCTGTTCTCCGTTCCTGGGTGGTCAGCACCGCCAACTCTATCTAAGAACTTGACAAAATAAAACATATGAGAATTAATTTTTATCGTATTTATCTTAATGGCGAATCGGGTTATTTGATGGTGTTCTTTCTATATATTGTTATGGTCGATGAAGCAATCGCTAAGCCAGTGAATTGTATGGAAATGCATTGTGATTTCTGATTAATTACTCTTATTAGCTACGCATGCTCACTGTGTATTATATGGATCCTTGACCCTTTTGAGATTAGAGTCTTTTAATGTTTAATCGCTTGATATCTTTGGAGCCTTTTCTTGTAAAGAGTTGATCAATTTTAGTAATCAAACCTTCAACTGAACTTAGGACAAAGCGTTATCTATGTACATACCCTTCATTCCATCTTTGATCAATCATTTCACTAGTGAGTTTGCAGAACGTGTAGCCCATCAAGTACTCGCATGCCACTTAAACAATCTAATCAGTTGGGCGAAAGCGTGCCTTAAAAATTCACTCAATCTTTTTTATAGTGATTTGTCACAGATGGCAATCGAAAATAGCAGATTCAACGTCACAAGATGTTACAAATATAGAATCAGAACGCTTTCTATTATAATATGAAGGAGCTTTGTATAAATTTTGTATACAGCCGAATTCTTAAGAATAAAACTTTTTTCATATGTATGTAGATGTAACAAAAAAAAAAAAAAAAAAACCAGAGGGCCGGGGCTAACTTCGACCGCGTCAAAGTTTGTATACTCTTGCAAGTTTGTTAGTAACTCTTTTATCTAAACTAATTGTTTTATCTAAAAAGGGTAATGTTTGCGAAAGAACGGCCTTCAATCTTAGCATAGGATATAACGAACTTTCTGATGAAAGTCACTGTTTTCCACCGATCCTTCCTATGGGAGCTATATGATATAGTTACCCGATCTTTACCAAATTTGGCACAGTCATTAACACATATATTAAACTGACAAATGTTAAATTTGAAAGCAATCGCATCAAAAGTAACGA
Source organism: Drosophila paulistorum (assembly GCA_018152135.1). Taxonomy (NCBI): domain Eukaryota; kingdom Metazoa; phylum Arthropoda; class Insecta; order Diptera; family Drosophilidae; genus Drosophila; species Drosophila paulistorum. The sequence goes on along the minus strand of JAECXG010000822.1, from coordinate 51,621,633 downwards.
AGTTATTGACAAAAGTCACTGTTTTTGACCGATCGTTCCTATAGGAGCTATATGATATAGTCACCCGATCTTTATCAAATTTGGCACAGTGGTTTATAGTTACAATAAACTTACTTATATTAAATTTCGACAATAGCTTAAAAAGTAACGAAGTTATTGAGAAAAGTCACTGTTCGTGACTTTGCCGTTTGTATGGGAGCTATATGATATAGTCACCCGATCTTGATCAAATTTGGCACAATTATTAATAAGAACACAAAACTGACCAATACCAACTTTTATGGCAATTGCTTATAAGATAACGAAGTTATTGAGAAAAGTCACTGTTCGTGACTTTGCCGTTTGTATGGGAGCTATATGATATAGTGGTCCGATCTGACTGAATCCGAGATATACAAACCCTGCAGTATATACAAGCATACGTGCAAATTTCAGCTCTGTAGCTCTTACGGTCTAGGAGGAGTTCGCATCGATCCAGACGGACGGACGGACGGACGGACGGACATGGTTATTTGAACTCGTCTCGTCGTGCTGATCAAGAATATATATACTTTATATGGTCGGAGATGCTTCCTTCTATGCGTTGCACACTTCTGACCAAAATTAATATACCCTTTTTGCAAGGGTATAAAAAGAGTATTTCCATAGCACCTTGCTCTTTTATTAGCGGACTTTCCTCAACGTAAATAAAAAATATAATTCAGAGCTTATCTCTTTTAACTAAACCGAATTGTCGGCAAAAGTAAAACCAAAATTCGTATTTTATGTTTTTAGTATTAAGTAATTTTAATATTTAATATTCGAGTTATTCTTAACGATTGTAATAAATTGTAATACGATTGAAACCAAAACCTTATAGCTATAATTGCAGGAATCGATTTAAACATGAATATTTTTATTAGCTATCTAATAAAATGTCTAATAATGTTTAATAATTTCATAATCCATTATTTTTGGATTTATATATGGATTAAATTATAAGAAATGTTATCACTCACAATATCTAGGCTGAAACAATAATAACAAATACCCAAAATAGACTGGCCGATATGGCCGAGTTGTTTTTTTTTTAAGAAATCGTTGAGGCTTATGGTTAAAATGATAAGATGTCAGTTCAATTGATGGCGTATATAATTGGACAATGACCAAAATCTAAGATAAAATTGGTCAGGTGATGAAGTGTACACTGGCAGAAAGTAAGGGAAATAACTCAATAGAATGAAATATAAATATATAAAGTCATATCTTTTATTGAAAAACTAGTGAAAATACCCAAAAAAGAAGAACAACTATAGCAAATACACTTTTGAGTTTATAATATCCATAAACATAAAAAATAAATTTAGGTGTGATTTTTGTGGTGATAAGACTCAGAAAGAAAAACCCCAGTGAATTAGTCAATTTGTAGAACTATGTGCAATTCCGCTAGACAGTCTGATGACTATAGCTATACAACTTTTTTAAGTGTATACTTCCGAGATTTGTCAAAAAGTCGTAAACAAAAAGCAAAGGGAAAAAGAAATGCTGATTTTCAATGGGGCCGATGTCGGGAGTCTCAAAAACAGATAAGAATGCAAAAAGATAACACCGCAATTTGCCGATTTTCTCGAGTGGTTTCCAATTTGACATTGGACTGGTGTTTTTTCTTGACTGCAAAATAGTTGTGGGTATTATTTTTAAGGCTTTACTTTCAAACTTTGGATGCCTTTTGATACTGTCAATGTGTCCATTTCATCATTAAATTTGAATTGTCAACTTCCTGGTTTAAATTCTTTTTTGTTCGGGAAGGTATAAATATACCTTACAGTTTGGGCCTTGTGACCAGTACCAAGGAAAAAATGAATCGTCTATTACCACTATTGGTTTGCTGTCTGGCTATTGGCCAAATTGGAGCTGCGAGTGTTAGCTCGCCATTTGATCCCTTTGAGCACGAGGGACGTATTGTGGGTGGCGAAGATACTACCATAGCAGCTCATCCGTATCAGGTTTCGTTGCAAAACAAACGTGGCTCACATTTCTGTGGTGGCAGTTTGGTCAGCAAGAATATTGTCGTTACAGCTGCCCATTGCCTGCAGAGCTATAAGGTGTCCAATATTCGTGTCCGTTTGGGTTCGACACTCTACAACGAGGGCGGCATTGTGGTAGAAGTTGAAGCTTTGGCCTACCATGAGGGCTACAGTACCTCGACCTTGGAATACGATGTGGGTGTTCTAAAATTGGCCCAGGATGTTGAGGAAACTGATGACATACGTTACATCAAATTGGCTGAGGTAACGCCAGCCAATGGAACTCCGGCTGTGGTCACTGGCTGGGGTACAAAATGCTATTTCTGGTGCATGTCTTTGCCCAAAACTTTGCAGGAGGTTATTGTATATATTTTGGATTGGCGCACTTGTGGCTCGGAGGACTATAAATATGGACCCATTGTCTATGATACTATGGTCTGTGCCTATGAAAAGGGCAAGGATGCTTGCCAGGGAGATTCAGGTGGTCCATTGGTGGCTGACGATCAATTAGTTGGAATTGTCTCTTGGGGCTATGGTTGTGCTTCTTCCTTGATGCCGGGTGTTTATGCTGATGTGGCCACTCTTCGCGGATGGATACTAAAGACAATTGAAAGTTTAGAATAAAAACAATAAGAAGATGAAAGTATACTTTCAAATATATATATATTTATTTTGTTTGAATTGTGCACAGTACCACAATGGTTAAGTGAAGGTCACATTAAGTTGAAGTAAGTAGTTCTAGGGTATTGGATAACTTTCTGTTAATTAGAAGTCAACAGTTCTGAGCGTCTAAAGTTCAGAAATTGATTTTTCGGCCTAATAGGAACGCTCGTTCTTTTTTTTTTTTTTTTACATATTATCATATTATTGTATAACTTTGGGCGCCAAAAGCTACTGTGTTTTAGTTAATAGCGGTTTCTCTCTCCCTCCCTGAGTAGCCATCGAGCTCGATTAAGGTTGGCATACCTTTAGGCGCATTTCAAAGCTCTCATTCTGTTTCTATCGCACCTGTTTATGATCGATCTTATCAGCCAATAGCCTGGCTGGCCAATTTAGTGACCAATTTCTGATATGGCCCATTTTGTTTAACGTTAAGTCTAAATACCATTTAGTCACTCAACGAACAACGAAATGATTAAAGTTATTTGCTTGTCCGCGCTGATATTACTCATTGGCCTTTGTCATGGAGATACTAACTTCCAAGGCCGCATAGTTGGTGGCGAGGATATTTCCAATTACTATGTTTCCTACATAGCCCAAATACGTCGTCGCAGTTCCACGACCAGTGCCTATGCCCAAACATGTGGCGCCAGTCTACTGGACAATCGAACTGTGGTGACGGCAGCGCATTGTGTTTACAATCGTTTGGCGGAGAATTTCCTAATTGTTGGGGGAACAGATCAACGTGCCGGAATGGATGGCTACGTCACACGAGCCGAGAAAATTGTTATTCACGACCTTTACAATGCCTCAATTACGGATAACGATATTGCATTGATATTTCTTTCCCCAGCTTTGCCGATACGTGAAGATAACGCGAAATTGAGTGCAATTAGTGTGGCCAGTGACAGGCCAAGTGTGGGCACATATGCGACTGTAAGTGGTTGGGGCACAACCACTGAATCGGGTCTATCCTCGAATTTGTTGCAGCAAGTTCAAGTGCCAGTGGTGGACAGCATCAGTTGCCAGGAGGCATACGATTGGCGTCCCATTAGCGATGGAATGTTGTGCGCTGGTCTACCAAATGGCGGCAAAGATGCCTGTCAGGGTGATTCGGGTGGTCCGCTGGTGGTTAACGGTCAACTGGTAGGCATCGTTTCCTGGGGCGAGGGCTGCGCGCGTGCCAATTATCCTGGTGTCTATACCAATGTGGCTTACTTTAAAAATTGGATTGATCAACAACGTGCGAGCAATGCTTTGATCTAAATAAATTGGATGGAGATTTCCCATCAGAAAATATTTACAATTATAGACGAATGAAATAAACTTTATCTCCTTATATATGACACTCTGAATTAATCAAAAATTGTTGCGGAATTTAATTTATAATCCACTTCAAGACCATTTGATAATCATTTTTGGCGGTCAAAAAAGTGGATTACATTTTATAAAAAGGTTAGTTTGAAATTAACTACCGACCTCGACGAACATGCCGCGCGCTTTATTTAGAGTTCTTCTCGCAATCTGGGTTGGATTGACTCTTGGCGTTGCATCCCAACCCATTAAGGACGAAGCACCAATCGATCCGCGTATTGTTGGCGGTTATCAGACCGATGTGATACAATGTCCTTATCAGTTATCGCTGCGTGAGAAGGATATCATCACACCAGGAGATACATTTTCGCATGTTTGTGGTGCCTCCATTATAGCTCCCGACATTGCGATTACAGCGGCTCATTGCGTTGTAGCCACGGTACCTAGTCAATTCAAGGTTGTAGCTGGCACCAATTTCCGAAATGAAACAGATGGAGCCATAGTCTCTGTCTCCAGGATGTTCATTCATGAGGGATACTACAAGGAGGCCCGGTATGAGAATGATGTGGCCCTTTTGGTCCTTAATCCCCCATTACCTTTGAATAATTTAAACATCAAAGCCATCCCCTTGGCTAGTGAGCCACCATTGGCGGGTGCCATAAGTAAAATAAGTGGTTGGGGCACCACCAGCTATCTTGGCTCATCCTCCTATGTCCTACTTGCCGTCGATGTGCCAATAGTTAGTAATGAAGTCTGTGATGCCGATTACGAGGATTATGAGGATGGTCTCTTTAACATTACCAGTTCGATGCTGTGCGCTGGTGTTCGTGGCGTTGGTGGCAAAGATGCCTGCCAAGGAGATTCTGGTGGTCCCCTCGTTGTTAATGGTCAATTAGCTGGCGTTGTGTCCTGGGGCGCGGATTGTGCCTTGGCCGAATATCCTGGCGTCTATGCCAATGTGGCAAATCTAAGACCCTGGATTGATTCAAAGATTGAGGAAGTGGCTATGCTACGTTAATGTTAATGATCCAGTGATGTCCTAATAAAATCGTATGGACTTAATATGTCCCATGTGTTGTAACTTCGTTAAATAGGCTTAAGTATGGAATTAATTTCAGGAAACACTAAGAATCAGTTTGAACTTCGAAAAGGTGAGACCTTTGGGATTTCCTGGAGCCGTTGTTCGATAGCTTCAATATGCCGGTCAAAAGATCCTCATTACAAAGAGGACACAGCCATGTGAATATATCGCTTATCCTGCATTCTATAGTCATTTATTGTCGTCTTTTAATTTACACATATGAAATTGAACCTTATCTCCCTTATGACTAGCCAAGTTTGTAGGTAGTATCCAAACCGGTATTTTATGATCCTCTATAAAGTATGGCGCTGGCCAACCACCAGATAAATGTACTTCATGATAAATATGGCCTTTTGTGGTTTTCAGAAACTTAGTTTAAAGTTTACCGCCGACCTTAACGAACATGTCACGCGTTTTGCCTTGTGTTTCACTCGGACTTCTCGTGCTATTGGCCTTAGAAGTTTCATCCCTACCTTTGCAGGACGAACCAATCGATCCGCGCATTGTCGGCGGCTATGAAACTGATGTTGCCCTCTGCCCTTATCAGTTGTCGTTGCGTCGTAAGGCTATAACCGCACCGCAAAATGCCTTTTCTCATGTTTGTGGGGCTTCGATTATAGCCGAAGATATTGCAATTACAGCAGCTCATTGCATTTCGGCAACTGTACCAAGCCAATGGAAAGTTGTGGCCGGCACAAACTATCGAAATGAAACAGATGGCGTAATTGTTTCCGTCTCGCAGATTATAATGCATGAGGAATACTACAAGGAGGCACGCTACGACAATGATGTGGCTCTTTTGGTCCTTAATCCTCCATTGCCATTGAACAATCATAACATCAAAGCCATCCCTTTGGCTAGTGAGCCACCATTGGCGGGTGCCATAAGTAAAATAAGTGGTTGGGGCACCACCACCTATCTTGGCTCATCCTCCTATGTCCTACTTGCTGTCGATGTGCCAATAGTTAGTAATGAAGTCTGTGATGCCGATTACGAGGATTATGGGGATGGTCTCTTTAACATTACCAGTTCGATGCTGTGCGCTGGTGTTCGTGGTGTTGGTGGCAAAGATGCCTGCCAGGGAGATTCCGGAGGTCCTCTTGTGGTAAATCGTCAATTAGCTGGCGTTGTATCCTGGGGGGCTCAATGTGCCTTGGCCGAATATCCTGGCGTCTATGCTAATGTGCCCAATTTAAGACCCTGGATCGATGCAAAACTTGCAGAAATTACATTGCTACGAACAAAATTAAATTGATTTCGTAATAAATTCGACCATGACTTACGTTGTTTTCTTTGATAATCACTATCAAAAAAATCATTTGTTCTTGTACAATTCCATGATTAAGAACGTCTATTAGATTACGTGCAGTAGATACGGGTGAAAATAATATTTTGGGGTTTTCAACAGCAAAATAATTGAAATTGACCTTAGTCATCAAATCTGTTCTATGAACATGTCTGAAAATGCCCTGATTAATGTCATATAAATCTTCTATATAATCCAATAGATTTTAATTTCTTTTAAGAGTTTTTAACTTCTTAGAAAATATACGCTCAAAAGCTTTTGTTGATAAGCGCAAGTGGTCGTCATTGAGATTGAAAAGTTACTACAAGTGGATCAGATTATAATCGAATCAGATTTCAGACTGTGCACGATTTTAATTTGAAATGAAGGTTCCAAAAGTATGCTACTAAAATGAAGTAACTAGGTCGTCTAGCCGACTTCGGTATATCATGCACCAATTAAAAATAACTTCTTAGATTATATAATAACAAATGTATGCATACTTATATATGTATATGTACCTAAAATTGTATGGCACACCATATATAGTCGGAAATGCTTCCTTCTAAGCGTTGCACACTTCTGACTAAAATTAATATACTCTTTTTGCAAGCGTATAAAAATAATTGTTAATTGTACGGCAATTTTAGTTATCCGTAAGGTTTTCAAGTTAACAGACATGGTTGTATCCAAATTGGAATGTGTATTTTTGATTATACTTTACTTAAGCTATAGCTCCATTTACAAATTCAAATCAATCCGAACCGTTTATTCATCGCTGTGCTGGTACAATCTATTCCTCTGAACTGATTTTGACAACTGCCACATGTGTCCAGAATGTGTTTGCGAAACCGTTGCTTGTTATAGCCGGGGAGACTCATCGAATAGGTAGCAAAGGAAGTATCTATCTGGTAAATCGTATTATTATTCATCCCGAATTCGATATGTGGCTAATGGATAATGATTTGGCTCTGGTTGTGGAGCAGGAAACCGCCAAAACTTTGAAACTAAATTAAAATAATCTATTGGTTTTTTTTATGGTTGAATAAAATACGGTATCAGCAAGGTTTAAAATCGTTTATTTTACTTGATAGAGAGAAAGAGAGTTCTTGGAATGTGGTCGATTTGCCATTGGAACGACACTATCTTGGCTGTACCCTGTTTGTTTGTTCTGTTGGCTATCTTAAGTGGCTGGCCACATCAATTAAGATAATCATAATCCCACAATGGTTCACTGCAAATTTTGGTATTTCAGCAATCATAATTTACAATCAGTTCGATATTAACCGCTGAAACGTTCACGTTCTAAATAATATGTGTGTCCTACGGTTGATCCTTCTCCTGGTTCTAGCCTCATTTACCTATGGTTCATCTGAGCCGGAACCGCGTATTGTAAATGGCGCAACGGTGGATATAGCTAGGCATCCGTATATGGTATCATTACGCTATCGCCGGAATGCCGAATCCAGTTATATGCACGAATGTGCTGGCATTATATATAATGAATGGTCAATAGTCACGGCGGCTCAGTGTCTATACAGTTTATCAGAGGATACAAAAATCCTAGCAGTGGTTGGTGCCAATACTCGTAATGCCAGCGATGGAATTGTCTATCCCGTTGCCAATTGGACCTATCATTCGAACTTTGATTTCTATACAGCCGACTATGATATTGGCGTAGTACTTCTTGATACGGCCTTGAATTTTACACGAACAAATGTTAAAGCAATTGGCTTAAGAGCCGAACGTCCAGCAACCGGACGACTGGCCACTGTTGCCGGTTGGGGTTATCGTGAGGAGGGAGGACCAAATAGCTATTATTTGGAACAGATTCAGGTGCCAATTGTCAGTATGGAACAGTGCACTGACATCTATGGTGTGGGAGAGGTTACCGATCGCATGGTTTGTGCCGGTGATGTAACGAACGGAGGCAAAGATGCCTGTCAAGGAGATACTGGCGGACCTTTGGTGATTGATGACCAACTGGTTGGTTTGGTATCCTGGGGACGTGGCTGTGGTCGAGTGGGTTATCCCACTGTATATACTTTTGTTACGAGTCTAAAGGGCTGGATCGATGAGACCCTGGCAGCAGCTGGAGCACTATAAATGCGCTGATTAGAGCTGTTTTGCTATCGCTTTGAGTGTCGATTACGTTTGACCATAAATAAAACTAAAAACTACAATCAAATTTATAAAAATATGTGCACTCTTTTTTCTTTTTGTTTTGCGTTCACAATTACTTAGCTAAATATAGAAATGAAATGCGCATGTGTATTTTCTTTATAGGAATTCAATGATACCCACATCGGCAAATTGATCTCGTGTCTCCAATATCCAGTTACGGAGTTCTGGAACAGAGGCATATACACCGGGCACCGATTCACGTGCACATCCATAACCCCAGGATACAATTCCGAGTAGTTCATTATTATAGATTAGCGGGCCACCAGAGTCACCTTGACAGGCATCTTTGCCACCCTCTGTGACAGCTGCACACATCATACGACTGGTCAACAGAATGGAGTAGGTGCTCTTGCACTCGGAATTGTCCACGACATTCACATCGACTTGTTGCAGGATATTGGGTATATAGCCACCTTCCTCCAAAGTACCCCAGCCTGTTACAGTTACAATAGCGCCATGCTCTGGACGCTCCTGGGCCAATTGGATGGGCTGAATGTACTCACTAAACTCGAAATCACCATTTACAATCAAAAGGGCGACATCGTAGTCATTGTTGTAGACTCTGTAGCTACTATGAACTATAAATTTGATGACAGGAAATTCCTGATTCTTTTCCGAAAGTGTGGTAGAGCCAGCCACAATAGTCAGGTTCGAGGGACCCGTTAAAGTGTTCACACAATGAGCAGCACTCACGATAATATTCCTTGTTAAGATACTACCGCCACAGCGATGGTTTCCATTGTATCGCATGGATATTTGATGCGGATAATCACGGATATCGGCATCCTGTCCGCCTACAATACGCCCATCTGGCATGGGCACCGCATGGGACAGCGCAAATCCGAGCAGACAGATGGCAATCAATACACGCAACATTTCCGTTGATCAACTGAATTCGAGCGTTGGACTTTTACGTCTTTTTATAGACTCACAATCATAGTTATTATCAACTATTAACCCGTAATCAAGTGCCACAATAATCACGTAATCTACCCAAAAACTCGGAAAGTAGTAAATCTTCTTTTCCCTGTGTCTGCAACTTGTCAAAATTGTAAACACCGTTGAACATATTAATCAAACTCATTCAATGTCTAAAATTTGTCCTTTTTACACCAAACTTAGTTAAACATAATTAATGCACTATTATCTCTCGTTTCCTTTTTTCAATTTGTTGAATTTTAAATAAAAGCTGAAACTGAGCTAAATACCAATAACAGTTTAAGACCGCGTACTATCAATATCTAAGTACGTTAAGTACTATCACTACCTAAAATAGGCTAAATAGTAGTCCTAATTTTGGAAGATTCTGGATATTTTGTTAAAGTAACGGAACATTTTAAATTATGTAAATATAGAACTCTATGTACATGTAGATAAACTCCAATTTTTACACTCATCGGATGATGTAGTATTGCCGGTATCGACATTTATCCATCTGGCAACGCCATTGTTATTGTTTTTCCTCACCAAAAAAAAAAAAAATTGTTTACATAGCATTAAGAGTTCCAGGACCAGTCAAAAATGCGTTTGACCCGACATATAACGCAACTTTGGCATAATCGTGCTCCAACCGACAAATATTTGAATACCTATTTCTTTTTTGCTATCCTGCGTTTGGTTTTAGTTTTTGTGCCGCAATTGGGCTATGTGCATCCGGATGAGTTTTTCCAAAGTGTGGAGGTGATGACAGGTGAGGTGAGACAGGAATTTGTTGTACTGGAATAATTTGAGCGTTTTTCCCTCTGCGATTGCTAGGAGACCACTTCCGTTTGGAGCACACTCGTACATGGGAGTTTAATAATTCCATGCCATTAAGGAGCATCACATTGCCATTTGTTTTGCTGCGAGTTCCCTGGAGCTTCTATGAGTTTGTGGCTCTTTATGCGCGGCATTGGTGGAATGTGGAAATGATTAGTACCTATGCCTTTTTGGTGTTTCCACGTCTGGTCTACACACTGATATCGTACTGCAATGATTGGTGCATGTACCGCATTTGCCGGATGTATAGCATGCGGCATGAGATACGTTTGCTGGCCATGGGAAGCTCCTGGGTGCTATTGGTCTTTGGCACGCGCACATTCTCCAATACTCTAGAGTTGGTCATGTGCTCATGGCTCCTTTACCTGGTGTCCGAATGTATGCTACGCACCAACACTGTGGTGTATAAGAAGGAGTTCCTTGAGGAGAAATACGACAAGGCTGAGTCGATAAGTGAGCGTGTAAAGATTTGGAAGCTGAAGAATGCTTTACCTGCTCACAATTTTCAACACATGATGGCTATGTCTAGTATTTGTGTGGCCGGTGTTTTCAATCGTCCAACATTCCTGCTCTTCGGATCACCCATGGTGTTTTTTTGGCTGCTGCGTGGAATGGGTACAAGGAGTGTAACATTTAGGGATTTTAATCTACGCATAGGATTATTTTGTGTGTGCTCTGTACCGACGCTGTTGCTCTTCATATTCTGTGATTCGCTTTACTATCAACATTTAACAGTCGGCGAACTACATATGCTTCAGTTGGGGATCGAGAACTTTGTGTTTACTCCTTGGAATTTCATCAAGTACAATCTGGATTCAGCTCAGACAGCTAGCCATGGTGTACATCCGTGCTATGTCCATTTGATAGTGAACATGCCGCTGCTTTTTAATGTTTTGGCCTTGGCGGCGTTGGGTGCTTTTGCCCAGCTCTTATGGCGTTTCTTCCGAGCAGAGTACCAATTGCTGCCACGTTTCCAGAGCATTGTTTCACTTATGTCGGGAGCCATTTTCGTGCCACTCTTCTTTCTATCACTGATCAATCATCAGGAGCCACGATTTCTACTGCCCTTGGCATTGCCATTGCTTATGTTGCATGCTCCCAAACTGATAACCGGTTTCAGTGCTAAATATCCATTTCAGAAGGAGCATTTTCTGCTGCGATGGATGTATGAACGGGTGCTCTCGGGCAAAGCGTCGGGTCCGTATATTTTGAGGATTTGGTATGTGGCCAACGTAGTGCTGACTCTTTTTTTCGGGTTTATACATCAGGCTGGAGTCTATCCCCTAGCTCAGGGCATGGCTCATATTGTGGCTACCAAACCAATGGCCACTCACATCCATTTGATGACCTCACATATTTACAGTCTACCTCTACATCTTGTCAATGTGCCAAGTTCCAGGGTAATGCATTTCAATCGTCGAACTCATCAGCGCTTTAGGTACAAAAGGGATTTTTATCTCTATGAATATGGAGGATTACCTCTGGAGAATTTAATGCACAAGGTGAAACTCATTAGTGGCAGTTGTGAGGTGAAACTTTCAGGACCCGATCATTTGCGTTACAAACTCTACTTAGCCATTCCCGCATCACTAAGTGGTGATTTCTATGAAGCTTTGCAGCGTTCAAATGCCAGCAGTTATCTAAACATGGAACTTCTCTCCGTTTTCTATCCACATCTCTCGACAGAGGCATTCCCAAGACTACAAGGACGCCATCCTTGTGACGTGGATGCACCACATTGGCTACACGATGATTTGCGTGGCACTTGTGCTCTGGAACAAACACCAGACTTCAGTTTAAGCTACCTCAATAAGCAATTTAGTTCATTTATTCATCAATTTGGTCTGGCGCTGTACGAGATTGATGTGAAACGACAGAATCCCTCAAGGAAAATTGTATCAAAGTCCATACCAAAGCTCTTGCCTAAAGCACCAGCGTAGGAATGACATCTCAGGAGTCATTTATAGCATAGATACCAAAGAGTGTCTTACACAATTATGTAATTTGTTAATGCAATACAGTAACTAATTCCTTCAGATACTTAAGTTCAAACTAGTTTGTAATTACTGGCTAAGTTTACTTTAAATTAGCTATGGAAATAATCAAATTGTTAAAATAATTCAAATAGAAGGGGAACAAGACTATAAGAAATAGGTACGTATAAGATTACGCAAGTCTAAGCGAGGGTTTGCTCAATAGTTTCCCTGAAACCTTGACTCTTTGGAAATAATTGTACTTAAATCCTAGCACTTGGTTATGCAGACATTCATCTTCTCAAAATTCCATTTACCTATTGCAAAACTAATGATCCGTCAATTGAACTTATTTGGAAGCTATTGGGTTTACCCCGCAGCCCCATGTTGAAACAAACAAAAATCACTGATAATATTTAATTCTTTAATTTTTTTTTCCTTTTCAGTTGTCAACCAAAAGCATTGTAATCCATTGGACACGCCGTTTGTGAAACGACGACCGGGTGTCTCTACTCGGCATCCGCGTTCAATGAACGTTACTCAGCAAAAGATCTCATTGCGAACACGCAGACACAATTGTTGTGTGTTCTAATTCATAAACTTTAAGCCGTAAACCCGTTTCCCGACCTCGCCTACACGTCACTCAGTTAGTTCGGCCTATAAAACCATGGTGCAAATGGCCAAACAGCATCAGTCATTCGACAGTTAAACCAACACACAAACCAACCAATTCAACATGAAGGTAAAAACCAATAGCAAAATATTATAAATATTTTTATGAAATTTTTATAATTGTCATTCTTTCTCTAGTTCCTTATCTGCTTGGCCCTTTGCATTGCTGCTGCCCAGGCTGGTTTCCTGGCTGCGCCAGTAACAACTTATGCTGCCGCTCCTGCCTATGCTGCAGCCACTTACACCGCTCCAGTGACCACCTATGCCGCTGGTGTACCAACGACCTATTCTGCTTATGCTGCCCCAGCTACATACTCAACCTATGCTGCTGCTGCTCCAGCTTTCGCGCCATCCGTGTACAGTGCCGCTCCAGCTTACACTGCTCCATTGACTTATGCTGCTCCTGCCTACACTGCTCCAGTGGCCACTTATGCTGCTCCAGCTGTGGTCAGCCCCTTCTTGAAGAAGAAGTAAATACTGTCGACTTTTTATACGAAAAAATACTCGCTCCTAAACCATCTGATAAATGAATAAACTTTCTTTAAACTTCAATTTCTTGAAATTATATTTGACTCAAATTTCTCAATAGTTAAATTTTAATAAAAGCGAACTGTCCTATCAAAGAATACTTTAGAGCTAAAATTGTTTGAAAATTCAATCACAATCAATAGATCATTAAAATTTAATTTATACATTAAAAGAAAGTTTTGTATGGTTTAAAAAATCTAAACCTTTTTAAGGCATTTATAGGGTAACCAAAAAAGCATTTGACAAGCTTCAGACAAATGAAAATTTACATTAAACAATGTATTTTATTTCATAATTACATTTGTTGTAATTTCTAAGGACTATTTGGACTACATACAAAACAAAGATATTAAATTTATTTTATTTTCGCTTTTTAGTTTTCAATGGAGATTTTGGCTCAAGTACATGGGATTCGGTGAGTCGACATCTTCAAAATGAAAATCCTCTTCATCATCATTAGCTTCATTCCAACGTACAGTGCGTTCGCTACTGTTGTATCTGCTGTTGGATTTCGATTTGGAGTTGATTTGGGTTGGCGAAGGGAAAGAAAGGGGGGAGGAGTAAGTTCAGAATATATAGACTTTGTCGCTGTGAACACATAAGAATTGTGTGTGTTTTGATTGGTATCGATTAGTTACGCTTCGATTAAATGAAAAGAATATATAAAACCAAAAACATGGAAGCCAAAAAGTAAGACCAGCAATCAAAAATCAAAATCCGATTCATAAAAAAAATGTTATATACATGTATATATAAATGTATATATATATATATGTATATGCATTTAGCGCTTAATAACGTTGGTAGAACCTGTTCAAGCCGGCCGCTGGAGGAGGCGGTGGCGGAGGTGCGTTGCGTGGCGGTGTCCGACGTGCCCTGGAGGTAATGAAAAAGGAAACATATATGTACATACATATACATATGGTTGTAAAGTGATAAATCAGCTGGACTTACGCCGCAACATCGGCATCTAGATGTCCGCCGGTACCATATGTTTCACTCTCATCCAAATCAAACTCGTCGGTACCAGTTCTTTGGCTAAAAAATAAATCTACGATAAGTGTATATCACTGTGTATATTTAATTGGATTCTTTATGGTTGAGATGCAGATGGCAAGACTCGGGGAACTTCTCTTCGAAAGGAACCAAAAACTCACAGTCGCTGACTCCTTTTGTTTACAATATCCTGTACGGCTCGAGCGGTTAGCGATACTTTACTCCTCAAACGCATCGGCGTTCGAGGCATGGGCACAGCAGCCGGTATATCCGGATTTACCTTCAATACGGGCGTTACAGGACGACGAATAATTTCACCTCTTTCCGTATTGGTACTACGACTTTAAGAAGAGACCCATATCTGAGAGAAAGAGATCCAGAAAGAAGGTACTATCTTTAAACACTTACGACTTTTGCTTAGTACGAAGATTGAATTGATTCTCTGCCGAGGCCTGCCAATGTCGTGTCGTAGGCTCTGGACTAACTGATTGGCTGGCTGAGTTATTCTGGGCATGCCACCCACTATCCTGCTCATTATCGGGGGCTTGGTCATCTTGAAAATCATATTCCTCAGTTCCCTGCTTGCGACTGCGACAGAAATTCGAAGCTATTGAAAGGGGGACGAAACTAATTGACAGGATGGGGCCTTATCTAAACTTACAGCGGTGGCTTGTTTTTATTACGCGATTGCCAAATGTTGAGAACCTTTCTAGACTGACTCTCACGTTCGCGCTCATTGGAGTTGGCCCTACTTGGGCCACTGGATGAATTACCACCCCAATTGTCATCCACGGGCTCGTTGCGCCTTGTGTCCAAAATATGAGATGAGTTGAAATGAGAATCCGGAATGCGTCGAACTACATGAACATATTTGGGCTACTCACAGCTGTTGCTGGCGGCTGCGACTACGCACAGGTGTTCCAATGTTGGTCATTTCCCTGCCACGACTTAGCTCACGCTCTCGACTACGTTCACGCACACGCTCACGCTCTGGCTCTGGGCGCCTCGGCTCCTGTTGTGGTTCGTGGTGCTGTCGCGATGGTGTAGAGTCCTCATCAGCTAAGTTCAGAGTCTCTTCTGTGGCAGTGCGACGTCTAAATGGGAGGATTCTTATTAAACATGCTCTCAAGATGATTCCATTTTCTTACAGTGGTGGCTTCGGCTTTGCTCTAGCCGTGCTGCTTGTGCTGCGATCTCGTGATGCGCTGCTCTTGCTCTTGCTCTTCGCACTGCTTGTGCTGCGCTGCTTCTTACGGCCTCGACCACTCTCCTGATCCCTTTCACGGCCACGACTTTGGTCTGATCTGCGATGCCTCTTACGCGATTCGGCCTCTTGCATGACATTTAAACGCGTTTGTATGGTAATTAGATTTAAGCCAACCGGTGTGCCAATGGCCCAAAGTAATAGTGTTAAAAATATGCAGAATGTCAACCCATTGATAAAGTCCACCATATTGCGACATAAGAATGTGCGACTAGCATCGAAAGTATCATAGAATGGACGACATTTGGTAGTTGTATCACCCAGTTGTGATTCCATAGTGGCGCGACTACTGGTCAAATAGGCTTTGAGGCTGCCAAATCGAGAGATGAAAACGTGGTAGGTAAATGTATTCGTCTTTTAAATGTCATAATAAAAATGCACCTTGAAAAAACAAAACTCCTTATCTCAATTACAACATCCAATTGGTTCAATGCACTTATGTAAAATTCCCGATTGGTTTCTATATATGAGTATCTACGAGAATGCTCTTGCTGAGAAAGCTGAGAGTAGGATTTTGAATAGGCTTTACGAACAAACTGATCATTGTTTTCCAATGAAAAGAAAATTCACCTGAATTAAGTATTTCTAAGTTTCCAAGAAAAGATTTATACGATTAATTTTTTCTAAAAAAATGCCAATAAAAAGGCAAGGTGCATACGTATAGCTAAATTACCTTGGACATGACAGATTTTTAAATTTTTGATTTAATAAAAAGTTTTTAATAGCCCAACGTTTTTATAACGCAACTAATAAATGTTTTTAAGGGTATATTCTTAAAACGTTTCCAAAGTCTTCAACAAACGCCCTAATTTCTTTATAATTTATTATGTTTTGCATGCAGTTTTTTCCTTTCAAAATCGTTTTGTCATTTGTCCAAGTGAATGTTTTGCAAACAAATTGGATCAACTTTCACATTCTCGTTGACTGGACAATTTCATTTCCATATTCTAGACTTGATAGTAACTTTTTTTCAAATGCAAAATGCAATCATGACACTTGGTCCAACGTAATCAAACGATTACAACTTTCAATTATCTGATAAAACAGGAAAATTGTGTTCACCCCCAATGAGTCCCTGTGCTTGTTTGCTTGCTGTTGCTGCTGTTGTTTGTTTGAGTTGTTTGCCTGAGTTGTTTGTTGGTTTATTTGTCTGGACACACGCACGAGAAGAAAGAGCAACACAGTAAGGCTAACAATGCAAACACTTTGCAATTAACTTTGCCCAATGATGTAGTCCAGAGTGGAGGGCGAGTATCCTGGGAGGTGCTATGGTCCACTTACCGCTCTGTGTAGGCACGCGTCATATTATGACATATCTCTCCAGCCTTATTCTCGAGATAGCCCTGAATGCTCTTCAAATGGTTAAGTGTCTGATTGACTTGCTTGGCCCAGGGATCCCTTTGCAATTCCAATGCCGTCAAATGATAAAGTATTTCATTCTGTAAATTCTCCAATGGCTGTAATATGGATGCCTGTAAACGTTTTGAACGACTCCCAAGGGTGGTCATGCGCGACGATGTTGCGACATCTTGGATCTGCAGAGGTAGAGAGAGTGAGACATGTTTTATGAAAATTGACATATTTTTGTTGGTTGTTTTGCTTCCTGCTGCTCTTAATCACCTGTAAGGCCACCCGTTGCATTTGATCAATGAATGTAGCCAAATCCTTTTCGGGTGTAGGTGCACCCACACTACTGCGATATGTTGTTAAATTGAATGTCGATGTTTGCAGCATATTCTCCAATATATTCTGTATAGATTGGGTCAGTGAGAGCATAGTACGTTCGGATACGGATATGGCATCGATGGCAGTTGATACTTTTGGAAATTGTTTCAAATCGGCTATTTTCGTGGTATTAACGAATGCATCCAATTGAAAGACATTGTACGATGCTTGATTTTGTTCGCAGCCTCTAAGGTTCGTTATGTGAATGTATTCAAGTGGGTGTGTGCAGGATTGGGTGTGGTTGTAGATGGCCGAGGGTTGGTTGCAAAAGTTGTCAAAGAGAAATGTCAGAAAATTTTGTTGGCTAAAAACAAAATCTACCATTCAAACGCACACACACACTCGAACTATCTATCATCTGTAAGCTTACATGCAGTAGGAGGAGGAGCAGGAGAAACGCATGGGTCGTTCGGTGACTGGTCATGCAGCACACAGACCTCATCCACAGACCTTTACCCACTCTCTCTCTGGGCCTTGTGCATTTTGTATCTGTGCAGATAATTGGAATCGTGCTTAAAATTTGCGGTTACAAGTACTCTATGTATGGAACCAGTTGCAGGGGGTGGGTGGAAAGGACGATTGGTTCTTTGCATAAAATTGAGTGCCATGTGGCTAGCAAATTTCATTGGGCTTTCAAAACTTTGTGGTACGATACGAAACACTGACACATTCTCCACTTTACCATGTGGTTGGGATAAAAGAGGGCACAGTTCGAAATAGTGACAAATTCAGGTCCATGGTTCAACGTAAGGAATTTGAAGGAAAAATGTAAAAAAAAAGACTACAAATTGGCTTATATAATAAAACACTTAAGTGAGGGCTAATAATAATCATTAGCTTCTATTGCTCCAAGGGGCATATCGAAATTACAGGCACGTACAGTATCAAGGTAATTGGATAACAAAATTCGTTGGAACTTTGGTTGAGAAAAGGGCAGGTGACTTGTGTGTGTGTGTTCATTGTTAGCTACATGTATTTAGATACATATATTTACCTGAGAGCTTTGGCCAAACTGACATTGACCACAGAGCGATTAACGCCAGCCGGACGCAGAAGCTCACCAATGATTCCAGTGTGCGGTTCCCTTTCGTACACATAGCCCGGTTTATCGAATAACTTACCCAACATATCATAGTTGCTTTCACCATAGAGTGAACGGCAAAGGAATACTTCCGTATTGCCACCAATAGCCAAGGATATTATGCCATAAACGGTTAGACAAATGCTGGCCAGGCAT
Organism: Drosophila paulistorum; assembly: GCA_018152135.1. Classification (NCBI taxonomy): domain Eukaryota; kingdom Metazoa; phylum Arthropoda; class Insecta; order Diptera; family Drosophilidae; genus Drosophila; species Drosophila paulistorum. Next base: position 51,602,950 of record JAECXG010000822.1, on the reverse strand, counting down.
ATGATCATTACGGCAACGAAAAAGACTACTCCCGATTTGGTATTTGATTCACAGAGAAAGCAACAATAGGACATAAGCATAAAGAGTATCACCCAGACTATGACCAAACCGGCTATCCAACCAATGCTCCAATATGCATCGGCCCAATCCTTGAGATCATTGTACAAGGGCTGAAGATTTGGCCAAGTTCGTTCTAGACGCTGGAGTAGAGCATTTATAGTCGAAGTCAACAATTGGGCGTTGGCTGTTGTTCGATGCCTTATGCTGGCCAATTGTTCCAGTGTATCTAAAAAAAGAGACAGACATAGGCAAACTTAGTGAGAAGCTGCTGTTCAAAAGTGTTTTGGGCAATTCAATTAGCCAACCCAGAACAGGTGACAGTAATTAATATTGTGTCGAAACTTGTTTGCCATCCACTATGTTTCGCTTTGGTACGGGAATTGACACAGTTCAGGTGATTGTGTCTATGTGTATGAGTGTGCTATTGATTGAATTGTACATTTAAATTGATGCTATAATCGAGTTTGGTGTTGGCTTGGCTTATGCCCAACATTGTTGCTATTCGATTTGGTTAATATATTTGTAGCACTGTTGTTTCAAGCAGAGACAGACAGAGAGACAGCTGGCAAACCAACTGACTAAACTGCTTAGCAAGCAGCCTTCTAAATAAATAAAATTTATAGAGTTTAAAATAAATTAGATTTTAGTTAAGTTTAAAATTTATGCATTTATTGCGAATTTAATTTTCATATTTTTGCCGAGGGGAATAAAGATTCGATTTATCAAATCTGTTGAAGAACGGAATCGGCAAGTTAGTTTCACGATTAAAGATTAAAAGAAAAATTTAATCATCTCCAAGTTAATATGTAGGTTAAAAAGTGGGAATTTAAGTGATGAATTTAAAATTGTTATTAGTCTTGTACTTCCGGTTGTTGGTTTATTTCGAACTTACAGTTTCGCTCATATGCTGTGTCATGTTTAACTTGCTGCGGGAAATTGCTGAAAATGGAACGTGACACGCCAACTTCCGATGTCAGATTTTTGACAGTTGCACCAAATTCAATTTCACCCAAGTAGCGCATACGAAAGATGCTCTGGTCCTCTTGCAGCTGACAAATCGTCGACGTTGTCGTCGTAGTGTTGCACAGGAAATAGGATATGCCATAACACAAAGGGAGATGAAAAGAAATAAGGGCGAAAATTAAATACATAAGGCAAAAGGAATCAAATGAAAATATTCAGCAACCTATTTCTAGTCCTGTTCCTCTTGACCAAAAATGGAGAGACAGAATGTAAAGAAACTTACCGTCTTGAGGGCATCGACGACCCCGTTCTCTTCAAAACTGCGTATACGCAATGTATCGCAAAGCGGACGATCCCGGTAAGTACATTGGCGCTGCAGCACGGATAACTGTATTTGCAGCTCCTCCATGCGTGCCGCTGCCTCCTGCGAGAGCTTCAGAGCACGGCCGACTGTTTCCTGAAGCATGAGGACGCGATAGATGAGCTCCGCGTTGGCTAACCGAAAGACAGGGACAGAGAGACAGAGAGAGAGAGAAGGGGCGGACCCAAAAGAATATCCATGAAAATATTATTATAACACAAATTGCACATTGTGGTTAGTAGTGCAAATATAAGTAAGCTGAAAGTCGTCATCTTAACATTTGTCCTTTGCTCCTCCTCCTGTTGCATTTATTGTTGTCTTTGGTCATGCATTTCGTATTTCTTGGAAAGAGTCGCTGCCGCTCTCGTGAAATTGAATGCCACAAAATGCAAACAATCGTCTTCTTTTACATTTGTAAACTTTGTCTTGATTGAGAGTTTCTATTCTACGTGTCATAATATCAACACGTAAATTATATCACCTATTTATAAATACATATGGTGAGAATCTTGTATCTAAGAGTAAAAGATTATGCAAATTAATTTCAAACAATTTGATTGTAGGGAGCAAGAACAAACATTTTAAAGACTAATATACCATTAAATTGTTTTGATAGGTAAATTTTACAGTTATTCTTTTCCATTTTCTTGCTTTGGCCGGCACCAAACTTAAAGTCAAATTTAAAAAAGGTGAAAAGTATAAAAGGTAATATTTAAAAAGAAAAATAGTTTCTACATATGTATACATGTTTGGATGGAAAACTCCACTATTGCTGCATTCCTTTCCATAAAAGGTTTTTTATATTTGCTTCCTTTATTTGCAATCATTTTAATCTGCTGCTTTTTGGTTTATTGCAAAGTATCTTATATCAAGTATTGCTTGTTTCAGATATCATACTAAAAGATATTTGCTTTAAAAAAAAAAACATTGACAAAATGGTTTACCTTATTGTACGATTTTCGCAAGTACTCTTTAGAAGATTATTATTTATTTTTTGTCTATTTGATATTTGTTGTATAAGAACTTTGATTATCTTTCGTTGGCTTCAATGTGCCGTACTACAGAGGCGACCTTTGCTTTTCTCTGACTTGCCTCAACATTGCTTGACCATGTTCTCAAATGTATAGGCCTGATTTTTTGTTCTATTCAGTTTTTTCTCTCCCTCCGTCAATGCAACCACAATGTGGACAATAAGGAATTTGGGTCAAGTCCGTAGCGAACACGCAGCATTTGGTCAAGTAAAGCCAAGCTAGCACTTAACCAATGAATACTACTCACCCAGGCTGAGTGTTGTCAATGAATCATATGCTAGTTCGAGGCCAGTATGTGCAGATATTTCCGCTTGAATTGGTTCGCCAAGGAGAACATCCACGTCTGTGAAAAGAATAGAGCAAATTGAGGGCACATATACACGCTATAGAGAGATAGAGGAAAATGGGAAGGAGAACGGGGGAGTTGCAATAACTCCAAGTGCAATGCATCAACTTTTAGCATAATATATGAATCGAAAACTGTATAAAGTTGGCAAGAGAAAATGAAAAAAATTGAGAGGAAAAAATAAAAACTTTATTTGGAACCTTCCAAATCTTTGACGACTCTTTCCACGGAAACATGAAAGCCATTATCCAGTTTGTGTTTGATTTGTAAATGGGTATCCTTCAGAAAGACCTCCACATCATGAACAGCAGATTTGACCATCTCGGGTGACATCTCAATGCCTGCGGACAGGCGACTGTTGGCATAAAATATGCTAAAGTCGCTCAACCTGCAAATAGCCATGAAAGTGGAAAAGTTTTTCACTCCATACTTTTTCCTCACTTTACATTGCGCACTTACGTGAGCAAGACAAAGATTATCCAGAGTGTGACCAAGCCGGCACTTTTACGGCACTGTAAATTCTCTTCCAGTGACTCATCGCGTATATGTACAGGTGCATTACGTATTTGATCGATTTCATCTTGAGTGGAGCGACGACCACAGCACCAGGCACAGGTGGCAATAAGGGGAACCAGAGCCAAAATGGCAAAGATACTCATTAGGGCTAAGAAACCCGATTCGATTTTAATAGCCTTTAGCAGAGACAGAATGAGACAGAGACTAGGAGTATAATAGTTGTAAGGGAACACACTTTCGTCCTCACTTACATTAGAGGCAAAGTCTATGAGACTGACATTATTGTGTAGCATATCACGTATGGAATCTGAAATTGAGAAATTGATTGAACATTTAGGCAAAATTGTTCAGAGTTATTCAGATTCTATATTGACCGAAATTTTGTCTTAAGCAAACTTAGTTTAGAGTTTCCCCTCTTTTGCTTTTGTGCCACTTTTCATTAGAAGTTGGTTAGAGTAAATTTATTTTTATACGGTTTCACCATCAGACTGGGTTTGTTCGTCGTCCGCCTCTTCATATATGTGTTGAATGACCAATACATTTCGTAGATCAGCCTGGCCCAAAGTACGAGGATCTGATTCATCCAATTGTTGACGTGGAAATGCTGTGATCAGTATGAAACGTTGACTCGAATAATTAGGTCGTGCAAGGCGTATATAACGATAGATATCCCCTATGATGTGAGTAAGATTGAAGCGAGCTGCTACACGGCTGCCATCAGCTAATCTCAATTGAATCACTGTCATTGGTAGCTTTTCATTAAAGTGCAAGCCGCTTTCGGCCCGCTGTTCGGGTGTCAAATTGGCAGTTGGAATTGACTGAGGGGTAGTGGCTGCTTCCACACGCGGGGATGGACTACCCAAAAGTCGCCCGGAACCCATAAACTGTTTACGCGAAAGGTGACGAAAACGTTCGTTTGTGTGATCCTGTACACTTAGCTCCACACGATGACCAAACTGAGGGGGAGACAGAGTAGTTAGAAGTTTAGCTAGGTGAAAAGGCTAAAAGTCTGTGTACCTCTTGCATCTCGTGGGGATAGTCACCACGTAGAACCGCGCGCAGAAAACGCTCATTTTCGGGTACTTCATAGGGTCGTAGCGAACCATCGTCAAGGGAAAAACCTTCGGACCATAGATGTAGCACCACAATTGTATGTTCCGTTTCAGTTTGCAGCTCTGAATCTTCGGAATCACTGCGTGCTGGCGGTGGATTAATGGGATGGGCGCTGCCTAACCGTATTCCTGTACCCCAGGCTCGTATACTACGATCACTATCATTGGTTGTTAGAGCTGGCGTGGAGTTCTCTATACTCACACGCTTGGGACCCCCAATTTGTTGACCCGAACTCTCTGAGGCTCCAGCAAAATATCCTTCATCTTTATCGGTAGCATTTCGATTAGTATGTTGACTTATCAGAGAATGTAGGGACTGGGGATCTGGTAAACTGGCGGTATCCTCTTTAGTTGGATTATTATTGCGTCCATCTTTATCGGATTCATATCTGAAACTAGCCTGATCGAGTACCCAACCATTTGCCGTAAGATATTGACGGGCAATGTCCTCCCTAACGCCATGTTTCTTCATAAATGTGTCCACCTTCTGCTCATTGGACATTTGTGGTGGATTGGAGCTGACTGGCTCGTCAGGTTCCACTGGTTTCCGTCCGATTTGTTGACCAATTTTGTATAATTTATCAAATAAACATTGTGAGTGTTCTTTATGTGTGTGTATGTATGATCGATGTATCTAAGGCCTCTCAGAATTCATTAGATAACTAGGGGGAGTGTTTCCAAAGGGGGATTGTTGCTAACCCATTAAAAATGTCTACCTCACATTCATTACTTACCCAGCGGCATCTCCTCGGGCGTGATAAGCGATAAAAATTCACTAACGTAGGTGAATATAAATGGCCCCGGAGAAATGTCCATGCCTGGTATGCTGTATGTAAAAAATGTTGCTGGCGTTGTTGATGCTGTTGTTGTTGCTAAGCCTGATGTTGTTGGTGCCGCCACTGTTGTTGCGACGCTTGCCATAGCCATGGCTATGGCTGATGACGAGGACATAATTGTTGTTGCGTCTGGCGGTGGCAGTGTTAGATTACGCTGGTCCATCTTCTCGGCTGGACTAGCCCTTCTTCTCCTCCTTCTCTTGTCTATGTCCTTTTTAGTTCCCTATTTTCCTTTTTCCCCTCTTTTTGCGGCCGTGTACTGTGAATGAATAAATGTTCGGAATGACCACCAATAGACGGCTAGAGTGGAATGGAGAAAGAGGCTGGAAGGGACGCACAAAGAATGCTTTTTCTATCGTTTTGAGGAGGAGAAGTGGGAGCAGTGGGCAGACAACATTGTTGTGAAATATTTTTGGTATTTTATGTTCCAATTATGCATTCATATAAATATATGAATGTGTGTGTGTCTATGTGAGTAAGCCAATGTAACCCCCATAGGTTTATGGCATCCTTACAAAATTCACATCTATTACATATGCTATATATTTATACGTATGTAAATAAATACATACATCCATATGTATGATGTATATATGGGATAAAAATTAATAAATAGTTCCTAGAGATGCATTTTGTGCGAATGTTTTAAAGCTCTTTTAAAATCCAATTTCAAGCATGCAGCAAAATTCCCGGATTCTAGCTTTTATTAACTAATAATCGAAATTTTAATAAATTCTGACATATTAAAAAAAAAAACCTGATCAAAAGAAAGAAAAACATTTTCTAACATTCTTATATTTTCTACCGGATCATTTGCGCCTTATTTAATCAGAAATGGGGTTTGAAAAGGATACATACATGATTAGAAATTTTAAAAACTATTATATACAAATTTAGTAGTTATCGTATACTATCTATATCTAGTAAGTAATTACAGAAATGGTAAAAAATAAAGATCGAAACAAATTTATTATTAATACATACGAATGCTTTCTGCGCATTTAATTCTCAAAAATTGCCATTTATTCTACCTGACTTCACTTCAGTTTCATTTCGCCAATAAAATTTTTCTTCACCATTTTTATTGTAGTTTTTTATTTTTTATTGCCCTAAGGGGCTAGTTGGGTAATATATGTTTGAGGATTGTTGCCTTGAGTTGAGTTTTGTAGTCGTTAATTCTATTAATTTCATGTTCAATTTATTTTCAGTTTCGTTTTCGAAACGCTGTCAGCGCGCAAAACACAAAAAAATAAAATGTGTTTTTTACCCCTTCTTGCCGCCCAACATTCATGGGTAATGACTTTCCCAGACTGCACAAAAAGAAGACAAAAGAAAAAACGATTTTGTGCTTTCATTTATTTGCTTTCGCATAGCATTCGTATTTCTCACTTATCTTATTTTTTCACCCCTTAGTCTCTCTCTTAAGTGCAGTGACTTTTTAGGGTGCGAGGGGTGTTAGGAGGGCCTGGTGGAAGCCTCTCAAGTTTTTCTACTCCTCTACTACTTGCTCATGCCTTTCAACTCATTTGTTCGTTAGTTAGTTCTCCTTGACTATATCGCCAATACTACCATCTAATTGCAATGCTCTGGGATTTGCAACACACTGGGACAGAATTAGACCAAACCAATACGAGTAAAACTTAAATAGTCTTGAGCGGGAAAGTGGGTCATTAAAATTCGATACCCCATTGAATCGGGGTGTGGCTGTTGAGAAGAAGAGGCTCTTGGACGATTCAAGGCGCGCTTAAATTGAGCCCTTTTGAAGGCAACTTGATATGATTGCAACAAGCCTAGAGTGTGTTTTTGCTGAAAGCCAAAGGCAAACTGCGAACATCTCATTCACACACTCTTTCACTTACTCCCACACTTGTGAGGGACATATGTATTAGTGTTTAAGCCGTTTTATGATAACTAACCGGCAAAGGTGACAAAGTTCAAAGCATGAGTTCACAAATACCATGCACACACATTACACATTTACATAAAAACTGTAATAAATGGGAACATGATATAAAAATTTATCCATGCTGTATAATGGGACTTACAATCTATTCAACTCTAATCAGAATTATTTTTGAGATTGTAAATTAGCATGAGGGCTAAAAATTGGCGACATTTACAGGGGGTTTTTCATTACAAAATAATAAAAATATTTCAATAAAATTGATAACCACATATTAAGCTGTATTTAAAAATGCCTATGTTTAAATACAATACTTCTTTAAGATAAAAAACTCTTGCTTCCCTTTGGAAGCGCCAAAAAAGTAACTTAATGCAGCGACGTCACCGCCAAAATAAGTGAATAAAATTAAATAAATAATCTCGTTTAGAATTTACAATTAAAACGGATTCACTATTACTATTATTATGTATTAGAAAGAATATCAAAATTTAATTCTCCATTTTTCATTTTTTATGTACACACTCAATAATTGGACTCAAACAGAAACTAATAGCATTTTCAAAATCGTATATATTCTTATGATGATGACAGTGATTACGTTAATTCAGCGCTCTAATTTTCGCCAATGCATAGAATCGTCCACTAATTAATAAATTGCATGGTAAATGAAGTTTACTAACTCTAAATATACATATATGACTATATGTTTGTATTATAGACATACAGACGTACCTCGTTGGATTGCCGTTTCTAATTAATTAATAAATATTGGTGGGCCGTTGGTGGGTTGTTGGGGTTCGAGAGTCTCTCTCTTTCTCACTCCCACTGCCGTCTCTTATGTCTGAATGTGGTTGGAATTGATGTATTTTTCACAAAAATTTACATTCCAACTCTAATGTTTAATAAAATCCCATTTATAATTCATATGCCGTCAATTTGATATGTTGATTTTTGTTATATTAAAATATCCCGGACCACATTGCATTCGATTTGTGTGTGTTTATTTTCGACACCAGTTTCGACAAATCAATTACAAATCAATCTCTCACTCTCGTTTTTTTCTCATTTTATCTGCATTTTTGGATAATTAACTATTTACTTTTTCATTTTTCTGCTTAGTTTAGCTTATATTATAGAGATAGCTGACGTAACGTTTGTTTTTATTTATCGCATGTAACAAGTGTAATTATTATAGTTAAAATTTAGTCCTGCTGTAATGCAAATCCCAGATTTGCATAAAAATGGAAACCTTTTGCAATTGTAAGTGCCGTCAGAAGACTGATTTCTATTTTTTTAGTTTTCGCACAAATAATTGGTAAAGAAAACTTAGAAATTTTTCTGTTTTTCCATTTTCCCATATTGTGGTGGTAGAGGTGAAAATTGTAATGGCGGGAAAAGCTAAAACGGGAAAAAAGCATGCACACACACAAAGCTGGAAAACCTGGAATTCCAATTGCATTTAATGTGGCCTCATCTCGTTCTTTCTATCTCCTTCACTCCACTTTCTCCATGTAAAGTGTGTGGAGCTTATGGAACTGTTTGCCATTGTTCGTGGTGGTAATATAGCTCATAAGGAAGAACAAGTAGCAGTTTTTCGGTAGTTTTTCTTTTCTTCTCTTGAGCTTTGCATAAAGTATGGAAGTAGACTTTGTTTTAAAGTTCAGCATTCAACGCCAAAGCCAGACAAAGTTTTTCTTAACACCACTCACAGCAACAACGACGAACAGCGTGCATTCAGTCAAAAGTGGCTCATGACGGGTGGTAGGAATAAGGAGCAGAGGATGTCCTCGCTTTCTTCATACATACACATATTGTCACAGCGGGTGTCTACACACACACACAAACACTCATAGAGGGCGATGACTATGACGCGTCGCCTTAGCGTATGCAATACTTTCTCATGGCTAAAATTCAATTTCATTTTGATTTATGCATTATATGTTTGAGAATTTTTGTTAAGGTAGCCCTGGAGGCAATGATTTAAAAACTTTAAGTCTGTAAAATTGCATGCGATGGGACGGTGTGAAGGTGATGGAGAATGTAAAACATTTTTCGTTGGGTTTTATCTTTGACAAGCGCCGGAGCAACTGTCATTTGGCATTGTGCATTGACATTGACTTCTTTTGCCATCTTTGGCTTTTTGTATCACATCTTCCCTTCTGTGATGTAGTTCTTTCTACATTTGTAGCCCTTTGGTATGCATGGGGGAAAAGCTTTCACTTACATATGTATCTGCAATAGACATGAAATATGCACTCACTGACTGAACTGATGGATGGATAGGTAAAACGAAATCCCTTAAGTATGCGAAGTATGACTTAAAATATTCAACATATTGTGAATACTAAAGTTGAGTCACTCTTCACAGGGTTTCACTTACTTCTTTGATCCCTGCTCATTTGGCTATTTTCTGATTGTTTACGCAATCGATTGCAAATCTATCACATATTTTAGTCATGTTCTGCCCCGTTGTATCATTTTCCGTACTATTCAATAAATTAGTTCCTTTTTTTCACACTTATTGACTCACTAGTTTCGTAACTTACTAGATCTATGCCTAGGCAGTTTAGTTTTTCTCATATTGCGAACAAGTTTAAGTTTAAGTTTATTAAGAGTTTTATAGGAAACTGCTATACCAACTGCAGAACAGAACAAGAAAAAGTCAGTTTACTGATGAGTGAGTGATTCAACGAACTTTGAACAAATTCACTAACTTATTCATATTATTATTGTAGTACTTGTATCCTTTAATCACAAATTGATTCCCTCATTTGAACACACTATTTACTGTTTAAATTATATATCAATATAAATTTTCACTGGTTTTATCTTTGTTGACTAGTGTGATTACTTGCATAATATATCTTCACCAGTAACTGTTATTTTTATTATTCTATGGATTAAACAGAGTAAACAATGAGAATAAGTTCAATGATAATTGCTTTTTGGATTTTTCTGGCCTTACCAAAATGCAGCTGGCTTTATCGAGGCGTTATCTCCGATCTTGATGATGAGTCATTCGAAATGTTAATTGCCGGCGGCTACCAGTCAGATTATGCTGTTTTAGGACGACACATAGTATCGATACGTACTATCGATAAGATTCGCTATAATGGTGATAATCACTTTTGTACAGGTATTGTCATTAGTCGTCGCGCAATATTAACAGCGGCTCACTGTCTTACTGAGTAAGTGATAAGCGAAGTTTATAGTGTTTACTTTGGCTAACTTTGCCGACTTCTCTACTCTCCTGCTACAGCAAATACAAGTCCGTTATGAATCCTCGTGGTGTTTTGGTGGTTTTTGGTAGTAGTCGCCGGATTGATAATTTCAGTAACTTTGAATCCCGTCGATGTGATCGAATTATTATACATCCTAACTACAAGCGTTACATGAAAAATGATTTGGCTATAATTCGTCTAACCGAAGTTATTCCCCATAACTTAAGAAACGTGAGTCCAGTCCCGCGTCGAGCATTATTGAATGTTACTGAAGGGCTAGCTTGTATCACCATGGGATGGGGTCAGGTATATAGTCACGGTCCCTATTCCAATGATATACTATTCTTAGATGTTGTCATAGCTAGACATGAGCTTTGTGAAAAGTTTTTAAAACACTATGACCGCGAAGGTAATCTATGCGTTGCGCCTGAGGCGGAGGGTGAAGTTTGTCCTGGTGATCTTGGCGGTCCACTGATGTGTAAAGATACTCTCGCTGGTGTTATTGGCGGCACTCAAGTGTGTGAAGGTGTCCAGGCCATTAAATTTGTCAATTTTTCGCACTATAAGCATTGGGTGTACAATACGATTACAGGCATAGTAGATGGTACGCTATCTATACAATTTGGAGAAAAGCGGCTTCTCTTGATATATTTCCAACTCTTTATTGCCTTAGTTTCTGGAAATTAAATAATTTTTTGAAAATCCATTGTCATAAATCAATTGAAATCCGTACAATTATGTTTACAATTTTAAAGGAAAAAAGATTCTCTTATAATCTGCCATAACTTAGTTTTCTGTAATAAGATATAACGGGTAAACATTTATTCATGAACTCACCATGGAGTCAGCTTGTGTGGCAAGCTGCACAAAAACTATTTGTAAACACTGTTGTTGGTCTCTCTTTCTTTCTGAGCGGGTTAGAAATGGTTGAGCATCATCCCTTCGGTTTACGCACAATTAGCCTTAATAAATTTTATGGCAGAAAATCAGCTTTGCTGGTCGAATGATTTAAAGAAGTTTAAATAAAGGTTCTACAAAATTTCTTCAAAGGTGGTACTCAAAGGCAGGTTAGAGACAATAAAATATGGCTCAATTCTTCTATGGCAATAGGTTGTTTATCTTTTGGCGAATTGAATTTATAGCTAATGCTGTAAAAAATGTTCTGTATGTTTATTAGATAATATATTTTCTATATAAAGCAGCTGACACATGCTGGAGAAAAAGAAGACACGGAAAGGCTTAAACTGAAACTGTTGCACAGCGTAAGGACCAATTGTGACGGCAATGTGCGGTTGCAGGGCAAAATGCGTGCGGCACTGAATAATACAATTTTATGCTTTTGCAAATTTAATTCAAAAATGCTTGAGGCAAATGCAAATTTAATGCAATAGCCAACAGCGACAGAACCAAAAACCGAAACCAAAACCAAAGCCCAAAAGGAGAGTCAGCGTCAGCATCAGAACCATAACCAGACCAAGCCAAACCAAACCAAAGCCAAAACCAGACCCGAGCACGGACAAGCACAATAACCGAAAATTAAAGCCGCACTAATGAGCAGAGTAAAACCGAAAAATGAGCGCAAATGTGGCGACAACTACGTATGAACGTATTAAGGGCCTTGCGGGTGCCGCAACGAGTGTTGCAGTCAGTGGCTAGTGCCAAAGTGATTTTGGCCAAAAGCAAGAGTGCTTTTTTTTTGTGTGTGCAACTTCCTGCCGGGCAATGTCAAAATGTGCACAGCAGTCACGTTTTTTGGAGGGGCACAGAGACAGAATGAATGGGAGAAAGCAAAGTAACACCGAACATTACGGCAAACGATAAACAGAGTTTTTGTTTCTCTAAAGTCGTTTCGAAAATTTTTTATTGTTTATTAGTTTGCTTGGGCTTGCGATGGGTCATCTCATTGATAGGCATGAATCCTGCATCACCCAAAGAGCGCACTGAAACCAGGCCGGAGGGTGCCACAGTTATCCAACTAATGGAACCATGATGCAAAGTGAGTCGTAGCCAGGCTTCTGGTGGCAACTGTAAGGCACGTAAGACTAGATAACGTATAACATTAGCATGTCCAATGATTAGCATATAGGAATCATGCTCCTGATCGGCTGGTGCTCGAAAAAAATAGCGACGAAATGCCGCCTCAATCCGTGGTCCGTCACGTTGATAGGCATGCTGAATATGCAGTGGATTGCGATTCTGAGGCGGATCAGCAGGATATGGTGTGCCCTCACATAGTAGATCACAACGCTTTAGCTTGAGGGGATCGAAATTGATTTGCTTCAGTATAATCATAGCCGTTTCCATAGCACGAGGCATGGTCGAAGCTACCACATAGTCCCAATGAACACCCATCTCGGATAGACGACGTCCTGTACGAGCGGCTTGAGCCCGTCCACGATCGGTCAAATAGCCAGGTCGCTCATGCTCATCGGAATATTCACCATGACGGACTAGAAAAATGTGTCGACGTGCCACAGACTTGGCCATTGATGAATTGCTTTCGTGGCTTAAAGAATGAACAATTTTCTTCTGTTCATTTGGGCCACGTTGATCCCAATTGTATATCCATTTACTCTTAAGTTCATTGGCGCCTTCGTCATCATCTCCACTCAGATAAGATGTCTGATCAATAAAACGCATGGTAAGATAGGTAACTAGGGAGCCACAGCTTAAAGCTCCCAGTGACTGGATAATCCCGTTCAGTTTCATCGAATTAATATCTTTAATATCTTGACTTATTTCTCGAAAAAGTGAAATGTAATTTATTGAAATTTGAGTATTGAAATTTCATTCAAAGCTAAATTGCGTTCAATGGCAGACAAATTCAGTTGTCAAGTATTTTTCAAGTAATGAACTCTCATCGAACTTTTTTTTTATGTAGATAGATCTTGGTGAATTCCGATGCTGATGATTAGCATTGCAAGTCAATTGGTTGAGTTGCCTTGGGTTTTCGCCACAATTAACTTTGCTTCAAAGTTATTTTATCCTTGGCAACTTTTGAGCGGGAAAGTTTTGCACAAAGAAAGCGAGAAGGAGAAGTCGTCGGCAAATGATACAAAATGCTGGACGAAGCAGTGACTTGTAAGTCCGTATAAATAATGAAATCTTTAAGTGAGCAAGTCATCACACAATTTGTGATACCCCCCTTACCGTCCTGTATTCTATTTTGTCCTCAGGACATACCTTTCCATAATAAGTAAGGCCTATCAACAACGTTTTCACTGGTTAAATAACTTTTGCCAAGTTTCTGCTTCATTTAATTTTCGACGCCAAGAACACAAGAAGACCGTCAAAAAGATATCCACAAGTGGCTGACCGTGATGGTGAAGGGTTTCATCATCATTCACCCACCATCGCTTTTCTGCTCTTGCTCCTGTTGCCTGTCAGATTTGGCCTAATGAAGTTTTGTTAGCAACTTTTGACATGGCGATGCCAAGGGGCTTCCACAGCTCATCCTCCTATCGATTCGAACTGGGGAAGTATGGGAAATAGACAGACAGAATGAACCGAAAGAAAAGCTAGATTCAATTGTCGGGACAGTCAAGCTTGATTTACTATGTCTAAAAAAGTTTTCTTTCCTTTTCCTATGAATTATTAACATAGGGAAATGGGTAATTGTCCCTGAGAGGTGAGACCTAGATGGGCCCTTTAGGATAGAAGATCTTGATTTGAGGAATATGATGTAGTCGTGTAGCTGCTTCATTTCCTTTATGACATATTCTTATTAAATATTTTTTGTAATTAAAATTGTGACTGCCCTACAGATATTTGCTCTGTCTTAAACATGTTGGGTTTTACCTACGTTGATTCATTTTTATACCCTTGCAGAGGGTATTATAAAATTGGTCAGATGTTTGTAACGCACAGAAGGAGACGTTTCCGACCCCATAAAGTATATATATTCTTGATCAGCTTGAGAAGCTGAGTCGATATAGCCATGTCCGTCTGTCCGTCTGTCCGTCTGTCCGTCCGTCTGTGCGTATGCGTTTTACTCAGCCATCTTAAGAGATATCGGGTTGAAATTTTTTTTGGAGACTCTTTATTACCTGTGTGAGATAAAGTATGAAAATCATCGGGATCGGACTACTATATCATATATTGTTTAATAATCATTAAATGTGTTTTGAATTCAGTAGTTTGAAGTATGCGTTTTACTCAGCCATCTTAAGAGATATCGGGTTGAAATTTTTTTTGGAGACTCTTTATTACCTGTGTGAGATAAAGTATGAAAATCATCGGGATCGGACTACTATATCATATATTGTTTAATAATCATTAAATGTGTTTTGAATTCAGTAGTTTGAAGTATGCGTTTTACTCAGCCATCTTAAGAGATATCGGGTTGAAATTTTTTTTGGAGACTCTTTATTACCTGTGTGAGATAAAGTATGAAAATCATCGGGATCGGACTACTATATCATATATTGTTTAATAATCATTAAATGTGTTTTGAATTCAGTAGTTTGAAGTATGCGTTTTACTCAGCCATCTTAAGAGATATCGGGTTGAAATTTTTTTTGGAGACTCTTTATTACCTGTGTGAGATAAAGTATGAAAATCATCGGGATCGGACTACTATATCATATATTGTTTAATAATCATTAAATGTGTTTTGAATTCAGTAGTTTGAAAAATATTTGAGCATATTCATAATACGACAACTAATGCTGTTGATGTATGAAATTTCACTTTTCTTATCGAATTAAATATAATAAAGAACTGCAAGGGTATATAAACTTCGGCAAGGCCGAAGTTAACTTCCATAGCTCGTTTAATAATTAATCAACACTCAACTTCCGACTATTATTTCCCTTTTATCGTTATCCACTAATATATTCATATTATAATCTTTTAATGCTGGTGGCAAAACAATTTACCTTTTTGTCTTTGCATTTGCCTTTTCATCATTATGCAACACTGAATAGCTTTTCAACTTATTAGAGATGTTGATCAAAAATTTAATCCTTATCTCATTTTATACTTTAGTCAACACTATTAACTACTAGATATTTAAATGTTTACTTTTGTTTTCTGATCCCTTCTCTAGACTTTTGCGTGCATCCTACTTTTGCGTTTTAGCCTTCACCCAACAAAGTTGTTTAGAGTTGAAAGCTTTATGATACCTAATTTCGCAGTTAATTAATACTGTGACTTAGCAAAGGTGTTATTTTATTTATAGTGTATATTCAAGTGCGTTGCTTTCGTATATTTTTTGTCATGTTTTTCAATTTCATCAACGAAAAACCTATTAAATGCAACAGTCCTGGTCTAGTTAAAAGCAAATGAAATGGTCACTTTCCGTTTGCAGAGTAAAAATAGTGCAAAGGGCGTAAGGGCGTGCCATCATTTCCGTCTTGAATTTGCACAAAATTTACACGAATTTGATTATTATTATGATGGCAATTTGCAAAAATGTCATCCTTCAAGCGAATAAAAAGAAGGAAAAGTAGCAGCAGTAGGGACGAAAAATAAAAAGCTCACCAAGAAGAGAAACGAACAAGCGGAAATTTCTCATTGCGCAAAGTGGCACACACACACACATACAGAAAAAACATAGAGAAAAGACTTTGACTATAGAATATACAGGGTGACTGTGCAATGAAAATCTAGAATACTTGCATTTACTGGTCAAATGCGTAGCTTCTGTCGTACCGCCCCAGCCACAGCCACATGCCAGCAAGCGAAGGAGGAGCAGTCCTTGACAGGAGCAATAAGAGAAGAATTGTATGGAGGAGCTGCTGAAGTCGTTCATTCCTTCTATACAATTTGTGTGCGCTCTACTTGGTTGTGTTGGCATTTTTACTTATCGCGCGGTTGGCCATAATTATGGTGGCATGGGCGGCACGTCTTCTTCTCGACAGTGCGCCTGCCTGCCATCCGTATCCTGCTGCAGGATGTTCAATTTTCGTTTGCCTCTTATTTCGCCTTAGTCATTTTGATTTCCTTATTTGCCTTGTCGCACATTTTTACTTCCCTGCCTTTTCATTTTTTTTTTCCACTTTATCTTCCAGTTGCATTACTTTAAGTGGCCATGCCACCACCCCATGTTTCTCCGCCCCCCGGATTTTCTATCTACCAACACTTTTAAGGTTGGACTGTGTGAAATTATCTTTTGGGCGAAATCAAAAGTTTTCCGCTTTCATGTCGCTTTTCTCTGTTTATGGGGCACCCCGTGGTTTCTGTGTGCCTGTTTTGGCGATTGGTTAAAACGATGTCAAGGCCAAAGTCTTGGCGGCAAGTGCAGAATAATATTGCATCAAAGAAGATAAATCACGACAAGCAAACAACTACAAACATTGTTTTACTTTTATTAGTTCTAGACTTTTGCTTCTGCCCAGTATAAATGATTGACAATTAAATTAAATTTCATAAAATCTGATCAAATCTACCAGGCGGGTAGGACACTAAAGAATTTTGCAGTTTGCCACATGCTGCACATTTGAGACTTGTTTTAAATTGCAGAAAAACCTAAGCTCAATGCTTTGCCTCTGGGTTTGCAATAGTAAATCTTTTTTCCTGCATATTTCAGAGGCGACACAATTGCACAATGAAAACTGCTTGCAATGGGGAAAAACTAGCTAAATATGCAAAGGTTCTACTTGCCACATAGCTTATGGGTGGCCGTTGGGTGCAGTGCAGGGAACTAAAAATACGACTAACGCTAGACGTAACAAACACACACACACAGAGAGAGCAATGCACACACACATGTTCAACTTAATAGCTCATACGCCATGTTGGCCCTATTGTTGACTGCCCTCGTTTGTTTACGGTTTAGTGGATTAATGTTTGAAATAAAAATTTTACAAAATATAAAAGAGAAAGGAAAATATATCTAAAAAGTGGAGAGAGAGAAAAAAAAGTAGAGCTACCCAAATACATCTCAGGAAAGTAGAAATAACTGCACAAATTGTTGTTTCTTTGAAGTTTAAACAAATCTGCATAAGGTAACACAAGGCAAAAGCCGTTACAATTTATGTGCATAAATGTGGGCCAAACCGACTCCGAAGTTGTTAGACGTAGTATCCATACAGTCTGCTGGTCAAATCGTTGTTGAACTTTTTTTGCATGTGATTTTCTATTCATACATACATATACATATATGTATACTCATTCCAACGTATATAAATTATTTATTGTATATGTAGAATATTTGCTTTAGTCCTAAGTCTTGTGCATTTACAGTTTCTCTCCTTCTGGTCATATTTTATTTGATTGTTTTGTGCTTGGCATTCCTTGCCACTTATTTATATTTGTAAAATGTAGTACTTAACGAGATGTGGACATTTACTTTTATGTATGTAAATTAGTCTGGGTAAATTAATCCTACTTATACATACATGGGTTATGGTACAGGAAAGCAGTTTTTTAAGTACAGATCACACAACGAGAGCCACGAATCGAATATTTTAATTCGTATTGCTAAACCAAAAGTGTAAGTCTATTTCTGAGCTTGTCACTTTTAAAAACGATTTGGATTGAAAAGCTCCACAAACAAAAGGAAATGACATAACTAGGAAAAATACATATATACCAAACTCTTTAAAATACTGGAACTGAGCGACAAAAGCACTGTCATATTAATCTTTTGCCTGAACTTTTTTTCCAACCCTCGCATCTGCTTTTGATGAAAACGTTATTATATTATATTTTAAAACTAATTGCAAGTTCTTTTTGCTTTTCAAATAGAAATAGTTTATGCCATTATATTGCCAGTACTTTGATTTTGGCAAAAAAAGAGCAAGTATCAATTAAAATTGCATTTGGCTCATTGTTGCCGTTCGTCATCATCATTTTTGGAGG
This sequence comes from Drosophila paulistorum, assembly GCA_018152135.1. Taxonomy (NCBI): domain Eukaryota; kingdom Metazoa; phylum Arthropoda; class Insecta; order Diptera; family Drosophilidae; genus Drosophila; species Drosophila paulistorum. The sequence goes on along the minus strand of JAECXG010000822.1, from coordinate 51,584,798 downwards.
GTAAAACACAGAAACTTTGCAATTTTAAGTATTATTTCTACTAGTTGTCTAAAAGTTTTGTGAAATTTGTTTTGCTTTTATGGTGGATGGGTTTCTGCTGATGGTGTTGTTGTTGGTGGACGTGGTGTTTTTGCCTCTGTTGTGGTTGTGGGTTGGGGTTTGCCTTTTCTCATAATTGAAACTTTCAAATGTAAATAAGAAAAAGGCACTATCTAGTTATATGCTTACATTCAAAGTGGCAAAGTTAATGCATTTACCCAAAATCATCAAAATAATAGAGACTCAAAAACAAAGCGACAGAGATAGAGAGAATACCATTAAAACTTTTGCCAACAATTACACTAACCGAGAAAGCCATAAATATTCATATTTAATAATCATAACTCAAATATACTACCATCTAAATCAAAATGTGTGGAAATTCCATGTATTTTCATGGTCCGGCAATTGAACTAGATTTGAACATGAAATTGTGTGCAAAATGAGGAAAAGGCCAAGGGGAAAGAAAGATAAAAGAGCGCAGTTACATGCATTTGCTAAAAGGACACCCCGAACACATACGTACATATAAAAGTAAAAAAAAAACATACTGGAACCAATGTTTTCAGATTTTCATTGGCATGACATCTGTTTATTTTACCTTTAATATTATTAATCTTTATGTCCATAACAAACTATAGTTCTAGACGTTACGTTAATATTTAAAGAGCCAAATAAAGGTTTTGTAGGTTCGCCTTGTGTCCATTATTATAGGGAATAAATTGTAACTAGCCCTAACTAAAAAGAATGTGGTTCTTAATAGATCATAAGAAGTTAACAGTATTGTACAAGCTTTGCATGGAAAAGAAATCTTGTAAGGCATGCTTACATTTGGATTTATCGCAATCAAGTTGATTAGAAATAAATGTTGAAATGTAGTTTATTTAAAATGAAAATTTAACCAGATGAAACTGATGTAAACTAGAGCTATTCTTAATACCAATAATTTTAGAGCCTGAAAAATCCATATATCAAACTTGATTTTTTTGATCCTCTGCCTTAGCATATGCTTTCTTGCTCACTCTAAACACACAGGCAGTCTAGCATCAGGTATTATGCAAAATTTTAAATAATCATAATTTGCGTGCATACTAAACAAGTGCAATACCAATTTTAGTGGCTTTAGTTTTGCTAGTCTTCGAGAAAATCGTTCTTTTTATACCCTTGCAAAAAGGGTATATTAATTTTGGTCAGAAGTGTGCAACGCATAGAAGGAAGTATCTCCGACCATATAAAGTATATAAATTCTTGATCAGCACGACGAGACGAGTTCAAATAACCATGTCCGTCCGTCCGTCCGTCCGTCCGTCCGTCCGTCTGGATCGATGCGAACTCCTCCTAGACCGTAAGAGCTACAGAGCTGAATTTTGCACGTAGGCTTGTATATACTGCAGGGTTTGTATATCTCGGATTCAGTCGGATCGGACCACTATATCATATAGCTCCCATACAAACGGCAAAGTCACGAACAGTGACTTTTCTCAATAACTTCGTTATTTTATCAGCAATTGCCATAAAAGTTGGTATTGGTCAGTTTTGTGTTCTTATTAATAATTGTGCCAAATTTGATCAAGATCGGGTGACTATATCATATAGCTCCCATACAAACGGCAAAGTCACGAACAGTGACTTTTCTCAATAACTTCGTTATTTTATCAGCAATTGCCATAAAAGTTGGTATTGGTCAGTTTTGTGTTCTTATTAATAATTGTGCCAAATTTGATCAAGATCGGGTGACTATATCATATAGCTCCCATACAAACGGCAAAGTCACGAACAGTGACTTTTCTCAATAACTTCGTTACGTTTTAAGCTATTGTCGTGAAATTTAATATAAGTAAGTTTATTGTAACTATAAACGACTGTGCCAAATTTGGTCAAGATCGGGTGACTATATCATATACCTCCCATAGGAACGATCCGTCGAAAACAGTGACTTTTGTCAATAACTTCGTTACTTTTGATGCGATTGCTTTCAAATTTAACATTTGTCAGTTTAATATATCTGTTAATGACTGTGCCAAATTTGATCAAGATCGGGTGACTATATCATATAGCTCCCATAGGAACGATCGGTGGAAAACAGTGACTTTCATCAGAAAGTTCGTTATATCCTATGCTAAGATTGAAGGCCGTTCTTTCGCAAAGATTACCCTTTTTAGATAAAACAGTTAGCTTAGATAAAAGAGTTACTAACAAACTTGCAAGGGTATACAAACTTTGACGCGGTCGAAGTTAGCCCCGGCCCTCTGGTTTTTAATTTGCGCCTGTACTAAGCCAAATTTAATGTCTGTAGATATTATAGACTTTAATATACCATTTTAACCTGTGAGTATTAAAACTTTAAAAATATATTTCTGGCGAATTGATTTATTTAGATAGGTATATCCCTTTCAATATACAGATATATTTGCCCCACAATTGCATTAACGTGTTCTCTACACATTTTAAAGTAATTAAAAGTCACAAAAGTTTAGCTTAGTCAGTTTTAAAAATTAATACCAAATTCGTTTTCTTTGCTTTTATTTTTGTTTATGTCCGCGCGTCTCTATGGCGGCGACCTGGTTGGCCCTGGCTTTGGTCCTATAGCATTTTTGTTTTTTCTGATTTTTGGTCTTTTTTCCTTTCTGCTGCATTCCTGTTGCCCTGTTTTTGGCTTGTCGCCATGGGACCAGAACGTCGTGGAAGGAGATCGGAGTAGTGCAATGTCAGCTTCGCCATTTAGCCTTGTCACATTATTTGGCTTATACACCCAGAAAAGTCTTGTCTGTTTTCTATTCCTATTTTTTGTTTTTGTCTTTTCGTTTTATTTTCTTTTCCGTTGCTGTTGGCACTTTTTTTGCCTTACCCTTTTCACTGGTCGCCTAATTGTTGTTGTAATCATCATGCTGACTCCATTCTGCTGGTATTTTTGGCCACCATGACAACCTTCCGCTAGCCGCCAGCCATCGCTTCTATTCATTCATTCATGGTTATCCTTTTCCCGTTTTGGCCATTCAGATTTTCGGTTTCAAGTCTATTTTATTCCCTGTCCCTCTTTCTCTCCATTGGCGTTTAGAAGTCATCAGCATTATAGTCCATGTTACCCACTCTTTATATCTGAGTTTCTGCATGTGTGACATGCTCCACTTTAGTTAATTTTTTTTAGTCCTTTTTTTCTGGTGGCTCGTTCGCTTCAGTTAAGTTTGCAGCCTGTGTGAGATAGTTGCGATGGCTTCCGTCCGTGTTCGTATCCGTGTCCGTGACTGAGACTGAGCCTCTTCCAGTAGCGTACTTTAGTACTTTACTTTGCATCGGATGTTCAATTTCCTTTAGCCACTTTTTTTTTTGTTTCAAGGGAAAGTTTTCTTTTTTTCCTCAAGTTTTCAGAAAACCTTTCACTATAAATAATGCAGTCCTTGTCTATAAAGATGTCAATTAAAGCAAATGTCTATTTTCTTTAATCTCTTGAATCTCTTCGATACTCATCGAACCTTATTCATTTGCATTTTCAACATATACATACATATGTATATGCAGTTGATAGCCTCAATTATGCTTATATGAACATACGTTCATATATGTGTATAAATGTATGTAGATATGTAAATATGGAATCATGTAAGGCGAGTAAATCCAGGCTCAAATGTGGGAAATATGCAAATGAGTTCTCATTGGATGTCTTGTGGATACGAATATGTTAAGTTACTTAACATAACTAAAGACTTTCCGTTCCATTTCCTAATGTGTTTCATATTGGTATACATTCTGAGTTCTGAATTTGTGGAAACGACTGAGATTAAAGTTAGTTAAGAAACTGACTGATGAAAAACTGTTGTTTTTCTATTAAGTATATTTAAAATCTGTCCAGACTTGGACACAGAAGTACACTCAAAAAGCAAAGCCGGGGAAACTAATAAATTGTCTTTTGAAGTAATGAATAATAGAAATTAAAAGCTTAATGTCAGCTAGGTAAAAAGAAAAAACTGAAATATTCTTTTCATTTGCCACAAGAGTTTAAAACTGTTATACGTTATAAATGTGAAATTTATTTTGGAGGAATGAGCGATAAATCACCCTCACCCTCCCTTTGCATAGCTGTAAGAAAAACAAATGGCGAATAAAATTCTATCGGATTAGTAAAATTTACTAATATAAATGAGTAATGGAAATATGCAACATTGTTAGTATTGCATTCACTTACCTTTTTGTAATGCAAAATCGTTTTAAGTAACGGAATAAAGTTTTCTTTAGTCCATTCATTCCTATTTATTGCAGTTTTCTTTTCCTACTGTTGTTGCTGTTGCCCTTATGTATTCGCATGCTAATGTTTCACACCAACTTATGGAACTTTTTGCAATGGCATCCGCGACATTCCCAAGGCCATTTCGCCATTTCTCGTCCACCTTCTTTGCACTTTCCGCTCTTTCCTTTGTTTTTTGTTGCTTTCATTGGTGTTGTAGCTGTTCAGTCTTTTTTTTTCCTCTCACTCTTTGCATAATGCTTTGTGTGTAGTGATAATAAAAAAGGCGCTTGGGAACTTTTGTTTAAATCAACGAGGCATCTTACCCAAAAGCAAGCAATGGCAGTCAGAATGGCGGCGACCCACTCGGAGCTGAAGCACTTTTCGTTCTCGGGCTCTGGCTCTAGCTCTGAATCTCTGGCTATGGCTCTTCATCTTGCCAGGTCCCCTAACAATTTGTACGCCTCAGTGCGTACGCATTTCTGGGCACTTAAGTTTCTATATAGCCTACGAAACGGCGGCAACTCCGCATCCTTCGAGCCCCGTGCTTCATGTCGATGTTGCGTGCCTCAAGTGGAGAGCATTTTCTTCTCCTCTAGAGTCAATGCTTAATTTTTGCCATAACGAACTCGCCGCTTATTTTTTTTTTTTGTTTTCCGACGTTTGCTTTTGTTTTATTTAGCCATTGGAAATTTTCATTCAGCAAAAAAAAAAAGAAATCGAGACTGTTTTGCATTTCTCATTAATGGAGGAGGGGAGAATGAGAAAAAGTAGAGATTCGTTGGATCGTTGATGAGTGCAATTAGCAATTTGCATAGTAAAAACTAAATGAATTTCATCTTTTCTCTTTCTATTCTCTTTATTATGTGCCTTTGCGGTTTTGGGGTAAAGGACCAAAAACAAGTTGGCCAAGTAGCGAGTCATAACTAATAAGTAGCTTGTGCTGGTTATCGTGCCGCTGCCACTACAAAAAACTAGTCAACATTTACAATCGCATAGCTATGAAGGTAAAAAATCTCACGAAGCGCAGACTATATTGTTTAAAAGTTGTAAGATTACTAAACATTTTCATTTCTTTAGTTTTGTGTTCCAGCCTGCATATAAGGTAGTCTTTTCAAACCGTGTTGAGTTTTATGCTTAAAGCTTAATTTTAATGACGCAGGGAATACTCAGCAAACTAAATAAGGTTTCAGCTCAAATAGAATGTGAAAATAATTATCAGGAAAATTCGAATAGGAAGTTATTGCAAATATCTTTAAACATAGCTTCTCTTTAAATAAAAATCAACAGACAATTTTGTCCTGTGACAATAACTTTGGGGACAAATTTTTCATAAGTTCCTAAAAATAGAGCGACTTGAAACTTTTTTTTTCATGAGCGAATTTCTGCTTAACCAAAATGGAATAATTTCCCATTCAGCTGATCCACTTGCGGCCAGACTAAAATGCACAGCATTCTTTTTTGCGTTAATGAAATAATTATAAATACTTATTTATTTCAGATATTTAACAGATTCTACTCACTTTAACACCGTCTTTAATGTAGAGGCTTTGAGTATTCATGACTACAAGAGGTAGGTTATATATATTTATGCACTTGCAGCATAGTTTATATGGTAATTATAGAAACAGTTCTCTGACTCTCTCTTTGTTTGCTCTACTCTCTTTGTAGTTGTTATGCCTTACCTTCAATTTGGTAAGCGTTAAAACTGTCGGCAATGGACCGTAATCATTTACACAAGCACACAAAAATTATGAAATAATGGGTTGAGTGTTGAGTCGGCAGCATTCACCCACCACCACAACACTAACAATAAGAAGGAAGAGCAAGGCGACGAGCAATGTCGACGTTTATATGGTAATGCCCACGCTGCATTTTAATTATTTATTATTATTGTTGTTGTTGGTCCTTTGCTGCTACTGCCTCTGTTATGGTGGAGGGCTGTGGCCACCTGGTGGCGCCTTGCTCCGGAAAATGGAAAATGGAGAGCGGAGCAATGGAAAACCGCATTAAGTAACACACAAGTGTAGTAACTAAGCATTTTTTTGCTAATTATGTTAATATAAGCACAGACAGGGAGACAGGCATTGTTCTGTTATACCTGGTCACAATTACAATAAGAAATGATAAAATAATTAACTAGAACTCGCTAATCCAATTAAAGAAAGGCTTAAGCCTATAAATCCTTTTTTCCACTAATTTTAAATTGTAGATCACAAGACATCAAATCTACAGTTTACTAAAAATGAAAAGGGCCAAGAAGAATGGTAAGAAGGTCGAAATTTAGACAAATAATTTTCAAAAACTTTTAATCAATGATCTTTTATAATAAAGCATTTTACATATTAAGTATAAGCTTTAAATTTTAATGATTACAGAATTTCAAAGTGTATCCAAAATTTAATAAATTAAAATACTTAATACTTAACAGTTTACCAAAAAGACATAAGAATGTACAATTCATATTAAATCTATAACAAAATTATTAACTCTAGTTACAGACAATAAAAGCTAAGCTAAATATACTTATACATATTTATTAGTTTTGTCACATTTCATTAAGTGTCTCAAAGTTCTTTATGTTGGAAAATTTACGCTTGTTTTCACTCAGTTCTCATTTAATTAGTTTATTAACTTTGTCCATTTTGTTGTGCAAGTTGTCCGTCTAGTTCGTTTTCTAGTAGTTGACATCAACAACTTGAATAGGCGACTCACGTAAGACTTTGGAACGGACCCTATAAACCTGTTCAAGTGTCGACCAAGTCAATTTTCATCGCTTGTAACGAATAACGACAGGTGAATAGAGCCCTTGGTTGTAGCATAACTCAACTTGTAGTTGGTGTTGGTTAGTCTTAGGTTGATAGCAACACAAGAACACGACGTCAAAATTTAATTACAACTACATATTAGTTAGTTGCATAAACAACAACTAAAGGAAGTAGCAGCAATAGAAGCAAAAAATGTTTTGCAATTTCACCCCGAAAATTGCATGACAGGCAGTCAAGCAGTCAGGCGGGTACTCAGGCAGCTCCTTTCACTTTGTCTTGGACAAACTCCAGGCAATTTTATGCCATAGCCCACAAAAACTGACGTCTATTGCTTGCCTCTTCGTTGGCTACAGCAATAGCAATAGTCCTCACACTTTGTCTCTCTCACTCTCTCTCTCTTTCACTGTCTGGGACAGGGCCATAAATTATTAAATTTTAACAAGTTTTTATGCAATGCCAAGTTTTAGTCTCTGTTTTTCTTGTCTGCGTCTCGGATCTTTGGCGCAAATCGAGCAAACTTACCATGCCTTACTTTGTCAGTGGCCAGCAGCCACTACGTGACTGAAAACTGACAACTACTTCGCCATCGCTGGCAGAGCTCCTCCTATTCCATCATAAACCACTCCTCCCTTGCAACCTTCCTGCAACCTTATTTACCAACCATGACTTTTTAATTGCAAGCAATGTGGCTACTTTGATAGCCATAATAATATTAATAATAGCAAATTCTGAAACACAATTATTTGTTTTCATTTGCGAGAAAAAATGACTTAAATAACTTTTGCATAAGCGAATTATTTTCAGAAATACATATAAAATAAGAAAAAAACTATTGCACATTATTTAGCTAATTAACTATTTTTTCATCAACTAATAATGAAATAATTTGTGGGATTTGTTTTTGTTTGAGTTTTTTAGCTTTATTTAGTATTCCAGTTGAACGTTTTTATAAATGTGTGAGAAGCATTGGATCCAACTCTGTATCCTTTGGAATTTGCTTATATTCATAAGACTTGTTATCTGGTTTAGAATATGGCCAAAGCTACAGGTTTCAAATTTCTCGCAATGACTTGAAATTTCTGTTAACTAATTGATACCGTCTTCTAGTTTGAAGAACTCTCCATAATGTATTCATCATGGAATGCGCATTAAAAATGAAAAATTATATTAGCTGAGGTAATTTCGCCTCATCCTTCTTCCCGGTCTCTCATCCCTATTCATTCATTCCATTTGCCCAGATGCCTTTTACAATAAATTTCAGTCACAATATTGGGGAAATTTCTTTTTATGCAAAAGTTCAGCGTAACGCACGAAATGCGGTTTGTTTATGCGTTCGCTGAAGCGTAAAAAGTCGCACAATGTGACAGTTAAATATTGGCTGGATATATGCTCTACATGTATGTATGTACGCATTTTTCTGTGTTTTTTGTTTTGTTTTTGTTTTCTTTTTTGTTTTACGATCCCGGCTTGGGCAACGTGCCGACGGGCGACTGGGAGTGGTTCTGGGTAAAAACGTTAATTAAGTTCTTAAAGGACGTGTTGTGTGGAAGTACTGTTTGTGGGTCTTTATTCAATGTGGCCTGGTATGGCCAGACCGGCATGGTCTGCATATCTCAGCGAAAAATGCGGGCAAAAGGTGTGCAAGAACAACAACCAAGTGACTGGGGAGCAAGGAAAAGGGTATCAGCTCACATAAATTGATTTCATACAAACTGTATAATTCATTTTCGTTTCGTTTTGCACTTGACTCGTGAACGGCATTGTCCTCCTAGCTATGGATATGGGAATACGTGTTTGACTTAAAAAAAAAACTCGGTTTACCAACCAACGAACCTGAGGTGGGTAAACCCAGGCAATAAAATATAATTCATCCAATGCACAGAGAAGAATCTTTAGTGCTAGCAGGGTCAGGTGCTTTTATAAGGATTGTAGCACAGTTCTGGGCTTTCTCTTCAAAATATTAAGCCCTAGCTATTAATAAAGAATGGCGAGTCCTGCCAAGTAAGTAAGTAATGTTCCGAGAATGTTTGCCGTTAATTGTATTAATTCCAATAACTTTGAACTTTAAAGTACTCCCTCTGCCCTCCTCAAAGTTATTTAAACACTGAATCAAAGGGTATTTAAATAAGTGCATTAACTGAATGTCAAATACAATTTAAATTGAGTGTAATTTTACATTGAGCCAATATGCGGTTAACCGCACAGAATCTTTAGAAACCATGAAAATTCTCATACCTATGTATGCATGGAATGTTGGTGTATGTCGATAACTATTATTCTAAGCATTTAATCACATTTTAATTGTTTTTCAATCTGTGTGGCAAATCAAAGTGTTTATATTCGATTTGATTGATTGAAAAATATTGACAAAACGTTGAGCTATTGCCTGGCATGAATACCCTTAACGAAAATATATACATACATATGTACATACATATATAGCCGAATAGCCATAGCTTAATGCCATTGGATTATTTATGTATGCTCAACAAATTCATTTCGACAATATGAGACAATGCCAATATAAAATAAACAAATGTAATAAATTTACCGCAATATGTTGAAAATAAATGGAATTTAGACTGGATTGTTTTTGTTTTTCTCATAACTTAATTATTATCTTAGAAGTTTGAGTTTTAGTCGAGCATTTTTCTAGACAATGTTACAAAAATCATCTAATTACTGCAGATGTGTGCTAAATAAATGATAATACCACGAACCATAAAATAGTGATAATACTTTCAATTTTCTGCACCAAAATATTATTCCCTGGTTAAGAGTCCATAACATCATTTTAATTACATTACTCAGACATGCCTTAATAAAGGTTCTAAGTGACTATTATTCAATGAGAACGAGAGTATTTCCCAAAGAAAAAAATGTTTAAAGTGTCCAGAAAAGAATTTCTTGATCTAGTAAGTACGACATTTTACAAATCTGTCTTTTTTCCTTTCCTTAACTTAGCTTTTCCTCTATCACTTTTCAGCTCTTAAATGTACAAATATCTCAAACCCAGTTCATCAAAGTTTACTGAGCAAAAAAAAAACCACCCTAATTCACTTGACAAACAACCGTATATGGACAGACGTAAGCAAATACCAGTAAAACATAACCCATTCAGCGCAAATCGCTCGCAATTAATCATTCAGTTGCGGCATTCAAAATATAAAAAATAAACATAGCAAAAAAGGATAACACCTTTGCAGTTTGCTATAAATAACGAAATATTTTTACTGCGTACGTTCCAAAAAAGTAAGAAAGAACGACGAAAAAGCAGATACATTGTTTTATTTGACAATTTCCACCATTGGTCCGTCTCAGCTGGAATGTGCCTGGCACTTCCTTTTTTTTTTGCCGTTTTCTCTGACGGACAAGTGTGGCCGTTCACACGCTTCTGACTGGGTGTTTGGTTGTGGTGCTTTCTCTCTGATTCTGTCCTTCAAAACAAGCAAAACATCAGCAGCGGCAGCTAAAAAACGGCATCTATAGAAATGCAAATGCAACAAGAGCAGTAGCAATACTGAAGTATTGTTTGCATCAACACACAGAAACCACAACGCATCTTCTAAAGGAAACGCCGCAATCGGAACTGGGATGGGGAGTCGAAGAAGTTCAAGTCGTTAACTTGACTGACAAACCAACCGTAAAGCAGCCCAAAAGGTAAAGATGAAAATGAAATTGACGAGCTGGGGCGAAGGGTCAAAAGCAAGAAGAAGACAAAAATTGTGTGAAACGATTTGAGAATACTCTGTACCTTTTTGGCAAAACGCTTTTTCAATGATGAGAATGTAATACACCCTGCTAGATATGTAGCTATCTGCATATTTTTAGAATTGATAGGCCAAATGATTTTAGTCATCTCAAAAAACCCCAAAACTTATTTCAGATGTACAGGGTATAAAAAAAGAAAAGGGCCAAATATGCAAATATTGAACGAGACAATCAAATATGCAACAGTAATTTTTTGTATCAACTGTCGACAATGGTGAAGAAGAGGTGGAATGAAAGGATGAATGGTTAGCTGAATTCTAGAGACTTGGACAGGGGTTGGATGTCATTTGAACTGGCATTATATTTCAGACCCAAGACCCCAAGAACAAAGGGGATTTGGGGCTGGCTGCTCCCTTGACTACATAAACAAGCACAAAGTTTGTGTTTTCCTTTCTTGCTTTTCTTTTCTTTTCATTTTGCTTTTTCTTATTTTTTTTATGTGTGTATGGACATGGTTCTCAAATGGAAAGTGTTAAATCAAAAGCATCTGGAAATGAAAACTTTAACTTAAGAATTTTAATTAAATAATTTCATTCACTTTTCAAGCTTAAGCTGTACGAGTTACATCATTTGTGAAAATTGTGCTTTCACTAAGCATTATGCCCAAGTAATCCTTGTGAGGCAACCTTCAATTCAAATGATTTATACTTTTGTATAGAAGACGCACATCACATATGTAAAATGCATATATTTATAAGCCGCATATACATTTATACATATATGTACGTAGATCATGTTGCATCTGTGTGAATATGGGTGGCATAATGTATATTCAATGTGTTCACAGATGTTTGAAAAGTAATTCACTTGTGTGGCTGCCAAGCTTTGAGTGAAACGTCCTTGGTCCTTCGCTCTCCTATGCCACCCCCGCCTAGGTTCGTTTTCCATCCATCCATATGCAACATAGACACATACTTAGGCAATGTTTGTACTTGAGTACACAACTTGTAAATATGCCATGCATCTTTATTGTTTACTCATGCTCTCACCTTTCTTCCACCCTCGATCTGTTGCCAATGGATTTTATTACCACAGATGTTGTTGTTGCTGCTGCTGTATTGCTGTATTGTATTGTGTTTGAGCCTGGAAGTCATATTTGTAGTGTCTTTAAACGGTTCTTAAGTGCTGCCCACATAAGAGCCAGAAGAAGATGCAGATAGGTCTTGGTCTCGGTATCGAGTCTCTGGTGTACTATTCTTTAACAATTTGAGCATGGACACAGCATAAATACAAACATCGTCCCTGTCTTTCATTTAATTTTGCTGGATACATCAACAAGTAAGGTTACTAAGAAGTTTCACTGAAATAGTTTAAAAATTGGGAGTTTAGTTTGCGTAGAATCCAATAAGCATTCTATAAAAGAGTTTAAAAATAATACTTATCTATTGAGAATATTAAATTACCGAAGCTTTTCCATTGCATTATAAATGCATGGAAAATCTTTATTCTAACTAACATTCATGAGTAGGAAATTATCAATTATTTCTCTTCACAATTTTTACGTTTATTGCTTTTTAAGCATTTAATCCCTTCTACTGATTGTAAGTTATTGATACTTGTTTCTACGACATCAAGTCATTGTCAAGCCTCTGACAGCATACGCATTGATGGTTTCCACAAATTGAATATGTCAATCACAGGGGCACTCAGTGTGGTCTGCTGCGTGGTCGTTACTCCGCCAGGATGTATAAATGTTGGTACCCCCTTTTTTTGGATGAGCAAAGCTCGATTTAATTTTCTTTTTTATCTCACAATTTTTTGGGTCGTAGACGGGTTAATAATAGTCAAAAGTTCACACATTGTGCGCAAACACTTTCTGTGTCATGTTTACGCAGAGACACACACACACATAAACTCATAGAAAATTCTTAGCCAACTTGCGTTGCTTTGGCCATTCATTGGCGATGACTTTGTTAGCTAACGGTACTTTGTAGATTTTTATGTGCAAAGTTGAAAGGCATATGCGATAAAATAAACGGAAGTATAAGCATAGAGTAGAAGTAGCTAGGTAAAAACGATTGCACAATGACTGTGTCTGGCATGACAAGGACATTGGCTATTATCTTGTTTTTGTCACGAAAACAGTTAAAGAAGGTTATTGATAGGTGCACATTGCACAATGCTCGGACATTGCAGTGATGAATTGCTATAGTTGGCAGAGAGAGATACGATATACATATATGTATTTCTTCTTGCTTAAATTTACTTGGGAGAACAATGAAATGAAGGCAGGGCTCCGGCCTGCTCTTAATGGTCTCGTTGACACCTCCTACAGTGTGAAAATTCGCTCGACCACGCCTACACACACACACAACTACACAGCCAGAAGTCATTTACATTCAGTCAATTATCATATTTATTTAAATACCCACACCAGGTACGTACTATTTGCAAATAGAAAATTTAAATTTAACCGTCATCAAATTTAATTTCTACTTTGACCCACTTGACAAAATGCCAAAACTTGATTAAGAATTTATGATAATGACGTTGAGATTTTGCCAAAACACCTACCGGATTCCAAATCAACAAATAAACATTTTTATGTCACCTTTTTCAACTTTCTACAAAATTTCTCTGTGAAATGAATCAAATACAAAGACTACATACACGATACCGGCAAATAGCATTGGGTGCGGCCAGATTATGGGTACGTTTCACCAGTGATCAGGGATGCGCCAAGCAAAAAGCAAGTAATCTATGTAGACAGGAAGCAGAGAAACTTAAGAAGATCGGTGATACGGACAAGCCAGAGAGCCAACGCCCGAAAGTCACTCGAATAGATGGTGATGGAGTTGGTAGTGAAATGATCGAATCATTGGTCAAGGTTTTTTCCACCGTACAAGTACCAATCGATTGGGATGTCTTCCATGAGCATAAAACAAATTCCGCGGAAGGCGAGGATGTCTCACCCGAATTGCTGGAGTCCCTATGTCGAAATAGAATAGGCATTAAGGGACCATTCGAGAGTGGCCCTTGCCTCAGGAAATTGCGCAAAAAATTTCAATTATTTGCCTCGGTGGCAGTGTGTCGGAATCTGGAAGGTCAGAATACTCGATACGGCAAATTAGATTGTCTTATAATACGCGATCAGGTGGAGGGCGAATATTCGGGTATTGAGCATCGTGTGGTACCTGGTGTTATGCAAACCATTAAAGTTAGCACAGCTGAGGGTGCCGATCGCATAGCCAGATATGTCTTTGAATACGCCAAAAAGAATAATCGTAAGAAGATCACAGTGGCCCATAAGGCAAACATTATGCGATTGACAGATGGCACGTTCTTATCGCCAATGCGCAGAGAGGCGGCAAAGTATCAGGACGATATAATGTTTGAAGAACGCTATTTGGATACAGTATGCCTGGCCATGTTAATGAAACCGGAGAGAAAGGATGTTCTTGTTGCCTCTAGCATGTATGGAGATGTGTTGACCTTTATGGCCGCCAGCATAATGGGCGGGCCAGCTTTATGCCCCGGCTTTGCTGTCGGTCCCATGGGATTGATCTATGAGCCAATAATACATACGAATACAAATATAGCCGGCAAGGACATAGTCAATCCGACTGGCATGTTGCTCTCTGGTGTACTAATGTTGCGTGAGATGAAGTTAAATGAATACGCTGATAAAATTTGCTGCGCTGTGAGTACCGTCTTCAAGGAGACCGATTGTCGGACGAAAGATCTTGGCGGTAATGCAAAGTGCTCGGAATTCACGCAACTTGTTTGCGATTGCCTACCTCAAAGTTGACAAAACAATAAGTTCATTCTTTAGATTAAACAAAAAATAAACTTCTGCGGAAATAATAATAATTTACCGTGTTGTAATTCCCTTACTATAATTCTCTTAACTAAACACACATTTATAATATGCAATTACCGTTGCATTTAATTCACTTTGGCCATTTGGTCAAGCCTTACTCTGCCCATAAAAGTAGCGGCCATTTGCAAGGCTATCGCAGTCGTATATTTATATGGCCTTTCTACTGCTTCTGCTTGTCCCAGCGAAATTTCGACAGATTTATGACCACCAGATGCAGTTTCCTCTTTTTCGGCTCTTAATTAAGTTGCATTTGCGGGACCTGCACGTGGCATGAAAGGCAAGGCTGGTGCTGTTGGTGCTGGAATGGAAGGGGACACAGTGCACTCTACTCTTGATAATAAAAACACATGTTGACATCTCGCCGCAGTGTCACCTCCAACTATTAAGTAGCGGGTCGAGGTGGAGCGGAACCAGCTCTAGATACGGAAGATGTTTTCCATTGAATTTTAACAGAGCCAAAAAAGAATAAGTAGTTTTGTTGTTCTCTGGTTTTACTACCATTTAAGCTTTTGGTACATTTTCGTTTACGGTTTCTGTCATTTTACTGTTCTGCGTCTCTCCAAGACCAACATCCAACCATCCCATCTTTCTTTTTCCATTACCCATTCTCTCCATACCCCTCTATCTTTTGGGCCTATTAGTACTGGCCGCCTTTGACTCTTGTAGTTTTTGCTTCTTTTGTTTGCTTGAAATTGGAATGTCATAAAAGCGGACTTATTGGTATGTATGTATGTGTGTGTGCCTGCGTATGTGAGAGGGTGTGTGTATGTATCGCGTTCCTTATTTAAAAATCATAAAAAGACAAGAGACCAGAAAAGAGGCAAAGCATTCTGTTGAGCTTTGTGCCTTATCCTTGGCGCCCTTACGTATCTGCTGTTTGTCTGCGTTGACTTCCGGTTCCGGTTGCGCGTTTGGCATTGCTTTTCTTCCATTTTTCTTTCGCTCTATCTCTCTCTATGCCTTTTAAACATTCTATCTCTTTCCTTTACTACGTTTTTTATTACATTTTCAGTGCACATGTATGAAATATACATTTATGGTTGCGCAATTCACAATTTGGTCTTTGGCTTTTAATGGATTTCTGCAGCAGTGCAAATACAAACCTCAATAAAAGATTTAGACAAAAAAGCTTCATTTGTATTTCCAATACGCGTTTTTTTTCCTGAAGTGTGAGTTTTTGCCACCAAATCATATTATGGTTTAAACCCTCGATCTTTAAAATCTACTCGCGTCTTTCCTTTTTATGTTTAGATTCTATAAATTTCCATTGTGTCAGATTATTGATACTTAAGCTAGTTCTATCGCTTTAAACTTTATTACTATTTATTTCCAATACTTTACTTTGCAAAGAAACAAACAGACGCTGACCAGCATATGTATTTCATAAAATCTGATATTTCTTTTGATGGTCGTTTTTGCCCTTTGGAGTCATAAATG
Source organism: Drosophila paulistorum (assembly GCA_018152135.1). Taxonomy (NCBI): domain Eukaryota; kingdom Metazoa; phylum Arthropoda; class Insecta; order Diptera; family Drosophilidae; genus Drosophila; species Drosophila paulistorum. Next base: position 51,568,741 of record JAECXG010000822.1, on the reverse strand, counting down.
AATTATATATTATATTCTAAAATGTATTGAGAAAAAAGGGTTAAACAATTTGATTTAATCATCAAGGTTCAGTCGGCGGAGTATAATGAATTATTAATTTCCTTCTTAAGTATTCAAATGGATTGGTTGGATTGATAATGCAATTCAGAGCGGCACTTGCGGCTGAACTTTGACACGTATACATATACAATTAATGTAAAAGTCACAAAACTTTTTAAAATTTTATTCAAAGGATTATGATTCAGTACACTTGTCGTCTAAAAATTCGTTTGATACGATCCAATTTTGATCTTTTCTTCATAGATAATAGCCAGGACAAAGAATAACAATGAAGAAATGCAATTAACTTCGGACGTTACATTACTTACCATTTTTGACGACTGCTTAGTCATTACCCCAAAAGCGACAGTGTTGCTTTGTAAAATGCTCATACATATCAATAACTGAAGGACGCCAAACCATATAGTGGGAGACATTCAATAAACTTTTACACGCCTCCATCATGGAAAAGACCTGAGACAATGGAAACATGCTAAAGGGTATATAGTATACAAGCATATTGGAATACTGCTCTTCAAGTCGGGCATATGGCAATTCCACTTCAATAAATTGACTAATGTCACGATAATACTGCAACTGGCTTTTCCAAGAATAAGATACGTGTTCGTCAGTTGAAGGCCGTGACTCTTCAATATTAAATGATGAAGTTTGATTTTTATGTATGCGAGCGCTAGAAATGTCGTCGTAGTCATCAGATGATTCAGAATCAAGCTTTATACTTCTTTGGCTATTACGGCTGTCACCCATGCGCGCATTGGAGTCCATTTCGACCAGCAAACGCGAGTTATCCAGTTCCACTTGAGATTCATAAGCCTGACGCGTATAAATTTGTAAAATGGATCCCCGTGAGAACTTCTGAATAAGATAATCGACGGAGCCAATGCATTGTAGTCTGCCGTTAACCAAAATACAAATGCGATCACATAGTGGCAGGCACTCTTCGAGTGATTCCATTGCCAGTACGACAGTACGTCCCATTTTATGAAGTATGCCTATCATCTGCCAAATCAATTGACATCCCCTTGGATCCACTCCTCGAGTTGGTTCATCCATCATTATCACCTGGTTATTAGAGATCACGGCAACAGCAAGGCTGAGTTTTCGGCAGTCGGCGAAAACCAGATTACCAATGAGGACTTTAAGTTTATCCATAAGTTCTAGAGATGTCATTAACCACTCAACCAAATTGATCCTTTCCTTTTTCTTTCGTCCACTTAGGCGACAATAAAAGTCAAGCAGTTCGTTCACAGTCATATACTCGTACAAGTCGTTCTCTTTCGGACAATATCCTAGATACTCAAAAGCCTCTTTCGGACTATAACGTACACTTTTTCCGTAGACGTAAACGTCTCCACTTTCAATTACACCTATTCCGGCGGTGACTTGAAGGATTTTACTCTTGCCGGAACCAAAGCGACCCACTATGCCAAATACCTCGCGGTGTTTGATTCCAAACGTAACACCTTTTAAATATTTAGGATATACGACATCGACAAATGCTAAAGCTAGTTCGCCACGTTCTTTATCATCCAACGAGTAAATACGTTTGCCCTCCAGCGAAATATCTGCATCGAATACAGATGATTCAAACGTATTCCCTTGATGCTTTTGAGTACATTTTCTATTTAATTTTCTTAGCCAAGGCTTAAAGAAAGTGGATTGCGATATGTTGTAAAAAATCAGACCATAAGCCATGGCCAACAAAATGAGGATAATGAATGGTACAATCACACCGGGATACTCGAAACTGAAATAACTTGGTACATCATAAGTTTCGCAAGAACTCATTTCTGCCACACAGAGACGCCTAACGCTTTGGTTAATAGCTCCAAGAACATGCAACTGGCGCATGCATTGAACTAAAAGAAAAGAAGGTGACCAATACAACAAATACTGGATCACGTCAGGCATGTTCGCATCCAGCACACGCCCAATGCCGGGTCCTGCTACAATCGGCAGCAAACTGGTCCCCGTCAAGATGAGGAACGTCATTAGGTATCCAAACAGCATGTTCTTGTACTGAAAACTTAGGATATAGATAAACGGCAACACAGCCAACCCAAAGACTTCAAAGAGCAACATCATTAATGCCATAAATGTGCTATCATTGTATTCTCTAGTGTTGGTATCGGCTTTGAATAAATCATTCACAATAATAATGGCAATTAGGGCTACAATACAGATGTTATAAAGTACGATATCCCATATAAATTTAGTTATCCAGTATAAATTATAGCTGACTCCGCTCATTAACTCTAGCATCATTCTACTTGAAGGGACCTCGTAAACTAAATGAATGGTATACACAGAAACTCCGGCGAAAAATATTAAAAAGGGAAGGGTTCCCATATTCAGATTCGTATTTTGTTGCAATCTTTTTAAATTTAGGAATTCCCCATAGGTGAATTTAAAGGGATAATTTGCAACTTTTATTGTAGCCTTCGTTAAGTTTGTGGCATATTGAAATAACGCATTGTGTATCAAGTTAAGGGAAATGGGTGCGGCATGACTAAGCTTGCCATTCCAAAAACATGTGATTCTGTCCGGATTGAATTCCAGGGCTGCCACGTAAAAAGTTTCCACTTTCAGAAACGAAATTTGTTGTTTGCTCAAAATGTATGGAATTACTTCGCGCCTACCTTTGATAGTTTTGAATTTTCTTTCGTCGTTGCTGCAAAATCCGGGATTATTTTGCATGTATTCGCCAAACCATATGGCCACTTGTTGAGTAAAGTTCTTTGGACTGAGAAGAGCACTTGATTTAGACAGTACCAATGTTGTTTTATAGGAACATAATGAGATATCCATTTTTGGCAAATGAACGAGTTCAGTGCCTTGTGGACTAGTCTCAAAGACAATGCTAACGGCAAACAAAAACAGCCAGAGCAATGGAAGCAGGAAATTCTTCCGTAGATATATAAATTTCTTGATTAAAATAGCTTGAAGCTGTAGACGGAGGTTTTTGCTTTTGTCTGGATCAAACCTTAGCATATTTGCCACGGCAGAGTTTGGGAGAGAACTAAGCTTCGGATTGCTTTGGATAAACATATCGCGAAGAGTTTTGCGAAATAGTGTAAAACTTTCAATATTGTGGTTACCTTTCGTGTTTTCCAAATCCCTTAAAATTAGTGCCAACACTTTCTCGTTGCCATCGGGTATTCGTATGTGGAGCTGTTTGGCATCATCTAAATGCACTTGTAGTCCTGTGGGCATAATACGCTTCATCATTGCCAGCGCCTGATTGTTATCCCCATGTTTTTTTCTACAGTTCAAATAATAGTCTTTGCAAAAACTATTAAGTAGTTGTTGAGTTCGCCCGTAACACTGAAGGCGTCCCCAATCGAGTACTGCGATCCGATCGGCCAGGATAACTGCCTCCTCGTGCCTATGAGTGCAAACAATGATGGCACGATCGCGTGCCGCCATTTTTATCATGTCCCACATTCGATGGCAACCGTGTTGATCAAGGCCCATGGTCGGTTCGTCAAGTATAACACCGTGGTTTCCACCGCACATGGCACAGCAGAAGCCCAGACATCGGTTCATGCCATAGCCTAACATGTTTACTGGAGTATCTACTAACTCTGGTATATCCAACTTAGCCACGTATTTGCGGATTTCCCGTGCAATCTGACGATGGTTGCGCATGCCCCGTACGTATGTGTAGAAATACAAATTCTCTTTGATTGTCAAATCCCTGAAGGTTATTTTCTCTTTGGGCATTACAGCGAAAGGTTGGTCGAAATGCTTCCCAGTTTTGTAGTCGCCTATGTTCTTGCCGTTAACCACTACGTGGCCTGAAGTCATTTTGACTGTTCCAGCTATGATTTCTGCCAAGAGCATTGTGCCTGCCTCTTTTTTACCCAGAATAACAGTGACCTCTTTGGGATGGATTGTCATGGAAATATTACTCAGATATTCAACACCGTCAATAGATTTGCTTATATTTATTACTGATATTCCTTCATCGACATTAGCAAGCTCAACGTTCTCAATTGGAAATAATAGTTGTGAAAGGCAGGAGGTGAGACTGGAAGTTGATTCAATGAAGGATGAATGTTGGGAATGTAAAGGCTGACTCTGCATTGTGTCTCCTGATGTAATGAACGTTAAGTGGGACGACGACCTGGCCGACGACGACGCGGACAAATTTTCTAACGAAGAGCTTTGGGGCTTATCTTTTGACCAATGTTCAATTTGTTTTGGTTTGATCAAATTAATTATTGAGGCACTGTTTGATGGCTCCAGTTTAAGTGGCTTTTTTTGATTTTGATACTTTTGATAGACAGCAACGTCAACATCTACACTTATAGATTCTTGACTAATTTGCGTCACTGTATTCTTTTGTGCCTTAGGTTTCCTGGGCGCATCAGCTCCAATGCTTACATCACTTAACAATTCACACAGCATTGAATGTGATATAATTTTCGTTTCTCGTTTATTCTTGCACCACCTAAATAGAGACTGGATCGGATAATACCATGGAACCGGTCGTGATATAACATCAACATATTTAGAAGCCGCATTACCTTCACTGCGTTTGCCCTCTACATAGATCAAAATTAAAACGTGTATTACCGCGGAAAGTAAAAGCATTATGTCTACGTGTCCTAATGTAATATCAGATCCAGCAAAATGCGGAAAGTCAAAGTTATATCGATGAAGCCCCTCTGCAGTACGCTCCAAATCGAGAATTATATTCAATCCGATGGCCAACCCTGTGTTAAGGATGAGGCAGAAGACCAGTAGGGGCAACAACGACAATCTATAATAGAAGACAAATATTACTGGAAAAGGCAGATATGTCAGCATATGTAGCAGGATCGAATTTATAGCACTCCAACTTTGTTGGACTATAACGGAACATATCATTAGAGTGAAGGTAATGTTAGCCACAATGTAGGCCAGCATGAACCTTAAAATGATTATGGGGTCACTATATTGATAAATATCCTGCTCCCAACCACAGGATGACAATATAACAAGTGACAAAACTGTGATAAGGAACTGCAACAGGAACAGTACCACAAACCAAGCACACCAGTTGAGCCACTTAACTTTCAAAGACTTCATAATGCCTAACTCCGTTTTATTCGTGATCGATGAGGCCATACTATAGCTGGAGAAAGAATATGAGAACATAACTCCAAGAGGTAGTAACAATTTTATAACCACAAATAGTCGATCGTAAATGTAACGCTGCCTTGGAAATTGTGACATACGAATTAGGGAATGTGCGTCTACTCCGCTAAACAAATTTATGTAGGACATAGAAATGGCATGTTGCAGAGCAATAAAACCCTCCTGTATATATCCAGGCGGAACGTTTCCGTAATTTGAATCTTTAGTTGTTCTATTGTCAGGTTTGCCCGTCACTAATTCAATAAGATCTGGATAAAGTTCATCAGTGGGCCAGAATTTTTCATCTTTTCGGGGTACGGTGCGTAAAGTTGGGGGGAAACGCAATTCATATTCCAGATTTAGTGGAAGTGTTGTAAAATTAGGATTGGCCACAATAAAATGAACCCCTGCCATAAAATGTTTCTCTCGTACCATTTTTTCAAGTTCATGAACACTTTCGACTCCTACGCATGGATCCATTTTTAAAAGATCAGTCGCAAAATCAATGACATCATGCAAAGGCTTCGTATTTGGTGTAAAAGCTATTCGTTCAACAAATTTAAGACCAGACGTGTTTCGTATGCGATCGAGGTCTAAGCGCATCCTATCCAGATTATCAATGGGAAATTCATCAAATACTTGCTTTGGCACTACCCTTGATTGACCCAGATTACGAATCAATGTTAAAATGGGTAGAAAGAAAATGGACACCAGAATGATACGCAATAAGCGATATTTGTTGTCCATTTGTATGCGCAGCTTCTTCTGAAGGATTTGAGCGAAATTCCGCGTCTTATTCTTAGCCCGGTTAGATCTTTGCAACTCCTTTTCCGCATCCCATTCTTTGAACAGCATTCTGTAAAATGTCTTATAATTACAACACCAAAAAATGTTTTTCAAACAAAGTGACACAATTGATGTAATACAGAATTTGATTGTTTTAGCGTCGGACACTAAAAAAAAGGTTTAATTTTATAATCTGTCTGATACTACGTAGTACGTACTCCACATTTTACAGAAAAATTAATTTTATTTTATTAAATTTATTAACAATGATAATGACAACTATGCCTACAATATAGTTATATATTAATTTAATAATCCAGTAAAAATTATTATTGACCCCGCTCAATAGCTCTAGCATCATTCTACTTGAAGAGCTTCGTAAACCAAATGAATTGTATACCCAGAAACTCCGTAGAAAAGTATTAGGAAGGACGTATGGAATTACGTCGTTAGTTATATGCTCAGAACTTAGCAAGCGGATAAAATTTTTCCTTGCAGATGCTGACATTCCTGCACCAACAATTCGGGATGGATTTTATTGTTTTACTGTTGTCGCATGAGGCGAAAACACAGTAAGCATGTACGACATTTTTACCTGCAGCTGCAACTGAAATTGCTCTACGATGATAAATGGCAAGCTATGCAATTAAGAATGCGACCAAGCCATATCTCCAGTCGCTGTTCGAACCCCCTGCCCGCCCAATCCTGTTTTTCCTTTTACCAGCTTTTGGCTAAAAGCATGTAATAAACAATAGCAAACGGCGTTCGAGTTGACAGCGGTAAACTGAAACGGTAATTGCATGTAAACATCGTTTGTATGTGTGGTTTTTGCTCTTGTTGCGATGAATTTCGAAATGGAATAATTAGAGAGAGTTTATTGGCTTAATCCTGCAATTGGTTTTCGATCTACTATATATCGACAAACAACCACAAATCCAATTCTGGCTAATGCAAGATTGTGTCGAAAATGCCCATCAATCAATAAAAAAAAAACTTTAAAAGCACATTACGTTTATGTCAGGGGATCAATTCATTCTTCTTATTTTAGTTGATTCACACACGAGTCAGTCAGTCACCTGGGCACCGAGAAAGAAACTACAAAAAATGATATGTGTATATCTTCTATTTGAAATGTCAATCAAAAAAATTGATTTCACCGTTGAGAAATGTTTGTACCTACTTTTTTTTTATGTGATAAAAGTCTTATAAATCAAAGACATTGTGTAGCGAGTATGAAATGGGGTCAAGTTCCTTTGATCAAGAAGTAGACTCTCTATTTGAGTTTAAATTAAATAATGTGCGACTAAATTAAGACAATAGATGTCAGAAATTGCCTAGAATGCAAACTGAGCAAAACAAATGGAAAACCTAAAAATTATTTTTATTTAAATTTTGTAAAAAATCATAGACACTTACGAACGATTCTACATATTCAGGGCTATACTTTTTTATTGGAGAGCAAATAATGGTAGAATTGTCTTGTGACTCCATTTTAATAACTTATCTAGATGTAAAAACCAGAGGGCCTTGGCCCTCTTGTCGTGAACTATGAACTTGTTTACATACATACATATATACATTTATATGCTCGGAGTTGATTTCTTCTATGCGTGGCACACTTCACACCAAAGTTAATAAAGGCAATATTTTAATAGTCAATTGTAATCATGTTCTCATGAACGATGAATTCTCAGTATTTCTGTCAAAGTGATTGGAAAAAGGGTGCATCTAAGTGTGGGCGTGGCATATGGCAAAGTCAGGCAAAGATTGTAATTATGTTTATGTTCGCTTATTTACGACTTAAAACCTAAATAATTTACGATGGCCAAGTAAGACTGAAATAAGAATCTTCACCACACACACACACATAACACCAAAAGGGAGGATGAGTTTGAGGCTATACTTATGGAAACGAAAACGAAAACTACGAGGCTCCACCAAAAAGGCCATATCCCCCAATTCGAAGTAAGCCAGTGCTAAAATAAAGCCAACAAAACAGGACATGGTACATTGAATTTGGTTGAAAGCGAGTTGGTTACGATGCTGTCTATCTGTCTGCCTGCTCTGGCTCCAGTTACGGCTCGGCAATTGTGTGTAGTTTCGAGTACCATCCAAAAATGGGGTGAGATGTTTAGTGGGTCGGTTATGTTATGGTCTGGATTGGTGCGGTCTGGCATGGTCTGCGCTTTTGCATAGCTCGCGCTTGGATGAAGCGTAAAAATGGCCAGAAGCTGAAACAGAAAATAACAATTGCAATGAACAGATTGCCATGCGACCATCGGAAATGACAACAGCAGCAGCAGCAAGAACGACTACAACAAACGGAAACACAAAATGCCGGCCGCCATAAAACGGAAGTTAAATTATTGCAATTGTGTTGGCAGATCCTTTTCATAAAAGTGAATTGTGTTGTGTTTGTATATGCTCCCCCTACCTCTCTGTGTTCTCCACCTTAGACAGAGGGTGACTTCAACCGCTTAATTTATAGATTAAAATCAATTTGAATGTATAGTTTCAAGTAGGAATTGAAGTAGTTTAATAACTACAGTCTACATACACATATCAATTTGGCTGGAGTCCCAGTCTCTTTGTTATCATATAAATTTGTTTAGATATGGCAATCATATTTTAGTATTATTTGAAAAGAGTTTTGCTACTCAGTTAAGGTATGTCTTATCTGCTTATATGGCTTGCACATTCAGAAGTAAAACAAAGTAGCAGGTTTAATTTCATTAGAAAAATATTTATTAAATAAATCTATATGTAGATAGTTGTGATGATATGATTATGATGAAATTTATTTCAGACGCGCTTCGAATGCTTCTCTGGCCTGATTTCTTATTACTTTACCATTGGCATTCATGGGGAATTCGGTGAAAAATTGTACTCCAGCATTTAGATGCTTATAGTCGACCACAACACGTTGGGCCACATGATCGATAATCTTTTGCTCGCTAATTGTGATGCCTTCTTTAGTGATCACTAAAGCGCCAGCAGCATCGCCTCTCTCATCACGTACTCCCACGACACAAACCTGCTGCACTTCAGGCAATTCGGCGATGATTTGTTCCAGTTCATTGGGCCAATAATGCTTGGATTTGTATTTTAGTAGATCCTTCTTACGATCAACAAGATACAGATTATTGGCATCATCGAAATAGCCTAAATCACCTAAATTAATCCAACCATTTTGTAAGGTTGAAGCTGTATCCTTTGGATTATCCACATAGCCTTCCCATTTTACACCAATATCAATGAGAATTTCACCGACTTCATTGTGCGGCAAATGCTGGCCCTGATCATCTAGGATTTTTATCTTAATACCGGGTGCGAGTTTACCAACCGAATTCTCCAACTTGTGATCAATATTAATAGTGACTACACCCGTCTCTGTTGTGCCATAGGAGAACATTATTGCGCAATTGGGTAAAATTTGTTGCGCTTTTTGCAGCAATGCCAAAGATATCCAACCGCCAATTATAAAAACTATTCTCAATGTTTGCACATTTTCGTTAGTGGCCTGTGCACTGGTAAATAGTTCATAGGCTTGCCAAGGAGCCATCACAATAGTGGTAATCTTGTATTTTTTTATCAATTCAATCGAATGGGCAGCATTGAAGGTTTCATCGGAAACTATGCGTGTCATTCCATTAAAAAGGCTCATTACGACAGTGCCAAATCCCGTCATCCAATCCAGGGTAGCGCTGGTGTACAATACATCAGTGCTAATGCTTAGACTACAAGAAGAATCAAATACATATAGAGTATAGATCAAAGTGTAATCATTCAATTATTTTACCATGCAGTGCCGGCAACATGACTATTGGATAACGCCACGGCTTTAGGTAAACCAGAAGTCCCGGAAGAACAAAGTATAGCCGCTGTCTGATCAGGACCCACAGCCAGTTTTACTGGTCTAAGATTAGGAACACAAGATTAACATAGGCAAAAGTTCAGTGTCATTAGATTGTACTCACTGATAAATTCTTTCGGCAGGATTTGCCTTTAGCAGATCATCAATACCAAGCACACCATCCACATGTCCCGTAAGAGTCACAATTTTTGGGGACCACTCTTTGGTGATCTCTTTTATGCGGTCGTAGTCATTGCCATCGCAAAACATAATCTTTGGTGTGGTCGTTTTATAGAGTCCATGAATTACTTTCGGATCTCTTGTATAGTTGACAGCATGGAATGGCGTTGTATTAAAAAAGCAAGCAGCAGCCAAGGGAACCAAATATGTGCTTGTATTGGCAATAATGCCCACAACATCCTCGTGGGTTAATCCTTCGCTCTTTAGAAAGAGTGCAATTCGGGTGGCCCAAGTAAGAAAATCGGCATTGGTTGCCACCGTGCCATCCATATGAGTAATCTACTTTTGTTTAGGATATAATGCTCATCAAACATCTAGATTCCAACAAATTCAGCAGATGACTTGGTCCATTTTCTCACCTGAATTACATTGTCCGGCCAATTTTTTAAGTTATTAAATATTATTTGTCCCACTGAACAATTGTCATTGTAAAGTTTAACTCGTTCTTCACCAGTCCAAATTTTGGTCTCCTCTTTGTAGAATGTGGGAAATAGAACCTTAGCTGCCATTTTGACCGAATCGAGCTAAACTAGTTAAGTTACTGAGTACCCATTGTTCATGCCAACACTTCTTATATATGGGTCAAAGTTGCTGAATACATACGTACACTTACAATATGACCAATATTACGTCAAGTCCAAAGTTTTTAATATATATAAACAACTGCGTATCATCAAATAGATTAGAAATATAAGTATTAAGTATTTCCTCAATATTCCGTGAAATATAAATCTGCTGATGCCAAAAAAGTTTATCCAATATATACATACAAACAAACATCAGTATATAGATTAGAAGGCATGTGTGTATCTATGTTAATAGAAAAGTATTTCACTCAAAACAATATATAATCAGCTGATGCCAGAGAATTTGCACCCAAAAATCATTGTTACCATTGGCAATTGTGTTTCTTATCACCTGTTGCCAAACCAGTTTTAATTTCCGTTCTCAGTTTTCTCTTTTTATAATATATGACTATGCGAGGGTGGTCACTTTGATTTGCTAATCTAATTTTTTCACACTTAGAAAGACTTAATTGATTTTCTGCATAACTATCAATACCAAATAAATTGTAGCCAAAACTCTTGAATTAAGATAAATATGTTAGGATATTTGATTTATTTCTTTTTAAGTAGTATTTAGACGGCAACAATTTAATCGGCATAAGCCTTACATGTATATTTATTTTGGAAGTAATTATCAAGATAATGAACATCCCCTGGTTTAATAGATAAGAATCGTTTTTAAAGATTTATGACAAACATTTTACTTCAATTATTTTATCTGTACAATTTAGTTATTCTGATTTTAGCATAGTTAAATTAATTTCTAAATATTTCGTTTCTATTTTGCAAGACACCAAAAACTCTTTCATTTAAAATTTTTTTAAATTTATAGGTGACCTTTATATATGGCTTTTACACTTGACGAAGTTTAAGGTTCAAAGTTTGTTAAAATAAAATGTTTTATTTCTATTAAAATCAAAAACTCGATTACCAGTGAGATTGTAAAACAATTTGAAGTGGAATTCTTATTTCCGATAGCAATCTTATATGGTTAAATTTGTGTTTACTTTTCAATAAACAATTTTACCATATGCATATGTTTCCAAAACTAATTTTGCACTCTAGAATCATCTGGGCAAAAGTCGAGCCTTCCTTATATTCTCAATGGTATCGTTTTTGGTTAATCCGGCCCTGTAAATCAACTACTTTAAAGTAGTAGCTTTTGTAATAGCTTTATTTATACGGAAGTGAAGCTTATCTTATTTTATTTGCAATCTCTTATGACGTAAAGCAGTCGTTTAATTGTTTACCAGTAAAACGTGGTCGCCTTTCGCCTCTTTTGTCACTATATTAAGGGCATAAGTCTTTGAATTTTCATTTGGGGGTGTACTTGATAAAAGTCTCAGGACATTCGATGTAATCGTATTACCTATAATAGCTCTTAAGATGTTGTTGAAATCTATGTGGAAAGACTGAAACAGATCTAGTCGTCTGTTGCAATATAATTTTTCGATAATAAGCTAAGTTTTTCAAAGCATTCAATATAGTAAAGTCGTATTAAATAAGTAGTGACTTTACTTTTGATTACTTCATTATAAAAGCGTCTAAAAACGAACGTATCTAACATGCAAGTGCAATGTGGGTATAGCAGTTGAAGTTGAAGTTGCTTTTAAATGAAGCGAAACTGGAGCATTTTGTTTTCTGAACGAATTTAATGGTTATAATTGTAATAGTTTTTCCAGCCACGCCCCATTTGGCTATTTGCATGCTGTTTGTGTGTGTATATGTGTGGAAAGAGGTGTGGGGGTGTTTGGTCGTTTGTGTGTGTTTCGGAATAATTTATGCACGCCTCGCCTCCTTACTTCCTCTGGGCGAACCGAGGCAATTGCCAAGTGCTTAGAGAGGAAGCAGGCAGTGGGTGATGGAGGTTTTGCGACTTGGTAACGTAGTTGAACTGCATGCATACATTTACATCAAATTACAAATACTTTAAAGTGCTTTGTTGCAAAAATGAACAATTGAAAGAACCAAAGAATGTGAAGAAAAAACCAGGAATTTTTCAAGAATTACCATTGAAATAAACAGAAAAGCGCATCTTTGTGAAGCTTTTAAATCGATTTTGAACTTTAAGTTGAATTTGGTTGACTACCCAATCTCCAACCAATGATGACGTTGTGTCAAACATACATAGTTGGGAATTGATTTAGATGTGATTGGTGGTTTTACGGTTACGGTCACGGTTAAGTGGTCGCCTGGTAACGCGCTAGTGGAATGCTGCTCAGTCATGCGAACCAGAGGTCGACAGTTAATAAAGCAGATTATGTGTATAATGACAACGCACAACCCAAAAACCTCCATCATGTGTGGGTGTATGTGTGGGAAGTGTACAATTTGGAGGAAATTATCAATAAGGTAACGCCGATTCACTTCCCCTTCGCTGGTCTTGGTCATAGCCATATCAAAGTCAAATTAATTAAGTCCCATCATGTAGTTCAGTAGGCAGGGCTGGTTACACTATCTCTGAACCTAATCAATTTGTTTTAAACTGTTTTGTTTAAATTTAATTAAAAACTAAACAATGCATTGTTGTAAAATTGCTTACCAATTTCAACAAATAGCTCAATTGTTCTCAAAAGTGTTCTTACAGTTCATGAAACTAACCATATTGAAAAGGATTTATGACTTTAAGGAATTTTCTATTTACATTTTTTACAAATTATAGGCTTTTCGCAATGCAAGTATTAAGATCTAATAAAAAAATTCCAAAATCACAGAAGAAACATCGAAAATGCTTTAAGACTTTTTCTGTAAGCAATTTAATTTAGATTTTATCTACTTTTAAAATATTTGTTAATTGAAAAACGTGTTAAGGTATTGTTTAAATTTGGAATTTTAGACTAGAATACCACCAGAATACCACTTAGTTTAAGTAACCAGGGAAAGTAAATAAATTCAAATGAAAATTTATTTCAAAAACAATTTTTTGAATTTGCATTTATTTCACCCCTTCCGCCGCCCATGACTGATTAAACTATTAATTTGTGTCCAACCTCTTCCTCAACTGATAAGAAATATGGATAAAAAATAGAAGATTAAATATATATGTCTAAGTGAGTTTATTTTTAAGTGGCGAAATATTCACCTTCAAACCAAAATGCACCTTGGGGTCTAAACATGTATGTAGTAAGTACTACTGTAAGTACTACTCTCACGACGTAGTCGTCCCTGACCTTAGACAAAATACAGGAAAATAAAAACCCCTCCACAGTCAAATTTGCCTGCTTGTGTTGGTTAGGTGGCGTTATCAGTAGAGCAGCAGGTTTTTCGTGCTTATCACACTTGTTGGAGGTCCGCCACGTGCTTGACGAAAGTTGGCCTCGAAACTGTCATAAATCTTTCATACACTCAATTGCGCAGGCGTCGGAGACGTTCCATTGCCTCAGCGTTCCGCAAACATCGCCCCATTCATAAAAATTTGGCTGTTTGGCGATGTTTTTATTTTTGTAGGCGGCAGAAACGACGATGGCAGCATCAGGATGCTGCAACCAGGACCAAGAGCAAAGCTTGTAGTCTGTGATCTGGGCGACTTGGGTACGGTTAAAAACAGTTTACGGCGATTGCTACGACAGAGCGGTTGAAAATTCAAACGGGCGTAAAATTCGTAAAACGACCCCAAAGATCTAATTCAATTTTGAGAGTGTGTGTGGCTTTTAGTGTGTGTGCGTGTGAGAGATATATGTATATAGAGAGTGACATTTGAGAAATATGGTTCAATTACTATTAGCAATATACTTATGTCGTGACGGTCTTTTGCTTAAGTATTAATAAGCCGTACAGCATCACCCATACGCACAGTAAGCCCATAAACACACATGCGTACATAAGTATTAGCCACTTCTTGAGATAAGTAAATAAAGCAAGAGTAAAAATTTTGCCCGTTTAGAAAAAGTTTCACTCAAGTGTTGTTAAGTGTCGCTAAAGTTTGTTGTGAAAGTTAAGTGCGCCCAAGTGAAGTCTACAAAACTTTAGAAACTCGGCCGATATTCGACTCGGTTTTGGCCTTTGCCTACCCAGACGCACACCCATACACACATCTAAGCCTTGGTGTTTTGTGTTGAAACTTTTTGGCCATCAACGTCTTTCCTGGACTTTTTCTGGGCTTCTTGCAATTCTGTCAAAATGTTGTACTCTGAACTTTGCCTTCAGGGCAACCGCCAACAACAACAATAATTGAAGTTTTGACAACAGAATTTAGTTAAACAACGCAACGGCTGGTATTCTTCTTTTTTTTTGTCTCCCGCTAGTTTCGCGGAAAAAATAAATTTTTGCCACAGAGTCGGTTTTTTGGTTAACTGAAAGCGGTACCTCACATATTCATCAGAGAAGTAGTAAGAGGACGACGACGAGGTGGACATCAGTACGTGTACAAAGTGAACGTGTGATGTGAATGGTAAGTGAAACCCTTTAACAGCAGGTGAAGTTCAATCTCTTCTCTCTATATACATACTTACATATATTTATTTTTGTGAAATCTGCTACAATAAAGAGATGAAGTCGTATATTTTTTGCTTGTTTTCTTTTTGGCAGTTTTGTATGCAGAACGATTTTTGTTTGTCCAATTCAATGTATTGAAATTGCAGATGGCTGCTCTGATTACAATTGGTTTTACATTTTTTTGATATTGCTGACTGAAAAGTAAAGTAGTTACTTATCGAATATTATTAACCAAAAATACGTAAGAGATGGACAGAGATGCGCTACAATTGATCAAGTGCAATAATATTTGTTTTTTTCGAAAAGGTGTTACTAACAATAATTTTAAATTTTGTCAAATGAAAAATTTGGAAGAACCATCGAAGATAAAGATCAATTTAACTCTTAGTGGTTTTGCTTAATTTGTAGTATTTCGTATCAAGCCAAAAGGTCGAATCTACCGGATGCCATCTTATTAAAGCCACTCAAAAAAAATAAACTTCTCATTTTATGCATAAATTTTATCAACACCCTATTTCATTTTTAATAGCAATACTAGCAATAAATTTTAAATATTTTTCGCCCAACTAAAGAGCTACATTTTAAAAAATTAAATCGAAAAGACGATGTTTTCGTACATCGAAGAACTCTTTGCCTATGCTTGTATTGAAGTTTTGTCTTATAATTAAAAACAAAATTTAAAAATGATTTTTTTTAAATTTGTATGCTATGTCGATAAATTTTGACATATAAACAAACAACCAAAGAATGAGACAAGCAAATTGAAATCTAATTTCAGTTTTGCATAGGTCAAAGCATAGCAAGAGTTCCTTGTAGAATTCCCATTTTGATGTAATTGTTAGTTTATTGCCACATGTGCAGTAGGAGTATGCCTTATCTAATGAACATAATGAACGCAATCGAAAGGCAGAACCGAGTCAAAGACAGAGTTAGAGTCAAAGTCATGCTAACCAGGTTCAGGGTTTTAGCACATAAATATGCTGTCCAATTGGGACTAACTTGGACTGTCCAGCCACACCCCAACAACAAAGTCAGCAGCAGCAGCAGAGCGAAGAATGAGAGATGATGATGTAGGGCGGTAGGAGGGGTCTAAGGGCATGCGTGTCGCATCTATAATTAAGTGAATATAAAGCATGCTCTCTGCCATGAATGTGGACCATAAGGAGGTATTTTATGCAGGCACTTGCTGAAATATGCAGACACCCAAACGAAGGCAGCCAAACATTTAGCATTTGGCTTTGCCAACCTATGGCCATTAGCATTGCTGGTATCATTGTCGTCGCCATCTGGGCCTGGCATCGCACAAGACACATTTTCCGGCCAACGAAATAGAATTTATCCTGAATTTGAAATGCAGATGATGTACCGAATACAACTTTTCAAATGCCCAAGTGATGAAATGAATAAAATTCAATTTCAAAAAACATATACACACATATCATACAATCATTAAGTGGCCTAATTGGAATACAAAGTTCAATAAATAATTTTATTTTCCAATTAAAATTCAAATGAATACAAAATTCAAATGAATACAAAACAAAAAAGAGTAAAAAATCCAAATGAAAAGACACCTTTATGGCAATTAATTAACAAAGTGAAAATTCATTGGCAAAAAAAGCAAAGAAAAGAAATGGGTTGGCCTGGCCGTCTGAAAAGAATGTCCTGAATATTGGAACATTGAACAATTTTGTTGTATTTCTTTTGTTTGTGTGTATGTGTGTGTGTGTACGTCACATCAAAGACTACCTGTACAAAACACACCTAAAAGTTGACTACACAAATGAATCTATGTACCACAGTTAGTCTAGGCAACTTAGTACCCCCTTTCCAAATGATAACAACATCCAACAGTAGCAGAAACAATGTAAACGGTACAAAGTCAATTAAATTAGCCTCAAAATACCTCAAATGTTTGTCCTATAACTGCGCTTGACTTTGCCCGACATCTCTTATTACCATGGTCCCGGACGAGTGAGTACACATATGTATATACCTACAAACTTTGTATAGAAATCATACGCAGACTTGGTCATTGCGAATTGATTATAAGTCTTCATAATATTTACAATGCAAATTACTCCTTTGTTTGCTTTACAATTTGAATGCATTTCTGATCTCTTGTGTGGCTGTGTGTAAATTTGATTGACTAACTGCTTTTTGTAAATTGAACTTATTTCCCATGGTCTGCAATATAATTACAATACATTTAATTTTAATATGTAAATGTTTATTCGATACTTTTAATGAATCTAGCAGCGTGAATGCGGTGTTCATTGGGAAAAGTGCAGAAGGATATCTTAAATTATGTAACATATGTAGGACTTTTCACTCGAACAATTTTGTCTGTGGAAGATGTCTGATTTTTTAGTTGCAAGCTTTGCCGTCCTTTTTTCGTAGTATCATTTAGTTTGAACTCGCAACTACTTTTAGCGTTGAATATATGTTATGGCCATTACAACTGTGGATTTAGCAAAGTCTGCTTTGTTGTTTGAATTCCACTGATTACTTTTTAAGTTTTTTATTTGCGTTACGACTTCATAATTTTATTAGTTTTATTGCTAGTTTGAATTGAAAAAGCTTCTAGATAAATAGTTTCAATGCCATGGTCTATGTTTATATTTTTTGAATATGTTTTTAGCATTTTTCATATAATTGATAGGTTACCCATTAATGAGTTTACATTGTGGCTTTTAGGATCTAAAAATTAGTTTTGATAATAATGGACTAGTTTTTAATTTACCATAAATATGTGTATCACAAAAAATGCTAATTCTAACTTATCTAACAATTATTGAAACAAAAATAAATTAACTAATATAATTTTCCATAAACTGACATTGGCCAGACTTGTGTCATTAAATACATTTATACATACATACATTTATGGACATTAATTTTTATACCATACACCCATAGGGTGAAATGGTATATTAAAGTCGCCAAAATGTATGTAACAGTCAGAAGGAAGTTTTTCCGACCCCATAAAGTATATATATTCTTGATCAGGATCAACAGCCGAGTCGATCTAGCCATGTCCGTCTGTCCGTCCGTCCGTCCGTCTGTCCGTCTGTCCGTCTGTCCGTCCGTATGAACGCCTAGTTCTCGGAGACTATAAGAGATAGAGCTACCAAATTTGAAATGTAGGCTCGTGTGGTATGTAGAGTGATCAAGTTTGTTTCAAATTTTTGCCACGCCCCTTTCCGCCCCCGCAATTAAAAAAAAACGTTTATCTCAAAAACTATTGCAGCTAGAGACACCATATTTGGTATGTATATTTGCTTAGTAAATGCGCTCATTTTGTAATTATAAAGATTTTGCCACGCCCCTTTCCGCCCCCGCAATTCAAAAAAAACGTTTATCTCAAAAACTATTGCAGCTAGAGACACCATATTTGGTATGTATATTTGCTTAGTAAATACGCTCATTTTGTAATTATAAAGATTTTGCCACGCCCCTTTCCGCCCCCGAAATTTGAAAAACTCGATTATCTCCCGTAATTTTTCACCTTGTGGAATCAAATTTGGCACACTTGAAATTGATACTAATATTCAGCAAAATACCAAATTTGATCAAAATCGGACAAAAAATAGCCAAGTTATGCATATAAACGTTTTTCCATAAGGCCGGAGTTGGCCGTTGGCGGGTGGTGGCGCTAAGGTGCTCATATGCATGAGTGAGTGAGATACTAAGATATGCTTGTAAAAAGCATGTGAACAGAATTTTTTTTAAATAGGCAAATGCATTTGTTAATACAAATTTGAAATATTTGTTTTACTGGTGTATGGTATACCTAAGTCGGCGAGACGACTTACTTACTTCATTTCTTTACAACTCATCATAAAATATTTGAACTAATTTAAGCTTACATTTGCGTCTAAATTAATTCTTCTTTCTAGCATAAATCATCCGAAGTTTTTTTTGTGTGAAGCATTTTCGGGCCAATTGAAGTTTGAAGTGCTGGGCAGGGAATCAGAATTTTTGCTAAATACATAAACAAAATACTAAATCTTATTCAAAGAGGCATAGACACTTTGATAAATACTCAAAAATATATGTATGTATATAGTATATAGTAGCCCAACAAATGGGCAAATGGCGTAAAACGCTTATGAAGAGAAATAAATCTGGGATAAATTCACAAAAATTGCCAAGAGACATTCGCCGGCGTTTACAAGACACACCAAAACAAAAACAAAAAATGAAAGAGACAGAGAGAATAGAAAAAATAGCAAAAGCGAAAATGAAAATCCAAAATAAGAAGGAAAAATCGTATAGAAAGAAGCATAAAAATTATGGATAGCAATATTTTGTGTCTGGTTTTTGTGGCTTGGTTGGCTGGTTGGTTGGTTCTTGGCCTAGACATGAGGCACGAGCTTAAATAAATAAAATAAATCAAAAATGTAAATCAACACTCAAAATGAAGATGCCATACATAAAACTTGCCGTCCTATGTGCGTTTGTACAAATATATATATATATATATATATATATATGTATATGAATATAAGTGAATGTGCGTTTGCGTGTAGCTAGGACAATAATTTGCACACATATGGTATATGCGAGGGGTGCTACAACATTTTTTTTTTTTTAATTGCTAATCTATTCTCTGTAATTTCTAAATTGGGGCACTTTCCATTGAGCCATTATGTACCCCAAAGGATCTCTTAGTTAGAGATTATATAGTTTACGATTTCGCCATTCGAATTATGCAATTTACCATTTACGGGGTCTTTTGAAATGGAATCAGGTAAGATCAATTTTGTATCTTTGATATGGAAAACTTTTTTTCAAGATGACTCCCTAAATTCACAATGGAAAATATATCATTAAAGAGTCCTTAAGTGCGCCAAATTATAATAGGCATTTTTGATTTTTTTTAAATACTTTATATTCTGCCCTCGTTTTGTGAAATATGTTTATATAGACAGACACAGCCAAGGATATGACAAAGACCCTCTCATTAAATTTGTCTCGATTTGTTTGTTTGTTTTTTTTTTTTCTCCTCTCTCTCACAGTTTCTTTCAGTGTGTATGTGCAATCGTTCGTTGACTTTGTTATTTCTTGTGGTTAGTTATTTAGCCTGGACTCTGTAATATGAAATCATGACAAAGCATTCATATATTGTATACATATTGTATGTATATACGTATATTTCCAAGTGCCGGAGAAAATATTAAATTATCTTTGGCCATACAAAAGGTTATAACGAAGCATTTATTTTCAGTTTTTTTTTATTACAATAATATTTCATCAATACAAATTGCATTAGAGCTGTAAAGTAAAATCAAATAAACCACAAACGTGGAGAAAAAATATTATATAAAAAACTACACTAAGGCTTTGGGGACAAGGTATAAATAAAATTTATTGGATTTGATTTACTTTCATTTGTTTCTTTTTTGTGCAAAAGTCTATAACTGAAGGCCATGTGTTTGCATTTGATTGAAACAAAGTTGTTGAGTAAGCGATGACAGATTTTTATGTTTATGTCAAACAGATGTTCAGTAGTAGATGAATGAACTTTGACCTCAATATAACAAACAAAACAAAAGTCTTCCTGAATGGAGACAACCAAGTAAACATGAAAACTTTCACGGAATTAAAACTGATATAAAAAAAACAAGAAAAACAAATGGAAACAGGATTCAAATGCGAATTATCTATACTCTTGGAAGGAGATATATTCAGAACTTTTACTTATATGCCTAGTCCTTTTTTATTATATTCCTAAAGAACCAAAGCAGTTTTTTGTATTGTAGTACAAACATTTTCTTGGGATTACCACCAAATGTAAGTAATAAAACTATATAGAGAGATATTTTGAAACATTTCAATCTATTGTTTACTGATATCTCCTTTTGCCAACTTCTCATTAAAATTCACATGCCCTTTTGTTAAAGGATATTAAAAACAACAGGGGCTTAACAAAGGTATGGGCCATCAGGAGTGTGGGATAAGGGATTCTTCAGATATGACAAAATCGCTTTCAGGCATTTCAATTAGTAAGCAACTTCATTTCCTTTAGACCACCACCCGCCCCAAACGAGAGCCCAGTAAAGGGTCTTTGACTGTGATGTTGTTAAAGAAGTAATATACAAAAATTTAACAGAAACTGTAGATAATTTTGTTCATTTTACATTGCGCTGCCTGGCGTTGGCCCACAGCTATGGCATATCCGTCCCACGGACACCTCTTCATTTCATTTGACTACTAACTGAAACGTGACGGACAAGCCTGTCTGTCTGTCTGTCTATCCCTTCTTCCCTTTTAGTAAGTGGACAGTCGTTGGCCTGCATCCTCTGTCCATACTCTTCGTTTTCTGTTTATTATAATTCCGACTGCCATATCTTCTTCATTTTTATCAGCATCTTCATGGCATCTTGCATTTTTGAAATGAAATGAAAAAAAGGAAGGCGGTATAAAAAACAAAAACGTCTTCTTTTTTGCCATCATCTTTAATTCCATTTCGTTTGCTCATCTTTTTTTTTGTGCTCTCTGGTTTCTAAAGGTTTTTCTTTTTGCCTTTCTTTTTTTTGTGTTCTGACAGAAGAGTCGGTTGTCATTCAATTTAACGCCACATTTATTCAGCTTTTCTCACGGCACTTGCCTTATTTAACATTCATTCTCCTTTTAATTACTTCGTTGTTACGTTTTTATGTAAATTTACTAAATTTTTTCCTGCTGCACACTGCTTATACGAAATGTTAAGTTTCAAATTTTTGGAGTAATCGATGACAGTACCAAAAAATGTAACTTTGATTATTTTGCAAGTTAGTAAAATCTCTGGCATTTACAGCAATTAAACGAACCACAAGCTCACACACACATAGAACGACTTTAACATTCATTCATCATACATCATGATGTGGCAAATATTTTGCCCTTTGCAAGCGAGTCCCACACCAGAAACGAAAACGAAACTCTTACTGTCACACTTCCCGCCTTTTGTTTAGTCTTATACCCTGGAACTATAATGAATTAGAGAATATGATGGTTGAAATTAATTAATTAATTAAAATTAATTGAGATCCGACGTGGTAGAGTTTGAAGTACTAGAGACTAAGTTTTTAATCAGGTTTTCCTCAAGTTAAGTATATATATTTTGTATGATTTCGAAAGATTCAGACGATTATTATAGAATTAAAATTCTAGTTTATGTTGTCCCTTTTTTGTTTCTGTAGAAGGACGAATGTTAAAATGTTAGATTTTATTGCCCTATCAGACTTTGCTTACAACTTTCCCTAACCTAATTGTAAATTTCCACCAAATAAGAGTTACGTTCAAATTTGGCTTTGTCAAACTTGCTTTTTGTGCTTTGTTTTAGGGTTATGATAGTAAGTTTTAGGTATGAGGTACGATTAAAGTCGTTGCCCTGATCTAAATGTAGTGGATTTGGATTTTTTCCTACTGGGCAAAACTCTCCCGTGACTTTGTTTTTAGGCAGTTTCCGGGTTTTTGGTCTCTATTGTTTTGATTTCCGCTTAGTTGTGGTACCGAATGCCCGAATGTTCAAGTTGATGATGATAATGATGATACTCAGGATGATACCGATGAGGTCCCCAGTGACGCTTCACTTGCAAACAATAATAAGCATCCTCGCCTGCATCTTTGTTTGTTTGTTCTCTTTTTTCCACTCCTCTCCTCTACTCTCCCCTTGTCTCCTCACCTCTCTCTCAATCACTCTGGCTCTTCGTAGTCTTCAGTGAATCGATGTCAGCATATAGATTTAGTACTCCATTACTGAGTGGACAGCTGGGATGCCGCAGAGCTGTGGCAGTGGCGTTGACTCTCATCATCCTTTCCAATTGCCAACGAGTTTTTGTTTGCCTAACGCGCTAGTTAAATTGGCCAGAGAAATGTTAAAGTGCTCACAATGTGGTCACATTCGATTCATTCGGCGTTTTTCTCCACTCCTTCATTGCTGGTCCCCTTTGAGACAGTTTTAACATCTGCTGATGCGAGTGCAGAAGCTTAATATGAATGCGGATGTGTGTATGTGAATGCTGATCCCAGATTTTGCTCAAGGACACATACAATTACATTTACGGGGTAGTCTGATTCAAGTTGAAAAAGTACAAGTTTTCCATTTACGCATGAAAAAATCGTAAATGTTTCAGACAAATGAAAATTGTAAGCAAATTTCGAGCAAATGTTAAATAATTATTTGCTCAACCATAAATAAATATTTGGCTATTGTTTCTATCCGAGTGTGTGTATGTGTGAGCCTGGAATTGTGTGTGGGCCGACAAAATTCATTTTTCTTACCATAATTTATGTTGGCATGACTGAAACTCTATATGCCTTAGACACATTTCAAGGCATTTTTCCGGCTTGGCTTGTTGTTGCTTACTTGTTTTGGTTTTGGTTTAAGGTTTCGGTTTTTTATTTTCTTCTCTGCTTTCATTGCCATTTACATAGAACATGTACATAGTTGTGACTGGGTGTGTTCTGCTTTTATCTTTTTCCTTCTCGTGCACACACAAAAGTGTTCAGATAGAAAGAAAAGTTTGAGCAACTTTTTGGCACGCATTTCCCATTATTCTCCACCTTTTTTCCATCGTCTTTAAGGAAATATCACCGATCCCATATTTTTGATCGGAAACAACAGAATCTGAGTGCTTTAGTCTTTAAATCAATAGCTGCGTTAAAAAACAATTGCTACATTGGCTTTAGAATAATGTTAATTTTTCCAATACCAAAAACTTAAATAGCCAATGTAAAACTTAAATAACGCCTAAAGAAATAAATGGTTACGAAACTTCATATATGTATGTATGTTTGCCAAATAATTGCATAGAATGTCTAAAGCCGATCAAAATGTCATTCCTCCCCTCCTTCCTAGGTTCCACATATCACATTTTTCGCAGTGGTAAGTGTATGGAATCTTCGGTGCTTCGGTTCAGTTAGTTCGCCAACTTTATTTTTTTTGGAAAGGTCAAAGGGAAAAGTTGGCAAGCCTAGGCACAGTCACAGGACTCTAAGTGATTTTATTTGTTCTCACTGACGAAGGCTGACCATGCACTTGGCAAGAAACCAACAAAAACTTTCCTTGAATCACTTGGGACTTGGATTTGGACTACGAATTCTCGCATTGATTGCTTATAACTCTCCCTTCCTCCCCCTTTTAGATGCTTACAACGCTTATCATAATTTGTTAGTTCTACACGAAAAGGAATAGGAATATTCATTTACATTTTATAGCTACTTATATTATATATTCCTCATTTAGTCAGTCAAGTCATTTAGACAGCCAGTCGGCCTGCCTAAGTCGTCTTAACGCAAATTCCCCAGAGATCTTAGTCTGTCAGGGAAAATGGATTTAGCTCTAAAGAGCATATAGTGCCGGAAAAGTGGCTGTGTGTTAGTGTGTGTGTGTCTATGCGTGTGTTGTGCAAGTGAAAACACTTGGGACACTTTCTGTATAGTTTAGTTTTTACTTTCGTTTTTTTTTAAGTTATCTCATTTTTCAACTGCCTGCCTACGTTCTAGCCCCTATCTTGGTGGTATTTGCCTTCTACAAATATTTCCCTGTTAAAATACCGCATTGAAGCGTGCATATTGGTTGCCCTCGGCTCTGTTTGCCAATTTATTGATATACAACATTTTTTCGTGCATAATTTTTTCTGCGTTTTTCATTCTTCTTTTCACAGCATTTTGTTGTTGTTATTATTATTAAGCAATTTTTACAGAGGCGTTGATTAAAACGCAGAGATTTAATTAGCGGCAAGCGGAAATGATTTATTGATTGGGCTTTGACTAGAAGTTTTATTTATTTATATTCCATTATTTTATATATATACTATGCAAATTTATCTGTGTTCCAATTCATTTAAATTTTTATCAGATTTAATGGGAGTTTTTTATTCTTAGTAAGACGAAGAGCTTTACACCCTTTTTACAGTGGTTGAATATTCAAGCTTATATAAAGCTCAGCGTTTTGCGACTCTTTTAGGTGGTCCCAGATGTAATCAGACTTGATTGATTGATGAAAGACCTAAAAATATCTCGCTAACCGTTATTCGACTACTCGTTTTTGGCACTCAGTTTTCCCAGTAAAATCCCAATCCTTACAACTATGAGTCTACACAAAAAGCAAGGCCGATGAAGTAATGTAAACCAGGGGGACAGATGAAATGTGCATACATACATACCTAAGTGAATTGTAGGTAACATATTTCAAAACTTTAAATATAAGTCGCATTTGTCAGCATATTATTCTTAAGGAAATATTCAGTTTGTATGTGCACTTACATATGTATAATCGGTTATTGAACTAAACAGAAAGTTCAATAAACACTTATAGGCACAAATACCTAGAATAAGGGCTTAGAGTAAAAATATAAATCGGATACTCAATAGATAATTCGTCTCCATGTCTGCTGTTTTTGCCACAAAGAAACATAAATTGTTTACTTATATTTTATTTCAGTAGTGGGCGAGAGACAGTGGCGCCAGAAAAGTGTAGGAGTTCAAATGATAAACTTATTTTGCTTGCTTTTCTTCTCTTTCTCCCCGCTCCTTTTATGCTGGTTTTGTGAAACTTCTCTCACAATGCTACCGAGAGCTATTGCCTTTGGTGTTGCTGTAGTTGTTTACCTCATGGTCAGCACCAAAGAAAGCGCATAAAATTAAATAAAAATCAAATAAGAAATCCTTTTAAGCTTACCAAGCCTCTCAATCCTGCAGCCATCTTGACAGCTCTTGGGGACTTTCTCAGTGCAACGGCAAAAGAATAGCTAAAGGCCAGTGCATGCCCAAATTTGAATACCCTTTGAACTCGTTATATGGGGGAATCTGTGCTTTGGGAAAATGTGTAAATAAAACTGAAGATAAGTTTGTTTTAAGACTGAGCCGATTATTGTTACTTGCATGGTTTTTTTTACTTAATCGATTTAAAGATATATTGTGCATAAATACATACATACATGTCAGACTAGAAATTTATGAATAAGTGGGAAGACTTAAAAGTTAAGTCATTTCAATAAATTTATAAGAAAATTTAAAATTTACTAAAAAAAACTTTACACTTGGTATCCCAGTACATGTATTAATTTTATGACAAAACACATTGGAATCGACAAAACATTTATTTTTATTAGCCAAAATATATAACAGGGATTCCTTAGGAAACTAAGAAAACAAATTTTCCTCTCAATACTTGGCTTATGTATGTATAAAAGAGATCTTAGCCAGAAAGCAAATCCATTACCTTTTATTAAACAGTTGTGGTTGTTGGCCGCAATTTTTTTTTTTAAGAATTGTTTTCATCTTATATTTCTGTAATTACAGAAAATTTTCTGATATAGACTTCTTAGTTGCTTTCTATATATATGAAAAGAATAATGCTTACCTTTTTAGAAAGTAGAAAAGGTTGAAAGTTTTAAGCCTAGCGACATACTGAAAATAAATTTGGCAATAATTATTGCTCATATGCTTTAAAATAATGGGAAAAATTGGCATACTTTCCATTTGGCAAGAGTATGAAAAAAAAAGAAACTGAAAAAAATAGAGCCAAAGAAAAACCGCAAATTTGCTCAAGATTTTCCGCACCAGCTTCGTTTTCTGCTACGGTCTCCGCCTTCCCCCTGACAGCCACTCTTGGGATGATGGTGGCTTTGCTTTCTCTCTTCTTAAGCAATGTATGTGTTTTCGTTGTTTATGTTGTTCCAAAGCCTTTGTCTGCTGTGAACCTTCGATTTTTTTTTCTTTTTTGGTTTTTCTTGTTATTTGTGTCTTCTTTTTTCAGATCCTGGCAAGCGGCTTATACTTAAAGGATTTGCTGTTTTTTGATGCAGCTGAAATCAATTGATGAAATTACTTACTTTTACTTATGTGCTTGTGTGTCTGTGTGGTACGAAATAAAATCAGGCAAGAAATAAACTGAGAACCGAACCAAAAATAATTTTGTATTCCTTTTGCCTATGAGCAAAGTTTATTCTTGAACCATGTGTGAGGAATAAGAGAAGTGCAGTTTCTCTAGAGTTTTTTGTTGCACACACTTTTGAGGTTTTTGCAAGTTTTCCACACTTTTACGCTTTCTAAGATTCTTTTTTTTTCATTGTTGCCCATAGCCTACCCACAAATTCCATTAGTCTGGAAATTGTTGATAAACTTTATCAGATAAAGTAAGCAATCAATTTTTAATTTGTTTTATCAGTTTAATTCATATGAATCTTCTTTAAGAGGAAGACGCTACAAATATATGAATATATGAACAGTGTTCGTTAGAAAAATAACCAAATGGAATCACATCATAATTGACCCAAATATTTAGTTCTTTTTTTTAAATACACTGACCTCTGGGGCTTGTAAACAAAAAAAAAAAAAAATCTGCCTTTATTTCTCATTTTTTGTAACGTGATTTTTCGCGATAAAATTAACAACAATTACATAACCAAAGAGTCAAAAGGCGAATAAGGGGACGAAAAAAAATTGGGTTGTAGAGTGTCCTTTCGAGAGGTGCCGGCTACTGTCACCACAAATGCCAAAAACAGATACATGTAGACACGGCCAGGCCAACCGCCCGCAGTGTTTCGTCGTGGTCGCGTGATTTTTCCTTTTTCTTCAGCTACGCAATATTTTCGCATTTATCTTCATTTTTTCTCTTTTTTTTTGTCGCCTATCGTTTTGTTTTGTAGTGATGTTTGTTGGTTGAATTTTTTATGTCAGCCTTGTGTCCTTAAGTTGGCCGCGAAAATTCAATGTTTGCCAGCGTTTATCCTCAGTGTGAATTTCAGTGGATGTGTGTGTCTATGTGTGTGTTGGAGTCTTCCTGTTTCCTTAAGTTAGATCAGATTTTCCGCTTCCTCTAATGCTTAATATCTACAACCGCTGTCTTATCAGAATGTCTGCGACGATGTGGGCATAATACCATCATTTACATACCCACTCTCGAATACTTTATAGGAATGAATGGGAGCGTGTGCGAGGGCTGTATACGAAGTAAGTTTCCAAGCAACTACTTTCATCTGACAACTTTTTAAAGGACTCTCGTTGAAAGACCAAAAGGAAGTTCCTCCAATTTTAGTGTGCCAAAAAAAAAAGAATGCTGCGAAAAAAATAAATCGACTTAAATCGAACTTCTTGAATAACAATCAGATTGAATCTGAAATTATAAATTCATATATAATATAATAAAATGTTAAAAGGGGTCTTGCCTTACAAATATCTAACTGTATATGTGTGTGACTTTTCAATTGCGTAGTTACTTTTCTTTCAATTGCCATACTTTTTAGTATTTCGGGGTTAAGTGCTTTGCGGTAACACTTTGGCTACTGAAAATTTGCAAATGCCAAGACATGGGAAAAGAACACAAGTTTAAACAGCTGTCAAAATCAATGGGAAAGTTTTCCGTCTGTGGTTTGTTTGTTTTGTTGTTGCTGTTGTTTCTACTTGATATCGATAAATAATTCATAATGACATACCAACATACGCCCACAACCACACACGGTCTCAGTTGAATTTCTTTTACTTTGTCTGCATATGTCGCCAATAAGCCATATGCCATGTTGAACAATGTAAAAAAGAAACACATTAAATCATGAAAATCCTGTAGTACACTTACATATGTATATGTATGTGTCAACGTCACATACACACAATCTCTCAAATTAGCTGAGAACCCAACCAAATTTGAAATTCCCCCACTACCAACAAAAAATTGCGACCGCAAGTAGCATCGGCCACATAAATACAAATATATAAGTATAATGCAATATAATAAACGTCAAAAGCAGTAAAAAATGGAACAGTCTGAAAGAAGGACACAGTGTGTGAGTATGCATGTGTCTGTGTATGCGTGTGTATGTTGAAGGGTTAAGTCTTGCCGCGGCAAAGGGACCACAGACCTAGGGCTCGCCGATGTCGTGCTGATAACCCTTTTTGGCACAACTTTTTGGCTTATATTTTGTGGTGAAAAACTCAAGTATGCATAAATACTTTTACATATTTATGCATTCATATATACATGTATTTTATTATGTATACATTATATACATATATACTATATATGGAGTTAACCAACTTAAATCCAATTTAGCTAACAAGACATTGTCACTCAAAAGCAAGACGCATGCCACAGACACAAGTTAAAAGCGGACCAAATGGGGCAAAGCGAAACCCTTGGGAAAACTCCTTTCAAAGTCATGAAAATTTCACTTTTTCAAAGAACAAAATCTTTACTTAAATTTTAAATTAAGGTACGCCATTATTTATAATCTATTTGCGATGTTTAGGAAAAATTTTTCAAAAATAATTTAAACCGGTTATTTTTTTCTTTTTTCCACCAAAGCTTAGTCTCGTTAAATTTAAAAAGTCTCGATATATTTGTTTTATTTTATTAAAATCAAAATCTAGTTTAATAGTGGTTAAAATTTAACTTGATTTATATACATAAATTATATTCCAAAAATTCTTTCAATTCAATAATAAGTACATATATCTTTAACAGACAGCCAATGATTTCTGACTAATCAAAAAGAAACGACATACAAACATATGTAACTTAAAAGCCATTGAAGCTCCTTTTAACTCATGTAAATGAAAATAAAATTGCCTGAAAACTGCACTCACAATGGAATAAAATAAAATCAAACATTTTATAAGAATATAAAGTAAATAGACTCAATGGTTTTTCATTTTCAACTCCAGTTTGAATAAATAAAATGTCATGCCACAGACACATTTTAAAAGTTCCACCCAAACTTAATTTTTCAAACAATCGAAAAATATCGGCTTAATCATTTTTTTTGAATGCCATAACGCTGACAATCATTTCATTTCACTCTAAATGACAAGTCAACAGCAGAGAATGTTCAAGTTCATTTGTGTGGCAAATGACACGAATCTGTCAGATAATTGCGGTTTTAGTTTCAGAGTGATAATGTGTCTGACTGTGTAAACACAACAATACTAAACTTTTAGACTCTATAAGCTACAACAGGTTGTGTTCCCGACGACGATGATGATGATGATACGTGGAGAATGATGATAGAGAAAACGAGGAAAGAGGAAAGAGGAGGATTGGATATAAAATCTAACCCACTCATTAGTAGACGGATGGCTGGGTTCTCATTGCTGTCAACATTGTCGGATTGTCAAGCCACAAATCTGTACAAAGAAATGGCATAAACTGGCGGCAACACCGCAGCCCGCCAGTCACAATGACAAAATGAACGAATAATGCGGTTATGGAACTTCTACCGCAAATTTTATGCAAAGGCACACACACATGTCGACGGAACTTTGAATGTCATCCAATTTAAGCGTTGTTTTAAATTTTTACACCCAATTTTTTTGCAAACATGACTGAAATGTGAACAGAAACTGAAACTGAAGCCGAGCCAAACCATGTGGTTAGCGTCTGTCTGGAAAAACTTGGGGGAGGAAAAAGAATTTCAAGTATCATGTGAGTGCGCTAAGTGTGTCATTTTGCGTGGATTGCAAATTAGCGCAAAGATTGCGCACTTTGTCGGCGCAAAAAAGGGAAAAAAGGAAGCGAAAGAAACCCAGTCGCCAGGCAGACAAAACAACAGCGGCGACGCGTTGAAAGGAAAAAAACACTCGACTCAGGTGCTCCAGGTGTGGCATTAGCAGCTGTTGACACACATCTCTTCCTTTCAAGACACACACACATACACAGGCACACGGGTACAGGGTACAACAAGCACACACTGGGGAGAGATCTGTACAACATGTCGTATAAGTATTTTAATTAAGCATCAAGAGGCGCTCGCGTAAGTTTCTTCGGCCAAGTCGCGTTTTAATTAAGACCCACTAAACTTAGACAAAACTGGCTGAATGCAAAATGTTTGGCTCACTGACTGACTGCTTGACTGGGATGGGATTGGATGGGTTGCTAGGGGCAGGAGCACAACGTAAAGTTTCCATTTAAGCTAAACTCACAGTTCAAAATTTAATTTACTTGTGCAAAAACTTGTGGCGGCAGCTGCCTCGCCAACAAGATGGCAGTGCGATGGAGGGCGGCAACGTGAGTTTGGTAAGGGGCTGAATAAAAACACAATGCGACGTCATGTGGATAAATAAGAGGTATAAAACGACCAGGAGGATGTGGGATTTAGATTGGAATGAAGATGAGAATGGGTATGAGGATGTGGCTGATGTTTCTGTTTCTCATTCGGCTTGAGAGTTGAAATATCAGATGCAACGCCCCCAGGCGACAGGTGGCGGCGACAAGAGTAGCAACAACAAGAGCAACAATATCAAACTACACGGAAAATAATACACACACATACAAACACTCACGTTTCACGTACGCCGGTTTCCGCCATAAACGTTAAATTGTTTGTATTTAAATGCCATACCTCACACCCTCCCCTCTACCCATTCAGCCCTTAGAACAACCAATTCGTCGACTTTTGCAGAAATATACATACATACATATGTGTACATATATGTATATGAATATGTAAAAGCATATGTTGTACATAAACCATTCATAACGTAAACTCCCCCGATTCACTCAAGTGCTGTAAAATATTCTCCTTTTTTTATTTTTCTGCAGCACATAAAAACATTTTTACTTGAGCTTTCCCGATCTGATGCGAAAAACAATAACTCAAAATGACTGGCATCTTGTTAAGTTTTGAGATTGAAACAAACAGAGTAATTTAACCAGAAGTTAAGAATGAAAACGTAGTTGTGAAGCAAGAACTTTTTCAAATGGTTGAAAAACTTTATTTATGACAAAAACTATGATCAGCGCAATAGGTGACGTTGAACAGTGCAGCATAACACTTGAGGTTGTTTTTGTTTTTGCAGAGATACATACATTTGTATTCCACTATTTCCTATCAACTTCAACATCATTAACTTTAATTAATAAACTTACAAAACATTTGTATTGCCACTTGGTATATTTTGGTGCAAATTCAATTTACAACTTCGATTCTGTTCTAAGAGCTTAAGTTCCCTAAGGCATATCCGTATTCATTGTGCTTCACGTTTAAAAGGTATTTTGTTCTCAACAACCGATTTAGCCATGTCTGTCAGTCCATCCGATTAGCCGCCTGTCAGGATATAAGGATGACTTTCTAGACTAAAAAAACCAGCCCCACTGAATTTGGTTTATAATCCCGTGCAGTGGCAATAGGAGGCAGGTCATTTTTTTATACCCTTGCAGAGATAGCCTCATCCGTCTGTCCGTCCGTCTGTGGATATGCGTTGGTGGATATGCGTTTTACTCAGGCATCTTAAAAGTTATCGGGCTGAAATTTTTTACCTAGGCCAGATCAAGTATGAAAATCTCTAGGATCGGACCACTATATCATACAATTACATACGAAAAGTAGGTGAAGCAGTTGGAGTACCGCTATGAAATCTAATCGGATAAATAGAACACAAGTTACAGTTAATATAAATCGGATCAAGCGCTGCCTGCTGCCTACTACGCCATTGGTCGAAGTGAACAGAGCAGAAGACCACACACACACACACACAGATGGATTTTATTTGATATTTTTTCCTTAGACCCCTTCCGCCGACGTTATTTAAATAAATCTAATTTTCTCAGAGGTAAAGCCACCAATAATGTGTAGACCTGTTTAGTTTAGTTTGAATATTCTATATTCTGCCATGACCACTTTCCTTCTTATAATTCGGCGTTTCATTTTGTTTGCTTGTAAGGCTAGTTATAGTATCTAAGCATGCAAACGCAAAGATTTTAAGCTAAAATTTTGTCTACAGTTGGCTTTTCTAAGTACATTTTTTTCAAGCGAAAACAAAGTTTAAGTTTAAATCCCAGGTAACAATGTAATAATGAAAAGTTAATATTTGGTTAACTTTCGTTTAATAAACTGCATTGTCGTGTTTTTTTTCTTTTTGGGTGTTATTATATAAAAAGCAAATCGAATTCCTCGTTGCTTGTTCAAATAATGGGTTTTGACTTAAAGTGATAGCTGCAGCAATTACCTCGCCAAGTCCTTTGAGTTGGAGCTGTATCTTCAGTAATCGCCTTTAGCCAAGAAGCAAACGCTTGCTTGTATGTCTTTTTTTGTTGCCTTGTGAGCTTTCATTTTCAGTTGGTTATTTACCTTTATCATTCTTTTGCAAACTTCTTCGCATACTTTATTGTACTTGCCCCTGCTGAGTCAAGTCGAAAATCAACTCCAATCAATGCAAGGTTGCTAACGTCTTATACTGGTCTCACCTCCGCCTCCGCCTTCATTCTCATTTTCAATTGAATTGTGGGCGTTGTTCTGGAATCTCAAACTGAAACTTAGATGGCGCCGTTTGGTCTCTCACATACCAAACAAGCGATAGCCTTCAAAATTGTGGAGTAGGGGCGAGGAAGATGACGATGATGTTGAGGCGAAGGAGAAGCAATAGCAAAAACCAATAACCAATAGATGAGAGGATATGAACTGCATTTATGGATCAATTCCAATGCAATTGATTTGAACTAAAAGGTATGTTATTCGCCAACAAATACACAAATATCTAGGTCGCTAGGTAGTTGAAGTAAAAACATCCGGCATACTTGATTAAAAAAACAAAAATACTGCTTTAAAGCTTCAAACAACCTTAACAATATATGAATTATAAACGACGAATATACGAACATATTAGAAACAATAATGTCAGAATCAGAAAACCAATCCAATTTTGCGGCTCAAAGATTATATCCAAAAGTAATCTCGCATAATATATTGTTGTATATTATGAAAGGTTCTTAAAGTTGCCTCAGGTTTTGTAATCATACCGAAAACAGCACAGTCCGACATGATTTTTGGTGGCTTTAACTTGAGAGGTGTTCTTAACTAATTCGGTTGAATCTGACTGCATACTCGGTTTTTGTCCATCACATACAGATTCGATGAAAATATGGGATCTGGGGTTTGAAAATAGGCACCCAAAAGTGTACTATAGAAAATTAAAAAATTTTTTTTTACATTTTTAACAAATTTTAGAATATCCTGTCCAAGAAAAATAGCAAACATTACTAATAAATAACCACATCCATAACCTCTGTTATAATGCAAACACCTTCTTTAAACCTTTTTAAACATATATATTTTGGACATTACTTTTTAATCATACCTAATTAATATTAATAGGTTAAATTAATAATTTGTTTATATTGCTATAAAATATTGCAAATGAGGTTTTGGATTATTTCCAACGCATTTTTTTCAAAATCCTGACGTAATGGACCGTGATCAGCAACCCCAAACTACTAAAAGATATCTATTGAACTTAAAAGACTTTTTCATGACCTCAAAAATGCAATTTAAAAAAAATGTATTTTCGATGTCCTAAAGATTATTTATATTTAATTTTTCCCCCCTTCACTGCAACTTCAAGTCATAGGCGGATCTGTGAAATGGAAAATCGTTTTTTGTTTTCAAAAAATTAAGCAACAAATTTAAAGTGCCTTGTAACATAAAATAGTCCATGAAAACTGTTTGGCTCGAGGACTATTTTTATTCACAGGATATTCTTATTCTTCTTTGTACGTATGTTTTAAAAGGGCATTTTTAGATAGCTCATTATTAAGAAATGAAAATCTGTACCATCAATATTCTAAAAAGTTGTTTAAACGAAACCAGGCCGCTAAAACTTATATTCAAGATTAAAGCTGTGTATTTTAATGATAAAACCACATTAACCTGCGACGTGACTAAGAATGCAGTTCTCATAACCAAATCTAACCATATTTCCCTACTCATACCATTCAAACGATGTGGCACCTCTTCTATGTAAATATGTTTCCAATAGCCAAGGCCAAGGCCTCACAATTCACTACTTGCAATTCGATTATTCTCAAGAACTGAAATCAAACACTTGAGGCACTCAGACGTGATTTCATTCGCTTCAGCTAGAAGTGTTATAAATTTTTTTCGTGTTGCAAAGATTTGTGTGTCTAGTACGTGGAAATTCTTAAGAAAATTATAACATAAAAAATTTCAGACAAGACGGACAGACGGTTGAGACTGAGAATGTCTTCATATGTATGCCATAAACACGGTTCATATATTAAATGTATCTCTCTATTTTGGCCAAGCTGTTGGCAAGGCCATTCTATGGTGAGAATAATAATATCTTGGCTTATATGGCCACACATACACACAAACCATGGACCACAAAATTGCAATACATTTTGCACATGAGAAAGGCAAGCAAATATGTGTGAATGTAAAAATTCTGTGTTGCTGGCAAATTCTGTGCAAGGTTTAAGGAATTGCAATTGTTGGGTAGTTTTATGGACTTAAGCTCGATATATATGTACATAAAATCTCAACAGGTGAAAGACATTCTTTTGCTCAACCAAGAAAATTTAGGAAGAGGATAAAGCATTCACTGTTAACATGCACCATGCACATTTCTACAAACGAGACAACAACAACGTTTACAATGGAGAGAAAGAGAGTCAAGGAGCAAAATATCTTTTCGCTGACAACAAAATTTCTTACTTTTCGTCGACAAGTGGAAATCTGCACAACCTGGCTCCTTGACATTGCTTTAGTCCTTTCGACCAGAAGTGCCTCATACTCTACATATTGTCACGTGATGTCGCAGCGTTAACGTGGATTTATGCAGATTGCCTCGGCAACAAGTTTTAGCAAGTTTTGCCATCCATGTTGACTAGATTTAATGAGGCATCCAAGTTGATTTTTCTTGGAACAGAAATTTTAAATTGTTTGACAATGTCTTTCGCCAAGAAAATGTAACTTTACACACTTTTTGAAGTCACAGTTAATTAAAACTCTTCTCAACTTGTTGAGTAATTAGTGTAATGTGGGAAGGAAATGCATTTTTGAGTTGAATACTTTTGCTTATTTTTCTCTCTTTGAAACAAATACTACATAGTATGCAGGACCAGAAAAGATAAATCTAAGGTCACAATTTACTTGGGCAAACATTAATGTCTTGGGCTTGGTCTGTAGAATGCACAAAATATCACCGTTGGGCATGGTCTTGAATGCAATAGAAAAATTGCATGGATCATAAATTAAAATCAAAAGGCAAAAGGCAACCGCAAACCGCAAACCGCAACAGCAATGGCTGGACGACCATTGTAATAAAGTGCTACACCAAAAGAAAAAAACTAAAAGTTTTTTCTTCTAGGCAAAACCACATAAAGAACAATTTTCAATAAAAAGCTTATAGGCAACGACAAAAGGAATACCTTTTAAAAAACAAGAAAGTATAAATTTCTTCCCAATAGTTATATAAAAGCAGATTGAAAAATGTGAAAAAATACCGTTCGATGAATAACATAATGAATGAAGAGCATGCATTTCATATGAATCATACATAGACAGAAAAAACAAGAGAAATGGTTACAAACCCACTTTTTCTTCCGATTCTAGGGTATAAAAGCAAAAGCATAGGTGAAAAGTCAAGGGGAAATCAAGCAAAGTATACATAAGAAGGAAGCTACCACAAAAGCAACTGTAAAATAGTTTTTCATATCCGCTGGCAACATTCATTGTGCCAACCCCACACATTCTCTTTTTTTCCACTATAAAGTCCTGCTTGTCGCTGTCTCAACCTTCCTTTCTTTTACATATGAGTTTGTCACCTGCACTTCACTTGCACTGGCCTTTGTTGTTATTGTCAACCAGATGATTGCACATTCATAACATTTCCTATTGCCATCTCCCTTTTTCTCTCTCTCTCTCTCTCAACCTCTTTCAATTTCATTCTTTGGTCTATAGCCTTTATATACAATATTATATGCACTCTTTGAATACAGACATCCCATTTGGCTTGCGGAAATTCGCAGCAAAGCAAATCAAAGTTACACACACACAATATACACCTACACACACACACATCCCACACTAACTATACACAGATGAAAGGACAAAGTATCTGTCACTAAATAAACTTTGATTTATTTATACTAAAAAGCTGAGAAAGAGTTTGAGAGAGACGCACAGTTTGGGTTCTTTGCTCTTTGGGCCAAAAGTCGTCCAAGTCAGTGTAAATATTGTGTTGCCGTCTTTTAGGTGTAGAAGCTGCAATTTTGCACTTTGAAGTTTATTTTGGAACTAAACTGTGTATGTTTCTAGCGTTCGTAGACTCCACACACACACTTCTACCCATTTTTAGCAAGCCACAACAATTTCCACATACATTTATTTACGCCAGACAATTAGGAAAGCTGAAGTAAATTTCTCTCGTCTTGTCGTACGTGCCAAGGTGGCCAAAATGTCATTATTGCGCACACATAAACAATTATTAAACCAGCAGGTGGAATCGGTGCGAAGCGTATCTCATAGATACACATCAAATTTTAGTTAATGTTTATTACAAATGAGATGGCCACAACGTGTAAATGGCTTAAAGCTTGTATTAGGCAAATCTTTAATACATTCATCCATTCACTTTGTACGGCTTTAATCATTTGTGGAATGGCTCTCGACATGCAATTTTTATGCTATTAACACATGTACGAAACATAAAGTTCAGTAGTCCTTTTTGAACATGGCTTTCCCTTCCAGACTCGTCTCATCTATTGTTTTACCATGTTTTAAATGGTTGCAGAGCTAACTTAAGTTTAGATTTGGGCACTTGTGTCTGCATCCTTGCACATACACACCCTACAACAGGAGCAGAAGCACAATAAGAAGCCAAGGATATGCAGTTGTTTTAAGCTCTAATTTAACAACCGGTACATACCTAGAGGGATCGCTTTGTGTGCGTTTAGTCGTTTAGTCGTTCTTAGCTTGGAATAAATGCTTTTTAGTTTGGCAAACAATAATTTTCTGACCAAAATTTAAACTGAACTTTGAACTTGACAAAAACAAGAAAGTAATCTTTTTGAAAAGTTTCACATTGATTTAAAGAGACAAAAAATGTGATAAGCAGCGCAAAAAAGAAAACGAATAGAAAGATGTCCGTATTGGTATTCTTTTGTCATTATGAAGTGAAATTTTTGCCTGTCTGTTGTGTATAGGAAAATATGCAAATAATAATAAGATGGATTATATCTATAAACGTCTTGGATATTAAAATGTAATCTGCTTTGAGAGGTCCTCTCCACTCACTTTCCAACCAACAAAATTAGCCTACCCCTCTTATTTTATTCTTCTTCTAGGGCATTAACCTAATTGGCTTCTTCTATTCGTCCACGATATACATACATATATAAGTAGGTAGGTTGGTACCTTCCGTTTTCTTTCCGTTCCGTTGATGTGTTGTTCGTGTTGGCCTCAGAGCTAATAAAATTGTTTAAGGATTACACGCATACTTAAAAAATTGTATCTCATCTCCTGCTTTTGCTTCTGCTACGTCCTTGATGTATCAACTTTTTTACCTTTCGGCTTAGCTTTGACTTTCTGCTACGTTTCGGTGCTTTGGCACAAAAGGTCGGTTGGTTGGATGGTTTTCTGGTTTACTGTTTGGTAAGCTACCTTCCCGTCCAGCCAAATCACATGGGACAACCGGCTCGAATTAGATAAAATGTGGAGGCTTTAAACCTTTGAAATGGTTTTTTAATGTGTGGCATGTCGACTTTTCTTCTACTCGGATCACTCCACGTTCTTTTGTCATTGTCCTTATCAAATTATATTAAATATTTTACCCAAAGCCTAAAAATATTTTCTATATTTGGCAGGGGTAGCGGGGGCTAAACAAGCATTTGGGAGAAAAGCTGTCGTCAAGCTATTAACACCTTTTGGATTACTTGTTGTTAATTAAGCTAAAGCTGTTAACTGATATAATCCTTTTAACGTGACTGCGGCTTCAGGCCTTCTTTGAAAACACTGCCACCCCCTTTCTAACCATCTGCCTTTGTCCCATCTTTGGTTATTTATGTCAATGTGCTGGTGTGTGTGTTTGTCAGCTTGATTTGTCAATTTAGTTAATTATAGTAGATTCGAGAGGACATTAATGGCATTAATTAATTGATGTCTTTCGGTCGGCCTAAGCAATTTGTGTCTCAATATGCTTGACGGTTAAATTGCCTAAGCCGTAAAGCTCTCAAAATATATTTATAAGGGTAATGTATTAAAGAGCAACAAGAATCAAAGAAAATATCTAGACTTTTAGGCTGTTGATGTTGTTGAGCGGCAAATTCCACATATCGATATCGGAATGCGGTTTTTCAGTTATTTGGAAAAACTAGATTTACTTAGGTTACATTTAGCTAAATTTTCCGTAAAATCTTGAACCTTAACTTTCTATTTATTAGATATTCTTCCAAGGTTTTTTTCCATTGTTTTATCTAAAATTAAACGGCTGGATTTTGTTGATATATTGAAAACCGTACAAGTTACCGGTAACTCCAAAATAAGGACAATTGTCACCAATTTCTGCCCTATGCTATGCTTCATTTCCCATGAACTGATCCAGCCTTCCTAGTTAAACGTTTCAGCTAAATTTCCCGTAAAATTTTGAACCTTAACTTCCTGTTTATCCACCTGTTTGATCTACCTACGACCTGTTAATTTCAGCATAGCTACCAAATAAAACAAAATCAATATTCTTTCTCTTGGCAGTTGTCAAAAGCTAAAAGAGGCAAGAGACAAGAAAAAAATGTAATAATAAGAAAATAAACAGAAAAATGTTTCGAAAAAAATGCTGTAACC
Source organism: Drosophila paulistorum (assembly GCA_018152135.1). Taxonomy (NCBI): domain Eukaryota; kingdom Metazoa; phylum Arthropoda; class Insecta; order Diptera; family Drosophilidae; genus Drosophila; species Drosophila paulistorum. Next base: position 51,529,121 of record JAECXG010000822.1, on the reverse strand, counting down.
AACACGAACTTGGACAGGTCCCTCACAACGAGTACAACGTGCGTACAAGCGTGAGTGGAAAAGCGTCAGAGCAGACAAAATCAAATCACATTTTGTCCGAAGCAAAGCATTTATGCTCCATTATGCTCTTAACTTTCGGCTGTTGCTGCTTTGTTTTCCATTTCACCATTTCCATGTCCATAAACCTAAGTATACCGAAAAAAAACAAGTATATACACACATTCGTTTATAAGTGTATATGTGCATGTTATGTATGTATGTATGTATTGGCGTAGTATACTTATATGAAAACATAAAAACTTCCACAAGGTCAGACATATCACTGGGCGGAAAATGGCAAGAAAATAATAAAAATATGCTGTCGATGAAAGAAAAAAGAGAAGCTTTAAGTGCTTCAGACGAAAATCAGAAACAAGGCGAGAGATCCAGAATTGCTGTGGTTTGCACACTCAAGACTCAAGCTCCAAAGTCTTCATGCCATTGAAAGCGAGAGAGAGTAAAACGATTTCCAATCGATATATGATTTATAATTTATAATTTCGATGAAAAGAAATACGAAATATATTTTCTTTTATATCCATATAAAGGTGAATTTATTTGAAGTTTAAATTTGCTATTGAGGAAAGCAAGTAGGTATTGACACCAATGCAAAAAGGAAATCTAGTAAGAAATAGTAAGAAAAAACTGTAGCTACTAGGGGAATCATAACCAATTTAGGTGAAGTAATGTACCGAAATGGCAAAAATAAAACGGAAATAAAAAGTTGGTTACTGAAACAGTAACCGACACTTTTTGTAAATCTAGAAACTAATTAAAGCAGTAAAGTGTTTTCAGAGCAGAAACTTTCCAATTTATTGAAAAACAGGCAGTAAAAAATAATTTTAAAAAACAAAATTATATTCATTTAATTCAATAGAAAAAACTACAATTACTTTGACTGAAATCAAAGACTAAATAGACCTCTTTGGTTTTTATCGCAATCCAAAAACTAACTTTTTTAATTCCATTCCATACTACATAGTAGATTTTGTCCACAGAAAATAAAGCTCATCAACTGAATTCTACCTTATGTAATATTCAGTCATTTAATCTTACTAACCTAAACAGTATTCCCTATATACATGAATGAATATACATATGATAAATTTATCATGCACAAAATAAAATTGTTCAAGTACAACAACACTTTAACCATGTTTGATTAAATTGCAATCGTTTTGGCATCTCACTCATTTCCCCCTTCCCTCTATTCCATCGAATTCGATTTCTACCTTATGTAATATTCAGTCATTTAATCTTACTAACCTAAACAGTATTCCCTATATACATGAATGAATATACATGTGATAAATTTATCATGCACAAAATAAAATTGTTCAAGTACAACAACACTTTAACCATGTTTGATTAAATTGCAATCGTTTTGGCATCTCACTCATTTCCCCCTTCCCTCTATTCCATCGTCATATTGTTGACACATTTTTGCGTTGAACATTGAAATATGAGAATATCAAATATGCACAAGACATAAAACCAGGATATAAGGACAAGAAATATATATAAAACTTAAGCATGATATGCAAGAAAAAATAGAATAGAAACTAAAAAGGAGATGAAGATGAAGAAGAGTTGCTGTTGACGCTGATGATGCTGATGCATGCGACACTTGACAACAAAAGAGCTTAAGTGGGTACCACATGCCACTACCTGCAAGTACCTCTTAAACCACATCACCTTTCCCCCTGGCATTGTCATCATCATTATCATCATCGTCAACGACGACTTTGCTGATTGTTAAGTGATAAGAGTGAAAGATAGAGAGAGAGAGACTCTTTAACTGGGCCAAAACCAGGAGTCCACCCAGTCACTCTTTCTGCTGACGTTAAGTGAAACCCAATCTTCCATTTACCTCATAAAGCTATTAATCATTTAACGGTCACCAGAACAAAGCAGGAAAAAAGAAAAAACCTTAGGGTATTAACATTCAATTAATGTAAATCGATGTGGTCTATCCTTTAGGTAGAAATATACCATAATGATAATGATGATGGCGGTAACATATGGTTCATCCATATTATTTAATGCAATTAATTATGGGATTGAACAAACAAGCAAAAATAAAAAAGAAAATAAAAATTTATAAAAAAAAACTGAATCTGAACTTTTTTTTTTTTGGTATTGAATCTGATAGATATTTACATACATATGAAATTTACTGAAAATGAGAACCAACAATGGATAAAATATTAAATGATGTTAATTCTACGAGAAGAGAATGTTAAGTTGGCTTACTGCAATATAATTGAATAATTATGATACCCTTGCATGTGAATAAAGCGTTGTTGATAGATAAATAAAGCGTGTGAATGGGTATAAGCCGAAAGTCATGGCTTTGACCATCACTCAGTCGGAATTTCTTCAGTGGACCTAATCGCTCTTGTTAAATGACTGATCTCCGTTAACTTTATCTAAGTAAAGTGAGACCAGGTGATGTATAGGATAATTCATTGTTTATAATTTGATATAATTACATAATTTGATTACATTCAATCAGTACGAGACTAGCTAAGGTCCTTCCAAAGGGTATACAAAAGTTAATCGTAGATTTCTCTCCCAGAATCTTTACAGGTAAAATTGTTAACTGACAACGTAAAACGCATTTTGTGACATAATTAAACGAATGTGCAAAATGCGGAAAACTCAATTCAAGTGTGAATCGCGGCTTTTCCTCTTTTTTCTGTTGCCATTTACACAAAGTGTCCACAAATTGATCAATGATGGAAAACTATATTAATAATATGCACAAAATGGTTGACATTAACAGTTTTCTGCTCAATTAAATACAGCTAAAGAAAACACTTGACAACCGTACCAAACTAACCAGTGTTATTTCGTAATCTATATTTATATATATCAACTAAATCAACTGGATGAGTGGGCATGAACAATTGTAAAAGGGCTCGGGGATATTGTTCAACGTACACACAAAGGCAAAAAAAAAACGAGCTATGGAAGTTAACTTCGGCCTTGCCGAAGTTTATATACCCTTGCAGTTCTTTATTATATTTAATTCGATAAGAAAAGTGAAATTTCATACATCAACAGCATTAGTTGTCGTATTATGAATATGCTCAAATATTTTTCAAACTACTGAATTCAAAACACATTTAATGATTATTTAACAATATATGATATAGTAGTCCGATCCCGATGATTTTCATACTTTATCTCACACAGGTAATAAAGAGTCTCCAAAAAAAATTTCAACCCGATATCTCTTAAGATGGCTGAGTAAAACGCATTTTCAAAACACATTTAATGATTATTTAACAATATATGATATAGTAGTCCGATCCCGATGATTTTCATACTTTATCTCACACAGGTAATAAAGAGTCTCCAAAAAAAATTTCAACCCGATATCTCTTAAGATGGCTGAGTAAAACGCATACTTCAAACTACTGAATTCAAAACACATTTAATGATTATTAAACAATATATGATATAGTAGTCCTATCCCGATGATTTTCATACTTTATCTCACACAGGTAATAAAGAGTCTCCAAAAAAAATTTCAACCCGATATCTCTTAAGATGGCTGAGTAAAACGCATACGCACAGACGGACGGACAGACGGACAGACGGACAGACGGACAGACGGACATGGCTATATCGACTCAGCTTCTCAAGCTGATCAAGAATATATATACTTTATGGGGTCGGAAACGTCTCCTTCTGTGCGTTACAAACATCTGATCAATTTTATAATACCCTCTGCAAGGGTATAAAAAAAAATACGAAAGCGTAAATGACAAATAAATGAAAACAATAATAAACTTTTAGAAAAACCAACAAAAAAATAATTCCGTTAGGGAATGAAATGCGAAAATTTTAATTAAATCAGTAATTATGCGAAAACATGCTTACACCATTATTAGGTTAACCGCAAATGTTAATTTCGCAACAACTTTAATTGAAGCGACAGAAGCAACAAAGAACATACACACAACCAGCGGCTCTTATTTCGATACCCTATGATAGTAGATAAGTAGTGTATACTCATTAGAGAGGCTAAGTAGTGAAAAAATATTCGAGCAGTGATTTTAATTAAAATGTCTTTTGGTCATTATGTTTGACTTTTGGTCTTAATAACACTCAAGACAATGGGCCTTTGAGTGAAGAGTCCTTTTCATGTTGCAGTTGAAATGCCATAAATAAGTCAAAGAGAAGTAAAACAAAGTTTATAATGTCTGAAGAGCTGAAAATATACCCCTAAGTCGATGAGAGAATTCTGAATTCTAATATACTTGACTGCTTTTTATTACAAGGTAACTTGAAGTAGATCATAAAAAATTTATTTATATAAATAAATAATTTATTGGTTAGTTCTGGTTTAATTGCTTACATTGTTTAATTTGTTTTTTTTTTATCCGATATAGACAAGATTGAAGAGAAAGATGAAGGGTAGGACAGAGATAAAACATCAACAATTTTTGGTTTTTTTTCCCTCGTTTTTATTGTGTAAGTAAGCCTGAAGAAATTCCAACACATTTTCTTTTTTTATCTTTCATTTTTTTTCTTTTCTCTGGTTCGTTGGCATTGATTATTATTTACCAGTGATTCCTGTGATTTGGCCTACTGGCGCCAAAACTTCGAGTTCACTGACCAATTTCATTTCGATTTGTGATTTTTTTGTTGTCTTTGGCTTTTCTGGTTTATATTTTGTAGTCAATCTACAGAAAAGAAATAAAAAAGAATTTGTATTTTGTATTGAATATCTATGTGGGATGTATTTGATTTTATCAAAAGCTTCCAATTACTTCATGTTGGTATACGACCACGCAAATAACTCATTACTTCCGCAGTGCCCATAGCCAAAATTTGATGGCGTGGTTGACGAAATGGATTGCCTGATAATTTTAAATGATGGATATTCGTAAGATTTCCCAATTGCGGTGGCACGTAATGGATATTGTTATTGCTCAAATCAAGTTCGTTGAGACGTTTCAGGGCTCCCAGTCCGTTGTCAGTGACATTAATGGACTCTATTTGATTATCGTTGGCTTGCAATGTTTCCAAATTCTCCAACTCATATATGCAAAGGGGCAAACTATGGAAACGATTATGCGATATATTCAGATGACTCAACAGCTGAAGCCCAGCGAATTCCATAGGTAATTCACGTAATAAATTACAGGATAAGTTTATACGATCCATGCGTGAAAATTGTGATATATATGTTGGAATATGGGCCAGTTGATTCTTCGCAAAATTCAATTCAGTTAGAAGTTCGTTTAATATCTGCAAATCCATGGGCACTGCGACGAATTTATTTCCTTCCAAATTCACAGTATTCACAAATTCCTGACGAGCGACCTCAAAGACTTCGGCTGGCACCTGACGGAGTTGGGCTCGAGGTACACTCAGAATGCGTGTATTCCGCATGGAATACTTATCGGGAAATGGGGGCAGCAATGTTCCATCTTTCTGCTCGGTTGATTTTCCCCCTTGTTGCCGTGGACTGTTTAAACCATCTCCAACCATTGTGTCTAGTAAAAGGAACTAGAAAAGTTAATGCCTATAAAGGTATATCAAAAATCCTTACAGGGTATAATAGAAAATTGTGAAACTTGTAGTTATACGATCTTTCGTTAAAGGCGAACAAAATACTAAAAATTTTTGACGGGACTTTAAGCCTTAAAAGCTTAATTCAGGAAGTGACAGTTAAATCAAATCTAATATGTTGTTATTATTATCAGTATAGGACATACATATGTACATATGTACATCGTTGTAAACTATCAACCTAACTATGTCTTACAAGCACTAGAAACTGTGGCATTTGGCTTAGACGAAAACCACATCCATAGCCTGGGATGAATCTAATAAGTTTTTAATTTGCAAATCAAGTTTTTGAGATCGTTATGTGTATATCCCCAGTTTAATAACTAAGGAACACACAAACACCGAATTTTATTCTAGTTTTCGCTAATACCTCAACTTAAGCGTATTTATGGCACGTGTAATCATATAATACATAATGGTCGATTTATATATTCAATAAATTGTTTCAAAGCCTGGACTGTAATCCGTATAAGTATGCCGTAAGTATGACCAATATGAATTTCGATTTAACTCCACCACTTAAATTTCTCGGGATCAAAGCTATAGAGAATCATACACCCAATATTTAAGTTTATTATAATAAAACCCCATTTAAGCTGTGATTAAACTGAGGTTTAATTTTAATTTTACTAGTCAGAGAGTTTTACATATTGGGTTCAATCGAAGTTTTGTTTCCACCAAAATTTTGTCATAAAAACTATACGATTTGGAAAATAAAATTAATGAAGAGGAATGAGGTAGTGAGAAGGTACCTCTTTACTTCAAAGAAGACCGCAACCTGTCACAACAATCATATGGTGACTTTTGGCCAGATGTCCGGTAGCATCCTGTATGCGTTCCAATAGCTGCAGACCCTTACGAACTTTGCCAAATGCAATCCGTTTACCATTTAGTATGGACAACGGCTTAAAGCTTATGGTGAAACTCAAGGCAGACCGGGCCTGACCTCGCACATAGCGACTGGGAAACGAGAGTATACCAGCATCAACACCATGATTGAGCACCTCAAAATCATGCTCAATGTTACGCATTTCGATGCCACTTTGAGGATCCAGAGCGATTTTACCCTCTAGCCAAATAGGGGCAAATGTCCGTGTAAATGAAATGCAACGCTGATTCTGTTGAGTACAAATCCTCATAAACTCAAGGACAATCAGAGGACAGGCTTCTGTGAACAATTGAATGGATAGACGACCCTGGATGCGAGTATTGCGTACCTCTACATCGATATAGATCTGCGGACGTAAAAGTTTGCACAGCACTCCCACATCACATTGGCTCATTAGATTCTCATAACGATGAAGGACATGCAGAGGTATTTCATAGCTGAAAAATTTGGTGGCTTCCTTTGCTGATTTTTGCTTTTGTTGATATGAAGTATCGAATAGATCACCGCCCTTATGAAGCTTCTTGTTTAGCTCATTCTGTTTGCGTTCCCTCTCCCTGGCAACATTGGCATTACGCCAACGTCCGGCAGCCAAACGCTCTGGTGATTTGGTAAATGTCCTCAGAGTATTATTGCTTTTCTTATAAAGCGATGCCAACATTTCCATATAGGACAATTCCATGCCATTGCCCTCTATTTTGATTTTCGGTGGCGGCAAGCACGTATTAACCTTGCCCTTAATATTCGACAACCGATCCCTATGCTGACGATACAATTCCCTCTGCTCATTGATAACCACATGAGATCTGGTCTTGGGCATTGCTTTTTTTGGTATCGGAACTGGCACCATATGTCTGTGATATTTGTGATTATTCTTTAAGGCCTGCTTCTTGATATTAAAAGTGTGCTGATGAACTGGACCAGCTGGCGGCTCCTTCTCCAAGGCACTGCTGTAGACCGGTTGGGTAACCATGGTGAAAGGTCCATGACGTACAGCTGCCAAATAGGGCGTGATGGTGCTATTGACCAATGGTTTTTTGACTCCCGTATCATCTCGAAGAAACATTTTTCGTTAGCTGACCAATAAAACGTTCACGCAAGAGAAAAAAATAACAATTACGAAAATTTTCAGAGTTTGTTATGGAACGTATTTTGCTGTAACTAGTATTGAACTTGTTAGAAAACTGAATGTCCCAACAATAATCCAATTGAGGAAAACATCAACGGCTACTATAAAAAAACAAAGTGTACAATTGTGTATGACGAACTGAGATCTAAGAACGTGTGGCTAAATAACTCGAAACCTATATTAAAAGCACTTTCGAAACAGACTTTAAAACATTACAATGGAGTCTGGTCAAAAAGGAAAAAAAAACCGCATCCAAGCAGAGTAAGTATTTGTGGAATCCATAACTTCTTTCACTTATTCACACTTGTTAGTCAAGATCGTTCGTATGATGGCGATGCGTTTGTCAATCTTTTTGCCCATCGTGGAGCACGTGAAATTCTCGTATTAGATGGAAATGGTTATCCATTAAGATCGACTATCAGTCATCGTCGTACTTATATATATGCATCCTATCTCAAACCCCTGACATCGATGGCACGTAATGTTGTACGTGACTTGGATCCCGCCAATGATGTTGCCTTTATGCGTATACGTTCCGAAATAAATGAAGTTCATATCACAATGGGCAAAGAATTCATTCTGATTGTTGTCCAAAAACTAAAGAAACGCTTAGAGAAACCATCCAACAAAGTGAGCGCATGAAGCCGATCCTATGGAAGACAGGCCATACATATATTTTATTATCCTTTTATAGTATCACTAATTTGTTTTTCTCTTGAAATGAAATGATCTAGAATTTACAAAGGTAATAAATTATATGGAATGCATTGGGTTAAGCTGACTTTTATATACTTTTAAGTAATCTGGACTATCAAACGTTCTAAATGACTCTACAGTTGCTTTATTGATTTATTCAACTATATTCAATATGCGAGTGAAATTTATGTTTCCAAGATTAGTGCAATTTTTGATATTGTCCAGTTACTATAAAACGATAAAAACTATCTAACAGAGATTTGAATCGAAAGAACGGTAAGTAGATCAATATTCAAAAGCGCAACAAAAGAGACACCGAAAATGTTTTACACTTGTTGAATCTTGTTGAATGGATTGGGAAAAAGTCTATCCCTGTCCTTTTGGCTCTCCAATTTTAGAATGGTACTCCGCATGACTGACTAAATGTTTGCCGAAGTTGAGTTATTTTCGTCTTTGGACCTAAACCCTTCTTCTAATTCATAAAACATTCAATATTTTTCAATTATGCTGGAATCAGGTCTGTTGATATGAAATGTCATAGATAAATTGTGAAAAATTTATACACTTTAAAAGTCATTTCAACTCAACACAAAATATCTTTAAAAAAAAAAAAAAAAAAAAAATATTAATAATTTAAACATAAAAATTAAAAAACCGACAAAGGGGGATAAAGAATGGCTGATTCAAATTCAAATGACACAAAACTAGCTGGACATATAATGTGAGTAGTTAAACGGCTTAAAAGTACAGCCATTCAAAATTAGCTCTGATTTTTAAACAGTTTAAAACGATCCTACGATGGCACAGCATTTGTGAATCTCTTCGCTCATCGTGGGGCACGAGAAATTTTCATTATGGATGGCGATGGTCATCCATTGCGATCGACAATCAGTCATCGTCGTACTCTGCTCTATGCCTCATATTTAAAACCATTAATTTCAATGGCCCGGAATGTTGTAAGAGACTTAAATCCATCGAATGAAGTGACCTTTATGCGTATACGTTCAACCATCAATGAAGTGCACATTACGATGGGCAAAGGATTCATTTTGATTGTGGTTCAGCGTTTGAAAAAGCATATGGAACGTGGAAAATATTAAGTATTTAAATAAAGACCCTCCATTAAATCTCTCAGGCACATTATGAATGTAAATCCATGTGTAGACCAAATGGAAAACACAAATCGATACACAAGCACACACACTCAACTGACCCTTTCAGTTGCCAATGAATGATTGAGAGATTGATGGCAAATATCCCGCATTTGTAGCCACTTTTCTGTGAAACAACATTCATTAGATGTGGCAAATGATTGAGCATTTTGCAGCTTCATTAAAAGCTAATCTATTGTGGTCTCTGGTCAGTGTTCAAATTGAAATCCCAGGCTAAAACAAATGCATAGAGGGAGATATATGTTTTTATTTACACACACACACACACACACAGACGAAATCAAATGATAATGGCAATTAAATTCGCACGTTTGGCACGTGTCTGTTTAAGGTTTTTCCTCTGGCTTTTCTTTCTTTGTTGTATTTCTACTTGAATGGGCAATTATTCATTGTATTTGTGTTGTGTCAAATGCAAAGCAAAAAAAAAAAATATCAAAATAAAACATTATACGCAATTAAATTGGGGCGTGTGTGTGGCACAATTACCACCTAACTCCCTCCCCATATGTACATACATCCCATTTAAACCATATGAATGAAGCAACTTTTGGCTTTTGTTTTGGATTAATTTTATGCGTATTTATTTAATGTGTTTTGGCATGTGGCATGTTCCTGTTGGTTAAGGGATTGGTGAGGGGGGCACTGGATCTATAGAGGGGGTCAGGGGGATACATACATACATATGTGTAACATTTGTCTAGCGGCTTTTTGAAACTGTAAATATTTTGTCGCCATTATTTGTGTTTATGGCACCCGAGAAACATTTGCCGCTACATATTTGTGTGTTTGCTCATTGAATTATTTATTTTATATAGGGACACAGACAATTGGAAAATATGATTTGTATAATCTGCGATTCCAGTTAATTCCTATAAAGGAAAGGTGTTACCTGACAGTGGCTGGCTTTGGCATAATAAGGACATAGGTTTCATACATAAACGTATTTATAATAAATGTATGAACTTGTGGTGCCTTAATGATGCAATTGAATTTTATATATTTTTAAAGATGAAATTATTTATATAAACAACCGTAGCCTCAAAGAATCCAAAAATTGTATTTTATTATACTTTTGGACTACTGTTTCCATGAATAATAAAAATAAATTTTGAACAATTGAAAATTGACAATTAGTTTTCTTTACTTTGACTAAAAGACAGGGCGAGTATTTAGCACAAAAACAAAAGCGAGAATAGGTTTTAAAACCTTTCCTGCAGCATCATTAGGAATCGGAATCCAATTTCTAATTATTTTACTTATTATTGTATTTAATGATCCAATTTTTGTAGTTTGCCTTATTCTTTTCTCAAAAAAAACTAATTCTATTTTTTTACCTTTTGTGGAGGATATAGATTCAAAAATGGAAGAACAGTCGTCAAATATGTGAGAATCTTTACGTTTATGTTATAAGGAGCTTTAAATGCCATGGTAAAAAAAGGCACATTAATAATAATAGATTTACTTTAGTAAAAATGCCTAGGCACATTATAAAAATCAATCAGCACTAAATATTTAAGCTTACAACAGAAATTCCCTTGCACTTCGATAAGTTCGAAGTAAGTATTAATTATAATTAATAATTATTAATTGCATTTTTTCGTTTAAAGCAAATGAGGCAAAAAGAATTTTTTAAATCTGGTGCAGACTCGTAGTGATTTCAGCTGTAATTGCGCCTCAAGGATATGTAAATTTTTTGGGGGCATCATCCCTTAACTGCTTTTTTTTGGATGTCTTTAGGCCATCGCCGTCTGAATAAATAGCCTCAAGTGTATCGAAATTGTCAATGAGGCGCATATGCAATTTCATGGTTCATCAGATTGACGGCAGACAGTACAAGTACGTTCAATGTCAGCCACTAGCCAAATACTCGAATTTCTCGTAAAGTCATAGAAACTTTTATTCAGAAAAAAAATCAAAAAAAAATCCAGACATGAATGTGTCACAAGTATTTTTGTATTAAGTTTTAATTGAGGTTGATAATTATATTCACAGAGCAATTCATATTTCATGTACAGCCACTCTGTAAATTCTCCCATTTTACATTATTAACAACTCTTGAATATTCATTAAAAATCAACAACGACATCTCGTAAACTCACGGGCTGTTGTTGATCCTGTTGAATGTGTGTGTGTTGCATTTGTTGCAACGAATTGCAATGCAACGCCCGAATCGACTGGACTCGATTCGTATCAATTCGAAACGAAACGAATAAATTAAATGTCAACATATGTCGACAAACTGGAGTCGCACTTAATCACGTTGATGCCGCTTCAAGTGTTGTGCCTGGTGTACAACCTTTTGCTTATTTGATCCCTTCATGGTTGATAAATGACTAAAGAATAATCCATGCGGATAACTAATTGTTGGTATATAAATGACATCCAAGACTCATGTGTTTGAATCTACTTAAAATTTGTTTTAAAGCTTTGTAAATGATGCCTAAATGGTACTATGGCATAGGCGCATATCTCAGAGGCTGACAAAAAATCGATTCAAACTAAAAGAAACATCAATTATCCAAAATAATTGCTCATTAGTTTGGAATTAAATATTTTCATTTACTTACTCACTATTTTGTAATGGTCAATGATTTGTTACAAACGCACACCCACACACACACTCAGTAATACACAAAACAAAGCCTATTTCCAATTTTGGGTAAACGAACGCATTTTATGTTTATTGTTTTTGCACCATAAGTCTACGCAATTAGAGAAAAACTTTTCACTAAGTGGTTAACAAGAGTGAGAGAGATAGAGAGGGATTCATACATATGTATACTATATATACATATATATACATATACTATACCTATACTATTGTTATGTACAAAATATGTTTGATTCAATTTCATGCTGTGTCTTAATTACACTGATTTGTCTTTAACTCACAAACACAAATTTTATTCAAAGGACCATCAACAGTATCCTGTTTTCTCTATCTCTCTTCTCCTCTTTCTTCTATAACGTGTCAAGCTGTATCCTTAATGCCCAGAGAGAGAACAACATTCTTCATATGAGTAATGGTGTTCCTTTTTGCCACATTTATGTAGCATTCATCATCGAAGCAGCCCTTCAACATGTTGCCCTAATTAGTTCCATTTCCTGGCAACTTTTTTTTCTCCCCATCTCTTTCTCTCTCTCTATCTCTCTCTCCCTCTATCTTACTCACTCACTCTGGTGTCTGTGATTAAAAATGTGCCAAGAGTTACAAATGGACGAGCATTTAAGCGAAACTTATTTATTTGCAATTTTCCTCGACAAAACGTTCAAAAAATTGCATATCAAAAAGTTCAAACGAATATATCAACAAAATATTCTGACATTGATTGCTTGCGATTCAATCTGTTTTTGTGAGGCAATTAATTAAGAATTCGTTGTGAATTTAAAAAAAAAAAAAAATTGTGTGAAATATCTTTTGTAGAGCTTGAAGACCCCATTATATGGAAATAATGATATAAATATTAAGCATACGCCGCATTGTCACTATTGTTCTCCGACTGCGGTAAAGTGTGGATAAAGATTTCACGTCAATTTTCTTTTGCCATTTTCCACTTTGCGTTTAATGTATTATTAATTTTAATTACTTACCAATTAAAATTCAATTAAACTGGGTACTTGTGCTTCTCCTTCTCCCTCTTTGTTCAGCCTCTCCCTCTCTCTCTCTCTCTCTCTCTCTCTCTCTCTTAATCACATACGTTTGATTTCATTTGAAGCATTTGCAAAACTTTAATTATCACTAATAAATGACTTCATTAGAAGCAAATAGATTCACATGCACACACGCAGAAGCACACATAGGGTAAAGGGCTCTCAATGTGGGTTTAAATGATTTTAATTGCTATGTAGGATCTTCTCATATTTTCACCTTGCTATGGGGTCAGCTAACTATTCGCTTTTAAAGCCCCCTCAAAGGTCAAAATGTTACAAATATTGTGTAATTAATTAAAATTCTCAACTGTCTGCGAGAGCAAACCTAAAATAAACAAAACGAAATTAAGGCAAAAAGCGCCAGCAGGCTTACCATAATTACATGCAGCAGTCAGAGAAAAAGTATATACGTACATAAGTACTCCAAAAGAAAGAATCTTCTCATTTTGCACCCAAATAGACAGAGTTTCCTGTTTAACATGCAAACGTAACAAAGTGAAGTACTTTAGTTTCCAGTTGAGGAGGAGGAAATTAGAGGAATCCAACAAAGAAAACTTTAGATACTTATTTCGTGTTTAAAAACCAACTCGAGTTTTTCTTGTCTGCCTGCTCTAAGCCAGGACACCTATCGATAAGATGTACAGACATTTTCACATACTTCTACAATACTCCTATGTATAACATGCATGTCGTGCAATGTCATTGAGGTTGAAGCAAAACAAAACAACAACAAAAACAAGTACGCAGCTATGTTGCCATGTCAGGTAGTCAGAGAAGGTAACCTTACGTGCTCTTTTAAGTGATTAAATGAACTTGATATGTCGAACAATTTGGTTTCAATTACCAGACAATACTTTCTACTGCTGATTATAAAAATATATTGTGCATCATCTGTATACAAAATTACAGGCAAGGATATACATACGTAGAAATGGAGAATGCCTTCAGAAACACTGAGAGAATGTTTATTAATAGGTAAACGTAAATGTGGCTTTGGTTGAACGAAAAGACCGGTAGAACCTTTAGATTAAAGGGCTTAAAGAGGGCTTGAAAAAGTAATAATTCAAGAAAACATAAGGTTAAAATCATTAAAGTCTTCTTAGCAACTCCTGCTACATTTTCTCTCATTAACCAATTATGTTATGTTTATTTTTATGTCTAACTTTATGGGAAACTAGGCATGTTGGTAAAAAAATGTTTTTATAAAATCTTAATTAAACAAAAGCGAATTATTGTAAAATATTTTGCGAACTTTTTATACCATTTTTTTTCAACAGACTCAAAGTAATTAAGGGCAATCCAGTTAATTGAATGCAATTAATGCTAATAAATGTACATATAAGCATGAGATTGAATAGCTTAAAACCTAAATTAACTAAAAGGTGCAAAATTGAATTATTTAGTTAGCTTCGATGTAAAAGTGTGCTTCAACTGTAAAAAATAATATAATTTGTTAAAAATGGTTACATTTAAATGTGTGTTGAAAATTTTAATTATATTTTTGATCAGCACGACGAGACAAGTTCAAATAGCCATGTCCGCCCGTCTGGATTAACGCAAACTTCTCCTAGACCGTTAACGGAACACAGTTGAAAATTTTGAATGTGAGTTTTTACGTAATGCACGGATTGTACATCTCAACATAACATCATTAGCTTGTAGCTTAGCATAGTAGCTTGAGACTACAATCATAGGTTTTAAAGACAATGCCAAATTTCAAAAGATCTATAGCTTGCATCGGTCGAAAAATAATTTTGGTCATACCCATATAATTATCTATAAATTTAAAAATTTGTAACAATGTCTCAAAACTATATGATGATATCAAAAGTACATGTGTGATAGGTAAACTCGTTTTGATCCACGTTTTTGCTAACGCATTTCACTTTGCATAGCTAAAAGTTGATTTCTTTCGCTTGAACTCAAAAGTGTTTCCCAGAAAGCTAATTCCAAGTAACTTTTTGGCAGGATTTTTGTGTTGTATTCTATAGGATCAGCTGGTGTGTCCTTTTCTGACTTTCTGTGTATTGTGTGTGTGTGGTTGCTCCTTTCATTTTTGTGGGCAAATACTTCATAACAAGTTTGATGCAACTTTTAAACATTTACGCCATTTTTACGTGTACGTGACAACGCATGCCAAACGTAAAAGTTAACTCCAGACACAAGCCCAAACATACACACACACACATTGACTTCTTGTGGAAGGAGGATTCACTTTTTGGGTTCTTTAATTGCAACCAAGCGGGTGATTATTTTTTGAAAGTTTTCTCCCACTTGCCTTTTTTTTCTTTCAGTTTCTGGTCATGTTAAAAGGTTTTTCTCAGAGCAGACACACATAAAATAAAAATATATAAAGAAATCACAAATGCATTGCACGTATTTATTAAATTCCGTTTGCACCGTTTTTGGGAGTTTCCGAAACTTTTCCATCAGTTTGTCTGTCTGTATGTGTAAGTGTATGGGTGTTTGCCCTGAAGCCTTTGTATGTGATTCTGTGTTGAAAATTGGTTTTGCATAGCAATCAAATCGCGTTCTGCCATGGGCATCATCAAGTCATCACCATAATCATCAACAGCCAATGAGAAATATTTTAATGCGGCTTATTGTATTTGAATTATTGAATCAATAATTTATGCTATAACTGATTTATTCACAGTCTCTTTTCTCCGCCAGACTTTCCTCTTTTACTCTTTTTGCCATCCCCTTTAAAGCACGTAACATCATTTAGACTTAATGGTGGGTAATTTTATTACATTCAATAAGATTGAAATCAAATTTCCTTTTGAGAAAGAAAATTTTTGAAACAAATTCTTAAGAGAAAAGCACAAAACAAAGGTTTACCAACTAAGCAATGATTATAAATATTTAACTTATGTATCTGGGAACATTTTGAAAGAAATGCAGTATAAAATTTGTAGCTTACTGTGCCGACACGTAAAAATTAAAATAACTTTTAAGTGCCGCCTTTGTATTATCCCATTGTACGGCATTCAGATTTGTAGACATTTGCAAAACGAAATTGACGCCGGTCAATTAGGAACTCTGAAATGAATCTTAATATGATCTTATTGAGAGCGAGGCTAAATTTGGTTGGGATTAATTTTATTGTTGAAGATCATCTGATATCCGATTATAATTTTTATACCATACACCCATAGGGTGAAATGGTATATTAAAGTCGCCAAAATGTATGTAACAGGCAGAAGGAAGCTTTTCCGACCCCATAAAGTATATATATTCTTGATCAGTATCAACAGCCGAGTCGATCTAGCCATGTCCGTCTGTCCGTCCGTCTGTCCGTCTGTCCGTCTGTCCGTCTGTCCGTCTGTCCGTCCGTCCGTCCGTCCGTCCGTATGAACGCGTAGATCTCGGAGACTATAAGAGATAGAGTCACCAAATTTGGAATGTAGGGTCGTGTAGTATGTAGAGTGATCAAGTTTGTTTCAAATTTTTGCCACGCCCCTTTCCGCCCCCGCAATTCAAAAAAAACGTTTTTCTCAAAAACTATTGCAGCTAGAGACACCATATTTGGTATGTATATTTGCCTAGTAAATGCGCTCATTTTGTATGTATAAAGATTTTGCCACGCCCCTTTCCGCCCCCGAAATTTGAAAAACTCGATTATCTCCCGTAATTTTTTACCTTGTGGAACCAAATTTGGCACACTTAAATTTAATACTAATACCCAGCAAAATACCAAATTTGATCAAAATCGGACAAAAAATAGCCAAGTTATGCATATAAACGTTTTTCCATATGGCCGGAGTTGGCCGTTGCCGGGTGGGGCGCTAGAGTGCTCATATGCATGAGTGAGTGAGATACTAAGATATGCTTGTAAAAAGCATGTGAACAGAATTTTTTTGAAATAGGCAAATGCATTTGTTATTACAAATTTGAAATATTTGTTTTACTGGTGTATGGTATACCTAAGTCGGCGTGACGACTTACTTACTTCATTACATACAATTTTGTGGTCTTTTCGACAAATTCAAAATTACTCAAAACTTTGATACTTTCCGCGATTTGGGAAAGTTAGCCGAAAATGAATTTCTTAATGATCAGAACCTAATAAAAAAGAAGACTACTTTATCTTCAACGTGAACAAACCATTTTTTCCATGTCTTTTCGATTCTGTTTGTTTATCTGACAAGCTATGTTAGTTAAAAGTTTGGTTAACTACTTTTGGTGGATGGAGGGAAGATGTTAGATTTAATATTATTGCAAAAGATTCATGTATTAGCTGGTGCCAACTTAAGCAAAAAATAAGTCAATTTTTGGTCTAAGGATATGTATAAGTAGTTTAGCAATGTTAATAGGAATTTACACAAGTAATTAACTTTGGTTAAGTTGTTTTACATTTTTTATCAAACTCTTCCAAGTCATTGAATTGGCAAATACAGAGCAGCTGCAATTAAATCTATTTCATTTTGCTCCAGGGCTAAAGTCAATGACCTATTTTAACTTATGGTAATTTATTTCGTACTAGTCACTTAATATTCTCAAGCAATTCAAATTAACTTGCATAAATCATTCAGTTTCATGTCATTAATTAAAATTCAATGTATGAAATGGCAACATCTGACTGAAAATAATAAACAAAACAAATAAACAAGTGCTGACATTTGCTAGTCATTCAACGGTGTGGGTGTTCATTTGACAATTCCATTTTATTTGATTTCATAATTAAATTTTGTTGAAATAAATGAAAATTTGAAAAGTTTTCAGCGGCAGCTGCAACATATCAATTAGAAAGATAACAAGAGACAAGACAAGCTAACAACAGAGACGGGATGAGAGTTCGTCTTAAAATGCTGCTAAAAATGAAAATTGCTGACTTCAGCAGGTTCCAGGTGTGGCTGACAGGACTTTATAGTAGATATATGTATTTAAATACATACTGTTCTTTCCATGGGTCACAATTTCAATCAAAATCGAGTCAATTTTTGCTAACATCTAAATACGTTTTCTTATGCTATGCAATCAGCAAAAGAAAAGGAAACCCCACCCATATCTAACTATCTCTTTCGATCCGACTACAATGTTGCTGGTTCGGTCTGGGTGTTAGCCACTAACAAATGTGCAATCAGTCAGCGACTTCAGTAGCAGCAGCAGCAGCAGCAGCAGCAACAACAAAAACACTTCGAGTATCATTTTGTCAAGCGTTGAATCAGCTTTGCTTCTCCTCTGTACCCATGTGTTGAAGTACGTTTGCCTCAAAGCAAATCTTATAAATAAGCCCGAGCTGGCAAATGCTGGCAACAAAATGATGGAAAGGAAAAAAAATCCCTACCAACGAACCCATCGTTCGCTGCAGAGGACAAAGAGAAACCAGTTGGTTGAAAATTTGCATTTGATATACATTCGCTTGCATCCATACCAAGAAAACAGTGGGTCATAAAAGTATTTTCCATTTGTGAAGTCCCAAAACAAAACGACTACTTAGTTCGAATTATAAAAATGGTTGCAAACGATTTATTTAAAATACTTTTCTGAAATGTTTTTCCTTTCTTAGCACAACCTTTTTCTTTTAGAACAGCCTAAAAATTTTATTTTCAGAATAAAATTGAATTGAATTGTACTATAAAAGATATCTAAGGCATGAGGATAATTAAGGAATCTTTGAGTTCTGTGGAAAAATTTACAAACTCCCATAAATTTGTTGGGAAAATCAGAAATTTTGCGTTTTTTAATACTTCTGAGTATTTGGAATATTGGAAAATTAAATATTTTTGTTGATGATAAACTTTTCTAACATACCGTATTCTTTGATGGCCTGTCAGATCAGGCTTAAGAACAAGCCCACACACACGCACACACATATAGCACACCGCACAGCAAAAACTTACCATGTGATGCATGTAAGTGTAAATGTGCATGAAATACACCGAGGAACAGGATGAAGGAGTGCTAAAAAGAGGAAAGGAGGGTGAATGAATGGGTTAAGAGAGCGACTTTGCAGTTTCGTGCATTAACACGCACGCACAGAGCTTACACACACACATACACACACATGTACCAGAACATACACATACATAGTGTTATCCGTTGCGTAGACAAAACGCACTGTGAATACGGAATCGGTGACCCCTTCCTGTGTCTCTGTCGCTGCTTCTGCTGCTCCTTTGTCCATGTTGCAGT
This sequence comes from Drosophila paulistorum, assembly GCA_018152135.1. Classification (NCBI taxonomy): domain Eukaryota; kingdom Metazoa; phylum Arthropoda; class Insecta; order Diptera; family Drosophilidae; genus Drosophila; species Drosophila paulistorum. Next base: position 51,509,824 of record JAECXG010000822.1, on the reverse strand, counting down.
TTATGTCCATGTTATGTGTTCCTGTGACCTGGCTTTGTGTTTCCCTTCTTTCCCTTTTTAAATTGCACTAAAAACAAGAAAAAACAAAGGGTAGCACAGGATTTGCTCGAATGCGAATGCAATAAAAAGGTGTACCAAAAATTGGGGCAAATTATGCATGCAGAACGTATTCAAAAGTTGGTAAAAACAATTACGGTTCGGTTCAGACCCCGATGTCAACCTGGCCAAATCCTTTACCAAGTTTAGTACAGTATAACTCTGGCCGCGTAGAAAGGATTATGCAAGCGACTCTAAAAAGAGAGAGAGAGAGAGAGTGGAAACTATTGTAACTGTAACTGCGGTGGCGGCGCCTAATGATATGCAATAGTTTCTCGCTACAGCTAACCAAAATGCCACTAATGGAAGTAACTTGAGTGTAAATTCAAAAGCGGATTGCGGCGCTCTAATCCGGCAGTTAAATTATTTATTCTGCATTTGTCTTTTGGTAATGTTAGCCTGATGTATACGCCCTCTCCAACCAACGTCCCTTGCATGCTTGTTGACACAGACTGTGGGAGCTGACAACCTTGATGACTGTCATCTGTGGCAGCCTAGTTAAAGAAGCATCGAACCCGAAACTTTATCTCCTCCTTCTCCTAGCTCCATTCCAGGAAAATTTTGTATGGAAATTTCGTTCATTTTAATGGCGTTCTGTCGTCCTGTCGTTGTGTCGTTCGGTTGCTTTGCCTCGTTGCCATTTTTCGTTCGTTGTGCATTTTAAAACAATTACGCGGTTTCGTATTTGACACTGGCTTTCATTTGCATTCACATTCACATTGTTTCAGTCTATTTTCGATTTTGGTTTTGCTTTTACGTTTACGGATTGCAGTTGCTTTTTTTCATCCTCGCCGTCGTCGTTGTCGATTACGCCAGACTTAACAATACGTAGAATTAAACGAATTTCCTCTTTTCATTACTTGAAAATTGAATTGGGTTTTGCCATGGAATGGCACACACTTCACACACTCATATGCATAGGTTTATTGGCTTCCGCAGCTAGCTAAGAACTTAATTGAAGGTTTGGTAGCAAATCACTTTCGTAATGAAAAATTGAAAAGGTAAAGGTAGAAGATAGAGATGAATGGAGACAGCCGGTAAAAGAGATTTCAGTTGAGTTGCATTTAGAAAACGTTTAGAAATTCACTCTAAATGATTTTTCTCCCAAGGAAGCATGTTGCAAGACTAGAATAGCTTTTTGGTGGGCTTAATATATGTTTGTGTGGCACAATTTTTGGTTATATTTCATGGCGTGATTTGTGGACTTAGCATAAATACAGCGACGACCTCAGAGACAAAGCAATGATAAATCACAGTACGAAAGCAGAGCGATAGAGCCGATGCTAGAGCTTAGGGATATGACTTTTTCTTTCCCTCCACAAAAGTTAATAAAGAACCTTGGCACCAAAACAAATGACTGAGAACAGTTTTACGTGTTGTTTTTTCTGTTCTTTTCTTTTACCTCTGTCCGCTTTGCTCTTCTTTTAAAGGCAGAAACAACACTAGTCTTAGTCATTGGTCCCTTTGGTAGAGGTTTATATTTTTTATATTTGGTAGTTCCTTATTTTGTTGTTGTATGCAAACATTTCTCAATGTCAGAGAGAGAAAGCTGACATCAACGTCATTCAGACCAAAGGCAAAGGCAAAAGCCAAGTTAAGACAGTCGGCGGAGTTTTTTTTTTTTTTTTTTTTTGCTGATTTATTGCAATAGAAAGAGACATACGCAAAGTGGAAGGGAGTCAGACAAGTAGACGAAGCAACAACCGCAACACAGACGAATTCATCCAATTATCCTCTGTAAAGTTCCATTATGTCACTGTGCTATTTTTCGCGTCCCCATATTGACGTTGAAATTGTTGGCATTTTTTTTCTTTTTTGGTTGGATGGTTCTTTTGCCTTGATGTCATCATCATCATCATGATACCATGCCAGTTTCGGTTCTGCTTTACTTGGCTGATAAATTGTCAACGCGTCGGCGTGGCTTTCACATGTTTTGACTTGATTATGGCATAACAAATTGTCGCCATTTTGCATTGCTGTCGGAAACTGAAACCGAAAATTATATATGGAAAATGCGGAAATGCGAAACTATATTTAAGAAAAGCAATAATCTTAACCCGACTTGGTAGGGGTTATGGCTGATTTGATAAAAATATTCTATACTTAAAATAGGGTTCAAGAAATTAAGAATTTATCGAGAAACAATTGTAGTTTTATTATTTTGCGTTTATGACATCACATATTCATTTTTGAGCCTTAAAACATTATACTTATCTTACATCTTTGGACCTTTAAACCATTGCCATCACTTTACTAAAAGCTAACATTCTGTAAGCTCAAATTTAAAGTTTAAAATTCTGTGCATTTCGTTACCTGTCTCTTGCAGCACTGCAATGGATTTAAAGACTGGCTCATTACTTGTAGCGCCCGCTGTGAAGAATTCAAGTTGCTCCCATCCGCGCTATTCGGGACATAATTTTATTGTTCACATTGGTATTGCCGAGACCATTGAGGCTGTTCTCATTTTAGTGCTTACTCTGGGCGTAATTGGCGCCAACTGTTTGGTCATTTTTGTTATCAATAATCGCCGTTATGCCGCCTACATACATCAACAGGTGAGTGTATATGAAGACAATGAATGATTATACGCGATTTTCAGTGAATGCATTTATGTGACAACAAAAGTATATCCGCCCTACAATCGGTTTATCCTTTTAGCCACGCTATCTGCTCACATCGTTGGCCCTGAATGACCTGACAATTGGTTTACTAATTACACCGTTTGGACTAATGCCGGCATTGTTTCATTGTTGGCCATATGGAGAGATCTTCTGTCAGATACAGGTAAGTAACCTAACTAAGTAATGTGATAATTTCAAGGCATTACAAGAGCATTCATTCATGGTTTGTGTTTGTGTGTGGCTAATTAAATTATCGCAATAATGTAGGCAATAAAACGGGGACAGGCAGGCTTATTGTTCCAAAGCAGTGTGAACATTACAGTGTGAAAATTACATAAAGGAGGGATAAATTTAGCCGTCGAGTTTAATGCGTTTAATCACCTGATGGCGTGTATTATTTGGCTTTGACTCTTAATGAGTATATGTATTTCAAGAACATTTAAAGCAAGTCATTCGGATTGTAGATAGTGCTTTATCGTGGTATATTGCGATTAAGTCTTATATGTTTGTTTTTGTCAGAAGAATTACTAACGAATATTTTGCATAAATTTAAGGGTCTGTAATTTGTACACATATGAATACAAACCGATATTTTTTAAAGACTAATCATTAATCACAAAAAACAAGAACAATTGTAACTCGCTACTCTCTTAAAAAGTGTAATACTCTAGAATCTATCCAGGCAATCCAATTGTGTCCATTCTTTTAAAATAGATTCTTGTCCTCTCTCACGTGGATAATAAAGGCTTGAAATTTGACGATACCCAGGAGTAATAAATAATTAAAGAGTGCCGTATATTAAACATATATGTATGTATATGTACATTCACACATAGATGATCCCATGATGTAAAACAAAAGATTTCATAACATTCTGATTTCTTGTTTAACCTAGATAACAAAAAATATATATCTCAATTATCTAAAAGTTTGTATAAATAAAAACCCAGGATGAAAAAATAGAAAGAAAAGAAAACTAGGCGGCAGAGAGATTGCAGGGAAATGCAACGCTATGAAAATTTTTAATAAAACAATTTTTGATTAGATTTTTGCAAGCGAACGTCAAAAATGGGCTCAGCGCTCAAACAATGAACGGAGGACAAAGCAGTGGGATGGGATTGGCGAGAGGCTGTTGTGGTTTTGAGGCGTGGTGGGGAGGGGGGAGGTAGTGCAATCAGTCTCGTGTTGAAACTATTAAATTTGCTGCCCTGGCTAACTAACAAACCAATTCCTTTTCTCTATCTCTCTCTCTCTCTTTCTCTCTCTTCGCTGGACCAGGCCTTGTTGCGCGGAGCTCTCTCACAGCAAAGCGCCGTTATTCTTGTCTGCATGGCTGTGGATAGATATATGTGTGCATTGCATCCGCGACGATATTACCAACACTCTAGCAAAAAGGTAAGTGTATTCCATCTATCAAGTGTTTTGTAGATAGATAGAGATAGCTATTTACATATGTAGATAAGACACGTTTTGGGTGACACAATTTCAGATAAGCAAATTTAACCCAACGATAGAAAAGGATGGCGATAAACAATAGGTCTGGGTGGAAGAGGGCGGAGCGCCTGCCTCCTAAGCGTAATGGCACAAAATCACGCGCCAATAAAATCGCCAATACAACAACAACAGCGACAACAACAACAAGGACGAGGACGAATAGCAGCCAATTACGCAGAGATAAATAAGGATAATGGGCTGTAAGCTCTTTGGCAGTCATTAAACAAGCAGAAAGAGCTCAAAAAAAAGTAGAAAGAAACCAAAATAAAATACGAAAACAAAGCAAAGCTCCCAACAACAGATGAAGAATAAAAAAGCAGAGCAAGCAAAAAACTAAGAAAAAAAAATGGGCAGGAAAATAAAATCAGAGAGCAGGTCGGATAAAAAAAATCGTATAAACATTCGAAAAGAGTATAAAATAAAGATAAAAAGCAAAGCGTACAGGGCGAGGAGAAGTCCAGATACTTTTTTTGGTTGGCTCTGTTTACTTTTACGCGCGCATTGACTAACTAAATGCGACGACCACAGCAAAAGTCCTTTGGCCGGGCAGGACCGGCAGTCCTGAATCCAGGCAAAGGCAGGCAAATGAAGCGTCACCACGCCCACGGAAACCGCAAGAAGGCAAAGAGATGCCGCAAACGAGCTGCCACTCGCTTTTGCTGTCTCTATCTCTATCTATTTTACTCCCTTTTTCCCCACATACACTTGCACACACACTAGCGCTTACATCATAATTTATGGGCCCAACAAACATTTCATGCAGCTTCCAAAAAGAGAACCGGGGAAAAACATTTTTTAGTAGGAAGTGGAAAGAAATAATTTTTAGGTCGGACAGCGGAACCTCACACATAAACATATAGAGGAAAAAAGACGAAATTAAGTAATGAGCCGCAAGAATTCATTTTTCCTGGCTCATTTGTGTTGAAATTTAAAAATCTATGTTATCCAAAAACTCGATGCAATTCGTTTACATAATAAACGATTTACAGATTATTTACATTTTATACATTACATTTAAGAACTTCCTTACTAACTACACAACGCTAGAGCACATAAATGCAATGCTCAACTCACTTACACATTAATAATTTTATTACTAAGAGTCTTAGGAATATTTTTGAATATTGGGTTTTCTTAGTCTTATTAATTTGTAATTTTTTTTATTGGTCTTTCAATAACTTGTTGTTGGTTAAAATGCTTATGACATTTTTATTATAACAATAATAATAAATGATATTACTGAACTAAGGTTGACCCATGAACTAAGCATAATATATAAAATCGTGAAAGCGGGGACTTTTGTCCCGATTAGAATACATACAACTTACAATTAGACTATTTAAAGTTTCGAATATTTCCATGGTATCAATATTAGTCACATATTCGAAAAACATAATAAAATCAACTTTTTAACTTGAATGCTAAATTAACATAAAACGTCTAAGACCCTATAATAATAAACCTTTTTGATCATATCACACAAAATAAGTATTTAAGTGAATATTTAAAGCAGAGACCTATGCAAAATATACACACAATGCACTTAACTTCCATCATGGGCCTTCAAAGATAAGTGTTTTACTTAACAATTTAAGGGACCTATTAATCGATTTTCGTCGGCATTTGCATATGTATGGTTGAGAATCTCGTTTTATACACATAAACTCATGCCCCATAGAGGCAACAAATTATTGCAGAAGCAAAAACCCACAAAAAACAAGAAGAAGAACAAACAAATTTACATACATACATATAAAGTTTACGCATTCAATTTTAAAAGACTACGCCCTACCACCACTGGCCGCCTTTCGTATCGAAAGTTAATGGCCAAACACAACAGAGAAACTAGGAAAAAAGGAGCATATCCTATTTACATATGTACATACATATATATTTAACTTACGCCCCGTAACTCTAATATTTCGGGACAGACCCAGCAAAGCAAAAAATTAAAACAAATATTTAGGCCATCCGCGCAAATTTGGCACAAACAGCAACTGCCACGCCCCATTTGTAATAAAGTGTAGACTGTCGAAAATTAATAAATGGATGCTGGATGTTGGATGCTGCAGCTGCTGCTGCTGCTGCTTCTCTAACTTCAACTCCCTGTCCTAAAGGCACTCAACGTCAAGATATTCTATTTTTTCCGCCCATAAAGGCTTTAAAAATTGAAAACTTTTAACTTTCGTTTATTATAGATGTGGTTAGGCACTGGTAGCCCTTTTAACTGCCATAAATTGCAACTCATTTGCTTTTGAAGAGAGCGTATAATTTATGTTTTTTAATTTATGACGGCACAAAAAGTTGGTAAGATACGAACACCATAAGAAATGCAATACAACACCGACATCACAACAAAATGTTGGAGCGCTTACACTTTATGGTGTAGACAAAGTTTGCTTACATTTCCTCGACTTCAACTTAAACAAATAGTTGTGCTTCTTATTGATGGCTCATTTGGAAAGTATATAAACTCAATGTGACCTAAGAAGTTGCCAAAAATTTTAAAAAGCATTGCAAAAGCAAAGAAATCGTTTGATTCAAAAAACATTAAAATTTAATGAAAAACTGAATTCCTGATATACAACTGAATAACATAAGAAAGTAGTCATAAGTATGACATCATTCAATTCCATTTTAATTAATATGTATATCTTTTTTCAAAGCCAAAAACGAAAAATGCGAAAAACTGTGTCATTGACTCAAAATTTCATTTAGCAATTTCATACAGATCTCTTATATTTCTTAACACGTACATATATTTAAAATAAATATTATTTTAATTTTCACCCAATTCTCAAGCACTATTTTAAATATCTGCAAAGATGCAAAGTTGACCTCAAGAAAATATGCGAAATAGTTAAAATACATTGCAATTTTAAAAGACAACAAATTGATTGATTAAAAACTTTAATTTAGTAAAGTAATTTATGTTTCCAAAGCCGGAAACCGATTGAAAATCGAGCAAAATGTTTTACTTAAGAAGACACAAATCAACTGCATCTTTATTATGCATGCCTTCACATTGACCATGTCAGAGATGTTGTCAAGAGCAGAGACGTTACTCAAATGAAGTTTAAATGAAATAGTCTACATTCACAGAAACAGAAGAGGGAAAAAAAGAAACGATGAAAAGCATAGGAATGGAAATATGTGGAGCTGTTAGTCTGATACAAAAATATGAGAAATATGCATATATGAATGCGGAATATATTTCACATTGTGGGCATTTGCCTGCTGTCTGTAATATCATCTGCCATCAAATATTCATGGAATTGTTTTTCCGTGTTATTCCATCCATCCTGCGTTCTAACTGTCTGCCTAGTGCCAGTTTAAGTTGTACAATATATACATAATAGCGTAAATTAAATAAATAATAAAAGATACCAAGCGTAGAGTGAAAAGTTTTCTTTTTTTCTCGTTGTGGCTTTTGGTTGAGACATTTCTGCATTGTTCAAGAGCCTTTTCCATTCTCACAGTCAGTCAGTCAGATAGTTGGTTAGTTAGTTAGTCAGTCAGTCAGTTATGAAAACCCTCGCAAAATGTTGCACTTTTCTGTAAATTTATCTCACTATTTCTATATCTGTATCTCTGTAACTCATACTGTGTATAGTTGTGTTTGTTTTCTCTGTCTATGTTGTCTTTTTTGGTTGGCTTTGCCTCAATGTTTTCAACGTAATCAAAAGTTTTTAATTCCATTTGCTGGTTCGAGTTTTGCCTTTTTTCGACCAAAAAGTGTGTGAGTCTCTTAGTTCTTCGTTTGTTTGTTTGTTTATTTTTTATTTTATTTTTTTTTTTTTGTTGATAGAAAAATATTTTGTGAAAGTTGCCGCTAAAAGGTGCTGCAGTCGTTTGATATCCTCACCCTTAACTATGCCTCATGGCATTTTATTTTAAAGACAATTACCTAAAAGTATGAAAAATACCAGAGGAAAATGAAGTTTATATGTACTTTGAAGTACGCAGATGAGTTACTTGGCCATATTAGAATATATTTGATATCTAATTGAATTCCAGGACGTTGTTCTGTTTAATATTTGTGGTCCAAATATGAATCCAGATACACCTAATAAATGTGAATTAACAAACTAATTTGTAGTGAATAAATGTTTATTAGCTAAGATCTATTTTTGTAAATAAATGGCCCAATCCATGCCATATTTAAAGTTATTAAACTGCTCTCGTAGATTTGAATTTATGTAGTCCTGAGCAGATTTTAGTTTGCTGCTTTTGTTCAGCATTTGCCAAATAAGTAAACAGCCAATTAAGACAAGGACCAGAATTTGCCACAATTTAATGTATAATTGTTAATTGTGAACACATTTTGATCTGCTAATGACTCCAACACGTTTCTGAAATTCATAGCTTAGAAACCATTTATATTCAATATGAAATATTTGCTGCAGTGGCCATTTACGGAATTAGGTGCTTTTATGGAGGTGGAAACAATGAAAAACAGAGAGATGCATTTTTGATTGGTAATTATACAAAATGGAGAGCAACAGCAGCCACCTAGTTTGTCAGTAGGTAAATCTCTTGCAGCTAAATCACTTGAATTCCACATCACTCATAAATCAAGCAACAGCTGGGGGTAAAATTTTCCTGACCGAACAAAGAGCTGACCAAACAGTACAACAACAACAATAACAACAGTAGTAAAACTGTGAACCACAAGTTGAAGTAAACTACAAAATTTCATGTTTTCTAATTTACAGGGCTGTGTGGCCATATTGAGCTTAACATGGATTATCAGTCTGACGGTGTTTGGTTTTCTTGTACTACCCAAAGGTAAGTTGAACCCCAAAGTCCAACACACAATGCAGCTGCTTATTTACGTGACTATCTATATGCATATATACTTATCTTATATACATTTTTAAATGCAGGCTACTATTTTAACCACACGGGTCTAATGGCATGCGAGCCATTCTATAGTAAACCCTCGTATCGGATTTTATCGACATGTGCCCTATATTTTCCCACCACCATGGTATTGATGTACTGTTATGGCTCCAGTTTTCACATGAGTCGATTTCGCCTAAATGATCCAACAATGCCATTGACAGCGGCTGTCCATCATCCGCATCCTCATCCCCATCCGGCCCAGCAGCAGCACCAGCAACAGCAACAACAGCAGCAGCTACAACATCATCTCTTTGGACAAGGTAGCGGTGGCCATGGGCATTCACATCATCCGCATCATCATCATCATCATGGACCACCAGTTATGAACCATCTGAGTATGGCCATGGGCATGGGTCTGGTCGGCATGCCCAACATGACAAATAAGATTACCAAAAAGGTGAGCCAAAGTAGTGTAGAGTGGAGGAAAACGGTTAAAATTTCATTTAATTACATTGTTAAATGCCTTGCAAATGTTATTACAGATTGTGCCCATCCAGGAGAAGAATTCAAGTGGCTCCACATCACGTTCAATGGCGGCCATATCATTGGGATTCATTGTTATGGTCACACCATGGACCATTCAAGAGATTGTCACCGCATGCACTGGCTCCAAGGCAAGTAGTTTTGATTTTTGCTCATTTTACTCATACTTCCTTCTCCTCCGTTCTGCACAACGTGGCGCATACGTAATCAGTTGGCTTATGTTGCTCATACTCCACGTCTGCCGTATAAGCATTGATTTTTACAAGTTCTTTTTCTTTTTGCTACCGTTTGTTGTTGTTTATTTTTAAGACTCCGCTCCTAACCACTACATTTTCTCTTCTTCGTGTGTGTGCGTGTTTGTTGCAGTTGCCTCCATTCTTGGATTTCTTGGTCACTTGGACAGCCCTGAGCAACAGCCTGTGGAATCCGTTCATGTACTGGCTACTGAATTCCGATTTTCGTCGTCTTAGCCGTCAATTGATGCCCAACAAAGTGAGTAAATTTGATTTCAAATTTCATTTTCCCAATTCGCTTAGTTCGATTTTTCAATGTTCAGAATTTTTCTTTTTTTGGTATTGGGTGAGCTTTTAGTTATTTCGCATTCGTTTTGATTAGGGTGAATTGAATTTCAACTTGTTAGCGTTGCTTTATAGTTGTTATTTTGTTTTTTGAGAACTACAAATTTATACAAATAAATCAGAATTTTTTTTACCCTTTTAGGGGATTTGTCCGAAGGAGCCCTAAGAAAGCAATTTTATTCTTAGTCATCATGAAAAGCAAAGTAAAGCCATGTCCGTCTGTTTCAATTATTCTCACTTCACCTATTTAGGAGCTAATGGAAATAGTATTATTCCGGTATTAGGGCTTCTTATTACCACAACTAGACCATATTCGACAATTGGGCGGATTGAAACACTGTAACTTTACGAAATATCTTTATGAATAGTAATTAAACAAAATATAACTTGGATAGTTTTTGATGTAAGATATCATATTCCCAAATTTTAAAGGGATCGAACAGAAAGCATTCAAGTTTTAATCAATATAAGTCAGCTCTGCTTAAAATCTGTTATTTAGCTTCCTTAGTGCAATAGGTAGGCCAAGTTTAAAATGTTTTCGGTTCACTATCAGATGTGCCATTGGAAAATCCGATCTAATAGTTGATTGTTTAAAGTTCTTACTGATACTGAATTTTCAAGCTCAACATTTATAATCTTATTAGCATTTTAAAATTCTTTAATTTTTGATGTTGCTTTTATTTTTTTTTTTTTTGTATTCATGTGTAGGACAATATTTATTGTCCTACCTTCTTCCTTATTATATTTATAAACTCCTAGAAATTGAACTATTTTCAAATAGATATAAACTATTTTCAAGATTTTCTCGTCGTAGATCCACCCCTGATTACTTTTACACGATATGATCTTGTATAGCATACTGTCTGCAGCATTGATTGATTGATTTGCTACTGATTTCACTCTTGACTCTCGAGCCTCGACCATTGACCCTGATTTCTGGATCTCTTTCTCTCCCTTTCCATGTCATACTTTGGGGGATTTTGTCTTCTGAGCTGAAATTTTCAACCAAAAAACACACATAAAATGCTGTTCACTTGCAGCTTAGGTTACTATGTTTTGTGCAACATTTTGTAGAGTGAGGTGGTTGTGGGAGGGCATAACGAATGATTCTAATCTCATAAATCCCACGAACAAAAAAGGTGCAAGCTGAGCTGAGCGCTGTGCTGCTGTGTACCGAACAACAACTATGCAAAGGCATAGTGAAAAGTGATTTTGAATTATGAAAGAGAAAATCCAATGCGGCATTCAGCCCCTCCCTATCCCTCCGCCACCAGTATGCGGCCCTGTGGCCATTCGGTAGAGTGCAGTCAAGTTGTATGATTTACTTCCTGAAGAGCTCACACAAAAACAAAAACCCACACAAGTGCAGGCCATTTGGCTATTTGTAGATTTATGATGGTGGATTTTGTGCGTGCCATGAGGAAATGGGAATTTAAAATGCTTATTAATTTTTGTTTGAACAGCGCAAAACTAAAAGTTGAATTTATGTGTCGTTGCAGTGTTTTCCCCATGAGGATACGCCCGAACACAAATCAGCCTGTTGTCACATCAATGCAAACGATTTTGAAATCACAACACTTCCGATGCCCCCAGAACCGCCGGCATCTCGACCACCAGGACAGACCCAGAGTAGTGGAACTTCTGCCGGAAGAGGAGCGGGAGGTGGCATTGGCACAACTATTGGCGGCTCTGTACTTGGCATTTGTGCTCGATCTCGCGCGAATAGTTTGAGTCGCAGCGCCTCTCAATATATTAGAGGAACTCTCACTGGCGTAGGCGGTCACGCTCATACCCATCCACAGTCCCAGGCTAATGCCATTGCCAACAGTGATGCTTATGCCACCATGCGCCCCGATATTGAAGGTCTCAGTGAAAAGTATTGGGGTGAAATTTTAGAGCGAACAGTCAGTTCGGGCAATCTTAGTGCCATGCAAAAGAATTTTCCCATACATTATCCACATTATCAGATGCATCACCCACAGCATCAAATGCCGGCACATACAATGCATCATCAGCAGGTGGTACATCATCAAATACATCAACCGCAACAACATCAAACGACATCGTTTAGTAAACATAGTGATCTGCACCTAAATATGGGACAAGAGGCCACAGCTGCCGAATTGAGTAAATTTTCCAATTCAGAGCCAAAACTATGTGAGCATCTCTTTCACGATGCGAATTGTGCCAAAAGCAAGGCGGCAGCTGCCAATTTGGTAGCAAGTGGAGGCGCTGATATATCCAACAAATTGGCTGCTGGTCGTAGTATTCCGGATATTTAGTACGCAGAGGACGTTATACTCGCCAATAGTCAGATGGCTCGTAAATGTTTGCATCATCCATTGCATCAGCAAGCATCAGGAGGCAATAAGAGCACTAAGACTATATTTGGACATGGTCATGATCATCATCATGGCATCATGGGCGGCAGTTTGCGACTGAATAGGATTCGGGTTGCCTGTCATAGTCCACCACCAACAATTCCAACAGATGCAACTACAGCATTGCCATTAGCCGAGTACCGAAAGTAAAGCAAAGAAAAAACTTTGGTGGAAGCAAAAAACCGAGTGAAAAGTCGAGCGGGTCTAACCACAGTAGAGTGCATGTCAGTTTATCTATAAGATTCATAGGTCATTTGTGTGTGTGTCTATGTATGTGTGTGTGTGCGTGTGTGTGTCTAAATATATTTGTATTATCCCATAGTAAAATCTATCCGAAAGCAAAAATTCAATGAATACTCATAGTTATAGCTTAAATTAAACTTTTTACTTTAATCAATGTCTAAGCTAAAAACAAAAGAACTAAATCCGAATCAAATCCTAACTTTTGTGATTGTCAAGAATTTAAATGAGTTGATGTGTTTTGTGTGTTATTGTAATAATAAAACCAAAAATGAATGTTAAATAATTTTCAAAACAAAATTAATAATTAAAAGTAACAGTTAACTGAATGTAAATTCAAAATGCATTTTAGTTTAGACTAAATATATATATATAGGTATGTATGCGTGTATAACAAAACCAAATATTAGATATTTAAAACAATATAATATATATAAAACCCATTTAGCATAGTATACAAAATATGCCACCAAGCAATTCGAAAAGAATGTTTCAAACACAAAAATCCAAAAAACAAATATATGAAATAAATTTAAATTAAATCAAATATCAATTGAATATTGTTTTCATATTTATTTAAAATTTTGTCCCCTCTCTCACTCACACGCAGTCACTCAATTTCTCTCTCTATATCTCTCTCTGTCACTCTGCCAAGTCAATTTAATGGCAATTACATTGAAACCAATTTAAAAAAAAAACACAAAATAAAAGGAACAAAATGACCCATAACAAAAATAACAACAAAAAATCTCAATTACACAAACAAATAGAAAAAACAGATGGGAAGGAGTGTAAAAGAAGCATTAAGAAAAAGCGAATAAACCTAAATAAATTAAAAATTATTCAAATTTGATTTTTTATATGCCAAAACGAGATGACAAAAATGCAAATTAATTTCGCATACGGCGTCGCTGAAAGAAAACGCGCCAAACGAACACAAAAGTTTAAAAACTAATTTTCACAAAACAATTTTCAGAAGCCATACCCGAAAATGCTACCAAGCTCCTCTTCCCTTTCCTAATCCCCCCTTCACAGACGAGGAATGAGCGCCAACAGTCCCAAAGGAAAGGAGATGGGAGACGGTTCACAAACTTGTCCTGAATTCAGGGAATAATGCACACTGGTATCTACAGAAAAATCTACAGATGAACCAGATAAAATGAATTTCTTTAAAATTTTATCAGTTTAAAAACTCCTTATTAACCCACAATTAACCATAAATTTAAAATTTGAAATGAAAAATTCACAAAAAAATCATTAAAAATGATTATTTGCAGCAACAATTATTCGACCCCTATTATTTTTGATTTGGGATGTGTTAGGACCGTTAGAATCATTTTAATTTAATTTTAATTAATTTCAGCTGGTCCCAGCCCATTGCATACTTTCAGTTAAGAATTATTCTTGCCTACCTTTGTACCACTGTGCGACATCGGTTTCTTTGGCCAATTTGAATCTCAATCTGAACCTGAATGTGAATCCGAGTTTGGAATCACATTTTTCTTGCTTTTTTCCTCTCGATGGTTGGTGCTGTTTTTTTTTTTATTTTTTTGGTGGTCCCTTGGCCAAAAAATTACACGCTCTGCTGCATTTTGTAACAATAATCGCCGGTGTTTGCTGCCATTCTCGTCGAATTCTCCCTTCCCAATATTCACGCCCTGTAATTTTTCGGTGGCAAATAAAGGAAACTTTTCGTATGAAAGCCAAGTTTGCTCTGCTCTGGTGTGATCTCTCGCCCATCCACTGCCATATCTTGTGTTTTTCTTTCTTGATTCGCATTTGTTGGCCATCTGAGAAGAAGTTTTTTCCACCGGATGGCATGAGAATTGTAGTTGTAATTGGAGAATTTGACTCCTTGCACCATTTGGTTGGGTTCCTCTTGGCCAGGCCACTAAGATTTTTGCCTAATTTGATTAAACAGGGCAAAAAAAGGCACTAATTGGGGTTTATCTAATTGCGGCAGAGGCAAAACTTTTGGTCATCACATTCAGGATGGATGGCAAATTGGAATTGGGCTAAAGTCAAAAGGATTTTGTGTGAGTAAAAAAATGAAAATGTTCAACCACTTGACTTGTGCTTGAATAATTAGCTTTTATGAAACAATCGTAATTTAATTTAAAGAAAAATTTTTAAATGGATTTTAAATTGGTTTAAGAAATAATTACAATCAAAGGTTGTGGAAACTTTTCCACTCAGACTATTTTTATACCCTTGCAAAAAGGGTATATTAATTTTGGTCAGAAGTGTGCAACGCATAGAAGGAAGCATCTCCGACCATATAAAGTATATATATTCTTGATCGGCACGACGAGACGTGTTCAAATAGCCATGTCCGTCCGTCCGTCCGTCCGCCTGTCCGTCCGTCTGGATCGATGCGAACTCCACCTAGACCGTAAGAGCTACAGAGCACGTAGGCTTGTATATACTGCAGGGTTTGTATATCTCAGATTCAGCCGGATCGGACCACTATATCATATAGCTCCCATACAAACGGCAAAGTCACGAACAGTGACTTTTCTGAATAACTACGCTATTTTCTGAGCTATCGTCATGAAATTTAATATTATTGAGTTTATTGCACCTATAAACAACTGTGATCAACATCGGGTGACTATATCATATACCTTCCATACGAACGATCCGTCGAAAACAGTGAATTTTGTCAATAACTTCGTTACTTTTAATGCGATTGCTTTCAAATTAAACATTTGATAGTTAAATATACCTGTTAATGACTGTGTGAATTTGGTAAAGATCGGGTAACTATATCATATAGCTCCCATAGAAACGATCGGTGGAAAACAGTGACTATGCTAAGATTGAAGGCCGTTCTTTCGCAAACATTAGACTTTTTGGATAAAACGTTTTTACACTTTCATGGCTATGGGTAAATAAATAATTACCAAAACAGTTGCAAGGGTATACAAACTTCGACGCGGTCGAAGTTAACCCTGGCCCTCTTGTTTATTTTAACTTTTCTACAATTATTGAAATAAGTTTGTATAATTATATACACGATTTCTTTCAGTGAACAAACTAGTCAATCTGTTGGCCAAAACTATTTATTTTATGATAGACAAAACCTTAGTTACATTTGCTAAACTTTTATTTAATGAATGGATGATTCATTGACGTCTATGTTTATCACATTTATAAGGTAGGGTATTGGCATATTTGGTTTGCTTTCATTTTTGCTGAAAATTAAATTGTAGAAGTTATAAAGCTCGCCAACCATATAAGTAGGCGACATGAATATACTTATATGTCAAAAGACCCAGAATTAGGAAAAGCAACTTCGAAAAACGATGCGGAATCGCTAATGACTTACATTTGAAAATGACTCAAAAACAAGAATTGGTTGGAAGTGGTGGTGCCCGGTTATGCAATTATCTCACTAGAATTTTTACGGTGATATAAACTATTCTTAAAACATCTTCCATAAAGATCTTTTGAGATACCGTTGTACTCTATTGTAACTGATATAAACTTCTCTACGAAATCCTCTGGATTAAAATAATAATATAAAAATTAAAGTCTTTATATTGCTGATCTTCTATTTTACAAAAGTTTTCTGTTTACAATTTGTTCTTAAAATACTTCTGGATTTATAATTAGCAGTAGGCGATGCCAATTACTTACAAAAATCAAGTTAAGCCACACAAATTTCTTAAATTGGCTGCAACTTATTTCAACTTAGAGATTAGTGGCGATATTATTTACCCTTGCAATAATTTTTCTTCGACACATTCCCATTTCAATTTAACAATAAATGTATGTCTTCGCTTAGTTTTATGTTTTAAACAATATCATGGAAAATCAAAAGCATCGATCTTCCTTGACTAAGCCCTTGCGACCTGTGGTGATATCGGCCAAGCGCTTTAATGACATCCAGTCGAGGGCAAAGCACGAGAAGAAACTAGGCCAATTGGCAGCCATCGAAGAGGAACGTCGTTATAGACAATATCTGAAAGAGGGCAACGATCATCTATGCAGTTTATTCAAGGAGAATATTTTGAAACGTAAAGCAGATGCAGAGGCAAAAATACAGTACCAAATACCCGAGGCAGACCAACAACAGGAGAATGAGACCAAATTGTTACAAGATCATTTGCGTAGAGAGCGCATTGTGCGAGCCAATAAAATGCTGGAACAACTGAAACCCGGACCAAGAGCTATACATCATGCATTACTGCAGAGCGATTTGATCCATCAGAGACAATATAACGAGGCCCTTAATCGTGAGATTGCACAAGCAGCCGCCGATCAACAGAAGCTGGATGAACAACAATGTCCCGAGATATTGATACCCTTTACCAAAGCCACTGAGGCCGAAGAGGTGGCTCAGGAGAAGGCAAAAGTGCAGACATTTCGTAATGATCTTATGCGTGATATTCAGAAAAGATGCCGAAGTAAGTATGAAACTCGTTTGCAAGAGCTTTGCGAAGGTGCAATGGAAAGAGTACAATGCCAAGGTATAATAAACGAACAGGAAAAAGCAGCAAAGGAATTGAGGGCACGCCGACATGAATTTGGTCGCAATGCCTACAAAGAGGCCCTCAAAGAGAAGGCAGAAAGGGCCGAACGTAAGTATTAGGAGGAACATACCCTTTCCACACATTAAGTCTCTAATTCTAGATGAGCGTATTTGCGATGCGATTGATGATCGTCGAAATTGTGTCTATCTGGTGGCTAGTCGCAATCTAAGTTCACGCTACAATACCCATGTGAAGCAGATGCGAGCCGATCAAATAGCCGATCGAGAGGCTCGAGCTGTGCGTGTTTGTCAAATGCAACAAGCCAAAAGACGGCAGGCTGAAGAGAGACAACACGTTGAGGAAGATCGTTATGAATTCGAGGTCAAAGTTGATGAAGAACGTCGCCAATGTGAGCTAAGAGAATTGGCCAAGCAGCGCAAAGCCTATCAACTGGAGGAACAACGATTGGCCAGAGAGAAACGCCAACGTGAAGAAGAAATTGAACGTTTTGAGCTTGCGAGACGTTTGAAGAACTCCGAGGCCAATAGGCAATTCGACATACTAGAAGAATGTAATCAGGAAAAGATCAAGAGCGATTTACGTAAGACGCTTTTAAGTCAGCGAGATGAGTTCATGGAGCAACGCCGTCTCGAACTGATGCGCATTAGTGCCTGTAATGATGATCCCTATCTGGAGGATGATAAGAACTTTTTTGCCCAAGCGGTCGATGTCATGGAAAAATCACGTGAGGTCGGACGTCCTCTGTATCCCATTGCCATGGCTGCAGAACGTTATCAACGTGAGAATAATCTAGATTTGCGTCCAGAGGCAAAGGTGGTTAGGCGTAGTAAATTGCGTGACTATTGCTGGCCTGGTTTCGTCTCAAAAGCAGATTTGGCCTATCGTAAATACGAGCAGCGCGAAAAGTGCCAAGAAGCCATGGAGCACGATCGTCATCAGATCTACTGTAATGCAATTAAGATACAGAAAATGGCATCGGTAGAGAGACCATATAAACCTTGCATTTCATCATGTCCCATCAAATGTTTTCGTGAAAATAACTTGCAACCCAATAGGAAAGTGGATTTCGTGAAGTGCGCAGAACAAGGACCGCCACCTGTGCCGCCAGTTGATACATATCCTCCGGAAAACTTGAGACTCTCCAATGCAAAATGTAAAATGCTAAGCGTGGTGCGCAAAGTTCTCAATGGAATGAAAATTGAAGACAAGCCGCCTGCACCAGGACCACCCCAACCACCCAAGGACAATGACAAGGACGATGTGGTTGTACCTGTCCCAATATTAATTCAGGTCGCATCCAATCCTGCGCCCAGTGGGGAACCAGAAGAGGAAGTTACTTCCAAGAAGAAAATAAAACGCAAGTCAAAACCTACAGAGACTCTGAAAAGTGGTTTTGGTGGTGGTCCACGGCCTGGGCAAGATCAGCCTGCCGATATTCCTGATCCCAAAGGAACATGGGGTAAAGGTCCACTGAAGGCGCTGCCCCCTCCAAAACAGCGTACCAAACGTCCAAGTGGTTTCACAGGTGGTCCACTTCCAGGACAAACTCGTCCCGCTGATGTGCCCAATCCCAAAGGAAAATGGGGCGATGGGCCTTTAAGGGCTCAACCCATTCAACCTCAACAGGCCACCAAGCGTCCAAGTGGATTTACAGGTGGTCCGCTTCCTGGTCAAAATCGACCCGCTGGCATTCCAAATCCCAAAGGCACTTGGGGCGATGGACCTCTAAAGGCCCAACCTACCCAACCCGCTCAAACTGGACCAGCTTCTGGACAAAATCATTCTGCAGCCATTCCACAATCCCGAATAATCATACGCACTGTTTCCATGTTGCCCCAGTCACAACGTCCTGTGCAGCAAACCAGGCGTTCTGAAGGTTTTACAGGAGGAGCGCCTTCTGGACAAAATGTGCCTGCACCTATACCAAATCCAAAAGGAACTTGGGGTACTGGTCCATTGCAGGAGCAAGCTGAGCAATTCGGAAAAAAACGATAAAACACCGCTAAAAACGAAAAAAGATCAACCAATTTCCAAAATTTACGTTTAATTCCTCTATTTATATCGATGTTTATCCCTTTTCGTGAGTCAGCAAATAAATAAAATAGAAAATCAAAAAGAGAGGTAAAAAAGGTGGTGTTTGGGGAAAGTGAAACCACACAACCCACACACAGCAGAAAAAGGAATCATTGGTAGACTATGACGACGCCATGGCACAGACAGCACAGGAAATGACGTTAATGGTTTTTTAAAAGCACTTAAACTTGGCGCAAAAGTTTTTTTTCCATTCTTTCTCTCGACTTCCATTTGCAGGGTCCACGCAGGGGTCGCTTGCTTGTAACCCTTCCATCCAGTGACACTTGGCACTTGGGCTTACGCGCTTTGTTTAGCAGCACAGAATGGACGGAGTGGATGCTTGGAGCTGGACTTGAATACAGTGGACAAGTGGCCAGAAAGTGCTCCATAAATTCCAATTAATGCGTGGACAAAGTTATTAGGTTACGCGCGTTGGTCTACGTCTTCATCAATTTGCGACTGACTGACATTCATTTTTGTTTTCATTTAGCTTATTAGTAGAGTGGGTGGAGCAAAGTGGACATGTCAAGCGTAACCACACCATAACTTAATTTAGTCCCCGGCTAACCAGGCTGATGAACCCAAACACTTGGTGGAGGTCACTTTTTGCTACTCTCTCCATCTTTCTCTCTCTCTCTTTTTCTGGTCAGCAATCTCATCAGTATAATTACGGTAAAGTCCAAAAAAATGTTCGCCAAGATGCAACTCCCGAAGGGTTAATCAGTAACCGGTTAGAACTTTGCAGTCTTTGGCGCTTAGTCGAGCGCAAAGCTTCAATTAACCAAAGGCTGGGCCATGGCCATCAGTTTGTCAAAGTAATGAAAAGTTTTGTCGGCTGCCAAAGTTAACCAATTTGCGGCATTAATAGCTTAGCATCAACCAGGCGATCAGAGACCTTAAAAAATTACCCACACCAAAAAAGTGAGGGAAAAGTTTAATAGCTTTGCCTTACACTAACTATTAATTTTCCTGAAAATTTAAACTGCATAATAACATAAAAACTACGGTTTCTATAACGTTTATTATCACTTGACCACATGGCCATACAGACGTAAAATTTAAGCAAGCAATTAACACCAAATTCCGATTTCATATTATTGTTCAAACGAAGCCAGTTATACTACTTGTATACTTGTCAACTAATTAAATAAGCTACTTTGCTATAAAACGAAAACGAATCAAGACGAATTCAACATTTAGAGACAAAAATAAACGTTTATTAAGTGCGAGACGTAATAACATTATCACCGATATGTGGTAAAAATTTATTGTGAATCTCAACCTGCTTTAACATTGCCTATATATATACTGCTGTTTTGACAATTTTGTGCTTTTTTGGGATCTCCAAATAGGTTTCCCCTGGTAACGAGTATACGGAATCTCTTTTAGCAGAGGATTCTAAATACTTTAAATTCAAAATCCTTCTTTAGTAGTCAAAATAAAAGCTGGGTATTGTTTTATTCCATCTGAATTTAAGTTAACTAAAACAAATCTTTTCTTGATGTATATTTTTAAAGAAGTTTTTAATTTATCTAATGAAACAAATGGCAACACAAAAATTGAACTCTTTTACATATAAACACACAAAACAAAACAGATAAATTTTTAATAAATGAAGCAAAAGCAACAAGTGGTGGGAAATAAGTGAGAGAAATTGTTAAGAAATTTTCTAAAGGGGTGAAGAACAAAAGAACAAGGCAAACACAATAAGAAAAAAGCATTACGTATACGTATTGTGGGCAAGTGGCATTCCTGGCATACCCAACGCAATTGTAATGTAAAACAAAGTGCTTGCTCCCTCTTCGTTTCTCATTCTCGATCTCTTTCTTACTCTCAAGCAATTTAAAACCCAATAAAAGTTGCTGTATGAAAAATTACTTAATGAAATTAAGTGTGAAAAGTGTAAAAGAATCTTGTGCTAAGGACCAAGACGAAGGCGAAAGCGAAAGCTTAAGGCACTCGACATTGTAAGTGTGTGGCGAAGCATGAAAGGCCAAATAGCAGTAAATAATAATCATGCCATGACTTATTGGCTTAGCCAGATGCCTAGAATGGGTATAGAAAGTAGAACTGTTGAACAGTTCCTATTGAAATCGGCTTAGCTGCTTTCGAGCCAAGTAGAAGACGGACAGATGGGCATGGCTAGATCGACTTGGCTGTTGATACTGATCAAGAATATATATACTTTATGGGATCGGAAAAGCTTCCTTCTGCCTGTTACATACATTTTTGAGAGTATACTATTTCACCCTATGGTATAAAAATGTTGAGATATGATGGAAAAACAGAAAACTCGTATGGTAATTTTATGCTTTTAGTCCGATCGACTAAATTCTCTACAATAAGAGTGTCTTTATTGCAGCCATCTAGGTTATTCATAAGTCAGTCGACGCCCAGTTGAACGACGAACACTAGATTTCGATGTAGGTTTTTTACTTATTGACTTTTCACTGGCTTCTGGGGATGTGTTCAATGAATTTAGGGCTGACATGTGCAGCTTAAAACCATAAAGACTAGCACAAAAAAAATGGTTAGAAAACAGAATCAAAGACCATACAAAAAGGTTAACTCACCGTGGTGTGTAGCTCTCCTTGGGCTCTTCTGGGCGTAATTCAGGAAATTGCATAAAAAACATGTGCGGAAAACTAGTGCCAAACATGGCGCCATCTAACATACCGCAACGTGAACGTGGATGATATATATCCTTACAGCAAGGACAATAGACCTTCACATGCGACTGATTGTAGTAATCGAAGCGTCCAATTGGCAATACATGCTGGCCCTTACCATTTCGATTGCAAAAGATACGTGGACACACTCCAAAATCTCCACGATGATACTTTAGGCACATGTCATTGACACCTCTCATTGTCACAATATAGCGAGCATGGATTAGGCCATACAATTTTTCCGCATCCTCAGCCATCGATTCAGACAGATGATTCCA
Organism: Drosophila paulistorum; assembly: GCA_018152135.1. Taxonomy (NCBI): domain Eukaryota; kingdom Metazoa; phylum Arthropoda; class Insecta; order Diptera; family Drosophilidae; genus Drosophila; species Drosophila paulistorum. The sequence goes on along the minus strand of JAECXG010000822.1, from coordinate 51,487,510 downwards.
AATGTCTGTATTAAACTCCGGTTCCGTAATCAAATTAAAGGTGTGACTAAAATTGAACACCGATGTCTCCAATCCAGTTAAATTGAATTTATCCCTAATATAATCATTGGGCACACGGCAAAGAAACTCTTTTCCGCGTAGGCCAACAAACCAATTGACCCAACTTGTATCGCCAACCACCGATACCGACGAATCGTTATTTGTACTACTGCATTTCAATGATAAAAATTTTTACATTTATTAGTTATATCCAACAATATATCATTTCACTTACTTGCATGACATTCTCGTATGTGTCTACAGTAAAAGTGTAGCAAATTACTAAAAGTTCAATCATTGACATTTGGGAACTTTAACTCATGGCTACAGTTGTTCATCGGATTACATCGGAAAAAATTACAAAAATTAATTAAAAAGAATATTTGAATGAGTCTAGCATGTTTTCTCAAGATCCTAAATTTAAGGACTAATCGATTCCACAGAGTGATACCGCGAAGCCATATCACAGTATATTTTTCATCAGAAATACTTATAATTAGATGTTTTTAGTGATGACAATTCGGTAATTTATAAAAACGAAGAGACACATTCAAGACTCTTAACTCAAAACATAATAAAAACCAGAGGGCCGGGGCTAACTTCGACCGCGTCAAAGTTTGTATACCCTTGAAACTTTTTTAGTAACTCTTTCCTTACCTATAGCCATCAAAGGAAAAAACGTTTTATCTAAAAAGGCTAATGTTTGCGAAAGAACTGCCTACAATCTTCGGAAATAACGAAGATATTGATCAAAGTCACTGTTTTCCACCGATCGTTCCTATGGGAGCTATATGATATAGTCACCCGATCTTCATCCAATTCGGCATAGTCATTAATAGATATATTAAACTAACAAATGTTAAATTTGAAAGCAATCGCATCAAAAGTAACGAAGTTATTGACAAAAGTCACTGTTCGTGACTTTGCCGGTTATATGGGATATAGTGGTCCGATCCGACTGAATCCGAGATGTATAAACCCTGCAGTATATACAAGCCTACGTGCGATGTTACGTGATGTTACTCCTTTTAAGATCGGAGATCCTAGGAGCCAGCATTATACAAAAGTTATAAACTCCTTAAAGGCTATCTATACTTATACTTTTTGAAGGAAACAATTGCAATATTTTACCTTTAAAATAAATAGGGTACATATTTCTTACATAGTTAAATAAGTTTTAATTTTTTAATAAAATCTACAATAAAAATAAATTGCATAATTTTTCTTAGATTTCGATTTAATACTTACAGGATATCAAGAAAATATAAACGGTGTCTTGTTTTGCCTTCAGTTTATCACCTTTTTCTTATTTCCTGCTATCGCGTGGGTCTTGGTGGGCATTAAGTATATTAAATGTGGATGATCTGAAGAAACAAATCGTAAAAAGGTCTCCTAAGAGATTCATTATTAGGGTTAAGAGACTACAATTGGGCTTACCACTTTTAGAAACTAGTTAGTACAACTGATGTGTTTCTTTTGCCATATTCTCTTACATTAGCTTCAGGGAGACAGATTTTGATTAAACCCCATGGGTTTCTAACCTATCTGAAACATGTAGGCAGGATGCTTGTTCGCATACAAGAAAAAAAAGTATATGATAGCCCAGGGAAGAGAAGGAAAAAACAGGAACAGAAACCAAGGCACAAAAACGAAACCTAAAATTGAAGTAACAAAACAAGCCAACACGAAAACCAGACTATCCCTCTATCTCTCTCTGTGTGTGTGTTTGTAAGCACAACGCATGTGTGTATGCAATTTTTTGGCACAAATTCAATTCCAATTTTCACTTAAAAGTTTTTAACTCGCTTTCCAGTTTGGTCGTAAAGCGTTTCAGCATCGTCCATGCAGTTCGCCATGAAGATGCCCTTGAGACAAATTAAGTGATTTGCTTCGCTTTACAAGCATTTTTTTTGTTTCCTCCTGATTAGTTTTTCTACCAATACAGCAGCAGCGGGATGACAAAGCGAAATAGGGGGAGTTTTAAAATTAAATTGCTAAGAACATAAAGCAAAAAGAGACAGTATTTCATTTAGTATTAGCCCAATGGGCAAAACAAAAATAGATTTAAGATTGAGTCAAATTATTGAGTTGTTGGGCCTGGCGAGCCTCCAGCTCGTTTTGTTTTTCAATCACACGAGCATAATCGGCTATAACATGACGATCCACCATTCGCAATGGTTGATCATACTTTAGGACGGCCACGTCGAACTGACTTTGTCCTATTGGAGTAACTGTTATCATGGTGCGAACCACTTCCTTGATGGCCGTTTCCTCATCGAGTGGTTTTATCAAACCATCGCTATGCTTCTCCATAAAACCACGCACAGTTTGACCATGACGCCCTGTAGCAGCGGCAATCCATTCATAACAGATGCCCGAAGGTTCGGTTTGATATAAATGCGCTTTGCCATTGTCATCGAATCCACCAATTAAACACGATATGCCAAATGGACGGCAACCATTGCTTTGTGTATACTTTTGCTGAAGTTCTGCTACATACCTAAAATGACAGACATTGGCACATCAGAATGTTAGAAAAGGCCTTTTCCTACCTACCGTGACATATAGTCCACACTAACGGGTCGTTCAAAATTCAAACGATGACTTTGAGCCTCCACTTGGGCTCGATTACACACAATGCGAGCATCGGCTGTTAGGCCAGCAAACGTCATTACAACATGATCATCGAGTAAACGTATCTTACGTATTGAACGCTCTTCCTGCAGATCACCAGGCGTCTTTCTTTCCACACCCAACAAAATGGAATCGTTAGTGCGTAAACCCACCTGAGAGAAGAAAATACATAAATCAGAGATGGTACAATTTTACAGCAAGAGTCATCGTCAACCGCTGTGGATCCCTTGCGTACTGCCTCCTGTGCGTATTCCACTTGCAGTAAATGACCATCGGGTGAATAAATGGTCACCGCACCATCATAACGTTCGCCCATAATCAATATAGAAAATATATTTTTAATCTTTACAATATTGGAATTTGTAGAATAATATCAACCGGAAAAATAAATAAATAGCATAATGTCAAGAGTTTCAAAGAAGATTTACACAAAAAAAAAAACAACTAAAGGAGTAGTAAGAAAATTATGAGAATATAATTTTAAATTTCACCTATGTACATCTAGATTCTAGACAATTAAATTTTTACCTCAAATGTGCCTAATACTTTTATCATAAAAGTTGTGAAAAATAGAATCGAAATTTGTTTTCTCAAGTTAAAAACTTTTGAAGGACATTTATTTACCTTCAAAGCATTTGGCCTTGCATTAAAGTGGCTAAGTTTCGAAGGCTAGTCGAATGCTGATGGGTAACAGTATTAGCACCACAAAGTTAATAGGGACCTCGACTAGGTTTAAACATGGGCCTTTCACGTCCCGCAAAAACTGACCTTGCCATGAAGGAGCATAGTTTCTAATGCGCTTAGCTAAGGCCACGAGAGAATTGAGAACTAAGGGGAAACTTCGAGTAGCACAGTGTTAATTTATAAAAAAACATTAATAACTAAAACTATGTTTTATCAACTTTTACAGACCAGGCTCTGCCAACAGCGAAAAGCCGTGGTAATTTAGAATGAAACTTTAATTAATAAGTTTAACTATGTTTAACCAACTACTAGCGTCTACTGCCGCCGGTTTTAAATATGACAAGGAAAATTCATCTCTCGTTAGATCATCCACCCTACTTCAGCTTCAACTCTCGCTGTCAGTCAGTTGTTGTTCAAATGGTTCATCATTAATTTTCACATACACCCACAGACACACACATACACACACGAAAAACACACTTCAACGCATTTAGGCGACTTCTCTCTCTGAAAAGCACTTGAAGCTATCCTGCAAAACCTTTGCTCTTGTCTTTATCCCCTAACAACATTTATTGGTCTTTAGCTCTCTGACGAAATAAGGTTCAGACAAGACGGGGTGGAAATTGCGGGAGATGCAGAGAATGAGTAAGAAAAACAACAATCAACACCATTTGCCGCTACAAATTAAGCTCGAAGCAAACAAATCGTGGAATCATTCAGCCAGTTAACCAAGACCAAACCCAAAAGAAACTCCATCTCCTTCCAAATTCAGGCGTCTACCCCAGCTAGAACTTGCCCCAAAGGCAATTTCGTTTTGTGTTTAGACCGAAGGAAAGCAGGTTCTTTTCTTCGATTTGTGGCGAACGGTGCTTATCGGGTATGAAAATGGTGTGGGTTAAAGTGCTTAATCAAAATGCCTTGGAAACGTTGCGTATACTTAATTTTAGTTGTTTTGCCCCATCGACTGATGTGCCAATGACTACCTAATGAATTAAATGTTCATGTTGTTGTTCTTGTTCTTCTTGTTACTGTTGCATGTTTATGTTTATTTAATTTACAAGTATACTAAGCACTTTTTAAGGAACTCTTGAAGCTGTTTCAAAACGAATAAATTAATATTGAAAATATTTTGTGAGATGAATTAAAAAAAAAAAAAACTTCGAGGTTCTTTTGCCCAAAGACCGAATTATAAATAAATTATATTAAAACTGTTTTATTCATTTGATTAAATTATTGGCGAAATTACATTTTCTGTGTTGTCAATTTTGATAAATGTTTAAATAAATTCATTTAACGTATGCTCCAATCTGCATGCGAGTTGTGTTTAAAAAGAAAAGCAAATTAAAGGGAAATTTTATTTATGTTTGCAATGTAATGATAGAATCATTTTTGTCTAGGTTCTTCGTTCAAACTTTTGCCATTCAATCCTGAGGAAAGTAAATAAACTTAATATTTCTCAATACTAGAAACTAATAGGTGAATCGAAGACAAAGAACGCAGTTGAAGACAATGCATTAAGACTGTATGGGATAGTAGTGTAAGTGCTGATTAAAAGCTTATGTGATTGAAGTGTTACGTTAACCTTCAGATTATATAAGGGATGACTTTTTCTGACTTTGGTTTTTAGAACGGTATTACTTGTGTGAAAGTCTTGAAAACAGCATTTAACTATTTATTCTTCTAATGACTTATTGTTAGTCAAAGAAAAATATACATCATCCATTTAAAGAAAGTATTCAAACATCAAATAATTTCTTTCTAACAATTAGTTTGTATGTTTATATATTCTTTTAGATATAAGTAGTAGGATTTGTTGACTTTGGCAACTTCCCTCGCTTCAACTGTAACAAATGCACAGCGCGCAACCGCATAAAACATATTTTCTGAATTGTCTACCGTAGCAATATAATTGCATTTTATGTGATTCTATTCATTTTATGTTTAAAATTCCTGTGTAATTTATTTATTTAGAGGTGCAACGTGGTATGTAAGGCGTGAGCGGTGTGGGGTGGAAAGATGATTGTAGGGCCGCATAACGTAACATAACATTGGCACGTATTTAATCCTACTAAGTATGCTGCCAAAAATAAAAAAGCTCGATTCATGTTCCCAGTCCTGGTTGATGCTGTTGGTCCTAGCTCTTCTCTGGATTTCAGGTCGTCCTGTTCTGTTCTGTTGTGACAGCAGTCCTGCCTTTGCACACGGTTGTCATAAAATGTTAAATACAAAATTTATGGCAAACTGCGCGTTTGTGGCATACTAAACATGCGACGGCAATGCGGTTTACCCATCAGAAGCTGGAGACCCAAGTGGAGAAGTGGTAGAAAACTGAAACTCTATGGTAGATTCCGGGCTAAGCACATTAGCAAAATGAGCTGTTTCGATTACGATTACATTTCTCTCAGATTTCGCTTGGCTTTTTTGTTGCATTCGAAGATTTTGTTGTCAGCATTTGTGTGACACTAAATGAGACAAGGGATAAGGATAATGAAGTTGATGTTGATGTTGATGTTAATGCTGATACTCACTGGTAGCAGCTGCTCTCACTTGAAAAGCATTAAACTCTTTGTGCGGCGGTCAGGTGAGACTAGACACTAAAAAGAGAAACTAGGGGTAACTGCAACTACGCATTACAATGTAATAATTTGCATAGACAATGTAAACAGGAACGGAATACCAAGATATAGCGAGACCTTAAGCAAGGAAAGCATTTCCAAGAATAATTTACACCGATTTTTAGTAAATCCACAATCAAAGGTCAATAAGCAATTTCGTTTGGAAGATGAATATGATGAAAGGAAAGTAATTATCTACATATGTATATACATATATAAAAATCTTTTAGCTTTTAGCTCTAGCGGACGTTCACGCATAGAAGTATCCAATTCAAGGACCAGAAAAGTTTCGTTCAACCATCCTAAGGACAAATGTGTAAAACATGGAAAGAGAATAAAATTATATTAACCACACGCTATGTACAAACTACATATATATAAAGAGGAAAGAGGTTTTAAGTACAGAATGTGATTAGAAGTTGAAGAGCAGAAAATCCCGAAAAGAATATTGGAGGACATTAGTAGAACAGGGAATTACGTAGAGCTAAAGGGATTTCTAAATAGCTTCCATAGATACATATGTATAATCCCCGTAAATTACCCTAAGTCAAGTACGTTAAGTTGTGCTGGGCATTCTATAATTTCGCCTTCTTTACCGTTCCTTGTAGTTTGTAGTATTCTAAACTAATTTAATCTTTTCTTATATCAAATTATATCTCATACCAGTTATCCAATTTTTTTTACTTTTAATTATTCCAAATGAAAAGTGTATTTCATTTTTTTTGACAATATTAGCACAAAGTTAAACTTAGAAACGTATTAGTAACTCTTTTTGAATGAAAAGTATATAATCAATATATATAAATAATTTTTGATTTCATTTTACCTTATTACCAAATACTTCCTTTCATTTGCTTTGCATGGCTAGAAATCTATTTCTTTAACTTGAGAAACTTATTTTTTGTTTTTACCTCGTGCAGAAAATTTTAGTTAGTTTTTTTTTTTTCAGTTATTATTTGCATGAAAATCTCTGCCCTCAGTCAGCATGAAATCTTTTTTGGCTGACGACAACAAAATGCAAACAACCTTTGACCATTGACTGCAGCCAACTCCAGGGCAACAGACATGACAGAAACAGAACCATATCTATGTATATATGTATATGAATGTATGTATGTCTTGTCTAAGTAAGCAGTGGCTAGAAGAGGAGAACTCAGATTCACCTGATGGCTCCCAGACCCACTCACAATTCTCATTCACCCCAAGCCCTTTTAATAAACCGAGCAACGCACACGCCATTGTTGACTTAGTCCAACCGTCCATGTCCTCCATCCTATGTGCCTCCGAAGTGCCATTTAGTGTCAACGAACTCATCCTCTTTCACGTACACACACACACACACCTGCCCCCTATTGCCCCTCTTTAATCTCTGTACTCTTGTCCTTTCAGTTGCCAAGTTATTAAGTCGTTTGTGTTTATGGAAAAGCCGCTGTTAAACTTGAGGGACGTGATGCAGCTGCTGTTACTTCGGTTACGGTTTAGCTCATTATGAAACACACACAGAGTAGGGCAACTGCTGCTGCCGGTGCTGCTGTCCAGCTCCAATTCGAACTTATTAGATCAAAGTTTGCCTAGGTGATCCAAATTCCATTGTATTGACACTCCCCACAACCCCATTCAATTATTTGGTTTCGAAATTTGAAGAACAATTTACTGCAGCAGCTGCATCAACTAGAATTGTGGTAATTGAAATTCGTAACGCGAAACTTTATGCAATTGTTGAAAGTAAAATAAAGTTTAGCTCACGCAACTTTTTGAGTAAAGTGCAGGCAATTGCAGTAAAGTGCAGCTACAACTCGTATTGCAACTCCAATCAGTCAGATGGTTGCCCCTACCCCTCTCTATCCCCTACACTTTTGTAGCTGAAAGCCAAATGGACGACAAATGCTGTGCAAATTAATAGCAAAAAGGCTACACACAGCACTTGAGGAAAGTATTGATAGATAAAAATGTGCAGCATGGAAATGGAAAAAAATAAGAAAAAATATCAAGTCAACCCAAGTCGAAGAATAGCAAATCCAGACGCACGGACGAAGTCGTGTTGAAGCTAACACACGTTTGCCTGGTTTTGCGTTACTCTATACATAACTTGGCTGTCAATGTGAATAATCTTCTTCTAATTTAATTCAGTGGAAATTTATCTAGATTTCATTAAATATTTAATATTTAATTTAATACAATTTTAAGAAGAACAATCAATAAGTGAAAATTGTTTCGGAAAAGCTACAATTTTAGTTGGTAAGTAAGTTTTGTTTATGTCCAACATCATAACTTGGCATAAGCAAGAATGAGATTGGCTTTAGCGACAATAGTAATATTATGAGACTTCCACCCACTTTATAATGCTAATCAGGAATCTATATACTAGCTTCTTTTTGGTTCCAATTTCAGCGAAATGAAATAAACCCTTTATCAGGAAGGGTATGCAGAAATGAATAGAATAGAATATTGCACTAATGGTCAACAATGATTGAGAGAAGCAAGCTCGAACTACTTCCACTCCGGCCGAAGGAGGAGTAGTAGCTGGAGCAGCTGCTGCCGAAGCAAATTGTAAGCGCTAAGGCAACTGTCACTTCACGACAGCTTCTCCTCCAACTGACTTATGTCAAATTGAAGTAGCTTCTTTTGAAGTAAGACTAAAAGCATATTTATATAATAAAGAGGAGTGAGAGAGAGAGATGAATGCGATTTATGAATTTTGTTTGATTTAGTTCTTTCAATTGAATATCATATCATTTTACTCACTTAATCCTATGTTGGAAAACGTATATAAAATACTAGCATAAATTTCGACACCAGCTTGCTGCACGTTTCATTTAATTTATGCATTTTCGCCTTAGGCCAAAAACAGGTGAGAAGTAAAACAACAAAAACGAAACCCCCAAAAAACGAGACTAAATGAAAGCAAACCAAATTACATCTAACGGAAGAAAGAGAAGAGAAAAAACTACTAAATAATCAAACTAGATTCTGGACATGATGAGAGAGAGTCAGAGTTTGCTGAAGTCCAAAATAAACGATTCAATCGAAACACAGAAAGCAAACGAAATGCCAGCACACACACACGGATTAAGTCCTTCGAACTCTTTAGGATATTAGCCACAAGGCACAAACCACCACAAGAACCGAACGGCGAGGGCAGAGTGTCAGTCAGCGGAGCATTTATGGCAGAAAATTCGGTTGGATATACATATCTGTGTCTGGGCACAGGACTTTGCCTGTCAATACCATAGAGTTTTATATAGTTTCCTTTGCTCGAGTCCGTGCTGCATCGACCTAGGACGACAACGACACGCGACCCACATGCATATAAACATTTCACGGCTGGGCGACATATCAGCGATATTTTTATGGCCAACGTGCACTCGATTCGGTTTCCGGTGAATTCTCTATCCCTCCCCTCTCTCTCTCTCCATCTCTCTTTCGCTCTTAGTTGGTTTACATGGCTTAAAAAGGGGAGGAGTCTGAGCATGATAGTAAAAGAAATAAATACTGTGAGAAAATGTATCTGTACACAGCTCTTATCTGTATATAATCCACTTTATATTTTCACACTACATCCCACAAAAAAAAAAAAAAAAACTGAAATTGAAAATACACATAAATTCGGTTTACAAGCTCCATTAATATTATAAAGGTAAGAATTGATGAAACTTGTGCAACAATTCAAATATTAAATGACATTCAGATTTTTATCGTATCAATTGTGTTGTCACAATGAAACTATGTATTTAAATTTACACTGCAAATGAATTAGATCCCGGAAATTTATCTAGTTCTAGTTCGTGTAAAAAAGGACCTGACTATATTTCTATCTAAGGTTTAATCAAAATAATGTCAATTGTTTCACATCAGAGCTTGATTTGTAGACATCCACTGAAACTACCTTTCAGGCTGAAAAGGCTCAGCGCCGAAGAAACCTGAATGACGTTCTGTGATTGGTGACGATTCGATATCCAAATATAATAAATCTCTTTAAATATTGTGACTTTGGGTAAGTAAGCGAAAAATAAAATTATAACTTCAATTCATGCAAATCAATGATCAAACTTCCTTATTGTTTCTTGTACACGGAATGCAAATGCATTGCCCCAAAATGTAGGCAGTACAAAATATTAAACGTTATTTTGCGAATGTGAGATATTTCAACTTTGCTCCAAAATGTAGGCACCACAAAGTGTACACTCGCACGTATCTGGGGTTTAACAGATAAATAGAGAGGAAAAGGACAAGAAGTGCTGAACAACAGACAATCCCTATAAGTCATTGTGTCTGCTAGCCTCACATATCCTAAAACTATTTTTTATTTTGCCAAAGCGGACTTTAAATTTTTTAGTCTATGCAAGAATTTAATTGAGCCTTTATGCACAAAATATACATCTTGTTATTGTGTCAGCTGCGATGGCAAAACAGCTTTATTTAATTGGTTTAAGTTGGGTTGTAATTTGGTTTAAGTTTTGTGGTAATTTTTTTCTACCAAAACGGGCGTTGCCTCGGCAATGTTTATTAACTTTATACCATGACGAAACACTTTGAATATAGCTTGGCGGTCGTCCCTTCTAGTCATCTAGCATCCTAATGTCCCGCGGTCCTTTAGTTGGTTCTCACTCTTTGTGGCTCTCTCTCTCTCTCTCTCTCGCTATGTTGATTGTCTGCAATTCATGGCAGCTTTCGAATTTCATTGTTGCATTCCAAGCACTTTGAGCCAAGCTAAACTTTTTACCAGACGTTCGTTGGCTGCAATTTTCTTGTCCATGTCCCATTGTCCGTGTCCGTATCTTGTCTATGTCCTGTCATCGTTTTTGTCGTCGTTCTGCTGTCTGCGATCCATTGGTTTGGTTTTGCCTGATTGCAAACACAACAATTCTCACTTGGCCCGCAGCTTCCCAATGGAGTTGGAAAGTTTATTATTATTATTTGGCTTGTTCCGCTTTTCTTTCTCGATTTTTGTTTTTGTTTACCTTTAAATAAAATTTCTCCTCAACGCTTGATATTTGTTTGCCCAACAAACAGCAGGATTCCAAAAGATTCTCAGTATTTACTTTTTTGCGTCTCTTACCCTGTGACGAATAGCCGCGAAATTAAATGAGGCATTAATGGGAATTTTAATTGACCATTAAAAAAATAAGTTAAAAAGGAATGACTTTCTATTGTAAACTCTGAAAGGAATTTCAATATTTCTTAAGCTAGGAAACTTTGAAGAATTTATGGGTCAGTTCTAGCTTTAAGTTATGAAACATTTTTGCACACATTTTGCGGTAAGTTTTATTACTTTCACATTGCCCACAGCAGCACATGCAACACAGTTACCCAGAGATTGCTGCTTGGCTGGAATGAAAATAAAAACTTACTTTTGCCCTTTTTGTGTGTGGTGGGGTTGGGGGAGGAGAGGGGAAATGGAATTTAAAGCAATCAATGCGGTTTAGTAAACACAATTTCGGTTTAGAATTCATTATTTGCCAGAACTGACACAATGGTTAGAAGTATTCAGTGGTCGTAAGGGCACAGTAGGAAACCAATATTTACAACCAATTTTCCTTTTTTTATAAATTTTATTATAAAGTTACTTCTTATTTTTTATCTTATATCCTTGTAAAACTAAAAAGAAAGGATTACGAATCACACTGCGCAGGCAATCCCAGATGCATGGCGAGTGGTAAGGGGGATCACAGAGGGTCACCAATTTTGCTTTGCGTTTGTCGATGAAACCAGCCATAACGCCAACTCGTGGCCTGCGGATAGTTATATTTAACATCCGGAGTTCTGTCATAACGTTGCTCTAGATATGTAGTCCTTTGGCCACTGCGCAACAACTCTAACTCATCGTGTGGCACTGATTTCATAGGTGGATCCCGACACCGACAATGACGAAAATTATTCTGTTCCACCTGCGAGAGGTCATAGTCAAAGATGGCCGAAGACGAAGGAGGTATGATGCGACGATGAGACAAAACATATGTGCCCAGACCCAAACTGTGTGCACCCAGCCGCGTTTTATCCATTGTTTTGTTGGTAGAACGTTGTGCCTTCAATATGGGCACAGCATTGACAATGGGCTTAGATTTTGCTTTACCACCTCGACACCGCATATGAAAGGACTCGGTCTGGTTAATTTTCTTGCTCACGTTTGGTCGCTGCTTAGGTTCAACTATTGGAGTTGCAGTACGTATTGGAGATGTAGTTTCTACACCTTTGGGCATCGGTCCTGGTCCAACTGGTATAATGGCCTTATTCCGCCATTGGTTCGTTTTGTTTGTCACATGCTTGGTGCCCACAGACTGTCTGCGTTCATTTTGGAATTTCGAAGAGACTTGTGTATTTAGAGAGCTAAACATTTTTTTAAATGTCTACTTCAGTATAAAAACTGAATGTTTTCAGGTTTTATGACAACAAAATGGAAGACGAATAGGTAACAACTTATGTATATAAATTTCTTAATCTATTTTGGCATTACCTTTCGTTATATAAAGAATCTGAATAGGCCTTTTATTTCGTTATGTTTGGCTAAAGTTATTCAAAATTTTGTGAAATGAAAAAATTTTCGAGGAGAGTTCGTCAACGTTATAGATCACAAGTTGCTCGAGAAAACGATACAACATTTTCAAGTAAAGATAATCTGATCACTCTAATTCGTTTTTATGCCGGCCACGAATGCCTTTGGAATGAACTAAGTCCCGATTATTATGACAGCAATAAACGCAATCATCTCTGGTCTTGGATAGCTAAACAATTTGGACCAAAAACTTCCAAGTCCGATGTTGAATTCGAAATACAAGTTTTACAAAAACGAGCCCTACAAGAATTTGAGCGTATAGAGCATTTTCGAGGAATGGGAATGAAGTGCAACCCGACCTTTGAGCTGATAAATGAGTTTCAGTTTCTTTTCGATGATGGAGAAGAGGTAAAATGTATTTAATGTTAACGAATGAATGTAACTTAATAGCTCTTTAGGTTAATAAACAAGTATCAGTCGAGGTGGAGGAAGATTCCGCACTTCAATCAAATCAAGTATATCCCGAAAGTGCTGAAACTAAGAGTATACAAGACCTGAATGTATTTTGTTGTGATCTTGAAGAAGAACTTTCACGATTTCCATCAAAAATTCGTTTAAAAACTCAGCAAAAAATTCTATTCATCATGAATAATGCGAGGAATCAGGTTGATAAAAAATCTAAGAAATTCGTGCACTGGAATATATAAGATTATTTTGGAAGCCTTTGATATTGAATGACAACTTCATAAAAAGCTTGTATTGGACCTTATCTTCTAAGAAAATAAGAATATTTTTTTCTTTTTTTTTGAAATTATAGGCATTTTTGCCATTCTGAATCCATAACTATCGCCAATAAAAATTACATTTGTCCCCATCCTTTTATTTTGCTAAATTTTTACAATCGTTATCATCTTATCATCCTTGTTACTGATATTTAAGTTTTTAGACTATTTAATCAATCCTTTACCAAGAGGGAAACATATAGGCCATATCAGTTACAGTACATAGGACCTACATATGTCATAGGTACAGGTAAGATGATCGATGCAGTTTTACTTTAAAACACGAAATTGAATGTTCAATACAGAAGTCAAATTTCATTCCATTTATTCATTTTGGAGTGAACTGACCTAAATTACTCCGAAGTATTAAAGCCCAAACTTTCGAATATCTGAAACACTTTTTTTCGCTTAGTTTAACCTAAAAGCATACAAAAAACTTTTCTTTGTGTTAATCGCTAATCTTTATTGCGAAACAAATTTACAAATTCATCATTTATTACCTACATATTTGTAAGTTTCATATTTAAGCACACAACAATTAATTATTGTTTTAAAATTATCACGTGGTTTTTTTCCATTTTCGTTTTCTTCCGCTATTTTGTTTTAAAGAAACTATTTTCAGCTTAATTCACATATATAGAGTAAAAATCAACATTTCGCTTAATGATCACAATCAAAATATATATGTATATAGATATAGGTAGTAGTAGTTACTAATATTGTAGGGCGTGGCGGTTTGACGCCATTTAGAGAAATGGGAGCTTCTTCCACACACGCAAAGACGCACGCTATTATTTTCATTGGATTGATGGATTGATTGGTTTGATACATTCAACTAAAAAAAAATAATATATATACTTATTCCTCATATAAAACTAATTCCAAGTAATGTAATTTGAAGTAAGGTAATTCTGATGCTATTGTTTGTCGCGGTGCTGCATGATTCCTATCTATTTAAATACAGAATGCGATTTTCGGATAGGGGCTTAAACAGCTTTTTCTAAGTTGTAACAAATATTCTTTTAACCAATCAAAGTGTTCTATCTCGAACGTCCTCCACACAGGACTCTTCCACAACACATCGGCTTTAGGTACACATCATCATTTTAGGCTTCAGGATTCCTTTCCTCCCTTCACCTCACTGCATCGACTCGTCGTCTGACTTGGTCAGATCAATTTCTTTGATGCGCCGGAATTAGATGATGTGGCCGAAATACTGGCCGATGCACTTGTGGTCGGTGGCTTCGTCGTGGGTGTAGATGTCGTTGACGGTTGTATCGTAGGCGGCAGACTTATATTACTGGAAGGCAGAAGATTTTCACGTAAATTGCTCTCTGTAGTAGAATTACTACTGGAGCAGTTTGCATTACTTCCCGACCCTCCGCTGCCTGACTGACTGCTGCCGGTGTCTCCCTTTGTCGTGGATGCTGGACGACCAGAACTAGGTTTATTATCCGTTGGCTTGGGGGTAGTTGAATTATTTAAATCCTTGGCATTATCCAACAGATTGGGCGCCTTGTCTGGGGAGTCGGGCTTGGTAGAGAGAAAAATAAAAATATATATTCAATTAGGTAAAATCTAGTAGATGGACCTACCTCAACCTTTAGCACCTTGGCCTTGTCCTTGGCAGGTGATTCCACAGCACCGAGTTCGGTGGCAATATCGTGAATCTCTTTGGCCGAATCATGTATGTCATCCACAATTTTAGCCGTATCCTTATCCGGTTTTACAACCTCCGCCTTCAGCTTTTCGGCCTCCTTCATACTCTTGGCAATGGCCTTTTCTATCTTCTGCTCTGCCTCAAGTATTTGCTCTTTATCCAAAAGACAAATGAGCTCCTCAATAGCTTTTTCGCTAAGTTTAATATTATCGCGACCAATAGATTCCATTACCTGTAACGTATAAAAGGTGTTTGAGATAGATTCTAATCTGCAGTATTATGGGGGAAACTCACCTTTCTTATCTCATTAACAGTAACAACACCATCTTTATCGGCATCGAATTTATCCAGAACGGCTTCGATGTGACGTAGACGTGCCTCGTCGCTTGTCTCTTTGAGTTTCTTGATATTCAGCATGAGATCATCAATGCGTACGATTTCCTCATTGCGCCGCCTGGTGGCCTGCTTGGAGAGCAATTCCGTGAACTCCTCCAGCTGCTTCTTGTCTATATTGACGGCCTCACTGTCTATACTCTGAATCACCTTGGTTATCTCATGAACAGAAATGGCGCCATCCTTGTCCGCATCCAATTTAACGAGTAAGTCCTCGACAACTTTAAAACGTTCACCATCGGAGGTTTCTTTCATACGTTTTATGGTAGCCACCAACTCATCGATACCAACTACGGGTTGAGACGTAGGAACACCACTTACATTGGAGCTATCGGAGGCATCTGCCTGTTTGATCTGCTTTTGGCGGTGCTCTAGATCATTTAGCACATGATCCAATTGTGAAATCATTTTGTTAACCCGATTGTACAGCAACTTTGCAGCACGACTCTCACGCACTGGCTCCTTGACCACTTGTCGCACTTCACGCAACTCCTCGACATCTTCCTGATAGTCCCGAAGCTCTTCCTTCAGTTCCTTAATAGTTTCCTTTTCCACTACCAATTGTTTATCGGAGGACAGGGTCTTCAGGGCATCGGACAACAGTTGGACATCGGTGGATGATATACTCTTGTCCGTTTCGGGTGCAGCTGCCACCTCCTTGTGAAGTGTGTGCTGTGCCTTGACCAGCTCCTCGGTAAAAACATAGGGAGCCGGTTGCTCATCCTTCAATGCTGTACGCTTTGCAATAGTCTCCTCATGCTCTTCCTCACGCTCCTCACGAATCTTGCGCTCCTCCTCACGAATGATCTCAATTTTCGTCTTATTATCCACTTTGCCTTCACTCTCGCCAATGGCATGCCTGGTGTGTGCACCAACGGCATCGGGCAGCACTCGCATTGTCTCCTTCAGCTTGTCGGTGGTAATGCTATCATCAGAAATGAGCATGGCCCGCGACAGAAGTAGCAATGTGGGCGGCACCTGCTCATTCAGGCTAAGATCAATCCATTCCTTGAGCTGAAACCGCAAACGTTCAGCCGTCAGCCCATACGCACGCATGCCTCGAGATTTGCAGGCCTGTTGCAGTTCAAATAAATCCAATGAATCGACGCCTTCGCGTGCAATCACCCGATCGTCGGTGGCCAAAGAACGAAGTTTCAAACGCAATTGGAATCTTAACAAAGTCGTTGTTCCAATTGTATTTAATTCCAGAACACGACACAGAGCAGCCAATTGCTCCCGAGATAGGGAATCCAAAGTTATTTCATCATCAAAACGCTTGGCAAATTTTATAATCTCCTCGGTGCTGACATGATCATTGGGATTTCGTATCTTCCGAAAGAAGGCCTCAAATTGTTTGGCCTCCTCACTGCTGTGTTCTTTGTGTTGCACTGGCATTTGATCAAGAGTCTTTTGCAAGAATTTTGCCACCTCCAAACGCACGGCCAACGATTGCCTTAATCTCTCTTGTCGATCCTTGGCCGTTTGGAACGTTGAGGGCAGCATGCCCGGAAAGAATTTAATGAATAGCGGCAATAGCAGCTCCATAAAAGGCACAATAACAAATACCGAAAATGGTATCAATCGGAATAAATCGGAGGTGGTTCTCTGCAATTGCTTATTCTCACGCCTTGTCAATGTCTTGCCATTGAGTACGCGCCACAATAGCTTTGAACTGATGGCCACATCGATGAATAGCAAACGAAAACCATGATAATAGTGAACCAATTCCTCCCAAATGCGTTGTCTAAGTGGTTTCTTGGGTTTGGCCACAGCCTTATCACCAGTTTGCGTTAAAGCTGATGCTCCTCCACTGGCTGAGGTTCCAACATCACCAGTTGTCTTATCCTGTGCCGTCGCCGTCTCTGCAGCCGTTGTGGCGGCTGCTGATGCTGTCACTTTAGCTGCTACTTGACCATTAGCCACCTCCTTCATAATCTCCTCGACTTTTTCCTTTTGTTGATTCTTTAGCTTCTTAACGGTAACATCGATTTTCGAACTCGAAGACTCCGAAAGGGATCGTGATGAATGAAAATCTCGAAAGCCATGACCAGAAAAATGGTAGCCATATTGATGCTGGGGATGATAGCGACCAAACGATTCTAATGCCACGGACGAAACGGACCTTCGTCTCAGCATTTGCCTCGAGTGTCGAACCACTGGTGGAGAACCACTTGAGGAATCATTAAGAGGCAGGTGATCTGTGCACTTGGTCGAACTGCAGGCTCGGCAATACGTTCTAAGATCTGTAAAAGAAATTTTCAAAAGAAAATGATTTAAATATATATACATATTTTGAGACAATCACGTTTTCCAACAACAAACAAAACAATCACAAACAAAAAAAAAAGTTCAACAATCTTGAACACCCGGCAAAAATGAATAATACAAAAAATATATTATTACTACATATATAAAAAAGCGAATTCGATAAGCAATATACTTTCCACATGATTTACTTCGACTACCCAGCCGAGACGAACTGATAAAGCAAACGATCAAAAAAATTAGCACCTTGGAGGAGATTATATAAAGAGCAAAAAGAAGTCCACAAAAAGAAAATTCTCTATGGTGCAATACTCTATAAATAAAAACTGTGATGCAAATTTTGCACTTTTCCTTTTTTCCTTCTTCTCAATTTTTGCTGGCAAACGATCAAGGGTAAAATCCACTACATACACAAAGAGACAAAGAAAAAATGCACTTCAGGAGAAAGTGAACGAAAATTTCTTGTTTCTTTTTTGCAATAATGAGTCTTAATCTATCTATAAACGTTTCAGTGTATGTGTGTGTGTCTGTGTATCTATGTTTGACTGTACTCAAGTGTGTCTATGGCGTCGTTGTGTCTACGTAAGTAGTCAGACGGGTACCTGCTGCCGACACCTGCACAGATTTCTAAGGAAAAACAACAATCTACTAAGACATCATTAGTCTGTTTTAGGTTAAAGAGTGCATTTTGACTGCTCTTATTTTCAAAAATACTTGGACCACTAACAAAATTGGCAAGTTTCCGCATTCAAAAAGTATATTCAATGGGCCTTATTAACTCTAGAACTATCATATTCCTGTCAGACCTAAAGTTTCTATTAAGAAACGGACCTGAGAAGTACTTTTAATCAAACTATAAACCAATTGGTTAGACTTTGGTCAGCAAATCTAAAAATGTTTAATCGATAAGGCAGAAGAGTGGCGCGATTGAGGAAAACGAGAAACAAATGTAAATAAATGTGACAAAATGAAAACAAGTGAAACATTTGTATAATTAGCACAAATCTTCTAATATTTTGGGAATGAGATCATAAGTCGTCACCTGAGGGAAATTTTTGTAACACAAATGCATCAAAAAAATTGCCTTACTTGATGGGGAGAGGGAAATTTAACAGCTGATCACAAAAGTGCAGTCAAAACAAAAAAAAAATAAATAGATACGACACGCAAGTACACATACATACACAACACACACACAAACATATGTACGTATATACATTGAGTCTCTCGATGTGTAAAATCAATGGAAAGTTTTGTGGGATTTTTTTTGTTGCTTTTTGTTGTGATTGTAGTGGTTGTTGCTTCTACTGTTAACGGCACTTACATCGCTTATAGAAGTTCACAAATACAAAATTCGAATTCGTCCCCTTATGTCGCAACAGGGCATTCATGTTTCTGCGTTAGATGCTCTCTGGGGGGCCGTGTGGGTGGCGTGGCTGGTGGAGGGGGGGTTGGCGGCTGCTCTAGTGCCAATTCAAATTTCGAGTAATTTTCAAATATAATTTTGAAATTCCGACTGTCGACGAAGTGTGTAATCTTTGAATTAGTTGTCGTCGCTTTTCACTTTCTCTCCAATCTCCAGTCCCTTTGTATTCTCAATTTCTTGTCCCGTTTCGTCTTGCTAATCACGTCGCTTGTATGTGTGTGGTTTATCCAAGATCTCACTCTTGCTCTTGTTCTACGCCTAAAAGTAAATACATTAAACAATTAATTTGATGATTGGTTTTCCCTAATTAAAGAATAATAACAATGTAAAATATGTAATATCTTGTGTATGTTTTGTTAACGTATTTACATATGTATGTAAGTATATCAACATGGCGCGATGTTTCGCACACTTTACATATTTTTTGTCTTTTTTGACAAAAAAAAAAAAACCGAAATTACACAACTACAGCAACAAATTTCAAATGAACAACTGGTAGTTGTTGTTGTTAATTCTAAATTTCGCATAAGGCAGCAAGTTAGTTGTCGTCATCTCCTTCGTATCAAAGTTTCATATATATCTCACTATTTTATCTATTTTATTTTTACCATTTACTTTTTAACGTTCGTTTGCGTGTTTTTTTTTTTACTTTTATTGTGCTCTAGAGCTGGGAAATCCATCGATGACTCCATCGATAAAATCGATTTATCGATGTAAATTTATCGATGGCGATGTATCGAACTTGATTTGATTTCATAAAAATCGGAAGAAAGCGCACTTTCAAACCAATCTATTTTTCATTTGAACTATGTTGCTTCAAAAGAATGGGAATCTTGCAACAATATTGCTGTCCAACAGTATTTGGTATTAGTTTCATTTGCCTTGAAATATCTAAATGAAGTTTGTTTTTGTTTTATAGCACAATAAATATATCACCATGAATTTTGTTATTTTGTTTAAAAAGTTGTTCGCTTTGCTATTTTGAATTCGCCACTTCCACTACTTTCTTTCTATCTATCGATAAGTATCGACTAGACAGCCCTGCCAACCTGTTATTATCGGGTTTGTTGCCGTTACTATTTTAATATTGGTATATGTACATATTTAATTGAATAAATTTACTAATTGTAAGATTACTTACATAATTCTGCTTGTATGAATAATATTTATAAGTAGTAATACTCATATTTATTTAACAGAGCGTTTCATTTAAAATGTTTCAGAATTGTTGGATGCTTGAAGTGTTAAGAAATTGGATATGTATTTCTTAGTGTCAAGTCAAAATAGTTAGGTCTTCGAAAAACTGGCAAAATGTATAAGTTTACTAGTGTTTATTTATTTGTTTAGTTATTTCAGCATTATATACGCCTAAATATTTTAATAGTTTAAACCATAAGTAAGTAAAATTCGTAGCCTGTTTGATCGAAAAATACTTGTAATAATAAATCTATTTATAACTTCATATATTTAAATAAATTGGATCAGTTTTAGTCGGGGTTATTGGGAATCACCATTAAAAAACTCTAAGCAACTCCATTTCTAGACACATTAGTACTGCAGTAAATTTAAGTTATAATTAACCCCTCCCAACCTACAAAAATGATGGATGGGACTAAAATGAAGTGTAAATCCATTTGCCACCTATCCAGTAAATGACAAACATAAATTTATAGTTTATCAACAAACAGATTATCTGGTCATTGTGACTTTTTATTGTCATCGATTTGGAAATACAATCAAAGCACATTTGAGTGTTCCATTAGAAGTCAAACTCGTGGCAAGTGAACTATTTCGAACGGTAGTGTTTAAAATGCAAATGTGGTTAAGAATTGAACTAATATTTATTGTTTTAGCCCTATCGGTTAATGGGCTAAGTCAAATACTCGAACGCATTCTAATCGAACAAACCTATGAGTCGTTACTCCTACTTCAAAGCTTCAATGATGATTGCTGTAGCGAAATACAAAGGAATACATCCATGCCTATTCTCAACATGAATGAAGATCAAGATTATCCATTAAAAAAGTCTTTTAATAAACGGATTTTGGCCGTGGCATGTCTGAGAAATGACAGAGAATATCTTCTAGAGGTCTTGTTTAATGATTTAAATGAAATGCGTAGTACTCCAACTTTGTTGTTGGTTGATTCAAAACAGAATTTAAGTGCAATCTTTGAAGAATGTCGGCAGCATCAAATGCTAAATGTTTTGGCCCTAAGAATAGCAAGTGACAACGATCGTTTTATCTACAGCTATAGCGCATTTCCCCAACTCAAAGTAAAGCGACGCCTTCTGCAGAAAATTCGAACTTTCTTTGAACCATCCATCAAAAATTTACATCAACATTCAATTATTGCTACGCCCAAGAACATATTACCACGTTGCGTTTTACATACCAATGCAGAGGGACAGATTGAAGTAAAAGGTTTCCTTACACGTATTGTAAAAAACTTCGTTAAAAAATTGAATGGCTCGTTGGATATAACTTTGAAGTATGGCAAGTGGCCTAACAATGAAGTTACTGCATCTTTGATGAATAATGGTAGTCTGGATCTATTACTTAGTGTTATAAATCCCGCATATATATACCATTTGAAAAATGACATGTATACCTATAGCGATGTCCTTCAAATTGGAAAGTGGTCTTTGATGTTGCCAATGGAGCCGTTTATTGAGCGTTCAAGTGTCTACTATAATTTAGGATGTGTACTTTACGTTTCATGCTTTATGGTTCCTCTCGCTTTTGTACTCTGCAATGCTCAACGTTTCGAGACAGGAGTGAAAACATTCAGCTTAAGATGTGGCATACATCTTTTGGATCCCATTCTCAGAGGAGTCATAGCTCAACCAATTGTAGTACCCAAAAACCTCTCGATGAGACTCGCATTCATCTATGGGCTACTATTTTTTCAAGGTCTACTCAATGTCAATATATTTACAGCGGATTTGGCCACATTTTTTCTAAATCCTCCAACAGTACATCGGATACGCTCTTATCAGGATATGCGAGATGCAAATATGAAGATCTTTTTGCATGTTGCTGACATTAACGAAATGAAAGATTCCAAAGGGGAAACTCTTCTACAGAACTTTAGTGATTTGATAGTAAAAACCCATTCGGAAGATTTTCAAAAATTTCGCTCTGAATTGAATCGTTCGTTTGCCTATCCAGTGACAAATACATTATGGCCACTATTAAGGGAAGAGCAAAAGAAACTCAAACGTCACGTTTTTCGTCTTTCCCGAGAAATTGAGTTTATTCCTTTTTTGGTTTTTGTACTACCGCTGGCCAAGAACTCCATTTATGAAAAGGCCTTTAATCGCTATTTGCTGCAAATCCATTCCAGTGGTCTCTATAACTATTGGTTTTGTGAAACCTTTTATGAACTGAAAGAAATTGGCCTGATGAGATATTCGAACAAAGAACTTAATGCTAGTCCGTATAGTATTAATTTCAATGATGTAGTCTGGATTTATTTATTCTATATTATTGGGTCTATTTTGAGCATAATCGTTTTTGGTTTGGAGTTTCTGTACCACAAGTGGACCAAGCAATGGAAAATTACTTGTCATTGTCTTGAATGAAGTGTGAATAATAGCTCATAACAAAAAAAAGGGTTATTTAGGCATTTTGTTTTTATGGGCTCTAGAGTGACCCAAATTATTGTGAGAAACAGAATCTTGGAGCTGCCCTTAAGGAAATGTAATTGTTAAATATATGCACTATATACCCAAGTGCACAAAATGTCAATTTTAATTATGAATAAAGTTGTATGCTTATATGAAAAAACCATAACCATAATCCTTTCCAAACTGAATTACCTTTCAGTATTGCTTATCGGAGGGAGAACACTATACAATGATTTTCTTTAGCATCAAAACCACAAAATGCTCTCTTTTAGGCCAAATTGGCGAGTTAATATGTATGTACATGTGTACTTAATGTAAATTATGTATGTACATAAGAAAATGGAAGAGAGTTCTATTAATATTGGGTCCTAGATGACTAAAAAAAAATGGAAGAACCCATGATTGTACCGATTATAACCTGAACGCAGGAGCCTTTATCCAATGGTTGTTACCCGATAGGAAGGATATGTCAGCTGGGTTAGAAATTTATTAAAATAAGTATCCCAAAGAGCTCTTGAAAGAATTAATTAGTGATGAACTCTTAGAACCCCAGGCCGACACAAAATCGAGAACATTGGGTTCACCCTATTGTACACGCTTGTGGCACAATTATTATAATTAAACCTATTTTTAAATCCATTGGCACAAATAAAATTAAATGTCTCAATCAAAGTTTTTTCAGTTACAGAAAGTTCTTGGTCACGAAAGGCGAAAAACATGTGGCTTATATCTAAAATTTATTTGATTCTTATTTTCTTCTACGTTGATTGTAAAAATATCGAACACTTTGAAAAACTTCTTGAACTGATTAAGCAAGAGATTCACTACGAGTCTATATTATTAATACGGGACACCAAGGATTGTTGTTGGCCAGATATACAACCAAATGGGGCCATTTTCAATTTTAATCAGGATCAACAATTTCAACTTAAACCTAACTTCAACAGTCGCATTTTGGCTATAGTATGTCTGAAGGATAACACAAATCACGACGAGCTTAAGAAGGCTTTGTACGAAAATCTACAGGATATAAGACACACTTCAACATTGTTTTTGGTCGGATCCTCCGTCAATATAAGTGCACTCTTTGAAGAATGCCTTAGCCATAAGATGCTTAATGTCTTGGCTCTAAGATTCAACAAAGTAAATCCAAATATGGATCAAATATACAGCTATAGAGCTTTTCCTCACTTCCAAATGGTGCAGAGACCTCTAAGTGATGTCAGAACCTACTTTGAACCACAGATTAAGAATCTTTATGGTTATAACATCATCGCGATGCCAGATAATGTATTACCTCGAGCTGTAATCTACTCGAATGCCCAAGGACAACGCCAAGTTACTGGTTATCTTGCCCATCTTTTTCAGAACTTTGCCAAAAATTTAAATGCTTCGCTAAGTTTTTGCTGCCTTATGCAGAAGGAAATCTATGATGATGAAACGTTATCGAATCTTATGGAAAATGGCAGTGTGCATCTTTCGGTCAGTCTAACAAGTCCCTCATTTGATCGATTTGAAATTAAGAATAGTAAAACTGTTGAAATATCCAAATGGTTCGTTATGATACCAGTCGAACCAGAAGTAAAACGTTTTAATTTATATTTCACACGAACTGATTTTCCACTACTATTTCTTGTCTCAATCTGTTTGGCTATATTGCTATGTAATGCTCAACGTTTGGACGCGGGTCAAAGACCAAGTTTACTTATTTTCAATGACCTGGGAGACACTGTGCTGAGGGGCATGTTATCGCAATCATTCATCCTGCCCTCAAGCTTGTCGGCGAAACGTCTATTTATCTATTGGTTACTCCTTTTTAGTGGTTTACTTCTATGTAATATATTTATGGCCCGACTTGATACATTTTTCATACATGCCCCAACATCGAAACGAATCGAAAGCTATGAAGATTTTCGACAAGCAAATTTGAAAATTTCCATCACCCTACATGACCTGGATCTCCTAAAAGATACCATTGAAGAGGAAATACTTGAAAATAATATGGATGTATTTAATATAACCGACTCTGCGGTATATTTTCAGCAATTGCGTAACGAATTAAATACGACATTTGCCTATTCAGTGACTAATACATTGTGGCCCATGTTGGTACTAAAGCAGGCCAAACTAGAACGTCCCGTCTTTCGAGCCTCCAATGAGATAATGTTTTTATCGCAATTACTTCTGGCTGTTCCACTGCCAAGGAACTCCATCTTTGAGCATGCTCTTAATCGCTTTATCGGGCTAACCCATACCAGTGGTCTTTATGATTATTGGTTGAAAGGTTCCTTTGATAACTTGATTCGCATTGGCAAAATGAGCTATTATCAGAGTGTGGATTACCAAAGCTATCGTGATTTGAATTTGGAGGATTTACAATGGTTCTGGATACTCTATGTTATGGGAACTCTCCTCAGTTTGATAGTTTTTTTTTGTGAACGTTTTCTATTATTAAATTAAATGTTATGCATTAAACTTTTCAAGAAGTACAAATTGGTTTATTAAATTATAAATGAAATATAAATACAATACAATAAAAATACTTTCAATCACTATTTCACATTCCTTTACCTGAAAAGACTCAAAGTAACTGTTACATGCACTTGAAGATTTCCATTTGTGTATTAACTTTTCTGGAATATATGTTAATTAGCACCCTCCCAAATCAAAGAGGCACACGAATGGAGCGACTATGAAGTTAAAGTGCATTCGCCACCTTTCCTTTGAACATTTATTGATTTCAGAATACAAATAGAGCACATTTTAATGTTCCATTTCATGTTAAAAATGCAAATGTGGCTAACGTCCAGATTGGAAATGTATATACATATATGTATACCTACATATATGTATTTAATCTGTATTTTTATAGTTATGTTAAGGTTAATCGTATTTAGTTTGGAGATTTTCCACTAAACCAAGGTATATATGAAGAATCACTTGTCATCGCTTTAAATGAAGAGATTTAATAACTCATAAGAAAAAAGGGTTTATCTAAACATTTCATCTAAGATATAAGCACTAGGGTGAACCACAGCAAAATACAAAATCAATTTATATATTAATATTTAATTTTTCTTCTTTTTCCATGTTGTCAAATGTTTGAATTCTCTAGAGTTCAGCATCGAGTAACCTTAAAATGGCTGAGGTTTAATTTAAAAAGCAATGTTAGTTATCATCAAAATTATTAAAAAAAAAATTCCTGTCAATATACTGATGCTTTATTTTGGTTTGTAAAATCCACGGATTCCTACTGATCTATTGCTTTGTTTGTCTACATACAAAACACAGAACCTGTAAGATAAAATTACCAAATTTAATATAAAATTTGTTTTTGGAAAAAAATGTATCGTCGAACCGTGCCAACCATTATTTCCCCAAATATGGCACATATTCGTGTCCACCCTAATGTAGATACAATCATATCAGAATTATTGTAATTATCCTGGTATTGGTATTGGCACATACACGAAATCAAATTACATAAAATATTTTCAGTTAGAATCAGTTCATGCTCAAGTAAAGCATAATCAAAAAATGTGGCTTAAATATAAAATATATTTGATTTTTATTTTTTGGTTTGTTGATTGTAAAAGTTATATAAATTTCGAAAAACTTCTTGAACTTATTAAGCAAGAGATACACTACGAGTCTATTTTATTACTACAGGACACCAAGGATTATTGTTGGCCAGATATACAACCAAATGGAGCCATTTTCAATTTTAATCAGGACCAACAATTTCAACTTAAACCCAACTTCAACAGTCGCATTTTGGCTATAGTATGTCTGAAGGATAACACAAATCACGACGAGCTTAAGAAGGCTTTGTACGAAAATCTACAGGATATAAGACACACTTCAACATTGTTTCTGGTTGGATCCTCCGTCAATATGAGTGCACTCTTTGAAGAATGCCTTAGCCACAAGATGCTTAACGTCTTGGCTCTAAGATTCAACAAAGTAAATCCAAATATGGATCAAATATACAACTATAGAGCTTTTCCTCACTTCCAAATGGTGCAGAGACCTCTAAGTGATGTCAGAATCTACTTTGAACCACAAATTAAGAATCTTTATGGTTATAACATCATCGTCTTTCCAGATAATGTATTACCTCGAGCTGTAATTCACACGGATGCCCAAGGACAACGCCAAGTGACTGGTTATCTGTCTAATATTCTTGAAAACTTTGCCAAAAATTTAAATGCTTCGCTAAGTTTTTGTTGCCTTATGCAAACAGAAATCATACCTGATGAAACAATATCGAAGCTTTTGGAAAACGGCAGTGTGCATCTAGCAGCCAGTGTGCAAAGTCCTTCATTTGTTTTATTTGAAATACGAAATACCAATACTATAGAAATATCCAAATGGTTCGTTATGATACCAGTCGAACCGGAAGTAAAACGTTTAAATTTATATTTCACCCGAACTGATTTTCCACTACTATTTCTTGTCTCAATCTGTTTGGCTATATTGCTATGTAATGCTCAGCGTTTGGACGCGGGACAAAGACCAAGTTTATTTATTTTCAATGACCTGGGAGACACTGTGCTGAGGGGCATGTTATCGCAATCATTCATCCTGCCCTCAAGTTTGTCGGCGAAACGTCTATTTATCTATTGGTTACTCCTTTTTAGTGGATTACTTCTATGTAATATATTTATGGCTCGACTTGATTCATTTTTTATACATGCCCCAACATCAAAACGAATCGAAAGCTATGAAGACTTTCGCCAAGCCAAATTGAAAATAGCCATCACCCGACGTGATTACAATATCGTACAAGGTACAATGGAAAAGGAAGTATTTGAAAGGAACAAGGATGTATTTAATGTAATCGATTCTATGGTGCAATATCAGCAAATGCGTACTGGTTTAAATACCTCATATGCCTATTCAGTGACGAATGCCTTGTGGCCCATGTTGATGATGAAACAGGCCAAACTAGAACGTCCAGTATTTCGAGCATCCGACGAGATGGTATTTCTATCACATTTTCTCTTCGCTCTCCCGCTGCCAAGGAATTCCATTTTTGAGCACGCTCTAAATCGTTTTATCTCGCAAATCCATGCCGGTGGTCTTTTTGATTTTTGGTTGGAACGTGCTTTTATTGATTTTGTTCGCATTGGCAAAATGAGTTATTATCCCGACGTGGATTATCAAAGTTATCGGGATTTGAAATTTGAAGATTTACGATGGTTTTGGATACTCTATGTCGTGGGCATTACCCTAAGTTTAATGGCTTTCGTTTGGGAACGTTTTCTAACAACCTAAAGATTATGAGTTCGAGTGGTTCGTTAAATCATCTTTATTAAATTGCAATGTATGCACAAAATATTACTTACATGAAAGCTACAGCCATCCGCATCAAAAAAAAAAATAATAATAATAATAATTTGGACCTAAATTTGTAGAAGTAACGTTTGATAAAAAAAAAAAAAACAATAAACGCTTAAACTTTAAACATTTATTTCTTATTTATGAGTAAAGATGCAACCATGACGTTTAAAACATTCATAGCTCACGGGTGACCAAACTAATTATGGGACTCTAAAAATATATTCGTAACTAACCATTTTGCAACTGGGCAAAGTGATTAGTCATTGTTTACCATAAACAGTAAGGACATAGACATAGATCCTAATCGAAACAGTTTTTTGTGGGGGAAAGTTTCGGAGTTCGTTTATTGTTTATTGATTGCAAGTACATATTATGTGAAGAGAAATAAGAATACAAAAACTATAAAGTACATGAACACGCTCTATGGGTGTAGATGTTGGGGTTGGATTTCTAATTAAACGGGAATTGATTGACTGGTTTTAGTTTTTAGGTCGATGTGTCTTACTTTTAGGCCACATTGGTGTGCTCATCACGATGGAAGATCTTGACATCGAAGAACTTGAAGTTATTCACATCAAAGTAGTAGTCATGGACCACTGGCCTGTTGAAGGGGAAACCGAAAGGCAAGGCATCCACATAACGTGAGCCATGACCAATGCCGCAACTGACAATGGGATCGTAGCCGGTATATTGTTGGACAGCCGGCTCATGGTAGGGATAGACCATGTAGAAGAACTGATAGACCTGACCTCCCTTCTTACCCTTGGGCAACATCAAACGATTTGGTACACCGCAATGGGTTTCCGATTGATCGAGCTTGAATTTGAAGTCGCTATTGGTGGCATCCATCAATTTCTGGTAGAGCTCCATGTAGGTCGTGCGGTCATTAACCCAGAAGCTAAAGTCACCGCTGGCACGCTTGATGTGATTAACACCAGCTTCCAATTGAACCTTGAAGTGCTCCAATTCAAAGAAGTTCTGATAGTTATGCTCCAATGGGATGTAGCGACCATTCTCATCGTACTTGGGTCCAATGAATACCTTGACAACAGCTGGCTGAGCCTTCTCTGAGCTGACATCCAAAGTGAATTCGAAAGGCTTGTGATTGAGACGCTGTTGGCGAGCCTTGATCACATAGCTGGCACCATTGTAATGGGAATTACGTCCAAACTTGTAAAGAACATCTTGACTACTCTCAACCCATGGCTCGACATTGACAGCGTTGCTAATATCGGCATCGAAGTACTCAAAGTAGGTGGTCAGGCTCTCGGGCATGTGTACGGCATCAATTTTGACGCCATCGAAACCATAATCCTTCTGTGTGTACTCAGGGAAAGTGGCCACCATGTGCCAATAGTGATCGATAATATTCTTGTAGATCTCGTAGAACAAAGGATCACGCACCGAAGTATCGTAGTGCAGGAAAGTTCCTGGGAATTCCTCTTGATACTTACCATAGGGACGTCCTTCATTCACAATATAACGATACCATTTGTCCAAACTGCCATAAAATTGCTTGTTGACACTATCAACATTACCCTGAATGATGTTACCCAACTGGTTGACCACCTCGACGTCGTATTTCTCGTTCTTGTGAATCCAATCCATAATGCGTTGTGTGTACAATTCAACATTCTCAACATACTCAATGTTGTGCGAATGATAGAAACTGTGATGATTCTCGCGACTGGGATAGGGGACACCATTGTAGTCACGCAGGCCGCTGTAGTATCCAGTCTCCTCGGGCACATACATATTGAAATGAGGTACTTCACCCAAATCGTTGGACAAACGTTCCATGTAGTAACGAGCCAACAATTGCCAATGCACATACAAATACAGCTCACCACGACGATCTTTGTCCAGGACATGATCCTCACCACCCTTAGTCCAGAAGGGATAATCCAAATTGAAGTAATAATAGAAGCTATTGAAGCCAACATCCTCCAAATAGTAAGACAAACCATGCTCATAGTTAATCTCTCCATAGATATTCGAGTAATTTGATTTCAAGACAACGTTATAGATATTGTCCAGCTGCTTAACATGATGGAAACCATGCATCTTATAATGTTCGGCCATCTCCAGAGTCTGTCCATCGAAGAAGCTCCATGGATGAATCTCGTACTGAGCTGGCAGGACAATACCCTGCATATCGTCACGGAACAAGCTGGCAATGGAAAAGGCATAGACAAACAATTGTTTGTTCACATGCTGACGGGCCCAGAACACCACATGCTGGAAGGTTTCCCAGTTCTTGGCAAAGTAGAAGAGACGTACCAAACCAATGGCGTATTCCTCATGACGATCATACATCACAGTCCACACTTGATCATCATGGAAGGGATGGTGTTGCCACAAATCAAAGAAATGTTGCAATTTCTCCGGATGCTGATAATCACTAACATGTTCCCATGGCTTATACTCATAGTAAGTGGCCTCGTATTTCGTCACAAATACATCGTCCTGATAGATATGCTGTAGCATATCAAAAGCGAAACGCTGTTTCACCAGAAAGTCCTTGTCGGCCACCTTCGATTCGATGTGCTTGCCATGGCCAAGGGCCAGGAGTGTTAGAGTGAGAACTGCAACCGCCGTGAACGACTTCATCTTGCGGAATCATGTCGTTGCAATGCCAGCCACCTGCATTTATACTCGGCTCACCCAAAACCCAGTCTCCCACTGTCTTGATCAACAGAGAGAGACCAATGGCCGTTCATCGCAATCGCCTTGACATTATCATAATAGATCCGTTCGACCTCTAAAATATGTACATACATAGGTATATATTGCGCAAGTTTCCCAAAAAAAAAAAAAAAATGTATGTACATACATATATGTTCTCACATCTAGTACATTTATTTCCGATAAGAATCGTATGAGCATGACGAGCCCTATTTTTATTCCTACTACTATTGGCTTTTTGTTGTAGGTGTAACTCAAGATTACACAGACACCTGTCATTACTATTACTTTGTGTAGATAGATTTAATATACATATGTAAATTGTAGCGAATGCACGGCAACAGCATTGCACCTTGATAGCATTTGGTTTTATTTTTTATTCGACCGAAGGGTCATAAAAAGTATGAAATTCTATATGGATGCGCTCTGCTTATCAAGAACATGTTGCCTTTGTTGCTTATGTCTAAAAATATTCAATTCGATAATTGCAAAAACATTAATCATAAGTCATATCAACATTTAAATTCAGCGTAGACAACAAAGACTTGAGAAGCACAAGGTACATAGACCATCTAATCGTTTTGTAGCCACTAGTTAAAAACCCACCCTTTCCCATTAAGCCTTATGAAAAGTCAGTTTAAGATAAAGGTTTTTTGGGCTAGGATTGTGTAGTTTTAGCCAAAGGGTTTCACGGATATCAATATAGAACTGTTTCAGATAAACAATTTCATATAGTTTGATCCTACTGACTGGATTCCGGCCTCATTGAATGGGCTGTTCTTATCCTTGCACCTCCTGGAAATAATGCTGAAACGTAGCTCAATCCTTGGAGCGTGGACTTTTGTACGATTTGAGATAACAGTCAATTTTCAAATCAACTTGATCTTTCTAAACAGGTCGAATCGTTCAAATTTATATTGCAAATGGCGATACAGACTTAAATCCAGACCAAGAATAACAAATTTTTTGTTTTTATATTTCTAAGATGCAATGGTTTTAGATTGTCCATATGTTTAAATTGCCAGAAGTTCATCAAACTTTGAAAACAAAAAACGCCGGTTCGAGGTCTTTATTTGGAGCAAGGAGATTTCATTACAAAAACCCTGCATTTATTTTACTGTATTTTATTTATATACAATTTGCTCACTTCAAGTGTGAAAATTCATCATTAATTTGGACAAAAAATTTTGAAAAAAATAAAACTATGCCCTTGTCAGTAAAACCATATTCTTACAAATTCATTTTATTAAGTGAGTTTATTAGTATTTTAGGCAAAACGCTTCCACATAATCTCTAGAGCCAATACTAGGAAGGCAAACATTAAAAGCATTACATAGGCATATGAAATCCATTTAAGATCATCTAAATTCAAGGTGACGCCATGTCGATCAGCGGGACGTTGGCTCTGGCTGAGATCCTTGAAGCTAACCAATCCAGCTGAAGCCATGTCGTGAAAATGCATTCCCACATAATACTGATAAATGCCATTGGCTCGCACAGCAAAATTTAGCCTGGTGATGGGTTCCGCAAACCAGGAATCCTCTGTTAAAGGAAATGTCATTAGAGTCAATGTACTTAGACACGCATCCATGGAGTACAAGAAGAGCTCTTTATCGAAATACTGTTGCTGCTGATTGAACAAAGTCCAATGCAGGCGAGAGGCCAAATAGACATGGCTGATGTTAAAACTATCCCGGAGACGAGTAAACTCACTACCATTGACTGTGTGCAAGGGAACATCCATTTCCATGCCAATAGCTACATCCGCCTCATTAATGGCCATACGCAAGCCGACTTCTCGAAGATCATTCACAGTTCGTGGTTGAAAACGTTTGGGTGGGTGAGTTAGCATAGTGCCCAAAGCTGCTTCATAGATGCAACTTAAATACAAACCCATTATACTTAAGCTAAAATAAACTGCCTTGAGGGAAACAGTTCGGCAAGAGGAAAGACTTAAATGGAACGATTGACCCAAAAGGCCACGAAATGCTCGATCATTGAGCAAGAAATCCACCCAAGAACCGATGCCCACAGTAAAATATTCATGCAAGCTTAAAAAGAATCCATAACCATATAGAATGGCCAAGGCAATAAGGATGTTCTGAACATTGGCCAACAGGCGATAGATTTCCCTCAGAGGCAACTGCTGGGACAGAGGAATCATCAAACAAATGTGTGTCAACTCAAAGGGGTAACTCCGTATGTGCTCCGGCTTTGAAGCCAGTGTCATGCTCACTGGTATATCTATAGGCAATTCCCGACTCAATCGCAGCACTTCATTTGGATGTAGAACTTGTCCTGGTCGTATGGGTAATGGAAAGTTCATGGTGGCATTTAGTTTCCAGGCCAAAAGTTCAACAAATCGTCCGACAGATCCTCTTAGTACCAGCTCACCCGTTCGCTTATCAACATAGACCATGGAACGTGGATGCCATTGATCGGGCATAACTATCAGCGGCTGAGCTTGCATATTGAAATATTGTAGATCCTTGTTGGAGAAGTTTCGAAGACCATGTTGTTCGAGTGTGAAATGCGGTTGCGGGCTATAGGTGAAATAACATAAGAGATCCTTATCTTCTTTCCACTGCAAGGCCATCACCTGCTGCACTTTCAATTGATGACAAATTTCTAGAAGGCACTTTAACGCTTTTGAGGAGAACTTCTGTAGAAATAATATAGTTTTTTCATTGCGTTTTAGTTGCTTTAGCCATTCTGACTTATAATCATTGTTAAGGCAAATAACTTGCAAGGCTTTTGAATTGTGTCCTAAAATTGATTTATTTTGCGTTTGTAGAACCACTGGATAAGGCGAAGTCTCTAGCAGTTGCTGCAGCCAATCCTCTGGGCACTGCTTATACCATATTCTCAAGAAAGACGAATCTGATTCCTTGGCAGCTTGTTGAATAAATTTAATAACTCCATGCGAAGTGTCCCATTGAGAAGCCAACAGCAGGCAGAAGATTTTCCAGCCCAACATAATGCCTTAGACTGTTAGCCTAACCATTAGCTATTATTTCTTTTAACCCCAAAAACCCTAATTTGGAGTGTCATTCCTTACGCCCACCTAAAGGTATTCAAAATGTAGTAGACTGTTTTGTTTCGTTTAATATGCATATCTCAAAATATGTAATCTTTTTTTTTGTTATTTGTTAGTTTTGTTAGTGGTTTAGTATGTGTGTTAGTGACAAGGGCTTTCAAAATAATCAAACAAAGAAACAATCAATTATT
The DNA here is from genome assembly GCA_018152135.1 of Drosophila paulistorum. Taxonomy (NCBI): domain Eukaryota; kingdom Metazoa; phylum Arthropoda; class Insecta; order Diptera; family Drosophilidae; genus Drosophila; species Drosophila paulistorum. The sequence continues at coordinate 51,453,635 of JAECXG010000822.1, read as the reverse complement.
TGTTTCAATTGTTCGAATGTCTCTGCAGCGCTTCTACAATTATTTGTCCGTATTGCTGTTTTTTGTTTTGCAAAAATAAATTATTTAATTAAGTAGGTATTTTCCATCTTAAAAACTATATATGTATGTATGTAGGTGAGTGTGTGTGTGTGTGTATTTTTGTTTGTGTGTTTTGTTTTTTCTCTAGGTACTTAAGTCATGGTGAATCATTAGAACCAAAACAATTTTCTAAATAGAGAGCTGCTAATTGCATTTGAGATATTTGAGTGAGGAGGCGGGGAGGGGGTCGTGCAGAGAGATTCAAATCAATTCAAGACAAAGTACATCATGGAGATCGCTTAGGTTTCACTAACTTATAATCCAACTTAAATAAACTAAAGGTTAAATTTGCACTAATTTGGGGGAATGTACAATACACATTGTATATATATAGAATGTCACAATATTCGGCTAATACAAAAGGTTAACAAACAATAAAGTAATAAATTAAGATTTAAAAAGAAATAAAAAAAGATAAACATAATTTCCATAGGGTTTTTCGCTTTTAAATAACACTGCTCAGATTGGAGTGTAAAGAAGTACTGGAGCTATGCTTGTGAGGTGTTGTGCTGGGCGTCCCACCATTATTTCCTCCAGAACTTGCTCCATTCTCCACCAACTGAAGCAAGCGCTGTCGTGTGCGCTTATCACTGACACATATACATTGGATCAGATTCGTTAATTGCTTTGAGGAATATTCCACATCCTGACGCTGCTGATCAATCCATTGTTCAAATTGTTCGGGCGAGTAATAATAGGTTTTGATAAACACATCCACATAGCAACGATGCTGAGAATATTTTTGATTAGAAATTAGCTCAAGGAATGACATAAAATTGGCAAAATCCAATTGCATTAAAGCTCTTCCGCCTGCAGAGCATTTCTTGACATTGGCGAAACTAAGAAACGAAAAAAACAGAAAATCTTGTAAAAGAAATTTCTTATTTAATTGTTAGATTCTTCTCACCCTTCCACCAGCAAATGTGTGGCCACATGGGCCATGGAATTCCACACCTGCTTAGGTATAAGCACCTCCTTGGTAATCTCTTCCAGGCACATCGCAAAACTCTGTATATTCTGCGTAAATACAAAGATTCGTAAAAAATTTACAATTTTTTAAAGCAATTTTTATGCTTACCCTGTTTAAGACATCGCTATAGCTGCTATGCTGGTGTATAACATGATTCACATCCCACTTGACCTTAGCCATTTGAGCCAATATGGCCGACAGATCAATGACACGTGAGGTGACGCATGTATAAACCGGCTTGGCCAGATCCAGCATAAATTCATTATACTCTAGATAATTATTTAGCAATGAACGCTCTCCAGAGGGCAATAGATGATTTAAATAATGCTGTAATATATGAAATTGTTGAAGCATGCTGCGACCCCCCTCTACGGCTACAATTCGCTGAGGTAGACCATAGAGTGTGTCCGGATTGGCTAGCTCGTTATTGGCCTAAAAAGAGTTTCAATTAACAAGGATTTGGCTTTTAAGGCTAGAGATCTTACCAAAGATGAGAAATTAAGAGGCCATAGTTTGATTTGTGGTAAAACATTGGTCTCAACCGAATGCAGACGTTGCTCCAGACGTGGAGTATACAAATTATCCGTAGGCACCAACTGGAAATATTAAAAAAATATTTTTCTTTCTTTAAGTGCAGCTCTTATGTTTAAAAGCTTCAGGGAAAATATTCTGAATATCGTATGAAAGGCAAGTTTTTAAACGATTCTTTCTTTTCTGTCATCTGCTTCCACTTTTATGCCATCATCAGCGATCCAATTGATTCGCTTACCGCATCTTTCCCAAAGATCTCATGCACTGCATAGGCATAAAAATCAATCAACTCCAGCATGCAAGAGACAATTTTCGGTGAGATGCAATGCAACAGTTTGCACATCTGCAAATAACGTCCAATACAGCGCAAAACATTCAAGGCAGTATTATTTACCAGCAGTTGGCTAAGACAAGTTAACAACAAATTAGTTCAGGATCTTAGAGCATGATGCGATTTGATAAACTTACTTGCTGACCTGATCGTCAAATTCTTTGCTTTGCAGACTCAACTTTTGATCATCATCACTTTCCTCACTAAAATAACATGATGCCTCATCCACAATGCCCGAAAGAATGTCCTCCTCCAACATATTTGCATCAAGGCCACCGTCGAACGGTGAACTCTTCTCAGAGAAGCGTAAAAAATAACCATAGGAACCATAAATAGAGCTGCCCCCATCTTGAGAATGAACAGAGACAAGCTCATCGCAATTATTATTGCTAATGGGGGAATTATTCGATGACGAAGCCAACAAAGCAGTCGTTGGCGACTTGTGACGACGCAGCGTATGACGCACTGAGCGAAATTCCTGAAAGAGCAAACGAATTTTTACAAAATGATAAATAGGATTCGTTAAAAACTTACTGGCAATTGTAGAATGTGGGCAAAAGAGTCTAGAGCTGTCCAAGATTCATTGTCCAAAAATAAGCAAATCTCCTCCACACAGCAGATGTGATATCGTCTGAAGAATTCCTCGCTCTGCCTTTGCATTGTCTCAATTAGTTTCTCCGATTGCTCGCCACAGAATTCCAGTCCCACCTTCTTCAGTCGCTGTACTATAGACAGAACTTGGATAAACTGATCATATTTCAGAGATGTCAATTTGGCGCTTTGCAGAAATAGGCAAACTTTATTCAATATATCATTCCATATGCGTGATTGACCCTTCTTCAATTTTTGTTGTATATCAATGTCGGGTGAGTCCACATCATGATCAGGATACAATTTGTAGTTATTGTGCCACATCACCACCTGATAATATGAAGCCAAAATGGTCCAAAATGTCTTACAGAGACTAATCAGACATGGTATCAACTTTTCGGGTTGAACTTGCTCGCACAATTGTTCATAGAGCAGTTTCATGGGCTGTTCATCCTGACCACCACTCAAGGGATCATTGTAGCCCCGAAGAACGCCATTCACTGACGAATGTATGGCGGATATATAGTTGATATGCAACTGATCCATTGCCATTAATGATTTATTGGCCAATTTGTAAGCCTCTTGCAATTTGGAGTACTTGCGTGAATCAAATTGCAAGACCATCTCATTAAGCACCGTGTCCAATTGGAACTCCATCATTAGCATGGTCTCCTGTAGTTTCTTGTAGAGCGATTGCACGCAATTATATTGCATAAAGGCCTCGGCGGAACTTTTACACTGCAAGAGGAGAGCAGTCGCTGCACTGTAATTATGATCCTCTAGCAATTTTTGCAATTCCACATCGGTTGTGCGTAATTTCTTGATAGCTATCAGTGTGTCTAAGACCTCTTTGAGTACTTCCCGTTTGCGATAGCTGGCCAAAATTTCCAGACTAGTTGTGGTTAGATTTGTGCGTGCATAATTCAAATAGGAGCGGGCCTTCTGGCATGTCCACAAAGCTTCCTCAAGCTTCTTTTGAGTCTCATTGATGGAAGCGAATTCACTGCTGCAGGCATTCCGCTGCTCCAATATATTCTGTAACACTTGCTTGGTTAGGACCTTCTGTTGAGTGCGCAACTGAGCTATGGTTAGCTCGATGAGCTCCTGGTCAATCCCAGATTGGAGAACTTTCTGTGGGTATGAAAAGAATTTTATGAAAATTAGTTTGACAAAATAGAAAGGAACTTACCTTCAGCTCATTCAAACTGGCATCACTCTCTGTGGAGTAATAACATTGTTCAATGCTTTCCAGTATCTCCTGGTCCGATTTTTGTGCATTTGAAGATGATGAGGGGGCGGCATCCGCATCCGCCTCATTATCGGTAGCCTGATAAACTGTTGTACTGTGGGCATCCGCATCCTTTGTGACCGATTGCACAAAGTAATCCGAAAAACCCATTGCTGGAATTTTCATTTGACGATTTGTCTTTGAGTGTGGCGCATGAGTGTGAGCCATCATCGAACGTGTGTGTGTGTGTGCGTAAAGTAGGCGTTTATGGGAAGAGGAAAGATAACCAAGTTAGTAGCTTCCCAGCTGCTCTGCATTTTCCATAGTAATTTCAACTTACCTGCTTGTGAAGCAGATCCATGAATTTTGTTTTGAACTCCATTGTTTTAGCCTTGGAGTTCTGCATATTATAGCCATGAAGAAATAATATGCACAAAAGTGAAACAACAACAATTAGAGCCAGTCACAGGCAAACTACAACAGATATGCGCAGTTGTTCTCAATTGGCTAAAAACTTGGCTATTTTTGGCTTGAAGTCTAGCCTATTTTTAGAATGTCATAGGTGGCAGCACTTTGGTAAAGCAGACAGGGACGTAGTATCGGATGGGGGTTGCTTGTTGGAATACAATTTTATTTAATAATTTAATTTACAATTTTCAACTTATTTTTCATTTTAGGACTAATAAATTTATTTAATTTGAAACGAGGTCATTTTAATTATAGGCTACGAGTATGGATCGCTTTCTCTGGTACTTCTTAAAGAGATGAGAGATGATGAGAGAAAAGTATAGAATTTTATATGAGAAAAAAATTAAAACGACTTAAATTTTTTTATACTGTTATTAATGAAAACAACTTATTGCATAAAGTGGCCCTGTTGTGATTCTGCAGAGTTTGCTGACTACGCCTCTGCCATAATTTTGCGGCTCGTTTCCGTTTAGTTATTGTTGATTGTATTTTTAAGGAAAGTTGCAAATTTGACACGTCTCCTTGCTTTGTGTAATGTCAGCTGGATGCGATTGCGCAGGGAAAGGTAACAAGTCTGCAGGATGCGCATCTGTATGGTGTCGGATTTCTTTTATCCGAGCATTGGTGGTGTCGAGGAGCATGTCTACAATCTCAGTCAGAAACTACTGGACCAGGGACACAAGGTAAACCATAGAACCAACACCTTTTGAATCAATCCAATGGAATTTCGTCCGTAATCTCTTACAGGTTGTGGTGCTGACCCATGCCTATGGGGACTGCAACGGAGTACGCTATGTGACGAATTGTTTGAAGGTGTACTATCTGCCCATTAAAGTTTGCTACAATCAATGCATTTTACCCACAGCGGTCTGCAATGTGCCTTTGCTAAGAGCCGTATTGCTCAGGGAACGAATTGAGGTGGTCCATGGACATTCTGCTTTTAGTGCCTTAGCTCACGAGGCTCTAATGGTGGGCTCACTGCTGGGTCTAAAGGTAAGCAGTTTGATCTACAACATCCAATCTATGTAATCTAATGACGTTAATCTCTTCCAGACCGTTTTCACAGATCACAGTCTCTTTGGCTTTGCCGATTTATCGGCTGCTTTGACCAATAATCTGCTTGAGGTGAACCTAAGTATGGTGAATCATGCCATTTGCGTGTCCCACATAGGCAAAGAGAACACTGTGCTGCGTGCTCGAGTGGCCAAACATCGGGTTTCTGTCATTCCGAATGCCGTAGACACGGCTCTCTTCACTCCCGATCCTAGTCAACGTCCAAGCGATGAGACAAGTATGAAGAAATTGATTTCACTTTTGGAGCTCCTTTGATAACAACTTTTTTTTGTTCCTCCACAGTCATATTTGTGGTAGCCTCACGATTGGTCTACCGCAAAGGCATTGATCTTCTAGCTGGCCTCATTCCAAGATTCAAAAACATGCCAAATACCAAGTTTATTATTGTGGGTGATGGACCCAAAAGAGATTTATTAGAGGAAATACGTGAAAAGACTAATATGCAAGAGCGTGTCGAGATTGTCGGCGCTGTGGAGCATGCCCGGGTCAGGGATGTCCTGGTGCGTGGTCATATTTTCTTAAATACCTCCTTGACCGAAGCCTATTGCATGGCCATTGTGGAAGCGGCATCTTGTGGCCTCCAAGTGGTGTCCACTAGTGTTGGAGGTATTCCAGAGGTCTTGCCAAAAAGTCTTATATTACTGGCTGAGCCAGATATTGATGCCATTTATGCTGCCATGCTGGTGGCCATTGAACGCCATAAGTTAAATATTCTCCTTATGAATCCTGGCATGACCAATGGTCATTTAGCCCAACACGGGGAAAGCCAATCAAAGCGTAAACGTCGTAAAGTCAAAGCAAAACAAACGGCAATACGTTCGCCAAACTTGTCCACTATCACCCCAGAAGCACCCACTGGAAGAAGTGCGGAGCCAGCTGATGAGAGTAGCCGATTGGAGCCTGTATTGTGTCCCCATAAATGCAATGAACTGGTTGAAACCCTCTACAACTGGGATGATGTGGCCCATCGCACGGTCCGGGTCTATGAACGTGTTATCCAAGAGCGTTCATTTAGCATAAGCGAGCTGATTGTTGCCGTATATAATCATGGTTCTTGGTTCCTCGTTTTTCTAGTAGTCGCCCACTTTCTGATGTGTCTTCTCGAGGTCTGGCGTCCACGTAGTCGAGTGGAACCCGCCCGGGACTTACAAACATCAACCAAATAGTCAAAAATTGTTATTAAGCTTCTTTGCTGCTAGTTACTTTAGCTGATCTGATCTTCCATCCATTAGCCTCTTTATTAAATATATATCTTTTAATAATACTTAACAAATCGGTAAATTAATGTTAACTGGGAGCAAGATTATTGTGTCAAAATTTTATGTAATATTCTGCCAAATTGTTTGTTTGCAATGAATTCCAAGGAAGATGAAAATACTCGAAAGGCTTCATATTCGGGTGACTCCTACATAGAACGCTTTCCCGAACAACAGAAGATTACCAAGCGCAATGTCATTACATGTGAGTTTTTCTTATTCTGCTTATTGATTTCACAATATTATACTATTCTTTACATTATTTCAGCTGAAAATGAACCGAGTTCCTTAATTGAGAATGTTTTGTGGCTTCTGTCCGTTATTTTAATGGTCGTCACATTTCCCATCTCCATATTCCTAAGTATCGTCATATTGCAAGAGTATCAGCGTGCTGTTATTTTACGATTGGGACGTCTACTTCCGGGCAAAGCACGTGGTCCGGGAATGATTTTTATCTTACCGTGCATTGACACGTACATAAAAGTGGATTTACGTACCGCTTCATTTGATGTTCCACCACAGGAAATACTTACCAAAGATTCAGTGACCATCAGTGTGGATGCGGTGGTCTATTATAGAATTAACCAACCATTGGATGCAGTCCTACAAGTGGTGGATCCACGTGACGCCACCCAAATGCTGGCGATGACAACTCTGAGAAATGTTTCTGGCACTCATATGTTGATGGAATTGCTCACAACCAAAGAGATGTTGTCAAAACAAATTGAATGGGTACTTGACAGTGCCACCGAACCGTGGGGTGTTCGCGTGGAACGTGTAGAGATGTAAGTGTATTAACAAAGTTGAAATTTTTATGTTAAGCTTGACATCACAGCAAGGAGATATATATGCCAGACCAACTGCAACGGGCAATGGCCGTGGAGCAGGAGGCGGCACGCGAAGCAAAAGCCAAGGTGGCAGCGGCTCAGGGTGAACGTGATGCAGTCAAGGCTCTCAAAGAGGCAGCCGATATTATGGAATCCAATCCAATTGCCTTGCAGCTACGTTATCTTCAGACTCTCAATACAATAGCCAATACGAATACCAAAGCATATGTCTTTCCATTTCCAGTAGATATAATAAAAAAAGTGTTTAAGTGATATTTCGTATCACTGAGGTCCTCCAGAACGAATCTTTGTCACATCCTTTTTCCAATAGTTAGAGAGCCAGATAATCTCCGTGTGAATTTTAGAACTAAATATCGGACTCCAAAGAGTTTTTCGAAATATAATTTAAAAAAAAGCAAATTACTTTTTATTCGTTTTCAAATACTTTTATTAAAAGTTCCTTCTTTAGATAGAGTTGGCAGTGTTGATCACCCAGGAGCGGAGGACAGCAACATCGGCATAGACACCTGGATAATTGGCATAGGCGCAGCCATAACCCCAAGAAACAACACCGACAAGGACACCACCGGAGACCAATGGGCCACCAGAGTCACCTTGACAGGCATCCTTGCCGCTGGCAGCAGCGCAGATCATGGTGCTCCTGATTTGACTGCCATAGCCGTAGCTGGAGGAGGCGCACTGCGATTGACCGACAATGTTGACATTCACATACTGCAGAGTAGTGGGAATGGAACTGGAACCAGATGATTGAGTGCCCCAGCCAGAGACAGAAGCGGCGGCACCGTTAGCAGGAGCAGAGCTGGCCAGACCGATAGCCTTGATAGTAGAGCTGAAGCCAAGGTAGGAAGATAGACGGATGACGGCAATATCGTTGACCATGGTGTTGGCATTGTAACCCTCATGATTTCTGAAGGAAGCAACAGCAGAAACCACACCACCAGAGCTCCAGTAGGTGGAACCAGCACGGACCTGAAGGGAGGAGGCCGACACGGATTGCAGACAATGAGCAGCAGTCACAATGATATTGGCAGAGTAGATGGAACCACCGCAGGAGTGGGAGCCACTACGCTGCAGAGAAATTTGCCAGGGGAAGCTGCTGATGGTGGTAGCAGAACCTCCAACAATGCGACCATCCAACTGGGGCAGGAGACCCTCTGGGACGGCAGCGCCGAAAGCGCAAGCAACAACTGACAACAAGATCACAAACTTGAACATATTGTGTGTCTACAATAAAAGCCATAGTGAAAACGGGAGCTTATATAGTAAACGGGTGCGTCGGTTATCTCCTTTTCCTGTCTATCACTTGGTCAAAATCGCCAACTGAAAAGATTGAATGAATCCAATCTGAGGCACATTTTCAAACCGCAGATTAGATACCAAACTGAAGTACCACAGAAGTACTCAAAGGGTTACTGATACCACACATTTGCCAGGTGGGTAAACACACATAAAAACAGCTCCGGATTCGGAAAAAGGCAGATGGGGCTGCGGCCTGTATTTCCTATGATATATTCACTAGTAAGACGGCTTTTGGCCCCTTTTCAGAATGCGGCCCTGTCTAATCATATGTAATTCATAAAAACATATAAATATCGCTTAGTCACCTCAAATTTTGATTAAAAATTGAATCTATCATTTATACTCAATCGTTCAAAATAGATTAAAACACATCTAATCTAAAAACTTTTCTTTTTACATACTTGAACCTGAACTTTCTATCATTGGTTAATCTAAAGTTCTATGAATTTAGATATGCAAGTGAACCATACCTAGCATGCTTAGCTTAATCTTAAGAACTCGCTTTATAACAGAAAAATACAATTAAATACAATAAGAACTGTTTCTAATTGAAAAAACGGTCCGCGATCCAAATTAGCCGTAAAAGTTTCAGAATAAGTATGTGTATATTAGCGACATGTGGCCTGATGGGGTTTTTAGATAGATACTACAACCGATGCAAACTTGAGATAATAATCCCAGCTCCAACCCACTGTATAAGTAAGAGCATTGTGCGTCCTAAGATTCATTTAAAATCGAATAGAATTTTCGTTAGCTACATAGATGAAACGACAACAACATGAATTAGCACAAAATTCGGGATCCAAGCTGCGTTATCATAAATAAAGTCGACAAACAACTTTTATACTGATCGAGCAAATCACAACAACATGATAACCTTTATTCTATTATTAGTCAGCAATTTCTAGTTCTTTGATTTTTGGGGGCCAAAATATGTACAACCCAAAAGTTTCCGGTTTTCTTCGACTAATTTCATTTTGGATGTTGGTGAAAAGTCTTCTTCCTTTGAATAATTTTCATCAAATAAATTAATACAATAAATGAAAATTGCTAACTATACTATTTTAAACCCGTTTATTCCATTATATGGTTACAGAAATACATGGACAATTTCTAAGCTTTCTCTGCAATCTCCAGAGCTAGCTTAAGGTCATTTATCAAATCTTCAGCATCCTCCAGACCGACAGATAAACGGATAAGTGCATCAGAGATTCCCAATGTTTTTCTATCCTCAGCTGGAACAGATGCATGTGTCATGACAGATGGCAATTCGGCTAAACTTTCATAACCTCCCAGACTCTCGGCTAGGGTGAAAATTTTCAGAGCCTTTAGGAAGGCAGTAGAATGTTTCAATTCGCCTTTAATGTAGAATGAAAAGACTCCACTGTAGCCATATGTCTGCTGCAGGGCGATCTTATGCTGAGGATGGGAAGGTAGAGTCGGGTGGAGTACCTTCTCCACAAACGAATGGGATTCCAGAAATTTGGCCACAGCAATGGCATTCTTTTGATGTTGTTCCATACGTAGGGCAAGAGTCTTAAGACTGCGGTTCACCTGATAGCAATCGAAGGGGGAGGGAACAATACCAACAGCTGCAATAAAGATTTGATTTATTTTCTAGATAAATATGGTCTGGGAATACAGATAACCCTTACCATTCTGTAGGAACTTTAGCTTTTCATAGAGCTTTTCGGAATTCATTGTGATGCCACCCATGACCACGTCAGTGTGTCCATTCATATACTTTGTTAGCGAATAGCAAACCAAATCCGCTCCCAACTCCAGAGGCCTTTGGAAATAAGATGTCAAGAACGTATTGTCCACGGCCAGGGTGATATGATCTCCAACCTGCCGACAGATGTCGCTTATGGCTTTAATATCGGCAATTTTGATCAAAGGATTCGTGGGTGACTCAATCCAAACGAGCTTTGTCTCCGGTTTGAATGCAGATCTTAGTCCATCCAAATTCGTGGGATCAACAAACGAAGCAGACAATCCCAAACGAGAAGCTACCTGCCTTATCAGCCTATTAGTACCACCATAAACATCGTCTCCCATAATGATATGATCACCCGCATTCAACATAGTCAGGACGACAGTAGTCGCGCCCAATCCCGATGAAAATGTCAATCCATATTTTGCATTATCGAGGGCAGCCAAACATTCTTCCAGCACATTTCGGGTTGGATTTCCACTACGTGAATACTCATAGCCTCTATGTTCTCCTGGTCCATCTTGTTTAAAAGTTGTGCTTAAAGATATCAATGGGATAACAGCATTACATTTCCACTGTTCGGGATCTTGTCCGGCATGAATGGATTTGGTTGCGAATCCTTTGGGTTGCGTTTTAAAGCTCATTTTCACGAATTTAAACAGTTCTAACCGAAATCAAGACTATATATAGTGTGACTATATTAGGCTATACCATTGAAGATTGATAATTGAAATACACGTTTCATCAAATAGCGGGGGAGTGGGTCGAATACCGGCTCAAATACTGGGAGAACAGCCAAACAGATTCGTCGCAACAAGTGTTAATCAGTGTTGCTAGATTTTCAGAGCCACCATAATCTAGATTGAAGGAAACTCATTTTGGCTAAATACGCTTTTAACATCAGCATTTGACCAAGGAAGCAACAGAATGCGTATAGCAAATAATGTGTTTATTGTTTCCCAAAAAATAGCTTTTTAAGGAACTGCACTTATGTATGTGCTATATAGCTGTTTTAGTTAGGTAGCTGCTAAAAAGTTTTGTTGCCACCAGCATCCGTGCAATTCGATCTAGCTTAAAATAAGCTAAAATGGCAACACTGGTGTTAGTTAATTTGGCTAGCTTTTTTTGTTTGTCAACACTGCCATGCTGGCTAAAAATTTGTTTCTTTCGATTGTTGGTCGACTTGGTCGGTATAAAATAAGATCAAGTTTTTTAGAGACGTCAGCAAACACGGGTGTCACCTGCAGCATACGAAATATTCAATCGAAGCGTCTTCCAGTTCGAAATACAAATATCATCATGTCCCAGTACGAGACCGTGGAGAAGGGCGCAAAGAATTCGCCGAACTATAGCCTTTATTTCAGTAAGTAACCACAATTAAGAAAACGCGTGTCCACATGGTCCGAAGGTTCACAAGGACCCATGTCCTTCTTTGGAATTGATTGAACCCCAGGCGGTTGCATTTAATGCACAATTTAAGTATAAAGTTATGCAACCAGAGTGGTCAACAGTCGTGCTGTGCTTAGGCAACGCTTTATCAGTCCGAGGGGACAAGGTGAAGGTGAATTTATTTAGGAAGCGGCAAGCCGGTTCAGATGGACTTTACACTGTTACAAACGAAGGCATTCTCTTTGTTTTTGGATTTTATCAGTATCATAAGGTGATATCAGCAAATAAGTGTTCAATTTATATTAACTATGCGGCGTAGTTGAAAAGAAAGTATCCAGAAAAAGTTAACCTTACTAATCCAACAATGGGGTAAGGGAATCCCCAATCTTTGTTTCTTTTTGACAATTTTGATTCATTCTTTTGATAACGTAATCGCATTAATTACCATTTCTGCAAATATTGGAAAAGGGGAAGTACACCATTATTTGAGTTTAGTGTCTATGAGGGTTAATGACTGTCTAGACTATCAATCATTTCAACCTTCGGTTGCGTGCCACAAAAATTTTAGCACATTAATTACAACGCCTTCAGTTCATTAATTACTGTTTCTCCCTTTTTTTTGTTCTTGCAACAGAGAATAAGTGCGGTAATGTCATTTCGCCAATGCACGACATTCCATTGTATGCCAATGAGGAGAAGACCATCTACAATATGGTTGTTGAGGTGCCCCGTTGGACCAACGCCAAAATGGAGGTAAGCAAACGGGTCTAAGTAGCCCTAAAACGATTAATTTAACAATCGCTTTTCCTTTGTTAAAACCTTCAGATCAGCTTGAAGACACCGCTTAATCCCATTAAGCAGGACATAAAGAAGGGCAAACTGCGTTATGTGGCCAATTGCTTCCCCCATAAGGGTTATATCTGGAACTATGGTGCTTTACCACAAACCTGGGAGAACCCTGACCATATTGAACCCTCTACCGGTTGCAAGGGCGACAATGATCCTTTGGATGTCATTGAAATTGGTTATCGCGTGGCTAAGCGTGGCGATGTTTTGCAAGTCAAAATTCTAGGCACAATTGCTCTCATCGACGAGGGTGAGACAGATTGGAAAGTTATTGCCATAGATGTAAACGACCCATTGGCATCCAAGGTCAATGACATTGCCGATGTGGATCAACATTTTCCTGGGCTGTTGCGTGCCACTGTTGAGTGGTTTAAGGTAAAAAAGTCGTTAAATTTCGTCACAAACCTAAAACCTCACACAATTGTTTTCGCAGATTTATAAAATCCCGGACGGCAAGCCAGAGAATCAATTTGCCTTCAATGGCGATGCCAAGAATGCTGAATTTGCTACCACAATTGTGGCAGAGACACACAAGTTTTGGCAAACTTTGATCAATCAAACCAGTGCTGGTGGCATTTCTTGGTGTGTTTATCGTATACCCTGTAATTGATCTTCCTTTATTAATCTATTCTTCCTATAGCACCAACATTACGCAGCGTAACTCTGAATTCCACATACCAAAAGAAGAGGCAGCCAAAATACTGGCCGAAGCGCCCGAAGATGGCAAAGTTGAAGAGGTGGTCGATACAGGTAAGGTTTTCTATGTTAGCGCTAAGCTTTAGCCCCACAAAACAAAGAAACAAATTAACACAACACGCTTATGCTGAAATTGGTCACAAACATCCAACCTGCATGCCTTTACCCCGCTACCTATGTATATATCTTACCTGAACCCGCTGCATATATATATCTATATATATACGCTTACCAATAATGCAACTAAATACACGTTACACTTGTAAATTGGCTTTATAATAAATTCCGTTAAAAATTCGTGTATATAATGTAATTGATGTACAATCGATATATTCTTTTATATATTTTTCTTTTCGCAGTCGATACTTGGCATTTTATTCATCTCAAGTAAAAGGTGCTTGATGAATTCTTCTTTGAGACAGATGCAGCAAGTTAATGCGAAATATTCCCCCACAAATTTGTTAGCTAAAACTGAACTCGAGATTTCAATGATGCTTATAAACAACACAAAAACAAAACCATATATATATGATAAAATTTATGAAATAAATTTGATTTTGCATTAAAAATTGCATCTATGATAGCTCCTCTTGAAATATACAGTTTTATTATTGTTGTTTGTTTTTTTAATATTATTACGACTAGATCCAAAAACAAGTTTTAATTAATAATATTTATGTAAAATGATGCAGGGGTAAGGCTAATACACTCCAATAATGTATTTCTTTTTTTGCTGCGTTGCCGGCGTGCAGGTAAAAAATTAAATACAATAAAAAGACTTAAACTTAAAATCATAAATGTACATAATATGTATGAGTAGCAAGTCTGTGTGTGTGCGTGTGTTCATGCAAAATATAATTATTAAAGAAATCTTTTAGAAAGGGGTGCGAGAGAAAACAAAAGTAAATTTATTTACATCAGACATTTTTGATACGCGATAAGGAAAAGTTGTTCTGCTCCCACAATTATTAAATGGGTTTTGATCACAAATAGTATTATGATCTCAGATATGCCAAGAAAAACAGTTATATCTGGCCAATATTTTAATATATAATAACGCATAATGTATGTATATGTATATATTATAGATTTACTTAGTTTTTTTGTGTGTTTTTTCTTATGTTTTTTGTTTTAATTTCGTTTGCTCGTTTAGCTATATGGAACAAATTGTCGGGTCGATCGTTTGTCTTATTGTTAGATATATTATTGGATATTTAGTTCAGTTTTTGCTGCTTGGTTTACTTGCGGCCCAGAGTTTCGCGCCATTCATTATATTGGTCCATCTCCTCGTGTAATTGCAGAGCCTCTATGCACGCATTAAAGAAAGGCGATCCGAAGCAGTCTTGCCTATATTTTTCGAAAAAAATATAAATCGGGATTAGTAAATGGTAAAAAAGGGGGGAAAAATTTGTGTTTTTGATTGGCATTTGGCACTCTTTGTCTTTCAAAAATGAATTGAGTGCCCAAAAATGTATTTTGCTTGTTGCTTGCTCAAAAAATGCAAAGTTCCAAAAACCAAAAAATAAATATATAAATTGGAATTTAAAAATAAAAAACGTACCAAAACTAAAACGGATAAGTTTGCCGGAATCGTTGCTGGCCCGGCGGTGCTTGGTCAGTTTTTTGTATTGTTGCATTCGCATTTTAATTTCATTTCAATTATCACAATTTTTGTAGCGTGTTGTTGTTTTCTTTCTGTTTTTTTTTTTATGCAGGGAGCCCAACATTTTTTTATAGATATAAATATTTATAATTTTTTTGGCTACATTTTTAATGTAATTTTTCATGTGAGTGTTTGTTTTGTTTGTTTTTTTTTTCGTGTTTTTATCAAAGATTTTTGTTTGTGTCTTTGCACAAATTGCGTTCTAGCTTTTAGATCTAAAGATTTTTTGTTTGTTAGGCTAGAGATATATGTATATTTAATCCATTTTGGGGTTAGGGTTGATGTATGTGGGTGATATATCCATTATAATATAGCAAAAAATATGTAATACAGTTGCAAAATACTTTCGGTCTCGAGTTTCGTTTTTTTTTTTTGCCCTTGTGTGGAGAAATGCAAATGCTGCTTGGTTTTTGTTTTGTTGTTGTTTTCTTTCTTTTTTACATACATACATATATTAAAAAACAATGGATTTTTTTATTTTTATATACAGCGACAATAATAAAAGTAAAACAAGCTAAGAATACTTATTAAATAAATACTTCGGCTTTCGGTATACCCTAACATCATCTTCTCTTCTCACTTTCCATGCATAACGTTTTGCTTTGTTTGTTTTTTTTGTTTAAATAAATTAATTAAAAAATAATTGATTTTTTTAAAAAACATATATAGTAATAAATAAGTACGAATTAAATTTGGGCGTTGTATATTTAATTTTTCTGCTTCACTTTCGTCACTTTCTGATGTTGTCTCGGATCGGGTTCGGTTTAATGTGTCTTGGATTTCTCCACTCTTGTGTTTGTGTGGTTCTTTTTTGGGTATATATGTGGGTGGTTGATTGGGTGGTGTGCTGTGCTGTGGGTGTTGACTTGGGGGCTGACTTAAAGTTATGTTTGAACCGGTGACATATTGAACGTTATGGGCGAACCATTCACTACTCTTAAAAAATGCTGCAAGTTCGTTATTTCTTCCGGTGGTATTAACAGCACTTTAAGGCATTCGCCAAACCATTTTGAGTCAAAGCAGTCTTTCCTAAAATAAAAACGAAAAACAGCAAAGCAAAATTCAATAAAAGAAATAAAAATAAACACAAAAAGTAAACCAGTAAATGGAACAGAAATAGTCGTTTCAGATCAAGAATGAAATGAAAATCTACTTGAAAATAGGTTTATGAAAGGGATAGGGTGAGCCATTGATAACTTTTAGATAGTGTTGCAGCTGCGAAATTTCTTCATCATCAATAAGTAGCACCTTAAGGCAATCTCCAAAGGTTTCGTGAGCAAAACAATTGGCCCTGCATCGAAGAAATAGTTGATAGACAAAGATATACAAACACACAGGATATAAAAATCGTGAGAGAAAGAAAGGGAAATCTCAAAAAAAAAAAAATATATATATAAACCCCAATGGGTAGAAGTATTTACAGTTTTTGATTTTTTTCTAACTGTGCCATGGTCACTTGTTAACTTAGCTAACCATGACCACAAGTTTTTTTTTTTATTATTATTCGACACCTTTTTGGCATCTTTGTCTCCCTGTCTGGCATCTGTCAAGAGAAATTACTACAGAAAATTGACAGTTTTTTTTTTATTTCTGTGAAATGTTGACCATTGAGGAAGCATATTTTTTATATACCCTTGCAGAGAAGGTATCTTGACCAGATCGAGCCAATATACCACATAGAAATTGTTGTAGCGTTTTCGCTTACAAAAGTGAAAGAGTCTGTATTGATTCACAACAAACAACGTATTAAAGTTCTTGAACCGTTTAGATGGAATATTAAAATTAAATTTGTATAGTTAAGTTAGACATAGAAACCGCACAATTCTCGCTGGAACTAATATATTTAAAGAGCTCGAACCGTTAAGATCGGATGTGGAAATAGGACTCGTTTATATAGACATAGAAGTCGTTCAAGGAAGTGAAGCGACTCGATTTAGCCATCATATTTGCCATTTGATTAAAGGTCACAGTTAAGGTTTAAGAAGCCCAGTTTCGTTCTAATATATTTGGGTTACATTGCGTAGATCATATGTTCATCGATCAATGTTTACGTATAAAGAAGACAGTAGAACCGAACGTATTCTTCAATCAACTTTTTATCACATCAAATTGCGTATAAAGCGGATGGAACTCCACTGACGACTAGCTAAGAAATATGAATTTTCTTTTTCAGAGGTTCTTTTTATTTCTATGTCATCAATTGGGGAGTTTGCAAGGGTATATAAACTACGGCACAGCCGACGTATGTATCAACTTGTTTTAGACATATGTTTTAATCGTTTTTGACTTTCTATGTGTATGAACTTACTTGCATAATCGATGTATACTCGTCTCCCGGAACAACTGATAGCAATCCTCACAAATGCGGTCCAGACGAAAGAACATGGTCTTGTTGAAGATACCCTTGCATTCCAAGTCAAAGAAATTGCTGCGTTTCGATAGATTGTGATTATGTGGTAAAGCTGTGAAGATGGGTATAAGGACAAGAAACAGCATCACCGAGATCTTTATTTTGCGGGAACACATCTGTAATGAATCAGTTGATAGGATATTGGTTAACCGGAAGTTCATTAAAAATAGAATATAGAAAGAACCCTTCAATTAGGGCGAACATCCTTTATAGAGAGAAGGAATGTGGTGGCCATGTGGATATGGGCCAAGCTAAACCTTGAAATCCAAGGTTCTTTAGCCACTATGCAATTGCAAATTGCACCTGCAGCAGCAGCAGACACTGTCGACTGTCGGCTGTCGACAGTCGGCGGCGGCGGCGGCGATCGATTGTGGTCTATAAATAGCCGCCAACTCTCGTAAGTGTGCGGTGCGCGCAGTTTAAAAATAAAACGGACTGCATCTTCGGAAATGGAAACGCATAAAGGTAAAGGTGCTGGCAGTGCACACAGGGAGAGAGAGAGAGCGAGACAGCGAGAGACACAGACACAGAGCCAGAGTGTGTCTACCGTCAGTCAGTCAGACAGACAGACAGATAGACTAAAGCAGACGATCTTATCGCCAGTTCTTCTATAAATACTTTGCAATTTCAATGTTTAAATGTTCATTTTGTTCTTTATTAGGTACATTAAGTGCAATCTATCATATGGGATCAGTGTCGACTTGTTGTTATCGTAGATAGACAAGCCCCCAAAAAAGTATACATACAAAAAATTACAAACTCACTTATTGAATAAATAAATTATCATGTTAATTAAGTGTGCACATTCCAAACTATTGAATAATTCTCCGTATCGTTGAAAATTGCAAAGTTTTCCATTGCGCTGCGCACTGTGCCAAAAAATGCTTTTCATTTTGGGCATGTGTGAGAAATATTTTTGGAATTTCCTACGATTTCGCCCCACCTTCTCCCCCATCTGCTCCTCGTCCGGTCCTCCCCAGAGTAAACCGTGTGAAACTGAAAATAAATACTGAATGAAATGCCCAACAATCAAAGGCAGACAAGACGACGACGCTGAGCGCAAAAAAAACATACACAAAAAAAGAAAACACATAAAAGCAATTTGTTGAAATATTTCCGATGTGACTTTAACGATCATTTCGCTTAGCACCTAATAGTCTGTCGAATTTTGACTTGGACCCTCACTCACTCTCTGCCTTTAGTTAAATTGATTTTTTATTAGCTTGTTGATGTCTTCAATTAAAGTGGAAAGCGCATTTTTATATTCCGCTGGCTTTTTGCCTTTATGTACTAGAGAAAAATGAGGAACGCCAATTTCCTTTTCGAACGAAACGTTTGCCAAATGTTTAAGTAAATTATTTCAATCGACGCATGCGGCTAGCTATAAGAACTGTTGAGGCTAGCTCGTTCGAGGTCAGTCTTAGTCTGCCTATAACTAGAATGTTGAGCAGGTGATTACATTTTGATTTTAAGTTTTTAGTTTACCAAGCCCTCAAGGATATACGTTGTCCTAGAATATCCTACTACTACAGTGTGCTCTGTTTAATCCCTTTCCCACGTTACCTCCCTCCTGGCACTGCGTCTTAATATGCAGGTTCTACTGTCCCCAAATCCGTTAAATTAAATCACACACATTACACGTGCTTCCACATGTAGAATTAATTTTCGAAACATTTAAAAAGTGCAAGTGGCGCCAAAATGGTTTACAGTTACACTTAATGGACATCTTTATTTCCGTAACGTCATTTATATTTTATTTTACGTTTCGAAAACGTCATTTGCTGTAAAAAAACAACAAAAATAAAAATAGATTGAGTCTCCACCGCAGTCCCAATGCAAAAGTGCAACAGCTGTTACTTAGGAAACCCATGGTGACCTCTGGGCCTCATTGGGCCAGCTAATTGGCTTCGAGTTGCATGATTTATGATGCGAGGCCAGTTTAAGATTGCATTGCAGGACTCTATATTAAGCATACATTTTAATAATCAATACATAATACCAATACATTCATAAATACATATTATAACAACAATAAATTACTTAACTCGGCTCAGTGTGAAGCTTGGATACAAATTTTGTGTGACTACTATCTCGGCTCATCCCTGAATTAAAGTGAACTAGGGCCAACATTTGTTATATACATACATGATTGTGTTATATAGTTTTAAGGATTATAATTTCAATAATATTTTATTCACAATTACATAGAATCGTGCATGCCAGATTTCTAATGATAAATTCTAAGTTTGTGTTTCGTTTTATTGGATAACTTTTGAAGAATAATCATAAATTCTAGAACTTTTTCGAATCATTTCAAATGTGAAGACATAAAAAAGTATCTTTCGTTTTTGCGATCTTTTAATTATTTTGGGCATGTGGCATGACAATTTGTTTGTATTGAACTTTGATTAGTTGCCAATTGATTTTATTTCTTTTCTCGGGTACTCTGACTATTGTACATTCATATGGATATATATACACGACTGATCGATCGACTTGCGCACACGCCCCTTAATTGCTATGTCGATGTCGATGATCATTTTTATGATTGTACACTATTTAACAAATAACTTTGGTTCTGATTGTCTGTTGCCAGAGAGTGCCAGGCGACATTGAATGAAGTCATGAGCCAAAAATAATGATGGCAATTATGACACAAAACCAAAAAGATGAACAATAAAAAAATTAATTTCTAAATTCTTTTATGCGCAATAGCACTTATTTTCGATTTTCTATAAATACATAGTTGATTAAAAGGCTCAAGTTGTGGTTATCAAATTCCCCTAAATTTGGCATTCGGTATGCATGACATGTTATCGTGTTTATTTCAGTCTTATTCTATGAAATCCGCAAAAACAGTCATAAACATACATGTGTATGTAGAGGTGTATATATAGGTATATTACAAATATATGTAGATATAACTATGGCCACAAGCGTAACGCTTGGCTA
Organism: Drosophila paulistorum; assembly: GCA_018152135.1. Classification (NCBI taxonomy): domain Eukaryota; kingdom Metazoa; phylum Arthropoda; class Insecta; order Diptera; family Drosophilidae; genus Drosophila; species Drosophila paulistorum. The sequence continues at coordinate 51,433,270 of JAECXG010000822.1, read as the reverse complement.
CGCAACCATGGCAATCCATGGCAGACTCATTCCACAGATCCCAACCCTGCTTCTTTTGTCCACCGTTTGAAAACATCGCAATCGCATGTCAAAAACTACACACACAGAAAGAAAAAGGCAACGCAAAATGAGCTTAGACACGCAAAAAACACGAAAAAACAATGGTCAGGGATCGAGACTGCTTGGTACCACATAAATTGGCCCACCAACAGAGAGAGAGAAGGAGAGCTTATCAGTATTTTTCACTTATGTTGCGCTTGCGCAGATCAATTTTGAATACTCTTTTGAGCAAAGTGGGCACAGTCACTTTGAAACAGAAGTGTCCAACCCACAAAAGGAAGGACTTTGATTATACAAATAAGATTATTTACAAGTATCACGAGACGAGTTCAATTAGCCTTGACTTTTCATCTCTCTTGATCAAGATAATCTCGTAGACCTGCTTTCGATATTCACATAAAATCTTCTATGTACATACTTGAGGGTTGAAAATATTTGAACGATCAGTCGAAGACAAAGATTGAAATATGAGTCTCAAATATTTTGCTTTGATATGGAGAAATCAAAATGAATTTGTTTAGAAAAACTATTTAGTTGATTATTGATTATTTAATGCTTAAAAAAAGGTCTTAATCCTGTTAACAGCTAACAGATATAATTGAATAATAAGCCGTTCTTATAACTTCGATATACGAAATAGAACAATTGGTCTTACAACTTAAAGAGATGAATAAAATAAAATAGAAAAAAATGTTAGTGCATGCAATGCAAAATTGACAACTAACTTTGCTCACTTTGACTGCAGCTGGTGCTGCAGTTTGTTGTGTCTTTCTATGGCTTCCAAACGATTCCGATTCCAATTCCGAGCCGACATCAAGATACATAGCCGCCAGTCAATTGATTGAACGAATTCGGATAATGTGGTTAAATGATATGTGCTTGAGTGTGTGTATTGCGATCTACGATCTTAAGTATCCAATTGATAATATTAAGATTAATAGCAACGGCAGCACGTTTCGTAATACATTGGCATTTATGAAGGCAATGAGCCTTTCCAGCGTTTATTTTTGTCTATTTTTGTTTCTTGTTTTACTGCGACTAAGTGACCAAGTCTTATGGCAAATAAGCACAAGACCTAAAATGTTAAATGATAATGATGATAATGTTGGATGGTTGTATTTAAACAACAATGAAAAAGTCAGCCAAGTGCAAACAACACGAGCTACAAACGATTACGGTGACGGCAACAAAATAAATTTAGTATATATATTTATATAAAAGAAGAAAAAAACACGAAGCGAGCGAGCAGTCAACTTTTGTTGGCAACAAAAGATCGCAAACTGTTGGTTGGAGGTTGTCGTCGGTTGTTGAGGTGTTTTCTGCTACTGCCACTGCGATTGTGTCTCTTTCGTTCTTATCAGACAAAACAGAGACACACAGCAGCAAAAATCCATACGACAGACGACAGTGAGTCTGGCAATGTTGAATGTGGCCGATGAAAGTGGATGTTTGTGTGAGTGAGTGAGAGAGTGAGTAAGTGATACTCGACTCGTTTTTTTATGTTCGAAAAACTCGCAGTGGAACACCCATGCGTATACGTGATATGAATTGCTAACGCTAGCTTGCTTATCGTCTACGATAGTTCGTTGTTGTTTTTGTTCTTACTATTAAGCCGTTAAGACCTGTTCGAAAGAGAGAAGACAGAGGCAATCAAGTCCTGGTTTTATGCCAGCGGTAGAACGCTTACGGAATATGCAATTACCTATCCGATAATAATGACGCGTCAATCAGCGGATGGCTGTGTGGATGGATGGATGGATAGGTGGTTAAACTAGTTTTGAAAAAAGTGAATTGTGATCAACAATATACAGTAGAACTACAGCTGAAACTGCATCGAATGGAAATCTACAGGGCAACTTTTGAATCTATTACACATGCTTTCTTATTGAATAACACTTGTCAATATGTAGTTCTCTTTAGATAAATTATGGCAAACACAATTACCACTATTACTACTACTAGTACTAGAACAATTTATCTAATCATGTGTATCTCGAAGTTAATTTGCGCTAATCTAAGGGGCAAAAAATTGAAAACTCTCCGAAAACTTTTACAAATGGAAAGCAGAAACTATTTAATAATTCTAAATTTAGTTTCTTTAGATTTATTTTATTTACGGTTTAAAGGAATTATCTTGACTATCGCGATTTTGCCTCAGTTCCTTCATTTGTAGGAAAGATCAGTCAGACGTGGTTTATGGAGTCAACAAAATATGAAATCGATCAAATTTAAGTAAGTAATTTCAATTTAACTTGAAAACAAACTGGTTCTAATAGACTAGCCTCTACTGTACTTAGTATATAAAATATATTTATATATAAAAATGTCCTTTAATAAATAAAAAAAACCACTTTAATTATTCCAATCAAATCACTGATACGACGTGTGTGAATGAACCTTCGCTCTCTCTGTCTCTCTTTCTCTCTCTTTGCTTTGCACTAAAAGTATTCGAATGATCGAAAATTGCATTGCATTCAGCCGGTCTGATGCATAGTGGCCATATTATTGTTGTTGGTGTTGTTGTTGCTGCTGCTGACGTTGTTTATTTCAGCTTTGGCTTTGCCAGCCAGTTGGGCGACCATTTGGCACACACAGACCAAAGACTCACACACACACACACACGCACACACACTTACTCTTATATACATTGGCATTTTATTAGTTTAATTGAAAGCAAAACAATTTAGCATGATGGCGAACTGGTTTCGACTCGTTTTCCAAATGCTTCAACTAAATTATCATACTCGATGGCGACGGCATACGGAGGATGTAGATGGGATGGATGTGTGTATGTGTGTTTGTGGGTGTGAGTGTGTGGGTTGGATGCGGCTCACAGAATCGTGTCACTCACACTCTCCAAACACGAATACAATCTCTCGTATATTTGTTTTATAATACTTTCTTTTTGTTTTTTTATTCATATAAATAAAGTTATCCATTGAGGAAATTATTTGCACACACAAGGATCGTATGAAAAATTCGCTGATTGTGCCAATTTTCAATGTTTTTGCTCCCTCCTTCTCTCTGTTGAGGTGTTGTCATTCGGTTTTAAATAAAATCGAAAAGCTTATAAATCACATAATTAAGTATTTGCCTTCTTTATGGTTACCAAGCGTTTAAATGGCAATTCACTTCGATAAGAATGCAAATGTTATTTGATACAGGTAAAATGTAAAATACGAGTATATGTATACATTTTGGGAACATTAATGAAGAGTAAAGCAGCGTGTGTGCGATCACTTGACAGTCCAATTAGGCGCAGCTGGATCCCATTTCAGTGTCTCCCCTACCTCCCTTTCTCAGTTTCCTTCTCAGTTCAATCTTAATCTCCGCTTAATGTGATCAGTGAATGAGAGAAGGAGGAGCAAAAAGGAGATGCCTGAAGATGGAGTTTATTTTTGATTTCATTTGGGTAGAGCCTTGTGTGAATATATTTCTTAGGAAGTACTTTTAAATTACTCGGAATTGGGATTGTATTTGATACAGCAAAATCTTAATTCCTTTCTTTAAATCAAACAACTTATTCACGTCAGGATATAGTATAAAAACATTTAGTGATAGAAGTAGAGTGACAGAGCAGTCCGAATAGTTATGACCTGAAGTATAATGTTCACTCGATAAGTATTTGGCTAATACATTGACTTGATTGTCAAGAAAAAGTACTCAAACGTCAGCGGAAATGAGTCAGTGTTTAGTGGGCAAAATACAAAGTGCAAACACACGAACGATCGAGATCGATGAATATCAATTAAAATGCCCAACGGCCATTGAACGTGTGAAATGTGAAGAACATGATCGATTCGATTTGATCGTTCGATTCGTTCGCATTCTGGGAATAAGAGAAATGCCCCCCTTACAATCACAATCATGGGAATTTTTGTGTTTTATTTCTCGCCTCTGCGGGGAGGTCCGAAAGACGAGGTTAACACTCAATTTACAGATAATTATTAAAGTGCAGGTGCGCCTGCGCATTAAAATTGCCATTTATCTGTATAGACGGCTGTACGGCCAAGGACGGAAGAAATGTTTGCCGTGTTGACCATTTACGACCATTTGTGTACGTTTTGTAAGAGATTGACGTCAACGTCAGTTAAATTGCTCCAAAACAATGATAGAAACTAGTTTTCTTAGCTTAGTTTAGTTCACGTCAAAACCGATTACATATTTGTATGTACATACAAGAGAGACAAAATCAAAATCAATCATTTAAACATGATATTGACGTATTTGGAAACCTGTCTGAAGCAAAATTGTACGAGTTACTCTTACTCTTACACTTCAAGTTTAACCGGGCCCCCCTTTTTGCCGTTTTATTGTCATTTATGTATTTTTATTATTGATTTGACTGTGTTTGTCAATTTGTTATTAATTTTCATTAGCTGGCTTATTACAACATTTAATTTGCCTGCTGACATAAGAATCCATTAAAAGATTTACGAGCTCGGGCTGCGGGCTGCTAATTGATACATTCTGTGGCTATTAAATAGAGGTTTATTGACCATAAAAAATGAAATGAATATAAGGCAAAAAAAAGAAATTGATTATGGTTATTGCATCAGCCGCATATCTGACCATAGATTGACTACTGTGAAAAAATTGTACCTACAAGTGCCGGAGATATCCACATTTAATTGTGGAGGTGGTTAGAGGGGTTAGAGAGCGATTTGAGTGTGGGTAAGGGGGTGGGGGTAAGTAATCGCATCCATAAGTTTGGGGCAATGAACTGTAAAAAAAATAAAGCCAAACGACAAGCAGCCAAACAGTTGGCAGATGTTATATATGGTAATATATTTTAAAAACACATGCATATTCCTCTGTGTATGTGTATGTGTATGTGTATGTGCTTGTGTGTGTGGTCTGATCCACACATATAACATATGTAGGTATATATATGTATATGTATATTATATATATGGGCAATGACTGACAAAACACACAACCGCCTCCTCTTGAGAATTGGCAAGATCAAAGTAGCTGAAGTTGCAGCTAAAATTTTTTGTTGTTGTATCTGCATCTGTCGGAGATCTTTGCCACACATTAACCTCAACTTGAATTCGCGAGGGGCACTTGATGCCTGACTGCCACAACAATTGCTTTTCAATTAGCCAGACTATCCTTCTGATTGTGCTCTTGCGGGACGAAGCGTGACCACAGCACATGCAAATCTACGGCAGGGCCAGCAAAGATACATGGTCATATATTGGGGAATGATTTATCGCAAAATTCAATTAGTGCCCACTTCAGCTTTAGAGGTCAACATCAAGAACATATACATATGTATATTCATATGTTTCTATGGTGAACTGTCAAGGGAATTGCCAAAAACCAAACAGAAGTTTGAGGAAAATGCAACTGATAAACCAAATAAACTTAGCAGGGTAAGAAACAGAACTTGGACAGCATATATCAATGGTAAGTGGAAACTGATTCAATATTGATTGCAATTGTTTGCACTTTTATTATTAGCTTAAGAGTTCCTGGAACCTAGCCCTCGATACTTTAGAGAAAGCCAAAGAACTCGTGCGAATAATACCTAACAATTTCTGATTCGAAAAAGAATATAAAACTTTGACAAGGGTTCGCAGGCTCTTAAACTCGCCTCAAACTCTACTACTACAAAAATAATTTGAAATTGTAAGATAAATAATTTAATTTGTGTAGTTACAGTAGAATAATATTTTCTTGAAGCAATCTTTACCTATCATGGCGAAGTTCTTTTACCATCTCGTTAATAAAAAATGGAAAAGAGTATATTATAAACATAATCATCGATTCAAATTTGGTGAAGGTTAAAAGAATCCAACACATTTCCAAAATAAACCCATTACTAACTCATTTGATACTCACATTTAATGACAGCTTCTTCATTGTGCAAATTAGCTCTGTGCTTGTTTTTGATATTTAGTATTTAGATGTTGGGGAGTGTCTCGTAGATTAATAACTTGTTGTTAATTCAAGTACTTCACGTTGTTAACACACTTTTCTGCTTAAGTTTCACTTTTCAAGCGGCTTTGCAATCTTTTAGACGTTTTTCGGGTATATATATTTTTCTATATCTACAAGTTTGTTGTATTTGATGGGGGTGGATAAATCTAGGAATAAAATTTTGGAATCACAGAACTTTAGTTTTTTGGTTAACAATTTGGTTTTCTTTAGAAGAATTCACACAATATGAATTCTATGCCTTCGTGGACAGATTTCTGATTGTCATTTATTGTTATTAATGTTGCAACCTCTCTGTTGCTTTGGCTCTGCTTCGACGTTGATTAAAGTCATTTACATGCAAAAAAAAAAAAAAAAAACGAGGCACCGAAACGAAGATGAAAAAGGAGATGCAATCTGGGGAGCCAGGGAGATGGAAGAGAGAGATTGGCTGCTGCTGTTGCTGTGGTTGGTTGCTTTGGTTTGGTGGCTGCCGCTGCTGCTGGTGATGTTGATTTATTTAGCCGGGCCGATCGGCTTTGGCTTCGCCTTTGCTTGTTGCATTTTAAATGTCGGAAGTGTTTGGGTGCAAAAAATAAATACGAGTACAAATAAATGCACATGGTTATATGCCTGCCAGTATGAGTATGTATAAACATTTTACATATAATGTCCAATCATATGTATGCATATATTTTAGACTGGTTTTTTCATTGTAGAGGAATCGAAATGTATTATATGCAGTTTCTGTATTTTTCTTATTTTATGAAAACAGGTAGCTATATATATGTGTATTTATGTTTGCACTCCATTAATGAATACTAATATGTATATTAACTATTCCGATATTGAAATGAGACCTATCCTCGCTTCCGATTCCGAATAGCAATCTTTGTATGCTTCCGTTTTCAAATAAAGATATCCGCTTGAATCGCTTTCAGACACCTCAAAAATAATTAAACCTAAGTTTTGAATCGAAATATTCAAATCGAATAATTTCAGAAATGAATATTCTGAATTGAAAATAGTCATGTATGTGTGTGTGTAACAAAAATTAATCTGCTTTCGCTTTCGATTCAAGTTATCCTTTTTAAAAACTTAAAGTTCGAAAATTTCGAATATTTACCCACTGAATGAGCTCATAATTTCAAAATTTTCTCAGCATTTCAGTCGATCTATGTCAAACCTATATAGAAAAATGTATGCCCTACCCTTAAACGGTTTCGAAATAAGAACACGGCCGGAACAGAATACTATTACTGTAATTTTGAAGTTCCTAAAATTTTGTAAATATATGTCATATTATCTTAATACGTTTATTATGTATATAATGACGTTTTCCTGATCTTATAAACATAGTTAAACTATGTTTTCGAATTTGAAATATTGGAATTCCAGCTGGAATCCTTGTGCCTTATGCCTCAAGTGGTAAGAGCGATCTCCTGGAATTGAATGATTCATTTCTAAGTATATAGTTATGTGTATGTAAGCCAAGCAAGCATAATGCGGCAGGCAAACAGACAATGATTTGTTCGAATTGTTGTTCGTTTCTAGGAAATGCTTGCCACATATATCTCTATAATAAAAAATTCCAAATGGGAGGCCCAATAAGAACTCAGTTATGACATCATCGACTGAAGCAAAGAGATATCGAAAAAGACACACAGATACACACACACACACACACTCATAAATAAGAGTCCACTTTATTTGCTGCTACTGCAAGGTGGTAGCATCATGCGAAAACAGCAACAACAAGAGCACAAAAAAAATGCCGGTCAGCATTGATATCGATATGGCCAACAGCAGCAACAGCCGCAGCAGGTAGTTCTCTCGGCCAACTGAGGTACAGGCCATGGGACACGACGGACAACAGACGGAGTGACGCTGCGCACAAAGATTAAAGCGGCGCGATAAGCAATTGGTATTATTATTGGGGTGAAGCACTCTCCCAGCATCATCAACGTTAACATTTCATTTTTTTCGGCTACCTTTTTTGACTTTTTTTTTATTTTTTGGGACCGCCTTGGATAATCCCTAGTTACATGCGACAACTGCAATCATAACAACAGCAGCAACTCTTTTTTTTTAGCACGCGGTACTTTTCCATACGAAAACAAAATTCGAAAATTTAAAGCTCTAAAACTGCATGTGTGTATATATGTATGTACATATATAAATGATTTTTATATAATTTGTGTTTTACACAAAACAAAAAGCTGCGCTGAGCTTGAGTTTCGGTTTTTTGTTTAATTTGAATTTTATAGCTTTCGTTTGAATTGTGTGTTATATTTTCTTCCAATTTACACTCATTTCTTGGTAACAGGTTACAGACTTTATGACGTTTTATATAGATGCAATTATCTACCACTCGACACTCACTTGAAAGACTTTGATTATTTTATTTATTTTAACTTTGTATTTTTTTTTATTGGCAATTAACTAACTCGCATGAGACTCGAAACGAATACGTGTGTAATATATATGTCGATTAACTTTTTTTTATTTTTTGCAGCTTGTTGCTCTTGTGATGTTTACTTGTTGCTTCGTGTTTAAGGACTACGGCAATATGCGGCAGTTGAACAACAAGATTGAAATTCAAAATTCAAAGACCCTGATTCGATTTCGATAATTATTTAATGACCGCAGGGTTGATACTTCAATCGATAAAGCTAGGTGGCAGCACTGTCGAATCAAAAGTCCTAAGGTCTGAGTAAAAACTGAGCCGGAAGTGCTAAGGATTGAGTCATTTTGTTTGGGCGGCCACATTTAAAAAAACATTTACTCTTGGATAAATAAAACCATAATGCATGAAATATAAGTTTTTGTTCCCCAGGGAGTGCAACCGAAGTTAAATTTTAAAATATTGCGATACTTGACCTTAAACACTAATTAATGAAACAAATGAGTTTTCTTGTTCAATTAAGAATAAAATCCCTAGATATTTTGGAACTGCAAAAAGTGCAGACGATGTTCATACATTTGTATAAAGTAATGGGTGCAACTTATTATAAGAGCTATGCAATATTGCAGAACAAAACATTATCCAAATTAAATTTCACATAAAAATTATTTCGTTACATTTCTTATTTCTCCACCACGACTAAAATAATATGTAGCTCCAGTATGTCGAACCACAAGGCATGTCTGGGATTCTAGTCGAGCCTTAAGAAATCCATATGAGGCTATATTAGACATTTGTTGGAGCGTGTTTATATATAAAATTTCTGACGAAAACAGTAAAGGATCGTTCATGCCAGCATCACGCCATTGTTGAAATTTTTCTAAGCTTGCATTCGCATGAGTGCAGATGAGAGTGAGCTAACAATGATGAAACGAAACGAAATACAAAAGCTTCAATATTCTTAAAATGGAAATACTTACTTTGAATGCGAACTTCGGATCCCTAAGGTGATACTATATTGCGCGACTTAAATTTGAATAAATACAACAAAAAATCGTTGCAAAAATCAGTTCAAAGGTTCGATTTGGCATTATAATAATTAATAATGCAAACAATGGCCATCCTTTTGAATGGGAATGCGTTTCATATAAATGAACATTGATTGCCACAGCAATTTAGCATCATGAAGGGAAAGGTGTAAAAAAACCCGGGGGAAAATTTTCACAACGAATTTTACAGATAAAATTTTCCTTTTACAAATTCATTACAGATCATTTAATTTGCTTGGATTTCCCCTCATGTTAAAATAACAATGCTCGACGTACATTTTACTGTTAAAAGCAATTAGTTTGAACTTTAATTGCGAGCATGTTTCTAATCATGAGAACTAAACGTAGACAATAAAGCCGGACTTTACGTCTGTACTTATCATGTTTGTTTTTGTTTTAGATAAGTGGCCTGTCTCATCAGAATAATTTAAAGAATTATGAGAATAGCGGGAATCTTCTGGATTGTTTTCTTGATTTAGGATTACTCATTTCACACGATTGAGAAATGCTGGTTTTGTTATTAATTTAATAATATTTCGTATTCATTTATTTTTCATTAAAATAAACATAACATTTTGTTTGTACATTCTGGTTGACTGTCGGTTCAGCTCAAAGTAAAGTAGAATTTTATGACCTCCGATTCGGATTCCTTGTATACTAATTACCATAAAAAAGATTTTTTTTCATCCTGTTGAAAACAAGGAATGCTTACAAATTAGGAAGAAAGAAATCCTCAGTTTTAGCAACTTTGGCAAAAGGTATTGCAAACATTTTTTGTAAATTCGAAAAATTGCAGAAGGGGGTAACGAGAGGCAGAATGTTGCCAAGCAGTTTAAATCTATTCCCAATCCCTTATTAAATCCTTTAAAAAATTCTAAAGGAGTCTAGTACATTAACGAAGAATTGACATTTTTAATTGATATGCATATATAATTATCATATTTGCTGATTCCTTTATGTGTTTCTCAAATACAATGTTTTACCCATAAACTTGTAAACTTTTTAAGTGCTAACTCATCCAATTCTTAATGCAAGTGGTATAGTTTATTATCATAATTCAGGCTTTAATACTTCCACTTCCCTTATCGAGTGGTGGTGCACTTAATGCGTGTAAATTGAATACAATTACACACACACACACACGCACACACACTCATACTCGTACACAAGTACACTTTGAGCACCCATTTACAGCTTGAAAAATAACTAAAACGGAACCGGAAATTGCAACAAGACAAACTTGACTTGAAATGCTTTGGTGGTCGGTGTCTTTGCGTTTTTTGAGACTTTCAAACCTCCAACACTTGGCAACCCCCTCCAAAAAAAATTTTAAAAAAGGCAAATCTGACGAGTCATGTAAATTATATGCTCACAGTTGACCTTGTAACAATTTCTTGTATTTCGTTTGTTTTCTGTAAATAAGTAGAGCAGACCAGGGCCAGGGACAGGGACAGATGCTATTTACACGTCTCGTGCGATCGGGACTTTACCATGTTAATAACCTCAAAGCCGGCAGTCAATTGGCAAACAAAAGTTGATCGTGATTGATTTATCAGTGGCAAGTCAAATAAAATATTTTGTTTTCTGTGCTTACCTTAGGTGCTTGTTTCAAGTTTGATGGAAATGGTGTTCACAGCGTGTTTTACTCTCTTTCCTCGGTATTTTGCTTGTTAGTTTTAGGTGGTGCTGTTGTTTTTGGTTTAGACCAAGTTCAAACCAAGTTGCAATAACAACTTTCTGTTTCTCTGGCACTAAAATTTATCGCCATTTTGTGTGAATTTTTGTTAGATCTTTGTGTAAGCGTTGATAAACCAAAGATGGCATAAGTAAGCGTGGGCGTGGCCAGGCCAGGTGGGTAGGCTTTAATCTAATCTACAACAGATTACACTCAGCAAAAAAAAAACGCTTGAAAATAACCGTGTACTCGATATATACACTTCACACGCGTTTTGGCACTCTCACTCTCACTGAAGCACTCATCTTGTTTGGGCTGCTTGAATGAATGAAATTGAATGTGAATTGTTGTTTATGCTTGTTGTTGTTGAGAATATGGAGGAGGAAGCTGTAGTAGAGAAGTGTGTAGTTCGGGGGATTCCTATTCTGTGTAGCACCGATCTCTACACGCACAAACTGCCTCAACGCACACACACACACACTGACGCACACTCACTCACTGGTTGACGGAAGCACAAGGGGGTGGAGGGCGGGCTGGCTAACGCGTTTTAGTGACATTCAGTGCCAGGATGAATACATATAGATTTTCGTAAATTAAATAAGTATACAATCGAAATTTACGTATGTGTAATTCACACTTCCTTTATCTCTTCGAATTTCTTTCGCACAGAAAATATATTTTTAAATATTTTTTATTTCAACGAAACAGAGAATTCAATAAAAACTGAATAGAATAGAATATATTATTCCCAAAAGAAAAATAACATCAGACGGGAATTAAACTCAAACCGCATCAGTAACGCAGAGCAGACTAAATGCACAAAATAAAAAAAGAAACCAAAAAGAGAAACACAGAAATATAAAAATGTAGGGGACCTCGGACCACTGGACTGTCTGTCCATTCCCATCCGATCTACACAGACACAATGAGATTACCCCGTACATATATTGTATGTACACATGGATGTACGTTGGGGGGTAGCGAGGGTTGTTCTAAGACATGAGGTATTGGTCAAATAAAGTATTATATTAATATAGATGTACATATGTATGTGGATGTGGTATGTTCTTTGTCAGATCAAAAGTTAATTCACATTGAACGCTTCGAAGATAAAATTGATAGATTAGATAGATTCTTTTCAGAAAATGTCTAAAGATTTATCGTTAAAAGTTTTCACCTTAAAAAATAACAATTTTCTTTTTAAATATTTTAAGAATTATGTTAAGTAAAGATTGTAATATCATTAATCTGACTGAACAAATACGATTAAACATTTATATAAACAAAGGCAACAAAGGTAAATGACAAAACACCATAATCAATCTCTGCCAAATTTTTATATTTTTATAAATTTATTAATGTTGAATGGGAAAAGAAAAAAATAGAGTTCAAAATTGTAAAATAAATATTTTTATCCTAAAGCAATTTACCAATTGATCAAACAATTTATTTTATAAATATGTGATAAATAAAAGGGAGTTCCCCTTTAATGAGCGTCATATAAATGAAAATAAAAACGGGGGACTTTACTCTACCATAACCCTGAATTTTTTGACAAATATTTGGGAAATAATAATTATTTTCGTTCCTTGCTTTTAAGAGCTTCAATACGATTAACCCTCGAAAAGATATTGCTTGATAAACTTGCATGTATACATATGTCCCAATCTACGAGAACAGTGAAGTCTCAAAAGAGGGATCATAACTTATAGCATAGAAAACGAAGAGATGTACATCTGTAAGAAAATTCTTATGGAGAAGCTCAACAGTCAATTTGATTTCTCCAGATGAGAACAACTTTCTAAAATAGACCCCAGATACGCCTATGAAAACACACCCACGCGTACACATGGTCACATTGAAATTAAAATGAAAGCATGCATATACATATATGTATGTAAAGTACATTCGTACATTGTATGTATGTATATATATAATACATATGTAAGTTGAATTCACTCGCGCTCACCGAGAACTTCATTAGTTTTGACAGGGACGGATACTGAAAAAGATTTCACTGGACATCGGGCAGAAAGTCATGTGAGCAAAACTTTTCAATGACTTTCATTTTTTTTTTTGTTATAAATTACGGAGATGTAAAATTCAAGTCTCTAATAGACTATTATAATGATTATCTCTAACCGACTTATGGAATTTTATCTTCAAAGTGTCAAGTAGAAAGAACTTATCTGAATCCATGGTGTGAACTCTTTACTTGTCACTCACAACAATATCTCTCTATAACCATTTCCAAAATTTCTGTTGAACGACATAAACACATTGTGTTTATGGGGCTGAACTTATGTCCTTATTGAAACAAACTAACTTCAAAATCTACATTTTAAAATTTACGGTAATCGGTAGATTTGATAAATAATAAAACACATAATTTTTTATGTTTTATGTTTATCCTTTTTATTTGCATTTCAAGAAAAATAAGCATATCGATTGGATTTTCGTAACTTTTTTTTTTAACAATTTTTCTAATAATATGGGCAGATTGTTAAAACAACTCGATTAGCCTAACGTTGCGGGAGTCTACAATTTACAGTTTTAGATTATACCTAGAAGATTACTAAGAAAAAGTAGTTTTAGAACCGGGATTTCAAGAACTGGAAAACACATGAGCGAAAACTTTGAACACCACTGTATACAGTTGGGCATACATTGCCAGCTTAATCACAATTAGATTGACGATCATTGCGCTTGCGCAATGTTATAAATACACATTCTCACATATATGCATATAAATGATATATAATATATGTTATTTTTATAATAAATAAGCCGGGACACAAAGCGTTTATATTACGTATACGCTAAATCAGAATGGCAGAGTGTCAACAAACTTGTAATATGGCACAAGTATGATTCAATAATACGACATTCAATTCATGTCAGACAGACTGACAGACAGAGAGTCGGCTATTAAGGCACTGACACAGTAGGCCTATTGTACATATATTTAGAAAATTTTGAATTTTTTATTCTTATGAGTTGAGATAGGACCATTAAACGAAGCAATACCTGTGCCCATCTTTTATAGAAGATTTCCACGGCTCATGCCGTAGCTAATGCTAAATTAGCAGAGCACACGCCAATTATAAATATAAAAAAAGCCGGAGAACAAATAAAAATTGTAGGGAAATGCCAAAACACACACAAACAGAGGTAAACAATAAATGATGAAGGGGCTAAGATGGAAGAGAGAAATGCCAGAAAAAAAGGTCACTCTCAAGTGATCTGCAGACGACGCGGTAATAAACATAGTATATAAAATCGTGACTAAAACCAGATTTTACTGCCGTAGATTAATGCGAAGAGCAAGTTTAGCTTATCGTGTAGATCACAACGCGAAAGTCATTTAAAATGTGTCCACATATTGTCAATGAATATGTTCTTTAAAAAAATGGGCAGAACTTTAAAACTTACCATTGTATTAGATATTGTATTACTTTTTCCACACACAACGACTACAACTTGTATTTGAAGTCTTTGACAACTATGCAAAAATGTTTGCAAAACTTCTGCCCAAGTTCCTTTTATACTATGTCTGAGTCTCTGTTTGGGTGGCTGCGGATCTGGACTCAGCTTCGGGGTTGGGGCTTTTTTGTCCTTTTGCATAATGCGCGGTTAACATTGTCTCTGCTGTTTGCTGATTACAAAGCGCCCCAAGACAAGACAAGAAAAGGCAGATAAAGATACAAATGGAAATGGTAGAATAAACTGTATAATTTATACGATTATTTCCTCGAATGTTTCAACGTGGTAGAAATGGTGGCGGTGTCTGTTCTAGTCATGTGATTATGATTAAGTCAGTTGATTAGAATGCCCTATTGGTCTTATCACATGCCTGCCGCTGCGTCTTAATGTCTTTATATGCATGTTAGTGGGATGATGATGGGGCGTATACGTTTTGCAATTGTGCTTATTGCACAGTGCGCATACGCCGCGTAGACGACAAAAGGATTGATGTTTGTGTAGACGCCTGACAATTTGTGTGTTACAATGAGCATCATTAAAGGACACAAATAATTATCATTATGAACTATGAATGTATATGTGCTTATTGCATCACATTCCCGAAGAGAGATATGTTCTTTTTCATTTCAAAGAAAAACAACATCAGATGAGAATTAAACCCAAACCGCATCAGTAACGCAGTTGTGAAATTGAAAGGACCTCATTTAAATGAATGATGCTCATGGTACAGGTCACTCGCAACAAAAAAAAGACAATTTTAGCTGCCACACTTGCCAATTCGCAACTAAAACTTTCAAGGCACGACATCTGCACCATGATCGCAGAAGAATACTGCGTTGGAATTATATCTTAAAGTCGCATTATATTCTAGCACATGACAAGCGTCCCAACTGTGGAAAAGTGATGAGGAAACTCCCGCCCCACCTCAAGGAATGTAGAGTTATTCTTTTTTATACCAGAGGTGGTCCTCGGGGATAAACCATGTCCTTTGAATGCAGGAGATGGGGATGATTCTGCTCCATTCGATGGTTATGCGGAAGATTAAGTATTTCTATCGCGTATATATGCGTGTGCTCTGATGATTCGAACAATGACGTAGTTGGGTGCTGGCAGCGCTGGCAAACGCTGAGCAGAGCCGATTTACATACATATATTGCCTGTAACTTGTGTTCTATTTATTCGATCTAATAAAATTTCGGGATCTGATGTTTTATATAAAAAACTACACTCAAATTTCTTCAACTATTTTTCATATATGACTATATGATATAGTGGTCCGATCCTGAAAATTTTCATACTTTATCTTACGAGTTATGAGTACCTCAAATGTCAAATTTCATCCCAATAGCTCTTAAGACGGATGGGTAAAACACACCTACGGACATGGCTATATCGACTCAGCGTCTACTGCTGATCAAGAATATATATACTTTATGGGGTCGCAAACGTCCGCTTCTGTGCGTTACAAACATCTGACCAATTTTATAGTACTCTCCGCAAGGGTATAAAAACCCATTATTTTTTTGAAAGGTAAATAACTCATGCTCAATGTTCCTCATTTTGAGTTATTTTTGGTCAGTGTTGGACAATTTCGAGTTGAAGCCAGTGTGGGAAAGTTCCTGCAACTAGGTGTAAACAGAGTGCAAACATTAAAATATAAAAAATAAAACATATTTACATAAATGAAAAAAATGGACACCGCTGCTGAACTCAATGATTCCAACGATGTAGACGTTGAGGATGGAGAATTGCAGGATGACTCCGCGTGTTTACATAATGATGTAAGACAACCCGGATTTAAAGACACCAACCAGATACGATTTATCTTTTTTGTTTTTTTATAGACGGCTAAGAGTGAAAATATATCAATTGGACCATTTCAAGACAAGAGTTGTGTATTTGAGATCAAGTTTCGCAGGAGCGAGGATTATGCCAACATGCAGGAACGCTTAGTGGATGTAATAAGTGCAGTGTTTGCGGATCAGGGATTAGTTTTCAGAGCTAATGAAAAAGAATTGTGTATTGAAGCCTTAGACAACTCAGATACTAAGCAGTCTTTAATCGAGGATCAAGAGGATAATTCTGGAAATCCAGAGCCAGATATGTTTTTAATTGACACAGCTCCAACGACCAAATTATGTGCAGCCCAGGTTCCGTCATACAAACGCTGTCAGGTGGATGTACTAGATGAAGAGACACCGATACGAAAAAGGCTTAAAGCCGAAGCTGTTAATAAATGCTTTCGACCTAAATCACAGGCGGCTTGCTTCAACTGCGGTGAGGCGGATCATTCATTACGTGAGTGCCCGCGACCACGAAATAATTCAAGAATACAACGGGCTCGCAAGAAGATCAATAATCGTGCCGAACGTTATCACGTGGATGCAGAACAACGTTTTGGTCACATTCGAGCCGGTCGGATAAGTACCAAGACACGTCATGCCATGGGCTACGGCCGTGGCGAATTGCCATTCATTTTCTATCGCCTTCGTGCTATGGGCTATCCACCAGCTTGGCTTGAAGAAGCCAAGATACAGGGTTCTGGAATTTCACTCTTTAATGCCGATGTAAGTAATTATGATTCGTCTTGCTTCATAAAGTGACCTTTTAAATTAACAGGGCAGCGCCGTATTAAAGTCAGACGACGAAGATGGAGAGGCGGATACCTTTAAGTATGATATCAACAAGATCATCGAGTTCCCTGGCTTCAATGTTCAGCCAGGTGCCAAGTTTTTTGATGTAAGTTTATTAATCTTTTTAAGCAGCCATTTTAAACAAAGCCTTTCCTTTTTAAGGACTTTCAACATCATAATGTGCCACGTTTTAAAGAATCCCAGCTTAAGGAAAACTTTATTAAATCATTGGGTGATAATGTCATCAAAGGATATAAGCGCAAAAAATTATTAGATTTGCCTCCTCTTCGGGACGGGAGCCCAAGCAACTTTGCGGATTCTTCTGAAGACAAATCTAACTGCATTCAGCATGATATGGATATAATAGATGACTCTGAGGACACTCCAATGATGAGCGAAGACAATTCAAAGCTAGTTGAAACTCCACCGTCTAAGGACATAAAACAAGGCACGAGATCTCCCACCATGGAAGATTTAAAGGCTCAGCAAGAGCTGTTGATGGAACAATTAGAATCGAATACATCTTTAAACAATGATGAGTCAAAGGAAGCTCAAATGGAATCGCCTAAGCCCTCATCTAAAACGCCACAAGTTACACCCAATTCTATGAAAGCGTCTTACGAGGGCACACCAATCATCAAGTTCTCCATCTATGACAAGTTGCCGATAGGCGACAAATTTAAGGTTGGCGTTAGCGATGTAATTAACTTTGAAAATTTACCAGATTCCACTGGCAAATATGAGCAAATGAAGGATTTGCTGAAGAATGTAAGAGAAAAAATGACCAAGCTGCAAAACGACGACGACTGATAAAGGATAAAACGGGTTTTTAGTTTGTTAAACATTTATTTGCCAATATAAGAGATTGCACATTAATTCACCAATTCAATGGCTGGCATACTGCTTGAGCCCAAGCACACATGCAACTATGGGAGTTGAATGTGTATTGAAACTAAAATTAAGATTATGTGAGAGTAGATGTAGAAAATAAACGAACAAAAAACAAAATTTCATGCTTATTGCATGAACAGTGGATTCGAAAAAACGCAAAGAGGCATTGATAAAATGTGGTAGTATAACGTTTACAAAATTTTAGAGCGAATTCCTCGTCTTTTGTTAATTAAAGTGTATATATACTCTTATCTTATTTGTATTCGCAAAGAAGAAGGGGAGCTGATATGTCAAGCGTCCTTATTGATGAGGCCTGAATTAACAAACTTGTGCCGTCTACATCGCACTATGGAAATTAGCTAATCCCATACGGCAGTTGATTTTAATAAAGTGTAAATTTTACAAGCAAATGGTTTATCTTCCTCTCTCTATAACATAATTTTTAAGTCAAGGAATATATCAATTTGAATTTCTTGCACAAATTTAATTTTCTTTCGAAACATTTCTTACCCCGCCTGCAGAAATGTTCTTTTTATCTCATTCCTTAAGCGAAAATGCATAAACAAAATTTTGGAAAAAGCACCTTTCGGAATTCATTCTAAGTAGCTGTAGGCGGTGGTGGAGGCTGAGGTGGTGGAGGGGAGCCACCCTGATGATTACTATCATGACGATTGGGTTTGTTAGCGTTGCTCCACTTTCCCCAAGTGCTTGGATTGAAGACGTACATAAACATGGCCAAGATCATGAAAACCATGGCAATAGTAAAACCACATCCATTATTCTCGCTGACCTGAGAGCCACGTCCGCCAGCTGAGAAGAAAAAGCCAAACTACAAATGGATGAACCATAAAGAAGCTTTGAAACTTACCACTACCATCAAAGCACTCGGTATCTGTGCAAACATTTTGATTTTGGCGAATCTGGGGGTGTTTATTTAAACCAAGTATTAGGTGCATGTGATATGCATAATGTAGAGTAAACTTACAAAATTGATTAACCTCTGCATAGCGTATTCATGCGACCAAACGCATTCGCAACCCTCTTCATCCGCCATGATACTAGGTGATGGGCTCTAAAAAAGAAAGATGAAAAGTAAATACAATCCCAGCTGACGTGGCTTTCTCGATGAACTGGCCAAAGGCGGCGTATGAGAACAAATGAAAATTTACTCTAAAACTGAATTGTTTTTAAAATAAAAAAAAAATAACGTACTCAACTGCGACTAATTCATTTGTGGAGCAAAATGAAAGCTGCAAGTTGCAGTGCCGACTTTAGCATACCCTTTTCTAAGTACTTATCCCAATCTTCAGTAAACAAATTCGATGAATATATGCGTCTAAGTAAATATTAGTTTCTAAAAACTGTAGAGACAGCCAGTTGCTTTATATATTTTATAGAAGTTCACAATGTTTTCTCTGCCTGCCAAACATTGTTTGAATTTTAATATACCACTTCAAAAGAAAAGGGTATGAAAACAGAGCCCGTGTTCCTCGTAATCAACATTGGCTGAATTGTAGCCTTCTCTCCCAAATATACATACATATACACTTACTTTTATGCATGTATTGGTGAACAAAAATAATTATTACTTTTTATAAACTGCGATAAAGATGAATGACGGGAAACTAAACGAAATCAAAACATTTCTGTCATTATCCAGATTTGGGTTACATGTACATTGTATTTATAATGGGAATTCATTTTGGGGCAGCAGCCTTCTTTGATTTAAGGACAACATAATACAACATAATTTTTGATAGTTGCTTGTTGTTTTTTGTATGTCGGTTTACTTTTTAATTTGATAAAATCGTACTCACAAAGGCTAAAAGGTTTATAGGGAATCAAATTGCACTTGTTTTTATTGTTTATTCCCTTAAACCATAAAGCGAAACGCTTGTAAATACAACCAACAGTGGCCAGCAGTGTTGGTGAACGTTGGTTATTGTCAGTGCTGTAGAGTAAACAAAAAATTGTACTCTAAAAACCACTTTTGTATACCCTTGCAAAACGGGTATAATAGTTTTGGTCAGAAGTGTGCAATGCATAGAAGGAAGAATCTCCTCCGACCATATAAAATATATTATACATATATATTCTTGATCAGCACGACGAAGCGAGATTATAAAGCCAAGTGCGTCCATCTGAATAAACGGTAACTCCTTCTAGACCATGGCGCTCTGGTTTAAAAAAAAATTACTTACAAATAAACTAATTTAAATAGATCGAAAATAGCATAAACTTGGCATAAATAAAAAACAGTATTTACATTTTTATGGTTCGAAAAAATCTTTAATTTTCGCAAACTGAAAAATATACGTTATAAATTCGTATTCTTCAAGATTATTGGATCTCTTAATTATCCGTTAATATGCAAGTCTTAGGGACCACCTTTCATAACACTTAAATTAAATTTACAGGTACTCGCGACCAAGTGGCATTTCTTTCATTTTAAATGCATCATAAACTTTTTTCATAGATTTTAACTTGGAAATAAGAGGTAATTAGTTAATGATTATGCCTTTCCATTCAATAATATTAATCGGTTTTAGGCCTTTTTTTCTTTTCTCTTAAACTAAAAAAAAAAACTGGGTAACCAACAAGCAGTTGATAAATTATATGAACCATTAGAACTTATTTGGCATCCGACTTAGACCCAAGCATCGTCTTTTTTTGCTTTGTGGCGTAAGGTCCTCACGATCGCAACTATTTTTGAGTTCAAAGACTACCGAATTATCCAATATATTGGGATTCCTATCAACCAGCGGAGTACTAGTTGAACAAAACTTGGGACTGAAGCTCGGTGGTCTTTCCTGTCTGGGTTGAAGTTCAACTTCGGGACGAGTTACATTTTGCTGTTTACGCCTGTTAAGTGTAAGTAAATTTCGACGACCGATTATGGCGCTTTTGGTGCTTTTGTCTAGAGGTGAACGATTAGCCAATTGTGAGAGGGAAGAATGTATATTATGTTGGCGGGCTGGAGACGTGGCAAATCCTTTTTCCGGTTGTGATTTTGAAGGGGGTTCCAAGTCTGTGGCCTGTAATTGTGGATCGCTTATATTGTCTGCGTTTGGATGTTTCTGAATTTTGGGTGTTTCTAATTCGAGAAAGCCATTAAAGTCTTCCCCAGAGCTAATTTCTGGTTCTGACTCTGACACGTATTCTTCTGGCGAACTACTCAAATTTTTTTCAATAGACTTAGCTTCCTCCTTTAGTTTGCAATCATCAATTGGGTTTTCCAAGAATAACTTCGTTTCTTGTGGTTCTGTAGAGGCCGTGTCTCGCGCTTCATCATAGTTACGCATTATCCTAGAAGCCATATTTTGTGACTCCTCCATGACATTAATTACATTTGTGCAAGCGTTTTGGAATTCCTCTAGAGCAGGTATACGAAGCAGTGTGCGTTGGGATATTGCCGCCTTCAAGTCAGTCAATATCCTAGTAACATTGTTCTTTGCCTCATCCGAAATTCCAAATAGTTCTTTGCAGGCTGTTTGAAATCTTACACCTTCATCATTAAATATTGTCGCTTTGTCTACCCTGGGCGCATTAACAGACTTCTGGTTCTCTAAGTACATTGCTTGAAGATCAGTCATAACTTGCATTGCTCTTTCTTTAGTCTGATCCGATACTTTAATAATTTCTTGACAGGCTGAAAGAGTATTTTGAAAATCTGAAGGTTCGATTTTAGGCGAATCGAATGTAAATGGTATCGGTGCTTCAGAAATACGATTTGCATTGGATTCTTTAGAAACTTGTGATTTAGTCGGTGGTTTAAATTTCCTTATATCATTTGATTCATATAAATCCGGAATAGCTTTTAAGGATTCCGTATCGAGATTATTTATTGACATATCAATATTTGCTGTGCTGAAGCTTCTAGACGACTTGTATTCTGTCGTTTTTGAAATTGGAATAGTTTTATGGTCTGGGCATGATTCAAATATTTTAGAAAGACTTTTTTGACTGTTAATCGGTTCATCGCATTTGTTGTAAAGAGACGTATTAATTCTTGAAAGACCTTTTCGTAAAGGTTTTGCTTCATTGTTTTTTTCAATATTCTTCTGAGCCGCTGTGGTCTGAGCCATGAATGCGGAAGCCCTCTTCATTGATTCTTCTGAAACTGGTATAAACTTTTTAGCTGAAAAATTTCTGCAATTTTCACGAGGGGTAACTACTCTTGAAAGACCTTTTCGCGAGGGTTTCGATTCACAATTTTCTTCTGCCCTTGAGGTCTGAGCCATTAATGAGCAAGCTCTGCTCATTGTTTCTTTAGAAACTGGTATTATCTTTTTAGATGCTGTCCAAAATGAACAGTTTTCTTCCATTCCTTGATTCAGAACTCTTGAGAGACCCTTTCTTGAGGGTATTTCACAGCTATCTTCCCCTGTGGACTGAGCCATTAATGAGGAAGCCTTCTTCATCGTTTCTTCAGAAACTGGTATTATCTTTTTAGATGCTGTCTTAAATGAAATAGTTTCTTCTTTCGATTGATCCATAACTCTTGAGAGACCTTTTCGTAAGGGTTTTGTTTCATTACTTTCGTCCGCTGTGGCCTGGGCCATTAATGATGAAGCCCTGTTCATTGTTTCTTCCGAAACTGGTATTATCTTTTTAGATGCCGTCCAAAATGAAACAGTTTCATTGTTCGTTTGATCCATATCAAATGGTTTATCTTTCTGTTCGCCTGGCAAATCCATGGGTGTCTGCCATTCACTTAATGGAATGTCAAGTAGCATGTCCGAAACATTCTTGTCATGTTTCTCAGCTGACTCATCGCTGGGATCTGTGGTATAGTCTGCCAAAATGGAGTCACCATCAGACCAATCGTCGCAGACCTTTGATTCTGCAAAATAACATAAAAAAATGAGAGACTGCAATATTTGACTGTTTGATTGTGTTGAATACTTACCAGAAGAAGAAGTCGTGCCAAAAGTATCTGTAATCAAAAGAAGTGATTTAAATATATAGGCAAATTAGAAATGTTATTGATTACCTTTTAAATTTGTAAAATCACAACTATCAGTTATGGTTTGGTGTTTATTCTCGGTCTTACGGATTGGTGTTGATAAAGATTCACTTAGATTGAGTAAATTTTGCCGCATCTTTTGGGAACTATGTGCGTCTAATTGGTTCATTTTAGGTAACAAGCTTTCATTAGCCTCTACCTCCTGCACAGATAATCCAGATGAACAGCTCATTTGATCATCTTGATCGTCATTGTGGGTTATGGGATTCGTAGTAGCATGCAGTGATCGTTCTTTGCTGTACGTTTTTAAAATTTGATTGCCGAACTTAGATTTGGAGACATTTGGCAGATCTAATTCATCATCATCCTCAGACGACACGCAGAAATCCTGACGTATCATTTTCACAATTGGGTTTTGCTCTGATGAGGACGCTGTCCACGGCTTTGAACCTACCATGCTATCGAAAGCAACAAATCTACTAGTCGCGCAGGCATGGGGACCTGCTGCAGACTGTTGCTTGGTTTTTGTTACTTGACGAATCCGCATGCAATCAAGTAAGTCGGCGTTGTTAATATCGTCATTTGAGTGCATCCTTTTTCCGAGTTATGGCTCTGTTTCTGGATATGCAAACATTCAAGTGTATATTTATGTTGGCGGAATTTATATTGTCTCAATACTTACGCACATAGGTAAAAAATTGCGTGTGTATGTTGCAATTGCACTTCTTTTATTATTTATTTGTTTATTTAGATTCAACAGTATAATGACAAGCAGTGTGGACAGCGTTAGTA
Source organism: Drosophila paulistorum (assembly GCA_018152135.1). NCBI lineage: Eukaryota > Metazoa > Arthropoda > Insecta > Diptera > Drosophilidae > Drosophila > Drosophila paulistorum. Next base: position 51,409,395 of record JAECXG010000822.1, on the reverse strand, counting down.
GTTATCAGTGCTGTGCAATTTTAAGATTTTTGACAAATAAGTCGAATAATCGAAGAAAAATTCGTTCCAATCGATAAATTGCGGCGAAGTAAACTTTTTATCTACACGTTTACTCGGTTTTATCTACACGTTTACTACATGTTTACATAAAATTAATCTCGAACGCAGTTTTTTAATAAATAAATAAAAAATTCCGTTTGGTAGATTGTTTTTTCTGCACAGTAAACAAGCATTTCATCTGGCTTACAGATCGTGTACAAGAGTTCGACCCCCTGGTGGAGAGCAAAGCAAACACAAAAGTGAAAGCCCCCAGAAAAAAGAGCGAGCGAGAAAGAGGTATTGAGAGAGAAAGAGAGAGAGAGAAATAGAAACTGTGAAAGAGTCTGGGCCAGAGAAAAAACGATTTTTTCAGAGCAGAGAACAAGCAGAACGCAGGGGGAACGTGGACGTGAACCATAATTCTTGAAACTCCAACCAGAATCTGGTAAGTTAAATTTACAACAAAAAAAAAAGTAGCAGTTTTGTATTTTTATTTTGAAATTCATTTCAAATGAAATGAACTCAAAGCAGCAGCAGCAGCGACGGCGCTAGTGTCACCAATACTTATACCAATACACCACCGCCCTGCCGAAGACCGTCGTCAAGATTCTCAGCCAGCTCCACGCACCGGCACCACCTTACAGCACCTACTATAGCTCGTTATTAGCTGCCACCACGCTCCACAAACAGCCACCAGCCATCATGTTCGTCAATTCAATGACGTTCCGTGGCAATCCGGCTAACTACCATCAGCAGCAACCGCTCAACACTTTGGCGGCGGCGGCCCATGCCCATCATCAGCAACAATTGCACCATCATGCCGCCGCTGGACATTTAGGACATGTGGGTGGCGGACATGCCGCAAGTAACCACTTGGCCGCCGCTGCAGTGCTCGGACGTCATGGACACGGTTCTCTGACATCCAATTCATCCCATTCAGCTGGCGGGGGTGGAGCATTGGCTAGCGGAAGCAGTGGTGGGGGCAGTAGCAGCAGCTCCCCGGATAGCGGCAAGATTTATATAAAGAATTTAGAGCGCTCGATTGACAACAAGGCGGTGTATGATACCTTCTCCGTTTTTGGCAACATACTCAATTGCAATGTGGCCAAGGACGAAGATGGTAACTCACGCGGCTATGGATTTGTGCACTTTGATTCGGAAGAAGCGGCTCGGGCAGCCATTGAGAAGGTCAATGGGATGCTGTGCAATAACCAGAAGGTTCACGTGGTCAAGTTCATACCGCGGCGGGACCGGGAACAGGAGAAGGCCACTCATTTCAAGAACCTGTATGTGAAGAATTTAAGCGAAGAGTTTACCGAGCAGCACTTGCGTGAGATGTTTGAGCCCTATGGGCGCATCACCAGTCACAAGGTAAGTGGACCTTGCAAGGGGGAGTAGTAATAAGTGAGGTGGGGTGGTATATTATATATACATATATATGCTACGTGGGAGCGGGTAAGGGTAAAGTATGAATTCGAAAAAAGAAAAACCATGTGGCACAGTTTACTCTTTCTGTGTGCTCTTAAATACTCTTTATGTATTTTTTCAACTTTTTGTGGCGCATGCCCAATGAACAGGGGTAGTAGGAGTAGGTTGGGAAGAGCTGGGAACTATAACAATGATGATATTTGTTTACAATCGATTCAAAACACACATGAAATAGTTTTATATATAACGGTTATAGAATGAAGCGGATTAGGATTGCTATCTATAACAGTTTCTATTGTATAACGGTTAAATCTAAGCCAACTAATTTCTCTCTCCCGCACGCTTTCTCTTCGTGTGTGTCTTTCTCTCTCTTTGAATACTTCTTTAGCTAATGCTGGATGAAGAGGGACGCTCGCGTAAATTTGGTTTTGTGGCTTTCGAGAGTCCTCAATCGGCGCTGGCCGCGGTCATTGGATTGCATGGCAAACAGCTGGGCGACAACAAGTTCTTATACGTAGCTCGAGCACTGAGCAAGGCCGAACGGCAGCAGGAGATCAATCGTAAGCTGGAAGAGCGCAAGCGCCAAAAGGCCGGCCAAATATTCTACTATTAGAGTCATACGCAGCAGAGCCGGTAGGCAAAAATGATGGCAGCAGCAGCGATTAAAAAAAAAAAAGGAGTTTATTTCAAAGAACCCCACATGCATACATACACAATATTTACACACCTATATACCTATTCTAGATATTTAAAACAAACAAAAAAATTATGTATTGTGCAACTATCAGAAAAGATGACATTTAGACATAGGCAAAAGAAAACAAAACAAAAAAACAGTTGAAGTTTATATAGAAACACTAACAAACACACACATACAAAAACACATATACACATAAATACTGAATTCTAGACAGTAGTACACAAAAGTCTCTCTCTCTTTACATTCATTAGCGGATTTTCTTTTCGGATTAGATGTTTGTCTTTACTGTTAAATTGTAGAGAGAGGAGATGCTGCAGCTCTTTTAGCTTAAAGACTTTTCCTCCAAAATACAAAATAAAAATCAGTAGAAAGTGAGATTTGACATGCATATGGCAAAAACACACACACATATATATAAATATATTCAAGTCTATTAAAAAAATTAAAGCACTCACTTTACGTATTAAAAAAAAAAAAAAAAAATCAAGCAAAAACAAAATGTAAAACCCTACCAAAACCCTCACGCTGTAGTTAAAAAGCGTTTAAAATACTCACATACACACCTCTCACACACACACACACATACCCACAAAGCTCTTAATCTAAAATCCTTTTCCACAAATTAAATGAAAAACAAAACAAAAAACAATTAATTCAAAAATCGTAAACGCACGTGGGAAACTCTTGTGCTTCATAGGCAGGAGCATGATGGATTAATCATTTTTTTAAAAACAAAGTAATTGCAAAAAGATTTGTAATTAAACTGTAAATTGTTTCAAGTAGCAGCAGAAAACAGAAGCAAAGAAAAAACTAAAAACAAAAACCCAACATACCTAATCATATAACGAAAATGTACACAATGCAATGTTTAAACATTTTTTAGAATATTATTACAACACACACACACAGACGAAACATGACACAGTAACAAAGCAGGCTCACAAAAACAAAAGATAACTAACAAAAATGTCATCTCCTATCTACCAGTTGGCCAGAGTAGTCAGTTAATGGATGTTGCTATGCAATATGCAGACCAAAACTGGCAAGAGAGAAAATGTAATAGGCCAGGACGAAGGATTAGCTGCTCTGGCCTGCTGCACTGTGTGTTGAATCACTTTCGTAGGTCTACATAATTACCGAAAAGAAAAAAAACAAAACAAATACATTGAATAATTAATCACAAGAAAAAATTAATTTAAGATTATTGAGCTTAATTTTTTGAACATGTTTCCAAGCAAAAAAGAAAAGAAAAAGAAAACAAAAATAAAATAATACAAAACAAGAAACATAGAAATTCAAATGTATAGAGAAAAAACAAATAGTAACAGAAAAAACCAGAAAGAGAAATGCAAAAATTTAAAAAGGAATTAATTAAAAGTGCATAGTTGTAAACAAAAAACAAAAATCGAAACAAAACAAAATAAGGCAACAATACAAAAAACAAAACAATTAATTCATACTTTATTTACTAAACCTAATTTGTTTCGTTTTAAGAGTTCCCCTCGTTAGCAATCTCGAAAGTTTCGACTCTTGATCAACTGTGGACTGTCTGTCAGTAGTGTTGGGATATATTTACGAATGTACAAAACAGAATGTTTCTTTTTTAGTTTTGCCACCTAATTTCTTATCATTAAATACATATTATAAATTGTAATTGAAGCTTACATTTTGGTAATTGCTTTTGCAGAATTTACCTACAAACAAAACAAAAAAATATACAAAAAACAAAAAGAGAATATAAAAACAAAACAGAAACGGAAGGCTTCGACGATAGAGAAATCCCGATAAAAAAAAAAAACACAAAACAAAAAGAAACAAAACAAAAGAAAACCTTTTATAGTACTAAATTTTTAGCAACTACGAGGAGTTAATTAAAACAAACAAAAACATAAAAATATATAACGTCAAAAAACAGAATGTTTTTTTTTTTTGTCGCAGTAAAAATCCTTTTTTTAACCCCCACACATTTAAAGGCACATACATATATGCAGATGTAATTCCATTAAAGAACGAAGATGATCCTAATTATAACATATTAAAAAAAAATACCTACTTATTAACAAAAAAAAAAATTACATAAATAAAAACAAATACCAAGCGATGATGGAAATGCAATAAGCAAAAATCTGAAAGAAACTTGAATAAAATGCTTTTGCAAAAAGTGTTTAAAATTGTATTTTGTTTGAAATAGATCTATGATTTTCCTTATTTTCATTTCTGTGGCTAAAAAAGCAAGTGCTCGTTTGGATGTTTTGCAGAAACAGTTTAACTTTATCAAGGGTTAGTAAATCAGTTAGAGGCCACTTTTATCATTAAAATATGCAGAATATTGGAAGAAAATTATAAATATTCAACCTTTCTATATAGCCGCTTGGCGTTAATTAGTTTTATAGTGGTTAAAATGATGAGAGATTAATATTATTTGTGGACTTCTTTCATAACGTTGAGGACCTTAATCCTTAATTGTTAGAAAAAGTTGTAAGAGATTACCCAAAAGTAAGATCAAGCAAATTTGTCTTTTTATAAAGCTAACACAACTTTTTTTTTCCTATTCACTGTTCTGTAAAAACTACAAATATTCTAAATGTTTAAAAAGATGATATTAAAAAATGTTCCGAAGCTTAATACTTGAAGAATGATCTAGAACGATTACTTGAAAAGTTATGACCGATTGGTTAGACCATTTCTTGAGATTATTGCTCACCGACTTTCAAAACTTTTTTAAATTATGTTGGAATTCCTTTCTGTAGGTAATTACTTTTATCTACTACTGAAACTAAGCAAGGTCAATTTATCAGAGGTTTTGAATATTTTTTTATATAAAGATATAATGAAATGTTTGGTTTCTAATTAAAACTTTTAATACACAAGAAAGAAATTAAGTTTTCAGTTTGCTAAAATTTTTGGAATTAATACTTATTTTCAGACGACAAAAAAAGTAAGGTAAAAAGATTTCTGCATCTTTAATTAAAAGTCCCAGATCTTATAGTTAATTCCTAATAAAGGGAAACAAAAAGTTGTAATTTTCAAACTTTTGCAAAAAAAAGTTCGCTCAGATGGTAGACAATATATACAAAGACACATATTTTAGGGAACCTTGGCCCCTCAAAAATTCAGAATTAGGAAAAGCGAGTATACACATTTCGAAAGACATTCGTTTTTTTGAAGTACTGAAACCCTTTAGCAAGTTGAAAAATATTGACACTTGAGTCAAACATTCCCACACGATGTCTTTCCGAGAAGACGAAAAAAGAAAAACACGGATAATAAACATAAATAAAGTCTTAATGGAATGTGTATACAAAGGAAAAAGGAAAATGAAATATTTGTTATAGTACAATCAATAAGTAGAATTAAAGAAAAAGGAAAAAGGCAAATAACACATAAATAATTTTGGGTCTACTTGGTAACAAACATTTGAGTTCTTAGCGGAATCTGACTGTTATGGTACGTGCTGAACCCTTTTTATTAGGCGTCTACCTAAGCCCAAAACACTTTGCATCCCTAGTAGTAGGTGTTGGAGTAAGATTAGTCGAGCGTGCGGTACAGGGACAGAAGCCGCCAACAGCCATAGGCTTAGATTATTTCGGACTTAAATTCATTGTCTCCATCAGTAGAGAGTCTTGGCTCTCTGACTCGCCAATTATCTCTCTTCCAAGTGACTCCGAAAACCTATTGGCCAAGACCGGTTGTGGTTACGTCTTGACGTGGTCGTGCTCGGAGTAGACGAACGTCGTGGGGGTTGCCTCAGTCTTGGCCAGATTGCTAACGAAGACGGTCGACGCGATCATTCGGTATACATATAGACGACCCCTTCAAGATCTTAGTGCTCGGGTGTGTGTGTGTCTGTGAAACAGAGAATCAGAGAATTGTGTGAATTTCAAATACAACTACACGAGTATGTGGTCTGGAATTATTATTACAAGCTATTTTTGTATTATATTAGCCCCCCTATATTCTTGTTCTAATTGGGATTCGTGCAAACGCATTGGCAACGCCAGCCCATGCTGTTAGGGGGGAAATGTTTTTTGGATAAGTTGCGGTATTCTTTATGTTGTTGTTGTTTTTCGTGGTCTTGCTGTTTTTTGATTGTTGTTGCCCTTGGGAGCTCTCCAACTGAGCGTCCGTTGTGCGGCGGTAGGGGGGTTGGGGCTCAAGCTGGAAAGTCCTCTCTTGTGCATAGCCTATCTCATTCTCTCTCTCCTTAAAGCAAATAACACGTAAAACCAGTGTTGCAAAAAAAAAAAAAAAAAACAGAAACTTGACAAAGGAAAAGAAATAACGATTTTGGCTATTTTGATTACAAGCCAACGGATCTACACATAAGTTTATACAATTAAAAAATCAAAAACCAATTTACAATTTATCATTATTTATATGCACAACAAATTGGATTACCTTAAACAAAAAGCCCAAAAACCTTAAGCTCTGGACCAACTGTGAAGGGTAAGCAACAAATAAGAAATAAAATTCAAATCAAATGTTTTCAATATGGCGTCTCGCCGTACAAAAATTGCAAACCTCTCCGATGACTTCATAAATTCATCATTCAAACCGGTTCGCTGCGGGTTCGACTACGAATCAGTCAGAGCCAAGTAAATGGAGACGGATTTTGCTTTGTTAATTTTAAAATAAATTAAATGCGTTTTTCTCTTTTTCCTGCCTGCTGCATGTAAAAACTGTCACAGACATCTCCTTAATACAATGAACCTGTTCTTCAAGGTTAGCTTTAAAGCTGTAAAAATTGGCCAAGTTCACAAAAAAGTATATATAAAGTTATATCATCATTTTCACACAAATATGGTTACTACAAAGATCTCCTGTCTTTTGTCGCTTGGACCACATATGTATGTATTAGCTTGCACAACGTGTAACAGTGGTGATGGATGATGGTGAGGAAGGAAACAACTGGTAATAGTTGGTAGCCACGTCACGAACATCCCGTCTTAGGCGTGGATTTTTCCTATTTCTATTTCATTTTTTACTACCTCATATCCGGCTGCCACCGTGTGTCAACGAAAAATAATGCAATTCGGAAAATCAAGACAAGACAAAAATTTCTAAAATAAGTTTACCTTTTCTTTGGTCAATTCTTAACTAGCTGTCTAGAGTCTTCAGCTATATATTGACAAACTACTCATATTTTCTATTCTCACTGATAAGATTAATTCCTTAGTCGAAATCCTTCGAAAACTAAGTTCATTTTCTTTTTCATTGATGGTAGTAAGCCGCTATAAGTTTTAGCACTTCTATACGAACAAGAAAACGTTTAAGAGTCCAAGTCCAACACGATGAGGGTCAAAAATTATGCGTGTTGGCGTCTAAAGAAGAAATTATGTCGAAAGACAGGGGAAAAAACAAATTTTGATTGATGGACAGGTCTGGTGGCCTCATCATCATCATCATGGGAAATGGAAAATAAAGAAAAACCTACTACATGTACGTGCGTATGTGTGTGTGTGTGTGCTTCTGGTCCATTGTGATGATCCATTGCCTATTAATTGGTTAATTTGCGGTTGTTAACTATCAAAATATTTTCTGGAAATTTAATGGTCTAATGTGTGTGGATGGCAACACCTTTTTCGTTGAATAATTGCAGGTAAAACAAATGTATGTAATTTTTGGCCTTTGAGTATGTATTGTGTAGCATTGTGTGTAGGCGAGCCGGATGATGGCAACGTTCTCTCTGAATGCTTGGTTAAATCATAAACGCCAACACAAGTCAAAAAATTATGGCAACAAACTTCTTAAGTGATTTAAGCTAGCTTGAAGACCAGTTTTTTCTACAGAAAATCTTTTATGCCTCTTAAATATAATATAGTTGTTAATAACATGTTGAAAAACTGTTTCAAATAACCTTGAAAGGCAACTAAAAAATAATAAGTAAATACCTACGACTACCTTGTGTAGTCTCTAATTTTTCTTCACAATGACTATACATTTTTTTCTAAATATATAACAAAATATTTCATTTTGAAGATTTTTTCTCTCTCGTTCGCAGCTTTTTAAAGAAAGGTGTGCAAAGAGTTCATTCAACTCAGACATTTTCCGCATTATTGTTTTTTTCGCCAACTGCTTTACCGTTATTAACTAACAGACTCGAAGACCCTCCATTTAAAATCAAAAGACTTAGGTGACAAACTTGTCGCCTGGTTCTCTGCATTAGTCACTAAGCCGCTTTTGCTAACTTTAATTGTGAAATGCAAATACTTTCTGCAGCTGTACGTTTTTTTATGTGGGTTTTGGCAAAAAGGCGTGCCCCTTGATCGTATGAGTCACGAAGTTCATTTGGTCGTTCCAAACGAAAAGCAGTTCAGCTAGTTCTATGCATTAAAGCGAGAGCAAATATAATGAAAACGGTTTTAATAGATTTTTATCAACAAACGAACTGCATTGGTCTAAGCTTTATTTTGGGATTGGTTTTTAGAGTGTCACTTTTGACTTAGTTTGGAGGTTACAGGAATGAAGGGGTCACACGTGAAAGGGGAATGAGACTTTTATTTTTATGACATAACTAACCAAATTTTGTCAAATAGGTAATATTGCAAACGGCTTTAATGTTTTGTATACGTTATAAATTTGTCGAAAGTTGTCGTGTCTCGCAGAAATTTATCATCAGATTTTCTGTACTTCTTCTTACTTCAATAATAGCTCTTTTAAAACGGAACTAGCAAACTAGTTTCAGATTGCCGCCGGACAAACAACTAACAAAAACAACAATAGGCGACAGCCAAAGCAAAGGCAAAAACAAAAGCCAGGTAGATATCTTTTAACTGAAATATTGAGCCGGGAGATAAAAATCCAACACACTCATGTCTACGAACTGAGTTCAAGTCACGTTCAATATGATTTTTTTCTTTATCGTGTAGTTGGCTTAGGACTCTGGTGTAGGTGGCCTCTAAGAGCACTGACCAATCCAAATTGGACATCTTGGCAAATCAACAAAACAAAAAAAAACAGCAAACTTATGTAATAGAAGGGGTCGAAAACAAACTGAAAATTCACACAACAAATTTGGGCAGTGGTCGCGTTTGTTTTGGACACACACTGCAAAGTTGGGTCCAAGATGTGGCAACACGCATACAAACACACATATCTTTCATTATCTTCTTGCCCCACGCTCCACTTTTGATGGTTTTGCAACCAAACTGAAAGGAGACAACATTAACTCAAATCTTTTCAATTTGGCGCTATGGCAAATGATTGGCCAGCCATGCGCTTCTCTAATAAATCTCTCAGCCTCACATTGGCACATGGTCTATTATTAACAAAAATGTTAAGGTTAATGTGCGGTCAAATCATTGAAAAAAAAAATATATAAAGCTTGAGAAAGTTCGGTGTTGGCGTTTAACAGTCGCACTATCAGGTCATAGTGTGTGACAGCTAAAACAAAAACATTTTCAACTCATTTTTAGCAGAGACACTATTTAAATCAGTGACCTTTATATACCCTTTTAAAATATTTATTAAGTATTTGCCTTCTTATTATAAGTATACAAGGAAATTGAACTAATCCATCATACATATTTCCCAGAGTTAATATGTAAAGACCAACTATTCTCTCTCTTGTAATATCTTCTTTATCAAATATATTTCCTGAGATAACAATTGAAATATGATTCTTTATACATATATTGATGGTAAAAATTATTCACTGTATATTTATTTATTTATGTGTTAATTTAAATTTTACCAAACTAAGCTCGTTTTAATCTTGAACATCAAAAGAATATCTCTTGCAGTTAATTGTTCCAAAATACGAGCATTTAAAATTCTAATTTGTTAAAGCGATGCTTGCCTGCATACAAAGCAGGTGAAAGTTGGTGGCGGTTGATTCATTCTTCAATTGGCATTAATTTGATCCATGAAGTCGAAGACAGAAGCGCAGTTCAGGCCGAATTAAAGACAAAAGCACCTTCGGGGCGAATCGTTAGTAAAAGTAAAAGCTAAGACAAAAGCATAAAACTAAAGATGCGGCCTGTTGACCTCAAAAGGCCTGAAAAAACGCATACACAATTTTAAATGTGGAACTGACTGCGGCTTTTATAGGCAATCTGGCTTGATTATGGGTAGCCCTCAATGGAAAGAAGCATTGTGCAAGTTTATTCTAAGGAACATGGCAAGATGCAGTCTATTGTCATATCGTCAACTTTATGGGACTCAACGCAATCAGCCAAAAAAACTTACTTTCTATGGCAGCGAAATTAGCCTTACGCATAGTTATGCTGATTGATCATATTACCAAGACCCAGACCGACCAGATTTCTCGTTTTCGTGGCAAGAGGCGAAGTTGGGGGGTTCGGGGGAAACCACAACCGAAAGTTGAGAGTCGTTAGAATCTCTATCCATTTTCATCATCTCTCTTCCACACTCTTTCTATTTCCAACTGCCATTTGCTCGTTTCAAATGGGTCAAGACCTGACTGACTTGGCCGTTTGCTTGTGGTTAAGTCGTAGTTGGTCGTCTTTTTGTTGCTTAGTCTATGTTTGCGTGTGTATCTAACACAGTTGGGAGTTGTATTCCCTTTGGCCATTTGCATTGATCTGAATATTAGTAGATCTTGACATAGATTCTAGTCGTGCAATGTGATAGTAGCGAATTGGGAGCACATTTTTAAGTTGTTATTTCTGGACTTATTTTTGTTCCATTTCTCCATAAAGTCCAAACTGGCTGGAAACAAATTCGCGAAGTGCGTGTTTTTGTTTGTTTGAATATAGATTTTTTAAAATTCATTTCATCTTTTATGGTGCTGGTGATTCTAAACGAGACACAAAAAACACATAAAGCATGATAATTGAACTTTAAATTGATCATTTCCAGTTCAAGTTGAAAGAAAATATATTAATGTATTACAAATTCTAATTTCAATTTCTAAACTTCTCAACTTTCTAAGACTTTAAATAAAAAATGCTAAAAAACCATGCTGTTATAATTTTATTAGCGACTCATATAAATTAAATTTCAAATGCTTTGATCAAGTTTGTGCCCAAAGTCTTTAGTTCTCTTAATATTCTCGCATGAAATAGTGTATATAATTCAGACTTTTCTGATTTCTTTACACATCCATGTAAAAATTAAAGGTAACTTTTCTAAGTTGGGGTAACAGGCAATCAATTTCATGCTTAGTCTAACTTTTTTTTGTTTCTATCGAATTTTGGCGAGACAGAAAGTTGTTAAAATTAAGCATGTAAATTATGTTTACTATTTTACAAAACATTAACGATGTTGAGGGAGTGAGGGAAAAATCAACAAGGCTATTTTATTGTTGGAAAATAAAAGACAAACGAAACTGCAATTGTTTAAACAAATTTGTTTGAGTGTCGTGCATGCAAACCTAATTCATTTATTCAGTTGCACGGCCCATTTGTTCGTTTGTTGCTATTTAAACTATTTATGTGGGTATGCATGTGTGTGTGTGAGTGTGCCAGTATTCACGTCAACTCAGAAAAATGTGTGTCAAACGACATTCGACACTTGGCCGAACCACCAACAACAACAATTCGTTACAATTGAACGCACACGATCTCAGGAAACTGAACTCAATTATATAGTATCGACTGACTATACGACTTTTATGCAATTTTCCCTTATCGTAGTTGATTGATGGCCCATAATTCAGGGTCATTTTTGTTTTTGCGAAGTTTTTACTTTAAACTGGGTAACCAGAGCAAATGCCAATTAGGGTTATTACTTATAATTACAGATACATATGCATACAGACTAAAACCAGGGTTAATAGAGAATATTTGCGGCCATGGCGCATCGGGAAATCATTAGTTTACAGTAGAACCTCGATTCTTTGTGAAAGAGCTGAAAGACGAACACCAAGACGAATAGCACAACAACATTGAAACAATTCGACAAATGAAATTAAAAAGTTAAAAAACACGGCTTAATTTTTGAAAACCTTTTCAAAGTGTGTTGCAGATTACTGCTTTAACCTTCCTATTCGGTGACTCGAATCCTGTAATTTGAGGTTCTACTGTGTATACAATTTTTACCTGTGACTGCATGCAAAAACTGAGTTTTAGGTTGCGTCACCTTTATCTGTTAAGCTATTTAGCGTTTCATGAGCTGATGCTATACCTACTACTCAGTAGTAGAATATTTCTATACCCTGCAACATTAGTAAATGTATTTACCTTGATAATTTACCTTACCATTACATGTACACAAATAAATCTGTGTTTATATATTCTTGATCAGCATCAATAATCGAATGGAATTGATATTGTTTGTTTGTCCGTCAGTTAGGGCTACGTAATTTTTTGTTTCGCAAAATTTAGTTCACTTGGCATAATGATTAGTTATTTGCAGAGTATTTCAGTGTCGGTCTCACAACTTTACTTCATTTTCACTGCGACTACAGAACTTGCGACTTGCATTTAGTATTGAGTAAAGCTTTTGCGAAACAACAAATGGGAAAAATACATAGACTTGCGTCATGTTCATGTCTGTTTTGATCTCACATCTGGAATTATTGACAAATTACTAACAGTTTATAAATAAGAAAATTGTTCAGTTATCGTTTGACCTATTTTCTCAATCTTGACACAATATCATTAATAACATAAAACTCCTACTCAACAAAGAAGGAGGAAGTAAGAAGAAATATAAAGTGTTTGGATTAGAGAGTAAGACCCTGGGTTCAATTTCACTCACCACAATGGGTGAGTACGGCCTTTTTCGTTTATATTGTGACATCATAATGAATTATTGTAAGTCAAATCTATACAAATTAGACAGCGGCCAACCCAAAACGCGTTGTACATGAACGTAACAAGGATTCGAATTCCGACTTCTGGAAATAAGTTCTCACCTCGTTATCTTTCATTTATTGTACTCTGAAGTCTGCTTTTTATATAGGAATTGCTTCTTTCTGTAACCCTTTCGTCACGCCCATGTTGTTCATATTGTTGGTATTGTAGCTGCTATTCATTTTGTCTGTTTTCGTTGTCTTCTTTTCGAATAGATCAACATCTACTTGGAGGGCATGACTTGCTCTCAATATGGATATGATATGGACTGAAATGTTCTCACAGTTATCAGGAAGTGTTTATCATCTTGCCGGCTACTGTATTTCTTTGAATATTTATTATTTAATGGTGATTGAACCAACGTTTACTCTTTTTTTCCATTTGCCTTTTCCATTTCTGTTGTTGTAAGCCATTTGCAAATGAGAGTGTTATGTATGATTATGTCTTTGGCAAGAGCCATATATAAAGATGTTTTACATCGCATGTAATACATACTTGTACATATAGCAAATATAAAATCGAAAACTCTTATTCCTGTGCTTTACAAGAAACTGACAAATTTAACAACAGGACATGCATATGTGCACACAACTAACCTATGTAGGTGCAAAAGCAGGACCAGAGAAGAGTACGAGCTGCATTTTTGGGACCTCCTCAAGGTAACCAGAGAAAATAAACAAATTCGTGTTTTGAAAGGGGGTGCATTTTTATTGCTTTGTTAAAAATGAATAGTAAAATAACCCTACAAATACCTTGACACCAAATCATTGCAAATGCCTCGAAAGCAGTTAAAGCCGCAGTTTCCTACTCTTCTTAATCCGTCCCTGACTTGTTGTACCCAGATAAATAAATTTTAGCTTAATCGTGTATTGGTCACGGAACCGGTTATTTCTATCGTCAATTTTATATAATATTTGCTTTTCCATCTTTCTCTTTACGATTTTGTTTTTCTATTTGCAGTGCCTTCTCTCATCAGCATGAAGTCTGGCACACAAATTCGCATACTCTGCTCGGCGCTGCTGGTTGTAAGTAATTTTTCACATATTTCTGATCATGTTAAATTAAAATTGAAATTGGAATTTAAGGCATTAATGGAATTTTATAACTCTTATTTTTTTTAATTAACCTTTACAAGTTGGCACTTTGCCGTCTTATAATAAATTTAAAGTTTTGCTGAAGTGAGTTTTTTATGCATTTCTTAGCCCACAATCACATTTACAGACAAGTTAAGTTAATGCGAATGAAACCCAATTTTGTTTTGCACTTTTTTTCAGACACTCGCAACTCTTAATGCACAAGGGGCTCAAATTCCAACACCAAGTAAGTATATTTAAGGTGGAGAGAGCCTCACCTACTACTACTTTAGAGTAAATAATAAGGACCATTTTAAAACCAACTGCATTAAATTTAATTCGAAAGGCTGTCATGAGTGCATATTGCGGAAATTTGTTGCATTGTTTAGTTTTGAGCTTGCTTAAATAATTAAATACCATTAAATGGTATAAGTTAGGTATTTAATTTTTTTATTTCATGAGACACTTCCTTTGCAATTCGAACTTCTCTAATTAAATGTCACACGATTAGATCTATATTTTTCCTAAGAAAGTCATCGATCTTGAAAGCCATGTTGTCTATATCTATATAGTAACTAAAATGACATCTCACAGATATCGCGAAGCACGGGCAATTGCTGCCAGTAGTTGGGACCTTTTTCCTGCAGATATTTCAAATATTTAAGAAACTCTGCATATGTGAAATATTGACAATTCGATTCATGGTGATAGCTGCATTCCCTATCGTAGATCCATATGCGTTGCTCTGGCAGATCATAATCGGGCAAAGAATGATGCATGTTAAAGCCACAGAGCTCTGTGGAAATGTAACTAAAATGACAAAACTTTAATGGGCAAGAAGATAAAACAAAAACAATGCAAAATGCTTACACAAAAGCTTTGTTAATCATCTCTTGAACTTCTGCATTTTGTTTGATGCATTGCAAAACTTTTGTCTGCTGATCATTCTGTAGAAACCGTAGAAATAATGGAGGAATTAGGCCAAAACGAACACTATGCATCAGTTTGACCATATAAGGCTGCCTTTCGGGCCACGAGTGCGCGAGCCATCGTAAAGCCGACATAAAAATCTAAGAAGTAAAAGTAGAATCAGTTCCATGTTGAAATCAGTTAGAACGGTGAATCGTACCTCAATCTCACTGTTGACTCCGACATTATGCGTGGCCAGCAGTTGACAAACAACATGACAATCTAGATCTAGGAATTCCCGAGATGCGACTAAAGTTAGAAAAAATTTGCAAATTCGTGACAGCATCACGGCCAAAAATTCGGGTATATCAAAACGAGCAGCTTCTTGACATAGGGCGAAGGCCACATTCTCTGTTATTTCCGGTGCACTCAATGTGCTCCACCAATATTCGCTCAACTCGTCTACAAGTAGAAATGTCGCCGCGCTGATTGTTTCCACAATGCTTCGACAAAGGGAGTATTTCTTTGTAGACTTTTCGTTCTTAATGCCAAGCATCCAATTGTAAATCGTATAAAATGCTACCGGTGTTATTTGTTCCATGGGCAAATGAGAGACCAATTTGTCTAGATTTGCTTTATGCAAAAAGTATTTCGAATGGGCCTGAAGTACTGCCAAATGGCAACGAAACTTGTATTTGCCCACAAACACATGGTAGCAGCATTTATCAGAATCATGCAAAAGCTTCAATAGTCTTGGTTCTATATCAAGTTTCATCGGATTCTTGGCCACGAGTGTTTTCTTATCCTCGGAGATATCCTTTAATACACTGAAATCTTCATCTAGTGGAAGCAAGTGCAAATTTCCTTTAGAATTCGAAATCAGACTAAAAATAGATTAGTTTAGGAGTTGGATTCGATAGACTTGAATGAATATATTCACCAATGTACGTCAATATCAAAACTTTCCATGGAACCCTTAGTGATAGATACCTGAAGAGAACGAACGCTGATTAGTAGTGGAAAAGAAATGAGTGGAGTGAAATGAGAAAATACCTCGCTAGACTTCTCGGAACTACCAAGATTTGTTAAACCATTGTGCTCGTCTTTGTTTTCTCTAGGTGGCAGTACTGTTGAATCAGATAACTCTGATCCATCCTCATTGCAGATGCTAGTTAAGGCCGCAGCTATATTTTCAGCAAGAGAATCTATTCCCAATTTAGGACTTTCATCAGCGACTTCGGCTTTCTTTTCTTTGGCTAGAAGGTCAGCCATAATTGAACTTAAAAATTTTCACTAAATCACAGAGATTTAAAAAAGGTCGACATAAAAATCATTTAGTTAGGCATTTTAAATCGATGGCAACTATGTTTTTTCCTAAGAACAATATATTTACAGACATTATATATAATAGAAAGCTATTAAATATTGCATGTGGCAGCCCAGGTAATGCTCCAAGTCATTGAAACAAGAAAAAGAACATGATGTTGAAGCTGAAAACCGGCTTTGAATGCAACTACTTTGCCTGGACTAGAACGTGAACCTCGAAGCACAAGAGATGCGAATTGTGGCTGACTTCGAGGTCGTTGTACTAAGAAAGGCAAGTCAAATGCATCCCATGAAACCAGCAAAAGTCAGCAAAGGAGAGAGAGAGATGTGCCACATTTTCTGCTCCCAAGCATCGAAAGCAAATTTAAACGGCCAATTCCAAGTCAACGAAGTAAGCCCATCTGAAATTGAATGCGGAAGAAGTGACTCCGGTTTACTTCAATCTTCTGCCAAATGGGGCTTTTATTAAAGACAGTCATTATTACAATACTGAAAATCAAATTTATTTTACGGGGTGGCATTTTTTTTTCCTTAGCCCTTGGTTATGGATAACCATAGTAAGTTAAGGCTTGAAGATGGAAGGCCTATGCTAGTAAATATATTCAAATTTGTAGATTTAGATTTAGAAGTCTTATGTGAATGTGAAATTGACATTATTAACCATTTGAATTTCAAGCAGTCATGACCTCTTTTGTTTTCGTGGTGGTAAGCAGTTGGATGCCACGTTGTCTTATGCTCCATCCTTTGAACCTTTCGCTCATGGTCATGCTGGAATAGTTGAATTTTAAAATTTCTTTCTCTCTTTCTGATCTTGCAGAAGACACTCAAAGTTCGCTTAGCGATGCCATTGCTGCAGCGGAAGAGAATTCCAGTCCCAAGACGACAATTGTGCCAAGCGTCTTTGTTGAATGTTTGTCGGGCTCAATGCTAATCACAATTAAAGATGCCCCACCAAATCACGAAACAGGCTTATTTAGTGGCATGATCTATCCGAAAGGACTATCAAAGAATTCTACATGCCTAAGTGAATACAGGTAAGAGAGAAAAACAAATGTTATAGAGAAACCGGCGAATTTTCAACTGTTCCCTTCATAGAGATCATGTGGGTCCGCTACGCTATAAGTTACCTCTGAGAAGCTGCAATACAATGCCCAAGGAAACGGTGAGTATAAATAGAACAACCTACACTGTGAGCCAATTGTCGTTTTTTCTTCACTTCGATTTCTTGTCTTGCCTTTTTGGCATGCAAAATAAGTAGTTTAAACATGACTAATATGTCAAGTTTAGTCAAGACATCGATTACAAGGCTAAATACTTATATACATATATATTGGTAAATATACCATAAATATATATGAAAGAACTTTATTTCACAACCAGCATTTACACTAGACAAGACAAGTCTTCAATTAAAGTCATCTTAATGAGTTCCCTACTTGAAATTTAATATTAGGTACTATAAATAGTTTTGACTTGTGCTTGGTAATAAAATTCTAAGTATGAAAAACTTCTGGTCATTAGTCATTAAACTAATGAGGTACAACGTAATAGAAATATACACAAACTCCAATGAAATGTGACTTTAGTCTGTGTAGTGGCTTATGAAGTGCCTTTTATGCGGTGCTGAAGTTGATTTTTACCGCAATCCGTAATTAGCACCATCCAAAAGCAACATACGCATCGACGAAACTACATTCGATTATGTGATTTCTCAGCATTAACAGAGCAACGTTTTGATTTTGAAATTTTGAGGCTGATTTTTCCTGTTGCTTCAGAGTTTTGAAATTAGGCGATATAATTGGGAAATAAAAATGGTCAAAATAATACTTAAAGAAATCAACATGTTTGAGTTTTTTATTTTTGTATCTCCCGTAGATTTTTGTATTTAAACAAGTTCGTAGCCTAAGTCTTTTGTCCTTCGTCGCATCAAAAATTGTTTACCCGATGTTCATAATGGAAAAAATCAATAAAGCCAAAGATGTTTTTTTTCTTTCTCGCTCTCTCTGTCTTTATTTGTTGGTTATCTTGTAGTTTGTTTTTCAATTAAAATGCAATAGAACGGCCGCGGCAACGGCGGCCTATTCTGTGTGTTACGTCATCAAAAGATGAGCTCAGTAAATTTTACCTTGACGTAAAGAAAAAAAGTCACTTGTCGACTTTTGACTTGTCATGCCCAAAACTCAAAAGGCATAGAGTGTAAAGACTTGGCGATGTCAATGCTGGGGGGTGCTCATGTCATGCATAATTAAATTATCTATAGATCATACTGAAGCTTTTTAATTACCTTCCAGATGATGAGCTCACAATGAAAATGCAAACTTCCATTCCACTTTTTACATCAAGAGCAATTGAAAATCTTTTATTTTTTGTTTTTTATTTTTGTTCTGATTGCCGATGCTGTTTGGCCGTGAAAATTGTTGTTGCTGCTGCTTACATATACACAACACGTAATCATATTATATATTTTTAATGCCGTTGCCGTGATTGTATTATTTTTTTTGGAGTGAAGGTCGCCAGGTGCGATGGCTTGATGACACCCACGCCTTCGACTTGAACCTGTTGTGATTTGTATTTACAAAAAAGGCCATCTTCTCTTGCAGCAGCTCATTTACATTTCTATTCTCTCCAGACAGACGCACAGATACATATGTAGAGTCACACGTATATGCTACAAAGTATCACGATGACATAATACCTCTATCCTCCGTTAGATGCCACTGGTTGTGGGCCTGGAAAATCTTAAATGTCATTTTATTAGCCCCTTTATTAGACTATTGTAGACTTAAAGTCAGTTGATGCTGAGAGCTCCGGCTTTCTTACCCCCGTTTTCAGAAACATAACTGTCATCAGGTTTCTTGCCCCTGTCTTCTTTCTGTGTCGGAAATAGGTAGATACTTTTCTTTGTGTATGCCTAGTAGAAAAAGAACGAAAAGCAGAGGGTACAGACCGAAGTCTGTTTACACTTTAAATTCTTTTGTTGTATTTTTATAATTCCAGTGCGGGTGACATCTGAATAGAATATATAGTTATCAGGTTAACAAATTCAATAATTATAAGAAACAACCTAGATAAACAAGCCCAAGTTCTGGATCAAATGTTTCTAACTGAGATTAATATAAAAGTATTCAAAACATGTGAAAATTTTCTTTCCTTCTGCCAAACACTAACATACCCAATCCAAGTACAAGTATTGTGAGTGCATTAAAAATAATGAGAAGCACATGAAGCGTCGGGTCCACTTAAATAAAGAACTTCCGTGCCCAAATCTAAATGTGGTGAGCCCGAAGCCCAATTACAAAACTTCAGCACTTGAAAGATTATTTATGTGTGTAGTGCAGGGGCGGAGTTACTTTTGTTAGGCTTTAACAGCTGTGGCAGTTAAAGTTGATCGAGCCTTTATTAAAAGAAACTGGTCAATTTTCTAGTCAAGCTGAATTCTCTATTTCAGATTTTAAGCCAATTTATAGAACTATCGAAAATAACAAAGAAGCCTCATACTTTATCAGACTTTAAGTCTTGAATCTTTTAAAATTCTTTGTCTGTCTTACTACAATAACTACAAAAATCGATTGAATGATTCACCTCTGAAAAAGTATTTTTAAAATTTTCTCTAATTAATATTCTGTTATTATAGTTTTGAAGGCGCACTGTAAAAACTCATAATCCGAACCTGTACTTACAGACATTTCCGTGTCCGTCCAGCAAAATCGAAATTAGCACGTACAAATACCGTTAGGTAAAGCTTAAGAACAAACAATATGAACCAACTGAGGATTGGATGAACCATTTTAAAATAAGGTTTTAACGGACAAAGGTCCAATATGGAATTGAAATTAAGCATAATACACAATAATGTTACGTAAAAATGTTTAATCTCAGATTTGAAATTGAGTCATCAGAATGTTGAGGAGAAGACGTTACACTTGGCTTGATCTCAGCTTAGCTAGCAACGTTCTATGACAACATCAGGAAGTATATATGTACGTACATATAGCTACGATGATTTCCAGCTTCAGCGGAGCGTAAATAGTCTGAATGCATAATAATGAGAAGGGCCCCAGGGCCAGGGCAGTGCATGGCAGTAGATTGTGAGTCGAGTATGTTGGCTGATATGGCTTCTTCCATGAATTCGGACACAGTCGATGGCAAGTTTGTTGCTTCAGTCTTTTGTTAGATGGTGGAAATTTGACGTTAATGAGAGAGGCACCCATTTATTTTTTTCAAGCGTTACTACTGAAATTAACAAAGCTGCTGTGGGAAGTCGACACTATTTACGTTTTCTAGACTTGTACTTATTATAATTATGATTGTTTTGAATTGCAGGACACTGGCGGCATTGAATTCTTCAATACAATTGTATTGCAACCGCATTTGAAGCTCATCACTGATCTAGGTCGTGGCTATCATGTACGTTGCACCTATAAGAGTCGCGATGCTGCCATTAAACCGAAGAAACATTTGCGTAAGCATACACAAAAACCACAAGCTTTTCGCAGCGGCAGCAGTGAAGATCGCCGTGATTACGGACGATCACTTGACAATAACCCTCTTGAAGAGGTGGAGGAGGTGGACGACGTTGTAAGCAACAACGAAATTCCCATGCCAGGTTGCCATATGAAAATCTACAACGATGAGCATGTGATAGCTGATGATGTAAAGATCGGAGATCCTCTGACTATTGTCATTAGCATTGACAAGCAGCAGCTGTACGGCCTTCAGGTCACCAACTGCATAGTACGCGATGGTTTGGGCTGGGGAGAGCAGCGACTGGTCGGCGAAGATGGGTAAGTACATGTCATTAGACCAATATACCTTTATTAATACATTACATTTCCTTAGTTGTCCTATGGATAATGAAATAATGGGTCAATTTAAATATACTGAAGATCGATTGGCTGCTAATGTTACCTTCCCGGCGCATAAATTCCCTTATACCACTTCGGTTTATTACCAATGCAATGTGCAGCTTTGTGCTCAGGAAGATCCCAGCTGCCAAGAGGCCCCAGTTTGCAGTGGCAAGCGTCCTAAGCGTCAGACAGTGAGCGATAATAAGGATGATGAGGGTGCTTTACCAGCTACCATAGAAGTCTTCTCCGGCCTGTATGTCAATGAGAATGAAAATCCGAATGACAATGATGATGAGGATTCTGTTTATAAGGAAAAGGTAAGAAGACTTTTAAATAGGATATGAGTTAAAGATTTCTAATGATATTTTGTTATTTGTTCTCTAGACCCTGGAGGATGCTCTATGCGTTTCCCAGCGCACATTTGCCATTGCCATTGCCATTGCGGGTCTCATCCTTATGCTCGCTGTAGTGGCTGCTGTCCTCTGTATCATGGCACGTCGCAGCACCAAGACAGTATCCAATTCTGGCAGCTCCATATATAGTGGTCCATATACAAATACCGCCTTTTCGCATAGCAGCTAAAGCCACAGAGAGAGACGAAACTTTAATTGAATGAGCAAAAATTTCACAATTTAAAATTGGGCAATTCCAAAATTCAACAAAACAAAATCGAACACTCAAAGTGTTTAAAATCTTATACATTGATTGTGCTGCTGCAACGGTAGTCAAAAATTCGATTAACCTTAGAAAGTCTAGTTTATTAAGTCCCTACGATTCTAGATTTAAATATTAGTCATTAGATATTGCGATCCATGTGTGAGAGATTACCAGGCAATTGGTTGGACAACCAATCCCTATTGCCCGCTAATGTCGCAGAGTATAACAACATTATATACTCTGTTTAGCACAATCGGTGTTGGTATTAGATATACACTACCTTCATGCACTACACTCCAAGAAATCAAAAACAATTGTTAACCTTCACTTTCACAAACTTGGAAAATGAAGCTGCCGATGCTCAGGTGATCTATTTTATAACTACTCCTACTATAACTTTATTCATAATTTATTAATTTAGTAACTACATACAATTTTCTGCACCCTTTTTCAATTTCCTTAAAAGGTCTTCTTGTCATTAACTTAAACAAAATCCTATTTGCACACAAAAGTATACATATATATTTTATATACTTATATAGGGCAAATATTTTGAGAAATAGTATATACATAATTTGCCTAGCTTTAATCGAGTATTAAAATTTTAATAGAATACTCGTCTGGAGCTTGGCAATGTCATCATGCGAAACGGAAATGCATCTATAGTTTCTGTTTTAAATTATTTAGACAAACAATAAACTCACTCAATTTGACGATAACAAAAGCCGCCATTGTGATTTGATGACTGACAAGTTTAAATATTTAATTCATTACCAACAAAAAGGAAGTTCACTAAATTTAGTTGCAAAGAGAATCTATCTTTATAATGTCGTGGAATAATTTCATTATCCTAATGTGGACTTGCATTTTTCTGGCAAGCAAATCGTTGCTGTGCCCCAAAACTCCGCCTTTGAAGTTTTACCTTGTACGCAAATGTCAACGTGCATCTGCGGATGATGCTTTGGCATTGGAGAATACTCCAACGTTGGAGGAATGCATCCATGTGGCCGTTCAGTTGCGTGGCATGGCCTTAAACTACGCTCCAATTCACAATCGAAGGAAAGTTTTGAACATTAGCCAACTGCAGAAGGATGCACGTAGCCATTTGACGGTTTGGCAGCAACCAGACGAATTTTTTAATTGCCACATACTTCAATGTCCACAGAACTTAAGCTTTTCCCAGATGATCAATGACAGTCGTTTTGACTATTATAGCCTATACGGCAGGCCGCCAGGTAATTGATGCTAAATTGAACCACTTAGAAAGTTTAACAGGTTAATGTTAATCTATTCCAGCTTTCAACAACTACACCTGTGTACCCCAAGTGGGTCTCTTTAGTGTATACTCTGCACCAAGCAGCTATATCAACGCCTCGCGAATGTGCAGCAATTCTAGCGAATTCAGTGGAAGCTTAGCCCACATAGTCTCTTCAGCACGGACAATGGCCTTGTCCCACTTAATGAGCAATTTCAATCAACCTTCCTCCACCGTGAAAAACATATTTCTAGCTTATATAGGACTAAAGTATAACAATTCTGTTTCCGTAAATTCCTACGATTTTCGCACTGGTCAGAACGAAAGCTTGCTTTGCTTCTTTTATAGAGCCTGGGATATTGGCCATCCCAGCCTTGAAGTAAACGAAAACTCCAGCTGTGTGGCACTGACTCCCCAGGGAGTTTGGCAAACCTTAAACTGCGATCGACTGTTGCCTTTTATATGTGAAATCCATATGCCAAGCGGCCGCGCATCGAGCCTTGAACTTGATATCGGACCAAATTCCGGAACCCAGTGCAATCGTTACGAGGCGGAAGCTAATTAAGTAATTTTTTAGTGATGGTGATGATAGACTATTCCAACACTGTATTATTCGCAGCTCTTTTATTCACTTAAGCCCTTTTGAAGAAAACAAAAGCCAAAAAAATCTAAATGTAATCATACAGAGTTTATCATCTCCAGACCTTACTGCAAAGAATGGAGCGCAAGGTTTAATGGTATTTGTAGTTCCTGTGGTGCTTCAACTTGGTGTAGTTAATCAAGTAAAAGAACGTCATGCTGGCCACGGTCAACTGGAAAAAGGGTGCAATACCAGCACGTTTGGGGAACACATACTTGTGCTGCCAGCGCCACCAAGCACGGCTCACTGCTCCGGCAATTGCATTTGGAGTCTTGTTGCGGCGGCCGAACCAAGCGCCCAACTCACCCAGTTTCACCTGTCCAAAGGGGACATCAGCTGCAATTGAAATTATTATATAAAATTGAAGACACCAAAATTGATGAGAACCTCGCGATTACGTAATAAATGCGCGCACAATATTCAGATTAACTTACCTTTGCCGTAAAAACGGGCTGGATCGTAAGGTCCATGAACCTTTGGGTTGTATTCAGCTGGATAGTCTCCGAAAGCCATCTTGCTGTGTTTAACGAAAAAATTATATAGATTTTCCGGAATGAAAAATCTTGGCTGCCTTGCTACTCACCCGACGCAATTGGTTATCTAACACTGGAGAATAGTGGGCAACATGCGTCCTGGTGCACACTGGAAACCCAGTATTTATCAAAAATATTTTTCAACACCAAGTGCAGTGCTGTAAAGCGAATTATGGCAAAACATTTGTACGGTCGTATACAGACAAGACAAGAGCTTGTAGAAACTTAAGGGAATTGCGAATTTAGAATGAAACTGGAGGAGCTGTTGGCAAAGGGATCGTCATCTTCGCCCCAGCATGAAGATGAGGACGATGATGAGAAAGGCGGTACTAGCGAATTGGAGGCGAAATCAAGCAAACCAACAAATACTATTGATGAAGTAGATGGAGAGGGGGTGGAAAACGACAATGGTGAAGATTATGAAGAGAAGGGTAAAAAAAAAGGCACACGAAAGAAACGTTCCCTCAATTGGGAGGAAGCTGAGCGAGGACTTCTTTTAGAGGTCATTAAGACAAAAGTTGCATTTGTGGAGAATAGGAGTGTTGATGCAAAAAGCATAAAAGCTAAGCGGCTTGCATGGAGTCAAATCACAAAGCAGTATGTATGGCCAACAACTTGTTTTGTCGCAGCTTACCTGTACCTCTTTTGTTTATTTCGCAGATTTAATTCAATGAACTTTCGACATCGATTGCTGGAACAGATTCAGGTTCAATGGCGAAGCATGAAGAACACAGCTAAACGAGAATACCAGCAGAAGCATCCGAAAGGCGATGCACTGGAGGGCATGCGCATTATAGAATTTATGGAGGAGCTACATAAGGATCCGGTTAACTCGCGCAGCCAAACTCGTAGCGCTCCCAATGGTGGAGTTGGAGGCGGCGGACTGAAAAAAGAGATTCTTGATATCGACGAAGACGAAGACATGCCACTGGCCGCACATTTGCCCAATGCCACAAATGCCAGCGAGGACACATTGCAAACATCGACAATTGCCATACCCTCACCACCGCCGTCCACTGCTGGAGGGGATGGCGATTCTCAGCCAGAATGTGTTAAGCCACCAGGCCCACCCACCCCCAATCGACGTAAACGCGCCAAACTTGCAAACAAACTGGCTACGGCTAACGATATTGCGGCTGTTGTAATAGATAGTGAAAAAGATAAACCAGTTGCAGTTTTCTCAACTTCCGATACGCCAATGCGAAGCAAACGTCGACAGCGAAACGTAAGTTCGAAGAAGGTTTCAATTAATTCAATAATAGAAAACAATTTTTTAATCTATTTTAGCACTCCCAGGCGCAGTCTGTAATGTCTGATGACATGAATGAAGCACCCTCGAATATGGCGACAATGTCGTCGGCTCAAACAGACACAATAAGCATTGCCAATATGGAACAAAAGTATAAGC
This sequence comes from Drosophila paulistorum, assembly GCA_018152135.1. NCBI lineage: Eukaryota > Metazoa > Arthropoda > Insecta > Diptera > Drosophilidae > Drosophila > Drosophila paulistorum. The sequence continues at coordinate 51,383,823 of JAECXG010000822.1, read as the reverse complement.
AGGAACTTTTTAAACTATTAAAACAGGCGCGATTGGCCGAAATTGATTACGCACGCCGAGAACATGAACAAAAACTGCGCTTTGAACAAATGGAGCAGGATCTCAAGCTGCATCACATGCGCGAAGAACATGATCTAAGGTTGAGGCAACAGCGCCGGGAGCATGAGGCCCGTCTCAGAGTATACAGCATACCCGGCTTTGGCAGACTGAATGGTAACGGAAACCCAGAAGATACTCTACCGCCTACCACAACATTCTCTGGAAGATGTAATGCCAAAACAAATCAGTCGGACTATAATATTTTACACACGCCACCGCCACAACCATCGACCAGTGGAGAAGATGAAGCGCTAGGGCTAAATGCCGCTTACAATTAACGAGGACATTAAAACAATAGAAATAACTTAAAATTTAGCTTGAAATACGTTTAGAGAAATGTACCCAAAATCTCAATCACAGACTCACTCGTCATACTCAGACTCAAGTTGCCACAAAAGGACTGCAAGACAGCCACGAAAATTGCATTTTCAAGATAATGTATTAGTATTATATATTTCTGTATCTGTATTATCTATTAAGAATTGTGTATGAATTTTTAAAACGCGGTTGTGTTGACACAAAAAAATACTCAGACAGACTCTGAAACTAAGTTCCCACTCATTCAGTCAGTATTCGTATTCTCAATTATCAACTGTTTTTTTTTTAACTCGAATTATTATTATATATTATTATTGTATTTTTCTTTTTTTTACAAAAATTTTTGTATTTTTTTCACAAAGTAAAATTTAAAAGAAACTAGACAAATGGTATTTTGGTTTTAAATTATTAAATATTATTTTTCAACTACCTTAAGAATTCGAATATTGCTACGAATTGATTTGAAACTCAAACTTTACAGCAATCTATTGAACCGAAACTATTTGGAAAATATACATGTACTAATATAAAAACTGTATGCATAGAATTTAGATCGCAAAACAAAATTTATGTATGTATGTTTATTGATCAAACCAAGTGCTGGGTTAAATTTTTGAGTCCTGTGTTAATTTTTTCATTGTAAATGAAGACTTACGGATTGCCAAAATAAGCTGAAAGTTATGCTTATACCTCTTTCAGTTACATCAAAACATATTTGCTTTGAACAAAATATTCAACTTGTGGCTAAACAAAAATGATTCCAAAAAACGCATATACCCTGAAGACAGAAGTAACCAATTTTTGCATTACAAATGAAAACAAAAATCAAAGCAAAATAAGAAATCGAAGCAATTCTGCATTAATTCTGGCCTTCTTGTCGTTCCCGTTCCGTTACTTCTCCTTCTCTCATTTTCTTCTTTTCGTTTGCTATTTGTAATACCCTTATGTTTGGTAAGGGTCTCCGTATTATAATGGTTTGCGTGTAGTTCCTTTACATAAGTGTATCTTTCCAAGGGTATACAGAAGTCGGAAGCATTGAGGATTAGTCTTTGGAGAGACCCTCGAGTTTTTCTTCAGTTCAGCTCAATAATCAAAGAGTGGAGGTTGTTTTCGGTGGCGCCAACAAGAAAATTCAGAGAGTTAAATAAATTCAAAAAGAAATAAAATGATAATTCTTTATGCCAAATACGCATTTATATTTTGGCTACTCATCGGAAGTAATCATGGAGATTTGCTTCTATTGAACCAAATCACCGAAGATAAGACACTGATTAATGATGCCGCCTGTACACAGAAATGTCTCCAGGCGAATCCATCCACCAAAGTTACATTTCGCAATTGTTTTAGCAATTGTAGTTCTAGGGACCAGAGTAGCCAATTAACCAGAAACATTATTCCCCACAAAATTCAGGAAAATTATCACCTTCGATTGGTTTGTCGCACAGACGGGGAGCTAACGTTCCGTGTGGACTGGGTTCAGCATGGACATCAGACAATCCCCGCAAATCAATCTGCTATGTATATCATTCGCTTAAATGCTGTGAAAAAGGATGAAAATCTTATGGAATCACTGCTGTACCTGGTGTGTTCGAAAAACTCTTTTATTCCTTTAATTCTTACTACCATTTTGTTTCCATTTAGTCGGATGAAAAGTGGTTCACCATTCCTTCACTAGCACCTGGCACTGCTCACAATATTACCGTTCTTGCGGTACACAGCGATGGAGCCTACTCTCTGATAGCCAGTGAACTGACCTTTAATACACTTAAACGTGGCTATACTCCGAGGAAAATGGGTGAAATTAGTTTGCTGACTTTTAATAAGAAGGACCAAGATCCACAGCATTTGGTGGCCGATATAGAGTGGAAACCCACTGCAGGTAAGTAATTTATTTCCAATAATACATAATAACCTAAAACCTTTTCAAAATGGCTTCACAGATGACAATTGTTATTTTGATTTGATACACTATTCCACGGATAGCATAAGCATGGAGCAGCCTTCGCCAGTGCATTTTCGTAATGTAAATATCCGTAGCCAGTGCTAGACAGCTAGCTAGCTAGACAGGAGGAAATAGTAGCACTGTTCCTAACCTAAAGAAATAATTACCAAAAACTTTTTTGCAGCCCCGACAGCTGTATAGACATACTATTGATACGATTGAATTTGGCGAACAAATCATGGTCGGCCTACGATCGGTGAATATAAAGAATCAATTGGAGAGTCCTGTAGAATGGCTAGCCATACAAGCGCCTACTTGCTTAGATTGGTATCAATTTAATTACACTTTGTGTGGTAAGAAAAATGATCTCAATCTTGAATTATTTAATTATTTCAATTATTTTTGTGGTTTGATCTGATCTGCAGCTCCCGCTGAACCATCCAATTTAACTGTAGTTCAAGAGCATTATGTACAGGATAATCTGGCGCTGAAAATAAGCTGGGATGAGCCCAATCACTTTCCGGACAACTACACCTTGCACGTTGTGGATTTGCATCCGGACAGCGAGGAGATCCGATACAATGTGAACGGGACTGCCAGTTTCTTTTACATTCCAAAGATTAGGGTCAAAGGCTCTAATTTTGAGGTGCGTTTAGTTGCCTATACTACGGGAGGCATGAGCAGATCGGTGATTTTCCTAAACAAGGGAGCCCGAGAGCCATGGATAAGCCATGGAAATCTTATAAAGTTGATTCTTTTGATAATTGTGCCCATCGGCTGTGTCGTCATGTTATGCCTTCTCACACTCTGCACGCGAAGTCGGATTCGCAAGGACTGTCGTCCTGGTCTCGAATTGGCCGTCAAAGAGACAAAGGCTCAATTATCCCTTATAGATAATAGCAGTTTGTTAGCAAATCTTTCAGTAAATGATTGCAGTCTTGATCTAAGTATGGATGAGCTAGAAGTGGAACCTCATGCCGTGCTACTACAGGATATTCTGGGTGAGGGCGCCTTTGGTCTGGTGCGTCGAGGTGTTTTTAAGAAGCGTCAAGTAGCCGTAAAGTTACTTAAAGGTAAATTAAAGATTCGAAATCTGAGCATAATGTTGAACCAATCTATAATAGATCAGCCAAACGAGGAAGACGTGCAGGCCTTTAAATGCGAAATCCAAATGCTTAAAGCCGTGGGCAGGCATCCCAATATTGTGGGCATTGTCGGTTATTCCACCAGGTGCAGGGATCGCATGATGTTGCTCATAGAATATTGCAGCCTGGGCAGTTTGCAAAACTTTTTGCGGTGAGTGGACATAGAAAACAAATGATAAACAAAATGATTGGTACGATTTTTCCTCAGAAAGGAGTGGAAACTTCGGCAGGAGCAACGCGCCCACAATGATAAAAACGATCGTACACCAAAATTGGAGCACGACATTGATTCACGCGTTGAAGACATTAACCGATCACTACCATCCACAGTTTTAGAGGAACTTGAAGTGGAGCTGGCTAGTATACGACAAGATATCTTTATTCTGGCGGCAGACAACAAAACATACGGTCTAAATGATATTGAAAACATTGATGGCCACCTTCATGCACCTGTGAATCAAGCAAGCTCTAAAAACAAGCACGTCTTTCAGAATCAGGAATATTTCAATGACTTTTGCAAAGAATCAATGTTCAAGTCCAAACGAGACCCTCTTAAATATGTTGATTTGCTGGATATTGCCCAACAGGTGGCTGTGGGTATGGTAAGTGATACGCAACAATTTCAAAGGGCTATTTTTGATATGCATTCATTTTTGATTAAGGAATTTTTGGCTCAGAACAAAGTCGTTCATCGCGACTTGGCGGCACGTAATGTTCTAATATCAATGGATCGTAGCATCAAAATTGCAGACTTTGGGTAAGCTACGTTTTTTAATTGTTCGTTTTATTTGTGAATACTTCTACTGACTTTCCTACTTTCAGCTTAAGCCGTGATGTTTATCATGAAAATGTCTATCGCAAGTCTGGTGGAAGTGGAAAGTTGCCCATCAAATGGCTAGCTCTTGAGTCATTAACCCATCAAGTGTACACAAGTCAGAGCGATGTGTAGGTTTCACATTTTTAGCACATATTTATCCTAATCGTTTAATCATTATGTTCTTTTTTCTCCTTAAGCTGGTCATTTGGCATTTTGCTTTATGAAATCTTGACCCTGGGAGGCATGCCCTATCCGTCGGTGGCACCTAGTGATTTGCTGCAATTGTTAAGACAGGGTCAACGAATGAAGCGACCCGACGGTTGCTCCGACGACATGTACTTTGATTGGCATATTAATAATAAATGTGATAAGTCTAAGTTTTATTTATTTATTATTTCAGGTTTGCCCTAATGCAGAGTTGCTGGTGCTCCATACCAGGAAATAGACCCACATTTACAATCCTGAAAGATCAGCTCGGATTAATGATGAAGGCCACCCATGAGATGCCAATGCGACTACAACAACAGCAGCCACTAAATTCCATTAACTCCAAGTTAATTGACAACGATAGCGACTATTTGCAAGCATTGCATTAACAATACATTTTATTTCAACTTTAGAATGATGATCAACTAGACTTAATGATAGATTTATAGCACATAGTGCTAAAAAGTTGACTTTAAACTTTATTAATACAAGACAATGCCAAAAACGTTAATAAAATTAGGTGCTGACAAAAGAGAGAGAAAGAGTCTACTCACTCCTGTTGGCAAATTATATATATATAAACCGAAAACCCTGTACAACAAAAAAATTTTCTATATGCAATTAGAAGCTTCCAGAAGTTTAATTATAATATCAAGAAAAGGAATCTTCCTTCTCTGAGGTCTCTTCAAATGTTTAAGGCTTCTGGTATTGCCAGAAACCAATAAGATTAAACGAATAATGAATCGTATGTATCAGAGAAATTTCTTCAACTTTGTTTCATATTGTAAATACATAATCCCTATCGGTTGTCTATATTTAGTCAAACAATTTATTTAAACGCCCACCTGCCGCTAAGTACCGAATTAACATAGTATTGCTAAAAAATTTGGATATAATGAACGAAATCACTTTACAGCAATAGATAAGCGCTAGAGTCATATCACCAAAATAAACACTCTAGTCACTTCCTGTAAATATTTTGATCAAATTCCATTTATTTCAGCTGTAAATTACAAAACGGTTTTAATTCCATATTCACGACTCAAAGTTGAAAGTTGTTTATTGATTAGGTTGTGTGTATATATGTACATATATTTAGTTTTTTATATAATATAATTATTATAAAATATTAAGGTACTTCTTTGGTGTAGCAACCAAAACTAATACTAGGCAATAACAAACATCATCAGTCTGTACTCTCAGGCCCCCAAATCGAGCCCAGGTCTAATTAAAGACCAAGCCAGGGTCAAGGGTTTAACCAAAGAAATTGGGCACAAACAACTTCTTGCGCTTGGTGCGGGTCTGTTTGTAGCGCACAATTGGAGTAAATCTCACATTATTTGGCAATCCAGATGTAGAGTCATCGGAATATGTCGGGTCATGACGACGTTGATTTGTGCTTGTACTGCCATAAACTGGAGCAATGTAGCCATCATCGACATAGTAGTATCCAGGGTTAAGTTTCTTTAGACGATCCTCTGTCAATGGCTTGCCGTAGGTCAGTGAATATGAATTGTCTCCGTTATCATAGCGATCCGTGTCATAAGTCTCATAGCTACTATCCAAATCATAGGCATAGGTAGGCTTTGCCAAGCTCTGTGATATTTTGCAAATAATGATGGTAAGCAGAAAGCAGATCCAACTATATAGATTCTGTTGAATGAAGGCGTAGAATTAGTGAAAATTCATAGTAACCTTTTTTTACCATATTACCGTCAAATTCATTTTGAAATGATATTAATTTTTATTATTGTAGGTATATCCTTTTATGTTGCGTTTTTATTGTAGGTTTGTTGCTTCGACGAATGTCTCTGTAGTTCTGTGTTCATCAGTTCCAAAGAACCTTTTATTTATACACAAAAATGCCCACTGATTCGCACCCAAATGTGAAAATGAATGTTTTGTGTTTCGTTGTTTTTTTGGGGCCGAACCAGACGCCAGTTATGACGCAAGTCTGGAGGAATCGCACGAAGCTCTATCATTCACGTTCAGACATCCAGTTCGATCTCTTCTAGCTCCGCCTTATGGCTTTTGCGCTACATGCGCGAATACATGCTAATCTCCTGGTATATCACTATGTGATTCATTTTGGTTTGGGTCGCAAGGGTCTAATTACCCCCCGGTTGCCCGTATTTTGAGTATTGAATTAGCAGGAGATGGTTCTAGTTTGATTTGGAAAAGTTTTCCAAAAATACGGAAAGATACGGCGCCGGCGCGTCGAATTTATCCCATACCAACGAAATTCCCTTAGTGGAATTTTAGGTACCATCACACTCTCTCCCTCTCTCTCTTTCTCATCTTCCCCTTTGGTTAATGGGAGCGTATGAGTAATATATTTTATATGGTCGAAATGAAACAAGTGGTAATTTCTGTGGTCAGTGACTGGACACGACAATTTAGCCTGTTTACACTTCCTCCCCGCCTTCATCCATTTCTTTTTAACGTGATGAAATATCAAACTGTTTTTTAGCATATATCAACATAAAGTCGCAAATAGATTTAAGAGACGTCTAAAAATAATACCCAAATGGCTTTAAAAATAATATTCAAACCGCAAAGAATCATGTCTGAAGTCCGACCACATGGTGTACATTATATTTGGGCGTAAATATTTGTATGCTTTGGTTAAAGGGAAGAACCAGGCCGTGACAAGACGAGTTCCAAATGCAAAAAAACACACAAAAAAATACATAAATTTGATTGCAGAAATTTTGCCGCCCAAAAAAAAAAAGGGGGCTTGATTGATCTGTTGTGCTTTTGTAAAGTGACATTTAAATAAACAGGAAAACACAAAACTGAATAAAACTAGAGGGCTGGGGCTTGTATACCCTTGCAAGTCGTTTTTGTTACTTTTCCCTTACCTATAGCCGCCAAACTGGAAAAACGTTTTGTATGAAAAATCAAATGTTTTGCGGTCTACAATAGCTAAAAAATAACGAACTTATTGAGATAATTCACCCTTTTGTTTGGGAGCTGACCATCCATGCTGTATATAGAAGCCACATTCAAAATTTGGCTCTGTAGCTCTTACGGTCTAGGAGGAGATCGCGTGAAACCATCGAGTTTTGCCATGCCTTTTGTTTTGAAGAAAACTATCACTGTACTATTAATAGTATTTATTGTGTACATACTCTGTACTTAATTATTTTCCTGTTTTTCTGGCACATAAACCTTGCTAATTTATTGTATATGCAATTGATTACAACCTGAAGAACAACAATTACGTCCTGTAGTTGTTTTTCACATCGTGAGCATAGAAAAAACAACGCAAATATTTTGCAAAAAGGTGTGAAGTTTCGGTAAGCAAAAAATGATAATCAACAAACAAAAAAAACAACATTAATTTGATTATTAAACGCGCCAAATACAACCCACAATGCGTATACGCCTGTATGGTCAGTTAACATCAGACAACTTGTGCTCATCTTCTGTGTGTTGTCTGTGAACCGATCTTTTGTTGTCTGTTGGGTAAATTTCCCTCGACTTTTGACTGCTCTGTTAGACCAAATCGATGTGTGAAAGTCAATAACAATAAATAATATTGGTGCGATTTTTTCTTACAAAGAAATTATGGAAAATTTTGTTTGGATTCTGCCACCTATTTTTTGATGAAGTTCAATAAAACAAGAACCGAAAACGCATTTCCGTTGTTCTCTATACTTAGTTCGGTTTGGCATGCGAAAAACAAACTAAATACCGTTCCTCTAATTGGCAAATTAAATATTTGTCTTTAAACAGGGGCCAAAAAAACAAGAGTTTGCAAAGCTGTTTAAATATTTGTTAATTTTATAGGCCTGGCTAAATATCAGATGTACGCTCTAAATATTTCATTGATGTGCAGCCGGGAGATATCCAATCACGTAGACACAGTTCTAGGCCGTGTAACAAGCTCGGTTAGTTACAACACTATTTGTTCATTAATGATTTCCTTGTTGGTAAAACTAATTTGTTCATTTCTTTGCACCTTGTAAATTTGCGTTTAGGCATTCCGATTCGATCTAACTGCTAACTAAATGGTCGGTTAACATCCAGCAAAGGCAAATCCCCACGTGCGTCAATGATATTTTAGAGCACTTAATTACCATTAATTCACTCCTTTTTCCTCTTTGCATTTTGCGCCAGGTGCGTTATTTGTTATTAGTTGCAATTAAATGCTCATTAGCAAATTGACTGTGGCGACAGAGGAACCCCCTCACGTGACATCGGTCACTTCAAAGCATTCACGATCCTACATTGGACACGATTTTAGGTAACAGTTTTGGTTTTGCATTTTATTCTAAAACTTAGGTTAATTCTTCTTCAATAGTAGATGCCCTTTAGGCTTAAGTTTGCTGCTCAGGATGCGTTGCTTATCGGCAGAAGCCTTAGCCTTGAGACTTTCATGTCGTTTTTTGGCAAACTCTAGTTCTCCATTCAGTTCGACAATTTTGGCAGCAATTTCCTGCTGTCTTAATAGGCGTTTCTTTTGATTTGACTGCAAAATAAAGCATATGCATAAGCAATTAATACGACGAAAATCGCAAATAGGAGATATACTAACTCCCAATGGTGTTGGACGGCCATCCAAGAAAGTGTAATCGGGCAAATTGGTTAAAGGCCCAAATGAATTTGGATTCTGCGGTAAGGACTTGTCCTCTCGCCACTTTTGGTCAATCATCCGGGCAGAAGTGAATGCCACATTGCGCTGTGCTTGCACTGTTTGAAAAATGTAATTAGTATATTGAAACATGATTTAATATATCGTACCAACACTTACCAGTCAATGTTCTGATATTATTAAGGCAAAGTTTTAATTTTAACATTATTTTAATAACTATAGCGTAACCATTAAACAGCTGATAAATTGGGCTGCCAACTTGTTGTTCTCATAAACCCATGCGGGCGCTTGGTGTTGTAAAAGTACATGTGTTTTTATTGTTAAGCAGCACTGACAAATAAATTAATGCAAATAAAATAAATAATTTTGTAGTTTTGAAAAATTCTTAAAATGGCCACTAGAACGAACACAATTGAACGCAACGGTACCGTGAAGTCATCATCGACACTGCGAGAGATTTGCGCTCGTGCTATTACAAAATCCGAATGGCCAGATAAGGTGAGAAACATTGCAAATCCAGAAATCGACCCCAATCCCGGCCAGAACCAAAGTTCAATGTACTCTTTCGTTAACATATTTTAGGATGAATTCCTGGACGTCATCTACTGGTCACGCCAGGTGTTTGGCATAATATTGGGAATAATATGGGGAATTTTCCCACTCAAGGGCTTCCTAGGCCTCGTGCTGTAAGTACCCTAAAAATAGCAATTCTTTTCTTTTCCTTCAACCTGTCGTGTGTTTTGTCTATAGCTTTGCTGCCATTAGCTGCGGTATTGTGTACCTGTATGCCATCAACTTTCAGAATGTGGATGAGGATGCCTATGGAGGAGCCTGGGAGTTAATTAAAGAAGGTTTTATGACCTCATTTGCCGGCTTCTTGGTGACGTGGATCATATTCTATACGGGATTGCATTACGACTCTATAATAGCCAGCAAAACCGTTTCGGCTTCTAGTTAAAGAAACAATCAATAATAACAGCATCAAATTCCAATCAAATCTTTGTTTGCCAAAGCCAAATCAAGTTTCCAGTTTTTGTCTATTAAACCATCAAAGTATGTTGTTAAACTTTTAATTTAGCCAATTACCGTAATTTGTGTGTGTGCATTTGAAATTGCGATTTTTCTGTGAAAAATTGATTACAGAATAAGAACAAAAGATATATACACCAAGTCATTGCATCGTTTTTCATTATAATTATTATTACAAAAAAGATTTCTATACAACAGCCTAGTATTCCATGGCAGCAGCCCCATTGTGACCATTGCCATTCTGCTCTTGGTCCTGCTGTTCGTGGTGGAACTTCTCCGGCAGCTGTCCGCTCTGCAAAATTTGCGACAATCTTTCCACCTCCGCCAAGGAACTCGCTCGCTTGATGGCCTCCCGTATACGCTGCAAGTCTTCTGGATTAGCAGTTACTGTAGCTCCCTTTCCACCAGTTTTGCCATTGTTGGCATCGGCCGCTAATGCAGCAGCCGCCGCCGTTAGTTTTGATCTTTTGGCCACCTCCTTTAGCATGTCTTTGCCCTGCTTGGTGCGGAAAAACTCTTCGGCATCTTGCCGATCTTTTTGCTTGATTTTTCGAAAGTCCAACAGCCTCAATTGTGGAAATTTGTGGGCCATAAATTCTCGGTAGTTGGGTTTGGTTGACACCGGATTGATTAGCAGGCATATGGTGTCCAGCTTCTTGAATCCTGTTAGCGGCTCCAAATCACTAAGTTCTTGCAAATTGTTGCCTGTTAATATGATGGAGGTCAGGTTTGGAGCAACCTCTCCTAGGCCTTCGTTGATGCGCAAGATGCGGTTATTGTTCAGCAGCAAGCACTTGAGGCGCGGCAAATGAGGCAGATTGTCCAATTTACGCAGATCATTGTCTGATAAATCGATAGTATCAAACTGATCCAGTGTAGCACCCAAGTTTTCAATTTGTGGAATTTTATAGCCGCGCAAATCCAACTCTCGCTCGCGGCAAGGATTTATGTACTGCATGGACTGGTTAATCAGTTCCGGCGTCAGCTTCACCATTTCGGCAACTGTGGACTCGGGTCTTAAGTGGGCAGGAAATCCAACGGATGTCCGTTATTAGGTTAATTGATGATTATTTGAATACGGCAGGCTAAAGGACTAGATGTATACAATTAATTATGCCACAGAAACGAAAATACTGTACTCGCAGAAATTGTAATTTTGACCCAGTGTTGATTAGCACTAAATTTATCAGTGTTGCAAATTATCAATCAAACAAAAAAAAAAAAAATCGACAGTTGGATTTAAAAAAATTTATTCCTAGCACACAACTGGCGCTTTAGATAACTTGTTCTTCGGCAAATCAAGCGATGGCAGTCGCTGGGTTATCATACCGGTAGCCACTGTTGCTCCATTCTCCCGAATTGTAAAGCCCTGTCCTGGTGTCATCACCATTTTCCTCAGCAATGTCACGCGCACTTGGCCATGCTCTCCGGGCATAAGCATCGCCTCGCCGGGAACAATATCAATTCGTGCTGGAACATTCCAAGTCATGCTGAACAACTGTTGTATATATTTGGAAAGCATTGGTTTGACACGCCCTCCTTCAGAGCGGGATAGCAGATACATGGAGCCTTCAAAGTGATTTGATATATCTTCAGAACCAGTGGCGCACAGCAGCATGCCTCGTTCCACAGCCGATATCTTGATGCCACGCAAAAGGGCTCCCACATTCTCGCCAGCCAACGCCTGTGGCACACTCTTCCGGAAAATTTGAATATCACTGACGCTTGTTTTAAGGTTTTGATTGAAGCCCAACAGATCGGCATCGGAATTACGCACAATAGTACCACGTTTTATGGTCCCCACAACTACCGTACCGCGTCCAGGCACTGTAAATGCATTGTCAATGGGCAAAATAAAGGGTGCTACAATGTCTCGCTGGGGTGTAGGTATATAAGAGTCACATTGTTTGAGTAGCTCTTCAATAGCTTTTACTCCGAAAGGAGACTCATTGTCCTCGCGTAAGGCCAACAGTGCAGAGCCGCATATTACCGGACTATTGACTCCATCAAATCCAAAGTCGCTTAGCATTTCACGCATCTCTATCTCTACAAGCTCTAAGACCTCTTCATCTACCAGATCGGCCTTGTTAATAAAAACAATGATACGCTGGATGCCCACCTGTTTGGCCAGCAGCAGATGTTCCCGGGTCTGAGGCATTTGTCCGTCCGTGGCAGCCACAACTAAAATTGCGCCATCCATTTGAGATGCCCCCGATATCATATTCTGACAAAAAGGAGATTTCAGCATATTGTTTAGCTTTTAGATGGCGCCAGCTCACCTTGATGTAATCCGCATGTCCAGGACAATCGGTATGGGCATAAGTTCTTTCGTTTGTCGCATAACCAATATGACAGGCATTAATTGTGATGCCACGAGCCTTCTCTTCGGGTGCCCGATCAATTTGCTCGTAAGACAGAAATTCTGCAAGTCCCTTTTTCGACTGGATTTTCGTAATCGCCGCCGTCAAAGTTGTTTTTCCGTGATCGACATGGCCAATGGTGCCCACATTGCAATGAGCTCGATCCCTTACCGACGGTGAAGGACTGTTAACAGTAGACAGGAGGCGGACCCAGCTGTTGCAGTATTTTTGCCGCAGCGGGACATTAGCATAACCCCACAATTTTGGAAGAAAGCCACTCATTTAAACACGTAACGAGGGAGTATCGAAAACCAAAACAAGACCAGCTGCTTCCTCCTAAATTAATTCAGTGTTGAAAAGCGTTAAAAGTTAAAGGAGGGACATCTGAAATTTTTAAATAAAAATATATAAAATTTTCTTGATTTGACAATAAATAATGCAAGTATATGTATACATGTTTTAATTTTTATATAAGTTTAACTAATTGTCTGTTAGGATCAGCGGATGAGAGTGTAAATAAATTATAGGTCATGCACGCATTTTTTTCTTGTTTATTTGTCTTATGCATTATTAAACGTTAAAAGCCTTGATTTTCATTAATCTTCTTAGCAAACCACATTTAGAACTTTGGCCAGCGCTGAGTGCACTATTGGTGGCTCTATTTATTCTGATCTTTTTGCTGCGGGACTGTTTCCGTGTTTTCAGCCTTTACTTTCAATGTACTCTTAATAATTTTATGTGTGCGCTTCAGGTGAACGTGAAGCGAAACCCGATCGGCAAAACGTGTAGGACACAAACTACATTCAAGTGTCTTCTCTCTGTGGATATGACGATGCTTCACTAAAGCATTTGCACTACAAAAAGCCTTCTGGCAGATCTCACAGACTTTATCTCGAATATTCAAATGGGCCTTCACATGATCGGACAGATCCCGCTTGGTTAGAAAGTCTTTGGGACACATTTGGCATTTGAACGCTCTTATTTTGGTATGTACAGCTGTGACATGATTGCTCATTTGGATTTTCTGCTTGAAGGATTTGCCACAGAACTCACAAACAAAAGGTTTTTCCACATGCTGCTCGTCGTGTGTACGCTGATGGAGATTTAGTTGATTGGCAAATGCGAAACTACGCTGGCACTGAGAGCATGAGAAGCTTTTGCCCATATGTACGCGTTGATTGTGCTGTCGCAAATGACAACGTCGCTCGAAATTCATCCTACACTGCGGGCACCAAAACCAACCACCTTTTCCTAACTTATGAACTCGATACTGATGAGCTTGCAGGGAGTGATCATTGCTGAAGTACTGTTGGCACTCAGAGCACGGTAACTGAAGCCGAAATGTTTTGGTGGTCAAGAAACTGCTACACTTGTCTATATAATGTTTTTCAGCATCGACCAATCCGACACTTTGGAGCTCGGTGAGGCCCTTGATGCGACGTGAATACCACTGTCGCAGTGTCTGAATGCTTTCGTATACATCGTAGTGGGTTAAGTCGCTTAAGTTAAATTCAGCTGTAAGGATCTGTGCCATCTTTGTATAGGCCATTTTGCGATGCTCTAGAAAAGCAAAGTTTTTCTGTGTAGGATCGTATAGCTCAGCGAAACTTGAATACAATTCAATGAAGCGCGTGGTCAAGGAATTAGTCTCCGTAACAATTAGCTGTGCAAAAGATAAAACATTTTAAAGAAACCAAAATAATGAACAAACAAATATTCACCTTAATCTTATCGTCTCTGCTTTCCTCATCACTGGAATGGATAGCCACTTCTTCGCCTTGACCCTTCCCTGCTTCATTTTTTTTGGCTAAAAATCTATATTTTTCGTGATAATACAGGGGAACTTTGCTAAGTTTTTGTGTCTTTTTTTGCCTGGTGATGGATGCATATTGACTATGCAAAGTTAATATGGACTTCTTAAGCTTATATGGCGTTAATTGGACATTAACTGAGATCTTGAGTTGCTCAATAATAGCGGCATAAGCGTCAGAGCGTTTCTCTTTGTTCGCATAACAAGGATCTTTGGGATCCCAAAGGCATGGATGACCTTGATAAAGTTCAATAAATTGTGTGATCCGTGGATTACGGCGATAAAAAGTGGGATTAAACTGTAAGTTGGCAAAAAACCGAAACTTTTAAGAGGAGCCGAAATGAAAGTGCTTTTTAATTACCTTGACTGTGGCTGGCAAATCTGATGTCTCTGTTTGTCCGGACCTGTTACTTTCCCTAGTCGTCATTCGTTCGTACTCCTCCACATCGTCGTCTTGGATGTCATCATCACTATCGCCGGATGTAGAATCGTTATCCGAGTTGGGCAAATCTACCAAATCAACTTCAGCCAAACAGTCTACCTCAGCAGGTGCCTCTACATCTACCCTATGATTTTCTACCATTATTTCACCCTGGACCATGTCTTTGTCATCCAAAGCATTTCTATCCGAGTGAACGCTTTTTAGATGGCCAATAAACTCCTGCCACTGCTCGACTTTCATTTCCACCTTCAAGTTCACGCATTGCGAGCAGCTTAAAAAAATCTCCTGATAATTGCTTCTTTCCAGTATGATTCCACATACCACCATACTATATTAATAATAATATTAAATCCAATAAATAATTCTTTTGTGTTTGTTGTTGATGTAAACAACCGTAAAACCGATAACGATATATTTACATCTTGCAAGGCCACACTGCAACAATTCATTATACCCTTGCAGAAAGCACCTCCGACCATATAAAGTATATATATTCTTGATCAGCACGACGAGACGAATTCAAATAGCCATGTCCGTCCGTCCGTCCGTCTGGATCAACGCGAACTCCTCCTACACCGTAGGCTTGTATATACTGCAGGGGCTGTATATCTCGGATTCAGTCGGATCGGACCACTACATCATATAGCTCCCGTACAAACGGCAAAGTCACGAACAGTGACTTTTCTCAATAACAATTAATATAAGTGAGTTTATTGTAGCTATAAACGACTGTGCCAAATTTGGTCAAAATCGGGTGAATATATCAGTTAGGTCCCGTAGGAACGATCGGTGGAAAACAGTGACTTTTGTCAATAACTTCGTTATTTTCTATGTAAAGATTGTGGGCCGTTCTTTCGCAAACATTGCTCTTTTTAGATAAAACTGTTTCCACTTTGACGACTAAAGGTGAGGAAAGAGTAACAAACAACTTGCAAGGGTGTACAAACTTCGGCGCGGTCGAAGTTAGCCCCGGCCCTCTGGTTTTGCATTCAGTTAGAGATGAGCCTTCCGTGCGTGTGTGAGTATCACGACTGTGAATGATTATACTAAGTGCGTAACTAATCGCTAAATGGCAATGAAACCATAAAACATTCCAAATGCTGAAGTAAAAAATTGATCGTCAGTCACATTCGCGTATCTCACAAAACAACACTACAAACTTGGACACGGAAACACGAAAATATGATATTGTCGCAACTGGCACTGGCAGTCTTAACAATAATTGAGCTGCGAACGGTTTCCGCTGGCGTCCCACTGCAACGATATGAGGCATTGTTAAAGCAACAATCTGCCCCCGTTGACGAATCATTAGGTTTATATGACAATAATGATCAGGTGGTTAAGATGACAGTGTCCAATTTTAATGAAACGGTGCTGGAGCAATCTCGCGGATCTCTTGTAGAGTTTTATAACACGTACTGCGGGCATTGCCGTCGGTTTGCTCCCACCTACAAGGAGGTGGCACAGGAATTGCATGCGTGGCGCGACGTGGTCATTGTGGCTGCCATAGATTGTGCAGCCGAGGAGAACAATGGCATTTGCCGGGCGTATGAGGTAATGGGCTATCCTACTTTGCGATATATGGGTCCCGGATTTCAGCCAGCTGCCAAACATTACGGTCAGGAGTTGAGTTCATTGAATGTAAAAGAAATTCGCAGTTTGCTGGCTCTTCTTGTTGCTGCCGAGAATCCCAAGAACATAACTAACACATATTGGCCAAACTTCAATTATGTTTCGGAGAATGACTCCAAGGTCTCTCTTTTTGAAGGATCCCATAGTCAGAAGGAATATGTGGCTTTAATTTATGAACCAGAAAACTCCACATTGGCCATTGAAACGGCTCTGTACCTCACCCAGTGGCCCTCGGTAGAAGTTAGACGCATCTCTGATAGTTCGGTGGCTAACAAATTTCAACTTGACTCCTCAAAGCAAAGGCAATTGGCTTTAATGAATCGTCAGGGTCACATCCAGATCCTTACATCCACAGATGATACAAGTGTGGGATTCAAAAATGCCATTGAGACGGCTCTTACCAATGAACATTTCACTCCGCGGCCTGAAAAGTCTGTTGAGCCCATTAAACCGGCTGTTGTTCCACCTTCTCCTTACACTGAAGAGATGAAATTAATGCTGGACGAAGTGAAACGTAACAAGCATTTTGTTTACCAAGCCGACCTGGAGCAAGCCATTCGGACCATTCTGCACAATGAGGTTCCCAAGGTCAATGATATTGGAAATGATCGTCTTTTAGCTCTTCAGCGTTTCCTCACAGTCCTTAATCGCTATAATCCTTTGAGTTCTAATGGGCGGCAATTGATTGGCCAGTTAAAGGATTATGTTGTGCAATATAATCAGCAACAACTGACGGGTAAACAATTCGAAATGGAAGTCCAGCGACTTGAAACCCTCTATGGTCCCATATATTCTTCCACTCATTTTGTGGGATGCACCGGCTCGAGTGCCCATCTACGTGGTTTTAGTTGCTCGTTGTGGACGCTCTTCCACTTCATGACTGTCCAGGCTTCCCAAAATGATGACACATCTGATCCCTTGGAGGTTCTGCAAGCCATGCACGGTTACATTAAAAACTTTTTCGGGTGCACGGATTGTGCCGATCATTTTCAGGTGAGTCAGCATTCAGTATTAGTTGGGGCCTACGTGTAATTTGTTTGTTTATTGCTGATTAAGTTGAAGCTTTCACTATGAGATCAGACTATTGGGAGAGCAAACGATAGCAAAATTCAATTAACCATACAAATCATTATAAAAAAAAACAAAATGTTTTTGCTGATCGGGGTTTTTCCTCAGCACCAATGCGAAGTCGAGGGGAATAATCTGTTCTTATAAAATATTGTTTTTGATTACATCCGCATTGCGGAGAATAACCTAGGGCTGGAAACTACGGGAATTGTGCCCCTTAAAGTATGCAATGGACTGTAAAATTATTCATTGTTTTCAACAGATTTATAACTATTCGAATGCTTCGAGGATTATTTTTCGTCTGTACTGAGATCCGCTACTGGAAACTTACGTCAACTAAATAATTATTGATTCAAAGTCACGCACTTTACTGAAAAAAAAAACCAATAGTCTGAAGTTTTAGACTTTATTTAGTTACAAAAGTCAACTTATTTCAAGTTCATATATAAACCTATCTGTTTGTCGAGAGATTAAAAATTGGCATAGATTCGCCACTGATTTAATGATAGTAATTCTCGGTCACTAATTGAATCAATGTGGGAATAAACATATTTTTTCATGGTGAAATTTCAGGTTTCACATATATTCAAGTTTGCAGGGTTATCTGTTGATTTGCCAATGTTGAACTTTTGTTCTGTATTTTGCAGCTGTTCCAATAGAAGCTGAAAACAATATTAAATAACTCCCACTTGTTGTGATATTTGATTGTTTATATACACACATATGGCATTTAGTCAAACAAATAATACATACTACTTTCAGGCAATGGCGTCACGTCGTAAAATCTGGAGTGTACCGAATAAAGATGAGGCTATACTCTGGCTATGGGCTGCCCACAATGAAGTTAATCAACGATTGGCTGGTGATGCTACCGAAGATCCCCAGTTTCCCAAAATACAATATCCCAGCACGTCCAGCTGTGCCCAGTGCTATCGCAATGGAGCCGATCAACCGGTGGTCGAGCATTTAGCAATAAATTGGAACAAAGATGCTGTCTTGGGCTTCCTTAAAAACATTTACAATCCGGAGTTTGTAAGCCGCTTTGGCGTGCAGAAGGAACTACTTCTACCCGCCACAGCCGAGCAATTACGTGAGAAAAGGCAGATAGCAAATGTCTTCTCCGATATGGACATGAGGATGGGAATGCTTTTGTATGCCTTTTGCATTGTAATGATGGTCCTGGCCTTCAAACTATTTGCCTTTAAAGGTGGTTATCGAAAGAAACCGTATGGCCATGATATGTTAGGCAAGGTATGAGTTGCATTCCATCTTCCTGATCTCACGCTTTCTTTTTACAAAAGTCTTAATTTTATAAGCAAAGAGACAACGGACATCCACCATAAAAACATTTTTACCATCCCTCCCGCTTATATATTTAATATCGAAAAGTGTATATAAATATCAAATTAATATTAATAATCAACAAATCTTCCTTTTATACAAATATGTGTATGTATTCCCTGTTTATTTAGGGAAATCAGGTATTTGATGGAAATACGTTTTTTAAAGAAATCATTTCTCCTTTCGTAAAAATTAATTAATGGGCCAACAAAGTTTTGTACATAATGTGTAAAGTGAGGCATTTTCCGTTTGTTCGATTGTTCAAATAAAATCGAGTGGTCTAAATTGTTTTACAAGCTTCCATATGCATGTTAAACACTTGTAGTTTTTCTTCACACCAACCGAGGCACTTTAGATAAGATAGCTATCAAGATGTTAATGGGGTAGATAAGGTCAAAACACATTTTCCAATAACTTTCGTATGTATTTATTTGATAAATCGCTGGAAATCAGGATGCCACCATGGCAGAACTTTGTACTTTTTAATGCGGGGATATTTCACGGTAACAATATTACTTTTGCTAGTGTTTTCGGTGAAGTCAAGCTCCAAATTTTTAGCCCGCATATCGGTGCAAAGTAGTTCACGGGTGGCTACTAGTCGAAATCGTGACTCTTGTTGGCCATAGCTTAGTAACCCAGGAATCGGGACAAATTGACTGCACACGACTATTAATAATACAACCCCCTCGTGGGGATTAGATGAAGACCATAACGATGCAGGTACATTGTTATCATTGGCCAATTGCTCCCAATCATCGTTAATCACCTCATTTGCCAGTTGTTGCTGATGTACCTTCTGGTGCTGATGTTCCTGTTGATTCCAAAATTTGTAGCACATTATCCATAGACATTGACGTTGCTTTTGCCAGCAAGATACATAGATTCTCTGTTTTAACCAATCCAAACTGTAGCCAAGCTCGAGTCGTATTTTTAATTTCTGATGACAGCGAAAGAGCGCCTGAATAACCAAAGAACGCAAAGCTTTTGTGTTACATTGGCTGGTGGAACGAATTTCCTCAATCTGTAGGTGGCTTGGCAGCTTCAAATTCCAACCAGAAGAACCATGGCAATATCTGCGATATAAACTATACCAGAAGGAGCGCGTGTTAACCAGTTGCGAGGTCTGTTTGCATATTAAAGCAAATCTTTGGACATCGTCGGGCTCAATGTGCATAGCTATTTGGAACCAAATATCATGCCGTATTGGAACGCCCATCGGATGGGAGACATTTGTAGCTGAGGAGGCACTATGATATCTTCCATTATCATTCCTAGTAGGCTTAGTCTTCACCTGGACACAGACATCGATTTGCCGGGCGAATACATCTGTCATTTGAATAGATGTTAGTTTTCAAGTTTTATCTGTAAACCTTCTTTTGCTTACCACATTTTCCTTTGCTGCGATGGATTTTATAATGGACATGCTCCTCACTGGTGTCGTTGGCGCTATCATTTTCCCAATCCAACTCATTACCATCCACTTTCACATTGCTTTGCATTTCGTTAGAGATGAGAGTTAGCCGATGAAATTAGAATTAGCCAACACTGGAGTGTTTGCTGAAAATTTAAGGAGGCGGATATGGAAATACAAATTTTAAACCAAAACTAAAATAAAATTGAATAGAATATAATGATTTTGCGCTCCATAAAACGTGTGCGTCCCCGATGCTTGGCAGATCTAGCCTGTTTCCTGCTTGTAGCTGTGTTTGTTCCGGTTACCTTTATCTTTCAAGTCAACGTTGTCCTTCCAGAGCTAATGGAACTATTTGGTTTTGGATTCTATTTGCTATTTTTCATACTCTCTCTTGGCTTGTTTATTCTGTTTAATTTAATTTCGAATATGATGGCCTGCATGATGGTAGACACTTCTATAAACAGTGAGTAATATTAGTTTTGAATACTTTTTAGTCTTTGGTTTAACTTGGATTCTCTTTTTCTTTGTGTTAGTTGAATTACTAAAACCTCCTCTAGATCCGGTGCAGCGCATCACCTGGCACAAGTGTGATGATTGTCAGGCTGAAGGTGAGTTCAATATTCTTCTTTATTTAGTTGTTTGTACTAATCTAATTTATAATAGTGCCGCCCCGTTGTCGCCACTGCGATATCTGTCAAATATGTGTGCTGAAGCGAGATCATCATTGCCGGTTTACCGGCTGTTGTATTGGCCACTACAACTATCGTTATTTTTTCTTTTTTCTACTCTACCTGGCCATAGGCTCCATGGTATCCAGCATAATGGGCAGCATCTTTATTTATTTGCATTTGGATACCTATTGGCATCTCAGCACTCTACTAACTGTCTTTGCTCCAGCAGTTAGTTTGGCTCTGAATGCCAATTGGATGAGTTTCTATTTGCTCATCTGTGAGTTGTCCCTAATTGCGTTTTGCACGGCCAGTTTGTTGCTGGTCTATCATTCCGAAATATTCAAGCGCGGCACGGTGATGAAGGAACGCGGCACAAGTCGATGGAATTTAGGGCTTCATGGTAATTCACGAATGGTTCTGGGCAAACGGATGCACATCACCTGGATATCACCTTTTATACGTAGCGATTTGCCACATAATGGCATTAATTGGGAGACCAAAGAGGATTAACAACAATGGGGAACATATCCATAAGTATTAACCGGGGGCATTTATTTATTGATAAAAATACAATATACAAATTTATTAAGCGATTAACAAGCGATTATTTCAACAACAAAGAGTCCATGTCACCCACCAGGGATTTCAGTTTAGCTAGATGTATTTCATTGAGAGTAAATCCTTGATGAATAATCTGTGCTAGTTTCGACGATTCCATGTTATTTTCTACTGCATATTGTAAAACCAACAAAGACTGTGTGGGCGCCTTATGATGAACACAAGATCTAACGTATTCCTGCAAAGCTACATCACTGGGTGTTCCGGGTATACTATGTTGATTTTTATCAATATAATTGAATACTTCGTTGGCCTGTTCAAAGTGGTTGACATCGCCTCCTCGGACAATTAAGGTAAGAATATCGCCCAACATTTGCCCCGTAAATGAAACGGAATTCTTCCGCATGTTTCGTTTGCCTGCGGCGGTTGCTTGTTCCCCAATTTTCTGGTACATATCCAAAGCTACCTGGCAGCATTGAGCAGATAATTGTTCATTGTCTGGCCTGTGATTGTCTACCATAATCCTTAGAACATAAAGTAACAGACTTTCACGATGTGTGTGATCAAAAATGACCATGTCAGACCAAATACGAGGTATTTGCTCTACAGATCCATTTATCTCCAATGAGCGAAGAATTTCCTCCATAATACCCGGCTCGGGTATGTAAATATTGGGAACTATCTGATCGTAAGTTAGCATAAAGTCATCTACTGTTTCAGTTTGACACAACAAAGCCAAATAGTGGCGGTAATAAACTGATTCCTTGAAGGATTCACCAATCAAATCGTAGTTTTTTCCCGTATGTAGTAAATCGTTGACCTTCTTGGCCAGAACTTTGTCATGCAAATGATTCCGGCACACATCCATGGCAGTGGCAAAGAAATACGTATCCTTGGGATGTTGTATTGAGAATTCTTTGCCAGAAATTTCATTTAATATATCCACAATAATGTGAGAAACAGGTCCACGTTCGCGACAGAAAATGATTAGCAAATAATAGTAAGAACCCAAGCTGAGACTTACGTTTAACTCCTTGAATTCGGCTAGAACTTGAAGGCTTGCCTGTCTTGCTAATTTGAAGTTGCCAAAAGTGCTAATACATTCGAGCAAGGCGTTTAAAGTTCCTAAATTGGGTATCAGTTGTTGGTTAGCCATCTGCTGTAGTAGGTCCTGGGTTAATTGCCAACGCTGCTCTGCTGTATCTTTTAGCAGGCTGACTATTTGTATAACCGCATTGAATGTATTAGTATCCAATATTATTTCCTTTTCGCCTGCTTCTTGCAGCAGAGCATAGGCTCGTTCACACTGCAAATATTTGGCCATACCGCGTATTAATGTTGCATATGCTTGCGGAGTCTTTGGTTCTATTGAAGCATATAAGTTTTCCGCCAAATCTCCATCTTTCCAGGTTTTGCCTACACCACGATCCCGTCTACGATTATTCTGTAGAAACCATCGCTCTTCTATATACTCCTCTGACAATGGCTCTTGGTTATTGAAAAAACACACAATTTCCAGTAGACTCTGTTTCAATTCCTTACTAATTTGCACTCCCTTTTCTTCGAGTAATTTGTAGACAAACACAGCATCGGAAAGTTCTCCCTGTTCAATGAGCTTTTTTAAGACGACCTCGTCGACTTCGGAATCTTCAGAGAAAATTAAACGAGGAGCAAACTTTTCTATAGCTGGTTGAGCTTCTTGATGCTATAAAATAGGAAAAGTTCGATAAATAACATAAGTGGAAACGGAAAAACTTTCTTACCAGAAATAGTTCTCGATGCTCTTCTTTAATCCACTTGGCTGCCTTACGGCCTGCCTCCTTTGACATTGCATATGTGCGTTTGGACACATTCGACATGGGAATTAGGAAGGGATCGTCACTATATTTAAAATGCGGCGCTGTTGCATCTCGACCCACTGTACTAGCCAGAGACTGCAACAAATCTGTCGGCGAACGTTGGATGCGTTTGGGAATTACTATTGTCTCAGTTTGCCCAGTTCCAGTTCCAGATGATGCCGGCCTCGTTGCGGCTGTTGTGTAATCTACTGTGGCCAGTTTCCAGCTTTGGCCCATGCTGTTCTTTGGCAGTAGCCGCAGTTGCCGTATTTGGTACATGCTTAGGTGACTTAAGTCTTAGCTGAATATGGTTTTAAGTTACAAAACTTTAATTTTAACCCTTCTATGATTATGTTTGCTCGCTGTAAAAAGGAAGAACAGCTGTTTTTCCATATATGGAGATGAGCAATCGAATAGAGATGGGTGGCCATAGTTGTAGTTGCCATCACTAACATAGTGCTGTACAAAATAAACAAAAATGGATTGCATTCTGGACGAGGAGTTGCTGGCAAACATGAAGGAAAGCGAGGATGATGATGACGGGGATAACATACTGGTCGAAGAGGATTCGGCGGATGAAAAAATGCAGTTAACAAACGAATCTCAAATTTCTTCTCAAGACGAAGGCGCAGATCCGCTACAGGAAGCAGACCCTACGTTGTGTTCCAATTTTGAATACGCATTCCAGGACAGTGATATAAAAGCAAACCATGACGAAATGCATGAAACTCCCACAAATTGCGAGAATAAACCGAAAAGAGGTCGGGGACGGCCTTCAGGTCACATCTCTGCTCGTGGTCACACATGGAGCAAAGAACGAGGTGAAACTCTGGAAGAGTTTGATTTACCCACCCATGAAGCTTGCTGCAAAGGCCCCGCACGTACCATAAGTAATGCAGTGGAATCTTGGATGCTTTTATTTGACGAGGAGATTTTACGTCTCCTTATGCGTCAAATAAATGATCAGATACGGAAAAGAAAGAATCGAACCCCTAATCAGCGTCTGGTTGATATTATAGAGACACGCTCTTGGCTAGGCTTAAGTTATCTTTGTGGAATCTTTCGGAATTCCGAGTTTAATGGACCTTTAGATGAACTGTGGACTTTGGAGTTGGGCAATGCCATTTTTAGGGCAACTATGTCTCTATCCAGGTTTGAATTTCTCAATGAATGTCTCGCATGTATTAGTAATTTAGACGATCTCTGGCAGAAATTTATTATTAATTGTAGATCCTACTATGGAGCCAGCTCCTGGCTTACTGTAGATCAGGTCAATACGAATTTAAGTCTTTGTTGCGATGCCAAAACTTTGTATATGACAAATTGTCACCATAGTAGTGAGAAAAACAAAAATATAGATAATTTAATTTGCGATTTCAAAACCACAGGAAGAAATATAACTTTAGGTAATCCCTATGTCAATATCCAGGTATGTGAACATCTTCTTGGGCAGGATTTAAGCTCATTGTGCAACCTATGTTTGGACGCACATCCTTTAGATTGGCCCAAAAATTGGCAAGCAAAATCAAAGCAAATACTTTATTGTAAATCGGCTACATTAATTCCAGCCGATCACGACGAAGGCCAAGCGTTGCTGGTCTTTGGGTTAAGCTCTAATATCTCTTACGTTAAGACCTATCAGAAAACGATTAAAGCTTGTTGTCAATTTTATGATATTTCCCAAAGGTACAGCACTGTAAGATCATCTCGTAGTGAATCGCCAAATCGAATTTTGACTTCATTTTATCTCCTGCTTGACATGGCAGCAGTAAATTCTTG
Organism: Drosophila paulistorum; assembly: GCA_018152135.1. Lineage (NCBI taxonomy): Eukaryota > Metazoa > Arthropoda > Insecta > Diptera > Drosophilidae > Drosophila > Drosophila paulistorum. The sequence continues at coordinate 51,358,756 of JAECXG010000822.1, read as the reverse complement.
GATCTTGTTGCGTCTCTCCCCGAAAAATTGTAGTCAAATCGAACAAAGAGATTTCCATCGTCAACTAGGTTTGTTTCTCACCCAACAGCGTCTACAGCGACGCCTTCAACATTGTTCCTCTGCCAATAGCTCGCTGGTCATGCGTTTGCAAATTTGTGAAATTCTAGGGCAATCTAGTCAGCGTGTCCTTAGTTCCGAGGAGCAACAGTTACTGCAACCAAAGCAGCTTGTCTTAGATAAAGAGAAGATAAAATTTCCCGAGGGTCTAACTCTTAGTTCTCGTTATGGTGAGAAGTTTCGCCGTTGCAAGCCATGTTCCCGAAATAAACGTGCAACCAAATCCCGTTCCCGTTGCCAGCAGTGTTTATCTCACCGTTGTGGTAATCATTTAATTTCGAGATGTTTTGACTGTATGGGAGTTCCGGAGGACAAGATTAGACTTTAAGTCGGCCTTATTTAAGTTTTAAATAAACATAATGAATCTTTGTTGTATTAATATATTTAAATGTTTTTTAATTTATCTCACAAAAAAATTAAATCTGTCTATACATAGTGAGTTTGCCATCTAAATTTTAAACTTTATCGGCAATGATTTTCGTGGAATCTTAACTGCTTTACAACACTGTGACTGCATCTTTACGATGCCCAACACTGGAAACAAATACAAGAAAAGTACATAAAAAAGCATATACACATGTAATTTCTAATTATACAATCTTCCAAACAAAAATTGGAACCACTGTTGTGGTTACTGTGATTGATGAGCGATGGCCATGTTGACGCGCTTGACTAGCAGTGGTACTACCACGGCAGTGGCTCCGGGCTCACCAAAAGGTCTGCAACGCTTTCAGAATTATTTGACTGCGTTTTTGTGGCCAGGCAGCAACCAAAAAAGCAAGAATCAACGCAAATCCTCAACTCAAATGGATGCCATCGATTGTTTCACCAATGATTTAGTCACTCGTAAGGCCCAGAAATGGGAAGAACTGCGGGATAACCTTATGAAGCCAACAACAGGAGCAGCAGTAGGATCACCTGGAGTGGTAATAGAGTCGGAAGTAGCGACAACATTTAGCCAGAACGTAAATCTCATGTCAAAGGGCATGGTGAATGATCTGAAGGCTTTGCGTTCACCCCAACTAGGGTTGGATATACGTTCGCTTTCGCAACCCCAATTGGACAACTTGCTAATGGCCACTCTTGAAATTAAAAATAAATTGGATTTCCTTTATTTGATTCGTCAATGTATTCGCTGTAATCTGCTTCCGTCCAATGAAGTTTTCCTTCAATGTCTGAAGTACTTGAGTGGCCAACGAAAGCAACAACAGCTGGAGGCTCTGGCCGAGACCTGCCGCCAATTGAAACATCCTTTTGCTAAAATCTATGCTGATTTGGCACCTTTTCGAGCTTTGGCCTTGTGGCACAATGGCAATGCGGATGTAGCCCTCATGACTTTACATCGCGGATATGGTACCAGCCTGGCGACAGATGAGGGACGAAAAATGATTAGATCGGCATTTCGAACTATCTCCGAGGAAACATTGGCCCAGAAAAGCGAAGCCGTGTTGGTTTCTTTGATGGAAGTGGCTCGTGCCATACATCGCGAGCACAAGGATATTTTTGTGGTGGCATGTGTGTGGAAACAGTGCTTTGTTAGCGATTGGTTTTGCGATCAAAAGTCGGCTGGTGAACTTTTTGATTACTACAAGGAATTACAAGAGCTCGTCGAGAGACGCGCAAGTGCCCTATGCTCGTCCTTTCTTAGCCGTCATAATGTAGATGCAGTGCATCGTTTGATTGAGGTGTTTCTTCATCATCAGCAGCGACTAGCATGTGGAAGTTGTCTTAGTTTGCTCTTCAACTATCAATGTAAATACATTTGCATTATCAAATGATTGAGCTATTCAATTTATAGTCATATATTTGTTGCAGATTTGCGGAAGGATCTTCGTGCCTGCGCTGAAATAGTGAAATCCTGCAGCGAATTGGAAATGCCGTTAAATGAGATGCAAAATGAACAGTTCCTCAGCCTTTTCCTAGATCAAAGCGAGCCGTTCGAGACAGCAGCAGGAGGTGTAACCAACAGGACGCCGAAGTCCTTCCAGTACAAATTCTAGAAACCGTTTCCAACCATTAGCTGTTGTCCTTGTATTAATTAGCACACACTTTATTAAAATATTGAAAGGCATATATAGCAATATGCACGTCCTGTTTTGAAAATGGTAGCGTAAACCAAATCAGAAATATTATTAAATGTCAAAGTACAAAGTTAAATTTTAATAAACCGTTGCTTGGGAATTTAAATGTGGATTATGTCATACAACACTGCCTGAAAAAATACTGAGACAAACCCATATCCAGTATTTTGCAGTGTTGGTTAAGGCAATCGTTAGATTGTTCCAAAAAAGTCAGCTGGGAAGTGAGAAGCAATAGCAATAAAAAAAAGTGAGCAATTTTCTAACAATTTAATTTGAACAAATCGACATATTCCAAGATGAATCTCTAAAAACTGAGCACGATATTGACAGGTTCAACAAAACTTAAAGCTAAGTGATCAAACTGAAAACTTAAAAAACCATTTGAGAGGAAAACTGTGAAAGAAAGAAAAATGTTATAGCAGGGAACACTAAATTTACTGCACATTTGCCCATTGTTGTTTGGAAGGGGGGATGAGAACATGAAAGAACGTAGGTAAGGTAATACTATTAACTAAATTTAGTTATATACTAAATCCTCAGTTTATGTTGTAGAAGGGCTATATAAACAACTGGAAAGGAATATCAACTAACTAAAAACGTTACGGAAACGGTTAACACTAGCGGAACATTGAAGGAATTTTATATAGAGTATACAATGTTCTCCGACGACACGGATGAATTGGACACCATTGCTGATGTAATGGGTCTTCGCACCCAGGCCAGGCTTAATACTTTTCGAGAAATGTGGTATCATGTATTTCTTTGGGCGCTGTTCTCATCGATTTTCATCCATACTTGTGCTGCTTTAGTGGCTTTTGTTACACTGCGTAAACATAAATTTGGACGTTTCTTTTCGATCTTAATTTTGGTCATGGGGTTCCTGTCTCCGGCTTCGAGCGGTATTATAAGTAGTGCAGTTATAGCATTTGTACATCGCGCATCTGCCCTACCTATGTCGCCTATATATGCCATGGTCTGGGGCTTGGGACAAACCTGCCTGTCAGCTTGTTTAGGATTTACAAGGATACTGGCCACTCTCTAAGCCACACGTTTTAGCCTTAGCGACTGATTGTTTCCATTTCTTCTCCTAATTTAAATAACTTCGCAGACAATTTATCTACATATATATAAGAACATAATATTGTGATTTTTTACTTCTAACTTAATATTAAATCCATAGAAACTAGACTTATTTGAAAATGTTTTTTTTTATTAATTAAAGCAAGCTATTTTCGTCTCTGGCATTATATAGCGTATACAATTTCGAACTTAAGACATTTCCAATACGTTTTTCTGTCTGCATTGGCTGCGGTCCTTGTCCTCGTTTGATCCTTACATTAGCTAAAGTTTCACATGCCGTTATATCCTCTCTGAAATGAAGAATCATTTTTCTTGGACAAGAGTATTGAGATATAATGGAATCAGCTATATCCAGCGTAACTAAAGGCAGGCGATTTAAATGTTGCTGCCACAGGCGTTTAAATCCATTTCCACCCTCCACTTTAACACATTGCTTCTTGTCATTTGCCAAATACTTTTTGAAATTGCTTAATATAGCGTTCTTTTGTTGTTTATAAGGTGCTTCGGCTATAGGGGAAAATTAAAAGGAAATAGGAAAATAAATTTCAGAAATTTTTCTGGTATCAAAACCTTGTTCAAATTAAGTACCTATAGCTTTAAATTGACGTTGAAGCAAATCATGTAAATCCTTTGCCTGATCCTGATGGCCTAGTTGTTCAACATGTAAATTTTGCAGCAGTTGAAATTCGATCAAGGTGTTGGAGGGAAGTGGTTTTGATGCAACCACAGTGTATTGTGAATCTGGAAAGGCCGCCTGAAGCTCTAATCCTACACAGGATTCAACATATTGCAGAATTTTTACTACATGCTTTTCGATCTGCCATTCCTCGCCAAGTTCTGTGGCTGTTGCCAGTGCCAGTTGGCCTACATTGCGTTCCCAAACGATACAGTTTTTGAGAGGCAATTGACGGATTACGTATTTCAATTCACTGCCACTTAATAGTTTAATTAAATCCTGGCCTAGTGGAAAGGATGTTAAACTTCCATCTAAAACAATTCGAACATATTTTTGGCATTCACCAGGTTTAATGCGCTTTTGTTTATCTCGAAGTGTTTGTTTGTGCAGTTGTTCAGCCTTTGACTTGTTTGACATTTCATATATTTTTATATTGAAAAAAAAAACTATTTTATATCATTTAAACCTTGAGTGTGGCCAGACCACGATCGATAGTAAAAAGAATCGATACTATCGATGACTATAACGGAATCGATACTATCGATGGAACTGAATCGACTCAGTTCCACTCATCACTGGCTTCTCAGCTGTAGCGTCTGCACGTGTTTCTATTTACTGCTGAAATTTTATTATAAACTACTTAAAATGTATCTAATGTATACAATTAACGAAAACGGCGATCGCGTTTACACCCTGAAGGTAGGTTCACATATTTTTTTAGTGTATTTGGAGTTTTATGTGATTAAAAGTCGTTTGTTTTTATTTAGAAACGCACTGAGGACGGCCGCCCGACTTTATCTGCGCATCCAGCTCGTTTCTCGCCTGAGGATAAGTACTCGCGTCAACGAATTACCATCAAGAAGCGTTTTGGCCTTTTGCTCACGCAGAAACCTGAGCCCATCTATTAAATTCAATCACCAAGATTTTCACAGAATAGGTTAATAAATATATTTACAAAAAAGAAATACTAACTTAAATGCGTCGCTTCAATCCAGCAGTATAATCAAACAATTGACCATTTCGAAATTCGCCACGCATATCTAAGATGTAGTAGAGAGTCTTATCGCGAACCTTAATTGGCAGCTGCACGCGGGCCAATTCACGAGACTCCTCGGCTGAGATGCATTTGAGAGGAACAGTCATAATTCGGTTGCGATTAAATGGCCCGTAAGTCACAAAGGACACATCACGCCCCCCTTTTCTCAAAATAAGGAAGCGCACGGACCGTAATGTGAACATCCATACGGCAAATAGAATGCCATAACCTGAAGAATAAAGCTGCTATAAAATTTATGAATGAAAGTATTCATTGCTATCGCTTACCTATTAAAAAGCTGCATATCGTTATACCATTTTTATATTTGTTTTCCCCCAAGTTTATCCGCTGGAACCACTTGAGCTCTTCACCTTCCTTTTCCACTACAGGTGCATCTTTTAGTGTGGTAAAGGCAAAATGTGATAAATAAGTCCAGAAAACAAATTGACATATGCCAAAGAAATTTAGCATATTATAAAATTTTGGATTTTCGTATTTAAACAGGATCACATCCTTTGGTACATTGGTGTTTATCTCAAAAGGCTTTGCCCGCGATACGGTGGTGAATTGTTTGATTGGCGCCGGTACTTTGACAGCAAAACTTGGTAGATTATAGCGCAAAATTTGTAGACAATTGCGTTTTAACAGACCTTGCCTTAGGGAACAAATTATAAGGTTATTCATTTTAAATATTTTACTCGATTAAATAACTAATGTGCAAATAAAAACAGATGTTTAATGTTTTTATTATATCGATATATTATCGATTATATTATATTATGTCAAACGAAACGATTTGTAACCAGTTTTGAAACAATTTTGGCTGCATTATAGCGGGCGCACAAAAGTTTCTTTATTTCATTATAGTACTTTGTTTTGATGCAAACTTCTAAAGAATGGCCAATATTATTGCAAACGGCTTGAACGTTTTTGAGGTACCCTAGAAAGGAAAAAAAAGATACAATTTTGTATTCCCCGCAACAACGGAGTGCTCCATAAAGCCTGTGATTCTAACAGTGTTTCTAAGGCTCCTAATCCCAAACTTCCGCAACAAATAATGAAATAAAATAGGAACAAAAAATCTTCTTCAAGAAGATGTCATTATCCGGCACTATTTAAAATAGTGGGGCTCAAGAACGTGGCCACACTGACTGGTATAGAACAGCTGTTTGGGACCCAACAGTTGTTATTCAGTTTTACAGCCACTGCGGCCGACACACGTGCCAGCAATTCAAAAAATGGAAATAAAAGTGGAAAACATTTACACTTCGGTGGCTTGCAATCGTTGTACTGACTGTGCAGATTGGGGACCCAACGGTCTAATCGCTTATGGAGCCTGCAATGCTGTGGCCATACTAGATCCCAGGGTAAACACAAAACATTTTGCTGCTCAAACAAGCCCCCGTCACAGTATATTTTTTTTGTTTAGCATAATGGAAATTCAGCAAAAATTCTACATACTTTAGTGGAGCATACAAAGCGAGTGAACACTGTCAGGTGGCTGGATACGGAAAAACTAATCTCTGGGGCCGATGACGGCTTGGCTGTACTCTGGTCCTTGGATTTGAAGGGCGATGTGGCAACCAAGCTTGCAACACTTTCTGACCACACAAGTGGAGTAAATGCTGTGGATGGTGTTTACCGTCAAAATGGTGATTGGATGTTGGCTACGGCTGCAGCTGATAATACCGTTAAACTTTGGATCTATCAAAATGATGGAAAAGTCCATTGCTTTCGGACTGTGCAAATCAAGTCCGGCGGTTTTTGCTTCTCCCTACGTCTGACTGTGTTGCCAAAAAGTGATCAAGTTTTAATGGCTACTTCTGGTGATGATGAGAGCGTGTCCTTGTGGCTAGCAGAAGCAAAATGTCATGATGAAGGTTCAGTGGAGTCTAAATTTGAATTTGTTTACAAGTTCATCGGACATGAAGACTGGGTACGTGGTTTGGATTTTGTAACTGATGGAGATGACCTACTCTTGGCCAGTGGATCACAAGACCATTTTATACGTCTTTGGAGAATTTCTCCACGCAGCCAACAACAAGTGGAAAATAATCAAACAGAGTTGGCGCATGTAAGTGGAGATGGAGAGGAGATTAAGGTGGAAGAGACTATCGTACGGTTAGGAGAGCGGGCGTGGTATGCTGTGTCTTTGGAATCAGTTCTCTATGGGCACGAGGGCTGGGTATATGGCATAAACTGGCATAAAACTGAAAATGATGGTTAGTAAAAAGTACATACTCAAATGAAGACTTCCCATTTGATTTTTACATTGGATTTTCGTTTTAGAATTGCGTTTGCTATCTGCCTCCATAGACAAGACTTTGATTGTGTGGTCACTGACAGAGATGGGCGTATGGCTCGAACAGGTTCGCGTTGGAGAAGTCGGTGGCAATTCTATGGGCTTCTATGGTGGAAAATTCTCGCATGATGGCTTCTCGATAATGGGCCACAGCTATCAGGGTGGCTTTCACATATGGAATCAAAACAAAGAACAGCCTCACTTGTGGTCATCGAATGTCATTGTGGGTGGACACTATGGCGAAGTTAGAGATCTGGCCTGGGAGAAAGAGCAGGGCTCATATGTGATGACTGTTTCGGCAGATCAGACAACCAGACTGCATGCTCCATGGGTGCAAAAAGAAAAGGATTCTTGCCCCACTTGGCACGAGCTGGCCCGGCCCCAAGTTCATGGCTATGATATGCAAGCTCTAGCCTTACTTTCACGCTATAAATTTGCAAGTGGAGCTGAAGAGAAAATTGTGCGTACATTCCAGGCTACGGGAAATTTTATAGAAAACTTTCGTCATCTCTGCCAAATAGAGGATGATACAGCTGGCGATTCTCTGCTCAACAGTAAGAAAAACCAATTTAGTTACACATGAGATTATTTATATGAATTTATCTTTCTATTAATCTTCTAGCTTTACCCAAGGGTGCTTCTGTCCCATCATTGGGTCTTTCGAATAAAGCAGTTTTTACGGTGGACCGAAATACAGAAAATTCTGGTGCAGCTAAGGAAGAGTATCCGGACAATTATTTTGTTCCAATTCAATTGCAAACTCCTCCACAAGAGGAGGCTTTGATGCAGAACACTTTGTGGCCAGAATTACAAAAACTCTATGGTCATGGCTATGAAATTTATGCGCTTTCGGCTACTTCAGATGGCTCTATATTGGCATCCAGCTGTAAGGCTACTAACGCGGAGCATGCTCAGATAATATTATGGTAAGTTTAATCAAATAACTTTAGTGCGTTTTTTTTTTAACATGGTTTTTCTTTATGCCCAAGGAATACATCAACTTGGAAGATATTGCAAAAGTTAAGCGGCCATCAGTTGACAGTGACTCAATTAAGTTTTTCACCCAATGGGCAATATTTGCTGTCAGTATCGCGTGATCGCCGCTGGTGCTTGTTTGAGAAACAACAACAAGTCGATCCCACATCCCTGACAAGTTATTCTCTGGCGGCCTCAACAGATAAAACAAATGGCAGACACTTGCGTATTATTTGGTCTTGCGATTGGTCTCATGATGGCAAGCTGTTTGTGACCAGCTCAAGGGATGGCAAGGTTGTTATTTGGCACAAATATGGAACCATAAACGACTCTTCACTCAAAGGTTGGCAGGCTTTTGGTCAGCCTTTGGAGCTTAAAAACGAATCTGTCACTGCGGTGGCATTTGCCAAAAGTGCCTTGTCTTCGCAAAATGAGGCTTATCTCTTAGCATTGGGTCTGGAGAGTGGGCATATTCGTATCTACCGTTTTGCCCAGGGTGAATGGCTACAATTGGGCGAGTTAAATAAGAAGTAAGTTTCAGATCAACTTTTCATTATTCATTTTAAAAAATATCTAATTTTTAGTTTGGCCCATCATTTGTCTGTGCGACGTTTGCAATTTCGTCCCTGTCAGCAGAAATTTTGGCATTTGGCGAGCTGTGGTGATGATCATTTGGTGCGCATCTATGATATTCAGATATCCAATTGACAGTAGTTTATTAAAATCGCGTAATAAGTTTTGTATTTGTTTTGTTTACGTTTTTGAAAGTTTAATTAGAATGGTAGTCGATGTCTGCGTATTGCGTCTGATATCTAATCTCAGTGCAATTACGCTTGTACGCTCTGGGAACAACCCGAACAGCTTCTGTTTTTCTGATAACAAAAATATTCGTTTTTTTTTTTTTGGACTATATAAGATGCCTGTTGGCATTGATGTGGCATCACAGTCTGTTTTTGGAGGCACACATTAAAGATGAAATCAGCCATAGTTTTTATATTGGTGGTGGGTTCAGTTTTGGCAGCACCACCAACTAGGGTGATAGCGGCCAAGCCACAAGTCGATCCATATGCTCACATATTTGCCCAGGTCAGACCAGCGGGACAGAAAAATGAAGAAATCCACAATCATTTTTCGATTGAGTACAATGCAGAACAGCCCGAAACCCAGCATATTGAACTGGAAATCAAGCCTTCGGAAGAACAGAAGCATTCCCAGCTTATTGAGTTGAGCTTAACTTCTGATAATGATCGCAATCCGTCAAGTGGCGTTGGACTAGAAATTGTTCAACACGAACACCAAAATCATGTGGATATCAAGAAACCGGAACACCATCATGTTGAGTTGGACATTATGCCATCCGAAGTACACGCCCACTCCGAACGTCTCGAATTGGAGTTGACTGCTGATAAGCAACCATCACATGAAATTGCATCTGAAGTTCTTCAACATCCTCAGGCCCAAAACCATCATATAGTTGACATTGAAATTAAGGAACCCGAGTATCATCACGTTGAACTGGATAGGCCAGTTCAACATATGCCTCAGCCGTTGCACTTGGTTCAAGCTCATATCTAGTCAGAGAAAACACGCAAAAGTAGCATCAGAATATGTGTATACATATATGAAAAAATATATTTATGAAACAGCATTAAATTTTTTCAAAAGTCAGGTAAAAAAAATTATTTTGGGGGAAACAAAAAAGTTATGGTAGAAGCAAAATAAATAAAAGACAGAGGCGTAGTTAGACAAAGCAGCTGCTAAAGCTTGAAAATAATATCTGTCAGAATGTAAAATAGGCAAAGGAGATGAACAAAATTGATTCTGCGGTTTGTTTACAAAGAATTGATATTAGAAGTGGTAAAGATTATTCCATTAGTTGTTAAATAAAAAATTAAAGAATATTAATTATTATTTACATATGTATGTATATATGTATGTGAAAGGTCTATGAAGACTATGAAGTCCGGACGTTCCATGAAATAATTGTTGCTTTGGGATTATAGCGTATATCTTATGGCTTAAGTGGAGATGATAAGTTGAAACTACGCCCATGGCGGAGTTTTGGCCGCAGTTTGCAATTTCCGTTTAGCTGCTAAAGCGAAGACAGCAGAAGCAGCCACGTGACTAAGCTTAGCCCGTGAAAGAAAAGTTTTAGTGGCTGAGACCTTCTGCCACCTTTAGTTTTTGCACCGTATTTTTTGCAACCGCAACGTGCAATTTCCGTCGACCAACGGACTTTATGATTGCCATTGGCTTTGGCTTTTTGGCGAATGGACACCATTGTTTCGTTGCAGAAGTGTAAAAAGGTTGGTGCTGCTGCTGCTGCGGTTAATTGGCTAGGAGCCATCTTTTCGCTTTGACCAGGTTTAATTATCATTTCATGAAGTGGATTGGGGGTAGAAACTGCACACAATGTCAATGAACTCAAAAGATGATAATCTCATAAATATCCTGAATCTGTATTGTTTCTTGGCTTTTGTTTGGGCCCATTTTTAGTTCATGTCAAAAGCCTTTTTTTGTTCTCTCTCAGCCAATATTCAGTTTGAAATCCGCTACATGCGTTTCCGTTTCCGCTGCGCCCAAAACGAAAGAGAGGAAAAGTGCTGAACAACAAATGGAACAAAAACTTTTTGTTTAACTAGCATTGTGTTATGATTCTATTTTGTAGTTTTGCGCTTTTATTTATTTTCTTTACCCCTCTGGCCCAACGCTATCCCTGTCCCTATGCACAATTGCAGATTTGTTGCTATTGTTGCATACAAATTTTGTTGTACATCTCATGCTAAAGTTTAAGTTTCAATTGCTCGCGAAAACGTGACCAAGTTGCTGACAGATCCAGATCCTCCCTCCATCCTGCTTCGTTTCTTGGTCGTAGCATGTGTTAACATGATTTTACCAGTTCTGCTTCTACTCCTACTCGTGCTCCTTCTGCTCCTTTTTGGTTATTCATTTGTATGTATGTCAGTAGTAGCCTTTGCTTTGCTTGCCATCTTTTCATTTTTTTTGTTTGCCTGTTTCTGGTTTTGGTTTGGTTTTTGGCTTTGTTTGCCTGCCATCCATTTTTTTTTGCCTTCTGTTATTTGACTTGACGTCGTCGGTGGTGGCATGGGCGGTATGCTAGGGGCGTGGCCTAACGGTGAAACTGTGTAACCAGTAAGTTGAAACTACTCTTGGCCTCCATGGCATAAGTACTTTCAAATTAACTTTGGATTTGTCTCTTGTGCAAAAAGGAGAGAGTGAAAAACACATACATACATATATATGAATTCAATAGCTTTCTTGGAATTTTAAAGAGGACGTTGTAAACGAAGTTATTTTAAGTATACTCGAAAAATTCTGAAATGAAAAATTATGTAGCGTATACATTTACTTTTCGTATGTTACCAGGCAAGACTATACAGTAGCGGAGGTCGGGGTTCAGAGTTTTAGATAAACTTGATTCCGATCCTTCTTCCACACTTTAACGCTTAAAACTTGTATCCTTCAACATAAGAAAACAAAGAAAATATAAAATTATTTTCCAATGCAGGCGTCTCTGCCTGACCCTCCGCAGAGTCGTCGACTCGTCTAAAGGATGGAGGACGAAAAATGACCTCTCACACGCGTGTGTGGGGGGATAAATGATCAAGTTGCGTTTTGTATGTGTGTGCGTGTAGAAAAGAGTGCAAGGATGTCGTAGTCGTAAACACAGTAAAGGGGCTAAAATGGAAACAGTAACGAAGAGTAAACTTTGCTGTAACTTGTAAGCCAAGTTTCTTTGTTCTTAGAACTAATTGATTTATCAGAAAAATGTAAACCATATTTGAAAGAAACTTATATCCCATTAAATAATTAATTTTAAAACTAGCTTCAGCAAAAGCCACAGTTTAAAAGTAAAATAAATCAGACTTTTCCAGAGAATTCTACCGCATATAAAGTCATATCATTATTCATTCAGATATATATATACTTACATACTAAAGATCTTTTTATCCTAACGTTTTTTACAAAGGCTCCTACAAATATACATATGTACATGGAAATATTTATTTTTATTTGAAGATATAAAAAATGCAGTCTCCTCAACACCATGGGCTGCATTTCTCGTAAGCCCGGCCCTGTTTTCAATATAATTTTTGTAATTTTCATTCTTATCCACACACACACTCACACCCACACCCACATATGTTGCATTCATATTTCCGTTTTCAGCTGCAAACTCGCGCGAATAGAGGCAACTGAAGCGGTGGCAGCAGTGACAGCAGCAACAGCTACAAAAGGCTTGGTCCATGATTTGTGCATTTCCGTTTTTTGGACGTGGCTAAGCAGAGCGGAAGTTGGGTGGCTGACTGGTGAGGGGTGCGGGTGCTAAAGGGGTGCTAGTTAGAGATGAGCCAACAACAATGGCAATTGATGCGCATTGAACATTTTGGCCTAGTTAAACCCAAGAAGTATCAAAGAGTCCAGTGTATAAGGTGAGAGGCTGGGGGACAAAATGTTAAAGCGCGCTGATTGATTAAACTTGTATTTTTGGTTTTTGCCGCATTTTGCTCAACAAGCTGAAAACTTTCCATTGCGAAAACTAAGCGAAAAAAAGTTTCCTTCTTTCCATTTGCTAGCCAACGTCCGCTAAGCCCAAAAGCCGAAAGCATTCAAAGTTTTTCAATTACCTGACCAAGGGCTGCAGGGGAAAAGGGCAAGAGTAGAAGTAGATCTAGTCCTTTTACTCTTCAATTCTCCAAGTATCAGAAACAAATTTCATGTTGCCGTTGCTGCTGCTATTGTAGTTTTCCTTTTTCGCGTAGAGTGGAAAAAGTTCTTGAGGAAATTGTTAAGGACTTTTATTGTATTGTATAAACTTATGTATGTAAGTATAAGACATACATAAGTTTATTTGTGTACAGGGTGGTAAGAAAATATTTTAAATCAAATTTATGGCAACTCCCGTTTTCATAAATAACTCTAGCTCAAGCCTTCATTGTTTTCCAATTAGCTCCTTTACCCCAAGCTTACATTCTGTTCACTTTTTGGTTGTTGAAACGTTGAAATGCGCCAACATGGCGTATGATGAATTTTTAATTACAAAAACCATCGCAGACAAAGAGCATATCAAACTCAAAGTTTTATTTGTTTTTTTAATTTGTATTTGTGAAACTAACTTCATGGTGGCCAAGTTAATTGCACACACACCACTCCACATTCGGATAGGGTTGGAGAACTATGCAGGAATTCCGTGTAAGAGAAGCTCGCGTAGGCAGACGAATCGAGTCGAGCTTTGCATAAATTATGGTAATTTTATTCATCTGATTTAAATGACTTTATTTGCAGCTTTAAATTCTCAAAAAAACCCATTTAAATGCAGTCATTATATGCACTTGTCATTGTCATCGTTGTCTTGTTGTTGCTGTTGTATCCTGTTGGCTTGTTTGTTGTTTCATTGTTTTAAGCGCGAAATGCTTCTGGCAATTTTCAACACTTTTTTACACTTGCCTGATTGCTGCAAAAAACAAAAAAACGATAGGAGATTGTAGGAGGCTGCGGAGTTGGGTAAAGGGTTCATGGTGTTGTCATCATTCTGACAGAACGTTTCAAATGTAACCCCAAAAACTGTTCACCACCTTATCTCGGGGACATTTCTCCCGACCATTTACAATTTCCTTTATTTCATTTTTGGTTCGCCGATTCTCTGCTTTTCCATTTTATGTTGACTTTCATCTGCATTTTTCGTTCTCTACTATTCGAATGACATCTGTGTTAATGGATAACTTTGGTTTTTCATGCTAAATATGTATTTATACTCTGCAAACGGGCTACCTTCCCAAAGCATCTATTATATTTATATGCATTTTTATACATACATATAGAATATTGATTTAATTGACATACTTTATTTGCAATATTAATTCAATATTAATGATTTAACCCCTAACATGGCCGAGACGCATTTCGGACCACTAAAATGAACATTTGTATTTTCGTATGGCAATACAAGATGTGAATTCCATAACATTTGATCATTATATCCTTAAAAAATAAATATGTATTTCTTAAACTAGGGAACGATTATTAAGATGTTTTGCCTTGCTTACATTTTATCTCTAAGCTATGCAGAAAAAACGAAAGCTTCGAATTCGAATCCTAGTTCTTATTATTCAATTTGAACCCCAATTGTTCAAACCGATTTAAAAAATCCATGTTTAGTACCGATTTATGTTTATTATATTCCTTATATTCAAATTTAAATTAACTATGCAACGAAGATTAATTTTAATTGCCAGCAGCTGCTCTTAGTCTATTCAATTAGTTATATCTTAATTTAAAAATGAAAAGGATTTTTATTGCTACAAAATTTGCGATATGCAATTAAAATTAGAATGCTTTCTAAATAACTGTGTGGCATTTTCATAAATTTTAACAGTTTTAAAATATTTTCGAATATTAAGTAAGAAAACAGTATACAATTAAGGAAAAACTACGTTTTTTGTCATTCACTCAATTGATTGGAATAATGTCAGGAAAACACACAAATGCCCTTTAATAAAGTTTCATAATGTATTTCATTCAGAAAATTTTTAAGGTTTTTATTCAAATCTTATTTATATACAAAATAAATGTATATATTTGAAAAATTGAACTAATTAAAAATTAATGTGAAAAAAATGGTTAAATGACCTTCTTTGGAAAGTTGGTCATTGAATTTTCATGACGTTTTTTTTACATTTTTTTTTGGATTATTATTACTTTTGGTTCTTCGTTAGCTGTCAGTTTGCGTTATTTTTCTTTTTGCCGTTTTGGTTTTTTCGAACTGTTGAATAAAAGTGCAAAAACTGCGGGAGACAGAACAAGGATGAGAACAAGTTAATTTGTTTATGTTGATGTGTCAATATAAAATACGAGTTGAGGGTGAGCATTTGTCCGTTAAATGAATAAATATATATGCATATGTAAAAACAGAAAATATAAAAATTCAATATCATGCTGAGCTTCTGTTACTTGATGTGGTTGGCATTGGCCACAAGTAAAAAAGGAATGAGTTGTGGGTTGGAATTAAAAGCAGATGCAAATCAATTGAAGTTTAGGCTTTAAGTAACTTTAAAAATGGCTCAAAGCAGCCGCTGCCTTTCCCCTCACTAGTGTCGCGGACGATGATAAATTTTTATGCTTAGCAAAGTGAAAAGGATGATGATGATGATGATGATGAAGAAAAGGGAATGGGTCTATAAGTATGCTCTAAGTATGCCTGTGTGTGTTTGCTACTCCTGATGACTTGAAACTTTTCCAGCCGCAACTTCTGAGCTGGCGACAACTCCTCTGGGCTTTTGCCGCAAATTACAAGCAATTGCTTGTTGCGGCGTATGAAGATGATGAGCACAGAATGGAGGAGGCGTCGGTGTTTACCTGTCTTGAGCATCAGCGTTGAACGATGAGCGATGGTTTTCGACTGCTATATGTACATAGTATATATCCTTTGTATTCTGTGTGGCAAGTAATTTGTGTGCCTTTAAGCATTACCATTACTTTTTCATTGGCATTGAAAAACAATCATTTTAATGAACATTTTTTCATTTGCATTGAACTCAAAAACCCGACAAATTCAACTTTAAATGTGAGTAAATGGTTGCCAAATTGTTTGGTAATAGTTAAAAAAGAGGATCAAATCAATTATATTCCTTTTATTTATCCAAATAAAATGCAATAAATATAATAAACAGGTTTTTTTGGTTAGAATATTTCACATGTGCCACAAATCAGGCGGCGGTTATTTCAATTAGCCTCAAAAAATGCATTTGTTTCGCTTTATTGATTTTACTTAGTGCTCTCCCCCTTTCCCCTGCCTTCTCTCAATGATGCGTTGATGTCAAAGTTCAAATGATGAGTTCATCTTTATCATCAGCTGCAAGACTCGAAGCAACGCGACAACAACAACAGCAAAAGCAAAACTCACACTTGGCTGGATACAAAGGAAGCTCAAATACACTCAACGTCAGACAAGCGACAACTCTCGAGTGCTATTGTCTTTGCCTTTGGGTAGAGGAGCACATAGGTGCTAGCTGTTTGGAGGAGGACATAATTTCCATGCCCCCACACGAACAGGAACACACAGCCACATGGTAATGTCAGTGATGACGTAAGCGAGCAGGTGAAGATTGAAAACTTTGTTATAATATTAGGATCAGTTCATAAATTTAATAAATACCTTATTGCCCGACAAGTGTCAATATTACCAACTTAATGTTGCATAATAATAAATATTAACCATTATTTTCCAGTTCGTGGGAATTCTGATTAGCGCTCCACGAAATAATGCCTATAGGCCACATTGCTTCTGAAAGATCAATTCAAGATCAACTTGAACAGAAAGGTGGCTAGGGTGTGTATTAATACTCACTTGATGAATTATAATATACAGAACAAGTTCAATATTTAGAATTTCAAATCTTATTCCGCTTTTCAGTTCTTTGAAATAATGTTTGTCATCACCGACAACGTGACGTTGTCGCCTGCCCCGTGCCCTTCACTGGCAATGACCATAATCTAGCAAAATCTGCTCAGCTTAAACTGGGCGAATGTATGTGTGTGTTTGTATGGGAAGGCCTAGCAGTGATAATCGCTAACCAGTTGCCTTTAGCATTGACTGTGTCGACTTTTCCCCTCTATTCCTGGCCATTGTCAAATGTCAACGAGTTCGCCTACTCTGGGCTTTTGTCGCCTGCAGGTCGAGCACCTGTCGAGGCAGAGGACGAAGACGTGATATTTGCATTTGCCTCACTTTCGATGTTGCCTTTGTTTTGTTTTACGGCTTAGTTTTTTCCTTGATTTATGTGCTGGCTGTGCTGTGTGGGTGTGTGTGAGTGTTAATGACAGCGGAAGTGCACTTTATTTAATTAATATGTTATAATTATAAAGTGCTTATGTCTGTTCATGTGTGAAACTAGGCACGTACATATACATACATATATATGTATTGGATGGAGTAAAAGGAGTAACTAACAGGCAAAGTTCATTCAGCAAGCCTTTAAAACAAATATTAACGAGGCACATTCACTGCAATATCAAAAAGTTATTTAATTAACTTTAAATTATGGTCACAAGGCAAAAGCCAATGTACGGACAAATAAAAAGTTTAATCTGATTTCTTTTTGTCAAGTTTCACGTTTAGTATTTTTTTAACATGACATAAAATGGATTTTAAATGTGTATTCATATTAGCGGTTAATGATAGCATTAGCCCACAATTAAAATGTTTTTTTTTTCTTCGCAGATTTGTGTTTGTTCTTATCATTTCAATTCAACGAACTTCCTTTTCGTGGCTCCGCAGCAAATTTGAGTTTAGTTTTTATCATATCACTTCAGTGCCTTTGATGTACAAAATGGGGAATTCAAAAACCTGTGTACCTCTGGAATAGAACATATAATACTTCATCATGTCTACAATGGAACCAAAGAGCAAATTTTGTTTGAAAAGCCCAAAAAAGTATACAGCACATTTTTTTAAATCTACTCTGATTCTTTGTCGACACACAAAACTGATTATTTTATTGATTTAACAACGATGAGCCCTTTTTAAAAAATTTTTAATTTCCAAATTTAAGTCCTTTGGAAAGTATGTGATATGTGAGTGTCAATAAACAATCGTAACATATAATTCAATAAATCTGGACACAAAAAATTGAATTCACCTTAAAAACACAGTTATCCATTACCTAATTATACCATACACCCATAGGGTGAAATGGTATATTAAAGTCGCCAAAAATGTATGTAACAGGCAGAAGGAAGCTTTTCCGACCCCATAAAGTATATATATTCTTGATCAGTATCAACAGCCGAGTCGATCTAGCCATGTCCGTCTGTCCGTCCGTCTGTCCGTCTGTCCGTCCGTCCGTCCGTATGAACGCCTAGATCTCGGAGACTATAAGAGATAGAGTCACCAAATTTGGAATGTAGGCTCGTGTAGTATGTAGAGTGATCAAGTTTGTTTCAAATTTTTGCCACGCCCCTTTCCGCCCCCGCAATTCAAAAAAAACGTTTTTCTCAAAAACTATTGCAGCTAGAGAGACCATATTTGGTATGTATATTTGCTTAGTAAATGCGCTCATTTTGTAATTATAAAGATTTTGCCACGCCCCTTTCCGCCCCCGCAATTAAAAAAAAACGTTTATTTCAAAAACTATTGTAGCTAGAGACACCGTATTTGGTATGTATATTTGCTTAGTTAATGCGCACATTTTGTATGTATAAAGATTTTGCCACGCCCCTTTCCGCCCCCAAAATTTGAAAAACTCGATTATCTCCCGTAATTTTTTACCTTGTGGGATCAAATTTGGCACACTTGAATTTGATACTAATACCCAGCAAAATACCAAATTTGATCAAAATCGGACAAAAAATAGCCAAGTTATGCATATAAACGTTTTTCCATAAGGCCGGAGTTGGCCGTTGCGGGTGAGGGCGCTAAGGTGCTCACATGCATGAGTGAGCGAGATACTAAGATATGCTTGTAAAAAGCATGTGAACAGAATTTTTTTGAAATAGGCAAAATACATTTGTTATTACAAATTTGAAATATTTGTTTTACTGGTGTATGGTATACCTAAGTCGGCGAGACGACTTACTTACTTCATTTTTTTTTAAATTCTTAATCGACTTAAAACTGGCTAAAATACAATCTTTAGATCCAGTTTTTGTTTTGAAGTAAAGACAGATATATAAATTTGGATATTGACATCCTTTGTTTTTTTTTCTGTGGCCTTCTAAACGTTTGACAAAAATCTTAGTAGGCGCTTTCCATTCAAACATCATAAAGACTTGTCTTAACTTTGCAGTTAGCACTTCTTGCATTCATTGCTCTTAGTTTCATCTGCTCTTATCAAATTAATCAATGAAGCTTTTTTCAAACCGTGAAACATTTCTGACATGGCATAAAATGTCAATTATTCAATTAAACTAAGACCCCGCTAGGCAGACTGGCGGCTGAGGTTGCCATCAGCAACCTACATACAGAACATACAATAAATACACATTTACGAAACAAGCATATCATAAAAATTTCTGGGTACTTAATTTTTATACCATACACCCATAGGGTGAAATGGTATATTAAAGTCGCCAAAATGTATGTAACAGGCAGAAGGAAGCTTTTCCGACCCCATAAAGTATATATATTCTTGATCAGTATCAACAGCCGAGTCGATATAGACATGTCCGTCCGTCCGTCCGTCCGTCCGTCCGTCCGTCCGTCTGTCCGTATGAACACGTAGATCTCAGAGACTATAAGAGCTAGAGTCACCAAATTTGGTACGTAGACTCGTGTATTACCTACGGTGTTCAAGTTTATTTCAAATTTTTGCCACGCCCCCCTCCGCCCACGAAATTTAAACAAATTTGATTTTCTTAAAGATTATAATAGCTAAAGACATCAAATTTAGTATGATTAATCCTTGAGTAAGCGCGCACAAATTTGTTGCAAAAAAATTTGCCACGCCCCCTCCGCCCACGAAATTTAAACAAATTTGATTTTCTTAAAGACTATAATAGCTAGAGGCACCAAATTTGGTTTGTGTATTTGTTTAATAAATGCGCATATATTGTATATGCAACTATTTTGCCACGCCCCTTTCCGCCCCCGTAATTTGGAAAAACTCGATTATCTCACGTAATTTTCTACCTTTTGTAATCAAATTTGGCACACTTGAATTTGATACTAATACCCAGCAAAACACCAAATTTGATCAAAATCGGACAAAAAACAACCAAGTTATGCATATAAACGTTTTTCCATAAGGCCGTAGTTGGTCGTTGGCTGGTGGGGGCGCTAGGGTGCTCGTATACTTGAGTGAGGGAGATTCTAAGATTTGCTTGTAATAAAAAGCATGTGAAAATGCATTTGTTTAATAAATTTAAAATATTTGCTTTACTGGTGTATGGTATACCTAAGTCGGCGAGACGACTTACTTACTTCATTTAATTTGGCTCCAATTACTTTTCTCTTTGTGTGTGTGTGTGTCAAATCCATTAAAAGTATGTACTTACTAATAACCAATTAAAGTGCAAAAATAAACATTAATTATTACTGGAGTTGGAGAGAGTTGAACATAGTTGAAATTTCTATGCTAACTTTTGAATTGTTGCTAGCAAAATTTATGCACACAGACAAAGAGAGAGAGAGAGAGAGAGAGAGAGAGTGAGGGAGAGAGAAAGAGAGGGTAAAGAGAAAGAGAGAGAATAAACGTACATATGTGAAAATGCGGAAAATGGCATAAGTAATCAACCATTTACTGGAGAAAAGTATGGCTGACCAAATGGGGAAATGTTGCAAAAATGTTGCCACTTGAAATTTATGTGCATTATTTGATGCAAGTTCTTTGTAAGTACCTCGAGGGTTTCAAATAACTCAACTGCCATTTAAATATCATTTGCATTTGCTTAAGAGTGCAGAATGTTCAGAAACAAAATTTACTTCAAGTATTAGTTTAATTGATCTAAAGGACTTTTGTCCCTTTTGCCTGTTGGCATCAGCCGTTCTTACTAGCTTCCTTTTGCTCTCTGTCTCTGTGCAATTATTATATCTAGCTTCCACTTAAACAAAGTCCTCGAACTTTTTGCTCTAATAAAAGTTAAATATAGAAGTAAAGGGAAATTGTCCGAGTTTTTTGACAGAGTCCTGAGCCTGCATCATCAAAGATACACACACTGTAAAAGAACAGCAAAAAGAAAACAAAAGGCCAAGTCAAAGGCAACTTTTCTGTTAAATCAAGTTGTACAAGTTTATCATAGCACAAAATTTTCCAGAGATAAAGTTTTCGACATGAAAGTTTGACCCTCCCAAAAAACAAGAGAATGACAAGAAGTAGAACAGGAAACGAGTTGAAAACTCGCAAATAGGCAAAACTGGCATAAAAATAAATATCGAATATGAAGTTATAATTGACTCTATTTGATTAATTTGATGTAAAGGTTATTTTTTTTACGGACATGATTTATTGACAATTTGTCAAATTTGCCTATCATTGCGTTTTTTGGCATTCGTCATGTCCGTCAGGTAAGCAATGGTAATTGGCACGCAAAACTGTGACATCTTGTGGTTAATTAGCCGGCCATATGATCCAATTCGTATCCATCATCGTCATCTGTCTAACATCGGAGACAGTGTGAATTCCTTTGCAGTGACATCCAGCGTGTCCTTGTTGACTGCACAATGAATACCGAAAATTCAATTAATTTGTGAATAAACGTTAAATTGAATTGCGTTTGTGCTTATGCTTCGGCTTTGGCTCTTGTGGCTGGTCTATATGGATGCAGCTGATGCTTCGGATGCTTCAACTGAAAGTCGAGCTGCATAATTGCCAGTGACACTGCACTCCTTTAGCCAGAGCAGGAATGATGCTGCTGTTGCTGATGCTTGAGAGCGTGCCGACGCCATCTTTGACGGCTTCTTAATTAAAAGACTGTCAATCTGTGTATGCATTGCGTTCACACACACACACACACACACACACACTTGCACGGCAGGCTGGTAGTAAGAGGAACAGGAAGAGGCAAAGGAACAGGAAACGACAAGCAGGCTGTGAGGCATCGGAGTGCTATTGTTAGCATCAAGTCATGCGCGAGCGAGCAAAAAGAAAAGGCGAAAAAAAGGAACAAAAATTTGCAAAGTGAATAAAAAAAAAAAGGAAAATTGTATAAAGCCAACTGTCAGTGTTGTCACAAAAAAATATCTAAAATTGATTAATCGTTAAACCAATTATCGTATAATAAGGCGGTAACTGCAATAGTCATGGGCCGATCTAGGGTGTTTACTGCCCGGTAATTCCTTCTGCGCGACAAATAAGCTGATATTTCGTTTCCTATTTATTTTAAGTAAGTATTGAATGCATTTACCACATTTCCCATCATTAAAATCCACAAGATAACTATGCAAACACAATTTGAGAACTTTGAGGCCTTTATTTTTATAATGTCTTATATATGGACTTACTGAGATGCCATTTTACGGCTGTAGAATATTTCAAGTGGCAGTACTCACATCAGATGCCAGCACTGATTGCGCTTCGGCTGCACTTCACTTATAAGCAGGAAAAAGCTGTGAAAACAGGAAAAATGCAAACGAAAAAAAGAAGAGAAACTGACTTATAAAACATTTGTTGAGAGGGGTCTGCGGCAGGGAAAGAAGAACGGGGTTTTTGTGGTATGCCTAGCTTGGGCAATACAAGTGCCCCTCATTGACAGCACACGCTGATGACGTGATGTGTTTATGCCTTGTGTCTGTGTCTGTGTCCGTGGCTGTGTGTGAATGTTTGTTGTGTGAGAGAGCGAGTTTGGTGTTGCCAGCTTTTAGGCTGAGACCTCAGCGCCAAGTTGCAGCGACTTGCAGCAGCAGCCTTGAGATTGTGGCAACGTGATATGGTTGCTTGTAATGCAACGTGACTCTCGCGTTGTGACGTGCCAGAAATATCAATATGACAGGATGATGGCAGTAGTAGCAGCAGCACAAGCAACCTCAGCGGCACCGGCAGGACTCCCGACTGGCCGCCATCAAGCAGGAGACGTCGTTGAACACGTTTCACACGTTC
This sequence comes from Drosophila paulistorum, assembly GCA_018152135.1. Lineage (NCBI taxonomy): Eukaryota > Metazoa > Arthropoda > Insecta > Diptera > Drosophilidae > Drosophila > Drosophila paulistorum. The sequence goes on along the minus strand of JAECXG010000822.1, from coordinate 51,335,937 downwards.
TCAAGTGTTGTTAGTTTCCTTACCCTTCTTTCTCTGAACATCATTCCCACCTATCCGGACGGCGTCTGCCAGCAACTTTGTTTTTCGCATGATTTACCGCACGGATACGGTGTATTTGTCGTTTCAACGTAATTTGCATATAATTTACAGCTGCTGCTCCCGCTGACGCTACTGGCGTCAACTTTTTAAAGTATTTGTCACACTTCGTCTACTTCGGCCAAACCAAACAACTTACCCAACATTTCGAAGCAATATTTTCATCCTTTTTTTTCTTTTGTTGGCGGTACTACAACTACTACTTGGTATAACAAACATTTTACCTTCGTGATGCATATATTTTTAAAGTTTTTGACATAGTTTTCTCGTCTCAGTTTTTGCAGCTGGGCACGCCTACTTAAGCACGCCCACGACTTCACACAAATTTTAGTGCAAATTTTGTTCAAAGTGAGTAGGTGGGTGGAACGGAAACGAAACTGACAAGGGGAACTTCAGGTATGCGAATCACCGATTTGGATCAATTTTGGATATGTTGTAGAATACCCCGTCATTTGAAGCTGTGTGAAATATTTCGGCGCACTATTCTATATTTTCCTTATAAATCGTGTTTAAAGCTATAGCTTCGGTGACTTATGGGTAAAACGCCGGAAGGACTTCAAGCAGCTCGGCAGTTTAAGGGGTAGAGGTCCCGATTAAAGTTGGAGAAACCCAGGTTCAAACCCCGCCTGAAACTAGTTAGTTTTGGATTTTCATTTTTTTTTTTTTTTTGCCTTTTTTAATAATTATTTTTGAAATAGCAAAATAGGTCATTTGATGATTTGTAATCGGAAACATTTTTTATATACATATGTTGAAGCTTGTACGCTTGAGGAAATACTAGCTATACGCACGCCATTATGAACTGTACTTTGCGGGCAGGTTAAAAATATGTTAAAGCGAATGCAAAACTCCTCAAATGCCTAAGAAAATCGAGAAATTTCATCAAGAGAAGACTGCATTCAATTAAAGTATAATCCCTTGTGCATTTCCACTTGTCATCCCTGATATTGAAGGGAATGCTCAAGTATGCATGGTTCGCTTCAAAGTTGATGATGAGATGTGATGAGATGACATGAGAGAGTAATTTTCCAAAAATTTTATTTGGTTTGTTTCTTTCAAAATGATTTAAAGTTGGTCTATTTTTGGACAAAAGCATAATTTTAGCATGATGATGTATGATGTATGTATGTATATCACAACAAAAAATGTGAAGACAGAAGTTAATTCGTGTATTTTACGTCTATATTCGTATATATTACATTTATGTTTTTGTAAAGGCATACAAAATTAATTTCATCAAAAATCATCAAAAGACCTATTTAGCTATTTAAAAAAATAATTATTAAGAAGGCAAAAAAATGAAAATCCAAAACTAACTAGTTTTGGGCGGGGTTTGAACCTGGGTTTCTCCAACTTTAGTCGGGACCTCTACCCCTTACACCGCCGAGCTGCTTGAAGTCCTTCCGGCGTTTTACCCATAAGTCACCGAAGCTATAGCTTTAAATACGATTTATAAGGAAAATATAGAATAGTGCGCCGAAATATTTCACACAGCTTCAAATGACGGGGTATTCTACAACATATCCAAAATTCATCCAAATCGGTGATTCGCATACCTGAAGTTCCCCTTGTGAGTTTTATGGGAAGGGAGGGGTGGGGTCTATATGCGGGAAGGAAGGAAGATTGCCTAATGAGCTGAGTTGTTTGTCTCCTCCCGGAAGGCGGAACCAGCTGTGCTCCGGCGTTGCGTAAATGCACTTGGCAAATGCATTTTTTATAACAAATACCAAGTACATATATATGCATATATATGGGAATAAATATGTATATATATAGAATCCTAAGGTAGAAATAGGTAAAGTGGCATACTTAACGGAGACGGTGCTAATAAACCGAACACGATGTTACAGCAAAAACTTTCTAGTGGCGGAAAGTTGAGATACACAGGGAAAAAAAAGTGTACGAAATCTTAAGGTCTCTAGTTTTCTTAAAATAACATAGATGAACATAAATAATTAATTGTAAAAAGGTAATTTAAACATATATCCACCTGTTGAACAATGAGGTGAAAAGTTACCTAAAGTCAAAATGTTCAATATTTCATGGAAATAAAGAGATATATGTATTTGGTATTGTATATGTATATCAAAATCGTAATGAGCATTAAACTTCTAGTCAAACCAAAAATTATGTTGATAATTAAATTAAAGTTTTTTAAATTATAGACTTTACTTTTTTGGGATGTTCAGAAATTGTTTTGCTTTCAATTTTTTCGTTACTGTTTTACCACACCTACAAGATGTGCCGTTAATTTAATAAATTTCTCTGTAAAGGTATACAAAAACAGCAATAAAACCAATTTAAGATGAGTTTTCAGTCAAAACTTGTTGTCGTTGTAATTAAAGGAGGAAAGGAGGAAAAAGCATTGTTCTAAACATTCTAAATAAAATTAACTGTCAATCGCTAAGCTGTTTGTGACATTCACTAAAATTTAAATTAAATTTAAATTTAGCTCTTCTTTTCTCTGCGCTTCGCATCATTTCCATATCAATAACAAATGAAATGACTCGCCAACGTTTGGGGGATTATTTGATATAATTCATGCTGTCGATGCAAATTGAAATTGTGTCACGAAGTCATCTAGCCAGACAGACAGACACTCGTTTCGTTTTCTTATAAGTCGGAGTAATTTTATTTTTTGGTTGTTTTGTTGGCCAAAAAAAAAAAAAACCCCAATTGTTGTCCAGTGCCCAGTGAATTCTCGCCGAGAATGCGGACGAAATCTCAAAACACAAATGGATTTTTAAATTACCCTCGTGGCCAAATGACAGCGGATGCTATAAAAAATGCCCGTTTGCTTTTTGTTGTTGTTGCTGGGTTGCATTGAATTATCTGCGACATTTTGTGCAGTTGGTTTAATTCAAAAAATTTATAAAGGAAGGACCACGAGGAGGAGGATCAGCAGTGGGAGTCAGGAGGATGGCATAAACTATGCATGGGCAAACGAGCGAACGTTTGTTGAGCGTAAGAACGTTTAAATTTTATTTTCTTTTTGCATAGAATTGCCAACGAGAGTCTATGGAGAATGTCGGCAGGATACTGCAGGATGCGGCTCCTTTGCTTGCGCTTTTGCAAACTTGGTTTTTTTTGCTTTCTCTTTGCTTTTTGCACTTGCATTGTTGAGTTATGTTTCTTTGGCTCGACCCTATAGCCATTGAGGTGCAGTGAAGCAAGAGTCTTGCCTTACCTCCGCTTACCTCCACCTTTCCTTTTTGCGTTTCCTGGGTGAGCTTTATTCTGCCTTGCAGGCTGGCATTTTGCATAAACCAAATGCAAGGACATGTCGCTGGAAACTTGGTATTTTTGCTATTGATTGTATTAAACAGATGCAAGTGTGTGTGTGCATGTGGATATTTGTGTTTAATGTCGATTTGGAAAACTTAAATGTATAACCTTATGTTAGCTTCTTTAGCCAAACCAAAATCAATGTGTTGGCAAAGAGTAACCAAAACAAGGCCAAATGCAATTAATCAAACGTGAGAACCGTATGTGTGTGTGTGAGGATGTAACTCAGCCACATACAAATTTTGGTGTGCCATTGTCCTTTGGCACCTTATGCAGCTATGTCGAAACTCTCCGCATCTCTCCGTCTTTCTCTTTCTCTCTCAGGGTAATGCTATATAAATTTTGGCCAGCCATCATAATGTCCAAAGTTTCCTTCGTGTTTTCGTATTTGCTGCTCAACAGATGTTGCCTGTTCTCATTTGTCTCTGGTTAAATGTGGATTAGATTAAATTATTTTGCATATAATTAGAGAAATTGAAATTGTAATGGGGCCACAGACGTGTTTTAGTTACCTAGTTAGTTGTTGCAGTTGTTGCTACGGCTACAGGATGTGGTTATTGAATGACTTAATTTGCTAACAAAATGTGTAATTAAACTAGCCGGCAAATAGTATATATACATATGTAAATGCATATCTACTTCTAGGAATCAATTGGTATTCAATGAAAGCAAATGTTTTAAGCGAATTGTTAGAAAGGGAAAATAATAATTACTAAGAAATAATATTATTACAAAAAATAGGGATAAGTTGGAAAGCTAATTAAAATTTGTGAACCAAATTAAAATTTTACAAGTTTAAAATAACCGAAGAAAGTGGAAAATGTTAGCATTTTTGTTGTAAATTTATTTTCAATCTACATACATGTGCATGTCGTTTTAAAGAAAATACAGGAATGTCATCTAATCGCACGTTTATATATAACTTTTAAGTACTTTTTAACCGAATTTGAAGTGGATTAGTTTGTCTAAAATCTGCTTGTTAATTATTACCTACTGCAGTTAAGTATTGGCAAGTTATTAACGTTTGATACCAAATTTAAGTTGAAGCAACATTTATCTTAGCAACAATGTTGCTAGCGCATAACCATCCGAGTACCCAGTTGGAAAGAAAGGTCGTAAGCAGCAGTGGGACAGGCATGCTCCAGTAAGGCATCGGTAACTATATTGGAAGGAAAGTCAAAAACTTTTGTTTCTTGAGTTGACTTGGTTAACTGACCGATAATAGATGGCTTATACGAAGTACTTATACCTGTACTAGATTTTGCATATGCATAGGTAGATTCAGAAAGTTTAATATCGCGAGTATTTTACGAGGGAACAATTTAAAGGGGCTAAAACTAAAGTAATTTCCCTTCCTTGTTATTATTATTTTTTCTGCTTTATTGAATTATTAGAAATGAAACCCTTTATTAACTAATTTTAATATAATAAAATATTATATTTATTTTGTTTTCGGGTTTCGAATAAATTTGCAAAGTATTAACTATTTCATTTATGACAGAGTCCATGTCGAAATTTTAGTTTTCCTTCTGTTGGCTCAACTTTAACACTAACACTAATTCTATATCTATATTCTATATATTATTATTGAAGAATTATTAAAAAAAGATAAAGATATAACACAATTTCCAAATGAATGAAAAATTTCAGAAATCCTGAATGCATTTTCAACAGTTAAACTCGAATACAACTATCAAAGAAACTCCCTCGTCTTCGTCGTCCAATTTCCGACTGGGGTGACTTGGCGTGTGGCTGCTTTGGCTTCAGTCAGAATACAGGTTTCACCATCGACTTCAGTTTCCGCTGTGACTCCGTGCCGAATGGACGCGTGTGTGTGCCGAGGCTGAGGAATATTTACACTGAAAACGTCTCTAACCCGCCCGCCTCTCTTGGGCCAGCAGATACAACAGCAACTAATACAAAAACCAACCACTTCTTTGCCTCTGCTCATAATTTACTGCTTCTGTCGCTTTGTTGGTACCGGTTTTGCTCGTCGTGTGTGAATGTGAATAAAACAAAAAAATACAACAAAATAATTGCACGTTTCGTGGAGTTCGGGAGTTCAAAGCAAAGCAAAAGTGCGTAAATGGAAATTCAGTGGGAAAAGTGTTTGAAAATTTTATAATAAGTCTACCAAAAGTCTGCACAAAAAATAATAAAATTGAACGTGCATGTGAAATATATTAAATATTTACAAAATGCATTTATGCATTTTGGTTGCAATTGTTGATATTGGCAACTAAAGCGGATTACGGACGCGCTGAAATACAACAACAACAACAAAGTAATAATAACAAGAGGAGGAAAGGAAAACAAACAACAAGAAAAAGCTTGTAAGTTTTAACCAAAGAGAGACAGAGCACGCGAGCGAGAAAAAGGATATGTGTGTGTGCGCGGTTGTGGGCGCCATGTTGTTGCATTCTAATAGGGATTGTTGCCTGACACTGACACATGACACATGATGCTAGTCAAAAATTTCTCAATGGCATTTTGATGGCGGAATTTAGACGTCTATAGGGAAAGAGGTGGCAGCTGACGGTGCATGGAGAGAGGTGGGCAGAGCATAGGGATTCATTTTTGGTGTTGCTCTTTCACGCTTTTCCCATAGCTGGCCAATTAACAAAAGCCGCCAAAATGATCAATTTTGGGAATTGACTTTGCATTGAAACTGAAGAGAATTAAGCAGAGGAACGTGAATAAGAGGAATTTGGCATTCTAAAAATTCCAGAAATTGAATAAACAGAAAGGGTATGAATTTGTTAGGCCTTTTTTTTAAATAAAGAAATGTGTTTAAAAAACTTTTGCAGGCTTTAAATGATGAATGATTTTCTTTAAAATGTTCTTTACTGCTTTTTGGCGCCATTTTGAACTAAAGAAAGCCATATAAAGTTTTAATTTAATTAAGACTCAAAATACAATTTAGTTTGGGAGCAAGAAACAACAACTGATTGGCCAATTCACACTTTAAGCTAATGTTAAAGTCAAAGTTAAAGTTCATTCAGACAAATAGAAAAAGCAAACAGACAAAACAACAAACAAAACATAAAACTGAATACCAAATGAGACAACAAAAGTAGAAGGAAACGCAATAAAAGTCACATTAAAATGCCAGAGAGAGAAAGAGATAGAGAGGGAGAGAACGAGGCAGAGATACAGCATAGAAACAAAGCCACGAAAATTCAACAAATACAAACAAAACACAAACTGAGAAAAATATAAAATTGTATCTAAACATTTTGCATTTGCTTTGTCGTTGTTTTTTTTTTTTTGGCTTCTTGTATTTTGTTTAGTTAATCTTGTAAATGCATTAATCATTTAATAAATTTTATCAGTTGGCGAATTTCATGAAAATATTATCATGTTTGGAAAGAAAATGGAACATTTTATGTATATTTCTTTTCCTAGTTGGAATGTGGTGGAGCTAGAGTGAAGCGGGAGAGGGGGGATATTCAGGGATAGGGAGTTGGGGAGCTGCTGCAGTGGAAATGTTGTAAGACGGGTTTTTTCCCTCTTCCTTCTCTTGGCTGCTTCTCATGCTTTTTCCCACTGGCTACTGGTTCGCTCTTTCTCACTCTGTCCCTCTTCTTCTTTCTCTCCCTGTTGGCCACAACAAGTTGTGCTACCAAAAATGAGTTTGTTAGCGGCCCCGGCACATTGCGGTTCCAGCTCTGCTCAGTTTTGGTTTGGTGTTCAGTTTTGGTTCTCTTCTGAGGTTCGCAGCTGTCTTCTTCAGTCCAGAGCAATCAGCCACCACCACCAGAACAAGAAGGCAAGCAACCAACCTGCCACTTGGCTGCTTCTTGTTGTTGGGTCCCAATCCTGTGAAATGCAACGCATCTTCTTCGTCTTTGTCGTTGTCGTTGTCGTCATTGCAAATTTTGTGGCAGTGGCAACTTGGCAACCTGTCGACAAACCGAGCCGGTTTTAGTTTATAGACAAGTTGAAAATGCTTGATGGAACTGGATTGCTTGCGGATTGGTTTTGCACCAAACAACATATTTTAATCAGTTTTTTGAGGGCCTAAAGAAAATACTTGAGTCAAATGATGTTACTTTTTAGTACTAACCTCACTCAATGCGAAACAAAAGTAATACCGGCCGGTTCGGCTCAGAACGAAATGAAACTTGTTTTCTCTGATTAATTAACATTTAAATGGTGTCTTGGCCAAAAAAGAAGAATGTGTCTTTGTCTCGTGCCAATTTGTTTGGTGATTTATGCTGTTTAGTCCATCGTCAAACTATCAGCACAGTCTTTTGTTGAATTTCATTACATAAATTCCAAAGAATATAATATTTATCGAAGCCTTTACCCATTCTTTGCCTTCTCCTCATCTCTGTCATCTGTCACCTGTTTGACTCGTATAAACTCATATATGAATTGAATATACACCAGTTGGTTTGGGCAGAGCTAAGTTTTCGGCTTATTCATATTCATAGTTATGTCTGAACGCATTAATTTACATACGAGGTACTTTTACACTTGAAGCGAGGCTAGTGCTCGTAAAGAGGAAAAAGTTTGTATCTATGAGATACTCTTTTTCTCTTTTTGCTTTTGGTGTAGGCAGTCGCCTTCTGCCATATGAATGTATGCACATACATATATTCATTTTGTGTGTGTGTAAAACTAAATCAAAACTGGTTTCATACCAAAAAAAAAAAACGTTATGTTAGAATTTCAAGCTTAATTGATGCATAGACGATATATAAATACGATATACGTAGATATGTGTGTGGATAGTTTGTAGGTTTTTTTTGTTGTTGTTTTGTTTACTGGACAGCAGCGGCAACCCACAGATACAGATTCAGTCTCAGCAGGATTGGTTATGTCATGCAGCGTCTGTGTTTCCAATGATTGATGATAGATGGAAGTGTGCGTAGAAGAAGTTGAATATTTGTAACTTGAAATTAGTTAAATATTTAAGGTTTTATTGCCAAAAGAGTTCTCCACATTAGGCAAACATTCAAGCGAAAACTGCAGAGAAGTTTAAGATTATCACTGGTTTTTTTCCGTGAGAGTTTCACTAATTGGTTGAAACAGGTTTCATATTAAAAATTAATTTTCCCCTTGAACTGCATTGACAGCTTAAATATTTAATTAAGAAATAAAAGAGATGAAAAACATGCCTAATTGATTAGAGAAAATAAAATAAATGCAATCTGGCCATCCAAAAAGTATAGCCTCGGCATAGATTCCTGTTGAACTAGAAACCAATTGAGCCATGGCTAACTATTGGCCTGTGGTAAAGCTCAGGATGGCTCTAAAATGTATATACATGGTTCAATGAACAATTTGATTGAATGCCATGAAACATTTCTATGGTGAAGTTAGTGAGAATTTCGCCAAAAAAAAAAAAACACTAAAAAGAAATTAAGGCTTAAATAATTTAGCCATAAAATCTGCATTCTACACAATTGAGTGTTTAAGGGCAGCCAAAAAAGGTTTTCCATCAATTTATTTAACACATGTTCCATGTCCAGTTTTGAAGAGATTCCATTTGGATTCATTTAGAATTTCCCATTGAACATTTCCATCATCATTTCCCCTCACTCATTAGTGTTAATTGAATTAGGCAAAGGCAAAGTTTATGGCACTTTGGCTAATGAGTCAAAACGAGCAACTGGAGCAACTTGAGTCTGAATACCAAAAACCCCAAAACGTAAACCCAATTCATTTGCATTCTAATGCACATTGGAAATTTTCGTTTCAATTGCATTAATTACGGAGCGGGCGAATCGAATCGTGAAATCAAATTTGGCCATCAAAACAGAATTCAAATTTTGCATATGATGGAATATCATTAGATAGTAAGTAGTTAGGTATGCAATTCCTCCTGTTTTTAGATTGTGGAATAATACATAGATAGATTTCGATAATTTTATAATTATCATTCAACACTCACAAAAATTGGAATGGGGAAATTGAGTCGAAGCAAACTTGCATCAATTATGCTTCATTAGACGACTAAATTCATTGCTTCAATTAAGCGTTGACCAACCAACCACTGCCTTTAAATGAAAGTTTCTTAATCTACACTCCTTCTCTTCACTTCTCACTCTCTCCCTCTCTTTTCTCTTGCACTCTGTCTCTGTCTCTCGTTGTCTGTCTATGCAATAACTTAATCAAATTGCCAGTCAAGTGCGTTAAGTCCATAACAAAATCAGTCAAAGTTCTTTTCTAGATGATGTCAAGTTTGTTGCTTATCAACATTGGCCCAGCATGAGTGCACTGCAGAAGGGGAAGGAGGAGATGGATGAGTAGTGGGAGTTGGAGTCTAAGTGGGTGGGGTGAAAGAAATATTTGTCCGTTTCCACCCCTTTTTCACATTGTCAGTTGCTTTTAATTTATCACAATTTGCATGTCAGTCACGCTTGTTTCTATATAAATTGCATGCAATTTGTTAGACTGAGTCTTGACTATGATATCTCTGCCTCCTCCATCCTCCTTTACTACAGCTGCTTTAACAGTTGACCCAATTCTTTTTTTACTTTACTCAAATTATGCGGGGCCAGTGTCATTAGTTAGCCCTTTTGTATCTCGACTAACCGAAAATGTATGCTATACTTTTTTTTCTAATCTTTGATGTGCCATATTGTTCTGTTCTTGCTGTCACTCTCAGAGAGAGAAAGAGAGAGACAGAAAGAGATAGAGAGTTGTCAGAGAGAGGGAGAAGAGTTCTTGCCATTATCATAATGATTTTGTTTTTTTTTTCTTACTTGCCTTTCATTCAAGACTATCAAATACATTCCACATCAAAGTGTGACAAGGCGAATGTGATAGCTGCGTATGTGAGTCAGTATGGGTGTACAATAGGTGTGCAGATGAATAAACTGATAGTGGCTGCCGTTTACATACATTTGCCATTAAAACAGCTCCTGGTAAAGGCATCCAGTTTCAGTTTCCCTTTTTTCTTTTGTTCTCGTTGTTGTCCTTGTTGTGTTTTTTTTTTTTGTCCACAGTAAGAAGGATGAGCCATGTCGTTATCACATCACAGGCAGTGAAAGAATTTCATTTTTCCTGAGCTGACCTGTTGTTTGACACCTTTTACTTATAGTCAGGAACGTTGAGACTCTTGGAGGACGAGTTCAATCTAGGAAGAATATAACTTAAGGTCCTTGTTGACCTCTTCATTAAATGCCACACTATGTTTTAAAAGTTTTAATTAGAAATCAGTTATTTACATGACTATGTGAAATTTGACTTTATTTCTGTTCTGTATGTATGTTAAAATGTGTTCTATTGTCTGAACAATCGCGACGATTTGATGAATTTCCTGAAATCGGCGGAGAGCAAGGCCCGAAAGGCAGAAGTAAATATTGTCCAAGTACTTGTACGGACCACTGTGTTTTCGTAACTAACCAAACCACTTTATCCTGCTCAATATTGGAAACTTGCGGAGCGTCTCCGTTTATAATTGCTTATCACGCAATTTCTATTTGATGCATACTGCAATTTATTTTTATTATAGAAATTCCTGACATACATTTCATCTATGTATATAAAATAATATCGCGAAATTTAAATAAACTACTCTGTGTTCTGCTCTCGTAAGTGACGTGCTAGAAAGTGGAATTAAATTTAAATGACATTGTCAGACGCCAAATTGCGTGAACGAACAACTAACCAAGAGGGGAAAGAGCGAATATTGTGCAAAGAAGGAGACTAGTTGCTGATGCTGATGTAGCAGTGCCATCCCCCCCTAAAAAAAAAAACAAACGCCAAGTCGCGAAAAGCAATGGAGAAGCAACAAGAGAGAATCAGTTGCCATGACGACAATGGAGGGAGAGGGGTTTCAAGCTGGGGCAAGGATAGCTAAGCATAAATAAGTTGTTTAAGCCCGTCAGCGAACGTGCTTCGCCCACCAGCCAGTGGTGCCACAGTTCTATTTCGCTTTCTCTTGAAAATGCGTATATGTATGTATGCGTGAGTGTTTGAGTTTGTGTGTGGGTGTGTTATCCTATCAATACGGAAGTGGAAGTTTGCACCACATTTTCAATTTGAGCAAATTGAATTTGCCTTGTGCCGGCATCAACAGCATATCCCATCAGAGTTGCCACCCATCAAGCGATTAGCTTGGCGCTTAACTCGTTGTTCAGATAAAACTTCCGACTCTGCTATGCAATTCAATTTTATTTCAGCCTCATCCATTATCTTTGCCCCACACACTCACGCATTTTATTGTCCTTCTTTCCCCCCGATTTCTGTGTGTGCGAAACGGATATGAAAGCCTTCTTTAGTTGGGTTAAATATCATTACAATTTGATAGGCTAAGCACAAATTAAGGTCTATAATAAGTAGAAAGAATAGAGATAATTCAAACTGAGGTTAATTAATTCTTATTTATTTGTCCTTTCTACTTCGCCTGCGGAAAAAACTGCAAGCCAACGCACTTTTGCTTCAAGAGCGCTCTTAGGATGAGTGTTGTATCCTGTCATTTGCTTATTTCTGGTCCTTACCAAGCAGAGTGTCAATTATATTTCCTTTTGCAAATGTCCTTACTTCACAATTATGCTTTCCTCATTGCAGCACAAATAATTTCCTTCTTTTGCTTTCATTTCACAGTTGAAATAAAAAGGACATAGCAAAGTTCCGAGTTCATTGCAGTCACATGCAATGAAACGAACCTCAAAAAAGGGGACATAAAAAGAGGCTCCCATTCTCCCAAAGTCTTAAACAAGTGGCGCCACATGGGCGAGACACATGGTCAGAAACGGAGATAGAGACAGAGACATATGTACATACAAATGTGAAATAGAAGGAGAGTCAGAGTATAAATGACATAGGCAACTCTGATTGTTAGACAAACCCATTTACATGACACAACTCGTCCTGTGGTCAATTTTAATCAGGCTCTTTTAACCGCAAGACATTGCTAGCAAATATATTTATTAAAGTCGACAGCCTTTATTGAGAAAGTGGATGACATAAAATGGACTTGAGACATGAAAATCTTAGCCTGTATGGATAGACTCTAAAAATATATGTACTTTAAATCATGTGTGTTTTAAAATTCATTTGATATCGATAAGTAAGACTTATTGGAAAAATATATTTACAGAACATTTATCGAAACCGGAAGAATTGATAATGAAGAATACATATTTGTTTTCTCATGTAGCTCATAGGAACGCTTTATGCTTGAAATAGATAGTCGAACCAAGTCTCAAGTCAGCTAAGAGAATTTTTAGGTTGGCAACAAAGGTTTTCAAATGCTTTTTGAATATATGTATAAGCAACCCTTAGCCATTAAATTAAAATACTATTTTATATCTTTTTCTATTTTTACAATTTCTTTCGAAGAATTGGAGAATGCTCCAATGTGTTTATAAAGAGAACGAAGCTTAAAATTAAGTAGAAAAGCCTACACAATTTATAAATATTTATTTTCTCCTTTGTAGAGTATAGTCGTCGATAGTTTTGATTTTCCACAGCAAACTTACAGACTTAAATCTATTTTAAGGGACATTTATTCAAAAGTAGTCATAGTTCTCTCAAAATATCATCGTATTGAGACACAGAAATGGGCTTCGCAAGACATTTAGTCTCCTATAATTAGTTTATTTAATATAGTTTTGCACGCTTACCTTGTGTTAGTTTCCAAAATGATTAAAATTACATAAGATATACTTAAAAAAATTGTCTACTCAGTGAAGGCAGTCTAAATGCATTTTCCATTTCATACAATTCAGGTGTTGGTGGTTGATGGTGGTGGCAAGGCACAGGTCCTAACAATGTTTTCTTCTACCGGTTTTGTGTGATTTGGTGGTTGATTTTGATTGCACTTTCCTTGTGCAGCTCGTGGCACGGCTCGGAGCGGCACGGCACGGGGACGCTGCCACCCCCAAGGGTTGATTTTTCCTTTTGCCTTGATGCGGCTGACTCACGTGCTGCCTTGCCGCCAGCCGGCAAAACTCTCTATGCTCCTCTCTCTCCGCCTGTCTCTGTATGTGTGTTTTTCTCTCTGTTCATTATATTAAACAAGTTTGCACCATAAATGCCGCTGCCAGAAGGCAACAGACGGACATTGGGACAGGCGGAGGAGACAGACAGTCAGACAGAGGACGGAACGGCAAAGGCGCATAACACACACAAGGGTTGTTTGCGCCATAATAAACTCACAAGCATAAACAGAAAATTTGAGTAAAATGCGCCAGCAGCAGTCAACCAGCCAGCCAAGGCATTGGAAAAACGAAGGACTAGAATGACTCATGCAGGTGTGTTTAAGCATGCATTTGTCGGGGGTTCCTAGGGGGATGGGAACGGGTCTGGGTGCAGTGGATGATGTGGGCGCGGTTCTTTCGGTAGGCAGAGTTGGGAATTTGTTTTCTTTTTGCAGATTTTTCTCGTCTCTGCTGTTCATTCATGTATGTGTTGTTGTTTCTGCCGTAATTTGTCAAGTTTCCTCCTTTTGCACATTGACAGAATCATCATCATCACCGTCATCCTCATCTCTCTCACACATTTCTTTGCTCATTGCCTTTAATGGTTAAACATTTGTCTAGACCAGCCAGCTTCTGCTCTGCGCTGCTCTTCTCTGACATGAGTTAGCAAACAAAAAACACTTGTAGCCTATTATCAACAGTCTTTATCTCTCTTTCTTTCTCTATTTCTCTCTCTCTCTCTCTCTCTCGCTCTCTCTCTCTTTCACTCTTTCACTGGCCAGGGGACAGTAGATGAGAACAACAAAAAGTTGGTAGGCTTTTATACAGGCATTTTGGCATGTTAAAAAAGTAAGGAATTTAATCCAAAATGAATATTTTCTAATAATTGCAAGCCTTTGACTAAATTCATCAATTGCAAGGATAATTGCTTTGTTACTCTTTATATATGTATGCATTTATGTATACTCAACGAAAAATGTCTGCTTATTTCAGTTGACCAAATATTTGCATATCATAAGGAAAGAGACAAGACAGCGACACTCATAGATGGCATTGTCCTTTCTCTTACAGATTTAGCATGATGAGGAGGATAAGCCGTGGGGGCAGTTAACATAACAGCTGGCGGCTGATTGCATTTCCATTGTTGTTGTCTCGTGGTGTTGTTGTCGGTTGTCTCTTGTCTCTTGGTGTAGCCATGAAAAACTAGCGAAACAACCCTGTATAGCGGTTCGTCCTTTTTATGGTTTGTATTTCTATTTGGTGGTGGTTGATCGTTGAAGGGGAGGATATACAATGTTGTTGTCCTTCCAGCAACAACACAAGCAGCAAAAAAATCGATAAATTCGGCAAGTCTATGTTTTCTACTTTTCGGCAAATGCCGGTTCATGGTTGTTGCTAAAGAAAATTTCGTATATGTATAGGGAAGTTTTTGTTTTTATCGTTTAAGTACAGAAAGGCTTTTGGCTGCCACAGAGAGTTGCATTAAATTCAATTTTAAAATAGGCGAAGGGCCCCCCTCCTACTTTGATGATGGATAAGAGTTAAGCGCGGGTGGGTGAGAGGTGGTAGAACGCTTCGATGAACTGCATCAAAGGTTCGCCTGGCAAAGGGATAGGCCACAAACAAATGTTTGACGTTAGTCCTAGGTCTCGTTTTTTATGGGTTTTTGAAATTTATTTGTGCGTTGTGGGGAATTGGGACGGATATTTTACTGTTTTGTTTGAAGTCCTTTGCGTGTTTTAAGGTTTTCCGTTTTATTTATATTTGCTGCTGTTTGCTGTTTATGCAAAGCTTATAAATCTAATGATTCATTCGCCACCGCCCCATCCCCCCCATAAGCCGGAAACTATACCAATAAATAAAAATGAACTGTGACATTTCCAAGCTACGACACAGGGGGGAGGTTGAGAAACAAAGTTCTTTCATTGCGTGTTTTCACTTTTATCTTGCTGGCGCTAATGAAAAAATAATCAGCAAGTCATTTCTTATGGATTTTGATTGTGTGCTAAAATGTGCTTGACATTAAAATGGGGAGAAGGGGACAGAAAGGGATGATTCACCAGTCTCTGAGGGTATTTTCTCTATCTGTCTATCAGTCTCTCTGCCTGTCTGTCTTTGCCTTGTTCGTTTGTCCATCATTTGTCAAGTGACAAAAGGCTAATCCAATTCAAATGATTAAAATTTTACAAGCAAGCAAACGAACATTTAATTAAGGAAAATCGATTAAAAGGTTTTTTAGTTAATAAATAATAAGCAGAACATGCACTCTGAAACTTTTCTTAATCATATCCCAGGAAAAACTTTCGTTTTTCGTTTAGGTGATCTTGATTTCTCAGCTATTCGGTGGCTCGGTGATTTGTTAACTTAGTATTATCCAAGTACTAGGTTACTTTTTTAAGAAAAAGTGATAAATTGTTAATTTTTGTAAACCTAAGTACGTCTGCTAACAAAAATAAAAGCTATGTATGTGCCAACTTTTTGTTCTAAGTGTTAGAAATCAGTTTTTATTTTATTACTGAAAAATATTTGTAAACAATAAATTGAATAGAGTTGTGTTGCTTTGAATTGACTTTAAATTGAAGAACAAGTTAGAAAGTTACTTATGCTTAAAACTTTTTTTGTTCTTTGTAGCCCACCTTTCCTCACCTCCCCTTCAGACACCCCGTTAGCCCAATCTTGTTGGTTGTTCTTTTTTCAATCCCAGACATGTATGGAGAATTTATGGTATTGAAACACGCAAAAGTTCAGTTGGAGTCAAATCGAGTAGAGAACTTGAAAGTGGTGAACACACACCACACACACACATACGTGCCACCCAAACACATGGCACACACACACACACAGACACATACACAGAGGCACAAGTCAGTGCGCCATTTTGCAGAAAGCTTTGCCTTCTTTGGGGGTTTATATTGCTGCCACCCCTTAGTGGGTATCCTTAAACCCCAACTTTAACTTCAAACTGTAAGCGAGTGCGAGTATGTGTGTGTGTATGTGTATATGACTGACTGAAGCTAATGCATATGGCCTGGAGGGGTGATTAACCTTTTGATTTTCTCTTTTAGTCCAAGTCACTGGAAAAGTTCCCTTTGCTTTTTCCCTCATTTCGTGTTATCGCTAGTTGCAAGTTTGATTTAGCATATGGTCAAGACTTTTTGAACTCTAAACTCAAGTCACATTGGATTTTCTCTGATTGTTCGTACTATAGTTGTTGATGTTGTCGGTGCTGTGGTCATGGCAATAGACAGACAATAATCAGCATTGATTGAATACTCATTTAAGTGGCCTTAGCTTAAGGCGATTATTTGCCATTTTATTTTCCATTACATGATCGATTGTGGCTAATTTCCAGAAAAATATATACACATAGATAAATTGCTGCAAACTTGTGGTTATTTTTGCTTATGTATCGAGTCTTTAGAAGAACTTTTCTCATATTATTTCTGTTCTTTTATTTATGAAAAATTTATGCAACTCATTGGTTTCTTTTTCCCGTATTGTAGTAGCAAAAAAATGAATTTGCATTTTAATTAATTTATAATCAGAAATTGCTTGATTCCCTAGTGAAGCGACTATTAAAGGGAAAACGATAATAGAGAGATAAAGTGGGGGAGAGAAAAAAGAAGATGAGTGCTCACTTGAATAGAAGTAAAAGCAATTATTAAAGAATGCTTTTGTTGTTAAAAAGGACTATTGAAAATTTCGCTTTCTCTCTCTGTCTAACCCGCTGCCTCCACTTTCTCCAGGGCTGGAAGGCTGTGCCAGATGTTTTCAAAAAATCAACAAAACCATTGAAAAATTAACAATTGAATACATTTTGGATGAAAGATACGAATGAATATGTTAAAATACTTTACCATGGCATCTAGAAATAGGGGGAAGGGCGGAATGGGAGTGGAAGTTTTTCTCTATCACAGCAATTAATGTAATTCGTCTTCTCTTTTCTTCCTTCTTCCTTCCGTTCTAATGGCATAGAAATTACGCATACGTAAATTGCGATCCGACTAAAGGGGAGGAGAGGGACAGGAGGAAGAAAGGTGATTTTCACGCACCATTTAATTTTGGTAAATATGCCAATAAAAAAAATTGTGCTTCTGTTGCCTAAACGAAATGAATATTTGCAGAGCCTAGAGCAAAATGTGGGAGATGAAGGACCTTTTTTTTTTTTTTGTTGGTTGGTGTCCTTTTTCCACACTAAGCACACACAGCAGACCCAATAAATGTCCTTTTTCGACAATATTTCGTTTAATTAAAGCAAAAAATATTGTAGAGAGAGAGCAAGAGAGAGCCATCACCTGATGGCTCTTGGTGTGATATCCTGCCAGGACATTTGTGTGTGTGGTTGACGTTGGCACATAGAAGTCAATTTTAATGTGAATTTCATGTAACGCATACCAAATAAACTTTAATATGCTTTCGGCAAATATTGCAGTAGGATATATAGGAGACCGGCAACAAAAAAGAAAGATTGAAACTGATGAGAAAGCAACTGCAGTCCTTTTTTGGGGGTAAACTTTTCGTTTTAAACCTACAGAACTATGTAGAATTTTATTTGTTGTTGCTGTTTGGGAACGCAATTTAGTTTAGGCTACACTTCCCTCTCTCTCTCCCCGCGTGTGTGTGGGTGTGTGTGTGGGCGAAAAGCCAAAGTAAATTATTAACGCCTGGCAGGTAAAGCTACCGCATTTTAACACACCCGACAGTCACCTCACCTCTTCCTTATCCCTTCTCCTTCTTTTGTGGCACTAAAGGCACAGACGACAAACATTTTTGCCAGCTTAAGCGACATAATTAACTGCCAGATTTTTCTGCTGAGGCTGAGAAATTTTATATATATCGGTATATATGATACATATATAAATGTTTGTATTTTCCTTCTCATAGCTAAACCAATTTGCCAGGACTTAAATTTTAAGTATTATTTATGGCGAGCGGCCTACTTTCGCATCTGGTGTAAGATGCGAACGGCGTAAGCTTACGGAGGTTGAGGAGTAGGAGGAGGTCGATGAAAATCCCTTAAATGTATGCACATTTGCATGTCAGTTAAATTATTAAAAGTAAAACAAACATCATGGCTTAAGCTATACATAAAATATTGAAAATCATTTGTTGGTCTGTGATGTTTCTCAATTTGTTATGAGTTTTCAAGGGAAAACGCCTGATAACTTATCGTAATTTATAAATATCTAAAACAAAAATGTTTAAAAACGTTAAATGAGTATGTTCCAAGGAAACTTTTTAACTGAGTTCTTTTCTTTTTATATATTTATTTTATAAATTTATATATATCTTTATATCTGTCAAAATGCGAATTCTTGGGCTGGTTTTTGAGGCAAAGTTCCCCCATGTATGCTAAGATAAATCTTCTGTCTAGGAATATCGACTTTGGGTTGGACTTTCGATTGGTTGTCAAAGACTACCCTAGACAAGAAAATTGCATAGTCATTGAAACATTCTGGAACATATTTACTAATTAGATGTCAATAGTTACTCAAAGTGAGTTATGCTATAGAATAAATTTAGCTGATGCATCTGTTTCTATATAAGGAAAGGGAATCTTCACGTCGACTTTCACCATCAAAATTCGTGTGTGCCCCTTTTTTTAGATTTCCATTGTTTCCCGCCACAAATTCCAATCAAGCGTGTAAAAAATCAATGTGCCCCAAATCATGGTCACAATTTAAGGCATGTGGTATAAATAAATACTTCAATATGATATTTGACTTTGGTGAAGTCCCTTCAAGTGTCGGGCCTAAATAAACATAAGTAATTGCTTTGCATCCCAACCAAATGCTCTCCAACTATTAACTCTTATGTGGTCCACTCCTTTTAAACTTTTTTTATTACAACTTTTTTTGGCCAATTTTTATGTTTTTTTGTTTTTTATTTTGCAGAGCTTCGTTTAGAAAAAATGTTAGCCATAGCCGTGGCTGTTCGTCACGTTTTGCCTTATAAATGCAAACATTTAACAGTTCGTGGACCAAGGGTTAGAGCCAGCTGGCAGTGGATTTTGCTTTGCTATTTAGCTAGTCGACTGGCGTTTTCATAGTTTCATTTTCATTTTCATTGCTGCAAAGTGAAAGCAATTTACACGCCTTTTTTGGGGGGAGAAGGGAAAACAAAATAAAAACGAAGCGCGGATGTGAATGCGAATGCCGATTGGGGCAGTGAGTTTCGAGGATGAGACTTTCCTGAGAACGAAGGAGCATGAGAATGACCATGATGATGATGATGATGATGATGAAATAGAACAAAGCTGCACCAGGAGATTGGCCAGTCCGTTGAATTTTGTAGTTGTAGTCGGTCAAGTGGGAAAGCTTTCACGCCTTTATTGCAAAGAGGGGGGAGAGGAAACGAGAAGAGGTAATGGTCAAGTTTTGTTGTCTGTTTAGATGTTCTGCTGTTAAGTTGTAGCCATTTGTTCTCTGACCCCTCCTTTAAGTGTTGCCTACTTATGCGCGCTGAAGAGAAAGAAAGTGCAGAAAAATTTGTAGCAAATTTTTTGTGGAAAAGAATAAAAATTGCGAAAGTGCATTTCAGCATTTTGTTCCCTGTTGACCAATTGTGTTATACAGAAAAACTCAATCAAGCTGAAAAAATAAAATCATAAAAGAGAGAACATAGCATTGCAATTTTGTCAAAACATTGATACGCATGAATAAATTGGATGAATAAATAGCAACAAGAAGAGAAATAGGAGGAATGGTAACTGAACTATGATTTCAGCCATATGTGAATTATTCAGTCAATAAATAAAGAGAACAATCAATATTTGATATGAGTTGTGAAAAATGTTTGGATTTATCAATTATTTGTGTGGAATGTAAACCAGAAATTAAGCCGCAAAACAAAGTGAATTTTTCTTAGCCGATTTCATATTTATTACTTTTACTACGGGTATAAAGCTTGTTTACATGTTTGTCAATAGTTTTTTCTCTCTTCCTTTCAAACTTAGATATTGAAATACTTAACCAATTGTTGGCAAAGCAATAAAAAACTTGCAAATTTTCAACATTTTATCAATATTGCAAAAAAATTCACTTTTATTAAAATGGAAAGTATAGTGAGTAAGGCAGAGAGGGGTGAAGAGTAGCTTACAGAGGTGGCTTCCACATTGTATCAACACTTTGCAATTAATGGGCGAAAATTTAATTTATGTCACGTCGCAGAAATTTCACATTAAACTGAACCGACAAAATGTTTGTCATTCTCATGCTATACAGAACCTATTAAAAATTATTTGAAAAGTGTTTGATGAAACGAACGTGATGTTCCTTTTAAATGCCAGGATCAAGGGACAGTCACGTGGCCAGCGGAAAAACAGAAGAACAAACTTGAGAATTAAATTAAGTTGAGAGAATTTAATCGATGGTTTGGGTTGATTGTCTGATTTTTGATGGTTAGTTCACTGGATTGGTAATGCACTTAATTCCGTTGACATTTGCATTCCACATTTGCATTAAACTTAATTCCATCCGGAGGGGGGCTAAGTAAATAAAATATACCCATATACACATACATATATATTTAATGATTAAAATACAACCGCAGTTTTTCCAAGACTCTTTAGTCAGTAAATATTGTTGGGGCATTAAATTGAAATTGTAAATTTTCACATTCCACAAACAGACACAAACACACACACTTTGCTGGGTTACAATTTCGCCTCAGCAATTTATAAATACACATATGTAAACCTTTGCAGAATATCATACAACAGAACGAACTGGGATACTCTCTGCGATTTAATACATGTCCCACCATTTATTTGGTAGCTGTGGCTCTTGAAGTATTTTAACACAGATCAAATCTACATACCCTCTATATATATGCATTACACCCTTTGGATACAAAGGGTATATGTAAAAAAGAAGAGAAAAATTTGAGCAAGCAGGTTGAAATTGTATTTCATGGAAAATTTAATTTCCCACACTCACACACACACTCACTCGCAAACACATACAGACTCACAAATTCAATGGATCGTCCGGGTTCTGCATGTGTAATAAATGGCCGAAAGGGTGGAACAAGGGTTGACGGCTTCGGGTTGGAGAGTTTTTTGATGATGATGGGTTGGGTTGGGGGTCAACATCGCAAAGCAAAAACGAGATTATTCTATGGGAAATCAATTCAATTTTTGGGGACCAATCTACTCCTTGAATAAAAAACAAAGAGACGATAATGAGAAGTTAGAAATCGGCAAATGCTATGTAGGCAAAACTTAATAAATACAATTTGCTTAAAGTAAAGTAAAAATATTTAATCTATTAGATAAAAAAGTTTTGGGGCTTTTATTTGATTGTTTATCCTTTATATTGACTTTTTGTACATTATTTACTTTTTAAAATTGCACTTAAATATTGTAGGTAAATTTTCCTATTAATTGTCTGAGATTTAACCTTGACTAAAATGTTTGTGATGGTTGGCTGCGGCTGCTGCTGCTGCATTTCTTACCCCAACTTCTTCTTATACGCTGCAAGACCCCTTGGAAAATTTTCTTATTACTTTCCGCTTCAAGACATTTTCCCACACTTGGGTTTAATTTAATTTTTTCCTTTTTTGTTTCTTGAGTTTTTTTTTTCCGCTTTTAGTTTTAGTTTTCAGTTTTAGTTTTGGCGGCGAGTAAAAGTTTCAGAACCCAACAAGAACAAGAACCCAAAAGAAACAACTGAACTGAAATATTCTCATAGTTGTGTGTGTGTGTGTGGGTGGGCGTGGTTGCTTAATTAGTGCTTGATATATTCATGCAAAATACAATGATGAACTCTACTCCACAATGGCTAAAGTAAAGACCGAACCAAAAATATTTCATTCGAAAGTACACACACTAAATAAGCTAACTAGAAAAAAACTCTACAATGCTTAATCAGAATGATTAACACATTAATTTCTGGCATTCTCATTGCTTCCTTGAGGCCCATTATTTATCCTCCGTTTTCGTTTACAATATGTAATAAAAACTTTAATTCGTATATAATATAACATGAATTCATTTTTTACATTTGCCTTCTTTTCCTTTGCAGTTGCTGTTACGCACATTAACTTGAGGAAATGTAAGTACATTAAATTAAATAATTAAATGTCAATTTCTGTTTAGTTACACACGCTGTAAGGTTTTCTGAATTAATTTCAAAATGAAACGAAAAAAATGAAATAAATAGTTATAGGGAAGAAAATAAAAAGAGTCGAACAGCAAACTTGAACTCACAGTTAATTGC
Source organism: Drosophila paulistorum (assembly GCA_018152135.1). NCBI lineage: Eukaryota > Metazoa > Arthropoda > Insecta > Diptera > Drosophilidae > Drosophila > Drosophila paulistorum. The sequence goes on along the minus strand of JAECXG010000822.1, from coordinate 51,313,460 downwards.
GATCAAAAGCAAAATAAGAGACGAAAATTATAGACTGTCCAAGTCTGACTCCATAGACGATCTGAACGATTGTTGCTGCCGTTCTTCGGTGCGTTCTTCATCTAGCATATGGCATTTAACACGCAAGGGGCTGGGTCTACATCTGCTAACGAGCGAGTTAATGTGAATGTGGTGAAGGGGCGAGAAGAGTCGAGGGGTGTGGTGTGTGTGGTGGAGCCTTAAATTGTTACAGAGTGTCTTAATGTTTCCATTCCATTTTTTTACCTCGACCATAATGTTTGTTTCTTGGCTGGGTCACTGAACTGACCATAGACACATTCGAAAAAAAAAAAACAGAAACGAAACACAGTTAATCGTTAATAGCAACGGCAGCAGCAGCATACACGTTTTTCCAGCTTGGCTCAGTTATAAGCAGCCGCTTTCCAGCTCAAGCAAATATTTGGTTGGAAACAGGCATTTGGCTCATATGGCAACGGATCGGTCAATGAATGAAGCTTAGTTCAATAACTTTGTTCGCTGTAATCAAAACGCTTACAATTAATTTCAATTTATATGCATCAGTCAATCTATACATGTGTTTAATTATAGTTTTAAATTTATATTGCCTTGGAATCTTGGGAAAGCCTACAGAAGAAAACCAGTGGTCGTAGGTTCCCAATTCCACTCCCACTTTATCTAAGACCAAAAGCCAAAATTAGGTAAAATTCCTTAAATGCCTTTAAATTGTTGTTTTAATTTGCTTTGCGGCTAAAACTGACTGAAAGTTAAACCGAATTGCCAAACCAAACTGCAAAAAACCCTCTTCTCTTCTCATTTGGTTTATGTGGCCAGTTGCAACTTTATTTCGTTTTTCTTTTTATGTTTTTTGTATCAAATTGACTGTTGAGTGAAGTGGAGCCCAGGCAAGTGGTGGAAGAGTCTGTACAAAAAATTGCGGAAAATGTGAAAAATTTCTGTATATATGCAAATGCTTACCCATAAGGACCATTATCATCGTTAAGTGCAGTAAAATGCTTATTAACAAAATAAACAGTTTAAAGAAATTTAATGTTAAACTTTATAAAGAACTAGCTCGAGGTCAGTTATGATAAGAAAATGAAAAATGTTTACAAAGCCTATCAATTTTTTCAGCTCGTGGTCAATCTTAAAAAGAAAGATCGTTTTTTAAAGCCCATGGGGGTGGTGGGGAAGAATTGTAATAGGTCAACGCTAAAACTAGTTTTAAACAATAACTAAATGAAGCGAAAACAGATGAGCAGTGTTTGTAATTTCTGTTTATGTTATGGAGACAACATTATTAAAACTTTTGTTTTTCTGTATTGAAAAGTATTCATTGCAATGAAATCTACACGAAATAAATTTTTGAGGGTGTGAACGTCACGAATTATTTATTTAAGAATTTTGATATGATCAAAAGATAGAAGGAAGGAAAATAACTTTGGCATACAACTTTGCTATACCTAACAATTTTCTGAAATTGGAGACTAAAAAAAATTGTTAGAACATTTAACATATGCAATCATCTGATAAATGAAATATGAAAAAAGGGGAAGACTTACCTTTATTTTATGTAAGGCGCTAATGTAAGGCGCAATTTTTCTAAAAATCACTGCCTGTTACTTACAAAAATGATAAATTCTATACCGCCTGCCTATAACCCACAATTGATGGGTATTGAAATGTTCAATTGACCAGTTGCTGATGCAGTTGCAGTTGGTCTCCCATTCACTGGTCGCCTTTGAATGGCCTTCGACTGCTGTAAACTGCCAAACTGGCAACAAAATTATAAATTGGGCGCAGTTCACAAGGGAGGCATTTTTCTTTGCGTTTAGCTTTTCGCCGCTGTTGAGTGGCCCTGACAAATAGTGTGTGAGAGAGAGAGAGAGAGAAAAAGGCAACTAACTTTGCTGTTAGAACCAGAGAGTAATAGTAGAAGAAACGAGGGAAAACTGTGGCAATCAATTGAAATGGAATATTGAATGCAGCTGGGAGAGCAATCAACATTTGCCACAAGGAAGCAACGAGAGGTGGCAGCAGTAGCAGCAGCAGCAGCTAGCAACTAGTTTATCCGGTTGACACAGTTTGTTGGCCAAGTGGGAGCGGGCTCAAAAGCGAATGGTCAAAAACAAAAAGAAGCAAAAGAGCAAGAAAGCAGAGTAGTTTATGGTATAATGCAAAAATGAGAAGCGAAAAGATAGTGTGATGACTGAAAGAGAGTGCAAAAAGAAGAAAGAAAAAAAATTGAAGAAAGTCAAAGCAAAGAATGCAAATTTTTCTTCAACACTCGCGCATGATGAGAAGCCAAATGATGGCAAAAGATAATGATAAGTGCAAGTGGGGGCTGGATTCGGAGTCGGAGGCCATGGCGGAAGAGTTGAAGCCATGACCTGTGACATTTACCACTTTTGCTGCCAAATGACAAGTTGCTACTTTGTCTCAAGTTTTTCTTTCATTCCTCATTAGCATGACTCTTGGGCGAATTTTCGTTTCTGCCTTGTCATGGCAAGCACTTTTTCTTAGCCTAATTATGTTCACTCATTTTCCACCTTCCACTCTCAATTACAATTACTAATTGCTGTGATTTGTGTCTCATGACCATACAAAGAAATAAAAAAAGAAAAGAAAACTCCATCAGTTAGAGAATTGTTTAACTTAGTTGGGTCCTTTTTGCTTGGCTTGACCTAATTTTGACGGCCGTGTCGGAAATTCGGTCTAATGCACTTCCAATTTTTCACTTACGGGTTACCCGCAATCCTAATTGGTTGGCATAAAAGTGCTTGAGACAGATTGGGTTAATAAATTTAGCAATTTTCCCTTAATTAAACCAGTCGGAAAATGTTGTAAAAGTAAGATAGAAATAAGATTTTTATGTAATTGAAATGTAAATACATATGACTAATAGGAAAAATGAAGTTTTCCTGCCACTTACATGCAAAATCAGTCTAATAATTATATATAACTTGACTTTTTCTTTCGTTCCCCTCATTTCGTAGCTGTCAATAGAAATTCCTATATGCTTTCTCCTTATCCTCGTGCAAATTTTTCCTGCAGCCCTTTGACAGCTATCGCGACCAGCAACAACTCTTGAGGAATTGCTGAGTTGGGGCTTCTGTATGGAGCCTTTTTGTTGCCTGCGGTTTGTCTGAAGTGGATCCTTTTATACGTGAATATACATATTTGTGTGTATATATTAAATAAAATTTAAGTGTAGACTGAGGAGTTTACAAAGAGCGCCAATAGTAATGGAGAACTGCATAAATCTCTCCTCGTTGGGTAAATTTTCAAGTTCTTTATACATGTTATGCCAATGCCTGTTGTTGTTGTTCTTGTTGCACGGTCCTTAAAATCTTCTGCATTAATTAAATGAAAATTGTAAATTTTATTTGTTAACCATAATTACTAAAGTTCCTTTTTTTTTATGTGTAAGAGATGAATAAAGATGATGAATGTGAGTTCATATGATTGAAATGAATACAGATAGATGTTCTGTAACTTAATAATTTATATATACGAATTCATGTATAGCCTTTAATCAGTGAGTGGAGATAAACATATTTCTCACATATTTCTTCACATAAATGCCAATTGCAATTGGTCAGACAATTTCAACTCAGGCCTTTAGTTTTTGGCCAGATGTTTGTTCTGGTATTTCGTTTAGACAAATGTTTGCGAAAGGAGTGGAAGGAAGAGAGCGAGTTATACCCGCATGTTCTACTGTTGGAACTTCTAACCAAACAAAATCTCTAAATCGAACATCATCATATTTTGCTTTCAATTTCCCCCAACTGTTTGCTTATGCAAAAGAAGGGCTAGGGTGGGATAGGAAGGGGCCAACGTTATAAGCAAAAGAGAAAGACATGCTTTGAAATAAAAAAGAGGGAAGCTGAATATTTTCCATATTCATGGCCAATGCAGTTCAGTTCCGTTACATTCAGTTCAGTTCGTTTTCTAGTTTGCCTCTTGCATAGCAAAGGCGAAATTCGCATACAAATTGTTTATTTCCCCAGCAACACACACACACACACGTGGCAGGGGTAGAAGAGTGTATGGAGGAACTGCATCTGCATAAGCTTTAGTGAGCATACTTCTCCTTGCCCAGACTCCCTTATTCTATATTTACTCTGCCGATGGAACCAAGCCAAGCCAACCAAAACCAAGTGTGGAGCAAGCAGCTCGCGCCAAATTGAGACAATATTTGCACACGTTACGTATACGCCCCGTTGCATGGCAATGCCAACTCACTCAAACCTCCACTCACCCTCCTCCACCCCGCAACAACCAGAAACCTCCATCTATAAACGAGCATTTTCATGTTATTGGCTTAGTAAGCGGTGGACTGAGAAGAAAGCAGTGGTTCAGCAGGAGGGGCCGCTTCCTTTTGGTCGAACCACTGTAATAAAACCACGTAACAAAATGATTGCATTTGCTAACAAATTCGTGAAAATTTTTGACATTTTGCGAAAGAAGAGTGAAAAAGATCAGTACAAAACGGAGAAAAGAAGAGAGGAATGAGTGTGAAATGCGATTCAGCTTTTCCTTTTTTTGCAATCAACGCATACGTGTATATTCCTGCACAGTGAATCCTGTTAGGTGATAGATAGAAATGTCAGTTTAATAATTTTCACAAATATCGCAAGGTCTTTTGGAATGAAATTCCAAAGTGAATCATTTTGTATGAAAAATTGTTTTCAATTGAATATTTTATTTGTGGTATGTACTGTAAACCGCTTTTTCGTGGTCCTGTGTGTGTGTGCGCCATCTGTGTGTGTATATTTGCTGATGACTCATTTGCTGCAACGGCGCGTAAAGGTTTAATGAGTTTTTGGCCACTCATATCCCCTCTCCCACCTAGGCCGCCTTTTCAAAGATATTTGGGTACTATGAATCGCACTTTTACACGCATCGATTGAAGGCATACTCCTCTATATACAGGTCCTTGGCAAAAAAGCAGGGACATATGGCAGATGGGGGGTTTAATTGCTTGGTCTGGTTGTCGGAGCAAGGATCATTGGAAAGCATTGAAAGTCATATTGACATTTCAATGAGTCTCATTTACATTAATGGTAACGCGCTCAATTCCAAAGAGGAAGAGAAAGATAGATGGAAAAAGAGTGAGAGAGCTAGGCTAAGAGTGAGCTAGAGGAGAACAAAAGTATGGAGGAGAGGAGTCAGTTGAGTTGAAACTGTGGCTGCTTTATGGAATCGCTTGCTTCGCTTGTCCTGCGTATGCCTTCTCTTCCTTGTTGCTGTTGTTGTTACCGCTGTTTGTCAGCATCATTATTCGCGCCATTATTTTCTCGGCAAGTTATCTCACAGCGTGACTTAAAAGTTAAGCGTATTCATTATGTCCTTTGTGGCTGTGGCTGTGGCTGTGGCAAGGCAACACCTTGGAGTCACAGCCAGTGTCCTTGCCTGTTAAGCATGCCTGTTCGCCTGTTGCCTGCTATTGTTTTATTTACTTTTGCAATTTGTTTCGCTCTCAACGTCGACAAACCCGACACTGAGGAACAATAAAAATCCATTTCATTTCGTTATCCTTTAACTGCTGAGCCTCTCTGCACTTAATGCTGATTAAAAAGCTGTCTGCGTGAAAATGATTGCTGCCACACGCAGTCACGAGTTATCGCTGGTCTATCTTCTATCCTCATAACTAACTCAACTTTGTCTCTCTAAGGCTCTATGTCTGTCTGTCTCTATTCCTCCTAGCCGCCTCACTTGACAAACTTTCAACAAACTGTCAATGCTGATTAACAGTTAAAAGTAACAACTTTTGCTGCGTCCCATATATAAGAGCAGGATTCTAGTACTTACTTTTTGAAGTTAACTTTATATAGCATATGTGAAAAGAGTCAGAAAGAGAGAGAAACTCCAAGTGGCAGCCACTCGCATTAATAATGCCTGAAAGCGTTTTTCCCAACATACAACGAGATAGACAAACTGGGGGAGAGGAAGGTAGGCGGATACACACTTACAATGTTGTGATGAAGCACTCCCATCCTCATCCTTGGCTATCTTTAGTTTTGTCGTACTTACAATTAGAGCAATTCATTTGTCAACTATATGCACAAGAGGTTTCTGCTTAATCCACTCTACCAACTTAAGTCAGTGGCGTAGAATATTTCAGAGTAGTCTGATAGTATACTTGATTGTTCGCTAGTAAAGGAAACATTGTCAAGATTTGAAATTCTAGTTGAATTTTGACATTGGCTGCCAAGTGATTTACCTAAACAAAGACAACGAAGAGATCTATTTATAATGCTTTGTCATCTGTCATCTGGTTAATTTACTTCCCCTTTGGGGCAAATTACTGGACACACACTCTAGACTGAAATTGTGTTCTGTCAATATGAAATTCGTATATGACAACTGTTGCTGTTGTTTAGTTTTATCTGGCAATTAGTTTGCTACTCGATGCTAATTAGACAGTTCGTCAGTGTTCAGTTCAATTTTCACTTTACACTCTCTTTTGTCTTTTTGCTTTACTTGCAGCACAATGTGTTTTCTAATCAGATGCTTCAACGACAATTGCTGTAATGCTACTAAAAGGTAAGATAAATGGGATTAAGTGTAACAGTTCGCAAATGGCAAGACAAAAGCAAAAGTCATTACATATTGATATTGGATGCGACGAGAGAGAAAGATAGAATGGCAAGTGCCATTGTTTTACCAGACAATACATGAAACACAACTGACCCAATTTCTCTATACAAGAGCCAAGAGTCTTAAAATGCATTTAGCGCCTCTGATGTAGCTGCTGCTGGTTGTCTGTATGTGTTTGCTATAGTCATTAGTTAAGCTGATAGCTGATATCCAAGCTAAGGGATAAAGCTTTCCATTTTCTATTTCTCTATTTATGCCTTCTATCACATATATGCATGAAATTCTTCAGTTAATTGAACAACATTTTGCTTGATCCAGCTTTCCATGAACATTTTCTATTAGCCTTTTCCAATTTACTTAAAATCACTTCGCTACGCCCAGATAAATGGAGCTGGCAATAATTCATAGCCAATGGAGAGCCTTCAGAGAGAAAGACAGTCTGAAGGAGACCAGAAAGGAGGAACGACTGCATAAATTTGCCATAAAACTAAGTTTGAATTGTGAATTAAATCGCATTAACATAATCAAGTTCTAAACCAGCAACTATAAAAATATATTCAAGAGAATCTACTGATAGAAAAAAACCAAATGGGCAAGAAAAAAAACAACAGATACGGAAACAGAGAGAGAGAGTTGGTCGTAGCTCCTTTAAGCAACTTATCATGAGATGTGCTGATGTCCTTTCGTTAGACAGTTGCTAAAAGCAGTGGCACAGCTTTTGTCTTTCTGATTAAGCACTGCCATATGCTGTCTACCCTCGTTTCTCTCCTCCCCACCCGCCACAATAGTTTCTCCGTTTCTTGTTGTTGTTGAGCCGCAGCAGCGTACAAAACTTAATTGCAAACAAAGCGACAATGACAGTACCACAAAAGGCAGCCCCAGAGAGAGAAAGAGAGACAGTAAAGAGTCGAAGAAAATCCGCAAAGCGAGTAAAGTAAATGCTTGTCAACTCAATGGGTTTTTGCACAGTTCATGTTACATTTATCATCATGAAATTTTCCTGCCTTCCGGCATGGCAAAAGTTAAACTGCAATGCACTTAAATCTACACCTTCAATTTCAATTCCTGTACCGTCTTCTACAACTTATCGCATCCCTTCATGCATATATGCATGTAAGTATCTAAGACATATCCAATTTTAGTTGCATCGCTGCGAGCCCTTAGCCACTGTTGCTGCTACTGCTGTTTCTGCAGCTGATTCATTTATTTATTCATGCCCTCATTTCATTTACGCATTTCTTTTATCATCTCTCTCATTCTTGGTTCTTTGTGCTTTATGTTGTTGCTGCTGGCATCAGATGCGGTTTTCTTTTTATTCTTCTCACTGACTCGGATGGATTGTGCAATTAATATGAGGTACAACACGATATATACATGTGTTTGTAGTGGTATAGTTTTCCACTTGTTTCTGCTTTCCTCTGTGTGCATATTTGTTCACTTATATCATTTCCATAGCATATTTTTTAGCGCACATTGGTCAGAAATAAGATATGACAAAAATTCGAATATATACATACTTATATATATACATATGTATATGTATTTGCCCCAAAGAAGCATAGTTGGTGCAACTTCAAAAAATAAAGAATAATTTCCATAACAACTTGAGTAGTAAAATATATGATCCCCTTTCATATCTATTTTGTACCATATAAATACATAACGTTGCATTGTGAGTTTAAAGCATAAGAACAGCTTAAGAGCAAAATAGTTATTCTAAATGCGTAACTTTAAGCCAATTAAACAATTTCAATGGAACTACTCCAGAAGGAGTTACAAGAGTCTTCAACTCATTGATTTTGTGTCACGTAGAAACTTTAGTTTGTTCGCTTAGTTATCTGAATCTATGCGTTATCCTAAGAACAATTAAGTAGAAATGTCAAGTGAGTTCCTTGTAGCACATAAATCTCTCAGACACGATTCGCGCCAATGCCAATAGAAATCTAATGAAGCGCGCCATCAGAAAGCGAACGAATGAGAACGAACTGGAAGAGAATAAAACGGGAAAATGGATTTGCATTATATTTAGAACTTGCCGAATCTGTTAGTTCTACGACAATGTAAACTGAGTAAAAGTAAAGAGAAAAATCACTGTGCTGAACATCACTTTTTGCCAATTGTTACTACTCATGCTGTAGTTTTCAGTTCTAGCCTGTGGCACACTTTTAATTTGTACGCCATGTCGCAAGTCAAGTCACAAGCTTCCTTTACTCTTTCCTTTCAGTTAACTTCTCGTTTACTACTCTTTGTTATGTCGTAGGAGAGTTTTTCATGTGCAGGCAGCATTCATGTTCTCGTTTGTCCTTTAAACTCAATTGCATTTGGCTGGCCAAATATACTCAAGACTTGGTCATAGGTTTGTTGCCTGCTTTTGTTGGTTGTTGCTTGGTTGTTGGTTTGCCTCAAGCGCTTCCATAACAAAGTAAAAAATAAAAAGCGTCTCTTTCATTCTGAGTTCTTTGTCTGTTGAGTGGGTGAATGTGTGTAAGTTTTTATTTCATTGCGGGCTACTCTTTCTTCTCTTCGTTTCCTTTTGCTTGTTTCCGATACCAATGCAACGTCTGTTTCCTTCTCCTTTAAACATATATTTTATTTCCAACTGAGACTCTAAAAAAGAAATGGATTTGGGTTCTTTTTAAATTGACCATTAAAATACTCAGACATTTTCACATTTTCTGTACACACTGTGACGCTGTCTCCTATGTTCTTTCTAATAACATTTTAATGCAGTTAACTTTATCGTCTTGTACTTTCATACAGGTGTATTCAGGTGGTAAGTTGTATGTATTATGTCTGCCCCCTAGAGACACATATGAATGTGCTTATATAGTCTAGACAGGAGCCAACAGACAAAAGACGCATTTCCGGGGCCCGCAAACTCCTTCTCTGTCTGGCAAAGAATTTTATTGCCTTTCATGTTTCTGTCGAAAATATTTAATAACTTTTGGTCACGCCATATGATTTATACTAATTTGTTTGCTATTATTAGCCACTTAACAACTTTTTCAATATACATAACAATCAAACCACTTGAAATACATTTTTCATAAAAGAATAGAAACTTAATTAAATTTCAAACTTAAGCGGCTGTAATTTGCTTACATAATATCTAGCTAATATTTCTCAATTTTCATAAGCATCAAAAGGAAGAAATTTAAAAAAATCAGCTCCTTTTTCTTATTATTGTCATTTTACAACAACACCCTAAGGGTCCTTCTGGACCTGCTCCAATGATGATGATGATGATGGTTCTTCAAATTACAGAAAGAAAAAACTCTCGAGCTCATTAGCCGCAAAGAGCAAAACATAAAAAAAAGCGTGAAGAAGGCAGAAAGCACAAAAAAGAAAAGTTGATCACGCCCACCACGTCACCAGGTGGGCGAAGCTGTGATAAATTTTTATCAAGCCAACAGTTGACACGTTTCGCCTGATTTTTTCTCTCATTTTCTGCTTTGCATTTTCCCCACTCACTCTTAAACTAAGGCGAAAAAAGTTAAAAATAAACGAGCTATGGAAGTTAACTTCGGCCTTGCCGAAGTTTATATACCCTTGCAGTTCTTTATTATATTTAATTCGATAAGAAAAGTGAAATTTCATACATCAACAGCATTAGTTGTCGTATTATGAATATGCTCAAATATTTTTCAAACTACTGAATTCAAAACACATTTAATGATTGTTAAACAATATATGATATAGTAGTCCGATCCCGATGATTTTCATACTTTATCTCACACAGGTAATAAAGAGTCTCCAAAAAAAATTTCAACCCGATATCTCTTAAGATGGCTGAGTAAAACGCATACGCACAGACGGAAGGACAGACGGACAGACGGACAGACGGACATGGCTATATCGACTCAGCTTCTCAAGCTGATCAAGAATATATATACTTTATGGGGTCGGAAACGTCTCCTTCTGTGCGTTACAAACATCTGACCAATTTTATAATACCCTCTGCAAGGGTATAAAAACAAAGAATGTCAGAACTTTTAGGTTTTTGTATACCATGTAATTATAAGGTCAAAGAGTATATGGTTATGGTAAGATACACAAAATACAAAGTAGAATAATATGAAATGGTGAAAATACTGATTTCGAGATTGTGTGATAAACAAAATTAAATGTAAATGTCAAAGGCACAGACTTTGGTTTTGCCGAATGTTTATTTATCCTTGCAGTTTTTGACCATTAAACATTTGTCATTTCTAAACATTCTTTGTGTGTCACTTTAATTATAAACTTTAAAATTGTCATATTATGGAGAGCGTATTATATTCAGGGTAGACCCAGGACTCAATATACAAAGGTAAAACGAAACTGCTGCAAAATGTATTAGGAATTGTTATCGCCACGCAATGCAGGGTATTTCAGTGTTATCTTGTTAATTCTTTTGATTTTTTCTATAATATTTTAGCTAGCTAGCTATTTCATTTGGGTGGAGGCTACTTAAAAAGTTTCCAGCTGTTGTCTCGTAAAAGGCGCAAATTTATGAGTCAACAAGCACAACCCTTTCTCGCGGTTGTTTTCCACCCACTCCCAAAGCAAAACCATAAGTAGGCAAAACAGAAATGCCATCTGGTGTATATTACATGTGAAAAAATTTCGCAGGTTTCATGTAAATTTTTTGACGTACTGAGCTCTGAAGGGTTGCCAAAAGTCGAAGCCATATATCATCATGGCTTGCCAGTAGAAGGGAAGTGCGACGAGGGCAATAAAACAAAATGCCAGACACATTGTCGGGCAAAACACTAATTAACTTTCTGAATTTTGAATTTCGTGTTTGTGGATTTGCAAATTACCAAACGAAATGTTTCATTATTAATTAAGTGAAAAGAGTCTGAAAGTTTGGCTTTGCCTGTTTAAAATAAAATTATTGAAACAAGTTCACAGAGATCTTTCATGTTTGAATTAAGTAAAGAAAATTGTTTAAAATTATTTTAAGTGGTTAAAATTGAAGTCTTTGGAATAAAAGATATACACTTTTGGAAAGTCATCCTCATTTTGTTAGAGTCTTAAGTTTTAAACAAAACTACACGACTTTACGATGGGAATAAATAATTGTGTTAATTAAATCGAATCACATCTAAAATGCATAAAAACTTTTAAGCTCTGTGATGGCTTCTTTTTGCGGCTTGCAGCATTTGTTTCAAGCTTGACGAACCATGAAAAGAGCTTGCTGCATTTTTTCTGCTGCAGGTGTGGTGTGCATATACCACATAAAACAATAACTGAGCAGGCGGAGAAGGCAGCGTCTGGGTCTGGCACACGTCTATATAGTCATAGTCCGCATTGCCCAGACTGAAATTTTAATTAAACATTTTAACACTGCAATTAATGTTTAGAGAAGGAGCGAGCGAGCTCGCTGGCAGTAGTTGAAGCATATAAAAGACGTGAAAAATTCACACACATTAATTATTGTTTGCAGGTAGTAAGCCTAGCAATGAATTTTTACTATTCCCACACTGCGTATGCGCAATGTTTTGGGGGTGGGAGCGGTGCAGGAGGGTGATAATTTTGCCTCGAGTTACTAAAACATGTCCCGCTGCCATTCTCGTTGAACGTGAGAATTATCCCTCGATTGCAATGAAATCCAGGAATGGTGAACTGTTTACTTACAAACTGAATTCAAAATGACCGAAACTCTAACCTCCAACCTTTGCCAATAAGGAGAGAGAGGGGGAAAGTGAAGGGGTCGATGGGTCTTCTGAACGTGTTCCCTGTGTTAATTAACAGACCAATGCACTTGCAACTTTCATTAGTCAGAGGCAAATTGAATGAAATGAGAGTATAGAGGGCATCAAATCGAATTTCATTAAATTTCTAACTGGACTGCACTGGCCAGCCAGCTTCGACTGACTGACTGAATATGAGTAAACGGTCATTCGAGCTTTGCTTTTGGTATCATATGGTGACATTTTGTTGGCTGCTCCCCATTTCACAATGCAAAAAAATGTTTGGTTTTTCTGATTAAGCTGCCTCAAAGGGGTAATTGAAAAACAACAACAAAAAATAAGAAAAATTCTCTATGAAATATGGCAAACACACAAAGCAAAAAAAAACCAGAGGGCCGGGGCTAACTTCGACCGCGTCAAAGTTTGTATACCCTTGCAAGTTTTTTAGTAACTCTTTTATCTAAACTAACTGTTTTATCTAAAAAGGGTAATGTTTGCGAAAGAACGGCTTCAATCTGAGCATAGGATATAACGAACTTTCTGATGAAAGTCACTGTTTTCCACCGATCGTTCCTATGGGAGCTATATGATATAGTTACCCGATCTTTACCAAATTCGGCACAGTCATTAACAGATATATTTAACTGTCAAATGTTTAATTTGAAAGCAAAGGCATTAAAAAACGAAGTTATTGACAAAAGTCACTGTTTTCGATCGATCGTTCCTATGGGAGGTATATTATATAGTCACCCGATCTTGACCAAATTTGGCACAGTCGTTTATAGTTACAATAAACCTACTTATATTAAATTTCACGACAATAGCTTAAAAAGTAACGAAGTTATTGAGAAAAGTCACTGTTCGTGACTTTGACGTTTGTATGGGAGCTATATGATATAGTCACCCGATCTTGACCAAATTTGGCACAGTTGTTTATAGTTACAATAAACTTACTTATATTAAATTTCACGACAATTGCTTAAAAAGTAACGAAGTTATCGAGAAAAGTCACTGTTCGTGACTTTGACGTTTGTATGGGAGCTATATGATATAGTGGTCCGATCCGGCTGAATCTGAGATATACAAACCCTGCAGTATATACAAGCCTACATGCAAAATTTCAGCTCTGTAGCTCTAACGGTCTAGGAGGAGTTCGCATCGATCCAGACGGACGGACGGACGGACGGACGGACGGACGGACGGACGGACGGACGGACGGACATAGCTATTTGAACTCGTCTCGTCGTGCTGATCAAGAATATATATACTTTATATGGTCGGAGATGCTTCGTTCTATGCGTTGCACACTTCTGACCAAAATTAATATACCCTTTTTGCAAGGGTATAAAAAAAGGAGGAAGAGAAATGAAAAAGAAATCAGGTTTCATTTTTAGCTGGAAAACGGAGAAATGAAGACTGGCAGGGAGAGAGGAAGAGAAAATTTGTTGTGTGCTCTTGTCAGACGAAGAAAGCGAAATTAAAAATTGCTGCCTGCTGTTATGGAACGTTTTGCAAGAGTTTATTCCGGTTTTAATTAAGTCAAAGGCAACATTTAAACTGTCAAAGGCATAAGAAATTTTAAGCAAACTTTTTTGTATGAAAAACATAGCACACTTTTCAGGGCATAAATTGATTTAAAATTTGTCTTTGCTCTTTTTTCTTTTTACAGGCCCACCGATGATAATTGAATAGAAGCATTAATTAAGTTGTGGTTTTTTGGCCACACAAAAACACACACATATACACACAAATCCACACACACACACACTGTTTCACGCATCCAAGCAAGGATTTAGGAAGAATCGATAGCCATGCAAACTAAATTCAGATTCTGGCTTATGCTTCTGCTTCTGCAGTTGGCAAATTACCACACAAATGCCTATTTAATTATTGTGAACGAGGAGACCCCACCGGGGACCATAATATTCAATGCATCTGTCTACAAGTTGGGTTCGGAGAGGCATTATAAAATCAATGCCCATAAATCAGCTAACTTTGTGCATCATCTAGTCACAGTTAGTCATAAGGATGGACAAATTCAGTTAAAGAAATCCCTTAAGTGTGATGGTATATATTATCCAAATCTGTTCACATTTTATGTGGATTCCACATCAAATCGTCTGCGTAGCATAGACTATTATAGTCTACCGATAAGAATATTCATATCGGGCCACGAATGCAATGAGGACAGACGAGTGGAGCAAGAATTGCATCATCATCACTACGAAGAGGAAGATAATACTGGTTACTCCAAGAGACGTAGAAGATCTGCCATGGATTTGAAACTACTCGATGGGAATCAATTGGAATTGGCTTATAGAGAAAATAGTACAGATTTTCGTCCTGGAGATCTCATCTTTGGGGACACCTTTGACAATGAGATGCGTCATCGAATATTAAGTCGCAAGCGACGCTCTTCGAGTCAAAATAAAGATCCTTTACATTTGCAGACAGCGCTGCATCGCAGGATTAGCGATGCCAAGCAATGGATATCAGAGACTTATGCTTCTTACGCCATACACACGACAGATAAATGGAATCAAATTTGCCTGAGGCGTTCCCAGTTTATCAATAGTTTGAATGCCTTTCTACCCAAATCAGTTTGCCAACATTGTCGAGTTAACTTTTTAGATGTCAACGATGAACGTTTTGCTATTGAACATCAAAACCGCGACTTGGTGGCCAGTCGCGATGTTTGCATTCACGAATCTATGTGGAAAGTTAGCATCACATTTAACATACGATGCAATCGCCATGACATAGTCGATTCGGATCATCGTCTAAAGATTGTTTACCATCATCAGGAATTCAACGATACGGATATAGCGAAAAGGGTTCGTCGTGAGCTACGTAACCAATCGCCGTATTTCGAGCAGGCATTGTATGTTGCCTCCGTCCAGGAGGAGCAGGCAGCGGGAGCAGCTGTGACCACAGTGAGAGCTCGTGACCCGGAAGATTCGCCAGTGGTTTACTCGATGGTTTCTCTGCTCGATTCCCGTTCTCAGTCGTTATTCAAAGTGGATTCCCGTACAGGTGTAGTGACTACATCAGCAAGTTTAGATCGTGAGTTGATGGATGTTCATTATTTTCGTGTGGTTGCCACTGATGACAGTTTCCCACCACGTTCGGGCACAACCACGCTGCAAGTAAATGTCCTGGATTGTAATGATCATAGTCCCACCTTTGAGGCGGAACAATTTGAGGCTAGCATTCGTGAGGGTGCGACAGTTGGCTCAACAGTGATTACACTACGCGCAACAGATCAGGATATAGGAAAAAATGCCGAAATTGAATATGGCATTGAGGCAGTGACAGGTAAGTGTGGCTAAACGTTAGGAAATCCTTTCCAAAAATCAATTTTTTCTCTACCTTGTAGATGGCTCTGGCTTGGCGCAGACACAGGAGATGCCCATCTTTCGAATTGATTCTCGTTCCGGTGTGATCTCAACACGAAGCAGTCTTGATCGCGAAACCTCGGACAGTTATAATTTAGTGGTAACCGCCTCAGACATGGCCTCCGCACAAAGTGAACGCAAGACGGCCACAGCTAGTGTTTTGGTAAAAGTCCTGGATGACAATGACAACTATCCGCAGTTCAGCGAACGCACCTATACAGTCCAAGTGCCAGAGGATCAGTGGGGTAGCAGCGAGGATAATACAGTGGCCCATATACGAGCCACAGATGCCGATCAGGGCAATAATGCGGCCATACGATATGCCATTATTGGTGGCAATACCCAGTCGCAATTTTCCATAGATTCAATGTCCGGAGATGTGAGTTTAGTTAAACCATTGGATTACGAAAGTGTGCGCAGTTATCGTCTGGTTATACGTGCTCAAGATGGGGGTAGTCCTTCCAGGAGTAATACCACTCAATTGCTGGTCAATGTTATTGATGCCAATGACAATGCCCCACGTTTCTACACCTCTCAGTTCCAAGAGAGTGTTCTGGAGAATGTTCCAGTGGGTTACAATATCATTCGTGTTCAAGCCTACGATTCGGATGAGGGAGCCAATGCAGAGATAAGCTACAGCATTTCCGAACGTGATGATAATTTTCCTCTGGCCGTAGATGCTCGCACAGGATGGGTGCAGACCATTAAGCAATTGGACAGAGAAGAACAGAGTCGTTTTACCTTTCAGGTGGTTGCCAAAGATGGCGGCGTTCCACCAAAGTCGGCAAGCTCTTCGGTGGTTATCACAGTGCAAGATGTGAATGACAATGATCCGAATTTCAATCCAAAATACTATGAAGCCAATGTGGGTGAGGATCAGCCACCGGGTACTCCAGTGACGACGGTGACTGCAACTGATCCCGATGAGGATTCACGTTTGCATTATGAGATTAGCACAGGAAATACACGTGGACGATTTGCGATTACCTCACAAAATGGACGAGGTCTTATAACTATTGCCCAGTCATTGGACTATAAACAGGAAAAGCGCTTCTTGCTTACAGTCACAGCCACCGATTCAGGTGGACGCTCAGATACAGCCACTGTACACATTAATATCACCGATGCCAACAATTTCGCCCCAATCTTTGAGAATGCCCCATACAGTTCATCTGTATTTGAAGATGCCCCAGTGGGTACGACAGTTCTAGTGGTTTCCGCTACTGATAGTGATGTTGGAATTAATGCTCAGATAACCTACTCCCTCAATGAGGAGAGTATAAATGGTTTAGGTACTGCCGATCCATTCTCAATTAATCAGCAAACAGGAGCGATAGTCACCAATGCTCCACTGGACAGGGAAACAACTAGTGGTTACCTGCTCACGGTGACGGCTAAGGATGGCGGCAATCCCTCGCTGAGTGACACCACCGATGTAGAGATAAGTGTCACAGATGTTAATGATAATGCCCCTATGTTCAAAAATCCTCTCTATCAATCATCCATTCTCGAAGATGCTTTAGTTGGAACTTCAGTGATTCAGGTTTCGGCTAGTGATCCAGATATAGGACTGAATGGAAGGATTAAATATTTGCTAAGTGATCGTGATGTTGAGGACGGTTCATTCGTGATTGACCCGACATCGGGAACGATACGAACTAACAAAGGATTGGACAGGGAAAGTGTGGCCATTTATCATTTGACAGCCATAGCCGTAGATAAGGGTTCACCTCCGCTCTCGAGTACGGTAGAAGTGCAAATACGCCTAGAGGATGTCAACGATTCACCACCCACCTTTGCGTCGGATAAGATTACTTTGTATGTGCCAGAGAATTCCCCTGTGGGATCTGTAGTTGGTGAAATACACGCCCATGATCCCGATGAGGGGGTCAATGCGGTAGTTCACTATTCCATCATAGGTGGCGATGACTCCAATGCCTTCTCCTTGGTCACCCGACCCGGATCGGAGCGAGCTCAATTGTTAACCATGACAGAACTGGACTATGAATCCTCACGGAAGCGTTTCGAATTGGTAGTCAGAGCGGCCTCTCCTCCTCTCCGTAATGATGCACATATTGAGATTTTGGTCACCGATGTAAATGATAATGCCCCGGTGTTGCGAGACTTTCAGGTGATTTTCAACAATTTCCGTGATCACTTCCCCAGTGGCGAAATAGGTCGTATCCCAGCCTTTGATGCGGATGTCAGTGATAAATTAAACTATCGCATTTTATCGGGAAATAATGCAAATTTGGTACGTCTCAACAGCACTTCTGGAGGATTAATACTTAGTCCACAATTGAATACAAATGTTCCGAAATTTGCCACCATGGAAGTGTCTGTGTCCGATGGAATTAATGAATTGAAAGCAATTATGCAATTATCCGTGCGACTAATCACCGAGGATATGCTATTTAATTCGGTAACCGTGCGACTAAATGAAATGACCGAAGAAGCATTTTTATCACCATTGCTTAACTTTTTCCTAGATGGCCTGGCGGCCATTATACCTTGTCCAAAGGAGAATATATTTATATTTAGCATACAAGATGACACGGATGTCACATCAAGAATATTGAATGTGAGTTTCTCTGCAAAGAGACCAGATGTGTCCCATGAGGAGTTCTATACTCCACAATACTTGCAGGAGAGAGTTTATCTCAATCGAGCAATATTGGCTCGTTTGGCCACTGTGGAGGTCCTTCCCTTCGATGACAATCTGTGTGTACGTGAACCATGCCTTAATTTTGAAGAATGTTTGACTGTACTGAAATTTGGCAATGCCTCGGAATTTATTCACAGTGATACGGTGCTCTTTCGACCTATTTATCCGGTCAATACATTTGCCTGCTCTTGTCCTGAGGGTTTTACAGGCAGTAAGGAACATTATTTATGCGACACTGAAGTGGATCTCTGTTACTCGGATCCTTGTCAAAATGGTGGGACATGTGTCAGGCGCGAAGGAGGTTACACATGTGTGTGTCTTGCCAGTCATACTGGTTTGAATTGTGAGACGAATGTCAGTGAGTTACCCGCCTGTATGTCCACCAATTGTGAGGGTTCACTGTCCTCATGCATGAGCAATAATCACTATTTGAGCTCTCAACCTCCACCATATACTCCTACCTGTGAGTTGAGATCTCGTTCATTTTCACGCAACTCTTTTCTGACATTCGAGAGTCTTAAGCAGAGGCATCGCTTTAACCTTAAGTTGAGATTCGCCACGGTTCAAGAGAATGGGCTGCTGCTTTACAATGGACGTTACAATGAACTGCACGATTTCGTAGCTCTGGAAATATTGGATGGACATATTAATTTTTCTTATTCACTGGGAGATCATAGCGAAAGTGTTTCAGTGCTGCCATGGAAGATTTCCGATGGTAAATGGCATGAGGTTGAGATTATCTACTTCAATCGTAGTGTGACTTTAGTTCTTGATCAATGCGACACGGCCATCGCTTTGGCAGGAGAGCAACTGGGCGATCGTTGGAGCTGTGCCAATCATACCACGTTAAAATTGGATAAACGCTGTGCCCTATTGACCGAAACATGCCATCGTTTCTTGGATCTAACGGGTCCTTTGCAGATCGGTGGTCTGCCTCGCATTCCCGCCCACTTCCCAGTAGCAAATCGAGATTTTGTGGGTTGTATTTCCGATCTACGCATTGATGAGCGCTATATCGATCTAAATTCATACGTGGCCGATAATGGAACTATTTCGGGATGTCCGCAAAAGTCACCATTATGCTCGTCGGAACCATGTTTCAATGGTGGCACTTGTCTTGAGGGATGGAACACATATACATGCGATTGCACAGAAGGCTATGCGGGCATCAATTGTCAGGATAATATACCAGCACCATGGCGTTTCTCTGGTGATGGTAGCTTAAGTTTTAATCCCCTACTGCGACCCATTCAACTGCCCTGGTTAACTTCATTCTCATTGCGGACAAGACAGCGGAATGCTTTTATAATGCAGATACAAATAGGACAAAATAGTTCAGCTGTGATTAGTTTAAAGCATGGCATCCTTTACTATATCTACGACAACGAGCCAATGTATCTGGCCGGAGCATATCTATCGGATGGAGAATGGCATCGTGTGGAAATCAAATGGCAACAGGGGTCGGAAATTCAATTCTCAGTGGATTATGGACAACGCATTGGGTCAGTGCCTATGTCCCAGAAGGTGCAGGGATTATATGTCGGTAAAATTGTAATGGGCAGTGTGGACGGAACGATTGGAGCTGTGGATGCCAATGTCAGTCCCTTCGAGGGATGTCTGCAGGATGTGCGTATAGGAGCAGGCCAGGCGGTATTATCGAGACCCACCATAAGAGAGAATGTCGAAGATGGCTGTGAATCGAGGGCTCAGTGTCCTATGGAAAATTGTCCCATTCACTCGACATGCATTACCAAATGGGACGTGACCACGTGCGAGTGTAACAAAGGCTATGTCGGCGAAGATTGCTCTCCAATATGTACGGTAAAGCCCTGCTCAGCTGGAATATGCAGAGCAAACATCAGTTTGTCCCGAGGTTATCGTTGTGAGTGCAATAATAGCTATCAACACGGGGAATACTGTGAGAGAGAATTGCAACAGCCCTGTCCGGGAGGTTGGTGGGGTGAACGCGTATGTGGACCCTGCAAATGCAACCTCAAGCAGGGTTATCATCCGGATTGCAACAAGACGACGGGTCAGTGCTACTGCAAAACGAATCACTATCAACCTCCCAACGAGACCGCCTGCCTATCCTGCGATTGTTACTCCATAGGAAGCTTTAACAGTGCATGTAATCGCTTGACTGGACAGTGTGAATGCCGTGAAGGTGTAATTGGACGCCGTTGCGATTCTTGCTCTAATCCCTATGCCGAAGTCACTCTTAATGGGTGCGAAGTGGTCTATGATGCCTGCCCGCGATCATTTGCTGCTGGCATCTGGTGGCCCCGTACACCACTTGGTAGTAGCGCCATAGAGAATTGCCCTCTTCCCGCCCGTGGTAAGGGTCAACGCAATTGTGATAGTCAAACGGGCAGTTGGACAACTCCGGACATGTATAATTGCTCATCAGAGCCATTTGTAGAGCTACGCCGACAATTGGCCCAACTTGAAAAACTGGAATTGGAACTAAACTCATTTGTGGCCATTAAAATGGCAGAACAACTCCAACGATCGTGCGCAGCAGTGGATCGCAGTGGGGTCAGCAAACAGCCGGTGACAAAACCCAATAACAGACGCTACAAAATGGAATCATCATTTCTGCTTAATGCCAATGGAAACGTCTGGTCGCATGAGTTGGACATGGACTATTTGTCGGATGAATTGAAATTCAGTCATGATCGTTTATATGGCGCCGATCTCTTGGTCACCGAAGGGCTACTACAAGAGTTGATTAACTACGAGTTGATGCAAAGTGGCCTAAATCTGTCACATAGTCAAGATAAATATTTTATTAAGAATTTAGTTGACGCTGCGAGTGTTATATTGGATCGCAAATATGATGCCGAGTGGCGTAGGGCCTCGGAATTAATACAACGTGGTCCAGACGACTTGGTGGATGCTTTTAACAAATATTTGGTCGTATTGGCACGCTCTCAGCATGACACCTACACCAGTCCCTTTGAGATTGTGCAACCGAATATGGTCCTGGGTCTGGATATTGTCACTGCTGAATCCCTCTTTGGCTATGAGCCGGAACAATTGAACGAATATCATCGTAGCAAGTATTTAAAACCGAATGCCTTTACCACCGAGAGTGTGGTACTACCAGATACCAGTGGATTTTTGCAACACTCTTCCAAGCAAAGACCGGTCATAAGCTTTCCAAAGTATAATAATTACATCCTGGATAAAATGAAATTTGATAAATACACCAAGGTTTTGGTTCCCCTGGAAATGCTTGGCATTACACCACCAGAGAGTGATGAAATTACCTCTCAAGGAAGTGGCAATCGAGGCAATGATTATCGTGCCATTGTGGCCTATGCTCAATATAAGGATGTGGGTCAGTTGTTACCTGATTTATATGATGAGACCATTACACGACGTTGGGGTGTTGATGTCGAGCTGGCCACGCCCATACTGTCCTTACAAATTTTAGTACCTTCGACGGAAAGGGAACGAGAGCGTTTTGAGATTCCCTCCAGGAAAATTTCTGTATCATCTAGCTCTTCAGTAACATCTTCCGCCACTGGTAGCTCAGAGCAACAATTTGTAGAAGTATTTGATGTACCCAAGGCACCATCAAGCAGCAGTGAACAGCAGATTGAGGATATTCGGATTACTGCTCATGAAATACCAGGGCCCGCCTCCTCTGGTGGTTCCTCAGGCGAACTACTGGAAGCTCATAGCAACGAGGCTTCGTTGGAAAGTGATCCTCATATACACATTAATCTGGACGATATTGAATTCCATGGCAATTCTGGTGAGGAGCAAGTGTCACCCGATTCTCCTGAACAGCTTAATCCCAATTACGAGGGCCCCACATCCAGTGAAGAGAAATCGAAGGGTGAAAATGAAGCCATATATCGAGATCGTCGTTTGGTAAAGCGTCAGGTTGAGGTTATCTATCCCACAGATCAAATGGATGGAAACCAGCAGTTGGTCTATCGTTCGCTGGGTTCACCACATCTCTCCCAGCCAATTAAGTTGCAAATGTGGTTGGATATGGACTCGTCACGTTTTGGTCCTCGGTCGAATCCTCAGTGTGTGCGTTGGAATTCGTTTACCAATCAATGGACACGTCTTGGCTGTCAGACTGAGATTCCCGATTTCGATGGTGATTTTTCTCTGTCATCCCAGCAGCCGATTCTAATCAATTGCAGTTGCACTCACATTTCAAATTATGCAGTAATTGTCGATATCATAGACCCCGAGGATATACCAGAGCCATCTCTGCTAGTGCAAATAACATCATATTCTGCTTTTATGGTATCTCTACCCCTGCTTCTGGGAGTTTTATTGGCTTTGGGTCTACTACGAGGGCAGCAAACTAACTCCAACACCATACATCAGAATATTGTACTGTGCGTATTCTTTGCCGAATTGCTTTTCTTCGTTGGAATGCAGTCACGTCGTAATCTTCTGGAGCTGGAGAGTGAATTCCCTTGCAAACTGATTGCCATATGTCTGCATTACTTCTGGTTGGCTGCGTTCGCCTGGACGACTGTTGACTGTGTGCATCTTTATCGCATGTTAACCGAAATGCGGGACATAAATCATGGTCCGATGGGCTTCTACTTTGCCATGGGCTATGGTGCGCCTGCTGTCGTTGTTGGTTTGTCTGTTGGTGTACGAGCACATGAATATGGCAACAGTTTGTTGTAAGTATCTAAATTTATACACCTTTAAATCAGTCCTTATTGGTTTTTTTTCTCTCTCTTTTCTAGCTGCTGGTTGTCTGTCTACGAGCCTGTTGTATGGTGGCTTGTGGGTCCCATAGCTGGCATGTCGCTGGTTAATCTGCTGATCCTGTTTGTCTCCGTGAAAGCTGCCTTCACACTCAAGGATCATGTGCTTGGCTTTGGTAATTTGAGAACTCTTCTGTGGCTATCAGTAGTCTCTCTGCCCCTTATGGGTGTCATGTGGGTTTTGGCTGTTCTTGCCGCTTCGGAGCACTCTCAGATATTGAGTCTATTGCTTTCGGGAGTTGTTTTGTTACATGCTCTGTTCTGTCTCATTGGCTATTGCATTATCAATAAGAGAGTGCGTGAGAATCTTCAACGAACTTGTCTGAGATGTATGGGCAGGAAGGTGCCTCTCTTGGACTCCTCTATGGTAGTGAGTAACAGTTCGCATAATGTAAATGGCACAAGCGCCACGGCGAGACCTAATAACTTCCTGGCGGGAACCTATGATGGCACAGCCAGAAGAAATATCGGCATAAGTGCCAGTAGCACAACCTCTAGAAGCACAGCCAAAACCAGTTCTAGTCCCTATAGTGATGGCCAACTGAGACAGACTTCCACGTCCACCTCGAATTACAACTCAGCCAGCGATGCTCCAAGTTTTCTCAGAGGATTTGAGTCATCTATTACTGGAAGAAGGAGTGAAGAGAAGTCAAAGCGACAGCGCAAAGATTCGGATTCTGGCTCTGAAACCGATGGCAGATCATTGGAACTAGCTTCAAGTCATTCTAGTGACGATGATGAGTCTCGTACAGCTCGTTCCAGTGGCACTCATCGCAGTACGGCTGTCAGTTCTACTCCGGCAGCTTCATCGTATCTGCCTAATATAACTGAACATGTGCAAGCTACAACTCCGCCTGAACTGAATGTGGTACAGAGCCCACAACTCTTTCCCAGCATCAATAAGCCGCCAGTCTATGCGCCACGCTGGTCCAACCAACTAGCAGATCCTTATCTACAATCTGCACATCCTCCCAATAATGTAGGACGTTGGTCCCAGGACACGGGCTCCGATAATGAGCATGTCCATATGGGTCAGAAATTGACGATTTCCCCCAATCCATTGCCTAATCCTGATCTCACAGATACCAGTTACCTGCAACAGCATCATAATAAAATCAACATGCCTCCATCGATCCTTGAGAATATAAGAGATGCTCGAGATGGTTATGAGGATAGTATGAGTTTGTATGGACGACATGATCAGTACGCGGATAAATATGGTTCATACAAACCGCCGCCCAGTCATTATGGGAGCGAAAAGGACTATCCAGGTGGTGTGGGAGGAAGTGGTTCTCAGACCATTGGCCACATGCGCAGTTTCCATCCGGATGCTGCGTATCTGAGTGACAGCATTTACGACAAGCAGAGGACACTGGGAAGTGGTTCACCTTATCTGTCAAAGGATCGTATTACTCCCGATATTTATGGTTCACGGGACGGTCATTATAGTCTGCAAAGACAGCGGCATCCAAATTATGCTACTGATTCATTGCATTCAGTGCATTCGCTTCTCAAAAATGATTACCAGCAACAGCAGCAGCAGCAGCAACAACAACAACTGCAGCAACTTGCCTCGGATCGTCTGTCCGAGGGATCAGATAAGAATGGTTACCATTTCCCTTACACAGCGGAAGAAGATCATTTGCCAGCCCGCAAACTGAGTCAAGGGCAACCGCCATCTCTGCATGGCTCACAGCTAATGCATCCTCCACCTGTTCCTGCTCCTTCCATGAATGCCATTATGGTGAACGATATGAACAATCCGGGCCTAATAGCTCGCCATACTCTGAATGGCGGCTCGCGTCATAGTTCACGTGCCTCATCTCCACCCTCTAGCATGGTGGCCCCCATGCAACCACTGGGTCCTCTGCCTTTGGCCAGCATAACGGACACTGAGTAAGTTTTAATTTTCTTTAAAAATCAGTAATCACAGAGTTAATAGGTAAATGCAACTGATGCTTATTCGGAATTTATATCTATAAAACAGTAGACGCTCGCAGGTTAGAACCACATCTAATTAGTGAAACTTTTAATAAATCATTGAAAATTGTCCTTTAACGAATCTGTTGCATTTACTGACTTAATAGGAAAATACATTTTTTGTTATGGGTTTTAAGCTTGGGTGTAATCCAAGTTGGCTTTAACCCATCTTGCTCCCGCTCTCTCTTCCCCTATATATACTAAATGGTTTTTACTTACTTTTGGTATTTGATTTGCGTTCTAATTTTGCCTACTGCTGGCCAAAGTTATTGCTTTTTTCGTATTCAATGTTGCAAGACCCGAAGAGTTGAAACCAAAAAACTTTCTCTCTTATTTGGCCTATAGAAGATTAACTTTTTCTGTTGGTTTTGTTGGTTGGTTTTAGATTTTTATTCTTCTTTTTGATGGCGAGCAACAATTAATCTGTGGTCTTTTGTTTCTAATTCTCTTTCCTTTATGGCAAAAACAAAAAAAAATAACACAAAAACAAAAAAAAAACAACAACGATAAACAATCTGTGGGGGGAAAACTCACAACAATGAAAACTGAAAACAATGCAAATGAATATGATACGAAAACTACTCACTCACTCACACATATCAACAACCACTCATGCACGCTCGCATCATACTCACAAACATGCATACATATATATATATATTTATCTCTGTGTTTATACATGTCCACGTCCTTTCAGCTGGTCCTGGGAACGTTTGAAGCAAATCTAATTTGACTATCTCTCACTTCTATTCTCTTCATATTGTGCTTGCGCTCGCTCTCGCCCTCTCTCTCTATTTCTCTCTCGTTCACTCTCTCTTTCTTCCTCTGTCATTGCTTTGGCAAAAACTCAACTAAACTACACACATACACACACAAACACGCATATCTAACTCTAAAATGAAATCAACAATGGCGGCTTTCGGTCTTGGTCTTGGTCTCTCTCATCTTATAAAACAAACAACATCAACAACTACACTGACATCCCGTAACTCCAACTACAATAACAACAACAACCTACAGCTCAGAGGTAAAACACAATCAACAACAAAAAAAAAAAAAGAAAATGCATTTTCGTCCATCAATTATGTTCTCAGTTGTTTATAATTAATTTCATTTACCCAAATTTTTGAAAACTAATTTTTATACCGCACAATTTTTTCTTCTTCACTTTTAATTTTCAGCTATTTCTATACCCTTGCAAAAGGAATAAACTTGTTTTAGAGTAGATTTTTGCAATGTTTAGAAAAACACCGATAAAAACATAATCAGTACGACTCATTCAGTTCATACATATATCCCTGTCCGTCCGTCTGTCTTCGACTTTCTGCAGACTCCGTATATCATGACAGATATATACATAGTATTCGAGCCAGCATATTATACACCTTATTCGATCGAGAACTAAGTTTTTTATTCATGACTTGAATTAATATTTAAAGTTAAGTGCTGAAATCGCTGCACTCATCTGGTTAAAATTTTGTAGTTTATTTTTTAGTCCACTTTTTAAACAAACGAGCACAACGACTAGCAAGGGTATACAAATTTCGGCGTGTTCGAATATATTTTTTATTTTTCCATCCATTTTTTGTAAAATTGTAAATACAATCACAAATTCATTTATTTAATGTTTGAAAATTGAATGTAAATATTAATTAATTTAACCTGACAACTTTTGTTAGTTTATGGCCTTAAAATAATTTGGTTTTTTGTTATTATTTTGTGATTTGAGATTGCAGTAACACAAAACATGTAAATATTAAGTAAATTGCATTTCATCCATTCATTATGCATATTCATGTCAATTTGAATTTTTTATTGATTTTCTACTAACCAATTTATTTCGAAGCAGACCTAAGTTTGATCATCATTAATACCGTGACCCATATATATACATATATCCATTTCACATTAAAACAATCTCTCTTCGTGACTGTACACACACAATCACATACACAATTTCCACGCCATTTTTCACAGTTTGACATTATTTGGCTCCAGCGCAGGCAGAGGCAACAGCAACAACAACAACAATATCCCTGGTCGCTAACAATATGGTATAAATGCTATAGAAAAAAAAATTAACGTAAAACTTCTTCCCCCAATTGTGTTAGTTAGATCATAGACCGAAAAATCTATCACAAGACTTAGAAACTGTTTAAAAATGGAAACACAAATACAAGTGTTCAACTATTTCAGTAGATCGATCCCTTTAAATATGGAGAAACTAATTTCCTTGATCCAAAAAATAAAAAATTAAGCCCTTTGGATAGTAAAGATATGATAATCCGCCACGGTACAGATACATAAGATAGCTCAAACTGCCGTTTTGTTAGCCATTCAGGCAATGGCCCTAAACCAATAAGTGCTTTTATCAGCAGACTAAGCCAAAAAAGTCCAGCATTGTAATTCCCATACCTACCTAGATCGGAACTTATGGAGGATAAAATCTTAACCTTAATATGAAGAACAGACTCCAAATGCTCAACTGGCAGTGCGAAAATAAGTTGACCAATTTAAAGACAACTGTTTGTCTACCCACCAACGAAACAGGAAAATAAACTCTAAACTATCTTATGTTACTGTATCGTGTTCTATTGGCGGATTAAGCAGAGCAGCTAAGCACTATACACCTAGAAATCCGTACTCACACACACACACACACACACACACACCCACACACCCACACACTTACATTAATACATCTCGAACATACATACATGCACACTAACACTTTCAACTTAAACCATAAAAAAGAACACAACTGCAAAATTTATTTAACACATTCTTTGCTTTTTCATGCTTTATCTAATAGCTTGCATTAGTGCATAAATTTCTTTCCTTACTAAACTCTCACTAAAAAAAAAAAACAATATATTTATATTTTAATTTATGGAGAATTTTTGGCATGTCATAAATTTTAGAAAGTATTTTCTATGTTTGCACGAAAAAATTTTAGAATACAAAATGTTTAATCTGTAAGATAAAAGCATATAAAACTGGTTTATTGCATGTCGAATAAGAAATCAATTGATTAATGGCATATTTTGTTTCAAATTTTACTCGTTCTCTCTTTATCTAACTCGAAGGCGGAATATTGATGATGATGAGACCACTGTGTGACGACTGTCGACCGGAAATAAACATCATTTGCATCTACAAAAGCAAAAACTGCAACAAAAGAAGCAGAGAGAGAAACAGGTGCAGAGTCAAACCAAACAATTTGCAACAATTCGTAGGAAACCGCAATATAAACTTCAACTGGAGGCTTAAAAATTTTGAAGTCGAATCTCTCTGGTAGTCATTAAAATTACCAGCATAAATACATTTTGTACATATACACACACACTTACATAAATACATATATACAAACAAACATAAATACATATTTATTTAATAAAACTACCGTTTAGTATATTTCGATATTAATGAAATACTTATAATATACATACGTAATATTTAATTACCCTTTACAAATGAAAAACAAAAGGCTTAAGGCCATTCAAATTGTATTTGAACTTTAGTACCAAAAAAAATAGAAGGAAGAACATCTCAACGAAGTAACTAACAAGATTTTGCTGATAGTTTCATTGATTTAAACACAAATATTGTGGACAGTCTGCCCGAAGGCACTTTTATATGGCCATTGGCCAATAAAAACTACAAACCTGTTCTGTGCGTTGGTTCCAATTATATTTTCTGCTACAATTATTCGATTGAAAAAATGAAAATTTGTATAAATTAATAATGAATGCTAAGAGTTGATCTCAGCACATTAAAAATAACAGATGAATATGTCGAGGGTTATGAGAAAATACATAATTAATTTTCATCCTTTTGCTTAACATGGACCCTTCCTTCCTGTCCTCTGATGAGTATAGTTTCATTCTTCAGTACCTAGCCTTTAATTTGTCCTAAATTGAGATTGCTTCAGCAAAACCTAAATGTTTGTTAGTCTCTTTGTAAATCAGGGACTAAGTTCCTGCTGACCACGTCTGGTACAAAAAAAAACTCTACTCTTAAAAAGTTAGACTGATTTTATGCATTTTTTTATAAACTCTATATGCATTTAGTTTCAATTAAAACGTATTTTTGTTGCATTTATTGTAACTGCCAAATGTTTAGCAACATGATTTTCACATATGTATGTAGTTAGAAAACTGCAAAACCAGCAAAAAAAGAAATAACAACAACCACATTCAAATATGTGCAAGAGTGAATGTATGAAGTGAATGTATCGTCGTGTGCCTCGAAACTCAAATCCGGAGAGAGCTTATTATCATTATGCCAAAATTACACAGATAGTTAAAACTGAGAATCCAACTCCAAACTCGAACTCGAAATGAAAATGTAAATGAGAGGATAATCTATGACAATTTTTAATTAATTTGCTTAGAAATTTTGTTGCACACGTTGCCATTTTTAGTTGGAAAAGTTTTAATTAAATGCATTTATTAGCTTAGCCTGTCAAAATATTGTACAAAAAAAGCAACACACGGCAAAAAAAGCCAATAACAACAAACAATAACAAAACATAGATTGAAAAAAAAAGTTTATCAAAACACACACACACACACATACACAGCATATAC
The DNA here is from genome assembly GCA_018152135.1 of Drosophila paulistorum. Lineage (NCBI taxonomy): Eukaryota > Metazoa > Arthropoda > Insecta > Diptera > Drosophilidae > Drosophila > Drosophila paulistorum. The sequence goes on along the minus strand of JAECXG010000822.1, from coordinate 51,283,811 downwards.
TGTTAGTAAACATATCTACCAAATAAATGTCTATAATGCATATTAAAAATTCATAATAGCTAGAAAAAAAAAACAAAATTAAATAAAAGCTTTGGTCAACAATTTCAGTTTCCGTTGCATTTTCCATTGACATTTGCAGTGTGTTCTGAATGTAAATTTACAACAAATACAACTACAACAACAAATAATATTAAAATAAATAATGTATGAGCTATGTATTTATTGTTTTCTGTGGAAATTGTATAGATATTCAGATTGCAAACAGAAAACTAGGCAAATAACATCAAGAAACCCTCAAAAAACCAACAAAAACCAATTGCCATTGTTAAATCGAAATGAAATTAAATAAACTAATGCAAAATCATTAAGCATATTTATGCGAATTGATTCATTTAATTGTAAATTGTAAAGCCCAGTATACGCAATCCAATGAAAGTAAAATTAAATAAAGTAAAAACAGAATTGTGTAATAAACTTATTTGAAAATTTATACACATAAAACGTTGTTTGTTATTTACTATGCGGTAATTGGTGAGTAAGAAAAACACAAACATATAGAAAGTACATACAAGATATTAAAATATGCAACTCTTTGGTTTTAATCTATGGCTTAAGGACCCAGATCGGGAAATAGTCGAAATAGTTCGAGGAAATTGCACAGCAGAAAAAGCATTTATCCCAAACCGATTTAAATGCGGCTAAAAGATTGATAATTGCAATAATTATCCAAAAATAAGGTAAGCAAACTTATTTATTTTAAATCAACTGTGGCAGTTCTATTCGGAGAGGAGTTCTCCCGAAAAAATGTTGTGAGAGAGATTGTTTATGCATAATTTATTTTGACCTATTTCATTAGTAAGTTGGAACAAATAAAACTTTTGAAATAATTTCATCTGATTATTTCAATTTTCTGTATAAGAAATTATTTCATCCCTAATATCATCATATGTCTGAAACCCAAAGTAGTTTAAGTTTTTTATACAAAATATGTCTCAATTAATAATCGCTATTACCTTACTCCAAACTAAAACGGTTAAATTTTGTTCAATGTTGTCGTTCTTTGACTCGGCCAAAATCACTTACTTAACTTACCTAAGGTTATAAAAAGGTTCAACTTTCTGCAATCTCTAGGTGTAATGTAATTACAAAAATATTTGAAATACATGAAATGTTACCTTCTCAAACAATATATCTCTCTGCCGTCTTGGCTCTTAATGAATATTAGTATTAACCCCCCACAAGAAAAACAATAAATCTTGATGATCTTCCATATTTGAATTTCCATTTACGTTTATTCATGTTAATAATTTTCATATTATCCAGTTATTGTATTAATTGTTTTGGTTTTTAGGTTTTGGGTTTTTTTTTCATTTATAGTTTTGCTTCGACTTTGATCTATTCTTCATGTTTGTCATATCAATTTGCAAGAATAAATAATTTGAGTTTACATTTATGGATTTTTTTTGGATTATGGTCTGGATGCGACTATAGGTTCCATACAAACACTAGACATTTATATATATAGTTTGTTTTTATTTTTTGTTTTGTAGGTATTACACGATTAAATCTCTTTCATACACTTTTCCCAGTATGAATAATAATAATAATAGTTGTATACATAATTTTGCAATTTACTAGGTTTTTGTTTTTGTTTTTGGGAAAAGGGAAGTGGGAAAGGAAATTCTTTTTTCTTTATTCCTTTCGCAAGTCAAATACAATACAAATACAATTCATTCATCTATTTATATATATATATTTAGTTATGGGTTACATTAATGACTTTTTGGATTTGGATTAGACAGCAATAATTTTGTTATATGTTTAAGCATTCAAATTTGCTGATAATACATCTGAATAATGACAACAATTGAAAGCAAAATCCGTTTTTGCCTTATGAATAATATTAATAACAATATTAATTTTTCCCCCACATATCATTATTTCTGTTTAATCTTTTATTTATTTTTTTTTGTTTGTTTGTAACTTTGACTAAAAGCAAAGACCGAAATAAAGTAATGAAGAAAAGTTTCAATGCAATGCAATAGGTTTTTACAAAAAACGAAAAAATAACATATACAGTTCATTTATAATGCCAAAAATACCCAACAAATTGTCCAAAAACGGTCAATTGTTTTTTCGGTCAGTTTGAATGTTTTTAAGGCTTTAATTTTCTTCATTTTCAATTCATTACAATTCATGACATTTCAGTTTTGTTTTTGTCATTTTCTATGGTCTTTTCACCCTTACCTCTTATCAATTTCCGTAACCGGGTCTCATTCTACATTCTACGTGAAAACAAGACCTCCTGTCGTTGTGCAGTTTATTTTACTTTTGTCACATTTTCTTTGGTTTGGGGTATTTATAATACAGCGATATGCTTTTACCATTTTTGTTTTAATTTTGGTTTCTTTTTTCTTTGCAATATATCCTTTAATTCCATGAAACTCAACATTGAACGAGCATTTTTCGTGTGTGTTTGTGTATATATATTTTTCAGCAGTTTTGTGTTTGGTTTTCAGCTGTACAAATCATTTGCAGCTTGTTTTTAGGAGAAAGTGTAGTAATAACGGCAGCAAGCAGGATTCAGGATATCAAAGGTGGTCTTTCTGTTTGTGTGTGTGTGTGTGTGTGTATATAGGAGCGGGTGTGGCGTTAGGCATTTAGTTAACATAAAAAATAAATGCACCGATCTGAATAAGATCCGATTTGAACTTTGTTTTGTTCATCTGTCTTGTTATCTTGCACGGTGGGATCAAGAGAGAAAGGTTTAACCAATGGAAACAATTGTGCGTTTACAGAGAGTGTGTGTGGGTGTGTGTAAAAGCGAAATTTGTTTATTCAAGCATTTCCTGTCATTTTTCCTTGGACGTTATTGTCTCATCTGCCCTAAAACTGCCTCACCAATATACTCAATTGAAATTATTCTCGATTTCTTTTTAAATGTGGGTATATATATATATATATGTATATATATGTATGTATATTTTGTATATTTCATTAATATGCAACACATTAAAATTTTTACCATTTTCGCTCTACATAAAATACATAATCATACTATTTATTTATTGGGATATATCATTGGAAAATTATAATATTGACTTATCAATTGTCCAAGTCCTTAGACAAGCTGGAGAAATGGTAGAGCAAAATGGGAGTAGGGAAAGGAGGGAGAGAGGAGTGCAACAACTAATTGTAAGTTAAAAAATTTCACCAATTTTGCCAGCCCATTTTAGATTTTAGTTTTGTTTTGCTTTGTTTTTTTTTTTTTGTGCGTTTCTCTATTGTGAAAGCCTTTCCAAACTGTACAGTTTTTATCAGTATCTTTTGTTTTTTTTTTCTGCCAGCATACATATATACAGAAAATAATTTGTTGAATAAATTTGAAAGCTAATTAGAATTTTCAAAACAAATAAAAGTTAGCACAAAAATTGTGCACATTTAATTAGTGCCAAGTTTAGCGAGAATGATGTATGGAAAATTTGTTAATAATATTTGTTTTTTTCCGCCATATTTAACAAGAAATTTCTCTTTGCTGTTTGAATTACAAGTTAAAGTTTTATCATTTGACATTTACACTGAGGCGATTGAACGCAATAAAAGTACATATATATGCATGGATTATACATGTGTGTGTGTGTATTATTTGATTGAAAAGAAAATGTTTAATGCTGTTGGTTGCTGTTGTTCTGGTGACTACTTTCAGCTAAGTTCAAATTTGTGTGTGTGTTTGTTGTATCGTCTTTGATAAGTTAAGTTACGACCAGTCCCAATAACTGCACTTTAACAATTACAATTGGCATTGGGCGTACCCTGCGGCTGATCGGTCAAACGTTGACCCTTCTGACCGCCGCCCACTAACGTTGGATCAGCATCAAGGCTTTCGGACATCTTATCGCAAATAATATCCACCAAACGCTCAAAAACAGCCTAATGAAGAAAAACGAGAGAAAGTTGAGAGAAATTTTTAAAGTTTTTATCTGTTGACTTTACCTTAACATTCACATTCTCCTTGGCGGATGTCTCAAAGAACTCCACGCCCAATTGATCGGCCAATTGACGTCCTCGCTCAAAGCTTATGACTCGTTGATCTTCCATATCGCATTTGTTTCCCACCAAAATGACCTGAGCATTATCCCATGAATAGGTTTTGATTTGTGTGACCCTAACAAAATCGGGATAAATAATTAGTTTTAAATACAAAGTTAGACAATTTGTTGGTCTTACCAATCCTGTACTGAATTGAAGCTATCCTCGTTGGTGACATCATACATTAAAATGAAACCCATGGCACCGCGGTAGTAGGCTGTGGTTATGGTGCGGTATCGCTCCTGTCCAGCCGTATCCTGCAGAACATAATGAATAAAAGGGACAAATTGGTTAACATCCTTCGTTTATATCATGGCAAACACAATTAAACAACGATGACATCCATCGACACCCACATACACGCACACATATGACAGGGCTGAGAACACTTTTCAGAGCACTGAACTGTAAAGCATTGACCTTGATGCAATATATAGAATCATCGGCAACTTTGAGCGTTGCCTTTATAGCCTTTTTTATGGCATTTAGCTATTATGTGTTAGTGTGTGCCCTTGTAAGTATGCTATACTTTTTAAATTAAACATTTGCTTGGCCTTTTTTTATTGTGAATTTGGCCCATTAAATCGTTGTCAGTTGCAAAACTTAATAAAACTTACCCAAATCTGAAGCTTCACTCGCTTATCATGACGAAAGACAGTCTTCACCTTAAAATCAATGCCCACTGTGGACACAAAGGCCGATGTGAAGCTATCATCGGCATAGCGAAAGAGAAAACTTGTCTTGCCCACACTGGAATTGCCAATGATGAGCAGTTTGAACATGTAATCAAAGTTCTGATCGGCAGCATCTTTTTGCCATTTGGGATCACCACCGCCAGCCATTTCTGAGGGGAGAGAAAATAGTAAATGATTAGAAAAATGAAATTTTAGCTGCCTTTGCTTTAATTGTTCATAAGTATCTTACTACATTTGATTCATATCGACACTAGCAGTTATAATAGAAACAACGAAAAAAAAAAAATCGAAGTGAGAGAAAGGCAGAATCTTTTATAATCCTTTCTTAAGGACTGTATTTTTTTTTTGTATCCCAATTATATTTTGCGGTATATTTCGTATAAATGTTTGCATCAAAATGTTTGATACAACGCTTGGTACTGCATTAGGCTTTCTCGTGCGAATGATATGGCTGATAGTTAGCCAGATTCTTGGGCGATTAATACAACATCCCTTAATTGCCACGGGATTGGCCATCTTTGTGGGCGTAATCAGTCAAACGGATCTAGTGGAGAAGCTAAAGGAGACCTACGAGAAAGCAATAGATTGGCTGCATGGTAATAACATATATAAATGCCATCCCTCATATGATTATAGCATTGTTCAAGGGCCACACACCTGGCTGGAGGATGCTGGCTATCAGAGTCCTGTCAATATCGAAGAAAGTCAAATTCAACGTCTGGCTATACGTGAGCTACTCAATTGGAATCATTATGACGATCTACCGGCCAGCATTCAGCTGGAGAATACTGGGCAAACTTTAGTCCTTCGTGCCCAATTCCATGGGAATGCCCCGACCATAAGTGGGGCCGATTTGTTGGCCAGCTATACATTTGTGGAGATGCGTTTCCGCTGGGGCTGGTGCAACAGCGAGGGCTCGGAGCACACACTGAATCATAGAAAATTTCCGTTGGAAATGCAGGTAATGCATCGCGCTGGATCCGGCCAACCAAGAGCTTGTACTAGCAGCTACGATCTTCTGATGATTGCCTACGTTTTTGAGTTATCGGCACACAATCCCTTCTTGGATCCACTTATACAAAATTTGCGGCTGGTCCAACAACCCGGAAAACGCGTCTGCATTCCCCCATTTCCCCTGTCCTACTTGATGTATGCCTTTCGGGCTGGTTTCTATTCTTATGGAGGTTCATTGACTCAACCGCCTTGCTACCAGGGCACTGAATGGTTCATTTTTCCCGAATCCCTGGCAATAAGTGATTTTCAGTTGCGTCATTTTCGACAATTGTTGAGTACCGATGGCATTACACCAATTACACGAAACTCACGACCTGTCCAACATTTGGGCAATCGTGTGATTAATTTAAATTGCTTTTGTCCCTACGATGCGAATCAGCTGGCAAGGATGCATGTGGAACTATGCCAACAGCAGCAGCAGAAACTGGAGGAAGAGCAGCAGCAGCAGGAACAAGAAGAGCAGGAGCACCGTCGTCAACAACAAGAACAACAACAACAACAGCAGCAGCAGCAAGAACAACATCAACAACAGGAGAGTGAGCAGCAACAACATTTTGTGGAGAAGGCTCCCCTGGCAACAACTGAAGCAGTAGCATTTGAAGATGAAGGCCATTTGATAGAGACCATTGACACTACCACTATAATCAGCAGCTCCAATTCCAGCATCTGCATGACCACTCTGATGCGTAAGCAGGCGGAGGAGGTCCATGGCCAGGCAATACGCAATCAACAACAGGAACAACCGCAAAACCAAAACCAAAACTCCTGTCGTATCATATTCACTGGTGGTTCTGCGGATACGAATAATAATACGAACAAATGTGGCCTTCAACGAGACCAAAGTGACGACATTGAAATTACAGGCGGCGGCGGAGAAGGAACTGTGGGAGGTCTCAGATCCCAAAGCAGCTGTGATGCTCTATGTGGCGTGGGCGATGGCGTCAATGTGGGGAATGTTCGTGTTGAATTGATTGAATAAGAAGACGCAAAACTAAACAAGAAGAGAGGGGAATAACATCCATATTGGACTGGTGGAAGAAAAAGAGGTCTCTTGTTGTTCAATATGTTTCCCGCAGCAAGCAGCATATAAAATAATGATGAAAACATCGAACCGTATACGGATTCTTGTCAAACTACTACTTGTCTTTTTTGCTGCATAAATTAAACAAATTGCGTTAAGATTTTTGCTTCGTTTTTCCATTCATTCAACATTGTTTCTATATAGCGATATATACATACATACATATGTATAGTGTTTCAAAAATATATAACAATCTGGCGATTTACCCCCAAGGCCTCGGACAGACTGTCAAAAACAAGTCAAAGCAACTGAAGAGAAAAAGACGTTTCGAGGAAGTGGCAGAAGGACAGCTCGTTTATGCCCAAGTAAAAAAGGCAAAAGCCCTGTGTTATCTCAATTTCGCATATGGAGGGGGAATGGGGAGGAAGTGAAGAGTGGGCAAATGTTGTTATCTGCTTAACGTTCCATGTAATTATCGATTTTTTGTGGTTACGTTTTCTACGCATTCTTCTAGTGTTTCAAATTTCAAATGTAGCTACATATGCCAGCTGTTTCCATGGACAGCTGCTGCTTCTGGCTCTGCTGTTGGTTAACTTAATTATTGATAAGCAAGAAACAGCAGATTCTAAGATTTATAAAATATTTAAAGAAATAGGCAAACAAATGGTAAGATTCAAGGTAAGAGCAAGTTATTTTCGAAACAGTTTTTCTAGGACTTCGAATCCCCAAAATATGTCAAACCCGTCGCCTAGATCTTTGGCCGCCATAGAAGCTCAAAAATCTATTTGTTATATATTCTGAGACAAGTTGATCAATAATATATAAAATATATGTTATTTTGATTGTGTTGGTATTCATAAAAGTCATAAGTTGCTATGTGTTTTATTCACTTACTGTGTCTGTCTTGAGGTTTTGTGGTTGTTTCTTTTGCGGATGCCTTTAAGTGCTGCTGCTGCTGCTACCGTTACTCCTCGTTGTTGTTGTTGTCGCAAGCTAACTGCTACGTGCCTTTCTATGAGTAGGTGTATGTTTGTGTAAGCGTGTGTTAGTGTAGGTGTATTCTTGTACTGTTATTTTTCACACACACACATATATAGACAAATCGATATTGTGGCCTGCGACTTGGTAGCTTTTATTTCTTTTGCACTAAGCACAGCCTTGGCTCTGAACCAACATACGTTCGGACCTTAAATTTTTTTACGTATTTAATTTATTTGTTTAGATTTTTTTATATGCTATATAAATTGTTAAAGCGTAACCACAAACAACACGTCTAGTCGATGGAATTCACAGAGTTTAAAAAATTGAATGCAAGGCTCTGAAATTTTAATCCGTTTTGAACATGTTAATCGTCACTTTAAGAATCACTCAAATTATTTGAATATAAGAATAAATACAATATTATTTTATACTTATTCGTATTCAAATTAATATTTTTAACCAAATTATAATGTGTGTATAAATCAGTTGAAAGTTGCAACCTTGTCTTGAATTTCGTTTCAGCTTTAGCCTGAAATTCCTTTCTTGCTTTCACACGGCCTTCTCTATAGTAGGACTCTAATAAGGAAACGAATGTGGGGAAAACTTTATTCTCTCTCTCCCTGATGAAGGCGAATTACGGCGAACTTTAAGCAACAGAAATAAGTTTTGTATCCTTTTTCATAATTTCAACCTTAACAATTTTTTCGCTGGTTTTTTCCTATACTGTTTCTCTCGAAAGCTACTAAAATCGATGAGTGTAAGTGTGCGTGGGCAACGATTTTCAGAAGCTTTTGCGGCGAGACATGCGCAGTAAGATTATTTGTAAGCAGCGACATGGAAAGCGGCTAATTTGAAATATTTAATATTACTAAAATATAGTTTACTTCATTTGGGCAGTCATCAGTAGATGAATCTAGGATAACTTCCTATTAATAATACATACGATCGACAATATTCAACTATTATCTGAACAAGCTAGGTTATGAGAGACTAAACACTTTTTACTTTGACTTTGCCATTTACGTAACAATTGATATTTCTAGTTTGTTGTTTACATGTGTATGCCGCAAATTCTCTGAATAGAATTCCCATTTCGCTACTGAATACAATACCGTGAATACTGTCCACCACTGTAACCTCTTCACAGCTGATTGGAACGATAACAATAACATTTCGATAGGTGCGACAATTATTGGCTTTTCACATCCCTAAATTAACCACAAACCAACACTTCACTAAATAACAAAAAAAAAACATTTTAATTTAGTTGCAATTTAAACCGGATTCTTCGCATTGGCAAACTACAAAATCGACGGAATTCAGGGCTGCAGAAAGAGTGCACTGGAAGGACAGAAGGCTGGAGCGGAGAGAAGGAAAATCAATGTCATCCACATCCATGTCACCCAGCGAGGTGAGTAATTGTTGCGGCTTTGTTGTCGTTGTTGTTGGTACTCAACACTTGTGTCAATGTTTGTCCCGGAGCCGGTCTAGTCAAAAATACACACACAGGGCAAGCAGGGGATCACATCTGGAAAAGAGAAACCTGAATCTAACTTGGCAACGGAGTCAGTCAGTTATATAAAGAATATACATGAAAGCATACCCTTTGTATCCAGATTGCGTTATACATTGCTTTGTCGTCGCCCACCCATAAATCGATGCAGTCGAACTGGCCCTGTTTATTGTTTATGCAACTGCCCGCACTTCTGCATTCAGTGCAAAACATTCAACAAAATTAGCTGACAGCGAACGTTTTTGTTTATGCCACATAAACAAGACCGCTTAGCCTTGAATGGCCCCCCAACCCAGTCATCCAGTTTCGTGTCGATCCTGGTGCTCGTTTCTCAATTTTACTATTTCTCTCTCTCTCTCTTATGGGGCACTTTTTTCGCTCTCACGCCGCAAAAAATAAAAGCTCCAACGCAGCTGACTTTGGCGTCGCTTTGTACCGTTCCGTTCAGTTCTCGCTGACACGCGAATTCACACGCGCGATCTTTGTTTTTACTCTGATTTGTGAGATATTTCATTTGCAATTCAAATTGTGTCGCGAAAAAGTTTTCGGTTTTTGATTTTATCTCTGAGATCTGGTTTGCCAACAGGAATTGATTTTGGCCCCCACCCGAAGCTTTTCACTCCCCAAACGTATTCCCGTTCACAAAGTAAACTTTGATCCCTGGTCTTTATTGGGTGTACCACCCACTAGAATTTTGGCACGCGTTCAAATAAGAATTTTAGCTCTAGTTACGTCTAAAGATTTTAAAAATAGAGAAATTTATTATTCATTTGAACAAAAAAAGTTGCAAAAATCAAGAGAATGAGAACCAGTTTCTAGCATTGGCAATAAGTACATACATATGTACATACAATCCGTGTCTTGTCTTATACCCTTGCCTCGGAGAGTTATATAAAACTTGTCGAAAGGATTGCACCGCTCTGAAAGGACACCTGAAAAGGATTTGTGATATTTAATAACTTTTTAAGTTCTTGATAGAATGAAGAATCCAATAGAGCAACCATTCTTCGTTATGCCGACTTAGCTTCCGCGTTATATTTATTTTATTTGCCATGAAATATGCATGAAACAATGAGGCATATAAATTGAAATAGGGAAGGGTTTCTCCATCATTCTTATACCATGCATTCTCAGACTGAAATGGTATATTAGAGTCGCGCAAAATGTGCCTAGCAGGAAGAGAAAAGCATTTCCGACCTTCTAAATTATTTATATTCTTTAGCAGCCAACCCGATCTAGTCAAATTCATCTTTCTTTATATGTATCTTAATAGTTATGTTTATTAAATTTACTTCCCTTGTTGCATGGAATACCTAAATCGACGACACGACTGTTGAAATTAAAGCTAACTCGACTACAACCAAAGAAATAGGAAGAAGGTATCAGCAATTTGATGGGTCAAGATCTGTGTTAGAAGTGTTCAATATTTTAAGATTATTTGGTTTTGCTATTTGGTGGACAAGTCATGTTAGTTATACTTCTTAACGTGTCTTAAAGATGTTACCAATGTTTACATTGGGCAGATTATTGGCTCAACAGCTGTGCCTGCTCAGCAATTACAGCTGGCAAAGTAAACGATGCATTTTATTTAATTGGCGACGACTCCATTTCAATTTCAATTGAATTCGTTTCTCCTTACCTTTCAATATTCATTGTAATTGCATGCTCCTCTCACGTGTTGTCATTGCCAACACCGAGCACGTCCCGCGGGGATGGTAAATCAATCATCATCGGGTAACAACAAAAAGATGACGGATAAGTGTGGTTGGGGGTTGGACTCGGACTCGGATTCGGATTTATCACTCCAAAAGAACGTGACACTCAGAACCAGAATCTGTGCCTCCCTACGTTTTGTCTTAAAAAAAGCTGGTTTTCGTTTTGTTTTTATTTTCTGTCCAAAAATAAAGCCCAAAGCATCTTGTTGCTCTCTGACGTCACAATCTCTGACTTATGACGTCGTGAGATTAATTATCGATTGTTATTTGTTGTTGTTTAACAAGTTTAAGGTTACACCCGTATAAAGCGCTGCCCTTTCTTCGTTTTGTTCCCGTTTCCAGGGGCGCTTCTATGGTGTATAGAGGAGGAAACTTGCCAATTTTTAGGTGTCATGGTGTTACGAATCGACTGAGGCTTGCCATTCGGCTAATTTCCATTCGACTGACTGAAAAAATCCAAAATTATTCTAAAGACCAATATTTTAGGGGATCGTTAGATCCCCCAGATCCCACCTAGATTCTTCCTTATCTCTTAAAATATTTAAATTTCGATAGCAATGCAATTTTCTAGATCCGACACTGTTTTTCCTTGTTAGGCAGACAGTGTTTTGCCTTCTTTTTTGCCTTTTTTCGTTTTGTTGTTGTTTAATGCGCTTATTTTGTTGCTGTTGCATTGCTGTCATTCTTGTTGGATTCAGGAAGTCGTTTGTTTGGCTTTTTTGGGAGGCGGGCTGCATGTGAAAGTTGCATAATGTTTTTCTTGTTTTGTGTGGATCAAAGTGGCGTGATTCAGACTGTGGTTTGAAGACAATTCCCCCAATCCATAAAAAAAAGAGAGAATAGTCGAAAACAAGAATTTCGGTCTGAAATAATGACTCATCCACCCACCGGCCATACTTTCTCATCTTGCCACCGCAATCAGACTTGTTTATCCAACCCATCAACCACCCTCCACTCTCTTTGCGGCCGCCCCTCTTCAACAGCCAAAAAAAAAACATTTTATCAAACAGATTTTGGCATTTTTTTATATATCTGCGGCACGCTTGTTTATTATTTTTGTTTACTCTTTTGGCTTGTTTTTTTATTAGGTGAAGAATCAGCAAAGAACGTGAGAGATGATTCGTTGTATTTTCCATCCAAGATATATATATGGATATAGATGTAAAAAATAATGATTTTCTAGAGAAACCCAAAGGAGCGAAATGTATTTCATATCTATAAAATTCTAGGGAAATGAACGACCTTCTGAAGGGGGCTAATTTGTATATATTAGTTTGTATATTTAGGCTTAGCCCACTTCAACTTGGCCAAGTCTTATAAACAAACGAAAATGCTAGACGCATTTAATGGCTGTTTATGTATATACATATACGATCGATCAGTTATTCTGTTTCTATGTAGACACCCAGAACTTGTAGGCGCATTTATTTTTAAACTGCAAAATTATAAATGCAGTTGCAGAGAGCTTTGCTCTGTCACTTTTCTTTGGTTTAGTTTCTGTGTTTGGATCCGATATTGACCAGGCCGCCGTTTGGCCTATCGCGGGTGCTAATCTTATCGGAAATATATAGCTTATCAGGTCGCAACAGCATGCCATAGCCATGTACCCGATAAGGTTCGGTTAATGAATGTATTCCGGGGAGGTAAGGGCCTTGAGGAGGGGGAAACTAAATTAAAGCAGCTGTCCCATCTCGTGATCTGGGAAACAGACAAGAGTGAGAGCATTATAATTAACCTAAAGCCATAACCACTAGATGCGTTGCAGAAAGGAAAAAACTAGTTTCTTGCTAAGCATTATCGGAGAAAGAAGCGTTCTCGTAACGCTGACCGATGACTACGTGCCCCATACCCACAATCGCGTCATGTCTGGCGCCTTCTACTCCGCCTTGCAGTCTCTTCGTTGAATCAATCGTTGCGCCAGTCGTTGCCCAAACGTTGGCACACTAGGAACGGTTCTCGCTCGTCTGAGCAAAAAAAGAAACAAATATTTAGTTTATATATAAAGAGAGAGAATACAAACATGTTGGCATTGCTTTTGTTGTCATTCCCTGGGAAAAGCTAGAAGTTAGACCCACAATCCAGTTGGCATATTGCTAAAATTTAGTTTATAGCAGGCAACGAAAAAGCTGTAACAACTGTGAAAATCAAATACAAACAATTGAACATATATTGCTCATATAAAGAGAAGTGCTGTTAAAAGTGATACAAAATGCTAAAACTATTTAAAAAGTCGAAAGAAAAGACACCAAAGTCGGAAATTATAACCGAACCAAAGGAGCCACAAACTCCGCCAGTTTCCAAATGTGGCAAACCTTTACTATTGGATAATTCACGTTGGGAGGCAAGTATATCCTTAGATAATCATTGAATGTAGAGGTTTCTAAAGGCGCACAGTGGGAGACAAGTCCTTATAATCATTACAAGTTAAGGTCTTATGGCCTTGTCGGATGTTAACGTTAAAATAATTCCGGGAAGCGAGAATGAGTGTATTTGTTTATATATCAAAGGCGTAGTTCAGTTTCAACTACGTCTGCACTTCAATTCTTTCACCTTCTTGTTGAAAACGTAACAATTTAACGAAATAATGCCTTTTCTTTGCATTTGTGTGTATTTATGGATAGAACGAAGAAGGAAAACAACGATTGACACTTCTATAAATTGTATCAGCGACTGTTTTTGAACTGTTTATCTTATCGGGCAGTCGGTATATGCCAGAATATTGACGTTTGTAAGCCAAAACAGGAACGGAGAAATGGCGCAGAGATAAGACTTGAAAAGAGACCACGAAAAGTGGCAGAGAGAAAGGGGGAGTCTAGGTTTAAGGTGTGCTTATGATAAGATAACTTGGGGAATTGGCAAAAGGCAAAAGCTTACATTTCTTCAAGTCATTTACTTATTTTTGTTACCTTTGCTTCTTACCTACAGCGTCGCCTGCACAAAGAGCTCATGTCACTGATAAAGGAGCCACCACCAGGTGTTACAGTGGATACAGAAAGTGTACAACACAACTTATCCGAGTAAGTAATAGTGGCCCAAACTAGGCCAAGTTCAGCGTCAACGATAAACTTAAACAACAAAAATAAGCAAAAAACTGGTTTAAGACCTAATTAAGCAAGTTGCAAAAAATGAATTTGAAACAAAGCTGACAATTGTTAACTTGAGTTTACTCTCCATTTTTTCAGATGGAAGATAAATATCAAAGGTTTCGAGGGCACACTTTATGAGGGCGAGGACTTTCAGTTATTGTTTAAATTTAATAATAAATATCCATTCGATTCGCCAGAGGTAAGAGCAGTAATAAACAATTGGAAATAAATTTTCATTGCCCTTTGTGTTCTTCAGGTGACCTTTATTGGGAACAATATTCCAATTCATCCACATGTCTATAGCAATGGTCACATCTGTTTATCTATATTGACTGAGGACTGGTCGCCAGCTCTGTCCGTGCAATCGGTGTGCCTGAGCATAGCTTCGATGCTAAGCAGCTGCCGCGAAAAGAAGCGTCCACCCGATAATACACTCTATGTTAAGACCTGTAATAAAAACCCAAAAAAGACGAAATGGTGGTATCACGGTGAGCATTCAGTAATCTTGATCGAAGCTCCTAACTCAAATGATGTTTCTATTTCAGACGATTCTGTTTAGTTAGCACACGTTTTTTGTCTACTGCCTGATTGCTTGGCGCTACTTGCAACAAATAACACCAACAAAAACATTACAGAAGCGCATTCAAAATTACTTCACGCTGCCCATAGCCAGAGACATTCACAATCAATCCAACCAGTTTCAACCTACCATTTTGGGCCTACTTGAAGTCTAGCCCCAGTTAATACCAAAATTCGCTGTGACACTTTACATTCTCAAAAGGGGGGAGTTGATAAGCAAAGAAAATGAAGGAAAACGCAAGTCCAACAGCAGCAACAGAGAAATAATATAAACGCCTTGAATATCCCAAGACGTTACATGTATAAACAACTACCTATAATGTTAACATTTTTAAAATTAGTCTAAGTACCAATATCACAAAATTTACGTCTAAATTATATGTTAATCTATTCCCTACCACCTAAACAAAAAATCACAATTGTATATATTGTACATCTTCGCTTTGCTTCAAAAGAAATGGTGCAAGGGGAAGCACACTAAAACCGCATCCCACATTCCATTGCACCCGTTTGAGAGAGCTGCTGAGATATACATTTAAAATTTAGCCATTTCCTCATGAGTTGAGTTTGGAACCCATTTTCGCCGACACATCAAATGTTAAATACGCTACATTTCACTTTGTTGTCCCCAGTTGAGCTCATTTCATTGTTCGAACCCTTGTGTAAATCATCGCAACTTATCGTCTTCGTCGTGATTATCATTGTCATCTGTGGCCAAACCAATCTCGGATGTGTTACCGAAAAAAACATATATAAACATTTACCTCTTACTGTTGTGCAAGTAGATTGATATCTGCACAATCATATTTAACTATATAACCTGTAATTCTGTATAAAGCAATCCAAAATCCATTTAAAACAAATGGCAAACCAATATATGTTTATTGTAGTCATAGCTTATATATTACTAAATATATATATATTTACTGTTAAAAATATTTAATAAAACACGCCGGTATTCAAAGGAAGCCAGTTTTATAACTCTACTACGAAACAAACAAATTTTATTTGCTAGGATGTCCTTGAAAGTTGAACTCAAATGTTAAAATGAACGAGATACAAGGATATTTCCACATTTTGTGACTTATTGACCGAAATTAAAAACTCTATTTTTGGAAGAACATTATTTACAGCCTTAAAGGCAGATCGATAGTCCTGATCATGGAAATAAATTTCATATGTATGCACAGATAAAACAAAGCTTTATATAAATGCATAATAAATTATTTATTTACTTAAAAAACTAGCAAAATGACAGGACATTTCCATTCAAAAGTTTGAAGTACTCAAATTGGGCCACTTTAGTTCGGGAAATCAAGCTGAGCTTCCTTTTATATGGCCGTAGACATGCCGACACTGGGCGCTGTGTAAAATAAACATTGAAAAGCCTCCTGCAAAGCACGCTGGCAGGCGAGAGAAGAGGTAAAACCACCGGCATTCTCTTGCAAAGTTTCGGGACGTATATGGGATATATAGCCCTTCGATTCAATATCACTGATGGGCGGTACACCGGGTCCTTCAGAGAAAGCCAGCAGCGGTTCGTACACAAATAGTGGGCCCTCTTCCGATTTGGGAACAGATAGTAAAGTGTGGTCAGCTGTCTTGCCGAATTTGATCCCTGTGGAAAACTCATTCGCTGGCTTTGGCGGTGGCAAAGTTTTCTCTTCCATACGCTGTTTTTCCGCCTTCTCAGCAAACTCTGTGACTATTTGGGCTGCATCCTTTCCGCTGTACATTAGCTCCTCAATAAGCGCTTGCTTGTCGTGAGCCTTTTTCTTTTTGTGCACTAGATCGAGGTCCTCCAGTTCCTTTTTCCGGGCCTCCTCTTGAATACGCTCAAGTTCAAGCATCTCCTCCAACGCATACTCTTCACGTCCCACGCGAGTTTTGTTGCGTTGAATTACTTCACGGTTGTCTCTTTTGTAGGCCTCGATGCGCTTATTGGTTTCTATAATCTCAATATTGTTGCACAGATTATACACAATGTTCTCAATCTCCTCTAGGTAATCATTGTACTCCTCCAGAGTGGCGAAATCCTCTTCCCGCTTGTTGTAGTCCCTAAGAATGCGTCGCCGTATATCCACCTCTTTTTCTACCATGGGATCTTCGAAGAGTTGAACACGGAAATTGTTGCGCCGCAATGGCACCATACATTCCGGACAAGCACCAGATCCTTTCAGAAAGAGCAAGTCCACACACGATTCGCAAAGCGTGTGCCCGCAAACATTGACCATCAATTTGAGAGATGGATTGCGGTATTTGGTGGTCTTGCATCGCGGGCACGCTTGATCGTCCATGCTGTTGGATGAGTGTAACAGTTGATGCAGTGGTGGATATTACTATACTTAATGTAAAATAGACATAAATCCAGGAATAATAATTATTTATTTATTGCAAAGCCGAGAAATTTCGCACTATAGAGATGAGCCAAAACAAACCACAATTGCGAATTCGCTTTGCTATTATGAATTCGCTTATCACAAGTAAAGTTATCGATTACAATGGACTCAAGACCTTAGCACTTTTTAATCGGCCTTAGCACTTCCGCTTCTATAGAGAAATGAAATATTTTTAACGTTTTTTTTATTATTTTTAAACAGCATACGCGGTATTCACATTAGAAGTAGATTTTAAATATGTATTTTTTCCTCCGTTTTCAAGGACATTAATTAATTTGTATATATTTGAATATATAGATGTACGTACTTTTGATATATTTTTCATTTACATTTTACATATTAATATATCGAAACTGAAACCCTATACGCGTTTTCCAGCAGTTACAGAGTTTTAGTCGCTTAACATATACATTTTACGTTTGTATCTTATTACAGTAATCAAACACAATTGTTGTTTTATAAGTGTATATAAAAGCATTGCCAAGCAGTTGAACAAATATATATATATATATATCTATACGGATGTTTTGCTTTAATTGTTGCAGGTGTAATACTTGATAGAGAAAAGGTTAGGTGAGTGAGTGGAGGTGTAATATACGTATGTATGTATATAAAAAAGCATATAATGAAATACCGGGGAGTGTCTAATAACTAATAAATTTATACTATGTTTAAAAACTAGAGCAAGACTCACTATATATAACATACATATATCTATATATAGATTGTTAGGGAGGGAGGTTAAAGAAATAGATCTGGAACCAAAACAAATGAATCATCTATGCAGTTGGTTCCTTTAACAAATTTGTCGATTCAATTTAGAAATCGAATCACTGTAAATATCACAATTTAGTTAACACATATACAATTATAATAGTAAAAATAATAATGATAAAAATAAAATAAAATATAAATGTAATCCGTTTCGTCCTTTTCGTATGATATTTTTTTTCGTTTTTGTTTTTTTGTTGATTTAACAATATTTGAAAACTATGCAGTTAGATAACACGACAGGATTTCTAAATTTTTAGCCTTGCAATGCTGTCACTTCCTCCTCCAGTTCAGCATCAACCTCATCGATTTTCGAGCCACTGCATCCACGGCATTTGCAACAGATAATGCAAGGCGCAGCCAGCAGGAGCAGAGGTGAGGCCACCAAAAGAAGTATTCCAAATCCAGCAAATATGCCAATCACCTGTGCACGATGCCATACAACAGATGCACGCGAGTGCCCCAATTTGTTCTTGCAGGGTCCCTTGTCATAATGTCGCAATAGGAAGTCATCCTGGAATGGAGAGTGTTATATACATAAGTCACTTGGAAGTCTGCTAATACTCACATCCAAGCTGGCTAGGCAATACCAGCAGAATACATGCTTGCACCTTTTGCACATCATTTGGGCACAGCCCTCATCTTTCTCAATGGGCACAGCACACATGGGACAGCATTTAATCAATTCATTGTCAAATGGTATTCCAATATCATCTTGGCCATCGGCTATCAAACGGCGTCCAAATTCCTCACAGCTAATGTTGGGATGATACTGCAAAGAAAGGTTTGAGTATCGAAACTTTCTCCTCTAGTACCTCTTCAAACTCACCGCCTTTTTGCACAAAGCACAAAACTCATCCTTACAGGAGGGGCAATGCACTGCTAGGGAAAGCAAGACATTGTCTCCTTGACTGGGCGTATAACTTTGCGATGTTGAGGGCGATTCGTCATCCATTTGGGTTATATTACCATTATCAGTTGTCGTCACCAGGCAGATGGTCTCGCAACCTGCTCTCGGACACCAGGTGCGCGTTTTGTCTAATTCGATTTCTGCAAAAACAAATTGGGAAAAGATTAATAAAATATAAAAGCGCAAAAAAATTTGATTCCTACCTCGATTTAGTCGATAGCGGTGATGTTTCTTAAGCAAATTCGTTGTCGTTAAATCGGCAATTTCGGGCAACGATATAGCCCCCTGGGTGGGACATTTTGCATCTGGACAAGAGATCTCGTAGGCTCCCTCGGTTATCTCAAAATCCACATAGGCGCGCATACACTGACAAGAAAAGAATATAAACAAATAAATTAAAGTCAAACAGAAGGTTTTCATAAAGAAACCGCAACACTTTGGCTTTGAGAATTATTTAATTTTCAGCCACACGCACTCAAAGACAAAACCAAAAGCAGGCCAAAACTTTATGCCAACGCAGGAAGCTATCATAAATAAAGATTTAAAAAGTTTTGCCCCACCAACCTTCTCTTTCTCTAATGCCTTTCGTTTTCAACTTTTCAGCATTAAAGTAATGACTAAAACTCTCAAATGTTTCGACACCCAACAAATTGTTTTATTTTATTTCTGCTCTTCTGCCCTTTTTACAGTTGTTATAAAGTTCCAAAGTCCTGGATTATACTATATATATGTATGTGTAAATAATTAAAACGAAAACTTTTGGCAAATACACGTAGCTATATAGAATTTAACCCCCAAACTTTAAGTTATATCCGCAGCAGAACGAATGGAATAGTGTTAGTTTAGAGTCAAGAGTTTTAACTTATCATCTGACTAATGAAAAGTTCCTTTAAGCATTTAAGTTTTCATTTTTAGTGATGAGTTCCATTGACTTTGTCCGGCAGATGCGATACGGCTGTCCAAGTTGTCAGTAATTTCTACATGCTTTTGATTTCAGTATTTCTGTTTCCATTGTTTCACTCACCACCCTCACATATGAGGAAACCACACCACGATTGCATTGTATCTAACCCAAGCACACCCATTTATACACTCGCACACTCACAATGTGTGTTGTGTGGGTGTAAAGCTTTTAAATCCTTCCCCCAGAATGACAATGACGATGACGACAATCGGCAGCTAAGCGGATTTTCTCTTCTCCGACGCTCTTTGACAATGTTGTAACTATCTGAAATATATACTTTATGCTGCTTTGCACATTGAATTGACTTTAATGTGGAAAGACATCGCAAAGCCCCAGCATCAATTTCAATATATTGCAAGATATTAATTTAATAGCTGTTGTCCCATGCCCTCATCAAATTCGCGTGTAAATCACTCGTTAATTAAATCAAAATGATTCGTTTAATGGAAAAATGTATAATCATTGGTCATAAATTTCAAAGAAGCGCAGCCATGACAGGATGTCAGGCAGAAAGCTCACTGGCATGTTAATTAAAGTGTCGCTGCTAATGAGTCAGATTAAAGCGAGGATTGGCAGCAGCAGCATCAGCACCAGCCAGCCAGGACCTTTATGTCATCACCAGCATCTGTGAGTTCTCGGTCTTGGCAGGGCCTGCTTGTAATTGGCCATAATGCAAGCCAAGCAGCTTAATTGTGTGTATGTGTACGCGCGATTGAGATTGCCATAACATTCATTTGGTCATTTGCTTCTTCTACCAAGCAGTTGCAGTTGAGCAGTTGCCAAAATACCTCTAAAAGACTTAATATCAAGTAAGGCCCAAATACAGCTGGCCATTGCTATTAGGTTTCAAGATTCAAAATATTTAAATAGAGCCAAAGATGTTTTATGAATTTAATTATTTCTATCTATCTGTAGACAATACGACAAAATGGGCATTAAACAACCCATAGGTGATGTTGTGTAATTAAAATAAATATATACTTTTTCTTTGTTTCTATATATTTTGTTCGACTTCAGCCACAGAAATTTCATTAAATCCGTATGAGACATTCTGTGGTTAGTTTGCAATGAATTCAATTGTTTGTTTTAGATTTCTTTCCAATTTAACTAGCTGCTTTTAATTAAAACTTAACTAATTAAACTCAACCTGACTAATTTCCTTTCTTTTCACCTTAAATGTTTCTTTGGCAATTTAGTCAATTAAATATTAAACAGCAAACAGCACAAAACGAGAAAGTTTTCCAATTTCAATCATTCTGTGAAAAGGTTTGTGGAAAAGCAAAGTCAACTTTATCTGACTGGTTGCTAACATTTGAACATTTCACTATATCCTTTTTATATTTTTTTTATTCAGATATCACATTTTCTATTTGCTTATGTCCCCCGAACATGCCGCCTTACATTCTGTTCTCGAAACCACAACAACTTGAAAGTTTTTCCCGCAAAAACTTTTCCCTGTTGAGGACCATAAATACCACAGAAAAAATTCACCAAATATACCACCCACTCAGAGAAAAGACAGAAGTTTGGCAGTTTGTTTTCCTCTGCAAAGAAACTACAAAAATATTTTTAAGCAAAAATTCTTGAGCAAAAGTTGTTGCTTGTTTGTAACTTGTTTCTTCGTCCCATCTTTGCCAAGTCATCAAATATAGAAATATCTCTAGGAATATGCATTTGCAATGTTTCGAAAAGTAATAATGACACAACAAAAGAAAAAACAAATGTGTTTTGGGTACAAATTTTACAAAACTGCACAATTTTTCTGACAAAACTGGGAAAAGAATGGAATTGAAATGGTTGATTTTTTTTCTCTATGAATTGGTTTTAAAATATTTCCCTCATTTTTTACATTTTAAAACTTGACTTTTGCTTCCTTTTCAAAATCTCAGTTAGCTCTCTTTTACACACCTAACTAAGGATTTGCTTGGACAATTTATGATATATAATTTTATTTACATTTTCTTGCCTTGTTATTTACATATCCCCACTACCTAAACCCCTGTGGCCTTAAGACAGCAAACCAACAACAATTTATGACTCGAATCCGGCTTAGAAAAAGACATTTGAAAACAAAACAAGCAAATAAAATGCCAAATTCAACGCGTTCTAATTGTAGTCAACATTTTAGAAAGAAATAAAAATTCCAGGAGCGAAAAAATAACAAATAAAAAGGCAAAAGCACGTGACTGGCTAGGCATGGCTTGGGGTTCCCTCTTCTCAAATATAAAATGCAAATGTTTATTGCCAACAACAGAAAAAAAGGCGCTAAAAAACAGCAGGGGAGGGATTTTTTGTTGCCAAAATAAAACAAAAATGAACTTGTTGAGATCCATAGAAACAATGAGATGCGGAGTGGTAGCAAAAAAGGCACTCCGGGATGGAAAGAATGAAAAAAAAAAAACGAAACCAATTTCCGGCTGTTTGCGCTTCCATTTCCGACTCTGCTAACCACCAAACAATCAAGCAAGCCATTTGACCCCAAAGAGGAACAAAAACAAAAGAAAAATAAAAATTAAATTCGTTAAACGCTTTTCTTTTTATACCCTTGCAGAGGGTATTATAAAATTGGTCAGATGTTTGTAACGCACAGAAGGAGACGTTTCCGACCCCATAAAGTATATATATTCTTGATCAGCATGAGAAGCTGAGTCGATACAGCCATGTCCGTCTGTCCGTCGGTGCATACGCGTTTTACTCAGCCATCTTAAGAGCTATTGGGATGAAATTTTTTTTGGTGGCTTATTTTTACCCAGGTGAGATAAAGTATGAAAATCATCGGGATTGGACTACTATATCATATAGCTCTGGAACAAAAATTTTTGCAAAAATTGGAGTATCCCAATGAAATTTACCAATATAATAGAATTTGGATTTGGAATTTGGAATTTTTGAATCTCAGATCCCAGAATTTGATCGGATAAATAGAACACAAGTTACAGTCAATACAAATCGGTTCTACGTCATCAGCAAATCAAACAGATCACATGCATACACACACACAGACGCAAAGCTACACGAACTGTATGTGTATGCGTGCGATGCTTTGGATGGTAGAAGAAGAAAACTTGTAGTAAGAAGAGTAATAATTTGAATGTTTTGTTTGTGCATTGATGAATTGAGTTGCTGGGAAAGAAATTTCAATATGTAAAAATATTATTGCCAAGGACTGCAAGGGTATATAAACTTTGGCATAGCCGAAGTTAGCTTCTTTGATATTTTTCTTTTGCATCACATTAAGTGAAATGTGCAAATAATTGCAAAAGGCCTAATTTCTTTGATTAATCAAAAATTTAGATTTTGCCATAGGAAAAAATGTGTTACTATCGAAGCATTTAACCATTAAACTAAGTTAACCTTAAATAGACACTAAAAGGGACCTATATAAAAATTTGGATAGATTGCCATCATTTGACTAAAACTAACGAAGAAGAGTCGAATCTGAAAATAAAAGTTATGCATATACAAATTGGGGCCACCAGACAGCCAACAGGATGAGAATTTTGTATGTTTGTGGGGCAACTTCATGTAGCCAAAGTCTGACCCAGTAAAAAGTATTCATTCTCATTCACCATTCGTTCTCCATTTCACTCTCCACAAGCCAAACTAATGAGCGATAAGTGTGCACCTCTGTACCAGTTACTGTGCATTCCACCGACGACAACATTGCAACCAACCAAGCCCCCTAACCCAAACATAAAACTCTTCCCAACATCTAACGTCAAAAGTTTAAAGCCAACATAAATTCTAACCAGTCAAGTTGATGCGTAGCTTGGCTGCTTTCTGTCCATTCGAGCATGTTTAATAAGTAGCGCCATTTTTCATGCCCAGTCAACGGGAGGAGCTGGATGGGAAAAGATGAGTAGGGCAGGATGAGGAGTACTAGCGGAGAGCAACAGCAGTCACTCAACTATGTCTCATATAAACATCGTACTCTCAAGTATGCAAAGTATACATATGCAAATCTAAAAGTTGAGAATGCTCTCCCACCACACCCAAAAACCCTTTGCTAACTCTATAGCCAGTAAACCAGTTGCAAAATGTTTGTCCTAGTCAAGGGAGCACACGGCATAACCAAAGATATAGCATACATTGCAGCGCAAAATGATATCAAGCCGAACTTTTGTTTAAAAAGGCAAACTATTTTGACTTGGACTAGAGTTTAATACGTTTCCACATAAAAATATAGACAGGTAAAGCTATATTTCGATTACTACATAAAAATAATTTTTCTTTTGGGTGTAAAATATAAATATGATGATTCAGCATCCCATTTCATGGACCACATATGTGCATAGTTATCCCATTTTTTGGGTTGACTAGTTTTTTTTGAAACCAACCAGAAAATTATCTCCAACAATTTGCCTGAGTCCTGCTGCTACTGAAATTTTCGATGTCTTTTACTTGGCTTAACTTAAAGGTCAACGAAATAAAAAGAAATAAACATACAGCAAGCATTATCATTGTTTAAGAATAAACATCGTGTTCATCTGAACTGGCTTCACCAAATCAGATGCACTAAAGAAAATACAATACAACTGTACCTTTGTACCAAACAACTAACCTAGCATATGACTAGAAATACAATCTGCCACACGCGGTGTGGGAAAAAAACACTTGAAAATCTAAACTAACCCAAAAGATCATAACGACAGGATGTCAAGTGGCCGACGCCGTGCCCAAAATAATTATTCTTCAACCCCCGAATACGTGGGTGTGACTCTAAAATAAGATCTTCTAAGAACAATTGTTACCTACTAGAGCCTAAGATAATTCCTATATAAACTCCGTACTTTTGTAAATAAAATCAGTTCATATTTTGAATTCAACGAATGAAGATTGGGTTTTTTAGTTGTGGTTCTAAATCCCTATTCAATCATTGACAAATGACAGACAGAATGTGTGGCCATTTGTGAACATATATTTTAATAAAAGTAAGGATGTAAAATGAACTAAGAAATGAACTAGAATCCCCAGAGAGAGAGAGAGGGAGAAGCTCGGTTTACTCACGTAATAGCAAACATAATCGGTGACATTTTTTTTTGTCACATTAGTAGAATATATGTATTTCTTTTGCTTCCAATGCTTAAAATAGACAGACGCCATTGTCCACATACGATCTGTACATTTGTATATCGCACATATATATTTTTAAAGTTGGAAAAGAGTTTTTGAAATCGTTTTCATGCTAATTGCTATTTTCAATTTTCTGCTAAGTTGTATAGAAGAAGAAGAATTCGGATATTATCTTGGAGATTATGGTAATAAAAACATATAGAATTCTGTATGTAAATACAAATACTATGCGAGTGACTGAAACCTTCCCATTTGGCTCAGAAACTTGGATCTGAGCATATACATATGTATGTACATGTGCTGCAAAAGAAAAAATGAAGTAAAACAACAGACACCTGAGAGATTTTGCTCCTTGATGCTGAAGCATTTTTACTAATTGTTTTAAACCCTTGGAGAAAATTTGCAAAAAAAAAAAGGTAAGAAATGTAAGAAAGCAGTCGTTCAGTTAATGGTTGAACCACAAAAAGGTTAATGAACTCTGCATTAAGTAGATTTGTCCTAAACTAACACTTTTAGATTAAGTTGAGCTCCTTAGTTAGAACTCCAAAGGTATCTCTTTCTTGAACTTTAATTTTCATGTTTGATCACTCACCTCAGTGCAGAATTGGCAGCCGCATTGCAGGAGCGTCGTCGACTCGCCAGCATTTTCCACATCGATTAGGCAAAGTTTACAGGTAAAAATTTGGAAATTTTCTCCCACTTGTGGCGTGGGTGTGGCAGGTGTACCAACCGAGGGTGTGACATCGGCGGAGGCAAGCATTTCGCGTCGCTTCAGAGTGATGCCGTCGCGAACACAACATGCCTGGGCCGCTTGATTGGCCGTGGCCATGGACAGAAGAGAGCTGACGGTTAATGGATAAGCGTGATGGGTCCCAAATGGTCCAAGTTCGCTAGCACCACCATTGCCACCACCACCACCATCATTTGGCGTAGAGGATTCCTCAGTTGTTAGATTATTATTAGAGCTGGAGTGCAGAGTGGCGGTGGTTATATTTGACGGCGGACTGGGACTTTGTGAGCCCAGGAGATTATTCCCTCCTGCGGAACTGCCGCTAAGTCTAATTTGCGCATTCACATTGATATGCGACGGTTCAGACTCATTATTAATGCTTACTCTGGGTTGATTGAATGACTGAGCTGATTCTGGCCTGGGGACAAAGCCATTGACCAAAGAATAACGAGATCCAGAGGCAGCCAAGGACAACAGACTCGAGCAGCGTGAACATGTTCCGCCGGCACCGCCGGTTATACTATTTACACTATTTCTCAAACGATTCAACGGACGTATTTGCTCTATGCCACTCGGACTGAAGATTCCACTGCCAACAATTAGGGAATTAGTTCCTCCTGGCGCCAGACTCTGACTTTGACGTGTTAGAGCCAAAACAGTTTCACATTTCCTTAGACCTTTATATTGCACAATAGATTGGGATTTCTCTTGATTTTGTAAACTGCTCGAGCTAGTCTCACGGCGCATCATATGCCACAACTTCTGTTGCACCACATTTAGTGAACTGGTAGAACCACTGATACCATGGTTGGCTAGCTGCTGCTGCTGTTGTCGCCCGGATGGGTCTCTAAGCACCACCATATCCTGTTCGGATGGAGTACGCGTAATGCGTATCTCTGGTGAGGCTGGTCGTTGAGCTGCACGTTCCCTATCACTTGGCATTCGGGTGATTGAACTATTGCCGGCGGCTCCATTGTTGGCTCCTCCTCCACTGCCTTGGCTAGCCTTGAGTCCGACCAAAGACTTGAGAAAGTTTTCAAAGCGTCTGCGACGTGGCAATTGTCCACCGCCCGAGAGACCCAATGAGCTCTCCAAGTCCTGGTTACCTGCAATTGTTGTCGTTGTTGCTCCTGCTCCTCCGTTGCCTCCAACATCGCCTCCATTGACAATCTTCTGACGCTGTTGCTGTTGACTCTGTATGTCCAATAGGGCAACTGTCTCGTCTTGATGATGCAGCGACGAAGCGGCGACATTTAGACCCGTAGAGGCAGAGGCAACGGCGGCCTTTTGGCTGACGGAGCGTTGCTGCTGCTTTGTGTTGGCCAGATTGTGTATTGGCGAGGAATCCTGGAAAAAAAAGTGATTAGTTTAACTTTTCTATTGGTGTGTGCTTTACTTTGCCCTTACCCTCGACTCCTGTTCTAGTTCCTCCTCGAGCGCACTATAGACTGGTGCGTACCAGGAGTATGATAGCTGCTTGCGGCCGGAGGAACTGCCTCCTCCTCCGCTACCTCCAACGCCGCCAGCACCAAGTGCCGCCGCCTGAGCCGTGGGCGAGTTCAAACCAAGGCCGTGATGTTGACGTTGCTGCTGCTTATGTGGCACTAGTTTCCCTACTGCTACTCCCTGCCCCACCGAAGCCGAGTGTACCAGATTGTTATTATAATTTAATTGAAGACTTCGTCTATGTTGTTGTCCTCGCGTCGAGGGCAAATGCTTTGTCTGCTGTTTGCGTCCGTATAAGCTACTATGATGTTGGCGTTGCTGTTGCCGCTGCTGACCAAGTTCTTTTTTCGTAAATATCAGCGAGGCACTATTCTTATTCAGTAATATGGAACGTTGCTTATCCACAACCGTGGCCTCAATATGGGTTAGAAGTGGCACAGTTTCTGACAGAGGCAGCTGCTGCTGCTGCGATTCGGATGGATAATTAATAATAAATTTCTCGGCTGCTTCATCAAATATTCCCGCCTGAGTAGCACCTCGGCCCAATGGATGATGATGTTGTTTGTGATCCTCGTGAAAATTTAAAGACTTGCTGCCGTTGAGAGTCTGCTTCAGATCATTCGACACTGTTGCTGTCCCAATTGCTGAGCTGTAGCTTAATTTATGCTCAACTAAAAGTTCCAATGGCGGTATTTTCGAGTTGTTGTTATTGTTGTTGATGCTGTGTTGCGTTGAGGTTGTCGTTTCGCTTACTGTTGGTGTTGCTGCTGTGTGAACATGCACCTGATGAAGATTCAAAGGAATCTGTGTCTGAAATACACCAGACACATCACTCGGTGGCAGTCCCGCCGTTTGTATGGGTAAAGGCATTGGTGGCCTCATTTTGACCTAATACGAACAAGTTGGCTAACAAATCCCGACACAGCTCAGCCGTGGCTAATATAGGAAACAACGACATTGTCTGGGCCTGGAAACAATAGGAAAAATAAATTGTTTTAATAATTAAACTCTGAACTAAAATCAAGCGACAACAAAGTCATGTCCAGCTAAAGGGCAGCTAATTGGAATTGAGGAGAAAAACATATACACACACAGAAAATATGATAAAATACCCTTAATGCAACATGTTAACATTATAAGGATACTTTAATCAATACAAGCATATTACAGGTATATTATCCATTCCTAAGTCAACCCTATTAAGACTATTAAACTAGTTAAGATTGTGGCACCTATGAAAAAAGACACCCTACACGAAGTTTACCCACTTTTATGTCAAGAAATCTTTAGTGAAGTCGTTTCTAAAAAGCCTAGCAGGTTGTTATTTAGTTACCAAGTCAACACAAATGACATATTGATTAGTTATTACCTAATGCATTTTGCTATTACACTTTCTGGTCTCGTTTATCTCAAGTATTTTTTAATATAGAAACTTAATTACCAAAAGCGAAATTCCAAATGACACTTTGGGAGACGCATCATTTAACATTTAGGCCAGGTGCACACAGACACACACATAAATGTGCCAGGTTTATTAATTTTCTCGGTTTGGGGAAACATATTTCCTAAAAAAAATGATCCAGATCGATATGAAAGAAAAGATGGTGTGGGAAAAGTAGGGAAAATGGCAAAGATAAATTGCTTACATGCTTCCCACACACACACAAACGTTCATAAAAACCAAGAACGTGAGGGATGGTTAGAGAGGTGGGACGGAGGGTTGTCAAGGCCAAGACTAAGAGAGACAGAAAAACGTATGAGCCAACATTCGATGCGAGCCTTGACAATCCACAAGCGAACCCGCCTACCCTACCTCACTCTACCCCAACCAACCTGAGAGTCTCTTATTTTAGGGAATTAATCGTTTTTGTCCTGCCAACTGAAGGCGGCAATTTTTTGTTTTCTTCTTTTCTTTCATTTAACGCCATTTAAGCAAAAAATTGATGAAGGGGAAGCATTGTACAAGCAGAGAAACGACAAGTGGGCCACAACTAAACGAAGATTAATGAATTGGCTTTAAAATGCAATGGATAAGTTCAAGTCAGTTCGACAGTCGACCAGACTGCACTGCAGGAAAGATGTTTTTAAACTCTTCCAAAGGTCCAACGGTCTAATTTAACGAATTTCATGGCGTCATAAACAATCCGAAAAGTCATATTCGATTATTGCAAAATCAGCAGACTAAGCCTAGCGACCTTCCGGTTAGAACAAATTTTATATTCTTGTCAGATTCGACAGAATATGTCGAAGGAAATTAGTTTCTGGTTTTATCAGACAACAACAAAACTAATTGACATATGCCAATTGGTTACGGAAATTAATTAGTTTACCCACAGTAAGAGTCAAGTGACAGAGAAAATCCAAACGAGGGTCGCACTAAATGTTTGTGGAAATAAAACGACCCAAATTTATGAATAGAAAGCAAATGCGTTGCGTTTAAACGATGAAGGGAAACGCTTTTAGGTAACACGGGAATTCATGTGATTTTGATTCGAATAAGTAATTACAATTTAGTAGAAAGTTTTCTGTTATTTAGTGCACTTTTTCAGTTTATTTATTGTACTGGCTGTGGAATAATATTTAACAAATTTAGCGTTTAAAATGGCTGTCAAATTGTAACCGCATCTTAGTGGCGACTCTCGTTAATATTCATACATATCTAACTAGGTTTTCATTCATTTATTATGCATTACTTACCATTATTTAAACTGCACAAAATTGTCAATATATTCCAGAAATTTTGGAGGCAACTGTAAAACAAAGAGAACAAACAAAATGTGTCAGTCAGTGCGTGTAATTCAATAACAAACTAAGTAACACTTAAATAATATTCAAATGAATGAATTTTGAAGGACTTTGTGAATTATTTATACTGCCTAATAAAACCAAAGTTGATTTGCATCAACTCGAACTTTGCGCGGAAAAGTGCGCTATGATTTTGTTCACACATTAAACGTACACATAATATGTACACGTGTGCGTATACGCAATATTAAATTGCTTGATGAATTTCTGTTTTTTATTACTATCGTTTAGAAATCAAACCACATCCAAAAGCCAACGAAAGTCACAATCAACTGAAATCATTTATCAAGTAAGCTTTGTGCGGTTGCTGCTGCTGCTGCCGCCTTCAATAGTTGATTATTGATGTAATTACATCTTCAGAAAACATGCAAACCTGCTGACGTCACTAAAAGTACTTATTTTGCTTCGCTTGCATGCACAGACATTTGGCCATGCCCACTTTGCAGTTAATCTTAAAGAAAGTGTATATATTAAACATGATTCAACATAAGTTGTATACAGATTGATTGGAATGAATTAGTCGAATAAGTAGGTACTCATGGAAGAAAATGAGTAGAGTTTGAAGTCGAATCCCCTGTTAAGAGAAGCAGGGGATACAATACATTACTTTTTTTTCTAGTAGGATGAAATATTAGTTCATTAACATGTAAATTCACTCAAATATCGATTAGAGAACTGATGTTGTTGGATGAAACAAAAGAAAACGCCATAGACAAATAACTCAACATATTCATCCAACTATTTGTCCTTTGGGCAATTCAAATATACGTAAACACAATTTGCATTGTGCAAATAAAAAATCAAACCAAAAAAATACGACAACATTAAAACGGAAAAACCCCGAAAGGTTTAAATGAAATTAATTGGACTTTTGAGTTCTCCTTTTTTTAGTTTTTACTTGTTGTTTGTTTTTACGCTTGCCTATTTGTTACACCCAAATTCAATTAAACAATGCAGTTTTATAAACAAATCTACAAAGCACACTCTCCCACACAGACACACACAATTATGCACACACCGAGAAGCAGCACACCCCACAGTTTTTTTTTTTTTTGTTTAATTGAAAAATGTGCAATTAAAACTCTTGTGCATGCATATGAAAATGCGAAAAAGCACTGAGGAAAAAAGGGAAACGAGAAGAGCCAGAAAAAGCACAACATGCGGCGAGAGCAGAGAGAAGAACGGCAGCAGCAATGCATAAATTAAAAGTCAACTGCAAATTAATTAAAGCACTTAAATTAGCTATAGATTGAATTAAATTACGCCGAAACATGACATTTAAATAAACGATCCTGTGTGATAAATAAACAGATATATATGAAGATAAGAAATGCGAAACGGTTGGCTAGATCTGTGGGAAGATTTTAAAGAGGTAAATATATTTGAATAATTTGGAACTATTGGTGTCCTTGCATGTTATAAACTAATTAACTTAGTAGACGAAAAAGGCCAAATGTATCAATTCGTTTTTGTTGTTGTTTCTTTTCCCACAGTTTTTCCCCCATTGCCTTGAGCTTAAACTACGACACAATTGAAATCCAATTGAAACCGAAAGGTCGAAGATAAACGTGAATAAGAAATTATGTTGCGAACCAATCTAGGAAATACAATATGACAAAAGCATCTTCAATATTATTAATAGACGTTTTCTTTGAACTATTCTCATATATTTTCAATAATAAAAACAAATACAAACTTAATTACTTAAAAACAAACATTGTAGACGCCAAGGCGATAGAAAATATCAATTTCAAATCCGACTAACTCATTCGAAAAATTGTTAGCTCCTTAAAGAATAAAATTATACAATAAAAAACTAGAAAGTTATTCTTATTACTGAAATCTACTTGAACTATTAGCGCAATTCACAAAGGGAATATAAATATTTGCATGGAATGCATTTATCCATAATCTCAATGCAAAATTTAATTGTCTCACTGAAACACAGCAGGGGATCTGACCGTCACTTCTTTGGCCCCGCCCACTGCCTAGGACTGGCTGACCATAACAACAGCAAAAGCGCACTGATGAAGTATCAATGATCAGGATCAAGTGGCTCCGCAACGGCAATAGCCAAGCCGGCTTAATCAACTCCAAAGCAATGAACTACGTTGCATAAATTTAGCATCGAAAAGTGCAAGTACGATTAAGATTACTGCTCTCTCTTTCTCTCTCAAATCATAAATTTGTCTACAGTTTCATTGTTTATGTTTATGAATACTATTTATTGTTAGTGTTTAATTCAACACCCACGATAACCTTAAGATGCATAATTGGAAATGATGTGTAGTTTTGTGTGTTTGTTTCTGTCGATGTGCAGTTCAATGCAGTTTTCCGTTTCAAATTGCAATCGGGCCTAATTGAGTTATTGCATTACTTAAGCCCAAGCCATTACATTATTAATTGCCCCAATGTCTAATTGTTGATGATTGCAAAATTGTTATTATTCATTCGATAGAGTTACTTGTGTGTAGGTGCAGAATTTATGACTCATGTTGGCATTTTGTTTGTTTATCGACAATTTAATCGGCCAAGAAGATAATCTTGGTAAATCTAAACAAAGAAAAGCATAATGAATCATTATGATTCAAATAAAACTTGAATTCTTTACTTATTTGAAGATAGACATTTCCGAAAAAGCGTTTCAACTGATTTAAAGACCAAGGCTGACATAGAGAAGATTGACGAAGGAAGTCCAAGTATTCCTTTTGCACGGAATTCCTTAGTCGGCGCAGCAGTTTTCTAGCACTATTTATTTTTATTCTCCAAATGACTTTGCAGAAATCAAGTCAACAAATAATATTATAAATAATCATTGGTTGCTTTTTGGCCTTAACTAGAGACATTCGTCTAGACTTACGCAATCTTTCCCAGTTCAATTTACAAACGAAAAAAAGTGTGTTTCGCTTCGATGACTTCATTAGTTGTGGTTAGTAAAATAAAATTTAAATTACATGCGAAGAGAACAGCAACAACAACAATTGCCAGGCCATAAAACAAACAAACAAAACAAAGCTTAGGAATTGTTTTAAACAACAACAAAATGGCATCGTAAATAGTTAACAAACCAAATCAACTATTCAAGTTCAATGTCAGTAGAAGAGGCAAAAACGCTGTTCCCCTAAAAACTTGGCATAGTTTTGCTTAAATTAATGCCTCTTTGTAATACACAACATGTTTTATATATTTTCGTTCTGTTATTTATGAAGGAAGTGCATTTTACATTTCATTAGCTTTTCACGTGTATTTTTTTCAACAGGAAAACTTTTACGAGAAGCCAAAAAGAATTTCCGCAAACAAAAGAGCAACAGAAAAGACGCAATAAAAATGTTTAATACGGCGGAAAAATACTCTACAAAAGCTGTTAATTAAGCATTCTGGTCATATGATGAGTAGGTAGAATTTACATTGATTTATGAGTTAGAAACAAGCGAATATAATTCTGATTGGCAAATTCCTTCTACATTGAAACTGAATGGACAGATTTAAGCGATTTCCCTACAAATTTCACGATGTGACATATTAAGATCAAGAGAATCAACAAAGACCACATATATATGTGCATGCAAATAGAATCGTTCAACGCGCTGCATATTCAAAAGTAAGAGCCGATTGCCATAAAATATATATTTATATGTCAACACAAATAAATATGTTTACTTTACGCCGAGGGGGAAAAAGTGTCAACAGATTTATAAAATTGAGAATAATGAAAGGAATGTGTGATACGCGCGAGAGTCAGGGTGATCGGGTGGAGACAATTTATATGGCCGGCCATGCACTTGATGCATTCAAATATTTATGATCTGCCCCTCGATCCACCCACACACTCATCCCTTCTACATACACTTTTCGACTTTACTGCACAGAAGGCGCTACAGTTGAGGCGCAGTTTTTGTTTCGTGCTAAAATTCTGTGTTGTTTTTTTTTCCCCTTTTTCGCACAAACAAAAGGCGGAAGGTCAGTCTGCTTGGGGCAACAGACAGTGGGGAGGGGGTTATGGGCACGCGCCAAGCGTTTTCAGCCTTACAACATTTAGTCAGAAGTCAAAGCTCTCGTCAGTCAGTCAGCAGCATCAACAACGTCAGGGCTGAACTCTTTACAACTTGAGTCGTCGTTGCTTCAAAATGTAAAGTTTATTCACCCAAAGACGTCTGTCTGTCAGTGGAGGAGGAAGCCAAATGGTTGGAGTAGAAGGAGGACGCGGTGATTTGGACAAGAGAAGAAAGGCTCATGGCTCTCGTGGCACAACGAAACAAAAGCGGTTGCACTTCATTGCACTTTCTGCTGCGAAAAGAAAATGTTAAGAATGAAGGAATTCAGTGAACGAGACGACGACGGCGGCGTTGGGAGGCTGGAAGACCGAAAACTTGTTGGGTGGTTGGTTTGAAGTGGTCTTTGCCCACATTTGGCGTCACATGCTCTTAAAACATTGCAACGAATTACGAATTGCCCTACCATCACAGAACTTCACACTGGCGAGACAAGACAGCTCCTTATCAGTTGAATCCTAGCCCATTTCTGTCTTGATTCCACATCATGATTCAAAAGAAGTCCACACTGTAGGGAGTGGGTATTCCAAACACCTTCGTTTGAGCCCTAGAGAGTTTGACGCTTTCCCAGCTGTTTAATTAGTTGCTGGCTCAAATGGGATGCCGCGTAGTAAACTTGCGGTCGGGTTGCTTATTGCAAACATGAAATATTTAAAACGATTTCTCCTGTAACAAGATTTACTTGTGCCTCGAAGGCGCAGAACATAAAGTTTTTCGTCTTTCTTAGTCGAGCACAATGTTGTTTGGCCTGAGCACATAATGGCATATTTATAATTCCAGGTTTGAAACCGACGACGATGTAGTACTTTGTCGCAAATTAAGTCTCAAGCTTTTATATATTCTTTTGTCGACAGTCTGTGTGTGTGTGTGTGTGTGTGTATGAAAGACCAATTAATGAATGAAGCAATGAAGCAAGAAAAATGGTTTCTGATGTTTGAGGAAGAAACTTTTTCGACGGGGGCAATTGAATAACCCGGAATAATGTCTTGGGACTTCCTCTTCACGGGCATGTTTTTTGTTGTAAAAGGAATTTAAAGGCACACTTAATCAAGAATTTTTTAATTTTTATTATATGCAAGCATAAGTTTTCATGTCAATTTTGGTTGAGGACCAACAAATAGTAGAAATTGTGTGGTGTGGCAAAATGTCATTTTGCACCGGAAGGCACGAAGTGTCGATACGGCGTCATCTACATATGCAAACAATTAGCTAAAACTGATATATTCAAATGACAACTAAGCGTAACTACTTAATATTATATTTCACTTCAAAATTTCGAAAGCGAAATTGCCCCTAGTTAACTATGCAGGTAAGTTCAAGGTTTGTACTCTTAGAATTGTTATATTGTCTGGACGTTGACGCGTACAATGCGAAGTACGTTCAAGTGGCCCAGGACGACACCAGGACATAGCCGGTTTCGCGCGAGCCCAAGCAGAGCACTGTCCACCTCCCGCCCGACCGACCGTGGGGCTCAGCCGTATATCGGACGGCACGATCGCGTGGACAAATACAAATAGAACGGACAAACAATTAAAAATATGATTAACTACAGCTAATTACGAGCTAAATGCGCTAAAATAAAGGTTTCCACAAGAGAAATAGAGGCTTCTGAACAGAACATAGGACTCGAAAAGGTTCATGCAAAGAATAACTAGAACTACAATGTTATAGAGGAATTTCTATTAGGTCTACGGGGTACAGATAGGTTTCACTGGTTCAATAGCTCAGGAGAGTCTATTTCACCTATTAAAAGTTTATGAATAAAGATAGCACCAAGCATTACTCCACGATTAATTAAAGAAGGAAGATTGATTAAAAGAAGCCTACTGGAGTATGATGGCAAATTGACATTGCGATCCCAATTTAGACCGCGAAGAGCAAAAGGCAGAAATTTCTTTTGAACAGATTCAATTTTACTTTGGTGCATACATAAGATTAACATTAATCACCCACACTTCACTTCATTTCAAGTCAGTTTATGTAAATAAAGTGTTCTAATATTCATTTGTTTATAGATACATGACACATTATATGCACATTTTTCCCTCTCTGCCGAAGAAAGGGCTGAAATAATCAATTACGGTTGGAACTATAGTTAAAAGTTTGTTTATTATGCCCTTAAATACAACATTTTGTGTTATTGTTAACTCCTTGTCTTACTTTTCCCCCCTTCCCACCCCTCCCCACAACGATCACACATCATTCGACATTAACAATTGGAATTTTTAACACCCACCCAGAGAGCCAAAGGCAATTGAAAGGGGTCAAAGGGGTGAGAGCAACAATTTGAAATGCAATTATACAATAAACGAACAAACAGATTGAGAATATATAAATGTATATATATATATATATATCTATATATATATATGTATGTACATATTAATGAAATTAGAAATTCAAATTCAATAAACGCAAACATAGGGAGAACAAGAAGCACAAAAAGGCTAAACAATAAATATAAGTGTATAAGAAAAACTCATAAATAATACAACAATTTATTTTTTCCACTTTGCATAGATTGAAACGTAGAAAATTAAAGTTAAAAATAAAATGTAAAAAAAGGTAAAAACAGCTGTTAAACTAACTTCCTCTTGAACAGAGCGACAGAGAGACACAAAAGGGTGAGTGTGCGAGCAAGACAGAGACAGAGATAGCGACAAGGAGTGGGAGTGGGAGTGAAGAGGGAGAAGACATAAGGGGTGCAGACTCAGAGACACTTGAGTATAAACTCAATTGCTAACGTTTGTTTTTTTTTTTCTTTTCTTTTTTGTTAGACTCTTTTAACTTGGCCAAAACCAGTTTTTATTTTTGCTTTGCTTTGCCCCATCTGACGCGTTTTGAAAAACGAAAAATACAACAATAATAACAAAATGAGCTACCAAATAGGCACAAACACCAACAAATTTTGAGGTTAACAAATTTGTTTTTCAAAAGCACTCTTTCTCTCTGTCTCTCGCTCTCTCTCTTCCCCTTAGCTGTTATCTCGATAAGGTAAAATGGCCGACTCTTTCAAGTCTGTCTACCTGTTCACTTGGCTATAATTACTTATACTATAATTGTTATGAGCATTATTCTTTATTTTGCTTATCGCTCGCTCTCTCTCACTCTCTAAACGTGTATCTGCTGCTTGTCACACTGACTGACTTTTTTCAGCTCTACTTATTAAAAGATTATCTTGAAACCCCAAGAGAGAACTTTATTAGCCGAATATCACAATGTCTCCAAAAAAAAACATAATTCTTCAATTTTCTTGTTTTTTAATGCACTTCTTTCCATCCGGTGAAGCTCGACTGAAACAAGTAATAATAGTTTAAGAGCATTACATAGTAGAGTAGGTCCTCTTTCTAAGCATTAGCATAGATATGCGTAAAGGTTAACATTTACTTAATAACCTTTAATATTTTAAAGTTTTGAAATGCTTTGAAATGCTAAAGACACAGAGTCTGCCGCCCTTCCGTAATACTTCTTCCCCTCTCATCTCCATCTCTCATCTCCATAAGTATCTTCTCGGGAAGCCAAAGTGCGTGCTCATGAAAACATTTACAACATCTCACCGGAGTAATGGCATGCAATGCAATAAAGTTTATACGAACAACAACAACAAAAGCTCGGAGAGCAATTGCAGAAGCGGACAGAGTGGAGTAAAAAAGAAAGACAAGAAGACCAAGGAGAAAGCCAAGTAAGCACACATTCACTTTTTATACCCTACATATGTATGTATGTATGTATATATCCAGATTCAAAAGGGGCATATTGCAGATACCAAGCAGTTCGTGTCAGAGGTAAAGGAATCACTGTAGTTCCTAAAAAGCGACACTGAGTTGGAGAAAACGGCTTTGTTCCAATTAAATGCAGAATAAATGGCTTTTAGGGTATCACCAGTTCACCCATTTCTTGTTGGAAACAGTTGGCCCAAAAATACATATTGCATTTGTTTGAATTTGTGCTGAGAAATGAGAAATGATTTTGGCAGACCTGGGCCGAAATGTGGGTCACCTACAGAAATGACTGAAGCTACCACCACAGCCCAAGAGCAGCGGCTGCTACTACAAAGAAAAAACTGCAACATACGAGAACTTGCCGCAGATGGCCGAAATTGGCGCTAAATTTAAGAAATATTATGACAAATCGAACTTGGCCAAGCCAAGACCTCAACACAAGGTCTGTTTGGGCAATTGCCCTAATGGTTGTTCGGTCGTCCGCCCTCTCCACTCCCCCCCCCCACTTGGACTATGTTGATAAGATATCTGAGGCACAAACAAAAACGCAGCTGTAATACCTTCATATATTACATTCCCAGTCTCTGGGTAATTTAAATGCGATAAGATCCAATTTCGGAATCGAGTTAATATCATACAAAGATATCTTTTATGTTCTTTCTATACTTATGTATGTAAGTGCACAACACGCATGACGGTTTGTGATGAGTGTACACACACCACACCCAGAGATAAGGTGATATATGCATATATTCATGCAAGGTGATTGTTAAAGCCAATGGTGTTTATATGATTGTCATATATACAGACTTTATGGTAGGTATAATATGAACTGTAGTTTTCTATTCCATTCTAGGCAGACTGGACCTACAGAGCAACACCTTTTGGCAATGTTTGTGACTGTCATGCCAAGTAAAACATACACACCTGCATATCCATAAATATAGACGAACCTACAAGAGAAACTAAATAAATTTATTTATATTTATTTATGCTAACGAGGAACACACGAAGAACTCGAGACCATGGCCTTAGATTTCGTTTCTTGTAGTCTTAATCTACTCGAATGATTTTACTAATTTGTTACAAGACGCTTTTTTTGATTCTGTTTTCAGTTCTGTCTCAGTTCTGATCCGGTTTCAGTTAAATAAATTGTGAAGTTTGTCTCGCATTATTTATAGAATTGGCCAACTTTGTTTATTATTGTGCTTGGGCTTGGCCTAAGGTAAGAACACTTGATGTTAATGTTTGTTTCTAATATCTATTTACTTTTCATTTGTTTGCTTCGGGCTTCGAGTGACTGACGGACAATCGGCAATCCGTAGGTACGACCAAATGGCAATCAATCAAATGAAAAAAGCTTAAAAGGTGCGCATTGAATACAAATGGATGGGCGTAACAAGATTCATAAAGAATTTTAAACAAACTTATAATTGAAAACTCATTTGATTCATTTTTTGGAAATGCAATCACTTGATAGAGTAAACACAAAATTTGTATCATGCCATAATTATTTATAGATCAGTTCGATTTGGAATCGAGAGAAGCTCTCGAATTAAATGGAATTTTCATTAAATGGGCTTCTATCTTTGAAAACTCCTATGAAGAGTAACACAATGTGCAGATTGAATTTTTGCTTTCGCCTTGATTGTTAACAAAAGTAGCACCAAAAATACAAAAAAAGGCGACAGAAATCAATTAGCAACTTGCTAAGGTTTTCAGCGAAAAATAGTAATATTGAAATGACGCAGGCTATAGTAAATATTATTTTATTTTTTAAATAATAATAATTTTCCTTTGTTGTTTTTTTAAACACAGCTGACCAGCGCGGTCTCTGTCTCTTGCGCGCGCTCTCTTTCTCGCAATGAGCAGGTTACTCTCTTGTTCTCTCTCCCAGCCATGCACACATGACAGTGCTGAAAGAATCTCCAAGGGAAAAGAAGCTAAAAGTTTGCATATGTGAAAACTGGCATAGGTAATCATAAGGAAGGGCAAATTTCTTGTCGTGTCCTTGTCTTGTTATCCGTATGTTCAATCGAACATTGTAGAACAATAACAAAACGGCCCAATAATGAGCAAACCTTCTTTAAGCGAGTTTTGATCGTAATTTATGCAGAAAACGAAAAGGCTAGATATAGCAACTAAATTGCCAAGGTGGCAGCACTGGCACACACACACGAACACACAGTGGGAGCCATTGACAAAAACCAACAACCAATTTCGCAAGATTTTCAAGATTTTTTTTGTTACTGCTAACAAAAAAAATTAACAACAATAAAAAAAGGCAACCGATGACGACATTCGTTGTTAAACATTAACACAATTTCTTTTAGATTTGTTTATTCACTTACTTTTTATTATACTCTTGTTGTTGTTGTTGTTGGTATTCACAAAAACAGCAAAAAGAGAGTCAGATTCGCTCTCTCAAATGGCCCCCCAAATGCAGCTGCTTTCACAAAAAAACATGAAAATTTTATATTTTCAATTTGGCTCCTTTGCTTGCTTTTTACTTGATTTTCTTTTGATTAACTTTCACCGTCTTTTCACTTGGAAAATGGTTTTAAGCTTTTTCAGATTTTCTTGCCTTTTTTCTATTTTTTTTTGCCCATTAAGCAATAGGTAGTCACACAAACACACACGCACTCGTCCGCGCATTTGCACAAAATGCCCCCCAATGCATTGGAGTCGATTTGTTGTAAAAAATTTATAACATTTCTTGCTTTAATTTGAAAAAATACAAATTTTTTGTTCGTTTTTTACTTTTTGGCACACACACGCACACTAGAGGAACAGAGATTGATAGGAGAGACAGTTTCGTTCACTGTTTTTTATCCACTCGCATTCAATTTTAAGCCGATTGTGCGTAACAGTTTAATAGAATTCTAGTCAGCATTTTATTCATTTTTCCTTGTTTATTTTTTTCTTATTATTCCGTTGCCTCCTCCTCCGCGATTCTGACAAAAACAATTACTGACAAAATGCTGAAAAAATTCGTTATTTGGCCACACTAAAAGCAACAATCAATTTTTTCTTAGCCGATAAGTAATCGATAGCCTGCCAAGTTGGCGCGAAATTCAAATGCGAGAAGTACCAATGAAATTTACGAAATTAACAAGAGGAAATTTGAACGATTTGAATGAATTTTTTTTTGTCATATTCGTATTTATTTTTTGGAGCTTTTGAGACAATTTTATTTTGGAACTGTTGAATTTTCAGAGGCTTTTAAATAAAATGTTTTAAGGTCACCAGGTCTTAAGACTTTGATATATTTGCTTTTTTCCTTTTTTTAAGTTATTTGTTTGATTAGAAACTCTTTGTAAGGACATTATATTGTTCAT
This sequence comes from Drosophila paulistorum, assembly GCA_018152135.1. Taxonomy (NCBI): domain Eukaryota; kingdom Metazoa; phylum Arthropoda; class Insecta; order Diptera; family Drosophilidae; genus Drosophila; species Drosophila paulistorum. The sequence continues at coordinate 51,242,908 of JAECXG010000822.1, read as the reverse complement.
ATGTGTCATTTATCACATGCAAGGTGGTGGATTTCCTTAGATCAATAATATCTACAGTGCATCGTGTATATTCGTCACGCAAGACCTCCGTAAAAAGCAAGGTAAGAGGCCGAGTCAGAAACAAATCAATACGCCTTCGAACTACAATATATGTATACGAAAAAATAATCACGGCTAAAGCAGACCGAATATTGCTGATTACTTTAAAGTTTCATTTTTAAAGCCAAATATATGTATCATAAATACGACAAATCACAGATATTTTGGGCAACGATAAATTCATAAAAATCTCATTAACAATAAGGCTAAGTAGGTTTAAATAACTCAAACGGTTCCCAAATTCTGTGAGTAAACGCAAAAGGAACCTTTTTTACTAGAGCAATCAAGGTAAAATAAATGAGAGTAGCAGAAAAATCACAAAATCGAAATAATATCAACTTTTTTCCTGCAAATTGCTGCAATAAAAATAAGGAAAAATGTTTTTGCAGCATGAGCTACATACAACCTTCTAGGACAAACTGAGCTGATTTTGTTTGCTGCCTGTCAAGTTTCATTTGTACACCCCGCCTCTTGATTGCTAAGGACCCAGCAGCAGGATTCACCAACAACCAGACCAGCAGCCGTAGTTGTTACTCATGTTTTTTGATGATAATGATGCTGACAGAGAGAAAGATAGACACTGCCGAGCAAGAATAATAATTGTCCTCCTCTTTCGTCATTGTCAGCTCCTGAGTAGAGAAGTTTCTTTATTTGAAATGTTAAAATATAAAAAAATGTTTCTGTTATTATGAAGAAATGAAAGGAAGAGACTGCATGAAAATGTTTCATCATATGTATTTCATCAATTATTGACCAAAACGCTCGAGAGTGGAGGCTGGGAAAGAAAGAATGAGTCCTTTCCACCCTTTTGGCCATCTTCAGCAACAAAAGAAAATAAGACTCTTGATTTCCACGTGGAAAGTTAATCAGACATTTTAATTTTCTAATATTAGCAAAGACTAAATTAAATGAGTTGAAGGAGAATATTCATGCCAATTTTCGAGCAAATCGCCAATTAGAACTTGAGATTTTGTGTCTGAACAAATTTTTAGCTTAGAGAGATATTCTCAAATATATAAACTTTCGAAAAGGAACATTTATTTTTCTTAAATTTTATACAATTCAAGAAAGGAAGAACATTTTGTACCTGGTGTAACTAAACACTTCCAGTTTACTAAGAGTTTCTTTATATTTTCGTAATTATTAATTAAGTATGTACAGACAAAAAAAAACTATGATAGTTCTGAGAGTTCTTCATTTCTCATCTTGTTTTCTCTAAAAAGGAAGTTGTTCACTCAATCTCATCATTACAAACTAAAAATTTAATTTAAAACACCAAACCCGCAGTAAATGGAGAAAAAGGAAAAGATACAAAGGAGTCTTTTCTGTGGTTCTAAAGAACTCAAATGAAATCACTCTCTACCCAAAACCCAACTTAACCATAGAAAAAGGGAAAAGCTGACAAAACCCTTTGAACATAATTACTCTAGAAGGGGGAAATGACTGCCGAAGTTGACCACTCTTAGATAAACTTGGCCCACCGCCAGAAAAACGAAGGCAGGGAGCAAAAACAATCAAGGCCACAGAAAAAAAAAAAAAGAAAACAAGAACAGCAAGGAAAGGTTAACAGTTTGACCCTTCTTCTTCCACAGTCTGGCTTAATAGCTTATTTTAGGGCTTGCCCTTGAGCTTATTTTATTTTTCTACTTTTTGCCTTTTAAATTAAAACATTGCTTCTAATTCTTCTTGGTTACCCAAATAAGCCGAACTACCCTTTCCTGTTTTCTGTTTAAATCAGCATTCATCGCTGGCATTCGAATGGTTTTGAGGAAGTCAAGACAATTTTGTTATTTAGGTGACATTTTACCAATTTCAATTTCAATACTTAAAGCAGAGAAGAATAACTATTTGAAAAGATTTCTTGCTACTGCGACCTCAGTTCAAGCCAAGCGTAAGGACTTTACGAATTTCAGTCAAAATGAAAGCGACAGCTGGTTTTTTCTCACACACGCAAATCCAAGAAAACCAAGGACAAAATATTATGGAATCGGTTTTTTTCGCTGGCACTTTGTGCCATATTACTCGTTCTCCTCTTTAGGCTCATTGGAATAAACAACATTCAAGTGAAATCAAACAAATTCATATCTCAACTTTCACTCGAATGGAAAATTAAAACTTGCCAAAAATTGGAATGGCAGAAATAGAGAATTGAACTAACAAATTTGCATATATGTACATATAGTTTGGTGAAAACTGACAACTGAGTGTGCTAGAAAGAAACTAAAAAAGAGCAGTCAAATTGTAGTAAATTCTTTACCTCAGAGATCATCAAATAGAAGCCCTTCAATGACACATAGAAGCCCCATTAGTCTGCGTACATTAGGGTGGCCATATCGTCTATTACATTTGTTTATTATTTTTAATTACATTAATTAAGCCAAAACTCGTGATAATTGCAACCAAGAATATAAGCAAACAGACAACCGATTCATCAACTTAATGTCGAACAAAACAGCAACCGAAAATCCAAAATAAGTCGAATTAAAATACTTTGGACCACCGTAATCCGAAGTAAAGCAATGAAAAACAGAAAAACTATTCACACAAACGTTAAAGAAAATCAACTTACAACGTGTTTTATCCCATCTAGATAAACCCGTCATGTCCCTTACATTCTCACCATCATTACACTTTTTATAGCCGCGATTTTGTTATCGTTTAAAACAAATAAGTTTATGCTGTAATTATTGATAATGTGGCAACCGTTTTGCACTTTTCACGGTGCTAATAGCTGGTCATTACTTTTACGAAAGTAAAGTAAAGTCTCTTCTCAACCTCTTAAGGAAAAAAAACGAACGTTTTGTAGGTATTCAGAGTCTGTCGTTTAGTCCAATGTTAATATGGCTTCCATCATATACATAAAGAGGTGCCTTTCTATTGTTTACAAATCATCTGTCTGTGGGGTTTGGCGCTCGAACAATGCCTAAAGTTTTTCAAAGGATATGGCTACATTTCCTGCGCGTGCTAAGTATTCAATGATAAAGGGAGACACACGACAGACGGCTGGGACGATGAAAAATTGTTTGTCATTAATTTAATTTAAACGCAAAAAAGAAAGTGAGCAAACGCAAAAACAACGAGCTATGGAAGTTAACTTCGGCCTTGCCGAAGTTTATATACCCTTGCAGTTCTTTATTTCGATAAGAAAAGTGAAATTTCATACATCAACAGCATTAGTTGTCGTATTATGAATATGCTCAAATATTTTTCAAACTACTGAATTCAAAACACATTTAATGATTATTAAACAATATATGATATAGTAGTCCGATCCCGATGATTTTCATACTTTATCTCACACAGGTAATAAAGAGTCTCCAAAAAAAATTTCAACCCGATATCTCTTAAGATGGCTGAGTAAAACGCATACGCACAGACGGACGGACAGACGGACAGACGGACATGGCTATATCGACTCAGCTTCTCAAGCTGATCAAGAATATATATACTTTATGGGGTCGGAAACGTCTCCTTCTGTGCGTTACAAACATCTGACCAATTTTATAATACCCTCTGCAAGGGTATAAAAAGGCGTACAGTTTTAAATTTCACTTAATGTCAGAAGTCCTTTTTGTGTAATTGTGTGTGTAGATATGTGGGTGTGTGTGTAAGCGAGGGTGTGGATGTATGTGTGTTTGCCGAAAGCAAACAAGCGTAAGAAATAAAAACTGAGTCGAAAAAAAGGGAGAAAGTTGTTGGGGAGAAATAAAGAAAAACTAACGGAAATATTTTAAGCAAATTACATAAGCTAAAATCTAGTTTAGTAGAGAAGTTTCCCTTCGTAGCCTAGTAAAAGGGAATAGAAGTTTACCTGGCCATGATGATAGCATCCATTATTCCTTGCCACACTTTTCGATTGAAATTCCCTTCGTTTTTTTGTTTTGTCCTTGAATCTTTCCTCAGATGTGCGTGTGTGTGACCATGTTTACAAGGCTCAGGCCTACTGCCTACTGCTTGATTTCACTTTATCCTCTTCCCCCTTCCCAGTCAAATCAACATGCACACGAAGATGCTGGTGATGAGGATGATTGGATTGGTAACGTAGACTGAATCTGGAGGCAGCCACTCACATCATTTGTCTCTGTCTGTGTATGCCTTACGCTACCCACTTACTCTTCCCCTCTAAGTCCTTCCTGTCTCTTTGATTGGGTTTAGATTTATGCTTTAAGTGTGGCTATGGGATTTGTTTGCGATTTCTGGTTAGCCCATTTTCTATGCACATCTGTAGGAGGTTGGGCTTCTGCTTCACAATGATTTCTGCAAAGAAAATGCAAAAAGGTATTGATAATTTGAACAACAACTTCTACCCCGAGCCTTTCGATTCGAAATACCATAGAAATCTAAGAGGTGTAATAAGAAGAAAATGATTATTTTGAAATTTAAGTGATTGTATATGTTTATGAAATTATCCAATTTGATTCAATATATGTACGTTTAAATTTAACAAAATTAGAGAGAATTGTTGTATTCAGTTATTTTGTCATTATGGGTGTGATGGAAATACACCAGGAAAACATTCACAAACTAAGGAAAAACTCATAGATACACACAGCAAAATGAGACACATGTATAGGATAAAAGAAAAGTTAAACATTAATATAAACAGTTTATGTAAATCAAACAATAATTTCGAGCCTTGTCCATTGGTTTGTCGAGTTGGGTGAATTATAGATGCCAATTTGGGAGATATCTGCCATGAAACTTATATAACTAGCATTTCTCAGCATTTCTGTAAACAGTTAATTAAGTGGTAAGATCCGCTTATTGACGGGAATCTTTCTGCTATCCTATCCTATCCTTTCTGCTATTTACCTAATCATTGTTTTAGTCCACTAGAAGCAGTATTAATAAATAAAAAAGTTAAAAAAGTTTCCTCATGAAGTGTGTAAGAGGAACATTAGAGGGTTTTATATCACAATACTTTTGGTATGCAAAAATATTAATCAATATATGCAATGTCACTACAATACCAAAACACAATTGAATTGCATTATGTATGCTTTTAATTGTTCAACTATAACCCAAGGCTTATTAAATTTCATTACTAGAAGTTATTACATTTTATTAGAACTAAAAAAAGAAGGAATGAATATGCTAATGGCTAAAATGAGGCAAACACTAAGCAGTATAACGGTTCAAACACTTAAATTAAAGCGAAATAAAGTCAATATTAGAATTATGCACATAAAACTTAAAAATTTCCCTTAAAGATCGCAAGTTTTCCTTTAAAGAATTTCATTTTTGTAACAAAACTTTGAACCTAAACACAGGAAAGAAAACTGTTGGGGTGAGCAAACGCTTAATGATGTTTTATTTCCATTTTGTTTTTCTTTTATAATTACTTTTACGTGCGTTTTTGTGTGTTCTGTGGCGGCGGCCATGTTAAGCTCACATAACGGTAATTTAATTAACATACATAAGCAGAATGGCCAACAAAAAAAAAAAAGAAAAGAGGGAGAGTATGAGCAGAGCAAAGGCGAGGCAAATGAATTTTACTTACAATAACACAAAAACAAACTGTCGTACCATTTGTTTCATTGATTTGTTTTTATTGATTTCACAAATAAAACTAGTCAGTTATTCGATCTATTTTCTTATACACTCTTTTCACAAACACTCAAACTTCGGGGGTTTCTTTCTTACTTATATTCTACAAATTGTTTATTTGCAAAATGTTGTTATTATACGCGCCTTATAGCTGTTTTACCGCCGCCAGGACAAAGCTCATATCCCTTTTAGGATCCGACAACGACATCCATTTTGTTAGCGCGCTCAAGAAGGACTTCGGTTTGGCCAATAACAAACCATTTTTTGCTGTTAACTTTTAACAGGACTGTTAACTAGCGCAGGCGCTGTGGCCCATGAGGGAGGAAGAGAGCATACCAATGACTCTCAAACTTTTGTTTTTATTTTATAATTTTAAACTTTAAGGAAGTAATGAAAATAAATTACCAAGGCAAGTAAACATTCTTTTGTTAGAATTGCTCAAAGCACACACATATGTAAATCTGAAACTGGGATGATTTAGCTCTAACTTGGTTTTCCGGTATAGCCAATTGCTTATACTTACATATATGTGTGGATGATAATGTGTGTGTTGAGCCTAATGTCAAGGTTTTTTTTCGACTGCGCTGCACGTGGCCTGCACACAAATATGCCTCCTCAAAAGGACCTTCCTCCCTCCATTTCTATCTTAAAGCACTTTGCATGAATGAACAAAAATGTTGCCCCTGGCAATGTCAAGTACATGGGTACCACTTCAACTAACCCCCCCTCGAAATGTTTTTGCTGCATTTTATGTGTCATCGATTACAAATTGTCCTTCTCCGTCTCCTCCTTGCCCTTGTTGCTGTCCTCGATGTGCTACTTCAATATATGTAATTATATAGTAGCATAATAAATTTACTGCTAAACACTTTCATTCTTGCTGAGAAAACAGAATACTTTCAAAGTGCGAACACTAAATATAAATTAAAATACTTAAAAAATATTTGAATTTTAAAATTATATTTTCATGTTTACCGATTAAGACGACTCTAGGTTTAAACCTGTTAGTCAAAATACCTTTAATCCTGTTTTGTTGCATAATATATTTTAAAATATTGGGACTAAATGTGAAGTAAATCGGATTATTCGTCTATAAGGCAGCAACTTTCAAAAATTCACTTTAAAGAAAGTAAAAGTTCGCGTGTTTAAATTTCCCTAAAAGTAATTATATAAATTTTTGGCAGTTTTTAATAGTCTCTCGGGGAAAAAGTCTACACAAGTCACATATTTCTCAAGGGGGGTTCGTTTTGAAAATCAATTATTAAAGCTTTCATTTAAATGAAAAAAGAGATAGAAATCAATTTCTCGAGATTCAATTACAATCCCAAAAAGAGACCAATATTCATTTGATATTTATTCATTGTATTGGCATTTTGTATTTAATGTGTGGAACTTAAAAGTTATATGCCTAAATTATATTACAATTTTACTTTTATGTTTTAATTTTCTCAATATTGACAATAAATCTTGGATCTAAAAACCACTCAAGGAACGAGGAGAACCAAAAGCAAAACAATAAAGTTCTTTAATAAAGTATTTCAGATCTCCTGCACCAAGCAGCCGGGCCAAATAAAACTCAGCAGCAATCTCTAACACGGCTAATGTAGTAGATGTTGTAAAAATCCTTTTTTTTTTTTTGCCCCATTGTGAACTAAAAAGTAGAAACTTACTTTAGAATACCTTATGGATACAGAGTAAGAATAAATACAATAAACTAGTAATGAAAAAAATAATAATGATACCGTGATCTCTTTCCCTCTCTATCTCTAACTCTGGGTCCACGTCTTGGGTAAACTGAAGGGACCAAAACGTTGATGATCATCCACTCCGCGAACAGCAAAATAGTAGCGCTGATTCTCTTGGAATTGGTTCAAAGTCACGGCCATGGGCAATAACATGGCCTTGACATCACCCACATGGCGCCAGGAATCGGTGCTAGGCTCGTGAATTGTTTCCTGATAGGCATAGATCTGATAGGTGACGCAATCGGAAAAACGATTACTGGTATCCTCCAGGGTCCAAGAAATCACAATACCCGTATCATGTAGATTGATGCGAATGACGGGTCGCGATGGTGGCAATTTCCAGGCTGGATTAAAAGGCTGTGCGGGCGAAGAGGGTAACGGAGCTGGATGCGAATAACGCAAACGTGAAGCCGATGGTGGCGTATTCTCGGAACGGATTTGCATTGTTACATTCGAACCCATGGAATTCCGTTGAGCTGAAAAAAAACACAAAGGGAGTGAAATAATACCAATATAAACAAGAAAAAAACAACTATCGTTACCTCCTCCACTTGAGCGTGACACCACATTTGTCCTGCATGTGGGACCCGGCATGGGTGAGACTCTTACAACGTTTCCAGCACCACTTGAACTGGCGCGATTCGTTCCCCCTGCAGCACTTGCAGATCCTGGCCTCTTCATTGCAACGGTAGTGGATTGATTTAGTCGTGATTGAACCGCAGCAGCTGCGGCCGCCTCATCTTCATCTGTAAGATCAATGACTGATTTATCCTTGGGCTTAGCTGGAGCTAAATTCGGTTGGGATCCTCCTGCGGCAGCCGATGAAATAGGCAGTGATACAGTGGGTATGGCTCTTACTTTAGATGGCATTTTGCCCAACGATTTGTTAGGACTGGCTTGGGAACCGGGGCCGGGTCGCGATCTAAACGGAAATTTATGAATTAGTATTAATTACAAAGCTTTATTATCCAATATATGTCTTACAATGGATATTGCTGCGCTTGTTGTTGTTGCTTCTGAGCCATATTCGAGTAGGGGGCTCCAGCACTGCGTGCTCTCATGGCCGCAGCCGCTGCCGCCGCAGCTGCTGCTGTAGATCCAGGTGAAGCACCTCCCGTGTGCTTCGATACATGGAGACCAAGGGACGGCCTTCCTACTTGAGGAGATCGATTGATTCCTGTTGGTGGTGATGTTGTAGCTTGCGTAATGTGATGTCCTGGTCCCGGTCTTTGGGGAGTAACCTTTTGCATGCAACCCCTACGTACAGGAGGAGTCGAGCCACTTGCAGCAGGTTGCCTAGTCTTAACAAACGAAGAAGAGTTTGATGAACTCGATGGAGACGACATGGGCGAAGGGCGAGCCTGCTGCTGCTGTGGATGATGTTGAAGTGCCGCCTGTTGGTGTTGATGTGGCGACCGTCCCGACTGCACGCCCCTTAAGGGAGATCTTAATGGCGAAGTGCTAGCCTTTGATAGACCACCACTTGGCAATGCCGAATTACTGCCTGCAGCATTCGGTTGGGACGACGACGTCTGGCCACCATCCGATTTCATTGCCTTCATGGACATACCCACTTGTAGCCCGACAGCCCGAGTTATTCTCACTGGTACTGTAAACTGGGAATTCTTTGTTTCCAGATCCTTAAGCACACGCTTGTGCACGGTCTCTAAGTCAACAAATTGTTTAGTTACCTCGGCGATTTTACGACGATAAGTGCCCAACGTTGACTCGCATTTATCCAATTGCCGGCGTATATCGGCAAATTCACTTTTTACCAGCATACCTTCAACGACTTTTTGGAGCACAAGATCTTCCAAATCTTGCCGTGTCATTTTGTCAAAACTTTTGCGAAAAGTCTTTACAAATTCCATGCGTATGGGCTTGTATATCGTATCTAGCTCCAATTGAACTTTCTCTGGATCATCTTTGCATTCTGTTTTTATTTCCTCCAGATCTTCCTTAGCATCTAAGTCTATTTGTAAAGTACCATCATTGGAGCTATTTGAATCGGAGTCATCGGTTTTTAATTTCTTAATAGGAGTATGGTCTTTTTTGATGTCCGAGGGACTATTCTCAACTAGACTGTGACCACGTTTAGCTATCGGCAATTTGTCCGATTCAGTCGTTGCTGTCTCTGACTTTGGAGCATCGCCCATTTCATCCTCATTACTCAAACGCTTGCGTTTGATTGGCGGTAGTTCTATATCTTCTGCGGGACGCAGCAGATTGCTGCTGTTTGAATTATTCTCTATGTGATTATCATTTACCAGAGGTTTTGACTTATCTTGAGGTTTCAATTTATCAAACTGATCGCAAGCATTGTCCGAGTTATCAGCCTGAAACTCTTTATCAGTTCTGCGAGTATCGTCTTTTTCAGTGTTTTCCTCAATTTTTTTCGACTGTGGTTCCTCCTCGTCTTCATCTTCGGAAACCAAGACAATTTCATCGTTCTTTTTGTCCGTTGTTGGGTCTGTTTTCTTTTTCGCTGGGTCATCTGGCTTTGTTTCTTGTTTCTCTCCTATTTTCCTTTCTACTTCTTTCTCTTTGTCCTTATCGTACAGCTCGAAAAATATAACATCATCATCGTCGTCTTCCGCCGCTGGAGGTTTATCCTGATCCTCTTTATGCTCCTTTTCTTTGGACTCTTCAATGGGTGTAGCTTTATAGGTTTTCACGAAACCATTCGATTTCAGCTCCCAGTCATTGCCTTTGTCATTGTCTTCCTTCTCTTTGACATTTTCATTTGATAGATCCTTCTCCTCTTCCTTATCCTCATCTTTTTCACTTTTGTCTATGTTTCCTTCAACGTCTTTTTCTTCCTGGGCTTCCTCTTCTTGTATTGATTCTAACTCATTATTGGCTTTAGTGTTGTTCTTTGATAGTTTTTCCACCTCATCAGCCACACCTTCATCCGATGAATCTAAATCAATAATAGTTACATCCGCCTCTTCTGTTTGTTCATCATTAACTGAAGTGCCATTTGGTTTGTCTTCTTCATCAATCCCATGGGAATTGTCTTCTGAACCGTTGATTGGATCTTCCATCTGCTTAGCATTTGGTAGCTCCTGGTCAGGACTTTTTTCTACTCCAGGCTCTTCGATTGTTTCTTCTATAGTAACTGGCGATTTTAAAACAATATCCGATGCCGCTTTTAGTTTTTTTTTTGCATTCAGCTTCTCATCGCCTCTGCTCTCGGCTAACAATTTTTCTACAGGTTCTTCCTCCTCGATCTCTTCAGTTGCTGTACTTTTTCTGCTCTGCGCGTCTTCGGCTTTGAGCAATTCAATCTTGTCTTGTTGAATCTGATCATTATCGTTATCACCTTCAATGTGAACGTTCGAGTCTTTGGGACTTCGATCCACAATCGAGCTTATTTTGTCCAACAAATCATCTAGATCTGTTCCAGCATTACGTTCTTGGTCTGGACTCGCGCTTACCGCGAAAGGTTTGTCATTACTATCGTGACCTTGGCCATTGACTAATTCCTTATCCTGTTGATCTACGCTTGTTGTACGCTTTAATCCATTCTGTTTTTCAATTTGTGGATCTGAAACATTGCAAAAATAGTCATCAATTTTCTTCAAATCCTAACTTGGCCAACTTACTCTGACTCGGACTCGATGTTTGGAAATCTTCATCTTCTTCACCATTGACCTCCGGTGTAACGGTTCTGGCCAGGGATACATCCTTTGGTAGTTCTTTTATTTCCACATTCTGTGTTATTTGCATCATTTTGGTTTCTACCCACTTTCTCTTTTATTTGTTTTAGCTTTTATTTTGTTTTATTTATTTCAGTTAAATTGAACTATGGACAGTACGTAAAATAAAAGAAATTTATTAACAAGGAAAGAAATGTTAATAACTTTCAAACTTATTTATTAAAGAAAAATAAATATTTACGGAAGCGTAAGCCAGGCCAGGGAGAGGAACAAAATAAAATAGGGGGGTGGAAAAGTAGTAACTTGTGAGGGGGGGTAGAGCGACCCGACCATATGACTGAACTCTAAACTATTTCGATATCACAAAAAGAAGGGTAATGACAATTTATCAATATTTGTTTGGAAGATCAGATTCTCGAATCTTAAAGATATATATACATACATATAAGTTTGTGTGTATCTATGCTTTACTACAATAAAAAGAAGGAGAGAGAGAGGGATAGAGAGAGAGAGAGAGAGAGAGAGAGAGAGAAACATGTATGCAGCCGACAAAATACAATTCAAAATATAGGGAGAGAGGGATAGCAATACAAAATGCATGAAATACACAATAGCAGTTAAAACATTGCACATAGATTTTGAAATGATAAATTTGTATTCCATTAATTGAAAAATGATTTTCGCCCAAAGTTAGGTTATGTTGAATGCGTTTCTCAGGGACGGCGAAGTTTGCCATTTAATTGTTTTCATTAGAGTTTTGTAACTATTTCTTAACCTAGTTTTATTCAATTCGGCTGTCACAGGCTGGGAAAAATTGGATATTGACTTCAAGCTTGTAGATGTAGGCACTGAAAACAATTTTTGTTACGAAGCGAACGCGAATGCAAACCAGCTGATGGCAGAGAATGAGAGCAACAAGAAAAAAAAAAGAAGAGAGCAAGAGCGGGTAAGAGAATGAGAGAGGACATTTATGCATATATATATGAATATATATATAATATTTATATATATATATATGTATACACATATGTATGTATAAGCAAAAAAGGATTAAAAGGTGTTGGTTAACAAATTTTAAGAATTAAATAAAAATTTGTTTTACATCTTCAAGCAAAGATATGATGAATGTGACGTCATCGTACCGCTTTTGGGTATACATACATACAGATGTATATATGTATGTATTTATTTTCATACATCAATAGCAAGTTGGCAGCGCTATTTCACCTTTTTTGAGGGGGAGGGAGGATTTCGTGATTTGATAAAAGGGATCTCGCATATTAGACAACAACGCAAAAATAAAAAGTTAAACTTAAATAGACATCGAAAATACATGCAATCTGCTTGTTAGAAAGAGACAACTATAAAGACAGCCGAGAGCTGCCTAGGGTAGCGATACGCATATGTAACATATGTATGTACATACATACATGAATGTACATATGTATGTACATGAACTGGTCATATAATTTTTCAAATTTTGTTCACAATATTAAAGCTGTCTGGCTAAAAATTTCGGAACCTACCAAAAGAACCTAAGTATTTCTTGCCAAAAGGTGTTTTCCTCGTCACAGGATACCGGTTTGGGAGAGCAAGAGAGCAGATGGGGGAGGGCCACACATCAAAACATACATATGTATGTATGTATAATGTATGAATGATGTATACGCATAGTACAAAGCAACAATAACCAAAAAAAAAGTGAAAATACAAATATTTATTTGAGAAATGTAAATTTGTCAACAACTGCATTGGAAACTGCAGTTTTTACTTGACTTTGGGAATACTATGTATGTATGTATGAATGTACATATGTAAGTATGTACATATGTATGAATGTATGTATGTAGCTCTTGCAGGAAGGAGAGTAGGCAATTCCTTTTGCTTTCAGATAATAGTATACTTCATCAAGTCGCTGGACTAGACGTTGTCTCCAAAATAAAGTTTCGTTAGATTAACCTTCAACCGCTGGGCGTTATGTCTATGAAAGTCTGTTCGCTCTCTCGCTCTCTCACACCCTAGATGTGTATATTAGCGTGCGCCGTTCACATTCTTTTTAGGTTACGTATCGATTTTGATGATGAAAGAGAGGTTATGTTGAAGATACGCATTATAGGTATAAAAACCGAAAATATTACAGATCCCTAAACATATATATATACATATATATTAACCTGTTTTATCAGATCACTCTCCCTAAGATGTTAGACATTAAGCCAAAGCAAAAGTACCATACAATATAAGTCAATGGAGGCTACATTTGGTTTTTGCTTCATTTTATTCTGCCGTTTTCGTACATTTTAATGTTTTAAGGGTTGCCAAAGAGCGCACGAAGGCAAACATGCCCACGACTTTATATATAAACCTGATTTTATAGAAAATTTGCAAATGTTGAAGAAAGTGCTATATACCCACAATATGTATTAGAGTTGTCGCCTTTAATATTTTCAGAAAAATATTAACAATATAGTACCTGGATACGTCAAACCGATACAGCCTGATGCTACAATAATTTCAAATCTTATTTGCTGAACATTATTAAGGATAAAAGTTTAAGATTGTGGATATTTTTACTTTAACAAAAGACCGCAACATACAACCTGACAACCCTAGAAACAAAAAAAAGTGAAGCAGCCCAAAGGCAGAACTATCTGTATGAACACTCACGTACTATGAAGTAACTTCGAACTATTGTTAATTAACAATACTTAAATTAAGAACGGTAATCGAAAAAAAAAAAAATATATAAAATTGACTTATTATTAAATTAATTAACTATGAAAAGGTTTAATCGACTTACCAGTTGAGTTTATTGATCAATCTAAGTTAAAGATAACTTAAGTTAACTTAAAGTATTGGAGCACACGTTAATTTATGTTTTTTTTTTTTTTTTTAATTTTTAAAATTATTTTTTTGTCTCACCGTCCGCAACTATGTCCGACCAGAAAACATAAACACAATAAATTTTCGCTTCGAAATTTTGAATTCGCCCAATTTACTTGAAGACTCAAATACACGGTGCTCTCCGTTAATTAAGCTCTCATCCCTGGCACTATAATCGAAAATATAGCGATAGAATAAAAACACTGAACATCTGTTTTTATCATGTCCGTCCAGTTAACCACACGTCCCTCTGTTAACCCACTGGTAACTTTTTTGCCTTTTTTTAATTTTTAATTCTTACCTTAATCATTACCAAATAAAGTTTTGTTTAATTTAAAAAAAATATGTATTCTATCGGTTTTACAGACTGTAACGAAAACTATTAAAGAAGCTAACTGCGGCTATGTCGGAGATTATATGGGTAGGGTTCGCAGTCCTTGCAAGTATATTTTTACCTGATATAAATTCTTTTTTGTGTAAATCAGAGTAAACCAATTTCTTTTTCTTCCTCTCCCCCATGTCCTTTGCAAAACAATTGTATGTGTTATTGCATATGCATACGCAAGACACAGTTTATGCAGCTTCTCATGCTGATCAAGAATAAATATATGTACATACATATATACTTTATGGGGTCGGAAACGTATCCTTCTCTGCGCTACAAACATCTGATCAACTTTATAATACCCTATGCAAGGGTTCTTCTATAGAGTTTTACATTTGATTTTGTAAATGTTAAACTTGTCGGGAGAAAGTCATTTGTGAGTTTGAATTTTTGGCAAAATAGTGGGAGTCTAACAAAAAATAGTGGGAGTCGGTAGGATCTTCGGTCACACTGACGTAGTTGATTGTTGCGGGGTGGCTGCCGGGTCCGGAATTAAGTTTATTTCTCATATTTATACATTGTTTAAGTCTATTCAAATTATGGACGATCTTAATCCTTTGGCCGGCACCGCACATCTGCTGGAGGAAGTAGACAGTAAGCCAGAAAGCAAAAAGAGTCTGTGAAACCGTTTTACATTCTCAAGCACTTTGTTTATTTAGAAAAATTAATGGTTCTGCTGCGAGATGGAAGAACTTTAATTGGTTATCTGCGCTCAGTGGATCAGTTTGCCAACTTGGTTCTGCAACGAACCATAGAGCGAATACATGTGGGCAACGAGTATGGCGATATTCCCCGAGGTGTATTCATCATCAGAGGAGAGAATGTGGTACTCCTTGGGGAGATCGTAAGTAACCACACATTGATTAATCATATTTGAATTAGAGTTCTCTTTTTTCTAAACTAGGATCGTGATAAGGAACAGAAACTGCCATTGAAAGAGATCTCGGTGGATGAAATCCTTGATGCCCAACGTCGCGAGCAGGAGCAGCGACAGGAAAAACACCGATTGGTATCCAAAGCGTTAAAAGAACGCGGCTTGGCAGTTAACGCCGAGTTAATCAATGAGGACTTTTGCTAACTATAAACATTAAGCAACATTAAATTAAATTCCATTTCTGTTAAATTTCTTTATCTTTGCTTTAATGTATTTTTTTTTTTTTGTACTGCATTAAAAAACTAACTTAAAAAACACTACGTATCTTGCACAAAATGGGCTGAACCTTCGCCCGGACTTCTCGTCTCCTCCACCAATATATATTTCTCAAGTATCTGATACATTTCAACCTTAGCTTTAATCTTATGTACCCGGGACAGTTGACGGAGATAGGCGGCCACGGATTTGCAAAAGAAATCATCTTCAGTTTCAATTATTGACGTCGTATCTGATGAGACTCCCGTGCACGGGACATTAGTTTTTGTTTGATCCGTTATACACACCATGTATCCCAAATCGGATGAATGGCCAGCGTGCTGCGCTTTCACAGATACTCCTGCTGGTGGCGTTGCACTGGTGTTTGGTGGTATCTCCTCACCTGGATTGATAGTGATAACATTCCGTGCCGCCTGCAAACTGGGCAAAACCTTTGCCTCCTCCCCCACCGCACTGTCCGTCATAAATTCTGCGTACGTATCTTCATTTTCCTCTTCCGGTTCATCCTCTTCCCCTTCATCTGCTTCCACCAAAACCGAGTATGTTTCTGATTGCACTTCTATCTTTGTTTCATAGTTGTGATCCTGGCTTTCTTCATAGGAAATATTTGCCTCGGTCTCGTCAATCATTGACTCCGTACTGGGTTGCACCTTTACAATTGATGATTTGCGCATATCGACTGTAAGCCAGCCGGAAGGTGTCTGATTACGATCCCTTCGATTGCGTTCTCTACGTTTCCTTACAAAATCTCTCAAAAAGTCCATCTTTCTAAAAAAATCATTGCGACCAAAATCGCTGGTCGGATGCAGACGCATTTGCTTAAGTTCTCGTGAGTAACGATCTCTTAGGCAAGTCCATCGGCGCCTGGCATCCGTTGGTGTTATATTAAGAATTTCTGCTACCTTCATCCAATCCTCAATTTTACGGTGAGATGCTCGGAAGGAGGGGAGTTGGGGATCGTACAGCGAGGGTGTATCGCGTATGGTTCGTATAAGCAATACATCCGATTCGTCCAGTGGCCTGTGATGGGCACTCATCGTGCTTGGTCTTTCTGTAATTAATTCCAATTAGACGCCAAAAATAATTGGGGAAAATCGAGTATTTATTATGTTATGGAAAATTGTGTTATTATACCCTTGCAGAGGGTATTATTTTCATTTGCTGGCGTTTCCAGTGCTGCAAAAGATTTGCTGTTCCGATTAGCATCAGTGGTCCGAAACTATCGCTACCGATATCGATTCACTTATTCGATTTGGACGATGCCTCAACTCTGTCACATGTCGACACATCTCTAGGTGGCAGCCATTTTTTCAGCTTTGTGTAAAAAAAAGTTGTGGAAATTAATAATTTTTTTCCAAGAAAACAACTGAGAAATATTAAAAAAAGTGTGCTTTTTGCCTACGGAAAGTATGCCAAACTGAAGATTGTGAAATCGTGCAGTGATAGTGAACCTGAACCCACGAAAACAGCAACATGGAAACTGTTGTGGCTTTCAACAATGAGGTAAGCGAACTTCGGGCAGGACATGACCAAAATGTGTGGCGAGGAGGTAGGCGAGGGTACTGAAAAAGGCGACAAAGTAACCAATTTTACGAGCAAAGTGCAATTATTCATCTACTATAACTATAAAAGTGGAATTAATAAACATATTTTTCGGGTACTAGCCCCAGTTTCGCGACAAGCGCCGCTCAGAGTTGCAATTTGCATTTTTCTTTTTCGATAACGATAACAATAACCTCCACCTTCGATGGCAACCAATATAAACTTGGCAACTGGCTGGCCTGACTTGACCTGACCTGATCGTGCTCTCTTTTTCTTTCTTTCTTTCTTGATTACAGCTTTCCGGGCTCTATGACAGCCGTCCACCCATATCCAAGGCCAAAATGGCCGCCATCACCAAATCGGCGATGCGTGCCATCAAATTTTATAAACATGTCGTCCAGAGTGTGGAGAAATTCATACTCAAGTGCAAGCCGGAGTATAAGGTGCCCGGACTATATGTAATCGATTCTATAGTTCGTCAATCGCGGCATCAATACGGCACGGATAAGGATGTTTTTGCGCCCCGATTTCAACGCAACCTCACGGAGACATTCGCCAATCTCTTTCGATGTGCGCCAGAGGATAAGAGTCGAATCATTCGAGTGCTGAATTTGTGGCAAAAAAACAATGTCTTTAAATCGGAGGTGATACAGCCCATATTCGATTTGGCCGATCCCAATCATCCAATCTATCATCAAATGCCACCTGTGGGTGTCGGCGGTGGCGGTGGAGGAGGCAGCGGAAATGTGGGCCCAGGCCCCAGCAGTAGTGGAGCCTTGAGTCTGGCGGATATATCTAGTGGAGCAAATGGCTTAAATAACAGCTTGGATCTGAGCTTAAGCAGTTTGACAGACGATAAAATGGGCGGGACAATGCCGGATTTATCGGTGAGAATCTTAGACTAAAACAAGGATACTGGAATCCAGTTTCTAATCAGATAGATATAGCATTAGACCAAAATATGTATATTGTAAAACCTAGCTTAGGTAATCATTGCAACTTTTTTCCTTATGCCATGTCTTGCCCAAATCTATCAACAAATCTTTTTCATCTGTAAACCTAATGGCCCAGCATGACAAATGCAATTTGGGGGGCTCTACCAGCAGTAACTCGAAACGTCATCACATGGAACAGCATTATGCCATGAAGCAACAACAACAGCAGCAGCAACGAGGTCAATCCGGATCAATAGCTGGCTGCAGCTCAAAATCAAGCAAATCTCATCATCATAAATATGGGAGCAACAAGTCCAGTTCCCACGATCTTGATTATGATGTGAGAGAGATTATAGACGATGACGATGAAGATGATATGCAGATGTTAATGGCCGACGATCATCATTGTATGGGCGACGATTCACCGCCAACATCTTCAAATCTATTAGATGTATGGAAATGGAAAATTCCACTTTTATTTTTGCTTCATTTTATTTTAGATTTATATATTTTGTTTAATTCATAACTATTTCTCTCTTTTAAGTATAATTTTCCATCCAATTTTCTTATTTTTTAGTTTTTTTATGTTTTCAAATACTAATATTAATACTTTTGTTACAGAACAACAATCTGAAGCAACTGCTAAACGATCCAAATGTGTTGCGTCAGTTGCAGACTTTGCAGAATTTTCAAAAATTCAAGCAGCAGGAGGAGAATCAGAAGTTACGCTATCAAGATGAGGCACTGCAACAGCATTTGCAGAATGTCTTAAAGGTGGGCAACGATTAAAAGAAGGAAAGCTGATTAACTCTTAATACTCTTCCTTTTGCTCTTGATCTTTGTGTAGGGTAATCCTGGCTTGGGAATGGGCTTAAATCTTAATCTCAATGATGTATCAGACCTGAACAAGGATGTCGAATTTATATCGGAACAGCAGCCTATTGAGGTATATCCCAAATTTCTATGTTTATATCTACATATATAGTCTTGATTTAGTATATATTTTTGATCTGCATCAATATCTTGTTGTGCTTGGGTCAAAAGTATTTACAAAAAACTCCTTAGTCCACATAACTTTTTCACTTAGTTTAAAAATATTTAAATAAGACAAAAACAAAAAAATGGTGACCCCATTTTCATTGTGCTGACGTGCAGTTAAAAACGAAAACGAATACTAAAACGAAAGACTAAAATGTTGTTATAATCTCGGGGGAGTTTCGGTCAAGTGGGGAAAGGAAAAAGTTTAAATATTTAAAATTTACACTAAAAAACATTGTTTCAACTTCTGTTAATGCGAAATCCAACAAAGAGAACTCCTTAAGTTTTTCATACCAATTCTTAGAATTCTTAGAATTATTAAACAAAAAATATATTAAAGTTAAAATAAATTACAAGAGTCAAAGGTAAGAATTTATATAAAAATAAATCCCGGCGGAACATCCATTACCCGATGGCTATAACAACGTTTTGGTAAGTTCTTTAAAGTAAAATGACTAAAAAAAACAAATCCCAAAATTCAAATCATAAACTTACTTGCTCAAAAACGTCGTCAAGAATGAAAAGAACGAACAGAGATAGCGAAAAGAACAAAACACACGTCAACACACGCCAAGAATGCAGTTTGTCCTGTATATGTAGAACCTCTTCAACCTATCCGAATGTTTCCAATCCCCACATCCCTCCCACTCCTAGGTGCCACTTACTTAATTTATGCAACAAAAAAATCACAATCACTTCTCTCAAATCTTCTTGCAAACACTTCCAAACTTCCATTTTATGCAAATAGGTTATCAATCTGGATGGCGCCGACTCGCGTAGTCCCACACCTGATCGCGACCGCTATAGCAAACGCAGTAGAAGGAGCAGCCGCAGTCGAAGTCGTTCACCACGTGGTCGAGGCTCTGGCGGAGGCGCTGGCGGAGGCAATAACAGTGGCCGTCGTCGTGGTGGCTCCTCACGTTCCCGTTCACGAAGTCGCTCCCCTCGTTCAAGTCGACGTCGTGGTGGTTCCCGAGATCGCGATCGCATGGAACGTAGCAATCGGGACAAGGAGCGGGATCGAGAGCACGAGCGTGAGAGACGTAAGAAGGGTTTGCCGGACATCAAAAAGGATCATCTGAGTGGTAACTATAAACAACAAATTGTGCACAATTGAAAACAAAAAAGAGAGAAAGGTTTTTATTTTTGATTGCCTATCTTAAATCACAAAAAGTTTCTTTATTCTTCTCTCCAGCTCCATCTCTTGGCTCGTGGTTGACGTGTGTGTTGTGTGTGTGTGTGTGTATTGTGTGTTTTAGCTTTAGATGGTTCAAACTTCCTTGCCCCTTCACTTACCAATTATTACAACTACATTTTTAACACCCCATTTTGAAACACGCGTTTTTGAGCAAAAGTTTTTGAAAATTTTGAATTGTATACCATATAAAAAGAAACTTTTTTGTTTGTAAATTACATTTACAGTTACTTTGATGGGTTATCAAAGTATTTAAAAAGTGCATTTTCATAAATGAAACTTGAACTTGTTTATCCAAGTTCTGTTACTAACAATTTCTGTCAATTCAGAAGTAATATTAACTTCCATATTATTACATGTCCTTATTTACACCAAAAGAAACGAATGAATTTTTGAAGAGTTCAAATCGGAGTTGGTTGACATTCAATTTAGTCAAACTCTATTTTGAAAAATGAATCTATGTGATGAAATCAAACAACTAAAGCTTTAACTGCACACACAGCCAAGATCAATCGAACCATTAACATACAAGATTTGCATATTTGTACAGTGCACGCTCGAAAAGTAGAACACTTAAAAATCAAAAGAATACTTTAAAAACGAGTCGCCTTTAAAAAATACTGAGTCGATGCATATTTTCCGCAAGAAGGTTCCAAATAGGGGACTATTCTACATCCATTAGGAGATTAGATTCTTTCAAGTGGTTCTAGTAAACGAGCGTCTGCCGTGCCAAGTTTAAGAAGAATAGTTTTCTAACTTAGAGATAATCAAGATAAGCTTTCTCTTTTATCATTTTGGCTAACTTATTTTATTTCCCCCTCACTCTTTGCAGTTTGCAGTACAACTCTGTGGGTGGGTCATCTATCCAAACTGGTGTATCAAGAAGAACTGTCGGATACTTTCGGGGAATATGGCGATATTGTGAGCATCGATCAGATTGTGCCACGCGGTTGTGCATTTATTGTAATGAATCGTCGTCAAGATGCCCATAAGGCGATGCAATCTCTCAAGAATCACAAGCTCCAAGGAAGAGCCATTACCATTTCCTGGGCTGCTGGCAAAGGTGTAAAAAGTAAGGAGTGGAAAGATTTCTGGGATTTGGAATTGGGTGTCACATATATACCGTGGAACAAACTGAGCCAGGAAACGGACTTCGACAGTCTGGAGGAGGGCGGTATGTTCGATGAGGATACCATGCCTAGTTGGATGAAGCAGAAGATTAATCAGGGAAAGAATACAGTCAAGGATAACAAGTCAGTGGATCTGACAGCCGTTGCTGGCAGTGTACCACCCGTTCCGGTAGCGCCACCTGCCATGCTCTTTGGAATCGACACAACTCAACCGCCGCCAGTTGGCGGTCCGCCGCCTCCAGGGATGATGGGCATGGGAATGCGTGCTCAATTTCCTCCATTGGGCCCACCCATGGGCATTAATATGCCGCCGCCGATGATGATTCCACCGACGAATATGCCGCCACCCATGATGATGCCGACAACCAATATGCCTCCGCCCATGATGTTGCCACCGACAATGATGCAAACCGGATTTCCGGGCATCGGCGGTCCTCCGCATCCCATGGGATTACCTCCAGGAGCACCATTTCCACCCCCTGGAGCTGTTCCTCCGCCGATGGCGGCTGCAGCAGCACCATCAAGTGCTGCCAGTAATGTAAGCGATGATCAGATGGATGTTGAAATGGAATTGGAGGACGCTGCACCACCGCCACCGCCCCAACCACAGCCACCCAGCTTTAATCCGCAGCCGCAAAATCAAGTAGAGGCAGCTGTCGCCGCCGTTGCCAATGAAATGATGTTCCAACGTGAAAGGGAACGAGAACGAGATCGTTCCCGTGGCCCTGGCTCTCGCTGGGGTGGTAGAGATGACGTGGCCGAAGCGGCTGAACGCTGGCGAGTTGAGAATGGTGGCGGTCCAAATGCCGCCTTCAATGAGGCTCGAGCTCGTCTGAATCTGAATCCAATGGATCACGGAGGCATGCCAAGGCCAGACTTTATGGGCGGTAAGTCGATTGTCTTCCGTTGCATTCCCTTATTAACCCTTTCTTTGTTCTGTTGCTTTTTACAGACTTTGATAATCGCGGTGGCCCACCACGGGGCATGGGTCCTGGGCCTGGGCCTGGTCCTGGTCCTGGTCAGGGTCCACGCAGTGGGAACCACAATGGAGGCCCAGGTGGCGACTTCTTTTCTCCAAACAATATGCAACAAAATCGTTTCAATCAACCAACCAGCTTAATGCAAATGCGGATTCCTCCGCCAGCAGCGTTCAATCAACGCATGGGAGGACCCCCTGGAGTGGGTGGTCCTGGCCCAGGTGGGCCAGGGAATAATCCTGGAAATGGTGGCCCCATGTTTATGCGTAATAACAACCAGGGAGGTGGCGGTGGTGGTGGCGGTGGCCCAGGCAGACAGCAAGGACAAGGTGAGATCAAATGGAGGCCTGCGATTCGATTCCCTAACAGAATGGAAAGGCATAAAAGATTTTAAAAATTCAATAACCGAAATACATGGATCTCCAAAAACAATTCGCAATCAAAGCAAGAACTGAAAAATATTGGCGCAAAACTGATTGTTTAAGTCTTTAACAATTATCAGTTGAAATGTGTTGTACATAAAAAAAAGTTACAGTTAAAAAATGTATATTGTTACCATTAACTTTTTCCTTTATTTATTATTGGGTTTACAGGTTTCTTCAATCCCCGCAATCCATTCAACAATGATAATCAACGTGGAAGAGGAGGTCCTGGTGGCAACAACAACAATCGCTTCCGTGATCAAGGCGAGGATCGCAGGCCAGGCAACTCTCGTGGCGTTGGTGGTAATGGCGGTAATCGTATGTCGCGCGATGAACGGTCCGCCGGAGTTGGTAATAGACGAAATTCTCGCGATGAGAATAGCCGCCATTCGATTAGCTCCATGGACGGTAATCTAAGCAACAATAACAACAACAAAAGCAAGCAAAATAATGTGGAGCCGGCGGTAATCGATGCCAAGAGCAGCCTCAGTAAAGATAACTCAAAGCAGCCAGAGCGACAAGACAATTTGATTGCAGCAGCAACAGAAACAAAGATAACACCGACGACAGCAACAACAACTGCGGTAGATACCGAAGAGGACTGGGATCGCGAGCTGCAGGAATATGATGCAAGAATGGAGGCCGAAGCAGCTGCTGCAGCGAAAGCTGAGGCAGAATCCATGAAACCAGTTGCCCAAGAGGCTTTCGTTCGACCAGTTGTGGAGGATGAGGCTGCAAAGCCTGCAAATGCGTCACCCGCTTGCACCCCTCTGTACGATGAATTGCCTCCACCGGCGCCAACTTCTCAGGCGCCGCCATCAGTGATGCCAGTGGAGGAACAACAAGAACAAATAGCGCCGGAGCCGGCCAAAGAGGCTGCCTCCCCGCCTCCTCCCAGAGTACCCACTCCAACGCCACCGCCCGTCGCTGATTCTGCCGCACTATTAGAGGATGAGGCTAAGGAGGAACACGTTGCAGCAATGGCGGCTCCTTCTTCGCCAACTCCCGCTCCATCAAACACAAAGGAGACAGTCAATGAAGCCGAAACAGCAGCAGCTGATGAATCGAAGACATAAACCCAAGACCAGCAGGAAAGACCAACACTTAAATGGCTATTTTCGAGTAGGAACACCCTGTAATTTGTAATTTATGATTTTCCTTACCATGTAATTTTACATAGACACACACAATTCGGACATTTTTCCATACACTTTGTAGCTTTTTGAGATTACAATTATATACACGCATTTGTTGACTAGAACGCGTCACTCTTACTATCCATTTAATTTCATTCTTAATATAAGCTCGCAGCCACTAAAACAAACCCACAACAACAATGGAAATGTATCGGGGTTCAGATCCGCAATAGAATTTTAACAAAGTTAAGAAATAATTAGCAGAAAAGAAAAAAAAACCACACTACATACACAACAAGCATAGACAGAAAACAACACACATACACACACACAAAAAAAAAAAAAAAGAACAATTGCAATTAGAATTGGAATGTTTATAATTTTGTTACGTATTTAATTTTAAGCAGCCTATTTAACACTTAAATTGTTTCTAATGAGCATATTCTATATATGCACGATTTAAATACAATATCGATACTATTAAATAAAACCAATTTGAACAAATCTTGCTTGCGCGCAAATTCATTTGAAACATTGTGTAATGGCGCCACAAAGCTGTAACGGTCAGCTGATGCTGTCCATTTTAATCGATTTCATTGCGCATATAATCGATTTAAAATTCATTGTGAACAATCGACTAGTCGATAACAGTGTAAATTCACTCGCTCTCATACATATGAACATTCATATACACGCGCAGTTGGGAGAAATAATGTGCAAAATTGTATCAAAAAATCCATAGTGCATAATTTCTCGAGGAAATCGTGTAAAGAGTGTGGGTTAAATTGATCAAAAACGAAATTGTTTATAGCTTAAAGCAAAGCAAGCATCGAATCGTCACGAAAAACCAGAAACGTGCGCAATTCCCATATATTTGTGTATAAGTGTATCAAAAGAGTGTAGTATATATATACACATGTATTATATATATTTGTGGATGTGTATGTGTACGTGAGGAGTGTGAAAAAATATACATAGCCGCCAACAAAACAGCAGCAGCAGTAGCAGCACAATTTCCATTTACCCCCCGCTGCCCTTTATACATTGAAAGAGTAAACGTAATCGCTGTCGACGTTTGCAGCAGCGCAGAGGCAAGAAGGCATCCTTATTTCGTTTCCTGGCTTACTCTCTCTTGCTCTCTCTATGTGGATGCTGTCTGTGCTCCCGCCCCTGCCCCCGCTTTTGTAATGTTGGCCCACCAAACCCCCTCTTTTAAGAATCTTTTCAATTATGACGTACGGTGTTTAGAACAATAAAGTTCCTATCATTAAATCACAATTGGATACTGTTCAGAAAATTCCATCGAAGAATAATAAAACCGAAAAATTCTTAACTCCAGCTATTTTTCCATAGACCATGCAAAAAGACGTTTTGGATATGTGTTAGTTAGTGTGTGTGCGATTTTGTTTCAAGACATATTTTATGCAATTGGAAAAGTTTAAATCGCGAAAAATTCAAATTTACCCAATGATCCTCGCATTTGAAAACATTAGGATACCAAGAATAAAGAGGCGACATTACTACAAGAAGTTGCAACATTGGCTTGAGGTCACTTGCAAGCAATTTACATACATACATACATATGTATGTACCTTAATAACCATCCAATTTTCAACGAAATGCAGCCGGCGGGACATCTTTAAAATTTTGCAACAAAATGGCGCCCACACAGACATTCAGCGAGGATAATTAAGCAACAAGCCTCATCAGCATACTCATATCTCCACCCCCACCTCCATTGTACACCTTCCCAGACAACCATCAATAAGCTGAGCTTCCTGCGTGGCGCTCCACTTTTGGATGCTATTTATAAACAGTTTTTCAACCCGTATACATACACATGCACACATACAGATTCGGATTGGGATTGTGCTGATGCTGTATGATGTTTCCGTTAAATCTGCATAGTTCCGCTTCCGATTGAGTTGTTTAGTACAGCGCAGTCGCAGTTTAGAGTCCATGGTGTTGATGACGATAATGATGATGTTCCACGTTCCACTTTAAATACACTTAACCACCGGGTATCCATTTATCCAGCAGGCAGCATCCACACATGTTGAGAAGCGTGCACTTGTCTGTTCTTGCTTATACACGCTTGTTCATCATATCTGTGTGTGTGTGTTTTGCCTGTTACGCCTACGTACATCGACTTCTTGCCAATCTCCTGGATTTTCCGTGGTTTGTCATCAAACGTAATAAGTACCGTTTAATGTTAGCCTCTCACTCTCCCCCAAATCACTCTCTCACCCACACTTACTGTCAGATGTTTAGAAAATGTAAATTTCTTTGGCAACAAATAAAATAATTTTCCTTGACGTTTCTCGGGGGCATTGTTTATTTTCAGAAAATGCATTTCTAAAAGAAAAATCAAATTGGAATTATATTTTACAAGTTGAATGTCAAATATTCCCCACTGCACATTGTAACATTGTGAGAACGAAAAGGTCTACAATATCCTTTTCTTTTCTCTCTCTCTCTCTCTCTCTCTCTCTCTCCTGCTGATTTGCTTGAAAGTGTTAAACTTTGTTTATTTGTTGCACATTAAATACAACTGACCGCATTTTTAGTACGCCCACACACGCACACACACTTACACAGGGACAAGAAATTGCAACAAAGCGAAAGTGCAAAAAAGAAAATAACAGGATTTAAAAATAGCTGCGTTGTTTAGTTTCAATATATGTATGTATGTATGTATGAATGCCTGTATTTATAGATTGAAGAGGACAAAATACTCTAAATTGAAGATATTTTACCGATGCAATAAATATTGAATCACATTAGGCAAAAAGAAAGATTCGTTTATACCCTCTTGATCACATCAAGATCTTAAGAGATTCCACACACACACACACTCCAATCTGACTCTGTCTTTGTTTTTATCTCTTTCTCACGCTCTTTTATTCCCCCCAGTGTAAGAAAATAAGTGAACACGAACAAGCCGGCTCAGCAGGAGGTCAACGCAAAGCAAAAGGAATTAAAGAAACACACATACATACATATAAAAATTGTATTTGGCATTACGCATGAGATGTTGGGGGATGAGAAATGCCTTCGTGTCGGCAGCAGCAACTACGTCGTCGTCGATATCGATGCCTTATTCATCGCATCACACGAGTCTGCAGCAAAAATCTAATAATTAAGTGAATATACTAAGTGAATAACAACAAGAATTTGTGTGTGCAAAAAGTTAAAGCGAAAGAACAACAATTAATTTCCGAAAATTATAAGAAGTGCATCTGAAAGCGAACAAAAGATCGAAAAGTGAAACAAATTTGAAATTTCAAATAACCAAACAACCACAACAAAGCACGTGAAAATGAAGCGACGCAATGCAGATTACGGTAAATTGCGTCGACCGATGAAACGCAACAAAATTACAGAGGGCATGTACGGCAGGTGAGAAGAACAAGAGAAATTCATAGATGATTAACATGGCAAATATTCTCTCTCTTTGGTCTGTTTTAATTGTATATACACGACTTGTTGTTGTTTCTTTTTTATTTATTATTTATATGTTTGTTTACTTTTTGATTTGGTGGGTTTTATTTGTTGTTGCTTTATGATGATGTTGTTATACATGAATTTATTTGGACGCTGCTTGTTTTGAATCTTTGGCACTCTCTCTCTCTCTTTCTTTCGTTCTCTCTGTCCGTTAATCTCGTTTGACAGTTTTATTGAGTGATTGATGAGCGCGAAGGCCAATCCACTTACGCCTTTTAGGATCGGGTTTTTGGCATTTTCTGATATTTTGTTGACAATTTGATTTCTTTAATGACAAAAGGTAAATTGTCAACTACATATGTATGTATGTATGCACAATTGGCCACTTTAATTAAGAGCACTTGATAATTGACTTGGCGTTAAAGAGTTTTTATTACACAGATTTCTCAATTATCGCTAAAAGATTAATATTTTACATATGTACATACATACGTATTCACGAAGAGTCGACACAACACAACCGATTCTTATAAGAAATTATACAAGTAAACTTCGTTTTATAGTTGAAGAGGGATCATTTACCGTTTCCTGGTAAATCCAAAATCAAATTGGTCCCTGGACAAAAAGATTGTTTGCAATTCGTAAAACGTTTATTCAGTGCTGTAGCAAGGGGTGGGGGGGGGGGGGGCACTTTTTTAACCCGAATCTTGATCTCTGTAAGCGAACCAAATTCCAGATATTTTGGATTTCAAGATATTGAAAGCCTTCACTTGGTCCCCCCATACCCCGATAAACCGTCAACGCAACTTGTTTGTGGATGGCATCCCAGATTAGTTTGTTTGTAAGGGATCTTCTTTTTCTCCTATGATTACATTAAGTATACGCCACCATGATGCATGGCCTAATGTATCTCTCATTCCTTATTGCAGCACAACGGTTTTATATATGAAATTTCTAATTCTATGGGCCATAGTGATGGTTGCTGACTTTATGTTTATGTTCCGCTTCGAGTTCTTGTGGCCATTTTGGCTGTTGTTGCGCTCTGTGCACGATTCTTTCAAATACAAGGGCCTGGTAAGTGATGGATTAATTAATTAAAATGTTGACTATGATTTAAATCCTTTTTGCAGGCATTCTCCGTACTTTTCGTGTGCATAGCGATTACATCGGATTTGGTGTGTCTATTCTTCATACCAGTGCACTGGCTACTCTTTCTGGCCAGCACATATGTCTGGGTGCAGTATGTGTGGCATACAGGTGAGCCCATATGGATGACTCTTTGTGTGGTCTAGTTTGTCCCTTACCATATCTTTTTGTAATTCTTTTTGTAGATAAGGGCATTTGTTTGCCAACCATAATTCTGTGGATGTTGTTTGTCTACCTTGAGGTGGGCATACGATGGAAAGATAGTCGCCATATGCCGCATTTAGATCTTTGTCGGCCCTTCGCTGCGCATTGGTAAGTTGGGAATCGAGAGCTCGATATTACATTGTATTCAAAATATGTCTTGTTCTAGCATTGGGTATCCGGTTGTCACGCTTGGATTTGGCTTTAAAAGCTACGTGGGCTACCGTATGCGTCAGCGCAAGCAACGTGAAGTGGCTAAAGAGAATGAATTTTATATGCAATTGTTGCAGCAGGCTCTGCCCGCTGAGGAGGCCAGCGATGAGACTGCCGCGACGACGTCGGCGACAACAACTGCCGCCACTAGCAATGCCAATGTCAACTCTTCCACAGTTGCGATGGCCAATGGTTCGGCTACTATAGGAGTCGCCGCCGCCGCAGCATTAACCTCTTCATCCTCAGCAGTTGGACAGGCAAATGGCATTTTAGTCACAGCACAAAATCATCATGAGCATCATCTTAACAGCAGCAGCAGCGGCGGCGCCGGCGCAAGTAGCACGACGAGCAATAGCAATCATCATCATCAGCATCATCATCATCATCAACAACAGCAACAACAACAACAACAGAGCAACAGCAGTAGTAATAACAATAATAATATCAAGGATAATGCTACAAATGACACAAATCATACTGCAGCAGCGGGAACGCCATCGTCCTCGTCTTCAGCCAAGCATCAACAGTCGACAGCAGCAACAGCGGCAGCAACAACATCAGCAACAACAGCAGGTGCCACACTAACTTCAAATTATTCAACAGGATTTGCCAAAGTCTACTGTTCATCTATCTCTACTCTACTACTTTCCGCCTGTGGGTCACCACTTGGTCCACTTGGCATTGGCGACATTGACGGTGGTTTTGTTGGTGGTTGTTGTGGTGGTAAAATAATGTTTTATGCTGCTTTCCTTAACTTACTCCAATTATGATGGATAAATTATTACTAACAATTCAGTATTTAACAACAAATTTCCATAAATGAAATGAAGGTCGTCTCAAAGTCCAAACTACTATCAAGTTTTCCGATCCTCGCTCCAAGCCAAATAAACAAAATATAAAGTCAGGACCTGTTTCCAATTTCAAAGAATGAATTCCAGGCTTTATTATATAATTTTATTCAAAGAGCTCTTCAAAATTGTTCCAAATCAATTGCAATTTTGGTTCACTGTTTTATAGAACCTCTAAAAACAAATCAGAGCAAAGAAATACTTCAAAAAAATCTTCATGCAGATGGAAAATTTAGAATTTGACTAGAATCATGAATGATGAAGCGAGCGTAATTCATTCACAATCTTTTAATCGAAGAGATGCTGGAGACTTACTAATTATCGTCAGCATAAAACTTTTCATACCGCACACCTGCACAACAAACACACTTACACACACACACATAAATGCATTAATCATGATCATATTACCCGCTACTAGTCTTACCCTTTTTACGATTTTATGTGCTCTAAAGTTGTCTCCATAAGATTTATATGTATATACTCATCTGTGTTAATTTACAGCCAATGGCCATGCGGGGGGCGGTGGTTCCAGAAATCATCGCCGTAGTATGGACAAGGAGAAGCATCGGAATAAAGGCAGCAGCGCTGAGGCGGATAATAATAGGAATAATAGTAACTATCACCAGGTGGATAACAATACAGCATCCGCAGCAACGTCAGCAGCCACAACCAGTAACAGTAAGGATAAGGATAAGGAGAAGTCAGACTGGGATTGTAGCAATAGCAACTATCCACAACAACAGCATCAAGGTGCAAAGGATAAGCAGGGTAGGTCCATCCAATGAACATATGGGAGACTATGAAATCAATTCTCCTTTATTTCCTCGCAGAGAAAAAGGCTTCCAGTTCGGTGTCCAACGGCAATGTTGTGCAAATTGATCCAGAGGAAACGTCTGCTCCAGAGCCAACTCCACAAGTGGTGGAAAAGGCTACAAAGAGTGAGTTCAATTACTTTAAGGTATTTCGATTTATTGGCTTTCCATTAACTTAGACTTCAACGATTTAAATAAAGGCTAAAGGTTTCACGTTCTTTTGGGGTTTTAAAGGAATCTATAGCTAATGTTCTTTCATTTTCCTGTCTACTCTAGGTCGTCGGAATCGCGGCAAAAAGGACAATCATAATAGTCAGCAGCAGCAGCAACAACAACAACAACAACAAAAGGACAAAGAGCAATCGTCGAGCAACAGTGCTAACAACAATAACAATAGCAATACAAACAACAACAATAATAACGATGCCAGCTCAGTATCTTCTTCAGCCAGCTCAACAACATCCTCTAGCAACTCCACCTCCAATACTAATTCTAATAATAATAATAATAAGAATGCCATCATCTCACAATTAGCCAGTAAAGTGGTATCGAAAATCTGTGAAACATGCCTCAAACTGGAAGCCGATGTGAAAAAGTATCGAGCCGAGATCAGTCATATGAAACAGATCGAAAACGAACTGCGGCAAAAGTTAGATGTTAATCTAACAAGCAAATCACTACTGCAGGCCAAGCAAAAGGAATGCGACGAGCTTGAGAAACGTGTCCAAGAGCAAACAAATACCCGACACACGGATATGCTTTGCTTGCAATCCGTGGAGAGACGACTGCATGAGGAGCGACGACAAAAACAATCGCTCGATGCCCAATTGGCTAATGAGAAAAAGGCACGCAAGGCAGCCGAGGAGAAGGCCGCTCGTCCTGAATGCAGCGCCCAGTGCAAACAGCGACGCCAGCAAATGGATGAGGAACTAAAACGGTTGCGGCAAGAACTAAAGCAAACGGAAGAGGCTAAGCAACTGGCGGTGGAACATGGTCGAAAGTTCGAGCAAGAGGTATTCATTTGAAAGAATCAATAAGAATTTGCAATTTCTGAACGCTTTTCTATCTTTTTCCAGTATCATATGCTGGAAGCAGAGATGCGTAATCGTGAAGCGTCACAATCGGACACCGAATTGCTAATGAATGCCCTTGCCACAATGCAGGATAAGAATAAGATATTGGAGAAAAATCTATCCGCAGAGACGAGAGTTAAGCTGGACTTGTTCTCGGCTCTCGGAGCAGCTAAGCGACAACTGGAAATATCCGACTGTAAATAAACCGCTGCTTCAAAAATTTCTTAAAAACTTTAAAAACCTCTTCTTCTTTCGTTTTAAGGTAATCGCCGCTCTAAGGAGGATGAGGTCATTGATCTCAAGGCCAAAATTGCCCAATTGTTGGCTGTAATGCCCGACAGCATGTGCATGAACACCGGTTCAGCTAGTAGCATGTTGCGCATGAATGACACGCCTCCATTGCAATCAGGACCCGGTCCCGCATCACCGTTGCTTAGCCTGAGTGCTGCAGGACAAGACAACAACTCAGTTTCAAGTATTCAGTTTAGTAAGTAGTGGCAGCATTTCGTTGCAACTGGTTGATAATTTATTAAGTGTTCTCCTAATATTGCAGGCGGCGGCATGTCTTTGCATCAACAACAGCATCAGGTGCCCGTATCCCAGCAACAGCAGCAACAAATGGTACCAGTGAGTGTAGCAGCTGCTCTACAGGTGGCTGCTGCAAATGTTAATGGTGGTGTCTCCACTTTAGATCCTAATGCCAGTGTTTACACGCCCAAGGCCGGTAACATGATGGTTGTGTCGCCGGTTGGAATGAATCCCAATGGCACGGATGCCTGACGCCAGCAGCAACAGCCGCAGCAGCAGCAACAGTCGTCGTCCTCGCATTTGCATCTGCGACGGCAAGTTTGATGAGATTATTATACTTTATATGATGAGAATAAGAAGCAAATGAACAGATGATAAGCAAGGATCGAAGTCGTTTGCCTATGATATCTGAATGTCCGTAATAAGCATAAGCAGTTTTCTTTCCACACACCGACACACAGACATACACACACACTCATAACAATCACCACATACTCATAAACATTTGAGAGTACACTGACTAAAAAGCAGATGATTAACCAGTTTTCTTTTTACTTCAATCCAACAATTTGGCATTCCACCAACATTAACAAATTGCAATACCAAAAACACAATGCATAAACACCCACTCAGGCACCCACCATATTAAGAAATTGTAAAACAAAACATCGAGATTCATTACAACTCAGACACACACACACACACATTCTCAATCTATGTCCCCACATTCTCAATCTTCCTTCCTATCCAAGAAACGAGTCCTTTTACTTTAACAAAAAATACTGATTTGAATGAATTTCTAAGAATAATAACACAAAAACAAAAAAAATGAAATTTGTATTTTGTATAAACTGGTGATGCAAATCCTGACCAACTACTACTACTACCACCTAACGAACCAACCTATATGATATGATATATTATATACTATATATTTTATTTACCGAAACGCTGTGAGAGAAGTTGCTGGACCAGCCCTAAGTGATGATGGCCCTTGGTCCATAATAGTGTGGGGATGTCAAAAGGGTGTCATCCTCCATTTTCGCCAAGGAATTTATATATTAATTTTTGAAGTCTGCTCCCTTGATTTATATTATCTCATTAAATTATTTTTTGTTATTAAAAAAACACACCACATACATACACACACACACACACACAACCTTAAGTTGTATGATTTAATTTAGAATTAACTACTATTATTTCTTCTTAATTTGAAAACAAAAACGAGAAACAGTTCATACAATTATTCTCTTTTTAAGTTTTAATTTATTTTTTTGTTTAATGATTTTGGTGTTCCTAAGAAAAAAGAAAACAAGAACTAATTGAAAAAAAACGCTTAAGTTTAATTGCGAACGAAAAGTGAAACGTCGATCGACTATTTTGTTTAATAATAATAAGTATAATAATAATAATAATAAAAAAAAAAGTAAAAATAACAAGCTTTCCGCTACGTTAAGCTAGAACATATCATTTTAATTCTTATTTTATTTATATTATTCTTGGTTTGATTTAATTTGTGTTTTCTATTTTGGTTTTTCGTAACGTCTATTTCGGCTTTAATAAGGACAACCGCATTATTACTGCGATTCGATGCAAATGTGATAGTATCGGGACTATCAAATTATTTCCTTAGGTTTTTCCATAGGAGCTTAGGAGCTTGCGTCAACTATCAATACAGTTAGCCACACAAAACGAAAAATAATACAGAAACCAATTGGGTAAAAAAAAAAAAAAAGAATAATTAATATAAAATAAGATTCGGGTAATTACTGCTGCATTTCAAAATGTTCATTGATATTATCTGTACGGTGGTGACCTCCATATCAAGTGGCACCTTTAATACACTGGCAGGGATTTGGAAAATCGAAGGTAAGATATCAAATACATGTATTATCCTTTCATCGATTCATAATAGACCTGCCCAATTCTACACAGAGGCTTCAATTCAGTTCATGATGACGTGTTTCTTGTTCGGATTGCGTGTGGTGTGTCATCCTGTGCTGATTCTGCCCATGATTTTTGGGGCGTTCTATGCGCTACGTTACTTTTGGCAACGTCGTCGTCGAACTATCAGTGGTATTCAGGATGGAAGTGCTTTAACCACCAGTGTCATGTCACCCAAACCGCGGCCTTTTGGACGCAGCCCACGCCTACGTTCCTATCGCAGTCTTGGCAATAAGACATCTCGTAGCTATGACTGCCTTGAGGGATCTGAAGAGGAGCGCCCTGTGAGTTAAGTGATCCAAGTTTATATATTTATTATCGCATATAAGAAGTTTGTTCGGACTAGTTGTTTTTATTGACGTAATTATGCTATTTTTAAGGGTCAGTTGGCAAATACATTTTGAGTTACAGGAAACTTACAAAAGCTAAAATTCGAAACTGGTTTTTGTGCTTAATTAAAATACTGTACAGTCTTTACTCCTGAATCCTGCGTGCTCGTGTGTGTCTTATTGTTTTATGAAATCCAATTTACGTAGAACATCTCTTACCTTAAGCAGTATACAACTGCTTGAAGATTGTGTAGTAAGACTGGCCAAATGATGCATATATTTGTCGACATTATGGACACTTACACCATCGGGTTCCAATGCCGGCAGACCAGGAATATTCAGGGCCATGGCCAATTTAGCGCGCAGACCCTTCAAGTATGCATCTAAACGTTGATTCTCCTCCTTGAGCTCCTTTACCTCGGACATGACCTTAGCGTATCCCGCCTTTGTATTATCTACATGCTGCTCCAGTACGGCGTTTTGTTGTTCAAGATCGGTTTTAGTTTTACGCAGCAAACGCAGCTCGTTCTCTGTGCTGCGATTGTGCTCGAGAAACTCATTGGTATAGATGGGTATTTCGCCAGCTGGAAAAGTTCTTGGAACCAGAACCGATGACTGTGCTGGCGGTGGTGGTGGCGGCGGTGGAGGCGTTGGTGAACGACGTTTTACTTGTGCCAAGGGTATATCATCGGGATCTGGCTCACTTGGCCTTTTGTTGGCTCCTGTTTTGGTTTGTTTTTTCATTTTCAGATCACCTTTGGAGGATTTTACGGTTTC
Source organism: Drosophila paulistorum (assembly GCA_018152135.1). Lineage (NCBI taxonomy): Eukaryota > Metazoa > Arthropoda > Insecta > Diptera > Drosophilidae > Drosophila > Drosophila paulistorum. Next base: position 51,207,744 of record JAECXG010000822.1, on the reverse strand, counting down.
CACCTTGTTGGCCTTTTTTGCCTTGACCAGCTCTTTGGCTACAATTTCAGGGTGTTCCTTAAAGAACATTTGCAGCTGCTCTTGATATCTAAAAAGAAAAGTAAATGAATTTCAAGAACATATTTGACCAAGGGTCTTTGATTTATATTAACATGGCTTTATCCTTGGCCGCTGCCTCCATGTACGGTGCCTTCTTCTCTTCGGTTAGTTGATGCCATTCCTCACCAATGATCTTGGTATGCTCTAGCGCTGTTCGCTGAGGTTGCTCTCTCCTTAGTTGTTCACGACGATCATTCATAAAGCGAACATAACCATTAAGGGGCATCTTTGGGGCTCCAGCTACATTGATTCGTCGCTGGGTAAGCTTTTTTAGCTTGGAATCCAAATCTGTGTCAGAGCGACGTCCTTTGGCTCCTTTTTTTCCCTTTCCAGCCCCCGAGGCACTTGTCTTCTTATCGCTTTCGTCCACGTCCACATCATTCGGGGCAGACTCAGTAGTCTCTGCAGTGGTATCCAGCGTGGGTGACTTTGGAACCGGACCAACACTTTTCGTCTGGTCATCTTCGGCTCCGTCCGTTGCAGGAGGAGCAACTTCTTCTTTATCTTTGACCGATTCCACAGGCTCTGCCATGGTTCTAAATTGAATATTAGTTTGTTAAATTTTGTTTAAATTTTGAAACTGTGATTAAATAAATTATTTATTTTTGCCAATCTGTCTAATCTAGTTTTTCTATCGAATCTATCGAACCTATCGAATCTATCGAATCCCATATGATAATATTATTTTTGGTATTCCAGGACATTGCATACTTTTGGGATTGTTTCTAGTTCAAATACAACGCGCCAAAAATGGTGCGGATGAGTTTCAGATTATTTCAAAGAGAAACATTAGACGGCTTGATAAATTTACGTTTTCTATACATCTTTTTAATATTTTGATCGTTTTCGACCAAGTCGAGCAAGATCAAAATTGCGTTAGATTTTGTTCCCATCTTTACATCCCTCATACGACAAGCTGTTTGAGTTCATGCGTCATCTGCCCATGTTTATAAATGATTTCATAATCTTATCTTTTTGTAAGTCACGCCATTTTTCCCGATTTGCAGTATTCCCCAAATGACACCACATTTATGACCTGATATTTCATTTGAATAAGGACAATTTGTTATGTTTTTTTTTTTTTCATTTACCGATAATATTTTTTTTTTGAGCACAGTGAATAATTACAGACGAGTGTTAAATATAAATGGTAATCTTAAATACAAGCTTAGCTCAGTGTGATTAAATATCAATTCATATCCATACATATATATATGTGATATATATAAATATAGAAAAGCCTTTTACGACATTACAAATTCTATACAAAACTTAACAATAATTACAGATATATATAGAGAGAGATAAACAATGTATACCTATTTTCAATTTGAAAAATAAAATCGAAATTAAATTAAACTGGGAAACAGTTCATCAAAACCACTTTCCCATGGAAAGTCCTCATCGGCTGTCGGCAAAGTCAGATCCGCTGTGTGTGATGTGGGCGAGCCAATTATCGACTCATAGCCATGATCTGAAATGGCCGAATGTGAGTTGAGAGACATTGCCGGTGATCTGGCCAGTGGCGAAATGGCTTTAATCGTCCGCGACGGGCAAAGAAAATCTGGTATATTATCAAAAGTATTCTCAATATCTGAATCATCATCATCTGTATCTGGTGTGGCATTCACAACATTAAGATAGACCTGTGAGGGTGATGTCGCTGGCGGAGAACATTTCATCATCATGACAGTGTCTTCGTCATCCGTGCCGTCTTCGACAGCGGTAACACCCTCACAGTAAATCTCCTCAACGGCCTCGTTTACGGGCACTGCATCGCCATCCATAACAATTGTAATGGAATTTGTTTTGGCATCATATGTGCCATAGACTGTATCTGGTGGAGTGGGTGTAGTACTAGTGCTAGGGCACGATGCGATTTCCGCTTTTATCGTTGCTGCGTGCTCTAGATTTCCATTTATATTTAACACTTGCATGTTCGTCATACGCTGTGTGCTCATCGCTTTTACTTCCTTGCTTTCTATGCCATCAATTCTATGCCCGCTGGATTCCAGGCACTTTGCTGTGGTCCCCACCATTGATCTAGGCAATCGCTCTTGGTTGCCTGCATCTTGGGGAGCAATTTCATCGCATGCTCGAGCGTCTTTTTCATAAACTTCTGCGAGTAGAGTTTCGGCCAGCTCTTCAAGCCTTCGGGCATCGAACTCTTCGTCGTCGACGAGAAGCATGTCTTGTAGAGTAGGCAGAGAGCCACAATCCTCCACAGAGAGGTCATAGTTCGTGTGCGTTTCAACTCCAGTTTCAGCTCCCCGATCAGCAAACGCGCTGACGACTGTGTGTCCACCAGTTGTGTTAAACCCTGCGGCAGAGGGTCAGCATTATAATTGGATGCTGCAGATCCAAGGTTTGTGGACGCACAGCCCTCAGCGCCTAAGCTGACTGGTGAGCTGATGCCGTTGCTGTCAGCGTTGACTTTGGCTTGTTGCTGCTTCTTCATTTCGGCCAGTTCATGTCGCATTTGTTCCATCTCTGCATCAAGCTTTTGATTCTTTGATAAAAGCGCCTCATTGATGGCCTGTAGACTTTCGCATTTGTTTTGCAATATTTCTGTTTTATCTGTTAGTTCTTTGATTTCGTAATCCATTTCCTCCATTCGAGCCTTTTTGCGGTCCCGTGATGTTTGTGCGGCCACACGATTCTTTAGCTTCCTGTAAAGTACCCACAAACAATCAATAAATATAAAAAATTACTTTCCTCTTGTCTCTCCTTCCGACTTACTTTCTCTGGACTTTCTCCTCCCATGTGAGGTGGTCCAAGCGGCGTTTCTTGGCCTTGGGTGCCTGCACCTGCACCACCTCCATTTGATCTTCATCCATCACCGACGACGATGACGCATATCCTGAACTTGAATGTGTAGGCGAGGGGACTCCACCCTTTAGTAGCGCAGCTACTGCGGGAGCTGGTCCAGGCCTAAGTTTAGGCAATGTAACAAATACAGAATTTGCTGTTGTTGCTGGTGGTGCCATGTTGTAAAAATGTTTCCGTTTTCGATTAAATAAAATCCGTTTCAGTAAAGGTTAATTAAAATTGCATTATTATTGATTTTTTAAGAGGTTGGAAAACCTAATTCCGTGTTGTGTTCGCACGGCCCTCTGATATTTATCTGATTGTGATAATTTTTGGTTTTTAGTTTAGTGGCTTCATCTGCATCTTCTGTCTCGCGCTACTTAATCGCTCTACAATATTTGCCTGCTTCATGACCAACTTATTGCTTTGCTTTTCTCACGCAATTTCTCCTTTAAACTTTGTAATTCTACGTGGTTCAAAATTGTGAAAAGCTGACGTGGCTTAATTTGGTTGGTGTTAGTAATGGGAGTTTCCTCGTTTCATCGATATCGACATCATCGATTAATTCTCAGCTCTTTTTGGTATATCGCAAAAAAAAAACAAAAAATACAAAATTGCGAGGACATCAAGTGCAAGCAGATAAGGAAGTCTAGTACCTGCATTGCATAAAGAATGCACAATTTATTATTTTAAATGATATGTAGTTGGAAGAAAAAATTAAATCTTCAGCCCTGGTCCCGCAAGAGTATCAATTGTTATCGATGGTCACGCCATCACGCATTTTCAGAATCCCAAGGAAAGTAATACAAAATGTGAAATATAATAAAGTGGTCTTGTCATCAGTTCTCAGTTGCCGCTTTACTTATTTTATCATGCATAGGACCGCACGATTTGCCGACGGGACCACTTTATACTTATGTACATATTTCATTATGGCTTAGGGAATGATGGAAGAAGAAAACTTTGTAGTAAAAAGAGAAATAATTTGGATGTTTTGTTTGTGTGTCGATGAATTAAGTTGCAGGAAAAGAAATTTCAAAATGTAAAAATATTATTTCTATTCCCAATTATTTCCCCGGCTTTACTGAAAGTAGGCTCCGATTCAGTGGAGCGGTGCGTGCGATGTGCTTGAATTGTTGCGTATTAATCTGCAAAATGTATAATTTTTAATGAATCATCATAAATAGTGGGTAAAAATTGAGGGTGGGTCTAAAATATTTTCAATTGCCCAATGTCCAACCCCCTTCTTGATACTTGCCCCAGCAGGGCCCAGGGAGGGCCCGTAAGTGCAGGCATGCGTCGCATGGGTCTGCGTAGCGGCCCAGCATGTGAAAGTACCACACATTTCGCAAGGTGGTACAACCTGTTTTTCTTCAACTGCTGGGAACCGCAGACGACGCAGCGTTGCAAAGTTGCGCCAGTCAACTTTATAAAGTACTGAGATATATCAACCTCAATAAGGACCCCTTTTTCGAGGACTTATCCTCCTTTTTCGAGGGCTCCTCCTTTGCGACCGCCTTCTGTGGAAGAAGAGAACAATTTGCATATTACAATTTTAATTTAATTACTTAAAATGAATTCTTATTTCAAATACCCCAGTGACCTCAGCCATGGCTATCTCCGCCAGACCAACCATCCAGTTGAGAGCCCTACATTGCTGGTCCAAATTTCCTACATACCTTTTGAATTGCCAATTCGAAAAATGTGCACAACTCGCAAGGTGAATGTTCGCCACAAGTTGCAGCGAAACTTTAATCACTTACATTTCTAATTTTTTCTAAACTAAAGTATTCCCTAATATCACCTAAAATTAATTTGGCAAAGCATTCCATTTTATTCTTAGATATGTTGCCTAACGACATGTACCTACTGTTGCCCAAGGATCCAAACTTCCTATTCGAAGAATGAATCCTTTGGGCAACAGTTGTCAGCGACTCCATCTTCCCCCGATAATACTCCTTTAAGTCCGCTGGAACACCGATATCGCAAACCTCTATTAATGCAAGGTTTTCGATGTCCAGCGGTCTTGAGTATATCTGACACAATGTGTCATCCGTGTGCCCGTCATGCTTGAGCAATACATTCTGGAAATGGGACTTTTCCCTTCTTCTCTAGGAAATGTTTTCGCACTTTACCATTAATTGGATTGCCATCAACAACAAAGCAAACCAAATTTGATGATATGTGTTCTTTCATAACAAATTTAAGTATACGAAGTATATCTATTTTTCATCCGATTTTGATGATCAATATCACATTCGAAAGAATATGTAATTCACTATCGATCATAGTTCAAGTGTAGTTATACTTTAGTATGAATTAGTGGCGAAAATTGACGCCAAGCAGAGAGACCATAAAAATCCATACAAAATTGCATTTTTCAATCGGCTCCAAATTGTACCCTGGGTCCAAAATGAAAATTTGTGGTATGCAGTTTATCTTATTTTTACTATACCTAAAACTCTTTCTTAGGGTCCAAAGGTGTACAATGCATTTTACAAATTTTGAAAATGTGTCTTTTTTATTTTGCCAGGTCCGAATTTTGGGGCCTTTTATCAAAATCCATTTAAAAAAAACCGTTAGAGATACGCCCCCGAAATTTACAGAACATAATCTCTATAGAATTACCAATTGAACGCTATAAATTTTAACATCAAAACTTTTCACTAACATTAAATACAAATCGAATGAAATCAGAATTTGAGGTAAAAAAAAATGTCTCAAATTCATTGCCGCCACTGTATAAGTGAAACTTTAAAATCTACTCCAGTGGCCTTAACGCCCTGAAAATTTAAATGCTCGGCTGTAACGAAATTGAGCATGGTGGCCAAAGCCTTTGGAAGTTCAAGGTGTTGAATTCATGCATGATTTTCAGGCTGGATTCGTATTCCTCTTTATGCTAGATTCGTATTCCTCTTTGTGGTGGCAATTCTTGTTTTCTTTCTGCAGTGTTGGGAAGTGTCTTTTTATACCCTTGCAGAGGGTATTATAAAATTGGTCAGATGTTTGTAACGCAAATCAAACAGAGCACATGCATACGCACACACAGACGTAGTGCTACACGTATGTATGTATGTGTATGCGTGTTGTGCTTTGCTTAAACATTTGTAGTAAAGAGAGAAATATTTGAATGTTTTGTTTGTGTGTTGATGAATTGAGTTGCAAGGAAAGAAATTTCAAAATGTAAAAAAATTTTTGCCAAGGACTGCAAGGGTATATAAACTTCGGCATTGCCGAAGTTACATAACTTCTTTGATATTTTTTCTGTAAAATTAAAATTACATATTCAATAAACGTTATAATTTGTCTTTATTCTTAATAATAGATATTATTAATAGTGTATGCAAAATTTATGACATTGGTGAAGCTGGGAAACTTCCCAAAAGAGGCGATTTGTTTTTCTCCACTTCTTCAGTTTTTCTTCGTTTTGTAAATTGCTCATCCAAAATACTTTCAATTGTACCCATATCGGCACCCCTTCTTGGTAAGTGGCCCAGCAAAGCAAGCAACTTATTTTTGTCGAATAGCTCCAGTTTTTTGTATGTATCACGTAATGTCCCAAACGCAGCATGGCCCGGGCATAATTCTTCGTGGTTGCTCCTTTGTTGCTGCCACCTCAGACGGGCCAGATGGTAGTGGACAGGGGGGGGCAATTCTCGCATCAAAACTGGAAGGAGAGCATTTTGCTTTTGGGGCAGAGGCAGAAAGAAAGCCGGTGGTTTGTCTGGCAGTGGGTTCTTTCTGCGTGCCACCATCGCCCAAGTGCATCTCTCTTGCAGCTGAGAGCGCTCATCGGATATACATATGTATGTGGCACAAAGTTTTGCACTGGCTGGGTCAAGATGGCCAAATTTTGTGCTCTCTTGCTGGCAGTAGATTTCTGTGGCTTCTTAGTAGATGATGGCGTAGGCAATGGACATGTTTTTTTAATATTAGGCATTGTGATAGATAAAGACTTTTTTTTCCAGCAGCTCTGGCATAAGAGAGGAGGGGCATTCTCCCAGCACCCCTTTTGTTAGTGCTGCCCCTGATGCGACTAACCGTCGATATCTCCAATCCACGTTGCCAAGGTCAAAATTCGATGTTGCTGGTGTCGGTGGCGGGCAAGCCGATGTTGCTGGCGGTGCCGTTAGCACTTGCGCTAAAAGCGCATTCTGCCTGTCAAATTGACGATCAAACGAATTCGCCATATGGTCGTTTTGCTGCATTAGCAAATCAAACTGTGGAAGAAAACATTGGAAAAAAAATTTGGCATTTCACAAATTTTGCGTGTGTTTGGTACCGCTGCACGATTAGAAAGAGATTGGGATGCCTTTAATAAAGCATTAGTAAGCGGCAGCAATACAATTACATATGTACATACAAATGTAATATATATGTAAATAACGCAAGTGGCAGAAAACTTTTTAAAAGAAAAAAAAATAAAATTAAAATATATCGTAAGTAAAGAAAGAGAGAGAAATGGGTTGGCTTTTTACTATTTGAAAGCAGGATGGCTTTTAAATATAATAAAAGCCAACTGTTTAAGCCCCTGTCTCCTTTGGGCTTTATTACACTTAAACATTGTTCGCCCGCGAATCGGATAAACTGACCAATCATTTCTAACATATTACTGTTACATTCTTTAATTAATAAGTCCTGATTGATTCCGTTTTTTCATAGAAGCTACTTAATTGCCCAAGTAGCTTCTTTATGTTGCTCACTTCCAATTCATACGCCTGTTGCATCTCCGATGGCAAGGTGTTCTTCACGAACATCCCATCTACTGCAGCCATGTACGTGGGAGTTCTGTAGGAGGTGCCATAGATGGCATGCAGCGTTTCGTCAATGTGGTGGTGTGTTTTAATGGCAACTTTGGCGAAGTGCTGGTACTCCTGCCGAAACTTCATATTTACGTTGCATCCATCGCAAACGTAAGCAATTAGATTCTCCGAGGTGCCACTCTTTCTGAGGAATTCCTTCAACTTCCCTGTAATGCCATCAATCGTTGCGCTGTCATCCTCCTACAACATTTTGACGTAGGCCGTTTGCCTTTTCTTCCCATCAATCGATTGGAGCATGACAAAAAGGACAGACGTCCTCAATGCCGTCCCATGCGATCTGGCGCGCTTCGAAGAAGATGATTCATCGTCATCCTATAAAATTGTACGAAATACTACATAAAATATAGGAACCTTTTTTATTTTATTTAAAAAAAAATAAAAAATTAGAGATAGTCCCTCAAAATTGAACTGAAACTATCCGTATAGACAATAAAAATTCACTGAAGTCTTAAATTTTGTATAATAATAATTTGTTTTCCGTTTACTTACATACGGGAAGAAAAGTTCATCAATGCAGACCACAAAAGGAATGCTTTTGAAATTTTTTAAGTTTCTAAATAAAACCATCGCATTGGCCTGCCTGTTGGTACCACCAATCTCTTCGATGGACTTCACCGCCTCCTCAATGTACACAATAAGGATCCTCCGCAAGTTGGCTATCTCATTGCAATCCACGTTGTAGATTAATTTAACCGACATGTCGAAATAAAATTTGAATTTATTTTCACAAAAATTTGTTAATTCGCACCTTTGAGTAAACGAACGAAAGTAAAAGTTGAAAGGAAGCAACAAGTGTTTGCCGAAAAGAAAAACAAAAATAGAAAGGAGATTTCGATCGTCGAAGCTTGCATACCCTTGAATTGTCTTTCTGCTCGAAATTAAAAAATGGTTTGGTATAAAAATATAAAGATCATCGTATGTTTATATAGCAGCCTATGAATTCAAGTATATCATTGTTCTTTAATCACAGTTACAAATGGGTAAAGAGTAAAAACATGCATTATCGAATATTCTTTCTCATTTTTACAGGGTATAAGGGAATAAGAAAGGCTCAAAGGAAGTGAACAAATTGTGACAAACAGAAAGCATCATATGATGGAAGCAAAATGCCGCAAATTATTTGAAAAAGCATAATAGAATTACGAGAAAAGTACAAAATGTCGCAAAATTGGACAAAATAAATTGAATAAAATTATTTTGCATCATTATTTGAAAAGCAAATGGAATTTATATAACGTAATGACGTTATTGTTTGGGATGCTCTTAATAAAGCATTGGTAAGTGACAACAAATTACATAAATGCATCTTTCTATCATTGTGCCCCTTTATTTAATTTATTTTTTTCAACTTTTTAAAAGTAAAACAACACAATGTATTGAAATTAAGGATTGGATTAGTACGATTTTTTAAAATTACCGCCACTATCCGCCACATTTTCCAACATTAATCTCTTGACACTTCCCAGCACTGCAGAAAGAAAACAGGAATTTCATTCACAAAGAGGAATACGAATTCAGCTTAAAGAAACTTATCGATATCCCAAATCCCACGTAATTCATCGATATCGACATCATCGATTAATTCTCAACTCTTTTTGGTATATCGCAAAAAACAAAAATTACAAAATTGGGAGGACATCAAGTGCAAGCCATCTCGGCCATCTCTTATAGCTTTTTGCAATTTGGTAAACAATCGATAGTCCAGAAATTCTATCGAGGTATCGATAGTGCCATCGATTGTTTTGCAGCCCTAGTTTGCGAATACCGAGCAAAACAAAAAAGCAAAATTTTTAATTTACGAGGACCTAAAAGTCGCGTAGATAAGGAAAGCAACAAGTGCGGGGACACCGCAGAGAGTCTATCACCTGCAACTGAATAAAGAGTGCACAATTCATTATTTTAAATCATAATTTGAATAACCTGGTTAAATGTTGCGAGTACTGGCCCAAAAACGACCGGCGTTTCTGGTGGGCAGTAAAGTCGATATTCTTCAATTGGAATTAAATAGCCGGCTTTGCAATTACTCTCAAAGATCTGTACGACGCCACAATACTGAAGCCCATGAACAGCGTAGCTCGCGCCAAAGGGCTTGGCAAGTGGCCAGAGAGCGGTATAAGAACTATGAGCACATCCATTACAGTTCGGTCGTAGAAACAGGGCTTATACCGAAAAAACCAGCTCCTATTTCATCTTCCCGCTTCTCATTGCTCAACCCCAACTGGCTGGAGGATTACGAGTTCTATGCGGGCAATGCCGAATCACCAGATGGTTCAGAGGATAAATCAATAGCATCATCATCAGTGCCTTGTAGTGGATGTGGTGCTCATCTGCATTGTCGAAATTCATCGTATCCTGGCTATATACCAAGTGAAATATTTAAAGGACGCACAGAGACAGAGTTGCGAACGATTGTTTGCAAACGTTGCCATTTTCTTAAACATTATAACCTGGCCCTGGATGTGGAGGTACCTTCGTCTTCTTATGTGGATACGATTTCTCGAATTCAAGACAAATTTGCATTGGCAATTGTTTTGGTCGATTTACTGGATTTCCCCAGCTCCATTTGGCCAGGCATGTTGCGCATTCTGGGTTCCAAACGTCCGGTTTTTCTGGTCGGCAATAAAGTCGATCTTCTGCCGCGAGACTCCAATAGCTATATGAATCATGTACGGAGTTGCTTGGCGCAGGAATTCATTAAACATGGGGGTGGCCAAGGCATGAACGTTAAACATGTCAGCTTAATCTCTGCCAAGACAGGCTACGGAATTGAGGAACTCATCACTCAACTGCACAACATCTGGGCCTACAAGGGTGATGTCTATCTTCTTGGCTGCACAAATGTAGGCAAAAGTACATTGTTCAACATTCTGCTTAATTCCGACTACTGCCGTCCGGAGGCCAGCGATTTGGTGCCCAAGGCAACAACCTGTCCATGGCCAGGTACCACACTTAAACTGCTTAGATTTCCCATTCTGCGTCCATCTGACCTAAGGGTCTATCAACGCTTTAAGCGCCTATTTTCCGAACGGGGACAGCGAGCGGCCATGGAGAAGCTGCGCCGGGATCAGGCCAAAGAAAGCAATGGCGACACGTCAGCTGCCCAGCCAATGGCCGTAGTCGGACGCACGTTTGATCGCAGAAATGTAGTCAACGATGTGTTTGCCATGTCCTCTGGCGTTAAGCCGGTAACAACATTAAATGAACGACGGGCAGAATATCGGGAAGCACGTTGGGTCTACGATACACCCGGGGTAATGCAGCCAGATCAACTAACTCCTCTCTTGACCACTGAGGAGTTAACGATTCTTCAACCAAGAAAGATGATACGGCCTCGCGCATTTCGGTTAAGACCAAATATGAGCCTCATGATAGGTGGACTAGCACGATTGGATCTCTTGGATTGTTTAAGTGACGAAAGAAAATTGGAATATCTGAAAGTTATTGTATTTGCTTCGGAACAACTGCCACTGCTTATAGTCGATACCGAGCATGCTGAAACAGTTTACCAAAAATATCTAGGAACTGAGCTATTGGGTTTGCCCATTTCTGGACAGGACGCAGGTGACGCAGAACGAATCAAAATATGGCCCGGCCTACAGAGTCGAGAGGCTGATATTGTAATCACCAATAGTGGAAAAAATGTTGGAAAGCTTAGTTGTGATATTACTTTAAGTTCGGCGGGCTGGATTGGACTACTAATGCCCTCAAATTCAGAGTGCCATCTTCGAGCTTGGACACCACTAGCCGCTGGTGTATATGTGCGAAAACCTGCTCTTGTCCCTCTTGCTGATCGTCTGGTGGGCAAACATATACGTTACTCGCTGGCATATAACACATCAAAACCGTTTGTGTTTCAAAAATAAATCGAAATGTTTTAAGAGTTTAATTTCAAATTGTTGACCAACTGGTGTTTGATTTGCAGTGTTGCAAAGCGCTATTGATCGTGCGATGAGTCAAACTGTAAATGAGCCAAAATATAATTTCACAAAAAAAAATGCAAGATATATTTCATTTCTGTCTTGCATTCGTGATCAAAAATTAACGCTTTATTTTAAATATGAATGTTTTCATCAAGGTTTTATTTTCTAACCCAGTGTTGCACAGCAACTGCTTATGTTCAGTAACGTGACTGTGACTCGCAGTACTGCCAGTTTAGCACTTTAGCTAGCCACAAATATAGCAATTTTAAAATTTTTGTTTGCAATCTTAGCAACTTTATATAATATTGTCAATTAGGCATAATAATCCAAATGTATGTCAAGCGAACGAACAGTATTGTTGGAAAACTGTTAATAGTTAAGCCAATGTTTCTGGCAATTTTCCCATTTTATTTTGCAAATCTCTCCAAATTGGTAAGGAGATTCTGGCAGCACTGGTGACTCGTTACCTTAAAAACACTCTATGGTGCTTATGCTCATCTCTAATCTAATCGTTTGGCGAGAGGAGAAAAAAGAAAGCAGCGTTCAGCGAAAGCAGAAGGTGAGTGTTAAATAAAAAAAAGCGCGTGTGTGTGTATTTTAAATAAAACAAAGAGTAGTGAGAAATAATGTGCAACGCCACGACTTGTAATTTGTACAAACTTTAGATTGCGAGGTAAAAGTACAGATTTAAAGACCAAATGTAATTAGGAAAGTGTGCGTGTGTGTGCGAAGAAAAAGACACAAGTGTATATGTGTTTGTGTCTGTGCATGTGTCTGCCTTTGCCTTTCTGTATGTGAGAGTGTGTGCGTGACTGTATATGCGTGTGTATCAAAATGAAACAAAGTAAATCGAAGCGCGACCCAATTTTAAACAGCTTTTTACAATAATATTTGCATAAACAGAAGTACAAAAATCATTTCATTGCTTAATTGAGTAATAATGCAAACTCAAACAACAACAACAACGCTCCGAAACAACGTACATACATACATACATACATATTTCGTGGATGTTGCAACTTTCCTCGTCGCTCGTTTGCTCGCTCAGTTTTTAGTCTCTCGTCTCTCTGTTGTTGTCTTGAAACTAAAAACTCACTCTGAGTATTAAACCCATTAACTTGATGGCCCTGCAGTTAGTGTGTAGTGGGTGAAAAAATCAATAAAATAGAACGGCAAAGTAGACAAACATTTCGACACAATAAGTTTTTAGTTATTTTTGTTGAATTTTCTATTGCAACAGTGGAAAAGAGAGGAGGCATGAAGGCTGAAAGAGTGCAGCGACAGCAGAAAAGATAAGCCCTAATCGCTTAGGAGCAAGCGAGATAGTTGCACGCTACACAAACACACACACACACCAGCCCAAAAGTTGAAATTTCCAGTAAATGTCGGCGCGGCGCTGCTGCTTGCTTGCTGTTGTTGTAATATAATTGCGAAATCATAACGGCAGTTGAAAGTTGAGAGCGTGAGAGGAGTGTAAACTTATAAGCTCCTACAACTTCTACTTTACCTTAAAAAAGTGTATGCACATATGTACACATATATTTTTCTTTTCGGCTTTAACTTCGCCCACGCAATCTGTGTGTGGTACATATGTGCAAGACGTCAGCCGGCGCAAGTGTAGAGCATATGGCTTGTCAACATTGCTTGGTAGGCCGATGGCAGGATGGAAGGGAGGTGGGGGATGTTTGGAGCTTAACACATGTTGTCTATGGACAGTGGAACAAGAAAGAATGTTAACGTTTGCTCGAAAATGTCTAATTTGTTTTTTACACAAACAAATTGTATATTCTAGCTAGCTTGGCTATGCAATTTATGAATTCCTGAAACTTTAAATATTTTTATTTTTATTCGGTTTTCGTTTTAAATTAGAACATTGAATTCGAGTCGAAAGATTTTAGCGTTTGAATTGCTTAAAAACCAGATATTCTCATTATTTTAAAATTGTGTTCCACTTGCTCAGACGAATTCAGTTCACTTGGGGTCACTGTGCGACGAGCGCACATTCAAATAAGCAAAGCAAATAACTAAAAATGCAGAAATCGCCTTGAAAAGTGAAAGGCATTCAACTGAGAGTTTTCGAGTCTGAGACAGAGATAGAGACACACTCTCAGGGCAGCGAGCTTTGTTTAACCTTTACTCGGCTATTGCTGCTTTGCTTGCACATTTGACATTTTCCAACGCTCCCACACACACAGACACAAACACACACAGTTAGGCCAGTTCACACATTCCATGAATTTCCATTTTCATGTTGTTGTTGTCTTTAAGTTGTAAGCCGTTGCACATGCGCGGCAAATATAATAATGTTTCAGTTATTTGTTGAAATTTTTGTTCTTTTTCGGAGTTCTCACACTCTCTAATTTGAATTTTCATTTTTTACAGGTACCACGAAGTGATTAAAGCTACGAGTTCTAAACAGTAACTACTCTTAAACGCTAAAGCAGTGGAAAACTCTTTCGGCCAATTATCAAAATTGAACATCGGCTTCCTGCCTGACTTGGCGTTTCTTTAACGTCCATTACCAACCAAGAACTCCCCAGAAGAGGCAAACAAACATAAAGCTTATACATGATGTCGTCGGATCAACAGTTCTTTTTGAAATGGAACGATTTTCAAACAAATATGGTGACCTCGTTCCGTCACTTGCGTGATGAGAAGAGTTTCACAGATGTAAGTAAACCAAGAGAGTGCAAAAGAAGATGTCTCTGAAGATTCCTTTATCGGCAGGGATATGCAATTCCCTTCCCAATTCTATTTGATTGTGGTTCACTTCCTAAAAGGATTCGCTTAAATCCGCTCCTGTTCTAGAGGTTATTTGGAAAAATCTCTACCTGAGTTTTTCATTTTGTCGGTTCATAGGTTTCTACCTGTGAAATGTTTTCTGCTCCCCACCAATTCTTTGATTTCCTTTTATTTACAAATGATATTGACTTCATTCAATGGGATTTTTGTTTCGTCTACTGACAGGTAACACTCGCCTGTGAGGGCCAAACCTGCAAAGCCCACAAAATGGTGCTATCTGCTTGCAGTCCCTATTTCAAGGCGCTTCTGGAGGTAAGTACAAAGCTGTGCCAGTTATTCACTGAAGACCAGTTAAAATGATGTTTAGTTGGCAGAATATTATGCCTAGATGAATTCAAGACCTGACTAATTCCTTTTATTTGCAGGAAAATCCATCAAAGCACCCGATTATTATACTTAAGGACGTCTCCTATATACACCTCCAGGCTATATTAGAGTTCATGTATGCCGGCGAAGTGAATGTATCCCAAGAACAACTGCCAGCATTTCTTAAGACCGCGGATCGTCTTAAAGTGAAAGGCCTAGCAGAGACACCTAGTTCTATAAAGCGGGAGGGTTGATGATATTAATCAAAATAACAAATAATTAACAAAGAAAGAAGAAAAAACAAAAACACAAACAACAAAATCAACTTTAAGAAACTTATATGCAAACAACAAACCAACAACAAAATTCCAACCAGAGCAAATGTGAAGAACTTAAGGATAAACAGAAACAAAAAAAAAACAATTTGACTTAAACAAAAAACAAAAAAAAAAAACACTGAATAAGGGAAAG
The DNA here is from genome assembly GCA_018152135.1 of Drosophila paulistorum. Classification (NCBI taxonomy): domain Eukaryota; kingdom Metazoa; phylum Arthropoda; class Insecta; order Diptera; family Drosophilidae; genus Drosophila; species Drosophila paulistorum. The sequence goes on along the minus strand of JAECXG010000822.1, from coordinate 51,192,515 downwards.
AGAAAGATATGAGTTCAACCTGTAAAGTTATATAAAAAAAAGGGTTACCCAGCCGACGCCGACGCATCTCTTCAACTACTCAATTAAGACGACCCTTAAAAGAAAACAAAACATGTTTTTGCAATTTAATTTTCCTAATATTAAACCGTTTTAATTTTCTGCATAAATAGTTTGTAATATATTCTTAACATAAATACTAAAGAAAAACAATCTGTATAGAAAGAAGAGGGCAAACGCTGTCGATGGACTAAATAACGAAGTACCCACAACAAAACAAGGAAACCCCCCATCCCCCTCAGCCCAAAATCACTTTTGTAAAGTAATTAAAAACAAAACACAAACGAGAATTCATATTCATGAAAAATAATTAAAGAAATAAAGATAATTATAAATATAGTGTGAAATGTGCAAGTAGAACTTTAAACAAAGAAGATTGAAGAAGAAATGAGAGAGAAATGGGCGAAAAAAATAATTATAAAAAACACATTCAGTTAGTTTTAAGCCACTAACATGTACCGCCCTCCCGCCCACACAGAGACATCAAAGCACACACACCCAGACAGTTACCAACATAATAACTCTTCACTTTCCTCCCAGGCCCTCCTCATTTCATACACACTTAACAACCGACAAAAATTGTACTTTAATTCGTTTTCTTCTTTCGAGTCAACTTTCATAGAATATTTGAAACATTTTTCATTTATAATAATTGTTTCTTTTTTCTCACACATAATAGAGAGGGCAACATTTACTGAATCCACAACATATTGCAAGTGAAGCTATCAATTCTACGTAGTTTTTAAATGCAAAAAAAAAACCTTCAGAAAGAAAAAAATATATAAGAACTATACTTGAATATTATTACACAAAGTAAAATATTTATATGTATGTATATGTATACATGTGAGCATAGATTTAAATAAAACTACGGTAAATAAACAAAAATAATTCCAAAAAACAAAAGCCAAAAGATCTTTAAGTTATTAAAATCCACGCTTTTAATGTCTAAGAACGATCCAATTAGTATATCATTGCCTCAAAGGAACATTGCTCTGACAAATAAAAGAATAAGCAATCTTAAAATTTTGGGATTTTCAGCTTTATTATCGGTTTTATATACCTACATATGAATTATTATAATTTTTGGAATAATTCCATATTGAATAGTTGACAAATCCACACCGAATTGTGTAAAAGTATATATTTTTATTTGATTTAAGAAACGAGTTGCAAAATTGATAAAAATATGAAAAATCACTCAGTAGCTTTATTTCAAAGGCAGCCAAGCAATTTTTGACGAACCATTCAAGTAACAACCCTCAAAATCAATCAATATTTCCTATTTTTCAGCAAATAGTCATTTCGCATTTCTCCTGGGAGTTCCTCTAGACCATTAAAAGGTCTCCAACAAAGTCAGATAGCCCATTTCCGATATTATTGCGTTAATATTAAGGATTCGACAACGACAGATGCAGATGGAAAACTCAGCCAGCTTATTATAGTCAGTCCAGAGTCAAAATTTCTCCCCAAATTGCTCGGAAACTTATTGACAGAAGAAGAATTGACACGCATTTTTAGAATTTCGAGATTTTGCTCTTCCTTACCGCTTTCAGTGGATTTTGATTGAGAAACAATTTCAGGTTAAATCTCGGACATTTGCAAATGGGCGAAGGATAAACTATTGTATTGTAATAAAAACTATTATACGCACATACATACATACATACATATGTATATACTCAGAATATAATTGTTCCTACATATTTTGCATATACATATATATGCATGAATATTTTTAAAAAATACCCAGACACATTATATAACATTAATGTGGGATATTGGTTTTTAGTTTCTTTCTTATGCTTTATAATAAATTTATAAACTTTATTTTAGGCTATAACAATCATACATTTAAATGATTTTCGTCGAGACAAATTTATATTAAAAGTATTGTTTAAGCAAAAACAATTCGCACAATTCGAAATCCTATTGAAAGTATTGATACTCAAGTCAAACAAATATACATACATGCAGATCAAATGCAAAAAGGACTTAAGAATAAAACATTTGCTAGGACAATTTACATAGATAAATAAATAGTTTTCCTCTAGCTGAGGAGAAGTCAAGGGTAACTCCGACTCCGACTAGAACTGGTTTCGTCCCGCTGCAAAGTCCAATTTAATCCTCGTCATCATCATCATCGGATGGAACAAACAAATCGTTCTCCTCCAAAAAGTTGGCAACGTTTTTGCTGATAGTAGCTCCGACAAAAAGTCCCGGGATTACGGCGCAAATGATGGCCAGTAGACCAAATGGCATTTCATCAGGTTTTGGCTTGAAGGCTCCACTGCGATAAGTTATTCCTGACATCTGACGTCTGAGGAGTTTGAGGTTGGTTTTATTGCATCGGGATGGAGTTTGGCGAGTGAATTGCTGCAGTGCAGCATTGAGAGGACATCCCAAACGAGAAACAATCATCTTTTTTCTAAAATTCAAAGGAAAATGACTTGGTGACACACACAAACACACTGAAATTGAAAACAACAGCACTCTTGAGGTTAAGTGGCCAGCAAATGATCGGCCTAGCATACCGTGTAAAAATCAATATCTGGTTAAATTTGCAGTTAACTAAATGTTTGCCAGTAGTTTTAGCTACGACTGTCGAAAAGTTAGGCGAAATCTATTTATAGTAAATAAAGAAAACACTTAAACGGCTAAATTCGTGGTATACTTCGGAGTCTTTTGACTGAACAAATATACCCTTTCATTGGGTATTGCTCCGTGAAGTGATATTCTGTATTTTCACATTTCACTCACCGTGACCAACAAACAGTGTTGAACAACGCAGCGGGACACACAACGTGTAACACAAAACGTTAATTCAAAACTGCAGTTTTAATGAATTATTAATTTAAAAAAGTTTGTAATTTTCTGGGGTTTAATATAGGCGTGACAAATTACTCACTTACAAACTGTGAATGTGAAGTTTTTTAACAGATTGGCAGCGCCTTCTGCACTGTTAAGTTGCGGGCGTTAATTCAAAATTTAAAATTTCTATGGCCCAGCAACCCCGTTAAGGCCTAATTGCACGCAATGCAACTTCCGCTTTGGCTTCCTTTTTCCGTCGACCGGGTGCACCCTTGACAATGCAGGCGTTTATTTACCACAACAATGCGTTGCCTATTAGCATAAAGCTGCCATAATTCTTCTCCATCTTTTTCCGCCAAATTGTATGCAAGCCCACACTCACCCCTCCTCCCCCATTCAGGCTCTAAATTTTCTAAGGACACGTATCTAAACTTTTTAATGGGGCTTCATAATTTCCATAATAATTGTCATTTTGCAATACAAAAAACGACCTCAATCAATAACGTTTACACCCTAAAAATCCTTCCTTCACCCAGACCTGCGGCTGCCATAATTATAGACGTCGCTTGTCGTCTGTCGCTGTCGGTTGCTTTTGTTTGCACTAAAAAAGACGTTGCCGCGGGGCTCATATAAAACAGGAACCGAGCCCTTTGCCCTTCCTCCCCCACTTACCCGCAATTGCTTGAAGGGTCTTGGTGTGGGTCCTCTAAGCATGGAAACGAAAAATCGAATAAACTAAATGTATGTGTGAATATTTTTGAGCTTTGCGTGCCGTCTTTGGAGTTTCAGTTTCAGTTTAGTTTCGACTTTCCCAGCAACGCAAGCAGAATAAAGTGTATCCTTTTTAAATAAAATGTCAAACTTTAATCCTCGTGCAAATGTATTCATTTTAGTCAATTTGGGCTGTGAGATGTTATATGTAATAGATCAAAGATTGAAAGCTCAACGCATAGCAGCTGATAAATCGGTTCAAGGTTAGCTTTAGTGCCCCAATATTTCTATATCTTTAAGAAGGTCCGAAGTGTAAGCGTAAAAACAAATTGTCGGGCTTCTTTCCTATGTCCGTATGTTCTAGAAATTGATTTCAGTAAAATTGGACCTCTTGTGTGATGTAAATTTTAAAAGGATGTTCTGAATCCTTGTTTACGAGTTCTTATTAGGAGCTCCGGCTCATAAGCCGTTACTTCGTATTCCCAAATTAACAGTAAAGTTCTTTCGTTGAAATCAAACGTCTATATATTTGAACAATCAGTTCAGCCAGAGTAGTGTAAAAAAGGTGTTGGAAGGAGTTTATTTTCTCTTACATATTGGGATGCTCGTTGCCGGCCTGAGGTAGTAGCATTCCCATTTGAATCCAAAGTCGTTCCAAACTTCACCTTGATCACGGCCGTCGGAATAGTCACGTTACAACTTTTTAAACTATTATACGTCCTCGTATAATTCTTAATAGATGCCTTGGTTATTTGTATTGCAAAAGGGATAACGAAATGCACAGTGGCTTTGACTGGAGGGAAAAACTGAATCAGGGAAAAACAAGCAGATCTAATTGGAAATTTTCTTCATCAGTTGCTCACCCTGCCTGGACATGGCGGTTAGCTTTTTGCCAATTGTCTCATGATATCCAAATGAAACTTGAATTAAACTCACCCAACTCTGACTCCGAATATTGTATTCGTCATGCGGTTATACAAATCAGACATCTTTTCGATTTGTTCCCATTTGCTGAAGTTTGCCATTGCCATTAAATTGATTCTCGGATCTTTCACAACATTTTAATAGTTTATTTACTTAAATTACTTCTGATTTGTTTATCTGGATCGGGTTTGGTCTTGATAAAGTCAAATAATTTGACAGAAAGTTACAAATTATTAACGATACCATTCCAAAAGTTGTTAAAAACCTAAGCTATATTTAACCAATACCTCTTTGCAGTTATACACGATGTAACAACTGTTTTACTTGAGCCCAAGTTTATAGATTCCCTGCTAAGTGGTTCGACCCATCGTAGTGCCCAAGTCCTGACCACCGAACACTGCAAATTCATGCTAAATGATATAGCCACCTGTTCTTTAATGCGTCTCGACGACTCCTCCATGGACAAACTGTGGAGCCTGATGACAATGATATACAAATGGCAATTGTTTGTTTCCCGACATCAGCTTCACCTACTGGAAATAACATTTCGTCATCTGGACTCGATTAATAAACTGTATCCCGATACTAAGCGACATATGTTAATTGATTTTACCAAAAATACTCTCCTGGATTTTTGGAATGCCTGTGGTGAAGAGATGCAGCTAACCATATACAACACAAACAAGGCGTGGCTTCAATGCTTTAATACAAAAATATCCTTGCTGATACGCTTGGGATTTCAGGCGATGGATGGAAGTTTCATTGCCAATGTGGATCAAGATCATTTCAATGGTTATGCAACGTCCATTGGCGATAATATATATATCAAGAGTGCTAACCAAATGAATCAGCAGCAGGCAAGTGAAACGGAATCGAATAGTATGAACCAATTGGCTGCCCAACTAAATATAAATCAATCATTTGGCGAGGACTTGCAACCAATTTTCGCGGGACAATTTCAACAGCAACTCGAACAAACATTCAATAATATTTTGTTTGATGATTTCGATTTCGATGTCGGTTCAGATTCTTCTAAAGATCAGGACACCGCCAGTAGCAGCAATACCTCAAAGGGTTGTGAGTTTGTTCAAGTTCAGAACAATAAGTCCGGCGATTTGGTTAAGGGTAACAGCAACGGATCAATACTGAATCAAAATCTTTTGGATTTATATAGTCAAATGCCATAAAAAAGGCATACGATGAGTTTGTTCTAAACATGTACACCAAAATTGTGATTAGAATCTAATTAGGGAATGCAACTAAGATGTGTGTATCGTTAATTTATATTATTTCAACTAAAATTAGTCGAAAAGTTATAGTTTCAATCATTTAAGTTGCACTTCTAGTCATATAATAAGGCTAATGTCAGTTCTTAATAAAATTTGACTTATATTTTCATGTTAAATAGTGCTTATTATTTTAAAGTTTATTTAGGTTGATGTATTTGTTGCATTCCCCAAATTATTGATATCGTAAAAATATTGTAAATGGCTCAAATCAATCAAATCAAATGTTCATTTGATTATTGTAACAATTTCAATAAAAATTTATAAAGAAGTTAGCTTTGTTTTAGTTCGAAAATATTGTATTTTGTTTTTTTTTTGTTTGCTTTTGCTTTGTAAAATAATTACAAAAATCCTTTATTTTTTCTTTTTGTTTTTTTTTTTTCTCGAAGACATTAGAAGTTTTGAGCTTATCGACTTTTTGTGTGTATTGCGGGTTGGTGAAGAATTAAACAAAAAATTATAAAAAAATCCAAAAAATATATGGGGAAATTTACAATTACAAAAATATAAAAGAGAGAAAAGAAGACACGATAGGGGTAAGGGCGAAAAAGATTTTTTAGAACCAAATTTGTGTCCGTGCTTCTTGATGGTTGCTTAAAGGTGAATGGTTGGGCGGGCGGAGTGGCTGGGGTGTGGTGGGTGCTGGTGCTGCGCCGTGTTGACAGGTCTGAAAAGATTACATTTTCGCCTTAAGAGGCACTGCATCCACCATAATATGCAATGCCATCTTCAAGCATTCCTCAGCGGAGCTAATTTGCTCGCAGGGATAGGCAGCGGCATTTTGTGTGAGAAATTCGCAATATTTGCGGTAATTGCTAGCAGCAAAATCGTAGTTATAGGCACCCAATGATTTCATATCCCGATCATCATTGACAGAAGGAACTGTTGCCTTACGTGGCATACGCACAAACGTGGGATAGTCCAAGTCACAGGCCTCGCATTTACAATTGAATCGATATTGCATGGAAAGAGTCTCCTGGCGTTGTTTCTTGCTGAATATGGCAAAGTGAGCGCTAAAGAATGGGGGAACAAATGTTTTAGTCAGGAATCGATAATGATTTTAGTTGAAACTGACCCATAGTTATCATAGAGCACATCGCCAGCCTTGATGGGTCTCAGCACAAAAAGATATGCCTTCGTGCCCTCGTATATACGCAAAGTATTTGGTGCACATGAGTGATTCAGGAGAGATAGAAAGCCATATGCCCCAGATGAATGCGTCTGATCGTCCTTCGTTTCGTTCACTTGCTCGACAAGGTCAATGCCATGCATATTCGAGGGTGATGTCTGCAAGTGTCGAAACAATAGATCTGTGAAGAAATTTCGTCCATCTTCACCGCCCAAGTATTCCTTGAGGGGTGTATATTCAATTATGAAATGCTTTAGCACCGCACAGACAACCGAGCGCTGAAAGAGATCGGAGACCGAGCGTAGATGTTGATTCGTCACTAAACCGTGTATAGCCCGATAACTTTCTTGCGGCGTCAATTGGCCGTAATCCAGGTCAAATGCGCATTTGTCTTGATTCTCGGGCTTGTCGCAATAGCTCATCAGATCCTCAATGCTTGAATGCAATTCGAGGGCGGCCAATGTAGTCCTCAGCGCAATGCCATGAATCTTGTTAAACATACGATGAAGGAAGTCAATAATCGGACACTCGTAACGATGAAATGTTGTCATGGCCTTCGTTTTGCATTCCTCCGAGCAGAACATAACCGAACAACAACTATCGCAGGGTATGAGGGTCAGATAGTTCTCCATTTTGCATGTGGCACATCGTATATAGCGCATGGGTGGTAGGAGGGTGGAACAAAACGGCTGCTCAATTGCCACCAAATCGCCGACAACCAAATCCTGTTTGGTCACAATAAAACGACCCTCATCCGGGGATTCCCTTAACTCTAGGCAATCGGCTACATACGGTAATTGTGGATGGGGTTCGAATCCTAGCTTAAATTCATATGGCTGGACGTCAGGTTGCTGTTGATCCAACAATTGCTGGCAATCACGCTCCCGTTTGTCCAACTTATGGCTCAGTCGGGCCGGATAATTTGCTTTGCGTGCTAACTCTATGTTGTCCAGACACTCTCGATACCGTTTCCATTCAAACAACACTGCCGATCGGTTGGCATAACCTATGGACAAATGCTCTGAGTTCGGTTCTGCAAAGCAAATACTTTTGTTATACAGTTCCAGTGCCTAAAAATAGAAGAGTGTGGGGGGGTTAAGCATTGACCATCCAATGAGTTTAACGTGGGGGAACTTACCTGAAAGTATTTGCGATTCTTCAATGAGAACTGCTCATTGCCAAGCATACGGAACTCAACGCTACGTTTATTCGATTTATCCTCCCGCATGACCACATTTAAATAGATCTTCTCCATGTATTTGAAGTCAATCAGAGCATGTTCGACAAAATTAACTTTGGAGTAATTCTCCTTTAGCTCTCGAAATTTTCCAGAAATTATCCCAATCAGCTTCCAATCATTGAGCTTCTTCACAAGATCATCGCTCACGTCGTATACATCCATTATTGGACACTTCTCTTGGAGACTAGGATTAGACTTCTGGTGGCCTCCGGCTCGGTTCAATTCCACGCGTTCCTTCGTCCCCCTCGTGTTTGTGATGAGGTTTCTGCGTCTAGGCCGCTCCAAATTGGGCCTATCTCTTTTCGGTATTATGCACGGTGTATTTGTCCCTGTGTTTGCCCCTCGTTTGGACCGACAAATCAGTAATTTCACAGATAATTTAGTTTTTGTTAGTTCCAAATACCGTGTCTTGTTGCAACCAGTACCAGTGTTGCCGTGTCTGCATCTAGCTATATGAAAGTATGGTAGCCCTAATGCGGAGAGTTGCCAGGTACTTACTTACTTACTGTGCTGCCAGCCTAGAGGGCGCCAGTGAGTTACTCGAACGTTACGCTTGGTACAAACAGCTGTTTTGTTACTAATACCCTCATTGCCTGTGGTTGTTTTTGTTTTTGTTCGGAAAATTTAAGGCGAAATGGGCCAATTTTTTAAGGCGAAGGGCAAGATTTGAAGGCAATTTTTAACGGCTTGGCTAATTCTGCACTGACAAAAATATTTTATGTATGTTTTTCATATATTTATATTTACATTATTATTATATATTATTATTTATTTCATATTTCACTTTTATTCTATTTTGAAAACTTTTTGTAAATATGGTACAATTTTTTGAATTTGATTTCGTTTTATTTTTAAAATTTTATATATGTATGTTTATTTATGTAATTTAACTGTTTCGTTTAATTTTGTTCTTTCTGTCTTGTGGCTATATTCCCTTTTATAAAAGGAACAAGAACAACAAAAATTAAAGAGAAAACTGCAGCCCGTTTCTCGCGGTGTATAAAGTGAGGCGAATTCGCAACATACACACACGAAAAACGTTCCAAAAATTGCTGAAAAAAACAATTTAATTTGCTAAAAATATATAATAATATAAAAAATAAAACAATATATCTACATATGCTGTTGGCACAATATCGATATATATTCGGTCATTTTGAAGAAGTTGTTAAGGGTATACAAAAGTAGGCTTTGGCTCTTGATGCGTTCAAAAAAAAAAAACTTTACACACGTAGATATTAAAATACATTGAAGCGTAAATCAAATTTATTTCCTCGTTTTGTTTTTTGTTCATATTAATTAGTGGAAGAGAGAGAGGAGCGGGGTATTTGCTAAATGCAAAATGAAGTAATCACCGAAAGCAATCGGGAACTAAAAGAGGAAAAAATTGTGATGACCCCGCCGCCGATAATGTCTCGTTATCACTGTGAGATCGAGATGAATAATGGAATCGGCGCAACTTACCGGAGGTTACCCATAAATGCTACTGCCTTGCATTGGCATCGACAGCAATTTGGCTACGATTTGGCGGTCAATGAGCAAGTGCGTCGTCGTCTGCAGTGCAATGCTGCCTACATAGATAGGATTGAACTGGAGACCCTACTAACGGGACACGAAGGATGTGTCAACTGCTTGGAATTCACAAAGGATGGACTGTGGCTGGCCTCGGGATCGGATGATTACAAAGTGATGATATGGGACCCCTTCAGACGTCGACGAGTCTTCACGTTAAACACTAAACATTTGGGCAACATGTTCTCGGTGAAATTTCTGCCCAAGCATAATAATAATATTGTGGCCACTTGTGCAGCCGATAAATTCATATATGTCTATGATATCAATCATCCGAATGAAACTTTATATTCCTGCAATTGCCATTCGATGCGAGCGAAGAGATTAGCCACTGCCCCGGACTCACCATACATATTTTGGTCAGCAGGCGAAGACGGTTGCATATTGCAATTGGATATGAGGGAATCGCACCAATGTCGCAGCGAAGAACGTGCCAATGGAGTACGGTTGATAAGTCTGTGGAGTCAGGTGGAGTCCACAACGGAAGCCAAATGTTTGGCCATAAATCCACGACGTACTGAATATTTGGCTGTGGGCGCCAATGATGCATATGCTCGGATCTATGATCGACGCAAGTTGCCAACTTCTCCAGATTCGACAGATGCCACGGGTATAAAATATATCCAAATATACAACTAATGACCAATAACTCTAATTTCCTATCTCTATTTTCCAGGAGCTGTCAGCTACTATGCTCCGGGGCATATTGTTAAGAACAATACCCGGATAATTGCCCATGATCCCCGGGCTATAACTTATCTCACCTTCAATGAGAATGGAACCGAATTGCTGGTCAACATGGGATCTGAACACATCTATCGCTATGATTTGAATAATGCCGGACCACCAGTTTTTTATAGTCCACCACCAGCAGCACCTCAAGAGGCGTCGACAGAAACAGTGCCGCCAGTGGACCATCAATCATCAGAGACTGGGGGAAAGAGTGAATCACATAGAAGCCATTGGCTGCCGTCCAGCATAGAGATGCATAAGAAACAGGGCAATGAGTTTCTTCAAAGTGGAAAACTAATGGCCGCCATCGATGCCTATTCGTCTGCCCTGGCCAAGTATCCGCAGGGTGAAGTTCTCTATCTCAATAGAGCTACTGCTTTGATGCGTCGTGGCTGGTTCGGTGATATCTATGCAGCTTTGCGCGACTGCCATGACGCCTTGCGTCTAGATCCATGCTATGTAAAGGCCCATTTTCGTTTAGCTCGTGCATTGCTTGAGCTACATCGTCCACAGGATGCTGATGAGTGTCTACAGGCGCTAATAGAACGCTTTCCCAGCTTTGCCAACAATCATGGCGTGCTGATGCTTAACAAGGACATCAAGGAGAATCGTAGACAATCGAATGCCAAAAATGACCAGGGAGCGAGTAAATCGGCATTTGAATTCCCACCACAGGATGAAGGGATTTACCGTAATCGACATTTTTCAAATGCCGAATTCGCCTTACGTTCGGCCTCCAAGGATTATATGCAACGCTATTGCGGCCATTGTAATATCACCACAGATATTAAAGAAGCCAACTATCTGGGCAGCAATGGCGAGTTCATTGTGGCTGGCTCCGACGATGGCAATTTCTATATATGGGAGGGAGATACTGGCAAAATATGCTCCGCCTATCGCGCGGACAGCGCCATAGTCAATTGTGTGCAGCCTCATCCTAGCATATGTATGCTGGCCACCAGTGGCATTGATCAGGACATTAAAATTTGGTCCCCCTGTGCTCCCAGTCCATCGGAGAGATCAAATCTCATTGCCGATGTTACAGGCTTTGTTGAGGATAATCAGCAAAAGATGCGTACCGATCCATTTGATTTAAATACGCCCAATGCGTATTGTTTCAACAATTGAACTGATCTCGAGAATCGAACTACATCTACCAAATCTGGCAATATCAAAAACTATATAGTCTAATTGTAATGTTAAAAGTGTCGCAAATTTCAAAGATGCGATACGAAATTAAAGCAAGATTAAGTGATACCGATATCTGTTGTTGTAGAGATTGTACAAAAAATTCAAATAAAATATGAACTTTTGAATTTTCAATGCGAATACCAATTACTTACACAATTTGAATCGTCGAAGAGTATCTCATGGCTTGATTCCAGCAACAATCTAAAATGCAATGCTCTTAGATTAGCTCTTTGTATTCCAGCTTAGTAACAAGTTTTTGCATAGAAACAAATTAGCTCAAACCTACCTTGTTGATGAAAGATCAAGAAATTCACGTTCTCCGAGTGAATGTTGCATAATTCCACTTAGATAATTTATGTGGCGTGATGTCATGATTGACTAGAATCAATAACCAAACCAGAAAGATTAGCAGGCTATGAACCTGTGACATTTATCTTCAACCCCTTCGAGATCGGCCAATTGTAGACAGGCCCCCAATGAAATATTTGCTTTTTGCCGAAGTGGAATTTTATTGTAGTTAAATTTGTTGTTTCTCTTTACTTTTGGAAAGGTTGTGTATAAATCTGCTGGATTCAGAGCGTCCTATTACAGTTTCTTTTACCTCAATCGTTTTAACAATTTTTGTTTTCATGAATCGTACAAATTAATGGTACATATATCCAGCTATAGCTAATATATATAATAGGTGTTATTTGATAAAAATTAAAAGGTATTATTTCATTTCTATCATCTCTTCTCCTTTCGCTCAGCTTTTGTTTGTTTTTCTTCAGCAAAATACTTCAAAATTTTACCATCAATAATTATTCTTCATCCAATTCCGGGTTTGGTTATTATAGATTTTTTTTAAATTTTCTTGTTTTTTGTTTTCATTTTGTTTCAAATATAAAGTGGTTTTTTTGCAATTTTTTTCAAAGATTTTACATTTTTTTGCTTGGTTTTTTTGCATTTAATAAAAAAATATGAATTTTCGCAAACACGCACACACACACACCCAGACCACACACACACACACAACCAAACCACCATTTACAAATTGGAGGGGCTTGGCAGAGCTGCGGCGATCGGTGGGCGGTGCGTGGAGTTGTATTTTCTTCTATATATCTGTTTTTATGCATTGGTTGTTGTATTGTAAAAACATTATTTCGTGTATTTTTTGTTTTCTTCCATTTTGTTTTGTTTTTAAATTTTCTTCTTTTCATATATAACAAAAGGCTCTGAACGCAAATAAAAAACGCGGCGTTCTGGCTTCACCTACCATTCATTACATTGTTTTACTTTGTTTTCTGATTTTTATTTGTTTACTTTCAATATAAATTGGATAATCAACATAAAAATATCTTGTTGCTCTCGTTTCCTCTACGAATCGAAAATTATTCATCCATCATAAGTTTGTTTCACGCTTTAGCGTTTCCTATCTTTATTAACCTTCTGCTTTGTGTTATTTCCTTCTGTTTCATTATATATGTGTGTTTTGTTGTTGATGTTTTTAATATGTGTATATAATATATATATATATGTTTGTTGGTTGTAGTTTGTGTGTTTTTTTTTAGGTTTTACATAGATTTTGCAATTTTTTTGTAATGTTTTTTCTTGTTTTTTGTTTTCTTTTAAATTGTTTTAAATTTCTTTTCTTGTTGATTTTCAACATGTTTCTTTCTTTGTTTTCCTTTTTTCAAAAGTAGCAAAAACTTGACTTTCATATTCTTGCGGTTTACAATCTTTCCGTTTCTCTTTCATCTTCTACTGCTCTTCGCTTTCATTTCAGTTTTGTTGTTGTGTTGTTTCTTTTACATTTTTCGTTTTTTATATTTTATACGTTTTTTGCAATTTTTTTGTATTTTATTTTTTCTTTTACTTGTTTCTTATTCTTTGTTAAAAAATCTTTGATGTTTTAAGAACAAAAAAAAAAGAAAAATTACATTTTGAGAGCTTGAAAAAAGGGGGTTGTGGGAGGAGGGTGCAGGGGATGGAACACACAATATCGCTCAATTCTTTTTTGTTCAGCTTTAGATCGATTTTCGCTTTTATTTCGCGTTTTTCCTAAGTGTTTTTCTGTTGTGTTTTTTCAAATTTTCAGCATAATACAGATAAATTGTTTGATTTACATTTTTCGTTATGTAAAGAATTAAAATGTAACTCAATTCAATAGGTGTATGTATATATATATATATATAATAGTGGTCGTTGTGAAAATATGACATAAGACATATATATATATCTTATATATATATATGTGCAAATGAGAAAAGGTAAAAATCATATTTAAAAAAAGAGAAAGGCGGTAAATGGTAATTCTTGTAATTCATTTGCTTCATGTCTTGTAACTATAATGTGCATTTGCTTGATGCATCTTATTGTTGTTTATCGCCTTTTCTTTTTTTAAATTATTCTGCATTTTAATAATGATTTACTTCTTTTCTTTTCGTGGAAATTCTCTTGAATTAGTGTGTAGCTTTGCGTAAATGCGTTCGAAATTAAATGATTTTTCTTGTGAAAAGTGACTAAAGTGAGTGAGGAGCTGGGAACCGCGTGTTGGGGTGACAGTGTGCAGGTGAAAATTTGAAAAACTAAAAATCTAAAAAGTAAAGGAAACTCGCGACGCGTTTTGTTCATTCATCCTGTGCTGAATCTGCAAATCCTTGTGTTTTCTTCTGGCGATCGTGTTCATTAATTAATTGAAAGGGAAGAGGAATAAAACTGCAATACGAAAAGAAAGGACATGGTTAAGAACTGGAACTAAGGAGAGTTGCGCCTGATTGAAACTTACAGTTGGGTGTCGAGCATTCATTTTTCATCCGCCTTTTCTATTTTGACTTTGATGTAAAATAGTCAAAAGCTGTTCTTTTATTCTGTTCCTCCTCCCTAGTTGGCTGGTTCTGTGACACGATGCACCTGTAGGACAGCAACAGCCTCCTCCACCTTGGCCTTGAGGGCCTCCTGGTCCTCGAGCATGTGCAACAATTCAGAGTTCTCGATCTCCAACAACATGCCAGTGATTTTGCCGGCCAGAGTAGCGTGCATACGCTCAATCATCGGATACAGCCGCTCGCCCAAGATCTGCTTCTGCTCCTGTGGCTTGGCATTAGCCAAGAGCGAAGCAATGAGCTTCTCGGGATCTGCAAAACACAAATGCACAAATTGAAATAGGAGTTCTAGTAATTCATTTTCGGGGGCTAACTTACTTTTGCCCTGCAACTGCGGCATTGGTTGGGCCTGCTGCATTTGCTGCACTGGGGGGTTACGCATGTTGGCGGTGTACTTGTAGCTCGGAGCACGTTGTGGCGCTCCGCCGGCAATCTGGGCGCCAGCAATCTGCATATTGGGAGCGGCAACAGACTGTTGTCCGGTAATGGCGCGCGCTCCGGAGTTGCGCATATTGTTGGCTGCAGCGGCTGCGGCAGCAGCGTGTGTACCCTGCACCTGGGGGGGCTGGGCACCGCGTGCTCCGGCGGCTGCTTGACGGAATTGTGTGGGCACTGCCCCGGCAGCTCCCTGGAATCCAGCTGCGGCGGCGGCAGCTCCGGCCTGGACGCCTTGCACGGTGGCAGCGGGACGCACTTGCGAAGCCCAGCGTGGGGCATTGCGCATCTGTGTGGCAATCTGGGGGCTGAAGAACCGTTGTCCCGGCGCCATTGTGGGCACATAGAAACCTCCAGTTGTGTTGGGCTGGAAGATTTGCCCCAATTGCTGCATACGCATTCCGGTCATGTGACGCATGTACTGAGAGGCCAGATGGGCCTTGCGTTCCTCCTTGCGTTGAGCCAATGCCACATAGAGAGGCTTGCTGCCAACAACGCGACCATTGAGCTCCGTCACGGCACAGGTGGCTTCATTGGGCGAGATAAAGCACACAAACCCGAAACCTTTGGAGCGACCTTCTTCATCGGTCATGACCTTGGCCGAGGTGATGGTTCCGTATAGAGAGAACTCCTTACGCAGACGCTCATCGTCAATCGAGTCATCCAAATTCTTAACGTACAAGTTGACACCAAAGACTGATTCGTGACGCTTCTTCTTGAGCTCCTCGAACTTGCGTTTCAACTCCTGTTGGCGTTCGGCCTTCTTCTGGGCACGTGCCACATACAGGGATTTGCCCTCACCCATATCCTTGCCGTTCAGAGCCTGGACAGCTGCCTCGGCCGCTTCAGTGGTCTCAAATGCCACGAAACCGAATCCCTTGCTCTTGCCGTCCTCCTTGGACATAACTTTGTAGCTGGTAATCTTGCCATATGGCTCGAAAAACTCCTTCAACTTCTCATCATCGAACTCTTCGGTGAAGTTCTTCACATAGACATTCGTGAAAAGTTTGGCCTTCTCGCCCAGCTCCTTCTCGCGTTCCTTGCGCGGAATGAATTTGCCCACGTAGACCTTCTTGCCATTGAGCAACATGCCATTGACCTTCTCGATCGATGTATTGGCTGCTTCTTCTGTTTCGAAATGGACGAAGCCATAGCCCTTTGAGTTGCCCTTCTCATCCAGAGCTACTTTGCAGCTCAAAATATTGCCAAAGGCGGAAAATGTATCATAAATGGCTTTGTTATCGATTTGTCTATCTAGGTTCTTTATGAAGACATTGCCCACGCCCGAGCGACGGAGTGAAGGATCGCGCTGAGACCACATTATGCGAATGGGTTTATTGCGAATCAAATCAAAGTTCATCGTATCCAAAGCACGTTCGGCTAAAAAAAGCAAAGAAAATGTGTGATTAGTTCAGGAATGGCAAGTAGATTACCCCAATTAGGAATCATACACTTTCCTTCTGAAAGGACATTTTCTCTGTTCAATTGTCACGCTTCTACTTCTGTGACTAGCCATCAAAGTAAAGCCCAATCACACGGTAAGTCACGTTAATTGATCTAGCAAACTTTGAATCTTAGTCGTATCAAAATAAATCAATTTGACCAACCAATGGGTAGAAGTTGCCATTCTCTAAGTATATAACAATCTATCTGTGGCGCCTTTAATTTCTGTAAATAGTGCAAAGTGTCGCACATATTTACAGGGTATTCAACGAACATTCTATGGCATTCCTTAAATCAGGCAAACCAAAATTTTAACATTTGATTAACCAATGAGAAGATGCCCTGTGGGGCAGGCGATTTCTGAGTACTTTGTAACGCTTCTTCTTCTGTGAATAGTTGAATGATTGATGCCATTCACATGGTAAGTCACGTATACATTTATCTAGCAACTTTGAATCTTAGTTGTTTCAAAAAGAATCAATTTGACCAACCAATGGGTAGAAGTTGCCTCTCTGAGACCAATGTGCTCTTGCTTAATTTGTGACGCTTCTTCTTCTGCGACTAGTAATCGGAGATAAGCCCAATCACACGGTAAGTTACGTATATTGATCTAGCAAACTTTGAATCTTAGTCGTATCAAAACAAATTCATTTGACCAACCAATGGGTAGAAGTTGCCAATTAAAGTTTATCTTAATATAATAAATTGTTTATTTTCTTTAAATTGTAAACAGAATGGTAAAAATGGTAATATTGAAAACCTAAAGTTCACTAAACTTTGTGGAATGCGGAGGAAAGAGGAAGAAGAAGAAAGAGAGCTCAATCCAATACATTTTCATAAAAAGCAAAGCCAAAACAACAACAACAATGTCATGAAGCAACAGCAAGTGAAAGTTTTGTTTTCGCTTTTTTGTCTCTGCTTGTTTTTGGTTAGTGGAATGAATGAATGGAGAAATAAGCAGAGGAAACGTTGTAGTAAGTGGTAGGAGTGGTTAGTTGTTGTTGAGTTCAGTGGCATGACAAGAATTTGGGTGGTGTTAATGAATAGACCAGGCAACATGAATGGAGCAGAGGCGGTGAAAGAGGAAGGAAGAATTAATGATTTTTAAAGTGAAAGTAAAAAAGGGAATTTTAGTTTTACTTCTCGAATTTTAGTATATCTGAACTTAAACCCGATTTCCTTGCCTAATCTGCTCATTTTTGCGAATTGCGAAAAACGACTAACAATAAGATAACCAAAACTCGCTTCAGCTCAGGAAGAATGTGAAATTCTAAACACAATTTAGTTGCATACATGGAAAACCCGAAGGGAGTTGGCCACACAAAAGATCTGCTCTTTGTGGGCGTGTCTCGTCAGCAAGCCTTTCTCTTTTGTGTGAAAAACCAACATTAAACCCACATATAACTTATTTCTAGAAACTTCCACAGCTGACACACACAATGGGGCGGCTGTTTATAGTGCTTGCTTCCCGGGCCATATGATAACAGGGAAATTCCTTTCACACAGTGGGTGAAAATAGCAATTAAATACAAGATTCACTTTATATACAAATTTATCCCCCTCTCTATTGGACTTTGAACCACTGTGCATGGCTGGCTCATCGCCTCGTTCTCTTTGTGTGCGTGTCGTCGACAGTCTGTGTGTGCACACGTGTTTTCATCACTTTCGAGCGGGGGCAGCGCTCGAATGGGGTAAGGGGGAGCAGCGGCGTTGCAATTACCATTATATTTCCCTGACGTATCGTATGTTAATTTCAGTCTTCCTATCGAGGATTACTCACCATCAGCTGGCTGCTGGAAATTGACGTAAGCATAGCCCAATGAGCGACGAGTAACCACATCGCGACAAACGCGAATGGACAGAACTGGGCCAGCACTCGAGAATTTTTCAAAGAGTCCTGCTTCGTTGATATCCTGATGCAGATCACCGACGTATAGAGAAGCCATATTTGGTGATCAGGTCTACCTATAAGAAATAGAGACAAAAAGAAATTAGTAAAACACATATTTGCACCCATTTTAATAATTTTTTCTCTCGTCTAGATATGGAACGAACCGGATGGAACGGCAATTGGCGAAAAAAGAAAGAAAAAGCGGCGTGGCTTTTGATTTGTAGTTCGTTGTTCGTTTGTATGTGTGCGTGCATGTGTGGCAACTCTGACGCATGTGACAGCAGCAGCAGTCAAATACACTAGAGCTGGGAATCCATCGATAGTCTCCCCCCTCGATGGTTTTTTAAGCGATGGGAAAAAAAATCGATAGTATCGATGGTTTGGTCTTTTTCCATCGATGGATGAAACCATCGATATTAAATTTATTCAATTAACATTTGAATCAGAAAAACAATAACTTCAACTTCAAACAAAAACTTCATATTCAAACAAAAGCGAACTTCATTAAGATCTTCAGTCTCAACTAGATAACTTAAAACTATATACATAAGTCTTTTACAGATACTTATTGTGAAACAGAAGCTGCAACTTCAAACAAAAACAATTACTTTCGAAATTAATATGAGAATCTTGCAGAAAAAGACAAGCTAAGCAAAAGGCAATGACAATTCAACTTAATGGTTAAGAAGCCATTGGATTTTATTATACACCATTTACATTATTTCGAAGACTCTGAATCAAAATCTGGATAAAAAAACTATCAGGGTAAAATACTTACTGGTGGTGTGTAAATACTTGTCCATATAAATGGCCAAGATCAAAACGCAACTCCTGTACATAAATCAAGTTCGATAGATCGCCATCGAAAAATTTCCATCGATCTATCGCACTTTTTAATTTCCATCGATACTATCGATGGAGCCATCGATGGATTTCCCAGCTCTAAAATACACGGCATGGCAACACTGGCATGTGCTTTGTTGTTGCCTATTTCTTTTTCTCTCATTTCGTTGGTTGGAAAATTTATACATATACATATATGCATAGCCTACTCTCACACACTCGTACACTTACACATACGCACACAAACTCATAGAAACGCGGAATGTCAGTCAAATAAGCAATTCGATATTTATAATAAAAGTTATCTGCCCAAATTCATATGGAAACAAATATGACGTTTGGCCGCCTAGTTGCTTGGGGCTGCGCCTTTGTTCATGCATATACTTATGCACACGTTTTTTTATTGTTGCGATGTCGCCGTCGCCATCTTGCGTCAACGTCGACGACGTCACACTCCAGCCACATTTCATCATAAAAATTACCCTTTTTTATACTTACGGTTTCAACACACTTGCTCGAAATTTTATATTTTTGCTACTTTTTACAATTTTTTTTTGGTTAATTTTTGTGTTTTTTATTTTTATTATTTTTTTTGGGTTTTTTATAATTTTTTTTCTTCACAAAAAATATGTGATAAGCCGTGTGCTACAAGTCCACGACCGCTCACTTTAACGGAACCTACTCGACTCAGTGTTGGAAATTAACGCGCACGCACTAATAGACTTCGATAAGTCGATGGTTTATAATCGATGGATTCCCAGCCCTAGGTCACTGGTGACAACGTTTGTGAAATAAAACTGTGACTGGCAGAATATTTAGATAATATAACATCTAAGAATGACAATATTTTGAGTCCGTGAAGTTAGTCTAGGTAGAAATTTGAATCGTATTGTATATGAGGAAGTTTTTCGAAGGACTTTTGTTAATAACGTCAAGTGAAAAAAATAAAAAAAAAAAAAAAAAACACAAAACCGTTACATCGATGGAAGCAATCATGGGCTCCACCTCTAAAAAGGACTATTTTTCACTTGACTACTCTATTCAAATTGTTATCGATGCTGCGCGAAAACCCTAATGATTTTCAAAATGTTTCCTCATGCCATTTGTTGAAAATTAACTTAATCCTTATGTATTTTATGTATTATGTATGATGTATTTTATGTATTATGTATTAATGTATTAATGTATGTATTTTAACGCAATGCTATCACTTAATAAACGAATTGTATGTATGTATGTATGTATTCCTGACTAAACTGACAGCTCTTGCCCTTTCGCCATCGGATTAAACAAGGATCTGGGATGTGTAATTGTGTAGCCTTATTTATACTCACCAATCTCTTGTCCGGGAAGTCGCTTAACTTTGCTGATTTACAGAAATCCTTTAATAAACACAGAGCGCGAGTTTCCCGGTATAAAAGTGTAAAATAATTTTTTTTAAGTTTGTTTCCTTTTTTTTATGAAATAAACACCACACAGCTTAACCGTCCTGCCGAGTATACCAAACGGTTCGAAATATATATAATATTTTTGTTTGTTTTTTTTGGTACTTTTTACGGCAATAAACCTTTTTTGTTTTTAGATGTGCCCTATTCGGCTGTCGGGTACCTATTGAATCTAGCTCTCTGAATGCCTTAGGGTTTTATAAAATTTTGAACTGTCAAATCAAAAGCAAAGCCATCTTTGATGCCATTTGGAAAAAACATTTATTTCGATAGATTTATGTATATTTTTTATACACACAGTAAACATTATTTGCAGTGCCAAATTTTTGTATACTTATTGGTTTGCGAGCAATGAGATTGATGTGTTGTGTTTTCGTGATTCAACTCGATTTTGATTTCATTACTTAAAATTAGAAAACTTATATAATTTCAGATTACAACTAAATTATTTATTGATAGCATTATATGTATATAGGTTTTCTTTTTTTTGTTTTTTGTATGGTATATGGTAATACGTTAGAGAAATTTTTGTATGCAATTAACACATGGGGGATTATCGTATATATATATATATTTTTCGAAAATATATTAATAGAAGTAACTCTATATGCTATAGAACAGATAGAAATTAATACACTTTTCTTTTTTGTTTAGCTCATTTGCTCTTTTCATTTCATTTTTGTAATACTTGAAATATGCCAATTTGGGTCCTTTTTATCGACCACTTTTAAACTGCCATTGCACAATAAAAACCTGTATTTAGTTGCATTATTTGTTTGTGTTTGCTTAGTTTAGTGCCGAACCATAATTTTAATCTTATTTTGGCAGTGGATTAGATAGGTAAATAATTCCTCAACTCTTTTTTTACTTAAATAACAAAACAAAGAACAGAAAATAGAATTCAAATTATTTCGGCCATGCTTTTGACTATGATCTTTGCCAACCCTGGGCAAATTAATGAAATAAAAAAAAGTTTAATGGAATAACGTAAAATATAATAATAATAATTAATAAGTATAATGTTCCATCATTTGTTTTTCAGTTGCCGTTTGTCCACTCCACTAAATACTGCACTTGTCCGTTTCCCATGCGACGTTTGGCTCGAATTGCAAACGATTCCCCAGCATCGATTCGATTGATGGCTCCGCCGAAATACTTATTGACCGATTGCTTTAGATCCAGCATGGGTGATGATCCATTGGAAGAGGCGGACGAAGATGATGATGAGGACGATGATGATGAAGAGGACGACGACGCCGATGAGACATTGCTGCTGCTAGTTGCGGTGGCAGTGGAAATTCGGCGATTCTGATTAAGTGCATGTCGTGCTGATTTCTGTGGACGTTGACGCAATAGACGGCCGTGGGATGGATTGCCCGTTGACGCTGACAGCGACGGCGGTGGTGGTGGCGGAGGAGGTGGATACGCTGCTGCTGCTGGTCGTTGCGAATCTTTGGCATAGATGGGAAAATAGTGGCTAGGTATAGGATTTATGGTGGTGGTATTGATGACCTATAGAGATAAAACGATATTAGGTGGTTTAGTAATTGATTGGAAATGATTTTATATTGTTTCACTTACTTCCATATCTGTGATTAGGCGACGAGTTCGGCGTCGGCGAACCTCTTGATTAGGCCCAATGGTTATATCTTTGGCACACAGTTTACGCTTAATGGTTCTCACCATGCGCGGCTGTTCCTTGGCTAAGCACCCAGCACCACTTCCGCTCTTTAACTTGAACAGGCGATTGATGATACCAGTAACGCCCACTCCCAAGTTTCCAGATCCCAATTTATTAATTTGCTGTGATTTCTTGGGCGTGGCTATTAGAAAGGGATTATTGCGACCCAGGAAGTTGACTGGAGGCGGTATGATAAGATCTAGGGAGCTGGTACCACGACTGCTGCTTGAATTCTCATCGGATGAAAGATCACAGTGATTTCGGTTGCTGTTGCTGGTATCATAACGTTTCGACAGCCGGAAAGCCTTACGTTTACGACTACTGTTGACCATCTCCATCATTTGGAGCTGAGCAGGCATGGAAGTGATGGTGCTGGTAGTGATGGTGCCAGCAGAAGCATCATGTGCATTATCATCCGCTGGCGGTGGTTGGGGCGGTTTCAGTTCCCTTAATTCCGCCTGTTTTTTAACCTTCTCGATTATCTGTTTAATAGGAATCTCATCCTCCTCACTAGTTGACACCTCAACACCAGTCTCATCTTCATCCGGGAGCAGCTGCTGCTG
The DNA here is from genome assembly GCA_018152135.1 of Drosophila paulistorum. Classification (NCBI taxonomy): domain Eukaryota; kingdom Metazoa; phylum Arthropoda; class Insecta; order Diptera; family Drosophilidae; genus Drosophila; species Drosophila paulistorum. Next base: position 51,169,697 of record JAECXG010000822.1, on the reverse strand, counting down.
CTGGTCGTCATCTTCGTCTGTGTGAAACTCATACACATCTGTTGGTGCGGGAAGTGCACTATCTTTATCCTCATCAGACAATAGTAGCAAATTATACTTTGTTATCAACAAGTCATCGTTTAGCTCTTCATTTTCTTCAACGAATACTTTCGGGATTAACGGTGGTCCACTGCGGCGTAGAGCATAATAGGCTGGGGCACGTTTTACCTCACGACCGCATACAAATCGATCGGAATAATCTTTCAGTGTTTGCTTTAACCTCTCCATTAGTGCAGTCTCTGGCAGCAAACGCCATTCCTTGCATATGGGCAAATTGTGACGTTGCTCCAATACAAATGGCCAAATATCCTTAAGCAAATGATGATATTTTTGATGCTGATGCTTGCGTAGATTGTAGAGAGCAATATGGAGAACATCAACCCAGTCGATTTGTAAACGCCGCACGAATTCCACACCTTCGTTGCACACAGTGCAGCAGAATACAAAGAACCTGCCGCCACATGGAAAAGAAAGGATGGACGTCAAATATAATTTGTCATTTGCATTTCCAAGTTCATTTCACTTACATGTCACCGCGCAGCAGTTTTTTCTTGAAATTCTGCATGCATTGAGTATGAAACCAATTACGACATTTGCAACATTGCAACATATTATGATCAAATTTTCCAGGCTTGCCACAATAACAATAGATCTGCTCTTCATTCACACGATGCTTCTCGTCCCAGCTGAGTTTATCCACCTGCAAGGAAACAGAATCAATATTATTTTAACCTTTATGATTGAGAAGAACTTTGGTATCTTTCTTCACTTACATGATAGGGTAATTGACGACAAATGCCTTGAGGTTTGCCAATCAAAAGTTGGTTTAAAGGCAGTTGCACTTTCATGGGCTTGGCGCACCGTTTGCAACACCAAATGTCACTGCCAATGATTATTTCGGTGGTGCAGCCACGATGATAGCCACGTCCACAACGCTCGCATATTTCCACAATATCCTTGACATCAGAACGCTTACAGGCCACACACATTGAAGTGCATGTGCTCGAGAGCGAGGAATTGTTGGCGGAGGCTGTAGAGGTTGTTTGATTTGATGAATTGTTAGCACCATCACCAAGCAGATTCGACGACTTGGTAGTGGAGCTGCCAGCACCCAGTTTACGCATCTTCTCTGGGCCACACCATTGCTCTGATTGATCATCGAATCGTATTAGAAATTGTTCACGGCTTTCTTCAATGATCGTGCCCAGATAGAATCTGCCGTCTTGGCATTTAATGAAGACATCTTCTTGCAAAGAATAATCGCTAAGTACAATCGGTTGTGGAGGCTGTGGGGCTGTAGCGACAGCTAGAGATGGGGCTGGTGATGGCGATGGCGATGGAGGCGTAAGAGGTAGTAGGCATGGAGCCTCATTTGAATTGAAGCTTGGCTTGGAAGTTGCAGGAGGCGGGGATGGGGATGCGGAAGATGAGGCGGATGAAGACATGTTGGATTTCAGGGGAGACCCAACAAGGGTTTCTGGTGTTGTTGGTGGCGTATGCGGGGTTGCTGTTGTAGAATCTGGTTCATCAATCACAATTAGAGCGCTGCTAACAGTTGAAACACATTCCTCTATGGTTGGAACACCACCTGCCCCTCCTGAACCGTCTTCATAGCTGCTGCTGGAGACGGAACTGCAACTGCTGTCAATTAAGGGCAACGGCAACGACATTTGGGGCATCTGTGGCTTATGCTGTATAGCTGGTATAATGGGTGAAGGCTGCTGCTGTTGTCCTAGCACTTGCGATGATGAAGCAGAGTCGGCATAATGATTATTTATGCAAATGTTAATTCTATCTAGAACCACGGTGGAGGGCACAACTGAGGAAGAAGCTGATATCGCATTGCTTACTGGCACAAGCGGTGGCACCGGCGACTGTATCGACAGTTGCTGTTGTTGCTTGGCCAAAGTATTGTTGGCCACCAAACGATTTAATTGGCTAGGATTTCCAGAACTAGGCAAGTAATACGACTGGACAGGAGCATACAAAGCGTGCTGCTGTTGTTGTTGTTGTTGGGTTGCATCTGTCAACGTTTTATTTAAATTGTATATATTAGGGGACGTTGAAATGATCCGTATATTATTGGTCTTATAGGCCATAGGATGCGGATTAGATGATGATGTGACCACCGCCGCCTCTGCAGGTTGTTTTCCGAGCGTAGACATGTTTTGGAGAGTAGGATTAGTTGTTGCCGTTGTAATCTGAATGGTGTTTGGATGGGTTGTAGTCGGTTGCCAGCGTTTGGGCAAACTCTGTTGACCCATCATCTGCTGGTTACTCGGAGGCAGTATTTGATAGGTCAGCCATTGACCCGGCGTTGCCGACGGCTGTTGCTGAACCGGACTCGGCATATAGCCATAATTAGATGGAGTTCCTCCAACGCCGAGCCCAATACTTCCATTGCCAGTTCCAGGCAAATGGAGTGGATTGTTGGGCGATGTGTGAAACTGATTGTTCATCATATTGGATTAGAGATGTATGCTCGAGAGTTCAGTTTGTACGCAGTCTTTTCTGTGGGGGAGAAAATCAAAACAAAAGTGTAATGGAAATTTTTTGATGAATAATCATAAAGTTGAGACAATACTTGCTTAATGTCCATTTAGGATAGATCGCAAATAAAAATAAATATAAAAATAATCATAAATTATTTGGCCGGCATTTTTGTTGTCTATTTTTCTCATTTGCTTGGCGCCTTTTTCAATTAAATTTTTGTTGTTGCTCCTCACTTATACACACATATGCAACTCTTTTGTATGCGCAGTCTTTCTTTTCTTCCACAACGGGGACAGTTTTCAATTGTGAATTTCACTTACATTTTAATGTGTTCCCACATATTTAATCACTTAGTCTTGTCTTTAAAGGTATCCGTAAACATATTATCTAGAGTTTTATAGCAATTTCATTATTAAATCAAACAAAAATCCTTTAAATACGGCAATTAAAGAAGTCAGCCATTTTTCATCTTTTTCGTCCGTATGCAAAAAGTATCGATATAATTTTGTGTGGAGCTTACGCGACCTCATATCGATAATATTGAAATGCAGCCTCTCTAATATCTAATAGCCTATTCTCACATAACATGTGTATTAAAGACAATTTTTTCATCTATAATGGTGTTGAAATCGGTTTTTGAATTATTTGGAGGTGCCTGAGACATCGCTAAAGTTCAATATGTAATTGCTTAAATGAGAAATTTCAGATTTTGTTGGTATATACATACATTGTTTACATTTTGAAAGCACCTATAACAATTTGGACACAGCTCTGCCAGTGCTATTACGCCTCTACTGACGTAAAATAAGTTTAAACGAATTTGCTGATTAAGTTGTGCGTGTTAGTCAGTTTCTGGTATTCAATCAAATACATATGCTGGCAATCTTGGGGCTAAATAGCCTATTTATACAAATCATATAAATACTAAGGAAAAGAGATTTGCTTTGTGCATGTGACATCAGAAAGATGTACAATCCTCAGACAGTTCTGGTCATGGTATAGCTAGATTGACAGGTCAAGTGACCTATTACTTGTACAATATTGCAACATTGTTTTGTTCTCCTAATTCACATTCAAATTAAAACTTGCTTACTCCCATCAACAAGTCAAATGGAGATCGGAATTTATATGCGCGCCAGAAGGTGCCAGAAGGCCCGATAGATCTAGAGACAGACACTGGAAACGATATAAATAGACGCAGGGTTGACTTCTTTCGGTTTTGCCAAACAGTCCATCTATAGCGATTGACGTTGAGAAAAGAGACGGAGTGAAATACAAAAGTTATTTGCGAGTAAAAATATTAATTATTCTGTGTTTTAAACAAGTTAAAAGAACTTTGAACAAACAAAAGAAAAACATAACGAGTATATAACGCGTTAAAGGAAACGAAAGTAAAAAGCCAACAGTCTTCAAATCTGTTCTCCGCAGCAGTTTCAAGTGTGTGTTAAGGTAGGTAAGAGGTAATCTCTAATAGAATGGAAGAAGAAGAATCACACGCATTGGTTCAATTTGTGCAAGTTAATAGTTCATCGAGTGACGCACTTATGATCATTAAAAACTAATACTAAGCACTAACTTTCACAGCACAAAATAAGAAACAACACATAAAAGTCTCTCTCTGCCTTCTCGTTGCTCTCTCAGAGGCTCACCCTCACTAACACACTTACAAGAAAACCCACACGTACGCGTACACACATGCATACTCTTCTATATGTATTCATATGGATCTGTAACTGTAATTGGACTGTGGACCAACAAAAAATACAAATTTCATTGATTAAACATTATATTTTGATTTCAGCTTTCAGCTTATTTATTGATTACATGTCCCGGCCGTCGCGTTCAACTGCCAAAGCGGTGCAATTCAAGCACGACTCAAGTGAAGAGGAGGACGACGAAGAGCTGGAACGGCAACAGCAACACCAGCAGCGTATGAAACGTCGCAGCAATATGCATACAGAATTGGGTAATGGTGGAAATGGATCTGCTGCCTCCGGAGGCGGAGGTGTTCCAGCCTTTCTGGCCAAACTCTGGCGACTAGTGGACGATGCTGAAACGGACAATTTAATATGTTGGAGTAAGGTAAGACCATTTTTTCGACAGACACTTTCTCTCTACATCATCTGGTGCAGCACTCTCTCTGGCTGTCTGTCGCTCTCCCTCTCTCACACCGCCCCCTCCCCTTTTTAATTGTTGTTGGTGTTGCCATGCAAGGCAGCACGTATGCAAGTTGTTGTTGTTTACCATTTGCATATACGCACAATGCGTGTCCATCAGCTGGCTCTTTACACGGAGCTATGCGTACGTGTACCCAGTGCATGCGCTTGCCCTTTGGAAAATTTTTCCATTTCCTCCAGACGGAGGTCTTGATAATTGTTTTCTTGATCAAATTTTATTATCACTATTAAGCATTCCAAAGGCATGATAAAGGTAGTTTACCAGAGGGATGGAGGGAGGGTAATCGGGTTAAAAATACACCAAAGCCATGAAACATCCCAAATTTTCAGTGAAAAAGGTCTACACAAAGACAGGACATCTCTTGAAGCGCTTTCAAAACAATCTAATTCCATCGTAGATCTGAGATACTATTTATCGTTACGTGTAAGATCATTAGATCAATCAAAATATTTAAATTTCAATGTTTATGTTTAACAATCATCGGGTATCATGTATTCCAACTTTGTGTTTGGTTAGATAATTTATGACCAAACAAATGGTCAAAGCCATCGCTTTGGTTTCCCTCACTCTTATCTCTAGTTGTGCACACTCAACCACACAATTTGTTGTATGTTTTTGTGGCTTTTTCACTTATCAGCATGATTTCCGTTCTTGTACTTTTTCCCAGGATGGTTCCAGTTTCATTATACAAAATCAGGCTCAGTTCGCCCACGATTTGTTGCCCCTGAACTATAAGCACAACAATATGGCCAGTTTTATACGACAACTGAATATGTGTAAGTAAAATCTAACACGGAAATGACTTCTGATATAAATGTTATGTTTGTGTTCCTTAGATGGTTTCCACAAGATTACATCGATAGAGAATGGTGGTTTGCGTTTTGATCGCGATGAGATTGAGTTTTCGCATCCGTGCTTCAAACGCAATTATCCCTATCTATTGGATCATATTAAGCGAAAGATATCGAATACGAAGTCAACGGTGGATGAGAAGAGCGTATTGAAGCAGGAGACTGTCTCAAAGGTTTTAAACGATGTGAAGAACATACGTGGACGTCAGGATACCATAGATTCTGGCTTCTCGGTGATGAAGCAGGAGAATGAGGCTCTATGGCGGGAGATAGCCAGCCTAAGGCAAAAGCATGCCAAGCAGCAGCAGATAGTGAATAAGTTGATACAATTCCTTATATCGATAGTCCAGCCATCGAGAAATATGTCCGGAGTGAAGCGTCACATGCAATTAATGATTAACGATACGCCGGAAAATGCACGTGGACGAACCACAAGCGAAACGGAGAGCGACAGCGGTGAAGGACCCGTGATCCATGAGCTTAGCGAGGAGTTACTAGACGAGGTGATGAATCCACAGGCTACGCCTTCCCCTTACCCGCAGGACAGTGCTTCGCCACAGGCAATGGAGCGACCACGCTCAAATTTAAGCATGAGCTCACATAATTATGATTACTCCAATCAAAGCGGTGGTGATGAGTTCCTCCAAATGGCTGGGGGAAATTTAATTAACCAGCGTGGTGGACCACCTTCGAATGCCATGTATACGGTGACTGAGGCCCCGGACTCCACACACATTCAGGAGTTACCCAATAGTCCTTTATTGGCCGAAGAGCAAAATGTCCTTACCACGCCTATGGTTAGGCTGCAAGAGGAGCAGCGTAAGCGTTTGCAATTAAAGGAAAAGAATAAGCAGCGTCATCGGGAGCAGCTGCTCGAGGAAGAAAACTCCTCATCACCGTCACGCTCGCCGGCGAAGATAATACACCAGCCACTGCTTGTCAAGCAGGAGCAAAGCGAGGCCAGCGTCCCAGTCGTTTCCCATAACAAATCGGATCTCTACAATGTGAATTTTATAAGCAATGACATGCCCACAAATATATTTGAGGATGACTCCTCTGCCTCATTGCTGGTTGGATCTCCGCCCGTTATGGAAGATGCCGCACAATTTGGTCAGACTACGGTGAATAATGGCAAGTTTGCCAACGGTCAATCTCTACTAGATGCCAGTCTGGCCTCCACTTCTAAGGCCGCAGCAGCTGCAGCCAATGAACAGCAACAGCAACAGGAGGATGAGGAAGCTGATCTTATGACAGTGGCCAAATATACTGGTGACAATGACAATAATCGTGAAGCATCAGCCGCAGGTCAAGGCAATGGCAATGCCCAACAACTCTTGCGAATGAACTCAGTGTTAGTAGAGCAAACTGTTACAAACTTTTCACACAACACTCATCCTCATAATCCTTCACAACATTCTGCTTCTCACAGTGATGACGTCCATGGACATTTGGACAATATGCAAGATGATCTCGACACCCTAAAAGATTTGCTTCGCAGCGATAATGTCTCAATTGATCAAAATATGCTGTTGGGTGTAAGTATTTAAATTTGACAATTTCAATATATGGAAATTCTAGATCAAACTTATCTAACCAAACATTAGTCAACTCGAAGGACGCCTCTAATGCAGCTAACCGAAGACGAGCTGCTATTGAAGGTCCGTCTTTACAGATAACTAGATCACATTACAAATTGTTGTCAATTTCTGCAAGCTTTTCGACATAAGGAACTAAATGGTTGTCTACTCTCTTTTTAGCTCTTTGCTGACTCTGATCTGCTGGACAATTACGGCTTATCCTTTCCCAATGAAAATCTGTCAGGCGGGGACAAGAGAGGTGAGTCATTACTTACAAATATCCACGAAATGATTCGAAACTAACTCGTTTTATTTTGCAGCTAATATCGGCTCGGAGCTAATGACCTATCAACCTGGAATGTATGACCTCTCTGACATCCTCGACGATACGAAACAACAACAGAATGAGAATGAAGGTCGCCAAATGTTGGCACATCAGACTTCTGTTTTGAATACACCGAAACACGAATCGTAGAGGCTTGCAGGTCGTCGGATAGTTTATTTTTGTTATATCCACTGGGATCATCGTCACATGGAGAGAACAAACAAACAAAGTTTATGTTTTCATAATTTGTTTTTTTTTTTTTTAAATGGACACTTGCCTTGAGAGTAGAATGGGAAACAAATCGCTCGGAATTGCGATTTAATTTTGCTGTTATCGTTTATACAAGAAAAAGGAACTGATTTTGTATATCTGAAACCGAAATTGCTAAGGGGATCTCACTCTCTCGGTTGACCCAGTAGTGAATGAAGGACCCAATATTTGGAAGAGTTGTTGGTTATCTTTGCGAAGAACCAATTGCTGGGAGAGATTGTTTTTCTTTATATGTATACATAGTTGTTAGTATCCTAAAAACAACAACAAATATGCCTTATGCTCCTATATATCTAATATATAGTCAATTAATTAAATTAACCCATTTACTATTTTTGTTTTGATCTTTGCAAACTCTACGGACTTTTTTAGAAATAGAACTGTCAGAGAATTAAACAACCTATTGGATAAATTTTAAAGTTTTTATAAACATCAACTTACACAACAAAAGTTAACCTTAAGATAATGTTAAATCAATTTTGTTTACCGTAAATGGGGGAAAAAAATGAACTATGTAATGCTACTAAACTTAACTTCTTTTTAATAAAACTTATACAAAATATTAATAAAAAACTAAAGGCGATTTGTGATATCGCCAATTGAAAATTCCAATTTTTCTATTGTTAAGAAAATGCTAAATGAAAATCACCAAAGGTGAGCAAATTTTAAAACAACAATGACTGTGACTTTGTTTTATGTTGTCTTTAGATTCATTGTGGAAGTTATCACACGCCTTTCTCCACGATACGCCGACTCCTACAGAACAAGTAGAACCGTGCCCTGCACCCCGACCAACTATGATCCAGCAAGACAAGACGCAATACCAGAAACTGCTGAATGAGTTCCGGGTAGTATACCCGCCCTCATTAAAAGTCACGTTGACAACACACACATTTTTCTTAACCTTAAGTACATTGGGACCCATTTTAATCCACACTATCCCCTTGTTTCATCAATGACTACCTATACCTAGAGGAAGCACTTTAACTTCCTATCAACCCGTTCCTGCTAACTTCACCGGAAGAGCGACCTACTCTCAACATCGGCTCAACACCCTCTTGAGGTATATTTAAGGCTCCGATCTCTGGAAGAGCCTCAGTCTAAGGCCTGGCCTCGGAACCAGAGGTACATTCAAGTAATAAACGAATTATAACTTTAAACCAAGCTTCTGTGTAATTAGTTTCATGGTAAACCAGTGGTTAAAGAAAGAGCCTTGTGTGTCATCTCCCATGTGTATCCTAAGGATCATGGTAATGCCACACCCCGACATGGAGACACGGATGATAGACTCGTAACTGGCTCCACAGCAGGGACCAGATTCGTATCCAGGGACCAGACTCGTAACTTGGATTTAGAATAGCTTTTGCGGTGATTAATAACATAAATACCAATGAAACAATCCATTCGCCCTTATGGCACAAGAGTAACAACAAATAACATGAGTGTGCAGATCTGCTGGCAATGTAGATAAGAAATCAAACCCCATTAGATTTTTGGGGCACCTGACAAGGTATTCTTTTATTGGAAATAATTAAATCCCTCCGCCCAAAAGCAAAAAATTAAATTCATTAAGATTTATTTAACTTCTCGATTTAGAGATATCTATCGATGCTTTGAAATAAATTTCGTGCATTATTTATTTATGTGTTTTTGGTTTCTTTTTTGTTTGTTGATACAACTAAATAGATATGGACAAATACAGCTATCATTATGATCGTAAATCGTACCGGAAAGTTTTGGTAAATTGTAAAGCCTCTTTGATTCAGCATTTCGAAAATGTCTTATGTCTAAGGGGTGGGTGGGGTTTTTTGTAATATCTGTAATCAAAAACCATTAAAATTTAATTAAAGTATCATCAAATGCTCCCCCCTTTGGTCTCTGATTATATTTGTTTTTCACTTAACAGTTTTTGAAGTATAAACTTTAATTTTTCGACAAAAACTCCGTCATTTTGAGAGAAAAAACAACTCTTTATAAAAAAAATTGTTGGGGGAGGTATTTTATATATAGAAACTGTCTATCAAGTTTGAAATGAATCGGTCAAGACTCACTGTCACACGGACTTTGAAAAAGTCGTTTTGAGGAAAACGCGTTTAAAAGGTTTTTATACTCAAACAGCTTCACCGAAGGCCAATTAGTTGTGGCGCTACATATATCTTTGTCTGCTTTACTCCGATTTACTTTAAATTTTTACACAACATTCATGAAACAGGGAAGAAAATTTGCAAAACCCTGCCCACTCCTTAAGTTTAATACAATTTATTGGCTGCTCAATTAATTATTTGTTAAATGCTACCCTCAGCAAGGGTAGGGCGAAAATGACTAAATACAAATTAACTTAATGAGCTTTAACCTAGCAAACGTATCTTAAATAGTAGAAAAATTGTATAATAAATTGCAAAAAGTGTTGAAAAAAATAGAAAAAACATAAATATTGTACGTATTGAGATAGTACGAGACTAAAGGAGATCGTGTTGGGGCCAGTATCAGATCGGTTTTACCCCGACTAGTGGAGTGGCTGCCGCTCGAGCTTGGGGATTTATGACTCATCCCTGTACTTGGCATCTTTCAGTATGTTGGCAAATTCAAATTTCACTCGTTCCCGCTCTGACCGGGGCATACTGCGCAATGTGTCCACCAATGATAGGCAATAGAGCTCAATGGGATCACTGATGGGTGCTATGGAGGAGAATGGAGCCGACATAGCTTTGCGTTTACTCGCATTACTCGACAGTATTTCTGAGCTGCACATCGTGGCCGCTCGTCTTGTGACTTTTGGTTTATAAATGGGTTCAATTGTGATTTCACCATTTGAAAGGGCATTCGTTTTGATATCATCCTGGTGTTCTTGTTGTTGTTGCTGCTGCTGCACTTCCTCCGATTTCATGTGACTGCTGCCATTGCCCATAACCACCATGGGGGTTAGGAGTGGTGATGACGCCGGCGATGAGTGTGTATCTTGTTGATATCTACTGCTGCTGTTACTTCTATTGCCATTGATAGATACATCATGATCATGACTGTTGTTATTGGTGGTGGCTCTAATTGTGACATCCGGCTTCAGTTCATCGTCGGCAGCTTCATGGAGCAGTTGTAGTTCGGGCAGTAATTCATTATCATCATCGATATCGCAATCAGCATCTCGTTCTCTATCACTCTGTGAGCCATCCTCACTATTGTCCAGCACAATGACATCATAGTTGTCCGAATCGATGCGCAAATGATCCGGATCGGGATAGACATAACTATTACTATCCATATCATTATCATTGTCACTGACATCGCCGCCAATACCCACACAACCAGCACTGCCTCCTCCTCCGCTTCCACCCTTGTTTTGTGCTATATACGCTTGGGCCTTCTTCACATTGTATGTCTGGGCTGTGTTCTGCAGAAAGGACAGATCTTCGGTGAAGCGTCGCTTGCGTACATTTGGATTAACTTGACCCGTTTCCAAGGCTTTGATCTCTTGTAGATAATTGTAGCGTATGTTTTTCCATTTGGTTTGCAAGAAACGTGCTAAAACAATACAAAAATGTATATGAGCCTTGAATAGTTAATGCCAGTAGTCTTTACGACTTGAGTAAACCCTAAGGAAATCTAATTTACTGTTACCTGCCGCCACAGTAAACTCCTTACAATCTGTCTTTTATCAGCAATTGAGCACCGGAGCTCTCCCAGCTTATAAAAAGTTTCTATAAATAACTTGGGTATTTTTTATTGAATTTTTATGAAATTTTGTGCACTGGTAAATATTAGTTAGAGTATTCGGTGTCTTCAATTGGAATACGTTATCTTAAATCTTATGAGAATAATGCGCAATGCTTTGAGGAACTAGTTGATATATGTATATCTTATTTTCAAAATGATCGTTACACAAGATCGTTCTTTGTTATATACATATGTAATTTAGGTTTAATCTAATCTAATCTTTCAGATAGATTAAAAACACCGGCTGTAGATATAGTGATACTTACAGGAGGCTCCCAGTTCGGTGGCAATGCGATCCCAGATGTCAACTCTCACCGGATTACGGCGATAGTGCGGATGACTAACATCATAGATGGCCGGGTTGGCCCGTACCATTTTTATCAGCCGATCGTCTGCAAGGAAAATGGGAAAAATCGTTAAATCTGGCTCTACATACATTCAGTCCATACACGATTCATTCGTGTGCGTGTGTCTGTGCGTTTGCGGTTCTTCGTAAGCAGCAACCCTTAAGCTGCTGCAGAAGACACGGATACAAGGCAAGGACAATCGTCCTTCTGCTACACTCTTTTTGGGGGTTGATTCTGCGGCGCAATAAACGCACACTCCTACTGGCACACACAAAACACACAAACGGACCATGTCACGCACACACAGATATGCCAAGAATTGTAGCTGTAAAAAAAACGAACACGGAACACAGGACACATGAAAACTTACCAAACTCCGGCCCCGTTGTCTCTCGTTCTGCATAGTACCGTTGCATTTTTCGCTTTAAAGCAGCTCTAAAATTCTTCTTCTTCAGCTGCTTAGCTTTCTTCTCGCTATTATCTTCCAGTATTACCTGCGACGACAGTTTGATGTTGTTGTTTCGGATAGTTGAGAGAGCAAGAGTTCAATCAATTCGTCCTAACAATTTAGCCAATCAATTTGTTTATTACAAGTGTGAGCCTTTCTCTTTCTACGTTGTCTTCTGGTTTGTCTCTTGTGTTTTTGCCTGTTTTGTTTTACGCGGCGCAGGCTCACAATAAGCGGGGCTGCCAACTCGTTAGATATTCGGGCAAATTTAGTGCATTATTTACAGAGATGAGTAGTCACTATATGCAAATCCACGACAACTTTTGCCAACGACAATAGACGACAGACAGATTAATTAGTAAGTATAATAAACGATTCGCCATATTTTCCAAATGTCATTATAGTTTGATTTTTATTCAGGTAAAGATTTTGTTTTTTTTTCACATTGAATTTTTCATAAATTGTCCTGTAGCCCTGTTTCACTTAACGATAGTGTCATCACTAATTTCTTACATCACTAGGGCGCACTCCCTGAAACGGCAAGAACAACAAATAAAAACGCGGCTTGGGATTTTTGTTTTAAAACTTACACACACACACACACAACACAAGCATCAGTGGGCACATGTTCGTGAGTCGGGAGACACAATTATGAATAACGGTCGCTATGGAAGATTTGGAGCACTCATTGGCATTTCCTACGTGAGCGGCACGCATTGCCGTTTTCTGGTAAGCAGCCAAAATGCACGCACACCTACACACATGCAGACATTTGGACAACCAGCTGACTCAGAAATCTATTTTTTTCGCAGATCTATTCCACTCGCAATGCAGAAGTACTGGCCTTCCATGAGCTAAAACTACGGCAAATAGTTCACCAGGCTGGCTGGTTAGAGTACGATCCATCCGAAATATACAAATCAATGCAAGAGTGCATAGAGGTAAGTGGTTAGATGCGTGTGTTTGTGAGTGATTATATCATCGTCTAAAACTGAACGTCTATTATGCTTTTAGACTGCCTATAAGAACTTGGTTATACTGGAAATCAATCCGCATGACATCATAGCCGTGGGTATAGTCAATCAGCGAGGCACCTCTGTCCTATGGAACAAGCAAACCGGTCAGGCCCTACACAACGCCATCGCCTGGTGCGATTCTCGTTCTACTCCCTTGCTAAAGACTTGTCTGCATAATAATAAAAATAATGTGGACTATGTGCGACACCGCAGTGGTCTCCCGCTGAGTAGCTGCTTTAGCGCCTTGAAAATCCGTTGGCTACTGGAAAATGTTCCTGCAGTGGGCAAGACAATTGAGGAAGACAAGTGCCTGTTTGGGACTTTGGACTCTTGGCTGCTATGGAATTTAACGGGCGGCGTAAACGTTGGAATACACTCCACAGATATCACGAATGCTCACTATACGGGTCTAATGAATCTGACCAGCCAACAATGGGATGCCAAGTTATGTAAATTTTTTAAACTTCCAATCGATATACTGCCCCGCATACGTTCCAATTCTGAGATCTATGGCTATGTGCTGGAGGGTCCACTGCTGGGTGTGCCCATTGCTGGAGTTATGGGTGAACAACCGGCTGCTATGCTTGGTCAACTGTGCCTAAAGCCGGGACAGAATATTTGCACGTTGGATGACAGTTGTTTTGTTCTCCTCAATACGGGACGACAGTTATTGGCATCGCAAAATGGACTGATTAGTGGAATTGCTTATCAGCTCGGGCCGCAGACGGAGACTTGCTACACTCTGGAGGGAGCCATTTCCAATGCAGGATCAACAGTAAATTGGTTGCGGCAGCGTCTGAAGATTAACACCGAAATCAATTCCAATGACAATGTAATGGAGTCACTAACCACGTTTCTCGGGGAGAGTTCCATGATATCGTCTTCGTGTTCATCTTCTATGTTGAATGTGGAGTGCGGTTTGGCTGCCAAACGATCAGAGGTAACATTTGTTCCCGCATTTCATGGTCTATATGCTCCTTATTGGCGGTACGATGCTAGGGGTATACTCTTGGGCTTAACCAGCCAGACGACAGCGGAGAACATAACCCAAGCGGCATACGAGGCCACAGGATTTCAAATCTACGAAGTACTTCAGGCATTTAAAAAGGATACACCCAACTGGGATCATTCGTGCATGCAGCCCGTACTAACCTTTGGCGGGGACTATGCCGAGAGCACGCACCTGGTGCAATTTATATCAGATATTATTGGCTACATGCTGGAGAGGCCGCAGACTACTTCGCCATCGGGATTGGGTGTTATGATAGCCGCTGGAATTACCATGCGAGCGGTCAGCTTGGAATATGCCATCAAAATGTATGCTCCACCCACAGATGTCTATGCTCCCACAACCACACCGAACAGTGAGTACTCTGCCAAATGATCTAATTGTAAAACCAAAATTAACAAACATTGTGTATTTGTCAGGACGTGAGTTGCTTTATCGTCGCTGGGACTATGCAGTTAAGCGTTGTCTCAACTGGAACAATTATGAGACCTACGAATCGGATATAGAGCTATTTGCTCAACGTGAACATGATCCCAACTTGTCTATACGACGATCTCTGCCGGGAAGCTTATTTATAACCACTTCCTTTGCATTATTTTTGTTGGCCAACTACCTTAAAAACAATCCCTTGAGTTAAAGTTAGGAATGAAATGGGGAATTTGGGGTATGAGATAAATCTAGTCAACCAAAAAAAAAGAAAGACGAAAAATAACTACAACAAAAAAAAACTAGTTGCATTATCAAAATTTATGGTTTAGTTTAGCATTAAATTTGTAAAGTTTACTTTTGTTTATATTTTTAAGTCTATAGAATTCCTTTAAACAAATATTTGTGATTCAATTTTTTTATACCACAAACAAACAAACACAAACGGCAACCAATATGATTATATATATATATATATGCTTGCTTCTGTATAAGTCTATATTGTAAATTCAAGTTTATTTATTAAGTCTGTATTTATTTGAAATGAACTTCAGTTACATAAAACAAAATCGTAAAGATAATTGTTAAAGCTGTGGAATGGCTGAGTGCATTAATTATGTAGGGAACAGCTTCATAAAACTATAAATAAATAATATTTATACATATATTTAGTGAATTGTTGATGGAACTTGTTATATCATAGACATTTAGTAAAAATTTCTCTATTTATCGTGCAGGTTATTAATGACAATATTTTGATTTCAAAAACCAAATCTCTTTTAAAATTAATTTGAAGAAATGTAAAAATTTGGAGAATCTGGAATCTTATTGGCTTCTGAAAATTGCAATGTAAAAGTAGTATTGAATTCAAATTGTGTTGAAATTTTTGAACCAATGATACAATTTTAATAAAATGAACAATTAATTATAATATATTAAATTCTGATTTTCAATTTATATATCAACTAAATTTGGCGCCCTTTTAGATTTCATTCACGCGCCAAGGTGCTGCCAGATTGTTCCAGTGAATCACAAATCGTATTCGATTCACTTCAAATTCGATTGGTGATATATCGAATACCGAATACGGTATCGAATACGACACCTTACTTTCTTTTTACTTTTTATTTCTCAAAAACAAATTTCTCTTTGGTAATTTCGCAAAAATGCGTTGCAATTATTTGAGTTCAATTAGAATTCATGCAATTCATGCAGCTCTCTATTTAAATTATTTAAATTTAATTATTATTACATTTCACTTTGATTTCCCGCCCACAAATTTTGTATCTGATATTCGGCCACACTTTCCTATAATCCCGCTAAAAACTTGGGGATCCCAATCTGGATGAAATGGACAAAATTCTTTTTTAACTTTTTTTACTTTTATTTTCTTATATGAAAACAGCTTCGCATACATACATTGGACTCGCACCTGTGATGAAGGACCAATTTTAAGACTTTAAATTTATATTGGAATATGGAATTGAATACGAATGCATATTGTTTTAGTTTTATGTTTGACTTAAATATTATTAATTTTGTAAAATGAAATAAAAAACAAACATTTTTTGCAATGGGAAAAAACATATTTTTTCTAAATATAATAAGTCAATTATTATTTTTACATATTACATATTATAATTTGAATTTCCAGGCGATTTATTTGTTATCGTATTTATGGTGGTATTTTGGTAAATATGAAATAGTATTTTATGGTTTATTTTTCAGACCAAATTGGTATTTCTCGTTTGGTCCGGCGCGGTCACGCTGGATCAATTTTTTGAGGCGAAGTATCAATTTTTTAAGGCGATTTGAAGCTCGTGGCGAATTTTGCACTGGGAGAAAACATATGTTATATATTTCTCAGAATTATATATACATATTTTAACTCTTTATAAAGCTTCGAAATCTATATGGCTCTTATACCAAAATGAGATCTAAAATTAAAAAAACTACACCACAACAACCAACAGGCATTTTCTTTTTTGATATTAAGTTATGTATTCATTTAATTTAAATTTAAATAACAATAAAATTTAATATATGTATGCACATTATGGTTTTTTTGAAGAATATAAAAAAATATTATAATTTATTGATGCTAAAACAAAAAATGAGTGAAAATTTTGAATATTTTTGTACAAATTGTGCATAAAACGTTCAAATAAGCTAATCTATAGCATTGTTGGATTTGCAAATGACATGACTTTCTTTTCGTTTACTTCAAAAATTACCGTTTTCTCACGGTGTATAAAGGAGGCGAATTCATAGTTGGTACCAAACGTGTTTTGTTGTGGGTGGATAGTTATTTTTTTTTTTTTGTTGTTGTTTTTGTTTTCGGCGTGAGCGGACGTGTTGTTTCTGTGCGGATAAACGCGGTTTTTTGCTCTACGTACAGTTGATATATACATATATATGTACATATAGGCGATTTGAGTGTGTGAAAGTGCATAAGGCTAAACATTTCGACACCAAACACTCGAAAAAATTGAAAAATGAATTTTCGAAATAATTCTGATTGAGTACGGACGTGGGTGGGAAAAATTAAATAAATTAAATTAAATAATAATTTTTAAATCGAAAATTGAGACGTAAGCACGGTCTGCGGTCGGGAGAATTTAATCAAAATGCGGTACTTGCGATTTGCATAAAATATAAACAATTTTATTGAGACAGATTGACTAGTGTTCTAGTGGTGAAAAGAAATGTTTAAACGTATATAATTCCCATGAAAGGTGAGTGTAAAAAAAGACGCCCCACGAAACATGTGCCATTGAATGTGCGTGTGTGTGTGTGTGCCGCTCAGCTGTTTTCTTTCTGCTTCTGCCGTTAGCGTTCTTGTTGTTGTTGTTGCGCAGGCCGTTGCCGCGAAAGAGAGAGAATGAGCGGACGAGAAAGAGGTAGACTAATAGACCGCTTGAAAAGTGAGAGTATTTTTCAACAATTTGTTACACCCTGCAACTAAATAATTAAACGGGTATATATGTACGTATGCGACACGTGTGCAATTTGGAATTATAAATATTTACATAGTTAGCATCAATATTCGTGATGATGTTAAAGATGATTAGAAAGAGGACGGCATTTAAACTGTGACTAAAATGCCTAGTATGCATCTTATAATACCACTTTGTATACCATTCAAAGGGCAAATACGAGTCGGTTACACAATGCTATGTAAACTATTTTTGTTTGTTTCCATTGCTTCAAACGGTGCTGCATTTATGGCTAATTGACCAGCCACTTGTCATCTCTTTTGCACTAGTTGACTCCATTTTACTTCTTCCTTGCCTGCTTTCTCTGTCTCTCTTCTGCTGCTGACAAGTTATTTCAAGTTCAATTGCAATTTTACGCTCCATTTGAGCAGTTAAAATTTGTTTGTCCCTACGCCCCCCCCCGTACCACAGCACCCCACCCCCTCAACTTTATCGCGTGCCCTGTCAGGAGACGTCAAAGTTAATTGCCCGCTTTTTTTTTACTTGGATTTTTTTATACCCTTGCAAAAAGGGTATATTAATTTTGGTCAGAAGTGTGCAACGCATAGAAGGAAGCATCTCCGACCATATAAAGTATATATATTCTTGATCAGCACGACGAGACGAGTTCATATAGCCATGTCCGTCCGTCCGTCTGTCCGTCAGTCTGGATCAACGCGAACTCCTCCTAGACTGAAGGAGCTACAGAGCTCAAATTTTGCACGTAGGCTTGTACATACTGCAGGGGTTGTATATCTCAGATTCAGCCGGATCGGACCACTATATCATATAGCTCCCATACAAACGGCAAAGTCGCGAACAGTGACTTTCTCAATAACTTCGTTATTTTCTGAGCTATCGTCGTGAAATTTCATATTGGTGAGTTTTTTACACATACTAACTAACATACTGACTGTGCCAAATTTAATAAAGATCGGGTGACTATATCATATAGCTTTCATAGGACCGAACGGTCGAAAACAGTGACTTTTGCCAATAACTTCGTTATTTCCAATGCTAAGATTGTAGGCGGTTCCTTCGCAGACATTAGACTTTTTGGATAAAACGTTTTTACACTTTGATGGCTATGGGTAAGGAAAAAATTACCAAAACAGTTGCAAGGGTATACAAACTTCGACGCGGTCGAAGTTAACCCCGACCCTCTGGTTTTTATTTCATTTTTGTTCATGTCAAAGCCTCTGAAATGGTTCGGCGATTCGCATTAGCAATTCATAGCATGTTCTTACAATAAAAATAACAAATTATTACGTAAAAGCAAACATTTAAATGCACATTATAAAAAGCCCGAAAAAGTCATCAAAGTTGGTTGTCTTTTTGTTGTTGTTCCCAAATCCAAAATAGATCTTTGCAGAGAGAATCTCATTAGATAACTCCCAATGTGGGTGCAAAAGAGAGGCTGTGTGTGTGTGTGTGGGTCGGAGCATCTTGCGCGGGTTAATTTTGAGTTGACATAATGAAACAGAAAGAGAAGAAAGGGGTACACAGAGTGAGTCGGAATTACCATTGGCCGAATCATTAAGTATAACCTTCATCAACTGGGGCAATACTCACTCGGCTAGGCTAGTAGCAAATATTTATTTGTTACCCATGTGCATAGTATGTATAGTATGTACTACATACGTACATATGTATGTAGGTAAGTAAATAGATCCATTTTTATGCAAATATAATTAGCATATTTGTACGAACTACGAATATGAAAATGGAAACATGGAACTATTAGATTTGATTAGTAAACCAGTTTGCATAGATGGAACAATTCGTTATCCTTCTTTTGGGATGATAATGATCGGAAAATTTCAATTTTGTAATTGTGAATGGGTGTAAAAAGGTCGCTAAATACCCCCAAGGGTTTGTATTTAGTTAGGGTAAGGGTATAGGAAATTCTGTACGAAATTGTATACAAATAACAAATCAGAATTCAGTACAACGCCAATTAATTTATTTCTGATTCTGATTAAGAAAGATAAATGGAAGACAAAGGCAAAACTTTGCATGGCAAATTCCGAGAGGCAATGCCCACGGTAACTAAACATTTTCTACAGTTGTTGTTGTTGTTGTTGATGCTTTTGTTCATGGGCCTGCATTGCCGGCCTAAGGCGAAAGGACGGAGAAAGGGAGACGGACGCTAGGCAATTGCAAACACATTGCACTTAACGGTAGTATCCCCCAAGCTTTTAAGTCCAAAAGCTGATGTGGGGCAGACAAAGTGGTAGATAGATTGGTTTTCTATGCATGTGTGTATGTGTGTGTGTGTGTGTGTAGATGTGGAACAGAAGCCAAGACAGTGATCCGAAAAAAGTTAGTTAACTCAAAACAGAAAAAAAATCGAGGCTTACAAATGGTTTGGCATTGAAACGGCACGGCCCAACTAAATGACTGACTTACAGACGCTCTTTACATAAATTGCAAAACTCATCGAATTGTCGTTTCTTGCTTATCCTGATATTATTCCAAACGTTATTATCTTGGCTGGCAGATCGTGCGTATACGTTTTATTTGGCCGATAAGCCATCGGGATCATCTCTTGGCCCTTCCCTTGCTTATCCCCTTGAAATATCACGAAGTTTGTTTGTTTGTTTTCATTTTCTAACTTGTTGCAAGTAATTAAAGAAATAATTCAATAATAATTCAGATGAAGGCCAGTGAGTGATCTGCCTACATTTCGATCTTCTTTAAGTTTACATGTGACAAATTTCACAACCTCCACTTTTCGACATCGCTTAGACCTTTTCTAATTGTGTTTCTTGAACACTTTTTCTGTGTTTTAGATGATTGATGATTGAATAAGCAAAGCAACTGGTCGGAACTTCAAGGACACACATTTTTACCTTCTGCGCACCTTTCAGGTTCGTGGCATTTCTTAGATCCTAATATGCCCACCCTTTAAGCCTGTGTCCCAGGGTATAAAGATGTCAGCAGGCCGCATTTGAAGCGATTCTCTTGAAGTTGCTCTCCAAATGGTTTGTTTGCCAGGCATCTTCAAGTTTTGTTTGCTTTTGCCTCACGTTTTGCTTTGTTTTTTTTTTGTTACTGCTGCTCTAATTGTTCTTGTTGTTGTTGTTGTTTATGTGTATAGTTTTATTTGCATGCGGACGACGCGCTTTGTTTGTTTGCTTGTTGCTTTTTGGTCAGCAGGTGACCCAGGTTTGCGAGGCAGCATCTGTTATGCATGTCATCGCCATGTCCCCTCTCCGCCCCGCCGCTCTCGTCCGTCCCTGGCAAAAAGAAAGAAAGAAAATAACAAAAAATGTCAACGCCACTCACCCACTTTACGGCATAGAACATCCCGTCCACCTCCCCCTCATTAAGCCTTTTGCATACTTCGACTTCTTCCCCCTTATCTCTCTCTCTCTCTATCCTTGAGACTTGGATATTTCTGCCTTTGCCGGCAGTTGAAGCTTTTTTATGCCATTTGCCTTCCAGTCACGCGCACTTTGCACAGTTCTCTCCCATGCTGTGCCACCCCCTGCCCGCGCCCTTCTACACTCAACTGGCGGTTTTTTTTCTTGCTTGACTTTGGCACGTAACTCTTTTATATTTTTTATATGTATGTGCACCCACTGCCCTCTCCCTTACCTTACATCGTCATCATCTTTATCCCTCTCCACGCCATCCTTCTGTTTTCCTTTCATTCATATGCACTGTGTGTGTGTGTGTGTGTGTGTGTGCAAGTGTATGTAGGCATTTTGATGAGCGCAATCTTCTTCCTTTTTACAAATGACTTGGAGATGTCAACGGTTTTAGTTTCGCTTTGGTCTTTAATGTCATTTAACCTCAAAATGCATTAGCAAGGCAAGGCAAGATTTCACATGTTCGTTATTGCTCAAATGGATGTTTAGTACATATTCCTGACCTCGTTTTTGTTTCATTTCATTTTTGCAACATCCTAAGAAAACAAAATAACAACAAAATCGTATCTTCATGCCAAAAGATAACTCTTCTGACTTTTGTCTTAACTTTCAAACAGACAGAGAAATATTTGACCGTTTTTTATACATCATAAACAGCTTTATGCATTTATTCCACAGTTTTAGATACTTTTAGAATAAATTCTGTATCCTCTGGTCGACCTTTGGGTACCCTTAATAGAAAGGATCTAGGTCTGTCAAACTTTGGAGTTTGATAAGTCATGAAATGAACCAAGAACCTTCAAATTTCTTCTGAATAATTGACTTTTCTTCACAGAAATTTTTCAAAAAATGTTTAATGGATTATATCTCTCCAATTTGCACAACTTTGCGTATACGTGATATTTAAATAAAATGGCTACACGCAGTGCATATTGAAAAATAGTGTAAATTTCCAATCGTAAATCAATTAAAATTGAAATATTTATGAGATAATTTGTCTATTAAGTAAACTAAATTATTTGGAACCTGAATTGAGATTCAAAATGTATCTAGTTTCCATAAACAGGTTATGCTACATTCAAGGTTAAATCAGAAGAAAAACTGTGTAAAAGTAAACAATTTGCAATATCTTTTAATAACTTAAGAAGCACAACTGCAAACAATTGATCTAAATGGCATATATGTTTGTATGTACATATGTATCAAGGACAGCTGAGGGGAAAAAAGGACTCATAACATTTTTTTATTGGTTTTGGTGAAAAGACGCTTTCAAATATTAAGCAATAAAAAACAAAAAAGTTGTTTTTTCTTTGCCCGGAATGGTAAATGGCAACAGAGGAAGCTAGGTAAACGAAATGCTCTAAACATATTAGTGGAATGAAACCAGGCATCGTCCTTGTTGTTGTCGTTGTCGTCGTCCTAAGCCAGCACTTTTCACATGATAGAAAACGGAACCAAGAAAAGTTGCAGGAATAAGTTGTCCAAGTCCGACGATACCGGATATACCCTTTACCCAAGTGGAAACTTGACTTTAAGTTCATCAAAATTATTCGCCCATGGATGCTCTTCTGTGCCTTTCATTAAATGTATCGTAGGTAATTTTCGATTTCGTTTCGGTTATTGTTAAGACAATGGAATAGAAATAGATTCACTAGAAATCGAAGGAAGTTGGATATTTCCAAATGTTTTGGTTCCGTTACTATTTCTCATTGGTAAGATAAAAAACCTTTAAAAAAAAACCAGAGGGCCGGGGATAACTTCGACCGCATCAAAGTTTGTATACTCTTGCAACTGTTTTGATAACTCTTTTCTTACCCATAACCATCAAAGTGGAAAAAGTTTTAGAAAGAATGGCCTACAATCTTAGCATAGGAAATAACGAAGATATTGATCAAAGTCACTGTTTTCGACCGATCATTCCTATGGGAGCCACATGATATAGTCACCCGATCTTTATTTGGCACAGTAGTTAGTATGTTGTCAAATTTCACGACAATAGCTCAGAAAATAAAACAGTTATTGAGAAAAGTCACTATTCGTTTGTATGGGAGCTATATGATATAGTGGTCCGATCCGGCTGAGTCCGAGATATACAATCTGTGGACTATATATACAAGCCTACATGCAATTTGAGCTCTGTAGCTCTTACGGTCTAGGAGGAGATTGCGCTGATAAAGACGGACGGACGGACGGACATGGCTATTTCGTCTCGTCGTGCTGATCAAGAATATATATGTATACTTCATATGGTCGGAGATGCTTCCTTCTATGCGTTGAACACTTCTGACCAAAATTAATATACCCTTTTTGCAAGGGTATAAATATGGAAAAGGGATTTGAATTTATTCAGCAGAAAGTAAGGGAAAAAATTTGAATGTTGAGAGTTTTCTATCTAATAGAAGACCCTAATGTACCCTAAAGGGTATCAGAAAGTCGGTTAAATGTGTGCACAAAGTGTAGTAAGCTTGGCCAAACATAAATTTATTTGTTTTTTTCTGTACATTTTTTTTGTCTTTTCCTTTTTTGTTTAGTTGAACTTGATTTATGAGTGAAGCAGAAGCGCACACACATTGATACACACACTCATACATACATACATATGTATATGGATAGACAGAAATCGAACTTTATTGATAGTCGCGCTGTGGCTATAATAAAAGCACAACAAAAAGGGCGTACAAATGCGGGAGATGCTGACAGAAATGTTTGTGGGCGTGTGTGTGGTGTGTGTGTGTGATATGGCTGAAACAACAAAAATGTATGCCATGTTTATGTTTGGCACTTGTTTATGGCAAGGAAACTGGCAAGAGCAGATGACGAAACAGAGAGAAGCCAAAAAAATAATAAAATATATCACAAAAACTGAAAAGAACTTTATCTCGTGTTTCATGTTTTTTAGAATTTTCTTTCGGTAGGTAGGAAAACTAGTTACGAACTTTAAATATCCATGAAAGTTTGTTGCTTTTGATTTCCATTCAGTTGGCTAAGGGACTTAACTTTACAGTTTCTCTAAGACAGCTCAGCTCAAAGTCGAAACTGTACCAATTTGGTGTCTTTTTGAAAAAAAAAAAAACAAGTTTTTTAGCATTATTAAGTGACTCAAAAATAAACCCTAACAATGTAGATTCTGTTATCTAATTGTCAATTTTACTATGGAAATTATCTTATCTATGTATGTCAAAGGAAATCTAACTTAAATCTCTTGCGGTAATAGTAATTTGATTGCCAATTTCAAAAATTTAGAGAAAAACACAATTACAAGATTATTCTAATTGTTTTTTATTATTATATAACTAAATAAAAATGTCAAATTTTCAAGTTTATTTGTTTGTTTTATCTAAATCACAAAGAATTTGTGTTGCCTAAAAAGATTGTTAAAGTTTCTTTGAATGCATAAAATATTCCCATTCACTGACAAGTGCAAAGAATAAATGTTCAATTTTCTAAAAAAAATGACATCAACAACAACTTTTTTTTTGGGGCATGAATTTATGGCAACAACAATACATATAACATATACAAAGCCAAAGAGAATCACAAACAGAAAACTAAATAAACGAAAACGAAGCCGAAGAAGAAGACAAAACAAAACAAACGCCAAAGAAAACGAAAAAGAAAAACTGAATGAATGAAAAGCTGCTGCTTGGGCATGTGGAGAGGAAACTAAAAATACGAATTTATATGCAAAACAATTTCAACTTTTGCTTGAATATTAATTTTGCCTTCTTCCCAACAGCAGCAGCTTCTTCAGCTCATACAAACATATGTATATAATGTTACGCCTGTGTGTCTATAGAGTCGACCAATAAAGTCCTTGAGTAACAATTGGAAATTTTGAAACAAGTCTCTTAAAGTTAGTTTCGTAGAATAAAGGATATGCCTCACCCAGGATATGTCCACCCATAAAGCGTAGAAGAATGCAACGGAAATGGCGGATGTAGGGCTGTGAAGTGAGGCAACTTTGCTCCCTAAAGTATGCAATGCGCAGTCGAATAAACACTCCTAAAGATCCGCCTAGGAATTTTTGCTTTATCCTACGTTGGAAGACCACTCTGCCTGATTGTGTACCTGTGCTTATGACTATTCTACGTAAAGGGGGACATGTTAGAACGTGACTTGCCACAAGGACGTGTATTTAGTATTTAGATTTACTAATTCACTTAAGAATCCATCTCTCTAGTTGTTTGGATCCTTGAAAACTGCAACAAGTTAAATTGTGACATTTTAACTGAGTTGTCGCTAGATTCTTAATTCCAGCCTCGCCAGCCACCACCAGGCGGAATAGATGGATGGATGGATGAATGGAGGAGGGGCTAGATGGCACATCTAAGCCTGGACGGAGCAGGGGACTGTATTCATTTGCATTTTTATGCGCTGATGTTGTCACTGTCGTCGTGTTGGTGCCGTTTGGTGGCTGCGGGTTGTGTTTTTACTTTATATCTAGATACATATACATACATATGTACATACATGTGTTTGTCATATGGGTGATCGATTTTTTCCCTTTTGTTTTTGTTTTTGTTTTTGTCCACGCATCGGTGCACTTGTATAATTGTCAGTTTGGACGTGGCACGCATCCTCATTAGTAGAGCATAAAAGACAAATTCGTCGTCGCAGAATTGACCTTGACTATCCCAACAGCAAACAGTACGATAAAAACCATTGCAAGATTCTTAATTATTTCTTACATTTTTCACCAAGTACTCTGTAACACGACTTGCTGAAGGGGTATATTAGTACAGGGTAAAAGTATGTAGTTAAATTGGAAGAGTAGCCGATAGACTTTGTCATCGCTTCGGAAGCCAATCAGCTTGTAACTGTGCAAAGCGCCGATTGTTACAGGTCCAATCAGGTGAGCAGGGTGTTAAACTAGATACAGGGTGTCATACATACGGCCCACGGGACTTGGTGCATGAACTTTTTTGTCGGTTTTGTAATACTACATCGAATAATGACGTTTCATGTCGATGTCTGGTCAACGAACCTGTTGCCGCTCGGCGCGTCTCCAACAAACCCACTTTGCCCCACCCGCTCCCCCATCGTCAATGTTTAGCAAATAAACACAAGTTGTTAGTTTTTATTATCTGAAAAATTGACAAACAACGCAGAGGCAACAACAACAATGTAATAACAACTACGAAGTCTATGTATTTATGTATGGTTACATATACATACATACATACATATCTGTAGTTGGCTGCAATTTGAGCTTGCCTCAGAAAGAGAGAGCGAGAGACAAGCAGCGGGGAAATATGAGCAGAAATTATCACCAGACGAACTTGAATACAGGTGGGAGGGCGAGGGTGAAATAGAAGTGAAGAGAGAGAGAGAGAGGGACAGAGAGAGGTGGTGGCTAGTTTGGGTCCAGTTTTGGTTTACCTTTTTGCCAATTTTGTTGTCGAACCCAAACACTACACGCATTTTCAATTTCAACGAAAAGAAAAAAATGCACAATGGCGGAAGGGGGAAGGGGGAACGAAAAGAAAAATGCCAAAGAAGCCTCGCACACACACAGACATACCACAGTAGTACAAACCGAACAACTATGTAGAAATTCACTGGCAAAGGCAAACGCAAAACAAGCTAGGCACCAGAGCAGCAGCAGGTGGTGGTTTGGGGGGTCAAATGTCGGCACAGTGGGTCATATATCCACCATAATACTACAATTAATGGTAACAATATGCACATGAAAAACAAAAACATCAATATAACAATTACGGAAACACAGTTCGATAAATAATCAAATAAAAAAATTCTACATAAAAAATGTTCAACAATTGTTAAACATTTTATTTCAATGTGCAGAGCTGCGTCGCGATAACTTTGACAACTATAAATTGTGTTTGTATGTGTACACTGTACACATCCATACATACCTACATTCATGTATTTGGTCATGTGCCAGAAAGAGAAAGAGAGCAAGAGTACGAATTGCACTCGCATTGAATTTGAATCGTTTGCATCCCAAAACTCCCCATCACCCCCCCATTGCGTTGGCGTTGTTCTGGCTTTAGCAGCACTTGATGCTCTCAACGCTAGCTACGGCAGCGGCAGCGACGGTGGCAGAAGCTTCTGTGGATGCATCAGACATCACTAAGGTCGTGGGCGGTGGGCGTGGGCTAACTGCTTGTCGTTCGTTTCATGTGCGCTTATCACATTATTTCGCTATTTATGGTTTCGCTTTCAAGCTCTCTCTCTTTTCTCTTGTGGTTGTTTTTGCTGTTGTTGTAGTAATGACAATTGCTGTTATTGGCATATGTAGCGGTAGTTATTGTTATTATTGTTGTTGTTTCTTGTACCCTGCACCTGCCCAGGGGGCAGAATAGCGGGCATTAAGGACATGGAAGAAAAGGAAGCATTTGTGATCGTATAGAAAACCGTTAGCCTGCCTATCAGCAACATAAAAGCTCTTTATGT
Organism: Drosophila paulistorum; assembly: GCA_018152135.1. Lineage (NCBI taxonomy): Eukaryota > Metazoa > Arthropoda > Insecta > Diptera > Drosophilidae > Drosophila > Drosophila paulistorum. The sequence continues at coordinate 51,142,241 of JAECXG010000822.1, read as the reverse complement.
TTTTATGCCCTTACAGAGGTTATTTTAAAATTACTCAGATGTTTGCAACGCAAAGAAGTATCCGCCCCCATAAAGGTAAATTCTAAATCAGCTCGAAAATCTAAGTCCATATATGTATGGAGAGCTATTGGAATGAAACCTGGTATTTATCTGTATCATTTATACAAAAATAGATAAAGAAACTGGAGTATCCCCATGAAATTTACTGAGTTTGGTTAATGCAAAAATATTATGGCCGAGGACTGCGAGGGTATATAAACTTCGGTCTCGCCGAAGTTAGCTTCTTTGTTTTTTTTTTTTTTTATTAATCTTCAAGATACATACTTTAGCTAAAAAACTAGTTTGAACATGATACTAGGATATACAATTTATCGAACTGCATAAAAATTAATCGACCATTCAATTTAAATTGTGAGTTTTGACTTCATGATGCTTAGTTACTTGCTGAATCATGGTTTATTTTGCCTATAAATCTAATTGTGATTATCATTTTTATAATTGAACATGCAACTTGGATTCAAACAAAATCGAAAAAAGCTTTAATAAAATTTTCACTTTGTACTTGGAACATAATTAACACCAACTTAATTTTAAATTGCAATCCTTGCTCATGTGACAAGGAAATCTTCTTTGAAACTTCTGCCAGTAGCTGAATGCCTGAAAATGCACGGCGTAGTTCTGCAATGAACTTGAATCCTTGAATCTGCGCTTGGATGCGGAGTCCCTCCACAGGAATCCCTTCAATGGCTTTTTCTACTCGTTCCTCTTCACTGATGCAGATAGCGTCTGACAACTTGGCCTTCTCATCGATGTAGCTGACGAACTTCTTCGTGGCGCTCCATATGCGAGACTCGAATAGGCGCCTCGACAAGCTGCTCACAGATGTTGCCCACGGGTTCCAGAATGCGCGTACCATTGGCATGTAGCACTCATGAGCCCGTCCTTTTAGCTTGGACACTAAAAGCATATGCATTTATACACCTTTGATGTCGTATACACCGCTTATATTTGTCAGTTGCGTGACCCATTAAATTCCGACAACGCTTCTTTTGCTAATTTGAATTTTGCAGCCGACGAAAAACCGCTTTCCAACATTTCTTCCGAGCGTTGGTTTACATTCAAGTTCAAAGGTTAGTACATAGGAAAAGGGTAGAAACTTTATTTTTACTTTTACGGTAAATTATTGTGTTTTGGGAAGCAAAACTAGTTTAAAACCCCTACAGAAAATACTTCAAACAAAAAGGGGCAATCAAATTGTTAACGTTTTGCGCGGATCTTGCCAGGTTTTCAAGGCATTAAAGTATACGATATATAGCATTCCTAGAAATATTTTAGCGAAATTGCATCTTCTAGTTGAGCTCAACAGATGATTTATAGGTTAAGTAATAGGTTTCGTCTATCCAAAGGAAATATAATGCTTTTTAGACATTTCCAAATATGTAATCATGTAGCTTAGTGTTTTACAATAGCTAAAAAGGTAAACAATTTATGGGGAGGTTTGGATTTTAATCTCAAACGGTTTAAAGACTTTTAAGTGCGACTGAAAATTCTAACGCGATTGTGTTCTGCTTTTTTATTCGATTGACTTTGCCTTGCCAATAATGCAATCAATTATTATTATATACAAATAATATTATTATGCATTTGTGTGCGAATGAGTGTTATTGCGAATGTGGTTGCCTTAGAGTGAGTGGTGTAAGAAAATCTCTCAGTTAGTTGATGCAGTTTGTGGCGCAATCTGCGGTTAAGAAAAAAAACGTTTCCAAAATTATTGGGCTAGGACCGAATTTGGAACATGTGCAATTATATGTAATATGCCGATAAATTGGTTGGCAATTGCAATATATGTACATACATAGTTAGGAGTAAATAATTTTATCCAATCATTTGATTGGAATCGAAATTGAAAGGGCTTTCTGTGCATCTGTGATGCCAATTTCAAAGGGAAACATTGTCCTTTCCAACATATTAGTCTAATATTCATGTGAAAGAACAACGCAATAATATTTAAGCTGATTTGATGGTACACGCTCTCCTTTTGCCTCAGAAATGTGATTAGACGAACCCTAATTGATTTCATAAGTAATTTATGAATGCATCATAGTTTTTCCTTCTCTTGTTGGGTTAGTTTTAGGCAAGTCGACATGAAGGAGGAAGGCTTCCAAAAACAAAAAATAATAAGTCAGCTAATCACTAACTCTCACTCCGCCTACTCGTCCGACAATAACACAGGAGGTTCCTCCCCCCTCATTCCCCTCCAAAAAAAAATCCAATTAACATTAGCTGGTTTTGTTGTCTTTCACAGGCTAGACAAATGAAATAAAATGAGAGCAACATGGTAAAAAATTATGCAGAGAACTTTAGTTCTGTTTTGTGGCCACAATTTATTATAAACTTTCATATTGCACTATGCGCCAGTGTGTGTATGTGAGTGCGGCTGTGTGTCTATGCAACATATTGCAACAAAGGGGGGTACGTTCTGTTGACAACAGCATTGTGATACCCCCCGCCGCCATCCCCTGTTGTGGTCCTCACGGAACGCCGCTTTTGGCGCACAAATCTCAATTTAAAACAATCAAACGCAATGAAAAACATAAACCCAGTGGAACAGCTAAAGAGATTTTAGCTGCGTAGAATTCTGTATACCCTAGATGAAGGAGAAAGTGAAAAATCTTGCAATTGTATTTTATATACTCGGGTCAATTTGTTCACACATTTCGTAGTAGACATCATAGTTTTTCCGCTTGAACGAGCCAAACTAGTTGAGAACCACGTTTTCTATTACCAAAGGTGTTCATTAGCTACCTGGATACATTAGCCTGAAAGGCACTCCATTTTAATCGAAGAAAGTAAAATGAGCACTATAATTCCTAAATCGATCCACAATCGTCAAGAGTTTAATTTATATACTGTACAAAAAAATAAAATGCTTAAAGTTTCAATTCTCTTTTTTCAGCACGTTTCAATAATAACGAATAGTTATTCAGCAATTGTGGTAAGTTTTTTAATTTTATGTAAGCGATACAAATTTCATTCCATTTAAATTTTAAAACATTAGTTATTAATTATCTAAAAGCCCGGCTTTAACATTCGTGTTAATTAATTTTTTATTGAATTTCGTTAAAAGATTTGTTCTGCCTTTCCCAATTAGTCAATGTATCTAAAGTAAAAGTCATAGGTAACATAGGTAGGGTATCAAATAACGAAAAACTGTAAACAAACGAAATGTGCACACAAAAATACATATATACATATGTACATACAAACTTACATATACATACATATGTACATACGTTCGTACCCTCAGACGGCAGCAAATCAACTCGGCGATGCACAGTGGTCGGTACTGTATGAAATTAGCGGCCAAAAATGTTTCCACTGACTATATCAAAGTGAAATTTTTATATTAGCTTTATAAAATTATAATAAGTAGTAATTGTATTGTCATAAATAAACCACTTCAAACCCCTCTCAGTGCACTTCTAGGCTTTAAAAAAATATTTATTTTTTTTATTTTTTATATATTTATTAAAGCATATTAATTAATAATAATTAATTTAATTATGAAATTACAAAAATAGTAAATTAAAGAATAATGAATTAAGCCAACAAAATTATTTCGGACTATTTGAGTAAATCATACACTGATTTTGTTAAAAATGGGTTTTTTGGCTTAGTAATTTTCCTTGTCAAAAGCAACCTATTTATTAAGTCCTGATTTGTGGCTACCCGTGAAATTTTCCTTGTATGGTTTAGTCGATACTTCTTAACGTCCTTATTTCTTGCCTCAGCAGCTTCTTCTGAGAGTGCTTAATAATACATATGTGGCGCATGAATTAAAATTTTGTGAACCGAGGGAGGAATATAGTACCAGGAATACTTAGTTGTTAGTTCTCGAGCAGTAGCTAGAGCCAATTCTCGAAATTTTTCTACATTAATTTTATAACCTGATGATAAGGTTTGTAGTAAAATTGCACAATTTTCTCCAATTGTTTTGTTGTTCTATTTTGAATTAGTTTTCATACACAGAGTTGCAAATTTCACTTTTTTTAAAAATTTATTTTTGGCCTATGAACCCGACCACTGTGCGATGGCGCAATACACACACACACACACACACACACACACACACACACACACACACACATACACACAGAGCCATATCCATACAAATGCTCTCGCTGTTTCTTCACTCACGTGCCGTACTGAAACGCGGTCACAGTGGGCTGATACAACTCCAAAATGTAGGACAAAACAAAAAATGCCTAATAAAATAATCATATTGATGAGAATATCAACAAATTTAATAACTGGTAGCCAAATTAAAAATGAATTATTGATTTCACTCCCGATGATTTGCTAAATCGAAAAACAATTTTCTTAGTTAGACATTCAATATCAAAACACCGCAATCCGTCCCACTGTGGCATCGTCATTCCGTTTTGTTCCACACCAACTACAGCGTGACGATATGGAATGGAACATTTCAGTTGCTGCTCTCTCTCTCTCTCTCTCTCTCTCAATCGGATTGTTTCGTTTTCCATTTTGTTCCTTGGGTTGCATGTTCGACTCTATTGTCGGAGTTCGACGTCAAACATATTTGAATTGAAAGCAAATTGAACGAAAATTGAAATTGAATTCAAGTTCGAGTTCGACTCTTTTGCTCGAGTTCGACTCTTTTGCTCGACAGCGTGGTTTGAGTTCGACTCTTTTGCTCGAGTTCGACTCATTTGCTCGAGTTCGACTCGAGATCGAGTGAGTTTTGTTGGGTTGCATGTTGTTGTTGTTTTTTTGTTGTTGTTTTTTGTTGTTGTTTTTTTTGTTGTTGTTGTTGTTTTGATTTCAAAGTAAACGGACGTGCGCGAAAAAACGCGGCAAAAGAGAAAAAAAAAAAAAAAACGCAAAAAAGACCGTCGGCAAAACTATAACGGTAAAAATTAAAGAACAATTGAAAGTAAACAAAACAAACTAAAAATTAAAGAAAATAGATAATTATTGTAAGTATTGCCAAAAAGAAAGCTTTTTAAAAATATCCATATCTATACATATGTATACATATGTATGTATTTTTGTGCAAGTGTCAAAAAGCAAAGCTGCAGTTGTGCCTCTCGCTCTCTCCCCCTTCGTCACACTCTCTCTTTCGCTCTCTTTCTCTCTCAGTGTGGGTTTAAATAGCGAACAACAACAACAAGGCAACACTAACAACAATTAAAGATATTTAACGAATGCGCTGCTGCCACTCCCCCCCCCTGCCTCTTCTACGTCGTCGTCGTCGCGACATTTTGCACGCATATCACAGTGCACAGTGTAACGAATGCTAGCAAAATGCTGTACAAATATTGCGCCTCCAAATAAAGTGTTTACCATTCAAAATCGTGTCACTGTGCGGGAAAATCTAAAAATTTTGTGAAATAAAAGAGCAAGAAGAAGTAGTAAATCCAACACACAAAATCAAAAAACAAAAGGAAATCCTATAAATAATAGCAAAGAAACTTTTATCAAACGGTGTGCGGCGAAAAAATTTCAAAACGGGTGCGGCAGACAAAAGGCAACATTTTTTAATTAAAAACAAAATTAAAGCAGTGCAGAGCAAAAACAAAATCTTAAATATTGCTAATTGCCCACACACACACACACACACATTCGAGCAAGTCATCATGTCGTTTCCCCAGGTGACAAGCCCCCGCTTGAGAGGTACAAAATGATGAGCCGAAAAAAGGAAATAAAGTTTAGTGAATGAAATTTGTCAGCACAATTTGAAAATCTATAATTTCTGGTAATCGCTTAAATCGCCTTAATGTTTATTAGGTTTACCACTTTTCGTAATAGAAGAAAAGTCATGAGTTGTTGTGAATTATGCAAAAGTATATGCAAATGTGCGGTTAAATCAAATTTTCAGATTAAATTTCTTCTAAAATCTCTTCCAACTGATTCTGGAAATAAAGTGCAAACCGGGAATGGAACTTACGATGGACGAATAACTATGTAAATTCTAAAATCATTCTTAACTCAAAAACTAGTGAAAAGGAAATGGTTAATTCAACAAGAAACATTTAATTACATGCATAATTACCCCTTCTAGATAACTAACTGGCTATATATCGTCAGTTAAATTAGAAATAGAGCAACTTAACAAACATGTAGAATAGTGATGTAAAAAACACCGATGTTCTCTTAGCGATGTTTCTCGATGTTTACCGATGTTTCCGTTGATATCGATGTTTAACCAAAACATCGGTTCTATTTGTCACTTATCAAATTTTATCATATAATCAAATGAAGTTGTCTTTAAGAAGCCATTTCAAACATTACTCAAGCTACAACTTTAAAAGCATTTTATTCAGATTGACAAACAAAGATAACTTAGAGGGGTTTTCACCGACTGACAAAATGTTTACAGATACAATCAATTGAACAAGTCCAAATCATGTAAATGAAATTTGATTTCAGAAAGTAAAGCCCATAAATATTTTATCAAATAGTTTTTGAAAGATAAGCGTAATAATTAGAAAAGAGACCAGCGGGTTTCTATATTTTATTAATACCTTATTCATTTAAGATTAATTTATATACTATTATGAGAACTTTTCATTATTAGAAAACAGTGAACTTTATTAATAAAGAAAAACATCAGACCTACATCGATGCATCGAGACATTAGCCCGATGTTTTCAGCACCATCGATGAACATAGACATCGATGTTTTTATTGAAATGTACATCACTAATGTAGAATCACTTAAACCAAACAAAACAAATTCAAATTCTTCAAGTCATTCCTACACACATATTTCTGCCTTGTGAAAAATGAAAGTAGATAAAGTACATCATTTTACAGCTTGTTGGGAGGCAATTACAAACTCCATCAGAATTTCCTGTCAATCGTTGTCCAATTTCAATAATTTTCAATCAGATGTTGCTAAATTTCTCAAATTGCATTTTCAGCTTATGCAATTTACATAATTGATCGACAAAATTGAATTAATTAAGTTCAAAAGTATTTAGGTACTTGCCAATTGAACAGAATAACAATCGAACACCCACCCCTCGCCTCCCCTCCCTCCGTTTTACTAATTTATGCAATAAATCCAAAGGAAAATAATTAAAACACAAAATTCGAAATTCTAAAAATTTTCGCTCTGACCTCAATATGCGAGTTGCAAATTGCAATGCAAAAATACAAAAAATTCTCTTAAATTATACAAAATTACCAAGCCAAACGTAAACGCCCACAAGCCAAATTCAGAGCGTCCTGTCCCTTCACTCGTTCGCCCCTCCTCGTCCTTCAACACAACGACAATCTGAACTGGGCCCCCAATTGCTTCCCCCGACACCCGCCACCCCACAAATAGGCATGTTTCAATTTCATTAAAATGTCTGATGGCAATTAAATTTGCATAAATTAGACATGGCAAGCGCATTTGACGCACGCATGTGCGTGTATTAGTGATCCTATACGTGTGTGCAGCAAAAAGCGTGCTTGGGAAAACATGTGAGAAAGAATTAGCTGCCCCATGGGGCTTTTAGAATCTAGATTCTAGATCCTTGAAAATGCGCATTAGCCCTACGAAGATTTGGGGATAAGTTTATTCCGACTGAATCGGGAATCAATGGTGATAACACCGTGAAATATCTGTCATCCAAGAGGATCTGAAGTTTCAAGGACCTTAAGAGTCGGAAAACATCATGGAATGTTCTACAATGGGGAATTTACCCTTTAAATGGAGAAAACCCAACCCAATACCCCAATAAAGACCTACCAGCTGACTTGATAAGTATTTAATTCTAAACAGAAAAGTTTTAAAAAGCAGGAGCAGTTAGAGAGATGTTTCTAAACCAAAACCTTTACCTGGATGTCGGATATACATATACATACATATGTATGTATGTAAGCAAATAGGGCATATGAAAGCAAAACTCTGAATAGGTTTACTCAATTAACCTTCGAACTTTCAACAAAATGGCTCATCTAAAACTGTGGTGAGTAATGGGCGGAAGGAGGTAAGGGAAGGTCGTTTCAAGATTAAAGCTTAGAAGCAGGCAGAACCGTATATATATTCTATATATTTTTTGATATAAATAACAAGTAAAATTGGAATCTGCATGCAAAGTCAATGGACTAATGGGGGAAAAGTTATGTACCCCAAGATAAATGTTATTACGAGCGCGTAATAAATAAAACAATAAAAATAAAACTAAATTGAATAATCTATGCCATAATTAATTACCACAACGGTAAATTGCACATATGAGCCAAACAGGGAAAATGGAAATAATTATAATGAAGTTCAACTAATTCCTAATTAAAAGCAACATTAAAACTCAGAGACAAATAACGCAAGGCGAAATTGAAGACAACAAACAACAAAAAGCAAAATAAAAGAACATAAAAAGAGAGATAAATGCCAAAAACTAAGCAATGAGCGAGAGGGATGGAAAGAGGAGAGACATAGTGTTCACAGTGGTTTGCTGGGGGTGGGAGGGGCTTGAAGAAGGAAACGTCTATGTGTGTGTGTGTGTGCAGGTAGGTAGGTAAAATGAGAGAGAAAAGCCAAAAACAAAAAAAGAAGCTGCTGCTGCTTAGCGACAACGACGATGGCAAATAACGAGTTTAAAGCTCCGCTAGCTTGGAGCTCTACAAACACACACATGCAAACACACACACACACACACGCACAGAATTGTCAGTCCGACACACACACACCCAAACACAAGCTGCCACGGCGTAAAAGTTCTATACTTTTACGCTTTTATTTTTGTTTTGTTGTTGTTGCCCAAAAATAATCGCATTATGATAAGAAAAAAAGAGGAAAACGAAAGAGCACATGCTCTCTCCCCTATCTCTTTCTCGTTCTCTCCTGAGCTCTTCACTTTTCGCTCTGTTTGCGTAGAACAAAAACGAAAACTACAAAAAAAGAGGTAAAACCTTCGAAAAAGGCACAAAAGGCTAATCTCAATAACATCAGAACTTGGAATACCCTTACCGGGGACTCTCACCCCTTGCCGCTTGGAGTGACGTGTCTATCTTTCATGTTGAAGATAAGAACAACTTTGGAATCACAACTACATATGTAAATACATACAAATATATTTCAATTTGCAACTAAAAACAATTTGTGAATGCAATTTGTGTTGCAACTTATTCAAAGAGTATTTTGATAATTGAATGGTTCCATATGAATACGATTACTCATTAAGTGATCGAGGTGATAATTGCATTGTAATTATCTTTGTACACTTGAACTTCTCAATACGCAAATCGAGTACATTCGAATGAAATAGAATTGAATGATTGAGAAGCACACAATGAATGAATGCGTATAGAATAGTGGTATATTTTGGCACTCATGCAAAGCGAATTGAATGAGAATGAGACATGCTGAAAACATTCGAATTACTCGGGTATCACAGAACATACATTGTGCCTTCGTGTATTCATTTCGATTCACTCAACCCAATTTAGCTGTTGTACATTCGAATGTCACTTTATTGCAACTCATGATTCTGGAACTCACAGGAAAACTCTTGACAAACTGTGGAAATGTTTTACAATTTTACAACAACTTGGCCAATATAATCTATCCAATTATTCGTTTTTCTGCCTCTTTTACTGAGAAGGGTATAAAAACGTTTAACGAAAAAAACGAGAAAAAAAGCATTGCGGTGAAGATCCAAAAAGCAGCGCTGCCTACTGCGGCGTCGTACACAATTTATATTTGCTTTTAATGCTTGTTGTGCTGCCTTTTATTTCTCTCTCCCTCTTTCTCCCTCTCTCTCTCTCTTTTTTCATGTTGCTTGCAAACAAATAAAACTGGTTTTCAAGTCAATTAAACAAACCCAAAACAAACGAGCTATGGAAGTTAACTTCGGCCTTGCCGAAGTTTATATACCCTTGCAGTTCTTTATTATATTTAATTCGATAAGAAAAGTGAAATTTCATACATCAACAGCATTAGTTGTCGTATTATGAATATGCTCAAATATTTTTCAAACTACTGAATTCAAAACACATTTAATGATTATTAAACAATATATGATATAGTAGTCCGATCCCGATGATTTTCATACTTTATCTCACACAGGTAATAAAGAGTCTCCAAAAAAAATTTCAACCCGATATCTCTTAACATGGCTGAGTAAAACGCATACGCACAGACGGACGGACAGACGGACAGACGGACATGGCTATATCGACTCAGCTTCTCAAGCTGATCAAGAATATATATACTTTATGGGGTCGGAAACGTCTCCTTCTGTGCGTTACAAACATCTGATCAATTTTATAATACCCTCTGCAAGGGTATAAAAACGGCCATAACAACAATAACAACAACGACAAAAAGAAGCATTGAACAGGAGAATTGTATAGATAAGATGGGGGGAAAAACGAGAGTAATTTGTTATTATAGAATTGCAGAGGATCTGGGGAAAAAAAAAAAATAAAATAAGAAATTTTCATCTGGGATGAAACTGTTTAAATCGATATTATATTAAACTAAATCGAATTTTTCCAATGGCTTTTAGAGTAGTGTATTCAAATTGATAACAAGAATGTTTTAGTGTAATCATTCCCATGTACTAATGTATGTATGTACATATGTACATATAAATTGCAGTCGTTCATTTATTAATATGTACAAATCTTTAGACAAATTGTTTCTAACGGGGCTGCACATACATATTACATACATATTGTTTAATTCAATTGATTGATTTTTCCGGTCAGTGTATCTAACAGTACACGAAATGTTTTGTAATTTCAGGTAATTATGAAAATATATAAACTGTTCTGTAATACTCTCTTCTTCTACGCTAAATATACCTAAATAAGTAATCTTTGAAATACAGGACATTGTATTTGTTTGATCAGGTGTTAAAATCCCGTAAAATGTAAAACGAAGTTAGATCATAATCTACAGTAAATATAGTTCACTCACTAATGAATGTTAAAATGTTTTGTCTTGGGTTAATCAAGACATTGTCTCAGTTTGGTGTAAAACGTCTTTAGGTTCTAGAGAATCGTAGAAGAATCGAAGGAGTGAAAAGTTGTAATACCTCTATGAGCAATTCACTGACCAAATTGGTGTTGGCAATGATCAAAGTGCTAAACAGAATGAAATTACTTTACTACATAAAGCGGTGTGTGTTGTGCCATGTAAAGGACTTGTTTATACATACATCAATGTGGAAAGAGCCTGCATGAAGATTTGTTCTTCTTCTTTCACACTTGAGACCGAAATCAATATGGAAAGCAATTTCCTTTTAGTGTCAAAAGGAGGAGAAACACCCTACAAAAGACTCACAATCAGTTTAATATTGCCATATTGCAATTGACACATTTAACAATTGAATATTTAATTCAGTTCACATTTATTCAAAGCCATTTTACAACACACACACACACAGTCTCCATAGAATTTTTGCAAGTCTTTTGCGGTTAAAAAATCACAGAATATAATACACATTTAAGCTTGGAATTTAGTGCTTTCCATATACACATATAAAAATCAAAGTAAAAACGTTTTTATTCCCATAATTAAATACATAAATCGGCAAAGACTTGTCAAGTCAAGAGCAAAAAGGTAGGCAAATTTATATACAGACATTTGCATACAGTATAAAAGTAATATATAAAATAAATAATAAATGCGTGTGAGGTGGAAATTGTGTGAAAAACTTACATATGTGTGTGTGTGCACAAAGCATAATTGAATGAAATTCGAAACCTGAAACTGACCACAAAATAAAATGCAAACATATTTCAAAAAGCAAAAAAGAAACACAGCAGGGCAAAGAAAAAATTGGAGTACATTTATTCTAGGCAACGATTTCGATATACTCTCTAACTGATAAGAGTTCACGATGATAAGAGGGAGAATAGTTAAATATTACGCAAATTTCACAATGTTTAACTCATTGGCTTGAGGTTCTAACAAAGCCTTATTTACCTACATATAAATGAAGCCACTGAATGGATACTAAGGAGTTGTATGGTTTTTTGTTGAGGAAGTCAGTGTAAAGACGTAAATACAGATTTTGATTCAATTTGTGTAAAGGACTTTGTTTATAGTTCTCGCGGGTAAGCCAAAATGTTCGATTTCGATACCCTCAAAACATGCTTGATTATTTGTAAAGTTCAGGTAGATTTATATTACAATAAAGAGGTATTAGCTCTTAGTCTCTAGACAATGATTAGCCAATTTAAGGCTTTCCACGATGCTTCTTACAGGAATCTGACCTTGGGTGACTTCTTCTTCGTGACTACTGAAAATTGCCTCTAGTCTTGCCTCTCTGCTAAGCTTTTTAGCAGATTGAAAATTTCAATATAACCATTCTACCATATGGTTTGTGGGTATAGGGTATAAAAATCCTTTAGCTGGCAAATATTTAATGTCCAGCAAGAGAAAGAAATTTTAAATATTTCAAAAGGGTTGCTGCTCGATGTACGTTTGCCTTTTTTTGCAGTTTGTTGTGTGTGTGTGTGTGTGTGTGTGTTGGATCCTTCCGGTTGGTCTGAAAAGGCTTATCATTTAGACTCTCTCTGTCGCTCTTTTCCTTTCTCGCTCTCTGTCTCTCATTCCTTTTTCGATAAAAACAATATTGATTTAAGAATCTCTTGTTTAATTAAAGACATGAAGCATTTTATATAAAACCAAATTTGTATGCCAAGAGCAAATGACCATAAATTTGTTTGGTTCTTTCTGTCTTTTCGCATGATAGAAACAAGGAAAAAGAAATAATTAGGCTAAAAGCCAAAATTAAGGCCGAAATGAGAACAATAAAAAATTGAAGAGGCACCGCCTTTCCTTCTTGTTCCCCTCAACGTTAGGAGGGACAGTTAAAGGCTCTTGGCATCTTGGCATTTCGCCTCTGAGCTTTAGCTCTAGCTCACGATTGTCGGGAGAGGCCAATTATAAAGTATTTTCTTATTTTTAGCGTTGCGCCGATGAGCCTAGGCGATTTTATAACAGGCAGAAGACAGTGTCGTAAATAGACATACAGTAAAATCCGGTTAAAACGACTTCGCTTATAACGTCCGTCCGGTTATGGCGACTAAAGTTCGATGAGTGACTGGTTGGTCCCACTACAAACTTATATGAAGGGGCCTCCGGCCTACGTTTTCCGGATATAACGAGGAAGATCGTCGGACCCTTGAGCGCCCTTATAGCCGGGTTCTACTGTACATACAAATATATGTGGGTATGTACACATCTCTGCCAGACATTGATGCAGGTAATCCAGATGAAATATTAAGAATACTGAGCTCAGTATAGATAAAACCGAGAGATAGTTTAGATGGGCTGAGAAGCCAAATAGTTAGAGGCACTAAAACATTTGAGAACTTGGTAAAATAGTAAGAGAGCGACCATTTTCGGACCTAGATTTATGTACATATATGTATCTACATACATACATACATTTTAAATGAGGTTAGAGTTTTGAGTAATTCATTTGAAAAGATTCCCAAATTGGCGTAAGTTTTTTACCTTTACCTGGCTTTTATTCTCATTTTATTGATAAAGAATATCCATCATAAATAAATGGCATTTGATTATTAAAGTCGTCAGTGGTTGCCAGCCAACTGAGTCAATAAGAATATGATGCCCAATAAGTCGAAAGTGTATGAAAAAAATTTACATTAATTTCAATATGCCACAAAAAATCTTTAAAAACAAGGAAAGTGAGTTTTATGCTGGAAAAGAAAAACAGAGAAATAGAGAAGTAAAGTCAGAGCGAGAGAGAGAGTGGGTGATGCGGGTATAGGGTACTTGTTTTACTTGTTAGAGGGAGAAGGGGCGGGGAAGAGTAAAATTTCACATCTTCATTTCCATACCACAATCAGAAAAGAAATAACAAAAACAAAAATCCACCGACCTCAAAAATTTGCATGGGTCGACATGCTCAGATTGTCTGGCCTGGACCCACTTCGTTTCCCCCACTGCGTCCCCCTGTTATGACTCCCCGCCTGTTATACAATATTACGAATAGGCCCTGCAAACAATGGATGTGCTACATGAATATAATGCACATTGAAAATCGGGCCAACTGTAAAAGTATGGAGGAAGAGAATCGGAGAAGGAAAACGAAGAACAACGATGTGGCTAGGGCCGCCAAGGGGCCAGGGTGTCTAGCTGATCAACTATACAAATGGAAGAGATGCAGGAGGAGGTGGAGGAGGAGAGTGGGGAGTAACTGGAGGGTGAGTTGATGTCTCACAGTTGAAGGGCACAAAGACAACCCAATTTTTTGTTGTCCTCCTCTCCTCTTCGCTGCTCTTCTCTTTTTCTTCATTCCCGCCGCGCAGTTGTTATGGAAAATAAATTGGTTGAGTTTATTTGCTGCAGCGCACTCTCAGGTTGTGCCGCCTGCTCTTGAAACTGATGAGAAGGAGAAAAAGGGGCCAGGGCGGTTTTTTTTTGGGAAACGAAACGAAAATGGCAAGGACAAAAACAAAAGGAAAGCAAGGGAAACTCACAGGCAGGCACACAACAGAGACAGAGAGAGAACAGAGGAGGGAGGCTGTCCCACCCTGTCAGAAAAACCAAATACTGTAGGAATTTAACTGAAACACAACAAATATGACAGTCAAAAGCAAGCTCATGCATGGTAAATTTGCTGAAATATCTAAAGGTTCCTAGGGGCGTATATCCATGTATCTAGGTGTCATTTTGATGAGATTTCCATAACTATGATATATATTCAAAGGACATGATATCCGAATGCTGTTGATTTGCTTATTTGTTGGTAAATGCAGAATCTTTGGCGGATCACACGATAAGATAAAGGAGTTAGGAAATTGCAATAACAATAAGGATATACATAAATAAGTATGTATATGTTATGATTTATTTATTAATATATTTTAATTTCATAATATTCCGTGGACGGATAAAGGAAACGAATCATCTAGTGACTCGAATTTCGAATTTGATTTGGGCGAACTGAACACCAAGGAATCTATATCTTTATTTTATTAATCATTGGTTCTAAAATTGTCGAACAATCGTCTGATTAATCTGCATTTGCAGTCAGAATTTGGAGTCAGTTAATGCTAAGTAAACATAGAAATTGAACACTTTAAGAAAAACTTGCCATTTTTATACCATACACCCATAGGGTGAAATGGTATATTAAAGTCGCCAAAATGTATGTAACAGGCAGAAGGAAGCTTTTCCGACCCCATAAAGTATAAATATTCTTGATCGGGATCAACAGCCGAGTCGATATAGACATGTCCGTCCGTCCGTCCGTCCGTCCGTCCGTCTGTCCGTATGAACACGTAGATCTCAGAGACTATAAGAGCTAGAGTCACCAAATTTGGTACGTAGACTCGTGTATAACCTACGGTGGTCAAGTTTATTTCAAATTTTTGCCACGCCCCCCTCCGCCCACGGAATTTAAACAAATTTGATTTTCTTTAAGACTATAATAGCTAAAGACATCAAATTTGGTATGATTAATCCTTTAGTAAGCGCGCACAAATTTGTTGCAAAAAAAATTTGCCACGCCCCCTCCGCCCACGAAATTTAAACAAATTTGATTTTCTTAAAGACTATAATAGCTAGAGACACCAAATTTGGTATGTGTATTTGCTTAATAAATGCGCATATACTGTATATGCAACGATTTTGCCACGCCCCTTTCCGCCCCCGTAATTTGTGAAAACTCGATTATCTCACGTAATTTTCTACCTTTTGTAATCAAATTTAGCACACTTGAATTTGATACTAATACCCAGCAAACTACCAAATTTGATCAAAATCGGACAAAAAATAGCCAAGTTATGCATATAAACGTTTTTCCATAAGGCCGTAGTTGGCCGTTGGCTGGTGGGGGCGCTAGGGTGCTCGTATACTTGAGTGAGGGAGATTCTAAGATATGCTTGTAATAAAAAGCATGTGAAAATGCATTTGTTTAATAAATTTAAAATATTTGCTTTACTGGTGTATGGTATACCTAAGTCGGCGAGACGACTTACTTACTTCATTGAATATTGAATATTGACAACATGTAAAAGTATGTGTGTATGTGTGTGTAGCAAGAAGCTATTCTCGAGAATTTGTGATAACGAGATAAAAACCAATAATTCCCGAGAAAAATATACGATTTAACGAACTGATATTTTTGTCGATGGGGCAAAAACCCGATATGCCACTAAATGTACGTATGTCTGTGTGTGTTGCAACTTTTATTGTTATGTACATAAGTTTGGCTTTTGTTAGTTACCTCAAGTCTCTAATTTTCTTTTCATAAAGACAGACCTTTTATTTCATTTCATTAATTGAATTTTAAAATAATCTCATATTAAGTCATTATTGACTTTATGATTTTGCTTGCTTTGTTTAAGTTGCTCGGCAAACATACATACATAAATAAATCCATAAAATGTTGATTGCAAAAATTTCTCAAATTTCCAAACATGCATTGAAACAAATAATGAAATAATTTCCATTATTTGCCATGTTTTTTGTCCTGTTTGCAAGGGGAAAAAGCATTTTAATTGATTTCATCGATGCCAAACAGAAATGCCAAACAGTAGACAGTTTTCCATAGCGAAGTCATAATACTCTATCCAGCGATAGATCTGAATCCTGATTCAGTTATTCAAAGTGTTTAGTTAAAATTTAATTAAATTGGTATTCATCCGTGGGTAAAATAAAACATACATAAATAGCGGATAAAGCACATATTGATTAGTGATTCTAATATAGCCTATTAGTCTAATGATTGTAGGGTATTTTGTGTATTAAATTAAACAAGGATAAATATACGCACACACTTACACTCACTCGTTGAAAACATGCAATTAACTGTACATGAGAAAGAAGGAGCGGACCTGCAGTGTGAGAAAAAAGAGAGGAGCCGAGGCTCCTGTGAAATGCGAGTGGGTGGAAAAAGTAAAGGGAAATTCAAAGGCGAAACAAAATCGACAACAAGGCACATTTTGCGGAAATTGTTGGTTTGTAATTTGAATTTGCGCCATTTGCATTCAATGAGACACAATGAATAGTGTCCTGGCCACCCAACTCAACCACACTTACACACACACATACACACAAATGAGTAAATATATGTGTGTGTGTTTATTAGCCTTTGTAGCGTTTCCCCTAGCGTTTCGCCTTCTTTTCTTGACACACGCAACGCGGACTCGTCCGTCGTGTCTAAAACTGGCAAGCGGATGTCGGCAAGTGTAGACATATTTTCTTGGCCAACTTTTTGCCTCCCCCATTTCGGCTTTCTCTACTCTCCTCTCCTTGGCCTTTCTCATAGTCATAGTCTGTCCTTTTCTGGCGCTCACAGCTCTAATAGGAAACTTGTAGGAAAACTTTTGTTGTAACGCCAAGTCAATGAGCGAGGTTTTTTTATGGATAAGAGAGAGGAGGCGAGGCTATGGCCAAATGAGGGCAAGATTACGGGGAGTGGAGTTTTGTTTACTGCTTTTGCTGTGCGAAAATGAAGTTGCTTGACTTTTGCTTTTGATTCTGGTCCAAAAAGTGTATTAAGTTGTGTGGTGGGCAAAAAGAGAATGAAATGGGAAATGGGTTGTGGTTGGGAGGGGTGTGTTGGCGCCTTGGCCTCTCACCCACACAAACGCACACACACATACATATGTATGGATGTATACTAAGTAGCATCCCTTGCAATTTTGTCACTTTAAGCGGATTTCGCTGTAAGTAGGCAAAAAGTTATGCCAACGTTTTTTTCTTTTGCTGTTTTTTCTTTACTACTTATTTTTATTTCGTTTTAGTTTGTCTCAAAAGTTGCTAGTTGAGAAAGTTGAGAAATTTGACTAGTTGTGAGTTTTTTGTCAGTCATACAAGAGAAAGAGATAGAGGGGAGACAATTCGGTGCACTGGTGTTAGTTCAGACTAATAATACAGATTTGCAATGATCCTTAGCATGGAACGTTTGTCATTAGACATCCAAATTTCATAGTCATTCAATTTTGTTTGAATTGAATATTTTGACGTTCATTATTTGGAAACATCAGCAAACAAATAGCAGAAACATCATGAATATTAAATATTTAATACATATTTAACCAAAAATAAATAAAGTCTACAAATATTAACTTGATTATTTATTTGATTGTTTTCAGGATACAATAACTGAATGAAGGGAGATACAAACGAATATTATGTAAGTTCCACAATCAGATTGTTGTTTATTGCAATATTTATTTTTAGTAAAGTAAAGTCTGTGTCTTAGGGACGGTGTATGTAATGGAGCATTTACTTTTTCTTATCATAAATGGATATAAATACATATAAGATATAGACTATAAGATTGACTTGACCAACCGAAAAACACTTGACGCTGGCAAGTCCTGTACCGAAAGGAGGTTCCATTCCACAGTTTTATGACCCAAATGCGCCGCAATTCTTAGCCCACCACCCGCATCCACACCCACACCCATTCACCCACACACATACACACCACACACACTCACATAAATTTTCAACTTCAGAGGCAATAAATTTGGGGCATAAATATCGACGATATGAGGATGAGGAGCCAAGGAGAGGAAGTACCTTGAAAGACCAAAAACAAAAAAATCTCTAAGAAAAGCAAATGGCGTGCCATTAATGAGGCGTAGCGAGCACCACCCACCACCACCACCAGCACTCTGACCACCCCAACTTCCCCTTCCTTCATTGCCCTAGCATCCCTTACCTTGCCCACTTCAGACACACAAAAAACGTATACAATGCGTGCATTTAATATGCCGTTAGTTTAATGAGTAAAATTAATACTACCCCTGCCGAGCCCCTCCCGGCCCCTCACACTGTGTAAAAAGGTAAAAAACACTACAAAATGAATTGGTTGTGAAACGGTTCACAGAGTCAAGCATAATACGTGAACAAACATAGTTTTCCAAATACATAGTCAATAAGTTAACGTTGTGGCCAACTTCTCCCGCAACCACGCTCACACACACACACACACACACTCAAACACACGCACATGTGTGACATTTTGTCAACTTGATGACGCTACAATTTTCGTTTTGCTTTTAGTTTTTCTTCTTTGTTTTTTTGGTCTCCTCCTGGGTATCTGGTTTTGGTATGTGGTTACCATAAGTGTATGCCACATGGAGAGACAAACTATGCAAAAACCAAATAGATAAAATGAAAGAAAAATAATAATAAATTCTGCAAATGATGATGACTTTTAAATACGCTGCTGCTGTATTACACAAAAAATTACTAATTGGCTACACGTCATTGAGTTCTTATGACTAACAAAAAGTGAAAAAGTTTTCCCCTAAAGTGGACCAAGTAAATGCCTTATTAGTGATAAACTACGCTACTTTTATTATCGCCAATTCGTTGTAGTCTTCTAATGGAAACAGTGTTGGTAATGAATATGGAAACCCTAGGATATTACACATCAGTGGTGGATTGGAATATAAGGGCAAAATCGGGAGATTACCCGTAAAACGAGGATATCCAAGAACGATTTCCGAAATTCACAATTTCATTGGGCATTTTACAACACTTGAACACTGTTGAATTTATGACGCATAGTCAACCCTAAGAGTATGTGACGTGGTACCTGAAAAAGGTTGAAATTAAATTGACCGTTACAAAATCTATGAAAGTATTGATTAATCTGGAATAGTTTTAAAGCACTCCGAATTGTTTCTTCTGCCTAATGGATACCACCGTTATTTACCCTAACTTTTAAAACTTTTCTAGTTTCGCATTGTGGTTTAGTTACAAAATATGGTTTCATTAAGGGCGAGCGGGCGAAGTGAACTTAAAGTTTTGTCAAATTTAGCTTTAGCTGAGGTTATTTCGCTCAACAAACACTTTGATCATCATCATCAGTTTTCTTGACACTCTCTTTGTGTGTGTGTGTGTGTTACCTATACAAAGGGAATCATCTTTATACTCTTCTTTCATTCGCCATATGATTTATGGATTTAGTGTAGGAGAACAACGTGATGCACTATTTATTTTCTTCGTTCATCGTAGTCGTCGTCTTTGTAGTTGAGTTCATCTATCTTTTGGAGCTTATGAAATTAACGCAAGAAAAAGGCAAAAGCAAAAATGGGGAAAACTTTTCTTCAAGTCGTCGCATGTTTGTTGTTGGTTATTTTTGCTATCATAACTTTTCATTTGCACCCAAAGTTTATCTATTACTGTCTAGTCATGGCCCCCCTCTCCGCCCGCTCCGTTTCTGCTTCATCAAATCATCCTCTATCAACCTGCTTGGCTGCATAATTAGGCAACGACAGGCGACTTTGTGAAACGATAAAGAGAAGGGGAGGAAGAGACCCAAGGAGAAGATATGTATATGTATGTAAAGAGGGACATACTGTATTTCGGGGTGTACATAAATTTGTTGTACTTGGCCAATTATTTGCCATTTTCTTTGGGAAAACGGTAACGTGTTGCGGTTATTGCGGTTTCTGTTTGCAGTATTTTTTTTTGGTTTGCTCTCTCTCTGTCCTTTTTGTCTTTCGACATTTACATGGCACTTTATTGAGTTTCCTTTTTGCTTCTCTATCCTTTTAGTTGTGTTTAACTTGCAAATAACTAAGGGTCAAGTAAAACACTCTAAGCTACTCTTTGCGAGTCTTTTGTTGCTTTACTGTAGCAGCAATGGAAGAGATTCGGAAAAGCTTAAAAATTAGTCCTTGTTGATACATTTGAAGACATTGTTGAACGCAAAAATGCTTTAAAAGGCGTTTTACAATATTAAATGGAATAATTGTTCAAGTCAAGTTCAATGGAATACAATTAATTTTCGTTATAAAACATCTGCCAGTTTGCAATACTTTTCAACATTTTATTGACTGAAACATTTCAATCCATATTTTCATAAAGGACATTTTTTGCAGTTATTTATATGTACCTTTTAGTTTGTGTTTTAAGCACACACAAATACACAATCTCACAATAAGTGTTGGAGAAGTCTATGGCAAAAAGAAGCTGCCAGCTCCAATTCTATAGAGAAATATTGACAGCTGTCATAGACGGATAGGGAAAAGGAAAAGCATAAAAAATCATTGTCGTAGTTTTCTTTTCGACACACAGCACACTGGCACACATACTTCACATGTTTTATATTTATGCGAGCGGAAAGTGTACAAAATTTGTGGAAAAAAAAATCGGGAAAAATTTAACAATTCCAAAGATTTTTAGTACAATTCGTATCGTTATTCTGTTAGCATTATGGGTAATGTGTTGGCTGCATCATCGACGACAAAGTCTGGACAATCAGAATCTGGTGTCCTGCCACCCCCTTCAGCACCACCGATGACCACTCTGCCGCCATCCTTGACCGAGGCAATAAACGCTGATATCAGGAATATGGCAATAAAGCTGGAAAATCCCGGAACCGTTGACGAATTGCATAGTAAGTGCAGAGAAATACAGGCCAACACTTTTGAGGGTGCTCGCATCATCCTGAACAAGGCATTGAGTAATCACTTTCAAATCACGCACACGCTGAATATGACAGCCATGTCGAATAATGGCTATCGCTTTGGGGCCACTTATGTGGGAAGCAAACAATATGGACCCTCGGAAGCATTTCCCGTCTTACTCGCCGATATTGATGCCTCGGGAAATCTAAATGCGAATATCATACATCAGGTGACTTCACGATTGCGTTGCAAATTCGCTGCCCAATTTCAGAACTCACGTCTACTTGCCTCACAATTGACTAATGATTATCGTGGTGATAATTACACTGCTTCCTTGATAATAGGTAATCCTAGCCTATCTGGTTCTGGTGTCGTCGTCGCCCAATATCTACAATCGATAACTCGTCGTCTGGCCATGGGCACCGAACTGGCCTATCAGTTTGGTCCAAATATTCCAGGACGTCAGATAGCCGTAGTCTCTCTAGTGGGACGTTATGCGGGAAAGGATTGCGTCTGGTCGGGCACATTCGGAATGAACCGTTTGCATGTCTCTCACTATAGAAAAGCCAGTGATCAGCTGCAGATTGGTGTGGAAGTGGAGACAAATCTAAATATGCAGGAATCGGTGACGACATTGGCCTACCAAATTGATTTACCCAAGGCGGATTTAGTATTTCGCGGCGCTTTGGATTCTAATTGGCATGTCTGCGGGGTCCTGGAGAAGCGTTTGCACCCTATGCCCTTTGCCTTAGCCCTTAGCGGACGTATGAATCATGTCAAGGGTGTCTTAACGCTCGGTTGTGGTCTGCTGATTGGATAAACGGGATGATGACAATCTTTGCCAGAAAAAGTAGTTTCACTTTTATTTGATTTTTGTTTTCGATTGCCTAAAAATTCAAAATTCTCTCCATTACCTGCAATTTGGGTACAATGTGTGCGATATTTAGATATCTACATATATATAGAGATGTTCGTTGTAATACATTATAACGATAACGACAATAAATAATTATTTAATATTTAATTAAATTCTTGAATAAATATAATTCTTACTAAATTAAAGCAGGATTTAACTTCCCTAAAGCCTCGAATTTATTGGCGTTCCGATTTCTCTCTTGAGTTAGAGCCTGAATGATTAATGAAATTAGCAGGAAAAAAGCAAATAATACCACAATGACTTTTCTAAAACTCTTATTGCATTAACTATTTATGAAACTCCTTCGAGTAGCTTCCTTCTTTTGCATCTCTGGTCGTGTCTTCCACCGCTGTGAGAAATTACTGTAACTAATTACCTAAGCTGATTAAATTTAATTAATTTTTGGTATCACAGACGGAACAGGGTTCCCCTGTGAAAGAGAGAGAGCGACAGAGTTTTACGAGACAACATTCCGGATTGCAAATTTAATGCCAAGCAAATGTAATTTAAGTATTCCACAGAAAAAGGGTGAGTAAGGGGCGAGCAAGAGGAGGGGAGTTGTTGGAAACCGTATCCAAAAAAGGTAACTAGTGAAAACAAAGCCACGCAAAACAATGATTGGGAGGGGTCGGGGTGGAAAAACCAGAACAAGAAGTAGAAGAAACACGTAAAATTAGGAGCACAAATCAGAAAGAACCAGAAGGAGTCAAAGTCCTCGTCCCCGCTAACTTTCATAGATAAAACGCAATGTGCGTTAAATTTTATGGAGTAAGGGTATTAGAGGTATATTAGAGTGTAGGAAAAGGCAATGCTATTTATTATACTATCTGCAATATATAACAGACTTATGCAGATCTTATTTCGTCAAGAGCGAGACTAGCAGATTCATATTTCAAGGCGTTTTTAAAGAACCAGTAATTAATTAAAGTTAACATTCAAACACCGCACGCATACACATACAGTTCATGTAGCGCTGCATCTGAGTGTGTATGCATGTGCTCTGTTGATTTGATGATACGGCAGCGCTTGAACCGATTTCTATTAACTGTAATTTGTGTTCTATTTATCCGATCAGATTCAAATTTTGGGATCTGAGGTTTTATATCGAAATCTATCATATTGGTAAATTTCATGAGGATACTCCAGTTTCTGCAAAAATATTTCTTTAAGAACTATATGATATAGTAGTCCGATCCCGATGATTTTCATACTTTATCTTACCCTGGTGATAAAGAGCTCCAAAAAAAAATGTCATCCCGATAGCTCTTAAGACAGACACTCTTCGGACAGACGGACATGGCTATATCCACCCAGCTTCTCATGCTGATCAAGAATATATATCCTTTATGGCGTTGAAAACGTCTCCTTCTGTGCGTTTCAAACATCTGACCAATTTTATAATATCCTCTGCAAGGGTATAAAAATTATGTAATATTCAGCATCTTTTTGCTTTTCATAGGCCCTACATCGTACACATTCTTTTAACAACATTTGCCAATTTGTCACTTTTTTAAACTTGAGGTTAACTTTAGATTCAGCATGATTAACTCATTCAAAGGTTTTTATTTCACTTTGGAATATTAAAATATTCTTCGGCATTGCCCAAATTCGATACATAAATCGTCTAACGAAGGTTTCACTTGAAATCTATGACTGTTATGGAATTCATTTAAATTACATTATTTCAAGGGTCGCTCATCATTTCGCCAGGGTCATAGTATTCACTTGAGGTACCTACAAAGTGTGCTTCATATTCATTCGCCTTGCTATCGAAAACTGAAATTTAATCTGATCAGTAGAGTAAGTGCAAGACATTCCAAGGCTATAAGGTATCAATGAGTCGTATTCGCTTTCCCTTCCTCTGTCACTCTGAGCGTGCGTGTGATTGTGTGTGCAATCTTAATTAATGATACAAGGATACAGTTTTAGAAGGCAAACGAATCAAGGCTATATAAGGTGGCTTGACTCCGCCTTTTGCCTTGAGCTTTTGACTCGCCTTGATGGTGGACTCACGCAACCAATAAACAACCCAACAGACAAACAAAGAAGCAAACCAAGGAACCAACAAACTGACAACAAAAAACAAACAAACAAAGTGCGTCAATAGTGAGGAGCACTTGCTGCTTGTCCTGGACATGAAATTGAAATGTTGTAACGACAAACTTTGTGTGTTGGATGACCCATAAAGCTTTTTGGCTAAAACTCTGATAACTTTCACACGTTTGGTTGCTGCGATGCGCGAAAAACATCAAATAAGCCATGGAAAAGCATTTTAATTAGCAACGAACTATACGAAAATGAAAAAAACTCAGCCAAAATCCACTTTGCAATGTGCAAGTTTTCCAATCAACAGCAAAAAGGGAAAAATACAAAAAGAAGATGGAAAATGTACGGATACAAAAAAAAATATATATACATTTCGTTTTAGTTTTTTCACTCTGTTCTTTGGTTGGCAAAAAGCGAAAAAAGCGCAAAACTTTGTTGTTTTTTTTAACAAGACGAGGAAAATTCCAAAGAGAAGCTCACTGCAAATGGCGTAGAGGAGGAAGGGGTAGGGGTAAAGAGCGGAAGGATGGATGAAGTTCGATAGTTCTGCAATGCTAATGCAATGCATACGCCATTTTGTGCTTTGTATTTAAGCACCGACACGCCATTTTGTATTGACCTTGTGGCCGATTACAGCCAGAGAGGGTGAGTCATGAGGGGGAAGCGGGATTTCCCCTTTTGGGGATTGATGGGATTCTTGATTTCGAGTTGTGGTGGCTGTGTGTACTTATGAATACATGAATATTCTATGCTCTATTTGGCCACCATTTTGATTTTGCGTCGCCATTTCCATTTTCCTTTTTCAATTTTTGTGTGTGTAAACGGAACTACCTGGAACCAGAAACGGAAATCGCAGATTTCTTTTATTCTTATTTTGCGAAATATTTTTTATTTATCGATTGGAATTTAATTTTTTTCTTTTACCAACGGGAATATTTATGTTTTTTTTTTGGTGAAAAATGTTGAACTTTTGGTGCAATTTTCATTTATTTACATTATAATATATTGTATTGCATAATGGGCTTTAAAAATGGCTGCCTTTGAGTTATGAAAATTCGGTGTAAAATTTGTTTGAATGAAGGCATTTTCTTTTGTAAAATGTGAGTGAGAACAATATTTTGATTAACAATCAATATTGGAACCAATTTTTCACCTTTTAAATAAGTATAAAAACCTTGATGTGAAGTTATATCTGGCCAATTGGTTTGAAAAAGCATTAAAACAGCCCTAAATGACACCTGGCTGTGAAATGAGCGAAACTTTGCCCCCTTAAATATGCAATTATCCCTTGAATAAATTGCATTTATAATCATTGAAGCAAACTTTGTTTATAGACAATGATACACAGCATAAGACATGTTATGTTTGTGAATGAATGAATACTTTTGCATACTATAAGGGGCAATTCCCCCATTTCACAGCCCCAAGGCAACAAGAAACAGTCTCCCGCATTGACTCACTTTGCCCAATCTCTGATTTAGGAACTTCATTAGTCTCTTGATAGATTTGTAGATTAATTCAGACAGTGTCGATAGTTGTTGGATTTCCCCGCGGAACTTATTTCCGGTTTAGTTTGAGTGCTGCAAATTGACAGTTAAGTTCGTGAAGTTCTTTCATCGAGTTGCAAATTAATTAATTATAAAGACAGATGCGACAGATAAGCTCAAAGCAAGTGGAGTAGTTGATGGAACTAAAATCATATCATCGAGACAATTGAATCGTTTTAACTTTCTAAAACTTGGCTTTGATTCAGATTCAAAAACCAGTTTTGTTCGTGCTCTAAAGGGCTTTAACATTGAATAAAACAAACAATGAATACGGTTTAGTCATGATAATTGATAAATATTTATCATTTTGGTGTACAATTATCCAAATGACAATGGAGGGAAAATGAATTTATTCTGAAAGTAATTAAATTTACTTAAAGAGAGAAGCAAAAACAATGTGTAATCAATAAATCGCAATCATTACACACCCATATTTAATGCAGGTCAAATTTAAAAGGCATTTAACTATTATATTACAATGGGATTTTAGTTTTATATTAACAACAACAACAAAAACGACCTTCACACAGAAAATGGCAAATAAGATGAAAAACCAAATATTTACGTGCAATAAATTTAAACACAAAACAAAAAACTTTTATTTTGCACTGTAAATTTAATACCCTTACCATTTACTGATATACTTTATTTAATTTTACTTAATTATCCTTACAATTTACCGTCAGGTCTATTAAAACTGACTTTAAATTTGTTCAAAATGGCCAATAACAATAATAAACTTGTTAAATGTATTATTAAATGTATGTATTATTTTCTTTAGTAAATATTCCCGCAGTTTGTCATTACATTTTTTATTCGAAATATTCACTCACTTTGTCATTAAATTTTATTAGCCGAATACAAAGTTATAATCACTAAAATGATCTGTTAAAGTAAATTTTGATCCGTGCAAATTATTCTAATGAAAATGTTAGAATATTCTAATGTATTACAGAATAGTTTTGTGACAAACAAGATTTTGAGAGTATTTTTGTATAGTCATGACTACTTTAGTAGCAAATGATCAAACAAATTACCTAAGTCAAAGTGAATATGTCGCATTTGGCAATCGGGAGAGGGTATAACAAGCCCCGAAAGAACTATTCAAAACCAAACCCAGATGCGACGACAATGATAAAAGTCGAATAAAAGAAGGCAAAAACCAAAAAAAACAATTGAAAGAGGCCAAAAGAAAGAGGCAAACAACAAAAACAATCTTTATTTGTTTTTGTTTAGTTTCGGTTTTTGCTGTTTCTGTCTCTAAACTAAGTAGAAGAAAAAGAAGTTGGTGGGCGGGTTTAGTAGTGGGAGGAGTTTTTGTGCTGACAATAAAGTTGTTTGTACTTTGGTTGAACGACCCTCGAGGGGTGGGGGGAGGGTTTAGCTCCTAGATGCAGGTTAGTGGAATATGGGCATAACTGATTTTATGATAACTCAAGTTAATTGGCTAAATTGTCTACTCAAATTGACAAAGCGTCAACGACAAGTTTTGACCTCCACCTCGAACTCAAGTCGGTTGAAAAAAGGTGCAAAATGCGAATTCAAATAATTAAAGTTTGGTTGTTGTTGACTATTTGTGAATGTTTTTCGATATGCTTGTTTAGGCATTT
The DNA here is from genome assembly GCA_018152135.1 of Drosophila paulistorum. Lineage (NCBI taxonomy): Eukaryota > Metazoa > Arthropoda > Insecta > Diptera > Drosophilidae > Drosophila > Drosophila paulistorum. The sequence continues at coordinate 51,114,747 of JAECXG010000822.1, read as the reverse complement.
GCATACTCATAAATACCATTTTATTTGTAAAAATCAACCACCACAAAGATTTAATCATATTATCTAGGAGTAACTGGAATCAACTTGTAAAGCCCTTCCCGCTTCTCTCCAAATCCGTCACTTTATGTTAGGGTATCAATCAATTGGCTTTAATTTCTAGCTCCTTTTATACAAAACTTGTAATATAATATTCCCTTTTGACATTTGTGGGTTTTAAAAGTTATTCAAATAGTTGTAACATTTGCAATTCCTTTCAATTCCCTAGATGAAATTTCTAATAAGTGCTTCATCCATTCGTCCTCTCATCACATCCTGTTTATCTTAATGTGTATGTCTGTCAAAATGACAACATGAAGAGCCATTTACTCTGCCTCGCGCCCTCGTGTCCTTATCTTATCTTTTATAAGTAGACATTCTACGTTCTTGTCATCGTTATCCGCAAATAGAAAGGCAGGTACACACATACTTATGTATATCTAAAAACTGAGTGGATACACTAATAAGCCATAACATTAGCCAAAATCCAAGCGACAAAAAATGTTGACTAAAAACTTCCATTTCAATAACACTCTCTTTCGAGTCAAGTCAAATACATTTACAATTCCATTTTCTATTTTCCTGCTGGTCTTCAACGCCCACAACAAATGCCATTTTGTTGTAATTTCAATTTTACACACACACACACTGATACAGAAACTAAAACGAAATAAAATTAAAGTGAACAAAGTGCAAACGACGACAAAGTATAGAAATAAAAGAAATGAAAGAAAGAAGGAAAAACTCGGCAACTCGAACTCGAACTCTTGCCAAACTATTTCCAGACTTGCACACACTTTGTCAGTTTTTGTCAGTGGAAAAGTTTTCTGCGCTGCTTTTTCGCTTGCTGCTGAGTTTTCCTCCACCTCGACGACAATGTCTGGGAGAGAAGAGAGTTCAGGAAAATTACAGTCTTTGTCAAATGCAGTTGGCCCATCTAGTGGAAAGGGAGAAACGAGTTCAAATTCACACACACACACACACACACAGAGACACCAAACAAGGTATAACAAAAGATTTGCCAATAATCATGATGATGATAATGACAATAATGTTGATAATGATGATGTCGGTTCGAAAGACACAAGGTTTTAAGATGGAGAGAAAATTGCTTGGACTTTTGCAAGTCAAACTCCAAGCCCAGATAATCAATTATGTAAAAAAAAGGGCAACGAAACAACAAAATGCGGAACTCGCTTGTCACAGCAATAAAACAAAAATAAAATGCAATCAGTACACAGTTCAATGAGAGACAGAGAAAGAAAGAAGTAGCAATGAAAGGTGAGGACGGGCTAGGAGGGTATTGAAGGCAGTGCATAATTTTGCACGGCACATTGACTGATTATGACCGCTTCAATGAGCGATGATTTATGCAAAGCATGGCTCAAACGGGAAGGGACGGTCCACGGGAAAGAAACGTACTGTTGTACGGTAGCTGCTCAGCGCCACTGTGCGAGAGAGTAGAAGTAAGAGAGAGAAGGAGGTGACAAATTAATGAAAATAAGCGCCAAAGTGATGGCGCCTAGGAAATTATGAAAATGCTCAGACAGACTTAAGAAGGAAAAGAACAAGCAACAGCCATGAGAGAGCGACTAGAAAGAAAACGCAGAAAATAACAAAAAGTTCAAATACTTAATGCTAACTCCAAGACAGGTTATAAATGTTGTGGATACAGTACACACAATCCAGGGAACATGAATGACCCTAAGCTAAACTCCATTTTCAGAAAGTATCACGGACTTTTGAATAAAACTCATGGAACATATTGCAATCAAACAACTCATACAAGTCTTATCGAAAAGTTCTTAGAATTTCTTTATGCATTCAATTATTTGCAAGAATTCTGAAAATCGCTTGACAGTTTATAATGAATACTTTCGTGAACAACATTAGTAATGCTTTATGATCGTAGGAGATCAAGGAAATATACGAATTACTAAAACTGATCGCAAAACTGATGGCAAAGTGAATGGAGAGAAGATTTGAAAGGTTTCAAGTTCTTTATCTTTGTATAAATAAATCATCTGGAAATCTAAAGCGAATCTAAACAATTTCCCAATTCCTTCCCATCTGTTAATTCAAAAGTTCAAGTTGTTTGATAAATTGAAATACAACATTTTTTATTTGCAGATTATTTTTTGGGTTATTTCTTGAAAAAGTTGATTAGATTGCAAAAACTTGAAAAAATAATGTTTCTTTGTTTGTCTACCTTTTCATTCATTCTTTAGCCAGTTAGTTGGCTGGCTAGTTAGTGAGTTTGCTAAGTTAGGTATCTCCATTATTATGTCACACACACATAGCTTTAGGCATATGTATTTATTACGGTTTTGCGTCTAATAAAACTAGTTTGTTTGAAGAAGCAAAGCGGCGGCTAGAACCAGTTAGCATCTTAATTTCAACTGCTTTCACAAGTTGTGAAGGGGAAAGAAAAGACGAGACAAACAAACTGAGGAATGAGAGACAGAGTAAGAGAGAAACCCAGAACCATATATCATTCATGCTCCATGGATCTTCTATTTACCACAAAGCGCATCAACACTGTATCCCCACACACGGAAACACAGACACACACACACTCGCAGAGGCACGCACAACCCTGAAAGCAACCCTAAAATGCCCTGAACTGTAAATTTCAGTAGTCAACTGGCATTTTTTCTTGTCGCTGTTGTTGTTGTTTTGGTTGCTAAACCCTTTTCCTTTCGTATACCCTATGGGGTATAAAAGTGGGTATATTAGAATTAACAAAATGTTTGTGACCGAATTGAAGTCGTTTCGTCATTTTAGACATAGACTCTTAATCGAAATCATGAATCGGTCGTGTTAGACATCCATTGCCCATCAGCTCTACCCGTCACATCCATTGGCCTATGTAACTGTCCCACAATCTCTAAGAATGTTCAAGGCGTCTTCAACTTCTCCTAGTCTCAAATGTAGAGGGTACCTTCTGGGCCAACTCAACTGCCTGGGCCCTTATTTCTTTTGCCTCTTTGTCGTCCAAGCATTGTGTAATTTAATTGCCGAGGCATTGTATATCAGGGTCATTGAGTGGGTAGAAAGTGGAGTACAACGATAATGGGTGGCCAATGGGAATGGGGTGGAGGTCGACTGAAAGGAAGTTAGCCGAGGCCCTTGAAGGAAAATTTATGCAGAAAAATATTTTAAATGAATAATAAACACAATATTTGAAAAGTATTTAGTGGCACAACAGGACAAAAACCGAAAAAAGGGCCAAGGCAACGCAAAAATTTATAATGTTTGTTAATTAATTGGGGGGAAAACAGCGAAAGCAACAAGAAATACAAAAACAGTAACAAGGGTTTGGCCGAAAGGATTGCCTTTAGTAGTGGAGCGAGTTAGTTTAGGTCAGTTTTTTTTTCGTAAGACCACGAGACCTCTAAATTTGTTAAGGTTCAGTTGGATTATCCAATATGCGTTTAAGCGGCAAGAAGGTTTCCGTTTTTATCTCTAAAAGAATTGTCACTTATGCTGACTAAGGATGAACAATTAAAATTTAATTTGAGTACTCAGAGTAACCGAAGTTTTGAATATACATATTTGTGCATCCCTCTAATAGTTACAACGATTTGTTTTGCATTTTGTGAATTAATCATGTATAGATTTTTAATCTACAAATAAAAAACCAACAAGTTATCGTATTAAATTAATTTTTTGTATTTTTTTTTTGGTAATTTATGCCATGATAAGAAAATAACTTGGCTTTATCGAAATCGAGCGATAGCTCATTGAGTGCTTAACTTTGTTAGATAAGAATCATAGAGTCTGAAAATAACTGCAGTTGCTGCCACAATGAACCTAGAGTAATGAATTGAATGCAGCAGTTGATTACGTTTGGAAAAATAATGCTAATTTAACATGTAACTAACATGCATATCAAGGCCGAACCTTTACTCTATCATACAACAGACGACAGCCCACGGTTGTGTTTATTCCCCTCACGAGTGCAACAAACAAAGTTGTTTTCAATGCCATTTAAGTTTGGTTTCCAGAGCGAATCGTTTCACACATTGCCCCTGCCTGCCCTGCCCCCACGTGTGCCAATGTGGGGCACACAGCGTAAAAAAAAAATAGGAATTCCAAAATGCAAGTTAACGTTATAAATGTGTAGGAATATATACACTCGGATATATGTATGTACATATATCAGCTATATATATACATATGTCGATATGTTTGTATGTACTTGCTTATGTATAGCATTCGGTTTAGAAGGCAACAGAAATTTGATTATATTTTCCAAATGGTTTCTTTTCGTTCGTTTTTCTTCTTCTTATTTTTTTTCTATCGCTTCTGTTTGTTCGTCATGCCACACGTACTTTCTTCATTTCTATGCCACACGATACAGATACCAAACGCCGAATTGTGGTTCATTCTCTCTCTGTCTCTTGGGCCTAGTCCAAGTTAGCCATATATGATGGTTTTTGGTTTTTGTTGCTTCTTTTTCTTCGTCTTTTCGCAGTTGAGAAGCCACTTTTCCAACGACACATTGTTCTACGAGTGTTTTGGCGTCTACTTTGTGGGCTTGTGGGCTATAGAATTGTAAAATTGCTTCTGATGATTGAGGTGGAGCAGGCCAACCAACCAACCAGCCAACCCAAATGCTGTGTGTTAGCTGCCTGTTGTCAAAGGTTAGGAACTTTTCAAATTGTTTGAGCTTTGCATTTGTATGGCAGCCAAGAATACCTATTTCAAATGCTCAGTCATAATGAAGATGACGATGATGAGGATGACGATACTCGCTAATGATGAGGTGGCGTAGCTAAATTTGTTAACAAATGTGATGTCAAAATGCTTTCGAGCAGCAGCAAACGAATCGAGCAATTAAATCATTTAGTTTATTAACAAATTTGTGTGTTCTTTACCAGTTTTGAAACGATTTAACAATTTTGCAAATGGGCAAGATGCTAGGAGTTAGGTAAACCATTTGTTTTTAGAATTAAAATAGGAAACCATTATTTGCAAACTTATATAACTAAAAAACGAATTATCTATTGAATATTATGTTAGACAGGCAAATAAACAAACTTCCCTTTGACTGAGAGAGAGGTTCTGTAATTTACTTGAATAAATTTTACAAATTTCGTCTGTAAAGTGTTTTTAATTACGAGTGTATTTGCTAGAATCATTTTCAGATTCATTCAGATCGTTTACAACGTTTCACAAATGCCATTCAACTCTGCATCACCGCCCTCACCACAATTTGTATCTCTACTGAGTCATTCAAAATTCCTCAACAAATCAAATCTTATTTGCTTTTCACATCGTCGTCCTATCTCTTCCTTCCTTCCGCTTTTCGTCGCTGTATCTCTGTCCCTCGCTCTGTGAAGGTCAAATTGAAAATGAAAATGGGTGAAACATGAAAAACATGGCACCCAATTTATTCTCGTTCGTTTCCGTTCCATTTTCCCTTCCTCACCGCCGTGTCTTTCCCTCTGATTCCTAAAGTACTTACTTACTGAGCGAAAGATAGAGGTAGGTGAGGGCTCGACAAACTCATTCATATGAATTGTGAAAAGCCAAATAAGTGGAAAAATAAGTAGGGAAAATAACCAGAAAAGAAAACATAGAAAAGGCTTTCATTACCTCTCCTACATAAATACATTCATATGTATGAACTGTGTGTTTGTCTGTGTTTTCAAAGACTTTTCGTGAAAAATCTATAAAAATTACTACTCCAAAGAAAATAAAAGAATCTAGAAATATGTTTAACACACAATATTCTTGAAAATTTTGTATTCTTGTACCCTGTAACATAATGCTAGAGTTGTGTAGCATATATGTGCAGACTAAAGTCAATTTATTTCCTAAAGTAGTGGTTCAGAAATTGTTCAAGTAAAAATAATATACAGGCCAATCTGGCGTATGAGTAATATTATTTCCAAAATAAATTGATTCTATGCAATCATAAGGCAAACTTTAAAACTGTCTTTTGGTTTGATTTTACATTTTTCACTATAATTCCCAACTAGTTTTGGCTTTGAATTTTCTAAAACTCTCAATCATCTTTATTTTGATCCCTCTTTCAATCAGATTCCATTTAGCATAAAATCATAAATTTGTTTGCAAAATCTTCAAGTCTTTAAATTCCATTAAATTTATGGGGTACTTTAAAGTCGTTGCTAGTGCCTTAGCATATGTTTCATTTCGTTTGCTTTTATTTGTTATTATTATTATTATACCCTTGCAGAGGGTATTATAAAATTGATCAGATGTTTGTAACGCACAGAAGGAGACGTTTCCGACCCCATAAAGTATATATATTCTTGATCAGCTTGAGAAGCTGAGTCGATATAGCCATGTCCGTCTGTCCGTCTGTCCGTCTGTCCGTCTGTCCGTCCGTCTGTGCGTATGCGTTTTACTCAGCCATCTTAAGAGATATCGGGTTGAAATTTTTTTTGGAGACTCTTTATTACCTGTGTGAGATAAAGTATGAAAATCATCGGGATCGGACTACTATATCATATATTGTTTAATAATCATTAAGTGTGTTTTGAATTTAGTAGTTTGAAGTATGCGTTTTACTCAGCCATCTTAAGAGATATCGGGTTGAAATTTTTTTGGAGACTCTTTATTACCTGTGTGAGATAAAGTATGAAAATCATCGGGATCGGACTACTATATCATATATTGTTAAATAATCATTAAATGTGTTTTGAAAATGCATTTTACTCAGCCATCTTAAGAGATATCGGGTTGAAATTTTTTTTGGAGACTCTTTATTACCTGTGTGAGATAAAGTATGAAAATCATCGGGATCGGACTACTATATCATATATTGTTAAATAATCATTAAATGTGTTTTGAATTCAGTAGTTTGAAAAATATTTGAGCATATTCATAATACGACAACTAATGCTGTTGATGTATGAAATTTCACTTTTCTTATCGAATTAAATATAATAAAGAACTGCAAGGGTATATAAACTTCGGCAAGGCCGAAGTTAACTTCCATAGCTCGTTTTTTTTTTGTGTGTGGCAGGCGCAATAACAACAAATAGACAACATGGCAAATTTTGTATAAATACAAAATTTTTGACTAGTGAAAAAAAAAACAGCAGAAAAACAAAGCAAGCAAAAGCAAAGCAAAGAAGAAAAAACACCCAATGGCATCATAAATATTACGCTCAATTGTGTCAACAACAACAACAGCACAACAACTCGATGTTGCTAATGGTGTTGTTGTTGCTGTTGTTGGATTTTTAAGCGCCCGTGCCTCTACGTCCGTGCCATCCCTCCATCCGCCCAACCGTCCGCCCGTCTGTATATATGTCTGCACACGTTTCACAAACAAATGAATTCGTTAAAATTTATAGTGCACATGAAAATTGCATAGCGCGGCGACAAAATTGATGATTTTATGTGTGAGGGTGAGGGAGTGAGATTGGAATGACGCGGAGACCGGCAATTGGTGCTCAGTTCGCACCGCTATGGAGGGCAGTCGGTCGATTTTTGGGGTTGAATGGAAATCAAATTGAAATCTCTGAAAATGGTTTTCGAAGCGACAAAAAAATGTCAGATATTCCTTAAATAATGTTAGACTTTTGAGTTACCTTTCTAAAAAACAGAAAGTCTGCACTAATTCACCTTCTAATTGAATTAAATTTCCCATTTACCTTTGGTGTTTAGAAAATGAAGACTTTTCTCTTCATTTCTCTTCTTCAGTGATTCATCTTCAATCATTATTACTCAAGGATAAGCCCAATATACCCCAATTTTCTCCATGGATAGAAGACGGGGTATGAGGCCAACAGTCAAATACCGCATCTGGTGGAAATGAAGCTATTCATGGCTATATACTCACATTCTGTATTCAAAAGAGGTGATAAAAACACGTTTATTTGTGGAAATTTGGCCAATAGAGAATAAAATGGTTTATTTCAAAATAATTTGTTGCGCTATAGAAATGGCAAATTTGTTAGAGAACTGCCTAATTTGACGGACGTTTACACCTTTTTAAATGTTTCTGATTTCATAAAACAAGTCAAATGTCAGAGGGTAGATTTGTTTCCTCAAATTTATTAATGTTTTTATTTCTAACGAAGAAAAGAAATCCTCATAACAAAATTGTTTGAAAATTGGCTTTAATCTCCTTTGATCGATTTTCTTGTGATAAAGTTGGATTGAAGAAATCCTTGTAGATTTTCATTTCTGTGTATGTATGTACATATATAGCTATATCTTTTGAACAGATATATGTACCTAGCTTTTAGCTAACCTCAATGACAGGGAAAAGATCCCCCTGTTGATGCTGTCGTCGGTTTGTTGTTGCTTTTCCTCCCAACGGTAGCAAAAGAACTCTGCAAAAAAAAAGAAATTTATTTGCATATTTTTAGGCGCGCGCGCGCGAAATGAGAACGCGGCGGCTACACGAATTACGAGAGAGATTGAGCTGGTACGTGTGGTGTTTGCTTGTGTATGTAAGTGTGCGAGTGAGTGAGAGCGAGCTGAGAAGGAAATTTTAATTAAAATTTAAATATGCGGCATGTTGTTGTTGTTGCCGTTCATCGTGGCAAAAGCCAAAGGCGGAAGGACCTGACCGAAATGTGGGCCAAAAGCAACAACAAAGCAAAAACAATTGAGAAAGGACCCTTGGGGAGGGCGACTGACGAGGAGAGAAAAACAAGTTTCAGTAGATTTTCCGTGGTCGTGTCACAGTGATTGTTTCAGTCTTAGTTCTCGTTGCTGGTCGTCTAGCGGAAATTGTCAATTTTGATAATTGTGTAAACATTTTCAGTCAAAAAAAAGAGGAGCAAATGGAATAAAGAACTGTGATTTCTTTTTTGCCGTCATTGTTCAAATATGCATGTAAATAAAATTAGTTCATTAGGTTGTGGAAGCGCTTCAGGTTAAAGCTTAAAGCTATTTGAGAAGGGAAGAGAAAGAGAAATTTTAGCCACATTTTAATGTAGGCAGGCGTTCTCGCTGACAATAACAAGGACGCCCACACAGATCACAGGTGTTTTTAATGTGAAATTGAGTCCTTTGGGAGTGCAGCAAATTTGATGCTAAATAAAGACACACACACGGACACGGACACAGATACAGGAGACATGTGAGTGGGTGTGGGTGAAGGAATGGAACATGAGCAAAAACAAATAGCAAAACATTTGTCTATTTGCCTGTTGTTGCCCAGGATATTTGAGAATGGAGAGAAGTGGCAGGGATGGCATAGGAGAACGCCATACGGGACAGGACAATATGAGCAGCCGGATCGACCTGCATATGTAATGTGTTTGTATGTACGTCATTATTAAGCACAGCTTAACACCTACAGATAGCTATGGTTATAGGATATAGATATATAGAAATAGCTATACGATTGGCTAAAAGAGTGAGTAAGAGAGATGGCTAATTTAATGTCATGGCATTATGGGGATTTACACAGGATAATGATGTTCATGATGATGATTACAATAAGCGCCATGCCGAGCCGCTGAACATACATTTCATGTTACTTCCATTTGGATTTGCCAAGTGCCAGAACAGAACAGAACAGAACAAGGCTTTAAATATGAATGAGCCGAGCCAATCCCAACAGGAGAGCCTGTAAATATACATATAAGTGTGTATATATATTTACATTTACTCGACGATTATTCTGCCCGCTTTTATGGGTCAACATTTAGCTATTTACAACTACTGTTGATTGTTATTTGCATTTTGTAGTTAATATTTACGCTATTTCTGTATCAGACAACAGAGACCTGCCCCCCATTCGCATTGTTTCCACACCACAGATTATTGCACAATTTGGTATTGGCAGTTTGGAGCAAGAGTTGCTGGAGTCGTCAAATTATGTTGAATAAATTTTAATCCATTTAACAGTTCAACTCATTGAAATGCTTTGAAAGATATCACTAAAACGACTTAAATTGATGGCCACTGCTGTATTTTTTATTCATTTTAGTAAAACTTGGCTTACCTTTTCCCTTTCAATTACTTAGATACCCAAGTTAGAATCGCTTGTCGTGGTTTGTCTTGCATTTACGTAGAGATCTAAGGCAAATTTAGATTGTGAAGTTTTATTTTGTTGCTTATTTTCTATGTTATTTTTCCTCCCTCTCCCCTCATGGAGTAAATCCTCTTTCTTTCTCTAATGCTTCAATGTCAGAGTGTTGGCTGAAATAACAGTTTCGAAAACATTTCTATTCGATCAAATTGCAAATTTAAACCACTCTACAAGTATTTCAAATTGCAAAATATATATGTATATGCGCAGATATCTATACTTAAATCGGTTTGGTATGCATACAAAGACACACGTACACACACATATACAGATAATACTTGTGAAAAAATATGCCGAGACTTGGGTTTTCAGTGACTTATGTTCCGGTTTCATCTGCCTGTCTGAATGCCTGGCCTGCCTCCTTTCCTCCTTCCTCTTTTCTACCATCTTCCCATCGCAGGTTCTCGCTTCCAGTTTGCTACAACAATTGCAACTATAGAAATAGGTTTTTTTGTCCTTTATTTTTTTTCCTCCAATTCTCTGTTTTTGTGTTTCTTTTACTTTCTGGGCTGCTGCATTTGCTTTTTGCATTTGCACGAAAATCTGTTTTCGACTGTGCGGAATTTCTTTACTTTTTGAAATACTCTTACATTTGATGGGTATTTTGCATTTTGATGAAGAGGAAGGGCTAGAAACCGCCCGAAAACATTGATATTTCTAAAATATTCTTTTCCGGCTTTCATTCCACTTAAGCAGTGAATCTTTGAATTGGATTGGACCTCCTTCAACATATACTTATACATTGTATGTACATATATACTTTCCAGATCCCTCCTTATTTAGTAGGTACACTAGAGTTTATTCCAACTTTATGTTGAAATTAAAGTTAGTAGGAATAAAGTTTGAGTGTCAATAATGTATCGAATAATGGAGATGTTTACAAGATTGATTGGGGTAAGACGCACATTTCTGGTAAGGGTATTAGGAGCTATGGGCTTAGCGTAACTTTAGCTTTTAGTTTAGTTTTTTTTTTATTTTCCTTTTGTGGGTTAAAGAGAAGCGGGCGAGATGAGATGGGTTGTTGGTTGGCTGGTTGGTTGGTTGTTTGGAAGCCTAGAAGTAGTTCGTCCCTGCATTGTTGTTGTTGCTGTGCTGCGCTCTGTTTGCTAGTTTGCAATCCACAAAAACCGCCACGAAATGGATAAGGTGGGCAGCAGAGGAGTAGGAGATTGAGAAGAAGATGGAGCATTCACTCACTCACTCAGTTAGCTTGCCACAGCCACAATTTGCCATGTAAATATTAATGCACAGACTAGACATGAGCACAGGGAACACGGGGGCAAGCAGAGAAAGGCGGAATCAGATGAGGGGAGTTGTCCGGGGGGCGAACCATCGTCTGTGCTCAATTTTTCAAAGCTCGTTTGTGTCGTTGTGCTCAACCTCCACCCAATCGTCCGTCCGTCCTTCTGTTCGTCCTCCTCTTGCTTTGCCTGGCTATGCAAATAATGAATGCAAAATGCTCTTCAAGTGCGTCTGGGGAGGGAAATGAACGGTAGCAAGAGACGACGACCAGCAGAAGGAGGAGGACGATGAGGGGGACGGATGGCAGACTAATGGTGAATTTTTGGGTTCATTTAAAGATTTTTTGCCATTGAGTTATTGAGTTTTGACACTAATTAAATTGCAACACAAAAAGAGGAACTAATTAACTTTATTATGTTTTAACTAACTCCATGCCTCTCTCTTTATTTGCAGTTACCTCCTGGTGGGCAATGACATAACACGTGATATTTTCTGTGGAATGATTTGAAACAATTTTGGATGTGGATAATGCATCTGTGACATCCACTCTTGGCAATAATGCTGCATCATCCACAAATCTAGCAAAGTGAAGTGAAAAAAACCTGAAAAATTGTGTGTGAGATTAACTTTTTAAAGACAGTTAAAGTTAAATAAAATATCAAATCAATCGAGAAAAATGAAATCGAAGAGCGTTGATTCCATTACATTAGTTAAAATTTATAATAAAGAGATTCATGTCGGTTTTCCATGAGACTCGCCCTCAAAATGTGAAAAAACTGCAAAAGAGATTAAAAAACTGAAAAAATTAAGTGAACGATAGAAAAAAAAACAACCTATTAAACAAAAAAAAAAAGCAATTCATATATTTATTTGCTATTGCCATGGATAAAAATTTGCGAGGCAGTCCCGGTGATTGTCGCATTACAAGATCTTCCTCAGGCAATATGACGCCAACTTTGAGATATGAACGTCATCACTCCAAATCGAAGTCAAAATCGCCAACACCGCCGCCAACTGGCTCCAAAGTGGCCAAATTGGCAGCGGGAACTGTGGCAGCAGCAGCTGCACCAGAAAAAGCAATTGCAGCTATACAGCAACAACAACAACAGCAACAGCAGCAACATCATCAGTTTCGTGCCCCACAACAACAACATGGACCGAAAAATAAATATAATAACAAGACATGGAGCAAACGTCAACATAATAACAAAACCGGAGGCAAACATAATACAACAAGTGGAGGAGGAGGAGGAGGAGGAGGAGGAGGTGGAGGAGGGGGAGGAGGAGGAGGTGGAGGAATCAGTGCTGGTTCACAAACGAATTCCAATGGCAGCAACCAGAACAGCAGCAGCGGCGGCAGTTCGATTAATGCAACGGGATCAACTGGGGGTTCCACCTTGGTCGTCCTGCCAACGGCAATGACGGCTGCCCATAAGGCCGATTTGGAAAATATTCAGAATATTAAAACACAAATTGTCGGACATACTCATAGTCACGGCATTGGTGTGGGGGGCGGCACACATCACGGTGGCAGTGGTGGCGGCTCCCATCATGGTAGCGGGAATGGGTCAACAGTGGGCGGAGGAGGAGTTCCTACTGCTGGAGGCAACATGGGTGGTGGCGGCGGCGGCGGTGGAGGTGGCAGTCATCATCATCATCATCACAATACAAGATTGGCACAGAATACAACAGCCAGCGGAGGAGGAGGAGTTGGCAATGGTTTGCCCATTGGTCCATTGGACAAACACGGGCTGAAGGCACAGCAGCAACTGTACAAAAAAATGCTGGCACATAGGTGAGTACACACACAGACACACACACACAGAACCACCATCTAGGAGCAACATTATCCATTGTGGTTCAAAGTTAGCCTGGATGAAACCTGAAACTCAGAGTAACCAAAGTTTTGAATCTATTTAGCCCTCTAGTATAGAGCACCATTTTAGTTTCTTTCTAATAACCATTTAATAAAATGTATTACAAGTATAAAGAACTAAACGATTAAACTTCAATGTCGACTAAGCAGCTAGTTAGTGTACAAGGAGAATCAATATACATATATGTACACACATAGTGGAAGCAAACCTTGTTATCAATATATTCAAGTTGAAACTAAATTGATTATTTTTACTCACTCTGCTCTTTCATGCCTCAGGGGACATCATAATCATGTGTTGTGTGCGGGGAACAATGCTAATCACACGTGCTGCCTGGTGACGGGATGTAATGGCAACAGCGGTGCCATCGGCGGCGTTGGCAAGGATACACAGAGCAATAAGGATACCAGCTCATTGAGCGGCAATAGCAGCATATCGGGCAGTGTGGCAGCGGCAGCAGCAGCTGCTAATGCGGTGCATTATTGTTGTGGTCGTTCGAAATTCTTTTTACCCGAGAAACGATTGCGCAAAGAGGTTATTGTGCCACCTACAAAGTTTCTACTGGGTGGCAATATATCGGATCCGTTAAATCTCAATTCATTGCAACATGAGAATACATCGAATGCATCGTCGAGCAATAATACGCCGGCCACAACGCCACGGCAATCGCCGATAACGACACCACCGAAAGTGGAGGTCATTATACCGCCCAATATACACGATCCATTGCATTTGTTGGATCCCGTCGATTCGATGGAGTACGAGAAACAGTTGACATCGCCCATGAAGCGGGGCGGTGTGATGACCCGGGGCAGTCACCTGAAGTTGCAACAACCAAACAACCAGCCACATCATCGACAGCATCGACCGCGCAAGAATCGCAAACGACGACGTTTCGATTCCAATAATACGTCCCATGCGGGCGATGATATGGGCGAGGGAAGTGGTGAAACGCTTTCAATTTCACTTGATGAGGCCATTGCTACGGCGGGCGGATCGGGCGGAGGACCAGGAACTGCATCATCATCGGCGGCATCGCCTGTGGCTCCAGTGGCAGCACCTGCGGCAACAAATACTGCTGCTCTCTTGCTGAGTGAGGCGGCATCGGCAGCTGAAACATTGGAAATGGTACAATTACAGGCGCATGTCCGTTCTCCCCAAGCAGCGGCAACAGCCGAAATGCCGCCAACGCAACTACAAACCGAAGCTTTGGCTGGCACTCAGTCGTCTTTAACATCATCGTCATTGGAGCAAATGGAATGCAACATAACGAGTAGCACATTGCCGGTCGCTGAGGAAGACACTTCGTTAATGTTGTCACCGCAGCAGCAGCAGCAACAGCAACATCAACAACAGCAGCAGCAACATGTGGCCATCGCTGCCGACGCATCTGCCACAGTTGAGGCCATCGTTGACGATGAGCAACTGACGGAGCAGCAGCAGCACCAACTTGAACAACAGCAGCAGGAACACCAGCAGCAGCAATCTCTCTCAACTACTGAGCGCCTGCTCTCTGGCGAAGTCAGTTCGGCATCAACTTCAGCAGCCACCTTGGCGGTGGCTTCAACGCTGGCCGAAAGGCGGGCTTTGGCAAGTCGGGACTTGCGACTGGATTTGGGCAGCACGTGCTATGGCGTTGGCGGCACGGGTCTTAGCTTTGGCACAAGCAGCGCTGCCAGCGTTGGCAGCGCTGGTGGATCGAGCGGCGGTGGCGGTGGCGGAAGCAGAAAACGGAAAATTAGCGAGAGCAACAATTCGCTCAAAAGCAAGGTGAGTACGAAATGAAAATGGAACGAAATGGCTGAAAATGGGATTTGGGGGAAAGAGAATGTTTGGAGAGAGCTTTAAAATATGGATAGCCAAGCAGCATAGACCAGGAGACAAAGAGGAAGTGGAGGTGGGGGAGTGACCTAGAGGTAGTTGTAGGGGCGGTGAGACGGTGGGGAACGACTGGCTTTAAGAGCATTGTGGTTTGGCAGCAAGTCAATCGCTGGCTTTGTTTTGATTGCTTTTGGTTATGCTTTTCTTCTTTTGCTTTTGCCTTTTTGTTTGCCTTGCAAATTTTGTTGTTGTTTTTGTCTTCTCTTCTTTTTTTACTCTCGTCCGTGTGCGCTTATTGTTGTGATTTTGTTTTGCTTCATTCTCCTCTTTCTCTCCTCCGACCCCAGGAATTGAGGTTAGAGGGTCAGGGGCAGTAAATATCGGAAAAGCATCTCATCTAGGGACTGAGAGAGAGAGGAAGCAGAAGCCCCTTGAGGGCAGCCCCAACGATTTTAATCCAAATTATGACAATATACCAAAAACTAATGGAATTATAAAGTCAAGCCAAATTTTATGATATGTCTAGGTACATAAATACGTATACAAGTATATACTTTGCCTATACCAAGCATTTAATTTAATGAAATCTTAACCATAGAATGGAAATTCTCATTATCTAAGACTTAACTAAGCTTATTATCTTGTGCTTAAGATTTTGCGCTTTTGTCCGCCTCCCAAGATGAGCCATTATGATTTACATTTCACCCTGTGGGAACTC
Organism: Drosophila paulistorum; assembly: GCA_018152135.1. NCBI lineage: Eukaryota > Metazoa > Arthropoda > Insecta > Diptera > Drosophilidae > Drosophila > Drosophila paulistorum. The sequence continues at coordinate 51,099,026 of JAECXG010000822.1, read as the reverse complement.
TACCAAAAGCAATATTTTGGCCTAAAACAGTAGAATAGAATTTAAGAAAACTTTTGAATATATAATCAGCATGGTAACGGTTATTCTCTTCGTTCATGTCTAAAGGGAGTATATATCAATCGGATATACCTGGCTAATTTTTATAAGTTTTAATTAAATATCGATTGGAAGAGTTAACAATTGCACTGTAACTTATATTTTGGCTTTGGTTTTATAGAAATTCCATCGTCATGATGCCATGGATAAAATTGTTAGTCCAGTGGTACCACAACCAGGAGCTTGGAAGCGACCACCACGTCTATTGCAGCCGACGGGAGCACGTAAACCCAATACGAGACGATCAACATCCTTCAGTGAAACCGAATTGCCCAGCCCCATTGATGAATTGCCACCCAAGGCATTGCCCCTGATAGATGGTATGTTTTCAGCCACTGTTTGGATTCATTTGGCACTTATTATTATTCTTTTGGGTTCTTTTAGTTGAAATTCCACGTGATGATACCCCAGAATTGTCGGAACACGGTCTGGGCAGCCCATTGAGCACAATATCGGCGGCTACATCACAAACAGCTGGTGAACTGGACTCCTTGTCCTTGGTGGCGGCTGATGCCATCAGCACGACCAACAGTGAGGCGGCTCAGGAAACGCAGGAACAGGCCATAGTTGGCATTATGCTCGAACCGTCGTCAACCCTGACACATCCCCAGAATAAGTTGCCTAAATTTCGAGCGGATGGTCTTAAATATCGTTATGGCAACTTTGATCGTTATGTGGACTTCCGGCAGCTCAATGAGTTTAGAGATGTACGGCTTCAAGTCTTTCAACGTCATCCCGAACTGTTTCAGAATAAGGATATTCTAGATATTGGCTGCAATGTGGGACACATGACCATTACGGTAGCAAGGCATTTGGCACCCAAAACGATACTGGGCATAGATATTGATCGTGAGTTGGTGGCACGAGCTCGTCGTAATCTTTCCATATTTGTACGCATACCCAAGGAGGAGAAGCGATTGCTTCAGGACATTAAGACGGAACTGCAGATGCCACACCAGCCGTTGGCCATTGAGAAAAGTGAGCCCATTGAGGAAACTTCAACTTCAGGACACAAGAAAACGCGGCGTGCGAGAAAACGACGCAAGGCACAGCAGCAGCAGCAGCAGCACCAACAGCAGCAATTACTCCAACAAAATCATCATCAGCATCATCATCATCATCATGATCATCAACAGGAGAAATTGGACGCCCTCCTTGTCAAGCCACATGAATTCTTTCCCATCTCATTTCCACTTACCTACGGTGGTATGCCAAATTTGCCAACTTCCGAGAAATCTCCATGCAATGCTTCTTCGAGTAGTACGAAAAACCAATTCCCGCAAAATGTCTTCTTCCGCTACACGAATTATGTGCTCAAGGATGAATCCTTGATGGCGAATGATACCCAGCAATATGATCTCATTCTATGCTTGTCGGTGACCAAATGGATACACTTGAATTTTGGTGATGCTGGCCTTAAATTGGCCTTTAAACGCATGTTCAATCAATTGCGTCCTGGTGGCAAACTCATCTTGGAGGCTCAGAATTGGGCAAGCTACAAGAAGAAGAAGAATTTAACTGTAAGTTTTAACACTCTCGAACTCTTTCAATGTTTGTAACCTTTCCTTGTATTCCTTTCCTCTTTGCAGCCGGAAATCTACAATAACTACAAGCAAATTGAATTCTTTCCCAATAAATTTCATGAATACTTACTCAGCTCCGAGGTGGGTTTCAGTCATAGTTATACAATGGGCGTGCCACGCCATATGAACAAAGGATTCTGTAGGCCCATACAGGTAATGCAAACACACAGCTTTCACTCTCTTCACAGATTCATAATTAACTTGCTTCTTATCACACTCTTGCAGCTCTATGCCAAAGGTGATTATACACCCAATCATGTACGTTGGAGTGATGCCTATTATCCGCAGACTCCATATGAGGCATATCGTGGCATCTATGCAACATTGCCTGTACACGGGCGCATGGGCGGTGGAGGTGGCAGCAGCGGCGGTGCCAGTAGCAGCCACCATGGTGGGCATACCCACCATCAGTTGATGCATTTGAGCAGTTCGACACGTTCACAAAACTACGATACGCCACACTATGCGGGCAGTGCTTCGGGCTCGGCTAGCTGCAGGCAAACGCCAATGTATCAGCCCACCTACAATCCCCTCGAGACGGACTCGTATCAGCCCAGCTACGACATGGAATATCTAAATCATATGTATGTGTTTGCGTCGCCTCTATATCAGACCGTGTGGTCGCCACCGGCATCGCTAAGGAAGAGTTCGTCGCATACTCCTGTTTTTGGTAGTGTACGGGACGCGGAACTCGATGGAGATGGCAGCATTGGGGGCGGCGGAAGTGGGGGCGGCAGCTATCATCGTCATGTCTACCCACCCAATGATGATACCTGCTCGCCGAATGCAAATGCGTGTAATGCTTTCAATTCGATACGAGATGCGGATACAGATGATTCCAATCAATTGCCAAGTAGTAGCCGGCGACATGTTTATGCAACCAACTGCGGTGAGAGCTCCTCATCGCCGCAGGTGAATCACCATGAGGCCACTGGGGAGTATGTCGATGCTTTGATGGATGACGAGCAAAAGACATTGGCTGCCGGTAGCAGCAGCGGCGTCGGCGTCACTGGAGGAGCTGGTGTTGACTGTGATCTGTCGGATGCCTAAACAAAATCCGTGGAGACAAAGTGTCAAAAAAAAAGAAAAACAAACAGAAAAAAGAAAATTCAAATTAAAAAAAACAAAAAAAAATATGTAAACGTAAACGAAACGCTTATGATTTTTCTATATGATAATTACATACATAAATACATATTATATATATATATAGATATATATATTTTTATATATAGTAATACAAGAAAGGAAGTTGCATATACACACATATAATTATATATCTAGATATATCTATATATATGTAGTTCTTAGCCAAGAATGTTTTTTGCTAAAAAAAAATGCTTTATATTACATTTTTCGTTTTTACTTGTTGGCAGTTAAATTTATAAACTTAAGTTAAACGTATAACTACTTAAGCAATACACACACCACACACACACACACACACACAACAAGCTGTAGCTTTAAAACAAATGATGATGAATTGAATATGAAAAACAAAGAAAACAAACAAAAAGTCAACTATTTTTGATTAAAGTTTTTGGCAAACGCTGCAAGGGACAAAGAAATGAAATATATATAAATATACATACATACTTGCATATTTATATGTATGTATGCATTATGTATGTATGTGTAGGTGTATAAAAAGCAAAATTCAAAATTTCGAGCATAACAAATACGAAAGAAGTGAGAAGAAAAAACAGAAAACAATTTATATTAATATTAATTGATTTATAAATGAATCCAAGTATATACACATATATACTTAAGCTTACAAATTGAAACACATTTTGTAGTCTAATCGAGTTTATATATATACATATATATTATAGAAGCAGTCTTAGCATACAAATAAAAAACTAACTAAACATTATAATGTATAAGCAAGAATTGTTTCTTGTTTTCCTCCGTTACCTTAATCATACTTTACCTCATCCCATACACTCTCCTTACCCCACCCCCTAACTTCAATATTATTATAAGTCGTTTATATTATCAACAAATACCACTCACACACACACACACACCAGCATACATACAAACAAACATACAGAGTTAAACAGTAAAACAAATTAGTTTATTGCTATGTTTTTAAAACATTTTAATGGAACAAAACATCCTTTTTTTCTGAGAAAATGAAAGAAGATTTATAAAAATTCTCAAAAATATATATGTGTATGTATACATATATACATACACATAGAAAATAAATAAAATATTATATGAAGCAAATATGACTAAATGCATTTATTTTAATCAAATTATAAATGGAAGTGTAAGTAATGTATGCATATGATAAGATCGCATCTAGTCCACATGTAGAGTAACAGCAATTGTTTCAACCTTGATAGTTATCGTGGACTGGATTAGAATTTCAGTGTTTTCTCCATATTTATATCGGTGAATCAGTTATAAAGCGATTTTCTTTCATTGTCTTGTGACAAAGTGTCAATCGACTACGTTTTGAAGAGTAACATAAACCAATTAAGAAACTCTTAAAGCAAATATTTATATTAATCATTTTGTTTATTTCGTGTCCGTAAAAATCTAAACTAATGTAGGATAAGCTATTATTATTATTATTACAATCAGATTGCGCTTGAACGACTAACGTTAAAGTTTTTTTCAAGAAAAATCCTCTTTTGTTTTTAGATCTAGTTCAGTGACGACTCGAAAAAATAATTGGTTGATTCTGTTGAATCATATTCAATTGATTCTTGCCACACTGTTCCCAACAGCTGATTGATCGCCATGCTTGCAGTTTTGCTAGTCTATCTCACTTTGTCTTTTTCTCAAAGCTTTTCTGTTTGAACAGTGGGCCAACTGCATTAATTATTAATTACTTCTACAAAATTGATGAAGAAAAAATAAATTTAATGGTTTAAGTATGGTTGATAGCACAGGTTGATAGGTTGTAAGATTTAAACAATTCAATGAATGTCTATAATTGTTGTTTGATTATCATAAAGCTCAGTAACCTTCAAAAAAGGTTCATTGTATATTCATTGTATATTTCACTTGCATCGATTTAAGTTAAGTTGAAGGTTAATCAAGCAATGTTTGATCAAAAAACAAATGGATCCAAAAATCATGAATGTTGCCCCACAGTGCTGGTAGCCAGAAAAAAGCTCATGTTTAGAGACTGGAGACTGGCGTTAGTTGACATTGTCACCCGCGACGCGATAACATTTATTGCCCATCTAAAGGCGATCTACAATTGATAAAAATACGACAAAAAGAAGAAGAGAAAAGCACATTAATAAATGTTGTAAGAGAATCAAAAACACGCAATGAGGAAGTGCAAATCCATTGATAAGCCGAAGAACGCGTGGCATTTACCCACTCACTAAGTAATTCTTCCCCCCTCGGCAGCCCCAGGGCCTCTCCTGTCTCCTGTCTCCACTCGTCATCCATTGAGTGCTTTTGGGGTTTTTGGAGCTTAAGCTTTACTGTTCGCTTTGGAGTAAGTCCGTTCAGTTTTGTCAGTTACAAATTTGACTTAAGAAACGACGGAACGAGTTTTCGGTCTTTTATACATACAAACACACATACGTATATTTATGTATCTGTGTGTGTATCTATGGGCGTGTGTTAGTGTGTGTGTGTGTGTGTAAACAATATTTAAATGACTGAAATTGATTTTACTCAAATAAAATAATAATAATTTCTCGTGCTTTCATCGACATGCCCCAATTGAAACTGTTGCCTCTTTGCAGCAATTAGCGAATCGTGTCGTGTGTAGATCATTGTGAAAGCCAAAAGACATACAAATGATTCATCAATAGACACAAAGATATCCACCAGATACCATTCCTTTGAAGTCACAACAACAAAAAGATTATTACAAAGTCTTTGGAATACAATCATCTCTCAAATATTGGGTAAGTACCTACCTATCTACCTGTCTATATTCAGCCCACTACTCGAAGATAGGAATTGTTTTCGAAAAGCCATTGAAATATTTCAAACGAAATGGCTTTTAAATTTGTTTGTGCAAATTCATAATTGAGATGAAGGTCACTCGGGGGGCACCGCATGGCGGGAGAGTTCAATATTCATCTATGAATAATTAATAGCCTTCAAAACAAACCACAATGTTTGATTGTCTACCGGTTTATTTTTTGTTTTCGTTTGTAAATGCCTTGTCTATACCCTGCACACTCTCCCATGGGGTACAATTCAGTTCTAAGAGGTATCTACATATCTCCCACACTTTCTGATCAGCATTCAGATCGCAGTATGTTAAGGTAGATCAGGTCGTAAGTAATCGAAATAAGTATGTGTCGTCCTTAGTTAGACAATCCGCATGAAAGGTAGATTTAACTAAATACTTTCGTTTATTATTGCCTCTTCTTCTTCTTATTACAATTTATTTCAATTGCGTAGTATAATTCCTCTAGCAAGTCTAATTGTAAGTTGGCAATCGATAACGTCATTCATCTTGAGCTAATCCCAGCCAGAGCTTGTCTCTATTTTGCCTACCCCATTACAAGGTGAAATAAAGTCGACGCTCTGAAAGTGAAAAAGTAGCCAAACAAATGAAGCTTTTCAAACTCAAAGCAATAGCCATAGATACATGAGATCTACATTCAGATCTATATAATATACATAGGTTGCATACCTAGGAACATAATAAATGTATTTCACCTAGAAACGTCAACAAAGAAATTTGCATAGACTCCAGACGGAAATAATGGCATAACGTACACATACACACATATGTATATGCATATGTATATGTGTATACGTAACAGGCATCGGTTGTCAATATGCACTATATGTTATCTTATCTGAACTCTTTGTCATGATATCGAGTACAAACAAAACGTTCAATAATATTCTAAGGAATCGGTTTTGCAAGAGTCAACAAACAATTGGCGAATTCAATTTAGCTGACTTGCCAGATTTATAATAAAGAAATTGCAATTCGGTAATTAATAATTAGAATAATATTTGGAAAAGATGTATTCAAAGATAATACTTACATTTCAAGATTTGAAACTACAATTTTACAATAAATGCTTTTTGAAATGCTAGAAACTCAAATTATCATATAACCTTATTTAAGATAAGAATTTTAACAAGTTGCGCCAAAAATAAGTTTCATTTCTACGATAAAGTCTTTCGATAAGCAGAAATACGTACTTTTTTTACGATAAACGTTTTTAACTGAACAAATATTCTAATGGGGCCAGAGAAGAACATTTTACTAAAGTTGTACAAGGTTTTTCTCCATTAACTTTTGATTGATTGCCGGTCAGTTGAGTTGCACTACATTTGTGGGTGTGTCTTTTGCCCATAAAACTGAACTGAACTTGGCTATGAGATGATTTCTATCTAATCGGAGTGGTGCAACATACATAATTGTAATTTGTTTTTTCGCACTAGAATGTTAGAGTGTAAGGGGACGGGGGGACCCCAATTGTTAAAGATTAAATATGAGTAATGAGTGCTGATTACATGAAGATAAGATAAGGTATAACATGCAAATACATAGAGATTGCCCAAGGTTTGATTCGTGATATATATTATTTACATATTAGGTGTGTGGGGGCTCTAACATGTTTCCAACATTATTGAAATTAGAAATGAGTCAGTCAAAGTGACCACAAATGTTTATGAAAGCTCCCTAGAAAACTTCAGAAGGGTTTTGAAATGGTTTCAGTTAGGTTTGGGTTATTTCTTGATGATTCTCACAAAAGAGAAAAAAAGGAAATGTTAATAATTTTGCTTTATAACCATGATAAACAAATTTCTTATCGCCAAAAATGTCTGGGAATCATATATCTTGATCAATATAATTTAGGTCGTAGTTGTTTTTTATGAGTCAGATCCATTCTTCTTCTTCTTCAATCTTAAAATCGCGACTTAATTGTGGAAGTAAATTCCTAAGATACATTTTTCTGACTTCTTAGCCATTACTCACAAAGCTTGTGGAAGACAAAGACCCATCATCTCATCTGTTTCTAAAATATTGACTTTTACCGATGTCTCGATCAATTATCGTAGTAAATAGTAAATGTTTATGTAGGAACCGTTTAAAAATAAGTATCTGGAAATAATATACAGCATTGCCATAGTAAAAAAAGCTTTATCAGCTGCTTATTGTTGAGGGCTTCACAGCTGTTCTATGCCATTTGGCTCTCTCTCGGGAAGAAAGGTGAGAGCGTGAGAGAGCGCACGAGCGAGAGAGTTAAGCTCATAACGTCAATATTAACCTTTTTTTGGTTTTTTGGTTTTTGAGCTTTGGCCATCGAGCTAAAGTTTAGTTACTATTATTAAGCAAACTGTCGGCAAAGTTGCCGCAACGTTTTCTCCTCCTCGACGTGTGAGCGCGCGGCAGATTTTGCCTACGATCGTGACCAACTGAGCATTTAACCGTACGATATTCGGGGAGAATGTATCTGTATCTTCATTTCGATGTCGGTTAGAGAGCGAGTGATAGGGAGAGAGGGCGGGCGGAGGAGGTGGCATACGACGTTCGAGACATTGTCAACGTTTCGTTTCGTTTTGGTTCTTCGTTCTTGGTAGTGTCTCCAACGGCGTGGCATTTTCTTTAGCTTTTCGGTTTCGGTTTTTCTTTCTTTCTTCTTATGTCGCGCTAAATTCTTGACAATAACTTCCGTTAGTCGGCGGCAGTGGCTAAAAATGTAAACAAAAAGACTTGAGATTTATCAATCTCGCACACCGTAAACGTGTTTATTCGGTGCTTTGCATCTTTGAGTCACATCAATCACCAAAAAAACAAATTCAGAAAGATGCAATCAAAAGAAAAAAGTATCCACAAGATACTCAAATAATTACACCTGTGTGGCTGATGGAAAATAATCCATTTTTTCCACTATTAGTGAAAATATTTCAACTTGCCAAACATAACTCTTTCAGAGTGTTTATGTGTGCCTGTGTGTGTGTGTGTGTGTGTGTTGTGCCAACACATAATAAAAATTGTAACAAAAAAATAGTTTCAAAAATAAACGAATTTGTTGTTGTATCTCCATCACACATAAAAGCTAATGATAATCACTCGATAATAATGAAGTCCGTGATTTCAAATCATTTAATAATGCAATATTGCCTTAGTTTTTAATGTGTCTGTGTTTGTTTGCGGGGGAGCTTCAAAAATTAAACAATTCAACAAAACCAATTGCAACAGAAAGTTGTTCTATATGCAAACAGCATTAATGAATTTTGAGGCACAAAAGAAATCAATAAATGCAATTATAAATTAATATTGTGCATAAAAATGACGAAAACAAAAAAAAAGAAATAATATTTCACATACAAGAAATAAATCGAAATACATAATAAAACATAAAATTTAGTCAAAAACAACCAAATGAAAGTGCGCTTAAGAGATATCGGTGTGATTTATAATACTTGTGTGATTAATAAAACCCTTTTATTATTATTAAAGTATAGGATATAGTTGTAAACTATCAACCTAACTATATTTTTACAAGCACAGGCAACTAAGGCCTTCGGCTTATACGAAAACTACACCCATGCACTAGCCTGGGATTCGAACCCGCATCCTCGTTGTTCAGTTGACTAAATGACTGGGTCCCTTAGACAAATCATCTACCGAAGACTGCAAAACCCTTTTATATATATCCCAATGCTCATTTTTCATTAGAACTACATACAGTAATAAGTAGTTATTGAATGAGTTATAATTGTGAGTGCGGTTTTACTTGTCAGTTTTGAAGGCAAGTCCTGATGACAAATTTCTTGGGTCAAAAGTTTCCAATTCTTCTGAAATGATAAAGGGAAAGAATTTCCCAAGAGTCAACCACTTGACAGTCAGAGTTATCTTCCAACATGATGCTCTTAATGTTTTCTTTCTGTTACTGTTACTATTTGATATAGTCTTGAATGACTCTTAACCGATCGAGTTTTGCTTTTCCTCTACCAACTTATCCAGAATGTTAAAGAGTTTCGTGCTTATTTAGAGATGTTGCCAGTAATACAACCGGTTTTCAATACGTCGATTTAACACGGCTATTAAATGTCGTTAAGTAATGGTGACGACTCTATTTTTGCACACTTTTAGCTCAGTTTCTTATGCCATTTAATCTAAAAGTTCAACGAGTTCTTGTTTGATAAGACTTAATTAGATTTTAAAAGGATCTGGCTAAAAATCACAGCCAACTTTATTCCACTTTATTGGTATTTCCTTTAAAAACATTGAAATCGTGTCTAATATACGTATATATCTTCTATATATCTTACAAAATCTACCACATATCGGTGAAGTAATACGAAAATTGTTTTCAACCCGTGATTATTCCCTTTGAACATATTGAAATCGTGTCAAATATAGATATTTATGTTAACCATATATCGTTAAAATGTCGTATATATATCAGTGATCTTGTCTGTGATCTACTTTAATGCTACTCGATTCAATATTTATGTGTTCTCCTTGTTTAATTAGCTGCTTAAATGATAAATGTTTACAAATGTTGACCACAAGTTGCTGAGACAAATTGCAAAATGCAACAAAAAAATACCAAAAATAAAATACCAAATTAATAATAATAACAACAAATCCAACAAAAAACAAAATGTCCCAACCGACAACAAATCGTTGCACTGCCAATGGCAATGAGGCGCCACCTATGAAGGAGGACGATGGGGAGGAGACGGAAGCCGAGGAGGCGGCTTCTGGCCCAGTGCGCTATTTGCATGTGGGGGGACGTCATCGACGGAGCATTTCACAGCTGATGGCAAGCATGGGTAAATCTTAAAGTTACTTCACATCATTCTCTCACTCACTCACTCGGTTAGTCAATCTCCTCTCCGTGGCATTAGTCAGAGTCAAAGATTGAGTAGTCAGTGGGCTAAACTTAGATCACTGCGAAATGTATCTTTAACTTTGGCTTATTTGCGTGTGCGTCAAGCTCAAAAGTGTTGAGATACAGTTGGTCCACTCTACCAGTTTTTTATGTTGATTGTTTATAGAATTATTTGAACCTGTTCGACGGGCCGGTTCCAAATTGCCTTGTGAAAGTGAAACAGAATTTTTGTGTGCTTTTTTGCGTGGGTCATGGCAAACTGAACTTACTTTGATTCTATCGATATGGAAACTTTTGTTTCACACAAGGTGTGTGTGAGTCCGCGCCCAAAAGAAGTTTTTCCACAAACAGGAAATTTCGATTTCTTTGGCATTAAACATTTCCATTCTCACGGTGCACTTGGAGTTGAAAGACCGCACTCAGGGAGACTCCAGCACACATACTAACTGTTCATTTGTAAGCACAAGCAACCAAGTTTAAGAAAATATACAATACTAAGTTGCTAAACAAAAGCCCCCCCTTATACAATACAATTTTACATGTGCATATTGTTTTGTCATACTGTAGGAAGGGCGAAATTGGGCGGAATTTGGTGGAAGATTTAGTAAAGGAACATACAAGTAAACATAATAATGTGGACAATGAGGAAAGAACTCAAAGATAGGCTTGATGAAATGCAAGTAAAATAGATAGAGGAAAGACCACTTAAACCTAAAGCCAATCTCTGGATATAAGTTCACTACGTTGTATGGATTCGTTTCATAAAGCTGTCACCTTTTAAAGAATTTTATTTGGAATATGGGTAAAGTTATACAATTGATATCCAACTGTGAGAACTATTCAAATAGTTGCCAATGATAGTTTATTAATCGTCATAAAAGCCACCTGCTTAAGAAACGATCGAGAACTCTTTAAGACAAGCCCCAATATATGGCTTCTAGTTAGGCGATATGGCTTCAAATCCATACCTAGATCCGTAACTGGTTAAACGGTACTAAGAGTACTATTAAGTCGAATTGTCTTGGCATATTCAAAGGGAAAGGATAAAAGAATCTGTGGCAATATTTAAAGAGTATCACAAATTCTGAATGTATGAAATTTATTTTGCTTATTACTCTTTGTTTTTTTTCGACTCCGTATGTGTGAGTCATGGTCAAAATAAATGAAAAAAAAAAAGAAAAAATAAAAAATACAACAACTTTGACGTTTTTCTTAGTTAACGTATTATTTTTTGGTGCAATTGTTACTGAACTTGAAATACTTACAATTATTTGAGAGGTCTTTCAACTCGATTGAATTTTATTCAAAGCATTTTCTGGTTGTATTTTTTGTGTTGTTGTTAACAAAATGTTCCGTTGCGGTTACATTTATCGTTTAGTATCGTGTGGCATGTATATAGACACATTCAAACACATATACACAAGTTTTTATCAACAATTCCGACCTGAAATGAAACCAACCGCTAATTGTTTGCATTGCCTTTTGCGCATTGTGTCGCCTGTGTTATTTTAGCTGATAATATTTTTGGGTGATATATTTTTTGGTGGGGGATCTTCTGTTTAAAAAGATATTTTCAATATGCGTGTTTAAGCAATTTGTACGTTTTGATATATTCATTTGAGTAATTGTATTGATATTTCTTATGAGAGTTTAATGTGTTAATGGAGAAGGTAAACAATGTCTTCGAAATGAAAGTAAAGTGTGGCTTAAATGATGGTTTATTTTTATGTTTCATTGCCAGTTATTACCAATTCTGATTAACAAGTTGACAAAAGTCCAATATACTATAAATATTATTGATATTTGTTAAGCAATATCTCTACTGTTCTATATAAAAGCCTTAATGTCTTTGGTAAATATTATCAACATAATCCTTCATTTGTTATCTATTTAACAATCTGCAGTAAACTTTATTTATGACGATTTTTATCAATTTCTGCTAATAGATTATATACGGGCCACAGTAGTTGCAACCAATCATAGTCTGGATGTGTATATATCATTTGACATTTGCACAAAATGTCAAACAGTTGAGCAAGTTATCTAACTAACCTAACTATCTAGCCCTACATAAATCATTATTTAGTCAAGTGTTTTGATTAGCAGACCCATAACAGGTGTCCTCTTGATTCATTTACATATAGTATCACTCCATCTACCCCAGAGGTCTGTACTCTATATGTGTGAACTATCGCCAGACGACATTGTATTTGTGATTTGTTATAATTTCCATTTGGACCTTATCAAATCGCGGAAGTTATCGTAGCAAGAACGTACAAAACACGTTTCGGGGCGAACCTCTCTGAAACATTTGATTTTGTTATCGATCCAATGGCATTATTAGATTAACTGTCAACACTATCTTATTCCGCAAAGGGATTGCACAGTCTACAGGAGAAGGAGTTCCCACTTCTAAGGAACAAAGAAACAATGAAAAATATATGCGAAATAGGTTCTTGTTTTTGTATAAAAATGTATTTCACCTTATCAGTTAACTTTAACTTATCAGCCATAAATTTATTATACTTTTGTTCAAGTGCTTGCTGAAACTGGAAGGAGGAGTGGCAGGAAGGCGTAGGCACCTTGACATTCTTAACCGTATGATAAAAAACTAGTGCGAATGAGTTCACTGCCACACACAAAATATAAGTAACTACGTCTTATAAATAGGCATAGTAAAACTTGAATAGTACGACAAAAAAAACTATAAAAATGTAAAATATTTACCCTTTTTTTGCGGTTGTTTTGTGATAATTGTACTTATAAATTTTTTTAGTGCCTTTCAAACACAGAAAAAGCCGCAACAAATTATTTATGAAAATGTTATAAAACTAAGCAAAAAAAATCAACAAGTTAAGATAAAAAATAAAATGCCCAAAGTTAATTTCAATTGTCCATTGCAGAATATCAGGCACAAATGAATGATTCTACGAGAGTTTTAGATTGATCGAGCATCGAGTCTTAGATGAAAAAAGACCTTTAAGTAGGGTTCGAAGTTATCACGGACATCTTGTCTTTATACCATACACTCATAGGGTGAAATGGTATATTAAAGTCGCCAAAATTTATGTAACAGGCAGAAGGAAGCTTTTCCGACCCCATAAAGTATATATATTCTTGATCAGTATCAACAGCCGAGTCGATCTAGCCTTGTCCGTCCGTCCGTATGAACGCCTAGATCTCGGAGACTATAAGAGATAGAGCCACCGAATTTGGTATATAGGCTCGTGTAATATGTAAAGTGGTCGAGATTATTTCAAATTTTAATTTAATTTTTAATTAAACTTAAGGATGAATAAAGATAAACCAGTCCAGTCAGGAATAGAGTTTTATAAAAAGTTAAAAAATAGAATATAATACAACTTTTTAAGTATTTAGTATTATAAGTATTTTCAAACTTATATAGTACCCAAGAGTTTGAATACAAATTTTTATATAAGGTGATTGCCTTTGCATTGACCTTTAACTGCGGAGATTGAATTGTTGTTGGCACGTTTATATTCAGATTTGACTTAATATAAGCCGCTTATGATCATGAGGTCGCTTTCAACGTGTCGAATATGACCCTTTTCTTAAGAAATGAGTCAACTTCTTGATGTGGCGAGAAGCCATTCACACAATGACCTCTTTAGAGTCAATTTATAAAATATCTTGCGCTTCTTTTACAATCCTTTAGTTTGTTGCGGGATTTGAGAACGGTTTTCTGAATGATCTCAACTCAAATCAATAAGTATGTAAATGCTGTGATTCCGAAGATCTAAATCAAAATACAAATGCATCACTCCGAACCTACGACAACATATGTAAATACTTTGCGAAGATAAGTGTAAAATTGACTTTTAATGGTTTCAGATCCAAAGTTGAATTAGCTTAATTTAAGAAAGATTTTCTCTTTAGGCCATGTTAATACAAATATATTGTCATATTAGGAATGACAATTGAGATAAGATTTATCTTTAGAATATAATTTCACTATGTACTCTCGAGTGGTCATATGATTCTTATCAAGTTGTCTCTGCCAACAACTTTTTGTGTTGTTATTTTCAGTGCAATCTATTTTTAGGCGTTTTAACTTCAACCAATGTTGAAGGTTGAAATGGGGTTCCCTATGTCAAGTTCGCACGAAATTTAAGACAAAAACAAATGCTAAAATTGTCAATAAAAACTAGTCAAAAACATACACAAACGAAAACATCAACCAAAAGAAAAAAAACTTGAGCATATTTCAGTTGGGGCGAAAAATATACTCGTCCATATATCATATATGTGTGATATAACTTTACAGATTTATGCATATAGACCTTGACTTTTCTTTGTCAGTTTTTAATTATTGCACATTACACGTGCTTGACCAGTTCAAGTTTAATCAAAGAATTGTAAAAACAAACCGAGCTGGAGAAGTAGTTGACTTCACTTGACGACGCAATTATTATGGGTACTTTTAGGCCCTCTGAATTGTTTCCCCTTCTCCTCTCTTGGGTATTTTTGGGTATTTCAAATTGATGCCTGATTGGTAAATTCACACAACTTTGAGGAAAAGTCCGTGGTTTCTATCTATATATCTGGGAATAATTGTTAAGTGAAAACTTTTTCAAAAGATGTCTAAGTCTTCTGTTCAAGAAGTCTGCGATTGGCTACCCTTGAGTTAAACCAACTTGACTTTCCTTTCAAACCGGTCACAGATCCTCGGGGAGGAAATGACTATAACTATTCCTACTCTAAAAGAACCCTACCAAAACCTTCGCCACTGTTTGAAACATTTGTATCATTATCTAAAATAAATACTTTAGTGCAATTCCAGTTAAAAGGCAAAGAAGGTTCTTTAAAATTTAATGCCGATAAGGTCTGATAGTTGAAGAGGGGATATTTTTTAAAAATAGACAAATTACAGTGACTCATAAAGATATGTACTGCACTTTTGAACAAATTCAAAGCAAATCGTTTCATATTTTGACATCAAGTCTATCAATGGGAGTGGTTGGAAATCTTATTACATCATTTCATCTCCATTCGATGTTGATTTATCAACAAATTAATAATTAAAGTTGACTATCGCAGAACGTAGACCACATTTAACGTGAGTCATCAACCAAAATAAATGATATGGGGTAAAACGACAGAACTCAATTTTTACCATTCTCTCTTTATAGCCGTACACCCTGCCGATGATGTGTATAGGCCAACTCACTATGTTGGCTATGTAAATCCTGGCTATGATAATATATTAGACAACTCCTACCTCTTTGCACAATTTGAGGCTGCCACCGCCATGGCTGATGCTCAGAATGGTGCCTCAGCGTTGCCCCCATATGCCAATCATTCGACACCGCGGCCGTATCGAATGGATGAATATAATGATGACGTTTTCGAGGATTGCACCGACGAGGCTGTCATTGAAGATGATCAAGATGAGGAGGAGCAAGATCGTCATAATCGATGTTTACCTGAATTTCAATTCTCTCTAGTCGATTCGGAGTATGACGAAACGTTAGAGTTTCCCGATTCGGTGACAATATTATCCAATGTGGGTGATAAACCAGTTCTGGTCGAACGTAAAGAGACTGATGACGATGATGAGGAGTATTATGATGATGAGAATAGTGTGGTAATACGGCAGGAGATACCATTTCCCAGCATTTATGGGCCCAGTGTTAAGTTTAACTCATTTCAACGCAAGGTCTTCATTCCGGGTCGGGAGATTCATGTGCGAATTGTTGATACCGATCGGACTGTGACAACGCATTTGCTGAATCCCAATCTGTAAGTAAAATAAATATTATTAACAAAAAGCATCTAATAGACTTCCTCTTCTTCCACTTCTCCCATTTCTCTTTAGATATACCATAGAGCTTACCCATGGACCCTTCAAGTGGACCATCAAGCGACGTTACAAGCATTTCAATTCACTGCATCAGCAATTGAGTTTCTTTCGCACTTCCCTTAATATACCCTTTCCGAGTCGCAGTCACAAGGAGAAAAGGACTACTCTGAAGGCCGCTGCGTCTACAATGGCCGATGAGTCAACGCTGAA
Source organism: Drosophila paulistorum (assembly GCA_018152135.1). Taxonomy (NCBI): domain Eukaryota; kingdom Metazoa; phylum Arthropoda; class Insecta; order Diptera; family Drosophilidae; genus Drosophila; species Drosophila paulistorum. The sequence continues at coordinate 51,082,518 of JAECXG010000822.1, read as the reverse complement.
GGATTTGTCAGCTCACACCAAGATCAAGCACATGACCTTGCCACAAAATAATAATAATTCGAGTGGTGAAGCAGTCGCAGTGATAACAAATCCTCCCATACACAGTTCGATTTTGGCGAACTTTACTCCTCGACGTAGTCAGCGTAAGCCAAAGAAGAAGAAACGGAAACTGCCACGCTTTCCCAATCGTCCCGAGAGTTTGGTCACCGTGGAGAACTTGGCTGTGCGCATCAAGCAATTGGAGGATTATCTTTATAATCTGTTGAACATAAGTTTATATCGGTATCATCACGAGACGGTGAGTGATCTGTGGATAAAGGGTCGACGATTGTATCCTTTAAGCACAGTCCGTCTGTCTGTCTATCTTACCCATTAATCCATCAATTCTCATTATTGAGATAGAAACATCGTATTAAGCACTACTACGGAGAAATTCTTAATAAATTCTTAAACTGTTTGCACTTTCAGTTAAACTTTGTGGAAGTTTCCAATGTGTCCTTTGTCTCGGGAGTGGGTATCAAGGGCAAGGAAGGTGTAATACTCAAGAGGACGGGCTCAACACGTCCCGGACAGGCGGGTTGCAACTTTTTCGGTTGCTTCCAAAAGAATTGTTGCATTCGCTGTAATTACTTCTGCTCGGATGTGGTGTGTGGCACTTGGAGGAATCGTTGGTTTTTTGTGAAGGAGACCTGCTTTGGTTACATACGACCCACCGACGGCAGTATACGTGCCGTGATCCTCTTCGATCAGGGTTTCGATGTCTCGACGGGCATCTATCAGACGGGTATGCGGAAGGGCCTACAAATTCTCACCAATAATCGGCATATTGTCTTGAAATGTTGGACAAGACGCAAATGCAAGGAATGGATGCAATATCTGAAGCAAACAGCTCACTCCTATGCCAGAGATTTCACCTGTCCCAATCCGCATATGTCATATGCTCCCATGAGGGCGAATACCCAAGCCTCTTGGTACGTGGACGGCGCCCAGTATATGGCCGCCGTGGCTGATGGCTTGGAGGCGGCCAGTGAGGAGATCTACATAGCCGACTGGTGGCTGAGTCCCGAGATCTATATGAAGAGACCAGCTCTTGACGGGGACTACTGGAGGCTGGATAAGATATTGTTACGCAAGGCGGAACAAGGTGTTAGGGTCTTTGTTTTGCTCTACAAAGAGGTGGAAATGGCTTTGGGTATCAACAGTTATTACAGCAAATCCACTCTGGCCAAGCATGAGAATATTAAGGTGAGTTGGCGAACATTAACATAGATCAGGATAAATCTATAATTTATAACGCTTCTAGGTCATGCGTCATCCGGATCATGCCAGGGGAGGCATTTTACTGTGGGCCCATCATGAGAAAATTGTCGTTATTGATCAGACTTATGCGTTTATGGGTGGCATTGATCTTTGCTATGGTCGTTGGGATGATCATCACCATCGCTTAACCGATTTGGGAAGCGTTTCAACATCCTCGGCATCGGGAAGCGCTCGGCGTACTCCAACCATAAGCAACAACAACAAAGACGATGCCGATTCAGCATTTGGTTCACGTAAATCATCACGCAATACCCACTATGATACCACAGCCAAGGGACAGGCGCCCTTGCCACCAACAGTTGTGGCAGGTACAACAAATGGCATAGAATTGCGCACACTGAAGCCCGGCGATCGTCTCCTTATGCCTGAATTGCTTTCGGCTGCCTCAAGCGATTTGAGCCCAGATTCCACTGATCTGGAGGGCATTAAATTGAATACCCCCGAAATGGAGCGAAAAAATATGTTGGATCGTCTTAAGAATAATGCCATGAAGGGGGCAAGAAAGGGCAAAGATTTTATGCAACGTTTGGGTGGCGGCAACTCAAGTGGTGAGGAAGATAATGCCGAGAATGTCTACACCATAGACGCAGTGGATGCCACCGCCACGAAGGTGGAAGCAACTGCTTCCACTTCGGCTGCCAATAATGCACAAATACTCAGTGAATTCTATGGCCAGGCTAAGTATTGGTTTGGCAAAGACTATTCCAATTTCATACTCAAAGATTGGATGAATTTAAATGCACCCTTTGTGGACATAATAGATCGCACCACCACACCTAGGATGCCCTGGCATGATGTGGGCATGTGTGTGGTGGGTGCCTCTGCCAGAGATGTGGCCAGACATTTTATACAGCGTTGGAATGCAATGAAATTGGAAAAGTTGCGAGATAATACCAAATTCCCATACCTCATGCCCAAGAGTTATCATCAGATCAGATTGAATTCCAATCTGCAGCAATTGCAGCAACGACGTCAACAGAGGGTCACGTGCCAGCTTCTGCGCAGTGTTTCCGCCTGGAGTTGCGGCTTCATCGAAGGGGATTTAGTGGAGCAAAGCATACATGATGCCTACATCGAGACCATAACAAAGGCTCAGCATTATGTGTATATAGAGAATCAGTTCTTTATAACCATGCAGTTGGGCATGGGTGTGCCCGGGGCCTATAACAATGTGCGGAATCAAATAGGCGAGACACTTTTCAAGCGCATTGTAAGGGCTCATAGGTAAGATCTTAAGCTAAGAGTTACCAGCCAGACTCATTCATTTTGCTCCTTTTCCAGGGAACGTCGAACATTTAGGGTATTTGTGATTATGCCTCTTCTGCCAGGCTTTGAGGGTGATGTGGGTGGAAGCACGGGCATAGCTGTGAGAGCCATTACACACTGGAATTATGCATCCATATCCAGGTAAGATCAAGAGAGAGAGGAGAGGAAACTCTTAACTAATTCTCTAATTTCTTTCAGGGGACGCACTGCCATTTTGACACGTTTGCTGGAGGCGGGAGTTTCAGAGCCACAAAACTATATATCATTCCATAGTTTACGAAATCATTCCTATCTGAATAATAATCCCATTACGGAACTAATATATGTGCATTCCAAGCTGCTGATCGCCGATGATCGTGTGGTTATTTGTGGTTCAGCCAATATCAATGATCGTTCAATGATTGGCAAAAGAGATTCGGAGATAGCGGCTCTCATAATGGATGAGGAATATGAAGATGGTCGCATGAATGGCCGAAAATATCCGAGTGGCATTTTTGCAGGACGTCTGCGAAAGTATCTCTTCAAAGAGCATTTGGGTAAAACAATTGCCAAACTATTTCTTGGCTAGTTAAACTGAGAGTAATGTGTGTTTTTAGGTCTTCTGGAAGAAGGCGCCTCCCGTCTGAATTTGGATATTAGTGATCCGGTTTGTGATAAATTTTGGCATGGCACTTGGAGACACATTTCAACCAAGAACACAGAGATTTACGATGAGGTATTCAAGTGCGTACCCACTGATGCTGTCACAACATTTGCAAGTTTGCGTAAGTATCAAGAAGAACCACCTTTGGCCAAAGTTGAGCCGGAAAAGGCTGCCAAACGTGCCAATGAAATTCAGGTAAGTTAACTTTCTTAGCCCACTTAATTCTCTGTTTACTGATGTCTGCTGCATTTCACAGGGTTACCTGGTCAATTTACCTTTGGAGTTCCTCAACAAAGAAGTTCTTACACCACCCGGTACAAGCAAAGAGGGTCTTCTACCTCCTTCTGTATGGACATAGTCTGCCAAATGTCTTTAAGACAAAAATACAACTAGATTTTCATTTTTAATTGTAATATAAGAGGTCTCGCGGTCTTAGATTAAGTTTTTTTTACCCACCAAATGCGCTTAAAACTTTTCAAGTTATTATTGCCAAGTCAGAAATGTTTATATTTTATTTTTGTATATATACTTACAATTACACTTTTTGCCTTTATTATATTATAGTTAATTTATTTTACGGTATGTCAATGTCCCCCTATTATATTTAAGTCATAATTTGTTAATTTATTTCGTAAGAAAACGAATGTTTAAAATCAGTATTTTAGACAATTTACACACACCCAAAAAAAAAGAAAAGAAAACCTATGAAGATTAAATATACAAATGCATTTTTATTGGAAACGACAAACGAAATAATATCAAACGATACATTTATCGGTAATGATTATTATTTTATTATGTTTTATTATGTATTATGTTTTTTGGGAAAAATATATATGTATATAATCTCTTTGAAAATCTATACACATTTCCAAAAAACAAAAACCGTTACCAATAGTTTTTAAATTTGGCGCCCATCACATATTAACCGGTATTTTTTAAAATAATTGCTATTGCACACTGACAAAAGCTTAAGGGCATGACTTTGCAACAGCTGTTTGGCAATGATCGTTCGCTCTTTAAGGCGAAATGGGCCAACTTTTTAAGGCGAATCGCCAATTTTTTAAGGCGAAGGGCAAGATTTGAAGGCAATTTTTAACGGCTTGGCGAATTCTCCACTGAGAAAAATATTTTATGTATGTTTTTCATATATTTATATTTACATTAGAAATAAAAAATGAATTAAAACTAAATTAGAACTAATTACTAATATTATTAAACTAAATTAGAACTAATCTACTACATACATTAATTAAACTAATCTACTATTTACAATGTAGCCAATTGCCACATCATAAACTAAAAAGTGGCCTCTGGCTGACCGCACTTCGTCTATACTCCTCCAACTTGTCATTCGGTTGGTGCTGGCAGGGTATGCAAAATGCAATGTGCTGCCGTGCAGTTCGCAATGCAAGAAACTTTTGCGTCTATTTGTCGGGATAGTTTTCGCTTCTAATTGGAAAAGTATTTCGTGCTTGCAATATAAAAAATTTGCGTGAGTGTGTAATGTGCAAAGTTCTTAAAGTAAATGTTAATAATTCAAAAACTGCATAATCAAAATAATAATAATAATAAGTTATGCGGTACAATGAAGGATGCATACATATGTACATATGTAGTTAATATATGTACATACATATACAAAAAAACAAGCATGCAAAAGCAAAAATAAAAACAAAGCAGAAATCTCTCACCAATACCAATACACAATCATATGGCCTCTCTCAATTGCATCACAAAGCGCGAGTGAGAAACAGATAAAGAGAGGAAGAGAATGAATTGTAGTTAGGTATGAAAGCGTGAGATGTTTATTATGGATTGATTGAACTTGGATTAATTCTATGGCATAATAAAAGTGTTTCGATTTGGCCTTCTATTAGGCGGACAGTGAGTACCGTAAACAATTACCCAAGTTATTGCTCACGCTGTCATCTCTACTCCGCACACGCTTGCTCACACATACACACACTTAAAGTGATCTTGCTCACTCACACTTGTCATATAACTAATAAAAGCACGTGTTAGCTTTGTTTTTTTTCTTTTCTTTTGTATTCATGACGTGATTTTGCATGGATTTCTTACCATTGTGTGTGTGCGTATGTGTGTTTATTTGATAATAACAATTGACTTTGCTTTTCGTGTTTACTCTTGCACAATGAGTCTATTAGTTAATACTTGATTTTCTTATCGAATGAGATCACTTACGTATAGAAAATCTTAGGGTATAGAGACTGCCTTCCTTCTATTTTTGTTCTTCTTTTTTCTCCTTTTCTTGGGCTTGTTTTAAATTATAGAAATCAACTTTGTTGTTGCTTTATTTCGGAGGGAAGTTGACGTCGCGTGGGTTTCGGTTACGCCTGCAGTCTGTCCATTGGCGTGGGGGCTTCTGCGGTTTCTTAACAATTGAGTAAATTAGTTTTAGTAGCTAAATGTTAATACTTATTTGTTTATAGCCGTTCATGCAGATTGTCTTGTAAATGTTTTGGCATGTGTTCCTGCTATCAATAAGTCAACAGTCTCACGTTTTTCAATTGAGAAACAAGGTGGGCAGATGCTAACTATGGGAAAAATAGGCGTGTAACTTATCTGTATTAAACCATCTAATGATATACATATACATACATACATACATATATGTATATAGCCTTCCCACTTAGCTCCCCCTCCCCGGACAGATATAGTGCCACTCCTGAGCACTTCATTAAAAGCTCATATCTCACAAGATATAATAATGCAGATATTCAGAGATATTCAGAATTACAAACAATAAAAACAGATTTGATTTGTAATACGTTGAAATTGTGTTAAATAATTAGTCAAAACTTACAAATCGGTTGTTAGTTTAAACAATTCAGAATGTTTCAGTAGTCTGCTATGATTTATAGTATTTATAATAGTAAAATTATGTTCCTGCGTAATAATTTTAGTTTTATAAGCTTGATCATGTTGGTAGAGGTGATTTTAGCTTGCCTAATTCTTCGCTGGTTGATGATAATCTCTATTACTAAATTCCTTCGTCTAAAGATAGCCTTTTCTTGATAACATACTTGAATGTCCGCAATACCAGTTGAGTTCTTTACTTAAATCATCTGAATGAATCCTTGGTTTTGATTCGATTCCTCTGTTAGTTCGGTATCTTGTGAAGCCTCAAGATCCTTAACACCCTACCATTGAAGTTATTATCTGTAGTGAACGCGTAGGGGATGGTGTATCGTGGATTGACACTAAAGCAGCCTAAACTATAGGCTGGCGTGGACTTATTATCCGGCTCCTTGGAAGGATAGATCGACCGATAGGGTAGGGTTCTTGTCTAGTCTTATCGCACTTCACAAATAAAGAAAAATGAAGTGCACTTTCAGATATGCTAAAGAGATTGATTAAAACAAGTAAGTATAAGTAGCTACATACATATGTACATATATCAGCATTTGTTGTTATTTATAAACAAGAGTTGTATTTATGTTTGTACGTGTGTATGAGTGTCTCAGAGTAAAGGTTTATTGATAAGCAAAAGGCAAGTTGTGTAATAGCAGAAGTAACAAATTTTTTGGACATTTATTGTTTTGGTTTTTAGGTCTTTTTCTTTATTTTTATTAAGTCATAAAAACATAAGCACAGCTACAATGACACATATAAAAAATTCTAGTCAAGATTTTTAATTACTTTCGATACTCGATTGATTGGACTTGACATGTTTATAAGTCTACTAACGTTTCTTTCGAACCACTTTTTCCGCATAGTTTCCTATCTTTAATATACATATACTAACACTTTGGTTCTTTTACAGTTGATTTTGTTTGGTTTTTGTTTCTTTTTCTGCGAAACCGGTTTGGTTAATACCAACTGATACTATTTACTATCAATTTCGTTGACTCTTTTTCTCTGTAGTATCAACAGGTAAACTCAGACTTTTGTATTAAATGTGGACTTACCTTCCCGCCCACAACACAGACGTAAAATCCCCACAATTGTATCGGAAAAGTAACCAAAATGCTGAACTTCACCGAAAACCAAATACTCGAATTCATATCCATGTATCTACAAATACATATGTACATATGTATGTATTCCATATGTTGTGTGGCGCAACAAGGCATGGCATTAACCGAATGTACAGACTTGAAGTTACCCTGGAACATAAGATTCAATATATTGTTAGACATCAAAACTAGGGACATCGTGGCCTATCAACCCAGGATTGATGAAAATCGAATGTTACTTTTATAGAGATGATTGAAAACTACATTAATAAGAGTTATGTTTTACTTTGTGGGTCACCCGATATACTATATTCATATTTTAAACCTACGAAAGAATATCTTTGGTGATTAAACCAGTCTATCAATGTTTCTATGTCCTTTAAACCACAGTTTGTACATTATCGAACCTTTGGAAGTTCTCCATGATTAGTTTCTTTATCACTTTCTGGCTAAGAATCTCAGAGCAGCTGCCCATAAGACTAAGACTTAGACTGAGACTATTTGCCAGCGACATAATCGCTTGCTCTTATATTAATATCAAGTTAACAGTTTTCCAATTTCAAGAAGTCATATTAGTTCTGTTTATAGAGCTCGATTTGTTTCGTATTATATGCCCAGCAAAGTCAATGCGTACAAGGTATACAAAATAAACTCACAACCGGCTGCTTTCTGTGCTCTCTACCGTGCACCACACTTCCCCACCTAGCTCCCCCTCCCCGGACAGATATAGTGCCACTCCTGAGCACTTCTAAAAAACCTGCTGTCGCTGCACAGAAACAGAAATCAAAAGTGAACAACGACGACGACTCGCTTGCACATTGCTGCCCACCCTCACTCTCCCCCTAAGCCCCCTCCTCCCCTTCCAATAAAAACACTATGAAGCACTTCGTATGCTCGTATTGTCGGTTGCCCCGATTGTCGTCGGCTTTGGAGCCGAAATCAGTGGAGCCAATGTACGGGACTGTTCGTTTGGCATTCGTTCTTGTTCGAGTGTTCGTTTCTTGATTTCTGCCCCATTCTAGTTGGCCAAACGGTTTCGTGTATGGGGGCTCGTGCCTCATCGGGCCCCAACGACGAGTGCCCCAACAGTTGTTTTTTTTTTTTTCAAGTCCCCACTATCGTCGTTCAGTCGTTCGCTGCAGCCAGCACAGCAAGAGTAAGAGCAAGAGTAGGGGCCGCTCGTTTTGCAATGTTTGCCGATTTTTCGCGTCTATTTCGATAAACTTAAAATTGACGACACCAAATCTCTCGCACTCTTTCACTCTCGCCTCTCTTTCTCACACTCTGTTTGTAATCAACAATAATTACGAGATTCCCAGACATATTGGGGCCCCCGTCCCTTATGCGTTTGATAAGCCAACTTAACAAAAATTGTCGTGTTTTAGTGTTAGTGTGTGTGTGTGTGTGTGTGTGAGGTTTCGAGATGTTTTTATTTGTTATTAAACACAAATTCAGAATTCTCAAGTTTTTTGCATAAAATTTTGTTTTGTTTGATAAATGAAATCAGAAGCAGAAGCAGGAAAACCGGTTAATCGAAATACATATAATGTATACATATGTATACTACATACATATATACAACATGCGTTTCATTTGTAGCACATTGCACCGGAAATAAGCCAACAACAACAACAGTAACAACAACAACAATTGGCCGTCATTCATAAAGCTAAAAGCAGCAAACTTGATAACATAAAAACCCCACGAAAAATTGCATGCAAAAAAGTTACTATAAAATAAAAATTATATTAATAAAAAATAATTGCTGATTAAGTTAAATAAAGAAAAAAAAAGTGTGTCATATTATTTGGGCAAAAAATGCCTAAAATTCAATTTCATATGTGTTGCTCGTGCAGTAATATGAGTCGATTGTAACAACAACAACAACAACAAAAAGTTGCCAACAAATGCAAATTCAACAAAAAGAAATCAGTTCGTTTTTCTCTCACAATTACAGGAAAATGTTTTCAAAAAAATGTGCCTCAAAAAGTGCGGAATAAATATATATTTTTAGTGGAAAACAATCATTAAATTAGACAAGAAAATGTCTAGCAACAAAAAGTGTTAACTAAATAACAAGAGAAAGCATCAAATAACAAATTGTTAAAGAAACAACAAATAAAAATGCCAGCCATGCAGTTAAAGGATACAAAACTAAAAACTAAAGAAACAACGGCAACGGCAACAACAATAACGTGTAAAGCCACGCCCATAGAAACAAGTACAACAATAGCCACAACAGCAGCAGCCTCAGCAGCTGGGGCAGCAGCCACAAAGAAAACTTTAACCTCAAATGCGGCATTGTCATTGTTTGATCAGCTGAAAAAAGGCGTCAATTTGAACAAGTTAACAACAATTGGCGCCAACAGCAACAGCAACAAAAGTGACGGCGACGGCGTTACTAACACCAGCAGCAACACAGTGAAACCACCTGCTCCTCCTCAGCCACTGCTACTGCCACAATCCGCTTCATCAGCATCCTCATCCTCATCAAATATTGATCTAAAGCCACCGCCAAAACCGCCCAGGCCATTTAATACGCCCAGCAGCATTGGCGTAGTACTGGGCACAAAACGGTCGAATGTTGGGGGTGGTTGCGGGGGTCCTACCCTGTTCGATAATACTGCCAAATTGGATATAAATATATTGCGATCTCAGCTCTATCAGGGCTCTAGAAAGACTGCAACTAACGGATTACAACAACAACAGCAACTGCAACAAGTTGAAAATAAAAGAATGGGGCAAAGAGGCAGCAAGAAACGTTGCTTAGATCGTTACGATTCATCAGAGTCATCAGACAGGTGAGTGCATATGAAATTGATCTAAAATGAATTCCAGTCTTTGAAATTGAGGTTTGGAAACTGAAAACATTGTGAGATTGAGATATATTAAGAGCAGCTAAACAAACAATAAACAAATAGCCCAGACGCAGACAAAGTAGTTAGGCATTTATTTATTTAAGTTAAATGTTTTAAAATTGAAACTCTCAAAAGTTGATGATTGAAATTTGGAAATGATATCCATATGTACATATGCCAAGTCTTTTTCTTTATTTATTTCTGTGTCTACATTGTTTAATCTGTCGTTAGAAGATCCGCAAATATTATGATATATTCTATAACTTTTGGAACTTTGCGTCTGGTCACAACTTTACTTTACCGGATAGTTAAGATCGGGGCCCGTTTGTAAAGCATTATTTGATCTTCCCCGAGATCGCCCAATGTTTGTATGATTACTTTCTTTCGTTATGTAAATTCGTTATGGGATTCCCCTTTTGAGAAAATCTCCCTGCAATTTCTATATACATACATACATACGTATGTAAGATGAATGCTTCTCCAAGATAAGGCAATTTTTTAGTGGTCCATAAACTTGTCAAGAACATGCCTTTCATACAGATACCAAAAAGCGAAGAACTTTAGTGTTTTCCATTTCGTCGTTTTAAATCTGTTCTTTTGATTGAAGTCTGTAAAGTTGTTCCTGTAACTATTTACAAGCCATATTCCAAGGTACATACATACATTCTTATATGTATTGTTGATTAGCTTTAATGGCATGTAAATGCAGCTATACAAATACTGCATACATTCATACATACATATGTAAGCAGATATGTGTCTTTGTGTTAACAAGCCATGAAATGTAAAAAATACTTATTTACAACTTGATTTATATATTTTTGCTTTTGCCGTGGGAAAAGCATTTTAATCAACTATATTCTTAGTTACTAGTTGTTATGTTTTAGTATAAAACTTTCTTAAGGCCAAAATAAGATAGTTGGTTAGTTTGAGTTTGTAAGGCGAATGCATTCCAATTATTTGAAATCTTGTCAAGCTTCTTTCTTGTCCCCCCACCCCACTAACTACTTAAAGTGATGACCAAAGTTTTCATTTTATGACTAAAAGTTTCTAACAGACCCAAATTGGCGCATGTATCTAGACAAACCCAAACACCATAAACACTAAAAAAGGGAAATGCTAAATGTATCTGTGAGATGCTTTGCCAAAATTGAGCTAAATATATACACACAGCATTCTGACTTTGCTTGCCAAAACTAAGCTAAAAGTGCTATCTAAATATACTACAAACATTTGTACATCTCACTGAAAAAATGAACAAACAATGCGAGAAACAACTTTCACGAGAAGAGCGTACTAATAATAAGCGATTAAAAGAAATTTATCTGACAGTTAATTGAGGCAATAATCAATATATTTAAGCTAAACACATGAAGGCACGCGCCGCCGCCTTTGTTCGAGAATTTATGACTTATAAGGTGGGGTAATGCAGAGACATATGCATAGATAGATATACATATGTATGTATGTATGTATAGATATGGGAAGAGAGATTCTTGCCAACTATGTAATTTCCGCTCATTAAAAATGCACAACGAAAATGAAAGAAACACACAAAGACAAAGGCAGCAGGCAAAGCCAAAGCCAAATGAAATTCATTGCGAGTGCAGCCCACCATTTGTATCTGAAAGATACGCAACATGCGGAACATGCGTTCATTTATCAGTTGATGAGTTGCAGTAACTGCCCCTGCCGCTGCTGATTTTTAAATTTATAGCGCGTGGGCGCTGATCACATACTACACAAACTTCAAAAACGTTTCATTCTGGCCTCTGATTTGTTGTTGTTAGGTTTAGTTTTTGCATTACCCTGTAGCTTGGGTGTACTGGATGTATCTACAGCTGCGAATCTAAGAATAGCAACAAAGTCCACGCGACATTCGAACGTGGTTTCAAGAAAGATTTTCATTTCATTTTACTAAGCATTTTTCGATAAAGTGGTCTTATTCTTATGCTCGCAGCTGTAAGTGCATGTGACACATTTGGAACAGTCAGGACAATCAGTCCTTCAATTAAATTGGAAAATTACTGCAGATCCTCAAATATGCAAAGCTTCTAAGGTACAAGAATTCATATGAACTTAAAGGGGCTTGGCCCTTTCGCCTTCAACGCGGTCCCTAAGGTTGTGGGTAGAAAAGTGTTTTGAATCGCTTTAAGGGTATTTCCCCACCTAACAGGGTATCATTTTGTCGATTTCTCTATTAGACACACGCAATATATTTAGTTTTTGTTATTTTTTTGTGGCTTTATTTGATCTCTTTGCATTTTAATTAATTTACTCTTGTTGTTGCATGCAAATCATGCATAAATTTTACACTCGATTCCCATCGATAAGAGTCAAAGTATCCGTATCCGTATTTGTTGTTGTTGCTGATGTTGAATGTGTTGCTGTTGCTGTTGGGTTTGTGTATCGGCGACTTTTCGTTTCGGTTGTTCCACACGCAATGCGCTGCATATCAAATGCTATCTCTATCTACTATTAAAATACTATATTCTACCTATATTGTATCTCTCAGTTTAACACCGCCCTCACCCCGTGTGTATCCTCCCGTTATCCCCCACTATTCCCCCAACCACAATCTCACTTTGGAGCTTCGGCCGAGTTCGTATTCAGTCGTCGTTTGGCTTTTTGCGTTCGTTTTTTGTCGGAAACAATTTTAACTTTTGGTCGTTGAACTTTTTGATTTATTTTTTGTTATTTTTTTTTCATTTTTTTTCTCGTCGTCTCGTCACAGAAACATGAAAATTTCAGTTGTTGTTTTGTTTGCTCTTTGTGTTTCTTTTTGGTTTTGTTTAATATTTGTTTTGGTTTTTCTTTTTTTTTGTTGTATTTCTGTGTGTGGTTTTTGGGCCGCATTTTGATTTTTTGTCTTTTCTGTCTCGCCTTTTTTCTTGGCGTTGTGTTTTTTCTTTGCACATTTGTTTCCTTTGCGGTGCATTAAATTTAATTTGCACATCTTTAGCAATGATTTGTTTTTGCTCTTTATATCTCTTTATGTGCCTTATGGGCCTAATGTGGTTTATGTGATGGCATTTTGAACGAATTCCGGAACGAATTCATTCATTTCTGTGGAATTGGTTAATGCAATTCAATTTTTAAGAATTTCGGAAATATTTCTTTTGAATTAAGGTTGGCTGTTTGGTTTTCTCTTTTTGTGTACATTTTTATTGACTATTTACTAAAATCTTCTTAAATAAAACAAAGCCCGAAGCTCAGACAATTAACTTCTCCATTGAAATAAGATGGGCTTAAGATATCTAATGACAATGTTCTGATTTATTATTCTAAACCATTTTCCTTGTCTCGATTACATTTCATTCCTCCATTTAAGGTTCAATTTTGTGTAAGTTGTTTCCACTTCATACTTTTGCTTTTCGGCATTGTGAAACACAAATTGTGTTAAGATAATATAGAAAGCTATAAATGCATTTCATTACAATTACCTAGGAAAATCTTTGGCGAGACATGAGGTAATGCAAATGTGTATGTACATATATTGCAGTTGCATTTAATTCTTTTCCAAGTATAGTCATTTTATTGGGTGTTATAAAAAATATTCAACGATTTGAAAGATTCATTATTTGCCTAACCATTATTTGACCTCCTTGGCTGTCATTGTTTATGGCCATACCCTGCATACACAAAATGGGACATGATCGAACAACTCAAAATGACATGGTCTGAAGTTATGAACTGATAAGTCGAACTTTACGTTGTAATAAAGAAGAGTCCTTATATGCGTTGATATTTCAGAAGACATTTCGAAGAGAAGTAAATATTTTCCGAATATTTGTCTAGATTTCGACCTTATTGAAGTTAATCAAAACTGAGTTTTAGCTGGGCTTCAGGTCGACGGTTAGTTGGTTAAGGCGAAGCCCTTTACACTAATTCTGATGGCGCCCAAGGGTATGCACATAAAAAAGGTGGAATCTGCAGTTGCAAGCTTTGCCGTTCTTTTCTCGCTTCATGTCGTTTGAATTCCCAACTACTTTTAGCGTTGAAGATATGGTATGGCCATTACAACTGTGGATTCTTTAGCAAAGTCTGCTGATAATAGAACTTGGTGGTTCTTGAAATAGCTATACAGACAACCTGCTCACCTTTTGTGCTGCCTATGATTTAAAATCTTACAAAAATGTAAAATCTGTAGTCCAGCTAAAACTCAGTATTTTCCGAATATTTAAAAGTTGGTCTCTAATGTAGACAAAAGACTTTATCCAAACACAAGTTTTATTTAAACAATCTAAGTGCTGTCCCTTAGAGCAAGATATGTAAATCGTAGTCCAGAATAATGAATGAAGGAATGATCTTAAAACAAATTTGATATAAATTATGTTAATAGAGAAAGGTCACTAATAGTTTACTTGATGGAATTGATTCGCTGAGCATCTTCAAGTCGTTGCTATCAATTCTAAACCCTACGACTAGTTGCTAGTCAAGTTTGCATTGCAGCATCTTCTGCAAGATTTCAAACTGTTGGCAAGAACAAGCAATGACATACACAACACTCACACACACACACATAGACACATGGACTTGGCCATTAAAAAATTAATTATTTCATAAAGTAAATATAAAAAGTAGACAACAAAAAAGCAACAAATTGCAAAGCACTTTTTGTATCTTGTAGTTATTTCCGCGGCATTTAACTTTAATTATTGTTCATCATAAAGCAACTACCGATTGCCGACAACGACGACTTATCGACTCATGGAGTGACCGACTGCATGCAGTTTGTCATCATTTTTCTTTAACACACACACACACACAGAGTAGATAATCAACGACGAAGTGTGTGTGTGTGCTATTGATTTTGTAGTCTTTTGTCTTGGTACAGGTTTTCCACGTTTTTCCACATTTTTCCAAGTGCGACCGACCCACTGCTCCAATGGCGCGAATCTTTTGCCTTTTTAAAGTGTCTTATACTTTTCGTTTCTTTCTTGGTTTTTGTTTCGTTCGTTTTTGTTTCTTTTTTTTTTCTGCCAAGTCATGCAAACACACACACACACACACAAACACACACACACACAGAGGGAGAGAAAAATACATTGTGTAATCGCCCACGTTGATTTATCTCGTTTAAGTGACTCCAAAACGGCAGTCAACTTTGTCGAAGACTGACTGTCAGACTGACTCTGACTGCAAGTTTTGTTGTCATTGTTTTTTCTCCTCGTGTCTTTTGTTGTTGTTGTTTTTTCTCTTGCAGTTTGCTGCTTGATGACGTTGAAAGTGTACGAAGTAATGTAATAACTTGCAATTGCTCGCTATTTGTGTTTGTAATTGTATCTCTTGCAGTATTTGTATATTTATATTTGGTGTTTGTTTTTTTTTTTGGTTTGTCGATCTATTTTGCCGTTGGCTTTTCTCTTAATGCTATTTGCCATTTTGCCAAGCTTTTGTTTCACTTCTTAGCCACAGACTATTTGACTGTGAATGCTGTGCAGTCTTCGCCAAAGTAGTTGAAATATATGTCAACTTAAGTGCAAAGTCAATTAATTTATTCGTTCTCAATTGACTGTGTTTATGTAATCGTATAGAACTTTTCCGCTTTAGAAGAAAACTTCTTTGATTACAGAAAGATTGTAGATGTATATATCAGTTTAACTAATGGAGAATGTCCCAAACTACCTTTCAGTTTGTATAGTAGAAATGATATTAACCAATAGTCGCTTGAAGATTTTGACGCAATATATTAATCTATGATTTTAGTTGAATCATTCATCTATAGTGAAAATTTGATAATAAATTTCTAACCCGCAAGATGTTTTACGATTGTCGAGACCATCAATCAATAACGATTGCAGTTTAAATGTGATGAACATTTTTATAATGCAAATGTTACTAATGCTAAATAAACCTCAAGCTAATTATTCTAATGGTACTTAAAGCAAAGTTTTAGTTATGCTTATCTTTAGGATACCGATCATCTAATCATTAAAATGATAAAAATATAAAAAGATTTATTTCACTTTATTTCAATCCTCAGTTTAATTAAAGTCAATGGACTTTATTTCGTATGACTAAGTTAGGTGGAGTAAAAGAATATTGTTAATTTGAATTATATAGAAATATGTATCCTGCGACCCCAAAAGGTGAAAGATTATTTCTAAAAAAAAAAAAACCGTTAATCTGAAAACAAATAATAAAAGTTTAGTACAACTATAAATGTTATTCATTTAGCTTTAATGAAACTATTTGAATTAGAAAAAAAAGAAAATATTTAAAAATTTTGCCTATTAGAAATGACCAAAAAAAAGTGCCCGATAAACATTTCTCAAAATACGTGAAATTGCTTCAATTTTCGCCTATGGTTAGATTATGATAGAGCAACAGGTTTTGTTTTGTGATAGTCACGCCTTTTGTCAGACGCTCGATTATCAAAATGAATATGTTCGAGTGGGCTAACTAATTTGGGGCACCACCAACAACGCCACCGACAACAGCAAGAACCATGAGAACTGCGATTTTGTAAGTAGCCCAAAATTGTAGACCAAGTTTCTCTTCAACTGGCCAACTGCTTGGCCTCCTCTTGGATCCATTATGGATATCTGCTAGATGCCACAGTGTTGCCAACTAGCTGCCACGCCCATACACACACACACACCATCAACTCCTACCGCGGCATGTCCATAGTGAGCAGCAGCAGCAGCGGCGGACAGCAAACGTTTCTGCCATGACTCTTGGCCAGATTGAAAATGTGCTTTTGTTTTCATATTTCTCTCTTTTTTTCTGTTTACCCCCTTTTTGCGTTTTTTGTCTTTTTCCTCTTTTTTCCCTTTATTTATTTTTGTTTTATGTTTTCTTTTTCATTGTAATTTTTTTATAGTCTGCAATCTGTTGTTGTTGTTGTCGTGCAAGTGTTGGCAGCAGAGTCGCTAGTTGCCGGTCCCCAGACCCTCACAGATGCCCCACATGCTTCAAAATCCCCAATCCGCACAGTCTTCAATGCTCCATGCTTTGCTCCAGCTACTGGCGACCAATCCGTTGACCCCCCACCCCCCCTACTATGTTCTTCACTTTGTTTTGTGCCCGTTTTGTTGCACCTCCTGCTGTCAGCCCTTTGTGCCCTTGCCTCCTGCCTTGGCGTTGGCTTTGCTTTTTGGGTTTCTTCCACTTGTTTCAACAAGATGCACATTCTTAGCTCGTTGTTCTACTCTAACCGAGTGTAAGGTATTTAAATAGATGGTTTCTTCGAGAATGTATGTATTTAGAATGTAATTAAATAAGTATAAACCTATCAGTTGAGACTAAACTCGACTAACGAATGTGTATTACGGAAATAGTTGTTGGTCATAACTGTTGGATATATAATGATGTAATGCTTATTTATTCGAACCCCAAATCTCTAATGCCGTTTTACAACACTAATTCACATTGATCTTGACTCTCGAATAAAGGTTTTTTGAATTACTTATCCTCTTTAGAGGATAGAGCTATCTCTAATGTATTCAAAGACATATGCAGCTGAGTACTCAAGATGGATGAAAGATAAACCGTTTGGTTTGTACCAAATTGATGTTTTGATCATGTTTGATCATTAGTAATAGGTAACTAAAAGTATGCAATACTTCTCTTGTCAAAGGGATTGAGGATGGCAGAGAGTAGAATAAGCTTAACTAGGGTGTTTATGTAATCATTAGATAATAGCGAGTGTATAACAAGTTCGTCTCGTTAGTTTTATGCATTCTTTTTATTCGTTTTTATGACTAAAACGGCGAGAGGAATATAAAAGAAAAGAGAGTCAGAAGCAAACCAGCTGCTTCAGATGATGAGGATGATGATTCTCGCTCGCTCCCTCTCATGTGTGGTGTGCCTCTGTGTGTGAAAAGCAGTTTAAACACGAAATTAGAGCCTCAACTTCCCTGGGATCCCTGCACTTACCCGCCTGGTGGATGAATGGCATGGGCAAGGAGTACGGGCATGTTCCGTGTTCCATTCTTTCTACCCCAACGCCCTACCGAACCCTCTTACCCCTATCCTCGACAGACCGCGCCGCCCCTTAGGGAGCGCATTAAGTCGTAATAAATGCTGGCTGCATGTTTTGTACATTGACCTCAAAACTGAGCCACAAGCAGGTCTCCCCTCTCCGGCAGGTCTCCCCCTTTTCTTCTGCTGCTGCTTTACCCTTCCTTCCACGCCCACTTTTATATATGTACCGTTGTTGGCCTGTTGTATCTTTTCGATGGGATGCTGTGTGTGTGTTTTTTTTGTTTTGCCTTTGCTCTCGTTGTATTGTTGTTTCTGTTGTTTTTCGTGCACATTTTGCTAAATAGCTTCTATTTACGTTCCATGGAAAATGCATTTTGCAATTGTAGAATGCAAAAATTTGTTGCTGTTTTCCTTACTCGCACGCTACTTTGTCTCTCTGTGCAAACAATGGCAATGGCAAAGACTGTGGCGGCCAGAGAGAGGGAGAGATGGACCGGGGGCGGCAGATTGTAGCGGCGTCAGTGTTAGGCACAAAAAACGTGCGCGACTTTTTGGGGCCATAAATCAAGAAGGCAAACTCATAAAACTCGAAACACTGTGCATTGCTTTATGCTAAATTCGCTCTTTCTTTTCCCCCTTTTTGGGTTAGAATAGAGAGGAAGAATGAACGGTGTATATAGTTTCCACAGACAAATCGCATGGAAAACTAGTGAAAATTGTTGATTCACCACCTGTCAATTGACTAATTGCATAAGAGATCACACGCACACACACACTTTTAACTGCATTCTACCTCTTTAATTTTAAAAGGGTGTTTGGTAAAAATGTTGAAAAAAAACTTAAGACTAAACTACCAACCAAAATGACAAACTGATTTGAACTGTATAATAAATTACTGCATATAGCTAATATAAGGTAGAGTATTTTTCAAATAGAATCCATTCGAATGAAACAGCTTCAATGATATAGAAACAAATTTCAATTGAAATTACTATGGCTCATAAATAAAGAATCTCAACAATATACGTTTTAAGTAGATCTTCACATTATCTTAAATCTAGGAAACTTGAACAGGTTTTCATTGGAATAATTAGATATTGAATTGAATAGGCAAATATCGTGTATGCACCATCATTATTAGCTGCTACCTATTAGTAGTAATAGATAGTAAATCGAACGATACCAGAAAAACTTTTATAGAAATCAGAAATCTTAGATTGTTACAACTTCTATACAAGATATATCAAAATATAGACGGAATAGTGAGTTTTAATAAATTTATTCAACTAATTCAAACATTAGTCGCTGACCATTTTAACCTTAGATATATTGAGCTTTAAACATAGTCCTAGCAGATTATTAAACTTAGATTTTTAACACATAAAAGCTTAATCGAAACAGCTAATTTTCGCTAATTTTAAGAGAGAAATTATATCTGGTTTAGCATCATATTGTATTGCCTGATAAATTGATGAATGGCATGATGGGATGAATTAATCGAAAATCGATGGCGATTAGCATGCACAAAACCCATAATCATTTCAAATTAGTCATTTGCAAAGATTTGATCTCTCCACCATCATCATATGAGAGGACATATTTAGATACTAGATGCATAAATTTATGCTAATTTTGCAAGAGTCCACCCTTTTTTTAAGGTAAATTGCAGAAACCCCAAATGGCATTCTAATGTTGGCCACCAAAATCAAAATCATATTAGGATGCTAAAAGTACTGAGGATAGGACAGGACAGGACAGAATAATAGGTGAGGTTTGAGGATTCTGGTGGCTAGCTGCAGGCTGGAGAGTTGCATCGTTCGCACACATCAACAGCAATGCTTGCAGAAATGTTGGGGAAAATTTTCATTAATTATAATGTCAGTCGATGGTTGGTTGTTGTTGATGTTGCTGTTGCTGTTGTTGGTGTGTGTGCATGCAGCTGAAATAACAGCAACAGCAATGGCAACAACTGGCAACAGAAAATGCAGCTGTAAAGCCAACAAGCCTACCGTCAACCTTCCCTACCGCCTCCCTCCCCATTTTGTTGAGGCGTCTACTGGCCAGACAGGCGTCCAAAAACCAACTGACGGCCATGGCAGGCCGTTTTTTTGTTGCTGTTGTTGTTTTTGCATTTGCATTTGTTGCTTTTTGCATTTGCAGGCAGCGAAAATTAGTCATTAACTTTTTAAGCATCGACTGGACAAACATGGCGTATGAGTGATGTGAAATGGCGGTCTAGCCACCACAAAATGCCCCAACCCAACCCCCAATGCAATGGCCTGTGGTGATAAGCCTCGACAGTCGAACTCAATTCTGTGGCACATGTGGCAATTATGTATGTTGCCTGTGCAATTGCCGCTACGAGCTGATGCGTTGCAAGTGTTTTTTTCCTTCTCAAAACTGGAAGTGCGTTACGTTAGAGAGAGAGAGAGCGAGAGGGGGAAAGATGTCGAGTTAGGGAAATGGGTTGGATGCCACTTGATGCGATTGACGGTGATCGTTTCGGGCTATCATTAAGTTTATTGGCTGGCAAATGGTTGCAACTTGTTAGTACTGAAATGATTTTCAAGTACTTGAGTCACTTTAATAATGGCAATAAGATACTTTTATCAATATTTGTGGTTTGTACAATTTCTTGACGTTAATTCCTTCCCTAAATTGTAATTGTAATTGTGAGGCAAAGAAAAAGGCCTAAGAGAAACCCCTTAAATTATTGGAAATCAAATACTATTTTAAACGGAATTTTCCATCCCTTTGATTCACTTTAATCAGAAAATATTTCACAAAGATTTGTTTTATTGTCAGCTGTTTACTAGACGAAATATCCTTGCTTTATCAGAAAATTTCCCTCATCTCTTCCCTTGTTGACCGGAAATTATTATTAATTATGGAAAAATATCAATAGATAACTCATTGAGTTTTGGAATTAATAGAAAAAGTATTGAATAACACTTAAGTTAATTTCAAATATTCTGATAAGAAAATTCTTGTTAGAAAGTTATTTCAGTTTGAAGAATCTTTACATATTAGAATCATCAATGTGGGTCTAACTACAGTGAAACCTCGATATAACGAACTTCGTTATAACGAAAAACCCAATATAACGAATTTTTTGTTAAGTCCCTTGAAAGGACTAAGGTTTTACATTTCAGTACCTATAGCGAATCAATAGATATAACGAATAATTTTGCGATCCCCCTCAGATTCGTTATATCGAGGTTTCACTGTAAATAGATCATTGACTTTGACCTTGACCTTAACTTGTTCTACTTATGCATTCGACCATGAAACATCCAGACTCGCACACCTTTGTATATGTAAACTAAGAAGCTTTCAAAATCAAAAGTGTGACTGCAAAACCAAATGAAAATAAGAGAGAGAAAAAGCGAAAATCACATGGCTAATTTGTGAAAAAAGCAACATGTGTGCGAGAAGAGAGGAGGGAAACAAATGGGTACATAGATAGATAGTAGAAACAAAAAAGCCAAGTCGGAAGCAGCCAATAACTACAGCAACTACAACTACATATAGACTGGCTAGCTAAACAAGCCATTATAATCGGCTTAGGCAATGGAAGAAACAAAAAAACAAAAGTCCATAGCTCAGACTGACACACCGATATTGAAATACCCTAAATAATACGAAGGCTTTTCCTTCAATGAGAATCGTTGCAATTTAAAAACCTTTAATACTTTAATTAAATGAAAATTGTGTGAGTTTAATATTTAAGTATCTCTTTCTAAATAGGAATAGAAAGTCGAACAGTCAAATTAGATAGCTTGACATTCCTTAATTAAGCATGGTGATTAAGAATATTTATTGAGCCTTATAGCAGATTTTATGTTGATTATAGAAAATGTCTAAAAGTGTGTAACGAATGTGTTATTTTGTCATGCATTTCCATCGAATTGAATTAAATCGTCAATTGCGTTCGTGTTTGTGTCAGTAAGTGGCTATATGTTCAAGTATTTAATCTATTGATTAAACATAAAATGTGTTAAAAATTACTATAAAAAAGACAACAAAAAAGATTAAAAATACCAATATAAAAAAACATTTGTAAATTGTATTTTCTGTCTAACATTTATGCGTTAAATTAGTTTCTGCGGTCGCGAACTGATGCTGGTCTCTGTGGCATATTTGTAATTACCTAATATGAAATCAAATTGATTGTATAAATAAATTAATTTTGTAAATTATATCTAATTTGGCTGAGAGACAAAAAGAAAAACACATGAAATTACAACCAAAAACAAAAATATGGCCAAAGGGAAACAATAAATTGGACAAATAGTATACGGTAATTAAAACTTAATTACAGCAAGTTTAAAATGACAATAGTCAGAAAGAGAAGAAGAGAAGGTGTATGTGTGTGAGAGAGAGGGAGAGAGAATAACTAACGTTTTGCAATTTTAAAGGTGGTGACTAAAACCCTCAACTGCCAATAACACTCAACACTTTTTGCCAAATAAATTAACCATTTTTTCACACACTTTGCAAGCAATTTATACAAATTATGCCATCATTATAGAGTAGGAAGTCATAACGTTGAAGGGGATCGACCATGAAGTACCCTAGCTTTATTTATATATTCCCATCTGTTTATGCACTTGTTTATCTTGTAGCCTTTGATTTTATACATTTCTTTGCTTTTTGACTGTTTCTTCCTTATTGTGCTTACTCCATTCTG
This sequence comes from Drosophila paulistorum, assembly GCA_018152135.1. NCBI lineage: Eukaryota > Metazoa > Arthropoda > Insecta > Diptera > Drosophilidae > Drosophila > Drosophila paulistorum. The sequence continues at coordinate 51,059,832 of JAECXG010000822.1, read as the reverse complement.
CTATTAATTGTGATGGCATTTCTTACTTCCACTCTAGAAATGAAACACTTCCGTTTCAAAAACCCAGCTAAATGTTTGTGGTATAAGTATGTATGCATCTGTATACGGTATATACATATGTAACTTGGTACTGCAATAGTCAGATTACATTATTTAGTAACTCCAGGTTGTGCATATAATAAACATACGTAGACAAATCTTGCCTTTAGAGAAATGATTACAGGGAATTCCTCATACCTATCCAAAATGAATGTATATCTGATCTCAAAGAGTCATAATCTTGATTGAGTTACATCTATGATTACTACCTATGTGTTTTGTTTATTATTTACCATTTATTATTTACTTTTTTCCTATTCGTTTTCATTTCTTACTCAAAGATTGTTTGTCTACCCCACACACACACACACTTCAGATACCCATCGTCCCAGCACTTGATTCAATTGAGTTCTCATCGAATCACATCATATTAATTGCACGGCAGCAAAATGTAATTAAAATGTTAAGTCAAGCGTCTGAAAAGTCAAACTCTTGAAAGAATTTTTGAATCAATAAAATCAAAAAGAAAATTTGCTAATTATCTATGAACTTGAAGATGTACAGTTCCACACACTTCTTCTATATATGTAGGTATGGAAATTTAAACCGTAATAAACTTGAATAAACAGTAGAATGAATATTTTGCTGATTACATTAACAATTACAAACTTTTAACGCTTATTTTCTGTGGGCTTTGGGTTTTTTTTTTTTTTTGTTTTTCGAATTAATTTTTTTTTTGTATTTTAGCCTGACTCTGCAATTTCCACGCTTCGCTGCAATTATGCAACTTTTTGTTGTTATTGCTTTTGTTTTTTCTTCCTTGCTACTTGTTGTAATTTTTTGTTTTTTGTATAGTTTCAGTAAATTGAATTGCTAATGAACTAAACATGAAAATTTAATTAAAATGCGCTTAAAGCAAAAGCAGTGGCAGTGGCTAACAACAATTGCAACTGCAACTACAACAACAAAATGCAAATTGCAGCAAATTTATTACTTTCATATATAATAAAAATTTAGATTTTTTTCATTCAGTTTAAATAAATATGTATTAGGTAATAATAAAAATATGTTTGAGCAATCATGAATAAATCATTTGAAATGAACATTTTCGCGGTTATATAATTAGTCAATTTTTCATCAATGTATTTCTTTTTAATGGGCTTGTGTAATTAAGCGTAAATAATTACTTTTAGAAGATTTTAAAGACGATTTGGAATTTTAATCAACTAAGTCCAGAGAGAGTAACTTAAAAAATAAGATATAAAACTCAATTACCTTCAAATGTTCACATTGGCTATAAGAACCCGTCAAGGTCCATCTATAAATCTTAATGTTTCTTCCTTTTATAACAGATTTTAAATAAAGAAGTATTAATGGGTTTGATACTCGTATGTATTTTGATAGTGTATAATAGGCGATCACGTTAAAATTTTAACAATTCATACTAACACGTTATAAAAATTAATTAAAAAATATGGATTAAACAAACTAATAACCAGTTTGGTTTTTATTTAATTCAATTTTAGAAACTTTTAGTAAATATTATTTTTTTAAGTATTTATTTAAATTTATCGTTAAAAGTAAAACTGATTGGATTTAAGAGACACAATTCAATGATGAGCATTATATATAAATGCTATTTGTCTAATTTTCTTGGAAAGCCTTAAAGACATTTTTCAATTTGAAGACTGATTTGACAGCTTTAACAATTTAGTCTAACCCCAAAATGAATCGACATGGACCTCGACGGCTACCAAAGACACAGAACAAAAATTTACGCGCTGTTATCAACACGCGATTTTTGGCACTTTTTTTATGAGAACGCCATCAAGCGAGTCGAGGACGGCGACTATCATGCTGAGTCGTCTCCACATTCTCATCCTTGTCCTCGTCCTCGTCCTCATCCGCATCTCATCTTTGCCGTTGCTGTTGCTGTCGTTGTTCCTGTCGTTGTCGTTGTCTCTACACATTTTTGTCTCATTTTCATGGGCCATTTACGTAGACAAAGATGCGCGGCATGTTTATGTGTCCGTAAGATACATTTTAGGTTTTTGTTTTTTTGTGTCTTTATTTTTTCGCTTTTTGTTTGTTGGTGTGTCTGGACACACATACAACAAGAGAGAGAAAGAGAGAGATAGATAGAGAGAGAGAGAGATCTCCTCTTTCCTCTGTCTGGCTGCACTCTATATATAGATTAAAATACCGGTTCTGGGCAAAAAAGTTTCAAAGTTTTGAAATAAAAATAAGTTAACCCCGCGGTTAGGGAAAATAAATAAATAAAAAAGAAAATACCCAAGTCTTTGGATGATGAGCAAATATGAGAAATTTGCTCATGAAAAACTTAAGTCGAGTGGGCGTGGCCCTAACAAAGAGCTCATAAAACATTTGCAAAGTGGGACAAATGTTTAGTGCACTTTTAATGTGATGAGTTTCCTTGATTTATTTATTTTTAAGTTCAACGACATAAAAGAAAATATTTATTTGTTTACTTGACATTTTTTTTACCCGCTTTGGCATTATCAAATGTTTGCCCAAGACCTTAAAGCCAAAACTAAATATTAAGAAGAACAAATATGTGTATGTGTCTTACAGGAAGAGGGGGAGCTCTGCTTGCTACAAACCATTTTGGAGCTTAGGTTTTGTTTCTTCGTGTGCCTATCACCAAGTGCGGCAAGTTCTCTTATCTCTCGTGTGTTTCATAAGAATAATGAAACTGTAATTTCAATATATAGCGTAGAGGAAAAAGTTATCAAAGTTATTGGCCAACAAACGCCACAAAAATATGACGCATTCCATGACAAAGACCCCAACGCTTTGTGCGACCTGATAACCTCAATATTAATGACATTGGTTACTTAACTAGGGGCTTTCTATTTGTATGGGCTGGTGATAAAACTGAACAAAAACTGGAAAAGGGGTGTGAAATTCTGCTGAAATCACATTATTAATATTAAATATTATGTGCAATTTCCGCAGGGGTAAATGGCAATGGTGTAAAACTAAATACACTTGTGTAGTGTTTTTTATGTGAATCCTCAAACTTTTATTTGGCCTCGAAGCTTTGTAATCCAGTACTTTTTTCATCAGGTGTAGCAAGGGTTAGAGGTAACTTTGTATCTCTAGGAACAGTACAGAACTCAGGTGAATGGTGGCTAAGATATAAAAAACGATTCAATAACTTCGCAAAAGGCCTAAGCCTTTTAACTTATGAATTTTAAAAAACTTTATTTAATGAACTTACTAAATGTTATACATTTTTTTCTCGTTTCAGGTAAGATCATTTTCTTAAAACGTTTAATTACAAAAATGAGTAAGATCGACTTTTGATTGGACTATAAGTCGGTATGTATATGAGTATGAAAATGTTTCAATATAATATCATCTTATTTAAGATTTTTGTTGATTTTAATGGTTTAAAAATGAATGCATTGATTAGCTTATTGTTCGAGTTAAGCATTTGTTTGAAAGTAGTTTTGATAGGTCAGAGTGTTGTCATGGTATATGTCAATGATGCGTGAATTCAAAAGGACCAAATGTATTCCATTGGTCAATTACATCATTTCTGCTTATTATCTTGGTTGCCAAGCAAACCAGCCTTTGCATTGATTTGTTAAACACACAAAACTCCAGTCACTCTGGACGTGGGGTTATTAAAACACCCTTCAATCTGTCATTATACAATGTATCCAATTATAGGCATGTCATCCTTAGATAGCCAACCAATTGTATGTAAGACCCTGGCATTGTAATGCTCATTAACGCCCTAATTGTAATGATGACAATAAAAACAAAATCGAAAAATTGTCCATCCTTTTTAATTTATAGAGAAGTGGTGAGTGGGGCAAGAGTCCTTCGGTCCTTGGCTGGTTCCTTGCCTTGACGTTTTGTTTTGTCATATGTGAGTGTGTGCGACAATTGTTTTTGACACAAAACGATTTTAATCATAATGTCATTAAACACGCAACACACAGCGACTGTAAAGGCGGGGTTAGCTAACTAGTAAAGGCCCGAACCCCAAACCCTAAACCTGGCCATGACCCTGTTGTTGTCTCTCTGTGTTTGTCCGTGTCCGAACCCTAAAAAACTCCCCAGTAAAAAGGGAAAAAACATGTGAAGATCCCATTGAGTTGATAATTTCTGTCACTTAATTGCCGGGGCTTAAACATTACAAAACTTTTTGTTGTTTTCTGGCCCACATTGTTAACATAATAAATTAATTTTTTCTGGCTATCTAGCTACACACTCTCCCCACCTCTCGAGAGCCCTCGAACATTTCAGTCCTTCGTGGAAAATATTTAATGTTCACTTCCGTTCCTTAGAAAATGAGCTGAGCTATCTTGGAGATTAAATGGAGTTGTAAATGTATTTGGATACTTATTTTGGTGGCCATTGATGATGATCGAAAGAGGAAGGCGTAGCCACAGTAGTTTCCAACCGGCCATGTCACGCTATATAAAAAGGAAGCCCCTCAAAAAGAAGGAGAGCAAAAAAATCTCAAGTGCATTGTGGAAGTCAGCCAGGGTCAGGTTTTTTTCGCCTCTCCCTTTGAGGGCGTTGACCAATGCAATTGAAGAACTCAATGTAGAGACACCGCAACACGGAAGAGAGCAAAAGACAGAGAGTAAGGAACATTGATATTGAGTCAGGTGGAAAGGGAATGGAAAATGGAGTCACTTGAAAAGGGTTGCTACACTCTCAAACCCTTGGGGGGCTCTAGCTGGGCAACGCCCACATTACGCTTGATTAAATGTATATATGAAAACGGAAGGATGTAAGGAACAGCTTGCAAGGGTTGCAAAGTTAAACCAGGACTAGCCGTAGATGGCGCCAGTTGGTTAACAATTGAAAGAGATGAGTTTCTCATATCGAAACACTTTTGAGTCATAAACTAAAGATAGTAAATGTATCTTTTAGTGTGTATCTTTTTTTATATGCGGCTTAATCCTTCATCATCATCATAATCAAAAATGGAAAAAAAAACGACACAACAGTGTGAAATTCGTGGAAACGCCGTAAAGAGTAGCCAAAGTAAAGTATCTCTGTCTTGGTCTTGCTATCCCTCTCTCTCTCTCTCACTCGCTCTGTCTTGTGGCAGTTTTTCGGTCATTTCTTGAACTTTGCCAATGTCGAAGACGTTTTTGGGGGCCAAAATGCAGTGGAAAGATACATTTGTATCTGAATCTTTTTACCTGTATCTTTGGCACGTCGCCTTAGCCGTGGCGGTCGATGTCGCTGTCTCTACATGTGTTTTCTGTGTATTATACATTTATATATACACACACATATAATTTTTATATGCCGTGTGGTTTTAGGTCTGCAACGCCCTTCTACCTGAGAGATTTCTGCGACCTAAACCTAAACCAGAGACGCCTGTGCCCCAGCCACAAGCTACAGATTCGAGCTCAGCTCTCAGTCTCCGGCTCTGCCAGCCTGGGCCTCTTTGAAGATTGGCCATATGCCTTTTAAACTTGTTTCAAATAATTTCAGGCTAGACGTGCATAAATCTACTTAACAACAAAATGGAGAAGGAAAAAAATACAATAAAACCAGAGGGCCGGGGTTAACTTCGACCACGTCGAAGTTTGTATACCCTTGCAACTGTTTTGGTAATTCTCGGCTATATCCTCCAGAATCCTTATAGGCAAACACTTCAACCCAAAAATTTGCAGTGTTCTCAGTATTTTCCCACTGAATTAGATGAATAACATTTTACTACGATTAATCGCTCAAAAATGATAAATTGTTCAGTAGAAAAAGAGCGGAAAAAAGCAATTTATATTTTTAAAAAATCCAGAATTCCCGCTGCCCGCTGTTTTGGTATTTTTCCCGCAATTGGACTTTCAAAAAAGCCAGATTTGACGGGAAAAAAGCTGATTTGGCTATAGCTATAAAATTAATGAAGTTATTGAGAAAGTCACTGTTCGTGACTTTGCCGTTTGTATGGGAGCTATATGATATAGTCACCCGATCTTGATCAAATTTGGCACAATTATTAATAAGAACACCAAACTGACAAATACCAACTTTTATGACAATTGCTGATAAAATAACGAAGTTTGTGTGAAAAGTCACTGTTCGTGACTTTGACGTTTGTATGGGAGCTATATGATATAGTGGTCCGATCCGGCTGAATCCGAGATATACAACGCCTGCAGTATATACAAGTATACGTGCAAAATTTCAGCTCTGTAGCTCTTACGGTCTCGGAGGAGTTCGCGTTGATCCAGACGGACGGACGGACGGACGGACGGACGGACGGACGGACGGACGGACATGGCTATTTGAACTCGTCTCGTCGTGCTGATCAAGAATATATATACTTTATATGGTCGGAGATGCTTCCTTCTATGCGTTGCACACTTCTGACCAAAATTAATATACCCTTTTTGCAAGGGTATAAAAACAACCCACCAACAACAACAAAAATAAAAAAAAAAACAACAACTACAAATAAAAATTGAAAACTTCAACTTCGCGACGTTGTTTCTGAGATTTTGGTCGAGAGACGAAGACCAAGTAGCTGAAGTATGAGAAGTAGTCGGTGGCTTTTCTTTGTTGCCAAGTTTCAAGTTGTTCTTGTTGTTGTTGCTTCCTCTTGTTCGCATGCTAAATAATTAAGTTAGCACTTTTATGTCTCTATGTGTGTGTGTGAGTGTGCTACGGATTTACAACTGACTGATGGACAGACTACATACATGAATGCCGCACAAAAAGGGCGGCACATTTACACTAACAGAAAACAAAGATACTTTTGAGTTAACCCACACATTTGTAATTTGCTTAGAGAAGCGACAGAAAGATTTTTCTACTTCTAAAGGCTAGCAGTTTAAAGATTTGGGCGAAAAGCGGATTTTATTGTAAAATAAGTGGAACGAAGTGAGATTAATCTTTTATAAAGTTTTTATTCCCATTTTTCATTACATTTTTTGAGTAGTCGGTAGAAAGGCTTTTTTGCCTGGTTTGAGTTGTGTTCGTGGGTTTGAGGGTTTTATTTCTCTCCATCTATTTCTGAAATGTTTTATGGATGCATAAATAATTGTCGAAACAACCGTACGAAGAGATACGAAAAGCTCCAATTTTGTTAAAATTAATGAGTAGTTTTCCAGTCTATTGCATACTTTGAGGGTCAAAGATCCCACTACTTTAAATCCCCAGATCCTCCCATTTGATCCTTCAAAGTTTATGCAAGTCCTTTTTAGAAATACACGATTATTACTTATAACATTGACAGACTTTTTGGCCCCAATAATTCCCTAAATTTCTCTCTGTGAACAATTGTTGACAGTTTCATGGTAACACTTGGATTTCTCTCTCAAATAAAAATAAAATAACGAGAAGAACTTTTACTTTACATATGTTGAAGCTCTATGCAAGCTTCGATGTTGCCTCCTTGTCTTGTCTGGTCTTATTTCCATTCCCCTCCCGTGCTGGCACTGCTCTGACTTGCCCTTTCCTATGAAAATATGTACATATATCTGTAGGACTTCTTCTCCGACTTTATGCTTTAGTATAAGCGTACGGTTAAAAGCCAAGACAAGACAACAAAAAATACAACACAACTTAATATTTGTTGATGTTACTTTTCGTTGTTCTAGTTGTTTTAGTTGTTGTTTTTGTTGGAGTTGTTTCTGTTGAAGTTTCTTTGAGCGCACATTACAAATTCACGGGAATCCAATTTATTGTAGCAAAAAGACCCCAGAAAGCGGCTTCTTGACTCTAGGGACTTTATCTACGTATGGCTATCAAATTTTGTCGTTGTTTCTTATATTTTTTTCAACTTTGACATTTTTTCTCCCCATTTGCTTTTGACATGTTCTCTGATTTGTGGTTTGTGGTACTGAATACCCTTACCTTTAGTTGACTTCAGTTAATCTTAAAGAAAAGTGACAGTGAAAATGAGTAAATTTTTACTTTAAATTCTTTTTTGCTGATCCTGTGATCCATTGATGAGCCTCTATTGCCGGTAAGCCCTACCCAGTTGTTTTTTATTCGGAGTCAGAGCTCCATCACACTTTATCACATTTCAGGTTGCATTCTTCAGGTGAGTCATTCGGTGGCTTGGCCAGCATTTATTATGTGGCTTTTTGCGACTCTTCAGGTTTTTTGTTTTGTTGCTGTATTTCTGCAACAAGGTTCCCTTTGTTCACTGATTGGAAGTTCTGCCTAAGTGTTTTTTCTTTTCTTGATATCACAGATATAAGGAAACAGGTATCGGACGATTGATGTGCGGGCAAGAGGCAATGGTAGGAAGGAAGACGGTTGGATGAACTTCCAAAAGAAGACAAAGTAACCCTAAAAAGAAACTTAACTTTAAACAGTATATCTGTGTGTGCCTTTGTGTGAATTACGACAGTTTTTTAAGACAACAAATTATCTGCATTGAATGCATTCATTTCCATTTTTCTTTTTATCGCTTTTTGCATATTATTATTTTGGAGTATGCCGACATCAAAGAAGCCGAAAAACTTGTTGAAATATTTGCTTTGGAAAATTGCTTGAAGATTGTGATGTCAATATGTAATGATTGTCAGATATTGTTTTCAAATGGCAAGGGGAATTATTTTGACTGTTCAGAAAAGTCAAGCCATAAAAGTTTTGCTTATAGGTTTGATAATTGATGTATTTAGGCAACCCCTAAGTCGATTTTGAATTGGTTTTAAGAGTTTTGAGAGTACTATGTATGTGAAATGTATTTTATGTGTTACTTGGATAAAGAATATCCATTGGAATTTAATTACTTTCAAAACAATCTTAATGCACCTAAAGTAAAGTCAATGTGCCAAATGTGGTTTTAATCATGATTACAGATTATTCATATGGCCTAGTTTGATTGGCTCAAAGCCTAACATTTCATCGAAAGTCCAGTTATATATAATATTATTATGATTTATTTGTTGTTTAGTCTTAAAGTTGTACATACATATAATACACGCAAGACTTTGTTTAAAAATATATCGAGGAAATCTTCAATATTTCAAAAAATATTAGATTATCTCTAGATGGTTGAAATCCATCCAATGAAATAATCATTATTTCTTGTGGGCTTCGAAATTTATATGTTGGATAGATATGGCTTTGACATGGCATGTCTCTCTGATAATTTATGACAAGCCTCTATGTACCATACATATGAATGTACGTATGTACAAGCAACATTTAAAACTAATTCAAAAGCGCATGGCGTACTGTAATTAAGCACGGCGCGGACCAAGTCGATGAAGTATCTACAAGATACTTTTGTCTATGCGTGTGCGAGTGAGTCAGTCGCACTGGCTGGCTGTCAGTCAGTTAAGCAGAGCTGTTGGCCTGAGGCAGAGAAAAAGCTATTAAAAAGCAAAACGTTAGGTTGGGTCGGGCCTCCGCCTCTCTTTCTGAATGTTGAATGCTGGTTTGGTTTGGCAGTTTGCTATGGCCTAGCATGCTAGTCTTGTTGTCTAGTTGTCGGCTGTTTTTTAGATACAGATACAAACTCGCTGATACAAACTCGCAGATACTTTGCATGCATTCGACACTTAAATGCACGCTGTGCGGTAGTTAGCGTGGCGAAATGAAAAGCCATACTCTCTGGGACTCGCATAAAACATAGAGATAGACAGAAGAGACATAGAGAAAGAAATACACATTAGAGGGGATGGCAGGAGGAGGAGACCTGAGATGGAGAGTAGAAGATGGAGGGTGGTAAACCAGTTGAACGCATGAAATTAACTTAAACTTGACTTGGTTTTTGGTCAACATCAACTTTGTTTTTCATTATCGTTTAGAAAAAAAACAACCAAAAACTTCCTGGTTTGTGAAGAAGTCAGTCTGTCTCTATTCTCTTCACTCTTCTTTACATTTTTCTCTGTCATTAATGTCCATAATTAATTGTTTTTGAACACATTTCATGGCAAAATGTTGTAATAACTCGAGAAAATCTTTTACAACATTTTCGATAATTCTCTTTTGTTGTTTTGGGTCATTAGCAGTTCAACTTATGTATTATATAATGCCCAAAGCTGTGAATTTGTATTAATTAAATTTTGTTTCTTTTTAGTTTTTTTCTTTCTTAAGCTCAGAATGAATTTAAATTATAAATTGTTTAGGTTTAAGTTAAGAACATCAATTTGGCCGAGTGTTTCAATTTCTCACATAAAGTCTCTACGAAACGGGATCATCATCATAGTCAATGTCTCATTCAAGTGCATCAATGAAACCCACTCGCAATGCCGTCAATATTTTTATTCAAATAAACATTGCAAAAACCAGAAAAACAAACCCGAAAACGTACAAAAATTTCGCTTTAAATTCAACATTTTTCAAGTTCATTGTCCATATGCAGGCGACGCGTCGGTGGCGCGGGGCAGCGCATTGATGAAACCTTCACATGTCAAATCGATAGTCTGACAACCTTCACACACACACACACACATACAAGGAGAGCTTCAAAAATTGACTACTCATGCCGGGCTGCCCCACCCACTCACCCTCCACCACTTGGATGCCTTGTGGTGTTTCCGCCTCTGGCCAACATCACCCACCCACAATAAATCTTAATTTCTCTCTGCCAGGCTGCTACCACATCCCAATTCGCAAAGCCCCACTTCCTACCTCCTATCCCCCAACCAACTCCTCTTGCATTGCGCCGCGTCGCCTTGTCAACAATTTCGAAAAATGACACATCAAATTAAATATAAATAAAGAAAACACAAATAAAGCCCCAGAGGGTAAAAAATATTTACAAAAATGACAACGTTTTGTTACCCTGAAAAGAAAATTATTTCGACAATAAGCATAGGAAAAGACAAGAATAAATTTGGCATGTTAAAAATGTTTCGCTAATGTGTAAAAAAAAATTTTTTATAGAATCCTGCAAGGATAAAAAAGGACTAAAGAACGAATTAATATGAGACAGTTACTTTTCAATTTTCTTACTTTAATATATATAAAGTTTTTTTATAACTTTGTATAGCCATAAACTTTTCTCCTTATTTAATGTATTAATTAGTTACTTTACTTAGTACGACCCATTAATTGGGTCATTAAACCCGCTAATGTGCCAATTAATTTCCTTTTTGTATTTCAAGTCTCAGCAACTTAATCAGTGCCTAGTGCAATTGATAATTGAGTTTCCCTTTTGCAGTAAAAGTAGTTAAAACTTTAGGGCCATATAATAAAAACAACTTGATTTTAAACAGATTTGATGAAATTTGCATGTCGGAAAAAGTGCTACAGAAGGAATCATCTGTAACTATATAAAGATTAGATCAATAATACGATACGAGTTCAAATTGTCATGTCAGTGTGTGAGTCCGTTAGTTTGTTTCGATCAGACCACTATATCATATATCTACGACTACAATGATTGATCGAAAATAGAGCCACGTCCGAGCCAAATTGAGTCACTATAGAGTAATAAAAATTTTAATCCAACAATATTGTTAGTTAGTCATACAACTCAACGTTGTTAGGGTATAAACAAGCGTGAAAAAGCGAATTTCAATAAGAATGACAAAAAAAATTAGCCCCGCAACAAAATTTTGCCACAATGAAATTTTTGTTGCTTGTTGTGTTTATTGTCGTTGTTCTTGTTTGTTTGCCGTTCTATGTTGTTTTATTTTATTATTATATTGTTTTGTCTTCAAAGGGGCCAGCGGAACGGCCGACGGCGGGTCGAAGTGAGGGGCATAAAGAGTAAAGGAATCACTTCGTTAAACTTTTACTTTATTATTATTCACATTCTTATCTTAATACAATTTCTTGATGATTCTTTTTTAACGATTTTTAAATGATTGCCTCCTTTGTTTGTTTCTGAATCTGAATGGACTACTTATGTGTGGTCTTAACAATCAGTTAACTCATGCTATATATGTGTATGCATGTATAGGTATTTATTTATATATGTGTTTTTTTTTGTTAAACGCTTCCCACATTAATTAATAACAAAGAGCATTGAACGTTTGAAAAAAACACATGTTTAGCCCCGGCTAATTATAAATTCACTTTCAAAATCAGCGAACAACTCAACGACAGAGAAAAATTGCGAGCGTTTTAATATGAAATTAACGAATTTACAATACTCTTTCGGCTATTGCTTGGGTTTATGGGTTGTTAAATAAAAACAGAGGTTCTTTCTAATGAATAAAAGAATAAATTTTAGTATTTACCTAGTGTAAATCGGTAATTTCCTTGCTTTCTTCTTCGGTAGATTGATATTGTAAAAATTGTTGTCAAACAAAAGGAATATCCTCAGATTTAATATCATGATAGGGAATTAAACGTTTTAAATTGAGAATTTTTCATAGCTTCATACTAATTCACAGGTGTTAAGTCAAAGTTGAAACCTAAAATTGACTGGGACCAGATCAGTTGTAATATCCAGATTAGTGATTGCTCATATCTCATAATGAACAATCAGTTTTAAGAGTTTTGAGTAAGAAACACCCAAAATTATTTCATCTCTTTAAATTTAAAGTCAGTTCAGTTAAATTTTCATGTTTACATCAAGTTGGTTCTTTTTCTAGTTACTATTATAAGTTGGCCGAAACAGTCCGCAGGAAATTAACCTCCAGCTGACCCTTATTGACCCTGAGTGCAGTAAAAATCATCCCTAGTATTTCAGAAGGCCGCAAAAATACATTAAGATTATCTACTGCGAATATCTATTACGACAATCTTATTATACCCTTCAGTTGTAGGGTATAAACATCAACGCAATAATTATAATAGAACAACAATAAAGCTATAAACTTTCATTGAGGCATCGTTGTGACAATTGTTGAATGGTAAGAAGAAGAAGAAGTGTACCAAGTGTGGAGATAGAAAGGGGGAAAAACATGGGGGGTACTGGGCTTTTGGTGGGGGACAAGAGACCTGTCACTGGCAAGTGCTAATGAACCGCAACAACAACATCACTAACAAAGATATACATATACACACACGTGTGTGTGTGTATGTGTTTGAGTGTGTGTATGTTTGAGTGTGCTCCAATCATCGCTATCTCTTTCACTCTGTGTGAATATGCTAAAATATGCTAAACGACTTTTTTTCTTTTTCTGTTCTACTCTCGTAGTCGCCTGTTATACTCGTTCTCATTCTCACTCCACCCTCACCCTCGCCCTCACCTTCACCCGCCCTTGCCCCGGTTTTGTGTTTAGCTCATTTAGGCAAACGAAACTTGTATTGAGGTAGTCTTAAATCTTTTGTGCAAAAACAAAGAGAAAAGATCGTCAAGGTAGAAAACGAACAATAAAACAGTGCAAAATAGTCGTAATCTGATAAATTAGGGTTGGGTTTATTTTCAGAAACACCAAAATTGTTTACACCACAAAAGGATCAACAAGTACCTACCTAGTTTGGGCTGACAATAAAAGGTTATACATATATCTGGTATCGAAATCTAAAGAATAATTCACCAAAATGAGAATCGTGGCAATTCTGGTTTGGAATCATTTCGAAAGGTAATCAGTATCATTTCCGAATTCAGTTTAGTGTTAGCAAATAAGTGTCACCCTAATGTATTTATGGAAATAGTTTCTCTGCAAGAGCCCCGGAATACATAGATTTATTCCATTTGAAATTTATTGGCAGACATTGGAAGTAAATTTATGTAAACCGTTGACAGTTCCACAAAAACGTGTGAAATATTTAAAAAAAAAATCTGAAAAATCTGTACGGAATTTATAAAACGTATTCATTTTTCCTAATATGCATGAAACCTGAATTGAATTTTCAAAATTGTAAGTTTTTGCATTAGACCTTAGAACCCATTTGATATTCTAATTGAATTAATTAACATTTTTGTAGTTAGTTACTGACATTTGCAGCATTATTCTCATGCTTGTTGTGGCTAGTTGATTAGTTAGTTAGCTTCTTTGCCGTTTCGGTTTCTTTTGATTCTCTGCCTGAAAATTTATATTTAAACAATTTGAAATTCTCATAAATAAAAGATAAGTTGAGCAAAAAGCATAACAAACGTTTGCATTTCCGGTTAATAAAATATAGAAATGCATCCCCGTTAATGGCCAAGAGAGGAAACTCTACTTATAAATATGCATAAGTTTTGCTGCGTGGCCTTTGAGTCCCAGAGGGAATGGGAGGAGGGACAAGAAGCGGCAGAGCATGATGAACGGAGGATGAACGGATGGTATAATAAAAATATAATAAAATCAAATGAAATTAGATAGCAGCAAAGAAAAGAATAACGAACCAAACGACAAACTCAACTCAAATTAATTAAAGCAGAAAATTTTTAACGTGTTTTCCACCATGCGATGCCATTTGGCTTCCTAGTTTCCCCCCCATTGCCGGTTGCTCTCGCTCCTCCTCCACCCGTCCAAGTGAGTTGCCTGGCTAATTATTCATTCATGACATGTTGAATGCACATTGAAGGGGGAGAGTGAGGACAAGCGGCAGGAGAAGGAGGAATATAGAAACCCAGGGGGCGACGGGGATTTGCGGACATGCATGCACTCACACTGTTGAGCATTATTTACAAAGTTTTTTTTTTGCGCTGTTTTTTGCTGTTGTGTTTCTTGTGTGCTAAAGCTAAAGTATCTGACAGATACGCATGCACACACGTAGATACAGTAGCCAAGGACTGGCGGCATAGCGGCATATTGCGGGGGAGAGGAGCAGGGGGATTGTATTGCGACTCGGTTGTAAAGAGCATTAAAGCGTCAACGTGCTCACGTTCATCAGCGGGGCAAACAAAGCCAAAGTCAGCCCGAAGAGCCTCAGCTGAAACGGGTTGTGGCCAGTTGAAGAAGCAGACTGGGACAGGGAAGGTGCAGGGGCAAAGGCGGGCCGTCAGGCAACAGAAGGAACATCGACCCGATCTGTTGCCCTGTTCTTCATGGGACCGCCCCCCTTCTCTTGTTGCTCTTCATTGCTAAAAGCAACCTGCTAATAGCTTGTTTTGCCGTCGCTACAAATTAACTTTGGCTCTAGGTTGCATTTTTGAGTTGCGCTGTTGGAAATTACACTATTTTTCACTTGCCCAGACCATGGGTCCATTTGCACACTGCTCCAAATGCTAATCAAAAAATGTTCAATGCCAAAAGAATTGCGAAAAGGGTTAACAAATCGTGAGAACTTTGCTGCCATCTGAACTATTGGATACAAGGTAAATAGTAATAATAATAAATTGTGGGTTTCGGTTTCTGAAAATAGTCTTTTATATTAGGTTGGGTCCAACTAAACATAATAATTAATATTTAATTTTAGTCGGTTTTATTTAACTAAGCTATTATATTTGTTCTGTTTTTGGCCTTAATCTCCTTTTTCAATTGAAGTGTACCAATCTTTTTTCATCACAATATAAAAGCCAGAAAAGGGGATTATAAAGTGATAAGCTATATCGAAATGTCATCCTATTTTAGTAATAGTAAAATTTTAGTAATAATTCAGATGCAATGGCTAAAACTCGAAATTATTTTGAAGTACCCACATTTTAGGCTTGTAATTATTCAGCTTTTTGATAGGCAATTTGAATAATCGTATTTTGATAAACTAATTTTATAGAATGCAGAATGCTGAGACTCTCTTTTTCATTATTCAATAAAAAACTTTGAGTCTTTAATTACTTTTTAACCACGGTGCAGTATTCATTGTGGAAACCGTGTGAAATATGCAAAGAGCTTAAAAACAAAAAAAAAAAAAACGGATGTGTGTGATGTGTGCCTTGCTTTGGTTGGCTATGTGTGTTTTTTTGGTCGGGCTGAGAAAGAAAAACTTTTGCGTTGCTCTCACATTCTCGCGCCCAGGAAATATTGCAACAGGAAGCGGCTGACGGTGCAGGCGACAAAAACAAAACCAGACCAAAACAAAAAAGAAAACTGTGGGGGAAAAAGTACATAAAGAGGAAAAGCCAAGTACAGAACTCCGAGCGCAGTGTCCTCCTCTCTGTCCAGGATAAGAGCGCTTAAAGTCGCACATTTAGTGACAGTTTTGTTGGATTTGCATGGCGACAACCGTGAGGGATGGACAGAGGATAGCGGAGGAGAAATGACGACGACGTTGACATGGCAGAGTTGTCATGATTAATGCGTAGCAAGAGCCAAAACCCATGGCTACAGATTGAAGCAGATTCTGGAACTGCCATCATGGCTTTGAGGCTTCCGAGTAGTGTCTCTCACACAGAAGGACGTTGACAAGGCGTATAAGGTGGCTTGGCGATGGGGCATAGGGGGGCGTGGCAACTGAAAGTGGGTCAAAACCCAAGGTGCGTTTGCTGGTGGGAAACGGAAACCAGCAAGTGATGAGACTATCTAACCGCAGGAGTGATGCCTTCAATAACAGGCAACGTGAGAAAATCTAAATTGCATACAAATGTAAGTTATACCAATGAAAATTTTCCTAAACTGGATCGGAGTTAAAGTTCCTCACATGCAACTTTGTCCGTGGTTAATCTTGCGACAATCTAAAGAAACTTGTACAAGTTTTCGTGTCTCATTACATTAGAGTTGCTCCAGCTCGATTATCTGCTATAGATTTGCAAAATATCTACGTTTTTCTTTGCCTTTTATTCATTCTTTTCGATACTTTAATGAGTTGCATACCGTGCTAACTTTTGACATTTGGCAGCACCAAACAACCAGCCAGCCAAAAAACAAAAACAAGTAAATTAAATGTACAGAAAATATATATATGCAAAAAGCTTAAAAACACCCCGAGGAAGAGGTGGAGGGGACGAAAGGGAAAAGTATCAGTGCGTGAGTTGATTCTGGTTAGTTTTTTTGGATGGGGCTTGGGTTCGAGGGGGGCATATTACGATGGGACAGCATGTTTGGTTGGCTTCAGGGCAAACAGCAACGAGTTGCCGCTTGAAATTGCATGCAATTGGCGAAGCACTTCCCCATACCCCCACTGAAAAACCCATATATATACATAGCTATAAAGCCATAGCCATAGCGTTTTTGCCATGTGTGCAGAAATTGGGGTTTTTTTTTCGTATGCACTAAAAGGCAGCACATTAAAATTTAAATTGCATTTCGACCGACGCGAGTGTTCTTTTTCCTTATTTTTTTTTTTATTTTTATTTTTATATAAAAATTCTTTTTATTAACACAAAGTGCGACGACAAAAATGCTAATCAGTTGGCAACTGATACTTCATTAATGAAACAGCAAAAAGGCAAAGTTCATTGAACGTTCCCATAGAGAAGGAGAGAAAGAGGGAGAGACAAAAAGGGAGGGGGAAAAACGCTCTTATAAAAAATTGTTCAATTTGAATTTGTAATTAAAATATGCAACAAGACTCGAAACAACAACAATTGATAGTTGCATTTAGCATATTATGGTTGTTATAATAATATTAAGCATATATTTAATGCTTTAGGGGACATATCAAATATGAACCAAAATCAAATGGCGGAAGGAAGTCAAAAACACACAATCAAAATCATATTAGAGCCCAAAAGGGTTTTTGCAAATTGAGTAAACAATCTGAGAAAGATATTTTATGTATATGCCTTAGGGATATACATTTCATTTCTATGTGTTTGTATGTCTGTATGTAGAAATAGATACAGAAGAAGTGCCATCAAGTTAATAAGCAAGGAATGCGTAAGGACACTTTAGGCAAAAAGGATTGTTGAATGGCTTTTAGCCAAAGTGCTGTACAAAGTTCCTCACGAAACTCATTGCAGTTAAAGCCAAATAGTGTAAAGCAGAAGACAAAACATTGTAGCTGAACTATTTGGCATGGAAAAATTTGATGAGATTTGAGGAGAAAGAAAGATAGAATAGACTAGTACTCTTTTTTTCTCTAATCAATCTTTGCACTCTTATTGTTCTAACCATTTAGTTAATGATCAAAAATGAAAAATCACAGTGTGATAATTTTATCTTTTTGATTAGCTTAGTTGTGGATTTTAAAGTGAAGCTTAAATGAACAAAAAACTACCGAAAGTTCGAATTTTAAAGCCCTTAATCACAAGATTGCCTCTGTGAATTAAACTTAGCTTATTAAATATTCCTTTTTGGTTTCCGTTTTATAAAATATTAATGACATATTCAAATTGTAAGGAGCTTTATTAACTGACATCTTTAATTAAATAACTGTCAGTGTGTTTGAATATTTCATTATTTTACAATTCAGACAATTGAGACCAATAAACTGACCGATATAGTGTCTAATAAGCAATCATAAGGGACCACTTATGACAAACATAAATTAAGGATAGATGCTATTAGAGTTAGTTAAATAGGACCTAGATCGCTTGGTGTTTAAGCTTAGCTGATTAGGTAATCGATTCGGAAATATCCATTACTTGGATAAGTTTTACTTTAGATTCAGATTACTTTCAGATTCGACTTGGGTCTAAAGTTCTAAAGTACAAGTTTCCAAAAATATGTTTTCCGACATTATTTTTCTTTAAAACATGAAAATAGAATTCCAGTTCCGATGTTTTGAATTGTTTTCGTTACACTTAAGACCAGTATGTGTATTTGTACCTATTTATGCTCAAAGCATTTGGCATATTTTGTCTTGTTTGCGTTTGATCTCTCTAACACTTTAATCATCAGTTACTCAATCATTGGACTCTTAACATATACTTTATACCCCGCCCTCTTCCTACGAACGCAATCGCCTCTTATGCGGTCTCTAGTCTTTCATCGTGCTTATCTCTCCATTCACTCAATCATTATGCAACTCAATAGTCAAGTGTTAAACCATTTCCAATGACTTTTCCAATCACCGACAAGAATCAAAGAGCAGAGCAGAGCGGGGAGTGGACAACTAGAAAAACCGAGAAGAAAAACCACAGACAACTTCTTCGGGTTGAAGTGAAGTGATTTAGTTGTCCCAGAAATGCCGGAAACGGAAAGAAACAAAACGAGAAATAAAACGAGTAAAGGGGTTAAAGTCGTAAAAAAGTTTTTTTCTGCCCAAAAAACTTTTTTGTGACCCTTCAAAGGGAAGGGAAAGGAAGGGAAGAAAAGGCAAGCAGGCAGACGAATTTTTAATCACATTCTAATTAGCCATAGACAAACTTCACAAGTTTCAGCCCAAAAAGATATACTTACTCTGCACTTTTGTTTGAGCTTAATAAGGAAATCAATTAATAACAAACGATGCAACATCAGCAGCAACAGCAACAACAAAACTTACTGTCTGTCTAATAGATTTTAAATTAAAGTTTGCCGCAGTTGTCGGCGAAGTCAGGCAACGTTGGGACGACATTGACTTGAACAACAAGTTGACTTCAGCAACTGCAAAGATACAAAGATACAAGAATGAAGCAGACAACGACGACGACGACGACGACAATGATGTGAAGTTGCTGGACTACATGGCAATGCACTCAGACGGCGGGCTATCCACAAAACCAGAGTAGAAGGAGACCCAAGCAGGGACGGAGGTGGGACCATAAAAAAAACTTCCGTAAACAACGCGCCCGGGTAGACAACATTTTGAAGACGATTTTAAAATTAGAAAAGCAACAGTGGAATAGAAGAGAAGGCGAAACAGAGTGGAGTACAACCGAAAGATACACCCAAAAAAAAAGAGAAAGATGAAAAAAGCGAAGGAAAATTTCAAATGGAAAATGAAAATAAAATTGTCTAGTTGCATTGGAGATGACAGACAAATATTTTGAAACTCACGTTGCGATTTAAGGATTCAAAATGTGGATTAAGGGTAAAATCATTTTGAAAAAACCAATGGAAAACCAGAATTGAATTTAAAATCAATAAAACTTAGGACAAAACTGTAGTAAGTAGTACCTAGTTAGCGACTAGGCCTTCGACTCGAATTTTCTAGACTTTTATAAAACATTTCAGAAATCAAATAAATTTGGATTGGGCTTGAAGTGATTAAAATATATACGTAATTACGTTTAAGAAATCAAAAGACGAGTATTTTTGAAACGAGAAATGTGTGATATAGAAGAGATATGTATATCGAAACAGAGTGTTCAAGATATGAAAACATTTAGTCAGATGATCTACCTTTATATGGAGATATACCAACAATCAATAATCTTTTAAAGTGCATTAAACCCGTAAAGTTTTCAATCCATATCGAGAGCTCTAAGATGATTTATTGTGATAATCAGTAAGATAAATGAAATTGTCTGCTCATCTCTAATTTAGAAATAACAAGGAACATTTTGACTGGGGAATACTCGACATATCAGAAATACTTCGACTCGCAATGTTGAGTTCGCCTCCATCGCCGCCTGCTGCCGCCCATCGCCCGGGGGCCAAATGCAAGCGAGGCAAAGGCAATCAAACAACTGAAGCATGACAACTTTATGCCAGGAGCAGCAAGCCCAAGAAGATGCTGTAGCTGTTGCTGTTGCTGCTGCTTCTGCTGCCTGCTTCCGTCGTTGATGCTGCCAATGATGATGACGATGACGACGACGACGATGTACATAGATGATGATGAGGTCGTTGATGGGGAGAAAAGATAGTCGAAGAGGGAGGCTTGGGCAAAGACTTGGGTTCGTCCATCAAAACCAAACGACAAGCGGCAAAACGGCACATGACATAAAAATTAAATAAACAAAATTATGGACGACGCCGTATGTGGCCTTAGCTCGTACCATAGATAAGTGTAATGCATGGAGTTTTAGATAAGGTCTCAAAAAAGGGGACGAGGGCGGAACCAGGGAGAAGTCGGAAAAGTAGAAGACTGTTTTCTAGGTGGATCGGATGGAGTGAGAAACAAATCAAAATAAACATTGTGCGTTGTTGTTTTCGGAATTGTTGTATTTGTTAGATAAACAATGAGGGAGTTTTTAGTCTCTCCCCGTTGGTTTACTTCACTTTACAATCATCGTTCGTCCATTTGTTTGTTGGCGGTGGAAGCGTGAAGCGCCTCCGGTAAGACCGGAGTGGAAAACTTGCCTAAGCCTATGAGGCTAAACGAGATTGAAAATGGTAGTAGGCATGGAGTTGGGAAAAAAGGGGAAATAACAAGAAAAAAAGCTGCAACTGAAGGAGAAGGTAAAGTAAATACCATGTAAGTTGGAACTCAATTGTATATATTACCCTTAGGTGAAATAGATACCAAATTCGGGTTCGCTTAGTTTAAATGTATAGATAATAAAGTGATGGCAAATAAACTGGACATGAGGCAATAGTTGTGTTAGGGATGTCCCTAGCTTAAAATACAACAACTTGTATTAAGGCTTACTTTACTCTCTAAGCGCATCTAGAGATATAAACTGACTGAAATTTTGCATTTTACACTATATATGTAGGCTGAAAAGTAATATTTTGTATGCCTTGTAACCCAAAACTTGTCCATAAACAATGTTGGATTCTCTTTTATCGACAAGATAAGATTCTTAAAAAGCAAATTCCTTCCGTGTTTATTGTGTACTTTAGAAGCAAAGTTGCTCGTAAAGGTTTAAACTTCCTAGAATTTTCTACAAGTTTATAACAGATTTTATTGAAAGTCATTTAATAAGTAATGTACATTAGTGCAAATGTATATTCACCAGAAATCAACACCTTTTTTGAAATTACTTTTAACGACTAATCAATGTCAAATAAATAATAGACAGTTCACAAATTACTTATTTAATGCAATGACACTATGGCCTCGTTAAGCAATTAACATTTGAATTATAGTTTTGATTTATTTTAAAATTTATTTAAACGGTTTTTTATACATTAATATTCCTTTTCGCCTTTCTTGCCATAAAAGCTAAACAAAGAATAAAATAAAAACATACAAATTTTCTTTATGCATTTTCAAATTAATTGGTTGAGAAAACTTACTTAGGGCGAGGAACAAGTTTGAAAACTAATAAAAACATTCTTTAAAGTATTCAAGTAATCATGTTGTCTTCTCCCTTATTGTGTGAGCGTTGGAACATTCCAACTAATCATTTCTAAGCTAACTTCAAGGCCCGTTCACTCCTTATCAGTACAAGCGGCAATTTCTCTTGGAATATTATCAAGAACATCAAGTCAACTTTGATTCTATTTGAACAACATTCCTGTGGCAAACGAAGCGTGCCCCAAAAGACAACCAACTTCTCCGGCCCTCTCTCCCTGGCCATAGCCATAGCCACAGCCACTCAGTCAAGTCAGTTAAGTAATTTTTGCTCAAAACAATTTCCATTACTGCAACTTTTTTGTGTTGGTGTTGTTGTTGTGTCGCTCTTTTCATTTTTAATGCCCAGGCCGTGCCCTCCGCCCTATGCCGCCCTCTCAGATCTGTTGGCGTTGGCTCGCCTCCGTTGTTGTTGCCTCATGTGTTGCCACTCAATAAAAGTATGCTTTATGAATTAATGAAAAGAAAATGTTTATGCCAACAGCAAGAAGTTACAGCTGACTGAGGAGAGTAAGACGACGAGGAGGACAACAACAAGGTGGTTGGCAGGGATACTGGGCGGGGAGGCTCGGGGAGGAGGTAGGTCCTAAAGTTGAAGTTGATGCTGGAGAAGAAGTTGGCGATAAGCATCGCCAGAAGGCTACTACCATATGGTTGTGTGCTTTGTTTGTGTGTGTGTATGTGTCTGTGCGTGTCTAGTGTTTAATTTTACAGCTGCTGGTAGTAGTTGCTGCTGCTGCCAAGACAGGTTTCCCTTGCAATGTTAAACCAAAAAAAAAGGAAAAATATAAAAATATTAAAAAAAACTAGTAGAAATAAAAATAAAGAAGAAAAACAAAACCAAGTAAACTAACAGGAAAATTGTGCATGCTGGTAAATAACAAAAAGAAAACAGCTACGACTTGGAAAATACCCTTTCGATTTCCTGTAAAACTGAGTAAATTTTTCAGTAATTAAATCGAATATAAAGAAATTGAAGGATATTTATATTTTTTGTATTTTTATAACTATACCTAATTGTTTTATTCGCCATAAAAGCATTACTTTTGTACTTTTGCAGATAAGTTACATAATATTAATCTCTTAAATAGGATTAAAGAATTTGTAAAATGCTTCTACCATTCTGTGGTATGATACCTATTTAATATAGAATATTACAATTTTATAAGTTGTTTGAATCTATCTAATAATATTATTCTTCGTATATAAGTAAAATGTGAAATACATTTAATATCGTATAAATTTGAGCTGTTAGACAAAAGACGTATCCCTCGTGATAAATATAAAACGAAATTCATTACGAAATATACATAAATGAAAATTAGTACAAATAAAAGTATGTACATTCAGAGTACAGACAAAATAGCGAGAAACATGGAATATTTTATGATTTCTGTTAATCATTACTTTTCATTACCAACAATTACACAAGTCTATAGCATTCACTAATAACTTATTATCTTCAATCTTTATTTGTTCGACCATTTAATTCTTGGTAAATAATTACAAGTTTCTTATTGCTCAATAAACTAATGTATAATCCAAAATCTTAATCTTTTCAACCATAAAAAGCTCATATTCTTTTTGTTTTTATGGCTAGGAAATCTTGGCTGTAAAAAAGGCTTTAGTTGGCTTTTACTGTTTGCGATTAATTTGAAGATTCAATTTTTTAATCCAACAATTTTTTTTGATTGTTACCAAATGTTAAGTTTAAAACCCGATGTCGGAAGCAAGAGACGTCAATGTGTATATATACTTCCATGAAGAATATCTCCGAACAAAATGAGATATAATTCGATTGCTAATCTTCCTCTCAATAATATTCTTCACGACTTCATCAGTTATTAAAGTAAATATATTTGTTGAGAAATGCCCTAAACTTTGTTTTGCTTACTTATAGAATTATAATAGTAAATAAACTTTTTACTTTGTTTTTACTTGTTATCAGAAAATATCCAAAAACGATTTTCGATGAGTTTTGAATGCATTTTTTTATAGTTTTTACTTTCCATGCCATGTGGTTGCCACAAACTAGTTTACCATCTGTTTTGTGGTTGACTCAGTGTAAAGACTCATTTGTATGACATTTCTCTTATGAATATGGAGCATCGTATCTTTAGGCCACACCTTATGAGGCAACAATTGAGGCTAAAAGATAACTCTGCCAGCTTTTCAAGTAATTCCAATAGGTTCGAATGGAGATCACACGCATAAATACCTGTCAGAAGGTGTTTCCCCAATACCTATAACTTAAATGTCCATGCCCTATACCCTTACCTATCCTCTCATGATATCCCTTTTCCTGTTCTTCTCTCATAACATGAAAACGGAAATTGATTTTCTGCAATCGTTCGGAGCGGAAATGATTGCATCACCTAATGCAACTGCAACCACGTGCCAGTCAGCCAGCAAGTCAGCAATGCAAGTCCAAGTCCAAGTGGTTGAGTTGAGTTCAGTTTAGTCTGTTGGAGTTGGTCTTTTGGTATTTTGCATGCAAATTGCGTCAAATTGCATATTTCCGGTGGTTTCTGACTGAGAGACAACACGAGTGAGAGGGAGCTAGGGAGTGAAAGAGATGGTTTGAGAGGGAGAGAGCATAAATATTTTATGCTTCATTTTGTCTTGTGAGTGCAAAGTCTAGGCAAGTGAATTATGGCTAATTACAAAACAAGACCAACGTGAGGGGGTAACGCACAACAAAAACAATAAAAAAAAAAACACAGCGGACCAACAAGAACAACAAAAAGAGCACACAAAAGAAAAAGTGCCTAGGAACCGAAAAAAAAAACTAAACGAAACGCAACACGGAGCTCTTCGACCATGGCAATCATCCCCCAGGGCGCTATAATGCGGTGCGGTGCGTCCTCAACGTGGTCGCCATCGCCAACGTCGTCGTCGTCGTCCACACTTCTAGGGTTACCAGTTGAAATTTCATTTGGCTTATGCCGCATGCCGCACTCACTTAATTTATACCTTTTGCCCACTATTGTTGTGGTCGCTCTTGGGTTTCCCTTTCAAAGTTGAGACTCTGCGCTCAACATTTTGATTTAGTGCACGGTCGGAGCGTAATTTAGATTTGTGGTTGAGCCATTCGAGCTTCACATAGTACAGTATAGAACCATAGCATTTTCTTTCTTATTCATTCTCTCACTCACTTTTGTAAAAAGATCTAAGCAGTCGTTGAAATTGTTTTTAATTTTCCCATTGCATTGTCGCTTCTCGTTATGTCATATTAGCTATTCTTTTGCCTAGTTATTAAAACATCTTCAAATGACCAAATGAGAAGATGTGAAAACTGTTGTTCTTTCTTACCGTTAATTGTATCAATTATTTAACTTGCTAAGTGTTGGAAAGTTGAGTAAAATAACTTTTTCTTGTGTTACTCCTTGAGGTGTTGGTGGCTAAATTTTTAGAAATGTTCTTTACCACTTATAAATAATAAACAATAATAAACGTGTTAAAGAATTTTTCCCATTTAACATAATCAGTGACTAATTAATTGACTTTAAAAAACGAGTTCTTGCTTTCGTAGATAAGGATAGTTTTAAGAATTAATATGCAAGAACTGGCAATTATTAGAGGGTTCTTAATTTTCGGTTCGATCAACAAAAATTTAGTTCTCAACAATCCAGAAAAATAGAAAATTTTGCATTAATGCTATACAGCTTAACAGTTTTCAATCATTTACACATTTTATGGAACTTGAGTTATAGAATTCCTTTTAATATTATTTTACTTAAAGTTTTTCCAAAGATTTGCTCAGCTGTAAAGTAAGAATTGAGGGGCTTTTAGTTATTTGTTGGATCTCTTTCTTTGTTTTAATAAAAGTTGTCTCAATAACTTGAGTAAATATTTCCGCTCATTAGACCATATCAACATTGCCTGGCATTGTCTAGATTTCGCATTGAGAAGTCCTCGAGCAGTTCCTGCTTAATCCCTCGGTTCGTTCAACTGCGCTTAAGTCAAACAGACAAAGTTTATCTTTCTGGTCCTCTCATCTCTTTGTCGACCACTTTTCCATAAAGGCCCTTCAATTAGTCATCACTCTCAGAACGAACCCTGACCAAATAGACACGACTATTACATAGAGATAGATGGCGAATGAATGGTTGGTAGGCTGGGAGGATAGAGAAAGGTAGGTAGAAGAAACGATACAATCGCCTAGCTAATTTCTTAAGCAAATACAAACTTCCTTTAGCTAATCTACATAATTATCCCATATCTCTCCTTCTTCCTCACTCTTCAATTCACCGTTGACTTAACTTCTCTCCCACTTACTAAAAATTTTACATTACCATTTCTCATTGCAGGTAAGTGAAGGCATTGTGAAGGCATAGTAATATATAGTGGACCTATATAGTCAAAGTATTTCTGGCTGGTGGCGTTAATGCGGTCAAATTTGCAAGGCATGCCAGACCAAGGCCCAGACCCAGACACTCCCAGGTCTTCTTTGGACTACTGTTTAATGGCCAAAATGCAGTAACAGATGGCGCTGCTGTCGTTGCAGAACGTAAAACCAACCATTGTCAATATCAACAGGTAACACCAAACACACACACACGCAGACAGACCTACACTTTCGCACACACAATTGTAAAGGTGGAGCCGAGAACGAAGAAAAACCATCCGTGTGTATTTGCATTTCACATTATTATTAAGCATTATTGTTGTTTTTGCACTGCACTTGGTCAATTTGTGCAACATTTCGACTCAATTTGCTACCTGCAAATGCTCCTTGGAGTGCTAATGGACAAAGCAAAGTTGTACCCTGGGAGCGTGTGAAATTTTCCATTTTTCTGTCTCTCTCGCACTTTAGTTCCCTTACTCTCTGTGCTTTTCTGCATATGGCAATTTGTTAGTGCAAACGAATTGTAAAAAGGGTCTGCAGAAACCCTCCAGGCTAATGTTAATTAACTTGTGTCCGTATGGGGTCAAAAGCAAAGCGAAACTTCGGTGGGCAGTTAACTTCCTTAATTAAGTTATCCGAAAACAGGATGTACGTTGTATATGAAATATGTATTGCGTTTCGTAATCGTAGTACTCCTTGGATTCTCTACTCATAAATTTATGATTTGTTTAATTTTTGCCTAAATAGTTTTGTGCTATTATTCATAGTAATAAACGGACTTAAGGTGGGACTATATATAAAACTAAATATACAGAGTTTGAATAATATCAAGAACATTTAGTTTAATGCCTTTCTCTTTACTTGTATAAGACTTAGATTTAGGATTTCAAGTTGCTTAAAGGAGAGAAAAATAAAGAAACAAATTTTTCATCTTGGGACTTTGTAGAAAAGGATTGTCCTAACGCTTCTTTCATTCACTAGGAAGTTAATGGCAAGCAAGACAACGATTTAGGATTTCCAAAAACTCTAGTGTGCTAACCAAAGGTCATTTTGTCTTTTACTAACTGATAAGCCGAGGGCTACCTGAGTTTCCCTTTCTTCCTTCTGAGGCTCATCTCCAGTCAATATTGCCTATTTGAAATCCTTCATTTCCCGTTCATTGATTTCGACAGCTTATCCTAGTATCCCTTCAATTCAGCATTCGAAATACTTCGCTTGATTTATCTGGTCAAAAGCTTAATGCCAATCAAATATGATTGGAGTTCAGCAGTTCTTGTTCCCTCAAGATTGTTTTACCCTGGGGCTTTGTCAAATATAATTCTCTTGAATTGTTGGCACCCCACCATTCGGCAAACACAAAGTGGTGCACATAGAAACTAGCATGCACAATCCATGGGATCGCACCATTATAAATTCATATTCAATTACGCGTGCCGGCCAACACTGTAAGTGGATGGGGGGCCAAACGCGGGGCTTACGTGCGGGAGCAAATGCCTGGATGGATGGACGGTTGGTGGGATGGTCACCCTGCCGGCCAGAGGTCGTATGTTGCACACGCCAAAAATTTCTGTTTGTTCTGGGCGTTGGTGAGTTTGTGTTCTACTGCCTTATTGTTGTTTGGCGGCCTCCAATCTGCATGCGCGCTGGAGAGAGGACGTCCAATGAATGACTCTCAATGAGCTGGGGACTCGACTCGTCGTTGACTGCATGCATTAATGATAAATGAAATATTTATATAGCTAAAATACGTAATTAACTCAAATTATAATGGGCCGGAGCTCTGTCGGTGGTGGTGGTGGTGGTGCTGACTACACTGGGCGTTGGAGGTGGAGTATACTCCCCCGCACGCAATGAGAATAGGCGTTAATTTGCTGCCAGAGCAACAAGAAACCAACAAAAAATGTGGGATAGTTTAAGTGGAGTTATGTATACTCTAATCCCTAAACAAGCATAACTAAATATTACGTTCCCAAAAGTTCCCAAAAGTATGCAATATAAAATTTAATGACCAATATATCGAGATAGTTGAATGAATCTATTTTTGTTTTACACTATTAGATCAACTATAACTTTGTAGCTATGGGCAAACCACGTATTAAAGTACTTTGTACACAAAAGTATGCAACTAAAAATTAAACTCTCGAATTGCTTGCATTTAATATATCCAGATATAAAGAGAATTAAAGGAATCTAATTTAAAGCCAAATTCCTGTTGTGCCAAACGCAATTGTGATTATATTTCAAGGAATGCCTCAAATAATTTGTCTTGTAAGGGTATTTCATAACAATAAGAAACCACAAAGTATGTAAGAGGGAGAGGAGGAACCCTAGAAATGAAGAGCGGGATGCAGGCGGAGGGACAAAGAGCATGTTGAAATGCATGCTGAGTGTGATTACAACAACAGCATCGACATCATCGTCGCCGTCGTCGTTGTCGGCGTCGCCGCCGTTGATGGGGGCAACCCGCACACACCAGACCCTACCCTACAGTTTTCCCCTCAACTCTTGATTCGCCCCAGTTTGGTTGCATTGCGTTGGTCATTATTTACTCATCGATTGCCAAAGGAATGCGGTGCTGCATGCGGTGCCCAAGAACGAACCGAACCAAACCAAACTGAATGCTACCCCGGATCTCAGTCTCTCCTCATTCCCTCCGTCTCTCCGTATTCTACTAACTCTGTCGCACTCGCTATCTCTGTCTGTCTAAATGTCTGCTTGAGAGCTGGTGCACTGGCTGCGGACTGTGCCTGCTAATAAATTCAGCAAAGCCAGCAGGTTGCTAGGCTTAAGGTTCCTCCGTCTGGCCCTGGGTCTGGTCTGGTCTCGGTCTCGGTCTGGCTATGGCTTTGACTCTGCTGGGATAGGGAGGCAACAATAACAAATCGTGTTGTTAACTGGCAGCGTCGTCATTGGCATACGCACGAATGCATTCTGAGTCTTGGAATGGGGACTAAGGTCTGAGACATGGACTGGGTTCTGGCCATTGGTCACCCCTTCTCACTTTTCTTGTGACTTCTCCTACTACTACTACTACTGCTTGTGCTTAGTATGCATGCTTCGTTGGATGTTGGCAGTTGCCTCAGTCTTCAGCTTGGGCCTGGGTTTGGGCTTGGGCTTGTCATTGACCTCCACTCCACACAACAGCACACGATGGCCAATTGTAACTGCAACTCCCGTTCCCGTACCCAATCTGCCCTCCTCCCTCGATACATCCCTTGGCCCACAAAAAATAAAACGAGAGAAAAACTGGTCATAGACAATGTTGTGTGCGCTTTAATGTTTTTCGACTTTTTGAAGTTGTTTTATGTTACGTTCGACCATAAAAGTCTTTGGGCCAATAACAAAAACCCTTCTCTCTGCCATTCAACCCAGCCCCCGCACAAGGATGAAGTGTTGATTATGTGTGCTTTTGTTATTGTTTTTGCGTAAAAGCTGTCGAGCTCTGGCAAGTTACCCAAGTTGAAAGCATATTGTTTAGGTGAATCCTATAAGACTCAAACCTCAAGTCAAGTGCCATAAACGGTGTGTTGTGTGCTGTGTGTGAGCGGAAAAATATAAAAACTTTTCTTGCAAATTGGGTCAATAAAGTTGGAACAAAAGAAGAAAAAGTGCCGAGTGACAAATTAGAATGAGAATGAGTCAAACTGGGGAAACATTATAAATGCATTTCCATCAAGATTCAAAAGAGGAAACAATGAGAATGAAAAAAGAGAACAAATGGCAAGGGGTAAAGCATAAATGGAAAAAGGTAAAGAGGCCAAGAAACAAGAAAAGGATGAAATCAACTCGGAAAGAATCAAAAAGGGAGAACAAAACTTTAATAAACCAGAATTTAAATAGAAACTCTCTCGGCACTTGTTAAAATTGCATATTCAAGTTTAATTAAATTACAATGCAAATAACTCCAATATATTGTTCTTCAATAGACATCAATGTTTTGCTAATTTGAATTTTAAAAGCTAAAAATATTTAAATAAAATTAGATTTAGATTACATTAGATTAAATTTATATTAGTTAAGGTTTCGATTTTTGAAGTTAATCAAAACATGCCTTTAAGCGTCAATGAGTTCAATCTGACGAAAAAGATTCTTCCAAGGGCAGTACAAGGAAGGTTAGTAGGTTGTTAATTTATTGAAGATTTTGTGACCACATTTATTTAATACCATTTAAAATATATGTACATATATGCCAAATGCCGAGCGAAATAAGTTTTAACTTTTTAAAATAGGTTAGTATATCTAAAGAATCATCCAACCTTAATTTAAAGTGTTTTAACTTATTCTCTCAAAAACTCTTAACTTTTTTTAATGGAATAAAAATTTCAGCCCATTTATAAATTTTGCTAATCGAGCCTTCTCTTATAATTTCAAAGTCGAAATACAGTAAGCTAGATACATTCTTTTGTTTATGAGTGAACTGCAATTGCATGCAATATAAAATATCTTCAACAACATATTGCAAATTAAAGACATAAACCGTTAGTTTATCTTTAGTTAAAATAATTATTTTTTCTTTTTAAAAATATAAATTTGAAATGCATATAAAGTTGAAAAAACCAATTAGTTGGTTATTTTTTGTATATGGAAAATGTTATTGGTTTTAATAAATAGTCTTTCATTTAGGTTTATTCCTTTTGCTTGCTGCTATTAGCCATAGTGTTGCACGAGCAAGAGACGCCTGTTGATTGCTTCTCATGCAATGTTGCATTCATATCTGCTGTGGGCAATTTCCATTTTTAGTTGTTATTGTTGGATGGGTTGGTTTGGCTCGGCTTGGATTTTCTAACGTTTCTACGATTTGGCTTTTGGTTCGAAGTTCAACTTGTGCTTTGCTTCATTATGTAATTATTAGTTTTGTGCAATGAACCGTTATTTTGTTGACTCTCGAGTGGAGCTTGTAGTAAGAGAGTGTGTCCGTGGATGTGTGTGTGTGTGCCCGTGAATTATTTAGTAGCATTTTAGCCTGAACGAGCAATAGGAAACGACTCCTTCGATGTGTGTTCAATGTGTTCTGTGGGGCTATTACAAATTCTGTTCGGCACTTGTGGCCAGTTGTTGTTGTTCTTAGCCTTTGCGTGCCTTGTATGGTATAATTATACACATTTGTTATCGAGATTTATGATAAGGGGCAATTAAATATTTGATTTGCAGTTATTAAGTTGAAATTAATCGAATTACTTAGTATGCGAAACTAATTAGTCTATGTGTGACACAATTTGTTTTTAAGTTCAAGAAAATCCTACTACATACGAGCCAAGCAAATGGTTCTCCTGATAACAGGTGACAAAGGCATTTCGTTGTGTCCATTCAATTTACCCTCTCTTATCTGTTTGCTGTGTCAAGTCATCATCATCAGTGATTAATTTCACACCAAATAGTCAAGTCATATTTACTTCGTTCCTTTTTAGGGGCAGGTTTTCGACCCTCTTGTTCTCTTTCTCTCACTCTCCTTAAATTTATTTGATGAAATTTTAATATACATGTATATGTATCTATAAATTTCGTGGGTGTGTGTGTGTGTGTATGTGGAAACATTGATGGAAATTCGATAAGCTTGTGCGACTGTGCGATAACAGTAAAGTTGACAATTGTTTGCTGCCCTATCTGGGTATGGGATCAATGTAATGCGGTAGCAAAGTCTTCGATTGTTTACTCGCGTATTGGGAACGACGCGCCAGCTTAATGTCTGATGAAAGTTTGTTGTTTTTTGCCTTCTTTTTTGCTCTGGGTTGGCTTTAAAAATCGTTAAAAGGAACGCCCTATAATGGAAGGGAGGGAATCACATTGTGTCAATAATGAGCCACATATATGTACATACATAAAGTAGGTAGTTTTATTTCGAAATTATTGAGATCAATTTTGTGTGTTCAAAGTATGAAATCAAACTGAAATTGGCGCCCAACGTGTGGCCTCTCACACCGATGTCGAGGTTGTCACTGCTTGATTTGAAGTCGCAGTCTGAGTAATTTTCTTCGTTTCTAAGTCATGTAAAAACTTAATTCATTACTTGGCAATATGAAATTTTATCTTTTTGTTGACTAACTTATCTACAACATGCGTTTTCGCATGCTATACTTTGAAATTTTCCACAGTTCTGTCTATTGCCTACAATAAATAATCATCTTTTACGTGAGTCTAAGCATAAATACAATAACATTGAATGAAAATTGTAAAATAAGTAGTTTTATCATGACTTGACCACAGTTAACCGGATCCACACACTTTAATTCGACATTGAGTATACTTTTAATGAAATCGATTTTGATTTAATAAATATTCGATTTTATTGCATTATTTCCAAATGAATAAATATAACTTCACCACTCAAGACAGAGATATGGATAGACAGACACCTATGTGAATGAAAAGCTGCTGTGTCTTTCTATGCCTGAAGCTAATCTCAGCACTGAGAAATGTTCACTCAAGTGGCTCATAAAAATAAATAGTTCTGGCATGAGACACACACACACACAGAGTGTAAAGAGGAAAAAGGAGAGGGAGTGAGAAGTTATCATAGTGTCAGAGGCTTTTGAGCCTCCAGGAAATGTCTCATGCTGGGGTATTATCAGGGCCCCGGTAATCTTATCACATTGACTGCAAACCACTTCACACGCTGACAAATGTTAGAAGTGCATTTGCCCCCCTCACCTCTGTCCATGCCCCCCTAGTTAGAGGGATAGTGTGTTTTGTGGAAAACAAAGAGGACATTGACTGCAGTTTGTAGAGCATGACACCAGAGAAAGAAAGAGAAACAGAATCGGACCCCAGAACTAAACCCCAATTCCCCCCACAACCGACCCCAAACTTAGACCATGTGCTGATGGTGGAGTCAATAAAACAAATATGACAGCCAGAGGCAGGCGAACGACGTAAGTGTAATGATAATAAAAGTTTATGACAGCAAGCTCATGAGCTTGTAAGGCTAATGTCAACGTGACATTTGGGTGGGTGACTATGGGAGAGAGGTTCATCAAGGGCTATAGCTGTGGCTATGGCTATAGCTATGGGGTTTGGGGTAAAGGGTAGTGGGTAAGCAAGTACAAGCTTCAGCTCAGTAATGCAAGTGCGAAAAGCGCTTTCATGCTTCAATGGGTTTTTGGCCCAGACAAAATGAAGCAAGATTCTTAGCAGGTTCTGCAGGTTACTTATGGCGCCATGTAACAAGAGCGTGTTCGTTGAGGTTAATAAATTGCGATTACCAGGCTTACAGGTACATACAAACTCACATATGTATGTATGTACATTTTAACCTTAAGACAAAATTTAATGCTAAGAAAGCACACAAAGTCTCCATTGCACTGGAAATTTGCTAAGAAAATCGCTGCAAGAACAAAATCAATAGCTGAACTCGACATCAAGAACTGTCATCTAAATGAATAACAAATGGGAATAAATCAAAAAAGTTTACGAATTCAATCAAATCAACGTTTTTTCAAATCCTCTTTGTGATTAAAATAATAATAAATAAATAGGCTTATTTCATAATAATCGTTGATAGCCTTACATATAACATATTGTACTTTATATATTGCATCTTTTTTCTCATTGATTGACAATTAGTTTTATTGTCTGGTTAGTTTTCAATTTCCTTTAAATTGAATTTAAAATATCAATTATTTGCATAATGATTATAGCGAGATTAGACAAGAAAATAAAATTATAATTTAAATACATATTTTATTTAAACCATTCTAATCTTTAATGTTTTCCATTTTATGAATGAATGCATTTTGTGATGGCTTTAATAGAATATTTATTGACAAATGGCTTTGGGAATGGGTAATTTATTGAATGTATTTAAATTATCTCTTAAAGTGCTTTAAAGTTGTTTGTGGCAAATCTTTGTAAAGCTGTTCAAATTTAAGTCTTAAGCAAAGTTTACTAATTAAATATCAAAGAAGCTAACTTCGGCAATGCCGAAGTTTATATACCCTTGCAGTCCTTGGTAATAATTTTTTTACATTTTGAAATTTCTTTCCTTGCAACTCAATTCATCAACACACAAACAAAACATTAACATTAACATTTTTAAGCAAAGCACAACACGCATACACATACATACATACATACGTGTAGCGCTACGTCTGTGTGTGCGTATGCATGTGCTCTGTTTGATTTGCTGATGACGTAGAACCGATTTGTATTGACTGTAACTTGTGTTCTATTTATCCGATCAAACTCAAATTTTGGGATCTGAGTTTTTATATCAAATTCTATTATATTGGTAAATTTCATGGGGATACTCCAATTTTTGCAAAAATTTTTGTTCTAGAGCTATATGATATAGTAGTCCGATCCTGACAATTTTCATACTCTATTATCTCCCGGCTAAAAGTAGCTCAAATATGAAATTTCATTCCGATAGCTCTTAAGATGACAGCGTGAAGTTGATTTGCACAGACGGACGGACGGACGGACGGACGGACGGACGGACGGACGGACGGACGGACAGACGGACATGGCTATATCGACTCAGCTTCTCATGCTGATCAAGAATATATATACTTTATGGGGTCGGAAACGTCTCCTTCTGTGCGTTACAAACATCTGACCAATTTTATAATACCCTCTGCAAGGGTATAAAAATTTAATTTCCAAGCAAAATTTGTTTTTTATTTTTGGTTATTCTTACGTACGATTTCAAATTTCCGTAAAAAACGAATTCTATTTGGTATTTTGATTATTTTTGCTTTCAATTTCCAAAGTAACTTGTGCGCTGTCTAATAATCTACTAACCCCTTTCAATGCCTACAAGACACAGACATACAGCGAGGGATTTGGGTAGTCTTTGCCACACACGGCACTGGCACTGGCTTCTGCTATCTCCCTTTTTACTTTTTTGCCTACTACTACCCCGACTACCGAACTTCAAACATACTTGTACCTAAAAACCTAATCCCATGCAAAGTGCTTCTGTTTGGTGTAATATGAGCGAGGAAAATGTATAACCCAAAGGCAAAAACGACAAGAACACACGCCTCTCCCATGATTCTTCTCTCTCGCTTTGACGTTTTTCTTTTTTATGTAGGATAAGCCAAAGGGATATATAAGTATGTAGATATACATATATACACTCCCATTCCTTTGCCTCGTCTTACAACAATGCGAGCAAACACACACACACACCCACCCGGAGAAAGAGGGAGAGACAGAATGACACACACACAAATGCATTTGGAGTGCTTTTTGTCATGCCATTCCGCAAAAGAAAGCTGAGAAAGAAGGAAAGAATGAACGAAAAGGAAAAAAAACGAGTAGAATAGAAAGGAAAGGCAACATGAAAAGTTTAGTTTAGCAGCAAGCGTCAAACGTCAAGCGTTTTCCCTAAGTTCTCCCAT
Source organism: Drosophila paulistorum (assembly GCA_018152135.1). Lineage (NCBI taxonomy): Eukaryota > Metazoa > Arthropoda > Insecta > Diptera > Drosophilidae > Drosophila > Drosophila paulistorum. Next base: position 51,024,342 of record JAECXG010000822.1, on the reverse strand, counting down.
TTGAATTGTGCCAAGCAGCAGCGGGGCGGCCCAGCTCAATGCTCGAAGGCATTTTCATGATTACAACAACAAGGACACACACACACACATTGACAGTGATGCCACTCCTGACATTGGGGGCAGGAAGATGCAGGCTAAACACATACATACCTCTCAAGTCAAATTAAAGCTTAAAGAATTCTTCAATAATTATAGAGCGTAAAGAACTAAGTAAAACCACGCACTAAGCACCAAGCAGCACCTAATGGCTTAAAGCTTCAAACTCGACCTCTCACGGAGTTAGCCAATCAAGAAGAAGCTCTAGCTCTTGCTACACAGTCAACAATCATTCATTCATTCCTTCAGTCAGTCATCCATTCATTTATTCAGTCAGATCCAACCAGCCATTCATGGCAAATCCCCACAATGTCTTTAATTCCCTTGATATTTCACTTTGTTGGGAGCCCGCCCGTAGCCTTTGCTGTCGCTCAACTTGGTCCTCCCATGTAAACAGAAGCCACAAAACGGGCAAATGCCAACAAATAACTAGGTGTATATATTTAGTTGTCTAGCATAGAACACACACAGGCACACACACACACCCAGCAAGCTTAACCCTCTGATGGTTGCATTTCGGGAGGGGTTGACGGGCACCCATGGGTGTCATTGCTACGTTTAATATTGCAAAAAGGATGCCCACTTTGCCCCGCAGCTTCCTTTGTCACCCATGGTCGTAGCTTCAAGGAGTTCAAAATGATGTTCTACACCAAGGAAATACAAAATATTGATAATTATATTTCACAAGACGCTTTATATTCCTTTAAAATGCACAAACAGATAACAGAATACTTATTTATTAACTGTTCTACAAGGGTATTAACGGATCAAAGAATCACCTCTTAAACTATTTGAATCAAAATACGAATACGCATTCCTAAACTTTATCGTTATTCAGATTTGAGGGTTTCTATGTCGGGACTCCATAAGCTTCCTGCTAAACCTTGAATCTTGCACAACTTTTTATTTGATTTGTACAAAAATATTTATCAAAATTTTCCTAATTTTCCTTTGCACCCTCTAACTACATCCATGTTCCAGACGGATATTTACTTTACTGCTGGCATTTGCTTTATGCTCACAAAAAAAAATAAATAAAAGGAGAGAAATAAAAACCATCAGCCAAAGCTGGTTCCTTCTGGGCTTTTGCCTGATTTCTTTTTTGTTGGGCACTCTCACTCCTTCATTTGGCTCCTTTTGGCTGGGTGTAATGTTTGATTTAGTGTTTGTTTTTTTTTTTATATTTTTATTTTTTAAATCCTCATGCTGCTGCCTGTGTTCTTGTTCCTGTTCCTGTCTCATCGCCTTTATTTTGTGTTGGCTTTAATAAGCTTTTATTTCCGTTTTGGATACTGTGTAATAATAGATTAAGTGGGGTATATATGTACTTATGTACAGTAACTCATGTAACAGAAACAATTTGAATGAAAATATATTCGTTTCATTCACATTAATAATTGAGACGGTGATGTATTCTAAGTGTATTGAAACACTTAGAACAGATTGAAAATAAAGATGTTCGGAATATCTTAAATGGGAAGGTAATTTAAAGGTATAAATATCTGTTAATGTGGCAACAAGGAATGATCCTTATGTGTATACCTCCACAGAAATTGTATTTCTGTTGTATTTTGTCCTAGGTAACTTGTAAGTCGTAGCTTTATGTAAAGACATTTCTGCATTGAGTTTGTTACTTTTTTGCCTTAGTATGTTTTACAGTTTTTTGTTATTGTTGGCGATTTCTACTTTCCTTTTGGCTGAGTTCCCTCCCGTCCTGATTCCCCCCTCTATCCTTTTGTACTCTTTCCATCTAGATGTTGCAATTTTCTTTCTTTTTTTTGTGTGCTGTTGTTGTTGTTTGTCCTGCTCCACTTGGCGCTTTTATTCATAGCTTTTAATTTGCGGTCGAAATAAAATAACAATAAATAAAATGGCCACTCTCTTCTGGCTCCTTCTTCAGCGTCTTCTTCTTCTTTTAGTGACCGTTTTTGTTTTGTGGTCCCGCGGGTCGTTCGTTCGTTCGTTGGTTTTTTTTATAAGAAATTCCTGAATTTTATGTAAAAATGTAGCCGCTATTTGTTTATATTTGCTGTTTTATCTAGATGGCGTTGATTGCAGGTATTTGTATGTCTTTTGTGGACAAGGTGAAGAGAGGGAGAGATAGGGAGAAACAGAGAGAGGTTGAAAACTTGGAAACTTGGACTTGGGCACCCTTGGACATTGTGGTTGATTCAATGTGATTAAGAAGATGTTTTCCCTCATTTTTTTGCGTGTTGATTGGTTTAGGGGAACCTACAATGGAAAGAAGTAGATAAGCGAATGGTTAAGTTGTAACACGATGAATGGAACGTTGATTAAAATTTGAAAAAATATTTGAAATTCACAGAACACCAGAGATACACACACAGAGAGAATTCATTTGTGAACAAATCGTCACTTACTGTCTTTGAGTAATGGAAAGGGCGTGAAGTGGCATATATAGTGCTCGTAGATTAACCTACTCATCCAATTTTCAATTGCATACCCCTGCAGCTATCCATGTAGCATGCCACTACTACTTAGTAGCATTGTCTTTCTCATCCAATTGGCAAGTACTGCGCAGCAGAAAGCAGAAAATTCAATTGTGGCTGCTGCTGTAATGTGAAACCCTTGCCACATTAATACTCAGATAGAGATAGAGCCAAAGAGCCGAGAGTGGGAGCGGGAGCAAGAGAGAGTTGAAAGCTGGAAGCTGTCTGCTGTCAGTCATTCAGTCCGTCTGTTGGTCCTCCACACTCCAGTCAGCCACTCAAATGCAACATGGCCAATTAATTACGCAACAGCGTGGCACATTGCCAAACCCACACTTTCCGTTTTTCCCCCGATTTCGCCCCCGCCCCACTTACCACATCACACCCACAATCACTCCCACACTCATTGACATCGCCATCACAAATTTTCCCCTCCAACTTCATTTCCTTACCATATCCCTTATCATGTGACCACAACATTCAAGAGTCTAACCCAACCACACACAAAACGACAGGTGAAGCCTTCCTTGTATTCTTCCTAATCCCTCCCCGAACCACTATCTTACCTGGTCAACTGTCATTCCCCTTATTTTAATAGTTAAAGCTTTCCTCTTTTGTTTTCTTTATTCCTTGTAATTTGCATAAATTAATACAGGATGCAAAATATAGAGTGCAAGAGAGTGAGACAAATTAACTGCAATTGCCATCATTTCAATCCCTTTAAAAACTTTAAACAATTTTTTATTCTTCTTCTGGTTTGTTTCGTTTAGCCAAGATTCATTTTGACAGCTTAGTGCGTTGACATTTTGCTATTTCGTCCAAGATTTTCAAATTGGGTTAAAAACATATTTGCTCTTTGCTAATTTACAAGTCTCTCTCATTTCCCAAATGTTGTCGGTTCTTTCTTTTTTTGATAGTCGGGCAAAAGAGCGGGCAAAATCAGAGTCTAAGCTGAACTGTCATCGGGTAAGCCTTAACTTAAATACTCTTTGTTATTCAAAATAGAAAAAAAACCTGTCAGAATTGAAAATTATATATATCAATTGGCTTATAACGAAAATGATTGTATGGATATATATCTAAATTGAACTCTAAAATCTGTTTTAAAATTTCACTTTTAAAATTTATATATTACATGCTTCTGCCATATATTAAGTCAGTCATTTGAACATAATAGATGACAAGTAATTATGTTTCATTTAAAATTCAAGTGTATTGCATGTGTCGTTGGTTTTTAAGTTAAATAATTTTTGGCATGTTTTTGCCATTTCTAGGCTCTTCTTTATTCGTCTCAGTTTTATTTTTTATTTTGCCTATTTTTATGCACTTTTTTCTTGAGTCACTTAATTTGGTTTTGCACTTTTTCCTTGGCAATTTGCCAGGCAATGTCCGTCATCTGTCTCGCTCTAACCATCATCATTCAGTCTCGGCAAAACTTTAGACTTTAGAGTCTTTCTCTGACTGAATAATTCTATCTCTTTCAGTTGGTACTTTTTCCTCTACAGTGTGTTCTCTTCTATTGGGCTAATTGGCTGGTAGTCTGTGGCTCATTTATCTTCCTAGAGTCTCTCAGCTCGAGCTTTGCCATCATATACACACACTTTTTTATTTTATTTATTCTTTTTCTGGAGGGAGAAAAGGAAATTTCTTTATACTTATTTATAACGTTCTTCACTTCATTGCACTGGGGGATTGGGCCAGTAGGTTGTTTGGGATGGTTATTGGCTTTTTGGTTTGGCTTTGAGGCTTTGTCCGTTAGATAGAAGTTTTTTCTCTCTACATTCTTTTCCGCATACTGCTTTCAACTTTCCGTATAACATGTCACTAAATCGTCCAAATTGTTCCACTGATTTATAAATTTTGTTGGCCAAATGCCAACAATATAATCTTATTGCTAGTAGTTTTCCAACTCAAAGAGAGAGAGATAGAAACCATTCAATTCTCACTTCATCCCGCAGGGCAATATACCCAAAACTGAAGCCATCATCGTATTCTTTTTTTTTGGTGGTTTGCCATTTTGGCCATGTCTAGTTTCGTTTTACTTTACAAAATGTTTCTCCAAAATATGTCAACGTAAACTGTCAACTTTTTCGAGGTCTGAGGTCAACATATTGTTGCTTGGGGTAGGTTCGTTTCCGTTTCTTGCCATAGATTTACATCTGCTGACATTCTCTCATAGTCACAACCGAATCGCATTTTGCAACAATTATGCTCTAAGGCAACAGCAACTTCTCAATTTACTTTCCAAAATTGTTGAACGACCTTCAACAGAAATAACCAACCAACCAGACAACCAACCAACTAACTAAACAACTGGCAAAACCAGCAATAACAACGGCAACAACACACGAAAATTGCATAGGAAACTAAATGGAAAAAAAATACGAATATATATGCAAAATGTATAAACTGAAACTGAAAAAAAAAAAACACCAATAGCAAAATGTAAAAATAAACCGACCGACAACAAGACAGACAAAGTTAGAAGTCAGAAGCGGCGACAGAAACTGGCAAAAATGAAGTCAACTACAAAACATTTGGCCAAAACACAATAACGAAAATTCCGTCAAAAATAAAGACAAGATAACGACTTCTGGTATATCCTGTTTCAGGAGGGGTCTTAATATTCATTAGATTTAAACATTATTACTGAGGAACTTGAAGCTTCTAAAATATAAAATAAATTTCATATATTTTCAAATGCTGTAGAGTTCGTTTGAACGATTATACCCTGAAAACTAAAGTACTGCAACTATTTGAAGCCACCGATTTAGTTTTGTACCCTGCAGGCTCGCCACCTTCATCACCTCCGTGGGCAAGCAGCTTCTACCCTCGTCTCCTGCATCCTTTTTAGTATTATTTTACTAACTGTTGATAGTTTTGACCATTTGCTGCGTTATTTTCAAATATTTTGTTGGCTGAAAACTTTTTAATTCGCTTGCAGCAGCTGCACAAGCTTTGCATGTTTATGGTAATAGCAGTTTGCCCCGCTTATTTCATAGTTGTTGCTGCTGGTGGTCTCGTCGGTGTTGGTGTTGGAGTTAGGAGTTAGAAGTTAGGGTTAGAGTGCTGAGTGGGGAGTCTAGACTCTAGAGCGATCCCAAGTGGTCAAATGCGGGTTTGAGAAACATTTTAGCTGACCGCCAATCATAAGAGTGGCTTAGTCTTGATAAAGTTTACTTGGAGTTTTCCAATGCACGACACAAAAACATATTTTTATTGTGTTATTTTTCTGTTGAATACCCTCTCCGAATTGGATTTTAGTCCCGCATTTTTATGCATGAGCAACCGCAGGAACGCGACGTATTCAAAGTATCGTGGCCGCCTGTTGAGGAGCTCCCAGTGGATACCCAGGAGGAGGAGAAGGAGCACAAGCTGAACGGGTCTGTCACCGGAAAGCAATCAGCGGTATAATCGAGTAAAGCATTCGATTCATACAATAAATACATATATACACATTTTGGGGTTAGCATTTAGGGTTGTGATTTTGACATGTACAACAACAGGAGGCAAGTGCTTAAAGCCAAAAACATCGATGGAAAGAGAACCTTTTTGCATATAGAGTGGTGGCACTCAACTGTGCCGAAAGAAAGAAAAAAGGAAACAAAATTCAATGGCTGAAAAAAAATATTAAATTGGTAAAATTTAAGTATCGAATGACTGTAAAATACAAAAACGAGAAAAAACGACCAAGGGGAGAGAAAGATATCAAAACATTCAAATGATTGTCAGAACTTTGATGTTCAGATTGCATTTAAAACTATTTCAATAGATTAATAAATAGATTAACAATGAAAGAAAATAGTTTATAATAGAGTTTTTTCAAAGTTTCCAAAAAATCAAATCTAATTAGGTATATTGTAAAAACTTTGTATTTATATAATTGTTTGAGATGTGTTTTATCAGTTCTTTAAATTGAATTCTTTATTTAATCCAAGATGGGCAGCAACTTATCCACTTTAAACTATAAATCTATATATATTTATCTGAAATGAAAAGTTTATTTAGTGGCTTTTTATGAAAAAATAAAAAGACAGCAAACTGTGACTGTGTGTTTTTCAATTAACTTGTACGTGTACACACGGTTATTTCATTATTATTACGAGTATTATGTATTTTTTTTTTTTTTTTTTTTTGAAAATTTGTCATATGTTACAAGCCATGAGGATTGACATTGATTGATTGATTAACTGCAATAAACAGAATCCGGCCATTGTCTACGTAAACCGGAACATATGACACAGCATTATCCTTTATTCTTCGCCTACCAACCAAAAAAAAAAAAAAGAATGAGAGAAAAACGAAATGCCGCTTATTAACTGTCATTGGGGATTGTGTCCTCCTTGTTTCCCTTGCCTCTCGAGTTTTTTGGCATTGCCTCACAGAGCCACTGACAGCTCCTCTTCGACTGCTCCTTGGAAATTGCTTCTTGCACTTTAACTGGCTCCAGTGCGGAAATCTTTATATCCTCTCACGTATCAGAAAAGAGTATCTATACCAGCAAGTAGAATGTTCTGTACTATTAAAAGTTAATGTAAGTTTAAAGAAAGGTTGATTATGTTTGGAAACCTGGGACTAATCCCTGAAAATTATTCAAAAACTTGTCTCAAACATCATTCGTTTCAAGTGAATCCACTTATAATACAAACCGGATCAATTGTAGAATAATAAAGATCGCTCATGCATTATTTATGGTTTATTATATTATACTTTTACTTACGTTATCCATAGGTAAGAGTATAAAAACTACGGCTCAATCTAAGCTAATCCACCCCTCTGGATTTCTTTTCTTTTGCTCTAGCTTTATATTTTCTTGGCATTTATTTTCATTCTTTTTTCATGTTGTTTTTCTGGTTTTTTTGTTTTTATTTGGTGTGTGTGTTATTTGTTTTGTTTTTTTTTTGTGCTTTACTTTGTACTTTGTCGATCCCCTTTACGAGTCTCGTTTTCCCATTTTGTTCCATTTGCCAACTTGAAATGCAATACAATGGGCATTAAGTAATTGTTGCTGTCGTTGTTGTTGTTGTTTTTGTTGTTGTTGCTGATATCGTTGCCGTTGTTATTGTTGTTGTTGACAAATCCACACATTTTTCATAAGCCGCCAGGGCAGGCACTTGGTACTTGGCGGCTGATACCCCATACTCACATCAAATACTCATACCCATACTCATACTCACTTATACTTGTCCTTACGACATACCCATTCATTATTATTCAAATGAGAATATATGACTGAAGCGTTGATAAGTAGTGTAGTTCGATAAATGTGAACATGAAATTTATGAAATAAATTACAAAAGATGACTAAATCCTAGGGCAATATACTTTCCAAGGGCCCATTTGTCCTATCAGAATCTTTTTGGTGTTATTCTGGGATTCTTCTTAGTGCGTCCCGAATCTTCTTTTGATATTTATTTACAGCGTATTATAAAAGTCGAATTCCTTTTGCGATTGTTTATACGGAACATAGCTTATTGCAGGCGATTTTCATTTTCGTTGCTTGTCGTGCAGTTTTTTGCGCCTATTATGACGCGGACGTGGACGCGACGCTTCAATTGGAGTGGAGTGGCTCCCGTTTACAGTGCCATTCTCATTCCCATTTCCATTCCCATACCCATTGCCTTTGCATTTGGCTTTGCTTTGGCTGTAGTCGGCGTCATACGACGGTTTATGAGGGCACATTATGCCATTTATCGCAGCTTAAATGCCGCTCATAAACTCTCTGAAGACACAACGCATCGAGTGTTGGTTGCGGTGGCCCCGGTATCCCGGATAGTCAGTCTGTCAGCCAGCCAGTCAGAGGCCTCTTTCTCATTCCTTCCTTTGTTCCCCCCGCACAACAAAAAAAATGCTCGCCGGGACGAAACTGATGTACTTATCCACACACTCATTCCATGGACCCACATCCACTGGCAAAAATACATTCACATTCCCGTCCGTCTGCACTTCAATGTTTATGAATATTAAATTCAAGTTGTTTCTGCCCAATCAATTAATGGAAATCGCTTTTATTATTATTATTATAATTATTATTATTACGATTCCTCTGACCAGACCTTTCATTTTGTGCTCGAACATTAATTAAATTTGAATTTTTCAACATTATAATTATTATTTCCTTTAGACAATATTTCGCACAAACAGCAAAAAAAGAAAAAAATTAATAATTGTGCATTTACCTTGACTTTTGCATCTCCATCCAGCCATTCATCCATTCATCCATCTATCCATTTAGCCATCTATATACCTACATACATATTTATATGTTTATACAAAACTGAATAATTAGATAATGACGGCAGCAGCAGCAGCAACATTAGCAACAATGGAAACATTAACAATAAAATTGCAGCCAACAAAATAAAAATTCAACCTTTGCATTCTTTTCCCCCTTGTCTCTCTCTCTCTCTTTGTCAGATCTCAGCATTTTGCTCGTTTTGCGATTTATTTTGTGGCAAAAATTCGCAGAATAGCAAAAATTAACTTTTGCAAAAAGCAAAAAAAAAAACCAAGCAAAAAATATTAATGTGGCTAACCTTGAGGCAAGTTTTGCCAAATGCAACTAACAAGAAATCAGAGAAGGAAAAAAATATAATGTTAAAATCAACCAAAAAATGTACAAAAGTATACCCTCTAGATTTAAAATAAGGTGGCACTTTCGGCGGTTTCCGGAAATGATTGTTCTGTATCTCTAAGAACAAACATCTTAAATATTTTATTTATTTCGAATCGGAACACTTGAATTTCCCCATAATGGAACTCTTTCTTCTGATTCGCATTCATAATTTATTGACTCGAGTAATTTTTTTGAAATCTTTGAAGTTTTTCTGAACGCCATCTCATCGAATAATGCTGATGGCTTCTAATAATGTCCTTTTATAAGTGTCCTTCCTCTTGGGTCTGGTTGTCAATCAAAAGTTCCTAATGGCAAAAAGGGGTATCAGGCAATCGACACTTAGGATTGGGTTAAGTAAATTTTATGGCTTAAAGCTCAGCGCCAGGTAGTCTATGGGGGCCTGAGATAGCAATGAATTATTTAAAGGTTTTTATCTCCGTACTCAAAGTTGCAAAAAATTGAAATTGCAAACTGGAGAAGGGTGTGGTGTGTCTCTGTCTATCATGCGATGTTGTGCGCTGGGAATTGTCATTGAACCTAACAAAGGTCGAACAGATTCGTTTTTTATTCTTTTCTCAATTGCCGATTGAGTGATGGAATTAAAATCTAAATTGACAGATTGATGGAACTTTGCTAAATGCACCGAAGGAATAACAAAAGGTGTAACAAAAAACAAAAAAAGGCTACACAGAGGTTGATAATATCTGATAATAATAAACTTCTCATCACATTAGTTAATTGACATTAAAGGGACATTTTTAGCTTGGCTTACAATTGCTGAAAGATCTGAACATTGATTGTGGCTCCATGAATTAAAACCTATGTATATAACTTAGCTAAAATGTTGTACTACCAACATTTTCAAAGTCTTATGTAGTTAAAGTTATTCCCAAAGAAAAATGAACAAATGCCAAATCAAAGCAACTTCATTCGTTAGCCATCATAATATTTCCATATTCACTTTTAACCCACAGACATATTTCAACAGGCAACAACTAAATCTCGTTCGACTCAATTTCAACAAATCTTCAATTGCCAATTTCTACAGAATACTCAAACAAACTGCACTCACAAATATCGTTATGAGTATTTGCAATCTTTTTCAAAAGTAGCTAAATAACAACTTCTAAGCACTTTTGATAGCATTTTTGCTTCGTTGCTTCATCATCATCATCTCTTTGCCCCCAGCCACCGACCTCCTGTTCACCCCTTAACCCACACAGAAAATTGGCAATGAAACTTTTACCAGCAGCAATAAATTTTCCTTTGCCACAGTTTGCCAATAAAGTAAATGAAAAAAATGAAAAACAAAATGCAACAAAAAAAAAGGAAGAGTAAACTTTGATATTGGGTATAAATAATAATAATTCTCTTGCAACATATTGGCAACTTGGCATCGAAAATTTGTTTAAATAATCTATATCTTTTAGTAGTATACCCTGTAGCCTTGAGTTAAATAGATGTTGAACATGGCAGAATTTTATCTAGAGGTTAAAAACTGCAAGCTCTACTATTGGGGAGACCTGTTAATTTGCCAACAAAGAGGAAGGAAACTTTAGTTTTCTGTGGACCAACATACCAAACTTGGGTAGACTCTGAAAGAGAATGGCACAGTCATTTATTTAATTAATTTTTTAGCCATTGCTAGATATAAACATAGTAAATTAAAAATTGTCGAATATTAAAATTTATCGCAGCTACAGCTGCAGAACAAACATAAGGAGACATACATACTTATATTGTGATCACATTCAAGGACTTAAACGGGTAGGCAGCATGGGTAATCAGTAGGATAGAACCTAAAATGACGCAAAACAGGTGAAAAGATGTTAATGAAATCAACCATTTACAGGGTAACATCAACGCGATGCCTAAGCAAATAAAATAATGGGTTTTTTGTGCCAAAACTGGGCATACATTGGAAATGTGTGAGTTGTTGTTGTTCCTTCATTTTGGCAACATGTTGCATGGGCAAACAACAACAACTTGGCATTGCAATTACATAAACGCGAACTTTTTGTTTCTTTAGTTTGCCGTTGAGCCAAATGCCACCGTCCCAGAGATACACACGCGATCTTCCATAGCGATCTGTCTGGCAAAAGGAGTGCCAACTCCTTCAGCATCAACTCCAACGCAAAGTTTGGTTTTCCCCCACTTCTCATGCTTCAACGCGTTGGGGAATTTTTCTAATTTTATTTGCTATCAAGCTATAAATACTTGAGCTCGAGAGACAGAGAGAGGAAAAAGAAACTCCATGGTTTTTATAGATTTCTTTTTATTATGTTTTTTTTGTAAATATTCATTTTATGACAATTTTAGGAGGCAGAAAATGTAAAAGAAATTCATGAAAAAGATATTTTTGTAAGCTAATTCTGTGCGTGTAATTAAAGGGCAGTTAAAAATTAAGATCTTGCATCTCCCTACTCCACTCCGCATCTTCGCTTCTCCTCCTTCCCCCCTGGAGAGCGATCGTTAAAAGTTATGATCTTGAGGCGTGATCAGAGTTTTTTGTTTTTCTAGTTTTATAGCAAGTGAATATATTTGAGCTGCGGGATAGCTGATATAAATCTTTATTGGGCGGGAACGCATACACTCACACAACATAAACTAACTAAATTGAACTAAAGGTTCAATTAAGGGATATTTTATAGAGATTTGCAAGTGCTTTAATACTTTGAAATGAATTTTATTATCTATTTGCAAATCCAATTAGACAATGTTTGGTTAATCTCATCGAGTACAATTGAATGCTGAAACAATTTCAACTGATATCTCATTCAAAATTCTATTAACTAAATCCCCTCCAACAACAAACAAAATACCAAATTCCAATTCAGGCTCATTATGGCCCTAAAAACCCAACAACAACAACAACACCAAATGTGCATAATTAATGAAAAGTTTATTTGTACAGCTGCCACACCCCACACCCACCCCGAAACTGCCCCCTCGTTCATAATCATCCCCAACAACACCGACCGAAGGTTGAGGCTCCTTCTAAATCCAGCGAAACACACAGAAAAGAAGTCTTAACGTACCTAAACAAATGATATTTATGCAGCGCCAGCTTAGTAAGAAAGTCTTTGGGGTGAAAAGTTTTACACTCTTTAGGAGAAATGCTAAGAACAAAAGGCAAGGCAAGGCGTGGGTAAAAGGAGGAGACTATGATGGTTGATAGGGGGCTGAACGGTTGCTTTTGAGGCTGATGTTTGTTCAGACAAAAAGCATTTAAATCTTATTTTGACATAATTAATGACAGTTAAAAGCAGTTGGCGGCTTTTCAGGACACGTCGACATCTCTGTTGACTACATCTCCAGGCTGTTGCACATTTACATGACACTTGGCGAGAGGGCGAGCGGGCGGGCGCGCGTTTGGGTAGGCAGGTTGGGGTAACTTGGGGAAACTTTGCTCTCAACTCAACTGTCGACTGTGTTAAATTTATGACAATTTACGCATAAAGGCCTCTCTCTCAAAGTACCAGAAGAAGTAGAAGTAAATGCAAAACCAGTTTACAATTTTCCAAAAATCTACAATTTTGGTTACTGCTGCTGCTGCTACTGCTGCAGCTGCGTTTGGCTTGGCTGACCACGCCCCTTTTTGAAAACTTCTTGACAAGCTAAACAGATGGCTGGCGCCTTTTTCGCTTGCTCTCCATGTCTCTCTGTCTCTTGTGAGTCCGAGGAGAGTCAGTCTCAAGTCGTTCATATGATTAATGCAATTGGCTTTTGTAATTGACACATAATTTATTGTCTCCTTGTACCCCACATCCACGTAATGACGGTGATGATGATGATGTTGATGATAATAATACGCATACGCAGTGTGGTCGACTACTGGATTGAGTGCAGCTGCAGTTGATTCCTTGAAGAACATACCATAAGAGCTCAACAGCTGCCCCCAAGTTTTGTTGCCTGAGAATGAGTGAATGCATGGCTATATATACATATGCGCGCGTTTGTGTGTGTGTGTGTATATATATACTTCAAAACTTGAAGTTTGTCTGCCGACTGCACTTTTAAGTGCCCTGGACTCTTAATAAAGTTATGCAAATTTTCCCTTTAGCTCTCTGGCTTTTCTGTTGCTGATGTACTTCTCAAGTGGCTGGCGAAACTTTACTCCTCACGATTGCAAGACGAGCAATAGGGGAGCTGGTGACGGAATGTGTTTGGACACTTGTGAAGTGAAGTTTTCTTTTCAAGGTTTTTCCACTTAATGTGTGTGTGTGTGAGAGAGTTAGTTGGGTGCCAAATTGATAAATTGAAGTCATCGTCAGGTTGCGTAAACTGAACGATGATGAGCCGAAAAAAACAATAAAAAAAAGAAAACTAATTTCGTTCATAAAACTTCAATATCAACTTCCAGGGAGTTTGTTTCCTTTTTGCCAATAAAACATAAACAAACTTTACCTCAAACAAGATATAGCATCCAGATAAAATGACACGCTCTTAACCCTCCTAACCCCCGCGCATTGTTACCTTGTCCAAACCGCAAGCTTCCACCACCATTTCCTTAACCTCATCCTCCTTACTTCAACTGACTCCCTTTTCTCCATTGCCCCCCTACTAACGGAGTTGGTGTGGTTCATTCTCATTTGCCAATAGCTCACAAAAATCTGTTACTTAATTTCAATTGACTTTGAAAAGCGCGACGTATGGCAAAATGACGTTGACTGCTTCCAATTTCGTCATGGAACAAATCAGTTTAATATACCTCAGACTCCTTAGTCCTCTGGAGTCCTGACTGGGACGATGCGAGCGAGCGATGCTTATCAATTTGAAATTACTTTAGCCTCGAACACAAAAGACAAGCCACGCACACGATAAAGAAGAGTCGAGTCGAGCAATGGGTGCTGGGAATTTGGGATGGATGAATGGATGGTGGTGACGCCAGCAATGGTAGTCCTTCTGCAAGGAGGGTGTGGCAAAGACAATCGCGCCAACATCGACAATGCTGACACCCCATAAAATATTTAAGTTAACACACAGCGTTGGCCCGAGGGGTGCGATTCGACCCATGAAGGGGGCAGCAGCAGGCGAACGTCGTTCAGAGCGTCTGTCCCTCTGTCCATCCAGTTGAGTCGAGTCGAGTTCAGTTGAGCTGAGTCGAGCACCCCAGTTTGGGCACACAAAATAAAAAAAAAGGACAAAGACCACGAACAGGACGACGACGACGAAGGCAAGCAGCAGGCACATTAAAGCATTTGCTCGTTCGTTCGTTCACTTGGTCCTTCCTTCCTTCAGTCGTCGCTCCCCAAAACGTCGAGCAGAGAGTTCGCCGCATATTTGTCGACCCTTGTAAAAGTCGCTTGGCACTTTACTGTCGATATGTATGGGTAGACATGCATACATACATACATATGTATGTATATATTTTATATATCTGTACATATATTTATATATATCTCAATGTATGTGTACGTGTCTTCCTTCCTTCCGGTTTCGTGCTCACTTTTTTTGCTTACTGTATTCCTCCATCGATTCTCTCCCTTTACTTGCTACAAATACCTTTTAAATTCGAATATTCTTTAAGGCATATTACATGGAAAATTAATATATTTAACTGTGAAATCTACTAAAAAAAAAAACTGAGTTTATCTATGCTCGTAGTCCTTGGAATTGCAAGTTCTGATGGTTATTTTTTTTCAGGTGTTTATGAAATTTTTTTTTATTATTTTTTTACTGTTGCTTCTGATAAGGTTGAAGGCTTACCTTTTTTCCCCACTTTACATTACGATAGGGTTGTCGCCTCAACTGGCATGGCAACTCTAGCGTCAAAGCATTTGGCGAACAAAACATAAAAATAACAATGAAAAATTAATTTATAAAATAGAGTTTGAAAACTTTTTTGGGAGAAAATTCCTTGTTATGATTGGGAAGTGAAAGACGCCTAGAACTAGCTAACAAACAAGGACAATCGGCAGCGACAACCCTGGCGTCTCGCAGGATACAATGTTTTATAAGTTTAAAGAGGCGTTAAGTTCATTTTGGGTTTGGGTTAGAATGAAGCTGACTTCACACAACTTACATACGGACACGCAGAGGGAAAGGAGAATGAGGATTGTGTGGGGGACTTGGCGGGGTTGGTTGCTCCTCCTTTCTCCATGGCCCCAATATTGCCACTGTTGAGCAGCTTTTCGGCTGCTTTTTCCTCTTTTGCCAGGCTTCGCTTCGTTTTATGTTTGTTTTGTGTGTCTAGACGTTGGCAACGACTCTGGGCTCTTGCTATCTGTCTCACTCACTCATTTGCTCACTCAAAGTGCTTGGCTCGACTTGGCTTATTCATTACCAACATCAACTTCATAATCATCATCAGCATCAAGAGCATCATCATCATCATCATCTCGACTGTAAATACAAATATAAAATATAATAATAATGCTAAAATGAAACACGACATTACATTTTGTTCCTCTTTGTCTATGTATCTGATGCCTGTTGCATACGTGTCACGCGTGATTTGCTCTTAATTCAATTAGAAGTAAAAGCAAAGGACGGCAAAAAAAGTAACGCTAAAAGGGGTATTCCATCAACCAGGGTTGCCAAGTAAGTTTTCATGTACGCCGTGTCATCAACAAACAATTAGAGAGAATATAAAGAAAGATGTTTAAATGTTGCACACTCACAAACAGACACACACACATATTTAGTTATCCGGGAGTTTTTGGCCAAAAAACTTGCGCAATTTTAATTAGAAAACTTTTACATTTGTTTTACTCTCTTCATCCTCGTCTCCGTTGCCGCCGTCGATGCTGTATACTATGTTGTCTTTTTTTCCATTTTTCTTAATGTTTTTTTTTTGTATTTTATGCCTCAATTTTTGGGAGAAAAGTTTAATTGAAAACATTTTCAAGTTTAGAATTATAATGATATACAGATAAAGAAGAAAACACCAAGCAAACATAATTGCCACAGAATAGAAAACTACCAAAAATTTTTAAATTCGTGTACGTCCCATTGCATCCCTGGCTAACATACAGGCACTTCATCCCTGTGGAATATGTTTTCCGTGCAATCGGAAGGCAATGCCTTTAGCAGACATGATTTGTGCATTTTGGGCAATAAAGTTGTTAATTGCTCTCAAGCCATAGAACTCCGACCCTTATACACCACCAAAACTTCCATCCTACATATGTATGTATATATATGTATATACAAGGATTTAGATTTCAATTTGGTTTTTAATTAACATATTGTTCTTTTGCACTTTTGTTTTCATTTGCAGGTAAGCGAGCTCTCCAGACACATACAAATCCTATCAAATGCCTTAGACTTGATTAAAGTAAACACAGTCACAGTTGGTAAGTAGAGTTGAGCTATGGGATGAAAGCGGCTTATACATGAAGAACAGTTCAAGACATTCAAATGGGAGCCAAAAATGTTGATAGCCGAAGAACATTTTATACAAAATCACCTTGTTTGTAAGACCCCAAAGCACTTGTCATACTCATGGGCATAACCAATATCTTATCTTTGGAAGATACAATATACTTAGTTCAAGTATTTTTACTCAACCTTTTCAATTATCAAATAAAATATGTACTTACTTACTATCTCATAATGTAAAGTGTCCTCTTTAAGTTGAATACTTACAGACTTTAATTTGCTTTCGATTCGAAAATCAAAAACCAAACGTTTCCTGCTTAACTCAAACCACAAAAGTTTCACTTTTAAAATGTAGATGAGAAATAGGATATTTAGTATTTGAATGAAATGATTTCTGATAAAACTTTGGATTTTTTTTTTTTTATAAAATTTGCAATTATGCAAATGTATGTATCCCTCATGCCTTGTCCATGTGAAGTCAACCAAATACCGATCAGTTAAAAGAGTGTAATATACTCATTTTATTGTTTATAATGATGAAAGAACCGTTTAACTTGAAAATATATAAAAAGGGTACATAGTTAACAATATTTTGGAATATATTGAAAGTGTAACCTATTTCATAATAAAAGTATAAAAGTTACGCAGAAAAACATATAATTCCTCATTTATGTATATGTAATAGTCTCCTTAGTTAAGTATTAAACACCAACCAAACCTCCTTGTAAGCAGTACGAATAAATAGCTTTAAGAATATGCGATTTTAATTTCATTTATTGAACTATATTTCCTGATTGCTCTTTTCATTCAATTTTAAGCAATAAAACTAAAACTTTGCAGGCGTGTTTGACTTTACTGTAGGCAGTATTTTAATTATATAGAACATTAGAATAGTAAACTAGTTTGAAATGTTTGCTTAAGCTTCTTACAATTAGTTGAGGTCTGCAGTATCTTATTTAATGACAATATGGACATATAAGAGTGATAATCCTAACAAAGCATATATAAAACGACACAGATTAAATATAAGCTTAATGTGACTATTAGTTATTGCAACTATATTTTTATGGTAGTGTATAAATTAGCCAATGCAATATGCCTTTAAGCCTTTTTGTTAAGTTTTGTTAAATTATAATTGTTTCGCACGCTTCATTTCAACGCACAAAATTGTAAAGTCAACAACTCAATTATACAAAATGCCCGGGTCTGCTCTCCATTATGTACCTTCTGCTTGTGACGCCTGTGCACTCTGTGTGTGTATCAGTCACTCTCTGGTCAACTCAAAGGTCAATAACATCAATGTGACTGATAACGATGAAGTACTCTTTTACACTCACATTTTGTGGGACTCTCGGGCCTTTGATGGAAAACCGCCGCGGAGACGATAAGAGTAAATTGCAATCAGTCAACGACGTAGTCGTTCAGCCAGACCGCCAGTCGGGCAGTCAACTAGTCACTCAGTCAAGTCAATCATAATCTCTGACTCGGTCGATACTCGTCGTTGTTCGATGCCGTGACCAACTAGAGTAAAACAAGCTAAAATAGTTGTCAACATGAATTATGTACAAGCGACGTGTGGCGCATGACGCCCCGGCTCTTGGCTCTTTCACTCCTCCAATCTGTCCCCCACTCTCTCTCTCCCCGGTTCCCGGATTCCCCCTTCTTTTATATATATGTATTTTGTACATGAAACATGCCATCGACAGGTGGCTCCGTCTCATTACGGATGCGAGCGCACGCGCAACCGGCTGCCCAAAAACGGATTGCATATGCTGGGAAGTTAAATGAAGGTAATGGAGATCTACCAGTGGCTGGGCTGGCTCGATGGGGCTGTGGTCGGAGCAAGGGCAAGGGCAAGGTGTATTGAAATTAATACGCACCGACAGCAAAAATATGCGACGAGTTATGTGAAAAACTTGAAAACCAGTTTCAACTGGCTTGGGGGAAAAAAAAAAACAAAAAGTTAAAAGCAACAACGACGCTGAAGGAGGAGGAGGCACACCAAAGCTGATGGTTGATTAAAGAAAAGAAAGACGAAAACGGTAGCAAAGCAATTACAACAACAGCAACAATTCAATTACAACGCGTGAGTGACGATGGCGAAGGCGGTGGCGGTGGCGGAGGCTGCAGAGACCCAAAAGATTATGAAGAGACAACGAAAGATCCTCGCGAAAAAGGGCGGTGAGGCAAGTCGGCCAGAGCGCGACTGATGTGTGGCATGCGGCATGCATATCGAAGGATAAGCCATAATGATAATGAAATACTCTATATACTAGATGTTTTTTCAAAAGAATGACAAATACTTAAAAGAGGCAAATAATGTGTGAAGAGATTAACCAGAACGTCGACCATAGTTAACCGACTATTAAAGATCGGAGCAGATCAATATCATCATTCCAACCAACGTGTCCATGAATTAGATCTATCTGAGTTGTATTTCAATTTCTGTAGAAACCTGATCATCATTTACATCATTCATTTGGTATGTCCTATTATATATCTTAATTTTGTGTAATTATATGAAAATTTGACTTGGATATCGATATAATAGCTATTTAGGAGTTAAAATAACTTTCTTGAGGAATAATTTTTACTAATTACCTATTTTTTTGTCCATTTTCCCGTGACCAAGAATTACAGAATGTATAACAATCAGTTAAGAAATATCTTCAATTATAATTTATAATAAGAAAACTAATTTACCTAACAATCTACCTGAAATTTCTGCTAATACAAAACTAGAACTAATTAGCATTCACGTTTGAAAAAGCTCCTGTTAGCTTTAACTTCATATGGATAAGACATATTTGAATTATTATTTATTATTGAACTTTGGCAATATTTCTTGTTAACGATTGTAGAGAACATAAATTTTGCCATTTGATATCTGCGATCCAATTTACACCTACTTACATATAACATCGTATTTTCCACATAAGAATCGTTACCTAAAGATTTGAACACCCACAATATGAAAATGCCCACACAGACCGAGTGTAGCGCAATGAGAAATGTTTAGCAGGCGATGTTGCCGCTACTTCTGCCCCGGCGGGCTGGTAGTGGTTAGGTGGGCCAAGGGTGGGAGAGGGGCACAGTTGGGAGGCAGGTTTCCGACATCCGATTCAAGCTCCTCACGTTTATGAAGCGTGTGCTCATAATGGGCATTGGAATTGAAGAGAAAAATGGAATGGAAGATGGGGGGCAGCTCGCGCTTTATCACGAGATAAAAAATAAATTATAAAAAGCAAAAAATATTTAACAAAAAGAGACCCAAACTCTGGCCACGGTTTCGCCGCACCTTGTTTCAAGCTCACCTGACCGAACGACAGACAGGCGGTCCGACCAAACGGCTGGTAACCACAGGCAGTCGCTGCCACTAGGCAAAGAGTCGGCGGAGTCAGTCAGTCAGTCAGTCAGCCAACCAGGCAACAAAGCTGCAGGCACACTTTTCATTATGTTGTTGTTGTTGTTGCTGCTGTCGATGGATGGAGGGTGGATGAAGGAAACAACGGAGTGGGGCGGGGGCGGTCACACGAGAGGAGCAACTACCTACCTACCTACCTACCTTCCAATACATATGCCAATCAACTGGTTGCCAGAGTTGAGGCAAAAGTTGGAGTTGCGAGTTATTGTTGGTGTTGTTGTTGGCTTACGATTGTTGTATTTGGGTGCCGCCTCCCCCACCATGGCTGCCACGCCTACCAGGAAAGTTGGTGGCGCGTCGCGCATTTTGCGTTTCCGTTGCATTTTTCAATGTCCGTCTGTCCTGTTGCTGTTGTTGCGATTTATATGCGGTTGAATGAACACGCCCGCCAGGCATCCAAACCAAACCAACAGCAGCAGCAATGACGATGATGATGACGACTTAACCATCGTCATCATCATTAACATCATCATCACCATCATCATCATTCAACATAAAACATTCAACATTTTGCACGTTTATATTTTGTTGTAATAAACCAAAAAAACAAAGCGGTTTTTTCGCATAATTATTTTGCCATGTTGCACGTTGACTACGTTCGGATTGCATTTAAAAGCGCATAAGTGAAAAAATTTGTTAAAGTGTCAACATTGACAGCGATTTAAGTCATTTTACTGTCATCATTAACCGTTGCTCTCTGGTCTCCCGTTCCCCTACCAATGCCTCTCTGGACCTGGCTACTTTGCACTACTCTGTACCACTCCAATACAGTGCCAATGGCGCGTGGGTTTCGGCCTTTTTTTACCACATTCAGATTGGAACTTTTGTTTATGGTTGGAGGATCAGAGTGTTAAGCAGAAGGGAGGAGATGGTAGTGGGGGGCGTGGAGGGCGGAGTGCAACAAAGTGCTAAGCTGTCAGTTGTGTATTCATTTGTCTTATTAATAGTTGTTGTTAATTTAATTTAATGAATGCCATCCACTAGCCCTTTCAGCCCATCAGAGTAGACCAGCAAAGTGTCTGTGTAATGGAGAAGAGAAAGCTTTTATAACCATATAGTGAAATATCTTTGACATCAGGATACATATATGGTTGTTAAGGGAATAATTAGCCATTCATTAGCTTCGGTTAGCTTATGTTTCCTTCTTCACTGTGCATCTTTTCAATTCATGATAAATTAATATATTCCCAGACCTTAACATCATCCATCAAATAATCTAGACCTGTGATCTAACCAGTTCAAGAATTCTCTCGTATCACCCGTTATTTCCTTTTAAATTACTGATAATTTAAGTTAGGAGAGTAATCGCTTGACTTAAAGTTAATTTCTGATTAGATGTTCTCATCGCAGCCAATTTGCCAGGCTGTCCAGTGTAAAGACTTTTTGGCTAACTCCTTCCCATACTTGGCCTGTCTAAGCCTTTAGATTTACAGCTTAACTTTTACTTAGCCCGATACACTCACTCACCCTCACACCACACACACACACATAGAACACCATTACATGCACACACGAACAATGCTCAAGTAGGTGTATTTTGTTTGCTATTTGTTTGCTGTTGTTGTTGTTGCTGCTGCTGTTGCTGCCGCATAATTAAAAAGTCAAGTGAAAAATCACATTTTAACGCAAATGCCTGGGTCATGGGTAGGCCCGTGACGGGGCGCAAAGAAAGCTAGCGCAGGAGCTGGAGGTGGAGCGGCAAATGAATGAATGAAATTTTTGCGCCTGAAAGCAGACTAAAGTAATAAGTTAACAGTTGAGGATGCGGGTGGCGGATGGAAATGATGAGAAGGACTATGATGTGGAACGAGGATGACTCCGACTTCACTCACACTCTCTACGCATGCCACACGGAATTGCGTCAAATGCAAATGCGTCCATTGTGCTACCAAAAAGTGGCAAGGCTAGAGGAAAGAAGTCGACACGAGGGGGAGATAGACTCAGAGAGACGACGAGAGAGGGATGGAAGGCATGTTAAAGAGCTGCAAGCGCCATTTTTGGGTATGGTTCTTGTTTTCTTTTTTCGGAAGGGGGCTGAATGGGACGAGGGGAGCCACCGCAAACACTTGAGGCATGTTGCCAGGCCATGGCAACTGAAAGCTGGCGGCAACAAAAGAATAGCAAAAGCAAAAGCTTCTCTTTTCATAGCTCGCTTTGTTTTAATGGCTTCTTTTTTCTCATTTCGCCCCTGTTGTTGTTTTGTTTTAATACGCCCAACAAATTTGCCAAGTGGCAAAAAGACTGGGACCAGAGAATTAACGGCATTACGTAATTAAATATTTAAAGTGTTGCCAAGGCATGTAAAAAAACCAGAAAGAGCACAAAAGGTGCGATTTCGAACTCTAAAGAAAAGTCTTTAATACTATCTTCTTCAGTAGCCTTTAAATTTTCCAATCAAAAATAAAACTGAATATTATTCGGAAAAAGGGACTAATTTATCACTCCACTTAGGCAATTTTAAATGTCCCATCTATATGTCATTTGTTAGCAGTCCACTAAAATTAATAATGATGCTAAGACATACAAGAATGTTAGATAGAATGTTTACTAATCTATTGATGTAATACTATTGCTCTAAATGTATATTTATAGGATATTCTATAGAATTGTTCTTTTCGTCTACTTATTTGTTAAGTTATTGGACATGCTCTTTGTTGTGATTGTGTTTTTGTAAGGGTATAGAAAACACGAAAGGAAAAAGGAAGGACAACTCAGACATCTTTAAGCTTTTGCATTCTATTCGGTATGACAGCGAGAGACCCTTCGAAGACCTAACATAGCAATTCCAATGCGTCCTTCTGGTTAAGTGCTTACAAATTTCACTTTTCCGTTTTCTGTATTCCAAATTTGTTGGCCATTCTTCTTCTAGTTGTTGTTGCTCTTGGTAGCTTAAGTATTTCGAGTTTTTTAATTTCATGCAAATTTTCTTTTTCAAGATTAATGTCTGCGCCAAAAAAAAAATAAAATAAAAAATAAAATAAGAAGCAAAAACTGAAAGAGAAGTAAACAGGGAAAAGTTTTCAGGCTCGAAAGGAAAAGTACAAAATGCGTAAAAAAAATTTACATTTCCGTAGTCATTGCATCGGAACATAAATACCCTGTAAGACTAGAGAGTTCAACTCAATGTTCTCTTTTAAGTTCACGATCGGTAGTGGAACTTCTATTTAAGCTAAGAAATGTTCCCTGTTGTTGAATTATATAAATAAAACTTAGATCCAAATTTTTCAAGATGTAAATATTTAAATATGGATTCAAGAGTCTAGTAGATCAGGAATACAAATATATATATAAGTATTAGTTTTTGAATAGTCAATTATTTTGCAATCGATCCTATCCATGAACTCACTTACAACCCTAATATACCCTTCTGGACTCAATCCATAGAGTATAACAAAACGACTTGGCAGGCGTAAATAAGGCGTAAAACTTTTTGCCAAGTATATGGGCGTGGTTATAGCCGCTTGTCGGTCTCTCTACTAGGAGGGGTATTACATTTGGATATAAACTCGAAAGAATTTTTCCTTTTCATTTTGATTATTTTTTTTTTTTTTTTTTTTTTTTCGGGAAGACAATTTCAATTGCCTCCTTTCAACATTTTTGCATTGAAATTTAATTAATGCTCACCCGCATCTAACCCCAAAAAAATACAGTTGGAATATTCTTTTTTAGCCATTCGTAATTTAGATGCTTAATCCTTAATCCCTGTCAGCAGTTTAGTCTGCTTCTGGGGGAAAGTAAGCTCAAACCTCAGCGGCAATCTGTCTGGCGAATGAGTTGAAAAAACTTTTTTAATTGATTTGGCTGTTGTAGCTGTTGATACCTTTTTTTGCTTTGCCGTTTTGTTTCGACTTTTAAGCCAAGTCAAGCGCAAATTTTACTGCACACTTTGACGCGCCCAGAAAAGGCGGGAAAGGATGCCTTTTGGCATTTTTTGGAAATTGAGATGATTTCATACTGTATGTCGTAACAATTGTCGAAGATAAAGTTGTTAAAAGTTAAGAGATGAGACTTAATGGTATTTTGATTTTCATGAAAGAACAAGGAGAATGGGACATTTATAATATTCAAAAATACTTTTATGTTAGTTGACTTTTTCTATATAATCGAATCTGTTTTTCAAATGTACTCAATGGGCATTTTAATAAGATTTTTCTTCCTTTGAAATCCCGAAAGAGCGTCTCTTATTGAAAATTGTTTTCATTAAGAAACAGTCCATAGTAATAGTACTCTGAAGATACATTTTGTCTATCTCTTGATATTTGCATACGAATGCTGTTTGGGGCGCAGGACGTGGCGTCTTTTGTAATTCCTATTTGTCTGATGCCTACCAGCCTATGTCTCTGCCTCCTCCTTCCACCATCATCATGTTTCGCTATCCTAAGTATTATGCAAATTACTTAATTTAAAACATGAAATTTTTGCACTTTATGCCAAAGTAAAGAGAGACAGAGATAGATAGAGAGGGCAACCATTGGAAACATTTTCAAAATCATTATTATCCCACTCACACACAAAACGAGGGGAAACACAGTCAGTCAGTCAGACAGACAGTCGAACATTTCAGAAGACATCATAATTATCATCATCATCATCGTCATCATGATGAGAATCATCATCATTATCATTGTCTTCATTTTTATGAAGTGTCATTTTTGTATACCATTTGCGCCTAAGCCCTAAAAAAAGGGTGTGGACGACCCACCAACAGAATCTCTGACTCAGAGACGAAAGAAAACCAGTCAGTAAGATAGTGGAGAGAAGAGGACTGGAAAAGAGAGGCAGGTTCAGTACATTTGGATGGACATTTACTCACTTCAGTCTTGCCTTTGCATTGCTCCTTGTCTTCCTTTTTTCGCTTACTTTTTATCAGCCCAAGCGCAAGCCCATCAGTTTGTCTTTTTTCTTTCTTTCTTTCTTTTCTCCCTCTTTTTGTATGGCTTTTGCATTACACTCACTCTGTCTATGTGTGTGTGTGTGTGAGCATGTCCTTTTCAATTTTTCATGGCAAAGCGTTTTTTCGCCATCACCCTCCTTAACATTTTCATAGAACTTAAGCGTAAAATTCATAGGAGTGAAGAGCTGCCTCTTCAGTTTGTGCTTGTGCTTGTGGCACCACATGGCGTATGCTTAATGTCAATTTAATTAATTTTAATTATGCTTTACTTATATTTCGTGTTCAGTTGAAAAAAAAAAAAAAAAAAACAAAACGACAATATGAAGGTGACAAGAGTTATCACAAGATGTTATATTTTAACTTGGAAAGTATTATTTGTCTAACTCCACCTACTAACCGAAAGTTGACTATTGAAAACTCTAACCATATGGCCATCATTTGAATTACTCTTTTATGTCACTTATCAAAGTTTCAAGCACTTGTATGTAATTAAAAAAGGTTCGAAAGGCAAAGGTTCTTTAAATATATTTGGAATTAAAGTAACGAACAATGTTTTGGACTAGTAAATTTCGGTTTTAGTTTAATAATAATTACTTGTTTACTGTCTTCAAACCAATAGATAAATAAGTAAACTAACCGATCAGTGAAAAGCTTATATGTCACTTATTATTAAATAGAAAAATGATTGTTAAATTATTAACCGTTATATCAAAACTTCCAAGTTTTGTAACCAATAACAAGACACATATTTGGGTTTATTTTGAATAAGATCGCGTTTAGGAAAGTCTTTTAAAGTCACTGGTAAATGAGTTCCTTAAATCGACCAAAAACTATGTTTTTGTTCAAAGAAAACCGACACCGTATATTGCTTCATGCCTTAAGAAATTAAATCTATTAAATAAACAGCTTAGTTGTAAGCCAAACATATAT
This sequence comes from Drosophila paulistorum, assembly GCA_018152135.1. Lineage (NCBI taxonomy): Eukaryota > Metazoa > Arthropoda > Insecta > Diptera > Drosophilidae > Drosophila > Drosophila paulistorum. The sequence continues at coordinate 50,998,609 of JAECXG010000822.1, read as the reverse complement.
TTTGAAAACCTTAACAAATCCAATTATTTAAAATGCATCACAAGTAAACCACAGGATTATATATTTCCCTTTAACAGGATTATATTGACTAGAAATGGTCCTTACTTGACCATGACGATTAGTCTTCATGCAACCCTCGTATTCACAGGATAAGTCCTCAATGTCTAGAAGTTGCCAGCCTGCCATTAGTCATTTTTATGTAGTTTCCTACTACTCTCTTTCTCAATAATTTTTCTTTCTCCCATTTTCATTCGTTTTTGACTCCATTCCCCTTCAATTCAATTTGAGTTTTTGAGGCTCAAAAGCGTGCTTCTTGTTCATGCAAATTAATCATTTTGATTAACCAATTAATTGGCAAACATGTTTTGCATTTTGCGACCAGATTTTCAATCAGAAATTAAATCAAAAAAACGTAAAACAAAAAGAAAGAGAAAAGGCATCCCAAGTAATTGACATTGATAGAAACTTGAATGCTCTTACCATAGTTCGTAAAATTTTAACTAGAAAGACGAACTATGTAACGATTTCTATATTAATGAGCTGACAAACTGCTTAAGTTTTAACTCCTCGTTCTGAATATATGTAAATAATTTCAATTTCAACCAATCATTGGATTTGTCTGATCTGTGGATAGAGTAGATATGACTAACAAATGAACCCAACTCTGATCTGCGGTCTCTCCATCCCCATCCTTGGCTACAACTATAAAACTGGAAATGATTTATGTGCCCGACTCTGGGCATTCGTTGTTGCCCCTGTCCATGGCTGTCAATATCACACGCTCTCGACGCCCAGTTTACCATGTACCCCCGACCCATCTCTCCATCAAGTTCAACTTCTGCTCCATTCCCCCCTTATCCCCTTATCCTCTATGTTTCGGACTTGTCTGATTATCCACCAACGATAATGAACTTGGAAGGCAAAGCGTTTTCAGATTTCTCGATTGTCCGTTGGTGTTTAGCGCGTTTCTGTGCAATGAAATGTAAAATGTGTTTCAAATTGACATTTAATTGGTTTAGAATGCTGCAGAGAAAGAGCAAGAGAGTGCTTGAGCGTGAGCAAGATGGAGAACGAAAGTAAGTTGATGCCTCTTTCAGTTTGGCAGAAGCGACCCGTGCTTAATGATGATATATTTGTGTGGTCGGTCATTAGCCGCAGTTTTGGTAGGAGGCAGAAACCCTTTGCCCTTGCCAGTTATCTTTACCATTGCCTTTTAAGGCATGCTTTCGGGTATGAGGAGACATATTTTGAGTGGACCAAAGGGCCTTTTAAGGGCAAGTTAAGTTAGACTGACCCTAGGGAGCAAAACGATGTGTCTTCTTAGTTCTTCAAGTTCATATGAGAGCTGTATGGCTGAATTTTTAATTGGTTTATTTTTAATGTGATTAAAATTATCCCAACTAAAATATTTAATACTTTATTAAAACTTATGTAAGCAGGAAATTCTTAAACATGTTTTTTTTTTTAAAGGTTGCTCAATGAAGTTGATTTCGCATTTTACCTTTTGGGGGCGTAATTTGATTGTCTGAGGGATTTGAATAGAATCATTAGAAATAAAGTCTAAGCAAAGCATATTTGTAGATTTCAGAAAATAACCAACTGAAAAGGGTTAAGCCCATTGGAAATTCATTTTCAACTATTGCAAATATTTTACTATCCAGGCAAATGCGTATATAATTAAAAACTTCTGCGGCATTACAAATTAAATCTTTTTGCGTGCTAAAGCTATAAATTTAATTAATTTTAAAGAATTTTCAACAAAAATGCCGATGGCACAAGTGAATTCATATACTCCACGCAGCTTTTAAATATCTTCCATAAAATTGAACCTTGCTGAAGCCACATCACATAAACATATATGTACATATATATGTACTTACATATATTCAATCCTGTCGAAATTTATATCCCCGCATGCCAACCGAAAAATAAATTTCAATTATAATTAAAACCGCTTAGATGCCAATGACAACTGCGGTCGTTCGGTTTGGTCGGCGGGTCGATTGTTGGTGGTTTATCAATATGTAGGTTCAAAACAGCGTAATAAGCCCTATTAAAGCACAATTCATATTATAATGCAGAAAGGAGCAGCAGCAGCAAATTAGATAAGGACATACATAGGAGAAGAGAGGAGAAAACGAGAATGGAGATGGAAGCAATCGAAGAGGCGCACGTATTGCCAATTAACTTGCTGGGAATGAGCGAGCAAATTAAAGTTCAACATGACCAACAAACTCTCGATGGACAGAGAGCTCAGAGAGAGGGAGAGACAGAGAAAGAGAGAGACACAGAGAGATTATATAATCCATAATACAGATGATTTGGTTGCTCCGTTCCGCACATCATCATCAATTGGTTTATATGTGTGTGTTTGTGTGTGTATTTAGGTAGGTAGGTAGTTAGGAATACTCTCCGCTATACCGCTCTGGCCGGCCTTCGTTGTCCTTTATACCGTTTAACTGTCTGCCCTCATCATTCCTCATTGTTATGCGTCAGTGGCCAAATCTCTGGTCGGCTGACTGGACTCCAGAAATGAAACCCGATGGAACAACACGGCAACCTTGTCACCCCCGACCCTAATCGCATTTCAATCATCATTGAGCGTCGAGCGGCAGCCAAAAGACTATCCTGCAGCAGCCGTCAGTTGCAGGCTCATATTACCTATTCACCACAACACAACAATAACAAGTACAAAAAGAAATTAACAAAAAAAGAAGCATTTTAACTTCATTTTTTATGCAACAATTATAGAGAGAAACCCCCGGAAAAATAAAGCGAGCAAAAAAAAAACGATGAACTGAATTAAATGATGAACAGGAAAAGAAAACTTGCTTTTCCTTCTTAATGATTACATGCAGTTTTTCCCTTCAAGGAACAGACGGTCCATGACTGGTCCAAGTTGAGCGGACAAAGTCCATGTCTTCTGTTGGCTTCTGTTTGCCAAGGACATAATGAACAGGACTTCCGCTACTTCCGCATAGAGCATTTTGTTGTTGTTGTTGCTTTTCCTTGTGAAAATGTTGCGCAACGTTTTGGCCTTTGAAGTCAAATGCTGATGAGACAGCATTTTCTTGAGCAGACAGACCCACAAGGGTTTCCTCAGCAAAAAAAAAAAAAAACAACTCTGTCAAGACAATAAAGATGGGGTTCAGTAGCATTGTCGACGTGATTGGGATCAGCAGCCAACTTTTTATTTTTCAAAAGTGAATTCTTAGAGAACAGACATTTGATATACCAAAAAAAAGAAAGTACAGAATGGTGCATTAGGAAATAAATCAATCCCTTAGGTTCTGATGACGACTTTGATATACCCATTAATTGGTTCGAAATATAATTTAATTTTTAAACATTGTATAAATTACAAGACATGAGACACGTTATTTTGGTTAAGTTATGAAGCATCTGATAAGAGAACTAATGTCTTTTGGAATATAGGTACATAACAGTGACAGTAAAGAAAAGGACAATTAGACAATTACTACCAGATAAACCGATTCAAATTCTCCTCTTTCCACTGTATTCCTCTTTCTTAACTTTTTGAGTACATTCTTACAGAAAAATCTATAATCTAAAAGTAAAGTAACTTTCTGACGATTGTACCGGAGTGATTGCAATTGGCGAGAACAAACACATTTTTTACCTCATAATAGATGCATATAAATCTTGATCAGCAAAACCACATTGAATCATAAGAGCCAATATAACTTGGCTAGACAGTTTCTTTTTAATTTACTACCAAGTCATAAACTTGAAGTCAGAACATTAAATTTAGATAGATTATACTTTCTGCTACCTGTCACATGGATTTTATTTCCACATAATATACCCTTCGCGTGAAAGCATTTGCACAGGGTAAAAACAAATTTTCCCACAAAGTTTCACATGGAAGACTTAAAAAACCAATTTCATCTAAATCCACATCTGAGAGTAGCAGCAGCAAAACCATGGCGAATGAGGTAGGAGCATCCGAGTCAAAACTAATTATCACCCGTTAAACTCTTGGCTATCAATTTCAATAATTAGAATTTTCCAGATGAGCTGTAAAACCTGAAGGTAGTCGTTACCTACACTCATATAAACTCGTACATATATACAGATAGGAATGGGGAGTCGGGCTCAAGGAAAGGCAGATTGAAATTCTAGACCGTAGCTTAATCAGAGAGACAACACCAAGAGACAGAATGAGAGTGTGCTAGAACGAAATGGAGAATCGCAACAACAGTTATGATGATGGAAAAGCTTAATAGTTGCCATAAAGAAAAACGCGACCAAGACATCTTGAAACAAGTAAAAAACAAAAAAAATATAAAATAAAATTATGAGGGGAATCCACAGGCTATTAAATTCTTATTTCGTAGAATGAAATTTCAAACTAAAAGCATTTAAGCCTGGGAGCAAAGAAAGTAGAGACTCGCCGAGGAAGAAAAAAAAGACAAAGACAGACACTTAGAGAAAGGGATAGAGAAAGTTATATTCATATATGTATGAAAGTGCCGTTAGTTAAGTATAGCGACAACATGGTCGTCTGCATCAGCAACCAATTAGTAGCTTATTAGAATGCACACCAAAGGAGAGCACGACAGCCTGGACCGAGGGCAGAGCAGGGGCTGTCCAAATGAAAGAGTAATCCTTTTGCAGCAACAATTTGTAGACTTAAAATATTAAATTGCTGAAACTTGAAAACAGATTTCTCAGCAAAAATACAGCCAAAGATAAAGAAGAAAAAAAGACCAACAAAAAAAGAGACCAAAAAGACAGGCAAAACTTGCTCGCCAACCGGGTGGCCCCGCAAGGATGCAGACAAGACGCGAGGCAGCAAAACCCTGGGACACAGGAGCTCAAGCAGGGGGCAGGGAAGTTATGGTCCGAGAACGGGAACTTGTGGCCGTGTTTGGCATTAGGTTTGGGAGAGGGGGACCTAAGGAGGCCTGCTTAGATGCCTGAATGGCTTGGACCGTCGACCGTCGCTTGAAGCGTAAAAAGTTAAACTTAAATTCTCTTGAGTTGCTTTCTTGGAAATTGGCCCTGGTCTGTAGCCGTGTCCCGTACCCATGGCTAAAGTGGGCAAACACGCCCGACTTGCTAAAGCAAATTAAAAGCAAAAAGAATTCTACGGTTATAATAAGGTTTGTCTGTTCCTGTCTTCACAAAACAGTCTAATATTATGGGTAAAGATTTCAGTCTAAAACCAAAAGTAGTTTATGTTTAACTGCAGAGTTTCACACCAAAAAAATTCAGGGATCAAGTTAGAACTATAGTTAGAACTATAGTCGTAGTTCCAATACTCTTTCTTGAAAATTTTATAGGTTTGGAAAAATTGATAAAATGATTGAAAGAACTTATTTTATGAGCTAAATAAACAAACTGAAGCTATAAAGTCATCGAGGTCACCACATTTAACATTGATCGAGTTAAAGAACCTAGCTGAAATCAACTGAACAACAGTTTAGGACATGCAGTATTAAGTATATAGTCATATAGCCCTGTTCTTTGCGTTGCCAAGTTCTTGGCTGAACACTGAGACCTTTCTGCAAGGATGCATAAAACATTGTAAAGTCAATTCCACAATTCAGTTAGGCATTATTCTTATTACGTGAGGAGAATAAACAAATTGCAGTAAATTTAATATTTGTTTGCAATGTTTTTCCTTATTGAAAGACTCTGTTCAAGTCCTGTAGAAGCGTTTGCTTTTAAAGCTAGACTGTAGAGAGGCTTTAAGCGGAAGAACTCATGCCCAATTGCCTTTCATTTGACTACCCTTATGTGAAAACCATCTGCTTGTACTTCTGTTTTGGGTTCCGTGTCCCCTCCGATCAATTCACACATCATGTTGATGGACAAAGCGACTTAATTACACCACACACTGTCATAATCAAAGGATTCTCAGATATTTTGTAGCCCCATCACAAAAAAGGGATAAACCAATTAAACTAAGTCGAAACCAACCAACGAGGCAACGAACCAACCAACCAACTGTCTGACAATTCAAACAACAAAATTCATCTAACCAACAATGAAAACCTCAAAAATCTGCCCTATGCACTGCAATTGGAATGAGTTGTGAATAGTGGCCATGACTACTAATCTGCTCTGTGCCCAGGCTCCTGTTTCCCTTACTCTCTTTACACTCCACTACAACTGACAAGTAGAAGTTGTCAATGTTGCCTGTCCCATCATCATTCTACCTCTCCCCCGTCGCCGCTGCCCGCATTCCATTGATGCTCCCTCACGCTGTCTCTTTGATTCTGACTGCATAGTTCGACATTTATGTGGTCGTCAATGGGTGTCGTTGTGTCGTTGATTTCTTGCTTAAGCGTTGCGCGATTCAATTTCAAATCCTGAACACATTTCCACGAGTGGCTGAGCGCAGTAGTAGTGCCTGGGACAGGACCAGGACAAGAAACGGCACGACCGGCACACAGTAAGGACAAGGACTCGCCATTGCCTGGGACAGCTAACAATGTTATCTCGTAATTTTACACGTCGATGATTTCAGGCGAATGAGTTTGATTCGATTGTCTCAAGTTTTTTTCTTTTTGGGGAGAAAAAAGTGGGATGCACCGGGTAGCAGGAGGCAATGCCTTTGACATGCTTTTGACAGGCGAACGACGACGACGATGAGGAGAACGACAATAAGGACCATCGCCTGCTGGGTCCCAGGACGGCAACTCCTTTTTTTTGTTGTTTCTCCCCTGAACACGGGGGCAACTCTCCGTGTGCTGTTGCAATAAATTTTTGAAATGCAACAGCCCAGCCACAGCCACAGAGTCAAACTCCCCAGTAACAGTAACCAGTGCCAGGACGTACACTTGGAAAGCATTAGAAAAGGGTTCACGTAGCATTTTTCGGTAGAGACAGCAACGGCATTTTGAATGACATGCAAAGTTGTCGCCCCCAGTCTCCAACGAAAATAAAACATAAGAAGACAACTGAAAAAAAAAATAATATAGAGCCAAACTCGAACAAAACTTTGGTGAAAATAATTTCAACTTCCCTGGTCTCACATCTATATGTATGTATATATTTTTTTTGTAGCAGGGGTTGAGATGGTGGCAAAGAGTTTACCGCGCGCGTCTCTTCATTGTCGTGGTAATCAAATAAAAATCAATGGCTTGTGAAATTCAAATTGTGACTGCCGAACCCTAGACTTTGTCTCTAGTTTTGCCCACGACCTCCATTTCAACTCCTACTCCATACCAAACTGCTGTCACTTTTGTTCCCAGTGCCGTTTCTTCAAGTGCTTCAAGGCTCGCGTCGAAATCACGTGCCCAATTCTCATTTTGCCGTTAGCATTCGAAATTGTTAAAGTTAATGATCTGATGCCGTCTACCAACTATCTATCTAAGCCCTTAGACTAACGCCAAAACTAAATCAACTGTCATTAGGGCGAGTTGACTGAGCCCAGATGGTGAATACCCATGGACAACTTCATGGACTTTACCCCGCTCAGCCGAGTTCTGTCTCCCACTCTATAGTTCTTGTTTGAGGCCAAGCCTGGCCCAGACTGGGACCGACCCGTCTGAGTCTTGGACTCTCCTTCTCTGGCTCTCACTGAATAAATTAATTTTTAAATAGCATAAAAACGTTTTCAAGTTTTTTGGTGTGGTGCGATAGTTAATTATAGGATTTTACTTCTTGGCTGGTGTTGTTTACCTTTAAATGATCCGAAAAAGGTAAATGTTGAGAACTTTTTAAGGGAAGTTGTTTTACAAGTTGAGAAAGATTCAACTCTTGGAAATGGGAATCTTTTGCGAGGATAGCAGATGGAAATGGAAACTAGAGAGGCCAAAATCTGACAGGAATACATTCTGCAAAGGGTCTTGGGGGAGTTATCTTTGAGTTTGAGTTTGTAAATAAAACTGAGAATTGAACGTAAAGGAAATGTTATATAAACTCTGTCTAGAGAAAAGCGATGTTTAAAGCGATGCATTCGTATTGGTCAGTATTAGTAAAGTGATTTTAACGATAAAAGTCTGTGACCTCAGTCATTGTTACTTTGCCAGGGTTGTCCAAATATTGTCAAAGCATTGTTAATTCTCTCTCTCACACCTATTTCACTTGTGATTTAAATGTCCATCACCCCTCGTATATTTAACCCACATTTATCAAAAAATTGGAAAATGTTCCTTCCGGCTAAATCCATTTTCTAAGAAACAAAACAAGAAATTAACTTCATATGTTTGTTGCAACAAAAGTTTAACCGCATCAAATTCCCCCTGTAAAAAAGTCTGCAATTTCCCAATGCCCTTAGGGGGTTGGACATGAAAAGTGTCTTTAATATTTTGTTCCTTCGCTTTTTTTCCGACATTTAGAAATTAAGCCAACAAAGGTGTGAGTTTGATATCAACCAAGAGCAGCTCTGGGTGGTGAGTTGTAATATTGGTTTTGTTGATTTTTGGGTGGTATCGGATATTAGCTCATACATCACCCCCACATTCTTGAGCACCCTTAGAGAAACCCACCCCCCACACAAATAACAAAATAACCATCCAATCGAACCCAACTAAGCCGTGTGTAATAATTATGCTAACGACCGTCAATTGTATGGGCCCGCGAGGGCTGTAAATTGAATAGAGTTCTTGGGTATACAAACCGCAAGATAAATGTTATAGAGAGAGAAACCTTTTCTTTCACTGACTTGGTCTAAGATCCTGGTCCTGCGACAGTTTCTCTATTGCAGGTAGAAAGGGTGAGGGTTTTCTCGACCCGCATTGTCTCAAGTGGCCCAAGACGTGCGTTAATAGTTCCTTCGCATCGTACGTATCCGCGTGCCTTCTAACCCCTTTTCTTTGTGAAATCACAGCCCTTTTATTTGGAAATTAAACTCGCTTGGCTTTTCACAGTCAATTGACTTTTTGGCAGCGAGAAGCGTAACGAGTTAGAGAGAGAAGCGCAACTGTGTTTTATTTGCTTTGTCAACTTTTCACACACATGGAATACAACAGCCAAAAAACAAGTAAAAAACCCGTTGTCATCTCTGGTGGAACGGATTGCTGTTTGGGCATCCATTATTTGCAGACACTGTGCGGGGATTTTGGTGCTTTTTTTTTGTCTCTCGCTTCTTCAAGATGTTTAAAACGCTAAAGTGTTTGTTGTTATTGCTGTTGACACGTTGCTGTCTGCATTAAGAGACAACAAGAAGTAGCCACCCCAAAATTTGCATTAAGATTATGTAAATCTATCGCCCAACCAACAAAAAAACGAAAAGCGAACAAAACCCAGCGAAAAGCCCTTAAAAAGAAATGACGCCTGCTTCTGTTTTAGACAAGTCGTGAATGGTAAGCGAGCCGCTTTAAACAAGCGAGAAAGGCTTTAAATTGATTTACACTGCCAAGTGAAACATCAAATCATTTTCCTATTTTAATTAAAATTCCAAAGAAGTAAAGGAAGTAAGATACCGAAAGAACATAAACAGTTTGTCCTTTTTTTCCTCTTTCTTTTTCTTTTATTGACTGTTGGTTTCCCTGTCTTGCCTAGCATCAGCTAAATTTTTGGGAAGGTTTAATTTGCTGTCATTTTCACTTTTACTTTATTCCTTTTCGCCCCAAGTTACACATACACACACATTTATTAAACCAAAGTCGTCCTCCTTCAGCCATTCCACATGTTGGCCTTTGTCAACACTGGACTTTTGGTAAAGTCCTGTAGCAAAAGTTTTCTGCCTGGACAGAAAGTTTTCGTTCTACGTTACCTTTTTCGTTACAAATGTAAGTAAAATGTTGTCCATAGTTTCGAGAAAGGCAGCAAGAGGCAAGCATAAGGAAATTTATTTTGCCCATGAGTTGTTGGCACGTGAGGTAAGTTTCAGGCCCAGACATAGTTCAGGCCCATATATGAGCAATTATGTTTATGGAGTGAAGGAGTCAAAAAGGAAACGATGGGGAAAAATATTAGAGTAGAAATAAAGGGAAGTAGACAAATCAGAAATTAGCTGCTTGCATTGGTAAGGACTTTAATGTGTAAAATCTATGACTGCCAAAAATTTAAATGACACAAGGGAATAGAATGAGAGATAAATGCTCCATCTTTTCTGTGGTATTTCGTTCAACTGCAATTACTTTACCCTTATGATGAAGATGCGCTGTTGTATCAGAGCTAAGCTCTTGAGCTACTGGTTGACTAACTACTTGCCTTTCTGCATGCTACTTACTGAATAAACTTTTTTGCAAGTGACAGTCTGACAAGCCAGTCAAAACTACCCACATGCAGAAGGATCCCCGCGCGCGAACCGAACGCTACTTAACACTTTTTTCTTCTTAGCTTGGAGAACAAGAAAAAACAGTCTTTTGTCAAAGTTCAGCTGCGAAATCGAATTTGTGATACTCTGCAATGGCGACTAGCTCATTAGTTTAGTTTTCAAATAGGTATACACTCGCAAAATCACTCAGTCCATTTGGTAAACACCTACACTTGACTATTTTAATTTTCTGCGAAGTAAAAAGAAAATTGTAAATAAACCATAAGTTTGTTAATTCAGAGCCTCGAAAAAAGATCAAGAAACCAAAACGCAGTTTGCACTTTACCTTCCAATGCCCATATTAATGTCTGGGTCAGCAATTTTGTGTAGGCTAAGAAGTAACACAATTGAAATCTGAATGCAGATCATGTGAATTTGGTTTATGGACATTTTAGTGAGTTACCCAAACACTAAAAAGGGTATTAGCCCAAAAGAAAAAAATACAAAGTCTCAGGCCAAAATGTATACAAAAAACCGCAGACACCAAAGAGTCAGGAGCGTCTGTTGCAAGGTAGGTTGGCGGAGGGGGGATGGGAAAACAGTGAGGTACAAAAGGGAAAATGAAATTCAGCATCGTCGTACCCAGATCAGGCAAGGGGCTCAGCTGTTTTGGTCTCTTTCATGTCCCCAAATGCCATTTAGCATTTGACTTAAACGCGACTGCTGGTGACGGGAAAAACTACCAAGGGGGGGCGAAGGGCAGGGAGAGAGGGTAGTAGGACAACCTGCTGAGATGAAGCCACTACCGACGACGACGACGGCGGCAATAACAACAAAAACAACAAGAGAGGGAACATATGTTTGCCTTAGTCTGTAGTCAAAGTCACTCTCTGTGAGTATTTGTGTATATTTGCTTGTGATTTCATGTTAAGAACGTCTGATACCTTTTGCCTTCTCTTCTCTTTTCTTGCTTGCTTCCTTTCTTTTCATCATTCATACACTCGTTCGTTCGTGCCTTCTTCTCTCTTAGGTTTTAGTTTTTTTTTTGTTCCAGTTGAATGCCGGCCACAAGACTTCACAATCTCCAAACAGCCTCCAGTCAGTCGCAGTCAAACTATTAAGTCACATGTTGGCGTCTGCGGCTACCTTCCTTCCTAACTTCCACTTCATCTACACGTTCTTCTTGGTTCTCCTGGTGCTATTAGACTTTTGAGTTATGACTTTGCATCCTTTTTGGTCGGTTTCTTCTTCCACTTACTAAACAGAGAAGGAGAGCAAAGCAGAAAGTATGATAAGGAGAACAAAAAACGCACGTAGACAGTGTGTAGAAGAGACCCTGTTTAACCTGAATTTCCACATTCGCTCTGTCTCACTTTTATTTGTCTTTGTTTTTATAGCCTTTTTCTGCCAGGTAAACAGACAATGCAACCAAAAGGAGTTCTCTCTCTCTCTCTTTCGCTTACTCAGTTGTTTAAACTTCCAACTTCATCTTAAACTCCAGGTCCATATGGTTGCTGCTGGTCATTGTGCGGGTAGTTGTAGTTGATTACTTTTCTATTCCTTTTTGAAGTCAGCCCAAGGGCCAACCAAGCGAAGAATCTCTTGTTTATCTTCTGGTAAAGCTTGAGAGAAGTCTTCTCGGTGACATAATATGACAAGACCACAATCAAGTACAAATCCAACAAATAACGTCCAAAGACGACAACAAATGGAAAAATTCTGAGTAAAGACTATTTGTCTAGACACGTCTTTCACTCGTGCACTATCTCTTCTCGGTTTCTCCACTTTTATCTATTAAACATAATTTACACGATTTGACTAACTTTATCTTCTCTCACACACAACTTTTTTTACTTCTTTGCAGGTAAGTTCCTCATGCAGCCGCGTAGATGCTAGCAGGTCTTAGCTTCAATTAGTCCTGAGTGCCAGCCAGACAACCAGCCAGCCAGTCAACCAGTCTCACACGCAGAGAGATGGAGGCGCCAACTTGGGTTATCCTTTCGCAGTTTGCCAACTTCCACATGTGAAAGGAAGAGAGGACACACACGTTCAACGTGATAAACTTCGCGTCTCTGGCGCCCAAAATTGTTTTTCAAGCTGTGTGTATACATCGTTCTTGCTCTCCTTTGCTCTTCATCTTTATCATCATCATATTCTCCTGTTGTTGCGCCCAAAAGCAGGCAATAATTATGTGCTAAGTTGACACTGAGGCCTGAGTGGCTTGTGGCTTATTTGCTTACATTTTGGGAGTCTGTGTCTGAGAAAAAGAGAGGGAAAGGGAGCGCAGTGGCTTAAGTAAGTGTAAAATATTTAATTTTCATTTAAAGATTGAAATCTCTTCCCATTTCTTGTGTTAAAGATAGGTTTTAATTATGCTCAATTGGGAACGGTTAATTTTGTATAAAATCAAGATATAAACAAGAAAGTTTTTATATATAATGTAGGCTGCATAGACTCATCAAGATAGGTACAAGTTGTAACTAAGTTTACTTAAAGAGTCCTCCAAATTGGAAAATATAATTGGCAATTCGTGGATATCTTAAATTAGTTTGGTGAAAATAAATTGTAAATTAAACGATTTTACCTTTATTTGGCTCTTAAGCTATGCTTAATTTTATGTGTAAAAATCTTTTTATCACTTCGCAAATATCAAAAAAACTTTTCAACAGTAAAAACGATTGCCGATTTAATTATGACCATACATAAAATATTCTCGCAATTGGTAAGAAATTTATACAAGTGAATGTACACTTCAAGTACAAGACTTTAAAATTTATCATAAAAAACCGAAAATACTTAAATTTGTGACCTTAAAGTGAATATATTTACGAACAATGGGCATGAGACCAACATAAATCGTTCATATGAAAGTAATATAAGATAACTCTACACAGTATGTGAATGGTTAAAGAACCAGGAAGGGAAAAGCCTTTACTGTACTCAAAAATTCATTATAAAATATCCATTACTCAGGCTACACCACATAGTGGAAGCAATAAAAACCTTCCTAGCAAATATAAGCACTTACCAAAAAACAAAGCAGCAGAAGCAGCAACAACAACAATCAGAAAACTTTAGATGGAAAGGCATAGGAAAATGCAAATGTGCATCCCTTGGAAGGAAAGGGCTGGGGGAAAACACTTGAGAAAGTTTCGGCCATATTCATATATAAGTAAGAATGAAACATGGCCCACAGACAGACTCTGGGGCAAGTCACAGACGAGGTAAACCAAAAACAGATTCATTAGATAAAATAATAAGCATTTGTCTAGGCTTGGCTAAGGGGTTCAAGGGGATGGTAGTGAAAACTTAACGTGGCGTATGAGCGATATTTTTTGTTCTGGCTTTTTGCTACGAATGCAGGCGAAAAGTTTCTCTATTTTTACCACTCGAAGAGCAAACTTCAACACTTTGCTTGAAAAGCGAATATACATAAAAACAGACGAGAGTTGTATATATGTGTATGTATGAATATGTACATCGAGAGATGAGAGAAGAAAAAAGCTAGAAAAAAGTGAGAAAAAATAAAATAGAAGAAGAAACTTTGCTACTTAAAAGCGCAAAATGCCACGCAATGCTCCACTGGTGTTAGAAGAGGCGTGGCATTATTTTTGGATGGCAGCCCAAAGGGCGGTGGTAGACGGCGGAGGTTGATAATGCCACAGAGTCGAGTGAGCAAGCGAGCAAAGTAACTGCGAACAAACCAATTAGGTTTATTACTTTTGCGTTTTTCAAGTGTTTCGTACGCCGGCCCTGAGTGTGTGTGAGTCTGTGTAAAGGAGTGTGTGTGTGGGTTTGTGTAATGGCAGGGCATTTAGCAAGTTGGAGTCCTCTTCTCTACACTCCATTCTCTTCACTCTCCTATTTGGCCCGCCTGCTGATGTGCCACAAAGTTGTTGCAAAAGTTTGACAAAGTGCTTCAAAACAGGCGGCGGGAGTAACATAGAGCCCAAGGAGCCAGAGAATGCCACTCAGCGCGCCTGAAAGTATGCAACAGATTTGTCAAAGAAATTAATAAATACCACGTCACGCTGCGTGTAACGGTAAAGGACATGGACATGAAAATGAGAGATGGAGATGGGCATGACCATTATTTACCCTCAGTCACCCTCCTTGCTTCATGCGCCGCTCACTGAGCAAATAAACGGGAAAAGAAAGACGAAGAATTTCAAAAAAATAAAAAAAAAAGCCAAACACTTCCACCCCCCGTCACCACACACCGAAGAATGTATACTCTAAATTTGCAATGAAAAAGATGCCAGTTGCAGGCGGGCGTAGAGCAAAATTTGTTCTTCTTTAACAATTAATATCCTTTAGATCTCATTTGCAACCCCTTTTTCGCTATGAAGAAGAAATATTGTATAAATATTCATACCGAAAAGTAGCAGAAGTTTGTTGTAGACCATGATTTAGAGACAGACAGACAGACGGACAGACAGACTCACAGGTTAGCTAGAACCCCCCATCGCCGATTGCCATCCTCTGCCTACGCTTTGCTCATTTGCTGGCTTTCTACGGCACATTTGCTGGCAATTAAAGCAAATTACAAAAGTCGACATTTATTATTATTATTATACCTACTATGGAAGGCAATTTTCATTTGTATATCGTTGCCAGGGTGTCTACGTGTTCCAGTTCATCCATTCCGTTTTAACCTTCCCTCGCTCCGCTCACTCTTGAACAGCGCTGGTCCTGTTCTGGTATGGCTTGGCTTGGCTGAGACTGGCGTGGCCTGGCTTGGTCTGGTCTGGTCTGGTCAGAGGTGCCTTTGTCAAGGTGATTTATCACTTCTAAGCGCCTGGCACTCATTAATTTTTGATTGGGCCACGAAAAGGCAAAGGCAAAGGGCCGAGCCAAAAAGATGTTTCGGGACACCAGCGCAAATGTTTGTTGTTTCTGTTATATTAAAACTTCATCAAATGACTGGCCACTTAATGATGATAATGTCCAACGAACTGAATACATTCTCTGACTCTGAACTCGCGACTCTTAAGGCGAGGTTCATTAACCAGAACAATTGAGTTGAGAGAGAAGAATATATGTCTGTTTAGTTAACCAAGAGCCATTCTAGGTATTCCCGTGAAAATATATGGAAAGAGACTCTATACGGATTCTCTTTACTCTCCAGTTATGTACACATATATCCTTTTAACCGCAGCAAAGTTGAACAATTAATTATGGGGCGATGCTGTCGTTAACAAATGGCAAAAAAATTGCCCATACAATTTTTCGCTGGCGGTGACTTTGTGTCTCTATGTGTCTGCAATTGCTAATGGCAACTCTGCTCATGTGCATTACATTCCGGATTCAAAGCACAGACCCTTCATCACCCTTCTGACCCGTCGAATCCAACGTATATGGCCAGGGGCCGTCTTCCTGTTACTGGCCACGGTGACTAGGTTTCGGATTTTTTCTTTCTGCACGAAAAACTATGGACGCCGCTTCCGTTGACAGTTATTTTGATTTATGCGAAATTGTTGCGAGAAGTGTTGTTATATTTCCACGCCCGCCCCCCTTGAGGATGGGTTTTTTTTTGTTTGCGAGTTAGAGGTACGGGTCGGTCTCAATGCGTGCTGGATAGCCGGGTGCCTATGCCCAACAAAATGGCCATAAATACCAGCACAGAACAAAGAATTTTCTAGTTGCGAAGCGAACCCCAAAAAAGCACTCAAAGCCCTAAAAACAAATTGCTTAACATGCGAATGTGTGTGTGAATGCGTCTGTGTAAGTGTATATGTGGATATATGTGTGTGCATTTATGTGAATAAAAAGGTGTTGGATAACAGACTTTCAAGGATAAGTGCTAAAGAGCCTTTCCATAAACCAAATGAAAAGGATATCAGCGAATTAGGCCGAATTTATTGATTTTGGTATTGTTTATGGAATTTGCGCAAACATTTTTGATTTATGAAGGACTCCATACTATGCGATATGAAATCCACACATTTTGATATGTCCCAAAAACAACAATAACTATCGTTGATTTTAGAGCCGCAAAAAACCTTCCTTTATATACATATATTTCTCTACCAAAGATTGATTATTCAAAAGGCAACTTTCTCTATTTCCCGAAATAACTTTAAAATTCCTCAGCAGCTCGTTAATGTGACTGTCTTTTTCTATCCCTTCAAAAAAGTTCTGTTATTTATAAAATGTGGTTTTATTGCTTACCGATAATTGCTGCAAATAAGCGAAGCTCGAACTAAAAGGGTTCCACATCAATTCAATGCTCAACCTTCTTATTACTCACTAAATGGCAAACCCCTTGAGCACTCAACAACATTTACTCTTATCTAAAAACCAGACACTTGTCCAGCAGCAGCAGCAGCAACAAGACCAACAAAGTGCTTCATCTAATAACTCTAATGGCAGCAATAAAATATCCATATACATTTAAAATTAGCACTCGAATTGGAAGTTTTTTCGTAAAGGGAGGAAACTTAAAGAGTTTGGAAACGATGAGGGCGGGTGAGGTGAGTACAAAAAGGATGTTCAGCCTACATCTGACCCAAACCCATATTGTCGTGGCCAAATGTGACCGCAAACTACATAAACTATAATCACGCATGTGTGTGTGCATGTGCGTGTGTACGCAGTGTGTGTGTGTGTACAGCCAACAATCCAAATTGAATGAAATGCAGGAAAAAGGTTTGGATAAAGTGAACACCAACAAAAAGAGAAAAAAACAGTTGGGAAACGAGATGACCAAACAACCGCATGGGACAACGACGAAATGAAAAACAACTGCTGTTGCTGCTGGTCAACTAGTACACTAACAACAACAGCCAAACCAATAAAGACCACTAAGTGTCTAAATGTGTGTGCCAGAGGCGCAGGATCCAAGAGGGAGTTACTCTTTGAAAGTAACCCTCTTCAGTTGCGCTCCATAGAAGTGGTTATGCAGTGGATGTGATTCCATTTGAAATAAACCAAATAGTCGCACATAAATGCGGGTGTCGCAATGCCAACCCAGTTGGGTTTTTGGACCTCGTCGACCTTCTCAAACCGCGAATACCGAACGACCTCCCCTCTAGCACCCGACACCCTGTTTACCCTTTCCGTCGCTTATTGTTTTTGCGGCATACATCATAAATTGTGCAACTTCACTTCCATTTCCAGCACAGAACTCCTACTCGCAGTGACTTCCCTGGCCCATTCTAAACGGCCTAACCACAGTATGAAATAACCAAACCAAACCAAAACCCTGAACCCAGGGAGCAGCCTAAACTTCCGGCCGACTGTTTTTACTCTGAAACTGCTGATAAAAATGAAAAGCACAAATAGAAAACAAAATTCAAAAGCAAAAACAAAAGCAAGCACGTAAAGAACTAACTGGGAGAACTAAAAAAAATAGAATGATGAAAAGTTTGCCGTTTCGAAAATGTCTATCTGAAAAGTTTTCTGGCTGCTCGTTCAAATCGGGTATAGTTTGTCGTTTCTGTGGAATGGTTCTTCTACCCAAAACATCACCATCGCTAAATGAAAGTCATTTAGTTTTCCATTTTGGTCCTTCACTTTAGACTTGGTTGTCCGTTGCTCGGCTGGTGTCCGGTTCACTTCCAGAAAGCAATGTTTTTAATCAAGTTGGCGCAAAAATAGTTGGCACTGGACACTTGCGTCAAGTGGCGTCTAAGGGCAAGGTCTCGGTCTCGGTCTCACCCTCAATCGCTAGTCCAGTTTGGTCGGCTTTATTCTAAAGCTTTACGATTATATTCTCGATGACCAAGTTTCAAGTGGTGCTGCATGTAGGAGTCGGCTTTGATTAGCGTTGTTTATTTTATTTTCGTCCCACTGAATAGCATCATGTGCATAAAAGAACTCAAACTTCAACTTCAATTGAAGACTAAATGAAAGGCAGAATGCAATCGAGGTTGGACTTTCAGGCCATTTAAATCTACATTGAATACGAATAAATGTAAGGAGAGACTTAAATATACTTTCGGTTTCAAGGGGCTTTCAGCAAACCTAGAGCCTATCTATAGGTGGATAGCAACATAGATTCATTAAAAAAAAGTATTTAAAAAGTCCATAACTCATTGCATACCATAGCATCGAATTTGCATATTCTTCTTCTTTTGAGACAGAACCTATAAGGCAATCGATAACTCCAAAACTTGGTATTTCCCAAATATGTAAAAAGTTTCTACATTTGCTGATAGACATTAACTAAAATAACATTACGTTTATTCAGATATATTCCATTTTATCACATTTTAATATCAAATAGTTAATGGACAAAGTCAACGTATCTTTAATCGGTTAACCGTAATGATAGTAATAACGAAATGGCTTCAATCGAAGTGACAATTAACGATTTCGGTCACGCACTTTCTGTATTTCAGCAGACACATGAAATATTCAAATATATATTTCATTAAAGTCGCTTAATTGAAATTATCATGTTGTGATGGCAAAAATATACATCACTCTCTGTCTCTTTTCGGTGGATGCAACATCTGTTGCAATTTGTATGCGAGCCACCCCCGACAGTGAATATTTTTTCAATACTCTTTTGGGAAATCCCTTTCAATCCCTTTCAGCTTTCAACTCACTTAGGTCACTTCTAAAACGCATTGGCCATACCGATTAGCCATGTTGCATAGAGATTAGTTCGACGTTGGAGAGGTATTTAAAACTTATTCGGGCATCAAATAAATATTTACATGCTGGGACGAATGATGATGGAAATCCGTGCTTAGTCTGCACATCATCCTATGATGGAAACGATGCAATTTTCCCCAAAAGCTGATGCGCCCAAAACTATGCAAATAATTCATTTGACAGACAGAGTTGAAGCAAACAAACAAACCAGCACACACACACACACAAACACGAACAAACAAATAAACCAAACGAAACAAACTGAAGTGGTGATGAAGGAGGAGAACAAGGAGCAGGCGATGGAGCAGAGAAGTAGGCTGAACGATAAAGTGTGAAAATATGTAGCTGGCAAAAATGAAAAAAGAAAAAAAAACGAGCAGACAACAAGGATGAGAAGACATCCAGGGATAAAAATGGAAAGAAAAAGGAAAATTGGTGTGTGTAGCAGGAGGAGATTGGCAGAGGACGTAAGGTGCGAACAGTAGGTACAGAGCAATAGGAGTCGGAGAATAAACGAGGCACATGCCTTTCGTTGTCTTTCACACATGAATGTGTCTACAGTGGAGGCCAAAAGTCAGCTGCCTGGCACCTTCTGGCATTCATGGATATCTCTCTCTACTCGCCCACATCATTCATTTCGCTCATTCGTTTTGCACTCATTCAATCTGTAGATTTGCTGCCATTTTAAATGCTCACCTCTGAACGCTGAAAAGTATGCTTTAAAATATATATTTGCTAGCTTGAAGAGGGAAAAAAAAACAAGGAAAATTGAAAATGTTTGGCAAAAATTCACATTAAATATTCAACATGTTATGTCGCATGTGAAAACGACCATGGAGGAGTGGCATGGTGTGGGGGGTGTGGGAAGTGGAAAGCGAGGCGTGTTGGGCAGATTCAAAGCATTTTAAATATTTTATGGCAATTGATGGCAGACAGACAAGAAAGAGATAGCAAGCAGCTGGCAGCTCTCTCTATTAGTTGTTGTGGCCAAAAAAAATTTGTACAAATCTCTACTTTATCTCTCTTACTCACTTTTATCCTTTCTCTTGTTATGCTCATCATCCTATGCGCCCCACCTCTGTGCTCCTTTTGCCAGCTGTCACTTTAAGAAGTATTCATCTATAAAAGTATTTTCCATGCATTTCCCTGACATTTCCGCAGCATATGTATGTACATACATACACACATACATACATATAATGGGAAGAATAAAAATTCAAATGGAATTGAGGATATGCTAAGGCGGCGGCAGAGGCGGCATCTTCTTTCTCATCAGCGATGCGGAAATGCGTTGTCAATTTAAATTTGCTCAAATACGTGAAAAATTCAGAGATGTTGGCGTGACACGAAATCAAATACTAGAAATTGAAATTGCCATCGCTATTGTTGGTTAGATGAAAACTTTGTAAAGTGCGTGAGTTTCATCTGCTTCATCAACTCTATCTCCCTTTATCTCTCTCTCACACTCCCTTTTTGATGCCTGTTTCTGTCACGCTTTGATATCCTGTGTGCCTTGTATGACATATCCCCATATGGCCACGCCTACGTATGCCACGCCATAGCAGATGCTCTTACTGCTATCACTTGCGCTTTTGTTTGCCTCTCAACACTCGAACATTTTCCTCGTCTCGATTTTTTTTTTGCAATTGTTGCCATCTTTTCTCTTTTCTTCATACTTTTCGTCTTTGCCTTGCTGCAGCAGCAGCAATTGAATTAAATGTGACACCAGGAGGCAAGAGAGAAGGCGACAACATGCCTCACACATATTGCCACCTGAGCTCAGTCTTTCTTTCTGAGGTGTTCTTTTGAGCGACAATGTTGTCTCTCTATGCCATTGCCATTGCCTTTTACCAAAAATCACTTGAAATCTTGTCAGCGTTTTGTCTGCTGAGTGCCGCTGACTGTTACAAGACAAACAGACGACAACAAGCTAAGGTAGAAAAGGAAAATATATACAAGAAGAAGAATCGGATTATATAAATATTGCTTGAAAAAGGAATTTAATGTAATGTATTTTGGGACCATGTTATTCTCTCACTCTCTTTTATGTTAAAGAGAATTAAACTTAATCTTAAAGTTCTTTTGAGAAAGCTTAGTTTTTTTCTTTTTCCCTTACAAATTTTTAACAACTTATCACACATTTCTCTCTCTCTCGGTATCTCAATAAAACTTAAATGGGTTTTCCAATTAAAATTACAACGCAAAAGTTCATTTGGATAGCATCTCACTCTGTTAGAAATTAGAAATTTAGCTCTTTGAAAATAATTTAAATGAATTTTCCATTTTGATTTAAAATTCGAAACTGCAAAGCAGCAGCAGAGCAGCACTTTGGCAACTCACTTCAAAGGTTTCAATTACAACAACATTGACGAGCCTCGGAAACCAATACACTTATCCATACAAACACACACACACATGCCACACACCTACACATACAAGGACATCGAAATAATCAAAAATGGCATATAAACAAACACGAGGATGACGATGTCGACAGTCGACATTCGGCAATCGGCAATCCCATGTCCTGTCCTGCGTTCTCTTCTCCTCCGCCTGCCTACTTTACCCTGGCGCCATTACGTGCCGCATTTTGCTACCTTTTGACTGCCTCTTTCTATATACATATTCATGTGTGTATCTATCTCTCTCCATCTCTGTCACTTTGTCTCTTTCTGGCTTACTGTGTTTGTTCAAAATGTTAAAATCCTGTTTATTGGATTCAATGGTTTGTTAATTGCCAATTTCAACTCCTTCCACCAGGGGCAAAACTTTTCACTGCGACTATACACACCAACGACGACGAGGTCCGATTCCTTTTCCTTCCCCTGTTGCCTGTTGTCACGGTCCCAGCACTGGTCTTCCCCCAAAATTACTACTATTTGCAGGAGCGACGTAGAGTGCTTTGGCCTGGCCTTGGTCGGCTTTCGGTCTACTCTGCTCTGTTCTGTTCTGGTCTGGCCCATCGATGCCATAATAATTTCCTGGCTATAAAATTCATTAGACGACTATGCAAGTCCGACCACCTGTAAATGTCGCCGTCTACGTTTTTGTCGCAGTCATTCCCAATGTCTGGCTCGTGACTTTAACTACTGGCTACCCGTTATATTCTCATGTGTGTGTGTTTAGTACTTTTAAATATTTTGTCGTTGTTGCTCGTTAAAATTAGTCCCAGCTAAACTCGACTAACATTAGAACTTATGTTATGTAGTGTTTATTCATTTGTGCGTTAGTTTTATAGACCGGTGCATAACAAATCTCTTTGCTCCATAAAATATATGCTCAACTGATCCAACAGATATGTATAATTAAGACGTAACTTGAGCACTTTGGCAATAATTTCTAACTAAAATCTAGAATCAAGATAGAAAATATCATTAAATTCATCTATTTTTAAGCTTCTTATAGTTTAGTGAAATAAAAGAAATCTTTTTATGTTAGTAAAAGCAACCAGAAGACGCTTTAAAAAAGAAATAGTAGATTAAAATTCTTTTAAAGTTCGCGTTGATTCCTATTTCCAGTGTTAGTTACGTTTTATTTTCAGTCTAGTAACGATAAATGTCCATACAACACTCAAAGGCCAATCAAATTACCTTTTCCCTTTCAATCAAATCGATAGTTATTCGGTGCTTGTCATTTAGCATTTATAACTTGGCAATAGAAAAAGTAAGACTACAGAAACCAACCAACTTTTAAAAACCTACTAAATTATTCCCATCACAGAGAAAGAGTAACAAATGCTGCGTTCTTCCATTGCAAAAAATCTAAAGCTATTACTGCCCAACAATGGACCAGGTATTTTAACCAATTTTATACCCAAACGAGAGCAAAAGACGATGCCAGTCTATGATGGTTTGTGTAAGGATCCGCCCAAGCAAGGCTATAGTCCCTTTGGCCGGGATCAGCGAACATGGGGGGAATGGACAGTGGCCAGATTGGACGACCTTCTCAATTGGGGGCGCAAGGGCTCGCTGTGGCCCATGACCTTTGGTCTGGCTTGTTGTGCAGTTGAAATGATGCATATTGCAGCTCCCCGCTATGATATGGATCGCTTTGGTGTCGTCTTTCGTGCCTCGCCACGTCAAACGGATGTGATCATTGTAGCAGGGACATTGACGAACAAAATGGCTCCAGCATTGCGCAAAATCTATGATCAAATGCCCGAGCCTCGTTGGGTCATATCCATGGGAAGTTGTGCCAATGGTGGAGGATACTATCATTACTCGTATTCTGTTGTTCGTGGTTGTGATCGCATTATTCCGGTCGACATCTATGTACCTGGCTGTCCACCCACCGCAGAGGCTCTTATGTATGGCATTTTGCAGCTGCAAAAGAAAGTGAAACGCATGAAAACTCTTCAAATGTGGTTTAGAAAGTAAAACGTAAATGTTGTAACCTTTAAGTAAAGATTTAATCATACATTTTTTGGTACTTTGTTCTAGTTTTCTCCTGATTTGTATAAAGCCTTTTTTTGTTAAAACTGTTTTTGCATTCTCAAAAACAAGTTGATTGATGAAAATAGCCATCGGAAAAATGCAATTGAAAAATCACCCCAAATTCAGTGCTCGATTTTTCCGCTGTTATGGTTTCATTTTTTTTCAAGAAAATGTCTACTCGAGAATAGGTAAGTTTTACTAAAGAGATTTTTGCGTCCAAATTATACCTTAATAACTTGGCAAACCTTGTTAAATTTAATTAAAATTTGCTGTAAATCGTCAATTTCATCTCACCTGTCGCATTAATTTTAAAAATCAAAAGATTTTGTTCAGTTTCAATGGAAAATAACTTGGCAATGCCCATAACCCATTGCTTATTGTAGGCTCTCACTGGGGCACTTGAGTTGCTGCTATTCTTAATGGACGAGAACGTCCTATTAACCAGGCCCAAAAGATTACGCTTGTACTGTTTTTTTTAATGAGCAAGCGCCGCAATAAAAGTAGACAAAAGCCTAGCACTCATTTTCCCCCTAGTAAAGGCCGAAAGAAAACAATAGATCACACGGGATTCGGACTAACCACTTAGACGTCCTTAGTGCGGCAGCATCAAGGAGGAGTACGGCATAAAACATACACATGCAATGGGCTGAGTATGTATTATTAAATCAAATTAAATTAAATTAATGCCGCTGATTAAAACGTAACGTGACGACGTAAACAAAAGCCGGCGGTTAAAATATAAAACAAAAGCCGACCAAAAAACCAGTTGGACACCCATAACCCAGGATCCGAGCGAGCCTAGCGACATCGTCAACTGAACTGAACCGAGTAAACATCATAATCATGGAGGGTCTTTAATGCCTTGACAAAGAAGTGAACAACCGTCGTCATCGTTGTGTGTGTGCCCGGAAATGTGGAAATTTGCAATCAGCATAAAAATTACATTAACATGCAGAGGCATCAGGACACACAGGCAAAGTTTATGTGTGAGCTGTGTTTGTGTGTGAGGATATTTAAATGAAATTATTTTCGCACACAAATATAATAAAATCAAAAAAAAAAAAACCCTAACAAAAAACTGCGAACTTCTCGAAGACATGAAGTTATCTGCGCTTTTGGGTTGGAGGATAGGCCTGGCAGAGCAACTGGGAATACAACGGAAAGTGATTAAAATCACATTTTATGCCCAAGCGAGACAATTTTGGGTAAAAGTGGGGTGAGATCAGCAGTTGTTGTTTGGCATAAGAGATTGGGAGTTTTTGGTGGTGTTTTTTGGGGTGCTAATCAACAAGGAAATTAACGCAAAAACTCAGTTTCCCCCTAATTTAGTTACATTTCCCATGAAATGGGTGGAAATGTGATTAGAGGCTTAAGTTTTTCAGAAATTCTACATCAAAACTATCATTACTTCTTTGTATTAATAAATGGGAACAGAGAATCTATTTTATCACTGAAACGCACATCATTCGTCATTATACAGGTCGTTCGATCGTTCTACGACACAGTTCAAGTGAAAAATGAAAACCTGCATTTTCAGCTGTCGTTAAGGAGGATCAGAGTCGGGTAGAAGTACCTGCAGGACAACCTGCGGTGTGCTATTTCACTCAACATCCATAACCAAAACCAGCTAAACCATTTATTTATCAGCTTTTGTGGAAAAATGTAGAAAACTGGAAATTGTTTATTTGACAAATAGAAATAGAGATAGAGAGAGAGAGAAAAAACCCAAAACGAAGAATGGAAAACCGTCAATAAAGATTAGATATGCTGTAAGCGGAGATTGCATTTACTTGCTAAACAGAAAACACAATACAACCAGAAAACTGAAGAAAGAAAAGTAAGAGCTGAGCTGAGCAACCCTACGAGTTGTAGTAGGTTCCATGTGAGGGCTCATTAACGACAGCTGCTCAACAGGCTGGCGGCAGGCATTCAGAGAAACAAATGAGGGGGAAATCGAAGAATGGTGAAGAAGAATTCATGCAGGTTGCTGGCTACCTGACGACCACGATCTTTGGCCCGGTCCTCCTCAACAATACTAATCATCGGGTGGGACACAAACACACACACATACACACACTTAGACTCAAGGAAACACACAGACAACTCAGCTTATTATTGCTCCTGCTTCTGTTTAATGTTGAGCCATCATCCTTCTCCTCCGTTGTCTTGGCACTAGTCCATGGTTTCGTTGGTTTACTGCCTTTTTGGTTGTTTTTTTGCACCTTGCAGCTCTCGACAGCTGTTTTCTCTGGTTTTTTGCTTTTGTTTTGGTTTTGACAATCATCTGTTTTTTCGTTTTGCTTCTCTTGCTTAAGGATAACAACTCTTTTTGATGGCCTGAGACGAACCTTTGCAACCTTTCTTCTTTCTTGGTTTTTTGTCTCGGCGAGGAACACAGTTATTTAAATTTGTCTTGCGGTTTGTGTGCGGCGACCTTATTGTCAATCATCTGTTGCCTGATGTCTGCCAATGCTATTAAGATCGTTTTCAAAGATGCCAAGGATGTGGTTGATGGGTAGAGAGAGAGAAAGAAAGATCTCTACAGACGAAAAACCTCAAGACTCTTCTGTGTGAGACAGGGAAAAACTCTTTTATGGTGAATATCTAATTGGAGAGTGTGATATTAAGGCAATCAGCTGGTACACAAAAAAATAAACTAGAAAATGCACTTAAACATGCACTTAAAATACCATTCAAGCAAAAGATCCTGCTGTTTCAAAAAAGGGGGCAAGTATTAAGTATAGAGAATTGTGTAAATTTATATGTATATAACGACGACCTTGGGATACCTTGTACTTGAGATTAACAGCGAAATTTTATCAAGTTTCTTACTCTCAAAACAATAAAATGACACTAAACGAGGCGATTAGTGCTCCATGGTCGGAAAGTTGATCAACTCAACATAGCCTTCTTCTCATTTAATCAATAGGTATTAGAGTGCTGAGAGACACTTGAAAAACTCTAAAAGATGCCGACAATATTTGATCAGACGTTAACTTCAAACACGAAAAGATCTTTACATAATGCTAACTATCATTTACCATCCCTACAATTACCAAATAACCTTTTAGCCATATGAACTAAACTTTCGTTTTATTGTAGGCTCATTCATCTCGTTTTGCCGTGTAACTTTTCTCGTTCCTGGTTGGGCGCCATTTTTCTATGGTGGAATGAGGTGTGGGGGAAGGAAAGGCCTTTTATCTACACCGCCGCCGCATTTCCTCACACTGAAAATCAATTCCCATCTAAAATGTTTCTCTCCGTCTTTCTCAGTTAAACTTTTTACCTCACGTTTGTAAACAAAACGCCTCGCCCTGGCCCCCTGTGACTACTTTACTCATTCTTTAGGGCCCCCGTCCTCCAAACCCCCTACCAACAGGCACACAACCACACACACACGAACAGTGAATCTATATGCATATACACAAAGCTAAGGGAGCACCGAATAAGAACGAATAACGAGAAGAAAAAAAGATGCCATACGAATTTGACTAAACACTTGTAAAAAATACATAACACCCCCAACCCCTACCCCAACCCCAACCCCAGCTCCAACCACACGACCGTGCCGACGGAGACCAGCGTGGCATAAAAGGAGCTCAACCCAAACAAAAAAAAAAAGTACACAGAGAGGAGAAAGAGTAAGAGAAGAGAAAAAGAGCTATACATATTTACCCAGCCAGTGAAGTGCACTTCAAGCAACAACAGCAACAACAACACCAAAGGCATCGGCAAATATAGACCAGTATTTTTTCTCTCTCTCGCAGCGCATGTGCATTCAGAGAAAGAGAATCAGAGAAACAGAAAGGGAGAGAGAGAGACTCAGAGAACAGCCGAGCAACACGGAAGTTTTAAGAATATGGGGAAATTTCATAAGTAGTCATCGGCTACAACAACTCTGTATGAGTATGTGTGAGTTTGAATAAGTGTGTGTGTGTGTGTGTATGTGTGGTTGTGTTTGTGTGCGGGTCTGATAGGGTAGCAAACTTCCCACCAGGGTGTGTTCAACTCTTGATGAGCAGCCGCTAAAATATCCTGCATTGAAAATGTTCTCACGCTGCCCTGCCACTGCCACACACACACACATTCGTCCCGTCCACCGCCAATTCGCTCCCTTCTCCTTTTACCCACTCCTTACCCTAGGCTCCTTGCCCCTTACCGCAACGACTTCTTAAAGTTTTTTTCGGCCCATCGTAAAACGGCGCTTTCAATTTTTCGCATGTAGTTTTTTCTTATTTTTTATGTGTGTGTGTGTGTGTGTTCTTCCTTTGCTTCTTTCTTAATTTCTTGCCTAACTTCCTTTTTCTCAGACTTCTTCTCACAGGATAGCATACGCCGCCAGCACTACTGCGCGCGCATCGAGCAGAAACTTAAAGAGGAGCCACGCGGTTCCGAGTCAGGTCAGGATACATATATATACATATACATATATATGTACATGTCCCGTCCTTTGGTCGGTCTATCTGCTTTTCGGTCTGTCTGTCTGTCTTCTGTTTGTATGTTTGTCTGTCTGTCTATCCATGGTGTCCGTCTAGATGTCTGTGTGTATCACAGTTTGTACTTAGCGCCAGATGTTGCACGTTGTTGGTGTTGCCTGTCTTCTTCCGCAAAATCAAGTTTCCAAGTTCAAGCCAGCAAGCCTGGAGGACAATCCAGGATGCTTACTCCCTCCTTGGCAGGCGACAATTATCACACACACACAACGAGTAGGGGAAGCAAAGCCCCTGCAGCATGTTTATCCTTTTGCCTTATTTTTAGTTGAGTTAATTTTCATAAAAATTATTTTAATGCCTCTGCCATAAATGCCATAAAGTGGCCATGCGGCCGCCGCCCTCATCACTTACGCATTGTTGGCTAAGCCCTAATCCGTTTTTGTGTCATTTAATTGTATGAGGTAGCAAGCAGTGGGTAGGACCCCTAGGATCTGGCACAAAGTCTTCGGCTGATCCTTGTGTGCCCGACGAGGCAAGCGACTAGGCTGCTAATGAGCAGCCCAAAGTTAACGACTGCAAGATTGCCAAACGAAATGCGGGAAGATGCTAACAAAAAAAAATTAAAGGAAGAAACCTTTCCTAAAGCTGAAGACTTTATGTTAAGTATCGCCATAAAGAAACATAAATTATGAAAAGAAATTGCTGTATTTATGGTTAGGGTTATAATCCTATATAAACCAGAAGAATTAAAAGACTTAAAATATTGATTAAATAATCTCATTCATTTTGATGGTGGCCCCGACGTGAACATCATTGTTAGTAGATACGTTTAATATTTTTTATTTCACTTAATTCATAGTAGGAAGTATGAATGACAGAAGACTTCACATATTTAGTAAGAAATGCTATTTTGTTCTTAAAAACTCTCCATTTTAGATTGATTAATAATAGATTGACTCTAGCATGAATTTCAATTAGTCGACAGTCTTTACACTTTCTTTTACTTTGAAAATGCTACGTCAAGCGATTAATGTATATCTAAAATTGTTAAGGTCTTCGCCTAAATAATAAATTGCAAATCCTCACCTCTAATCTTAGGCTTAATCTCAGCCATCAGAATCGTCACCCTCGCAGTTTTAGTTGATCGTCATCATCATCGTTCTCGCCAGCCCTCCTAAGGCTATATGACAGGAAACTCATTATGCTGACATTACATCTAATTAAAATCTCAACACAGTGTGCCTAAAATGTAATTTAGCTTTAAGTCCATTCGCCCAGGGGCACTAGGTATATCCCCAACACCAACAGCAACACCAAACCGAAGTCCATTGGCAATTTAAATGTCAACTTTGTCAGCTGACCTCATACTCAAAGCAGCGGTTAGATTCCCTCTGCCTCCCGCACATTCTCTTGACCTTTGGCTCCAACTCTGCAAACAGATGATAACTTTTTATACATAAAAATGTGTTAATAAGATTGAGGAACAGACGTAATTTATGATTTTTCCCCTCATCAAATCGAATTTCCACAAAGATTTGAAATTCAATAAGCCAAAGCCAAATGAGCTTTAAACTGAAACCTGAAAGCAACCTTCTTGACTATCAGAAGCAGCAACAGCAGCAGCCAGATATGCAATGTCTCGTTTTTGCCATTTGCCTTAATGGCATGCCTTTTGAAAGCATATTCAATATTTTCTTCTTAAAGGGAGAAGAGAAAAAAAAAAAACAGAAATAATTTTATAAACGCTGTGCCGTGTCCTTTTTATCCTGGCTGGATGACTGCCTGCTGCCTGCCTGCCTTTCTTCCTTCCTTTTGCTGAGCCTACTGCCTGCCTGCCACCCCACATCAAATTTACTTTTATTATTCGTGTCGTCGTCGGGTTCGAGTTGTGACGACGATGAGAACAGCCGACAGGACAGACACCGACCACCGAATACCGACTACCGACCCAACCGAGCCAGTAGCAGCAGCAGCAGCAGCAGCAGCTGCCTCTCCTTGGCCCCGCGCCGATTAAATTGGGGTCGGGTCACCGTGTGTATCTCTGTGTGTATGTGTAAGTATTATCCTTTTTATTACGTGCATGTTCGCTCGTTTGCTCGACCCCGAGTGCCTAGCTTTGAATGCCTGCAAAAACAGGCTTCTGTTCTGTTCCGTCGTTTGCGGAGTGCAAAATGTCAAGTTCAGTTCAATAACATTGCACGCACACACGAAGAGAGAACACAACAAATCGATTCAAAGCCGACTATTCAATGCCCTTTACATATTTGCTAATGCAGTAGACCTGCACTTGTCACTTAACTTGATCCCATTGATCAAGACATTTCTGTTATCACAACACGTTTGGGGTCTAATCTTCTCACGTAGTGCAAAAAAAGCTATAAATATTTGTAATTGGCAGTGAAGTGGATTACTCTAGTGCGGCTCCCCTCTTCCCGTGCTGAATGTTTTTTTCCTTTCTTATCTGCCCTAGCTAATTTGACAAATGTATCGCATTCGTCACACCTCCCCAAACTGAAACCGAAACTGAAGATAAAGCTGAAACTCTGCTGCAATTTCGAAAATCAAATACAAAAGAGTGAAAATCGTTGCCATTACACATGACGACAAACAGACAACGTTGCCTCTTTGGATTGGGTAATATCTCTTTTGAAATATCGTGGGGTGTATCCAGGGGCGGAGCTGCGATTGGAGTGTCGCAAGTGTCGTCAGTTTTTGGGTGGATAGCTATTGGTGTGCGTGTGTATGTGTGTGTGGGGTGGTGATTTTCCTGCCTGCAACAAATGAGTTATGAAGTGCGCTTTATGCCAAGGATTTTATGGTATTTGCTACCTTTTGCGATGTTTTATTACCCATCTCCAGCGTCAGCATCTTGAACACCTGAAGCTAGTGGAAGATACCGCAGAGCATTAGCATGCCAGTTGGCAGGAAGATGCCTTCATGGTAATCCTTTAGCCTGATAACCAACTAAGTATGTGTGTTTGTGTGATGATGTATTTTATGCTGCCAAAAATGTTATTTTCTATTTGGCTCCAAAATTCTGGGTCAATAGGTCAAATGGTAGAGGTAAACCCCTCATTCCCACTATAGACTTCTCAAAAAAAATAAAACTACCCCAATTTGTACCCCACTTCTTGGTAGTCAACACAAATTAGATTATATCGGCAGCATTACGAACTTCGTTGGACAATGGCATAATTATGCAATGAGCAACAACCCCTCACAATACTTCATCAGTGAGGAAGAGGTCGGGAACGAGAATGAGAAAATCGCAACTCTGTACCGCCGCAGATGTTATCGTTAAAACCGTTTACCGTTCGTCAGTCTCCACACCCCTAAAAAAAAAGCTGACAAAAAATACAAAAAGGGGGAACACGCGACACAGCGGCCAAACGAGCGAGCGGTTCATACATATATACACATTGAGATTTTTGCCCCTATCTCAACATTCCGTTTTCCCTTTGTTGTTTCGGCACATGGTCAACGATGGTCAACTCTGGTCAGAGAAAACCCTTGAGAACAAGTTTCGATCAAACAGGTTTGCTGCATGTGGCGAGTGGTCAAGGGACGGCCCTGCTCGATGGACAGTAGCCGTCGAGTCAAAAGGCTTACATATTTCATTGATGTTGCTGATGCATGTGCCGCAACCGACTGCCGTCTGCAGAGGCAAGGGGTGGGGGAGAGGGGGTAGGGGATTTTTAAAGGCGCACGGTAAGTCCGCGTGACATTTTTTTAATTTAAACAACATCCAACAACAAACAATAACAACTTGTTACGACCTTCCTACCAAACGAGCCTGGGTTTTTACTACCTATAATCCTTTGATAGGGTTGCATGCATTGCATTTGATTTTGGCTTAAGGCTTAAGGGTGGCACGAGCTAACTGTATATTTATAAGAGGGTTGCTAACCATTGACTGAGGAAATTCGTATTTTTTCTTTTGCTGACCAACAAGATGGAGGGAGAGCAGAGCGGAAAGTTCCTCTGAACTATGTTTGTCCAAAGGACTTCGGAGGACCTACGTATGTTTGCTCGCCCAGAAAGTCACTACAGTTCAATCTCTTTAATCAAACCGTTCCCTTTTTTCCAACTGTTTATATTTGTTTAGCTTACTAGTTTTCAAAATAAGCAGAAGAACAGTTGTGTGGCCATCTTCCGGGATACGGACTAAGGGGCAGAGAGCTGCTGCCATCTAATGCAAACATATGTACCATCTTGTACTTTGTCAATCCATCACACACGAAAACCCTATATACATATACGAAAACCGAAAGAACCTATCTCACCGCACCTGTTTCAGCTTGTCGACTTTTCCTTATTCTTCCATCTTCTTGGCAGAAGGACTTTAAGCATCGTCCTTTTGTGGCTCTCGTCGAATGGTTATGAATGCATAATTTCATTCAAAAAATTGCTTCTTCCTTCTTCTTCTTTTTTGCTGTACATATTTCACCGTGGGGCACACACAAACACGGACCATAATTTGACTGGCTCTCTCGTCCTTTTTTCCCGACCAACTCCCGACCAGTGTCGATATTGCCATGTAGGTTAGGGGTAAAGAGCCCTGCCAAATCTGGTTTATAGTCGCGCTTATAAAAAAATAAAAAGAAAAACAACACCAACATCAACATTGAATTTCCCCCACGTTTTCTGTGTGTGGTGTGTGCCATAAGGCTCGGTTCGTCTCGGTATACACAGAGAGAATGAGACAGGGACACTGTGTAGACAGGGAACGGATAAGAGGAATAAATGGCTAGGGGTTCGGAAGAAAGAGAGGGGATTACGGGCTATGGAATAAAGTGACGGGGGGTTAGTGGGCTAGCCGCTGCTCTAATATCTACATAAATACATGCAACACGCTGCTTCCGGTGTTGAAAGTTCCATTTCACAAAAGTCCATGACTTGATGTTGATATGATGACGATGATGGGAAGAACGTTTGGTGGGGTGCGAAGGGCAGGGCAGTGGTGGTAATGGTGGTAGTGATGGTGATGGTGGTGGTGGTGGTGGCGATGGTGGTACTGCTGCTACTGCAGTATATACATACGTGTGAAGGGCGCTGGCAAACCAGGCAAAGGCTCGGGAGGAAGCCTTTGTTACTTTCCCAAAAAAAAAAAACCGGGGATGTCAGTCACAGTGGAACAACGTATTTTCTTTGAATATTTATCAGTTGTTTAATTTTGAGAGATTTAAAATATATATTGGCTCTAGAATTTTAACAATCTAATCTTAAACGAAAAAGACAAATTTTTCGCTCTATTCCAACACCATTAATATTTGGAAAGAGTATTATATTGCTTCACTTAGTCGATGCCACTGTAAGCATTCACGAAAAACCCATTGGCCCCTTTTGACGGAAATCGGTTTCGGTCTCTGGGCTCGTGTTTAGTCTCACATTAGCGATTCGCTGCTCGCCGCAGTGCGTCCGCCGCCGAGTGGTAAACGACGACAACGACGAGTGGGACGAGTGGGAGAACCGGGACAACGACGACATCGATGACGGCGCTCGGTTGTTGGGTTTCGGTTTTTGGGTTTGGGTTTACGGTTTGCGTTTGGGTTTTGGTTTGCGTTTGGTTTGAGCCTGCAGCGCCCAGGGCGGCGTCTGCTTTAGGAGTTTTTTTTCTTCTTTTCATTTTTCTGGGTTTGAGTAGTGGGCGTCCTGGGCGTTCTGACTGCCGCCTGATTGTGTCCTTGGTGTTTTTTGGCTCCCTCTCTCACTCTCTCTTTGTTTTTGTGTGCGGGTCTGTGTTTGTTTGTTTGCCTAGCTCTCTGTCTACGTCTACATCTCAGACTCTAGATCCGACACCGAGCGACTCCAACTCTATTTCGATTCGCTTGAACGCATATTGACGCTTATTAATATTTACATTTTTATTTGTGCGCCGTTTTTCGCTTGTTTTGGTACCAAATTCGTTCAATTTCACGGGATGAGAAGCGATCCGTTGATTAAGAGCTTGGTAAACGTAACAACAGACCAAACCCAAAACAAAAGCCAAAAAAAGCACCCAAAATGGAATGGCCACAATTTGATTGTTCCCTTTTTTAATTGTCGCACAATTCAAGTCGGGACCCCAAAGAGCAAAAGCGAAAAAAAGAAACATTCGTTTTTATGTTAGTAATCTGTGTATACAATATACCCGGCGATATTTTTACCTATGCTTCCTGCAATTTGTGGCTGTAAAAATATTTTTATGTTTGAGATTTATGATTTCTAATTGGCCCAGGTTCACCGCCAGCATATGGACAGCCCATTAAATCTTCATTTTTTCCCATTTTGGAAAATTTAATATTAAAATCTTTCTTCTCTTCTGCTTAATTTCATTTCAGGTAAGGCCACCGAATCAGCTGGTTCATCTCTCATCCCCTTTCAGAGAGCTGGGTACACGTGTCGGGAAAACGCAAAGACACTTGAATTGTTTGCTCAAATTATTTTGAATTATTGTTTGGACACTGGAAACACCCTCCATCTCCGTCTACTGTCTCCCGTTGTCTCCTTCTCTGTTTCTAATGCATCAGTCACCACCGTTCGGAAATGATTGTAGAAGTAGTGGTAACGCAACTGTTCCTTTGTGCATTTGTACTATTTTTTTTTCACTTTTGGGGGTGTCCTTGAACACAAATGTTGCATTTCGTTCACAGCATGTGGTACATTTTTGAAATGTACTTAGGAAAGGATTAGTTGTTTGCCTGGCATTTAAAATCTGAAGGAACTGACGCACTGCGGGTCATTACAGACGTTTCCAATTACTTGTCGGGGTCTTAAATAGATGATCTGGCCAACTGTCAGTTATTTGTAGATCAGCATTTAAATCCTTTGTTTATCCTTCTCCTCTCTTTTTCCTGTGAAGTGTAGTAAAAACCAGAGGGCCAAGGGTATAATAAGCTAGAAGAATGTGAGAATAATGTTTCTTATACGCTATTTTAAGGAACCTTAGATGAAATGTTTCTGGTATCAATCGTACTGCAAAGTATGACTGCCTTTCTTTGTATTTGGTTTTGTTTTGCTAACATATTTTAAAGTCTTAAATTACATGAAGGTAAGCACAATAGTTCGTTATTCTTCGACTTCTCAATGATTTTCTAGATACTTTTGCAATATAAACGCTTTAGGTTTACAAAGCATTTATAGCTTAAAACTTTATGTTTTATTAATGATCTTCGCAACAGAACCAACACTTGTTTAGAGTCTCTAAAAGAAACTATTTTATATATATGTATGTACATATGTATATTTTTAATAGCCTACACTTAAACTAGTTTAATGCCTAGGTTTAATTGTAAGTTAAATTAAAATTAAATTCCTGCTGCAATTGGATAGAAAGTACCTTAACTTAAACTTCTAAACTGTCCTTAAAGTTAGAAAATAATAATTTCAATGAACTTGAGATTATTACCATATTTTATGAGAATAAACCAAATCATAATATTACAGCAATGCATAAAAATTTAAATCCTTCCAGTTTCAGACATGTCCTGGCCTAGATCGACCCAAAGAGATTTATAATAAAATTTTGTTAGTTATAAAATTTAAACCATGACAAAACTTGTTTCCATTAAACCCTTTTTATTATCAACCCCTCTCATTCTCTCGTTATTGGGATTCATTAAATCATATTTGCTGCCATAAAGGCATTTATATTCATTAGACTAGAAAAACTTGTCAGGTAAACAGATTCCCCCGGCCAAAAGACAATAGTGACAAATTTCCCATTAACATAATTCATAGACCGACAACATACACACACATTTACATAACGCTCAGCGTCAACCTCAAGGATTTGTTCAATAGATTCGGAAGATGAACCCCGTAAATGCTAATTGCCCTTAAGTCCCACCAATGGACCACGACATCAACACAAACCATAAAAATATCAACTATCCGCACACATATATTCATCCATCTATCCATCCGTCTATCGACATCAATGTTTCTATCTATTTCTCTATCAAAGTGCGGCACACTCACACATGTAGGACATTAGATTGAATAGGGGGGTTCGGGGTGGACAAAGAGGGAGGGGGGAGAAATAATTTGGTCACGTGCTTGCGAAATCGACACGAGTCCATAAGGCGGCTGCTGGCCTAGCTCTTTGTTGGCGGATTCCGTTTAGTTGGTTTACTTGTACGGTTATTTCTATTTGATCTATGCCTTGGGTTTTGAGTTTTGGGTGGCGGCGGCTTATCAGCCGCAAGTCGACGAGTGAAACGAAAACCATTTGCCAGCGGGGGGGAAGGGAATCAACTAGAAAATGTAATGAAAATAGATTTTTTCCTTTTCTTATTCTCTTCCGTCATCAAGGAGGGTTGGCCGGGTAACCAACCAACTGAGATCCTTTAGTCCTGCTGCCCGATAAGAATCAGAAATTGAATTCAAATACAATTTTGGTTGGACAATTAGAGAGAAATGAAGTTATAATGTGGCGGTGGGGGAAAATAGTGCGGATGCAAAAAATGGGAACACTGCGAGAATTTATAAAGAATTTCTGCAGGTGTTGAAGTGTCACTTCCTACCCGTTTGACACTTTGACTTGGCTAAGGACTTGAGTGACCCTCTCTCCCTTCTCACGTCCCCCTCAGGGCTGCTTCTGCAACATCAATGCCGCTAATGAGCATTGTGTCTGTGGTTCTTCGTCGCCCATTCGTAACAGGTGAAATATTCTCGGGTATATATGTATGTATATTTATATATATGTATATGTGGAATGTATGTACAAATATAATTGTGGTCAGTCTCGATTACAAAATGCCTGCCCCGTGCCTGAAACGCACGACTGACTGGTCGGCGAGACGCTTTGCCATCCCAGACGATGGACTGAAGGTCCCGCTCGCCAATCCAGGCCTGGGACCCGTTTAATAACAAATAACATACAATACCATGAGGGTAGTTTTTATGCCATGGCAAGGCATTTTTTTTATCCATCTATATGAAAGTCTATGTATATATGTACACTTATAATAAAACTGCTATGCACATAATGAGCAAAAAACAACATCGAAGGAACGTGGAACGTATAGAGCAAAGACCCAAGCAGACAGTCTGACAACAGAACCGCACGCATGAGGAGCACATAGGAAGCCAGGAGACCTGGGATGCAGACCTGCTGGTCGGTCGGTCTCCTTCTAGTCTTCCGCATGCAACTCACGTATGCGCTTAATTTTTTGTTTATAACGCTGCAAATGTCACTTGGGGACCTGTTTGGGGTTCGAACACAGACCAAAAAATTTTTGTCTTGCTTTTTATTTCATTTTTTTTGTGTTTTTTGTTTTATAAATCAAATGTGAAATTCTATGCATGATGGCTTAGTTACCAAGTTGCCAAGGGGTCTATGTGTGGTCCAAGCTTTGGGGTCGTTTCAAAAGGTTTTTGCCTTTTAGCTTTGTCTTTAGCACTCCCCTTTTATTTTTTAACAGTTTTTTTGACTCACTTTTTCCCATGGGCCAAGGTGGGGGAGGGGTATTGTGATCTCTAGAGAGCAAGTCTTATATCCGATTACAACACCACAATTTTCTATATATTTCATGTTTTTGATATTTCTGGGTGGTTGGCTATTTACAAAACTGAGAAGGTTTTTTATTTCATTTTATTTTTTTTTTTGGGCCTTGTAATAAGCGAGTTTTTAATTTCATTCACTTAAATTGAATTACGATGTGTATAGTTTTAATGAAAAATGTGAAATTACCGTAACGTAAGCGAATGAAAGGACGAGAAAGTTAAAGCAAAATAATTTAGAAACAGAATAAATTTGATACAATTGCAATAAGGTGTTTTGGAAGGAACTAAAGCAGTATGTGATGAAGAAGACCAACTAATTCTGTTAGTAATTTGTTTTTGTTAAAACCTGTGAAATTTTCGGTCCTAACCAATTAGTTTCTTAACCCCAAATCTTCAGATGTCTTTTAATATTGGGATCATATCAGGGTTCAGGTTCCGGTAAACAGTCGATATGATTTCTAATATCTAATAGTTTCGCAGGAAAATAACTTCTTCTGTAAAATCTATGGGTTTAATTGAAGTCTCCGCCATAATGTCTTTCCGTTTCCCACACAACTGCACACTTGTTTAACTATTTATAAGTTGTATGTAGTATTTATGAAACCCATACGTTTTGTTCCTTTTTACATATTACTCCGACTTTTAGTTGCAACCCGTAATAAAAGTTATTTATGCTCCTTTCTCTTCATATATGCACAAAATGCCCTCTCAAAAAAAGAACAAAAAACCCAAAACCAACCAAAAACTATAATTACACATCAGCCAAAAACCGCAAAGCAGCAGACGATGACGACGAGGATTTTCATGATGATGATGATGCATATGGTGATAATGATGATGACGATGTTAATGATGGGAAGACTAACTACCAAGTAACAACAAACCGTACTTACAAGCCAAAGACTCAAACGAAGAAGAAATTAATATTTTAATTACAACACATTTAACATGCGATTATGCGCTTCAATGAACTTCTTGTGGCCAGAAAAAGCCAAAAACAAAAAAGGGAAAAGAAGAAGAATGAAAGGGGTGGTTGTTAACACGAATATTCTAACCCAATATACAAAGCGAACTACATAGATTCAACCCACGCACAGTGGGCGCTAAAAGTGTCATAACTTATTACAGTGTACAGCCTAACGTGACATATCCGTTAGAATGAGAAAAACTGAAACCCGTAAATACAGTGAGACAGTGCGAGTGTGAGAAAGATGGCAAACAACCACCAGTAAACACACAAAACATGTACATGAAGAAGCTGAAGGCTTAATAAAGTGGTAGCCCCCCCAAGTACGTAGCACGAACTAGCAATAAGCCCAAAAGCTTGAACTGCACTTTAATTACAGACCAATGGTCAGTTGAGAACTGCCCAGTACACTGAAAAAAACGTATTTGATTAGCAAATTGAAAGAAATAGAGAACATTTGGAGAAAACTGGAACTTGGAAACAATTTTCTTGAGGTATATGTAAATCCTCTATATTGATATTGCCTAAAACTGGGCATAAATTATTACAGAGCTTATCGCCTTATCGCTTTACATATATAGCACTTTAACTGAAAGTTGTTCTCAGTGTATATCCTATAGAATGCATTCTTCTAGAAATAGAGACATTCGCAAATTATCACAGAGCTAATAAAGTAAATCATCAACAGACTCATAATTACTACTTACCCACAGCATTTGATCTATAATTTTCTCTCAGTGTAGATCCCGCAGGATGCGTTTGTACGTTCATTACCTTAACAGCAGTGGCGCACGGCTAAGCTGGCGGCTGTAATTGACAGCTGTTAGCTAACAGACACTGCCTAAGCAATGAGTAGCGTGTGGCGTCCGTTGCGACAACATTGGGACAACGTTGAAACGTTGATGCAAGGTGGTAGCCCCGGGGAGGTGCCCATGATGTTGTTGTTGGTGGGCGGCAGCTGTCGTCGTCATTGTCAACAGCCGCTGTTGTCGGTGTCGTCGTCGTGGACGTGGAGTGTTAATCAAAGCGTAGTTAATTGCTTTGCCGAAATAGGCAAAAGAAAGACAGTGATTGAGATTGCCGGCCTGCGCGAGAGCAGTTAGTTAGGGGGAGGAGTGGGGGTGAAATAGTGACGGCTTATGCCTTCTCTCTCTATCTGTGTGTGCCCCGTGGGTGGAAGCAGTGGCAACAGTTTTTGATTAACCTAACCCCTTTCACTGGAAACCGTCGTGCTATTGCTTTTGTTATTGTTGCATGTCTAATTTGGCAAGTGTTAAGTGCTAAACGTAACATTAGAGGGGTGCAAGTGGTGCTGGAGTGGAGGAATGGGATTTGAACTTGGAAAAAAATACAATAAATACTAATTAAAATGTATTTAAATACATTTGCAGACACGAATACACTCACCCTCACACCAACACACACACAAACGAGTTGCACACATGAATTTTTATGCGCTTGGCTGAGAATGTGTTCCAGCTTTTGCCTTCGCAAAACCATAGCCAACCCAACCCCACAACAAACCCATTACACCACATCACCCACCTCACCCACTCTATGTGAGTGTGTGCATGTGTGTGTCTGCTTTTTTGCGTCTGGCGCCACATAACTGACTCCGACTCTGACTCTTTCTGCCCCTTGCTGACTCCTGATTTCCCGCTCATCTGTGCTCGTGTTTTGTGTTGTTTACTTGTTTTGCACACTAGCGCCACCTAGAGCCAAATGCTACATAAAAACTTAATTGTCCATGTAACACTTTTTTTATAGTTTTCTTGTTTTTTTCTCTTCTGTTTTCTTGTTCCGTGTATTTGTAGTTACCCGAAAAGTCTTGTTTTTGGCCTTCAAGTGGCATGTGGCATGCTTGAGGCAGTCCCATTTAAGATGTTTGAGGTCATTAGGAGAAAGTATTTTGCTAAAAATTGCCTCTCTTTAGTGGCAGGCCATATAAAACTTAACATGCAGGTACACAAATACACAATTATGTTTTGTTTCCACTAGAAGCTCGCCCATAGTTTTTGTGGCAAGTCGTTGTTCTAATACACTTTAAATAGTTGTTATATTAAATCGTCATAACAAGACATTCATGATTATTTTAATCAGTCGAGAACGGTTTCTTTCCTTTGAGTCCTTTAATTCTATTGCCAATACCAATAATAAAGTTGTTGTTTAATTGTCCCTTAATATAGAATATTCATACGAGATTACCTTATATTTAGAGTAAAACGAATAAAAGTATTGGTCGTAATTAACGCGAAAAAAACAATAATGTTATAGTAAATAATGTCGAGAAACTTCTTTTGCCTATCTTCTATGGTAAATTTTTGCTTTTTATAAATAATAGTCAAGTTCTTGCGGTTAAAAAAGTTTCCATATTTGATCATTTTCTCATAAATGCGATAATCATGCCTCAGAGTGTTCATAAAGAATATTTATAATTTACATGATCTCAAATGTATTATTTTTAAACGTTTGTAGAAATTTAATATTACTGTAAAAAGTGTTGGTTATCTACCGATCATGGGTTCAGTGTCGTCGAAAATTCCTTGAATCGTTTTCTCTTACACACAGCGTTCATTACAAGAAGCAGAGAAAAACAAGCACAGAGGGCCCAACACATTTGGGCTATATCAACTTACGACGTCATGCTGATCACGAATGTATATATATATGGTTTTTGTATGGTCGTTTGCAAACTTCTTAATATATTTTTGTTAGCTCTGCATGGCAATAAAATGGATTGAGTAGCGGAAACGGCGTCACGTAACCACATGCAACATACAAGCACAGGGGTTATTTTCTTGTATACATTTTTAGGCTTAAATTAAATAATTTTCAATTAACAGGAATTTTTTATATGCTTCCGTGACAAAGTGAAGAAGAAAGAAAGGGATGCAGAAAGGGAAAGAAGAAGGGAAGATGTAATACCCTATTAATTACCTCTCTTTCTACTAATAGAACGGTGAGGGTATGGGCATATCAATCACTTGCGAATTGCGTTTGGATTTTGCTCACTTTTCACTACAATTTCAGTGTGTATGATTCCCAACTGCTTCGAGTCAATTTAAAAGAAGTTCTTTTAACTGCTTTTTCTCTTGTTTTTTTCGGAAAGACCTTTAGACTTCTTTTTTTATGCTGATTGCTCCCATCTGTGCAATACATAAAAGCAATATGTGGCCAATGCAATTCTCTATCCAAAATCAAGTAAGAAACCAACAACATCCATTTCGAATTCGAGGGGAAGTCCATAACAAAAAGATTGTAAATGAAAAGCAAAAATAGATTGAATTGCGTGCAAAATGCGTTTACCGTGCGGCATCCTCAGCGTTCGTATCGTCGTCGTCAATAAAATGTTCCAGCCCTCGAAATCTCATCTCGTGGACAAAAAAATATAAATGCAGGCACAAAAACAAAAAAAAACAGAGAGCCAAACACCCTAGACAAAGTGTCGCTTCATGTCAGTCTGTTTCGATGGCCTGCCTAAATGGTGTACGTGTAAAGCATTTAAAGTAATGAAACCAAAGCTGAAATGGGGTGTGGGGAGGGGGGATTCAGGTTGTCTCTGGGTAAATGGTGACGGGGGGGTGGCGGGAGTGGTGGTTGATATTAGTAACATTTTTGCGCGTTGACATGATTTGCCCTGCTAGCTGACTATTGACAATCATTCAATGCACACAGCCAATACATCAATATGTCGTCCAATTCAGTTTCAGTCAGTCAGTTCAAAGCTTGACTCAATGATGCGACACAAAAAAAGGTGGCCCCAAGTCCAACCAACATATGGTTCACTCTGATGTGTGAGAGGCTGTTCTCCGGGAGGGGGATAAAGTGCGGCAGCGGGTGACTATGGTAATTTATGTGCGGAATTTAAATGGATCACCATCCGGCCTAGGAGGTCCTGGACACCCACAAATTGTTTAAGCAAACATTGTGACGGACAAACAGAGTGTGAGACATTGAGAGGAATGGACAGACATTCTCCCTCTCTCTCTCTCTCTCTAGGTTTGCCTTTGATAAATGTTTGGCTTTACTCGGTCTAGGCCCACTCTCACTCAAAGTGTGTCTGTGTATGTGCTTGTGTTTATGGCAATTTCCTTGAAGACATCTTAGACCAAGCAACCAAACCAACCAACCAACAACTGCTACTCGGTCTTTGACTGTAAGACGCCGTTTCAAGGCGATTATGAGTAAAGTTTTTTGGTTATTTATCAATTTAATGACTTTAGACTTGAGCAGCCTATTGCTGCTTGCCAGTTGTAAATTAAAGATTTCAAATTGGATTTATGTGCGGATGGCCAAATGAATGGTTTGGGGAGGCAGGGCCAAATTAAACCAACTTTAAAAAAGGCATATTAATTTTATTTTATTGTCTAAATAACTTGCCATTTCAGTGTGTTTCTATCTATCTCACAGTGTATCAAGAAACTTTGGTTTGAAATCCTTTTGACACATTTCACCATCTTATTGATTTGTCTCGCATCATCCACTTTGCCATTTTTGCTGTCAACTTGTTATTGATGGCACTTTCAAGACTCAACAGAAATACAAATACACCATCATCATCCAGGCAAATCCTCTTGCCGCCTTTTCACCTGTTGGGCGAGCCTCTCCACCCCGTCGTTGAAATGTCAATTCAATGCCAAACCATCCGAACAACTTATCGGGATCTTGGATCCAAAACGAAACAAACGAAAGCAAGAGAAGCAAAAAAAAAAAGGAAAAACAAGATGAAAAACCCCTTAACACCTTACGGCTTCGACATTCCCCATCTCACACCAGCCGCCTTACCCGCCTGATTCTGACTTGACGGCGTCGACTTCAACGCTTCGTTGCACTTTTCCTTCTACTATTTATATATATGAACATATATATGTTTTTGTTGCCCCTCGTATTTCCTGCTCGTTGCCATACAAATGTCGGCATCATAAACCAATTTTTATAAAATTTTCCAATTTGTTTAGTTGAATTTAATCTTGGTGAAGCTGTAAGGGAGAGTGGAGAAAAAGTAAATCCCTGCAAAGTAAATACATAAAGTGAGGGGTTGAGCCATCCAAGGGTGTACCCTGGTTTTTACCATATTTCTAACCCAATGGATCCCTTTTTCACAGGGTAAAACCACACCCTTGTGAGCTTTGCATATTGAGTAAGAGAAGAATCTTGTCCACCCAAATCCACCCTCACTCTCCACCCTCTCCACGTGTCATATATGAAGGCCAAGATCTAGAGGCGGGAAGTCTTCAGGGCATTCCCATCATCATCATCAACATCAGTTCAAGACGCGT
Source organism: Drosophila paulistorum (assembly GCA_018152135.1). Lineage (NCBI taxonomy): Eukaryota > Metazoa > Arthropoda > Insecta > Diptera > Drosophilidae > Drosophila > Drosophila paulistorum. Next base: position 50,955,233 of record JAECXG010000822.1, on the reverse strand, counting down.
GCTGCCAATTTTTTCCTGGCATCTTCTCCTGACATGGCCTACCACTCCCACCCAGACGCCTACCTCGGCCATCGATCTATCCATCCATTTGTTCAACCCACCATCCAACCATTCGTCTGATAAATTGTTCAATAAACTTGTTTCGCAACTGATTTGGCCAACAACAGTGAAAAAAGGTAGAAGGAAAAACTTTGAGTGGCCAGTCGGATGAAAAAGTTTATTAAATAGTTATAACTTTTGCTTTCAACCTTAGGCCCCCAGCCTAGAAGTTGGTTACAGTGTGGGTGTAGGTACCTTCAATTAATTCCCCCAGCACCCTTGGCTCTTCTCCTTCCTCCTTTCTCGTTGCTGCTGCTTAATTTCAAATTAGGGTAGTACACTTCCATGTGCCATGTGCCACACATTGCAAAGGGTTCAAGTCCAGAGGAGGGTTGAGGCGGGTTGCTGCTGCTGTATTTGTGATTTTCATTAATGGCATTTTGGAAACACACAATTGCAGTTCGTCCTCTTCTCTCTCACTCACGGTGTCGGGTTAAACTTTTTAAGCAACCCCTTGACGCTAGCAAAACTGCAATTATGTGCCATGAGTTTGACTTTCCCTTTGGTAGGCAGGCAGCCAGTCAGCAGGCAGCAGGCAGGCTTGAAGTTATCAAAAATCAACAAAGAGCCAAACACCGAATGGCGTCCATTCTTCTGTTGAACCCTCCCGCACTTCGCGCACTTCAAGTCAATCTTCAGTATTTGCAATCAATTTAATTTCAATGACAGAACATTTGCATCGGGTGGGTCGCTAGGAAGGTCGCTTGGTAGGTTGATAGGCCTGACTGGCTGGATTTTGTGTGTAAATATGCAAATCGAAAATGCAAATTAGTTGAATTCTGATTTTGCTCTTCAATGGAGAATAGGCCCTGGAGCGGATTCTTGTCTACTTCTACACTGCACTGGCTGGCATTGAGGTGGAAAAAGTTCAAAGAGAAAGAGAGAGAGAGTGCGCCAGATTAGGTTCAACTTTGGAGTTATATTTCCACTCACCCGACCCGAACCTAAACCCCTTTGCAGTTTTTCAGCCTATTCTAATTTCAGAACATATGACTTTACTTTCAACGTTTTTATCTGTGATATTTCGTATCAACAGCCACTCGAAGTGCTTTATACTCATCCGCACAATTCTCATCCCTTTTTTGTTCCATTTTCGCTGAGCCACTCAAAATTCCTCACACACTCTAACACAGAACTTTTTGGCATTTCATGTCGGGGAAGCGCCCTCGTTTCCCTTCTTCTTTTATTCAATTTTTTCACTCAAGTACTCTAAGCTTCCATTGAAACACTCTAGCACTCGAGAGTAGAGAAAAAAGCAAGAGATTAAAATTGAACAAAACGAAATGCATTCTTCAAATAATTCAAATATTTTTCCAAATTAAACAACTGAAACTGAAGCTGAGTTTCAATAGAACCCTCTTATGTGTCTCTCTCTCTCTCTTTCTATGTCAGTGATCAACCCCTTGAAAATATTATATATTGCCAACCAAATGACACGACACAAACATTTCGCACACTATTATTATCATAATTATGTAGATTATAACGGTGGCCTTGTGGCACGCGTGGCATGAAAGCCTCATACACACACACAACTGCAGCACACACAGGGACCAGAAATTGAAAACAACCAAACCGATAAGGATAAGGGTGCCGTGCAATTTATATCAAAATGGTATCAATCTGCATTCTGAACCCGCTTTCAGATCTAATGCATGTAAACGGATAGAGTTTCCAAGTACCTAATCTAATCAAAATGTTTAACTTGAACTATGATTAAATTATGGAGTATATTGCAAATAGAATAGAATTTATTAACCTGGTTCAACAATTATGATCAGATAGAATTTGATGATTATAAATAATATCATAGTTGATTAATGTATTACTTGCAAAAGAAATTTTGTTGAAGAAATAATGCCAAGTTAGTTTAAACAGCGAACGAGTCGAACATTAATGGAGTTTTAGAGGCAAATTTAATATGTCACTTGTGTAAATTATTCTGTAGTATTCGCTCAAATGGATATATTTTTTGGGCATCCTTCGGGTTCCTTTCGTTTTTCAATTCAAATTTTTTTGATACTTACTTACCAATTAACGGTGTTTATACTTTTGGCAGAAACTATCCTAGTTTGCATTCCTTTTATATTTAAAATAAAGTTAAAGATCGTCGAATTGATCTTTGAAACCCCCTCGCTCCCCGACAATCCCTCCGCACACTCAATGTTAATTTTCCTAATGAAACTTGAAGTGCGGCAACAGTGCATGAGTGCAATATTGCGTGGGGCAACGCATGGGAAATGAACATGAAATGAACGCCAGGCAGTAAATTAAGTGCCCTCTGGGAATTTTCTTTATCGAAGTGCCTCTCTTTCTCTGTGTGTGTGTATGTGTGTATCTATGTTTGTCCATCAGTCTCAATGTGTGTGTGCGTATAAGCAATGTTCTTTGGCTCAGCTCGGTTTAATGGCTTGGGCACTGTTTGACGCCCTTTCCCCGCCTTATAGTCCCCATCCCCTGCTGAGGGCTCATCTCACCCAACTCACCCGGATTTCAGCTTACCCTTTCATTATGGCAACATACGCGCCTTGGCTTCGGCTTGGGCTCTTCTTGGTTCGTTTTTCTTGGGCTCTATTGTTAAACTCTCATGGTTTCGGCAACAACTTTTTAAGTTCTCCTCTTGGCTTGCTTGCCATACAAATTCATTTCGGTGTGGCTTAAATTCTCCCGCTTTTTATACATGCTTATTTTCATTTTTTTTTTTTTTCTTCCTCCTTTACTCAGAAACACTTTGCGTAGTTGTTGTTGGTGCTGTTTTTTAGTTGTTGTTGTTGCCGCTGCATTGTTATGTTAATTTTGATTATACGCAATCCCATTGTTGTTGTTGTTATTGCTGTTGCTGTAACTCACTGGCACGAGCTCTCGGCTTTTCATATTGTATCTGGCTTGGCTGCTCACTAATTTGTGCGCGTGCCGACGACGCCATGTCCACACACACATACACACACACTCACACAGCATCCATCAGCCGGAGCCGGAGCCAGAGCAACAGGAACCAAGACCAGAGAAGCAGCTTCAGGGTGCGCTTCTGCCACTCGCCCAAAAAAGTTTCCCCTTTTCTGTTGCCCTCAACTCAAATGGCATTTAAATAGTGTGCGTTGTCTGTGTCTGCGTGTCTCTCTCTCTTTCTCTCTGTGTATGTGTGTGTGTCCGGAATATGTTTTCTTCCCCCAACTACAACCAGCCAGAAAATTTCCAATTTTCGCCTTTGTTTTGGCAAGCAAAGTCGCCCAATGTCTGTCTGTTGTCTGCCCTATCTGTCTATACGTATATATTCCGTCATGTCCACGTGCCGGGCATCAGTTTCAAGTTTTTTGTCGCCCCCTCCTTATCCCTTTCTCCACCAGCAAACCCCAATGAAACGAAAGGGTTTTGGTTCCGGTTCCCCTCCAGTCTCTAAGCACACAGTGTTAAATTAAAAGTGTTGCGCTTAAGTGTTTTGTTGTGTTGTTGTATGTTGTTTTGTGTCTTCTTGTTGCCGCAAGCTTTAACTAATGTGTGAGACACAAAAAGGTGTTTTACGCTTGATCGAAGGATACCAAGCAACATCTATATATATATATAGTATAAATGGCTTGGGATTGTGGTTGACATTACAACATGAGTCAATCAGTTTTGGGGGGTTCTTTTTTTGCCGCCCTTCAAGCTGCTATCTTCTCCCAAACTTGTATTTTAATTGATATTTGAGTTTATTTTGCGGTATTTGTGGAATGCAGCGATAAAAGGATAGGTACATATATTTTCAAGATTATTGGAGGGCCAATTAAATACACTGAAGTCTTGCTTACATTTTGTATCTTTATTGATTTGAAATGTTCTTATATTCCTTGAAATACTAAGGAACACAATTCTTGTTTTAAATATATGTAAAATGAACACATTTTCCTTAGTTCTTGGCTGCAGCATTCTCAAAAATATATTAAACCACACGTCCTTACAGAAGTACAAATATTTTGTTACAGAAAATCGTTAATTTTGAACAAATGTGTTTGCCATACTATGAGTTACCTACAATTCGCGTTAAATAGCTTGATTTGAAAAGGAAACCTTTTAATTAAAAGATCGTTTATGATATCGTTTGTGTAAAATATTACAATTCCCAATCAGTTCTGCTTCAAGTTAAATTTATCCTTTCACATGAAAATGGCATATCTTTCTCTTACTCTTGTTCTGTTTCTTTAATAGAGCTCTATAAATGGATGTATTTAGGTTGATTGGACCCTTAACTCCATCAATTTTTTTTAGTGCCTCTGTAACATTTTCCTTAAGAGGTTAATTAAACCTCTCTCCAATCCACATGGCATTCGACCGACCTAAGCCATTGAATGCCCTGCTCTCTCTCACCCATCTTTCACCCATCTAAGCCAATCCAATCCAATCTACATAGTATTTACATGGGTGTGAGCTGGACAAATCGCCCTCAGTATTGCGAATTAATGAATATGTATTATGACCATCAAGGTGTTAATGGACACGACACGCCACACAATTTCGGAGTCCACAAACACGGAGAAAGAGGAAGAGCGAGAGAGTGCGAGTGAGCAGTAGTAACAAAAGCATTGCAAGCCGCAAATTGCATTAGAAATGCAAACAAGTGGGTAGCTCCAGCTCCAGCTCCAGCTCCAGCTCCAGTTTCATCGCCAACGTCAACTCCGAGTTCGAGTATGACCCCCGTACTCCTAATTTTCACCCTTTAACCCCTTTTTACAGACCGAGACGCGCTTTAACTAACGGAAATGTTCGACATGGAAGCAGCAGCGACAATGTCGACGACGATGTTGGCTAATTGAATATACAAATGCCTAGCCCGCATATGTGTACGATACGTAAATGGACGTGAATGAATGTCGATGTCGATGTTAGAGTTGATGTGTGTGGATGGACCACGTCGAACCACGTGTTAACCCTTCAAAATTTGTTATTGTTGTAAACTGATTGACCGGGCCACATCGAAGCGAAACGAAACGAAGTGACGCCGCATTCAATGGGTTCAATTGGTTTTGGGCCAAGAAGAACGACCTAGCCTCAGCCTCAACCTAAGCATCATTGAGTTTTGCTACCCTTAGGATACTGTTCGTCAGGGTGGATTTTATTTTGAACATTTTTCTTGTAGTGTATAACAAGGTTTTTATTATTATTTTTTTGCGAACGCCGCAGACCATTTTGTGGGAGTTTTGACAGTTGTTGTGTTGGGTTTCTGCCCTCTTTTATTGCATTTGCCACTTCCGTTATGCAAGTTGGAGGTCGTCTTTTTCCTTTCTACCAGTTCTTAAATTTTTTGTTTTTTTGCTCCTTTTTCCTTTGACTTGCCTTTAATCTCATCTATAAACTTATTCAGTTTTGTACTTAGTTGTCTGTTTGTGCGACGACCGAAGCCCTCAGGGCTGCAGTGTAACTGACTTTTTGGCTTGCCTTTATTTCATACCTTTTTGTCCTGCCGCTTCCACTCGCACTCTCCCCCCTTGTGCTTTGTCTCCATGGGTTTTTGTTGTTGCTATTGCTTTAATTGGAATTGTTTTTACCCACATTTCGTAGTCGTCGTCGTCGTCATGGCCTTTTGTTACCATTTGTATTTTCGGTTTGAATATCTGCAATTGTGATCTGCTGCTGGGGAGTTGGAGTTTCTTTTTCCGTGTGCAATTTTACAGTGCGGCACGGTTGATTTCGGTTTGGTTAATCGCTGGGGTTATTGCGTGGGATTAACAACCAAAAAAAGTAAATATACACTTTGTGGGTCTGTGGGGGGGACGGAGGGAAACGCAGGGAAATTGTATTGTATCGCATTGTATTGTTTACTTGCTTTTTGTTCTGATTGCAACATTCAGATGTCTAGCTTTGGTTACCTTTTCAACTGTGATAAGAGACAGTTAAGGTGTGGTAAGTTGAGGTGGGCTGAGGTGAGGGGTTAAATATATATGCTTTATAGTGAGCTTATTTGTCTTAACTAATGCAAAGTAAATGGTATTTGATTATCAGTGACAGATTCATTAACTCAGCCATTCAGGCCATTCAGGTGGAAAGAGTTGTAATATTGCATGGAAATGAACCGAATGCTTTAATCAATATTTCCATCAATTTATTTTTCATTAATACACAATAGGAAGTGATTGAAAAAGTGGAATAATTCAACATCGCATTTGGATTTGAATGGAAATTTGAATTCTGTAATCATATTTCCAACAATAATGGCATGTCCTTTTAATATAAATGTGTAATAACCAATTATTTAACAAAGTGTTTGACAGATTCAATATAAATTTTCTAAATGTTTAATAGTCATTTATTTTTGTAGGACTTCATATTATACTTACACATGGCTAACTAAAATATTTTCTTTCAATTTTTGTTTCATTTCAGGTATGTAAACCAAATACGTTTATAGCTGTTAAACTCCACACAAATCGATGGCTAAATTTAAAAGATATTGAAGGTAAAATTGATTGCAGGGATAACTCTCTCTGCCATTTCATCTTAGACTGTTTAGTTTTTATGTGTGTGTGTTATTTTTTCCTTCTATTTGTATATAGTGGAAGAAGAAAGCGAAAACAATAATTTCCGGTTTATTTCGGGGCCTTCCTCCTTATGACAGCCATCAAAAGCAATGAAAATGAAAGCGAAACGAAAAGAACTCGAAGGCGAAGACGTCTTTTGCCCCACAGCTTGGCCATATGTTTGCAGGGATATAGAGGGATCGGCTATGGGGGGACGAGAATGAAGACTGGGAGAGGCGAGAGCAGTTGGAGGCAAAGTAGGCTTTTGTTTTCTTGACTTCTATTGTGAACATTTGGCATAATGCAGACGCCAATGTTGTTGTTGATGTTGTTATGATTGGCTCGCGCTCAATGAGGCCTGTGAATGAAATGTTTATTAGCCTGATTATTGGTCATGTACCAGTCGACATATACACCCCCTCCACCTCACTGTGTCTCTCTTCGCCGCCCTTTTCCTATGCCTGCTACCCTCTTCTCTCTTTAATAGTGCCTTTTGTCTAGTTTTGCCATTGATTTTCCCATAGGTCGCCATCACACAAACATACACACACCAGTACTCACAAACACACATGTAGAGTGTCTGCAAGTCACGCACTTCCTGGGCCTGAGACACGCCCACTAATTGCAGTCACCCTGCTAGAGAGGGGAGAGGGTCGAGAGGGGAAACGAAATGTCCAATGGTAAATTAGCAATTGTCGTTGTTCATTGCATTGACATTGCATTGCCAGCATGAAGAAGTATTTTCTTTTCACTTTTCCATTTCTCATTTTTGTTCTCTTTTCTTTCCCGAAAAACAGTTGACAAGAACAACAACAATAGAATAGAATGAATGGACTGAACTGTGGTTAAGCAGAGTGAGGAATGGTTAAAGAGGGAGGGCAAAGGGAGAGTTGAAAATTCGTAGCAATTAGCACTCAAGATTGATGGCGCAATAAACCAATATCAAATGGCACAGGGGAGCAACGACAATTACATGCAATGTGCTTCAATTGTGAACCAAATGCAGTAGTATATTCTCACATAAAAATGGTGAAAAGAAGGCGTGGCTAGTTCTAGTATTCCAAGATATATTACAACGTACCAAAAAACTTCTGAAAATGTTCTCGTGGTATTTTGTAGCAACCTTTATCCTTAAAAAGCATCAGACAATGTAATTCAACGCTTCAAAAAGAGAAAACCTATAAAATTAAATTAAAATTTGTATTAAAATAATTAAATATTTTTCGAAATTTTAAGAAACACCGACTTTAATGTCAGTATGGCCTATTTTCACAGTTTTTAATTGACTTTGCGAAGGAAAATATTTTAACACCTTGACAAAAAAACATAAGATTTGCTAAAAATTAAAAAGTTTGTAATACAATAATGGAGAACTAAATTTTTTCAATGATCACATTTGATCCTTCTCCTTAAGGATATGGTGACATACGGAATACTTAAATGTGAATTTATATTCAGATTTTCCCAACTCATTCCAAAAGTAAATTAATAAGAGCCTTCAATGCATAATCCATTCAGATAACCATTCTATAAACTTATAAAAACTGCCTTTTAAAGCATTAGGATAAAAGTAAAAACTTCACATTTAAGTAATTAAATGTTTCAATTTACCAAAATCAAAAACAAAACAAAAGCTCTATACTTTCCAAATTGATATTGATCACTTAAGAAGACATCTCCTGTCCAGAACTGGCGCCTTTGCGGCATTAGGATCACTTAAAATTACGACTTTTATCTCACAGATTGGTCGTATAACAAATTCTTTTACTCCTCTGATATTAAATTGCTTCATCCTTTAATTCGACATTTATTTGATAGTATCCGATGGTAAACTACTTCAACATTTACAGCCCTTGAACTAATGAGCCTTGTCTGAATCAAAGTACCTCCCTCACACTCTCCCCACTCCAGCAACTTGCACTATTCTCAGGCCATAAAGCTACACACAATCACACACTCACACACACAAACACACGTATAATAAACAACAAAAAAAAGTGCCTCATACTCCATTAGCGTCATACAATTTGTACCTACCGAAAAATCCATCACAACCGGGTCCCCCACAATAAAAACCAATTCCAATGAAATTTTTCATGCTACAAAATTGAAAAACAAGACAACGGGCCAAGCAAACAAATAGCCCCGTCTCTCTGGGCATTGCTTTCTGGCTATGGCTATGCAATGGCTTTGGTTCTGGCTCTGATGGAGCACAACAGCAACAAAAACCAAAAAAAAAGCAAACAGTAGAGGGGTGGAGGGCCAACACTGAGAGAGAATCTCGAGAAGCCCTTTTTATGGTGCAACAAATCTCAAGCTGAATGAAAATGCTGCAAAAGAATGACGATGACGATGACGACGACGACGATGACGGAGATGGAATGGAGATGGAGTTGGAAATGGAGATGGAGACGATGACGATGACGACCAACGCAAAGTGGGAAACCGAACAAACAACGCGAAGACCAATACTAAAACCAAACCAAACCAAACCAAAACCAAAACCAAGACCGAAGCCCCCCTCCTGTCCTCTATCCGGGGAATGCGAGTGGCGATGGAGTGAAGTGGAATGGAAGAGTGGGATATGTGTATGTATGTGTGTGTTTGTTGGGAAGACCATATTATTAAGTGTAGCCAGAAGCAATTAAGTGTAGATAAGCAAACAATAATGTTCCTAGTCACGTATAAACTTCTCCTTACCTACCACCCTCCTTTCCCCACTCACCCTCGTTGACTTGGGACATTTTCTCACTTACAAAAGGCAAGAGGAGGCTGTATATGAAACCTATGTAGTTGTAGACCTAGTCCTAGACAAAGTGGTTGGTAGGTACATTGCTTGCCCCAAAACTCACTGTCCTGGCTCTGACAGTCAACTGTTCAATCACTCAATATGTACCCACTGCCTTCCCGCCCACACCCCAAAAGCTCTACTCGACTCCTCTGTGTTTACCCAGTTCGCAGTTCTTCTACTTTGATACATTTAATTTCATTAGATGTCCTTGGCAAACGTATATAGTGTACATAGTTCAAAAGCAGACATCACTTGAATGGTGGGGGCGAGTCTCTATGCGGTAGTGCCATTTAGTGTCGTGTCTTGGCAAGAGCAGGAGGCAGAAAGAGATCTAGGATGACATGTGAAACCTGAAAATGAAAGAAAATGAAAAATGAAACAAACTTTGGCCATGACAATCCCAAAACGTTTTACAGTTCAAATATCTTTAAGGGATTTCAATTGTTATATCTTCAAAATGAAAACTATTTACATGAAACAAGAAACGTTAGCAAAAACAAATGTAGTGAGTAACTCTACCTGCATATCTTTAGCCCCGTTATAAGAAAACAAGCATTTCCATGACATGTCCTCTAATTAGGACTCAAAAATCTAACTAAAGACTAGATTATTAAACTTTAAAGCATTTCCATAACGACATGTCCTCTAATTAGGACTCAAAAATCGAACTAAAGACTAGATTATTAAACTTTAAAGCCAATTTTTGGTTTTGTTGATTAATTTTATTGCACAATTAAGTGTATTGTCAAGGTTAAGATCAGTTTTGTTAGTGAGTCTAGGAGCATGCGTCTAGTCCACGGCTTTATAGAATGTCCTTTATTGAGTTCATTGCAACGGCAATACTTTTCGCATTGGCTGCAGAATTTATTTGGATACGCTTCATATCGATATAAGTTTGGATTTACGGCAACCTGGCAACCAACTGATGGTGAATAGAAACAACAAAAAGTTTTGGCATAATCTAGACCGAAATGTAATAGAATGAGCGATAATAATGATAGAGACTTGTAATCATTTTAATACGTACCTAAAATAAATGGATATGGCGTACATTGATCAAATATCGCTGTGCCGATTGTACTAGTCTCGTATTCATCTTTTGTTAGATATTTTTCAGTGACCTTGGCACCCTTCTCGCAAAAGTATCCCGTATAATTGGTTTGGCAGAACACTTCCCAGTACTTATTGCAATCAACGCATTGTCCTTTAACACCTGAAAGCAAGTGTGAAGCTAAAGCGCTATTGATCAACATACTTTCACTTACTACTCGTAAATGTGGTAAAAATTAGCATAATCCATAATGAATTTATCATCGTGTCGATCAGAAATTTTGAAACTAATGTAGACAAATGTAAGAAAATATTTGTACTTTATATCTTAATACTAATTCTGTCAATATTTATGACAATTCAAAGCTTGCCAAGTTTCCCTTGATTGAAAATGCAATTCAATTATGAATATCATCTTGATATTTCCATAAGTCAAAACGAAATATTTGTAAAATGATTTGGCACAAGGCACACCTACTCACCCAGTCCAGTCCAGTCGAGTCCAGTCCAGGTGAATGCAGTGAATGGAGTGACAGAGGATCGCGAACCATAATTAACGGCATCCGAATGACGTTTGCATAATTCAGACGATGGGCTACGTCGATGGTTTCGACTTTTAATGAATTCTTCGTCGGCTGGCGAAATTCCCTTGAATTTGTGTGCTCATTATGCATCGTGGGCTGAAAGTTCCAGGAAATCGATTGACCAGCGACCTTTAAGACCAGGTATACATGCCTACATACATACTTACATATATGCAACATATGAATGCATGTATACATGAATAAATACATAAGTATATTCACTTACATATATGTACATACCTATGAATGTGTATGTCGTCTTATATTTGTCTCTGTAGTTTCCTTATAAAGATTTGCAATAATCATAGTAAAAGTAACGAATTCAAAAACAATTTAGACCATTCGAAAGACGAAACCCTTTAAATATTTAATCAAGAAGATAATCAATCATCTCAAGAATATTGTTAAATTGTTTGCTCGCACAGTAAGGGTTTTTGTGAATTTGGATATAGATTTTTTGTTAAAGCTTTGATCTTCAAAGTCATATACTAAAACTGAAAAATCGATAGAATTATCCTCAATTAAATGATATAATGGCCAACCCAATTCAATGGGCGCAAACAAAGTTAACAAGGAAAAGAAGACCTATCAGCTATTGTATAAAATGGAATAGAAATCCTACAAATGTCTATAGAGAGATGGGATTGTTAGATCCAACTGTCTGGCTATACAATATAGAAAACTTTTCATACTAGAAACCATTAAATGGTAATAAAACCAAAAAACAAAATTAAAGAAAAGATGAAGCAAAAGAAAAAGAAAAAATACATTTTCGAATTTACAATGAATAACAGAAAATTTTGTGTGTGTGTGTGGATGGTGTGGAGTGGTGGGAGTTCTACGAATATCTCAAGAATAAATGGAACCCAACAACCCGACACATGAGTAGTAAGTAGTAGAAGTAGTCGAAGTTGAAGTTGTTGTTGTTGTCGTTGTTGTAGCCATCGTCAACGTCATCGAACTGCTTGCTGCTTGGGTCAGGCGATGGGCCACAGCTGATAAATTCATTAAATGCTTCAACGAAACCAACGAAACGAAGACGAAACTACAGGGGGGACCAGGGGCAATGGGCAAAGGGACCAGGGACAACTGAAATTCAATACCTTTTTGGGGGATGATGTCTCTGATACCGAGTGTGTGTGTGCATACTTGGACCGGGTTATTGATGTTGCCTAGTGTCATTGTTGTTGTAGTTGTCATGCGGGGTTTCCTCTCAATGTAGAAGAAGAAAAAAACTTATCGCAGACATACAAATGATTTTGATTTTGATTTCATTTCAATATACCTAAATACCCTACATAAGTGCGGGTGCAGTGAACTTATTTATACTCTTCTTTCAGTATACTGTGGGCACCTTAAAGTTGAATAACTTTGGCACTACTTCAATCAACGTATACACAACCATTAAAATTGGGTTGCATTAACATTTATTGCTGGTGAAGAAAAAAACACCGAAGTTTCACCCTTTTAGTGGTCACCAGAGGCCAATTTACCTCCTTCCTTTGCACAAGATTAACATTCTTCAACTGCCTGCCACAAAATGATTCGTTGTGGCACAGTTGAATCACTTTCGATATCTGTAAGTAACCGAGATGGTTTTTCTTCCTGTGAATTCAGATGCTTCCGTTTCACCAAGAATGTGTTAAATTTCTGCATTTTAACTTGTTCGAATCGAATCCTAAGCCATTTGAGTCGGTTTGGTTTATTTCCAATAACTGATTAACATTCTTTGTAAGGGGCTTCACCTATAAACCTTTGGGTCAACACTAATTGTAAGTCGAATACAAAAACCCTTTTCATCTTTTGTTCAAATATCAAAATGTAGCTTGGTCTCTGGTTTTGGATTCTTGTTTTAAAACTACAAATTTATTTTTAATCATCAATGAATTTTAAATACCGACAAAAGTGTCCCTAGCCCAAGCCTTCATAAGGAAATATTTTAATTCGTTTTATATCATGGTTTAATGTATTTATTATCCATATGAATATATTTCTCCCAAACTCAACAATTTCATTAGAAACTTTGTTCACAGCTTCCAAGAAAACCTCGCCAAAATTTTCTGCCTCATAGTTCAAAGGCTACAAAAGCTGATAATACGAGTACGTCACACATGTTGTAACTAATAATCAACCTTATTAGTTATCACAGGCAAATGCAAGTGTGTCTAATCTAATAAGTTTTAAGTTGCAATCTTAGTTGGGGAAATGAAGAAGGAATATTGATTTCTCTCGATGTCTCAACTGGGATCGTTTTATCTCTAGTCCCACGAGAATAACCATGAAAATGTTTCATACTGACAAAGAATTGAAGAGAAAAAGATTTCAACTGTTTAATAGAAAATTCAAAGCACTTGAAATTTTTCATTTGCCAATATTAAATTTCACAAGAAGAGACGAATCGAGACAAGAAGGAGAAGAAGCTAGAATAAAAACTGCACCCAAAACGTAGCACCGACTACTGCAAAGTCACAGAAAATTTACATATGAATGCCGCCTTTCCTGCCTTTCTGTCTGCCTGTCTCCCTGCGACTCCTTTCCGACTTTCGTTTAAATCGAATGAAAGGCAACGTAGTGGAGATGTTGAAGCCGGAATCCATGATCTGCATGTGTGTGTATGTGTATCCACCTCCGCCTCCACCTAACTCACGCCTCCAAATCTAGAGTCTAGTCTCAGTGCCTTGTGCGCTGGTTGCTTCCACATTGTCGAGTATTTGCAATTGCTAGTGAAGTATTAATGGCAGCATTTGAATAACAATGCGAGCCGCCAATGTCGGTGCCTGTTGTCGACACCAGCCAACCAGGGAGAGAGATGCAACCAAAGAAGGAATAGATGCTGGAGGAGGAGGATGAGGAAGTCAATGTAGCCGAGTGTCGGGTGCCCAGACAACGCATCAAGTGCCTCAATGAAAATCATGGCGAAAGGCTAATTTGTATTGCATTTAGGGTGAAAGGTGCCAAGTAACTCTATATGTCTTATTGAACAATCCACTCCCCTCTCTCCGTTTCTCTGTGATTTGCCGCAATTGAAATATTAAAGATTGAACATTTTTCGGATAGGAGGAGAAATTTAATAAACTCTGTCAGTAAGTGAGCTCCCGCATTGGCATAAAACTTGCAGCAAACACTGTAATTGTGGTTTGGCAAAACGATGGACCGCAAAAGCCCCAAATACCCCAAAAACCGAACTGCTTCCACACACACACACACACATTGAGACTAGGTCCAGCTATCATTTGCTTTAACCAGAGAGCAATCCACTGGCATTGCCATTGTGGCCACCTGTCTCACGTGCCCCCATGTGTTGGCCTTTGCCTAACCGCTGGATGTGCAAGATTCGTATGTGTGGATTAAAGACAACTTGGCTGCACATTGCCGTGGGGCGTATCGAGAGAGTGAGAGACAAGACAGCAAACCAGACATAGACACCAGGACTACGGGACAACAGTAAGGACATGAGGACAGGATGCAAACACACACTGTAGTAGTAGTCGGTCTACTACGTACTTTGTATATACTAACTAACACCGACAACAAGACAATTAAATTATGCAGGATTTTTCCAATGCACTTTACTCGACTTCACTCTGTGTCGGTGTGTGTGTGTGTAAAAGATTTTACCAAAGATTTTGCGTAAATTGATTTTAAATAAATTAAAAGTTAAATATTGACAATGCTCCCCCATATCTTTCTATCAATCTCTCGGCATCTCTCGACATGTCTCTCCAAGTCTCTCAAGTGTTTGCAAATGTATATCAGGTGCGAAATATTTTATTTAAAATTTTTTCTCAAATATTTATTTGCCCCAACATTTTTGTCAAAGACAGGCAAATAAATTTTTACATAAATAGAAGGAAAAAAAACAGATAAAAACATGATATGCCGGATGGATTAAATGAAAGGAGCATAAACATGTACAAATGTGTGGATAGATTTCTGCAAATCGACAAATACGGCAAATTTCAAACCACAAAAAAACACATATTATTTTTTGTTTTAACAAAAGGAAATCCTTAAAAGTTAAACTTGAAATGTACCATAAACAGGATTTAACTTATACTAAATGACTATCTAATCGGAAAGAAAAATTATTTCAAATCGGTTAATACGATGAAAATGATTGACATTCTTCACATGAAAGTAATAGGGTTCAAAATAAGTCATTTTGTACTTAAATTTTTAAACTTACTATGATTTAAATTCGGTAAAACAAAGCATTGCAATTTCATCTCTAAATAAAATAAAATCAAAATTTCATTTAATTTAATGCATTGGAAAAGTAAAGTAAACCCCCTTCTTTGATTCTTTATTCATTATCTGCAAGAAGGGAAGGAAAATATTTTTAAAAATTATCAAAAAATTGGGTTCAATAAATACATTTTCGTCTTATCCTCAATTGATTTATTTAAATTAAAAGAAAAAGCATTAAGGCCCAAATTTCAAATAAAAATTATTTTTATATCTTTGTCTCCATTTCAACCTCAATCCATTTTCTTTTAATTTTAGAATCTTTTAAACTCTTTTTAGCCTTTCCTAGGATCTCAGCATCGAAAAATAATTTCTTGTAGTAGCTTTCAAATATATTTCTTGGGGCTAAAAAGAAAAGTTTATTTTTATGCTTCTGCCCCCTCTTTTTTTGGCTTTTGTTTTGTTGTCTTGCCATAACCAAGTGTTACTCATAGCTCACTTTTCAAGAGAGCCTTCAGGCAAACCAATTTGTAAATCAAGTTGCAGTCATCTCTGCTCCCTTACTCCCCATCCGTCCAAAATATCATCTACATCCTCCCGTAAGCCTATGGACATATAGCTCATCCAACCTTCTGCAATGATAAATCATCTTTTGTAATTCAGTTTTCTTTTTCTTTTATTCCCAGTTTTTTTTTTCGGTAAGCGTTTCTCTCATCATTTCTTTTATTTTGTTTCTTTTTTTGTTGCTGCCGCCGCCAGCTGCCAGTTGCCAGTTGCCCTCTTGTTGTTGTTGTTGTTGTTGTTGTTGGAGGCAACTCACCTTGGGCGCACAAATTCGTAAATTTCAATGTAATTTTATGATTATGACCGCACGCATTTTGATTGATACTTTAGCACTACTTAAAGGCCAATGGCCTGCGATTGAATTTCCTTTCCTTTCCTCGGAATGATATTCCAGCGAAATTCAATTTTATAACCAAAATGCATCAATCTTTTCGAGACTGGCCAGTCATTAGGCCATGCAGCACTAACCAAGTTGCAAGTGAGATGCAATCAGTTGATTGTGTGATATCTATGAAACGATTAAGTATATTTATAACTAACTGCCACTGGGCGTGGCCAATGTCCGGTGGTGTTCCTCCCGCTTCTTGGAGAAAACTTCTTTTTCTCGCTCTCTCTGTCTCTCTCTCTCATTTTGTATGCCGTTCGGCATTTCAATGTAATTATTCAATACATTTTACGTGTGTGGAATGCCAAAAACTATACATTTGCCACGCCCATTCAGGATGTCTATGACTATGACAATACCTTTCACTGTAACATCATTAGAATATTGTGCACAATGTGTCGTTGACTTGGTTTCGTTCTTCTTCTCCAGGCTCTTCTGTCTTCTTGCCATGGAGTTTTCCTGGCGCGCTTTTGCAATTTATTAAACATTTTATTGCGCCCCAAGGCGTACTTGCCTACCAAAAAATAAGGTTAAAAAACACACACAAAATACTTTCCAACAAAAGGACCAAGAGAAAGAAGTAAAATAGTCAAATATACATACATATTCACATTTACATATACATAAGTACTAAAGAAACGGACAATTAAAGGTAGAAACCGTTGGTAAGGCAGCAAAAAAAAAACAACTTCAATTTCGAAGGAGGAAAATGAACAATACTTGCCATATGGCAATACCTTTTCGATACCCTGTAGAAATAGGGTAAATAGATATCGACTTATAATCAAGAAAAGCAAGGAAAAGGTGTCTACTATATAAGAGTTTTGAAAAACTGACACAGATCTTACAAATTTGTTTCAAACGTTCCAATGATATTTAGCCCTTTTCAGTACCTATGTATATAGAATAATAGCTCTAACTGTTATAAAAAAGCTATTATTATGAGGCGTAAAAATAAAACTTCAAATTCAAAACTTAAAGTTTGTACTTAGGTACCTTATCTAGGATATCCAAAAGTCGTTTTTGCAATTTAATATATATTTCCTTGCGTATAGAGTTTTGTGGTATAAGTAGAGTTTCTCTTTTTGTTAAAGTTAAATATTTGTGATTTTAATGCTATTTCTTAAAGTTCTTATGGTAATATCTTTATATTTATATTGATATTTTCTTTTAACTTTTACTGTTATGTGCCTAATACATTTGCATATCTACGAATTTCGAGGGCGGATCAATTCATAAATTGAATTGGATTCGGCAACAACTTGCTCCTTTCCTTTTGTCACGCCCTCGAATGTTTATGGCTTTGGCGTCTACTTTGCTTAGTGTGTGTCGAAATGCTAGTGAATATGGAAATGCAGTAGAGTTAAAAAAAAAAAAAAACCCTTACCTTACCCTTACCGTAGAATTCGTTTAAAGTTCTGTTTCTTTTTCCAGTTTTCTCTTTCCCAGCTAAGTCTTCAATTCGGGTGAGGAAATGGTTTGTTTTGTTTTAATTTTCGCAAATGACATTTTGTTTTGGAACTGTATAGATTTGATCATATTTTTTGTTTAGGCAACTAGAAAAAAGAAACGGTGCTATGGAAACCATGGTACAGACTCTACAGACAGATTTTCAGTGTTCTAGAGTCTGCACCTGCATTTCAAGAGAGACAAAAGGATGAGTTCCCTCAAAGTGAGTAGATCAAGCAGTTTGATTGAGGGGTAGATTGATTTCACTTCTTCTTTTCTTTTCTATTACCAACAGTTCCCAATTAATATTTATAGCAGAGTGAATGTACTTGTCGCCCTCTCCGTGTAATAGCCGAGCTAAGCCCTTCTGATCCTACACACACACAACCATAGACAGTGACTCAGCTTGGACTCCACTTGCAGTGGGTGTAGCTTGTATACACACGTATGCATGTATTTGTGTGTACCTTTGCGGAGTGTAAACAGAATGTAGGTCTTCCAGGCGAATGGATGCATTGTTGGACCTGGCATCCCTTCTCCTTTCTATCTTTTTTTCTCCTTCTCTCTCTGGCACCCCAATTATAACACGCTAAACAATAAAGAAAATAATAATAAAACTTCAGGACACACACATGAACATGTCTGGTTTGTGTGTGTGTGTGTGTGTATGTATGTATATCTATGTCTTTGTTGAAGCAACCCTCGCTAATGAAGCTGCAGTTCTTCACTGTTTGCACACGCAATTTGCCTTTATCCATTTGCCTGTTGCCAGTACTGGGCCTTGGGATTATTACCAGCAGCAGGAACAGCAGTAGCAACAGCCATGGGCAACTACTAGAAAGAAGGGATAGACATACATGCATCTAGCATATGTAGTGAATCATTCGAATATTAAATACCCTTTAAACAAGTCTTTGATGCCTTGCCACCTTTCTTGTACTTAAGTTACTCAAAACCAAAACATACATAGTAAAGGATCTTATTTAGTTAAGGATTATAAATCGAAATAGATGCTACATATGTAAAAAGATGTAGTAAATTGTGAACCGTTAAAGCACCTTTGGAAACCTTTTCAATAAAGGAAAAGGATATCGTCCCTTCGACTTCAAAAGACAAATTGTTATCCATATATGGATAGAGATTTGCCCATAAGTCTTATATATCACATCTATTGGTGATGAATAGTTCCTGGAGACTCTAATTAGAGCCTAAGTAACTTCAACTGTTGGCCATTCTTTTTATTTCGTTGATTTTTTTATTATAAAGGCTTATGGCGATATTCACTATATATTCCATTAACCGATTCCTAATCCTCATGTGATGGTGCTCCTGGTGCTGCTGGCTGCTGCCTGGGCAACCACAGTAGGGCAACATGTGCCGCACCGCTTGAGTGGGGAAGAGTGAGATGCATTGTGTTTGCTGGGAACAAATATACACACACAGAAAACTACAACAAAAACAACAACAGGAATAGAATCACAGCTGCTTCACTGTGTGGGCTGCCCGTTGGCATTATTTGATACCCTCTCCTCGAAGAGTATACCAAACTGTTCAATGGCAAAATGCCTCTTAAACTGAGTGAACATCTATACAGACTATAAACTAGTCGAGATTTTTCTTTTTGTTTCTTTTTCCATTATTTTTCTCGTGCAACATAAAAACGCACCGCCGCCGCCTGCAGCCTGCCGCCCGCCGTCTCACTCTGCACCGCTTTAACATTTGTTTTGACATTGTTCCCGGAGTTCTTCGTAGCCATCTCTAAGTCTGTCCCTCCATCTGTCCGGCAATCAATTTTTTTCCTTCCCTCTGCTTCTTTCAGTTTGTTTGTTGTTTGCTGTTGCATTCGCTGCGCTTTTTTTCTGTCGGGCCTCGTCGCCTCGAAGTGTAAAGTTTGAAATTAGTTTGGAAAAGTGTCTAAAAAAAATTACACAAACATGCACACACACATATATACATAGATACACACACAATACAAGCATAAAAGGAATTCATACGGCGACACTTTTTGTCAACACGAACACAAGGAAAGTGCTTTAAAAAGTAAAAGATTGAGTAAAAGAAGCGAATGAAGTAAATGAAATCTTCGTCCCCTGGGATTTGGGACGCTAAAACCAGTTGGGAATTACATCGATGCAAGTGCAACTGGCTACAACTTGTCGCTGATAATCGACTCAAAACGAAATGAAATATGTGAATGGGGAAATATATAATTTATGGTGTCGCAGATGTTCTCTACTGATTGTTCTTTTAACTAGTTATTTGAAAAATATCTTTTAAAATTATTTGTTCCCATTATTATAGACTGGCAATTGAGTTTGAAAGTTCTAAGCAAATAACCACAAGACAAATAGATAATAGATAATATAATTCATTTCGGGAATCGATCAATTCATTTTGTTTGGATCGTTTCCAGTGAATAATAAATCGTTGTATTAAGTTTATTGGACAAGAAAGTCTAGATAAACCCCAAATATATTACTTTAAGTCATTATAACTAATATTAAAGCTATTTTTTTTCGGTGTATTAGGTAGGTTATAAGTCATCTCATTCATTTTGTTTAATGTCAACAGGCAGTTTTGTGCGATTGATAAGGGTGTCCAATATATTTTGTAAATACATTGCCACTATTTACTTCACACACATGAATGTTGACAGGATAATGGCAGCGAACCACATAAGATACCCATGCCACATGCTGAGAACCTCCTAGCCCAACTGTGTTTGGGTGTTAATAAAAATTTAATTTTATTTAATTTAATGAATTTAATTGAATGCATTAGACAAAACGTTTTATGTTCTCAATGTTGGCATAGTAAAAGTGTGTATGTAGTTTGTGTCATGTTGAAATTAGCATAAGTAAATCAGACGATAAAAACCCTAATCAAAAAACACAAACGGACGTCGCACACATAATTCATATGAGGGGGCGGAGACAAGCCGAGTGTGTGGGGTGGTGGGGCCAGGCAACCTCTTTCAGTTGTCAAAAACAGTTTATAACGCCTAGAATTATGCCACACATAAATCAAAATTGACGCATAAACAAATTTCGAGGAGTGTGTGCTTCCCCTCCACCCCCACACACACACGCACATTTAAAAAAATATGCCAAAATTATGCAAAAAATTGCGTAAATTGTAAGCCAGAGTCGGAGCTGCTGCCTCTAGCCTGATCAAAGTGGAATTGATGATTGTTAGAAGGGGATTTCTATTTGAACTTCATGTGTGTGTGTGTGTGTGTGTGTGCATATGTGTGCTTTTGTTTCTGGCAAAGCCCCAGAATGGAAGAAATTGGGGTTTATAATTTATGGTAGGGCCAAAGGAAGCGAAGGCAATTTTCCCAAAAAACATTTTCAATTGTCCTTCGTCACGCTTGACTTCCGTTGAAATGTCATAAATTGCAAATCTATTTTGCAACATTTATAAACCAGATTTCAAACTATTTATTATTCGAACTACTCACTATTCTTAAACGAGTTTTATATAAATTATAATAATTAGAAACAATGAAATCAAATATATTTCCAAATGAATGGTAACACTTTGTAAGAAAGTAAAGCCGCTGGGAAAGTCCCTTGGTAAGGACCAAACAGTAGGCTGAAAAGTTCTCTCTGATGTTTTGGAACTTAAAATCCCGCGAGTATTTAACATTAAATTAGTGTTGGAAAGAGTAATAAATAACAGATAACTATTTATTGGTAAACAGTGATTACTAATCATGAACATTTCGTTTTAGTTAGATACTTTCATTAAGCATTAACAGTGAATAAAGAACCGATGAATTAGAACCGATGTTTGAGAATGAAATTGAACTCTACATCTGAAAAAAGAAGTTTATTAAGAGCCTAATATCAAATATTCTTCCCCTAGAAGCAATTATTTCACTTTCTCTAATTAAAGTTGGCATTAGCAGATTGCCACATTCAAATGAAAGAGAAGCCGTTTGACCCATTCCCCCCTCCGGTGTCAAGTGTTGTGGTACTGCCCCCTTAACCACAGTGTCCCCATAAGAATTTGAGACCAAGTCGTTGACAAATTTATAGCAAAGATTTATGCAGCAAATTAAATACGTTTTGTTTCCACTTGCGTTTCTTTTGGTTTTGTTTTTTGACGCCCGGAAAAACGTCTAAATAATTAGATAAACATTTAAGCCAAGGCAACAAAACGAGATGAAAAGTAAAATAAAAGCGAGCCAGCGAGAAAAAGGCAAAGAGGAAGAGAGAGAAGTGGTAGTAGCAGAAGGAGCATCAGCAGACGCATAACGGGCAGAGGAGATGACGGAGAGAAGAAGGAGAGAAAGGGCAAGGGGTAAAAGGGAGATGGAAGGCAGACTACGTGACCATAACATGAACTGCCTGTTACCGTCTCTGCCTTGTGGCACAATGGCCCCCCCTGTTCAGTGTCTGCATGCCACCCGCCTGCCTGTTTGCCCCTCATCCTGCTGCTCCTCACACATTTTGCGGGTTCTCAAAGTGACGACTGCAAGGACGGGCAGCGACGGCGGTGGCGACAAACAGGAAATATTTAACGTGCCAACAACAAAAATAAAAATAATAATAATAATGGGCAGAAAATGTAGGGAATAAGCCACAAGCCAGCAAGCGAGAGAGAGCCATTCGTGGGTGCAACGCGTGCAACACGAGCACACGAGAGATGCCTCTTAGAACTGAGTTCCAAAAACAGGGAATTTCTTGTTTACCACTCTCTCTCGCTCTCTGCATCTCTCTCACTAACTGAGGAAATTCTCTCACTTGGAGTTGGCATCACATGTGTTCACAGGCGGTTGTTTGTGGTTCGAATACTCCATCCTTGTGAGAGAGAGAGAGAGTATTACATGGTGGGTGTTTTGAAATATTGTGGGATTTTTTGTTTTGTACCGCAAATTTCAGTCAGCCATTTTCTCTTAAACGCGACGGACGTCGAGCCTGCAAGTAGCGGAAGGAACGCAAAACGCATAGAAGCGCGTTGCGTTGGGAATTTTGTTGCTTCTTTTTTGGTCGGATAATTTATGTTTCGCGTGTCTCCCTGCGTCTCCGCCAGTGTGTGTGGGTGTGCGTGTGTGTCCGAGTGTATGAGTGGATAATTAAAACAACAACAAAATAGATGATGATAAAGAAAATGCTTTAAAAAGGGCTACACAAATTTATCTATAAAAAATTTCAACTGTGCGTGTGTGTGTGTGTGAAAAACAAATATTAAAATCTCCCAAAGGATTTTGGATACCTCAGCAGCAACGACAACGACAACAAGAACATCACGGACTAACTTTAAATGTTAGTATATACACCAGCGACAGTTAAAGTTAATACTAAGTAAAAATAGCTGAAAAAGGCAAAATTAAAGTTAAAGCGGCGATTACGTTTACATAGCAAGTAGCGTGCATTGCTCCCTCTTCTTCTGGCTCTTCTTCCGACTCCCTCACACGTTTGCGCATGTTTTTCTCCTCCACCCCCTTTTCGTTGATTTCTTCTCTCTGCATATGTGTGTGCGCCTGCATTTTTCTATTCAATTTTCTGTTTCTTTTATGGTTTTTCTTTTTGTTTTGTGTGTGTGTTTTATTTTTCTTTCGTTTGCCTTTGTTTCGTTTGGGAAAACTATTACAGCATAGTTAACATTTTACATCACATAATAACATACATATGTATGTATGTATGTACATGCATACATAGATACTTAACTGTCTCTCTCTCTCTCTCGCTGTGTGTGTGTGTGTGTGTGTGTGTGTCCATGTCACATTTTGCATTTGTTTGTGTTTGCCCAAGCAAATATGCAATGATTTTTTGTTGTTCGCGGCTCTCACTCTCGCTCCCACACTATCTCGGCCTCCCCCAGTTACCCCTCGTCCGTTATTTCATTCATGCCTTGCAAATGAAGCGTGCTCAATTGTGCGAGTTCTTTTCACGTATGGGGGGTGGACTGGAGTGGGGGGTGGGCTAAGGAATAGTGGTGGGTGGGTGGTTGTTGGGATACAAAGGCAACTTATGGCGGAAGTGGAAGTTGCCTTCGTGTTGTGCGTGTGTGTGTAGAAGCACGTGTGTGTTTGTGTGTGTATCTAATGGGATTTTCTAATAAAATTTAAACTGTTAGCGCATTCTATGAATTTAATATACTTACATTTACATGTATGTGTGTGCCTGTGAGAGTGTGTGTGAGTAATAGTGCATAATTCAAGTCAAAAGTGAAAATGAATAACTAACTAAATGAAACTAATCTTGACCGGGACACATTGGCCGCAACAAATTAGTCCCTAATTGAGTTTAAAAACTATTTCTTAAGCGAGTGAGACTTAAAGAAATGCCGGCGGCAAACAAAGAAATTGTTGCAATTGCAGTTTTAGCAATTCCAACAACAAATTAATTTGAAATGGCTGAAGCCATTGCTGACCCTGCCGACAACCGGCTTACCTGTCTAACGGTATCAATCACTCAAACTTGTGCTTATCCAAGTCAACTGCACTGATAAGAAGGAATAGGAGCTACCTGTGTGTCTTATGGGACACCACGTACACTTTGAAGATGTTTACTTTACCCTTTTCCACAGGATTACCTGGAAACAGGGTTCGTTAATCCAAAGTAAATATTGAACGTTTGTGCCTTGCACTTTTCTTGGTAATAACTTTGTGCTCTTTTGGCCTAGTGTGTTACCTGTTGAAACCATTTCAAAGGACTTGAGTAATTTTGAGCAACTTTGACCTATTGACTAACTTTAGAAAGCACTAAGTTAATCAATTTAAGCATCAATTGTGATGACATTTGGAGCCGTAAATAAAATGTTTATCTGTTTCAACTGTTTGGGAAACGTTTTTATTTTGTTTGGCTTACAGTCAGTTCGAATTCTCAAATTTCAACTTCGGTCCAAAATCGATTAGGCTAACATTATCTATGATCAAATTTCGTAGATGATCTGAATTTTAAATGGTTGGGTTACTCTGCCCAAAGCATCCACCAAAACGCAAAAGAAGTTTTTAATCGTCGAGAAAACTCTTAAAATCAATCAAATCTATCAATGCGAAAAGGTCAACCAAACCCAAGATCATTCCTATGAAAATCAAAAGAGACAATTAATTCATTTTCAATATTATCCATTACTGCTGCAAAATCTATTAATGTTTTGCTGTATATTACAAGAAAGTTAATGTTCTCCGATTGTACAGAATCTTTTTGAAGTCGATAAAGAAACAGTATACAAAAAATTGTCAAAAACCCACAAAAAAAAGGTAAATAACCTCTCCTCAAGTCGAGAGTTTTCTACGTATCTCATACTAAATATCTGATAAAACGACAATAACCATAAGAGAAACCCAAACAAAAAAAGGGGAAGGGGGGGAACGGCAGGCGACCGACCCCAAACCCCAAAAACCCACGAACGACTTAACATTAATCTTTTCCCATTTAACGATGCGTTCAACAAGAATGTTGAACGAGGCAGCATCAAAGCAGGTGGTATGCCTCACGCCCATAATACTCTCTCTCCCTCTCTCTCTATCTCTGTGTCTATCTCTTTCTTTTAATGAAACATTTCCCTACGGTTGAAGATAATAAGAGAAATAAATGTTACAACATGCAACATTCAAAATCAAGTGCAATCAACGATGACACAAGAAACATAAACATAAAAAGAAGAGAAAGAAGGAGAGAAATGTAAACTGCATACAAAACGAAAATTAAAGCAATAGTAAAAGAAAAACTGAAAATGAAAATAAATGTGTGCCACCCGCCCCCCCCCTCCCTTTCTCATGTGTGTGTGTGCCTCCTCTTGGTGTGTGTGTGTGCGTGTGTGTGTGTGTGTAAAAAGAACAAGCTCGGGAAACGCTTTTTGTTAATTCTATTAAAGTTTTAGAGTAAATATGCATGAACAGAAACTTATATGTATGTTTGGGTGTTGGAAGGAAATCGGCATGGAATACATTGACTTGTTGATACCCTGCATATTTACATGTACATACATATTTAAAAAGTATTGGATATAGTTGTAAACTATCAACCTAACTATATTTTTACAAGCACTGGCAACTAAGGCCTTCGGATTAGACGAAAACTACACCCATACACTAGCCTGAGATTCGAACCCGCATCCTCATTGTTCAGTTGACTAAATGACTGGGCCACTTAGACAACTCATCTACCGAGGACTGCGATTAAGCTACTAAATTAGTTGGTAGTTTCAGCCCACTAAACTAGACAATTGTCAATAGTTGGGCTGAAAATGTTAGGAAATTTAACTGGTTATAAACGGATGCATCTCATTTGATCTTTTCATAAATAAATTCTTCTGCTTGCCGAAGAATAAATTTCATGGAAACAGATTGGATTATGTGGAACTTTCCTCTATGTGGGTTACGTTTCTTCTCATGGGCAAACCTTTTCACATGAGATTTACATTTTTACGATAGTTATTATAGTCACTTTTATGGAGACCGATAGAATCTTGGATTCAGAGAGTTCAGGAAAATATTATAGTACAGGGTCGTAAAGGTGAAACGAGACCAACATCCCATTCTAACTTCAAACATTTCCAACACCTTTGCCTTATTTACACATTAATTACATCAAACTCTTTCTTCACCTGTTTTTGAGGCAGATTAAAGGCAGTTTTAATACTTGACAAACTAATCTCTTTGACTCTTTGACTTAATCGTATGAGATGTAAGAACATGTAAAACATGTAAGAACATGTTGTTTTTAGAAAATCGGAGAAATGGGAATCTTTAGCGTCCTATCTACGAGATGCAATAAGTTTGCAGCAAGTGAAACAAATCTTAGATTTTTCATTGAATTTGGAGAATTCGTAAATAAATTTGTTGTTTCGTTTGTGTCTTTGAAAATTTGTTATATAGAGTAGAGATTACGAAATACATTGCAAGGAACGAGAATTTGAGACAAACTACAAACATCGAATGGGTTCGTTGGTCGAAAAGGGGTGTGGATGAGGGATAGAGAGCTGCAGAGGGGTGGAAGGGTCGCGTGCAGCTACCTGAAACTGAAAATTTCCCGTATTGGAGAATCTCTTGTTGTTGTTTGTGTTGTTGTTGCACGTCGACAGACAACGCGGCATAATGCAGTGTGTGCAAGTGAGACAGAGTTAGAGCGAGAAGATGGGGGGAGAGAGAGAATAACATTGTTGCTGGACATGAGGAGTGGGTGAAGTGGGGGGAGAGAGCAGTTGGGAGTTTGCTTTTATTTTCTTGGCATGCATTTTTTTTTTTTGTTTACTTTATGCTTTCGTTTATCGACCCGTTCTCTTTGTGTTTGGTGTGTGTATGTTCTCTCTTCCTCTCTCAGAGAAGGAGAGAGAGAGAGAGTAAACAAGCATAAGATATTGTTTTTTTTTATGTTAGTTAGGAATACTGGTAAAAATAGTTGTTTTTCAAATATTCTTTGGCGCCACTCAACTACAGAGATTTCCCCT
The DNA here is from genome assembly GCA_018152135.1 of Drosophila paulistorum. NCBI lineage: Eukaryota > Metazoa > Arthropoda > Insecta > Diptera > Drosophilidae > Drosophila > Drosophila paulistorum. Next base: position 50,928,230 of record JAECXG010000822.1, on the reverse strand, counting down.
CTCTTGGAGAAACTCACCTCTGTCGTCAGTGTTGGGCAACACTGTGAAGTAAATAGCGGGTTTCGAATAGTGGTTTTCACATTTGTTTTGCTGCACTTCTTTGCCATGTTTTGACTTCAAAAATGCTTAAAAAATGCATATGAGAGAGTGTTTAATTTGTGATCGAGCAGAATTAATTGTGCCCTGCAGCAGGGGAGTTGCTCGAGTTGTGAACTAAGCGTCGATTCCTCGCCAGATTCATGTGTAGGTGTGGCCAATGTGTGGGGCGAGCCTCGATCAAATGTTATATGTGTGTTAATCCTACTCTAAATCTCCCGCTATTCTTGTGTTTTTTGTTGATTGCAGCGGCGTGGCCACATCCCTGAGCTGCGCCGACTCCAGCACTGGCTCCAGTGAAGATGCATCCGAGCCAGGCTCTCCCGTGAGCGACGATCACCACCTGCACCACCAGCACAAGATGCCGCCACAAATACTCAGCACCAGCAGCACAAGTAACAGCTCTTCTGCATCCTCCTCTGCCCCCGCCTCCGTAGCGAGCACAGCTACAGCCACTGTCTCCACACCCGCTCCAGCTACATTTAATCCTAGCCAGGGAATCAACACTGCCAAAGTGACGACGACAACGCCAACCACGACGATGACGACGCCACAAAGAAATCCAAATATGCTGCCTACCCTGCAATGGCCGTGGAACACCAATTTGGGCAGCACCTCAACAGCTGTTCCCGCTTCAGTGGCCAATAAGAAGCGCTCTGCGGGCGGAGTCATGACAACAGGAGGAACAACGGGGGGATTGGGACCAAATGAGCATACGACTGCCGTTGGGGCCAAAAAGTCAAGGGGAGATCCGTTGGAGGCAAGCAAAAGACTGAAATCCATTGCCCTGGAAGAGTCACAGACCAAAATTACGGGTTTCTTTAAATCCCAAATGAAGGCCAGTCCGGGTGGAAAGCTATCGCCGCCACCGCCAGCAACCACCACAACGACAAGCACCGCCTCCGTTTCCGCTTCTACACCCAGCCAACTGACCATGAGCACGCCGGCAACGACTGCATCATTGAATAAATATTTCAATATTCTGTCGCAGTTGAAGGAGCAGAAGCAGCAACAGGCAGCGGCGGCAGCAGCAGCTGCGGCGGCGGCGGCGGCTGCTACAGCCTCAACATCAACGGCATCTGCCACCCAGAAGCTAGCAACGCCTCCGCCAACAGTAACTATGACGACGCAAGCGCCACCTCCCATGATTATAGCCACAACGGGAGCAACTGCTTCCACTAGTTTGCCTGTGCCTGCGCTCAAGAAAATCGAGAGGAGCACCAAGCAACCAGCCAAAATAGCCCAAGTGGCACCGAATTTGAGGAAGACACCCAGCAGCAGTAGTAGTAGCTCCTCCTCCAATGGCTCCAATAGTTCCTCATCCTCAACCTCCTCGGTGACGACAGGCAAATCGCCAGCCAAGAAACATGTGGCCATAGCTCCACGCACGCCGGAGATGAAGCAACTGATGCAGCAGAATAAATCCTCAGCCATGGTGTATCGGACACAATGCCAAAAATTGGCAGCAACTCCAGCACCACCACCTCCTCCGCCACCATCCGCTGTGAATCCTCCTCCTCCACCTCAGCCCACTGCCAATCCCACACTGTATCAGCTGCCCGCTGTCCAACTGCCCAATCTAGTCCAGCTGCCACCACAATTGGCAGCTGCCGCCAATATCATGCAACTGAATAATGTGGCCAAGGCGGCAGTGGCAGCGGCGGCTAACAATAATGCAGCCGCTCAAGCGGCACAGGCGGCACAAGCCGCAGCTGCGCAGTTCTTTCTCAATGGAACGGTGTTTAAGTTGCAGCAGGTGACCACGGCCACCACAACGACGGCCACGACGGCTACAGCTGCGGCGGCACAAGCGGGCGGAGGGGTCAATCCCTTTGGCTTACTGAGTACCAATGAGCTGCAGGAATTGTTCATCAAACAGCAGCAATTCCAACAACTACAAGCCAAACCACCCACATTGCCATCTCTGCCAGCACCCGCACCGCCAACTGCCGCCCAATGCTCATCTCCAGCGAATCCCGCTAATTTGCAAGAGCTTTTCCAGCAACAGATTGCAGCAGCGGCTGCCCTGCAACAGCAACAACAAGTGGCAAGATTGGTGCAGCAGCAGCAGCAGCAACAACAACAGGGAACAGGACCCGCAGGTGGACCACATGGAACGAGCGGAGGAGCAGCCACCGCTCAGCCACAGCCCGTGTTCATGGCTACTCCCGCGGGACTGCTACTAAATGCAGCCACCCTCCCGGCCATGTTAGCCCAAGCAGCGGCGGCCATATCAGCGGCCAATCAGCAGCAGCAACAAAAGATGGCAGCAGCCGCCACCCTCGCTCTGCAGCAGCATCACCAGCAGCATCAGCATCATCAGCAACAGGTCCAAGCGGCGGCAGCAGCAGCTGCTATGAGTCTGCAACCGTTGCCGGCTTTAAGCTCAATCTTTGAGCCAACTCCAGAGCAGCAGCAACAACAACAATCCATGATCACTGCCAGTAATCCTCCAGCGCCTGCTCCAACCAACTCGAATAACACTGCCACAAATCAGCAGGGACCACCACCACAGAGAGTGATGGCTAAGGCGCCGCCAACCATAATGCATAGCTCGAGTCAACCGCCGCCATTGGTCACCATCTCATCGTCCTCCACATCGGCAGGGAAAAGGCCAAATACCTCTTCAGCTGGCGTGAAACCCTATCAGAAGAGGATTCAAACGCAACCGCCTCAGTCTCAGAAAACCAAATTCATAGCCACGCCCACCACTCCACCGCCCCTAGTGCCCACCTCGAGTAGCAAAGAGATGGTGCCCGCTTTAAGAAAGACCAACAACGTTAACAATGTGAGTGTGCCCACTCCACCGTTGGTTAGCATTGCCCCCTCCAAATTGACACCGACTCTTAGCCTGGCCAAGCCGCCGCCGTCTCAGCAGATACCGATCCAAATGCAGACACAGATCTCACCGTCTCCGCCTGATCTCTTTGATTTGGTTAAGAATTCCAACGGGGCGATTAGTATAGTGCCCAAACCCACTATGACTATAACGATGACATCGCCATTGCCCTTCAGTTCACCAAGTAGTCGTTCCTCGCCAGCTCTATCGAGCTCCAATTCCTGCACCTTATCCGCCTTTAGCAAGATTAGCAAGATCGAAGCCGCAGAGACGACGACCAAGATGTCAAAAGCTGTGGCCCCGCAATCCTTTGCTGGTCAATTGCCACAGACGAGGACGCCGCCAGTGGTGGAACACGAACCACTTCCCGAATTGATGCAGGATTGCAGTAATAGCAATTCCAATTCTAATTCCTGCAGCAGTTATTCGAATTCAGTGAGCTCTGCGGCGGATCTCTCATTGGAAGCTTCAACACCGGCTTCACCGTCGCCTGCACCGTCTCCCTCGGGAAGTAGCAGTGGGAGTGGGAGTGGGAGTGGCAGTGGCAGTGGCCGAGCGGCCAGCCAAACAGATATGCTTAGCGAAATGGTTACCTCCTCGTGCATCTCCAGCGGTGGTGAGGATTGCTCTCAAACCACGCAATCCACAACGGGCATGAGTCCACCTCTGAGTGTGGTTGTTGCCGCAGCGGCGGTGCATCCTCCGCCACCTGCCTCCAGTACGTCGAGTGGAAGCAGCAACTATGATGAAGAAGATGATAAATCCGAATCGGTTGGATCCTCCGAGACGCACAAACGGCTGAGAGATTTGCCCACTCCAGAATCTGGCATTGGCGGCAGTTTAAGTAACAGCGAGAGCAGCAATTCCATTATAGATGCCAGGTAAGTTCCATCCAAGCATCCAAAGAGTTCTCACAATCATCTTCTTATGCTCTTCTCCTGCAGCTCCAGTTTGAAATCCATTTCGGCTTGTCCGCCCACATCCGCTCATTCCGATAGCAACTCATCATTGCCGCCCGCCTCACCAGACGATAGTTCTTCGACTGCTGCGACCATGGTGGATGTGGCCTTGGCCGAATCCGCCAGCAAAGCGTTGCCCAAAAGTGCCATTTCTCCCATACTTTCGCAGCCCAAGACCATTCGCTTTCCCGCTGGAGCAGGAGGAAGCGGCGGCAAGGCCGGAGCCAAGCGACATGACGGCGTCTGTTATTGGGACAAGTGCAACAAGAAGCACGAAAGCAACTCCAAGCTATTGGATCACATGCAGACGCATCATGTCAACACGCAAACGGGTCCATTTGCCTGCCTCTGGGTTGGCTGCAAGGTCTACAATAAGGAATCCTGTTCCCGCCGTTGGCTAGAACGTCATGTCCTCTCACACGGCGGTTCCAAGCAATTCAAATGCATTGTCGAGGGGTGCGGCCTGCGTTTTGGGTCACAGGTAAGCATCAAAACCCATCTATTTTCCATGAGAAGTTTAATTCTAATTCGATTATTCACACTTTTCTAGCTGGCTCTTCAAAAGCATGTCAACAATCATTTCAATGCCACGGACAATATCAAGGAGAGCACCAGCAAGCGCACCTCAGATCCTCCAGTGCCCAAGCAGCTACGCAAGAATGGCAAGAAACTACGCTATCGTCGCCAACCTTTTTCAGGTGAGTTGAAATTAACTCAAATCCAAATTGGGACACATTCCTAACCTTTTTTTTGCGAATATTTCTAGCTCGCATGTTTGACTTCTTTGACACTGGCATAATGGAGGGACTTCAGCATCGTCTGCGACAGATTAGCACCTTAACCAATGGTGCGCAGGCCATTACCTTCCAGGGACAATGTATGATGCGACGACGCAATAGCCAAGGCTGTTATGAGTGCTTTGTGCGCTGGTCTCCACGCGAAATGTAAGAGATACGATCTATATATCACTCAAGCGAAGTAAACCAAGTTCAATTTGTGATTTGTTTACAGCATCTCCGATGAATGGCTGCCAGAATGTCCGAATCGCACGCGTCAGCATACCAAAGTGTTGCACATAAAGCATATGCGACCAGTGGAGAAGACACGGGTGGAAAGTCTATTGAGTACGGCATTTAAGTTGCGCTACGATGCACAACTCTTTGCCGATGATTATAATGTCAATGAGCAGCAGGAGCAGAACAGTGACTACGACTCGGAGGACTGCATTGAGGACGACGACGAAGATGAAGACGATGAGGAGGATGACGATGAAGGGGAGAATGACGACTACGACGATGATGATGAGGAGGAGGATGATGGCATTTCGGCCAGCATTAGTTCACGCAGTGCCAGCAATGAAACCGTTTCTAGCTACCAACAGGTGCTGACCATAGCCAAATTGCAAATGCAGCAGAGGCGTAAGCATCCGCGTAAACCGCCCAAGATTAGGCCACCTAACAATCCTCACCAGCAATCACATTTGGTGCCCACAGATGCCTTGGTGCCCATCTAAACAACAAATCCAACAAACAAACAAAAAAGTATTCTCTTAAGTAATTATAAACAAAAAACCAAGCGACAAACGAGTAAACAGTGACAAGTAGTTTTAGTTTTTCTATAAGCCCTAAGTTATCATATATATAGCTCTATAACATATATACACTCTATTATAATCCATCTTGTGTAATATATAAACCATTTAGATTAGTAGACAAGCGCCTCCCTTTGTGTGGGGGGCTGCCCGAACGCCACGCTTATCATTTTCGTGTAGTAGGTGTAGATTTCCCTTAGTTATGTGTTTTTCTTTTCGAAATTGATCCAAAAGAAACTTTTGTTAGTAAATTTATCCATGAATGAATCATTCAATTTTGCCTCTCCCCCCATATATCCCCCCGTCCCAAAAACACCAACGAGACATTATTCATTATACTCCCAATCTATCGTTGTTGTCTATATACGAATCCAAAGTGCAACAAAATACAAAACAAACAACCAATTCAATTTGGCAGAGTGACCCACCACCCGCTACTTATGTTCAAGCAAAACTATAATGAACAAATTAACATTAATATTTTTTGCTAATTGTAGTTTGTAATTATAAATTTAAGTTAATCTTTAAGTTGTACAATTTTCGAAAATTGAACTGCCCCCGAAGACAAAACAAAAAACCAAGAAGGAACGAATGATAGATGAAATTGTGACCAAGACTTTTCCTTTTCTATGTACATATATAGTTTGTTCATTATCTTTTTCGATCTTTATGTGTGTGCGTTAGTTTTTTTGTTTTGTTGTCTCTTCATTTTTGCCTAATTATCATTTTCTTTACGTTTACATGTTCACTAAAACTTCCATCAGAGATGAAACGCAGCGCACACATCAACTAAAAATGACTAAAACAAAATCTTAAAAGTTTATTGAAAGAAGAAGCAAAGAATACAAGACTTGAAGCATTTACAGCTATAAATAAATAGTTTAAACAAATGATAGCTAACAGCAACACTTTGTACTCAACTCTGAACAGCAATGCAAAATGAAAAACAGTTTTAAGTTCCAATCCAAAATTAATTAATTTAGTAAAAATTATCTTAAATTCGTCAAATGTATCTAGAACAAAAAAAAACCCCAACAAATCGAAACGAAAACTGTACATAAAGAAACTAAAATTCTAAGAAATATTAGTTTTGCTCTTTAAATTTAACATATAAATAATTAATTTAGAAATTAGCAAAAAACAAAACCCAAGAAATAAAAAAACCAACAACAATTCACAAAGAAACAAAAATACAATTTGCTTTTTATACAAACAGTTTTGTTAAAACGTTCAACACACTTAGTTGCTTTTATTACATACAAATTTCCACCATTTTGTGTACATATCGAGAAAACGAGAACTTGTCGAATGCTGCATTCAAGAGGCTATTGAAACGATAAGGTTAACCAGATTTCAACTAAATTGAATATTATGATTTTGTCCAAATGCCAATCAATTATAAACGCATAAAAAATAAAAGAAAAATAAGAAAGTAAGTAAAAACGGAACAACAACAAATTACATCAAAGTCGAAAGTGAAGTTCGAAAACTCAACACTGCCAAAAAACGAGACGAGAATATTGACACACAAATGACAAATCGACAATGCAACAACAACTACAAACAACACGAAACAGTTGTTAAAAACGACTGATAAGTTTAACAAGCAAAAAGGAAAACGTAAAAGAAGAATTCATTGCCAAGAAAAAACCAAACAAAATGTGTAAAAATTGTTTAAAGAATTTATAAGTAAAAAGGATTAATAAATTGCTAGAATACTACTAACAAACCTTAAAAATGAACAGAAAATGGTAATTATATATATATACAGCTAAAGATATATCTCTGTGTTGTCTAAAAGTAGGTTGCATCCAAATATTCAATTAGTTTTAAGCTGCTACATACAAAAAGAAAAAGAAAAAGCCCGTTTGATAACAAGTTTTTTAGTTTCAGACTTGGATTGATCCTCACTATTTTCGGAAATTTAATTTCAATTCTATAAAATTAAATCAATAGTCTTATATCGGATGGAAAACGACAACTTAAGTTCAATATTTTGAACAATTTTCAATGCAAACTCTGAAACATAATATCTATAAAATAAATCCATCATTTTAAACTAAAACTAAACTTTAATATGGTGGAGTTACAAACTGTTTAACCATTTTCGATCTTCCGCTTGAAAGTGCTTAGTTTTTATTTATTATAGTAAGCTGACTTCTCACTCATTCATATGTTTTTTTTCAAACTGTTTCGAGATTTATATCAAATTATTGATCGGGGTTTTTCCAGTTAATGTAATTACGTAAATTATATATACTCAAAAATGTAAATAAAAGAGAGAAAAAACAACATCTTCCTTTATACGATTTTTATATGCTTAGAGCTGATTCTACAACTAAATCACAACTGTAAATATAAATATACATAATACCATGTGTATATGAATTTAAAGCAATACTTTATAACAATCGCAAAGGTTTAGTTAACAAAATTATTTATTGATTTAAAACATTTCAAAAGCCTTTAACGTATTCAAAAAAAAAGGAAAAACAAAATTCAAATAAAAAATAAAACTACCTCGAGTCAAGTTTTCTAAATTTAAAAAAAAAAACAAACAAATTGAACAAGGGAACGGAACGTATACAAAAACAAACCGAAAACAAACAAAAGAAATTAAATAAAAGTAATGCATACAGAAATGGGTCATCAAGTATTACAATCTGACGAAGGACATCCTGATCGTCCTTGAAAAGGCCGAATTATATGGACATTTATAGTTTTATTGCGACTTTTTGGCCATTTTTGGATAAAAATAGAAAATCCTTCATACTGAAATGGGATAGAACTTTTGGCTCTTTAATTCGATGAAATTATTAAGTAACAAATAACAAAAAAACACAAAATAATAACATTTAATTAAAACTGCTTTAATAACTGATAAACCGAAAATATATTATGATTAGCAAGCCAATGTACTAGTATATACATGAACCATTTCTAAACTATTTTTAAATGAAGTTTGGCCCCAAGAATCTTTAGGATTTTAGTCGGGCCAATATTGGCTATAGCAACTGGCAGTTGCTACTATTTGTAACTAATGTAATCAAAAGAACATTCTACATATAAAAGAAGTAAACATATATACATCATAACTATATTATATATGAAGACACGCATACACAACAATTTAGATTGTACCAAAATGTTTAAACAGTGAGCCATTAAAGAAACAGAACAGATACATTAAAGCAAAATGTAAACGTGCTGAAAAGACGAAAAAAATATATATAGACAGAAAAAATATTACAAAACATGCAATGTCTTTTATTTTTGAAGGTAAAATGCGATAGCTATTTTCTCGAAGCCATATCTCCTGGATCAGAACTAAACTAACGATTTTGTAGGACGATCAAGATGTCGTTTGGTCAGATCTGCGCTCACAGATCACAAACCCGTCTTGGGGAAGCAGATAATAGGACTTTTTTTGTCTAAGAACAAATGCAAAATATCTTTTAATGTTGATCAGGATGTCTTTCGGCCAGATGGAACTCCACGTCTATTGACTGAGGCTACCAAGACCTGAAATGTCCTTCGAAAAGCTGAAAAAGAGAAAGAAGAGCTGAAGATGACCAATCTTTATTTGATGCCAATCCTTAATGACCCACTTTGACTGACACTAACATATCCTGGATTGTCCTTCGGGAAGCTAAGATAAAATATCATTTTTGTTTTACAAAAAATAGTATATAGAATTCAAATCATCAAGGACTAAAGTTGGTGCAAAGGACATGACGGACATGGCAGTTTTTTGGCCACTATGTTTAATGTGGCTCTTGGAAAAAATGCCAGTTACATTTAAAAATTGAAATGCCCAACTCACCGTTACACATTTAAATAAAATTGAAACCAGTTGCCCACTAAGTAATTCTGTTGGCCTGGCATTTCACATATGACGTTTCTTTTCTGTCCCAAATAATTATGCAACACTTTTTGAAAAATTCATTTTATTCATCCTAAAAGTATGCTACATAAATTTTCTATTGAAATAAGTTTAAAATTACAAGTCCTAAAATCGCAAAACTGCTCATAACTCGGCTATTTTAAGCCTGATCGTGATGTTCTATGGCCAGATGGTAGGCCTTCTTCGTCCGCATCGACCAATGTCATGAGGTCCTGGAATGTCCTTCAAATATCTAAAATAAAGAAACTTTTCAGAAAATTTAATGCCTTGCATTCCTAGACGACCCCATCTTTTTTTGATGCCAATCTGTAGAGATCATCAAGGATATCCTAGGAAACCATGTCCTATCGTCCTGCGGCAGGATTTGTGGATTCTAGAGCTAAAAATCGAAATAAGGGTAATTTTCTCGAAGTCATATCTCGGCAGGACACTGATCGAAGGATGAGCGGGATGTCCTTTGGCCAGATAAAAGTCCTTGTTCATGCGCGTTGACTGACATTATCAGGTCCTGATGTGTTCTTCAAATAGCTGGAAAAAAGGACCTTTTCAGAAAATTTCATGTCCTGCATCCTTAGATGACCCGAACTTTTTTTGATGCCAATCTGTAGAGATCATCAAGGATATCCTAGGAAACCATGTCCTATCGTCCTGCGGCAGGATTTGTGGATTCTAGAGCTAAAAATCGAAATAAGGATAATTTTCTCGAAGCCATATCTCGACAGGACACTGATCGATATCGGCAGGACATCGCTTTTTGAATCCTCCAAGATCAGGACTACCGATCTGCATTCAAGGATATTCAATATCCTCCCAAAAATATTACACGAATTTTTGTAAGGGGGTTAGTCAGAAAAATGGCCAAAAATCGCAAAAAAATAATAAAAGTCCTTATAACTCAGCCATTACAAGGACGATGAGAATGTCCTTTAGTCAGATGGTAGTCCTTGATGACCCGCTTCGGCTGACACTAACAGATCCTGGAAAGTCCTTCGGATAGCTGAGATAAAAGGACATTTCTGTTTAAAGAAAAATGGCAAATATCTCGCGAGTCCTTTGAAGGATCAGGACGAAAGTGGTGCCCGAACATTCCAATCGTTGAGTAGTATAGTTGGTGCAAAGGACATGGCGATAGTCCTGCGGAGAGCTGAGATATTAAGGATTTTGTAGTTTTCTCCACATTTTTTTATCTTTTTGTTTAATTTGGGACTTGGAAAAAATTGCAAGTCCAAAAAACAGAAAGAGTTTTGTTGCTGTTGTTGTGCTTAAAGCCACAACTCTGCGACAAACATGTCGATTATATTAAGGATTTTATGATTTCCCCAAATTGTTCAAAAACAAAAAAGGTCTGACAACTCAGTAATTTAAAGGACGGTTTGGATGTCCTTCCTCATCCGTATCGACTGCCATTACCAGGTCCTGGTTCGATAGTTAAAATACATTTGCGATAAATTTCAAGACTTGCATTCTCAGGTGAGATGAGAGATTTTCCAGGACTGCCTAGGAAACCATGTTATGCTCGGAACTTTTAGAGCTTAAAAAACGGTCTCACAGATTGGCGGCTTATATAAAACCTTTTTTATCCCAATGTTCCCTTAATAAAAACGTTTTTTTTTTTGGAAATTAGAAATTACAATTTATTTCATACAATGTCTGATGTTGATTTCGGTTGTTGCATGTTGATTGATGTTGTTTCGAATACACAGTTACAGTTTGTTGTTTTCTTAACCTTTTGCTCGATTGTATGGATTGATTATGGATGGTGTTGTGTGTCCACAAATAACAATAAGAACTTGAAATAAAACAAATCATTTCTCACACTTAAACGTATACAATTAACAATTATAACGGGTGAAGAACAATGTTTAACGCATCTCCCCAACGCCTCGAGTAGAGAGTGATCTCCGCAGGTGTTACACTGCTAAGAAGTGAACGCAACTCTGGCGCTGCAACTTTAGCAATAACACCGACGACGATGACGCGAGAGAGGATGCCATATCGATAGGCAAACATATCCTTATATACAAGTACAAGTATATATAAAATGAATGTGTGGGTTTGTGTATGAGCGCCTTCTACAACACGTTCTTTGTTATGTTTCTCTTGTCTTTTTTGTGCATGTGTTTTTCTTGTTGATTGATTGGTTGTTGAGAAAAATGCGCAGCCAACACAGCTAGAACGACAATGTGCATCAGTTCGATTCGAGCCGCATTCGTCGGCCATAAACAGGTTGAAGACCTCCGCATTCTCAGCATCGTGAATGCATCGGCCCTCAAGGGTTAAGGCTTGGGAAGGCAGGCTGCGAGTTGGAAGTTTGAATCGATTGCTGTTGTCATTGCTGTTCGCTGGGTTGTTGTGCTTATTCTAATACAAATTGTTGTTGTTACTTGGATACAAATCGATTTCTAGGTTATTCACTTAATATAACTTCTAATTTGTTGGGATTTTACAATTTTTTTGTTGTGTTTTTCTCGATTTTTTATATGGGGTAGTAGTAGTAGTTGTTGTTGTTGTTGCTGCTTGGTTGGTATGAGTTTCTTGCACGACTTTTCTTCTTGTGTTGTTGTTTCATTATAATTTTGCTACTACATTTGTTTCATAATTCATATTTTTTATACATAATATATATTTCATACATAATATTATATACCATTTTACTATACAATAACAGCGGAAAAATTGTGTGTTTCATGATGTGAGTGTGAATTTCTGTATTGGTATTTTTAGCGGGTATTTTTTAACAACTTTTTCATGTTAATATGTATAATTTTGTTTAATGATTCTCATTTTGTGTATATTATGTATATCAATACCGTAATTGTTTTCTGTTTTTATGTTTGTTCTTATCACAAAAAAAATCATAATTATATATATATATAATTTATTATTATTTAAATTTTTAATATATTATTCTTAGAATTGAACAATATTTAAAAATAAACATAGGACTTAGTTACATTTTGTTTGTATGTGTTTGTGTGTGTGTGTGTTTGGGTGTGTGTTGGTGTGTTTGTATGATTGCATGGAGTTGTTGTTGTTGTTGCAGTTGTTGGTTGAAGTATTGCCAAGTAATTTTCCTTTTCGTTGTTAAACAATTCAACTAATCCCGTTTTCACTTCTCGTTGCTTGGACCGAAACTCTGCTGTGGTGAACTTCCACCCAACGCTAGAGGGCGTTGCATGCGTTCAAACAGCTGTTTTTTGGCCAATTTTGTTGACTTTTTCATCCAAACGAGTTGTGAAAAAGGGTTTTCGGGGATTTTCATTCAATTGTTTAACAATTTTGTTCGCAGTTGTTGTTGTTTTGGCCCATTTTCGCTAAATTTGTTTGTTTTTTTTTACAAAGTTTTCTTTCGACAATTGATTTCTTTACAGTTTTGTTTTTTTTGTTGGTTTTTTTTTTGTTTTGTTTTGTTTAACGAATTTTACATATACACTAAACATTATTTAATAATAATAATGGAAAAAACAAATAACAAAGAGCACACAAAAATTGTGGAGCGCAAAAAATAATAAAAGTATAAAGAGAAAAAGATTTGATAAAAATGGTATTATTACAACTTTATGAACTTAACTGCAAAAATTGTTGAAATCTTTTAAGATAGATTTGTTTTGTTGTTGTTATTGTGTTTCCTTGCTGTTGTTGATAATGATAAACTAAACTTAACCAGAGGCGCACCAGCAATTTAAGAATAATAATAATTTGTTGTTTTCGCTATTAAATCTGATCTTTGCTATATACACAATCGCTGCTGCCAGAGTTGCCACCGCGCATGCGCACTTTCTCCTTGTCTTACGGTGGTTCTTACTTGCGCGTTTGCTTTATTGTTGTTGTTGCTGTTGCTGCTAATGTTGTTGCTGCTGCTTATGTTTGATTGCTGGGCGTGTTGTTGCTGTTGTTGTCTATTTCTGGTTGCTTTTGTGTGTTTGTTGTCTTGATTGGTTGTTGCTTGACTGATTTATTTCGTGTACAGATAAATGGCCACAATCAAGCCGTAGAGACCCAACACTTCGGCGAAAATGAGAATCAGAATCATACCGACAAACAGTCTTGGCTGCTGTGCTGTACCACGCACACCGGCATCACCAACGATGCCGATCGCAAAGCCGGCTGCCAGGCCGGAGAAGCCCACCGCCAAACCGGCGCCCAAATGAATGAAACCCCTGAGGAAGACGATGGGTCACAGTTAGAGTTCCTCTGGATTGATATCTGCAAGTTGCGAGTACTCACTTGTATAGGGTGTACTTTGAGGGCTCTTCCAGCGCACCGGCAATCAGCACGGCCACGACCAGACCGTAGATGGCAATGATACCCGCCATGACCACAGGAATGATGGACTTCATGATCAGTTCGGGACGCATCACTGACATGGCAGCAATACCGGTACCAGACTTGGCAGTGCCATAAGCGGCGCCCAGAGCTATAGGAAGATGCAGAAATTTGACTCATTAACCATGTGATTATAGAAGGGCTTGAGATATTTTACAAAAATCGAACATTTTGCGACTTGTTTTACATCAATTCAAAAGGATTTCATATTTCTCTTTACAGACACAACAACTCGGTGAAGTGTCTCTTAAAGTAAAGTAAAAGAGATTGTTAAAACGGTTTCTTAAGGGCATAACAAAGAGAAAACCATGCTCTCTTCTATTCTACGCTCTTGTGGAGAATCGAGTTATGCAATTAACCTTTTCCTACTCATTAGGTAACTGACATTCCTACTCTCTCTCTACTGCCATTAAGTCTCTTCACACTTTGTGAATTACCCACCGATAATATGATTAATCCACCATTATAACTATAAACCTGATTGGCCTATGAAAATGAACACCGCAACAAACAGAAAGGTTCATCGCAAATTCTCGAAAAGAGAATACAAAATTAACGTCACATTTAGCAGTCACATGATCGCTGCTTTAGCTGACTGATATTTTGTTCCACTCCAACAAACGCAGCGAGTACAATAAATCGCTTAGCTAAAACTCAACTCTCCACTCGATTTGACTCGATTCTCTTCAGAGAGAGAGAGAGAGAGAGAGGGGGGCGCTCTCCTCGTCGATTATGATGATGTCAAGTAAAAATGGGAAAAAAACGTTAACAATTTTGATAAGGCCAAAAGCATAGCACTCACTCACACACACTTACAAGAGCGTGGCATGAATTGGTGTCAATTTAACAGGTAAATTAGGGGGCAACTCGGGTGGTTGGTGGGCTGTGGGGAGGGGGGTGGGAGTTCTATGTGTGTATATAGCCAAATTTATATTAATTGAAATACAAAATAACAAAAACCAGTTTCAAATGACGGCCAATGGTGTGTGTGTGTGTGTTCGAATCAAATTCAATGAGAGCGCCTAAAGCCGAGCTCTGTTTACACTCGAGGCTCGGACTTTAACTCAAATGTACAGTTGGTTGGTCATGTGATTTATTGTTAACTTTAAGGGAATTATTCCATTGAGAGTTTTGATGGGAGAACAGAAGACGGCAGACGAGAAGAGCCTTGAAGCACCTTTAACATCTGTTTCAGTCTTATTTTTATATCTCTAGTACGTCACAACCGTCACAAAACCGGAATGTACTCGATTCTCTTTGTATATAAATGAAGAAATATATGCCCTATCAATACACACACACACACACACATACACATAATTGCCGACGCACGCAAAAAATTGAAATGCTCATCACATAGTCTCTCCTCTGAATGGACGGTGGCCAGCGGGCGGGCGGGTGTTTAAAGGGTGGCGGGGGGTGTGGTGGGGGGACCTTCACACACAACACAGAACCACAGTAAGATATATAAATAAAAGCATGCGTGTGCGGCGGCCCCTAACAACAAACAAATAACACAAGTTCAACGACGACAGAGAGAGAGAGAGGGGAGGAATGGAGGGGATGACCCGCATTACATTCAATTGCAATTAATAAGAGAATAATAATACTCTCATTGCCATACAATTTTCGATTTTGTTAATTGATGGAAATTTTTCAGTTGTTAGTGACAACTATTCAAGCGTTTTCATGTAGAATCGAAACTTCCAAGACAATTAGCCAAGTCTTTGGTGGTTTTACAGTTGTTACTGAACTGAAGAGCCTCTGAAATTACAAACCCATCCTTAAATTTGTTAAAAATTCTGCAATTGGAACCGGCAACTATTTCTATGATTAATTTCAGCCTTTCAACAAAATAGTTTTACTGTCAAAAGATTTCAGCTCCAAAAGCCAAAGGGACAATGGACCCTGGGTACATCAATGGGCATTCAATTCGTCATGCTGATAAATAATCCATTTTAACTTTCAAATGTTGACAGAGTTGCAATCCATGGCTAATATTTTAGCCATTGACTGTGTGTCGTGCGTGTGCAAGTGTGTACACACTCACTCATTCGCCCGCCACGCTCACTCGCTCACTCACTCATTCACAGTGACATTGAGGGGGGAGCAGCAACAACAACAACTACAAAGCTGCCGCTTCAGAAGCTGCATTTAAATTAACTAATAATACATTTTTTTGCAAAAATATATAAGTGTGTTTTCTTTAAATGGCATTGGCTTGTTGTTGTTGTCGTTGTGTTTTCGCTATTTGTTTTAACTGAATTTTTAGAACTATCACAAAGCCACAGACGGACGCGCGTCTGGCCAGACAAAAGCGTGGGTGGGCCGCAGAACAATGCGTAGAAACAATGGAAGGCAGAAGAGAGGAGAGAACCAACACAAAAGGAAAGAAAGAAAGCCAAGCACATTTTTCAAATATAATTATAAAATTGAGAAAGAGCAAAACAACAAAATGAGCAGCAAAATCAACTGACAAAAAAATGAATAATAAATATATAAAATATATATGTATGGATGTTTGTATGTGTATAGACAACACAAACAACAAATTAAAGGCGTCACAGTTGAGTGCAGAAGAGAATGAGCAAGAGCGATAAAGAGAGGCCGGCGGTCGAGCGAGCGAGACAGTTAGCCACGTAAAAGTCAAATAGTCGCCAAAGTGTAGGATACTAGAGTGGGAGGGGGTGGGAGGATGTGAAAGGCATGCAACAACATGAAAGAACAAATTATTTTCTTGTACAAAAATAACAACTGCAGGTGGCTGTCCTCTCCTCTCCCTCATCTTCAACTCGGATAAGATAAGATTATACAATTTCCTTTAAGAGCTTACAACCAACCCATTTCGCATTTACAGGGTCACCTGTGAGGGGTGGGGGCGGCAACTGAAAACCTTGTCACGTGTTAGACAATTTAATGGTAGTAGTAATAAAAAAAAAACCAAATGACCCTATCTATGGCGTCAGCATATTCAATTTTTATGTAATTTTTTTTTTCGCCTACTACTCTTGTTCCTCTGTATATCTACTACTATTTTTTGAGAGTTACTGCGTTTGCGCAAGGAAGAGGAGAGCAAGTAGTCTCTACTCATTTATCTGTGTGTGTGTGTGTCATTGTGTGGGTGTCATTATGAGTAGGTTACATTGTGTGAAGGATTTCCATGCAATAGAGTAAAACAAGGAGAGGAGTAGGAGGAGTGAACATCCTCTGACTGATAAAAACCCAAAGACAAAAGCACCAACGCCCCGGGAAAAAAAAAGATAATGACTCAGCCCCCAGTTTAACGATAACTGCAACTCTCGCTCACACACTCATGTGATCTTGCGTGTGTGTGTGTGTCTGTGCGACAGAGAAGCTTGTATGGAGCTTCAAGCTGAGCGTTGCCAGATTCCACACGAAATTGATTTATGCTATTGACAGACTTTCATTACATAAGGCTGACAAACTTAGTTGGTTGCCAAGTCGTACTATCATTTCAAATGTGACGTTAATAAGCCAAGCAAACATAGAGAGATCACAAGACCAGTTAGAAGATTATGGGAAAACTAATTGTTAGCTGAATTAGTGTATGTGTGCGTGAGTTGTGTGAGCGAGCATGAAAAGACCTTCCTTTGCTCTTTCCTTCCTCCCATTGCAAGCGCGTGCTAAATATGAGTTTCTTTTCATAGTATATCTTATCTTATCACTCAAGTCAAGCAGCAATTGGTAAATAAGTCACTTTGTTATCATTGTATCAAGACTGATAAGATTTCAAGAAAATAAAACATAAACAGCAAAGGCATGTGATATGCGGGTCGGATTTTCGGCGGGGGGAGTCGACTGATCGCGGCTGGCATGTGATTACCTGTTCTGATAGGAAATCAATCTTTCAATTATGAATCAAATACAATGGCTTAAAAAGTAAATATTTATCAGCTGACTGAAGCAAAATGGATTACAAATATTACAACATACTTTTTTAATTATCACATGCCGGAATTGGTAAATTCACGTGCTAACTGCATTTCCCTACCATTCCGCAACAATTTTTATTAGCAACAATTATTTATGGTGCACTTGGCGGCACTTGTTAAAATTCTAACCAACAAACCCAATTTTCCTGCAATATGGCAACCTCAAAGTTGTCGGTCTTGTGACTCCACCAAAAGAAAAAAAAACCGTAACTTTTTCTCACCTACACAGTCACAATCACACACACACACACAGACACATATACAAATCCAATGCCAAATGCCACAGCGCGCAACTCTCTTGCTCTGTCACGCTCTCGCATTTTACTCATTTGTACATGCATGTATATATATATATATGTGTGTGTGTATATGAGTAATTTTTCATGTAAAATAATAAATTTTCTGCGAATAAAACATTGTTCAACTATGCCAATTTTATATTCATTTTGAAAATATTTGTTTTTTCAATTCTCTTACTAACTTGGCTCACATTAAAACATGTTAAGTGACAGGTTTTTTTTCTGCTTGTCACGCGCATATGTGTGTGCGTGTGAGAGAGACCTTTGAGCATGTATTGAATTTTTATTTTTTGGCTAGTGCTTCTTCTTCCACCTTTTACGCCACACAAAATGTTCGATTTTTTCTTTTTTCATCTTTTCGCCAGAGGCAATGGGGCCTTATCATATGGAAATTAAAAACTTACCCGAAAAGATAATAGCGGACGCTGCTCCCATAACACCGAAGAAGGGGCCGTAGATTGGGTTGTCGCTGCTCACTTCCGAAGACATTTTGCTTTTGTTTTGTTTGTGTTTGGAGGGGCTACAAATGAAAATCGAAATTTGAATTCGTTTCGTTGATTTGCACTTTTGGGGATTGTTTTCTCTTATTTCGGCGTTTTTAGCACGGTTTCTTTTTTTGTTCGCTTCTCGCTTTGTATGTGGTGGTATGTATGTACAGGTTAAAACAAAGTATTTTTATTATATATATAT
Source organism: Drosophila paulistorum (assembly GCA_018152135.1). Classification (NCBI taxonomy): domain Eukaryota; kingdom Metazoa; phylum Arthropoda; class Insecta; order Diptera; family Drosophilidae; genus Drosophila; species Drosophila paulistorum. The sequence goes on along the minus strand of JAECXG010000822.1, from coordinate 50,909,573 downwards.
ACACTATATATATTATGTATATGTGTGTAGATATATATATGTATGCGTGTAAAAAGTCTGCTTTCTTGCGAACCACAAAAAAACAATGCTGCTGCGACGACGAACGAATTAAGAATGAGCGGAAGAGAAAAGAGCAAAAAACAGTGTTGCCATCTGCGCTTTTTTCCGCTAGATCTAGCCTTTTGTAGCACAGTTCCAAAAACAGGTACCACACTTTTCTTTCTTTCTATTTTTTTTTTTACAGTGGAGCCAATAAATTGCCTACGTGTATTCGTGTATTGCATTTGTCGCAGCAGCAATGTTGTAAGACCTCGCACTCATGTGACTGTAGTTATTCATTTTTCATTTTCGGTATCTCGGCACTCACGTGATTAGAAATTTAATTTAAAGCAATTTGCTCTGTGGGCTGGCCTTCTTTTCGGGTATTTCTACTGGCGCTGCTGCTGCTGCTGTGGCGACTTTAAAGCACGCTTCGCTTGCGGGTGGGTGATACGGCACTGAACTTACCAACTTTTTTTGCTTCGCTTTTATAAACTTTTGTCACGAGGACAGCCGATAAACTTGGGGGTTGGAGAAAACTTCGATGTTTAGTAGTGATACCAATTTGGCGTTTTTGCCCAAAATCTGGCTATATCATGTTCGATTGCGGGGAAATTTAAAACAACATGTATAGCAAATGCCCCATCAAGGCATAAGATTTATTTCCTTCATTTTTATCAAAGACACACATAGATATTTGCGACTTTAATACAGTTTATCCTGTCAACTGCCAACTGCATGATGTAAAAAGCCAAAACTCCCGCTGCTGTCTGTTTTCCAGTCAGATTTAAAGGCAAAAGACCAATGTGGCAACACAGCTGCATTCCCAGGGAACTTCTCTCTAAGACCAACCGATAACCAAGTCACGATTCACAGCTAATCGATACGCTTTTGTTCGGCTCAAAATTTTAGAGTGCCCGTGCAGAATAATACTCCGGAGGACGAAATGGCCTCCACCTCCAGCAGCAACTCCAACTCTGATGAGGATGAGGGCAGTGATCGGGAAACACGACATACGCGGCGGCTTGGGTGCACCAACAAGCGCTCACAGGCTATAATGCCCAGGTAAGTGGATTTGTAGTTTCTTCTGATTCAGAATACAAAGTTCATGTCTTATCTTTGACAGACTTTCTGCTTCAACAGGCGGCTGGTTGTGTGTCCTATTGCCCCTCGCCCTGGCATCACGTTATCTCCACGCCTCCCCGTCCGCTTGTGCCGATGTGGATCATTTGCACCAAATGCTTACTGTGGCAGCGATTGGAATGTGTGTGGAGACCGTTTGCTTCTTCGTCTACATGTTTGTTGACACGGGCATATTAACAAAATGTGTCATAAGTCTACTGCCAGGAGCAATAACAAGCATCTTATACACTCTATTCCTGCAGACGTCGCGCACCTTTGCTGTGGTGGCTGGTTTCCTGATCACAGTGCTCTATCAGCATGCATACATTTCTATCCTGCGTGGATTCCCGTATACATTTAGCTTTGGTGAGGCTGCAATCTTAGTTCAGGGCCTAGCCCTGTTCGTCATAAGTTGCATCTATCGCTTTGGCCAAACGATTGGTCAGAGCTGGTTGGTGGCGGCCACGGAATTTGAACAACTCAATGTGATTATGCTGAATGCCTTGATGTGGCTATTGATATTCTGTGTGCTGATGCGAAAGGTTCCCCCACTGAGACGACCAGGACTCTTCTATGGGGTCTTTGGCCTGTTAATGGTCGCTGTCACATGTATGCCTGTAACCAGTCCGCTGCCCGTGCTAAGTTTGCTCAATTTCATCTTTGCCGATACAAAGAGAATTCAAGTAATTATATTTTACTTTGTGCTAGTTGGTCTCACCTGTCTCACCGTATCATGGCAGCTGGGCAAACAAAATGCCAACACCCGTATACGTAAAATATTTCATTTGCTAATTGTCTTGGTATTTGTGCCAGGCCTTCTCTTCCAGTGTTCTCTGCTCTACATAGCCACAGGCATAGCCGTGGCGGCTTTCGTGGTCCTTGAACTGGTGCGTCTGTTGGACATACCGCCATTTGCCATGCCATTGGCGGCTGCCTTTGAATCTTTTAAAGATGAAAAGGATGGCGGTCGATTGGCCTGGACTCCCATGTGCTTACTTATTGGTTGTTCCCTGCCAATTTGGTTAACACCCTGTCCCTGTGCCGGCGGCGGTGACAATACTCTTGTCCTGCTTTCTGGCATTTTGTCGGTGGGTGTGGGCGACACGGCAGCCAGTTTGGTTGGCTCCAAACTGGGTCGCAATAAATGGCATGGCAAAGGCAACACACGTTCCATTGAGGGTTCTGTGGCATTTGTTGTGTCCATTCTATTGGCCGTTTGGCTAATGCAATTCTTTGGCCTTCTTGCCATGACCCAAGCAAAATGGTTCGCCACAATCTTTGCGGCTCTAAATTCAGCCCTTGTTGAGGCATTTACCGATCAAGTGGACAATTTGGTTTTACCCCTAGTCTTTTACATACTCGTTGGCTTGGCCTAAACACAAAAAATCAAAAACAAAAACTTAACAACATACAAACAATAAATGTGCGTGTAAATGTTAGTTGTGATTACATCCATTCCTTCAATTTAAGTTTAAGTTTAAAATGTAAAATTAGACATATGAAAATGTTCATATCATTATTACAATAAAAAGGACAAAACAATCCTCTCTGTCTTACTTCCATTGATTGAATGTAGAACTTTAAAGAGAAGCTTCAAAATTGTATAGCTTTCCAAGGTATTAAGTCCTTTTCTTTGGGTTACTTAATTAAATTTGATCTTGTTTTGTATAGAAAATGTCTCTTTTTATTTAACATACTTAACAACTTATTGCACATCACTTTACATTTTATATACAATCTTTCTTAACCTAAAGGTAACTGGCGGACTCGTGACTACATGACTAAACTACATCTACAAATTGTGGCAAAATTCGAAAAATCTCATATATATACTAAATATTGATCCCCTCTTTTTGTTTCTTGTTTGTTTCCCGCCCGTAATTAAATGTTAAACTATTGAGCTAAATGGCTGAGCTATGCAGAGGCTTGTCTTTGATGATTAATGGCCAAAGGTACAGGCATATCAATATGTTGGACTTGCACAATCATATTGCCAAATCCACCAGCTGGAACACCATTAAGGGCTTCCAATTCCGCTGCAGACTTACTATGCTGCAGATGATGCTGCAGGTGCTCCTCTCGACGGCTGTTAAAGTAATACACTCCGGCGACAATCAGACTGAAGGATGTAACCGATATCAAGAGTGTTCCATATTTCAGAGCCAATTGTATGGCATCAAGGCCAAAAGTGCTAAAGTAAATGTCATGCAGCACATCCTCGGAATATTCACCCGATGTAATCTCAATCCACATTAATGGTAAGATGGTAGAATTTCTCAGACGACTTGCTTTATCTGAAAAAAATATTGTATTAATTTGTTGATTCTATGTGTTAATTTGCTGTTTTACTCACTCTCCAGGAGCGGGGTCTTATCCAGCATAATGTTGATCTGAACACGCGATGCTCCACTGATCGGAACACCAAATCTTGGATGAATATCGGCGTAGGTCTGATGCAGTTCAGCATTTGGTTGTATGCCATCGAAGTCCTTATACAAAATCGGATCTCCCGAGAAGAAATGTGGAAATGAGGGAAATATGGGTGCGTCATTATAGCACCGAGTGGCATTTATTACACCGCTGGGCAAACAAATATCAACATTTCTGCAATAACATTCATTTGCCTTATTCTCGCTGGGATGAGAAAATACATCCAAGGGCGTGCGATAACGCAGGACATCAATGTCATTAAAGATAATCTCCTCTTTCTCGAAATGTAGTGGAACTTTTCGGCATAGAACCTGCAAAAAAACATTCACTGTGTCCCGATTCTGCAGAAGATTTGGTGAGAACATTGTCGGCTCGGAACCATCAACGCGATTACATTCGTCGCCTTCCCAGAAACCCAATTGCGGCATACCATTAAATTGTGTTATAATGCCATATTCATTGATATCCGATTCTCCAGTATTCAACTGCACCGAATCGACGCTAGTGCCATTACGCTAAAGAACAGAATACAATAACAAGGATGTCTTATATGGAATAGAAGACAAAACTTACGCTCATTAGCAAGCCGAAACGTCTTTTGCCCATTCCCAAGGATTTCAACTTAATGATCTTATCTTCGTAGCCCCATAGTAGTTCGCCTGCTGTTAGATTTTTGAACAAAGGCTCTCTATATTGCTTGATTATCCATGACACCGACAAACGTTCAACAAGGGGAAATCGCTTTACATGCACCGCAGCCGTTAGTAATGGAATATTCGGCACTAGGACCATATGATCTTCGCTTATACTAGATTTTTCCGGTAGAAATTTATACGATTTGTGATCCTTCAAAGAAGAAATGCTGTTAGTCACTTGTCCTGGGAGAACAAACTCAAAACTTACTCGAAAGGTCACTGTATTGTTGTCATTGAAAGAAACTTCATCTTTCACCGTGTGTTCTTGATAGGTCAATGGTCCTAGATCTTCAATTTTGATTTTATCAGCTCTACCAGCTAGATAATCCTCAATATTGGGATAGTGAAAGATGTGAGCTTTCAATAGAGTGTCATATTTCGATGGAGGATTAAGCCAGGTTTTCACTGTCTCTGAATCTTTAGCCAAAATTAGATTCTGTGTGTGGAATAGTTATCTTTAAGTGTAAAGTTCATTTAATCAAGTTGATATCTTAGTACTTGCCTCTAGCATGGTGTTATTATAGAATTCCGTAAACCACATTACGAAAAACCCTGTAACACTTATCACAAACAGCAGAAACATAAAGCCCAGCACTGTAAGAAAGGGGGAGAAAAGAAAATATATGTGTAAATGATCAAAAGGTCAAATTTAGTGAGATTACTCAGTGTGTTTTTCTTACTTACTTATCAGTGTGCCAATATCCTTGGACGTTGGCTCTCGGTTCTGGGCTGGATTACGTAAGCCCAAGGCCTCGAAAATCATTTGTAATATGGTTAATTTCAATTCACCACCATTCGCAATGCCATTTCGCTGAGAGTTTAAAGTATTCGATTTGGACTTATTGTTCGAATGATTCTGAAGGACAACATGGTGAAGCTGAATGTGATTATTGGTTATTGTGAGATCCTCTGGATTGGGGGCCATTTCATGACTGGAGCCAACACGTGGCATGACACTGGAAAAGGAAAACATTTCAAGTCAATTCATAATTATGTAACAAGGTTTAATGAACTTTTCAAAATCGTTACACGTGTTCACAAAGGATTGGGTTTAATATTGTCTCCCTTTATTTCTTATCGCTCTCTATGTACATAAAGTTCAGTGACTATATAGAATAAGTTTTCAATTTTTTATTCACTAGTACCTGTTGTGCATCTTTATATACGAATATATTATTATAGTCTAAATATATTTAGTTTCTGTGAATTTTCCACTGAGTCCAGCTGATCATTAACCATGCGAACGTTTACAGAAGTTAATACTAACTAATCGAGGGTTTCGAAAGATTTCTATAAGCATGCTTACTGAATCTGGAATCAAAGTCTAAATACAGATGTAGAATTCTGTGCGTCGGTGTTATCAGCACAATGTCTCTTTCATGTACTTGTACATAGCCCACAATTTATTTATTTATTTTAAATAATAAGTTTCGAGTTCATTCTCACATATATATGTATGTACATATATGTATGTATGCGTGTGTATGATCTAGTATTGAGATTTGTAGCTAAGGGGGGAATTATTCCATGTACATTCAAATACGTATATTGATTTGCCAAAACGATTGAAACCGGGTCAACGGCTCTATTGATAAGCCGAAGGCATTGAAAAACATTTTCCATATTTTTTTGCTTTGGAAATCATAAGAAACATCATAGCACTGGAAATTGTTTTTAAACACACCGAAGCTTTTTAAATTCTTTACTAAATGTCAATTGTTTTCCACAATCAAAGGACATAGTAGGATAACACTTTCATCCAATTGTCTTTGCATATCCCTAACTTGTATATTTTACACTGCTATACTTCTTTAAAGGCAGTATCAAAAAGATAAAGATATCTACTATTATCTGGAAATGTTTATATAAAGAAGAAGCAATCCGAAAAAGAAGAAGCAATCGTCATACACGTAGCTTATGATTAGGTGACAAAGATTGACTGACACTTGCAATGAGACGAGTAAAACTATTCTGTTTAAGTAAACTTTTGAAAAAGGGATATCGAGTTTTTGTTTATTTCACTATAATTGATTACAATTCCACAGTTTAAGTAAGCAATTTTTGTGGCACCAAGCAAAACTCATCTTACAGTGGATTTTATCTATAAACAATCTCCATTGGATCGATCCCACGATTAAAACTGATAACAATTGTGAATTCCAGTATATATAATAATAAAAAAATGCACTTTATTTGTTTCACAGTATTGGGTAAACAAAAAAATCTGTAGAAATATGTTTTGTTAATCTTTTTTATTAAAACAATTCCTTCTTAACAGATAACTTTCCTTCTACTAAAATAAACTAAATAATAGAAAATGTCTACATTTTTTATTCTCTGTAATGTGAAAATGCAAACTTGGCTGACTGAGCAAAAATCTGTTTTGATAGTTCCAACAAAAAAAGAAAAACAAACAATTGCGACTTAAATTTGAAATTTGATGACAAACAAACTAATAAACGTGTTTTTGTTTGTTGAATTTATAATTTATTTATTACACTTACCTTTTCTATTCGTAAGGAATTCGCTGGTTTTGTAGTTCAGATGATCAATTTTAAAAGAAAAATGTATCTTTAGAGAATTGATGAGTTTTGAAAAGCCATTGACTGATAACTCAATGGAGCAGCAGACACAAACGTGGGAGTGAGTGAGAGCGGCAGAGAGGGAGTGCACTTGAAAAGCCCCAAAAACAAAATCTTATCAGCCACAGCTGTTTAGAAGTAAATGAGAGAGCTAGACACAGAGAGAGAGCGAGCTCAGTTGAACCGAAATGGAAATGAAACACTCAAGCACCCCCGCACTCACGCACACACATAGACACACTAACGTTGGCACACGTATACTACGGATATACAGTTGGATACGCTCTCGCGCTGCACTTTGAATGACTGCCAAACATTTGGCGTCTTAATTAACAAAACAAAATTTGGGGCTCTTTTTGTGGTTATTTTGTATAGAGAGAGAGAGAGAGAGAGAGAGAGATCGTAATTTGTTGCTGCTGCGGTTCCTGATTATTATTGTATCTTTTTTATGCTGCGACACACTTGCATCTGACAGATAATTTTTGTAGTAAATGTATCTCTCTCTGCTGCTCCCGTTCTTGGTTCCAGTCGTGTTGTGGTTCTTTGTTCGCCTTGCTTCTTTGTTTTGTTGCCTCCTACCCCAACGATCGTTGTTGTTTCTGTTTTGATTGCGGAGCTGGTTTCGCTGCGTCTCAGTCTTTTGCCCCCCTCTGAGTTACACTGTCTCTTTCCCACAATGCACTTTTATTCCGTCTTGGCTATAAAGTTATTTTAGTTCTAGGCTTGAAGTAACAAGGAATTGTATTTGTCGTTATTTTCTTAATTTTGTATTTTTTTTGTGGCGATTTCTTATATATTTGCGGATTGTGATTAGTATTAGCCCGGGCCAAGGTAGATTACGGCAAAAGCTTTATCTCTTTTATAAATATATATATCAACGCGGAATTGCAGAGCCAACCCACATATGGTTTATGATTAGATTTCGATTATTATTTTCTTTTTTTTTTGGAATATTTTACTCGGTGTTTTCTATATTTTTTTTGGTCACTCTTGATCCACTTCCAGTTGCGTACGCATTGACTTTACTGGCCACCAAACAAGTTGTTACTGCGCCGCGCACAACATCGACGGCCACCAGACCAAAAAAAAATAAAAACCAACAGCACACAGCAAGCTACTGATAAGACGATTTCTATATGTATAGCTCTATAGCCTTTGCCTAGCTGTCTTTCCGTGTCCGCCGTGGGCACAACACAAAGTGCAAAAATGTAATCACTAAACGAGAAGAATGCCGGAGGATCGGGAGCGGTGGCGGGGGGAAGGGGGCCCATATACAAAAACAAAGGAACAAAGCTTGCTTTCTTCTCCTTCTCCCGTTGGAGCTCTCTTTTGGAATACTTTCGATGTAGCATCCCCAATCATTTCTATCGTCAACAAAGTTGGTGCTGCTGCTCCTCCTCTTGCTGCTGCTGGGACGGCGGCGACGTTTAAGCAATCTGCTCGCAGTTTGTTTCATTATTATCGTATTAGTATTATTGTTGTGATGGAAGAACAACAACACAAAACTTGCTTCACTCCGTCACAATTTTCTCTCAATCAAAGTTGCCAAGTGATCTATACACTGAAAGAAAAACAAATAAATGTTCAAACAGAAATGGCAAGTGCAGGTAGTAAATTCATTGAAGCATGTACATATAACAGATTTTGAAGTTAGAAGTTAGTTGTTAGAGTTAGGATCTAGTTAATTTTTAAATAGGACTTTTGCTTTAGAATTTCTTTATTATTAAGATGCTTATATTTAGTATTTTAAGAAAAATATGGTTTCTTGTTCCATCCAGGGCACTTTGCCAGTTTTACTCAGCGTATACGTTGTAATGACATTTGAATTGTCGTCATATGAAAAATGAATAGAATTGTTTCCCTAATAAAGCTATTAAAACTGTTAAAGGTATAGATACTATTACATAATAAAGAAATGCTTTTAAATCTGCTCAATCTCATAGGTTTCCAAGGGAAAGAAGTAGTTTAATTGAGAAGCTAATGAAAGGGATCCTTTGAAGAAGACTTGGAACAAATCTGGAGAATATATGTATGTATATGGAAAATCTTCTAAAAAACACTTATAATAGTTCTGTTTAACAAAAACAAAAAATCTTTTAAACAACCCTTCGATTCGTTCTTCTAAAAAGTTCAGAGGATCTTTGGATGAATTCTCATTTAAGTTTTCAATGCAGAAGATCTCTAATAAATGGACAAAGTAGGTCAAAACTTGTCTAGAATAATGATATATACATAAATATATGTGGTAATATTCATTTTATAATGCACCACATAAAAAATAATCTCAAAAGCAATTACGTCTTACTCACTTTTATAGAACGAACTCTTGACTGTTGCTCTTAACTTTATCAAGGTTCCTGATTCTTTTCATAAACTGTAATTTCTCAGTTCTTCAGTGTAATCTTAACAATTCTTATAAAAGGGTGGAGAAAAAACAACAATTTAATTAGCATTGATTGTACAAAAGAAACTACGCCTCATTTAAGTAAATGACTTTTTGTTTTCTTGTGACATTGACTTTGCACAATGATTGACTTAACAATTAACTGAAGTCACATATTTATTTCTCTCTGTGTACATTAAATGCACTAAGCACACAAAGTACCTACAAATGTAAAATGTATGTATGTGTATGGTATATAATATGTATGTGTGTAAATAAGTAGATAAATTAAATGTTTGTGTGATGCTTTAATTTCTTGATTTTGTGTATTTTGTTTGCGATTCTTATATAAGTATTTTTAAATGCATTATCTTCAACGGAGAGGGAAAAAGGCAAGAGATGCTCAATCTGGATTTGTACAGGCGAATCTATATGTACACATAAACAGATATGGGGAGAGGTGGGGGGAAATGGAGTGTGAAATAGCTGATTAAAATACGCGATGAACGTCAAGTTATTGAACCCAACGGGATTCTCAGTTTTATTGAATTGTATGCGTGTGTGTGTGTGTGTGTGTATACCCAAGCGTTTATCAAGAGTTTGCCGATTAATCAGTCATTATACATATATAGAACATGTGCTATTTATTTTGTCATTCACTCAATCACTATATACTATAGAGATTAATATACTTATGTACCCCCTCCGTATATAACTCGGCATTTGCATCATTGTTGTTCTAAACCTATAACGATAGCCCCCATGAACTTAGCAAATCGTTGCTTCGATTTGATGCTGAATGAATAAATAATTTCGTGCTCTTAATAGTTTTTCAATAATATTGAAGGGAAGAGGCAATTACTTTGTTAGAGAAATATTGACATCTATAAGTATGTTTGTATCTATCTATAGAAATGCTAACTATTTGAGAGTCTCATTAGACAGTTTAAGTGGCCTTTTAGTTGAGTTTGTATTGCTGAATTTAAAACTGTGATGGGAATTAATATACAAAAATATAATTTATACAATGCAACCATAAGACGAAATGTTAAGTCTTCAAGGCTTTGTAGACGCCGATTTCTAGGAGACTATTAACTTTAGCAGGTGGCCTTTTGCAGTATTTAAGCCAACAGTTCATTCACTTTTGTAATCATATCCTGTACGATTAGGAATAAAAGGGTATTAATGTCGAAATTTGCCCCTTTTATTTGACATATAGATAACTATCGGCCTACCAAATTTCATAAAAACCGCATTGAAAATAGCCTAGCTATACGAGTAAGAACCAAAACCTTGGTCTTTGGGTGCGTTAAAGTGCTAAAGGGTAAGCGGGATAGACTTAGTTTAATAGATTTTGGTAAACGAAAGTCGCTGCGATCGAGTCACTTACGTCATGGTGAGTTAAATTCCTAATGGGTCAATAGTTGGCATTCTTGGGTTATCTCTCCCACAATCACTCAACTAACCAAGAACAAGTGCTCTCTCCATTTAAATAATTCCACTCGAGACTTATCAACGTTATCAGTGTCACATATGACAAGTTTGAAAAATTAATTATTTCAAAATCTCTATGTATTGTATATATATTTGAAAAATAGAAAACTGTTTATTTCTGATATGCCACTTCGCTGAGAATGATGATCGTATGATGGAAATCTTGAATATTCTGTATCGTAAGTTGTAATTGTAATTGAACTGGTTTATTAACTAAGGTGACATGTGGGGGGTTGGGGGTCAATTGATAGCACGCCACTTGATAAATTTACATATCTACTTGTTTTTAGTTTTATTGCATCATTAAACTTAAATGCGGCATTTTCTACTAAACCGTCATGACATTAAAGGTCGATCACATGCAACCCGGTTAGCCTTATTGGCATGCAAAGGCTACTAATGTTGCTCTTGTTGTTGTTGTTTTTGTATTTTTTGTTGCTTTAGTTGGTTGTTGTTAAAATTAGAGACTTGGTGATGAATGACAAACAAATTAAGACGTTGAAATGTCTTAGTTTACCTTCCAAATCATGGTTAATAAATCACTCAATGGGAATGTCACCAAAAATATGTTACAACTTTCAAGTATAACAAGGTTTTTACCCATCATATTTGAGGTGCCAAATGAAGCATGTTAAATGTCGCAGTTATGTTGAGGGGATCTTTGATAATAAGCTGTATTCAAAGCAGAATACTACGACTGATTACATGCCCCTTAATTCTTTACTACTATAACAGATACCTCTTGGTGCTAAATCCGGACTAAGTCCAGAACAAGTTTATCTGTATCTGTACAAATTGCAGACATTTTTGTTCTAAAATACACTTTGAAGCTATAGAAACAAACGTGATTGAACTTCCAATTGATTTCCAGAAGACTTTTATGTATTTTACACTTAAATTCTTCTTCTGTTGGATATATTTTTAAAGAATAAATAAAGATCGATTGACACTAATTCATAACCAACTCCATTTGTAACATTTTTAAGGTATTTTAGATGAGGTAATTTTAACAAGGAATTCTCGGAAATAAACTGTTTTGTCCTTCATCAGAAATTTATTTTCATAAAAATTTTTGTATATTTTCTTCTTACGTTAACTATTGACGTCCTTTTTGAGGTAGAATACTAAATAGACAATTTGCAATCCTTATAGACAATATATAGACAATATTTCGCCAGATTTTCCAACTATCCACGCTTAGAATAAAAATGTTAATCAACATCTTTGCTATTTGTAATTACGTTATAAATTAATGATCTAAATCTCTTTCCGCTTACTCAACTAAAGTGTGTGTTTTTCTCTAGGTTTCCCTGACTCTGCAACTAAATGAAAGCTTAACTAATCAGAAAATACCCTCAACTATTCTGCAAACTTGGAAAAAGTAAACTCTAATCATTTAGTGGGGGGAAACTGACTTTCTTAAGCAATTTAAAGATCTTAAGGAATTTCAACAATGAATCAGAGCAAACTCTGGGCAAGATGAACTTTCCTAGTTAATCTAATGGGGAAATTGTTTTAGTCTCTCTCACTCTTCTCTTCATTAGCTGACACGCTATCACAATTTCTAAACATTGCAATGCAAATGCAACAAGTTTTCAGCCAAGTCTCAATACATAGTTTCCGATAGTTGCACAAAAGCACAAGCCAATGCAAATGCAAATGCAGTTATAACCTTGCGCAATGTTAACAACAAATACAACATTTTGTGGCATTCATTCCGCCTGCTGAGAGTTGTCAGTTTTCTGCCTAAATTCTTGTCGTTTAAAAAGTTTCGCAAATCGCACAATATATACACGTAGTAAACAACACTAACTCAACAACAACAACAAAAGCTAACCATAATAATAATGATAATAAAAGTGAGTCATTTGAAACTCCAGCATAAACAACAAAAAAATTAACTTGGCTCACTGGAATGAAGCTCGTGCCGCATAATTTATACACTTGAAATTGGGATTTCTTATCATCCAACTTATATATACATATGTACATAGCTAATTCGATGGAAAATAAAATTAGTTATATAATTTTTCCATTCATTTATTTTCATTCATTCAAAGAGATCAGTAATAAAGTCATCTCTGCTTATTTTTAATGTTTTGTGAGTCTGGGCGAACAAAAACAACTTCTATATGGCACGCTATTAAATTAAGACAAACTGCTGGGAGATAATATTTTTCCAAGAATTATTTACGCTAATCTAGAGTTTTATTTTAAAACTTAATCTATTCTAAACTTTGCGTTTAACCTCGACCTAGAAGATGCGATCCGGGCTAGAACATTTTCACATTGGGTAAAAGGTGTAGAAAAGTTTCCAAAATGTGTGTCCGTCCGTTTAAGCGCTTAGATCTCGGGGTTATAAGATCTAGATCCACGGAATATGTCATTTATTAGACTCGTCAAGTATTTATGCCGAACAAGTATATTAAAAAGTTTTGTTTTGTTCCCTTACCCTCCATAATTTACATTTGATGGATTTTCTCTTACAATAAATAAAAAAAAAACAGTAAAATTTGACACAATATCAAAATAAATATTTATCAGTCCAACAATTTCGTAAGATAGTTAAGAATGATAAATCAGCTCTTAAATTTCTAAGATATAAGACCGATTTCTACCTCTATCTACACCAAGATCAGCAACTGGGTAATTAGTTAGTTAGATGGTTCAACAGTTTTCGACAGGTCGATTGTTAAATAGTTAGATACTTAGATAAATATCGCCACATTGAACTATTTATATTCCCTTCGATATTTTCAATTCTTTAAATCTTTGTCCCTCATCTATTGCATATTATGCAACACGTTAACTAAGTTTATTATTATATATTATTAGTAGTTTCCAAAACAAATATACCCCAATTATTAGGGTAATCAAAATCATTTTTGATGCAGCATAAAACGAAAGACTTCAATGCAAGGCGAAGACAAGGCAAGGCAACAAACTTGTTTCACAAACAGACAAATACTACAAAGCTTTTTTAGCTTTTTATCAATGCAATAAACTAAAAAAGCTTTTTAATGCTGATCGGCAATGCCATCGCCATCGCCACCGCTGCACCACCCTAAAAATCGAGCCACAACTAAATGTGTTGGAGCCCCAGCCCCCAGACCCATCGAAGTGGAAGTCCAAGTCGAAGTCGAAGTCAGACAGAGTCGTTTAGTGTATGGAAGCTTACTCTCGCTTTTCTGAGGTGTGTTGTGACGACGTTTTGCTGCCGTTTATGCCGTTGCTGGTGTTGTCGTTGTTGTTGCTTTTTCTACCTGTTTATCAGGTTTTTGTGTGTTGTCGCAACGTTCAATTTGAAAACCGAGCTTCAGGTGTAACAGAAAGCAAAGTTTTCGCCTCGTCTCAGAGACAGAGACCGAGACAGAGAGACAGACATCTTTCAACGTCTTTTTCCGATTTGTGAGTTTTCAGTTGATCAGCGGCTTTGCTGGCGTTTAAGTCGGTTGGTAACGGTAGACGGTGTTGACGGTACGAGAAAAAAGAAAAAACCAAACTTACGTTTAAGAATCTTAAAAGTATATATATACATACATAAGCCTATATACCTCCTATATAGGTATAGTAGGAGGAGTTCGAGTTCGAATTGGGAGTTCGCGAGTTCGAGTCGAATTACAGAGTTGTGTGTGTGTGTGGAGTGTGTGTGCCTGCTCGAGTGAGTGTCTTTGTGTTAATTTAACTACTATTTTGAAATGCCTAATGCGGTTTAGCCTGGCCAACCAACCAACCAACCATTTGTGGTTGCTTTTTTCTAGGCAACAGCAGCAACAAGTGCAGACTCAGCCGCATTCCAAACCAATAAGAAAACCAATCAACTTCAAACTTCATATATACAATCATCTAACAAATCGATTGATTGTTCATTCGATTGAGTAAAAGTTTGGTTTTATTTTTTTGTTGGTTGAGACTGATAAGCCTATTGCAAAACCCTTCAAAATTGATGCTAATGATGTTGACTGGGCTTAGGCAGTCAAATGAAACGATTTTCTCGAAAGACTGCGCTACAAAAGCGGAAAATCATTGAATTATGCTTAAAGGTTGTTTGGCTCTTTGGCTAAAAACCGAAAACCAAAAAAAAAAAAAAAAAAAAAACACAAAATGAGTAACAAAAAGCGCATGTACGTGCATAGTTTTTTATGAGTTTACTTATGTGGAAAAAGTGAAATTTGCTGTGCAGTTGTGCCAACGAAGCAACGGCTTAAAACGAAATAAAAGCTAACAAAAAAACAAAAAATGAAGATAAAAAATAAAAGTCCACCAACGAAAAAAAATTGTATATATATAAATAAATAATATAAACACACAGTCTTTAAAAATTTACAAGAGAAGCGAGAAAAAAAAACCCAAGAGGGTTTCAAAGCCTCCGGACCGCCTTATGATGATGGCGAAGACGAAGACCAAGTTGGTGACGGGTTGAATGGGACGACGACGAGAGGCGACAATTGCTTGGCTTTGTCTTTGACCGCTCATCAGAGGCCCTTGGGTTGACACATTTCACTCCCTTCGTAATTACCATAAAACAAACTGACCTACTCTAGACTCAAGATGAACCACATCAAGCGGCATGTGTCACGCCATTGACAAGTTGCTTTTTTTTATATATACATATATATATCGTATATTATCAAATGCAACCCAGAGGTAGCCTGGAAATATTTTGGCTCAGTTCACTTTTATTTTGGCCCGGCCAGTGTCACAGTCGTCTGACGAAAATTGGGTCAGGGTAATTGTTTAAACTAAGTAGCAGCCAGTGCCAGCATGTATTTATGTATATTTATTTGTGCAACATTTAAACACAGTGAAATTATGTATGTCTACGACTGTAAGCCATGTCTATGAAGCCAAGTCGAAGACGAAGACCAAGACCAAGATATAAACTGACTTGGATAGTCGTTGCCGGAGATGATGCGTTCACTACATGTGTTTAGAAAGTAAATTTCTATTGAAATAGCGATTCTGTCTAAGCAAAAGCGCTAAACCGATTTCACGACTAGGAAAAGAAGAAAAAATAATAATAAACCACACAACTGTTAATTGAACAGCAGCCGCGGTAGCAATAACAACAAGCATCAGCCAACTACAATTTCGAGAGCTAAAACAGCGCAAAAACAAAAAAAAACTTTTATATATAGATATATAGGTATATGGTTATATAGCCAAAAGCCAAATCTATTACATCAGTATCGAATTTCTCAGGAATTCCAAAACTGCTGCTGCTGATGTTTTGATCAACTCATTTGACTGGGTTTTGGTTTTGTTTATCTGATTTTTTTTGCGTGTGGATCGTGTGGCATACCTTAAGGCGCATCGGGCATTAACATGAGATTCGTATTTCGAAAATTGAGTTAAGGTTGAGTGAAGGGTCTTCGACTTTGGATGAGATATGTGTATACATTGAAACATACACACATATATATAGATAAATCAGGTGTTTAATTACTTCAACTCGAGCCGGAAACTTGGACAGCTATAGAGAGACATATTAACTTTTGAGTTAGTGGGCTAACTATACATAACACATGTGTTCCATATTGCAATTTCCGTATTGCAAACAGGATCTAATAATTGATAAACTGGCTGCAATTACTTAGTATATATAGAGAGAGAGATAAAGATAGATAGAGAGGAATGACAAACTCTGCCTCTGATTGCGAGAGAAACTTAAACCCCATCAAATTCGATTAACCATAAGTTGGTTCTGATTACTTGTTATATTCATTATTTATTAACATGTGAATAAATTGTTTCAGGCCCATAAGATATAAATTTTTATTACACAGACAAGTTATAGTTTATACTTATTTATTATCCGGTTATACTGAACAACAGTTTGTCTGATGATTGGGTTGTTTATTACATGTTGGTTTAGTGTTAAATGGCAAATCTGTGACTTAAACATCTAAATCAGCAATAGTTGAAAAACAATTTGACTCTTTCAAAGAAAATCCTAAAATTCTTATTCTGTTCCTATTGAAAAACGTGAAACTTACCCGATAAAAGTCATTGATCTAACAAAAGTTTTAATTTTATTAAGCAGTTTTATCTAAAAGTTGGTTTCTGCCTATTTATTAGTTCTTTATTAATGATCATGTTAGTAAAATTTGATTGATTTATATTTAGACAAGCGTCAAAACTAACTTCCCATTTCTGGGCCATAATTCGTTGACCTCTTTAGAAGAGAACTCAAGAAACCCTCCAGAGAAGTAATTTAATTTTAATTGGAACTTCCAATGAAATGTCTATACTATTTATATATCAGAGCTAATGGGTATATCTTGTTTAAACAAATCGTTAAACAAGTTTCAAGCAAAACACAAAAAAGTGCCTGTTCATGGTGAATTTAAATAGGGTTTTTTTTTTGTTTTGATTTATTTCAATATCTGATGATCTGAGTACTAAGAAAAAAAAGAGACGTTTTCAAGTTCAGTTAAGCATATATTGTATTCAATTATTATATATCTATAAATGAATTAAATGTTTATTATGAAGAGGCAATTATTATGAAGTAGTCAATATTTGTTTTTTATAATGAGGCACTTAATATTAATTCCACTTAAGAACATTAATTTTGCAGTCAATCACGCTTATTTTGTTATTGATTTGAAATTTGCCATGTGCTGAATATCAATTATCATTTTTTGGAATGACGTCTTTAGGTTTTTGGAGACGAAATAGGAAATGGCATACAATACTATATATAAACTGATTAAATATTTATGCAATTTTGAGTCGAAATATTAACAATTTAATTTGTTCAACCTTTTTTTTAATAATAATAATATACGCAACTTTAATAGGTTTAGTGGGATTTTTAAACTTTTAGCTTTGAAATAGGAATTCCAAAATAGATATGGAAAAACCGAAGTAGAAACTCCAAACTAAACTTATTAAAGATATGAATTTCCAACCGCATATATCGAAAGAAAATGCTTATCAGAATGACTTACAAATTGTTGATAAGAATTTCAGAACCACAATCTTTCAGAAAGTCTTAGTACTACAATCAATATTTAGTTTATGTTTTATTTATTAGTTTTATCTGGAATCATGTAGAATAGTTTGTTTAATGATATGGAAATCTGTTTATTGTAATTGCAATGAGTGATTCAGAGTTATTTTACTCTCTCTCCGTTGCTGTTGATAAGCTTCACTTGGCTTCAAACTTACTTATGCAACAAATTGAGTTGCAATCTTTAGACTTTGATGCCAGCTGCATTTGTTTGTGCCCTCCTCTCGCGATTGCCCCTTCTCCCACCATTTTCATTGCACTTTTCGTTTAGAATGCTACGCCCAACTATAGAAACAAATTCAATAACTTAATGGGCCATGGAACAGTTCGAAATAAAATGTATGTTTTAGCTGATTTATTGTGGTTTGTGGGTTTTCAGTTTAGGGTCTTGGGTCTCGATCTCTGCGCGCAGAATGTCAGCCAAAATGATAATTATTAGAGTTAATTGGTATTCAATAAGCATGAAAGGCATCCAAACTGATCACAATGGGCTGACAGTCGGTTTATATACGTATGTATACAGACAACATTTTATATATTGTTTTTTGTGTTTTTTTTTTGCCAGTTCAGACGAACCGAGGCAACGTTAACGACCTTCAGAGAGCTAAACTCTAAACAAATAAAAAATAAAATAAAATTGAAAATAAAATACCAACATGTCCCTGTGTGTGTGTGTGTGTGTTGGTGTGCGTGTGCGTACAAAGTACAAAGTTTAATATTTAGAATTAAATCAAAACGAACCACAGTGTCTATTAACCGAGTAAACATTAAACTGAATTTTCTTTTGCTGTGTGTGTCTTTTGGTTTGTTTGAAAAATACATATTTCCGCCATATCTTTTGGGAAGACGTGCCTATATAATCAAGATCTTATCAGTCTTGAGCTAAGATATTGCAAATAATCGCTCATTTATATGCAATTGTGCGAGGCCATTAAAAATATATGTATATATCTGAGTTTGTTGAAATTTCTATTGTTTGGTCGTGCTCAGCCTGATAATATTGCCAAAGTCTCAAAGCGTATGAAATCCATTAACAATTTTGTATTTTTGTTGAATAGGCATTAGTATTATTATTATTGTTGTTATTAATTATGAAACCTGACTGTATCTCCCTGCAATTGACAAAACGCCAAAAACCTCTTGGCCTCGGTCAAGGTTTGTTCAATCCCAACCGTGTTATCTACATACATACATACATAGTTATTGGCCAGTGTGAAGAGCCTGGCCATTAAATATGCTTTAATTGCCTCAGAGTCTCTCTCTGACAAGCGATTTAAAAGGCAAGGCTATATATGCCAGCCATAATTCATACATTGAGCAAAAGTAAATGCCCTTTATATGTGCCTCTCATTGTCAGTTTGAGGTTTTTCTTTTTATATTTTTTTTCTGTTTTTAGCCGGTTGCAAGAATAAGCTGACTTGACTAATTACCGCTGACTTGAAGGTTCTGCGGGAGACAACGACACAAACGACTACGACAACACACAAGATCAAAATCGGTTAAAAAATCAGCAACAACTGAAGCAAAAACAAGAAGAGCATAAAACAGCTCAAGGCCAACACGCCCAGTAAATGTCGTCTGTAGCTAAGTGAAGGGAGGGGGGAGGGGCTTCATCTGGTTGTTCATCGTTTTTAACAAGTTCATAAACATCAATACAATATGATATTATATAGGTGCGCATATACACTGCCAGAACAGCAAGTCACGTTTCAACCCGAGAAGATAAGGCATCTGTTGTGATTACTAAGAATAGTTGTTTTCCCCTATCAATTCAAACTAAACTTGACTTAGATGACATTTTCAAAATGTATATAATACTTTCTTTTTGATAATCACTTTTGAAATTGGCATTTGAATACTTATCTTGTTAGGAAGTAAATAACCCTAGACTCTTTTTTTTCTCTATGTGTAACTTGGGGTGTGGAGTAAGTCAATTTAATCCTAGAGTCTTGAACATCGTTTAGAACTTTCCTCTCATTCTCTCTAGATCTACGATAATTTAACCGGTATTATTGCTTTAATATCCATAATTTATCTTGTTTTCATTTTTTTGTTATAGCTAAACAACAACAGCACCAACAACAACCACAAGGTGGTTAACTCTCAGCCACACAAAAACAGAAAATTAAAAACTAGCTCAACCTCCGCCTCATCATCAACAAAGTCATCATGAATGGCCCCAAACATAAACTGTGCACAAAACTATCCTCCACATATCTAAGGAAATGGTGTAAGTAAAACTCAATGAGATTAAAGATCTTCTAATTGGTTAGAGCAAGCAAAAATGATTACTTAAAGTAGAACTAAGCAGATTAAAATTATTAATTTTGTTTTATAAAGTGCTAAGTTTATAGTCTTTATATAAAACCAGCACTGATCTGTATAATAAAAGTTATGGGGTCATTATAAATTTTGGACTTTTAAGTGCTTAATTCAAAGGTTAATCATATATACATATGTATAATGCGGAATCATTTCTCGCTTGCACTTGGTCAAGTGCAAAGACTCAAGTTTGATTTAGTCTAAGATAGACTAAAAGTCATAAATGTAGAAAAGACCTTAAGATTTTATTCTGAATTTAATTTAAACCTTGATTTGATGTACTAAGGCGTTAAGGTACTATATGAGTTTACTGGATTTAACTTAAACCACATTCCATTTAGCCAGACCATTTCCGTATTGATTTATTTAATCATTTTACATAAGTTATAATGTCATAAGCAATTTATTCATATCAGGAACATGAGTTTCAACTGCTGGATAGCCAATACAATATTGTTTTGTAGATTCTTTGTATAGTATATATACTAACTATCCAAGTATTTAGTTATATTTAACTCCACATGCCGTCAATTTCTTGTTTTCAATATTATTTCCTAACAGCCCGATTGGCTGGGTGGCTGGTGTCTGGCGGTGGCGATGAATGACTGGTTAGACTGGTATCTATTTTGGAATTTAAAATTCTAATTGATTCTATTGAAAGTATATATATATGTTCAATAATAGGAATAATCCATTTTCAATTGACGCATACACAAATTACGTTCAATTGGAAAGTAAAGCCACTGCAGGGGAATAGATAGAAATCTCTTTAAAGAGTCTTCTTCAAATAATTATGCATAGGGAGTCTATAATATGAAACCAGATTCCAATTTATAAACTGAAAAGAAAAGATAACATAAAAAAAGATTCATTCTCTTCGTGAATCTTACTAGAGGGAACTCTTAGAGAAAAGTATATCAAATATTCGCTGGTGCCTGGGATTTACAATGAGAGGCTTTTAAAAAGCGCCAAATTAAAAAATACAATTGGAATTATTGTAATTATTATATCTTAAACCAAGTTGGAAAAAGGAATTCTTAAAAAAAAGTACAAGGAGAAAGTCTGTAATATATTTTCAGTCATGAATTTATAAAAGGGATGTGTTCTCTTTTATAGAGTCGTTTTATCTATATGACCGTTTCTTAAACTAAACTTTACATGCTTCATCATAGATTTGCTTTAAAAGTTAAACAAATTTAATGAGCTTATACACTTCACCTATTTAAGTTTTCATTTTCATTAAATTGTTCTTAGTTGGCGCAATTGACATTGGTTTTTATTTTCAAGGTCTTTGCACAGAAATATGTAATCGTCAGCTATTAATTCAAGTTACTTATTTTGTGATGATTCAGTTAAAAATACATTTTGACATGTGTAAATGGAATTCCTAAAGATTTCTCAATAAAAATGTAGCAAACGCCGAGGGGCGGTGCATTTAATTATAGAACTTTCATTCCACTAACTAGATTTTCTAGTTTTTAATTCAACCAACTAAAGTCTATAATTGCCATGGCGATTGAGGCAATTTATAATAATTTTTTTTATTGGAATGGCTGTTAAACAGGAGCCAAAAGGTCAACAACAAGTTGAAAAAGATTCTCTCTTTAACTTGGAAACCAAAATAATAATATTTATAATGATTCATGTGAAGTTAGTATAAATAAATATTGATCTCACTTCAACTGCTAAAAGTATATTTTTCCTCAATTAACGAGCGAAAAACCATTGAAACGTTCAAATCAAATATTTGTATGTGGCCTAATCGACACCTTCATCGTGCCTAGACTATAGAAACTTACCTTTAGGAGGGGGTTTTGGGTATGACTCATAGCCACATTGCTTTGTGATGTAACTATAATTTATGCTCAAGTTGAATAATCGTTTAGAAATTAATTCACAATTTTCTCTCTCTCTCTCCGTTTCTCTAGGGATCACAATTGCCCTTGCTTCCATATTGATAATTGGCGGCATTGTTGTGGCATGTGAATTTTCAGTTTTAATAAATGCAATTGTCGATCGTATGGTTGCATTACGGCCAGGAGCTAAGACCTTTGGCTGGTGGGCCAAGCCGCCAGTTGAACCAAAAATTAGTTTATATGTCTATAATGTCACCAATGCCGATGATTTCCTAAGCAATGGCTCCAAGGCCATTGTGGATGAAGTGGGTCCCTATGTTTATACGTAAGTAAACCAAAACTTGAACTTGATCGAGCATTTTGTTTATTGTCTTGTTGTTTTCTCATTGAAGCGAAACCTGGGAGAAGGTAAACATAGTTGAGAACGACAATGGAACTTTGAGCTATAATTTACGCAAAATCTACACATTCCGTGAAGATTTGTCAGTGGGGCCCGAAGATGATGTGGTCATAGTGCCCAATATTCCCATGTTGAGTGCCACTTCACAGAGTAAACATGCCGCCAGGTGAATATAACACTGCGCAATTTATCACCCAAAATGTTGTTTACCCCAATCGATCGATCGATTTTTTCCATCTATCTAGATTTCTACGCTTGGCCATGGCCAGTATTATGGATATATTGAAAATCAAACCATTTGTCCAAGTATCAGTGGGCCAATTGCTTTGGGGTTATGAGGATCCCTTGCTTAAACTAGCCAAGGATGTGGTGCCCAAGGAACAGAAATTGCCCTATGAAGAATTCGGTTTGATGTATGGCAAGAATGGCACATCATCCGATCGCATTACGTTGCACACTGGTGTTGATGATATCAATAAATATGGCATCATAGATAAATTCAATGGTCGTACCCATTTGCCGCACTGGACTACCGACGAATGCAATCGCTTGAATGGCACAGATGGCTCCATTTTCCCACCTCACATCGACCATGATCGTGTTTTGTATGTCTACGACAAGGATTTGTGTCGCCTTCTGCCGTTGGTCTTCGAACAAGAGGTTATGACCAGCAATGAGGTGCCCGGATATCGTTTTACTCCACCCGAATGGGTCTTCCAAGATGTTGATCGTCATCCCGATAATATGTGCTTCTGTCCGGCTGGTCAGCCATCATGCTCGCCCAATGGATTGTTCAATGTGTCATTGTGTCAATATGGTAAGTAGTCGTTTTGCTAAATTTGTACTTTGAATCATTTGCCTAATATTTGTTGACAACTTAACACTAGATGTTGAGTAAAAAGTGTAAAGAAATTGAGACTATACCCTTTAGAATTTAGAATCATGGGTCTATAGGGCATCGTGTCGAAGTTTCCTAACCCTAGATCATCTACTAATGCTTTAACTTCAACAAGTTCGAATGATTCAGATTCAGAACAATTCATCCTGGTTTTCCAAATACTTTTAGTACTTTTCGTACTTTAACTGTAATATCTATACCTAGATCCGCCATTGAGCCAAAGACTTAATAAATTTTCCCAATTTGGTCATTATAGAAGACTTAATTTTTGAAAGGCTTTTACATTTATTTCTTATTTGTTTTAGATTCCCCCATCATGCTAAGTTTCCCGCATTTCTATTTGGCCGATGATAGTCTGAGGACCCAAGTAGAGGGCATTTCACCACCACAAAAGGAGAAACATCAATTCTTCTTCGATGTGCAACCTGTAAGTCTCACCTTATCAACTCCCGCCCCATCAAGGCTCTCACTAATCTCTCTCTTTGTTTACAGAAAATGGGAACCACATTACGCGTGCGGGCACGTATACAAATCAACTTGGCCGTCAGCCAGGTCTTTGACATCAAACAGGTGGCCAATTTCCCAGATATTATATTCCCCATACTGTGGTTCGAGGAAGGCATCGATATGCTGCCCGATGAGGTTACCGATCTGATGCGCTTCGCTGAGCAAGTACCACCAAAGATACGCGTGGGTCTAATTGTGGCTTTGTGTGCTCTGGGTGTGGCCCTGTTGCTGTTATCGACCTTCTGTCTCATACGAAACTCACATAGACAGAGTACATTGCATTTGGAGGGTTCCAACTATTTGGCAACTGCCCAGGTCGATATGAATAAGAAACAGAATAAGGATAACACAAATAACCAACAGCCAACGGGCAGATACTAGACGAAACGAATGAGGAAGATGATGATGAAACGATGAAAGGATTCAAAAAGGATGCAGGATGCAGTAGCTAGTAGTTTTTATAAGTTATAGCTAGGAAACGAGCCGAGTCGCATGTGTTTTGTGTTAGTAGTCTAGAACAAATGGAGCTGGGAAGACTTGTATGTACTATTTTGTATTTGTGTATTTGATATACTAATTACTTATGTATATGAAATTATTGTGTATGTATGTTGTACTTAGTTCTAGTAAGTAATATCGTTATAAAAAACAAAAAATCCCATTCAAATTTGATGTGTAACACCTTAGGTCTTCCAACCAACCAAAAAAAAAGAGAAATCAAAAAATCAATGGTCATCAAATTTCAAGTCACACAAGAAAAAAAGAATTTCAGTCACAAAAATAAGTTTTTTTTGTCGAATAGCTTGATTCCGTCCTCCAGCACACATATAAATGTGCTTCATTAGACCAAAATCAGCTGGGACAAACTTCCACATCAGAAGCAATTATTAAATCTATAAAAAAGAAATATATACCTAATATATAAATATATATATAAATAATAATGTACAATGTATATGAAGTTAATGTGTACAATAAATTACGCTATTATTTTAATTAGGAATTGGAATCGGTATATCTGAACCTGTATCTGATTCTTTATATGGTCCTCAGTCTATTTTCGGTTAGAAGTTGCCAAAAACAAAAAACGAAACGCATTAATGTCAATCTATCGATCATTCTTTGAAATAATATGCTTAAGCTCTCTTGAAATAATTTAGCTTTTCGATTTGCTGGTATTTATATAAGGCCCAGGCCAAAAGAAGAAGAGTGTTTTAAAAACAAAAGAAACACAATTAATGGTTTAAATAAAAAGTTAAGATTTAATTGGCAAATTGGTGCAAGAATTTTTATTACCTACTTAACATGATGTGCCGTGATCATTGGATATTTAAAGAATGAATGTGTTATTATATCTTTAATTTAACAGATTGCTATTGGGAATTTAAACAATATTATATTAGACACACTTCAGGCTCATCATTAAAAGAACAAACCTAAGACTACATGTTAAGCTGTTAACCATCACGAAATCATTATAAGCTAATGGCTTCCATTTGAGCCTATTTGTTTAGAATTTCACCCATGATCAATACTAAGATTTTGGTAGATATGGGTGAAAATAATGAAACTGGGAACTCATTTGGAACTATCTGTCGGAGCTATCTTTAACCGAACTTCGATTACCATAATTTGTTTTTTATTTTGCGACTCTCTCACTAAACACTACGAAGTTTTCCACTTATTAAAGATTTTTAGAGCTTCTTTGATCTCTCTAGAACCCTTTTTCAAATTCTTTTATTGCATTCAATGCAAGCAATTGTAAGTCTGTTGACTTAATGACCAGCCCCTAAAAGTATGCCCCACAAAAGACCACTATGAGTTAGGCAATTAACAACTATCAAGAATGAATATTAAATTAGTTTTACTTAATTAGTTCCGTGACCTTTACGCATTACTCGCCTACTTGCTTTGGAAATATGTAAGCCAACTATGAGGCAATTACATGTTTATTTATTGGCCATTAAATTATATATTTTTTGCAATTTAGCTTTATCTGTCTGAACTAGACTGGTCGACGTGCAAAATACTTTGAGAATTTGTTTTTGAAAATAGACTTCAAATGCAGACCGGATTCACTTTTTGAGCACAGGACCATTAAAAGCAAACTGCGAATTTAAAAGGCATTATTTCAATCTAATTATACCCAGAGATCACTGTGCCCCAGACAAAAAGCGTCTGTTTTAATGGCAAATCATTTGTTTCGTTCCACGATCTGACTCTCAAACTGAAATCAAATGATAAGGACTTGATCTCGGTCTGGGTCTTTCTGGCCGCTTGTCTAGTCTTGATAAGAATAAGCTATATACATACATAATTGTTTTTAGCGCCTATCAGTGGGGCCGACAAACCGCTTCAAGTCACCTGGTAACGTTGATCATGATCATCATGATGGCAAGAAAAACTGAAATCGAAAACACAAAGCATTTAAAGAAAGTTATTACCCAGATGATTAATGATGACAAGATGACCAGAGCCAGACAGGTGCCAACCAATGCTAGACTTGTAGGCTCAAAATAACAAACAAGAACAAAATATTCATAATATCTTCCAAAAGACATAAAATTTAATTACGATTTGCGTAAATTCTACGCTAGGGTCAACCAAAAAGCCACGCTTGCTCTTATCACTCAAGCTCAGGGCTTAGCTTTCAAAACTGATAGCCTTTCGGTTCTTGTTGTTGCCACATACATGCATAGTATACACATATGTAGTATATATAAATTTGAGAAGGAATAATCGCAAGATGTAAAAATGAATTTCTGAAATTCTGACGTTTAGTCAAACAGATCGCGTGTTTTCACTGAAACGGACGTACCCTAAAAAAGTCGAGCATAATTATGAAATTGAAACCATTGCAACGTTTACAATTGGCATTTTGTCTTTTATTGTGTCTTTTAACTTCTTTAATATTCGTCCTATCGTGTTGCATCAACTATCGCCAGGAATTGGCAAAGGAGCATGTGCGTTTCCGCCAAGAGATGCCCACAATGGACAGTTGGATTAATTCGCCATTCGGAAAATTGAAGAGTTATCTCTTCAATGTAACCAATTCGGAAGCATTTCTCAATGGCACCGATTCCAGACTGAAACTGGATCAAATCGGTCCCATTGTGTATAATATTGTTGGCTATAATGATATATTGGAACGAACCGAACATAATGTGACATATCGCAAGCATCGGTATCGTCGTGTCGAATTCCTGCCAGAGGAGAGTGTATCGCCTGATATATTAAACCAAACCATTATCCTGCCAAATAGTATTTTACTTGGTTCGGCTGCCAAATTCAGTCACGAGGCTCCATATTCGGCCTTTGGTTTTGATGCTGTCACATTGGGAGAAGATGTATTTGTCACTGGAAGTGTCTATTATTTCCTATGGGAATTTACACGTCCCGGACTGGAAATGATGTCCAAGTTCCTAACACTTACGTCCAACTGCGGCCTGTTGCACAATGTAAGTACTCAATTGTGCCACAAAATTGTCAAATATCTTCTAAATCGATTTGTAATTTTATCCTTTTAGGCCCTCAAGGAAAAGGAAGAGGTCTATACAGTAAATATAGGTCCTGAAAGTGGCATTGAGAATTTCTTTCGCATTAAATCGTTAAATAACGATGTAGTACTGAAAGAGCAACGTCAACGAACTCGTGGTCCGGATGGGGAAAGTTGTCCGGCCTATGTAAAGGGAGCTTTGGATAATTCTCTGTTTCCCCCATTTGTTCAAAAGGATACACCTCTCACACTTGTCGCCATTGAATCTTGCCGCACTCTGCCCTTGAACTATAAGGGACAGGAAATCTATCAGGGTATAGATACATATCGTTATACCCTGATCAGACCCTACGAAGAGGCACCTAAATGTCTTCAAAATACGTATGGAGTTAAATTACCAAGAGCCATGTTTGATGCCTCCAAATGTGTGATAAGTAAGTCCTAAGTTAATCATAGCATAGCAAACATAATCATTACTTATAGATATTATATTAGAACTCATCGATACGAATTAGATCTCCTAGGTCTAAAATATTAGGTTAATTTTTGCATATTCAAAAATTGATCAAGAAAAGTATTATAATTCTGTAAAAAAAAAAGTATTTTTTGGATATCTTAATACTCACTATTCAAATTCCTTTAAATTAGTCTATATATTATTTACAGGATAGTGACCACTTAAACTTTCAATTACCCATACAAATTGGAACACATTTTTTGTCAGTCTTGCAATTCATAAGTTAAGATTTGATAGCAGAGTGCAGTAAAACTCCAAGAAAATTTGCCTTATTAAAATAATATTAGAACCACTGAGTTACAGTTTTAGGCTTATCGTTAAATTTTGAGGAGTGAATGGAAGTGAGAAATCTGTATTATCTTATTGGATGTTCATTCAAAAATTAACATATCAACGTAAGTGAAATACTGCAGAAATAGAAACACTTTTGGAGGACGAAAGACTGCCCAATTTTTCCAATTTCTGTTCTACCCTTTCTCGAAAGAATCTAAATTTGCGAAATTTATTAGTGCATAATTTATTTTTAAAATCGTATCTTATGTTAAGCAAAAAAACTATCCGAAATAGAATAATTGTAGATCCCACAAATATGTGTTAACTAGTGTAATGAATTCTAGACTTAATAAGTATATATTTAAGGCTACTAAGTACTAAAATTTCGTGACGTCATAGTCATATTATCACTACCACTTCTAAACACGAAATCAATTATTTAAATCATATCTTGGCAAGTGTTTTTTTAAATGTGAACTTTTGATCTAACCATCTGTTTTATTAAGTATAAAGGCTTTATGCCTGATAAGCCTGATTCATATCGCTGATCTACTTCTCTTCTTTTATCTTACTAGATGATGCCCCTTCGTGTTTCTCTCAGCCCCATTTCTATGGCAGTGACTACAACTGGGAGCGCCACTTTGAAGGAATCAATCCAAATCAGGAGGAACATGAGGGTTTTGTGCTGTTGGAGCCTGTCACTGGAATACCCATAACCGAGAAATATCGTTTCCAATCGAATATTCCCCTGCCGGACTTAAGATTCTATAGTCAAAGATTGAGAATGTTTAGTAATATGATTATACCAGCTTTTTGGTATGAGTTTGTAAGTAAATTTTGCATTGAACTTGTTTCTTACTTAAAGTTAATTGGTTTTTCACTTGACTATTACAGGAAATGGGTGAATTGCCAGATTTGGTGACCAGATTAATGTGGATAAATATCAATGTTGTGCCACATTTGCAATGGTCTGTGATGACGACTGCCTTGCTTTTGGCCCTTTGGAGTGGCTTGAAAGTTTTGCGTTTATTTTATGGTAATATAAGCTACAGACAGCTATATCATCGTATCTGCTGTGATCAGGCTGGCGGACGTAACAATGTATTGCTGGCCACGACTTTTCCTCAAGATGCACTTACGCAATGCCAAAATGTGAATGTTAAATAGACATTTAAGGTAGTTTTTCTTTGTGTTTCCTTTAAGTTTAAGCTTATCAGTTGTTTTTTATTATTATTGTTGTTGTTATTATTATATAATACACACACACACACATACGTAATTAAGTTTAAAAACTGAATTGAAATCATTTCACCTTATCTGTCAAGTTTAGGGCAGACATCTCAAACATCTCTCAGTCCGTCTGGTCTAGTTTCCCCAACGACCGAAACCTCCTCCTATCCCTCTACCTTGATTTGAGGTCGCGGCTTGTTTGTTTGATTTGGATTTTTGTCGTTGTCGTTGATAGGCTTTATTTTCTGTTATTATTTTTATATGTATTTATTTCTTGACAATGAAAAACCTTTTTTAAGCACGTAGCTTGTTAAAGCATCAACATCATCTTGATCTCGCCCTCTCGTTTTCTCGATATTAGTGTCTTGATTTATATTTTCTGGTTTTCTGTTTATTTTTTTCCTGAACCTGAACTTTTGCCCGTTTTTTTAACTTATATCGCACATACATTTCAAGGTAAGCCACAGCAACCCTTTGTCTCACCGATTGATTGAAGCGGAGACGTCACGTTTTTTGCTGTTGTCACATCGATTTGCGGATTGCTGTGATTAAGTTCAAAAAACGCCTTTGGGGCAAAGGATGCCCCAATTTTAAATTTTAAAATTGTTTTGCAAGCTGATTTATAATACTAAAATTTGCATAATTATCTTGAACAAAACACAAAACACACGCAAACATGAAAAAAGGTTATATCACACATTCACCCGCAGGGACCAGGGACTGGAGAGGGTTCAACCTTTTTTTGGCTTGTCTACTTAGGGAGCATCATCTGCTCATAACCTGCGTCATTGTCATAAAACCCACAAGAGCAAAAAAATTATATATTATTATTCTACATTTTTTATGGTCAATTAAAATGTTGCTTTATTTTCTAGTGCCCCCTTCTAAGCAAACATTATCAGAGAAATGGCTATGCAAATATTTATTTTTAGTTCAAGTACAAGCAACCTTTGATATTGATGCCAAATGTCCAGTCATCGTTTAGGTGCCAAAAACCACATATGTATGTATGTCCATTTAACATTTTAGTATAAACTTCTTGTTGAGTTGGGTAAATCCCAAAGTAAAAGGTGTCTTTAGACCTTCCTCCATCTGGATTTCAAGACATGCGATCAGTCGGTAAAAGACAATTAAAAAGGGAAATGGAAATGCATAAAAAGTGATTACAAAATGCCATTTTGTTCGTTACAGCAATTTGTGACTACTCTTAGTATATCTCTCTATCTTGATCGCTCTGTCTCTCTCTAGCAGCTATGAGATGGCAAAATCAACATACTAAAATATATCCAGAGTCTAGGAGTTATGTATGTGTCTATGTACGTCAAATGTTTTGACGCGTTTTTCCTCAGAAAAATAAACAAAGCATTGGGCAAAAGTCAGCTTCGACCAACTAGAGATTAAACTAATGATAAAGCCGACTCTAAAACCAATGATCAAATGACTAAGATGAAAATTGAATTGAAGCCAGGTACGGTTTGTCAACTGTTAGGGGCAGTTAATCTTAATCCAATTAAATACTTCTACATATTTGTGACAAACATGTAAATGACAAACTTAAATAATTAATAGTTGAGATAAAGTTAGGCTTAGTAGGTTAAACATGAGTCAAAATAAGTAATAGCAAAATGCGATAAATAAAGAAAAAACTTCGAATAGATGTAGGTTACCTTTTCTTTGTTGGCTTTATTTTGAATTAAAGAAAAAAACGATATTCTATATATTATAATATATATTTATTCCATGAAAAAGATAGCCAATCGTTTGAGTTTTTGTTTCAAAGTCATAATAATTAAGATACTAATTAAAGTTCTAATTTATCACATATCGCTTCCGACTAGATTCCGATTAGATTAGTAATAATGACCGCTTTAATGGGTAAAACGAAATGAGAATGTCAATGGGGAAAAACTACTTCGATGAAAGTGCATCGAAGTGCATCTATATTCTAAATTGGAAGGATGAATAACTTTATCATTTTTCAAGCAATCAAATATTTAAGAAAGATCTATAAATATTAAGAAAATTTATAATACAATGTAGAGACTCCTGATTATAATTTTCTTCAATAATGATTGATGATAATGAAAATGTCTGAAAATAACTTCTATTCACTTAAATACTTTTAAAGGGTCTTAAAAGTTAAATTAAATTTAAAAGACATATTTTATGTTGTTGTTTGTCACTCTGAGCCTCCATTTTCAACGGGATTTCCCAATGATTTGAACTACTAATTGAAAATTTAAATAATTCTAGAAAATCTGTCGAATGTCACAGACCTCTTACCCAATCCGTCCCTGACCAGCCAAATTCACTTGAAAATTAAACAAAACAGAGACAGAAAACAAAAAAACAAAATAAACACTGTTCGTTGTCTCGTCTCGTCTTAAAATCCGGTTCAGCTTTGCCAAAAGCTTCAACTTGGCTCATAAGCCGCCTCAGAGCCCCGAGAGCCCAGAGTAATGCAAAGTCTCATAAAGCTCCTTAGTATAAAAGCCGGGGAAACAGGCTAATAGCTCGCAATCAAAACTGGGCTGTCCAAGCTGAAACAACCGAAAAAACTACACAAATTTATCAAAAGAAATGTGAGTAACCGACCACAAGACAAAAAGTGCAAGTGTTAAGTGTGCGGGGCGTGAGGAGGCGGCGGCATCGACATCGGCGCCGGGAAATGGGAGGGAAACTAGCTCAGCTTTTGGCTTCAAGCCAACTCATAGGCCTGGTCAATAAAAGTGGATTGCGTAAAGATTTTGTCAGCATGTTGAGCAGCAAAAAAAATGTATCCGAAAGATTGTTTCTTGTTGTTGCTAACGGTAAAGCGGAAGCAACAACAACAACTGCAATATCAAGCAAACCGAAATCGAGAAATATTATTGGTGACATGGCTTTGATTTGAATAAGAAAAAAAAAAACAGCTCATACGAGGCGAAGTGTTTAAACAAATCAGCAATAAGACCTAGGATAGAATTGTGTATACCCTTGAGGAAAGTGCTATGAACTTCACGGCATATATAGTACCTACATCTTCTTAAAGTATTTACAATTCCAGTTGTATTTACAATTTAAAAGACCTTTTCAAGATATCCCCAAAAGTCACAAGTTCTTAACCCAAGGTGATTGGTCTGCTTTTTTATCCGTTTCCAAGGAAATGCGTATCAAATCTTTTGAAACCTTTCAACAACCTTTTCAATTCCAAAATGACTGAACCGATTTGAGATTAAAAACGATTCGGAAACAAAGACAATCCCGAGGAACTCTTTGGACTCATATGCTCTAAAGGTTAAAGCCCTTTGAAAGCTCTTAATGATAGTAAACCCATTTCGAAAAGGTTTAAACATGCATATAATTTATATGAACATAAAGCAGATAACTACCACTTCGTTAAAAAGACGTCACAATTGACTTGGCACGCATCTTAAATGATAGACAAAGGGATTTTTATGTTAATGCATTATCGTGATCTACATAGTGTTAAAATATGGATGTAGATCAATACCATATATAAAAATAGTCTGCAAACTTCTATGCAAAATCATATCGCCCTTTCTTAGTCAGGGTATACATATATCAAATTGTGAAATCTTCTTTTGGCTTACAAAAAAAAAAAAGTGTATTGAGACAAATTAATATAAACATCAATTAGTATGCATGTGTGATATGGAGAGTTTCAGTAATCATAAATAATGCATGAGTTTTACAGAAACATTGAGAGAGGTGGGGAAATGTGGGTTTAGTTTGAGCTTGTGCCATATATTATTGACACATTTATTTATTCCCCTTTTTTATCATTTATTTTTTAGTCGATTGCAATGAAAACTTCAGTGGCCATTCTGGTTGTCTTTGCATTTGCCGGCCTGGCGCTTGCTGCTCCCGAGAAGCAATACACCAACAAATTTGATAGTGTCAATGTGGATGATGTCCTGGGCAATAGTCGCATTCTGAATAACTATCTCAAATGTCTGATGGAGAAGGGACCATGCACAGCAGAGGGTCGTGAGTTGAAGCGCCTCTTGCCCGATGCTTTGGAATCGGAGTGCTCCAAGTGTACTGACGTTCAGCGTCGTAACTCCAATAAGGTAATCAATTACCTGCGCGCCAATAAGCCCGGGGAATGGAAGTTGCTTCTGGATAAATATGACTCCAAGGGCATTTACAGGTCCAAGTACGAGTCGCAGGCCAAGAAGGGCCATTAAGTTAACAACACAAATCAAATAATTGTCATTCTTCTCCCATTTCACTTAACTTAAACAACAACAACAACATCAGCACAAAAACCAACAAACACGAAAATAAATTGAACATTGTTTTTATATACTATATAAATTTTCATATACATAAACTAAAAAACAATAACGAAAATTATTTTTTATTTCTCTTTTTGTCTTGGGAAAATTCAGAAATTAACACTAACTGTTATTTAGATTCATTGATCAGATCAATGGCACGGAAATGATTGGCCATATTAATGGTCCAATCGGATTGCTGGCCCGTTGTGAATTCCTTGATAAAGCGATAATTACATATAAAAACCTTATCCTGATATTCCGGCATAGTTCTGTAATATAGAGGGAGAAGAAATACAAAGTTCAATTCAAGTTGTGAATTATTATTCAAGTTTAATGTTTATAATTTCCACCACGGTCGCAAAGGCCATGAGTGTTCTGGGTTTCATTAAAAGATGGTCAAAAGAATTTGACGCCCCCTATACAACTAAAGTTCTTTTTTCTTCGCTTGTCCGTCCTCTTTTAGAGTATGGATCTTGCATTTGGTCACCTCAATGTGAATCGCACCAGATTAGACTTGAATCCGTTCAAAAGCAGTTCTGGCTATTTGCTCTTCGTGGCTTAAGCTGGGATCGAAATGTCAATTTGCCTTCGTATTCTAGTAGACTTCTCTTGATTAACCTTCCTTCTTTAACTAACCGTAGAATTGGGCTTGGTGTTATTTTTATGCATAAGCTCCTATAGTATCGTCAACGTCCGCTATAAATGAATTTCTTGAGTGTTAATGACTAATTTTAGAGCTCAATTATTTTAAAAAGTATTTCTATTTGGTTTTTAGTGAGGGAACACCCATTAATTTAGTGAGTTTTCAATGTGGGGAGGGATCAAAGCAAATCTTCCTATGTACATATATTCATCTTAGGGCAGGAGCCACGCTTGAAAAGATCAGACATGCGTACAAATCTGTTTAGGTAATAGATGGCTGTCCCCTAGAGTTATTTAGAGAGGCAAAGTTGACCAACAAGTAAGGGAACTATTAATAAACTTAGATGTACTACAGATAAACTACATGTTTTACAACTCAGTCAAATTGGCTAAGATTGGCTAAGAGTCTGATTAAACACTCGAAGAATACAAATTGTTATTGACCGCCCCGTTAAAGGCATTTTTTAAAAGGTTCGTAATCGGTACACACCGATACAAATGAAAAGTACGTTTATTTCCTTCTTAAAAACTTTTCAGCGATGCGTTTTGAGATTTCCTTTTGAAGTTTTCCGGCTTCTAGACGTCAAATCAAATTTGTATCAGCTACATTCCGGGTAAGACAGACAGACTTCAGAAGGAGACTATATTCCTAACACTGTCCAGTATGAAAGAGATAAATAAAAAGATTGCGGAATCGCAAAGGAAAATCTTCAACTGTAAGATTTCAGCAAAAGATCGTACCAATCTCATATAGATGTTTTCGTTATTTAAATTGGACATGTTAGTTAAAGTGTCCTCTTTGACGTCTAATGTCCGTTTTAGTTTAGCCCACCCCATTAGCTTACCCCATGTTCCAGGGAATCTCCTCGCCTCGTTCACGCATCTCGGACAGGCCACGCATAACATGAAATACCATTGTAATTTCGACAAAACGTTTCTGTAACTTATCATTGGCCTCATCGAAAATGATGCCCACTTGATAAGGGAAACTGAGATAGATATCACTTTGTTTAATTTCCAATTGCCGGCGCTGGGTCATCGAGAGCTTCTGAATGACCGGCTTGAGTTCACTGATGGCTTCGGGGGAAACCAAATTTTGCAAGGAATCCAGTTCGCCACCCATCAGGCGAGAAGAGACCACCTACATACGTATATATAAGATAAGGATTCATAGAGATTCGTCTGTGGATCACCTGGGCTCACCTGCAAAGCCTCCTTGGCTCCATATATAAAGTCCTTCAGTTGAAATTCACTATCAAAATACGGCCGTATAATAAACTGTATAGTTATCCAGTTCTTAATAGTGTGTAGAGCTGATGGCCATATTACTTCGGGAAAGTCCATTAGTCGCGGCAGAGCTGTTTGCTGAAACGTAATCAAAATGGATCAAATGTGTGGATATGCAATCTTTAATTTGTTACGTTTTTGTTTTTGTTCTCTTCCTGTGGCAGAGCTGACAGACATCTTCTGGCGACTGTGGGTGGGGAGGCATAGTAACTGGGATTAAGGCGAAGGAGAGGCGATACGCAACGCCTCAATGTTTGTTGCATTGCTAACAATTTTTGAATTTAGTTTTATTTAATTTTATTCTATTTGTTGTTGTTTCTTGAGAACCGATAACATCTGAATTTTCGATAGCGCAAGCAGTGGCAATGTATCGATACCTACTCATTTTGAGCTCTCAATGTGTTTCGTAATCGATAGTTATCCAACACTAACATCGATAACAGCAAAAAATGGCTGGCACTTCCGGCTGTCAAATTTTTCTTTCTTTCCCAGCCACGACGAGCAAGGGTCGACAGCATGAGGTACATTTTGACTGTGTTAATTTCGGTGTTTTGATTGCATTTATGCGTCAAAAATAAGTGGAAACTGTTGCCAGAAAAAATCGAATACTATGTGAAGAGAAATGTGATGAGTGCGATTCATTTTAAGCCATTTTATGGTGAAATTAAATCGGCTTACACCTACACATTCACACACACACACACTTGAATACATAAGCAATAAGCACGCTGTCTTAACATATTTCCCCCTCTCTTATACTTTGTTGCAGTTCTTTAAAGCTCCAAAAGAGGTTGGCAGCCTCCGTACTGCGTTGCGGCAAGAAGAAGGTTTGGTTGGATCCCAATGAAATCAACGAAATTGCCAACACAAACTCGCGTAAGTATATTGGCAGAGTCAGACAGGTTAAACAATTTTGAAACTCACGCATATAACCTCGCCCACTGCAGGTCAAAACATACGCAAACTGATCAAGGATGGTCTGATCATTAAGAAGCCTGTGGTGGTCCACTCCCGTTATCGTGTGCGCAAAAACACCGAAGCCCGCCGCAAGGGTCGTCACTGCGGTTTCGGTAAGCGTAAGGGTACAGCAAATGCCCGTATGCCCACCAAACTGCTGTGGATGCAACGTCAGCGTGTCCTGCGTCGCCTGCTCAAGAAGTACCGCGACAGCAAGAAGATTGATCGTCATCTCTACCACGATCTGTACATGAAGTGCAAGGGTAATGTGTTCAAGAACAAGCGTGTTCTGATGGAATACATCCACAAGAAGAAGGCCGAGAAGCAGCGCAGCAAGATGCTCGCTGACCAGGCTGAGGCCAGGCGGCAGAAGGTGCGCGAGGCACGCAAACGCCGTGAGGAGCGCATTGCCACCAAGAAACAGGAGCTGATCGCTCAGCACGCCAAGGAGGATGAGATCGCTGCCAAGGCTGCCACCGCGGGTCATTAGGAAGTCGTGTTTTCTATTAATTGATATAGTAATTTGTTTATCAACCGGAAAACTATTAAATAAAACACCTTTTAGTTTGGCCGAAATGATTTTGTACAAACGTGGAAAAGATCCCGAATTGTTTTTGTTATTTTTGGCAAGTGAAATTTACTTTTCGCATCATGTGTGTGTGTTATCTTCCAAAATCATTTACATCGGGCTAGTATCTAAATACGATAAACATGGATAATGAATAAGCTAAAACTGGATTTCAATTCTTTCACATATTTGCCAAATTAAACACACAAATTCTGGTTGAAAAATAAGCCTTAAGTAGACCCAAAAGCATTTCCGTATTATAATATTTTGTGGATTCTCAGCATATTTTCTGATTTATTTTTAAGGATCGTCTTCGAATGCTTTTTCGTTCTTATACTTAATCGACAATCCATTCATAATTTACGTGATTCTTAGGCAAATAATTTTAAGTAAACCAAAAGTTATTTCAATGATGAATGTCAGTTAACACATTTAATCAAGGACAACCATTTATATGAAGGACAAACAGACCTTTTGGGATCTGTGATGAAATTTGAAAACTTCGAGCTTCATTTGTTCTGCAATCAAAATATCTATTATTTT
Organism: Drosophila paulistorum; assembly: GCA_018152135.1. Taxonomy (NCBI): domain Eukaryota; kingdom Metazoa; phylum Arthropoda; class Insecta; order Diptera; family Drosophilidae; genus Drosophila; species Drosophila paulistorum. Next base: position 50,872,034 of record JAECXG010000822.1, on the reverse strand, counting down.
CGTTTTTTAGATATTATATTTAAGTTTGTAGGGGAAAGTCAAGAAAAGATATCTCTTGACATGTCTCTTATTTTCATTTCATCAAAATTATGATACTTGTATCCTGAAATATTATTATTATTGAAGTATAGCATATAGTTGTAAACTATCAACCTAACTATATTTTAGAAGCACTGGCAACCCACTAGCCTGGGATTCGGACCCAGATCCTATCATGAAATATATTTTCTCAATCTATTCAATAGTCAGTCATATCTCATGTCCCCCTGTCTGTACAAGTATAACCCAATTCAAAACTATTTTTTAGTGGCAGAAAGAACTTGATAAATCAAAACTTGGTCAATATAAGGACAATATTAACACCATGGGCATTAAATCAAATATTATGAACCATATCTGGATGATGTGCACTCCACCAAATCGTTTACTCTACTTTTATTCATTAGTTAAATATTGTAGAATACTTTATTTTTATTTGACCAACATTGTAATCATGAATTGAACACTATAGCTATATGAAGCATCAAGAATGTCGTCGATTTCGGCTTATAAATAGTTCGGAACTAAATAGAATTCCTTTAAGGGGACATCCTTGAATGATGTAAGCTTCGAATAAGGAGAGGATCCATGAATATCTTACCTAAGGTGGGTGGCCAGACTCTTAACTCTCATTAAATATTTCACCAAGCATTTCCATTTAGCCAAGTTCTAAGAATGCTAACAAGTTTGAATTTACAAGTTTTTCTCGATGCCATGCATAGATTTTTCGATTCTTTTGTAGAAATAAACAGGACACCAGAGGAATTAGTAGTGTATAGCTTCCCATTTGTTATCTACTTTTCAAATTTCATTCCGATTCTGAAAAATGTAGTAATTAAAACAATTTGTTTTCATTGAAAAATAGTTTTGCTTTTAATCAAACCAGACGGGGTTTGCTTTTAATTATATGTAAATACAATATTTAAGTTTATATAAATCTGCAGAAAAAAAAAGAACAAAAAACTGCTTTTCGCTAAGCATAATTTTGGAAAAATTATTCAGTTTACACTTAAGTGTTTCCTTTTATCACATATCAAAATGGTTATACTATTACAGATATCCATAGAAATCGGCTTACATATCGTATATATAGATATTTATATATATGTAGTGTGTATGTGTATATATAGCAGGTTGTATAAGGGAGATGTGTGTGTGTGTGTGTGTGTGTGTATGGGGAAAGGCAGTCTGCATAACGAATAAAGACTTAAGGCTATGACAAAAAAAAAGGTATATATTGAGGTATACATTATACGTAAGGATTTTTGACAAATTTTTAAAGGAACATTTAGTGATGACAGCGACCCAATGAGTAGCACCTTCTTCCCGATGATGTAGTCGGCATACCCACTGGGTCCGATTAATGTTATAGAGGCTCCTGTTGGAAATATTCATGATCTAAGCAAGCCAAGGCCGAAGGCCGCAGTCGTATATCATAGTCGAGCATTTGCTGCGAAAACGAAACAAAATATTTGAGTTAACAAGTCTAAAGTGATAGTTTTAAACAGCTTACTTTTAATAAATCATCAGAACATTCACATAGATTGGGACAAAAGTCACGCGGGCGTTTGGGATGACGCTGGGGGAAATGTTCTCTGGTTACGGAAATGCTTTTGGGCCACTGTTGGGCTGAGGGTCGTCCTGTGAGTCTGTGAAAAGAAATTCATTGATAGGAATAGGAATTTTGCAATTGTGGATTTCTCCAACTCACTCGAATATTCTATCCAATTGATTCTTTTCTGAAGTGCCGGGAAACAAAGCCTTGCGATTATACATTTCAAATATTATGCATGCTGCACTCCAAACATCCACCGAGCTGTTATACGGTTGGGCCAATAGGACTTCCGGTGCTCTATACCAAAGTGTTACAACCACTGAGGTCAGTTTCATTTCCGAATCGTAAGTTTTGGCTAAACCAAAATCGGCGATTTTCAAATGTCCCTGCGACGAGACCAACAAATTCTGAGGCTTCAGGTCGCGATGGATAATGCGATGTGAGTGCAGAAAATCGAGGCCGGTCAAAAGTTCACGGGAAAGGTTCTGCAGAGAATTTAAATTAACAATTTTCTCTATAATGGAATCGGTTTATATTCCGTTATTACCTGTACTGTACTAGGTGACATTCCAGATTTTGGCAAGCGTTCAATCAAATCGGACAAATCTTGCTCCAGATGCTCAAAGACCAATACTATCATCAATTGATCGTCGCGTTCCAAGAACTGACAGACCTCGTAGAGTCTGTAAATACATTTAAAAATACTTTTTTGATTTCAATTTTCACAACTTTTGCGCCCAACTCTTATCGATAATTCATGCAGTATAAGAGTATCGGGCGACCGCGTGGTATAAGTCATCAGAGGCGCCGTGTAGCCATAATGCGGAATATTTTGGCAACTTGTACAAGATCACTCAACGCATACATGCACAGTCTTACGACATTCAGAAAAACAATCAAAAGCATGAAAAAATTAAAAAATTTTCAGAAATTTGTAATTTAGTTAAAAGATAATTGCAAAGGTAACCTGATCCCAGTTGAATGCCAGAAAGCGATGGAAATCTAATTTAGGCGCTTTAAAATCGCCAAAATTTATTCGTTTACATTTTCGATTCAAATGTTAACAGTACGATAAGGCAAGATCGTAATTCGACACTACGATATGCCGAGATCGTAAGTGAGAGAATGAGTGACAGAGCGAGATAGCGCAGTTGAGTGGTACAGCGTGAGAAAGAGTCAGCTATAGGGAGCCACTCTCTCATAGAGATGGTAGTATACTGAGTGGCTTTCAATGCTATCGATATTTTTGAAAACGTATACGACGCCCACCAACGGAAAATCTGAAGTCGGTGCAAAAATAATTTTTGCACAATATGTGAAATATAGAATGAATCAATATGCACTCAGCTAGTCAGTTATCAGCAGCCTTCAGACGATGGCGCCGCCAGGCTTTGACGTTGACATATGTCAAATATTGGACATGCTCATATATGTATGAGTGTATCATTTCGAGTGGGGGCGTTTAAGGAGGCAGGGGGTGGGGAGGTAATTAACTGCAACATTGTTGGTTGCTACTTAATCTAGCTCTCTATTTTTGGTGTTGTTGTCTCTTTGGCTATCTCTCTGTATGCGTGCCTGTGTGTGTGTGTGTCTACCTCTCTTTTTAGGCAGAAGATAAACCGGAATGAAATGGCAATGGGGAAAAAAATAAACGACCCAACAACAAACATAATGCTATTGCCCCTCCCCCCTTATCACCTTCCCCGCAATCCCCCAAACACTACTGTAATCACTTTTCAAATTAGTTGGCAAATAATAAAAAACAATAATTGTGTAAAGCAGAGGCGCCTTGGCGCCCTCGCACTTACTTCACAATGTTGGCATGATCGCTGGCATTCAATTGTTTTAGCAGCGCGATTTCTCGCAACGTGGACATGGGCACTCCGTTGTCATTTAGAGCGATCCGCACCTTCTTTAGGGCCACAATGTTCCCAGTGATCATGTCGCGGGCTCTGTAGACGGTCCCGTAGGCCCCTGCAGAAAGAAAACAACAAAAGTTTAAGTAAATTGCAAAATCAAATAAAATGTACATATGTATATAAAAAGCCAAAAAGCAAAGAAAAGAAATGACAAAAAAAGAAACAACAAAATGCTAATCAAATATATAAATCCTCTCCCTGCGCCCCTCTTTCACGTACGCGATCACCTCTCTCTATCTATCTAACGGTGAGCGAGCAGAAAGAGATAAGCAAAAGAGCAGAGTGTTGAAGAGAGCAGAACAAGTGAAATTCGCGAATTCTAAAGTCAGCTGGTCCGGAGATTTGATAAGCAAAAAACCGGCTGATTCTTTTGCTCTCTTTTTTTTTTGGTTTTGGTTTTGTTTTTGTTATTATTGCTATATCTAACAACAACAACAACAACAACAACAACAACAACAACAACATAGAGGATGACTGCAAAGGTAAAACAAAACGAAAGAAAGCAACAAAAATCTAAATTCAAAATTGTCAACGGAAATTTATCACTCCCAGACATGCACAAATATGCGTGGGCTGCGACAGTAGCTAACACATTATACTGATGAAATTGATCAGAGATCGGACCAGCCAGACATCTGCACACCTCCAGTGCGAGGGGGAGGCAGATGTTAGAAGTGAAACACCTGCTCTTGTCGACCGACGCCAAGTCGTCACCGACGCTTCGCCAACTCAGTCCAAGTACAAGGCCAAGCCCCAAAGCCCCAGCAAAAACAAGAAAGAAAAAATGATACACCGCCGAAATTTTCGCAGTCTATTTCAACTCGTCAAAAAAACACACCAACAAAAAAAACAAAATAAAACCAAAGATATAATCAAAAAAATAAAAAAATTTGAAAGGCCGCTGCCGAAAATCAAACGCAAAGCAACAGGCAATAATTGAGAATGAAGACAGCAAAAAGAACAAAAAGAGAATCGAAGATCTATATAGTATATAACAAGTGTATAACAGAAACATATACTTACAAGTTTTTAACCCCCCAAAAGACTTTGCCCTTGACTCAATTATAAATAAACAATGTTAACTCAAGGTGACGTAATTAAAAGTTAAGAGTGTATGAAAATGTTACTAACTTTTAACAAATGAGTGTTGATTGTTAAGCTGCTTATTGAATTTTTGCACATTTTTAATGGACGGGGGTATGAAGAGGCTAGGAAGACCACGTGGCCAAGTATTTGAGCCTTAAGGTAGGCAACAAATTGTTTAAACTAAACCAAAAACGAATGATCCACAGAAATCTCTTACGAAATTTATAAGAGCTCCAAAATAATTGGATTTCAATCAAATCAGTAGTTGAACTAGTCTCATTAACTAAGAAAACAGCTGAGAAACCTAGAAGTAGGCAATATATGTGACACTAAGATAAGTTAAACAGGACTTGAAATCGCTAATATTGTTCAATTCTCATAGACAATACATAATTAAAAGGTAAACAGAAACTGTAAGGATGTTTTTCTTATTATTGGCTGTGGTTTTCCGCGATCGTACGAAATGCAGCACATTGTTCGCGGGTTCTTGACCTAGCCCAATTTGAGTGGTTGAATGATTTTTTGTGGTTATGTTTGACGTACCTGTGCCTATGATGTTGAGTTCCTGATAGTTGTGTGGATCGCCATCGCCGAAATTTTTGGAATGCGACGACATTTTCTGTCTCTTTAGTTGAGGTGATCGTGACATAAGTATAAACGTATCGCCAGCAGCCTATGTCCCGTTTCACAGATTAAGCACGTGTTTTTTTTGGACACATTTAACAAACAAAGTGTGTGGCTAGGTTGTTATAGGGCGGGGGCGGTGGTGGGGGATCTGTAATGGGCAAGGAGGGTCATGGTCAAATATTTTGTTATTTTTCACTTTGGTCTTAATTCTCATTTCGTTTCACTTTCTCTCACATCCGATGGCACTTTCGACCGCGTGTAACAAGTAATAATAATAGGCCTATACTAAAAATCGCTCTCTCTGTCAGACACACACACACACACAAACACACTCACACACACTAGCGACATATGTTAGACGCGGTCAATGAACTTGAAATTTTTTGAAAACTTTTTGCGCTCTAAAACTCACTGTGTTGACGTTGGTTAATAATTGTATGTAGTTCTTTTTGGTTTTTTGAAATGTTTAGTTTTGGTCTAACGATTGCCGTCAGTCTTTCCAGAGAGGGAGATAGAGAGAGAGAGACAGAGAGCCGCTCTCTTTCAGTTAGTGAGTGGGGGAGTAGTTCGCTCTTTTTTGGCTGCTGCTTCTTCTTGCATCCTGATAGTTATTTATACTGTTACTATTTCAACCGAAAAGCAAATAACGTGGACTGAGAGGGAGAGAGAATAAAAAGCACAAAAGGAACAACAACAAAAACAAAGCCAACATTTTTTTTTTGCCATTTGTCAATTAATTCTAATCGCACACACACAGAAAACAAGAACAACAATAATAACAACAAAACGAAATGAGAGAAACGACAAGCAAAAAAGTCACAAAAGACCCCCGAAAAAAGCAAAAACAAAATGCATATTTCGCACTGTCTCAACGGCACGATCATACTTTACCCTCCGCTCTCCCGTCTCTTTTCTTTTTTACCAAGGATCTAACTCGCTCTTACATATGTATGTATACGATAACTACCAATCGCTTCCCCTTCCGCACTTTTCCCCTGCCCCTTTCCCAACTTTCCCATGTGGCCTTACGATTATTTTCACAAATGTTTGTTGGCCCCCGACCGACAAGTGCAAAGGAATCATAATATATTATTAGTTAAATATTAAAAAAATGTGTTTTTTATTTGTATGGGGCAAAAAAACAAAAAAAAAAAAAACCACCACTCATACACAAACACACACACACACACGCATACACTCTCACTCACACTAACACACACCACTAGAACTGATCATACACACTACATATGTACATATACGTAGGTTTTTTTTTTTGGAAAAAATTGTCGAGTTGATTTTGTTAGACTTCTACGTTTTTAATCAGTAAAACCAAAAAAAAAAAAACAAAATTATAAATAAAAAGACAAAAAACACAAATAAAAAAAAGCACATACACGATCACTACACCTCGAACACTACTGGCGTTTGCGGTTTGCCATTTGTTGTATTTGCGTTTGTTTCTCGAAAAAATTTATTTGTTGTTTATGCGCTTCTATTTGTTGTTGTTTTTTTTAAACAAATTTAAAATATTTTAAATATTATAACCAATATTCGTAAGACTTGTGCTCAATTCAACTCAAGAGTGTGAGTGAAAATGGAAATCTTGATCTGTTAACCGAATATCGTAAATGTTAATGCTTAACAGACGCTGTTAGGATTTGAAAAAAAAATGTAAAGGGTCCGTTAAGTTTTTGAAATATTGAAGAATATTTTTATTATTTTTTTTGTTGACACTGTTGACTGTTTTTTGCTTTTTTACAATCATTTCTTTAAAATTTGTGTTGGAAAACTATTCAGTCGAGCTGATTTCAAGGATCAGCAGGAAGGGCTGATGGGAAATATCATTTCATTTATTTTATTTTCTTCTTCCCCATCCTACTGTTTTGTTTGCGATTGAACGTAAGGAATGTGCGAATCTCATATACCTTTAATTTATTTAACGTTGCTAAGGATTGAATAATAAGATTTTTTAAAATTACCGCCACTATCCGCCACATTTTCCAACATTAATGTCTTGACACTTCCCAGCACTTATCGATATCCCAAACCTTATATTTCATCAATATCGTAGTTTAAAATGTTTAGCGCAAATATTATATCGAATATTTATACTACGAGGGCCCCAAATTAGCGCTAGTTTCTCTACCAGTATTGTTTCTAATGTCGATTAAGTGATCAATAACTTAGATTGACATAACGATAAATTATCTATCTCTTTTACGGAGTGGTTTACCATTTTTAGCTAGGCTTTTTTAACTTTTGATACTGTGGAGAAAAGTTGTTTTCACGGAGGGAAAAAGAAATTAATTAATACTAATAGATGAACATTTTATATGTGTGTATATATCTATGTATCTTTTCATCTGCTCGGCGCTTCGCGTTGTTGACCTCTTCTCCTCTTCTCTTCTTGATTTACGAAATTCAAAAATGCTTAACGTAACGCGAAAAGAAAAAATGTTATAAAATTTTATATATATTTTGTCGCTTGCACAGAGACTTATTAAAAATCAAAAATCAATTTATTATTTTACATGATAAGTAATTGGAAGAAAAAAGTAAATCATCATCCCTGGTCCCGCTAGAGTATCGACCAGCTATCGATTACGATTTAAACCTATCACGCATTTTCAGAATCCCAAGGAAAATAATAAGAAATGTGAAATATAATAAGCTTAACTCGTTTTTAAGTCCGCAATATTTCCAGCTTACAATTAAGTAAACAATTAAATCAACAAAATATTCAAAGCCCATACATAAAGTTAAGAAAGGCAAAGATATACATATAAATAACAATTTTCAGCTTATTATAAAATTGGTCAGATGTTTGTAATGGACAGAAGGAGACGTTTCCGACCCCATAAAGTATATATATTCTTGATCAGCATGACAAACTGAGTCGATATAGCCACGTCCGTCAATGCGTAGGCGTTTTACTCAGCCATTTTAAGAGCTATCGGGATGAAATTTTGGGGGGCTTTTTATTACCCGGGTGAGATAAAGTATGAAAATTGTCAGGATCGGACTACTATATCATATAGATCTAGAACAAACATTTTTGCAAAAATTGGAGTATCCCCATGAAATTTACCAATATAATAGAATTTGATATAAAATTTCAGATCCCAAAATTTGAATCTGATCGGATAAATAAAACACAAGTCAATACAAATCGGTTTAAGCGGTGCCGGCAGCGCTGCTTGCTGCCTACTACGTCATCATCAAATCAAACAGAGCACATGCATACACACAGACGCAGACGCAGCGCTACACGAACTGTATGTGTATGCGTGAGTGTTGTATTGAGTGTGAGTGAGACGGCGATGTGACTACACTGCCGCGCAGTGAAGTTAAGTGTATAGTTCGGTAAGCTTCGGCTTCCGACGAGACCACCTTATGTTATTTCATCATGCTTCATCTCTTTCAATTTCGCTATACCCGGCCTTTCCCATCTTGTGTAGCAAGCGTCTGTATGTGTGTCTGTTCTGTTGGTTTCGATCAATTATGTAATTGGCTCGGGATGAAGTAACTTGCAATAAGTGCGAGTGATAGGATCATAGTATTGTGTGCGAGTGAGATGGTGATGTACTTGTTCTTGTCAGCAAGCAAACGTGCACTAAAGTTATGTGTACACTGCGGAAAGCTTCGCTTCCGCATTACGATTTGAAACGCGGACTACGATGGTACACATTAGAGGAAACAAAGGGACTAAAAAAATGTAAAAATTAGGAATGTTGGCTCCTACAATTTAAAACACTGTGGCTTTTAAATAATATAAAAGTGAACTGTTTAAGACCCTTTGACAATCCCCTATTGCTGCGAGGTTGTCGATGTCATGCCCGTCATTCACTTGCCAAGCCGGTAATTCCCTCCGCAAACATCTTGCGCCAGTCAACTTAACAAAATACCTCAGTGAGAGATGTGTTTGACCCGGTTTACCTTCGTCTGCTTTGTACTTTTGGTTTCTTTGTGCATTTGCAATTTTCGACCGGCAGCAGTTTACTTATTTTATCATGCATAGGACCGTACGAATTGCCGACGGGACCACCTTCTACTTATTTCATCATGGCTTAGGGAATGATGGAAGAAGAAAACTTTGTAGTAAAAAGAGAAATAATATTAAGTTGCTGGAAAAGAAATTTGGAAATGTAAAAAAATTATTGCCTAGGACCAAAACTTCGGCGTTGCCGAAGTTAGCTTCTTTGATATTTTGGTTTTAGCCTTGTTCTTCTATTCCCAATTATTTCCCCGGCTTTACTGAAAGTAGGCTCCGATTTAGTGGTGCTAGCTGGTACGCAATGGTATTTTGAAGCGCACCGTGCGGTGTGCTTGAATTGTTGCGAATTAATCTGCAAAACTTACAATTTTTAATGAATCATACTTATAAATAGTGGAACTAAAAATTTAACTTCCTTTAGCTATAAAACAAATAAAATACCAATGAATGGAAAGAAATGAATAATGGAAAAAAGGGCGCCAATACATGGCGTTCCCTTGTCCTCTGCTGGTATGCTGGACAGGAATCATCTCACCAACCTCCATTTAATACTCTTTATTTTCGGCGGAACTGGAATTGAAAAAAATATTGTGAATAAAGAATACCAATCATAAAATACAATTTCATGTACCTTACTGGGTGGGGGAAAACTTCCCAAAATGGGAGACTTGCATTTTGGCACACTAAGTCTTTGCTTTTTAGAAGGAGGGTGGTCCAAAATATTTTCAATTGCCCCAATGTCCACCCCCTTCTTGGTATTTGCCCCAGCAGGGCAAGCAGCTCCTCATATGCATACATCCGTAACTTGTAGCTGCTATTATTCGCCTCCTTGTCGTTGTGGTTGATCCGAATGAATGAACTTATAAAAAATATGTATTAAAAAATTTTACTTATCTTTTTTCCGCCCTATTCGCTGGGCGGTAAGCAGCTGGTTTTATTCGTAAATGTTGTCCTTTTGGTTGATCTAAAAAAGAACGAAAAAAAATCAATATTAATACAATGAATATATGTATATTTAAATGAAAGTTTTGAATGAACTTATAAAATAATAATGTATTGAAAAATTTTACTTATCTTTTTTCCGCCCTATTCGCTGGGCGGTAAGCAGCTGGTTTTATTCGTAAATGTTGTCCTTTTGGTTGATCTAAAAAAGAACGAAAAAAAATCAATATTAATACAATGAATATATGTATATTTAAATGAAAGTTTTGAATGAACTTATAAAATAATAATGTATTGAAAAATTTTACTTATCTTTTTTCCGCCCTATTCGCTGGGCGGTAAGCAGCTGGTTGATCTGAAAAAGAATGAAAAAAAAGTCAATATTAATTCAATGACTATAAATTTAAATGAAAGTTCGCCTCCTTGTCGTTGTGGTTGATCTGAAAAAGAATGAAGAAAAAAGTCAATATTAATACAATGTATAAATTTAAATAAAAGTTCGCCTCCTTGTCGTTGTGGTTGATCTGAAAAAGAATGAAGAAAAATCTCAATATTAATACAATGTATAAGTTTAAATTAAAATTTTTAATGAACTAATAAATTAATGTATTAAGAAATTGCACTTATCTTTTTTCCGCCCTATTCGCTGGGCGGTAAGCAGTTCGTTTTCTTTACAAATTTTTTCGATTTTACACCGATGGCTGGATGTTGGCTTCCGATTCCTGCAATTAGAAAACAATTTCATTTTAATTTTATTAAAAAAAATTCAAATTAAATTTCATACTAACCTGAGTGAACACCTCGCTATTTGCGAGCCCAATGTTCGGTGTATCACTTGGCAGCACCACAGAAATGTTTCGGGGGAGGACACTCTCCTCGGGCGTTGGAGGGGACGCAGCGAATACCTTTTCGGCATACTCCCTCCAATCAGTTGTTTGGGCCACCTGCTGTGACCCAACCAACTCTGCCCGCCTCGACTTAACGAGGATCAATGCAGGATCATTGTCCTTGCATTTCCCCCGGTGAATGGCCACACCCCGAGTGTCCGGAGTTCGAACTATGTTGCACTTAGTGCAAGTAGTCGAATTTGTACTGACGCATTCCGTGTGGTGCTGGTCTTAGCAAATTCCCGAAGCGAATTTGCGTCCACACAGGACGCAAATGTGCTTCTTCGAGTACCGAACTTTGTACGGATGGTACGGCACTCTACCACCACATGCCTTGTGGTACCACCAATCTCTTCGATGGACATCACCGTCTCCTGAATGTCGCCAATGGGGATCCTCCGCAAGTTGGCGATCTGATTGCAATCCACGTTGTGCATTAATTCAACCGATATGTTCACCGAAATAAAGCTTTAATTTATTTTTTTTTAAATTTGTTTAAAACACTCTGTGTTAATTCGCAAACACACTTTGAGTAAACGAACGAAAGTAAAAGTTGAAAGGAAGCAACAAGTGTTTGCCGAAAAGAAAAACAAAAATAGAAAGGAGATTTCGATCGTCGAAGCTTGCACACCTTAAATTGTCTTTATTGATATAGCAGCCGATGAATTCAAGTATATCATTCTTCTTTAATCACAGTTACAAATGGGTAAAGAGTAAAAACATGTCATTATTAACATAATGAATAACTTACGAAAGACACGGTCGAATATTCTTTCTCATTTTTACAGGGTATTAGAATAAGAAATTTTAAATTAAAATTTTTTTTTTAATTTTTAAAAGTAAAACAACACAATGTATCAAAAAGATGGTGAAATATTGTTATAAATGTATCATAATTTTTGGCATCCATAGTGATTGGCAAACGCTGTGCATCTGCTAATCCTCCCACTCTCTACTTCCTTCTCATCACGTATCGACATTATAAGGAATAACAAATATTTTAATACATTTCAATTAGTCTGCATGATTTGTGGTTTCTGTCAATTCGACTCCTTGTACGCGTATATAAATTATTTTTGTATGTATAGCTGAGAAGGTAAGATGGAAGGCTGCATCTGTATTAGCAAATGGTTCTGAGTTTTGATTCTGCAAAATAAAAGAAAATTCAACATTAATTTTTCTTGTCAGTATCGTAACACACTTACATGCCAGTGATCGGAAAAGTGTTCCAGGTCTGTCAATATATATGTATTTCATTCACATATTATATTTTCAATATAATTTGTCCCTTTTTGTCCCTCGAAATATCACAAATGTACGCAAAAGACTGAAAGTTTAAGTCGTCGTTCAAACGAGATTATTCATTTCAAGCTGGTGCTCATTCAAAAAGTGCGCCTTTTTGGAGGTTATGTAAATCCCACTATTCTTATGCCTCTATTAATCGGGCCCTATTTTTTTTTTGGATCCCTTTATTTTTAACCACCACTTCAATGGTTGGAGTTCGCCTCATTTGTTGCAGTTCGCCTCAATTGTTCGATGTTCACTCTTTTGTTGCAGTTCGGTGTGGTTCGGAAAGGGTATTCTTAGGGATGTTTCACATTTTAAAGCATTTCGACACCTTACTCTGTACTATTATTATTATTATTATTAATTACCTGCAAAACAGGTATTATTTAGCAAAGTGGCGAAAATTTGTCTAAAGGCGTACAATCAGTTTTACAAAATTTTGCAAATATGTCTTATTTGTCTTATTATTCACACAAGCAATTAAATAAGTATAGCAATGTTAATATAGTAACGGAAACAAAGCCGATAAAACAGGTTGGCAGGGCTATCTAGTCGATAATTATCGATAGATAGTAGTAGAAGTGGCGAATTCAAAAAAGCAAAGCGAGAGCGAAGCAAAAAAAGTTCCGTTAAATTCGGCTAGCAAAATAAATTCCGTTTCATTCTGTTATTCCGTTATTTCTAGCCCCAGACAAAGCGGCAAAAAGCACGTGTGTGGGTGTGTGGTAAAAAGAATTCGCAAAGAAACATAAATTGAAAAAGTGAAGAAAAATTAATAAACACGGTGTTAATAAAAATTGTATATAACGGTACTTAAAGGCGCTCTCCTGGTCCCACACACACACACACACACACACGGACATACGCGCACATGCTCACACACAGCACGCACTGGTAATAAGAAAAGAAATCGCAGGCAAAAAACGCTGCCGCACCTACAAAAGTGGGCGTACGAAATCGGAAAATTTTGGAAGTAAAATCGAAAAATAAGAGAAATACATAGATAATGGAGAATATATAGGAAACAGGCAGTGAAAGGAAAAAATAAATAACCATACACACCCACACATACACTCCCTCACCGTTACACACTTACACATACACACACAGACACTCACGCAAAACAGAGAAGGAAAAAAGGAACAACGAAGCAGAGAAGCAGCGGCAGCAGCCAAGAGAGAATGTGCGGGTGGAGAAGATTGAAAATAAACGTGTAGTAGAGAATTTTTGAAGCACACACACACACCAACACACACGCGCACGCACTCACACAGACACACACTCCTACACTCCTATTCTCTCACTCTCTCTATTGCTCTCTGTCTATCGCATACGCCGCCTACACTCACACAAACAGAGCGAAGCACACACATACGCACACATTCACATATTCGTATTTATATGCGCGAAAAGTGTAAGCTTTGTTGTTGCTGCTGCTGCTGCGCCGCCCAGGAAGAAAGGACGTGCAGCAAATCTGCTAAGCTGAGGAGCAAATGGCAGTCCCTTTAAGCGGGCGCTTTTGAGAGAGAGAGAGAGACATGTCGTAATGGCCAGAGAGGTAAGTGAGAGCCCAGCCAGAGCCGGCACTAAAAAATATTGAAATATTTCCAAATCACTGTTAATTTCGATTCACTACTAGATACTCGGTTCCCCCGTTCCTCTTTCTCTGCGTAATGTGGGTGGAAATGTTTTTCTAATTTGTTTTTGAATTTTTGAAAGAGAAAATCTAGAATGTAAACAAAAGTGTAGCATACTTTTTTGTGCACCTTTGCTTTTTTCTTGATGCAGTCTTTCTTCATTTCATTTCGTTTCTTTTCCCATTTTGCTTTTGATTTGCTTTTGCTTTTCCTTTGCTTTGCGGGTGAGTGAATAGCTTTGACCCAAATAACGGGGGGTAATAGTAATACAAATACGTCCCCCGCGCCACAAAAAGAAAAAAACGCCCACACCCACCATGCCGCTTCTTTTAGCGAACACACACACACACAGATTCTCATCCTCCACACCCACTCATATTTATGTATGTGTGAATGTTGTTGTCGTTGTAACTGTTGTTGCTTGTTGCCATTTGATTGTTGTCTGTTGTTTCAACCAAACAAAAATCCCAAATATTTCTAGGTGTATGAAGGGAGAGGGTGAATGAATGTGGATGGTTTTTGGTACCTACATACATAGGTAGTCTTTGAATATGCAAATAATTATAAAATAAACAAAAATCCGATTTGTTTTCCATTCTCCACAAGAACAAAAAAGAAAATCTCGTTAACAAAAAGTCAAGACCATTTGACATAAAGTGTGCGTGGTTTGGGGTTTGGGGTGGAGGCTACATGTGTCTGCTAGATATTCGCGTTTCTATGCGTTTAAATTTAACGGACCGTTGACATCACGAATTTTTACACAGGGAAAAAAGTTTTACTGAAAACTAATCTAATAATGCAATTTGAAAATTAAGAAATTTGCCCAATCAATGAGTTTTTGGGAAATGATAAGAGGATAATCTAATGAATGCCATGGATGAAAAAGTATTTTGAGATGTCTAAACCAAAGAGCAGCCATAGGGCTAGCAACTTTTACGATGACTACAAGAAAAATGTCATTTGAATACGAAAATTAATTAACGTCTATAAACGTCTAGGAGCATTTCACAGTAGCTTAAAACGTGTTCAAACGGCTTCCTTTTTCCGATTTTCTGGAAAACCTCAAGGAAAATTGGCACAGCCATGCAAATTACATCTTTGTATAGATTCATAGTGGAAAAGTGTGGAACAGAAATCCCAGTAGACCAAGATCTACACAACGATCAGACATCTTTAAAAATATGGCCCTTAGAGACAGGGCTAATTCCGTATTGATAGTTAACGATTAGCCTTAACTATGATTCCTCACTCCTCTACAAAAATTTGGGTGAGAGACTCCTTGCAATTAGTTAAAATTTGTCGATAGTTGATTTGAACAAATATTTGTTTGAGTTGAATTGCATGTGAACTGAATTGAGGCAAATGTTGACAGCGTTTAAACAAATGAAATGAAAACGAAAGCTGATTATGGATCCCAGATGCACCCAGGACTTGTGGAGCGTTTGAGTCCTTTACAGTTTACAGTTTATACCGTATCATGAAGTGATGAAGCGATTCGATTTAGTGCTGCGCGCGCGTTTTGTTAGCTTTAGAGCGTGTATTTGTCCTCGTAGGATACGAGGATACGTTGTCGTAGTCGTCGTCTTCGTCCTGATTATATCACATCAACATCAATGCAAATGTAGGCCAAAGCACAAAAATGTTAACTGCCAAAGCAGCAGCAGCAGAGAGTGAGAGTGTTTTAATGAGAAGAAGAAAAGTGCAACAACTTTTCATGAAGGACTTTTGAAAACTAAACGATTAATTAAAAATGTGCAATTTCAATTTAGAAAATTAAATAAAATTAGAGAAGCACTTTGAAAAGGAAAACGAGTGAAAAAGAAACGTGTTGGCAAAGCTTTTTTGGTGGCAAAACAAAAAATTGCAACGTGCAGCAAAAACAAAGAGACATAAAGAGAGAGAGAGAGAGCACTTTCTCTGCAACTTTCTCTCGCAACACGCTGCCGATGCTGCTGCTGCTGCCTAGCCCAAAAAGCAGCAGCAGCAGGAGTTTCGTCCTTTCAGTCAACCAGTTAGCCAGCCAGCAGTAGCCAAGTAGGATGCACATTTTCATTTTTACGGGCTTCTTTATACGATTTGTGTGAATCTCTCGCTGGCATCGTTTTTTTAAGTAGTGAAATATTCAATTTTTAACTGGGTGTGACAATACCTCTCCAACAACCATAATAATAACAATAATAACCGAAACGATTTCAATAAAAATATCAACAGCAAACAAAATTTACTCTTAAGCCAACCTACCTACTAATGTTTAAGGCCAAGTCATTTGATTAACACTCCAAAGAAAAAGAAGAATATCGTAGGTTTCACGACCATAAAATCACGACAAAAAGGGACTGAAGGATAGTAAAGGAGCGAAGAGAAGAGAGAGAGAGAGTGAGTCGAGAGGAGTGCCGAGGAGACGGGGCGAGGCAAAGGCAAGGCGCGTAGTAAAGTGAAAGTGCGAAGGTCAACTGAAGAGCTGGCGCTGGCGCTGGCTGCCTAACCTGACCTGCCCTAAACAAGAAACTGAAAAACGACGCGCCCCAAAAAATATTTAAAAAAAAAAGAAGAAAACGGAAAACGAGAGACAAAAGGAAGGAAATCCCTTAACAAA
Organism: Drosophila paulistorum; assembly: GCA_018152135.1. Lineage (NCBI taxonomy): Eukaryota > Metazoa > Arthropoda > Insecta > Diptera > Drosophilidae > Drosophila > Drosophila paulistorum. The sequence goes on along the minus strand of JAECXG010000822.1, from coordinate 50,855,465 downwards.
AGTGAAGGAAAAATTGATAATAATTACAACATTTGAAACAAAACTAAAACGAATTTCTAAATAAATAAAAACAAAAGGCATTTAGACACATTTTTTTTAGAAAAAGTTTTTTAACAACCACAACAACAACAAAAAAGGACTTTTTCTTTTTTTGATAAGTTTATATAACGTGGCAAAAAAAAAAATAAAGAAAAACCAAAACCAAAAATATTCTGTGTGTGCTTGTAAAAAGAAGTGTGGCCAATAAAAGGTGCGGAGAAACGACAGTGGGAAGACGACAGAGGACGACTCCGTGTGACAGCATGTGGTCAAACACCTTGTGTACTCTAGGAGTGACAAAACCTTTGTGCAACTGCCTTAGCATAAGACAAGTGGCCGCTGCAGCAGCAGCTGCGGCGCAGGTAACCCAGCAGCAGCAGGCACAGGGTCCTGGCGGAGGTGGTTCCAATGTGGGCGGGTTGGGCAGTGGATCGGCCATCACGACAGGACCTACAGGCAATGGAATAACGGGGGTAGGCATATTAGATTTTACAATTCGTTTTGCCACTTTTTTTTCTTCCTTTTTCAATTTCGCTGGCTTCATTTTGCTCATTATCTATTTTTTTTTGTTCCTTTTTTGAGCTCTCTTCGTTGTGCACTCGTTACTGGGTCACTGGAGCGCCACACACAAACACACACACACATACATACAAACACACACTTATGTCCTTGCATGCATGGTTGTTGTTTTTATTTTTTCTGTTGCTTTCACTGCTAATACGCCTTTCTTTTGATCACCTACGACTACAAATAGATTGTGGGAGAGAGTGAGAGAGAGAAGGTGACCGGATCCAAAATGGGGCTAAAGTTGGTCTTCAATTTTGCTTAACCCAACAGTTATTAATTGCTGATGGGTGTGCGAAAAGTTCACCCCTCCCGCGCCTAGATCCGCTACTGCGGGAGGGTGAGAGCAAAATGTAGAGTAACCTTGACATTTGGTTATACAATTTTTAGGTGATGGTGGGCACAGGTGTCCACACCTAATTCAAAAGATTCTTTTTCAATTTGGTTCTTGTTTCTTCATGTTTCTTTATTGCTTCTTGTCTTCCTTGCAGGAGTCTCGCGGCAAGAGACCACTGAAAATTTGGGATAGTTGGCGAAATGTGCGTAAGGGTGTTGTAGTTGGAACATTTGAAGAGCTCTTGGTACGCGGCAAGGATAAATTGGGGGTTCCGTCTTCAGAGCCAGTGCGCGTTGTTCTGGAGTGTGATGGAACCCAAATTGAGGATGGGGAATATTTTCGAACCCTGGCCAACAATACGGTCTTGTTGCTGTTGAGGCAGGGCGAACGTTGGTATCCCACCGGTGTGGATGTCATAAAAGCTGGTAAGTCCTTGCTCATCCCCTGCCCTCTACCCATTCACTTAAGTCTAATCTTGATTTTGAATTTCAAAGCCATCTCAGCTATACCAAAAATCGTCTGTGAGACGATTCATGCTTTGGAACTGCATGATGAGACACCATCGTGGAAGATTATGGATAACAAAGGGCGTGTCACAGTGGTTTTGCATTGGGATCAGCGACAAGGAGGCGGAGGCAGTAGTGGAGGTGGCGGCGGCGGTGGGCTCCTCACCTCGGACAAGTATTCACCCTCAAAGAAGGGGCTATCGGCACAAAGTTCGTTGGACAACAAATCTGTGTCATCACAATCCTCCACACAGCCACGATATGCCAGCCCACAAATAACGGTAATCAGTGACGATGGACCGGCTAGTATATACCATCCAGGTGGCGTTGTATTGCCACCTGGCGTTGTGATACCTGGCGGCAGTCGTCGCCTCTCCAAGCAGGGCGGTGGCGGTGGCTCATTTGATGCTGTCCATGTGCATACGCCCGAATGTGCCCATCATGCTCACACACCCAGCCGGGCGGGCAGTCCGAGCACCACGGAATGCGATTTCCATTGCTGCGCCCTGCACGAGGAGGGACGCAAAATAGCCGTGCATAAGCACAGTGTGGCCACCTCCCCCATACAGGATGGCGGCTGCAGTAGTCCCCAGCCAGTGGCGGCAACGGCGGCCTCAGCATCAGTATCATCATCGGTTATGGATCCTAGCAGCATGGGCAGCATGCAGCGCCGCTCTTCGGGGGCCAAGGGTCATGTGCGTTTCTTGGATATAGCACCGGAGCGAGATAGTTCCGAGAGTGAGACGGAGAATACAGTGATGGAAGACGATAAGACAACAACGGAAAAGTTTCTGCTCCTCATCGATCAGCTGTCGGTGGATCAAAAGCGTCATCTTAGCATCAAGGATATCGGCATCATTTTGGAGCGTCTCAATTCGAAAATATTGGATGTGGAGCGTTTGGATCGGGAATCGGAATCGGATGATTGTTACAATTGGACGATAAAGGCGACAATACGCGGCGATGCGCTACGCGAACTGGGCGTCATCTATAATGGCAACTACTATGCCATTTCCGAGCATCCTGGCTACAAGGAGGAGCTCGAGGAGAATGGTGAAGAGGTCGAAGAGGAAGAGGAGGAGGATGAGGAAGATAGAATTTAAATCAATAACAAAAAAAGAAACCCAAAAAACACTAGAGAAAAGCATTTTACCCCAGATATAATAATGAATGAATGCAACAAATGCATCATGCAACAAAAAACAAAAAAAAAACAAAAAATTAAATGAAGGTTACAAACAAATTTAACGAATAACATGCAAGAAGCACATTGTACAATAGTTAAGTAAGCCCAACAAAAAAAAAAAAAAGAAAAGAAAAACAACAGCAACAACATAAAATAAAAAAAACAAACAAATTACACAAGTTTTGTAGCATTTAGGGAACCAATGTTGAAGCGTGATGAACCACAACCCCCAAACAGCAGCAGCAACAACCATTTAAAAAGAAAAACAAACATTGAAATCACTTGCCAAAACCAACCAACCCAAAGCCATTGTTGAATTGTTATTTATGTTGTGCGTGTGTGTGCCAAACAAACAAAGAAAACAAAAAAGAGATTGCCTTATTTAGTTGTAACCTCCGCCAAAAAATAAGAACAACGTGTTAACTGTAAAACTCAATAACAATTTCAGTTCCTTTAACCGAAAGAGTAGCTCAGACATGCCAAGGACTATCAAAAATCTTTGCCCCCGCCAACATCTGTCGAACTACTCTTAGTGAATATATATGAATATGTATATGGGTTGCAATTGGGCTATTTATGTTTGTAGTGCAAAACTTTCATTAGTTCCCTGAAGGATTCCCCGAAACAACAAACAAACAAGAGTGTGATTAAGGTAGAATAGTTATGCCTTAGCCTAAGTTTCTTCATAACGCTCTAACCTGATCGGCTTAGTTCTACCTTAGGTTACTTATTAGTTTCTGATCTTCCGTAAAGTTTCCGCCATCTTGTAGACAGTTTATTATTTTCTTTGCACTACCCACTTATAAAGTTGAAAGAGAATTTCTGTAAATATAGCTTCCCATATATATAGAGTATTATTATTATTATTACTATTAAGTGTAACTCACAACAATCTATTCCTATTAATTACGTTTTTGTTTAAATTAAGAGCTAATTGTTTAGAGAATTTATTGAAAAAAACCATTAAATATTGGTTCCTCTTGAATTGTTCAAATACAATTTATGTGTGTACCTTTTAATTAGTTGATCCCGGTCCATAGGCGAGTCTAGAGAATCTGTGAAATGGAACTTTGCCCCCCAATGTATGCAATGTGAAGAAATTTTGAAGCATTGTTGAGAGAAAAGCACGCGAAAAGTTATGCATTTGTTATTGAAAACAATCACTACTTTTCCAGTCTATTGCATACATTAAGGAGCCCCGCCTATGGATCTTCAAGTCTAGTCCTCTCTCTCTCTCTCTCTGCCAAATAGTTGCCATTATGGTTCAGCCATTTATAACTGCCGTTAATTGTAAAAGTGTTGTAAAACGTTAAAAACATTGCGCACAAAACAGCCAATTATTGGCCCGAAGAAGAAACAAAGGAAACATTAAAACTCTTAACTTAACTGTAGTTATACATATTTACATAAAAGAAAACCTTGATCCATCGATTTTGTGTTCTACAAAACAAAAAATATATCAAATTGTAATTAGAAATTAACAAAAAACGAAAGAAGAAAGAGAAACAAATGTAAACAAAATGATGAAAATGGAAAAACACTGCCAAAAAAACAACCAGACATTCATGCATACTTACACATGTGTAGAAAAATTCATTTTACCCCCCTCAAAACAAAATCTATCGAAAACTAGTTTCATTTTTGTTTTTATCTAACCCTTAAGCCCTTTTTTGAGATAACCCAGAGTCAAGCGCAGCAACTGAAGGTTCTTTAGCATTAAAATTAAAAGAAAAACACTAAGCAAACTTAATAAAAACAACTGTGTGTAATGAAATTAATAAGCAAAAAAGACGCTAAACAAAAACAAATTGTTAATTGTAAAAAGCAAAGCGACAACAACAACAATTGTACAAATTTAGTTCGGTTTGGAATCGAACTGCTACATTTTATGCTTTAGGTCCGCTCAAAATGTGAATGAAAACGAAATCAATCCCATTAGCAAGTAGCTGGCCTACATTCCATTCCATTCCTACAACTATCTGTAATATCTGACCTCTATATATAAACTAGATATTTTCGTTTATCCGATAGGCAATGTTTGAAGCCCTCGATCCCTCTCTCAAGTCCTTGAAAACTTCTGACCTAAAGCATAAATTGCATCAACTAAAGAAAAGCCAAAACATAAACTTAACAGACAAATAACGAAAACAAATTTAACAACCACATTCTCACTGTCTTCTGGAAAACGAAAAGAAAAACTTAGCATGTAAAAATTTAAAAACAAAAACAAAAAAAAAAACAAACATATTGATAAACAATAATTAAATGAAAGTTATATAAAACAAAAACAAACAAAGTAAGATTAAAAAAAGGCGTCAAAAAGGGCAGAGAAAAACTCAAAGAACTCACAATTAGTAAAGAAAACAGAGAAGAAACTGAGGGAAGTAACAAAAGCAAAAACAAATTCATTAGCGTTGTTTTAATTTATTCATAAGTGTAAGCTCAAACAAAGGAAACGAAGATAGCAACCAAAAACCAAATCTAACACACTTAATTCTAACTTCAGGCCAAGTCGAAGTTATTATACCCTTGGCAAAATCTATCCGATAAGCCACATGACTAGATTTTTCCCAAAAAATACTTTAAAAGTATTGAGAAACCAATCTGAACAAAGAATATAGAAGAAGAATTTTTTAAAAACTTTCCATATTTGAAATATTTTAAGCCAAGGAACGTGCATTAATTCTTAACTCTAAAGGTTCTTTGGTTCATTATTAAAACAAAATGCTTTAAGCCACGTTGTATTATTCAATTCGTTTACATCAAACTATAGTTAGACCTTTCAGGATCAGCAACAGGACTCTTAGAACCCCGAACTGGATAGCGATTCATGTTTTTTAATACAACATCAACTACGTTTGGGTTTTCATGTTTTTATTGGATCCTAAAAGAACAAATAAGTTTTTAAACTATCTTGAGTTTGATTTAAGAAACGTTTTTCATTAAGTATAATTTTAGATACAATATCATTACAAAGCACAATGTCGATAGTTGAAATTCTCATTAAATTTGTACATTAGATTTATGTTAACAAAGCGAATTGTCGATAGAAGAGAGGATCAGCCATAAGATCGGCTGAACAGATGATAACTTCCAGACAAATGTCATTTCATACTTAGTATAGATTACATCCTTATAAACGATCATCTTAGGCCCTCCCCCTCCCCTCTAAGCAGGGTAATTATTAGTGAACGTTCCCGTTGACATCATTCGATCTATATCTTCTTTCTGCGTTTTGTTTTTGGGAAACGAATCTAGTTTTGGTTTGAATTTTTGTTAAGTTATTTATATAAATGTGTCTAAGATTTTGCCAGGGTCTAAGCTAACAAACATGATGGAAAGCTAATATCGTATATATATATATAAAAATAATAACAAAATACCTATACATACCCAATAAAAGAAAAAAGAACATAAATCTAAAAAAAATAAATGAAACAAAACTCAAAAACGATTAAATAAAGCTGAAAGTGAGAGAAAAAGCAGCCTCTTCCATAAAAATTGAAAATATACACACAACCAGACACACCCACACATACACACACACACACACACTTCTTCAACTGACTTCCATAATCATAATCATTGTTAACATTTAACTATAGAGAATTACGCTTTAAAGACAAAAAAAAAAGGAAAAGAAAAACACAACACAAACAAAAAAATGTTTAAAAACAAAATATTACAAAAACTAAGTTGAAAAATTTCCCTCACCTCGCCCATTCCATAAGAAAAATAATTGGGGCAATGTTATAACAAATCATTTTCCCCCAAAAACGTCATAAAATAATATAAAAAGAACAGAAAGGAAAACTCTGTGTAAATGCAATCAGTTAGATTTATAAGAAAATGGAAAATATTACAACAAACAAACACACAACAACAAATCAGTTTGCATTAAGCTATAAACGATTTTGCAAAAAACCAAAGAAAAAACAACAAAAATACAAAACAAATAAACGATTCAAATATTATACAAAATGGGAAATATTTGAAAAATTACGAAAACGAAGCGGAAAGCATGGACACAGAAATATGTTACATTGTTTTAATATTAACAACAAAAACAAAACACACACACAAAAGCAAATCACAGCGAATGCTCCACCCGCGGACAGCTCCCGCAGGCGAACATCTCTCCTAGTCGGACCAAATACTGGATCCATGGCTGTCCGCCCATGGGAGCTTTCACTGTACATAAATAAATTGATCAATTAATTATATAAAGAATAATGATGAATAATAATAATAATAATAATGAAAACTGCAAAACAGAAAAATTGTTTTTATTAATTTTGTTAAAGAGACAGCAAACAAATAACAACAAAACCAAAGAATAAACGAAAAATTCAATTAAAATGTTTAAACGACAACAAGAAAAATGAAAAAAGCGTAAACAAAAACCAGAAAAACAAGAACAAACCGGGGAAAGACATGAAGATGACATTAAAAAAACAACAAAACAAATGAACAAAATAAACTAAAATGACAAAACGATTATAACGATGATGATGAATATGATAATGATGGAAATGAACGATTGAGAACGATGTAGAGAGAAGAGAATGTGAAGAACGAGTAAAAACAAAAAAGAGAAAAGCAACAAAAGAGAAGCTATTATTAAAGCATAAACATTACATAAATACAAAAGTTGTACTACTTTTATTTCCCCTGTTGATTCGCATTCTAGCCCTTCTAGAGACTTTTTATGGCCTGGTAAACAATCCATGAACCTCGACAATGTTTTTTCTAAAGGTCGTCGGAAGCAGAGACAGAGACAGACGCAGAGACGGAGGTTGCCATTGAGAAACTGATAGATTTATTAAGTACACAAATTAAATTACTATATATACCTATATATATGTATGTATAATTGTTTGTATGTCGCTCATCTAGATACATACATACATCAAAAGATGCGCGACGATCTCAAAATTAACAATAAAAAAATGATTTTAACTTGGTCAGACTTACGTTTTACCTATGACAAAGTTGGTACACACTTTCCATCATTAAAAGTATTTTGCAAGTTAAGAAAGTTGTTTCTACTTTTGCTGACATTATATATTATACTCAGCTTTTGATCAAACATTTTCAAAGATCTAAGAAAGGTTGCATCTACATTATAATATACAACACAATCTCACAAAAGTTGCTTACGTTAGGATCTGACAACTATATATGTCCGTATAAAGACATGTCTTGAAATATTTTCAAGAAATTCGAATGTTAACTTTTACCTAAAGTATATCAATTCAATATTCAAATGTTTTTGTAATATTTTGAGAAATTATTTATATAGTTGCCATAGTTGCATGTGGCGGATTTAGTAGTGGATTTAGGAGGAGATTTAAGGGGAAAATCAGTAGTTCAGTAGTTTTATAGATGAAATGTGGTTCTTAAGGGAGAATTTTCGAATTTCCTCCTCAATGAAGGAAATGTTCTCTTTGTATATTCCGTTTCATCTTTTTACCTACAACTCTAACTCTGCAAATTTTGACTTTAATGTTTACTCTAGAGCAAGGGTGGCCACGGAAATTTTAGTTGGGAGCCAGAGCATCGGCGGCAGAGGCTGGGCAGAGAAAAAGGTCATTTTTTGGTCGAACTTGTAGACAGAGGGACGGACAAGTCCCGAATTTTGCGGAGAGGGGGAAAAAAGGTCGCGATCTCGAGCTCGCAGCTTGTAGGCAGAGAGACGGACAAGCACCGAATTTTACGGAGAGGGGGAAAAAGGTCGCGATCGCGAGCTAGAAAATAAGGGTTGTTTTTGTCGTGTTCTCGAGATCACGTCCCTTTTTCCCCCTCTCCGTAAAATTCGGTGCTTGTCCGTCTCTCTGCCCACAAGCTGGAGCTCGAGATCGCGACCTTTTTTCCCCCTCTCCGCAAAATTCGGGACTTGTCCGTCCCTCTGTCTACAAGTTCGACCAAAAAATGACCTTTTTCTCTGCCCAGCCTCTGCCGGTAAAGAGCCACGGGAGCCAAAAGAGCCACTACGTGGCCATCCTTGCTCTAGAGCTATATGATATATATGATATAGAAAGCCCCCAAAAAAAATTTCATCCAGATAGCTCTTAAGATGGCTGAGTAAAACGCATACGCACAGACGGACGAACAGACGGACATGGCTACATCGACTCAGCTTCTCATGTTGATCAAGAATATATATACTTTATGGGGTTGGAAACGTCTCCTTCTGTGCGTTACAAACATCTGACCAACTTTATAATACCCTCTGCAAGGGTATACAAAGGAATTCAAGCTGATTTCGGATATTAGGACAAATAGAAGATAAGATCACAACACTTTCGAAAGTTGACTATACCCCATTTTGAAAATATATCAGAAGAGCAAACAAGTTGTTGGAACAGTTAATAACAATTATAATGTATAGAATTATATTACTCATCATCTTGGTGATTGTCTGACTGAAGCGAAGTCTCAGGGGCGTAGCCATGAACAAGGCAAAAACCATTTACTGGAATCGTTCCGATTGTTGCTCTATATAGAACAATTTTATTAAACACATTCAAGGCAGGTTCTACTTATTGCAAAACGTGCCTGATTAGAGGTAATGGAAAGACGTTTCACTTGGCTAATGTTATTTGAGACATCAAGAATTTGTTGACTTTGATTGAAGTGTTAGTTGAAACTTCTAAACCCTTTTCAACTACACCCATGACTAGACTTTATTTTTCGCCCATGAATTGCTTAAATTTTTATTAGGTTTTGTTTGCTCAGTCACAAGCTTCTGCTCACAAGCGTTTTACGATGAGTGCCGACGACTTTGCTCTACGTACCTTCTCCCTGTTGACGGAGAAGCTGGCAAAAGTTAATTGAATTAAGTAAGTCACTTATCAGACGCGTGACTAACAACTAATTGTGCGGCGGCCATCGATTAACACAACGTGTTGCATACACTTAACCTTTACTAGCAGCAATTGTAGCAACATTTTACAATTCATCAGCGAAAGCAAACAAAATTGAAAATGGTTTTCTCTACGATTTGCCCTCTCGTTGTTTATTCGATTTTGGTTTGATCTAATCTTGAATCACACAAAATATGTGGGTAACTGATAAATATAGAAGTTTAGTTTTTGTTTTGTGAGGTGATCGAAGGGGATAAAGCGAGATAGAGTGCAAATAAATGATTAACATTTTAAAATCTAAATTGGTTTTCTATCTAAAATATATTTTGTGAAGAAGCATAAGACTTTTGAGCAACTTTTGCAGTTGTCCTCAATTACAATTGCATACTTTTGAGGGTACAGTTTACAATTTAAGTGTTTTGCTTATAAATAAATAGTTCAATCGTGATTAGTTATTGTCTTTATTCGTTGTTGTCTTATATAATTTAACAAGTGCGTCTAAAATATATAGTATATAACATTTGATTTAAGTTAGTTGGCTTTAAGTTTTGTGTGTATTTAAGTGTTTTTTTTGTGCTTTTTTATTTTCTTTCTGTTTAGAATTTTAAGTTTAATTTTAAGCTAGTATATAGTTAGATATACATATATATTCTCGTATAGTAACATCACTAATTATGGAGGGGTTGACGACGACGGAAACGTTGCACTGTGCTGTTTGTTTTGACACTGGGTGACTGGGTTGAGGAGGTGCAGGGAGGCGGTGCGATTGGGGGTCTTGCTGCCCACCTATCAACTGAGCGTGGCTGTCGGTAACTTTGAGCTACTACGTGAAAATAGGACTTTTTTCAATATTTTTGGTCGCCATTTATTCGAACTCTTCTTGCTCTCTGATGTCGTTGAAATGTTTGAACTGCTGGCACTTAAAGTACGATCACGTTCCATATTAATGGCACTCACGGACTGCGCATGACGCAAAGGTTTCACTGTAGTCCCATTACGTGGGCTGGTTGAAAAGCTTATGGTTAATTTTTGTAAAAACTTATCCTTCTTCTTCATTTTGCGTTCGGGCAACGGAGCACTTGTATCACCAGACATCAGCGTTAAATGTGAATCATCGTCGAGTGTCGAGTTGCTCTTCGAAGCAGCTGATTGTTTATAATTGGTTAAATCGGTTGAGCTAATGTCACAGTCGTTGAGCTGTATGCGTATGGTGGGTGTGGTAACCCTCGGTTGTTGTGGTTGCGGCGATCCTGCAACTTCCTTCGATGAAGTCCTGAAAAGAAGCAATAAAGAGTAAGGTTTCAGCACGATGCTAGAAGAATCCTTTCTAGTGGCTACCCACATTGGCAACTGCGTTCCATAGATGGCGCTGCTGTCTAGATCATGCAAAGATCTAGCCAATTTATCCCAGAAATTGAATAATGTTGAATCTCCACTGTATTTAATGTGCGTGTAAATTCCCAAAGTTTGTGGCACATGCAAATCTGATTTATACAATATGGGTATTATTTTCCTTGTGTGATTCTCTGAAAAAGATAAGGATTAGGCATTTAGAAACATCCCCACCCACACTCTGGGGTGAGACTTTGCCCTTTAAAGTATGCAATAGGCTTAGAAAAGTGTCTTTTTTCTTCTTCTTTCTTTTCTTTGGACTGTTCATTGCATACTTTTAGGAGCGAATTTGCCGCCATTTTCTCTCGGACTCACCGATTTGTATCTTTTGTGTGAAATTCACTAGATAAGTGTTCTCTGGACTTCGTAGAAATTCCTCAGTTAGAACCACAATCAAATGATTACATCGTGTGGCCATAAAGTGTGATAGTTGAACATGCTCAAAGGGCACACCCATTAGCATATCACGGTGTCGCAGGAAAAGCTATAAAAATCATAGTTTAAACAAAAGCACGAACACAAGAAAAAAGTAGCAACCAAAAACAGAAACGAAGCTACAAAACAACAAAAATAAGTACAAAAAAAGTTAATGACGATTATTTCCTGTTTAAAAATGATTTTTATTGTATTCTCCTCTGTTTGTTATTGTTAATTTCGGTTGACTTATTTATAGCTGTGTTTGCTGATTTATTTTCGTTTCTGTTTTTGCTCGTAAGAAATGAAAGGAAAGGAAAGGGGGATTCACCTTGAGATTATAACGACCTGACTCTAAATTTTGCATTATTTCGGTGGCATGTTCGATATCTGCTTCGGCATACAAGACACAAGCATTATATCGGGGCAAAGGTAAACCCATTTCCACACATTTCTGATCGTCTTCACTAAGTATCATCACATTTTGGCCCATTGATGTGGGCACTTTGCTGCTGTTGTTGTTGTTGTGGTTGTTGTTGTTGTTGTGTATATTATTGTTAGGTTCAATGATCATTCTACTAGGCGGATCGGGACATTGATTAACCAGTTTAATCACCGCCTGTTGTTGCTCCTGTTTTGTCAGATAGCGTTGAGTGTCCTTTACTATATTGAAGAGATTTTATAGAAAAGATTTGAAATTGCTTGAAGGAAATTAGAATTGTTCAAGGGGAGATGGGCGGTTGGGCAACATTTTACATTTTTATCTTATTCTGTTAATCATTGACTAACTTAATGGGAAACCACGTACGTGTGTTTAGTGAAGCTCTTCAAATTTCAAGTTAATACAATATTTGAACAAATATTTTAGCTACTCTTTTGATTATTTGATGGTACTTAAGAAAAGGATTCAAGTAGGATTTAATAGAACTCCTTAACTCTTTGCTAGATCAATTTCAGATATAGAATAGGAAATTCTATATAGAAATAAGTCGCCAACTTTACAAGATATAGTTACAAGATTAACATTTCAAATGTAGTAAATTAAAAATACTAAGAATATTTTAAATACCTCCAATTTTATCAATCTGGAAAATTGATTCAAAAGATTGCTAGATCAATCAGCTTCAATTTGATATATAGACGAAGCTAAACTACACAAATACAGCTGATTAAACGGAAAGGAAACCTTAATTAAGACATTTTTTTAATTAATTGCTATAAATTCCACTTTTTATTATTCCCTTTATATCGATTACCTATAGCAATTCTAAAAAAACATACTAAAAAAGTTTAAGACGCAGTAAATAGAAAGATTTGGAAAGAATCGTTAAAAAAAGCATATAAATTTCAGACTGATGATTGCTTATAGACTGATTCAATCTTCTTTATCTGAAATGTCTGTTAGGTGGTTTATTATACTAAGGAATGTATCGCATCTCCTTAGGCATTAATAGTCAAGGCAACCCTATTTGGAAAGTGTATTAAAAAGGCATGCATAGGTATATAACTTATATGTGAATGCGTCAAGTTGTTAACCCATTTCCGATTGTTGATAATGATAATGATAGAACGTGAAGCTAATAAAAACTATCCAGTTAATGGCCAACAAACAATGATAAATCCCCCCATTTTCGCCTTTTTCCACTTGAAACGCTTCCCTTCTCTCTCCCTCCCTATCCCATCTAGGGAAATATCTTATCTTGGCACAAATAGATCAAACTATATAATATATAATGATTCTTTTGTGCTCATCTAAATGCATGTTTTTAAATCACTTCGGTAGGTTAAGCAATTTGAAATAATAGTTCGTTATTTTGAAGGCATTTTGCACAATTTAGTGAAAAAATATATCAGTAAATTGGTTTTAGAAAATGCAAAACGCTGCATAAGTTATAAAGGTGTATATATGATATATATGTCCCTGATATAATCAGTCATTTAGAGGAAGTTATTCCGAATGTTTGGGGTTCACAAATCGACAGAGATAATACAGATCCATTTGGCTAGTTGCTAGTATTACGTATTACATAGTTTAAGCGTTGTTCGTCACAACTCAGTGGCTTTTATTTATTGGACTTTGAGCGCTAAAAATGTTATATTAATTGCCCATTCATGCATACATTTAACATACAAATGAATGAATTAACAAAACACCATTCCCATTCGTTGAGAGGCGAGGGTCGAAAGGGGAAGTTGAGGGGAAATGTGTGAAGATATTTCAGACAGCAAAGAATTTTGTATAAAATGAAATAACTCGATGCAATCCTCAACTACAACAAAATCAAATACGAGTCTCAAAGAAACTGTTTTATCCCCGTACCCAAGAAAATGAAGCGATTCTAATTAGAACCAGAGGGTCGGGGCTAACTTCGACCGCGTCGAAGTTTGTATACCCTTTTGTCACTCTTTTCTTACCTACAGTCTTTAAAGAGGATAAACGTTAAGCGGCTTACAATCTTTGCATAGAAAATAGCGAAGTTATTGATCAAAGTCACCGATCGTTCCTATGGGAGCCATATGATATAGTCACCCGATTTTTATCAAATTTGGCAGAGTGGTTTATAGGTGTAATAGACTGACCATTATTCAATTTGACGGCTGAATCCTAGATATTCAAACTGTGCAGTATATACAAGCCTACGTGCAAAATTTCAGCTCTGTAGCTCTTACGGTCTAGGAGGAGTTCGCGTTGATCCAGACGGACGGACAGACGGACATGGCTATTTGAACTCGTCTCGTCGTGCTGATCAAGAACATATATACTTTATATGGTCGGAGATGCTTTCTTCTATGCGTTGCACACTTCTGACCCTCTTTGCAAGGGTATAATGAGAATAGAATACAGACAAAAGGATCTTGGATAACTCAATGTCTAAGTTGAAGATCCACATATTAATGGATATTTCAAATGCACTTTTCAGACTTGCCGGTTTTTCTTTTGACTAATAAGATTTTTCCCTTAAGAAGCAAACAAGTTTTTCCATCCAATTGTTCCCAAGGGAACCATATAAAATAGTCGGCTCAGCTTACTTTTGTAATATTTTTAGGAAATTTTCTTTAGACTGTATTGTTAGTTAGTTAGTTTTTAACTAACTGTTGCCTTTACCCATCTCTCCCATTGCTCCGTCTGGGGTGTTAACCTACATAAGTTCTCTTGGATATCGTCGCAAACATCCCAACGATCAATGATGCCCAAAAACTGTTCCAGATGGCCGATATCAGCGGTGGTGGCATTACGTTCGATCCAACTATTGAGCACCGCATCCATTGGATGATCTGAATTCTCCGAGACGAAGCCCAATTGCTTGGCCAGAGCGGCAATGCCACGCCAATCCCGGGCATAACCCTCCTCGGAGTGCAGAAACTTCTTCCGATTCAGCATGCCGGCCAGTTGATTGCGCGTCTCTGTGCTTAACTCCGATAACGGGGTCTGATTGAAGCCCAGGCCCCCAATTTGGGGAGATTGATGATCCATGGTGGCAACCATTTTCGCAGCTGGACGATGATAACGGTGATGTGGGGCTGGTGGTCGACGCCAATTCAAGTCACTGCCACTGACGTCAACCGTGGAGTAATTATGCGAATGTGTGGGTGGGTGTTGCCGGAGCTGGGGTGGGCTGTGGGTGGTGCTGGTGGTGTCGGCGGTGTCGGTGATGGAATGTTGCAAGTGATGTTGCTCCGGGCATATATATTGAGGGAGCATTCAAAGCACTTGATATTGTTGTTTAGTTTATATATATGAATAAATATATTTTTGTTTTTATTTTATTGGAATAATTGAGTGCGTTTTATCAGCTCGACACACACTCACACACACACTTAATATATGTATAAATATATTTATTATTTGTATGTGTGTGTGTGTGTGTTTGTGTGAAATTATGTACGTCGTTTTTTTATCAGTTAAACAATAAGCAGCGCGTGAGTTTGCTTTTGTTTTATTAATTTTTTTTCTTTCTGTATTTGTTGTTGTTGTAGTTGGTTTTGTTATTTTGTCGCGGGTGGCTGGACCTGCCTGTTGATGGGGCGGAGGTGCGCGAAAAAAACTGATTTTGATTTTGAGTGACCTCGAGCACCTCGCGACGCGTCACCAGACGACGACGACGGCGTTGACTGCGACGACGACGACGACGACGACGAATTTGTTAATGTTGTTTATCTGTCTGGTTGTCTGCCTTCAGAGTTCTCTCTCTACTACAGATTTTTGTGTTGTTTAAATATTTTTAAACACACTCACACACACACCCGCACACACATGCACACATGCGCGAGTATGAATATATAAATTGTTATTAGCCTGGCCCGAACCGAATTCAACTGGTCTGGTTTATTTTAGCTTTTCTTTGCGCCGTTTCAATTATTATTTTCCACTGTTGGGTTTTTCCCCCACTGTGCACCTGGGGCTTCTGGCTTTTGTTGTGTTTATTATTTGCAATTTTCAGGAAATGAACAAATTGTTAACGCAGCTGCTGCAGTTAATTAAGTTTACTCAATCTCTCGCAAAAGTATTGACTTTTTTATCTAACTGCAGTTGCGGGGTCTGTTTTCTGTTTTCTTCGTATTGATCGAAACACCGTTTACCGTTGGATCACTCGTTATCTTTTTGCGGGCGGGCGGCGGTGGAGCGAGGCTTTGAGGGTTTTTTTTAGGCAGGAGGTCCCGATTGCACCTGCATACGTATACTTAATATTGCGTCTGTACAAAAACAAAAACAAAACAAAACTGAGCAACGTAAAATCGAAAACTCGCCACAATTACAAACTCCCCACTATATTGCTTCTATCTCTTTCACTCTGGCCCCCCAATTCGATAACAATGCCCCATCGATCGATCTAAGACAGTATTGTTGCCACTATTTTGACAGTGCCACAAATAAGTTGCTCAATGAAATAAAATTAGACAAATAAATTAGGAAATAATCGATATTTTAGTAATATGAAACAGTAATTGTGGAGTCAGCAAAATATCATTAAATGTAAATGTATTTATAAGTGCAATGTTCACATTCAAACTCTTATTCATTTCTGTGTCTATCTGTCTGTTGCAACGCCTCAATCAAAGGGATAATATTTCATAAAAGTAATTTTAATTTACTTCTAAAATTTCAAAAAATTGCGGTTACATTGTGGTATAAAAATACTTAATGCTTGTCAGTGTTATTTTTCAGCACTGTCCATAAACAGTGGGTTGCACTGATGGCATTTCAGCTTTCCTCCAGCAAGATCTGGCTGTTTTGGAAATGCGATTGCGGAAAAAGTTTGAAAACAGCGGGCAATACAATACAATGGAAAAATGTAGACGATGCTATAAAGTTCTGGTACGAAATATTAAAATAGTAAACCGGTCAAACCCTTGGTCAAATGCCAAAGTCGAGAGGTTTTTAGCCAAGTAAATTTGGTTAAAACCAAATACGAAGCAGTATGAACGTTTATACGTTAAACGTCCACATTTAGAACATACATACTATATATTTTTTAATAAGAAATTAACAAAACAAATGCTGTTTTCACTACGAACTACCACCCAGCTGTCTAACTTCAACAAAACAGAGAGAATATTATGCCAGCGATAAGGAAGATATTGACAATATAGGAAGAATGAATGTATTATCCAATAATAGATAATACATTTTTCCCGGGGACTCAGTTGTTTTATAGAGTCGATTTCTGTGTCTATCTGTTGCTATGTAACGCCTAAACCAAAAAGATAATATTTCATAAAATAATTTTAATTTATTTCTAAAATTTCAAAAAATGTGTGGTTCGATGTGGTATAAAAATACTAAATCCTTGGCAGTGCTATTGGCATCAATTGCTCGATGTGGTTGCAAGGAGTTCGATGTAGGGCTGGAAAAAATCGATATGTTTTGGGGCGAGAGGGCAAAATTTTTAGGCGAATATTCAATTTTTAACGGCTTAGGCGAATTTGAATTTGGTTGTTGTTACGGCGAGAGGGCGAAAAATTGCGGCGAGAGGGCAAATTTTTTGGCGGTTTTTGGCGCTTTTTGTACGTTTTTGTTTTTGATATTTTTTTTGCCGCGGCGAAGTGTTTTGTTGTTGTTATTATTGTTTTGTTTTCGGCGTGAGCGGACGTGGGCGTTTCGATGTCGGAAACTCGAAAAAAGTTGAAAAATGGATTTTCGAAATAATTCAAAAAAATTTAATAAATTAAATTAAATAATAATTTTTAAATCGAAAATTGAGACGTTGTGCGGTGCGTTGCTGTGCGACGCTTCAAATTCGAATATTTCGAGTTTTGAAATTGAAAAAGGATTTTCAAAAATTGTGAATTGTGCAAAACATGAAAAGTAAAAGCAAAATGCAGTGATCTATAAAATGAAAATTGTGGAAAAGCGTTGTGTTTTTTAAGCAAAAGAAAATGGCGGCAGCACCACAAACAATAAAAACCAGTCCCAACAACAACTACGTAAGCAGTGCTTAACAAAAAAGAAAAACGTTAATCTGGTTTTTTATGTGTGTGGACACAATATTTGGTGTATGTGTGCGTGTATGTGTGGAGTTTTGTTAATGTTTGTAGAAAATGCCATAAAACTAAAAAAAAAAGTGGAGTCATAACAACAAATTAATGTTTACATTGCTGCTCCGGAGGGCAAACAGAAGAAAGAAAAAAAAGGTAAGTTAGATTTCTGAATAGTTTTCCATCTTGCTCTGTCCCCTCCCCCTCCCCTGCTTGGCAGTTTCTTTGTTTTTGTTTTGATGCCGCTTTTTTGGTCCTTTCGCTATTGCTATCTCTGTCGCACTGCTACCAACCATCTGTCCGGGTCTCCAAGGGTTGCCAGCTGTTCTCAGTTTGTCGCTTGGCGATTTGAATTTCCTTTTTGGTTGGCGGTTGGCTGCAACAGCTGCAGTTTTCCATTCAATTTCCTGCAGATGCTGCCGTGCAACTCAACCTTATATAATTAACGTAAAACCAACACGTGTTTGCTGCCTTTTGTTTCATCTCTTCTTGTGTCTTGTTTTATCGCTTTGTATTTGTCATGCTCGAGCGGTGCTGCCGCCAGTCGCCAGCCGCTTGGCGCGTGACAACTCTGGCCTAAAGGCGGGGGAGTTTTTAAATAACTAAAACAATTTCATTTACATATTTGCCAGGTCTTTTGTTTACTTCTTTGTGTCTGTGTGTGCCTTTTTTTCTGGTTTTTGGATTGATTTATGTAAACTTGTTAACAAACTGCATTTAATTTTCAATTGAAATGTGCCTTTTGTTGCTGCAACTAAAGCTCAGATTGCGCCATAAATCAATAGAAAGCGCACATAACTCACAATTGTGTGAGTGAGTGAGAGAGAGACAAAGAGAGACAGAGTCGGGGAGTTGGAGAGAAACATGCAGAGATTTGTGTGGGAATCAAATGACTTGTCGCCACAACTCCAATGAAGTGTTAGAATCATCAATACGCGCGGGGACAAAAGAGCAATCGAGAGAGTCGGACAGAGAGAGAGAGAGAGAGCTGCGCACTCGCTTTGAATTTGAATTAAAGTTGCCGCTAGTTGAAGTTTGGAGCTTGTGTGCGGCTCTCTATCTCTACTCCCTCTCTCTCTCTCTCTCTCTCTCGTATTGGCCTATGCGGCTTAAAAAGTGGTTGACTGCCAACTGTCTGTGTGTGTGTGTTTGCCTGCATATACATATGTATGTACATGTTTGCGTGTATTGGTTTCGTTTTGGTTTGGTTTGTGGCATACGCAGTACAGTGGGACAAAATGGAAAGATCACTGAGAGAATTTAAACTTAGCCAATGTTTAATTTTTGCTGTAATAATTTAATAATAATAGGTTTTTTTTTTCTCGATTCCTCCATTAGAATTGCTTAAAAGTACGTAAACCGTTATTATCAGTTCTCATTAGTGAATCGCCCAACTGATCTGAATGGATTTACCTCATTCCCTTTTACATTACCCTTCAATTTTGCAATCTCTTTTCTGTTCGTCCCCCCTTTTTGGTCCATTCATTAACTAATTTGCCAAGCAACAACAAATTGCTTTTTGCTTTGATGGAATTGTTATTGTTTCAATTGCAACAAATTGCCTTCAACTTGGAAGAATCGAAAAGGAAACCTAGAGATGAGATTGAGAGAGAGAGAATTGCGCACTACCTTCTCTGGCTCTCAGCTTCATTCTCTCTCTCTCTCGAGGACCTGGCTCCAACTCTGACTGGAGCTGGATGATGGAGCCTCTGTCTCTCTGCATTTCAATACGCTTTGACTTGCGGTCGTTGTCGAGTCGAGAAGCGGGCTTTAGAAGCCAAACTCGAACCTTTTTTCTAAAGCTCCGCGCGGCCATCACGCGCGTGTGTGTGTACGAGTGTATGTGTGTGTGTGTGTTGGTGTAAAAAGAAAATTTTTTTTTTGCACAGAATTTTCATATGAAAAATCAATTGTAATTTATACCAATTTCATGATTTCTATATATTTCCCATGTGTTTAATGTAAATCAATAAAATTCAAAAACGTTAACAACTTTTTAAAATGGTAAATAAATGATTATTCACACAGTTGCAAATTGAGATGAAAGAGAAAAAAACCGAACCTACGCATCTGTGTGTGTGTGTGTGACTATGGGTGTATTGGTGTGCGTAGTAGTAGCTGCATACGCAGATTTTACATTTTGGCAAAGTGGGCGGTGGGCGTGCTTCAACGGAAAGTTCAATGTAGCTGTAAATGCTCGCCCACCCCTCTCTTTCTGCCCCCTCCCCCTTCACCGCTACGTGATATTGTAACTTCTTTTGTCTGCACTCATTGCTCGCCTTACAACTTGTTCGCGTTTTCAGTGTCCAAAAAAAGAAAAGCAGAAAACGAAGAAGAAGAAAAATTGATGGCCATTTTTGGTCTCTCTGTCTCAGGTCTCTGTTCACGTACGTGCACGTCAGTCGCCTTATTTAGACGGGTCGTTGTAGTCTGTCTTGCCTGGAATTGTCTTCTTCTTTTTACTCCCCCTCCTCCCCTCCAGCTCCTACCATCACCTACTTGCAGTGCCATATGCGCAACGCATTCGTAGTTGTTATTGTTATTGCTGTTGTCTTCGTTTGCATTAACCGTTAATGCAGTCGCCGCCCCAACTCGTCTCGCCTCGTCCCGTCTAGTCCGCCCACACTTTTGACACATCTTCAGAGAGTTGCATCTACGAATACAAAAACCTCCTACGAACTATTTCCCATATCCCCCCATCCAAAAACAAAAAACAAGCCTAACAAGACCAAATCGAATCCATGTATAAGGAATGGAATGTACCTTCAATTTATTAATCCGGAAATTCACGGCTTATGAAGGCCCCCTAAAGAATGTTGTTAATCACTGCTTCAAGGTTTAACTTTCTCGAAAGTTTCCCCTGTGGAAATTTACTACAAATGGATAAGGTCCGGGGTAAAGCTTGACCGAACCCCCCAACGTGGTAATTCAAACCTATCTCACGACCTCTGTAATTGGTTAAGAAATCCTGGAGTGGGAGATACTCGAACTGTCGTAGTGAATGGTAATTAACGAGGATATCTTAATCTGGTAAAACTTCGATATCCGAGAACCATTCGCCTCCATCAAAATGGACTCCAAGATCCCCCCAGTATCTACAGTTCTTTAAAGAAGCGCATAAATAATGTAGTACAACTGACTTAATGGCAAATGACACTGAATCACTTGGTATTAACACAAACTCTCTGCAATTGAAATAAAAAACAGAATTTAGATAAGGGGAGTAATGGGGTTAACACATGGGAGTTTACATTTTATCAGTTATCAGAAGATATAACATTAGATAAGAACGACGAGTCATCCCTTTGTAGTAACCATGGATACAGTTGGGACGAACAATACGAAGGAAGATAAAGACGAATCAAAACTGAGACATTAGTTTACTTCTAGTGTAGTTGGTAAAATATTTAAATGGGTATAGCGATTAGGACTTGGGTACTCAAAAAACTTTGAAAATTGAAAGTACCTCTAGCTTTAAAATGATTCGATCGGTCAATTATCAAATTAACTGAGTCTTTTTTTTGCATTCGAATATGAAAAGCGAATCATTATCAGGATTTACAGAGACTAAAGTTTCAGATTTAGTCCTTTGATTGAATGTTTCTTTAGTCGGTTTCGAATTCCAACGGGTAATGCTTTATGGCCCAACTAAAGTTTCTCTTGCAGGGTAATAAAAATGTTTACTCTTAAACTGTATGAAAACGCCCTATCATACAGACATACATATGTAAGCCTTTTACATGCATTTTGTCAGGGAAGGTTGAAGCCGAAGAGAGGGAGTGGGGCAGGGAGGGCTCCTCCTATTCATGATTGTTGTTTTTGCCCGTTCTTGGCGCTCTTGCGCCTGAAACCTGAAACAAAGCAACAACAACAACTTGAACAACTCAAACTCCAACTGCAACTTCAACATCAACTCCCTTTTACAGGCAAAACAAGTTTGGGCTGCCTGCCTGCCCGTGGCCACATTATATATGTATATATGCTATGGAACGTTGTGTGTGTCTCTGTCTTTTGCGCTTGGCAAGATCAACATCATCTCCAGCTATCGACAGGCGGGCAACGGGCAACAGGCAGTCGACGAAGTCGAAGCTCAGCAGCACCAGACACCATCATTCGGTGTGTGTTTGACAAAAACGAAGGAGGAAAATAAGAAAAGAAAGACAAAAAAAACAATATATAGCATATATTATATATATGGGTAGTAAGTACAATGCCTTTGCCAGAGAGACAAAAGGCAAAAGCAACCAAAAGAACAAAAAAGGCGTGGCAAGAGCTGAAAATGAGCTAGTACTGGAAAAAAACACACAAAAAACTTTGTCCGGCAATAAGGAAACTATAACTCGAGCAGGTCATATGCAAAGAACCCGCAGAATGGAAGAGCAAAAAAAGAAAAAAAAATTAAGTAGAAGAAGAAGGAGAAAAAAGAGTCAATAAGCCGCCCCCATAAGGGTGAAAGAGGCGAGAAGGAGAACCTTACTTTATCTAACGGGCTTAATGACACCCACACAGCCATAAAACACCCAACTCACACACACACACACGCAAGCCACACATATATAGAGAATGAAATGCGAGGGTGGGGAAAGGAGCAGAAGAGATGGAAGAGTGTGACAGTTGAGCACCGTTAATAAACATGAGATTGAGATGCGCTTCATTTGATTTCAGCCTCAGTCAGCCCCTGATCGGGGTTGGATAGAGGGATGTGGGGGACGTGAGATGGAGGTGGGGTAGTGAGCGCGGGGGTTGTGGCCGCTGTCGGGGGCGCCGGGTGCGGGAAGCTGGTGTTGTTGCTGATAGATTGGCCGTGTTGTGTTGCCATTTGCCATTTTATTGCGCTCCATTTGGCTGATTACTCATGCCAGTAAACTTTAACGATATGAAAAGGCAACTAGCAAACGGTTTAACAAATTAACGACTATTTAATACACTTTTTTCTCTCCTAAGCCTGCCATAAAGCCTAATAACACGTGAAATAAAGTAAAAGCAAATGCATAATGCCAAAATGAAGCATGGAAATATCTTTTAACCTGGTTAGTAAGCGGAACTAATACAATATTACACGATTTCTAACTTTGGCCTTTGAATCTGACCCTTAAAGGCCAATCTTGGCAATCTTGGAGTTATAGTTTACAATAGGTAACCGATAGCCGATAACTATTTCAATGGAGGACCAGAGACCAGAGTACAGCTTAGAGGATATCTCGAGATCTTCCGAAAATTTCTAGTATATCTTTTCTTGTATCTTATAACTTGTCATATACCGAATATGCCCTTACTTCAGTTTAAAGATTCTCTCAACTTTCCCCGCTATTTCCATGTGGCACAATAACCCACCCCCCGTCCAAAAGCCTATAAACTCTGTTCGTGTGTGTGTGTGTGTGTGTAACCATAATTATTTTTAGTTGCTCAGCGTTTTTGTTGGCAACTTCAAAAACCGCAACTCCGCTTCATTGTATGTACATCCATCAATGAGTCCCGTGTGTGTGTGTGTGTGTGTCTGTGTGTGTATGACGACAACGACAATCAATAAATCTTTCAACCATCCCCGTCCCATAAGTTCACTTTGGCTGCCCTCCCTCTGCCCTTTTGGTATTATGTATTTTCCAACACTCCAAAAGAAAAAAACGGAAAATGAAAAGAAAAGGGTTCCAAGCCTCCAATTGCATTTCCAATCAGTTTTTATGCTTACAACATGGAAATATATTTTGGTTTCAACTAACGACTACAAAAATACCCTTTACCATAGAAAAACACATGCATTTATCGTGCATAACTGTTCATTTTGATGATCATAAAAATGGGAATGCACATTCCAAAATTTGTCGACACTTTCGACCGTTCATCACTCCGTCCGTGAGCATTAAGCAGTGGAAAAGAAACATAAAATGTTCAGAGTGGCGAATATTTACTGTACAGCTGTAAGCTATAGGGTTTTTCCTCATTATGATTACTCACCCGCCCACAACAACAATAGTTTTTGGGTTTTATCTGTTGCCTCCCACGAGCCATCCACCCCTTCCCTCTTTGGATCGTGCCTTTGGGTTTGTGTTCATGTTTGCAATTAAATGTTTTGCACAAAAGCAGCATATAAAAATGCTTAACAAAAAGATATACAAAAAAAGGATGATTGGGAAAACGGGCGAGGGGAGAAGAGAGCAAGGCGAAAAAAAACAAATTTTTGCAAGCCGGCAACGGTTCAACAACATCTGCGCTTTGAAAAGGAAGCAAAACTACACACTAATGGGGTGTGGAAGGGGGCGGAGGGGGTGCAAACACACACACAAACCGCAGGCAACCCACATTTGTGTATTGTAGTTGATATACTACTACCCTACTACTACTGCAACAACAACAACAACAACTGCCGAAAACTTCTCTGCAATTGCGCGCTCTCATTTCGCTTTCTTTCCTCTCAGCTCCCAAACGCTCTCTCTCTTTCTCTTGTCCGTTCTCTCTCGTTTTACGGCTTTTGCTGCACTTGCATACACATAAAAATTCATTAAAAAAAACTAGGCGGCGACATTGCAAGTTTGTAAATAAAATTTACTACCGCAGTTTTTGTTTTTGGCAAATGTTTTTTACCTGCCATTTACTGCCTGAAGAGTCAGTCAACCAATCAACCTACACCCCCTCTCTCGCACACCCACAAACACCTACGTAGCTGGGACTATATCGAGCAATTGTAATCGAACAGGTGGCTGTCATTTTGTTATCGATAGCCCCCTGTACCGTTTGTTTTCTCTGCAAGTTTCAAATTGTTATTCCATTAAATTCTTTCCTTGAATTCTTGTTCTCATGTGTGTGTCTGTATGTATGCATTCTGTGTTAATGACTTGACTTAAGTCGATTGTTCGTGACTTTTGGCCAGATTTTACCCCTCCGCGCTGTGCTTATGCATTTTTCAAGAGTATTATGACGTTGCGGCTAGACGACAGGCAAGCAGCTGCCGTCGCCGCCGCCGACAACCCAACCCACTCAGCAAACTATGTTGTATGCCCGTTGTCAGTCAACGAACTTTGGCACAGACGCAACGGCAGCGGCTACCCTTTAACCCCCTCCCTCCCCATCAAACCACCGTCTCCTTCTATTGCACTCTCTATCTCTATCTATCTATCTATCTCTTTCGTTCCATTCTGGTCACTGCTTATTGGGGGATACCTCATGGGGTATGCTGGAATTGGGCAGAATGTCAATAACATTGTTAGTTTTTTAAGGTAAGACAAATATTCTCTAATTCAGATTTGACACGATCCATATATATTTAGGCCCTTAACCCTTCGTGGTACACATTTTAAAAGCCTTTAAGTTTTTTCGAAGTGGGTAATAAAAGATCCAAAGATTATGTTTCCATTCATTTTGTCCAGGCAATACCCAGATGTTGAAAGTAACTCTCAAGATTTGTTCGGGACTCCTGAAAATCCTTGAATTAGCCTAGTTAACTAGTTTTTTGAAAGTGCTTTATTGATAGGAATCGAAATTTAGTTCCTAAATCAATTAAGTATTGTCTTAATCTTTAAAATATATGAAGAAGTTTTTCCCATTCTTGAGTCTCAAGTTATCAATCCAATTATGTCTTGCCACGACGTTCTTGATAGAGTACATTGAAAGTCGAGAATAGCTTTTAATGATTTAAGCTACTTGCGTTTTTGTGAATGAAATCTGTAATACGAGATGCTGCTGCCTCCTCTTTCAGTTTGTTTGGTTAGAGGGGAGATGAGATTGGGGAAGGACGGAGGGGAGATGGCAGCAGAGGTTACGGGTGGGGTTGTGCCCGGGTTTATTGACTTGCCGCATCATGTCATAAATATCACACACACACACATATACATATAGTGTGACCCTATTTTTAGTCGTGCCCAATTATGCAGATTTCTGGCGTTCTGGTGCACATCTGGTGGACAGATTTTTCTTCATTTTTCTAATACACAACTTCTTCTTTTGGTTATTGCAGGAGTCGCCATTGCCGCCGTCGTCGACGTTGTCGTCTTTGTCGTCATCGTCTTCAACATTGTTGCTAGAGATTTGGCCCGGACGAGGCCTAGAAGAAGCTAATTTCCATAGCCATGCATCGTTCACTCAAACCGCACACATCGACGGCACAAGCTAAGAAGGTGCAACCACCGACAATACCAGGCGACCAGCAGACATCATCACATCATCAACATCAGCAGCAGCAGCAGCAAGCTTTGATACCACTCTATAGGCTAAGTGGGCCATTGCGTCATCATCAGCAACAGCAGCAGCAGCAACAACAACTACAACAAATACAGCAGCAGCAAGTGGATGATGGCATTGGTGGCATGAATATGAGTGGAAACGGCATTGTCTCATCGCCCTCTCTGGAAGAGGGCGGGTTTAATTTGCCCCGCGAGACTAGCGTGGCCTTGCGCATGAAAGATGAAACTGTAGCTGGAGTAGGAGTTGGAGCAGGAGTCCCAGTAGCTCCCCCATCAACGGGTAAATCCTCGGCTCCATTATCGAGCATTGTGCCATGCCCACCGGCTGTTTTTTGTGCCACTCTACGCGAGCCATTGACCCATAAGGCGGCTGTTTACTATCATCAGCAGCTAGCCCTGCAAGAGGATCAAGGCATTGATCTAACACAATCGCCAGGACGCGATTCACCAGGTTCGTCATCAGGATCGGCTGGTTCCGGCTCACGCCATAGCACAGCCAGCTTAGATTCTGGTCGTGCCTCTTCATACCTAACTGGAGTCTCCTCATCCGGAGCCTCGATACGTGGTGGCGGTGGCAATGGAGCCGCTCCCCTTTCCTCGCCCCGTTGCAGTTCCGTTAGCTCTTGTTCCATTGGCAGCGTGGATAGGCAACGTAATGATGAACTAATCATCGATTGGCTGCTCGAAATGAAGCATGAGGAATATGCCCAACTCTTCATAGCGGCGGGTTATGATCTGCCAACCATAGCTCGCATGACCCCAGAGGATCTCACAGCGATTGGCATTAAAAATCCGCATCATCGAGAGCGCATCAAGCAGCGTATTGATAAATTGCAGGTTCTCGATAATTTGCCACACTTTGTGCCAGTAAGTTCAGTTTCAAATTTTATTTTTATGCCAAGTTTGATGGTTCAGAATTCAGTTCTAACTAATAGTTTTTATGTTATTATCACTTTCATAACGTGACTTTAGTTCTTTGGTTCTCTCTCTCTCTCTCTCTTTATCAAATTAGCAAGAATTCGCCAAATCTAATCAAAAACTCATGACCCTACTTCAATATGCCAATTTACCAATGTAGTAAACTAATTTTAACTCTCATGTTGATAGGTTCAAGAGTTGGTCATCTTTCAAAGACAAATTTGTTAGTTAGGTCTAGAAAAGGGGCGTGGTAGGGCACTTGCTCCTGGCAGTGAAGAGTGTTTCCCGATTCTGGTAATATTTAAAGCAAGAAAAGAATTAAGATAATTCGGCCGAAGATTACCTAATGTGGCCTAAGAGTTAGTACAAATGGGAATTGGATAATCCCGGGGTAATAATTTGATGATGAATGTGTCGAATTATAAAGGAGCGAAGAGAAAGGAGAAGATAAGGAGGGACATGAGGGTCTATACCTTTTTAAACGTATATTTTAGAGGGACAAATCCGTATGAGAGTTAAAATTTCGCTCTTGGGACAGGAAATTTCCCTCATTGCCTTCTCCCACGTGGATTCGAAACTGCAATCATCTGATACTCTATAAAAAATGTGTTTTTCGTGAGACAAATTCCTAACGAAATGATGCAATTCTACGGATTATATTTCATTCCTATCGCCGCTGTTGTTATGAAAGAATAGTCAATGGAAAAGCAAGTTGTATCCACTTTAAGTATTCAGCATTCAGTAATTTGCATACATTAATAAACACACCGAGACAATTTGCCATATTGACATTAATTGTGGCCCAGTCAGCTAGCTCTTAGCCCTTTCTCCCACCAATTCGTTTCCCCTTTACTGGTTTTTCTGATGTTTTTGCTGTTAATCTCGTCTCCTTTTTCTTTGTTTGCTTGTTTTAGCTACCAAGCTTATCTTTTTCCCCTCCTTTTTTTATTTCTTATTTCATTAAAAAAGCATTTGCGAAAAAAATAAACTTGTTCCCACATATACGGTCCATACATGCACACACACACACACAAACACACTCATAAACACAGAAAGCCACGTTAAAAAGCAATGTCAGCGGTTCTTTTATGTTGTTTTGGTTTCTTTATTTTTGTTTTATTGTTAATGAAAGAATTTAAATTAATATGCGCACATTAATTTCCATCAGCAATTCATTAAAATTAAAAAGATATATGTATACAGATAGAGAATCGTGCCGTTCTCTCTCTAGGCCCCTGTGAAATCTGGCGCCTCGTTAGGTCGGTTAGGTGACATTACGTTATGAACTTGAAACTCCGAGAGATCTCGGACTCGGACTCAGTGATTCTAGCTTCTAGATAATTGCTTGATGGTGCTTGAAAACTGATCATTAGCCATTGATCCGTTCGACAGATCAAGGTGAGATCATTTGAATTCAATAGACAAAGTTCACAATTGAATTGAAATGGTAATTCGAGTATGTATGTAGATTCAATAAGCGTTTAGGTTAATGACCGTAGCAATAATGGGTGGGATTAACTTAGACAAGACTCAAAGTTTCATTGAAATTAAGGGGAATCGATTAAAAGTAAACAAAAGTTTTACTCTGGAACAAATGGCCAGATTTTGTAAAAACTAATTTCGAAATCATATTAATTGATTATAATAATAATCTACAATCTACTTGTAAATGCTAAAGTTTTAGCACTTTCTTGTTGGTACTTTGATAGTTTCTAAGGACTCTAAGCCTACTACTTTCGAGATTTAAACGAATATATTTGAATATAATGCAATGAAATGAGTGCCAATGATGCAAAAAAGGAGGGATTCCGAATCTCTAAAATATACTTTTTAGACCTAAACTAATTCCAAACCAAATGAGTGACAATCCATACTTAAAATGGTCAAGGTCTACTAACCTAATGCTCCATTGCACAAACCAAAATTGTATTACAAATAATAATAAATATTTATTAATTGGTTAGAGATAAGAAAACAAAGCGTTTAGAGCTATGATTCAGACTCGAAATTAATAATACACTTTACATAATTTGTAAAAAACGGTTAGATCTGTTGTTAGACCACAAGCAATTAAGTTCAAGTCATTGGAATGTGGTTCAAGTTTTTCCAACTGAACTCGAAACTCGAAAATGCAGGTGGGAGAGCAGCACCAACAACAAAACAACAAAAAAAACTGATGAAATCTATGAATCAGAGACAAGAGAGAGAGCGAGAAATAGAGACATCTGTGGCAAGGTTTGAGCCAAGTTGGTTGGAAGTGCATGTGTTTTGTTGATGGAAAAAATTATGCTTAACTTCGAGGGTGTTAATCATGGTTGGTATGCAGCCAGCCCGAAGTTGGATGGATGTGTGAATGTGGAACTCAGATTTCTGAAGGCTAAGTGGAAGGTAAAGCACACATTTTCTTTCAAAGTTCAAGAAGTTTTTCATTACTTATCTCTCTCTCTCTCTCTCTCTCTTTCTATCTTGAAGTTGCATTGACGACAATTGTTTGTTTCCTTTTCAAGTTGTTTTCAACGTGAAATGCATATTGATAAGAGATCGAGTGAAAAAGAAAGACAGACTGTCAGACAGACGGAAAAGCCAACAGTTAAAACTTGCATTTTATTATGTCACGTATTGAAAAATGGAATGAAACATATGTCGATAAGTTCCATAAAAAAGAAACAACTATGCTCGATATATTTTTCAAGCGGAAGTCTAGTTCGTGCCAGTTTTTAAAATATGTGTTGTATTTCGTAGATTGAGCTAATATTATCATAAACAATGAATATAATGTCGAATTGCCTACTTGAGGTGAGACATTTGGAAAACTTTTGAACGCTTCGATGATTTATTCACAATTCCCCAGGGATTCCGTCAAGATTATGCACCACTTTAACGAAATCCGCTTCATTCTTTGGACAGTGCTTCCCAGAGATCTTCAAAAACTATTGTACAAAATATTGAAATACTCTTCAGAGTTACCTAACTTTTTGAGGGGCCCTCTTGTATCTAAAAATTGCATATCTTCATCATTTAACTGCAAAAGTTGAATAGAAAATAATATTTCAGTGGGCTTAATGGCGCTTATAAAACTAATCTAAGATAATATAACTGAACGGAATGATACGAAATGTCGTCATTTGACGACGAAAAACACCTTGAGGAGTGGCTAGACACTCCGGTTGCTGAATCGTCGACACTTGTTTAATGGAATAAGCTTTTTGGAAATTTCTGTTGCCAATTTGCACAAGATGTGGAAAAATGACCTCAGCTTTTTTTTTTTGTGTGTTTTTTGGCGGTGGTTTACTGTTTCACTTGAAAAATGGCCTCAACAATAGAATTATTACTTTTTTTGTGTTTTTTGCATTTATTTTGTTTATATAATGCGGCGTGACTGTTTTTGCCAAGTTGTGAGTTTTTTCTTTTAACTGTTTTCAACTGCTCGTAATGTGCCAACTTATCGTTTGGATTCTCCCCCATCGGGTAATATTGATATTTGTTGTATAAACAAAAGACCCATCTACACATGTGTGTGTGTGTGTGTGTGTGTTGATCTGGGTGTGGTTATAGGATCGTAATACTTGCATCATCATTACTATCATAATTATCATTATCGTTATAGTCATTGTTAACGTTTACGTCGTAATGAAAGTTGTTCCTCTTTGGTATCTTTTGGCATAAACCTCATTAGCCAGGCCAACATTCTCTCCCTGTTTTCTCGCATTTTGCTTTCTTTTTTATTTGTTTATTTGCGCATTTTTTCTTATTTTATCTTATGCGAAAAAGGAAATGAAACAAAATACCTGACTAAATGAGACAGATAGACAGAGAGAGGGAGAGAGAGAGAGAGATAGAGAGTGGTAGAGAGGTTATTATACGTTCATTTCATAAAATAAAAAAAATATGAACAGAAACCGCAATCAACGAACGACCTTGAGGGTCATAAGGCTCTGTTGTTGTTGTTGTTAGTATTTTTGTTTTGCTGTTAGACAGTCCAAATGGTATTTAGTGTTTTCTGTGTGTTTTTGGCCTGACGACGTACTCGCATTAACTTTTTGTTGTTGTTGTTGTTTTTGGTTCTGGCGGTTGGTGCGTACAGTTTTTGGTTTTGGAACGCTCTCTTGAAACCAGTTTCGCTTGCGCTAATGACGACGGCGGCAGCGGCAGCGGCGTCATACCATATGCTACCTGCTAATGGATTTCGAAGAAGCCAAACCAAAAACTGTCCCAAAATAACAAAATACATATACATAGTGTAGATATATCTTCTACTATGGTAGTTAGGCAAATATTTGCTTAAATATTTTATGAAAAAAGAACAAAAATTCTCACTGCAAAGCCGTGATCGATAGCCAGAGCCAATTGAACTGCTGATTAGCATATGGAATATAGATGACACTGGAAACCGCTAGGAGGGCCTAGCCCCTTCTTAACACATTCCCTGTCCGTGTTTGTTGAGTAAATAAACGAGTACTTGGTTTCCCAAAGGAAGTCTCCGGGTCATGTTAAAGATTATAAATGTAATTTTTCACTAATTGATCTTGTTAGTATTCTAACAGTCCAATTAAACGTCCTATACATCTGTATATGAAGGAAGTTGGCTGAACTGCAAGATTTATGTATGTATGTACATACATATATACAAACTAACTGTTAAACTTACATATATTCGAATATATCGATCATTTATAATAAAGTTTTTGCAAATGTTGTGCAATGTTTTTGCTGAGAATTTCCATTTAAAGACCGATAAATGTCGAACGTTCTCGTTTCTCGAGTTACATTTGATTATTATTTTCATCTTTTCGAATCAATTTCTAATCTAAATTAGAAATGAGAATTGAATTACAGTACAATTCGGTTATAACGACCGACAATTTTCGTCGGTATATCCGGAAGACGTACTAACCGGAGGCCCTTTCATATAAGTTTGTATTGGGACCAATCAATCACTCATCGAACTTTCGTCGCTTTAACCGGACGGACGTTATAAGCGGAGTCGTTATAACCGGATTCTACTCTATTTCTAAAATAATAAGTTGACTAAGAGGTTAGCGATTTAAATTTATACTAATTTCATTTTCTTCGAAATAGAAAACGGAAACAGACCTAAATGATCTATCTTATATCCTAACAATAATCATTATTTTGGATCTTCATATTTTATGTTGCCTTTCTGTGGAGCTTTCGCTTCCAAGGACATGTTGAAAACTGAATTTGGTTTTTAATTTTAATCCTGAAATAAAAAAGGATACTTTGCTTGCCAGCAACCTACCAAAAAACTATAATCTGCTTGAACGTACTAATAAAAATTCTTTTTTTAAGATTTAAAGTGACGCCTCGGATCATTTTCTGTACTCTATCCTCCTCCCGCCCCTTCTGAGATTTGAAATTACTTCTTAAACCATAAAGTCGTGATTATTACAGCTTGTAAAAGTAAATAGTTTTCAAAGACATTCTAAAGAAGTTGTTCTTGAGAACAAGCTGCAACTTATTGTTTCCAACAGCTTCTTAAAATTGGTTAGTTTATTGGCTTGTGCTTAGATGGAGGTCTTCCTATTGGGTGGAGACCCTTTCCACAACTCTTAATATTAATTTTGTGGATTCCAATTAGTGAACTTGCTATATAAATTCATAATCCGAGACTTAAAACCTAGTGATTATCTAAGCAGTTAATGGAAACTTCCGTTTATTGAATATTCCCATCTCTTTCACTCTATAAACATGCCATCTCTCTTGCTGTCTTATTCGTCAGACTGTCGTCTTATGAGAGAAGACATTTAATTAAATAGAAATCAACAGCAATTTAGGCAAAAACCAAAGAAAAATTATTAACACGTCGTAGAGACAACGAAAATGATGTTGATGATATTTGAGTCCATGTGTGTGTGTGTGTGTGTGTGCGTGTGTGGAGACTTTGGTTGTGGCTACCGTTTTGAAAGATGGAGGAGAAGAAACAGACAGAGATTTTAACTACGACGAGTTTTACTCTTGGCTTTTTTTTACTTGATGTTGATGTTTGTGCTGCTTTGACGCGATTTATGTCATATCTTATCAATTACAACTGATTAGAGCTCCAAGCTGTGCCGGCGGCACATCAGGCTGCTCCTCCTCACCAGCAGGCATCATCAGAGGAGAAGGGGGAGTGGGACTGGAGGCCCATCCATTCCATTTCGATTCCACTTCATATCAGAACTAGTTCATGGACAATTTGTAGCTTGGCTGCCCCCTTTGATGGGGTTGGCATTAATCAAATGTGATTAGCTTTCTGTTGGTGCGAGCAACAACAACAACAAAAAGAAACAAAATAAATATAATGATCGACAATCCATAAAGTATGTTCCTCCCCACCAAACTCTCTTGTGCCTCGCTCCATATACGATTTTCTCTATAAATTTTGCCTTTTTGTCTGTTTTTTCATTTTTTCTACAGGGCTCCATCGAGGAGTGGTTGCAGCTGTTACGTCTGGAGGAGTATATACAACCGCTGCTGGAACAGAATTACAAAACAGTGCGTGATGTCACCCAAGTCACTTGGGAGGATCTCGAAGATATCGGCATTGTCAAATTGGGGCATCAGAAGAAAATCCTATTGGCCATTAAGCGTGTCAAGGATATCATTAGCGGCAAATGGAATCCTGGTGGAGCTAATGCCTATCAACAACAGGTAAGAAATGGCCCACGGAACTCTAAAAGGAATCTCCTTAGGTATATCGGGAAATATATAGTTTTCAATATTTTATACGATATTTAGTTTTAAGTTATATTAATGTATGATTTTTTAAATATTTGGTTTATGTTTTGAATTTAATTGACTTTTTATTTACCATTTCTTTTCATTTCCAAACCACTTTTATGTTCGATTCGAAAAATATCCAAGGAATACCCAAGAAAACCGTGGCAATTAAATGTGCCCATTCCTAGTACGCCATCTTATGTGCCAACCACACGTGTCTCCTGGGATGATGCGAAAATCTATGCGAATGAGGGGGGCAATGCCAACAGTTCTTCATCTGGTCAGGGATGGCGGTGCTATTACCGTGCTGGCGACAATGAGTGTTGCACAGGCACGGGCGACGATGTGGTGCTCATTAAGGTGGGGGTCATTAAAGGGTCATGCGAGGGAGGGGGGCAGCAACTTACCTTGAACTTAAGTAGAGGTTCTTCAACTAACCTTGGGCTTCTTGTTTCTCTATCGTGTTCTCAGGTGCGTCAACCGCGTGGTAAGAGTCTGGAATCGCTGGAGGATATACATGACAACAGCACGCGCAGCCATTTGACCTTTAGTCATTATACGACCACAGATTATGGTCACTTTGGACAACCAACAACAACGGCAGCAGCGGCCTTACTGCAGCAACAGCATCATCAGCACCTCCTACAGCAACAGCAGCAACAACAACAACAACAACAGCAGGCGGCTGCTGCTGCTCGTCTTCTGGGCAACAATGCACCAGGCATTGGCTGGCGGCGTTCCTATGATGATGGCGACATAACACCCACCAATGATGCCACACGAGAGCTACTCTACGAGGAGGGAGGCGGCACTTTGCCACGTCAACAACGTGGCATCTTGCAGAGAGCTGTGCTCAATACCATGCCACCGTTGGAGCATCATCATTATATGAATGCGGCGGCAGCAGCCGAGTATGGAGCAGCCACCGTAGGCGACGGAGGAACGGTGAGTACACTTGTCTTGCTGTCACTTGGAAACCTTTTCTAATCTATCTATATTATCCTTCATAGACCTACCTAAGCGGCAGTCCATTAACTGGTAAGAAGATAGCCCCAGAGCCACCTAGACGCCATTGCAGCATACGTAACTCTCGCACGCTAAGCGGAGAGGGAGGAATTGTAGCTGCCAATCAGGCAAAGGATCCCAATGCCACCCAACAACAGCAGCAGCAACAGCAACAACAATCGCAGCATATGTTCTACTGGCAACAGCAGCAACAACTTCAACAGCAACAGGCAGGCAACTGCCAGCAACCAATCTATGCCAACTATGCCACCATTCAGCAGACCACAGCCGAGATCCATTGCGAGAAATATCATGACAATAAATCAAACTCCAGCATCGATTCGATTGATACTATACCGTTTGCCAATGAGAACACCGGCACCATTAAACAGCGTCTGCACAATACACCGAACAATACATCGCTTCCTGCCCACTTGCATTCCTCTAGCTCCAGTTCCAGTTCGTCCTCCACCAATACTATAGCCAATATAGCGCATTCCTTTCACTCGCTGAAATCGTCCAGTTCGCTGCATGACGCCGCCGCATTGGCTCGTAGTGAGAGCATGGGCAGTTCAGTGAGTGGCGCCCTGCATTTACGTTCACCAACTCTGGACTCAGTTGGTGCTGCCGCCGTTGGAACCGCAGAGCCTACATCGCCACTTGAGAGCGATGCAGCTGGATCGGTGCAAGCACCACCAGCAGCACCGCCATTAACATCCAACACCATTCCACCAAAAGTATCGGCAAATGTGCTCAACGACATTGGTAATATGTTGGCCAATCTAACCGATGAACTGGATGCCATGCTTGAGGAGGAGAAACGTGTTGGCCTCAACATCGACAGTGAATAGGCGGACGAGGCCGCCCAAGCAAAATGAATGAAAAGTTTCCTTATGCAACAAACAAACAACTCCAATCAAAAATGACAAAAACAAAAACAAAACTAACCAACCGCAACAACAACAACAAAGTGTAGTGTAGCTGAAATTTTTTCATTGTAGTATCTAAGTTGTTAAGCTGCAAAGTGTCTCCACTTGATTTTTTTCTGAGTTTAAAGTTCAATTTTCTTTTTATCATAGCTACAAATGTATTTTTGATTTTTTTTAACGTTTTTCCTACAACTATTTGTATACAACGGATACATAAATATTTATGTATTTTAGAATTACTGACAAATAATGAAGAACAAAGTGAAAATGTTGAATTATATTCTTTAATTGTTGTACGTTAAGTATTCTTCAAAGTTTATTCAAATAATTTCGAACTAACTTCAATGAGTTTTTCAAAATACTTTAAAACAAACCTCTGAACTAAATATTTTATAAAGAAATTAATTTCTGTGTAAGCAAAACAATACAAATTTTGAATTATTGTATTTAAAATATTATAATATGGCCAATTCGAATTTATTAAGTATTTAGTTTATTTCTTTGTATGAAAAACTATTTGGAATGGTTTGATCAAAAATTATTAAGCTTGCATGTCTCCTAATTGGCCATGAAATTTTATTGAACAAATCTTTTAAAATCTAAGAATTCATTAAGCAGAAAATTTGGGTAATTAACCCAAGATTGAATACTTCTTGTACAACAGTTTGAGACACATGAAAACAGAATTGTAATTATGAGAAAAATATTCTTTCATTCATTTTATTTTTCGCCAATTATCAGTAATTCGAAAAGAAAAAACATTGTAAACTTTACTTTTTTTATAACTTTTTTCCACGTGTAATACACATCGATTTGATGTGTAATTAAACTATAACTGAAAAGCTTTTGACAAATGTATACTTTTGTACTTTTCCCTATGAATGTTAACACAGGACAAAAAAAAAACAAACAAACCGAAATCATAAAAAACAAAAACAAGAAAAATATCTAAGCGCAAAATGCATTAATGCATAGTTAATACTTAGTCTAATATATACAGAAAAATATATACATACAAAATATATATATAAATATTTAAACAAATCAAATGATAAACATTTATATGGCAAGGCATTTAGTGGTTTGATACTAATAAAACAAAAAACGGCAACTACAACTAATTAGTAAAAACACAATACAAAAAAGGAAAAGATGAATATTGAAAAACATAGAAGAAGTAAGCGAAACTGCATTAAAGCATTTTAATTTGTTTCCATCTAAGTTCTCTCGTACATAATTTTCGTTTGTTATAATCCAAATCAAACTATATTTGAATGATTGTATGATTAAGTGTTATTCCATATAAACTAGAAGAAGAGATGCATTATATAAAATATAATTCTTAGCGTTAAACTAAACCAGAGCAAAGGAGAGAAGTAAATCATTTAAATATATATATGAATTATGTATACCAACTTGAATTGCCTTTCATTATGATTTACCTAAACAAAAATACAATACAACAAAATTTAGTGAAAATCGTTTTGTGTCTGTTCGTTATATACACATCTACTGTCTACTGCGCCTGAGTTATACTTTTGATTTGAGTGCGCATATCATCATTAGTAATGAGCAAAAAGAAAAAGAAAACAAAGAGAAAACATAAATCAAATTGGTATATATTAAAAATTTATATAAACGCATATAAACAAGGCAAAAATCACAAAAATGTATAGCACATAAAGGGCAAACAACAAACAAAAAAAAAGATAAAAAAAACAACAAGAATAAAGTAAACATTTTCATAGTAAATCCAAGTGGAAGTATTTTTCATGAAGTAAATTGGTCATTTAGAGAAAAATGTGTAAAATGGGAAAAGGGGAAAACATATATGTATGTATGTACCTACATACATAAATAAAAAGTATAGAATCTGCAAGAAACTGAATGACAATTAAATTTAAAAAAATGAAGTAAGTAAGTCGTCTCGCCGACTTAGGTATACACCAGTAAAGCAAATATTTCAAATTTATTTATTATTTTTAGCATTTTCACATGCTTTTGATTAGAAGCATACCTTAGTATCTGGCTCACACAAGCATTCGAGCACCCTCACCAGCCAACGGCCAAATCCGGCCTTGTGGAAAAACGTTTATATGCATAACTTGGCTATTTTTAGCCAAGTTTTTAGCCGATTTTGATCAAATTTGGTATTTTGCTTAATATTAGTGTCAAAAGTGCGACAAATTTGATTCCACAAGGTAAAAAATTACGGGAGATAATCGAGTTTTTAGAATTTCGGGGGCGGAAGGCCAAAATTTGAAATAAACTTGGTCACTTTACATACTACACGAACCAACATACCAAATTTTGGTGGCTCTATCTCTTATAGTCTCTGAGATCTACGCGTTCATACGGACGGACAGACGGACATGGCTAGATCGACTCGGCTGTTGATACTGATCAAGAATATATATACTTTATGGGGTCGGAAAAGCTTCCTTCAGCCTGTTACATTTTGGCGACTTTAATATACCATTTCACTCTATAAAAACATCCTGATGAGGGGGCCTTTCCTTAAAGCTTTCATTCAGTTGGGTGTGTTTTGCGGAAAAATTAATATTTTGGTTTTGAGATGAAGCCGACCAAATAGGAGACCAATATTGTTGCAGTAGGTAAGACATGATTAAGGAGAAATCCAGGAATCTGGGCTTTAAATTTGGCAACTTGTTTCTACTTTTCACTGTTTCCGATTTTAGAAAACTAGGTCACCGATTTTTTTCTGACTCTTAATAAATTTCTTTGAGTTTTAAAACTTTTCGACGAAAATAATTTGTTGAATATATATTTCGAAATCAAACTTGCTATGCTTTTAATGTTTAATGCTCAAACCTATTTTCGTGACTTTCAACTTTAATGTTATTTAGCTATAAATTGTAATATATATTACAAACCAACCCAAATATTATCGAGTCTACTGTGCGGTGGCATAGAGTCAATGTAGTGTCATACAGGCCAATCGATAAACTTTTTAAATAGGGGCAAAATTATCGTTTCGTCGCTTATGAAAAGAAAAAAAATTTAAAAATTGCGATTTAAGCTAATTTCATGAAAACTTAAATTGACAGATTTCAGAGGAACAAATACGAAAAAAATGGCACATTTTGTCAGCAACCCTAGTAAGTGATTCAATTTGCAAAGTTTTCTACTTGGTAGATGCGAAAAAGAAATGCGGGCGCTTTGATATCCTGTTGCTTTTCTTTGCAGCGCAACAAAATTATTATTTCAAGAACAATTTGTGCTACACGGAAGATCATATTCCTGTCCAAAAGTTATATCTGCACGGCATACCAGCGGAGGTAAGTACAAGGGGACAATGAAACGCCATGTATTGGCGCCCTTTTTCATTTATGTTTTTCTTTGCATTTCCTTTGTTTTTGTAGCTGAGGGAGGATGAGTTGCTGCCGCATTTCAATAATTATGGAAAAGTAGTTCGGATGAAGATCTTTGGCAATGGCAGATATCGTCGAATGCCCCAGCGGGGACCGAGAGGCCAAAATCAGCAGCAGCACGAACCACAACGTGGCAACTGGCAAACGAAAACAGGATATGTATTCTTTGCTAATCCTCGTGATGCAGCCAAAGCTCTGCATAGCCGGGTACATCATGTCAATGGGCGTCGATTGCATGTGAAGGCCAGTGATAGTTGGCATCAACCAGAGGCATATGGCTCTGACAAACAGCCACCTGGAGTGGCTCACATTTTCATAATGTCAGATCACTGTCTATCGTTTGTTTTTGATTTACTTCCCTTGTCCGATCAGTTGCATCTTTCGCGGGCTTGCACACGTTTGCGAGGGGCCTATCTCCATGCTACACGCGCCATCCACAGATCCATGGATTTTTCTGAATTTGATGGACTAACCGTTTGGGATATGCGCGACTTTTTCACTCTGTCTGGGCGACACGTTAAAGAGTTTAAAGGTGTCCTACCGGAAGCGCATTGTGAACGTTTGTGTGACTTTTTTGGAGCGAATTGTGTGAGTGTCACGTCCTTGGAGATTTCGGACAGTAAGCTAAGCACAAGAAATATGAACAAATTGTTCTTCAATATCGAAAAAATTGAACATTTGGTGTTAAGCAGCTGTGGTCTAACTGACGGCAGTTTAGTGTCTCTGCGAAAAATGAATAATCTTAAGAGTCTAACTCTTGCCTACAATCCAAAACTGAATGGCACTGAGCTGGACAAACTGCCCGTCTCAATAGAGAAACTAGTCCTTGCAGGCTGTACTGGGTTACTGGCCAACCGTTTGATTCAAATGTGCAAGGTTTTGGTTAATCTCAAGGATCTAAATGTCATTGGAGTAATGTCTGCTTATTCCAATTTCTATGAGACTTTAGTTAAAAAGAATTGTTGCCCCTCCCTGGAAACGCTGCGTCTGAGCATTGATAATGAAACCAACTATGAGGAGATAGCTAAGTTACCCAAACTCAGGAACGTTCAATTAGCCACCTTGCCAAGAATAAATATACGTGGCAGATTCTTTGAGCAGCTCGTTGCATTGAAATCTCAACAATTGGAACATTTTGAGTTATACGGTGCCAAAAATTTATCTCCACAACTCCTGTTTCAAATTGGCAAGCTGAGTAGCCTTAAAGAACTTACACTCGTCCGTGTGGATTTTCTTAGTGATGATGTGCTGGAGGAGTTCACCAAGCTAACTAATCTGCAACAAATTTCTCTACGTTTGTGCCAAAGTGTCAGCGATACTGGAGTAATGCGTCTGATACTTGCTTGCCCCAAATTGCAGGAACTGAATCTGGAGGATTGCTCCGAGATAACCGATAAGCTGGTGCTCACTATCATTAAGAAGGTGCAACATCAAATTCTCTTCAGGGAGAATACGCATCAGTTGCCCATCCATCTTTATGTGCAAGGCACTAAAATCGAGGAGTCTTTTGGGACGGTAAGAAACGTGTCTATAAATTGTTGCTTGACTTTAAATCTCCTCCTTTTGGTTTTAGGATCCTATCGTGGCTGGTGCCAAGAATATAATTCAACTCCATTTTACATCCCGTGATGGACCATATATGCTTCATTTGTCGCTTTCAAACCTATTGCTCGATGACTATAACTTTGAACCGCATGAATTGGGTCAGGATTCGGATGATGAGATGGATATCTTTGATGATCATTACTTGTTTGATATGGGCTTCTTGAGTGAAGATGATCTGGAAAATAGTGATCCAGATTCCGATGATTTAAATGTTTTTTATCCCTATGCCCATCCTTCTTATCCTTATGATGCGAATGGCGATTTTATGGGTTTTGGAATCTTTGATTCAGATTCAGGTAAGTGGGAATACGATACGATTAGCTCATGAGTCAAACTAATTGTTCCTTTTTCCTTTTACTTAAAGATTAAGTGTGGCAGACTCCAAAGTATTCACTATTTACAGCGAATAGCCAAATGAATTAAATTTTCTTTTTGTTTTTGTTTAATATTGCTGTTATACATACATATGTCGCTTTTTTAAGTTCATTTAACTTTTCTGTGTATAAATAAAAGCCGATCGAGTGCTACGATCATTTAACGATTGAACGATTGTTCGAATCTTTTTGAAAATTTCTTTTATTATCCGATTAGTTTTTTGGTGTACACGTTTATTTGAAAACCTAAATATCGTTGTTGCATTGTACGATTAAATTTGATTAATTTGTTGTTAATTGAATTGCGTGGCTTGGTGTTACATGTTTTTATTTAGTTTTTTGTTCTTTTAAGCAACATCTAATTGACTTGCAAATTGCACCGCAAAAATAATTGAAATAAAATTCTAATCATAGCAGGAAGATACATATATTGATTCATTTCAAACTTGAATTTGAGTTACTAATTATTAGCATACCGTTTTTCCATAGAAGAAATATGATATATATTTAAAAGCGCATTTTCTTGATAGTTTAGTATTTTTAAAACTAACATTAAACAATATAACACAAAATATAATACTTTGAGTAATAATCTTTCATAGTAGATACATATATATAGTTATAGTTAACAATAAAACATTTTTCGAGAATATCCCAATAAACTTTTAAATACGTAATTGAGTTTGATTTCGAATAAATGATCTTATTTTTGTTTTTTTGTTAGTTATATATAAGAGATTCGCGTAACGAGCTAAAAATTTTAAGTTTTTGTAATGGTTTTTGTTGTTTTAAGCAGACTTTTGAAAGCAGTTAAAGGAATAAAGCAAATGAAACGTGGTCTAAACTAGGAAAAGGCTCTAATATGTCTAAATGTATATTTAATATGTATATGTGATAAATTATTGTACTCTCTCTTGCCAGGATCAGTTAGTTATTGCTGACCCGACCACATTATATAATTGTCCAATTGCCTTTGCCTATATAACATATATCTGTGTATATATAGTCTGTGAATGTGTATTGTATATGAGTATTGTGTTTTGGAGTATCCCCTTTGTTGTTGCTTTAGAAGGCAATGTCCTGCTCATCTAGCATTTCAACGAAAGCTCGTGGCACAAGACCCTTCATCAGGCCCTGTTTGCCATACATGTAATCCTCATTGACAGGCGAGCATTCTGTAACAAAGATAACCTAAGGAACGAAAAGGGTTTTACTATTGCTCTTCACTCAAGGCAAGGGATGATTGTGTATACCCACCTCATTTGCACTGAGATTTAGTTCGGTGTGATCTTTGGCATCATAAGAGCACAAGACACGAGCTCGCTGCATTTGATCCGTGTTGACATTAATGGGCTGACCAGCCGCGGCCTGATTGTTGCTATTATTATTACTGCCGCGACCAGATGATCCGCCAGATGTATTGGACTTGTTGCCGGCTCCACCAGCTTCATTCACATCGAGCGGTATGTATGGTGTCGGGCCTCCCAAACTGACATGGAAGACGCAGATGCAGATGTTAATGATATTTGTTTTCTTTTTGATATTTTGGACGGTGTTTGGAATGGTGTTTGATGATGTAATGAAACCTTGACTAGGTAAAACAGACAACCCTAACTTACGTATATAATAATAATGTTAACTGTTTAATACTAATTCGATTCATTTTGATTTCTTCATTTGATTTTTAAGGCGAAATTATTTTGTGTATTGATAACTATGTAATTTAAACTGTTGATATGGCGCTCGTATCGAACTCAATATTAAAATCTTCAAGCAGATGCACTATATTATCATTATCGCTATCTAAACCTAGTCCTACAGTGGTAGTGGAATCGGAATCACAGGAATGCATCGATACAGAGCTGGGAGGCCCATCCACATCTTCGCTATTGATGCGCAGGCGTGGCTTTGGATGCTGCATTCTGTAAGACCACAAAACAATAACCGAATGTGTACACATCCACAAAATGGACAACCAGTGGGTGGGTGGGGGTTGGGTGGTTGGACAATGGTGCACGAGGACTCTAAGGGTGAAGAACACAAAACACAAACAAATTCCACTTACTTGGCTAGTTCGCGTTGCAGTTGCTCCATAACATCTCCGCATTGCTTATAGTAGCGTACCTGTGCCTGGACAAATGCATGCAGGTGACGCAAATGTGATGCTTGCGATGTACTAATCCCATCTAGCAGAAGTTTGGTAATCTCCGACTGGCGATCGAATTCTGCTTGGGCTACACGCAAATCGCGTTCAGCCTGGATGGAGGGGTAAAGGAAAGAAAGTCGTGTAAGTAAATCTAAAGACAACAATTGTTTGGCAAGCCAGATATATTTCTATTATGATGATGATACCTGTTCGAAGACAACTTCTGGCGAGATGCCATCTTTCTGTAGACATTTTTAATCCGCAGCACAAAAGTACACAAAAGAGAGACAACATGAGTCCATATTTTTGGAGGTCACTACTTATGGAATAGGCAAAGCAATTGATTGGCCACTTACCGACTGTTGACCCAGCATGCTGCGTGCCTTTTTCACACGATTTTTGCAGGCATCCAAGTCCAAACGCTTGGTCTCCAGTATGCCCCTCTCCTTGCTGATGGTTTTCATCTCACCATCAAGAAATTTGCGCAAAGGTTGCGTAAAGCATATGCCCGATGTGGCAATGAAATCGTGCTCACACTGGCCCAGCTTCTGTTCAGCCTGACCCACCTTGATAAGAGCCTGACCATAGGCCATATCCTGTCCGAAATCTCCACCAGCCTCGATCATATCCAAAGCCAAGTGCTCCAAATTGCTTAAACGTTTTGGTTTTGTTTTCTCGATTTTCTCGAAAATGAAATCCTCCACACGATTCTGAGGATTTGGTATTAGCACCGATTCGGTGTCTCGGACAATTTTTTCCGTCCATGATTTCGTTACATCGGCACGTTCAGCTAAATTTTGAAAATGCAAATCATATTCCGTACGTTCAGTTGTGCCCAGTTTCTCTTCTGTTAGCTGCAAACAAAAGAAACGACCACCAAATTAAGGTATTTTGCCCACTCAGACACCCACACCCACAGAAGCCCCCCTTCCTTAACATCTCTATTCAAATTCAATTCCTTCATTGATTTTATTTTATTACCTGGACAACGCGCGATATTGTGCTGCCCGCCTCCTTGACCAGATTCTTTACATTGAAATTCGGTAGATTTATGTTCATTATGAGAACTTAAATTGCAAAAATTAGCGTAAGATTTATTTTTTTTAATGTTCTACTAAAGCTTAAATTTTCAGTGTTGGCCAACGTTCGATAGCTCAAGTTGAAGCCGAGATACAATGCTTATCGATTATGTTGTGATAACTTATCGATAAGTTTTATACAAACAAACCGAAACAAAAAACCGGATTCATATGATTCTGTTTTTGTAT
This sequence comes from Drosophila paulistorum, assembly GCA_018152135.1. Taxonomy (NCBI): domain Eukaryota; kingdom Metazoa; phylum Arthropoda; class Insecta; order Diptera; family Drosophilidae; genus Drosophila; species Drosophila paulistorum. The sequence continues at coordinate 50,811,150 of JAECXG010000822.1, read as the reverse complement.
TTGTTTATAATTAATTCATTTTGTTTATTGAACTTTGACGCTGCATACACAGTTCATTCAACTTAAGCTAATTTAAACTAGATTGGCATAGCGCAGTCCTTTGACTAAACTGCCATCCGAGCCATCAATGAAACGAATCGTTTGATCGTTTGATTGGCAAGATTGAAGGGAACACGGATACTCGGCGCCATATGCTGCGCCATCCCAACGCAATTGAATCTCATATAGCAGATCGGGGGTGAGTATGCAAGCCTCCTCGCGGGACCAATTTAGATTCAAGTCACAATTGTATTTCGTTATTTGATTCTTAATAGTGTGGGACCACACGGGGCGGGTGACTGGGCCCTCTTCACCCTCGGCTGGTAGTTCGCATAGATCAAGGCGGAGGTTTTCTCGATATTCTAGAGGTAGCTGAATTTGGACATGGCTCAAATTGCCTGGTGGGTTCGGCGTCAAGCGACTATTGAGCACCAGACCCATGAGAGATATAAAACGAGAACATTTAAGGCGGAGACGCCACACAGGCGACTCAGCTTCCACTGTAAACGGGCGGCTTGCCTTGTAGTAGCATCGCTCTACGAGGACAATAGGAGAGGGACTTGCTGCTGCAACTGTAGGATTTGAAGAATTGGCTGGCCAGCATTTGGTAGCCCCACCCAGATCATCCATGTCGGCAGCAGCCAAACCCAATTGCTCGCATTCTCGCTGTGTCCATTCGTAGACATACCAAATAAGTAGTTTGTATGGCTCTTTGCAGGCTGCAATTATTGATTTGACACACTCCTTGGCCACATGGACATAATGTTCTTTTAGATAGCTCATATACTGAGAATTGTTAACACAACAACGCATAAAAAATGTCATGCAGACCTCCAGCAGGCCATCCAGACCCATGCACACGCTTAGCTCAAGGGCTGGCAGGATGTTTGAGAATCGCAATTTCCTTGTAATGGCCACCAAAGAGTCGGCTATCAACTGATCCATTAGATACTTCTCAGCCGCGTAGTACAGCTCAATGCAGGCCAACAGCTCCAAGCCATTCCAATCCACACTGCCCGTGTAAATGTATTCGATGAGTACTTTAAATATCTCTGCACTTATATCATCAATCTCAATCTGATTATCCTGACCATGGTCTTGCAAAGGCCCATAGAACATGGCCTCGAAAACGGGGCTGGCGGCGCAGAGTATCAGTTTATGGCATTTGATTTCCTCATCCGTCACATGGAACACACAATCTGTGTATTTCTCAGCATGCAGCAACTTTCCATAGCGACGGCCCAAAAGATTGCCCACATTCGCTTGCTCCTGATGATGGGCAACGGCCAGTTGCACGGCCGAGCAGTTGCTCATCTAAAACACACACACAGAGAGAGGGAGAGAGAGAGAGTAGAGACATTTGTTTAGAAACTGGGGAATTGACCTGGTCACTGGCTACTAAAAGCAATAAGTCTATAAATAACACATAGTTTATCTTATTGTCGTTTGGCAATTCCTTCATTTGCATAACGAATTTTTATACCCGGAATGGAAATTTGGAGAAAATCAATAAAAACTTTTTCTACTTCTAGTCAGTAAATCTTATATACACTGCTAGCCAATCGATTAGCTCTACCGCTTTAGCTAGGTGTAAGAGAAAAATGCGACCATTTCTTACAATTTTTTACACCGGCATTTGCTACTTCTGAGAAATCATATGATAGTCTAGGGGTGTTAGCTGCCCTCTCTGGACTAAGTTATTTCATTATGCCCCTTCCCTCAATAAAATGACCTGAGACCCTGATAAGTATAGCAAATTGCAAACTACAAACATTTTCAAATAAGCACATCGCATTTTTGTATAATGATGTTATATTGATTGTCCAATGAAAGAATCGGGAAGATGTAATGCTGTAGAGGATATCGGTTTCGTATCTTCCCTTAAAAGCAAAGATGTATACTATAATAAAACTAGTTTTTGGAGACGAGTCGAATTAATTTAATGTTTAAATTCTCACTTAAGTTTGTAGCTTTTTTGGCTAAGCTAAAAAATAACGAAATATTAAAAGATTTTACTTGTTTTGAATCTAAGAAAGACAAATTGGGGTGTTAGTAATCACTTGTCCTCTGGTGTTATCTCGAATCATTCGGCATTTTTCTCTTTCTTGATTAGCGAAATTTATTTCAAACATTCACCAACTTAATAAATATTCAAGAGATACCTTTTTTATCTGGCGTGTGGCCCTAAGAGGCAGTTGATAATGAAATCCCCTTGAAAATAGATGGCTAGAACCTTTTATTTTCACCTCAAAAGCCAGCTCGAGAACTTGAGATTGTTGTGATTTCAACTGGAAATGACGACACGTTTAATATACTCGTAATAAACACTTCAGTCGTCGTTTTGTTTATCAATAAGAGTACGTAATACTATGTTATGCCGGCTACCTTTTTGTTGTCTATGTGTGTGTGGATTTGTTTATATATATGTATATATTTCTATTATTTTGCGCATGAGAGAGGTAACTCCATACATAACCGGTTTAAATTGTTTTGAATAGCTGTGGGGCATGGAAGATTTACGACTGTAGCTCGTTTAGCCTTACAGTTCAATCATCCTCCCAAACCAAAACCCAAAACCAAAGTCATAGAAGTCTTGAGAGTAAATAGCTCGAGAGGGCATCCCAGAGCTAAGCTTTCGCAAATATTTACCTACCTCTTTAGCTATATATGTACAAATAATCCGTTTGATTTCAAATGCTGCGCAAATTGTTGTGGTTAACAGGTGATCGATCCACGGGGCTTAGGGAGCAGCACAGGGTGCAAATATTGTTGTTTATCTATTTAGATTTGTTTTCGATTTCATGCGACCTTTGATTATAGATAGCTATTAGAACACCGAGTTTAGTTGTTGGGTGAATATTTCCAACACACACCTTTTGGCACTGTGACAAATTCTTTCTATAACAATCTCGTGACAGAAAATTAACGAACAAAAAAATATATATAATAATAAGATCACTTATATATATACTTTGAATGTGGTTCTACTTAATGCTTTTTAATTTCATTTTCTTGGGTCCGACATGTGTGGAGTTTATAAGTTTCTTTTTGCTCTATTCGCCTTCTGGCTTGAACTTGACCGATATCGCGATTTTAGTTGCTGTCGAGCGTAGATGCCGAGTGCCGTGTGCCGCAGCGGCCAGCACCTGTGTCTGGCATGGAGTACAAACTGAAACTGAGAACAAGAGAGATACACAACAGAGCGGAGACAGTCGAGAACGAGCCACTGCCAGTTGTCTCACCTATTCTCCAAATGGTTCTAACTTGGCAGCGGGTTCTCACTGTCGCTCTTTGGGTCTCTCTCAGTTGTTGATGATCACATGCAATGCTCTTGGCGGTGTTTACCTAGTTGCTCCTTCGTTATCTACATGGTCATGATTTGGCAAAAGATTTTCTCGCATTTTATAGCCAATTTCATCCACCTTTCGCTGATTCTTAAAGAGACCAAGTTGCCTTCTGGGCACTCTTTCAGCCAAGGCCAAATACGGTGCTCGTTTCTCTTCATCCATGCGTTCCCATATTAGCCATATCTCGTTTAATTGTTTGCCTCGTACCAAATCACAGTAGCTAAGTCCCTCCAAACCCATGCGATTACTTCGTTCTTTAAGCACAAAGTTAAAGAATTCATTGGTGGAACTTAAATTCTCCAACTTCTGATTAACAATTCTCTGCAATGTGCTGGGACTAAACTTGATGTGGCCTCGTCGTCTTTTAATACCGTTGCTTAAAGCGGATTTGGCTGGACGATCTTTGAAGGACTGTGGCGGAGGAAAAACAGATTGTGGGTCTTCATTGAAAAACTCACACCAAAAATCCAAAGTCTTCTGCCACATCCAATCAATTTTATCAACATTTTCGGTTATGAATTTTAATATGTAAAGGAAATTGAAAAGCATATTGATGTAAATGTGTAACTATGTGTGTAACTAGTTGAGTGCCAACCTTGAACCCATTTACAACAACTCTTCCTTTCAGCCTCGAGGTTAACTTGGTATATATACAACTTATGGCCAAAGTTATTTTTATAGACCAATGAAAATATACACTTAGCATAGGTGAGAGCTTATTGATTATTACCAACAATTTGGATTTCATTTTGTTATTTTGTTATTTGGCCACTTGTTTCTTGTTGGCTTAAAGAAGTAAAGAGAAATAAATAGAGTTACCGCTGGTCATTATAAAAATGTATTTAAACACTTCGAGAGAGTATTCCATAAGTTAATATTGCTAATTATGTTCGGCAGCTGCTTTGGCTCAGTCCTTCACATTGACTTTGGTATGCAGTCGATGGGCAAACAGGTTGGCTATTGGAGGCTGGGCTGACTTTATATACATACATAGTATAGCTTTACCTCTCCGCTCTCTTCGTTGCAGTGATGCACCTGCTTTATGGACAACTTAAAGTGGTGCTCGTACTGGCTCTGCTGCAAGAACTTGATGTGAGGACACAGAAGGATATATTTAGAAAGCGTTTCAAAATGGATTTGCTAGAATGTCCTCAATGTTTTCTTGGACAGCGTGAGCAATGCGAAAAGTTCTTTGAGACTATCAAAGAGCCTGCGAAGTTGGATAGACTGTGGAAAGATCTCACTTTGCTAGTGGATCGTAGGGAGATTTATTGGTTGGAATGCAACGAAAATCATCAAAATGTCAAATGTTTGGCCAAGAGAAAGATGACCAGAGAGATTTCTAAAGATTTGCATTTCAATCCTGGCGGATTTCAGATGTGTAGGGATTCTACACGTTTTTATGCCTACTTGGAGGAGCGTGGACATGTACCAGCTACCATTGGGTATTACATTCATCACACCATCTCGCCTTTATTGATGCAGGAGCTTTGGTTAATGTCCTTTCCAGTGCCCCGGTCCTTTGCTGTCTGTGGTTCGACTCTTTTCCAGGCATATGCTGGACCCACTTTAAGTAATTACTTGAAAGCTCTAATAGATTTACGTTTGGAGATGGCTAAACAACTTTTGCAATTAGCTCTCAAATTAAGTACGGGATTTAAAGGGTTTCGCATCTATCTAACTGACTTCACTGCGGATAATTTTGCTTACAATGAAGCGACAAGTAGAGTCTTACTCATAGATGTGGATACGATGGTCTTGGTGGAATCCAATGATGAAGCAGAAGGCGAATTAGATCACTCTAAAAAGTATGAACCCTTTCCTGGCGAAGGCTTCACTTACGATGTAAATGCCTTTTGCCGTAATCAGGACTTGGATGCAAATATTTACCAAGTGTGCCTCCTACTCAGAGATCAGCTCCTGCTGGATGTGAAGAATCTTAGATTAAAGCAAATGTTAAACGATTGCGTCCAATGTGAGGATGGTAAATGTGATATTCGTTTTAAGTATGCCAACAGTTTAATTGATTTACTTGTTGAGATAAACAATAAAATTGAAATTCTTTAATTAATTTAAACAGTTTTTTAATTATAAATTACAATAATTTTACTTTTTGCCGCCCTATTGTTCATCATTAGGTCGATAACTTAGCATTTAGAGCACACTGGAGGAGACGAGGATCGAGCTTAGATAATATCACGTGGCACACTTAGAAAGTTTATGGAATTGGACACATGGTGTGTTATATCTGTTAGGGTCTCTTTGTGGACACCACCAAACAGAATCAACTCTCCATTGCCGGCTATAAGACTGGAGAGTATTAGACGGTCGGGTGCACCGTTGAGAACACCAAAATTCCGATATTCCACCCAATCTAGACCAGGATCAGTGTCGTTGCTCTGTAGAATTTTCGAAATGTCACAAACGAACAGAGATTGAACATTGCAACGCAAACGTTTTGGCGATGGAGCACGTAAAGCAGCAGCTGCTTGAGGTGCGGCGGCAGGTTCTGCCGCAGCAGCAGCAATGGCAGGAGCACTTCGTCGCGAGTTGCGTATGGCATTCATTTTCTCCTCCATGCGACGAATGCGTTCACTGTGATCGCGTGAGGCACTGCGAGATCTTGTGTGCACATTGAAAGCAGCCATGCGGAAGGGATCCTAAAAAAGATAAGGATTAGAATTAGGAAATTTCTAAAGGTATTCAATTTTCTTACCTCATAGAGTTCGTCAAAGCGTTTGGGTAATCTTGGTTCATTGTCACGACAGCGAAGAGCTAGATTACGTTGCAGACGTTGTGCCGCATCTACATCGCCATCAGCTGGAACGGGAGCGGGAGGTATTGCCGCTGGTGGAGGTGGATTTAGTGGCCGCGGGAGTGTGGGGGCATGCAAGTCAATTAGGCGCCCAGAACGTGGCTGATAATTAATATTATTGTTATTGTTATTATTATTCACATTGTTATTATGCATAAATTGTTGGGCCTGTTGCATATTCTGATTTAGAATGACTCGTCTGTTGGCCAAATACTGTTCCCCGGGAGCCAAGCCACCAGCACGGGCACCTCCAGGCGCTCCTGCTGCTCCGCCTAAGCGTAGAGGAGCCAAGCCACCAATTGGGCCATCAGCTGCTCTCCTATCTGGAATTCGCAGTTGATTTTGCAGTGGATGATTTTGATTTGGTGGTGGTCCACGACCACCAGCCATGGGCACACGATGATGCTTCATCATTTGAAAGTCCTGAGGCATTGTGGGTGATGGTCCCACTACTACTAGAAAGTTATTGACCTTGCAACCAGGATTACACCACATGTGGACGGCACCAAATTTCTTGTTTCGCACAGCCAGAGCTTTCCATGACCATACATCTCGGCTCATGTCGAGCAGCCAAGCATCAGTGTACACCCGATTGGCTCCTCCGCAGCCGCCAACCACTATCAGATGATTCTTGTCGAGCTCAATCTGGATTTGGCCATATCTGGGACTTGGACGGGTATTGCCAACAAAAAGCGGTTGATACCATCTCTGCTCGTTGAGATCCAAAACCCATGTGTCATTGGAATTAACATTCACATCGTCCTTAATCTGATAGCCACCAAATACAACCATACGATCTCCGTGGACGGTGGCCGAATGACCAGCCATGGGTGGTGGGCACGACAAAGAGCTTCGTAGAAGCCAACGATTCTTGCCCAAATCGTAAAAGTGCAACTCATCGAACAGACACCATGGTTGATACGGTGGATGAAGCGAGGGATAACGCCAGCCGCCAAACAAAACCAACTGATCTCGCCATGCAACCATTGAGGCGCTGCCCTTGGGCGATGGGTAGGTCCCGGTGGCCACTGGTCTCGCCCAGCGCATATGCGTCAAGTCAAAACGCCATAGATCATTGAATGTAGTGTCCGATGATGAGCCGCCTCCAAAGACATACATTGAGTTGCCCTGACGCACTGCCGAATGGGCAAATCTGCCCGCTATAATGGATCCTCCTGTTGCCGAGCCAGACGACGAGGGTTGTTGGTTAAAGATCTCCCAACGCAGACTAAAGTCAGACAGACCCTTCTCCAGGTTTAACTTCGCCCGACGCACGAGATCTAGAGAGGGTTTTACACATCACATAGATAGAATAAAGGTATCTTCAAGTTCCGCACTTACTCTTGACTATAGCCTGCCATCGTTTGCACACCAAGCTGCAGTGCTCCAAATCTCCGTAAGGTGGCAAATAGGTAAATATGAACTCTAAAATTTCATCGGGCAAGAAGTTTAGGTTCACATTTGATTCGCTTGTCGCCGAAGACGGTAACGATGTTGAGGAGGAGGAGCCAGAGGCCACATTGTAGTAGTTCACATTGCAGGCCATATCGCGGTCCAGGTCCTTTAAACTCCGCTGCCGTTCCTTTGTTTTCTTTTCTCAATCTCTTAATAAAGTAAAAAGTAAACAATGTGGCCAGTTGCAAAAGGAAATTATAAAAATATACTCCATGCCTGGTCTCACTGGCTGAGGCTTTATCGACCTTCTATCGAATCTATCGTCTATCGTTATCGATTAGCCGCCACCTGCACATGGGATTTTATTTGTAGTGTTTACTTTTTGTTGCTTATTGCGGAATTTTGTTTACATCAGGTATAAGCCATGGGAGATGGTAAGAAAGTTGTGATAAATAAACGGCTGAAGGGCCTGTCCCGTGAGGAGCTGGAGAAATTGACCAAACCGGAGCTCATCGATCAAATAGTTCGTCTGGAGGCCTACAATTTTCAACTAAAGAGCCTTCTGCAAAAAAAATTGAATGAGAAGACTACGGATCCAGGTTCTCGAAAAATGTGGGAGCAGGATATTGCCAGCATAGAGGCGTCCACAGCTAACGATACGTCGTCTATTAATAATTTGCCCTCAGGATCAAAGTCAAAGAAGAGGCAGCGGAGTTTCGATTGGGCTTCGTAAGTGCAAAACGGAGTGAATGAATTTAGAATGAATTTATAAAAAACGCCTTGCAGAGCTCATAAAAGGCATGTGCTTTTGAAGGTAACCTACTTTGGATGGGATTATCAAGGCTTTGCTTGTCAAGAGGACTCCAATGATACTATAGGTGAGCTTTGGAGATCCTACAGTCCATGCCAGATTCATATATGTATGTTAAACCCTACAGAGTCTAATTTGTTTCGTGCATTGACACGCACTTGTCTCATTGAATCGAGGGCCACCTCGAACTATCATCGTTGTGGTCGGACTGACAAGGAGGTTAGTGCATTCTGTCAAGTAATCTCCATTGATCTGCGCAGCAAATATGCAGCCGAGAGTCAATTGGATCCAACATCATTGGACACTGAAATCGATTACTGTGGCCTGCTGAATCGAGTGCTACCCAAGAATATACAGTGCGTTGCCTGGATGCCATTACGTAGTCCCGTCTATAGTGCTCGATTCGATTGCATATCGAGAAGCTATCGCTATTATTTTCCAAAGGGAGATTTGGATATTGAGGTCATGCACGAAGCTTGTCAATTGCTGGTGAAACATGCTGACTTTCGGAATTTCTGTAAAATGGATGTGCATAATGGAGTGACAAGTTTTATGAGAAATTTACAGGCTGCACGTGTGCAACCGTGTGAAGAGACTCGAAATGAAAAAGAGTCGGGCTACGCCATGTTTTATCTGGAGATAAAGGCAAATGCCTTTCTGTGGCATCAGATACGCTGCATTATGGCCATCTTGTTGCTTGTGGGTCAGAGAAAGGAGAAGCCAAGCATTATTAGCGATTTGCTGGATGTAAAAGTCAATCCCTGTAAGCCCCAGTATACACCTGCCATAGGTTTGCCACTGAATCTGTTCCATTGTGAATTTCGTGAACATACAACAAGACGAACGACCGATGATGACGGCGATGAGGTTCTAATAGACGATAACATCACAGAAGTTTCCCCAGCGGAAACTCATTTAACTGATTGGATTTACAATGAAGAGAATCTAACCAAACTTATTGAAAATATTCAAGGTGAATGGACGCAGTTTAGTGTAAAATGTACAATGATAAAAAATGTCCTCCAACAATTGGAGGAACTTTTGAGTCGTACATATGAAACGGCAAAGCCTATACAATCACAGGTGTATCTTCTTCAGGATTCGGTTAAACCTCGTCAATATCAACCATTACTGGAACGTACGCGTTGCGGTAAGTTTAACAATTTGACCCCACAGAGCAAAAATTTAATAACATGATCTTTTTTTTACAGAGAGTTTAGAAAACCGCATAGAACATTTTGTAAAAAAACAAAGACTAATTGTTCAGGAAACATAATATTAATAAAGTCTTTTTTCGTATAGTTTACTTTAAGATCGATCAAAGAAGACTTTTATTTTCAGGTTTATATGCTTAACTTAGTTTTACTTTAAGTAATTAAATAATTTAAAATTTGAACTCCATCTGGCTTCATTACGAGGATCTGTCTCCAGAAATTTGCATTTAACATATTGTTTTCAGGTATGTTCATAGGGTATTGATTCCACATGAAAAATGATGCCAGTAGTCTAGTCTCATTAAATATATATGTACATAAGCAATGTATGTAACTTTAATCGTAAGTAGTCTTAGATGCCTATGTTCCCATAGACTTGGCCTTTTGTAATCTGCAATGAATTGGTTAAGCATTAGCAATCTACGATTTATTTCTGTATATCGTACTTACTTTCTCCTTAAGATTTTTAATATTATGGTTCCCTCGCGTACATTTTTGAAGAGACCAATTGTTTCGGCATGGCTCATGCCCTGCACTGAGTTGCCATTAATCTCTGTAATCTCATCGCCTGGAAAAGATTATTCTTAGTTTCGAGTTGAAGTTCTGCTTGGAATTCTAAATGCTTACCCGCTTGAAGTGTGCCCAAATCGGCAGCCTGTCCCGAGGGAAACACGGTCTTAACAAAGATACCCATATTGCCCTTGGGTGAATCGCGACCACCTACAATGCTGAAGCCTAAAGATTTCATACCAGGACCTTTGTAAAATGTTATGGTCTTGGGAGTGCAACGACCACTGCCTGTAAGTGAGAGTGGAAAATGGGAATTAGGAATCGAATAATCAAGCGGATCCATGGAAGATTTTAATTATGTGTTACCCTCGCTCATTGAGGCTCTAATAACCTCGGCCATTTCTTCATCACGTATGGTTAGCTTGGCCACTGGCAGCGATGGACGATGATGCATTAAAGAGGCGGCAGGTGGGGCTAGTGAGCTATTAGTGGAGCACCTAGTGGTTATTTCAACATCTTTGGATGATGCCGATGCCAATGCTGAGGCTGCTGATGTGGAGGAGGATGACGAATTAACATAGGGATTAGGTGAATATAATGAAACGTTCTTTGAAGTATGCTTGATATATAATGATTGATGTGGCTGTTGTTGTTGTTGTTGTGATAGTGTCTGTTGTGATTGTTGTTGTTGGTGTTCCAGCTGCAGCTGTGGCTCTTGAGTGTTAGTGAGATCAATTGTTGTTGTTGTTTGGGATATATTATTAATCGCTTCTCCCTCTGTTAGATTGTTAGGCGTCTGCGGTGGAGGCGGCGGCGGACTCGATGGCGTTTGCATAAATAAACTCAAGCGTGACGAACTCAATCGGGAATGGGCAAATCTCAGCGAACGATAATGCGAATTGGCCAAATTAATAGAGTTACGGGCATAATGCGTACGTTGGCCAAATTGCTGTGGAGCACCACCACCAGGAGTTGGTAATGCCGCGCCCTCGGAGCAACGTTTGCGTGCCAATATTTGCCATTTCTCGTCATCCGCTAGTGATGCCACCGACGTGACACAAACACTAGCCGCTCGATTCGCATAGACAGGGGTATAGGAATCGGTTTCCCCCTGATGGTGATAGTAATTGTGGTGGTTAGGCGAGGAGGAGCAACTATTGTTACTTTGGTTAAAGAGCGGTGTCGGTGTTAGGGTCAAACTGCTGCGCTGACCTGAAGAGCTGCGCGAACGACGACGCAACAGCAGCTCATGGTCCGGATTACTGCGCGGCGTTGAGCTGCGACGATGCTGCATTTGCATGGCATGCAATTGCATCAACGGCATGGGAGTGGGCAATGTACTAACACTAGCCAATGAACGGGCATCACACTGATCCTCACCATCATCAGCAGGATCATCTTCATCGCCAGCCGCTCGTTGACGTTCTGCGGCTTCCTCCTCACGTTGCTGATGGAGCTGAATGCTCTGTAAACTGGTCAAGCTATCTGTGCTTTGGGTACGCTGAATATAACTCAATCGCTGGCGTTGTGTACTCATGCCATCGATGCGGATTTTCGTATAGAAATCCGTAATGGTGGCTATCTCATCATGGGCTATGACCAAATCAATGGCATTGTCCACAAAACTACTCAAGAGTCTCTGGACCTCGGCGAACGATTGAATGCCCCGCAAATGTTTGCCATTTACATTGACAATCTCATCACCCAAACGAAGACGTCCATCCCTACAGGAAAGAAGGGGGGAAGATCAGTAAAATACGCTGGGATTCAGGCTTAGATTATGTACTTACTTTTGGGCCATGCCATAGGGTTCCAGTTCCACTATCAAATAGCGATATTGCTGCTCATTGCTATTGGTCATCACCATTTTGGGTGATAGCACAATGCCAATGTAGTCCTCTTGACATTTACGCTCCAATTTCAATTGCCGGAATCTCCGACGTATGGTCTCCGTCTCATAGTCATAATTATAGCCACCCAATGAGACGGGTGCACTGCAAATGCTACTATTCCTCAAGGATGGCAGACCCATGCCGACGCCCTCGGATGAACTAAGCGAGATGAGCGAATTGCGCTTGAGAGTGCCCGAGGCAATAGATTCTGTATCTCCGCCAGAGATGCTAAGATTATTACCCAAACGGGCACTCGCAACGGCGCCACCTGCTCCACCGTCGCTGTCATAGCCGGACTCATTTGAACTAAGACAACTACTTAATCTTTGGTAAAGTGGTTCCCAGTCCTTCGACGAGATACTATCATTGCGTGAGACATCAGCCGTGGGAGAGCGACGCTGGAGTAAGGGGGAAGAATGATTTCCGGGTGCCTGATGTTCCTGATGTACAACCTGATGTGGCAGATGATGATGTGGCTTATGATGAACTGATCCATTGTTCTCCTCGGGTAGAACGGACAGACGTGATCGCAGAAAAGCATAAGGAAATGCTCCACGACGTGTAGAATCACCGCCTCCTGAAGATGGTACTCCTGCTGACGTGGTGCCATTGGTGGTGGGTGGTGATCCTAGACTTAAACTTCCCGTTGCACTTTCACCACTCGTGCTGGCCGTTAGACAATTACTAACCTTGGCTATATCATCGCAACTGCTAGACTTAAGACTAGCCATGCGCGGCAATCTCTGATCTCGCTGTCGCTGCTCCCTTTGGAGATTTAAGCCCTCGGTGGGATCATCGCATCTAATGTAGGAACTGCTAGACAGTTGACTTGTCGAGCTACTCCTGTACAATGTTGTCACTGCCGGTGTGGCCTGTTGGGCAGCCGCTTCCGAAGCCTTGAGAAGATTATGCGAACGATGATTCAGCATGCCCGTGGACCCAATTCTATGAAAGAAATTTCTTATGGCCTTTTGAGGGCGCCCAGTCGACTGTGCATGTTGAGCCTGATGAGTGGGCGTGGACTGAGCACTCTGACTGCCCACTTCCTGTAGCTGCAACTGTTGCTGTTGCTGCTGCCGCTGCTTGACCGTCTCAATGGGACCCGATTTGCATTTCTTTAAAGTGTTGCTGCCCTGTTGGTGCTGCTGCTGCTGATGATTATGGCCTCCAGTGGGTGATGGCGAAGTCTTGGCCGTATTTGGACTGCTATTGCTGCTGCTGCTCTTCTGGTGCGTTGGCGAATGGAAAAGACTACGCAAATCTGTGTGGGATCTGTGGGCGCTGGCTGTGGGTGAATCGCTACGTTTTAAAAGATCAAGTTTTCGGCTCATACGTTTGCCCCAGGTGAAGACTGTAAAATAAGAAAAAAAAAAGGAGAGAACAATTAGAAAAATCCAACTCTTTCGATACACAATTGGTTGGGGGGATGTCATAAAAATAAAAGTTGGACATTGGCATTGTCAATCAAATTTCCCCCACCTTTCCATTGATGTGGTCAGCTTGCCACGTGTTTGTGAATTCGCATCGAATTACATGTCCATGCCAAGCGAGGCCAAGCCAAGCCAGTTGTGGTTAAAAAGGGTTACCAGGAACCCTAGACCCATCCAGCAGATGTTTTTTTCTTTCTTTGCAGAGGTCAGCCAAAGACTTTGAAATTTTATAAAGGAATTTTCTTCTACCACTTTAACGCATTTGATATTATGGTCTACTATTGCCGGTCTATTAGGAACTAACTTGGCTTTTAATGCGGAATACTCATACTTACATATTTATGGGCCAATAAAATCACAAAAAATTAGACTTGGCAAGCAATCTCATAAAAAGCACTCAATTTGCTCCAATGAGAAACTAATAACATCAGACTTTTTTTTTACTAAAGCCAAATTGCCAATACTTAAAAATATTTTAATACTCAAAAACCATAAACAAGGTTTTCCAATAGAAGTTCAAGGGGACGTACCATGGTCTTCTCTCTCAAAAAACGTTACTCGACTCTTAAGAATCCATTTGAATTTGAATTCAAGAATTGAGAAGCATTAAAGTTAAACCGATATGTAATTATATACATAGATATTAGCATTATCTCTCTTCTATTATACCCGTTCAATAAAAGGGTATATTGGTTTTTGGTCAGAAGTGGACAATGCATATGAGCCTGGGGGGAAGCATTACCATTTGTTATATTATTTTATATTATTGGCATGATGAAGATAAGACTACAAGCAATTTTCGTAATGTTTAATAATAGACAGTCCTGTGCTTAAATTCTTAAAGATCGGGCAATTTTATCATTTAGTTTCCCTAGCAGAGAACGGCTCAATAAGTCATTTTTGGTAGGGAACATGTTTTTTTTCTTACTCCTTTACCAACAAACTAGATAATAATCAAATGGAATTTATTAGTTAGAAATCTGTTCAAGCAAATGATTAAAATCGAATGACTATAGCTGGTGTATAAATAAAAATTAGTTGGGCTTTGATGTCTTTGCATTTATGATAGAGTATACAATCTTCGATTGCGGCTCTTATGATCCGGATCTCAGATTTTCGTTTCTGCTGACTCGTGCCAAAGTTGTTTAATAGCCAAAGCCGTATTTGAGGCCGCTAGGCAATGGGTCCCCGCGTTCAATTTCTGCTGTCCAGTTCAGGCCATGTGTGGGCGAGCGCGCAGAGGTTGATGATGAGGACGACGACGACGACGATGGCCATAAGGCGGCGGACTCAATGCAGGTTGACAGCGCAACTCTAAAACTCCACCCAAGGCCTGACAGAGTTCTCCTTTGATTAAAGTTTTCACCATTGCAATCAGAAATATATATGTAGTAAGAGGAGCGGTGGCAAGGGATCGGGAAGCAGCAGCAGCGGCAGCAGCACCAACCGAGTGTTAAACAATAATAGCAAACGGCGGGGCATCAATTATATGACAACCTCCGCCACACTCTCTAGCACACAGAGTCTGTTGGCAATCACCTCCAGCCACATGCCACAAATTCTACACCCACTTAACTTTCAAGACGGTGTCAAATGCCCGCCAGCCCCACAGAACGGAATGGTATGGGGGAGAGACACCCCGCTCCGGACCCCAGACAAGTCGGAGATGGCTTTGTTGCAATTTGCCGGCTGACATGCAAGCGAGCTTGCAGCTAAAGCATTTCTCACCCATATGATATGAGATGCAGCTGCCTTGGAATGCCAAGGCAATGGCAATTGGATTCGGAATCGCAGTTGAAGTTGGAGTTGGAATTGGAGTTGAAGTTGGGGGTCGGTAATTAGTGTTGATTATATCATATTGTTTTTACTCGAGAGAAATCATATTAGATATCGAGATGCAAATTGCTTTCATCGACAGCCCTCGAAAATGAAGAGAACGGAGAAAGAAAGAAGTGAAGAAGAAATCAATAAACGTCAGAGGTAAATGCTATAATTTCTGATCCAATATGTATGGGATTTATTCTTCCACTCCTTCTGTTTTTCACCATCTCCTTCTGAACACGCATGAACATTTACTGTGTGGATTATCGCTGATTACATGTTCCTCTTCGAAACGATACGATACGATACAATGTGATTTGATTTTGTTCTTTCTTTCTTTAGACTCGTTCTTTGCTCTGCTTTCTGTTCGATTATCGATCTCATCATCCTCCTCATCATCATCGTTTTGGGGGCACCGTTAACATTGATGAAGGAGAATATTGCTATATGATTTATTTTTGTATTTATTTCAGCTCATATTTCAATTCGCAAACTGTAAATGTAGCTGGGGGTAGGTAGGAAAATTGACTGGCCAACTAATGCTCAGATTTTTCACACTTGGTCGATCGAGCTGCGGCTTCACCAAAACGAAAATGAAACCCTAGTTGCTGTCGCTGCCGTCGATGTTCCATCTCCCCGTCATCAGCAACTTGAATGACAACCAGCAACAACTACAACAATGACAATGCACAGTGGCTCGTTTTACTAAATTCACTGGCTAAAACAAAACCAGATATTAGAATGACATTTGTAAAACCGCCATTAAGTCAATTTTTCAAAAATAAGACAAAAATATCAAATCTCAAATTATCTTTTGGTATCCGAAAAGTACTTAGACTATTGTAAAAAAAAACGGTTCGAAACATTTATCAAATGTTCCACTGTACATCGTCGGTGGGCATTGATGCGAAATCGGGTCAATACGGTATTTTGGAGTGTGCTTTGTGTAAATACACACATAAGTATATATATATGTATGTTTGTACATATATATACTCATTCCTCAACCCAACTGTCATCATATCGATGACAATTGCCTGCGGTTGTCACAACAGTCGGAGAGGAAGTGATTTCCCCATCGACCCCATGTAGAACTCAATTTTAAATTGCTTTTATTGCTTATATTTAGCTACAAGTATAATTTATGGAAATACTTTATCCCATAAATTCCCATCTTGCAGGCACGACACGTGGCCAAAATATTTTTAAAATCAATTTAAAAGGTCTTTATTTAGAGAGTACTTACCATTTCGTGTGGTTGTAGATAAAGTGGATGACGAGGAGGAGGTGGAGTTGGGGGACTTGGAGGTGTCTTCCTTGCTGTTCATTTCGGTTGAGGTGACCTTTTGTTGTTCATCATCCAGGACTACAACGGGTATGGCTGTGACCAAAGTGTAGTCAGGCAAATGACCTTCATCAGCAAATTAGAGAGAAGAAAGAGAAGGTAAAAACGAAATCAATGGCAACGGCAATGGGTAAGCTGGATGCGAGCATTTGCCTCTTCAGTTCAGAGGGATGCCCTCGAACAGATAACCCAAAAGTATCTCAAAGATGCAACATTTTGCCTTATCTATATTTTTGGAAAAAGACTTCCTACACCCAAAGTTATAAATATCAGCGATTGGGGAAGTTACACAACAGTTTATTAAATTATATTCAATTAAAATGATTGTTCTTAAGCTTTTCGGATTTATTTCACTTTTAAACTTGACCAGAGCAATGATTGTATTGCCAAATGAAGTAGTGAACCATTTGAGTAACTCATTGGAGCAGTTTAATTCTTGGACAGAGGATCTTTCTAGGATACTTAACACAGCACAGCAGCAACAATTGGCTTGGAATGTACACTGGCCTCAGAGTATCGATGAAATTAAGGATATACAACTAAAACTGACACCAACAAATCAATTCAAATCGCTCCTGTGGCAGAGTTTCTATTGGCAGTTGAGACGTTCATCTGGCATTCCGAAAAGTGTTCTCTATCAGCATTTTGTGCTAAATCTTGTAAGATTAAAACGTGCCGAGCAGCAGCCGCCGGAAATGTGGAACATTCAATTGGAAAATATGCTCTTAAGTTTTCCTCAATCACTGCAAATTCTACTCAAAAGTCATTGGTTGTGCTTGCAACATCAACGAGATTATCTGTATGCTGAGGCCGCATATCAATTCCAATTGGGTGCCAATAGCAATTGCAGCATGTGGCAAATAGATACGCAAAGGCAGATCAATGATCATCATTGGTTGCGCCTCAGAAATGTGTGTGAAACGAATTATGTTTGGTTTATCAATCTCGAGAACATGATGCAAACGGACAACATTCTGTTGTTTCATTCTCCAAGCCAACTGGCCAAGGGATTGTGCTTGAATCAAGGCTTAGGCTACTATTTTACAAAGGAAATATCAAAGGATTGCCACTGGGAGTTCAGAGATTGCAGCTATTTGCCACAATTGTTGCGTGGTTCATAAGAAAAACTATTTAAGAAGCTAACACAAAGTTTATATATAAATTCCTTGGTGAAGTTCACCATTTTTTTAAAATTACCTAAGTCTGTGAAGGCAACCAAAATCCCTAATAAAAAAAACTAGAACTAAAACTTATCATGCGATTCAACTCTTCTTGTCTTCTTGTCTTCTTGCTCTACCTTTATATTGTAAGCTATGAAGATTTTCCTAACAGACTTTTAGACACAAAAGTCTCACTTTTCAATTGTCATTGTGTTATAGATAGCTGTCCCAATCAAATAAAAATAAACCATCAATAGCCAAGTTATTGCATGCTACCCTCTGTAAGGGTATAAAATAAAGTCTGTTGTACTTACCACTTGTTTTCTGTGTCAATTTTGCATCAGCACCCTCAAATTTAGATTTTTCATAGAGACAACTACTGGAATTGGCCTGTAGTCGTTTGGCATATTGATGATATTGCGGCATGGGTACATAGATGGTCGGTTGCTGATGTTGTTGGCGATGTAAATTGGTGGCCTCTTGTAGCGACATTACCGATATGGCCGATGGTGTTTGCCTACCACTTAAGAGGCATGTGGGCGTGGCTGTGCGTAACGGTTGCTGCTGCTGCTGTTGTAAGTTGTTGGTGTTGCCGCCGCCAGATGTTGCTGTTGCTGCTGCTGTTGTTTCAGCAACACCATTATTGCTGCTGCTGGCCAATGTGGTGCAACTAAGAATCATGACGACAGAATTGTCATGCAAATCAGGCAAAGACGATGAGATCAACGATGTGTTGTTTGTTGATAAACTTTTGTTGAATTTGTTGCCGCATACTGTTGCTGCTGTTTTCTTTGATTTCTCTTGACTGAAACGCTGTTGCGTTTTCTTCTCCTCTTGCTGTGATTGTGGTTGTTGCTGTTGGGCGGTTATATATTTGTCCTTGTGTGTTTTAAAGAGACGCATGCTATTTTAGTGCTGCAATTAAAAATTGAAGAAACGATGGAAAACAAGTTAAAATGGTGTAGCTTTTAACTGAAAAAGATAAGTTTTAATAGAGCAAAATATTTGCTTACTTTTGCTTAGGCCTAAAAACCTAATTTCCCAGCAATTTTGTTCGATATTCCCTGCTTCTTTTTTTCGTTCAACGGAGCGTATAATTAACATAAATTGCTTCGCTCACAGGCGCGTCAAATTTTCAACAGGAATTGGCTTAAGTTTTTTGGGGTAAAATTGTTTTTTTTTTCTCTCTTTGCTTTGGGCACAGACAGTCAAACAGACAGCCAGACAGACAGATAAGATAGAAACGAGTAACTCTCGATTGTGCAACAAAATAGTTTTGCGAAAATGAAAAATGCTGCCTGAGCGGTAATAATTTTAGTAAATATTTGGGAAACACAACAAATTGTTGCACGGATCTTTGAGTAATTTATATAGTGCATAAGTAGTAAATAGATAGACAATTTGATTTATTGAATTATTCGCTTTTCATTTGCTATATTTTTTACTTTTGAAGACCTTTTGCTGGATAGTTTTGCTGGACTACTTAAACAACCAGTCCAATAATTAATAGATGTCTCTTAATATTTTTATATTTAGTTAGACTCCTTGAAATAAAATTCAAATTGTTTTCTACATAAGCATGCAGTTCCATATTTAAATATATTTAACTTTATTTACTTTCAGATTCAGATTTTGGGTTCTTTTTGATAAAACTTAAAACACTTTTGGGGAAAGCTACTCAACCATGAAATAACTATTTTAAAACCCTTTTTTGTGTAGAAACTAATCACCCACTGGCTTTTTAGACAGTTTTTAGTTTACTCTAACCATAATAGCAGGTTCTAACAAAACTATAATCTTAATTGCAATTTTTAGACACGACAAATGCAATTTGACCCTTAATGAGATAGAACAAAACCTCAAAGGGCAGTTAAATTTGTTCATACCATTAAGCAATTTGACCCTTAATGAGATAGAACAAAACCTCAAAGGGCAGTTAAATTTGTTCATACCATTAACTTGAATACTCGAAGAACTTGTCGTAAATTTGCCTCGTATGCAACTGACTTCTAATTAATAGTGTAAAAATTTTAATGGCATTGGCAGGATCGTAGTAGCTAGGCAGTTAGGTAGCTAGCTAGCTAGTTAGTAGCTACTAGCTAATAGCAGAGAGTGCGTATTAGTAGTAAATGCAATGGCCATTGGTTTGTTTATGGGGCTAAAACCCGTTTCAAGGACGCGCGCGGTCAGTTGGCGCAATTCCAAGAACTTAAACCTTTTGGCTCATTATCACTGTAACAACGGCCAAGACGACGATGACGACGAGGATGAAGTTGACTTTACAAAACGTGACTCGAACTTCGGGATCTGGCTCTGATTGTTAAACTATTTTATTCACTGCCTTTCCCTTGGCCCTGTCTCTCTAGTCTTGGCTCGTCTTGCACATATTTCTCTACACTTAATTTTATTTTAATTTGCCTTCACTCTCAGATGCCTTTTCTTTCTTTTTATACCATACACCCATAGGGTGAAATGGTATATTAAAGTCGCCAAAATGTATGTAACAGGCAGAAGGAAGCTTTTCCGACCCCATAAAGTATATATATTCTTGATCAGTATCAACAGCCGAGTCGATCTAGCCATGTCCGTCTGTCCGTCCGTCCGTCCGTCTGTCCGTCTGTCCGTCTGTCCGTCCGTATGAACGCCTAGTTCTCGGAGACTATAAGAGATAGAGCCACCAAATTTGAAATGTAGGCTCGTGTGGTATGTAGAGTGATCGAGTTTGTTTCAAATTTTTGCCACGCCCCTTTCCGCCCCCGCAATTCAAAAAAAACGTTTATCTCAAAAACTATTGCAGCTAGAGACACCATATTTGGTATGTATATTTGCTTAGTAAATACGCTCATTTTGTAATTATAAAGATTTTGCCACGCCCCTTTCCGCCCCCGAAATTTGAAAAACTCGATTATCTCCCGTAATTTTTCACCTTGTGGAATCAAATTTGGCACACTTGAATTTGATACTAATACCCAGCAAAATACCAAATTTGATCAAAATCGGACAAAAAATAGCCAAGTTATGCATATAAACGTTTTTCCATAAGGCCGGAGTTGGCCGTTGGCGGGTGGGGCGCTAGGGTGCTCATATGCATGAGTGAGCGAGATACTAAGACATGCTTGTAAAAAGCATGTGAACAGAACTTTATTTTTGCTGTTATTATTTTGTTATTTGTTATTACAAATTTGAAATATTTGTTTTACTGGTGTATGGTATACCTAAGTCGGCGAGACGACTTACTTACTTCATTTTTTATATTTTGCTTGATTATTAATAATAACAGCAGCAGCAGCTTTGAGCTGTTGAATCTCTTATAGGAGAGTGTTCTTTTGCGAAAGGGGGCATAGTTGTCTGAAATTCCTGGCACACAGCTGTGCAGCTTGCAGCTTGTTGCATGTGGCAAGTTTCTGGTCAGTTTGTTACACATTACACTCTCACGCAAAGAGAGAAGTGTTCATGTCTCTGTAATGATTTGACACTTTCAGAAATCTTCTACTAAAGAAAGTCTATCACAAGTTGAACATTCACTTTACCGCGTGACTTTTCCCTATGATTTTTTTGATGGGTTTCGCGGGGGTTTCCTAAGGCAAAGGGTATAGAAACTGCGGCGCTTTGTTATTAGTTTCTCAAGGAATTTCGTTATTCCATTCTATTCGTCGACCGTAAATATGGGCGAGTGTGTGTATTTTGTTGTTGTTGTTGTCGACTACTACGTACTGGCAAGTCCGCATTCTTTTAAAGGTTGTTGGAGCCAACAGCCGCAGACCGAGTCAGAGTCAGAGAGTCAGACCAGTTTGTACCACAAAACATAACCCAAAATCGACCACAAAAAAAAAAAAATATAAAACCCACAAAAACCATTTGGCCGTTCGGTTGGTAGGTTGCTCGATCTCGCACTGCGTCGGCGGCAACATGGCTTTGGCTTTCAGTTTTCATTTTCGTTTTAGGCCCAGCAACAGCAGCAGCTGCCTCTGTAAATTCTCTGGAGAATCAAGAATATGAAAATCAATAAGCCAAATGACCTTGATGGTTTTTTTCGTTAAGGATGATCACCTGTTTCGGGATTTTGAGCTTATCAATTTGTGTTGTGGAATGCCAACAATTTGTATATATATTTATATATATTGCTAGACTATAAATAGTTTTTGTAGCTAATCAAAAATGCAGGCGTGTTAGCCTGCAAGTATTTTGCATAATTGTTGTTGTTGTTGTTGTTGTGGTTTGGGGCTGTTGTTGCTGATGGCAATTACCTTTGGCATGCGCGCACAGACATTGGTCTAAATGTCAAGGTAAATTATGATGCATTCAGCTATTACGACTAATAGTCGAAAATGCATGCACGTGTGCAACTATTTTTAGTTGTTGCTGTTGTTGTTGCCGCCAAATGACAGATCACAGAAAAGAAAACCTGTATCTGAATTTGCTGCAAGTTGCATGTTGTTATGGTTGTTGTTGCCATGTTGTCGATGCAGATGCATGTTGCGCCCTTTTCTACGCTAATTAAGCGTAGAGAGAGAAAACTTGGACCATGATTGCATCTAGCTATGGGTTCCGTCTGCAACAACATCGTCAGCAACATTTAATCATCACATTGCTGCAGAAATAGTATCATTAGCGTTTTTACGATTACGCGCTTTATCAAAATAGAAAGAGCAACAGAAGCAGCAACAACCAACCAGGAGCTTGCAACGAAAAATGAAGAGGCTGGCAAAAATGATAATCTTTGCTATCAGTTTTCTGTTGCTACTGCCGCTTGGTTCCTGTTGCAACCGCTTTTATTTTACTCCGTTGTTGTCGTTGCACGTACATGCAATTTTTTTAATTGCCTTGCAACAATTTTGAAATTGGTGCACACAAGACGGTAGCAATTTGTTAGCAGATACACCCACACCCACTCAAAGAGACTTGAAGTAATGTTTTTTTGTGGTTCAATGTTGCATAAAGTATTTAAATACCAGTTCCGTAAGCCAACTGTTGTTTGGTAAGTTTATACTTTCACTGCTGCTGTTGTTGGCGCCAATGACAGACTGGCAACATATGTTGAAGCTTCTTGCAATTGACATTCAAAGGATGGCTTGGGCTACATCCTGCGGGGCGGCGGCAAGTAACTCTATACGCAACAGGTGATGCAAAGACAACTACAATGACGATGATGATGATGCCTCACTTTGGAATGGTAGTTAAAGTCCAAGAAAGAGAGAGAGAGCCAGGTGTTGCCTGCAACTGATGTGAGACAAAACACTGAGATTGTTTGTTGGCAATTATGCCATGAACTTGTTCTGAATGCTCAGACTCTGAAATGACAATTTCGTTGACGTTGCAACGTGGCTGTTGTTGTTGTTGTTTTGCGTTGCAGAGTTATTTACTGCACTCTTGAGTTTAGGTTATTCAACTCACTCACTAGTTTGTCATTAGCTACTCGGAGCAATCGGCAATCAGTGTGTGATTGTAGTTAGAACGTTAATTATACACACACAAACTCTTTTGATGGGGTCGATCTCTGATCGCTGATCGCTAATTCATGGTATCTCTCCCTCCGCATGCAAACTTTATTACACTAATTTAAAAAGTATTCAAGTTGAAAAAGTACATATTGCAACAGAGTCTCCCCTCACATTGTCACTTCAATGATTTTGTATGTCAGACCCCGATCATTAGGCCAACAGAGATTGTTACTATCGAATGGCACATTAGCTGACAAATTCCATTGACACTAAAATAATAAAAGTAAACACAATGCAGACACATTGTTAAATTTCAAAACAAAAGAAGTGAAAAAACTTGACACTTTTCACTTTTTTTTTTTTGGTTTTGTTGTGTTGTGTTGACTGTCTGTCTGTCTGTTTTATGTTGCTTCTGATGATGACTCTTGGTCAGTGCCGGATTAGCAGTTATGGAGTATTTTAGTTGCCCCTTTTATTGCATCTCATAATTTATTGTTGGCTATGCATAACGTATACGCAAGGTATGACAAAACTGCCAAATTTGCCTCAGATTGTTGCAAGATTCAGAAGATTTTGTAGTGTGGCTGTTAAATTATATTTTCAACGCTAGAACTAGTTAAGAATTATATTTTTATTTCCGAAATGCAATTCTTGTTTTTACAATTCAAGAATGCTGACTTTCAGAATTCTTGCCACATACATATGATTCGATTCTATAGGGCGCCTTTGTCGACTTTGGGTAAATCCGTTACTGGTCTTGGACAAGTTATTGCTGCTGTTTGTTGTGCAAGGCAGAATCTTTGGCAATTGCTTTGGACATTATTTTGTTTTGATGGATCATTATTGATTTCACTAACGGCCAACAACAACACACATCGTTGTTGTTTTTTTTTTTATATATATGGAACATATGCGTCATTCTTGCCTTCATTGCTCGTTTGTTTGCCACTCGAGGCGAAAGCAATTTCCTTGGAAAATTGCAGTCTTACGCGAGTGATAGAGAGAGATGCTTCTTTTTTGCCCCGAAGAAGCGCTTCATCAATTTTTATCGATGAAGACCCATTTGGTTGATAACTCCATTTGTGGCAAATGTTGCGCACGCGCGTTTTTCAGTTCTTCTTCGGCTTGTTGTTGCTGCTGGTTGCTGTTAGTAAATTTCGCTCGAAAAACTTTAAAGTTAGTAGTTGGAAGTAACTGGCCTGGCCTGGCTTCTCTGCTTTGGCCTCTCCTGCTGGCCAAGCACCTTTCAGGTGGACAAAAAGAAAGAAAAAGGTAAACGCACGTGTTGCAATGCACGCTATGAGGATGTTGCTGCCGTAACAGTTGCTGTTGACTGTTGCTCGTGGTCGTACTGTCACTGGCCGTTTAGGCCAAACTTGGTAAATTGTTTTGTTGGCTGGCCTTTCTTTTCAGTTGCCAGTTGCCGCTCTTATATGGCCAACAGTTGCCGCTGTGTGTGTGAGTGTGAGAGTTGCATACTAATGCCTTTTCGATGGCTTTTAATGCTTGCTTAATTTTTTGTTGTCTATACATTTTTCCCTTTCAGCAATCTCTTTAATCATCGCATTGATTTGGCACAATTTACATATACATACAGACAAAAACAAAGGTTTGACCATCGGAAAGAACTTCCTGCTTTCTGGACAATATGTGATGGCAGCTGTTTCCCTGGGTCAAAGCCAAATACACAAACAGTCCACACTCAGGTCCAGAGAATACATTTTTTTCCTCGGATGCTCATGATGTTATGTTTTCTTCTCTTCTTCTTGCCATTTAGAGGCATGCAGCGAGCTTTGGTTGTGATGAGATGAGGATGAGTCCATTGGCCTCAAACTGTTTTCTTGCACCATTTTTTTCTTTTTCGTTTCAGCATTACATCTTCTTCTTTATTTTCTTTCTTCTTTAGGGGTATTAAAATTACTTGGCATGTAATTAGTTTGGCTCTTTTTTTGTTGTTGCTGTTGTTCTTGGTCTTTCTTCTGCTGGTCTGTGTGTGGGCGCCCCAAATTGTTCTTCTGTCTGGCCTGTCAATGTTAACTGAGAATGATTCAGTGGGAGAGAAGCCGTCCAAAAGGATGGCATTTCAACCCAAGAAAAGAGAAAGAAAGAAAGAGCTCCCCAATGCCTTGCTATAGTCAAAGTGAAAGAGTTCTACTGGAATTTATATATCAATTTTCTATGTGATTTGCTTAGATTAGAACATTTGTTCTTGTGTTTGTTGCTGCTGCTATTGCTGTTCGTTTACTTGTTTTCATTTGAACCAGTTGAGTTGAAAATTATTGTGATTATGGCCAACTTGTTGTAGTTGTTGTTGTTGGCCGTTGTGGCTGTCCGTTGTGAAGTTGCTAGTGTTATGGTTGTAGCTGTTGTTGCTTTGGAAGTGTGCACCTGTTGCTTATATGACTCAGATTTTTTCTCTTATGCAGCCAAGAGATATGCAGATACATATGTTAGGAGTGCTTTATTGCTGCTCATTGTTAAAACCAAAGAGAAAACCTCACAATCTACACAGAAAACAAGAAATTGTTGCAAAAATTGACTTTAATTTAACAGATTTTGCAACAGACCAATAGACCCATTTGAAACTTCTAGAAGGTGTGACAATAATAATGAATTAACTGTAAAGAATGGGTGATATTAGTAGTTATAGAAAATTTGAAACATTAGAATTTAGACAAAGATCTTATCCTTACATCTTTTGACGTTTAAAAAACAAAGGACTTTAAAAGGAGTATAGAAAATCCACACGGGGGTCACCCACAAAACGTATTATTCAAGTCCTTTGATTACTTTCAGCATAAGAAGTTTTAAAAAATTGTTTGTTAAGAATAACTCATTACAAAACTTTTTATACTTGGTATTATATTTAATGTTTTATGCTGTTTAGTATGAAATTTGGTGTGAATATACTCTATAGATAAGTCAAAAAAGGGTCCAATAACGATGGATATTTTTCGTTTTTTGAGCCATCCTTTAGAGAGTCCCTTTTATTTCATGTTTCTTGCTAATATGATATTTATGACATGGCAAAAGGACAAAGGGACTCAATTCGATTTTATTATCACTCTTAGTTCAACGGTTTTAAAACGTTCTTATTTATTGACAATTATTAGGCAATATTTGTTATTTTTTTTTTAAATTATGTTTGAGTTACTTAAATTTTTCTCAGTGTAGTGCATACCTGTAGTCGGTTTCAGACAGGAAATTTACAACTTATTTGTTTAAATCGTTGGCATGTTAATGTTAATTATTAGATGTAAAATCCATGCAGCTGCATTTTCAATTTTCTCTTGTTTTTTTTACTCATCTAATTTTCGAGGCGTGACTAAATACTATTTGATGTCGAGTCAGTCTTTTGTAGATATATAATTTTAGACGTGTGCTACTGATTGACGCCGTTTGCAAAGAGTGGGTGTGGCATCTTCATTATGTAAAAGGTTAGCCAGACCAAAAAACGAACGTTATGTTGGCCATTTCACTCAAATTGAAGTTCAGTTCTTTTACCTGACAGACAGACAGCCAGACAATCGATCAAAGTTGTTGTTGTTGCTGGTGGTGGTGGTGGTGGTAGTGCTGCTGCTGCTGCTGTGAGCTAACAACATAAAGAAGCGCATAAAACATAATAACATTTGTGCAAAAGTGTTAAGGCAACAAAACACAGTCGAGACAGTAGCAAACAGCCCGTTGGCTGGCTCTCTGGCTGGTTAGAAAGAAAAAAAATATTCGTATGTAGTAGCAAACATCTAAAACAGCCTCCAAGATAATGGTGAAGAAGATACAGACAGAGAGACTGAGAGATTGAGAGGGGGTGGCATATGGTTGCAGGCGTGCAACGGGCAACGGGCAACTGGCAACGTTTTGTTTTAATTTACTCGACGCCGACATCAACAATGTTGCTGCTGTTGCTGTTGCTGGCTACCTGATGCCTGTTGGGTTTCCTGTTTAGATAGTTTTTTGTGATTTTATGCAGTGCAGCAGCAGCAGCAGCAGCAGCGACACACAGCTTCTATGCTCATCTGCAATAAAGATCTGTGATGGCAAAAGCTAACCACTTTGATGTACTCCTTTGAAATGTTGTTGATGAGTGCGCAAGATGTTTAAAGATTGTGTATACGGGGCGGAAAAAACTCTAAGTCGAGCTCGGGGAAGGGGAGGGAGACTTGGCTTATATAATAAATTTTAATATACGCCCATCTCCCCCCACAACTTGGCAAAGATGAAGAGTTTGTTGTTGCTGTTATTGTGGCTACTGTTGGGTAGCTTACTGGATTGTGTGTGTGGCTTAGCGACTAAAAGGTATTCATTAAAATTGCCATAGGCAATTGCATAAATTATTTTAGAGAGACACACAGAGACAGAGAGAGAAAAAGAGAGATAGAGAGAGAGACTTAAAGAAAAGAGGCAATTTTGAGCAATTTAGAATTGTGCCTGGCTTAACAATTACAAGTATCAATTAACCATACACACACAATCGAACACACACACACACACATGTGAAGGTCAGCATATGTATAAAGAATGAAGTTAGTCTGGTCCCCTTCCTTGGTGGTGATGATGACGCCCAAAAGGCCAAGTCACGATTGCCAATGGCAATTATAGAGCATAAAACATCCGATAATCATAATAATTAAGCATGACTTGTCAGAATGTAGACACTGTCTCCTGTTGCTCGAGATGGAGCAGACCAACAGTCACGGCCCAGGCAAATGCGCGGCGTTGACAAGAGACGGAGGGAAACAGGCTAAAAAGAAGTAGCCGACGATTAAAGAGAGCTTAGACGATAGACGATTGGCATATAGACAAAACCCATAGACGTAGACATAACACATGATCATACATACTGTCTGTGTATGTGTAAACGTGAGACTGCATCAATGTCGATGCCCATTTGAAAAGGTAATAGCCAAGAGAAAGCCTTCTGATAAGACACCGCATGCCTATGCACTTTTCTCATCTAATAGATTTTGTTTCAAACTGCATCTGAATCATGATTTTAAATGAATTTTCATCGTTTTTTAAATTCATTCTATTTAGTCAACTGAGTCAAATGTTGTGTGAGATGGAGCAGAAAATTCGATACGACGATAAAATGCCTGTTATTGACTTTGGCAGTTTTCCCTCATGCACGGGACTATTTCTATCTAAAAATTCTCCATAAGTTTCTTTAGGGTGAAGGTAACGTTTCAGTTAAGGATTCATTAAGGTTAAGAGCTATAGAAAGTGTATAAACTAACACTTTGAATGAGGTATACAATTTTATATGTTCCTGCCTTATAAGCCCAAAATTGAAACGTTTGGTTTAACTAAAGGAGAATCTGACTTAAATTTTGAAAACTTGTAATTTGAATTTCCTCTCTTTACCTTGATTTGTGATAACATTGAAAAAAAAGGAAAGATTTTAACATCTTAAATGTTTGCTACTATTTTTTCGGACATTAAATGAATTGTCATTCATAATGAGTAATTACTTTATATTCTGTATTCTAGGAACCTTTTTTATGGGGCAATATTGTAGTTAAAATTTTAAGCGATTCCTAATCAAATCCTGCGCCCAACTGAAAAATTAATTCCAGCTTTTAAATTCAAAATATTCGTTTGAAGAAATCTATTTCAAAAACATATATTCTAGTAGTAAATCGATTGAGCCCTTCTCTTTTCTAGTTTTATAACAGTTTTAGTGTTTCTTAACCCATTCAATTACTTCATACTTCATTTAGAGCATGGAAAATGTTTTATTGTGACTGCTTCTTTCCAATTGCATAAGCTGCATATGCCGCTTCATGAAATACTCTAACGGGTATATTCAACAACTGCCAGGTAATTAAAGTCAATTTTTGTTTGGTTTCGGTTGACAAAGTTTGATTCTATTGTAATAGAGTTTTCCATGTTTTTCTCTCTCTCTGACCATGATTTGTGCGTTTCGAAAGTGCTACCAACCATTCCCCCAGCTGCCTCTCTATCTTCTATACCATTCCATTTAATCGTATTCTGTATGAAAGTCGTTTAACTGGAAAGAAATAGAATAACAGCTAAAATCATCATAGCCATAGAAAAATAATAATGGACATAATTCTTAGGCAAGGTTTAAAATGATCTGTTCAAATAATAATAATATCAAGTCCCCAAGTTGCCAAACAAAACCCAAACTCTGTGGAAGTGTAACAAAACATATTTATGAATTTCTAATGTTCATTATGATTATTATTTTTCTATGCTTTTGTTCTGTTTAGCTTGCGGTCTTTTGTGTGTCTCTCAGACTCAGTCTCAGTCTCGGTTTCTGTTTCTGTCTCTGAGCTATTTATGTCAAAATACTGTTAAATCTTTATGGTGGCCATTGATAAAAGTTATGTTTTGCCAGAATAACAACAATAACTACAATAGAAATAAAACATTTTGATTGCCGATTTAGGATGAAAAAGGAATATATAAAGCAGTCAAAGGCTTAACGCCAAAGTCATAATAAAAGACAAAGTTCTAAAAATACCAGTCGAAACTATTTATAAAAAGACAAAAACTCAAAGCATAAAAGAAACCATTTTAGGATAAATAATGTTCCGAGTGGTAAATTTCATACTTTTAAACATAAAGTAAAACCATTTTATGATAAAACCATTTTAAAATGGATATGGGTGGAAAATTTCAACTAACCATTTTAAAGTTGTAATAAATTCTCGAACTTTTCGAATTTAGCAAATTTTTCAATAATTACAAGAACAATTTGTTCAAGAATCCCCTGAAAAGAACGAAGCTGATGCTGAGGAGCAGGATGAGGACGAAGACGATGTAGAGGACGAGGAAGACGATGACGGAAACGAGGACGATGAGGATGTTTCCCTAAGTCAAATAAGTTTCTATTCTGATATTGGTATTCCCTACAATACGGGAAGTCAAAAATATCAACTAAGGATCCGGGTTCGAATCCTGGGCTAATGTATGGATGTCTCATTGTCATAAAAAGAAATGTAAGTTTACTTAATAAATAATCATGAACTGCCACAAATATTAATTATTGTCCTACGACAGATCTTAATAAAAAGTTCATCAAAATTTATTCCATACCTTGAACTTTTCTTTTTAAAATTAGTTTCACATTTCTTTCTCAAAGAAATCCAAAGAAAAAATTGAATCATTCCATTTCTCCTCGACATTAATTTTGCCATCTCATTTCATGGATGAATTGCTGTAACTAAAAACCAATTAATAGTTTTATTATATTTGTTTTTATGCTATTAATTTTAATTTTTTTCCCCCTTACTAGATTTTTACTCACTAGTGATTTTCGTTTTTTCCCTCTAACAAAATGTATTTTCCCAGCTTTAAAACTTTTCACCAATTTGGTTTTTATTTTTAGGCGTCATTTGTCAAGTTTATTTTAACTTTAATAACGAATATAAAAAGGCTGAAGGAAAAAAAAACAAATTTTAAGCATGCTCGACTGGCCAAGTTCGCTTTGGTGTTTTGTCTCAATGTTCATTTGACCATAAAAAACATAAAATGGCCAAGTAATGGAGAGAAAGAGAACGCGCTTGAAGCAAGACAGGCAAATACATAGTTTTGCTTTGGAAAGTGTCTGAAGGAAAAAATTTAGAGAGTCTTTTTAATGAAACAACATAATTTACAAATGAACTAATCGTTTTTCAAAAATAAACGCTTTGCCATTTGTTGGAAATAATTATAGGCAGCTGATAAGACTTAGGTGGTGGTATTTTTAGTTGCTTTTGCATACTCTTGCAATTTTTATTCGGGACAATCGACAGGACGTTTGTCTTTAATTAATCTATTTAAGATTACCCCATTATCATAATGGGAATTATCTTTGAGGAAACTTGCGTTTCTCGGGTCTGTGCCTGGTTTCTGGTCGTTTAATCGAATTTTCTTTTCTATGTGTGGCTATCGATTAATTATCGAGAATGTATCTTCACTTGCTACATTATAAGGGTAGGCATGTCATTTAAAAATGAAAATAGGTATATAGCAAAACCGGAGCTAGGTAAAATGTGTGGGTTGTCAGGAGGAAAATTTGAAATTGAAATTCGGCATTTTAAAAAATTTGAATTGTTTACAGCTTGTAATCAACAACAGATTCCAGTTCTAGTTTTAGCATTACCAAAGCAAAATCGATTTGCGATTTAGGAATTCGATTGAAAATTAAAAATTGCTCATATCGAATTGATTTTGTTCATTTTTTTGCATTAGCTTTCGGCAGTTGTCAGAACATAAATCAGCAGCTTCATTAAAAAGACTGCCAAAATCGGGAAAATAAATCTAACATATGTACATACATGCTTCTATATGTATGTATATATCGCATAAGCCCTCTCTTAGAGATGCCTTGCAACCTGCTGTTGAGGCACAGGCAGTGGCAGGGGCAGTTGCCGTGTTGCAATTGCGGGAAAACTACGTGACGACCGGCAACAGGTATAAATAACTCAATTTAGAATGAGAAGAGCAAGAGACGGAAAAAAAGTGTTAACTTGAAATTTACCAATAAATCAATGGAACATTGAAGGCAACTTGTGATTAGAGCCGTGCCGATTGCTCGCTGATCTATCTCCAATAGTCGAAGGAAAAAACGTTTTGGCCAAAAGCGGAAGACTTTTTCCATCTTAAAATTTCATTTCGAAAATAAGACAAAACAAGATTGTGATTGGGGAGGCCAGAGCCGTCATCGTCACTTGGCCCAAAATGACAGGCAATCAAGTTTCGCAGTTTCGTTTGTATTTTTCGGTTATGTTTTGTTTTTGGCCAAAAGCGTTGAGTTGTTTATTATGGATATTACGATGATGATGATGCTTCAGATTCACAATGTTTGGGCAGCAGCTTAAAGCGTTTTCTGATCGTTTTAATGATTCGCAAATAAATCTTTGATGATCCATCAAACAGTTTGGTTTTTATTTCTCTTTTTTGGTTTGCGTGTCTCGTGGTTTTTGGGGTTTAGCAATTAAATCAAATTTGCACTAAAGAATTAGCTTGGTTTTAAAGTTAAGCTTAGTTCTTTACTTGGTCAATATGTGACTTGAAAAATGGCTTAAATCCAACCAGTTCTTAAAGTGTATGAAATTATACGAGAACCGGTTTCCAAGCAAGCCGTTTTCATTAACTTGTATTCTTGTGCATATATATATGCATATATGAAACGCTTATATAAATTTTTAAACCGATTTGACACAGATTCTTAATAAAAGAGAGACAGAGATGCCAGAGAGGCCCGAGAAGGTGAAGGGAGACTTGTATGAAAATTCACAACTAACTGTAGTTAATTCAGTTTACCAGACATCAATCCAAAGCACTTTTGCCTTTATTTGAAGTCCACAGGTTTTTAAAATATAGGTAACGAATTTTTAATACCCTCAAATATGAAAACTACGCTTGTCGTTGAGGAGACCAACATGAAGGACGCTCCCGATCTTTGGCCATATTAAGAAAAAAGCACAATCTTTTTAATATTATTAAAACACATACATAAGTCTTACATTTTACCAAATTATGTACGGCAGGCAATCAAACTTCTTTTCTAGAAATTTTAAAATTGAAATGAGGCAGTAAAATTGAATTAAGGAAAATAAAATCAACTTAAAGTGCTAATATGGGAAAAAGAATATTACTGGATGAATTGTAAAATTAGGAAACAATTCAAAGGAGTACGACTGCTCGCTGGACTTGCTTCGAGTCGACTGAGGAAAGTAAGGAAAAGCAATCAGTAGGAAAAGTCAGCAAATTGGCAACGCCAACTGGGATCAGATTACTAAAATACTTTTAAAATACTAGGCTTTTCGACGTCTTATCGATAGTCGTTAATCAATTTTCAGATAATCTAGCGACGGTAGTTGGGAGGGCTTGAATTTATTATCGAGGAAGTTGCAGATGTTATTTGTTTTTATACCCTTGCAGAGGGTATTATAAAATTGGTTAGATGTTTGTAAGGCACAGAAGGAGACGTTTCCGACCCCATAAAGTATATATATTCTTCATCAGCATGAGAAGCTGAGTCGATATAGCCATGTCCGTCTGTCCGTCCGTCTGTGCGTATGCGTTTTACTCAGCCATCTTAAGCGTTATTGTGATGAAATTTTTTTGGAGTGCTTTTTATTACCCGGGTAAGGTAAAGTATGAAAATCATCGGGATCGGACTACTATATCATTGCTCTAGAACAAACATACTATATCATATAGCTCTAGAACAAACATTTTTGCAAAAAATGTTTGGAGTATCCCCATGAAATATACCAATATGATAGATTTGGATATAAAACGTTAGATCCAAAAGTTTGAATCTGATCGGATAAATAGAACACAAGTTACAGTCAATATAAATGGTTTGAATATCAATAAAGTAGTTTGAAAAATATTTTAGAATTTTCATAATACGAAAACTAATGCTGTGGCTGTGTGAAATTTCACTTTTGTTATTGGATTAAATATAATAAAGAACTGCAAGGGTATATAAACTTCCCCAAAGCCGAAGTTAGCTTCTTTGATATTTTGTTTTGCAATGGTTTGCACAGTCCTTGAAAGCTACAACTAGTTGAGAATTACAACGGTAAGAAGATGACAAATTATCTCAAACGAACTTATGCCAATGAATTGATAAAAACTTAACAATATGTAAAAAACTAGACTAGATTACTATAAAAACGCATAATATTATAATAATTAAAAAAAACAATTGTTTAATGTTTTATACTATATATGAAAAAACTATACCAAATATGAAAAAACTAAACATATTGACTGTTTCTGGTCTTGTCAACTCAATGACTCAATGACATATACCCTAAGAATTGAAATGAGGGGTATCAAAAGAATAAGTGAGTGGCATGTAAGCGAATTAAAAATTGTTTTGGCTTCCACTTGTAAACACTTTTGATTGCCATTGCCGTCATATTTAAATGAATTTTCATCCCACATTATTATTTCTCATTGATAGTGAACCGCTCGAAATAAAATTTCACCCGTGATCATGAGCTTGTTGATAATGATGATGATCATGATCATTGTAACACCCAAACAGCTAAAAGATATAGACAAACACGCACAACAAGTTTGCAACTTATCTTTTTAACATTTACTTAATTTATGAGTAGTTAGTAGTTTTTCTCTTTCATTGCTGCGATTGCTGTTAGATGTTTATAACTTTCTCTCTCGATATAACAACAACAAAAACTAATACAGCTACTACTATTAAAAGAAAAAAAAACAATAATTAAAACATTAAATGCACATAATTAACGCTGACTTTTCGGTTTCGGTTTGTTTTTTTTGTCTTCCTTGGCGGTTTTTGCTTTTTTGCGGTGTGTCTATATATGCAACTTATGTATAAAGTTTTGCCATGGTGTCACACATTTTATAATGAAGGCTCTCTACGGTCTTTGTGTCTGTCTTTCTGTTTGCTTTGTGGAGTAGGAAATGAAAGAAAAGCCAAGGAAAATCAAGTGCCGCTAACTTAGTTGCTGGCTTTGTCGTTGACGTTGGCGAATTGATGCTAACCTTGAGTTTTCCGGGGGTAATAAATATAGACATCAGCTCTTTGCGGTAGTACTTTTATTTTGCGGTAAACATAAACATAAAGATTCAAGATATTCGTATATAGGAAGTTTTTATCTCAAATATAAAAACACATAAATTAACAGCTATAAAGCTGTGAGGAAAAGTCATGAATATCATTACAAAGACAATGGGCATATTAACTAGGCAAGATAAAGGGATCAAGTGCTGTGCATTGTAGTTAAATTAGTTAATAATTAGGTAACAAACTAAGACACCATTGAAAATGTACAGGAAATATACAGATGCAGTTTATCCCTACAGGAATGGGTCTAAAATAAGCGTCAACAATTTCTAAACTCTTATCGAAATAACTTTGCTTTTGATTGAATCAGTTTCAAATGATAGAATCAAGTTCAATCTAATTGTTCTTTGTGTAGGGCTGGGAATTCCATTTCATCCCGACAGGTAAATCAATTCAAATTTAATTCACCGAAATCATACAAACATTCTATGAAAGTCAAGTCTTGTTTAATCCTCTGATCTTTACCCTTATTATAAACAAAATAACTTTATCTCATTTCCTGGGCAAGTTCATGATATATAAATTGAGAGTTAACCTTAGTTTTTTGTCTACATCTCATGGTCGGCAACTAATTTAAATTTATTAATATTTACATATCAATTTATTTAAGTCGACAGAACGAGGAGCTACACATTTTGCTCTATTGTAAAATGTCTTTTGTTTGATATATGTGATATATATATTTATGTAGATTTTTTTGTAGTTTTTGTTTCCACTTCGTTAAATGAGTTTTGAACGCTCTTAGAAACTGTTCAAGTTTACCGCTTCGTTTTTGTTTTCCACTTTAGATTCAAGTAGATATTTTTTTCTCATTTTTTAGTAGTCGTTATCTCTTTGGTCAGCCAGCAAGAAAGAAACAAAAAATTTGCAATTTTAATGCCATTTCACAGTTTTTTGAACCCTTTTTGGCTTATATAAGCCAAGAGTTGAGAGTGTAAAACGAAATCATTCGACGAGTCGGCAGTTAAGTCATAGTCTAAGGCAACATAACATCGACAGCAAATAGTTTATGGCAACTAAACGTGTACTTGGCTCTGGCAAAAGAAAAAATTCAATTTAAATTTTAAATTTTAGACCGACTTTCGCTTTTATTTACATTTTTTTTTGCAACAATTTTGCTTGGCATCTGGCGATAGCAACAAATTTTCTAAGTGCCGGTTACCAAATAATTTTGTTTTTTTCTTGCGCCCACCAATTAGCGCCGAGCCGCAGCAAAGATGCCAAAAGAAAAAAACATGCATAAAGTAATATCATATTGAAATCGCAAAAACATATATCTATCTAACTGCCTACATATATGTACTTATGTACATATATACCGAAAATAGTTGTTGCAGCAGACGCCAAATCAAACGAAAAGCAAAAAGCCAAAACATAGAAACCAAAATCAAAAAAAAAAAATACTGCAACGACAACCAGACGATGACGATGACTTTCCATTTTCAAATGTGTGTGCGAGTGTGTGTGTGTGTGTGTGTACTGCAACTTCGACAACAGCAACAACTTTTCATTTTTCGTTATTTTTCTTCTTTTTATTTTCTTTTTTTTTTAACTGCTGCAATCAGTTTAAAGGGCATAATCTGGGTATAATCCTAATGTCAGGAACTTTGTGTCTCGAATCTAAGCTGAGCATTAACAAAGTAACGAGTTATAATGCCAGCATGTAAGGGATGACAATTAATCGATAACAAACTAAAATATCGATATTTTATTAAAGAGGTTTCAATAAAATCTAAAAGCAAAGCTTAACAGATAATTATGTTGGCTAATAGTTGTTAATGACATTTTTGTGTAAGTCTTTAAACTCTCATGAAATCTGAGAGTTCTTTAAAATATTGATTTTTTAAATGATAGAAACGGATAGAAATGGTTCTTGATTTTCAAAGTAATCAAAGAAAGACCAAACGATAGCCAACTTGCATGGCTTTCTGGAAGAGTTGCTACGTGTACTCAAACATAAAATACCAATTATCTAATAATCTTTTTTCCAAAAAGGGTATAAAACACAGCGACTTGGGCGAAAAGCGTTTAGACCATTTTAGAAAAGCGCAAAAATTGAAATTACCTAGCCAATGTCTGCACGCTGTCTACGCAGCTGGAAATCCTCACCAGGCCCCCAGACTTGTGGTCTTGGAGTTGGAGTCGTAGTTGGAGTCATAGACGTAAGTCGTAAGGTAAGTTGTGTGGCAAGTGCGCCGGGGCTATGTTGACATTTTTCCAGTTGTTGTTGTTGGTGGCAAGCGTTGACCGGTCTTTGCCTCTCACGTTAGACCAGAGATAGAGAGAGAGAGAGAGAGAGAGTGAGAGCAAAAGAAAGAGAAGCTTAACCACATAATAATAATAATAACTCTGATACTAACTTGGCCTCTCCCTTCCTTTGCTCATTTCTTCTTTTATTGCATTTATAATTATCGAAAGCCTTTTTTGGTCAAGTTTAGAGGCTTAGAGGCGGAAATGTAGGCCTGCAATTGAGTGGCGGATACACTTTATTTGTTTGATCAGGTTTTTACTATAAACTGAATAGTGCTTAGATATTGTATTTGGAAGGGGCCGGGCGGGGGATGGTTGGAAGAGCTACTACGAAGAAGATGGCAAACGGAAGCGTCACACAAACAATAATACATACAAATAATAAAGCTAAAACCGTTTGAATGATGACTCAAGCATAAAGTTCTCAAGAAGCATATTGGCGTGGCAAAGAGTTAAGACCCCAAAGAAGACAAAAAACAAAAATAAAGAAGAGAATCGACGAAAAGGCGCAAAAGACAGCCAAGTGCTTCCAAAGACTTTTGATTGTCGGCCCCCTCCGCCAAAGCAAGTGAATTGTGTATCTACTTCCGCTGACTGAAAAGAAAAACATAATCGAGAGAGAAAGAAAAGCCCAAAGGGGACAAAACCTTACCAAAAACATAGTAAAAGCAATGGCATTAGGAAAAGTGTTTAACTTAAATCTTCCCAAAAAGTAGTACCTAAACTCTTTTCTCACCTAATCACTTCTTTGCTTCGTCTGATCGTGCACTTGACACGCGCTTTAAATGTTTGTTCAGCCCAAGAAATCGGTGGAGTTTCTGAAACGAAAGGGATAAATGCAGTTTTTTGCCCTTTACGGTATTAACTTAACCGTTAAAACCAAATACATAAAAATTTTCTTAGCCATGTTTGACAAGTTGACGCCTTTTCCACATCGTCACAGTCATCTCTTTGGGCCTAATGTTTATTAACCAACTTGCTGCTGGGCATAAAGATATTTATGTATATATCATACATATATTTACCGTTTTTCTTTTTAAGACTCATTTCTCGCTGTCTGCCATGTGTATTTTTTTTTTCTTTCTGTTGCCTCAGTTAATTTGTTATTATTTTGACATTAATTTTAAGATGATGATTTCTGAATGGTTCTTCTTTTGCTGATGATGGCTTTCTGGCCGCATATAACTAATTTGTTAGGAAATTTTCGTAGATCTTGCTCGAGGCGTAAGAGAATGTAATAGCTTTATATGTATAAAGTGAATGAACTTACTCAAAGGCTATTACAAACATTTCCAATAGGTTGAAGGAAAATGTCTGATAATAAAACATATTGGTATATTTATTATTAGAAAATATTCCAAGGCGAGGCAACAATATTGCAGACAATGTTATTAAATAAATAATTGTATTTCTTTTAGCCATAAAGCAGCACCAGACACTTTACTATTTCGCAATAAAAAACAATTTACGACCTTAAATATAGTTGAAAAGTTATAAAATCTTTAAGTACACTACTAGAATCTAAGAATAATTAACTAATGTAAAAATCTCTAGAAATCGAATAATAAGTGACAAAGTTTTAGGTGTTTAAGTTATCTATTATAAGTTTTTTAATCAGAATATACATACTTTTTTATATAAATATACAAAATGTCACGATTTTTTGAGCTATTGATTATTGATAACCTAAATGTGTGACCTAAAACTACTTGCAAATTACAACTATAAACGAAAAATCTGGATCAGGATAAGTTTTTAATTTTTCATCAAGTTTTGGTTCCTTTGATTCATAATTTAACATTGTGATTATAATAATGCCTCCTTATCTATTTAACCCAAATAACCTATTAACTACGAGAAATTCCTTACCCCCGAAGATAAGAAAATATTGAAAATTTGTGTGAAAAGTGTCCATAGTTAGTGGGTACAAAGTAATAACTATTATGTAGGATAGTTGTAAGCTACTGTCTGAAAAAGTGAAAACACATGCCAATGTCTTTAAAGTGTTTGAGCGATTAAGACTAGTTGAAATGTTTGTAGTTCCCGGAAGGTCAGAGCAAGTAAACTGGAAAAATGTTTGATCACGCCTCCTTCCGCCAAATAGTAAATCGCACAATTACTGAAACAACTTCCGCAATATACTTATATTTTGTTTTGTAGTTTGTTGAAAGTCCCTACAAGTGCCGAAGTTGAAAATGTTGTGGCTGGTGTCAGTTAAACTAAAAGTTGAGTGTACGCCTTATTATTGTCGTGTCTTTGAAGGGTTCAATTTTCGTATCAATGGCATATTTTAAGCCTTTAAATATTCCATGCCATTTCCTGTTACGTTCAAAAAAAGTGGTCAAAATATTTTTGATCAATTAGTCCCACTTAGCATCATTAAAACATTTCTTTGTCATCGCATTGACCCAATTTTTTGGTTGACAACTGCCGAACGAAATGAGAGCAGAAAAATTTTGTTTCTTTTGCTGACAATTGCAATTGAAATATTTCTCGTTGTTGTCGATTGTCGATTAAATAACGTATTTATCGTAAGTATTGGCATTTTTTAGTTTGCCTCTGTCTTCTTTTTTTTTTTGGTCAAAATGGCCGACCTCTTAACAGTTCCTCCTCCGCCACCTGCTCTTTGGCCGTTTGTGAATAAAAGTAAAATCTATGGAAAAGTGTCTCCATTTTATGTGTTTTGTCATTCATTTTGTTATTCTTGTAATGAAGTTCACACGCTTTTAACTTGGCCATCACATCAACATCTCATTATGGCCAAAGTTGCTAAATGGTAAATTGTTGGCCAGTTGGCCAAGCTGGCCAATGATGTGATGATCATCCTCACATAATGAAGGTAAAGCCATGCCAAGGCGGCAATTAAAAAACGTGCGCAAAAGTAAAACGATTAACAGTTAAAGAAAAACTCAAAAACAGTTGTAACTTTCGCTACTGAGGAATTTTTTTTTTTTGCTTAAAAATGAAATTGAGTGAAAATTAATATGTGATTAACCATATTACTAATCATCATCATCTTATGAGTTGAGACGCAAGCCCAATTAAATGCAAATTGTTTCCCAGTCTAAATCGGTCAATCCTCTTGGCCATAAGCCAATAACAGATTCCAAGAAGGTAGAAGAGAGACAGAGAGAGGGAGAGGGAGAAAGAAAGATATGAAATATGCGAACAGTGTCACGGCTTTAATTACTTTATTGCCGAAAAGCAAAAGAATAACCCAGCCAGATTGGTCCAAAAGAGGCGAAGGTGGCCTTAGCGGTACTTTATCATAAGACACGGGGAAAACGAATTAACCGCTTACGCCCTCCGCATAAACGGTGTAACGATATATGTATAAATTATTTTGCAACACAGAATAATTTAATTTATAACAAAGTCAATGAACGAACGGTAGTTATACCCACCCACCCGCACAGTGGGTCAAAAATGACAATAACTTGTTGATCACAAATTTAAGAAAATCTGAAAAAGATTTGAGATTATTTTCTTTTTTTCTATAAGTTGCACAAATCACTCTCGGACAGTTTTCGACTAAAGCACTTTCATAGAATTTTAAATTAGATATTTCTGGATTAGATTTATAGCTGAGTCAAATAGATTACATGGTCAATTGCCAGATCACAGTCAAATCAAAAATCTTTAAGTTTTCGGATTAAAAAGTGAATAACACTCCATAAAATAGGCTCATTGGAATAATGCTATTACCAGATCGAAAATCGTATCATGTGTTAAGCGAATGTCGGAAAAAACATTCTAATTAGTTGCATAGTTGAACCATGATTTATGTCCTACATTAGTCAAGTTGTTTAGTTGTTGGATACAGACTTTTAAGCAACAAGAGATACGTTTTCCTACTATTTGCCTACTTAAAGTCAGAATGTAATTACTTTGGTTCTAATTAATCCTGGTTTAAGCGCCTAATCCTTGCTAAAGCATCTGTAAATAATGCACTTAAAGTATGACATTTAACTACTTGAAGTGACTTTCTTTCGTTGTTTGTGTGAGTGGCTTTTGCTTCACTGTTGTTAATATTTCACTTTTCGGACTACAATCACCGAAGTTGACCGCCATCATGCAGCTCTCTTACATATAACAAATTTGAGACACAGAGGCCACAAATCGGAGGCGTGCTCGTTGGCTTAAAGGCTGGCCAAGACCCTCCCGAAGCCCGATGACGGTAGGAAAGCAAAAGAAAAGAAAGAAGGGAGTTTTTCTGAAGACCAGCTGACAGACACACAGGCAGACAGACAGTCTTACTTCATACGAGAAAACAAAACAAATATTAATTAAAAATGCCTTGTCCACACATATATAGATATGTATATGTAGGTAGGCTCAAACGGTGAAGAAAGTAACTAGAGAAATGGCTCATTACAATGATTACAGGCATGAGTCAGCTGCAAGAGTCTAAAGAAAAGAAAAAGCTACGTGAGTTGCTCGGCAAGAAGTTCTGCCTCGGCTGATGAGGCCTAGAATAAGAAGTCTAGCAAATTGATTGCACATATAGAGGAGAGTAGAACATGGTGGTGGCTATTGAATGACCCACTCACTTGGCCAATAGAATTGTTATATCGGCGCTTTCTAAAAGCGGTAAGACCTCAATATAACAATAAAAAAAAAAAAACGGTGGCAATAGTAGCTTGGCACGCTCACAGACAGACAGAGAGACAGAGAGGGAAGAGACTGAGATGAATTGTGAAAGAGTTCTTCGATTTTGACCACAAATTGGTCAATTTGTTTACCTGGCCAATTTGTTTAATTAGCGTACCTTCTTTGCCTCTCCGCTTAATTGGCTTTTAAGTGAGAGTTGACTACTTTCCTCATCATAATCTAGTTGAATTTGGTTTTTGAACACGCCCCAAAAACCACAAAACGAAAATCAGAAAATTCTGTAAGTCTGCTAATTCAAACAAATTGCGGTATAAATGCATTATAAAAGGCAGATAAGGCAACATCGGTTGACAGTGTGACAGTAATCGTGGCAGTCGCCAGTCCCTCGGATCGGATCGGTACTAGCTAGTCACTTAGAAGCAGCCAAGCATCATACTTATATAGAATACCGAATAGACTGGCAATGATAAATTGCACAACAGCAAAATGCTGATGTGGGCAAACTGAAGGCACAGTGTGTCTTTTGCCCAAAAGAGAATCGAAAGGACCTCTCATGAGAGTGGTCCAAAAAAGTCCAATGTCTAACTGGTTTATAGGTTGAAAAGTAAAGTATTTAGAAATTATATTGCAAGTCAAACAAAAATTGTAGGACCACTTCCCACTAACTCTAAGTTCATATACAATTTCACAAAACTGAAAAGAATCGTAAATAAGTAATCAAAAAATGTGAATGACTAAAGTTGGAATTATTCTTACTTAAATTTTCAAAGACCCTTTATGAAACTTGAACTGATCTTAAATTCCATATAGATAAATTGTTGATCAATTGCCTTGCATTATGTGGAAAGACGTAATCAGATCTGTTCTAATTAATTTAATGAATAAAACAATTAACTGCATTTGCCCCACGTTGAATGTAAACCACTGTAAACCGTTGCAGATGTGCCTATAAGACAACAAGCAAGTGTTTTGCTTGTTGCAAGTTGCCTCTTTCAGTGTCTCAGTGTGTGTGTGTGTGTGTGTGTGTGGATCTCTTGGCTGCTGGAGCTAATTTGATTAATGATAAGCCAAGCTTAACTGATGACGATTGTGATTCATTATGTGAGCACATTCAGTGCAAAAGAGCAGAAACAGATACCCAATGCACTCGTTCGGAGGAGCAAAGGGAGGCGGAGTGTGTGTTTGGGGGCCAACTAGCTATTTATCTATCTATCGCCAACTATGCCTAGGTCTCGCGTGCCCGTGCCATGAAGTGCCATGTGGCCATGTGGCCATTTGGTGTGGTGCAGTAGCAAATTCTCATTTAATAAATCGTGTGTTTTTGTGTGTCTATGTGTGTGAGTATGCATTTGATTATTAGCCCCGCAGACAACAAGTGGCCATTGTCCATGTTGATATGGGGGGACAGTGATTTGCTATTGAAGCCACAACCAATTCGAAAATTGAAATTGACTGTGCGTATATCTATGATATACAATTTGGTTTTTTGCCAGCAATCGCGTTGATTATATGCAATGAGCCATTTCCTTTCAACACAGAGAGGGAGAGAGAGAGATAGGGAGGGAGGGGAACTAATTTCTATGACTAGCTGTAGCCATGACCACAAGCAGAGCAGAAAAAGGCAATCAGAATCGAGAGAAAGAGAGACAATGGGGGTCCAGCACACACTTGCAGCTCATTTGGGTCACAAATATCTGCATTCTTCCCTCAAATGCAACATTGTTGTTGCATAGCACAATGTGTGGGCGTTTATTGTTACAAGTGAATAACATTATCTCTGATTCTTTTCATTTTTGGTATTGGTTTGGTTGGCTTGGTTTTTCGAGTATCACCCAATTTCCTCAAGTTGGGTTTTTGTGTATAGAAGTAAGTGTGTAAAACTAATACTAAGAGGACACAGTTGTTAAGAGAGTGGTAACTAGTATCAGAGTGGGGCATAAGATTAAGCCCTTTGGGCCTTTTTAGCCTTTTCGGCTTCCCTTTCTTCCTCTTTGCGTTGCTTTTCACGCTCCTTGCGGGCCTTTTCACGTTGCTTTTCACGCTCTTGCTCCTCTTTTTCCAATTGCTTGTCGCGCTCCTGTTCCTTCTTCTCACGCTCTTTCTCCTTCTCGGCACGGATCTTGTCCTTCTCTTTGCGTATCTTTTCACGTTCCTTTTCCTTCTCCTCAATGCGTTTCATTTCCTCGGCCTCCCACTTATTGAATTCTTCACGCTCTTGGCCAAGTCGTTGCAGCTCCTCCATTTCAGCATCGGTGATGCCTTCATCCATGTCCTTTTCCATCAGTTCCTTTTCGCGGGCCATGTTATCCCTAGCTGCACGACGTCGCTCACTCAGCTCTTTGGCATCAACACGATCCTGATGGCGCTGCTCGCGTTCTTCTTTCTCCTGTTGCCTGCGCTCTTCCTCGGCGGCGAATTCCTCCATCTCATCCGGGTTATAAGGATATTCGGGAATGGTCCAATAGAGATTCAATAGGCCAGTGGTTACACTCAGAGCGATGGCACCACACAAAGCCACGACACCGCTCAAGAGAACCATATTATATTTGGTATTCTTGGCATTCCAGGCCTTAAAGAAATCCCCCTCTGGATGGGGTAGATCACTGAAAACGGCGTGCATACCACCGCTGGGGAAGTATCCGGGTTTCAATTTGGGTACCTCGGCCTGAGCTCCTGGACACTTGGGAGCTGTTGACGCTTGGGGGCCCTTGGCTTGACTGCGATTGCTGGCAAATGGGGACTTAAGTTTGCCCGTCGATATTCTTTGTGTCATATTGTGAAACATCTCACCGTTGCGTACTGAAAATCAAATTTGTCACATTCCCCAGATCCAAGACAGAATATAATACTCACTATTACGCACAAATCGGGCCGTTGCGGCCAACAAAATTCTGGACATTATTCGTTTTGCGCCGAAATTCTATTTATTTTATTTTTTGCAAATATAAATTTCTCGAAATGTGTTAGTTGGACTGATTAAATATATATTTATGCCCGCATGCCAAACTTGAATGAATTATCAATCGTTACTTGATTGTAATATTTGCTCCAGAAATTGTGAACCTTTCAACATTGGAAAAACGATTCCAAGACACCCAGATATAAGGTTGAAATTAAGGAAATTTACCTTTTCCAGAAATAAGTTATAACGTCTTCTACTTATGACGGTTCTTTTGATACATTTCAACAAAACTTGGCCAATTTTTGGACTGTTTTAGAAAGTTATGCCATATTATTAACAGAGACATTCAATTTGAAAGTGTTAGACAATGGAGAAAATAACAAGATTAACGTTGTAAATTATAA
The DNA here is from genome assembly GCA_018152135.1 of Drosophila paulistorum. Lineage (NCBI taxonomy): Eukaryota > Metazoa > Arthropoda > Insecta > Diptera > Drosophilidae > Drosophila > Drosophila paulistorum. Next base: position 50,766,194 of record JAECXG010000822.1, on the reverse strand, counting down.
TCTTTAATTGAAGCTATTTATGGAATCAGTGCAGCTATTCATAGAATAACTTAATACGAAAGGTTCCAATCTAAATGTAAAATGAAGCTTCGATTAAAGATTTCATGGCCGAAGCTCTGAGAATTACGATGATTCAGATCCATATTATATACAAAATGCATCAACTGCTATATTAACACAATTAGGTATACGTTGATTAACAATACAAATATAGATCTATTATTCACACAGTCAACCAAAATTGTCAATTCAGCGATATCAGCTTCAGGATGAGATATATGTATATATATTTCGAATATTTCTTCTATGACCGTTGAACCTAAGAGTTAGAAGAGATGGTTATTTATCTCTCACTTCTTCAATATAGCCCTAAATTGCTTCTCTTTTTGGACCACTTAAATCTATGATCCAAACCACACTTGACCTATATATGTGTAAGACATTAACTGATAATCTAAATTCAAAGGAGACATACATTTTCCTTCTAGTTAAAGTAGTCAACTTTGGGTTTCTAAAAGTTCTTTTAGTCATAAACATGAAGGTTCTTACACAAATTTACTATTCAAATGACCCACACTGTTCGTGCACTTTTGTCTGATAAGAGAAGTACACAAATATATGTGATATATATATAACTGATGTAAACAACTGTAGAAAATCGTGTACAATAATTTACACAACGGTTTTCATGTACAACAAATCTACAAGATAAGCGCCTACAGAGAAGAGCAGTCAGTCGCCCAGACTCTGATGCAGACGAAGACTCAAACCCAGACCAAGACCCAGACCAAGACCCAACCCACACCACATTAGCATGTTGAAGCGCATCAAAAAAATATTTCACGGAAATTTATGAGACCCAAAAAATAAAAAAAATAAAAAAACAAAACTAAGACCAAGAAAAAGAAGGTGTCACGTGCACTACGAGCAACAATCAACAAGCTACCAGCAGCAGCAGCAGCAACAACAAGAAACTTGTCAAAATTGGTTAGTTGAGACGAATGCATAATAAAGAAACTGAAACGAATAGAAAGAGAAGAGATAAAGAAGTTAAAGCTTATAGAATGCGGTCAACAAACTTGTTCTACCTTCATTTTTTAACTCTCCAACTCCCATCCCACTCCTCCTCCGGTAGATGGTTTTTTAAAAACATTTTGTCAAAAGCAAAAAAAGTCAAATTTTTGGCAAAAGTCAGAACTCTTTATGCAAATAGAAAATTGATCAACTGGCTAGCCCAAACCCTAGTTTGGGCCTCAGTCCTTCGAAAGCACTATACGATAATGGCCATAATGATGGCCAAAATGTATTTGCGGGTATTACTGTTTTCTTCTTGACTTGGTGTTTATTGGAATTGGTTGGGGTTCAACAAATGGTGTTTGATGCTTCTCCATCTTCTCCTTCTCTTTCTGGGCCTTCTGTTGTTGCTGCCGCATCAGTTGCCTCCTCTCATTAGCCCTATTCCGGCGCATGCATATGAAGCATATAATGGCCACGCATAGGTATATTACGGCCGTAGCAAAACAACGTGCAGCCACTGCCTGAAAGGCCTCATCGGCTTCCTTTTGAAAATCCTCCAAAGTGGAATAGACTTCGTCAACTGGTATATCCTCAATCAATGACACCGACTTCGTGGCATAGAAAATGCCCATCAATGACAATTGTATGGTGCCCCAAATGCTGATGAGTAGAAAGAATATGGCGGTTTTCTTGCCACAAAGCATTTTCACAGGCAAAATAACAAAACGGAATACAAATACAAGAAAATATCTAAAATGACGTAAAATCCAACACTTCAGACACTTTATTGACGAAACGATGAGCTGACAGTGAAATCGAATGTTGACTTGATCTCTGGGCTGGATTACTATTTGAACAGGTGCAATAAGACCTCCAACAAGCATCATGAGAAGTGGCAGCAGCAGCAGCCGCGACGATGAAATGAAAAGTTTTGTTCCCCCTAACCAGTTGGAGTTAGTTTTTTGGGCTTGTCTAACCTTGTGCGAATTTAATGACATTAGATCTTTGTGGCAAGATATTGAAGTTCATGCTGAGTTTATCTGTCTGTCTGCCTGTCTGTCTGTTTTTCTATTTGTATCTTGTGTATCTCGTATCTTGACTCTGTCTCTTCACATTTCGCTTTCGGTTGCGGTTTGTTTTGTTTCTCGTTTTTCGGGTTGAACAAACTTTATGGTATTGAAATCGATTGTTGCGGCTACACCTGAACAATTGATGCATAGTTTAATGATCCGACCAGACCGGAACATACAAAGATTTTTCATACCATCAACTGAACTAATAACTTTGAGTAGACTTCACGTTGGAAAATTCTCAAAATATCTAAGCCTATTAATAATCCAAATAATAAATAGGCGAATAAGTAAAATGTATGTTAAATATGGGTAAACCCCTAAAAATCGTTTATAATTGTTAAGTACCTATTCTTAGAACTGAAATATCTACAAAAGATATCAAATTGTATATGTAAGTAAACATAGAATTGTGATTTCAAAAGTTTGACTAGGCTTTGGATTTTAATAAAAAAATAATTCCTTGTTTCCGTTTGTTGAAGTTTTTTTGTATGTTTAGGAATTGATCTTTGGCCTAGAACTTAAAAAATAAGTCTTCACATTTTCCCACCATATATGATGTAGAATAAATGCAAGGCAAGATAGGAGTCAAAAAAGACTAAAAGGACTTTTAAGGATCGTTCTTAGAAGAACCCAAAAAATGAACAGATCAGAATTGAATAATGTTTGAGTTGTCGAAGTTATTCAAAGTATCAAAATACTTTCACAAGTAACTCAGACTGAGGTTCCTTTCAACTCAGGCAATTTTCAACATTATCTCATACGATTAAGTCGAGTTAACGAACAAGTGAATTTTATTCTATTTCTCAGACTACAGGACCTTATGCTAGTAGACCTCATCGTACAGGACTTAACACTAAAGGACCTGATCATAAGGCAAAACTTATTAATAGTTTTAATTGTCTGCTTAACTTGAATAAATTACGGACTTTATTGCAGATCACATTTCACAGGTATTAACAGCTTAAATTATCTGCTAATTTTGTACATAAATTTCAAAACTTTCCCTGAAATAGCCATCTCTCAGCCTAAGGACAATTTTCTTATTGTGGCTCTACTCCAAAGAAAAGTTAAGTGGCTTTTGTATTGGCTTCTTTGTCGTCTTTGCTGAAACTGTTGATGGGTCAAGTCAATCATCTGCTGCTGCCTTTACCACAAAATATGCTTGGCTATGCAATTATTTTTGAGGTTTTTGCTTAATCCAAAATTATTTAGCAATAACCAAAAAATAAGAAAAAACAAAATAAATAAAAGACACTAAACTCACCTCTCAATTGGCACACTAGAATGGAAGTCCGTTCTCCGAAAAAAGTTGTATACACAGTTGCTTTACGGTAGCAAGAGACCAAAAAATAACACAAATAAACAAAAACAAGAAGGCAAAACGGAAAATTAACTTAAATTTGCCATAAACTTTAGCCAAGTTTTCTGAAAATCCGTTACAAACATCAAGTTGTTGTGAAAATTCATAAGTCGTTTGGTTGTTTTTTCTTTCTTGCAGGTTGCTAAACTTTTTTGTTTTTATTTTTTTGTTAATTTTTTCTCCTCTACTGTAGTTTATTTTTTTTTTTTAACACTATTTTTCTTTTATTATTTGAAGTTAGTTTTATGGGCTTCACGTAGATATAACTTCTTCTCTTTTTGGTTGTTTTCTTTAATGATAATTACTTCAATTAGTGTGAATAGATTTCAGAGGCATCTCGATTGGGTAAATATGCTGAATTAGGTGATAAAGAAAATTTTGTATCCACTTTTAAGGGGCGAAGGAAAAAATCAATTATAGTTATAGGTAATTTGGTAAAACCAATGGAGGTCAAGACCATTAAGCCAACATGAAATCAAAGTGTAGAGTGTAGACCAGACCTTGACATTAGGGCGTTTGCTCAAGAGCTTTGCCTCGGGTCGGATTCGATCGTAGACTCGATATTGGTTTCGAATCGTTTCGAATTTCAAAAGTGTCTCGCTTCAGACATCAATTCATGAAATCCAAATCAATTGACACAGAATGCACTAACAATTGATCGAATGTAATAGTTATTGGATTGGTTGGCACAGTGGACCGATTTCTGTCAACTTGAGCAATATTCAATAAATTCAGAGTCTCCAGTGATGATCGCTATAGAGCAGCTCAAATGTAGACAATTGTGCCAATGTCTAATTCAAACATTTTAGAAAAATCACTGCAGTTTAATTCAAAGTTGGTTTTATTTAGATACTGATTAAAGTATCTAGAAAAGGATGTTAGTCTATATTAACGAGTCTCTGAGAAGTTTGCTTAACATTCGCTTTATATTTTATTTAGATTTGTGGAAATCTTGGGTCATTTTCCTTCAAAGTCAGGCTTAAGTCTCGCTCTTTGGTCTGATAAATATGAAATGTTTCTCACAAATCAGCATTAAATTCTCACTTATATTTTTTACTCAATCGAAATGCCAAGCTAAGCGGTTTTCTAATTTCAAGTAAACTTTTGCTTGCATTATTATTATAAATATTTTTATAATTTCTTTGTGTACATATATGTATATATATATTTTTTTGTCCCTCTGATAAGCTAAGCGAACTTGGATTTTGTTGTTGTTGTATTTTTTGCTTTAGCTCTTGTTGTTTGTCATTTGCTTGTTGCTTTGCTTTGCTTTAGCTTTTATTTGTTTCGCACTCTGAAACACTTGTTGAAATGCACAACTACACACACACACACAACACTCGCACACACACACACTTGAAAAACTCGTATGCTCTGTGTACCGTACCAACTCCGTTCGCTTCACTCCACAGTCAACGGGCCAAAACAGAAAAGCGTGTTCAAATAGCCAAAGTAATAAACAATTCACATTGAGAGTTCGACAGTTTCGCCTCGGATTGGAGGGATTGGAGCGCTCAAAAACACGTCCGACTCGCTCGACGTTCGTTTCTCGAATGAATAAGCAACAGTTGGAACTGTTGGAGCTGTTTAGCTGCTCCACTGTGATATGGACTCCAACATGTTGGATGCCATGGGATGTCGATGTAAAGTAAACAAGATACAACCACAAGAGAGCGAAAGATACTTTTTCTGATTGTGGGTGTTGGTTTTTGGCTTTGGTTTCGCTTACACCAGAAAATAACCACAGACGATAAAGGTATATGGGGCCAATGCAACTGTTTGACATTGATTCCAATGCGGGGGCATCTAAGCCATATAAAGTAAAGGTATGCACACGTAAATAATACAATCAGCTTAAGGTGCAGTCAAATATAAAATCAAATTTCATTTATCAGCTACATTTAGATGTTATCTGCCGACTATATTTTTCCGAATTTGGAGAACCTTTAACTAACTAATTGTAAAAATTTGCATTACAACTACATAAAACGGTTTGAAAATCAGAAATCTTCTCGTATTCAATATAGATAAGAACAAATAAAATTCTCCATTTAAAATATTACTCATTCACATATTAATAATTTATTGTAAATATTATTAATTTAATTGAAAGGTTCTTTATATGTGATTTTATATATTTCTTTCTCTCCTTACAATCATGGGGTAATTATTATAGTCATTTGTATTATTTGTAATCATTTGTAGAAAATGCTTATTAAGATTGTGGTTATTCTGCCATTTCATTTACTGAATAATACTGATTTAATTCAATGAATATAATATTTCTTTACAGTTTACTTTATATTCTTTACCAATAATTTAATGTTTTGGCTTTCAATATAAATTAAATCTAATCAAAATCGTAGAGACGACTAAAAAGCTATAGATCTGACTTGAAAACGATGCATCTTGCTTCTAGAAATGCTGCTAATTTGTTAAAACAGATTCTTCAGCTATATCACGACCCACTCGTTACTCTCTTTACTATTAAATAACTAGTTAATCTAGGGTAAATTGCAGTCGTTGCCTCAATTGGAGCCAAGTAGAATGTAAGCACAAATGTCAAAGTTAAACGCATTGAAAGGACAAAGGTTTAGCATAACTATTCGAGGTTCTCTCTTCAGGGATTAATGGCGAATTCCTTGCCGTGGGATGAAGCAAATGCCAAGGTAATAAAGTGCATTGCTAGCTCACAAATGATTAAATGTGATTAAAAAAGGGAACAAATGTTCCTAATATTCAAATTAACGAACATTTGACATTTGTTTCGACACCAAAAATAATTACTAAATTGAAGTCTAGTTTTGTTTAGGATGCTTCTATCTAAGCTAAGTTAAGCAGTTGATTCTCCAAAAAAGGGAGACCAAAACCAATTTCTAAATCCTTGGAATATCTGTTAACATAAGGATGCCAGAAGACGCCTATTATTAGCAAAGTTTAGTTAATTTTGAAAGTCAACCATATTAAGTAACAATAACTAGAAAGTTTTGCTAACCACTTTTAATAGCATTTTGTGTTTTATTGTCATATTTATGTAATTTGCATTCATTGATATAAAGTCTTACCATTTATGGGTCTATGTATACAAATGTCTTAACTAGTAACCATTTCAAAAAACACTCTCCATAGTTTGCTCACTCAGTTCAACTGGTTTCCTGTTGAACCAAAATTGGTCGACTACTTAAGCCTCAACATTTATGGCAAATTAATCGCAGCAGCGGCAACAGCAGCAGCTATAAATTATTGTATTTGGCCATCATTAAAAGCAGATCGTTCTGCCAATTTGCTAAGAATAAAGCGGCTTAAATCGTTGTGAGCAGAAACAATAGAGGAGATGTTTACGCCTCTGACTGGGTGAATGAAAAAATATCGGACCATAACCGATATGCATGTTAGGTATTGAATGGCCTATGTATTAGCATATTCAATGAGCAGTTAATTTTTTTGGCCAAATGTTGCGGGAGGGCTAACCAATTTCCGCTCTCAAGCTACTAAAATTTCCAAAAAGCCACCGAAAAACTATCCAATTGATTAGAGAAAGGGTGGATGGATAGATGGGATGGAGTTGGAGATGGCGTCAAGTGGAATTGGGTTATTTGATATGGCGGTAGCTGAAGAAGAAGTTCGATTAGCATCTTAAACAAGCGATTTAAATGACATAAACTTGGGTATTAGGCGTTAAATACACAGCAAAACAGAAAACCGACCGAAAAGTCTTGTAAGACCTCGGGTATGATTTGCATAACTGTTTCGACTGGGCCTATGCATTCACCTAGGTCTCTCTATGTCTGGTTAGAAGGGGCATTGTGGGCTTGCATTTGAAACAGAGTAGAAGAGAGACACCGCCAGACAGACAGACAGACGGACGGACAGGCCGACCAAACGGAGGCAAACACTCAGCAGACAGTGGGCTCTCGCACCTGTCCACATAAGCGACCACGTTATTCTGTATAGTAGGCCTTTCGAGTTGCTGCCAAGAAAGAGTAAACAGTCCCCGCGGCTCGTGTTGCCTCTTCTTCTCTTGCTTCTTTCCTATTTATATACTCTATGTTGGCTGAAGGGTCTCTAATTCTAATATACATAAAACCCATCGTCGTCGTATGCTTAAGTTTTAATTAAAAGCCCCCGAAAAATTAAGCAAAGTTCTTTGCTTCTGTCCCTTCTTATCACGATTCTGTATACACTTGCTAAGCTACAAGCACTACATACATACCTACTCCAATTTCGACTATCTTAATTGAGATTTCACGCCATAAAATATCATATCAGATAGCAGATTACTACTCAACTAAAAATTTACGATGCAACACCTAAACATCTTTGATATTTTAGAAATCATGCTGGATTTTAAAAGAGAGTTTGTTTAAAATAAGAGTATTTTGTAGCAATGATGTATGGCATTTTGGTCTGTTGAGGCAGGTTATTCCTTAGATGGAGTCCTTATGTCTGTATTCATATCCTTTGATTTTTAGCAATACTATTTGTTTGAGGCCTGGTCTCTCTATCGATTTCGAGTACTTGTGTCGTTTTTGGAATTGACGCCAGATCTCCTAGGTTTTTTGTATTAGCTTTTAGTATATATGTCAGCAAGTTTAAATGTATTACTTAAAAAAAATAACTTTCCGCTGAATAATGTAACAATTTTATTTCTTGCACGAGGCAGGAAAATATAATAAAATAATAAGAAAATGGATTCAGTAAATATTATTCATAGAATTTTATATTATTAGAAGAATAAACCAAGTTCGAAAACTGAACCAAAATAACTTCCAAAACCGTTTGAAAACGATCTGATAACAGGTTGAACATTCTTAAATTACTGTCTGATATTTGAATTACTAATTCAGTAGTTAACAGTAATCAATGTCAATCAATATAGATCTTTTTTTGAGTAATTCCTAAGAAATTTGAAGTTAATCAGAACAGTTTAACGATTTTTTCAAAAACTATTTGGACATAATGGAAATATATTTTCTATCACTAATCAGTTGATTATCAGTGTCAATCATAAAACAACTTATAGACAACAAAGAAAGGGTATTACAATTTTGATATGTTAAGTATATGCACACACATACGCACACTGTAACACTCAAACCCCACACACACGCACACGCGTTACTTTCCTCGTTTTCGTCAATACACAAAAGAATTTCCATCAATAATGTCAATAGTGTTTGTTGCAAGCAACACACTAACAACAACAACAACAACATTGCAATGCATTACACCAACAAGAAGCAATGCAATGGACACTCCTTTTGAAGTTCTTCGATCTTCTGTTGTTGTGGGCTGCCATAGAGAGAGACCCATCGAGCCATCGTCATAGGCCAAAAAGACGAATTATGGCCATTAAAGCTGCTTGGGGTTTTAAGTTATTAGGCAACTTGAATTTCAAACTGTACTTAACCTGCACTTCAACGCACACTCATTTGAAAGGTAAGGCATATAAGTGGGTAGGAAGACTGAGTCTGAGGCAGGGCGGGAGGAGCTCTAGGTGTTCCATGTGCTTGTCTTGTAATTAGCCAGCAATAACAGGGCGGCTCCTGTCAAATAGCATTTAAAGAGCATTCAATGAAATCTTATTTTAAGACCACTTAATACAGCAGCCGAACAGAGTGAGAATGTGTTCATGGGGGTGGGCTCATTTAAAATTGGATTTTAAGGTCAAACAAGGGAAAGACAGGGCCAACCCCCGCAAACAAAAAATGGCTCTGAGTGAAGAGAACTCATCTGTGTGCATTCCGTTTTATACGTCATTAGCTCGACTGACTTTGATCTATATTTAAATCAATCAATTATTCATTATTGATTGGGATTAAAGAATGCTTCAATATCGTAAACTTTACGATCAACCAATTGAGCTTGGTTAACCGTTTCAAGCCACACGGAAAGCTTAACTCAACTTTGTTAAAAGCTTAGCTAGGCTTAAAAGCTCAACTTTAGTTTCGTTGAGTTTCCGTTAAGAAATTCAAACTAAGCCAAGGCCTAAACCGGTTTAAACTCCTGACAGGCTTAGGCGAATTTTGAAAAGAAAAACAAAAACAATAATTTCTTATTTGAAACACGGTTATTTACTTACATTTCGATTTGGCAACAAAATAATGAATATTACACAACTTTTAAAACGTTTTTACACCACATCGACCAACGACAAAACTGTCATTGGACCAAATGCAATTGCCAAATTGCAAGCAACTTCAGTTGGTCCACGGATTCGAAACGATTTCATTCCCTCTGTCACATTCATTCATGAATTCAGGCTACACATCGTAAAAATGTTGCGTTTTTCTTCTTTTTGCCATTGACTTGCCATTTGCAAGTCAAATTCAGCAAACAAGCGAAAACGAGCGGCGTTAATTAATTGAATCTGCGACTCTGAGACACCAAAAATAACGCATACGCATCGTGTGGCACATGCTTACTATGCCAGATATTTGCAGCATAAAGCCAAAAAACAAAATTCTTTGCATTCGATCATTGAGTAATCGAATCTCTTTCTCTCTCTGTCTCTGTTTTTCTCACTCAACTTTGTTGCCAATGGTGGTTAATTAGGCGTAGTCGCTTTGCCATCCAATTTCGGAATGAATACCAAATGTGGCAAGGCGAATGGCGTTTTGGCTATGACTTGGCCAAAATCAAAAGAAACCAATGCAAAAACAAAAAGGAGTAATTGAACATTATGATGATTTAGAGTGTTGCATTCGACCCTTCTTAGTCACCACTTTGGACCACTTTAGTCCAAGTAAATTGATCGTACTTACGTTGTGACTGAAAATTTGAAATGTAATTTTTCGCAGCTAAGAAAATTGCAAATGGAAATGTTTTATTTACGAGTACGATCAGGCGTATCCAATTGTACTACATTACAGACTAACAGACAATTGTTACTATATATCTGGGTATATATGGCCAGTTGAGTTAATGTTTGCTAATAGATTTCACATAAATCAACCAGCATTTTGGCATGATTTATGCATGAACTAGCCTCTACCCCGTCTATTCGCAGGTGTCGTGTCTGTCTTGGCGTTGTTGTTGTTCGTGGCCACTTCTCAGAAGATTTTCCAGCTCGAGAGTTTGAGCAGACAGATAGTCAGCATTAGTTAAACGCTGTGAAAAGCAAATGTTTTTCCTTTTTTTTTTGGATTTTAACCATTAGGCTAGCTATGTATTAGATAAAGTCTCTCAAATTACTTTTCTTTTAGGTTTTCTTCTCGTTTTACATTAAATAAATTTATCAATTGTGAGTATATATATATATAGATAATGGGAGCTTATTCAAGAATGAAATAAGAATCTTACAACAACGAATCTTAAAAAAAAACTTATTCAATTTACTAAAGAAAAACTAATCTAACAATAAGTCAAAGTAAAGTTCACTTACTCAAGTTTTGATAGCTTAGGAATATGTAAAAATTGCATTAAATTGTTAATTGCTTGACAGTTTATTTTATCAACAAAAATTCTCTTTAAGGGTATTCCAAAGTTTAAGTAATTGACTTTTAGTAAAAACTTTTTTAACCAGAACAAAAAATTTTAAGAACTTAGAAACTCATTTCCTCAAGATACTTTTATGAAATTTCAAGTTCTTATTGGATGTTTGGCTTGAAATTTGGTAAGAAATATCTAAAAAGAATACTATAAAATTTCACTTCCACTTAGTTAATCCATCTAACACAAGGGTTAAATTGAAACAACGAAAAAATCCCACGAACTGACGAACCGGCGATACGGCGAAACGCATTCATTCGGCCTACTGACGTCGCCTCATACTTCTATTCCTAGACATGTATGTAATGCTTACATATGTTGGCCATAAGTGCATTTATTTAACAATAAAAGTGATGAAGGAAAACACATATATATGAACAACAGAAACTACAATTTTTCTATTAATATGGTCAAATGTGGCACGCAGCGGCATTTCAAATGAATTTGATAAAAATGAAGCTCAGCATTTTTACTTTACTTGGCGTTCGATTATTTGCCAATAAACGCACTGGCCAAACCTCTTAAAAAATAACAACAATTCTTATGCAATTTAGTTTTCGATTTTTTGCTTTTTTTTTTGGGTGACATTTTCGAGCGACACCAACGATTTAGCGAGAACAATTAAACAACATTTTTCAGCTTCATTCTCCACTGGGCCAATTAAGATGTTAGCCACAAGGTTAGTTGAGGTGGACACATTGTGGCAGGACAGTCAAATGACGTTAATTTTTGTAGAATTTTTAATTAGCCGAGGCTTTCTAATTCCAAGTCCCAAGTGGAAATCAAATCCATCTTTGACCTGCCTTTCCTGACACAAGCAGCTCAGCCTTTGACGGCAAGTGGTCTGCCTTGCCAAGCCAAGCCAAGTTGAAGTCGTCGTCGTCGTCGTCGTCGTCGTCGTCGTCGTCGTCGTCGTCGTCGTCGACGAAGTCGTTGTAGTCCATGTTGCGTCATCATTTAGCCACCAACAACAACAAGAATTGAATTTTAACTTGGCACAGTGCTGCATCAGTCATTGGGAAGGGTAAAGGATACGTGTATGTATTCTTCTATAAAATACTCGTTTAATCCACATTTCTAAATTTAACACCTTTATTTGAATGTATCCTTGAAGTAAAGGATTAAAAAGTAAATGTTGAATTTAATTTTTAAATGATTTTGAAGATTTTTAGATTTTTCAATTTCTTAAGGAAGACCGTCTTTGAGGAAGACCTGTAAAGGCATACCTTTATTTAGTTCATCTAAAAATTAAGTGACGTGAGATTTTTTTGGGATTTTTAAGAACCTTTGGGAAACGTTTTGAATTAAGAATGACCATTTTTAAAACACTTTGAATAACCCGTGGACAATTAATATCTGATTTTAAACTAAAAGACTTCTCAGATCATTTTTTAACGTTCTTTAAAAGATTTTTGGAGTCGAAAAGGAACGTTCTGAATCATTATTACTGTTTCTTATCAAAATGTTGTAAAAGGTTGTGTTAAAGAAAAAGTAATTGATCTAAACGAAAATACTTCATTACTTTCACTTAACTACCAACAGTTTTAAGCTTTCTAAGACTTTATAAGTGAACTTATTCTTTCAAAGGATTCCACTCCTTTCCCAAATTCATCTCAGTATGTTTTCAGTCTATTGTCTTCAATAAGACACACTTTTTAGACCCAGTTTGGAGGCACTGTGCAGCCAGCAGATACTTCACAAATTAGTGTTGTTGGCCCGCTTAGTGTCCGAATGTTTACTTGATGCTGAGATCGAGATTCGTTGTCTGGCTGGCTATCTAGACGAGTCATCTGTCTGTCCGTTGTCCGCAGTTAGATGTTGGCTGTCCAAGCACTCTTGGTGGTTGGACTATAAAAGTAACGCAATGCACGCAATCCATTTGCAGTTGCAGTTCTCATTCGAACCAAAGCGAATAATAAACCAAACCACGATGAAATTACTGGTAAGTGGAGCTGGAGCTAGACACATAGACGTCTTAATCCTGCATTATCTATTCATCGATCATTCGTCAGATCCTTACCACACTCTTGGCAGTGGCGAGTGCTGCTCCAGGACTTCTGGACTACGGACATTCGGCACCAGCGATTAGCTATGGACATGCCGCTCCTGCCATTACCTATGCCGCCGCTGCTCCTGTAATTAAATCATATGCAGCTCCGGCCATTACTTATGCTGCCCCGGCACCAATCATCAAGTCGTATGCTGCTCCTGCCATTAGCTATGCTGCTCCGGCTCCAATTATCAAATCGTATGCTGCTCCTGCCATTAGCTATGCCGCCCCAACACTTGTCAAGTCCTATGCCGCAGCTCCGGCGGCTACTAGCTACTCGCACTTCAGTTCGGTAAGACATCCAAAGATACTTCAAGACGAAATCATGATCATTGATCGTTCACAGGTTGTTTCCCATGCCACACCCGTGATTAAGTCATATGCTGCTCCTGCTCTGGTCAAGTCGTATGCCGCTCCCGCCATTAGCTACGCTGCACCCGCCTTGGTCAAGTCCTATGCCGCTCCAGCCATTAGCTACGCTGCACCCGCTTTGGTCAAGTCGTATGCTGCCCCAGCCATAACATTGGGAGGCTATGACCATGGCTATGGTTATCACTAAACGAGGTGAGATGAGGATCGAGGATTAGCAGCAACAGCAACAGCAGTGTGCACGTTTTCCCAATAGTATTCACTGTCCCAAAAGTAGTCGAATATATATTAAATGCAACGCTTTTTCTTTCACTCTACCGCACTTGATATTTATTTAAGTTCACAACAATTCTAATTTCTATTGCAAATAAAAGGAAAAACTTTCATTTTTTCAAATTTTTCCTATTACATTAATGACAATCAGCAGAATGCTAACAACGATGAAACTGAAATTGTTGAGTAATTTGGCCAAATGACGCCATGGTTTCTCCAGGACATCACAGTAATCGGTGGACTGAAAAACACCAACGAAATCTTTATATGACTCCGATACTTTCAATAAATTTCATTCATTACTTACATCCATGAAACGAAGACCCAGAATAAAGCGTAAAGGAGTCGAATTCAGGAGACTTAGCAACCAGGATGGAGCCTTAGCTCGTGGGGGATAAAAGACCAGCCATATAATGGCAATGTGCAATAGATAACAATAAATGGTAATAAGCATAATATCCTGATAGGCCGTCACTACAAATACAAGATGATCAAGTGAAAGGATAATAAAGAAAACGCTCGAAGAGGCTCTTACTCAACGGAGGAACATAGTGGGTTGAAGCATGACGGGTGAGTAACATTAGACCCCAGGCGGTGATTAGAAAAACTATAAGTAACAAGGCACCTCGTCGATTTGAACGTATAAGAAACGCTAGAACTATAAAGATTTGACAACCTGCAAAAGATAGAAAAAGACCATGCAAATTTATCAAAACATTGCCCCTAGATTTGGCTTACCAATCAAGGGGACGGCAAAAACCAATTTGTAGAAACTACTATTCCGTTGCATGGTGAATTGTATGGCCACATCACCATTCATCAATTGCAGCATATATTTGGGGGTATAACGCCTAGATGAATCATTTGCCACATGAACTACGGCGATTTCCACGAAAGTCCAGGCTGATGGAGTGTTTACATGGTCATTGGGTGACAGTGGACGCTGCTGTTGATCGTAGTTTAATGATATAGTCGAACGATCTTCCACCTCAATGACACCAAGTTCTATATCACATATGACACGTTCATTTGGCCAATTACGAGCAGTATCCACGCACCAAGAGGTTATCTCCAAATTATTGGCCAGCAGAGTGATATTTCCGTTGGCATAGATTCTCAATTCATACCCTTTAAGGACACCACCCAGAGAATCCAAGGCTCCACTAAAAAAAAAGCAATGAACAATAACTCAATAAAGAAATTTGCAAAAGTTTAGCTCACTTTAAAACTGCCAATTGTGGGGCCCAGATCTGGAGATCGGGATGCTCAAACGATGTTAGATTGCCAAACTCTTCTGGCTTCCAGATCAAACGTTCATCGCGCCAATGCTGCAAGTGTTTGAGGTTTTAGAAAGTTTTTCAATGGTTTGAGGAGTCTAGTTTATACCATTAAAAGTTGCATACGAGTTGTCAATAGTGCACTCGGCTGATCAAAGGCCAGGGAACGCATTTGGAAATGAAATTGTATGGAACTAAGATTGGCAGGCAAAGTGCTATTCTGACCGTTGATTATCAATAGATCCAATAACTCTTCTGCCTTTGTTTTTGCGCGCTCCTCCTGATCTATGCTGTTGGTTCCTACAAAAGGAAGAAGAAAATCCTTCTGAATCCATAGGAAATAAGGTAAAAAACTTTCCAAAATCACCTGAGCTATCGAATGGGCAGTCGTAAAACCACCGTGCACTATTTGTTCCAAAGCTACTGAAACTTATATAGTTGATTTGCAAGGCGGCATCATCATGGTACCGCAGCAATGGCTCTTCTTTGAAACCCGGAATATATACTGATAAATCGCCATCTGTAACTATGCAAGATTAGCACCGATGCAATTAAGTAGGCAATCATTACCCTTTGTTTGAACAATTTCTATTGGTGTCGGCTCGTAATGCGATAACAAATGGTGATCCTGATTAGTCGAGACTCGGCGACTTCCAATCATGGTGCGAATGGTTGAGAATGTATTTCCACCAGCGCCAATGACTAGCAAGGACAATAGATAACGATTATAATCATCAATTTTTAAAATCGTTTACATTCCATTATGAATCCTCACCGACTTCGTAGACCGCATCGTTGGGGCGTGGTCGATCTATTACGGTAAGCAGAATATGTGCATCCATATTGGCTATGACATAAAACTTCAAATGGAGCCGAGTATTGTCCGTGACATTGTTGTTATTGAGCTTGTTGACCTTGAAGAAATCATTGTAGGCATATGACGTGGCAGTGATAAAATAGGTTTGGCACTGGTCCAACTGCGCAAAACTGATATTGTAACGACCCACAGATGCAACGCGTAGCGGAAACACAGTCAACATGCCAATGATAAGGCAACAAAAGCCGAGTTTTATCATTATTTTTATTCTGTTTCTGTTTTAGTCCGTCTGCTTTGGTCACTGGTTTTATTTCAACTGAATGGGGTGCCGATAAACACCAAGGCGAAGCTTAAAGATGAGGCCGTACTTGTATCTTCTTCAGAAAATTAAAAATCCAAAATTTTTGGTTTTAGCGTTAAGAAGGATACACAATCTTTTAATTTAGGCGCCAAAGGCATTCTCTAAAAGTCCTAAGGGTGAGAGTAAAAGTCCTAAGGGTGACAGTAAATGTCCTAAGGGTGACAGGGTCGCATTGAGACCCTATTTTACTCCCACTATTTTTAATTGCGGGCAAATAGTGTTGTTTTTAACACTTGGTATTTCTCTTCTTCTTGAAAATGAAATCGAAGGCGAAATGAGCCAATTTTTTAAGGCGAATGCTCAATTTTTTAAGGCGAAATGGACCAATTTTTGAAGGCGAATTCTGCACTGAGAAAAATATTTTATGTATGTTTTTCATATATTCACATTACTATATATTATTATTTATATATATTTACATTAGAAATAAAATATGAATTAAAACTAAATTAGAACTAATTACAAATATTATTAAACTAAATTATAACTAATCTACTTACAAATATTATTAAACTAAATTAGAACTAATCTACTAATCTAAACTGTTGTATTTAGAGGAGTTACAATATATATCATAAATTTAAAATATGTATGTATAAATGTTTATATGTATATATATTGTATGAATATTATTTGCCTTTTTAAAATTATCTTTCTTTCATTCAAAGCTTTTTGTAAATATGGTACATTATTTTTGAATTTGATTTTGATTTATTTTTTAATGTTTATATATGTATGTTTATTTATGTATATAACTAAAGAAAAAACGTATTTTAACTGTTTCGTTTAATATTTTTCTTTCTATCGTGTGGTTATATTCCTTTTTATAAAAGAAACATAGACAAAAAAAAATTAAAGAGAAAACTGCAGCTTCAGAGCCCGTTTCTCACGGTGTATAAAGTGAGGCGAATTGTGTTTTTGTGTGTATTGGGGAACATTTGGGGAAAAAAAGTGCTCTTCAATATTAAAATTTTTGCAAATAAAATGAAACAACAGCCAAGCAGAAAAGCAAAACGGAAAACTGTTTAAATTGTGCCAAAGAAATAATTGAAAAATAAAGCTAAAAGTTAAACTCAAATGTAATAACAAACTAAAACGAAATACAGACCGCAGCAGCAAGTTTCAATCCAACCAGCTCCCCATAGCGCCTAGGCTCCAGCGCCCCACCAAACGAGAAGAAAAGAGAAGAAGCAGCAGCAGCCCCAGCACAGAAAACCAAAAAGAGGAAGGGAGAACGACACACAGAGAGAGAGAGAGAGAAAGAAAAAGGAAAATCTTCATCACGACGTCTGCTGCTGTGTGTTGTTGTTGTTTTTTGTTTTTTTGTGGAAAGTTTGTGCAGGCAGCAGATCTGAATGTCTTTATGCTTTAATCATGGTGTATTTTGCCACCATAAACAACAACAGCAACAACAACACCGACACTATACGCTGCTATATTAGAATCTTTCTGATTACAAACCATGACAGAACATGAAAGGTAAGAGACTAATATTAAACTCGAAACTTTAAAGTCGAGCTCGACTCCACAAAATGGAGCAGAGTTGCAGATAGCATGAAATTAAAGCGAGACATGGCGCTGCCCCTGTCCCCAACCCTTCTGTTTCCCCCTACACCTGCCTCTCTGTCTTTTGAGGCTGTCTGTCTTAATTGTCTTTAATTTATTTTCATTTTTTGCAAATGCCTTTTCATTTAAGTCTTTTTTTTATATTCTTCCCCTTGAATGGAGGCGAGAGCCAAGCATGAATGAATGAATGAAAGTTGTGAGTCATTTTATTTGTCCATGCTCTGGGACTCGGGTTCTATTCTATTTGATTCTATATTCGCTTTTGTTGTTGTTGTCGTTGGTTCTGGTCGGACGGTCAAGTCTCCGCAGTGTCTGTCTGTCGCCACATTTAATGAATGAAATGGTACGCCAACGCCGCCGTCGCCGTCGCCACCAGAACCACAGGGAGAAGAAAGAGACAGAGTGGCGAGCGGGCAGACGGGCGGCCCCCCTCCCTCTTAGAATCTAATTGTTTTCCTTTAGCCACTTGTAAAGCCAAATAGCAAACATGCATACATATGTGGGGGATATGCATGCATATCTCTGTATATGTATGTGTGTGTGTCTTTTATGTATCCTGTATTCCCCTATACAGTGAGGCAAAATTGCAATTGAATTGCATGATGTCACTCTCATTGGTTTGTCTCTGTTTCTCTTAATTCTTTTTATTAATATGTTTTATTTCCCTCCCATTTCCCTTAGTATTTACACCAGACACACACACACTCTCTCACTCATATACATTTACACATCCAAGGTTGTTGTGTATAGTTTTCATTCATGTCTTGCCGCTTTTCATCCGTTTCTATAATGAATTAATATACAAAATCTTCATCATATAGAAAAAATAGGGTGCTCTTTAGCAAGTCAGAAATAAGTTTGAATATTTTTCGAGTCAATATAAATAATAGCTAAAAAGTCTAGAAAATATATTTAAAAATCATTTTTAAATAGTTTTACATATATTTTAAAAATCCCATAGAAAAAACCTCTTCATGCTGTTTGTTTCACATTTTTGTAACAATAAAACATGTTTCGAAACTTTTGGATTCAAGTTCTGACTTAAATATTCTGGGAATTTCGACAAGTTATCGTAAAAAAGTTCAAGCTTGAAAAGTTAAGGAGAAATGTTTCTATGTAATTGAAAGTTTTCAATAAATATGTGAGATCGAAAAACTTAAGATGAAGTATTCCACGAGGCGTATGAGTAATATTTTTGCTTATGCTACTGGAACTTGTGACAATTCTTGAAAACTTTATGAAGAAATAATTTAGAAAGTAAACAAACGAGTTAAAATGCAATCATTGTTTATTCTCTACACTGCAAATTTTAATATACATTGTGTACAAACGATTCGTTAGAAGAAGAGATGTTTGTCAATCAAATTGAATATATAGCTTGAATCGTATATTCCAATGTCTCGCCGATATTTGTTTCATCATAAATGATAGTTATCTATTAATGTTGGTAATCTTACACAAACTGAAGGGTTTGACTTCGATTCTCATAAAGTGTATTTCTTGTTTGTCAGAGAAAAGAATTAGAAAAGGGCTTAAATAATATCATGTCTCTAAAGAGCCAATAGATTGGCGTGTGAGTAAAGAGTCGATTTAGCTTAAGTCAGACTCATACTCATATTCACACTCACTACTTCCACTTTTGCTGGTACTCATATTCATATTCAGAAGCGACTTTAAGCAGCGACAACAACAACAACTGCAAAATGACGCTGCTGGCGTTGGCGTTCTTTGAACAATAGACAAACGGGCCACACCAACTATTAACTATAAGAAAATATATACACACAATCTATATAGGTTCATACATACATGTATGTGTATGTGCATGTGTATGTGCATGTGTATGTGTGTATTGAAACTTTTATTGTTGTCGCTATGTGGTTGAGTGGGTGGATAAAAACACCTACATATACATACATTCATTCATACAAACTGGAGCTCTAGCTGGCTGCCCTTTCTTTCATTTTCTTCTCCATTTCGTTTTTTTTCTCAAATTTCCCACGCATGCGCCGTTTGTCCCCCCATATTATTTGCGAGAGCTGCTTCCCCATAAGAAAGAAAGAAAGGAAAAAACCTAACAATTTTTGATAGACTTTTAGTTTTTGCTTGAGGCAGGCTCTTGTTTCCCTCTCTCTCTCTCTCTAGCTCATTCACACTCCCGCTTTGCCTCTCTTATTCGTAGATGTTTGATATATTCATTGTCATTGGAGTCGTTGGGATTTTTTGTGGATTTTTTACATGTTATTCTCATTGACTACACCCTTAAAAATCTATTTTTCTAGGTGGCAACTCCAAAAAGGAATGAATATCTGTTCTTCTTAGCCTCTCCTTTTGCGTTTTGTGTGTGTGTGTGTGTGTGTGTGAGTGCGAGTGTGTGTGGCAACCCTGGGATTGGGGTTTTCATTCACCAAGTTTGGCTTATCCTTGGGCTGGCTGACGTTGTCGCCGTCGTTGCCGCCATTGTCTCACCTTGGTAAAGAGAGAGGCACTGAATGAATAGCAATGCAGTGCCTGGGCCAGCAGAGCAGTCAGTCCTTGACATGTCCTGTATGCAATGCGCGCGGCAACGGCGTCATCATCATCCTCATCCTCATCACAATCATAATATAAGCCAACATCGTCATCATCCATTTATCCTCATCATCGTCGTGTTGGTCGTCGTCGTTGTCGTTTATTCATTCTGTAAAATTGACGAAACTAGGACAAGTATACACACACACTCACACACACCCAAAAAAGGAGTTGCTAAACAACTATCGCTCTCGCTCTCTCTCTCTCTTACTTTCTGTGTCTTTCCCTTCCCTTCTTCCCTTAAAGCTTTTTTCATTGAGTAACTCCGCAGGACCCAAAACAAAAAACTCCAAAAAGGCAGACAGAGAAGCAACAGCAGAAGCAACACACAAAAAAAAAAAACAAAAATACAATGTTGAAACTTCTGCGCAGGTTGCTGCTTGGACTGGTTTTCGTGCCCTGGAATTGTCCCTATATATGTGTGTGAGTGTGTGTGTTGCCCCATTCATAAGGCTTGAGAAATGGAGTTGCTGTCGGTAGCCTTCCTCTTCTGCCCTCTTGCCACAATTGTCAAGAATGAATCTACCAAGCCGGAAGTTGTAATACATGCAAGACACACACACACATCTCTATTGTGTGTGTGTGTGTGTGTATTTTTAAATCGAAGGACTTGTTGTTGTTGGTGGACTTTTATTTTTAGTCAAACATTAGCTTAGGGTGGATGAAATCAGTCTGCTTTTTTTCCTTTTTTGGCCACTCATCGTATATGGCTTCCAAAAACAAAAAATTGAATTAGCCAAATTAGTGACACTTTTAAGTTATCCAGCCAAACGAGAAGATATAGAGCCAAGACAATGTCCTTGCTCGGCCACAGTCGCTGCCAAACATTCTCCATAGCAATATTATTATAATGGCAACGTCGGCTGCCTACACCAAACTAAGTTTAAAGCGTCGATCGAGCAGGTAATTTGTGATATATGTAGTATACAGTCGCTTTCAGTTCAAGTGGTTCCAGATTGTTAAGGAAGTTCTCTGTTAGCCACTTTGCACAGTTTCATTAACCTCTTGCAGATCCCTTTAATATTATAATATATTCAAATATATTATGTTAATGTTTAAATTCGATGTGCCATGTCAAAGTAAGGTCAATCCTTGCAAGGTTTTGTTTTACGTGGATAGCAATTAATACAGGTATAGAGTGATTCGAGATCGAATCTTTCCACCTATTAAGGTGGAAAAGGTGAAAGATTCTGGATCTTACCCGGCCGGGAATGCATTTTTTTTTCATAAAATGCATAGCTTGCTTACTAATACAAGAAACTTGTACAAACAATGATTGCTTCGAGGATTATTTTCCATGTTCAGGACATTGCAAAATTTCCATATCCTCATTGCACAAAAACTAGGTCAGATTCTAAATATGTATTTGAATTTGCTTATTGTTTTTCTTGAACTAATATTTGATTCTATGTTCTTTTTCATTTACAGCGACTTTTTAGTTACAGTACGCGCACAGGTAATGACTAGAGACGAGAGTACCGAGGGCTGGCTCCCGCTGGCCGGGGGTGGCCTGGCAAATGTTTCCATACGTAAACGTGCCAGGCTATCCCCATTGGCATCGGGTCATGACTACATCATCTATGGGCAGAGAATCTCCGATCAGAGCGTAAGATCTGGTGCATTATACTGTTCTCCCAGATACAAATAACCATATGCCACTTCTATTGCAGGTTATATTGAGCTGTATCATCAATCGTGATCTTAAGTATTACAAAGTAATGCCAACGTTTCATCATTGGCGCGCTGGCAAACAGCGAAATGGCCTCACATTTCAAACGGCCGCCGATGCGCGGGCCTTTGATAAGGGCGTGCTGCGTGCTTATAATGAACTAATTGATGGTAAAATCTTAATCCTAGATAGAAAACTCTCCATTCAGTTGTCCATCATCCATTCACCCACTAGTTGCATGCCTAGAAAATTGCCTTCATTTGTCATCTGCTTCTTTTTTGAACTTTATGTGTTGATACTCTTCCTCTAACTTCTGCTTTGCTCTAACTACTTTACGATAGTTCAGTCTAGTTTTAGTTTTAGTTTAGTTTAGTTTAGTTTAGCCCTCCTCTTCCGTCCTCCGTCCACCAAAAATGTCCCAATTGTAGCCTTCTTTGCTTACGTTTACTAATCAAAACCAAAACTTTTTCGTATATCTTATATGCTCTACTCGCAAAACAAAATCAAAACCAAATAATTATTCCATTGGAATTTTTGCAATTTGTTGTCTACTGCTAAAAATAAATCGAAACAAAAATTCCAATTTAAAATTAAAAAAAAATAAAACAAATCAAATTGGTAAGTGTTTTAGAGAGGAATCAATGTTCTAAAAACCAAAATTAAATCCCAGGATTTGTGCTAGTTGAAACTTAATTAATAACTAAAATTCCCAGCACATATCTATGAAATTAGTTGACACAAATTTTTTTAAATGGGCTTTTAAAATACTCTATTTAAAACTTTCAATGTTCTTTTCCACTTTAAAAGCTTTTGAATCATAATACGCTTTGTGTCTGAAGTTTTTGTTGAACATCCCCTCAATATACATATATATTTCAATTCAATTTCTATATATTTCATATAGGACTGGCCAAATCGAACCCCACTATTATATGCCCACCATTGACCAAATACGATTCGGTTGGTGAAGATGATGTATTCATGGTAAGCAAACCAAAGTCCTCAAGGATATACACAAGCTTGATTGTAAACATTATCTTCATTATTTGAATAGACCCTAGACTTACCTGTGGAAAGCGAAAGTTTACAAAAAATACATTCAAGCCCAGAGGGCAGCGAAAAAAGTCACAGTAAGTAGGACATTCTGTTTCCCATACTTTTGTCAATGGACAAAATGCTAATGCCTATTCAATTCGATTTAACTTTAGAGAGCGTCAGCGATCGCCATAAGGATAGCTATAGCAACAACTCCGATTCAGAGAAGCTACCTGCAGCGACCATACACTACATATCGACGGACAAAACTACAACAACGGCCACAACAACAACAACAGATGCCCCACCACCCACAACCGCACCACCGCCGGCATCTGTCGCCGCGGCTGGTCAGATTGCACCCAGCGAGAACTACTCGTATGTGACTTTGACATCAGTGCATCATGAATACAATTATCCGGTGGTGGAGCAACCGGTGGGGGCACAAGTTTTGAACGCTCGCCGGGAATCGATTAGCGCTTTAAAGAAGCGCAATGCTTTGGAAGCGGCCCAGGCCATGGCTGCGGCCCAGACAGTGGCCACAGCCGGCGGTGGTGGTGGTTGTGGTGGAAAGCCATTGCATAAGCCAAATGTTTCGGATATACTCAAAAAGGAGACACGCCTGCGTTGTCGCTACTGTCACGAATTGTATAGCGAGGAGTTCAATCGACGTGGTGTATGCGAATTCGCTCCGGATCCGTTTCGTAGCGGCTATGAGTGCATCTCGGGAATGGGTTGTGCCCGTTGCATGATCTATCATTGCATGAGCGATGCCGAGGGCGAGACGGCACAACATCCCTGCGAGTGCAGCGTAAGCGAGGCCGGTTGCACCAAACGCTGGCTGGGCCTGGCGCTGCTATCCCTGTTCGTGCCATGCTTGTGGTGTTATCCGCCATTGCGGGCCTGCCATTGGATGGGCATCCATTGCGGTATTTGCGGTGGTCAGCATAAACCGCATGTCTGACATTTGGAGGCCAGATTGCAAGGACAGTACGATGACGACCCCAGGCCCAGAAGCGAACCACCACCACCACCACAACCAATCCTCCACCACCAACAATTCCAATTCCAACACCAATGCCAATTTAAAAAGAATAATAATGACCACCAGCAGCACAAGCAGCAGCATCCGGATACGGATCAAAGCAACTACAGGCGCCAGCTGTTGCGTCTCAAGCAGCGTCAATCCCAAACGCAAACCCAATCTGAGCGGCACTTTTACAACTGGGAGCTATCACATAGTTTGGGAGCTCCCCAAGAACCGCCGCCATATCTAATGCAGCAGCAACCACTGCAGACTTTGGGTAATAAGGCGGCGCAAAATGATTACGGACGTTTATTGTTCTAGGAGAGATCACAAGTTTACGCTTCAGTTTGCTTATTCTTCAAAAAAGTGATTTAAAGAGTCTCTTTTTGCGAAGGGCTTAGAAATGAAAATGCATTTTCCACCTGTTGTTTATCCCCCCATTTTTTTTTTTCCAATTTTCGGTTCTTACACAACCCTAAGCACTTTTGGAAAAGAGCTCTTCAACGTTCGAATTCTACGAAATGAAACAATGCAATGCGCATGGACACAACTTGTTTGTGTTTTCCAATTGCATTGTTTCATTTGGTATGGCTTTTAACATTTCTCTAGTATACTCCATTTGAATTTTTGCCATAATTTATTGTATATATTTATATGCATGAGAAGCATCAGAGGATTTTATGATTGTATTCGATATATTTTATAATCGTTTCATGTTTACCCCTGCGAATCGCAGAGTATGCCGATCGTACAAAGTATTCCTGATTTACCTCCATTCATATTCTTCACCGATTTCGGATCAATAGGATATAGTTATCCGTTAAAGGCAATGCCAAATATAATTCCAATAGCTCGGCAGGAATAAGAAGATTGATTTTAGTAAATTTTAAAATGGTTTATAAACTAAACAATATTGTTAATTTTCCGACATTCTAAGTATCGGTCAGTACAAATTTATTTGCAGGGGTATATAACTTCGGCAAGATCGATTTTAATCCGGCCCTCTGGTTTCTAATTGTAATTTATATAAGTTTTAATTATAGTTTTTTGTATAAAGCAACCTTAAAAAAGAAAAAACCAACCAACCAGGCTATTTTGTTTCTCTTTTTTCCCGTTTGTTGTAATTATTAAATTATTTAGGATTTCAAATTTTCATTTGCTACTTTACAAAATAATTGTTTAAAAACCTTGTTCTTGTTTTAGTTATATGTATTTATATATAAATGTGTCTATTTTTTATATTTTGTTTGTTTAAACAATTCGAAATTGGAGAACAGTATTACAGCCTAGGCAAAGGCAATGAAGAGAAAGAGTTATATATATTAATATAGAAATCGAAATCTATGTAACGAAACAAAATGAAGATAAATGCGATTTTCTGTAGGCGCTCAAACAAAACTAAAGAAAGAAAAGCAAAAAAGAAACAAGAATATTGACAACTTAAAGCGCAAATGCAAAGAAACTCACACACAAACTACACAAAAACAAAAGAATTACTAAAACAAAATGAAATAGTTAATGACATAAATGTAAAACACAACCAGACACACACACTCACAAACACGTAAACACAAAGGAAAAACTTTATCCTAAGAATTGCAAATTGTTTAAACAAACCGCGAAAAACCGCCAACTTCCAGGCTTTATATTTTGGCCATTTTAATGAACTCGCCAAGCGAATTCACTTCCAACTTGTTTAGTTATCGAGTATTGTTAACAACTTTTTTGTTGAATTTAAGCAAAAAGAATGTTTTTGACTCTTCTTAGGGCTCATGAAGATTCAAAATATTTCTTTTGAACCACTGCAAATGAAAAAATTTAATTTCCAAAATTTATTTCGAATAAATAGTAAATTGAACAAATCGAAATGAGTTAAGAGTGGTCAAGAGACTTAGCCTGGAGGTTTCTGACAGCTTTTTGCAAACCAAAACAAAATATAAAAAAAAATCAAAAACAATTTGTGATTTGAAATTGATGAAACAGAAAACAAATGCTAGAAGTTTTGATAATTTAAAAAATTATCAAAAATCCCAAGGCATTTGAGCAAATTTAAGTGTTTTCAACAAACTCATATATGCAGCTATATATATATATATATATATTTATATATATATAAATATAATAATAATAAATAATACAAAAAAAAAAAAAAAAAACAGAGCATTAATTTATTTCTTACTATATAATTATTGTTGTACTTGTACTAAGTCAGTGAGAAAGCGAGCAAATGAAAAAAAGGAAAGAGAAAGAAAAATCATATAAAAGAAACAAAAAAATCGCATATTTATTCAAAAATAAGCAAAGGTTGTGCAAAAACACATTAAGATATAAAAACAAACAAACACAAAAAGTGGGCAATTGTTAGTAACAAAATGCAGAATACCTACCTGTCCCGACCCCCCGACATCATCACCTTGCTATCGGCTGGGAATTCCTCAGCATTACATTTTTGTCCCCGAAACTAAAAAGAAAGTAAAAAAATATATAAAAAACACTCAACAACAAGAAGTACAAAATGTTAAATATGTATGTATAATTTAAAATTATGTTTATTATTTAAATTTAAACAATATAATAAAAAATAAACAACAACAACAAAAAGAAATGCCTAAGAAGTCAAAACAATAGCAAAACTTCAATATTCATCCAAGTTTTTAAAATAGCTAACAAAATGAAATCATAATTTTATTTATTAGAAAAAGTAAAAAACAAAACAATTTCACAATTTTCCAATTTTGTTTTATATATATATAAATAAACACAAAGAAGAAAACGTAAAGGAAAATGGCATTAAAATAAAAAACAAAATAAAATAAATAAAAAAAAAACAAAATTAAATTAAAATAAATGATATATTTATTCATATAAATGTATTTGAAAATGTGAACAAGAAAAATACCAACAAATAAAAACACAATTTAATAAACAATAACTAAAACTCGTTTGCATTAACATGGGTAAAACTCTTAATCGGGAGGCTAAGAAGTTTTGAGGTTTCACCTGTTTGAATTTATAGCGCACGCGCCTTTTTGTAGTTTGTCATCGATTAATCGACAGTTAGAGCTGCCACTCTAAATTAAATTTTAGGCAACACGGCAACACTGGCCATTGTTTTGTTTAGGGGGCCAGCTGAACAATTGCAAGGAAGATGGAAAAATTGGAAGCTTTAAAAATCTCGTCGATGCGCCCACGCAGCAATATCCTCGATCGTCCGCTGTCCAAGGGTAAGGCAGAGGTATCGCAAAGCATTGTGGCTTTGCTGTTCAGCGAAATAGTCCAATATTCCCAGAGCAGAGTGTTCACAGTGCCCGAACTGCAGACCAGGTAAATTAAAGTTTAAATGAAATTTAAAACATTTACCAATTTGTGTCTCTCCTTATGTAGACTTCATGATTTGGGGCAGGATGTGGGCACACGCATCATTGATTTGTATTTTGTTCGCGAGCGCAGCTCCAAGAGGGAAACAAAACTCACCCAAATGCTTCTCTTTGTGAAGACGACCGTGTGGAAAAATCTATTTGGCAAAGAGGCGGAGAAACTAGAACATGCCAATGATGATGAACGCACATATTATATTATTGAGAAGGACCCACTTGTCAATACCTTCATAAGTGTGCCTAAGGATAAGAGTTCATTAAACTGTGCCAATTTTACGGCGGGCATTGTGGAGGCTGTTTTAACCCATTCCGGATTTGTAAGTATAAAAGTTTGGTTTATAACAATTGCAGAATTTTTAAATATGCTGCTAAGTTGTTAAAAAACTATATTTGTTTATATTTTTCATATTATTTGACAATCATTGCATTCTCCTCGTATTTTTAGCCCTGCAAGGTTTCTGCGCATTGGCACAAGGGCACAACGTACATGGTAAAGTTCGAGGATTTTGTTATAGCCCGAGACAAGCAAATGGAGGAGAAATAAACAAGTTTTTATTAACAATAATTTCGTGATTCATTTTAATTTTCTCTACAAAACCAAATTACCCGTTTAAATAAACTTAAACTGACGATCCTTGTAAGCCACTTGACCGGTGCGGTACTTCGCTTCGCGTCCGTCGCGTTCACTCTTTAAGGCCCAGGCATAGACAACGATGGGCAGCACAACAGCAAAGAGGCCAGTGCGGAAGGATTTGCCCGTGGGCTTAAAGTGCTCAAAGTTAGACACACGCATGGCCTGGAAGCGAGCTAGACCAGCATCGAACTAAAAAAAGAGGAAAATTATATGAATACATTCAGCGATTTTGAGTTGATGACATAACCCATAAGGATTTGAGTCTTGCTTACCACTGTGCCGCCCTCGCCAGTGGCATGACGGAAAGGGTTCGAGCTTTGCTTTAGAAACTCGGTGCGTAGTTTCAGAGTCTGCTCATGCTTGCGCTTGATTAGCTCCTGCTCTTCCTTGGTTAAAACCATATTTCTTTCCAAGTAATTTGTCGCAAATCAGATTGTTGTTCTTCTTCTTTGCGAACAGCTGGGAGATGGAGTGGCCAGATTATGTAAAAGCAAAATCCCAAAAAAACAATCATATATCGAAAGTGGCCACAATTATCGAAAAAATTTAAAAATCCAAATGCTTTCTGCTTACTATCGAGATATTTAACGGTTCACAAAACAGCGTTGCAGTGAAGTTTCCTTTGATTTAACGATTTACACATTTAAGCAATCTGGGGTATTCCCGGGACGACCAAGCCAAAGCCTGCTGCTTCGTTTCCACCCCCGCCACTTTAGTGCGCATACTCGCAACTCGCTTTACTTTTTTTTCTGCCATCTCGCTTGCACTTTTATATACGAATTGCCCTAGGACCAGTCTCACCCTATTAAGGTCTCTCACCGCGCATGTCCTGCAAAGTGTTAAGCGCAGATCTCGTGTCAATGTCCTGTTCACGAGCCTAGGCCAGTTTGAAATAAAAGTTCTCTGGAAAATCAAGAGTGAAAGAGAAAAGAAAGTGAAATAGAAAAATGTCTATGGAAATGAATGGAATACTAATTTGAATTTAAAAAAGAGGAAGTGGCTAAACGTTGGTAATAAATCAATAATAAATGAGTCTGCGCATGACAATTGCAATTGGAACACACTATCCAGCCGAGAGAGACAGGGGGAGAGATTGACATGCGCACAAATGCAATTGGGTGGTAAAATGCACTTGGCTTAGCCTTAAACAACAACCCGTGTACACCCGGTTAGGGGGGGGAAAATATTTGAGGTATTCGCTTAGGGGTTGATTTCGCCTTGTTGCCTGCGGAGTTGCGCCGTTGGTCCTCGTCGTAATCAGCCATCCTCTTCGTTTTCACTTGTCTGTGCCCAGCGTTTAATTGTTGTTGTGAACAGGACCAGCGCGGAGGCAGTGCCTCGAAAGAAAAAAAATTGGCTTACTTTTTGTGTATTGATTATTTGGATTATAAATTTGAACAAATTTCGTGCAATATCTTTTGGCAACCGCCCCAGAATGAGTCTCAAGTCGAGTGCGCGCATTAAGAAACGTCGCTCCGATGCGGCAGCGGCTGCTTTTGGTGGAAATAGTGGCCCATCATCCTTTGCCACTACAACCACCACCACCAGCAGTAGCAGTAGTACCACCACTGCCAACACTAGCAACAACAACAACAGTAATAACCAAGCTGTGTCTCCATTGAACAACAGCCACATCAATCCCTCGTCCGGGTTGTCCAATGCCACTATCAAAAAGCACAGCTTTGTTGGCCGTAATCCGAATTTCGATACGGATGAGACCAAGTTACTCATCCAATTGTGGGGTGATCCC
This sequence comes from Drosophila paulistorum, assembly GCA_018152135.1. Lineage (NCBI taxonomy): Eukaryota > Metazoa > Arthropoda > Insecta > Diptera > Drosophilidae > Drosophila > Drosophila paulistorum. Next base: position 50,736,477 of record JAECXG010000822.1, on the reverse strand, counting down.
AAATTGCAACGAACTCTTATTACCACCCATAAAAAGCATGCGGTGATCTGTCAGTTGGCGGCCAAAATGCAGGAATATGGTTATCACAGGTCACCGGAGGAGATAACCACCAGAATCAAGAATCTCAAGTGTTTCTACAATCGCCTGAAAAAGGACAAGGAGTGCGGTGGCTTGGGTACCGATGCCGAGCCAAGTTGGAAACACTTTGCCGAAATGGATGCCATCATGACGCGGCCCATCTTTAGTGTGCGTCCCAATGAGGTGCCGGCACCATCATTGAAATATCAGCTGGAACAGGCACTGGAAGAGCATGCTGAGCGTCGGAAGCGACGCTTAGAGAATGGTGAGGAGTTATCTGAGAGCGATACCGAAGAGGATGATATGCTGTTGTCCGCTTTGGTCCACAAAACTAAAGACCCAGTTCCTCGGCGAGAGGACGATACAGAACAGGAGCAGATAGATATTGATATCAATGGTGCCGGAAATGGCGAAGTGGGCGGTTTGTCCAGGGAAGAGAATACAACGTTGGGTGTCAAGCGTCGGAAACTTTCACCAATAGCCACAGAAGTAGATATGGGAGAGGCTTTAAATTGTCCACCCAGCATTAAGACTGAACCGGGACAAGAAATAAAACCAGACACAACATCTACACCTGCTCCTCCACCAGTCCCAACTGAGCCGGAGGTGGAGGAGGAGGACGATGATTGTTTGCTCCTGCCCCTGACCAAGGAGGAACCTATTGACGTGGATGCCGCCGACGAGAGATCTTCGAGTTCTCCAGTGGGAGTACCACCACAACCCCCAGCCGCTATGCCCACATTGGTGGACATGTTGCAATTGCAGACCAAGAGTCCATTTACATCAGCCAATATCATTCCGGCCAGCAGCATCACAACTACAGCTAGTTGCACCTTGACCACGGCCAGCAATTCGACGGCTGCCGGAAAATTACAACCTGGGAAAATTTCACTGGTGCCCACCAATTTCCTCATGCAGCCCAAGATCCCTGGAGCGGCGACTACTGCCAACAATGCGGCCAACGCTCTCATCAATCCAGCCAAGGCAGGGGCTCCGCAGTTGCAAATTCTACAAAGTGCCATCAACCAGGGCGCCCGCCTAATGATTAGCGGTACTGCTCCCTCTGCTGGTGCTCCGACAGGTAATCCTGGTCTAATGGCTACTGCACCGGGAGGAGTCAAATTCGTCCTGGTGAATGCAGATCAAGCTAAAGCCGCAGCCGCTGTGGCAGCGGTGGGTAAATCTTCGGCCTCGCTACCCTTGGCCACAGCTCAAGCGGCGGCGGCGGCTGCTCAGGTCCAACAGCATCATCAACAGCAACACCAGCAGAAACAATTGCAACAAGAACAGCAACAACAACAGCAACAGCAGCACCAACAAATACAACAGCAGCAACAATTGGACAAGGATGAGAAGCGACGTGCCCAGGATAGGGCACGTGATGATCAGCAATCCAAGCGTCACATGACAAGTGAGTCCCTGTGGTATCCCCTTCAGGTGAACCCTCTATTAATCTAAGCAAATATCTTTTCTTTCAGCAATGAGAATTCTTTTGCGGCAGCTGCTCAATGCTCAAAACGAAGCCAATGAGATTCAGCATAATCGTCTATCATTGGAACGCGAACGTCTGGATTGGGAAAAATCAATGGGTGATCGCTTGCTAACATTATTGCCAAATCTCTTGCAATCTGGAGGATCTGCCACGACGGCAAGTAATGCTGGTCCGACATCTGCTCCAACGCAGCAGCAATTTATAGTCTCAGGCAATGGCGGCACGGCGCAGCGTTTGCAGCCACCGAAGTTACTCTTTACCACAGCTCTGCCCATGACTAATGGCACCACAATGGCCATGCCCCATATACTCGCATCGAATTCGTTGCCCAAGGTTATAGCGACGACGTCATCCAATGCTACAGCAACTACAGCCAAGCCAACCTTGGATAATGATGTCCAATTGATCACGCCCAAACTGGAAAAGGAAGCCTAAACTCAACTGCATCACCAAAACTATGCGACTTTTAACTGATTGATATTATAAGAAATATTCTCAAAGTGATCTCCTGTAGAAGCGAAACGAATGATATTCTTGCCCGCCATTTAAATTTTTGAAATTCCAAGCTGTATAAAATAAAACTGACAATTTCAGTTCTAAATTAATCTAGTCAACAACATTTTTTCTACCGGGATTAATTCAAAAGGGGTTCCCCTGTTAATTGATATAGACACATGGCCGGACTTATTATCATCTACAAAGGTTCAGAAATCTTTTAGCAGGAAGACGACAGCATACCCTGCATCTAAAACTGCACAATTGATGGTAATTATACTCCATTTGGAGAACTTTTCCATATTCATTTATGCACAAACTTAATCTAAACATTTTAACTATAAACAAATTCAATCCTAGATCTTCTTATAGAATAATATATGCTAGCAAGGATTCATTACTCTACTATATATTAAGACGTTCCATATCACGTATTTCCATAATATCTGTCTTGAGTCGCTGTTTTACGATTTCCCGCCAAATAGCCTCCCGATCTCGATTGTCCGTCACACCCATCCTTTGTAAGGATGTGTCTGTAATCCGCAGCAGAGCGCGTCCTGTGATATCGTGCTAAAATTAAGAATTTAAGTAGGCAATTGTTAAAATGTTGTTTGAGCAAAATTTCAATATATAATTCCACAGAAGTATTTTTTTTTTTTTTTTCAGTTGAAGAATCTTTTTGGAGGAAATGACAGATCTGCTGCCCAAGCCTAATCCTACCGACCGGGATCAAAACAGGTATTTACTCTGGTTTCCTCACCTTGGCAAAGAGGGTCTCGTATTTAATGTATTCACCACAGTGCCGTCGATACCATTTAAGTACATCGGTTACCGTCCATTGGTGGACAGCCTTAGGTCTTGTAGTTTTAGTTCGAGTTTTGCTTTGCGTAGAATTGCTCGTTTCTTCACCCATTTTTATTTATTTTTTTTTTGTTGAAAAACAACACCTGCTGGGGGAATACTGGGCAAACAGTGGATGCCACTATTTCTGGCATCAACAGCTGATAAAGCAGCTAGAGATAGACACTTGATTCGCTATTCGATTATTCGATATTTTATTAGCCATTACGATAAATTATCGATAGACGGTGAATCGGAAAGTTTGCCAGCTCTAATCGTGACTGGCGCTTACAACGACCGAAAAAAAGTGAGAAAACTCTAGATAAAAACACCCAAATACGCAGTAATTACACACAATAAGCGTAGACAAAGAAAGAGAAACTGAATTGCCGCATAGTGAGACGAGACGAACACACATTTAGTTGAACGGTTTTGTCAAAAATTTAACTGGTTATCTTCACCAATCGAAAACTCTTTCCAAAGTCGCAAGATGGCCGGAGCAACACTTTTCGAGCGGGCCCAGGCTTTGTCTAGTGTAAATCGCGAGGAGGACAATAGCAACAGCAATGCTCTACTCAAGAAATTGGTACGCGACCAGGAGGGAGCCCAAAACGATGAGGAACGCATACGAATTAAAGAGCAGGGCATCCTACAGCAGGGTGAACTCTACAAACAAGAGGGCAAGGCTAAAGAGTTGGCTGACCTGATCAAGGTGACGCGTCCGTTTTTGAGCTCCATTAGCAAGGCAAAGGCTGCGAAATTGGTTCGTGCATTGGTCGATATGTTTCTCGACATGGATGCTGGCACTGGCATTGAGGTGAGTTTGCTTGTTTTCGCATTGTATAACTCTAAGCAATAACTATTTCCGGTTTTTGGTCTAGGTGCAACTGTGTAAAGACTGTATTGAATGGGCCAAGCAAGAGAAACGTACTTTCTTGCGACAATCCTTGGAAGCACGCCTCATCGCTTTGTACTTTGACACCGGATTGTATACAGATGCCCTCTCTTTGGGCTCGCAATTGCTGCGGGAACTAAAGAAACTGGATGACAAAAATCTATTGGTGGAGGTTCAATTGTTGGAAAGCAAGACCTATCATGCACTCAGCAATTTACCCAAGGCCAGAGCTGCACTGACTTCTGCCCGCACAACGGCCAATGCCATCTACTGTCCACCCAAGGTGCAGGGCGCCCTTGATCTGCAATCGGGCATTCTGCATGCGGCTGATGAGCGTGACTTTAAGACCGCCTTCTCTTACTTTTATGAGGCTTTCGAGGGTTTCGATAGCGTCGATAATGTCAAGGCCTTGACCTCACTGAAATACATGTTGCTGTGCAAGATCATGTTGGGTCAATCCGATGATGTCAATCAGATTGTCAGTGGCAAATTGGTAAGCCCTAAAAAAAAAATCATAGTTTGTGGAATTTTTCATTTCGAATAACTTTTTCTCTTATAGGCAATCACTTATTCCGGCCGTGATGTGGACGCCATGAAGGCGGTAGCGGAAGCTTCACACAAACGCTCTTTGGCTGATTTCCAGACGGCATTGAAGGAATACAAAAAAGAACTGGCCGAGGATGTAATTGTGCAGGCACATTTGGGTACGCTCTATGATACCATGCTAGAGCAGAATCTTTGCCGCATCATTGAGCCATACTCCCGTGTCCAGGTAAGTCTCAAGTCCAGAGGTCGCAATCCTTTTATTTCTAATTGCAAACGTCTGCATAGGTTACCCATGTGGCTGAGAGCATTGAGTTGCCCATGCCCCAGGTGGAAAAGAAGTTATCACAAATGATTCTGGATAAAAAATTCAGCGGCATTTTGGATCAAGGTGAAGGTGTGCTCATAGTCTTCGAAGAGATGCCAGTTGATAAGACCTACGAACGTGTTCTGGAGACCATACAAAGCATGGGAAAAGTTGTGGACACTCTCTATCAAAAGGCTAAGAAGCTATCGTAAAACCGAAATACTTTCTCCAAACAGAACAGAAGAAACACTCTTAAAAACTCTTTCACCAACTCCTTCACATTCTCCTTTGATCTTCAACAGAATTCGCTATATAATCTACTCTCTCCTCTCTCTCCCGATATTCTTCAACGGAATTCTCCTGATTTCTTATATATATAAAAAGTAATTTTTCTTTCTGGGTTAGTCTTGTGTTTCCCATAGCCTCTCCCCCAAATACAGACAAACCATATACAAATAGATTTTTCATCCTGATTTTTCTAATAAAATATCCATAATACAAATCCATTGGTGGCAATTAATAGCAAACAACAATAACAACAATAACTACAAAAAATGTAAACCTAACACATAAGCAACATTTATTATTCAATGCGGAATCGAATTGTTTACGTGAGTGCGTGGTATGATAAGCAAAAATTTTCAATTAACTACTTAATAAATACAACAAAAAAAAAAAAAAAAAAAAAGTAAACAAAAAAATAAATAAGAAACAAAAAACCTATATGGTGGCAAAAACAGAAATTTGTATGTAATTAATGTATATTCTTGATAACACAAAACGGGGATCTTTTCTGTTTCTAATCAGCCTAAAGCTTTATAGCCTATATAAGCATCAGATTGTCTCTCAGCAGTATTCAGTTCCGATTCCGAGATGCGCTCTCAGCAATTGCTAACGCTAATCTTTGTCTTGATGGGGATTATGGGAGCTTGGCTTTTCCGCGTCCTCCCTACTTTCCGCCGCCCATAATAAGGAGCAGTGTGAATGCGTAAGTCACATATATGTACATATATTTGTTTGGTGTATTTAAAATTTGACATATTTCTGTTTCACAAAGGGTGAAGATGATACTCCCGGCAGGAGGTCGTTATGGTTCTATTCTCAAACCACCAATTATTCACTAAAATATGCAACAATAAAGTCTTTGTATAATATGTACATATATCAAAAGTTAAAATTTGAGATCTATTTTTGTTCCTTCCAAGAAAAAGAACAACAAGTGTAAACGATTTGGTGAAGAACAGTTTTCATTCTTTGATATTTGCTTACATGTAATTTTTGTTAAACAAATATTTCTGTCAATTTAAATTTAAATAGAGAAATTATTGATTCACAATGAAAATAACGATAAAAAGAAGATAATTGGAAAAATGCAAATTCTCTATATCGAATAACACAGATTGACAAAAAGCATTATAGAGTTTTGTGATTTTTTTACCCCCTTAATACAAAATATTTTCAAAGGTTTTTCAGATATTGCTCTTTTAAACCCTTTAACTTAACACTTATACATTTTTTAAAAATTCATTTGATTCAGGAAAACATTTAATTAAACTTATGTAAATCAATTTATTTTAATATGAAAAACCATAGTACTTCTTCTCTTGTTGCTGTTTCCTATATAATTTAAAATAAATTTGTTTTTAAACCAAAAACTGAAAGTAATTAAATTATTTGCTAGATTCACTTTGTTTTCAGACATTATTTTATTCTATTAACTCATTGATAAATAAATACTTTGGCTTTGTTTTTTTTTTACATAAATTGAACGTTGTGATTAACCAAAATGATGGGTAAGACCCAAACCGGCGTTGAAATTTGATTGACCCCTGAGTGGTCCACTTGTCCATTTGCTGGCTCCACCCGTCAAATCGAGATGGGTATTGCGATTCTGAGATGACCACAGGTTGGCACGTCCATCCAAGCCCAACTGACGACCCAAGCCGGGTATATTGCTCTGAGTTAGACTGGCGCCATGACCATTGGCATGGGAATAATCCACTCCAAAGCCGTTACGTTGGAACTTCAGGCCATTGGCTAATTGGTTTTGTGAGGCAAAGACCTTGGCATCCACATTGTGTTTACCTTTGTTGAAGAGATTGGCATGAGCCGACTGCTGGAAGCTCGATTGAACGCCAGGAGTATGGGTCTTGGTGAGATCGAAACCATGGCCATGACTAAACCATAGAGAAAGGTAATTATAGAACTTATCTATTAGATTTTTAATTAAACTCACTTATTGTAGGCCAAAGTGCCACCCGTTGTTATGGGACCACCTTTTGTATTGCCAGCGGCGAATACTTGACCAGCCACATTGTGTTTGGGATTTCCAAAGGCCTTGGTGAGACCGACACGTGCATCCGCTCCTCCATTTGGACTCGAAGCCACTGAACCACCCAAAACTTGACGACGCACACGATAGATTGGTGGCGAACGTGTTGGTTTAGGATAATATGGAAGAGTTTGGAAACGTTGTGCCTCAATGGCTACAGCACAGAGTGCCAAAAGGCAGGCCAAGATTAGAACGCTTCCGTTTTGCATAGTGCTTATGGTTTTAGCTTGTGATTGCTACTGATGTCGATATGGGATAAGAATCGGCTTTTATATACCTACGACTAAAAGTATTTCGCTACGGGGAAGCACCTACCCGCAGTTATGGTGATTTACACAAGACTACGATGCATCTGTCTTATCAGCCCAGAGTCAATGGATTTCCCCGTATCATATTTCATGTGGTGATTTACTGGGAGAGAGTCTGTGAGATGACCTAACTTGGAATTCGTTAGACAGTCCCACCAGACGCCACCCAATTGACCCTTCAATTCAGGACACTTGTTGATTTGGCCTCCTTTCGCCTTCTCTTCTTTGGCATAGAAATTCTTAGCGCATCGTCCCCTTCTTATAGTTAATCGGACCACCCATTTCCGTTTCTGCCTTGAGATGAGATGAGCAGTGGAACACTTGAACATCTTGCGCAGGACACAAAATTGACAGTTATTAGCACTTCTTCGTTCTTACACTTGTCACGTTTTATCAATATGAGTAGAGGCAAATCCTTCGCCGATGAGGGGAGAGCTCAGCCAGCTGCAAAATGAGTCAAAGAGAAACCCAACTCAAGTTTCTCCTGCTTCGAGTGAAGTTTACCTTTTGGCAACTCTAATTGAATTGGATTTGTGCGCAGGACCAGAGCAAGCCAAGCGAAATGAGAGCGGCAAAATGCGAAACTTTGAATGTCAACGTAAAGTTTACACTGGAAATAACGAAAAGTATTAAAATTTTTACTGAACACTGAAGGTTTAAAAGCTATAACACAACAAACAACTATTTGGTTTAAGTGTTTGGACCAGGTAATTAAGCATGTACGTTTATGTATTTATTTGAATGGCCATAAAAAGGCACACATCAGGTTTTGTTTTAATCGACCTTTTCAATTTGGACATATTTTTAAAATGAATTCTTCATGATGTAATCCATAATTATATTTTTAAATATTACAAATCAATCACTAAATATATGGCACATTCGAATTATTGTGAGATATTACAAACATTATTCGAAATTCAAAAAGTGCCTTAAGATTGCAACTTGATGAAATAAATATAATAAATTTAATACGACGGTTTCTGGGGCATACTAGACATACAGACTTCGAAATATCGTAAATAAGTTTTTTAAGCTGTTGTTGAGGCGGAGAGGCAATACATCGCGATAGAGGACTATCGTTTCTTGACTCAAGCCAAAAATAATGAAAAGCGGACTTAAGGCTTTCATGTTATTTACCTTCTCACGAACTAGAGCTGATGACAAAAATAATAATATTAATAAACAACAACAGTAGATAAGCTCCATATAACCTGCTGATATGCTGTTGATGTATTATTAACATAAGCATAAGATAGTAATCAGATACATCACAAATGAAGGGGTTATCTTTATTATTACTTGACAGTTGCCTAAAATGTATTGAATACATTCAACAACCTCTATTAAACTTTATTTCACAATTCCATCAAGCGAATATTTCAGTCATTTGTTGATCTTCTCAACTTCTTCGAAGGAAGATACTATATTTTGGAGTAGCCAAAGACAGTAAAGAACCTCCTGTTAATTTGTGCTTAAGCGACAAAAGTATATAAACAGACATCTAAATATAAAGTCATGCTTTTACAGCTATCAGTGAACATGTGCGTACAACAATGAAAATGCAAAATTTTGTATAATTCACATGAATTTAATCTAATTTCAGTCTACTAAATGAGCGATAACCTAATATTCAACAAAGCACATTTCATAGTTTGAATGAAACAACCAAAATCCAATTTGCAGCTATATACACATTATTTTATTTTGCTTGAAAATATATTGTGTACATGATTGGGAATATATTCCAATGGATTCAATTTAATTGATCTCCTGGCCCTGCTCCAATGGCAGATTCAGATCGCGACGCACACGAATTGGACGTGGATGGGATGTTGGGCGTGGGCTGTAAGGTCTCGGCTTGCCAGGCGTAGCCACAGCCAGACCACAGCAGACGGCTAGGAAGACCGCAAAGATGATGCTAAACTTCATGTTGCTTTCCGTTTGGGTGACGAATGTAAATTGGTACGTGATCGATTATAAAGTCAAGCTTTTATAGGCGCCGAGCTGTTGTCAATGAATTGGCACGTTCAACAGAAGGAAAGTAAACATGTTTTACCTAATTAAAATGTGGTTTACATAAAGTACTTCACACAGGAGGGGATTTTTCGGCCTGGCCATAGCAAATTGTAAACTGTGATGGTTCTTCTTGGAAAAACTGTTTCACTTATATGTACACTCTTTAGTAATAGTTTATCAGCTATAATCTTTGTCTCTTAATAGTCGCTACATTGCTGAATATTTCTCTTAAGTAACTATGTATGCTGAGGAGAAGATTGCCTTTGATGAACGCGCTGTTAAAGTGATTTAAAGTACATTTTTGATACAGACACTGATGATGCACTTGATTTCCAAATTCTAAATATTGTTTAAACAAATTTTACTTGCTATGAATGAATAATAATTGGTCAAGTCCAAATTCCTGAAATTTGCATTTAATTGGTTTATTTTGAATTTTTGGCGCCTTAACTGTCAGCTTCCTCTTTCTCTTTGTCCATGTCGCTGGTCGTGTCAAATCTCATTAGGTTGAACCATACATATATGAAACGCGCTTGAGCGAGCTTTTCCGCTTTTGAGCGTAATTTTGTTGACTCTTTTTCAGTTTGTCCATTTCCCCTTCAACCATCCACCACCCACCCTCTCGTTCTTGGCTTTGGCTTTGGTTTTGGGTTTTGGGGAAAATTCTGTGTCTGTCAAATGCTTGTGTAGAGGCAAGACGTATAGAAAGAAAAACTTTTTGCTTATCGATTACGCACGTAACAAAAAAAGAAAGAAAAAAAAAAACAGATTTCAACGCGAAAAATATATTAAATAAATAAATAAAATTCAATTGGTGCCAGAGCAAGCTTAGTCTAGATGCAATTTAATGTGTAAGCAAGAATTTGCATATTTTACTTTAAATTGAAAGAGATAAGAAAACTTTAAGGAAAACAACGAAAATATGCGAGTGCCTGTATGAGTGTGTGTGTCCTCTTAAGTGTCTCTGGCTTTGGCCTTCAACAAAGTGTGCGAATGAAAATTTGTGTCTACACGTGCGAAATGGTCATGAGAATAAAAAATCATTTCAAAATGTTATCTGTTGTATAACTTGGCAAAGACCTTCAAAATTGCAATGGATTTATGTTTGCAAATTAAATCAATATGCCTCAAAAAATATTGAATTTACCTAAATTAAGTGCTTTTAAATTTAGTGAGCATAATCTTTAAAATGTAGCTTTTTTTTTAAGTTTTCTTTTATTACAACAACAAGTCTGTTCTATATACTAACTACCCACTCACACAGACATACATGTAAGCCCACACGGAAAGTTACATATACATACATACATATATACATACCCATTTACCTAGATTTTGTAATGGGCCAACTGTGCGTATGTGTGATAAAGAATAAGAAGAAGAGCCAGCAAACGGAATGCTTCCCAAAATTCACTCATACGCTCAACTGAATGTAGCGCTCAAAGCTCATCCGCTCACTTGGGCCTCACTCAGAATAAAACTTGCTCTTTGGCTCATTTTTAAGTTGTGCACTTGTTTTCGTCTCACCATTTTGAACAAGTTAAGTGGGAAAATTGTTTATGGCCTATGGGAAATGTCAAATGGAAATCGCAAGTTGACAGTTCTGAGAATAATACGAATATTTTTCTATTTACAATGTGGGCAAAAGGAGATGAATATAAAGATTTAAGGCAAAATGTTATAGAAATAGTTGAACAAATATTTCATAGCATACTTATAGGTGCGACTAGGGAATATTTTGATTAATCCTTTTCAACAGGTTTTCTTTTTTGTTTCAAAAATCAATCTAACGGCCTTTCTATTGTTTTGGATACAAGTAATTTGACCCAGTTTCCACTTGATGAGCATTTCGCCTGTTGTCTGAATTTGTACCATTGTCTATTCACAGCTGCTTAATGGCTATAAAGATGATGATGATGATGACGCTGCAGATGATGTTCTAAAAGTGAGTGAGAGACAAAAAGCAGCAGCAGAAGCAGGAAACAGGAGGAGGAAGTGTCAGCTGAAAACGGAAACAGTGAACGAGAAGGTGGCCAGCCAGGCGAGTAATAACTGAGGCTAAGGAAACATTAGACAAAAGGAAAGACCGCAACAGAGAACAAACGAAGACAGTTCAAAGTCCTAATAACACAAAATGAATCCCTATAATACGGGTGCTGGCGGTGGTGGTGGTGGTGCTGCCAATCCCTTTGGCGCACCAGCCTCAAATGCTGGATATGGACAGCAGGGAGGAGGCGTTGGCTATGGCTATGAGCAGTCAACAGCCCCAGGCTATGATCAGGGTGGTGGCTTCAACTATGATCAGCAGCAACAGCAGCAGCAGTCAGCAGCGGGCTACGGACCACCTGGCGCCCGTCCTCGTGTAGATGTGGAGGCCAGTGGAGAAGTGGATCCCAACTTGTAAGTATTGATTTACTTACTTACTTATGTACAATAAAAGGTTTTGATAACTTCTCGTTTTGGTTCGGCCAGGTATCCCGAAGCTAAGGAATCAACGCACAAAGTACGCGGTCATTCGGACATTTTGGAAATGTTTTTCGGTGCCAGCACAGAGCGTGAGCTCATTCCCGTCAAGAGTTTCTATTTCTTTTTCTATGCGGCCTTTGGTTCCCTATTCCCTCTGATGGGTGTCTACTTCAAGCAGATGGGCATGAATCCGGGACAATGCGGCATCCTTGTGGGCATGCGTCCGTTTGTTGAGTTCCTTTCGGCTCCATTTTGGGGCTCTTATGCGGATCGTTGTCGTCAGGGCAAGAAATTGTTGCTCGCCTCATTGGCCTGCTGGGTACTCTTCACCATTCCGTTGAGTTTTATACGTCCGGAGGCTATCAATTGCATTGAACAACACAATGCCACGAGCTACGTGCTAACCTATACTCGCACAAAGCGTGATCTCTCGGCCATTAGTAGCTATGAACCCGATCAGGGAACAATGCCGGCCGAGGAGGCTCTGGAGGAAGCTGAAGCGGCTCACAGTCGTAGCAAGAGATCGATCCTTTTGCCAACTATTGATGCAGGAATTTCCCCCGTCCACATTAACTTTGTCAGCAATTATGATAATAAATATCATCGGGATTATGTAACACCCATCTTCAGTTCAATGGTCTATCGCACTCCGGTAAGGTAAATGAAATTAGAGTCTTTTGATCTTGGAATTAAAACTCTTTTTTGCAGGACATACAAAAAGCTTTCTTTCTGCTGCTGTTAGTTATTCTAATTGGAGAATTCTTCAGTGCTCCGGCCATTACTTTGGCGGACTCGGCGGTTATTACCCTGCTTGGAGAGGATGCCGACAAATATGGACATCAGCGAATGTTTGGCTCTTTGGGCTGGGGCATATCCATGTTTTTGGTGGGCATTGCATTGGATCATTCCACCTCGTTCTCGAACCATCCGTGTGGAGCCGGCAACAAGGAAAAGAACTACAACATATGCTTCTCCATATTCTCCGTGCTGATGACTTGTGCCATAATTTCGGCCTCAAAAATCACTTTCAAATACGATCCCATCGATGAGAATCAGCAGCAGGCCTCGTCGCAGTTTGTGGATCCCAACAAGAAGGCCGAGGAGGAGTCAATGAATCAATTGGCCGCTCAACTCAATTTACCATCACTGGCTGTGGGTAGCGGCAGCGCCGCTTCAGGTGCCTGTGCGGGGGGTGTTAGTAGCTTCTTGGCCGCTGGCCATCAGCCGCAGCCTCACATTGGAGCTGAGTCGAAAGTGTTTGCCCAGACGGCCAAGGAATTACCCGAATGGATGACAGTGTTGACTCATTTCAAGGATCTGAAAACAGCTTCATTCCTGTTTGTGGCCTGGTTCATGGGCTTTGGCATTGGTCTGATATTCACCTTCCTGTTCTGGCATTTGCAGGACTACGGCGGCACGCCCACTCTCTTCGGTGTGGCCTCTGTGATCAATCATGTGTCCGAGATATTTGCCTATTTCTTTAGCTTCCGTCTGATTACCCAAATTGGTCATGTCAAGGTCTTGTGTCTGGGTCTAATTGGCAATGTGTTGCGCTTCTTGTACATTTCGTATCTGACGAATCCCTGGATGGTATTGCCCTTCGAATTGATGCAGGGCATCACTCATGCTGCCGTCTGGGCTGCCTCCTGTTCGTATATTGCCCACAATACGCCCAAGCATTTGCGTGCCTCGGCGCAGGGTGTGCTCCAGGGTATCCATCATGGTTTGGGACGCGGCTGTGGTGCCATTATTGGCGGTATGTTTGTCACCTATTACGGTACTACTGCTACCTTCCGTTGGTATGGTATTGTGTGTCTCTTTGTACTCGGCTTCTTCATCTTCGTCAACTTCTATCGGAAGGAGCAAGGATTTATATCGGATATACCAGTCACTGAGGATCCACATCAGGTGAGTGCTAAACAAATCAAATTAAATTGACGTCGACTAATTTGTTTGCTCCTTAGGTGGCTGAGGAAACTTCCCACTTGGCGCCCCATGGTGTGCCTAGTAATCCCATACCACGAGCTCTATCCAATTCTCGTCTCAATGAAATGAATCCCAATGGCGGACCATATGGTACCTACCAAACCACTGGCGGCAATCTGGATATTCCTGGAGCCAATGCGCACAATCCGTTTGCGCAGTAAACTATATATAAACATCTAGATCAACACCAGGATCAATCAGAATCAATACTCGCAATATCAACAAAATATGAAAATTCACTCACTCACACATAAGGTAAAAGAAACACACACACAAAAGAAAAAAAACAAAGAGAAAAGAGGAAGGTAAAAACTTTTTGGAAGGATCGAAAAGAGGATGAAAAACAAATAACCGCAAACATATCTTGGACATTGGCCTGCAATATTGATTGCTTAATGTGTGCATTGCTTTATTTTGATTGGTTAAGCAATATACATAAATACATAGAAACAAAAAGTAGTGGAGAATCTAGGGATATGATATGGGGCAAACTTGTTCCTAAAAGTAGGCGATGGGCAGTCGAAGGATTCATGTGTTGCATATTACCTTTTTCGTATTTAGAAAGTGATTCTATTTATAAAGTTTTTGAAGGTACAGTTGACCTCAAAGTTAGCTTCAGTTTCCAAAAACATGAATTGCTTGCCTACTTTAGGGGGCAAGCTATCCTATATCTACCTTTTGACCACCCTCTCACAAACACACACACACATAAATATATATATATATACATAGGTATATTTTATATAGGACATATATATACATAATAGTTACTGAAAAATGTTTATAATTTATTACTTAGTTACAGGAACCAAACATTTTACCTAGGTAAAAGAGACACCAAAAAAAACATATTTATTTTATTTTATAAAACTGTTGCAAGAGATTGAAACGAATTTTCAGATAGCACGACAAATGAAAGAAAAAACCCAAAAACATAAATCCTAACATATTTATAGGCATTTTTATAATTATGTTGCATCGCAATCATATCATAGGGGAACTATACGATTTACCCTGTTTAAAATCTATTTTTATTTAGATTTGCAGAAGAACACCAAGAGTAAAAAATAAAACACAAACACACTCACACACGCATACATAAATTACCCCACACATTAAACAAAATCACACATAAAGTACCTATCTAAATATATATATACATAAACAACTATATAAAATCGGTGTAGAATTGGGATTAACACAAATGCATATATGTGTTTGCGACATATAATCGATAAAAACAAATGAAGTCTTTAAATATTAGTTAATACTATTATTGTTTTCCAAAGCAAAACGAAAAAAGAGAATTCTAAATGATCCTAAGTTCCAAGTTTCAAGTTAGTAAAATTAACTCAAAAAAAAAGAAAAGATATAAATGTAGTTGCATTAACTATTTAATTATTAATTAATTAAAACAAATGTTGAAAAAAAGAAAGAAAAACATGCAAAAAACCAACAAGAAACAAAATGTTGTAACGAATGATATTATGAAAATCCGCCTCATAGCAATCAACTGTTGAATATTTTAATTTTTACACAAAAAAATATACATACCTATACATATATGTATTACATATATATATATACTTAAAACAAAGAAACATATTTTGACATACCTAAAGAAAATGTGAAAGAAACATTTAAACAAATTGACGACGCACCAAAAACAAAAGAAAAACCAAAGAGAAGCAAACTGTATCTGTATCTGTGTCTAGCTTAGATATGCCGAAATGTATTGTACCTAAGAGATATTTTTTCTAATTTGCCCTCTCCTCCATCAAAAAGACGAAACAGAACAACAAAGAACTAATTCCATGAACATATAAATATTATATTAGATATTGTTAATAATATTTGATATTTTGAAATTATATATATACACTATATATATATGAACTACAGGCCTAGATCTTATGTACAGCACCTTATAAAGATGATGATGACGCTGATGATATTAGAGTGAATCCTCAGTCTAAAGCATTGCTAGGACTAGGGATTACTCCCTTTCCGCTAGGTTATGTTTATTCTCGTTGCCTATATCTCTTTCACAACTATATTATATACTATAATTACGAGTATATGAATATTATTATTATGATTATTATTAATATGATTATTGTACAAGTATTATACACCAAACGCATACTTACAGATACAAACACAAAAATACACATATGGAGCAAAAGCAAAACCAAACCAAACCAAACAAACCAATAAATCATGTAATTATACATACAATACATATACACATTCAATATACATACATATATAAACTGTATGTATGTATGTTTAATAAAAAGTTACAAAAACCGAGTGAAGTAAAAGATAAAACAATAGGCGGTCGGACTTTCATTGTTTCCTCCATTGGAACAGCTGCTAAGGTTATGGGCCTCCTCATGCCGGCTGTATAAATAAAGAGTGAGCGTAGCCAAAAGAAACTATATCTATATAAACCTGAAAGAAGGAAATGCGGTATCTGGTTTGGATTCTCTGCTTGACTGCTTTTTGCTGGTCCGAAGAGCTGGCCACAAAATCCGTAGCTATAAGACCAAAACCGCCACGTATTAAACCTCCCGTAATGACAAAGCCAACGCCAAGGCGAACTACCATCTGGACGAGGCCGAACACCATTCGCTTCACTACAAAGAAATGGATTAAGCCAATAAGTTTCTCGACAACCCGAAAATTTATTATTTGGACTAAAAGTCCTACAAAGCGGATGCCGATACATCCAACAAAACCCAGTTTGAAACCAACTGGGCCAACGAAACGTTTCACACTCTGGACGAGGGGAACGATACGGCCCACCATAGCAACAAAGAAGCAATCTCTGCCTCCCAAAAAAGGTCCTACATTATTTACCAGACCATCTAATCCAACAAATCGACCTGCAATTCCAACTGTACGTCCCACAAGAGGGTTAACATTATTCACAAGGCCACCGAAGCCAACCATACGTCCCCCGAAGCCAACCATACGTCCCCCGAAGCCAACAATACGACCCACAATAAAATTTACTATAAAACCCACAATAAGACCCACAATCAAAGTCACAATAAAACCCACAATTAAACCGTCACAGAAACCCACAAAAAGAAACACATTAAGACCCACAAAGAAACCTACAAAAAGACCTACAATAAGACCGACAAGACCCACAGTGCGTACACCTGCACCTACTCCAACACTTACTCCAACACCTAGACCAACACCTAGACCAACACCTAGACCAACACCTAGACCAACTCCTTCATCGGGTGGTCAAACGCGGATCCGAGTTTCCGTATCATTCTGGATTAGAGTCACAACCCCGCCACCTGGAAATTCGACTACAATCAGATGAAAGTTGTTTAATTGAACACACACACATACATACATATACATAGTTGTAAATCCATTTCTTTTATTAATTAACAAAATATGGATTGGTGAGACTCAAAAACGATCTTTATTTAAACAAAGCGTCTTAAGAACTAATTTATGATTATTCATACAATTATGTTTAAAGTTCGGTTAAAAATCTTTTTGATCGGATGACAAGGGATCTTGAATTTGATTGGCTTATTGATTTCAACTACTGAGCGTTCTCACGCTTGGAAGATTTTAGAAAATAGCCTGTTGTCAGGCGGGAAACACACGGTATAGATTTGGAAGTAGACTCAAAATAAAACAAGATTGATAAAGAGTACTCTAACGCAAGCTGAAAATAAACCAATGATAAGCCATAAAACATACACCATCAGCTTTGAGGTTTGCAGTCAACCCCCAACTTATTTATTAAATTTGAGAAAAGAAGTGGTGGTCATGGGAAAATATAAGTTTGATAAGGAGTGGGGGGTGTGCAAACCTAATTATAAACTGAGAAATTTCCAAATAAAAGGCGTAGATTTAGTGGAAGCTAAATTAGTCAACTTCTAAGCTTTGTTTAAGTCAAGTGCAAGTAAGCAGCAGTAACAATAAAATGGAAGGAGAGTTGGGACCTAAGGAGCAGCAGCAGCAGCAACGTCTGGATCTGGCAGTTCTTGAATCTACTGATGGGATCCATATGCAGCAATTGATTCAGCAGCTGCAGCACCTGCAGATTCAACAACACCAACAACAGCAATTGCAGCAACAACGACAACAGCAACATCAGGAGCAAGAGTCGATTAAAGAAAAATCTATAATTCAGGATGATATGGCGCTGTTAAATCAATTTAATGAATTGTCAATGAAGTCGTGGAATGGGGTCAATCCACTGCTAACCATAGCAAAAATGCAGGCTAATGTAGCGATGCCCATCCTAAGAGGCTGGCGAGCCCAAACTAGGTATGGGGAATCTATTGCGATGAAACTGCCTGAACATGATTTATATTTAACTAAAAAATATAATTCCATGATCAGTGATGCATTCATTGATCAATGGAGTAGTCAGCGGTTTGCAGTTGTAAAAATAAGTCGTAACAACCAAAGTTATATAAATATAATCCCACGATCCATGTAAACATATGCATGTATGAATAAATAAAAAGAATTAAGAATACAAAAATTTGATTATCTTCATTGGGGTTTGGGTTTTCTTTATTCCAGATTCCAAATTTAACAACAATAAATAATAAGAATTAAAAATATCAAAGAAGCTAACTTCGGCAATGCCGAAGTTTATATACCCTTGCAGTCCTTGGCAATAATTTTTTTACATTTTGAAATTTCTTTCCCTGCAACTCAATTCAACAACACACAAACAAAACACTCAAATTATTTCTCTTTTTACTACAAATTTTTAAGCAAAGCACAAAACGCATACACATACATACATACATACATACGTGTAGCGCTACGTCTGTGTGTGCGTATGCATGTGCTCTGCTTGATTTGCTGATGACGTAGAACAGACGGACGGACGGACGGACGGACGGACGGATGGACGGACGGACGGACAGACGGACATGGCTATATCGACTCTGCTTCCCATGCTGATCAAGAATATATATAATTTACGGGGTCGGAAACGTCTCCTTCTGTGCGTTACAAACATCTGACCAATTTTATAATACCCTCTGCAAGGGTATAAAAAAACGAGCTATGGAAGTTAACTTCGGCCTTGCCGAAGTTTATATACCCTTGCAGTTCTTTATTATATTTAATTCGATAAGAAAAGTGAAATTTCATACATCAACAGCATTAGTTGTCGTATTATGAATATGCTCAAATATTTTTCAAACTACTGAATTCAAAACACATTTAATGATTATTAAACAATATATGATATAGTAGTCCGATCCCGATGATTTTCATACTTTATCTCACACAGGTAATAAAGAGTCTCCAAAAAAAATTTCAACCCGATATCTCTTAAGATGGCTGAGTAAAACGCATACGCACAGACGGACGGACAGACGGACAGACGGACATGGCTATATCGACTCAGCTTCTCAAGCTGATCAAGAATATATATACTTTATGGGGTCGGAAACGTCTCCTTCTGTGCGTTACAAACATCTGACCAATTTTATAATACCCTCTGCAAGGGTATAAATATAGTTCGATAATTATCGAATTATAATCAGTGATGCATTTATTGATCAATGGAGCAGTCAGCGATTTTCGGTCATAACAACCAAAATTTCATAAATATCATTTCACGATCAGTGTAAACATATATAAATATATATTATGTATATATGAATTGGTTGAACAATAAATAAATAAAATAATTAAGGTTTTGCACGCACTAAATATATTTCGTTTTATCCTACCGACTGCGGCAATTATAAATCCATTTCTTTTATTAATTAACAAAATATGGATTGGTGAGACTCAAAAACGATCTTTATTGAAACAAAGCGTCTTAAGAACTATCTTATGATTATTCATACAATTATGTTTAAAGTTCGGTTAGAAATCTTTTTGATCGGATGACAAAGGATCTTGAATTTGATTGGCGTTTTGATTTCGCCTACTAAGCATTGTCACGCTCGGAAGATTTTTTGGGGACAGATTTGTTTATAAAGTTTTTCTTTAGTCTCGGTTGAAGTAAATATCCGTTTTGCAGACTAAAGGGGGGTGAAGTTATGTGGGCGAATGGAGTGGGAAATTAAGTGCTGTGGGTGGATGGAGAGGCGTATATATTACTATATGTACATATATCACCGTATCTGTCCCCAATTTCAACGCTATTTCTTGACGTATTTCTGCAAAGAAAAGAAAATTAAATAAACTACTGGGAGTCGAGCAAGACCCACGCGATGTTAAATTCTTAATAAGTTCTTCGTGGCCATTCGAGCAGAACTTTTGAAATTAATTTTCGCCGCTTCAAAAAAAAGGAAATGGGAAAACCTTCATATATACATTCCACATATATATATATATAGAGTATATAGTTGTGTATAGTAACGAGAAAAAAACTGGTCGCGAATGCATATTTAAAATTCTATTACCCGCCCCCACTTTCTGATCTCTTGGCCCTGCAAAATGCATGTGAACTTGTTTGTGTGTGTGTGCTAATAAATTGTTGTTGTGGTCGGACAAACTTGTAGAACATTTTCTTCTTTTTTTGCCTTCGCGTAAATTTTATTGTGCATTTTTATAGAAGGTGGACGTCTCTGAACTGCAGTGAGTGAAATGGCGAAATACAAAAGGAAGAGTGGGTAGGCGGGAGAGAGAAATATATAAACTTTCAAGATACAAAAGATGAACTAAGATAAGACTCTAAAAAATGTGCTTCAGGCAAACTGTGGTACATTTAGTTCTTAAATCAGTTATATCAATTTTTAGCAACACTTAGTTTACTTGAACTTATTTTAAAGATTTTGTTCAAGACATCATTCATAAGTTTCATCGTAAATCCTACAATTAGTTTAAATTTAAAACCGTATGTAAACTAAAACATGATATTACTTGATAGTCAAATCACTTCTATGGATTCGCTCTTGTGGGTGATTCAATGTATATCATTTTAAAATTTCAATCTGCCCATGTTGATTAGAGTATATGTCGAGGGTATGCCGACTGCAAAGAATGGGAATAAAAAAAGAGCATTAAATAACCTAAATATAAATAGTTGCGGCATACCGGAAACGTTTCAACTTTTGTTGGCTAAGCTCATTCGTCGTCTACTCCGATTTGTTGGCATTTTTTAACAAGGCTAGAGGAATGAATGCTAGATGTTTGCAATGGGCAGTTGTGCATTGAGGGGCGTGGCGTGGTTGCCTGCTCATGCAATGATAAATGAAGTTTTAGTGGCTTTTGACCCATTTAATAAATTGTTAAAGTTGAAAAATGTGCAAGAATATTGTAAAGTTGTGTGTATATAGAATTAGTTTGGGAATTTTTTTATTTTTATTTTGCTTGCTCCTTTCATGAGATTGATTGTTGTTGTTCTTGTTGTTGTTGCTGTTGCACTTGCCTGGGAATTAGGGTTAATTTAAAAGTTAGCATTGCAACACTGACCCATGGACTGTTGCTGCTGCTCTTGTTGTACATAGTCGAGTTCAAGTTGCTCAAAGTTTGTTCCACTTTTCTACTCATTTATATATATATTTTTTGCCGCTTAAAGTTTCCGCTAGAATTTTTAAATAATTTTGTTCAAATTGCATAAATGTGCCATGTTGTCCTGACTACTACTGCTGGTAGTTATGCTCCGTCTTCTTGGCCAAGTTTAAAGTTTCGCTGCCTTATTAAGTTAGCGGCAACAATGACAGTCTCTCCCTCTCCCTCTCTTAGTTAACGTGATTATGTTCCATTAACAAAAACCCAAAGGAAAGAGATATATAGAGAGAGAGAGAAACCAGCATAGAAAACTAAATAAAAAATGACTCAAATATCTCTGGCAATAAATAAAAGCCCAGAGGGTTGAAGGGGAGAGGATTTTTGTACATTCTTCTGATATAATAAGGCAGAGCTTTGGCAAAAAAAAAGGATCTATTAGAAGCCATGGCTAAGAGTCTTGGGCCAAAAACTCCTTTGCAAGTCATTGTCAAATCTATATAGCCAAAGCAAAACAATTTTCTTTTATGCAAAAATAACAAGCACACACACACACACACAGAGAAAACAACAATGCGACTAGTTTTTGCCCCATTCGGGCTTTGCATGGTTTTTTTTCCCATCATTTCTTTGCATAAGAAAGCCTCGACTGAAGTTGAAGTATAGCCAAAGCAAGAAAAAACCCAAGACCAGGGCTAGGAGCAGGACCAGCACTTGCAGCAAATCCTCTGTGGCAAGTGGGGGAAATGCAATCATTATTCAGCCACTGAGTAGTTGTTTATGCAGCTACAAGAAGCTAGAAAGGGGCAAAGCGTTCCACAAAATATTTTCTATATGATTTAAATTTCAATATTTTGTCTAATTGCTTTCTGTCTTAATTTAGAGCTGTCATATTTACAGACTTTACTCCTTTGTATCCTCTTCTCATAAGCCTAAGTGCCTTAGTCAAGCCACAATGCTTAGTATCCTTTGGGCACCCGCAGGATGTATGGGTTGGCAACACTTGCTGAGCGAAAAGTGCTGAGCATAAATAAGACATTTGCGTGTGTAAGCAAGGATAACAAGAAGCAGAAAACGAAGGCTTAAAATAACCCCACACGCAACATTGAAATGTGGTAAAGGCAAGTTTTGAAGCTGACTTGGTAGAAATATATAATATATATAATAATTTTCCCAACTTCTTTTGCCTTCTCGAACTTGCCAAAAAGTATTTTTGTGATGATGCAAAATGCAGAGTCATCGCTCGACAACAATGTCCTTACCAGCCACAGCCTTTACATGGCTGCCCTTTCTCTCTTCGTGGCTGGGGTGGTCCTTGCGTCTCACGTTTTGGTCACGCTGCCATCTCTAAATCCGGCATCCACCTACTGCAATTGTTGTGATTTTTCTCGACTCGTGCACATGCATTTATTTAAATTCCTTTATCCTTCTGGCTCTCTTCGTCTATCCTCTGTGCTTCTTAGACACCACATCCTCCAACTCATTTTGCCAATGTATTCATTGTCTGTGAAATTGTTGTGTGTTGTGTATATATACGCTGCCGTCGCATAATGTCTTTCTTTTGCCCTACGTGCTCATTCGCATTCCCATTCACATTCACATTCTCATTCTGCATCTCTTCATCTCCACCTTCTACTTACGCCCTTACTCATTTCGTGTTCTTTAACCACAGATCCTTGCGACTGCAGTTTGCGGTTTTTAACTTGTGACAGTTTTAAGTGGCTGCCGTTTGTCTAGATTCCTTCACACACACATACATATCCATATACATACCTATATAGGATTGTAAATAGTATTTTGCCATGCTTTACTCCGGATTTTGATTGTATGTATTATAATAGTATGGTAATGTGCGCAGAGATTTACACAAAATTTAATGCCTTTTATTTGGTGGTTACAAATCCTGATGCCATAATAATGCTATTAAATACATAAATTGCCTGTCATGGCTTTTAGCCTTCGAAGTTGAATACTAAAAACTAACGAAACGTATTAATTTGATTGTCCTTCAAGTATTTATCTGAACTTAGTTTGCTTCTGATTCATTAAAAAATCATGCAGGGCCACAGACCGATATATGGCTAACAAGCATAAATCATCAATGAATTCAGAAACTATATTGTACTTAAGTTTTCATCAAAGTTTTTTATCAAATAAGAATTGCAGCCAAGAATTATGCTACAAATATTGTATTTTCCAATAGCCAGAAATAAAACTAGAAAGAATCACAAATATTGCATCTTAAATTCTAAGATTGGAATGTTTTAAAAAATTCCATAAAAAGAGAAAAAATTATAATATCCTATTCGTACATGGTTTTACTTCCTCGAAAGAGGTTTATAATTAAATTCAGAATCAGTCATACTAAGATAGTATTTAATTTTCTTTAGCTGCTAGTATGTATACAAATTCCATTCTATATCATTTGTTCTTATATTATTACTGTGCGTGTGTGTTTCTTTTTGTTGTTGCAGAAATCTGCTGTCTTATTCAATTTTTCAATACGATTTCAGGTAAATTGAAGTTTTCGCTTAAATCCAGTGCCATCATTAATCCATTTTTGCCCCTTCCAGCCCATTGCCATCATATAATGCGACCCCTAAAACGAGCCCACAACGCACTTAGCTTTTGGAGCATCCCATAATCCCCAGCATAGTTTCCTGTCGCTGCCAACAACCTTTTTTGCTTTTGTTGTCGTTGTTGTCATTGCTGCTGCTGTCGCTTTGCCAAACAAAAGGAAAACAATTTTCATGCGTGCATGGGAAAAATCAAAAGAAGAAAAAGAAAAAGAGGCATGTGTCTGGGCATACAACAATGCCTATTTTCAGTGCGATAAGAAAACAGCAGCAGGACTAGCACTAGGATGAGGAGAAGGAGCAGCAGCAGTACCTTCTCAAAGCGATTTCCAAGTGGCCCAGGTACAGAGGCCCATCAGGGATCAGGAGGCAAAATGAACCAGCGGCGCACTCTCGACTCCTAAGTGGCTGTTGTGAAATTTTTCCGCAGTATCTCTTCTTGTTGTTTGTTATACTCTATACAGCTCCCTCCCAAAAAAGGGTATATTCGGCTGCAAATGAAAAATACAAGTGTAAGTAAAGTAATGAGGAATTATTCTGAAGGAAACATTAGGGAAAGATGATTGAAAATAGCTTTACAGTGTGATGCAATTAAATATTAATAAGGGCATTCATAGTGCCAACTTATCCTTTTTAGTCAAAGCTCTTCTGGTTGTTGATGTCCTGTTCGTCGTGTGTTCGTCTCGCTTGTCAACAACAGATAGGCATCAAGTGAGGTGAGTGAGTTTTGGTGGCTTAGAAATCGGAGGCCTGGTCTGGTCTCAGGCCGTAAACCTTTTCTGAATGCTCTCAGCTCTCGCTTATGACAAGACCAGGAATTACGTATACGTCGTGTATGCCAAGTCAAACACATATTAGCCATCATCATATTTGCGGCGAGTTGAGCCTAGCAAAAAGCAATTAACGCACCGCACACCGCACATGTAAAAGGACGACAAACCAAGAGCAATCCAACCCAACCAAAGCAACCAACCGATTTCAACGAGCTCATTAAGCGTTTAAGCAAAAATGCCAATAGCACGCTAATTAGGATGAAAGGCATGAAGAAAACAGAAAAAGGACGAGGAGAATAAGTGAGAAATGTAAGTATGCTGCAGAGGTGGATGGATGGACGGATGGATGGAAGGAAGGAAACAGTTTTGAGGGAATCGTTACCACTTGGCATTTGCCACTTGGTGACGCTCTCTCTCACTCTCTGCTGTGTTTGGTCCAGTGTTTCGGCATTGCTTTTTGCCCACCTGGCAAATACTTGTCGAAACTTTTATAATTATGTTCAGAAGCTATGGCAAAAGTTTCAACGATGTCTCGGACCACCTTATTTTTCTCTCTTTCTCTCTGGTACCCTCTTTGCTTTCCAACAAGTTTAGGCGCAGTGAAAGTTAACCTTTCTGTGATTTTTTTTAGTTTTCTTATTTTTTTTGCTGGTGCTTCTGTGTGCCTGGCATTCTTCAAAGTCTTCCTCTCTCTATGTGTGTGTGTTTTATTTTTCTCTTTTCTCATTTTATGTTTTTCAAGTGCCCTAGAAGTGCAAAGTAGGCGTGGCTACAAGTTAATTATGCGCCGCTTTTCTTTTCATTCCCTCACTCTTCTCTCTCACACTTTGTGTGTGTTTCTCTTCTTTTTTTGTTGTTTTCTGTCATTCTTATTCGCTTTTTGCGTGTGGCGCACTTCCGGTTTATGTGACGGCCACTTCCGATGCTGCAAAAGGAAATTAAAAATGTCGCTCCACAAAAATGTCGCCTGGAACTGTTAATTAAATGCCAGGCAGAGCAAAGGCAGAGCCAAAGTAGAGGATATGGCAATGGCAGTGCCAGCAGCAGCATCAGCAGCAGCAAAAGCAATAACAATAACAGACAAGCCAAGGCAAAATGCAATTGCCAATTTTTTAATCAATTAAAAAAAGAAAAGCCACTTAAATGGAGCTCAGGCGCCAGCCAATACCCAGGGATGCAACATGGTATATACTTATATTAAATGTAGTTAACTAGGTACTTTAACAACTTCTTTCTTAGATATTGCAACTGAAATTATACAACCTTTTTTTGGGGGGCTTTCTCTAGTAAACAGAACCCATTAGAAAATAGAAAACAAACTGCCTAACTAGTCTAACTATTATAAAGATATAGTTTTAAAAATTTGTATAATCTGCAGCAAATGTTTGAAATATGTGCCAAGCCTCACACAAGAGTCAACTACTTTTTTGAGTTATTTTGCTTTTGAATTTAAAACTAATCTGCATGTCGAACAGATCCTTTGAATTGTGACATAAGTGTTTCTGCTGCTTTTGGCAATAATAATTAAGTTTGTTGTTGCAACACATACACATAATCATCACTCAAAACTTGTCAAAATTTGGCATTAATCGTGTCCATCAGCCTCTTTGTTAGGATTGATCAATGGCAAGTTAATTAACAGAATTTCGGATTTAACAGTTGCCTGAGTATCCCTGAATATTTCGCTGTCGTTATTTAAGTCGATGATATGGCCAGGTTGGACGATTGGTCGGACGCTTGGTCGGTCATTCGGGGCATGCAATTATCGAAAATTTAATTAAATCTCAAAGTGTCACATTTCGCCACATGGTTTATGGTCTGAGGGGTTTTGCATGGCAATGTTTAACGCTTCAATGGATTCATTAAGTGAGAATAAACGAAGAGAAGCGAAATTGGGAGAAACTGCATAGATTAGGATGATAATTCTGTGCAGGTCCTTTAAAAATTCACAGGACACTAGTAGAAAATTCCTTTATATAGTTAGATACTAGGTCTATCTATCAAGTAATATATTTGACTATAATTTGCAATTGTGAAGGGCCAATTTCCGGGCATTCCATGTTGGGAAGCTACTTTCCGAAGCATTTACACATTTCATTTAGTGCGGGGTGCCAATTTATGAAGCAATCCCAACCCATTTGACCAATTTAGCGAAGGACCATGGTCTAAATTGAAATGCAAGTTGTCGCCGTTCCCAGACTCAATTCCCTATTGCTGTTGTTGTTGTTGCTGCTGCTGTTGTTGACAAATGCAAAACCATTTGCCAAATAAATAAGCAGCTCAACGTAAATAAATATGCTTTCGCCACGCGCATTTACACTCAATAAAGATGCTCCTGCTGCTGGCCCCCAGACGATGAAGATGGCGATGATGATGACGATGACGATGGCGAGGGCGAGGTAGGTGGAAGTGTGTGAAGATGTGGGGGTATGGAGAACGATGCGGGAGTCAAAGGATAACTCTGGGCAATGCCAAGCATAAAAATTGTATTTTAATGCTCGCGCATAAATAACACAAACAGGACGAATACTAACACACACACACACACACACATTGAGGGAGAGATTCACACACACATACAACTACTCACAGGACGTGGCTGACAGCGACGCCATTTTATCAAAGCAAAAATCCCAGTTTCCAGCTTTTAGCTCCAACTCGGAGTCACTGGCACTAATTTAGGTGCCGAAAAATCAACAGGAAACAAACATGCCAAAAAGAGACAGAGTCAGAAGAAGAGAGAGAGACAGAGAGTCAAGCAGGACTCTATGCTTCAATGCACAGACGGCGTTGACAACAACAACAACAACAACAACAAAAAGAAGACGAAAATGAAAACGAAAAGCTAAAGCGAAGAAAAATACAAACCGGATGTCAAATGGCGAATGGGGAATGGAAAATGGGTGGCAGGAGATGGGTGAATATAGAGTATAGACCGTGTCTTCATCATCCGTTTGAACGGGTGGGGGCAATGCCTGGCGGCATATGTTGTTGGCCGTTAGGCGTTAGGCGCTCATCAATAAAATCATCGAGGTCATTAAGTAGATTAACTGCAGCCATCAGGAGCATGTGGTGCCATCGTACAGAACGCAAAATACGCAAACACACTCACACACACACACAAACACACTGCAAGATGGTTTTCATCTTTAGCTTTTGCTTTACACTTTGCACTTCATAACTAGATCAGAAGCACAGTGCTTCAAAAGTAAACGAATTATTATACCATTGCTGGGATAAATTGAAATATGGGTTCACTAAGAAAACTTATTTTACCCTTTTTTAATTTATTAAATCTAGAAAATCTAGTGTGTTGCGGTCTTAGGAGCAATAATTATGTTGGGACTTAACTAAAAAGTATTTAACGAGATTAAAACAAAGTACATCAAAGTGAGTTCTTAAGCAAAAAAAAAATCAAGAGAGAAACTGCCTTTGATTCTTTATAAACATCTTGGTCTGTTTCTGTTATTACAGATCTTAGATCTTGATCTTATCTTTCCTAAGCTCTAAATCATAAATAACTTATCTATCAAGTCGGTTAGATGTTGAATATATTCTTATTCTAGGAGGCATTTGCTTGATTTGAGGTCTCCCCAGTCTTTGTCTTGGTTAAGAGCACTAAACTTAACGAAATGCTTTTGTATATATTGTAACAAGATGAAACATTTTTGTTGACCAACTCGTTTTCCCTCTTCTTATTTGCCAAGTGTTCCATAGACCAACCCAAATCCTGTCTTTCAAAATCATTAAAGATTTTACTTGGAAAATAACTTTAACTTGATCTTGAATCTCAGTTTCGCAATCTTTTGAAGTTTTAGCCACTGTGCAACAAAAATCTTTCCCATCATGTGGTAGGATAAGAACTGGAATATGTCTGTATCTGTGTGTATATGTGACACAGTCTGAGTGAGTGTGTGTCTGTGTTTTGTCCATGGATAGTCTTCTACTTTTTCTTCTTGATTGCTTCTCCTTGAAGTTTCTTTTTCTGTGTGTTGTCTTTTGGTGCCTGTTTTGTTATTGACATGTACGAATTAGGTTAAATTTATTTACTGTCAGTTCAGTGAACTGCAAATGGTTTTAGTTTATTAAATTTAACCAAGACGCTAAGTCTTCCTTCCTTCTCCGTTTCTGTTTCAGCAACTGTCTGTCTCAATCAGTTTTTAACTTGGTTAAATACCACAAAAATCAAGATTGAGTCGAGTTGCTATTTTTACATACAACTTTCAACTTTTAATTTGCACACAGCGCACTCTGTGTTCCCCTCTTTTCCTCTGCTCGTCCTAGCCTCTCGCTAGCTGTAAATTAATTTCCACAGCTTAGGAGGGTAAATGGGTAAATTGGAGGGGTAGCAGGGTTATGTTGAAGGTTCTCCTAAACTCAATTGCGGTTTGATTATTCGTTCTACATCACGGGGCAAGGCACTCG
Organism: Drosophila paulistorum; assembly: GCA_018152135.1. Lineage (NCBI taxonomy): Eukaryota > Metazoa > Arthropoda > Insecta > Diptera > Drosophilidae > Drosophila > Drosophila paulistorum. The sequence continues at coordinate 50,707,475 of JAECXG010000822.1, read as the reverse complement.
AACTCGAACTTCTGCTGATTCTGCTGCTGCTGTTGCATTAATCAGCGCACGTTGAACGCTGCTCATTTATTTGCAAATGCAAAAATAAAATAGAAAAAAAAACTCGGTTTCATTTTCTTCGTTTTTCATCTATTTTCTCTTCGGTTTGGTTTGGTTTTTTTTTATTTCGTTTTGCAAAAAACCACTTCAACAAATGGCAGTCAAAGTTAAGCTGAAAAGCAGAAAATAATAAAAAATGACTGCCAGCAGGCAAAAGGACGAACCAAGCTAAAAGCTTTGCGGGGCCAAAAGCAAAAGTTTGACGAGCAACCAAATCAAGGGAACGAACACAGGATAGGCAGGAAGGGGGAGGAGAAAACCCTCTTGTGCTGAAAATCAATTAAATTGAAATTACGCATACGGCATGTATGCCAATAGCAAATACCTTTCACTTTCTGTGCAACACTCCCAGTCCTTTTGCATGTTTGCGTGCGGATTATATGCCAGCAAATTGAATTTTGTCTTCATTTTTCGATCGCTCTAAATTGGAACAAATGGCCAAAACGTGATTTACTCTATGCAAAAAAAGAAAATATAAACAAAAGCTAACAAAGTATAAACTGGGCCACACTTCATTTCAATGTGTCTAAATATTTGCCAACATTTTTATTCCAATCAAATGCTGTGAATAATAAACTGTGGAGCATGTTCGTATTTAATAGAGTAATCCATTGAAAATGATCTGACATTTCCCGTTTTGTATTTTCCAATTTGCATTTGGGTCCAAACAAACGACAAATTGCATTCGCCAACTAATTGTTTTCACTGCACTTTGTATTATTTATTTTTATTGCTCAACCCAGGGCCACCTGTCGTATACGTTATGCCCGCATATGTTGGTCGGAATTTGTTTTCTACTATGCATGATAAACAACATAACCCAAGAGGCGGTCGAAGGAAAACTCGGGGATTTGTGTGACCAAGAAGAACAAGGAGAAGGTAAGCAACTGCTACTTCTCTGCTCTCCTCTTCGCCATTCTCTCTCACTTTCTCTCTGTCTTTGTCATCTCTGCCATATGCCATGTAGATGCAATTATGCGCCAGCTGTTGAAAATCCTGCGGTTGTCTGACTCCTCGCGGTATCTGCCACCAGTGACCGCAACAAAGTGAAAAATACAGAAAGAGAAGGATAGAGACAGAGAGAGATCTGATTTATACAGAGACAGCGAGAATTCTCCCTTGCTTGTGACTATATAAATTTCTTAGTCGACACAATTTATTAACCAACATCTAAGTAGCTTTTCGAAATGGATAAGTCTGCAAAAGAAGCTAATCGAATGTGGGGTAACTGAAGGCGGTTTAAATTAGAAGAGAAGTTTGATGGAAAATTTGGTTAATTTAGTTAGTCTAACTTGCTCCTAGTTTTTATGCTTAGATATACATTAAAATCATCTAAAAGATAATTTCTTTAAGATTTATTTTGAAAGTCATTTTAGCTGCTTAACTTTTTATTGTTATTTAAGGGAATAAGCCAACAACTAATCTGATTTCATTCCCGTTTAATTATACATTTAATTCATGATGTTCAACTTAAAATTCATTTGGTTGAAACGCTTCAAATTTCTTTCTTTGAGTTTTGTAAAAATTTCTGAGGCACAAGGCAAACAAAGAATTAAAAAAGAATCATTTTTCATATATTTTTAGCTGAGTCCTTGGTCTTGTTTTATTTGCCTTTTGCCTCTGCACAAAAACACGAATTAAATTTTCAACATTTGCTGAGGAAACATTAGAGTCTGTGTGTGTGTGTGTGTGTGTGAGTGCTACGACCATGTGTGTGGTGTGTTTGTGTGTGTGAAAATCACAAAAACAAATTAGTTGCGTGTAATTTAATTTGAAATGTGCTCGCGTTTATCAAACAAAATTAAAACTGTGAAATGGAGTAACACCAACAACAAACATCAACAACAACAAGCAACAGCCGCCTGGGCCAGGGAACAGGGCCAAATACAACCACAACTTGGTGGTCTTAAAGGGTGAGAGTGCGGTGAGGGGCGAGGGTCTCTTGAGTGGCAAGAAAACGCTAATTGGTTTTTGCTTTAACATGCAAAACATCAGCGTCAGCTTTCTTTCTTCTCTCTTCCCCCCTTTTAGTCGTTTTTGGCTTGCTTTGATGGCAAAGTTAATAAACATTAAAAGCAATTATGATTTCTGCTTGGTTAAGATGTCATTCGTTCATATCAAATGTTGGTAAATCTCTTAAATTTCCTAATGGTATGCAAAATATTTGATCGATTGAATTGTAGTTGAGTTGTAGCTACAGCTCTGCATAGATATTGCATACTCAACAAGAATGTTGTCGTACTCCAAACACAAACATTTTTTAGATAATGCAATCAACAACAAGTTTGTTTCAAATGTGAAACTTTAGATGCTCTATCAATCTATCAATAATGGAGTTGAGCTTTTCTTTTTCCTAAATATGCCAAATAGGTTAGTTAGTAGCAAACAGCGAAGACTCTAGCCTATTATCTCCTTATTAAATATTACAAATGATTGAGTTGTCTCTTGAAATAACGATGGCGCTTTTTTCCCCATTTGTTAGTCTTAAACTTGGTTGTTTGTATTTATCATTCTATTTCTTTTTGTCCATCCTACAAACATTATTTTTAATTTATGTCTTTAACCTTTGAAAGAGATAATCCCATACACCACTTTAACTATTTAAATATTTCCACATGTCAAAATTAATTCAATGATTATTATTCAAAGCTATAGAGACCAAAGGGAAGAAGCCACATCAGCTTACTCTTTAATCTTTTTATTGGAAACAATTTACAATTGTTTTTGACATAAAGTAGCTATATTACATTTGGATATTTTTATTAAATAAGATAAGATAAGATTGCAGACTTGACTTGAAGTTAATAAGATAGATACATATCTCCAATTTTATTTAACACTTTCAATTTCACTTAGTTCCCTAGTTATGTAAGGGTATAACGTTGTTAACCAATACTTGCAAAGAGAAAAAAAGAAGAGTTTTCTCTTTGGTCTTTCACTTTTTCAGTTATCTCTTTCTTTTCTGTTTTTTTGCATTCGTTAGGCAAACAAATTTGTGCTAAGATTTGTTTGCGCTTATCGAGCCAAAAAGGAAAACGGAAGTTGAAAGTGTCATCAACGTCGACAATGTCAAACATTTTTATGATTTATATTTGCACTTGAGCTCAGATTCGCCTTCAGTTCCATTCTCCTTTCTCTATTTCTCTTCCGCTTTGCTCAGCTCTATTCCGTTGAGTTAAAGTTTGAAGACAAATGACTATTTAATAGACAAACGAAGGCCAATTAAATTTGCATTTGATTTGCGCGTTTGGGTGCAAATCCGTTGACAAGTGAAACGACAGGAACAAATAAAATCTAACAAAATGAAATAAAAAAAGAAGAAATAAACAGCACGCAAAGGAGGCGGTTGTCAACGTGCACAGTGCCAAAACCACGTAACATATGAATAAATTATTCAAATTCTTGACAAGAATGAAGCAAACTATATATGTACGTATATACATAGTATAGACGTGGTGCGAAAACTTTGCGCATTAGCCAAACTGGCGAATGAACTTTGTCGTTGTCGCTTGTCGGCAAATGTAATTTATCAGAGCGGAAATAAGTAAATCAAAAACAATTTAAAGCCCGTCTGCCATCATCATTAGCACGGCATATAGAAGAAGAAGAAGAAGGCCGATGCGTAGGGCAGGGAGGTGAAACGTGATTTTTGAGAGGAGTGTGGAGTCGGGAGGATGGGGGGAGCAGCAGCAGGCTTAGTCGTCAACTGTCAGAGCAGAGACTTTAACTTAATTAGTTCTCACTGCTGCTCCTCCCTGTTCCTTCCATAGAAAAGTCACGACAGCAAACATCCAACGACCCTTCCCCTTTCCCCAACTCCTCTCCCAAAAAAATACCGAGAAAACCCTGAAAAGTTCTTAACACACACACACACAGAGAGCTAATGAAATTTTCAAAAATTTTGAACAGGCAACAGGAACCTCAAAAGCAATTAATCACCTGCATTAAAGCGCGTTAGGTGCCGACATCTGAGGCTGTTTCTGTGTGTGAGTGTGTGTATTCCCTCGGTGTGCGTGTCGGTGTGTGTGTGTGTCTATAATGATGTTTGCTTAAAAAGGACTCTCCAACTCCAAATGCCTGGACGGAAAAGTTTGAGTGCTGAGTTTGAGTGCTTTGTGTTATTGTTTTCCTTTGGCCAAAACCCAGAACCAGAACCAACAGCGGCAGCAGCAGCATCTCAGCAGTAGAATCAGCCAATTGTGTTTGTTTTTTGGTAGTTAATCCTATTAATTAGCCCCCTTCTGTCTGTGTGTGTGTGACAGTGTGAGAGTGAGTGCCAAAAAATAATAATAATAATGGAATTCGAAGGTGTGAGAACTAGTAGGAAAACGAAATTGTATTGAACAAAACGACAACCAATTAATTATTTGATACAAGGAATGAGTGGAAAGAGTTTCGTTGCCAGAGAACAAAGATTAACTGAGAGTGAGTGTGCGGTTTGATGTTTGATTTTTTTGTTTGCATGGGAGAAAATCTATTACTTACTATATAATGTGGTGAAAATTTCATTTCAGTAGTATTAAATTTACTTGGTTTATCACTGTAAAGAGATAAGACTATTATCAAATATTTGTAGACAACATTATTTCAAATGTAAATCCATAGTCAGGGGCGGATTCAGATAAGCATTTTGGTAAAAAAAAGTTGAAATAAAATGTGTAATTAAGTAAAATATTATTAGAACTAGAAATAGCGCAGAATACCAAAGTACTATTTATTCATTTAGGAATGTAAATGAGTACCATGTAAATTGAAAGTTAGTTTAATAAATATGGATAAAATAATCTAGTATGTTGTCTATTTAAGTAGTATATCTGGTTTTATTTTACTCAATTTTTAGTTTATGCAACCACTTAACATTTTTTCAACCTTGCTGATACTAAATATAAATACAAAAGAGATAAAGTTATATCGGGTTAGTTCTAAATTGTAAAACGTTGTACTTAAGAATTAAATATATTTTGACTTTTAATTCCCTATTTAAAATGGAAGAAAAGGCGAATGAATAACTTATTGAACTGCATTTACATACCACTTTGAAATCAAATTTATCATTTAATACACTTGTGTATTTGCCTTTGATAGTTTATGATGTTTTATTGGTGTTTAAGTTGATTTTCCGTGAATTATATTTTCATATTTTTATTTTGTAGTATAAATTCATATGATTTGATTAGCCCACTTAATCAGCATTTTGGCAAAATTTTCAAAAACTTGGCAGGCAATCGCAATTCGATTTAGGCACAAACACAAATACACACACTCATACATATGTATATGTATATTGAATGAATTCTGTTGAAAGATGGCAAAAGAAATAAAGAAAGCCTGGCAACAGGAACCTTCATCATCATCATCATCATTGTCATTATTATCATCATTGTGTGAGGCTGCCGTCGTGTTTGCCATTTGGCAACCTGCCGTGGATTACAATGGGTCCTAAAATGTGCCTTGTGCCGCATCATGTTACTTCTCTTCCCATTGATACGTTTCTGGGCCAAGTGTGGAAATGGAACTTGAAGTTGTCAGACCATAATTGGCGTAATTCAAGTGTGTGTGTGTTTGTGTGTAGGTGTGTATGTGTGCGTCTGGGTCAGGACGAATGAAAAATGATCTTAGGTTAAAGCTGATGTGCAAATAAATAAATAAATGTGTCAAGTGAAGTCACACACACACACACATACACAGCTCTCGTCTATACCATAAATAACAAATTCGAATTTGATGGGCAATTTGCTGCCATTTGGGTTCTAGAGGGTCATTATATTCAAGCCAATTAAAAAGCTAATAAGAAGTACAAAATTATGACAAGGACAGAAAAATGCATTTGCCAAAACGTTTTGGTTTTTCTTTTTTTCTGGCTTAATTAGCATTTCGTGTATGGGGCAGAAAATGTGGCAAACAGAAATGAGTTTCGGTTTTTGGTTTTATTTCTTTTTGGTAATTTAAAACTGTCAGCGCCAGACCAAAGGCAGCAGCAGAGGCAGCGGCAGTGCCTTTGGTTAAGGGAATGTAGTGAGTGAAGGTCTCTATGAGTCTTTCTCTCTGTTTGCGGCACATGTCCACGGCATGATATAATTTATTAGCAACAGTCACCACATAGAGCACAGAGAGCAACTTCCTCTCCTCCTCATCCTTGTCCCCCTTCTCCTCCTCGCTCTCCCTTTGCTTAACACTCTGCCCCCTTGTCTTCACGCACCACTGCTATGATAAATGGCATTTACTATATATTGGGTTACACTTTTGGGCCAACAGCGTTTTGTGCCAACTAATGAATCACTTTTGCATGCCATAATTATCAGGGATACGACTACAGACAGACAGGCGGACATACCCCACCGCCAGACGAGGACTCACTTCAGTACCCTTCTATATATTTTGCAGAAGCATTTTGAAGCTCAACCCTTTAAAGCTGACAACTGTAATTATTCATTATAATATGACAGTTTGTTTATGCATATTTCAAGAGTATTTATTTTTAGTCTATTTATTTATTTTTTAATATCCTTCTATATGTGGGAGATGCGATTTTTTCTTTTTTAACTTAAGTTTACAGGGGAGAGAAAATGTTTTACTAAGCTAATCTAGTTTTGATTTGTTTTAGAATATAGGTTCTTCAGTAGTCAGGAAAGCTTCATTTTACCTGTTACATATGTAGACCGAGTTTACTATTCGCAGGTTTAGTGCCTTTTAAATAGTTACTCTATGCCACAGCTGCTAGGTCTTACAATTAGTTAATTAATGATAGTAACTTGTGTTTAATCTTCTACAAATAATAGTAACATATGGAAACTATGGGATACTGGGAGACACTTATGTAAGTGTGTATTGATCAGATTACAGGTTGTTGTGTTCTGCAATAATCGAGTTATACTAGACGATATAAATTTGATTCTTATATAAATTGATTAATAAAGTTTTTAAGAGGAAAAAATGTACATTACCCCTCTCTGGATAAACTTAAAAAAAGTCAAACTGACCAAAAGTCTAAAAAAGTATGAAAAGTGAAAGTATGGCCAAAACTAACTTTGCCTACCTTGATCTCACACAAACTTGTATATTGGCAAGCACTTTAATTGCCTACTCATCCTCTTTTGTGTGACAAATGCTCTTTTAAATGCTTTCACAAGGAGAGATTTATAGCCTTAGGAGTTTGTGATGGCTGGAAAATCAAAGTTTAGCAATAACTGACTTGTTTTTTTTTCTGCTCTTGGCTGATGTTAGCCACCCTTAAATTTTCTCTTTAAACTTGGAACTTTTTCGACCAGTTGTCACATGCATTGGGTCAAGTTGTCAACGCCACAGTTGCCACGTTTCGAATTACTTTGGTTTTTTTTTTTTTTTTTTTCAATTTTCTTCTTTTTTTTCCTGGTGTGTGAGTGTATCTATGTGTGTGTGAAAGTAACCGCCCGAGCGGCAACTTGTCGCCACTTTATTAACTGTCAATCTGGGCTTGTATTTTGTTGTTGTCGCTGCTTCCACTTCCTTGGTCTTTGATAAAAAAAATTTTAGAATGAAAGAATGCCGTGTGCTAAGCCAAGAGATCGATTTCAAAATACTCTTCTACACTAAGGCACTTTGACTTGAAACAAGACATTCTTAATGTTAATAAATGAGGTAAAAAAATAATCTATCTATCTTCAGATTACTTTAATCAATATGGTGATTTGAAGGATATTGGATACAAGTAGGTTGTGAGTCTTCACAGTCGTTGGTGTAATTCTTGAACTATGAAACCAAATGTGCAACCAGTTTCATGTCTTTTTTACAAGTTGTAACTTTGTCTATGAAGATTATTTGGTTCGAGAATTATCTGTTCGAGCAAACTATCCTGCAAATTATATTTCAAAGACTTTAAGTCTCTATAATAATTAATACAAGCCAAAATACTTGAGACTTGAGTATGTATTATATTTAATTCAGTTCATTTTGGTTTGTCCTAAAAGAATCAGAATAACTCCATTATAAAGAGTACACAAACTTCAAGGGAGATTTTCAAAATATTTTCCTTTGCTTTATACAATTTTTCCTTTTGTTGGCTACTTAAATTTTTTGTTGTTATCGTGCCTTGTGCCTTTTAATTTTACATGACAAGGGTGGGCAGCTACATATCAGAGTCGTAGCTAATGCATTACTTTTATAACGCATTGGCCATTTCATTAGCATGGGAAAATAATATTGCTAATAAAATTTTTTTTAATGGGCATTAAAAAAAATAATTCTAATGAAATTGATTTTCATTGGCATTGAAAAAAATCAAATGCTAATGAAAATAAATTTTATTGTCTTTGAAAAAAGAACAACGCTGAGCTCTTTCCTGTTTTTTTTCGACTTGGAATTTTTCCCAAGTTCCAAATTGAACCACGTACCCAAAAAATGGGACGAAAACCATAAATTCCTAAATATCTCAGCTCTCCACAGAACTACTGAGATGTCCTTTGCACCGGAGATAGACCTTGATGGTTGCAGTTCTATCACACCACTTTCGTCCTCATCCTTCACAGGACTCGCGAGATATTTGATGATGTCAATCGATAGGCATGGACAAGGACTTTAAGTTGGCCAAAGGATATCCCAATCGTCCTTGAAATTTTGTGATAGTTTTTCCTAATTTTCCTCATTTTTTGTTAATTTTCCTAATTTTTTTTTTCATTTTTCCCAATGTTGTAATGCCAAATGCATTGTTTTTTTTTCAGTGCTAGTGAAAAAGTAAAGGTAATGCTTTAAGGCACAATTCTGCTACATATATTTATATATCTTTATACATACATACATACATTTTTGAGTGTGTGTAGCGCCTCCTGCTGGTTTCCCTTTCTCCCCTTAAACTTTGCCTCTTCTACCTCGGTCTCGTTCTACTTTGGCTCCTCCTTTTCTTTTCTGTTGCGCTTGACAAAACATGAAATTTAATATTTGTTGTCGTGTTTTGTTGAAAAATGAACATGATAAATGTTTTTTTTCTTGCCTCAGCTACGCACATGCCAAGAAGAAGATTCTTTGCCCTCATGCCTCTTGGTACGGAGCATTCCGAACTTCTGCCAATTCCTGTTTGCCCATGTTAAATTTGGATTGTTTGTCTATGGCATGAGGCCACGTGGGTGTTGTATCGTTGCCTTTTACTCCGTGTATGATGAAGGGCACGGGGATTTGTTGAACATCACATCAGCAAACACAACAACAATATCATATCAACAGCAGCAACATTTTGTGCCATTAACCCAGTTGTTGCAACAAACATCAAAGGCAAAACAATGCACAAGATGATGGTGCTCAAATATAAGAACTTGAGAGGGGGTGGGTGAGTAGATGGGCGAGGGGGAATGATAGCACCACTCGGCATTGGCCGTCGAGGTGGAACAAAGAATTGAAGTGCATGACACAATTGCTACCAAAAGAATAACACAAACAAATATACCAAAAATAAAAAAAGCAAAAGCAAAGTGCAACAAAATATGGCATATAGTAAAATAAATGTTTAAATATATGTATATGTATATATCACTATATCAGCCATGGCGGAGGAGGAGAAAAGTGGATGGGGTTGACGGGTAACATAAGAACCTTGACATGCAACTGAAAATGTGCAAATGTACATATTTTATATGGTAGATATATATTTACATATATGTAGAACCATCTTTCACATTTTGTTGTTATGCTTGTTGTTTGACATTCGATAAAGACGGCAAATTTGCCAATATTGTCCAAACAAATATTCGACAGAGAAATGCTAAAATGGTGAATAAAATAAAAATGATAACCTTGACTCAGTTGCAATGCATTCCTGCATATATACCTATAGCAATGTTGATAGCCTTGAAGAATTTTTGATAAGCAATTGCCATATATATACCGTTAATAAACATTATGGACTGATATACAAGAACCGTAACAAACATTGGTCACTGTTTTAGGGCTAATCTATTAAGTTATCCTTAAAGTAAAAATATTAAAAACTATTCTCCTCTCAGAAAAAATAAAAATAGTCGTTGTGTAAGAGTGAAAAAAATTGCATAAGTAATTTGTTTCCACTTTTAACTCACTCAACTTGACAGAAACAATCTTATAACTTGCCCAATTTTCAAGTTCCCCCTTCCTTCCGTCCCCCTAACACTTATCTAACCAGCCATTTGAGGGGGAAAAAACTATCGTGTCTAATGAGCAATTCAAAAAAGTTTTCATTTTCATTTGCTGCTGCTTTTTTCCTCCACCCGCCTTGCTTCCCTCTTCGACGTAGTTGCCTTGTCATCTTTGCCACTCGTAGACCTTCTTAAGTGACAACTTGAGAGGCTAAATAAAAAAAAAGACTGAAAGAAAATAGAATGAGAAAACGAGGAGGTGGAAAAATTGCTTCCCCTACTTTAGGATCATCTGGGCTTCTAATAGGCCTTCCGTTTGCTCTTGCTCTTGGTCTTGGTCTTGGCGGTAGCGAAAATAGTTTTCTCGGGCTGCCTTCTGCTGCTGCTGCCGTTGCTGTTGTGTCTCGAGTGTCTGAGTGAGTGATTCACGTCAACTAAAACATAATTCTATAGAACTAAATGAGTTGTCGTTTTTAGTTCTTTTTAGTTTTTATGTTTTTTTCTCTCTCTCTCTACACACACTTTTGGTTTCAAGTGGGAGGCAAACTGATGACAGAATGTTGCAAATGATGCACAGTGAAGACTTCAGCACTAAGAAACTGGGAAAACTTATGGAAAATCGGAGAAAGTCCTTAGAACTTTAACTGGTTTCCTGTTTTTTAATAAACAACTCTGATTTACGCCTAATATTGATATTAAATTTGAAAATTTTACTCCGACTCGCCTCTTGATGCTAATCAGGCATATATTCTTTACAAAGTCGAAAACTTATCCATCTACATACGTGTTATGAAACATTTTGGTGACAATACACATATGTAAATCTTGAAAATAGTCAATAATATATACAGTATTTATTTCTATTTTCTTTTTCATTGTTTAAATATGTAAATTTATAGAATATTCTTTTCTAGATTTGGCTTTCTACTCTTTCAATATTTGAGTGAATACTGTAAAACATTTGAACAAAACACAAAATATATACATATATATATATAAATGGGTATGTATATGAAATATAAGATTTGTATATACATTTTTCGCTTGGCTGTTGAAAAATGAATATTAAATTTTTCAAGTGCTACGTTTTTATGCCTTTCTGCCCTCCAGTCCCCCCGCCATACCCATTCTCTCCATTGTATATGAATCCGTTCAAATATTTGTGCTTAATTTGTAGCTGTGCAACGTTTATTAAATATTTGCAATTTTATGTTATTTTTTTTTGTTATGTTGCACCCAACGTTGTCTGTTTACGCAGCCTTTACCCTTCCCTCACCCACACCCTCGGGCGAAGCTTCCCAAAATAACAGACAACGAAAGGAGGGGGAAATATCATCTTCGAAATGTATTCAAAAAGTATCCCCGGCAATCGTGTAATTAGTAATTTTCCTTGCACACTTTGTACTACATGCATTTTATATTTAGCTTCTGACTCGGTTCAGTTCACTGATTCTACAAATTCAGTCAGATTATGCGAAAATTGTGAATTTCTTGGTATCTTATGTCTTTGGTGGTGCGTAGGCAGAGAGGTGGGAAGGGGGACGGAAACGACAACTAAATTGAGCGTAAGCACCAGGCGGCAGTCACCTGGTAGCAAGGGGCAACAGAAGGCACCACATGTTGTAGTGGCACAGTGATTCAAGATTCAAAAAGAGAAATCTGCCGCCTTTTCTGGTTGCTAAGGCCAGTTGGGCTTAAAAACATTCCTCTTCGCCTTCTGTCAACAGCAATTTTTGGATTTTAATTGCCTGACAGGCTGATTGCTAGCTCCACTTAGTTCTTTCCTTTTGCCATCGCCCATTTGTATCCTGGTCTCTCTCTGCTCCTGTGTGGATTTTAAGCAGCTTAAGGCTCAGTTTTGCCAATATTTTTGGATCTGTAAAAAACTTTCTTACTCCTAATAATAAATGGATTGGGGCTGACTTCTATGTCAGTGACATATGTGTGTGTTTGTGTTAGTCCCCCTCCCTCTAGTAACTGAAAAATGCTTTACCAATTTCTTTTATTGTTGTTGACTTTTTTGTAAATCTCCTCATATGCGTTCAGAGTCACGTCTGGGGCATCAGGAACAGGCGGTGCGTTGCAAACATTTCCAAGTTGCCAATGCGCTACAAAATGATTCCGCTTTCCTTTTTTTTTTGGGCGGGGTGGTTCCGCTACAGCTACAAAAACTATTTATTGAAAATTATGGTGTAATTTGTCGAATATTGTTTGTGCAAGAGAATGTCACACCAAAATCCATGATAGGTGAGTATAAAAAAATCGGTTTTCTGTTTTGTGGCGTGTATGTTTTTTATATGAAATTGATTGCCATTCCATATTGGCATAGAATGTTAATCAAAACTTAAATTTGCGAAAACATTTGCCAAGTTTGCCATGGAGAATTCATTCATTAATCACTGACAAGTGATTAATCTCTTTAGTAAACCAGTTCATTTCATTTTTAAATATGTATGTACATATATAAACAATGTTTATAGTATTTTTTCAGTGTTTAAGTTTGGACTCTAATCTCTTCATATAGCACTATCAAAAATATAGAAAACATATCAATATTAAGTGATTAAAGGAATAAATTTTTAATTCTTAACTAATGTGAGCTTTAAGATTGAAATATTTAAGAATCTGGCAATGTCTTGGGATAAGGTTATAACCTTATCAAGCTAAGGTCATTTAATACCTACCAATAGGTTTATTTCCAAAAACAATGGCCCCTATTAGAGATACTTCATCTACGCCCCTGTCTTCTAATTAGGTATATATATGTATTTAGCACAAATTTATGTACATGTATACTAATATATATATTCTGGGTATCTATATAAAGTTTAGATCATTCATCATGCGGTTTGAGTTAATTAAAATTTCATTCGCCTAATACGACTTAATTCCAAGCAATTCGAAAATTTGTCAGAGTTTGAAGGCTTAGCGCTTTATTTATGTTGGTCAACATAAATATGTAGAAATATATATAAATATACGTATATATCCGCTAAAGTTGAACATATCTTTATATACATATACAAATATGCGCCTTGTGTGTGATTTTATGTTTTTACCAAAATAAACTTTTGCTGTTTGTTTATGTTTATAGTTTTTGTTCTTTGGAATTTGTATGTATTTGTTTTTTACGCCACATAAACTTTGATGACGTAATACGGGAGCAAAAGTTTGTTTCCATCTATTTTAATTTGATTTAAAAACATACAACAAACAAAAAAAAAAGTAGTGAGAAAGGAAAACATTTATTTTACGCTGCGAAATGATTTCATTAACTGACAACGGGCTAAATCGTTGAAAATCAATTAAAAAGGCAAACCAAAATCATTTTGCACTGCCAATTGCCGGACTGCCCATTGATTTCACAATTGGTTGACCGCAAATTATATAATTTCAATTATGAACGCATTGCCCCGCCCCACCTCACACTGCCATCCCATCCATGCTACATGGAATGCAAAACATTTTACATATATATTTTCTTTAATTACAGAGTAAGCGACATTTATTTCATGCAAATTGAAATGCGTATTCAATTTGCATCTAATTCGTTTGAGTTTTGTCATGTAAACTATGACAGATTTAAGCGGTTTGCTATTGTTTTTAAGTTCTTGATTAATAGTAAGTTGGAGTAGTTTGAATGAGTACAAATTTGTCATCAGCAGATTTACAATTTGTCCTCTTTCAAATTTATTAATCTGCCAGGAGATTCAAATCTCAGGAATATGTCATAGTTCAGTGTACCACACCCATAAATGAGATTGTTGATGGTTATCGATAATTGCAAAAAGCAACCCATCAGCTGGAATTAGATGTGTTCTATGACTATCTCACTTGCGCGCACTTGGGACTTAAGGATTTTACTAAATTGAAAGTTTGGTAAGAGCCCCCCTCCCTCCCTTTAGTTCGTCCTGCTGTTATTGCAGTAACAACTTAATATATGGCAGGTAATTTTCGGTGCAACAACTTTACAAACAATTTTGGATAACCGCACATGACAGCATGTTGTCCATGTTCGTGTTGTCCGTGTACCAGAGACGCCCGCTTCAATTTCAGTAACAACAACTGAAACAAACCGCGAGTGCAATAAACAAAGCCGCAAATGGGCACAAATAGTGGCCAAGAGCTGGATGGGGGTGGAGGGATAACTGAGATGGGCGACAAGCTCGCTGAAAGCAAATAATTCTATTTTGGATGCCTACTTCCGCCTGCAATTTTGGGGTCGGAAAAGTTTTTGTGTGTTTCTTTTTCAGATGTAGATGGGTGGGTGGAGGCATTTGGCATTGTTGTTTTTCACGCTGCGCTTAATTAAAACGCAGGGTCACGTAGCCAGCCACTAACCCAATCCCAAAGTCCTTGTCACTTTTTGGCCAATGCCTTTGCGTTTGCCCGTTGGCTTTTTACTGTGTGCAAAAAGCTAATTTGGTTTATTTTTTTCACTCTGCTCTTATACTCTTACTCTCAGTTGGGTTTTCCTTTTTTGCCATGCTTTCAATTTTTTTTCTGTGTTTTTTGCTTTTAGCACTTTTCTTCTTCAAGAGTGTCAAAGTGCATGCCAAATGCAGTGAAATGGATGGGAGAACGTTAAGGAATTGCATTTTCAAACATTTGCGCAACATTAATTGCATAAATTTTTCGGTTGGACCACATCCCTTGGCTGCTGCTGCTGCTGCCGCTGCTGCTTTTTGACGTCAAATTAAAGAGCCGTAAAAGGAAAAGTCATTAAATGTAGTCACAGCACGCACCCTTGACTCTCTCACTCGCTCTCTCTTTGGCTCTTTCCCTTCACTCATTCCTCCGATTCTGTCTGTATGTCTGTCTGTTAGACAGTTTGTCAGTCTGTTTCTCTCCCATCTCTCTGTCGGACCGTTATAATTTTATGCCTAACTGTGTCAGCTTCTGGCTTTCAGCTCCTGCACTTTTCGTGCTCCATGCCACCGGCAAGTGCTCATGCATAACGCATTTTTGCGCAGCTAAAATGTATGCTATGAAAATGTAACTTATACCTGTTGCCCCTCCTCCTCCCCACCCACACCATGCCATCATTTTCCACTGTGCATCTCAGGCCTTAAATCAGTCGTCATTTCATTAAAATGCACGCACAGCGCCGCTGAACGAGAGGTCGTCCAAAGAGTCAGTGAAAGAACGAAGAGTTCGAGCCGGGCTGTGTTGCGGGGGGCGTGGCAAAGTGGGAGTCGCGAGCTGGGTAAAACTGTTTGCGTTTACTTAGGTTTCACCTGAATTTTTGTATGCCCTTTGTCCCTGTTTGTCGGTGTGTGTGTGTGTGTGTGGTTATTAAATTTACCGTTATTAAACATTTTTCATGTTCAACATTTCTTTCCTTTTTTATGCTTTTTCCTTTTTAAGTTGACTTACAGACAAGTTAATATAGCCCATAATTATGACAAAAAAATTATTCATTTATGAGCTTAGCAAATTCAGCAGAATAAAAACTTTGACTTACATTTAACCACATTTTCCATTGGAATTATGTAGAAAACCAAAAGCAGCTGAAAGTTGCCATTAATTACAAATGTTTGGTTTACTTTATTTTGCTTCAAAAACAAATGAATGAATCGTTTAAATTAATCCACACTACTTCAATTGAGGTTTTTATAGAATGATTTTCCTTTTTTCAAAATTATCAATTAACTGTCACAAAAACAGAAAACATCACATCAACAAAGGGAACACAATGCGTTTAATATATTTGTTTCATGTATATTTTAAAATAATTAAGCAAGTTTTTTGTTATATAAGAATAACGAACTTTGCCATCAAGTAGTTAGTTGTATCATCAGGTTAAAATTTGAAAGGCATATTAATTAACTATTTTGTTAAATTAATTATATTTGTTAATTTTAGCGACCTGTTGGTTGTTTTATGGTAAGGTTAGCCGGCTCGAGGTCAATTTTTGTAAATGAATACATGAACAAACTGTTATTCATCTACATATACAAAAATTGACCTCGAGCCGGCTAAACATACCATAAATTAATTATATAGTTCACTCATTCTAAAGCTTAGAAATATCTTTATTATTTATTTATTTATTTATACTGAGATTGGGCAGTGATTGTAAATTAAAGCCAATCTTCTACTAGCTATAGCTACTAGGCCTTAAGCTAAAGAAATATCTTTAAAAATGGTTGAAAACATAAAAAACAAAAAACGCATAATTATTAGCCCACTCGTTTAGTTCAGGTTCCTGTTTTGACGATCTCCCAATGCAAACTTGTATGCCAAAGGAGAAAAGAACGGGAATTTTATTTAATTAGTTCATTATGAAATTGTTAAAAATATTGGTAAAACAAACCGTAATGCTAAAATTATAAAATGACACACATAAATGCAACCACACACACACGTTTATGGTAAACGGAAATGTCCTGGTTGATGTGTGTTACCTGCGGTAAAGAAGATTTTGCCATTTGCTTGTTGACATATCAGAGAAAAAAGAGCAAACGTTTTGTTGTTTTTTGTTGGCTATATTCGTTAAACCTCATTTGTGAGTAAAGCATATTGTTTGGGTTGTTGTTGCTGCCACATTGTGTTGTGTGTGTGGTTGCATTTATTTTTGAGTGGTTTTATTTGATAAAGCAACAACAATAAGAACAACACGAAATGGCCAACAAAAAAGGTTTGCGAAAAAAGTACAGAAAAAGCGCTGGCAAAAACACATGCATAGTTTTTATGCAAATTTCGACGCCAATTCGTCCTATGTGAAAGGGAGGATATGCATTTATACATATACGCCAGGACTATCAACCTGATGTGGCTGCATTTTGGTTGCTTTTGTGTTTCCAACTTTCAATAAAAGCAACAACTGCAACAGCACGAGCAACAGCAGCATCAGCTAGTCAGTCAGCTCAGGTGTGTAACAGATGAGGCAGGAGAGGAAGACAGTCATGTGTGTGTGGGTGGGAGTGGGAGTGGGTGTGTGTGGCAAGGGGTGACAGTTGCTCCTGTTTGTCTGCACGTCTGCGTTTCAGTTTTTGTATTTGGCAAATGTCAACTTTATTAGGCATTTTTGCAGACATTGAACAAATCCATATACCAAATACAGATTCATATCATTCCAATGTCTCCGAGTATTTGCTGTCTTTCCCTCTCTCTCTCTCTCTCCTCTCTTCCTATGTCAGGTTAATACACCTTTTGAGTATTTCGTATTTTAGCATTTTGAATGAATATTCTCAAAGAATTATTCAGGTGAGAAAATACGGGGAAATCAAACACTACAGACGAGATTGAGAGAGAGAGTGGGAGAAAGAGCAAGAGAGTTGACACCTGCGCAGAAAAATGCTTTGCAGACCTTTCTCACTGAGAGAAAGTTTCAAGAATTTCCCTATAAAGTTTTTCTATTTCAAATTGTTTTTAAATTGTATGCCAAATTGAATTTGAATCTGATAATAAATATTCATTAAATCAATAATCTATATAATGCTAAAAGAATTACCTTTAACCTGCTGTTAAAATAAACTGTTCCATGTTTATTTTTAACTGTTGCCGCCAAATTAATGTAGTCAGTTATAAATTTTGATATAATCTACTGGAGATAAACATTATCACCTCATAAGCATAAATTTTATTTAGCTGCCACATAAAACAAAACAAAATGCTCGGAAATCTTCACTAATGGTCGAGCATTTAAGGCAGACAATATAAGGGCCCATGCTCCCCCCAAGGACTCTGACTTCTGTCTAAGACAAATAGCGAATTGTCGTTTATAATTGACCACAAGTGGGCACAGACAACCGACTGGAGGGAGGTCAACATTGTCGGTCGGTTGTGGTCGCCATTCGAGTAAATGGACAATTATTATTAACTGCAATAAATTTCACGCACGCATAATTTACATACAAAAGCACGCGAGCGTGTCGAAGGACTCGGACTCGGTCTCGGACTTGGACTCCATCAACCAAGCCAAAGCAAACCAAACCAAAAACCCAAAATGAATCCAACCGAACTGAACCAAGAGCTATGTAGTATACGGATCCATACAGGACACGTACAAAATCATTTAAGTGCAACATAATTGTGGTGCCAACTTTTGAGGATGGAGGATGGCGAACAAAAGGACTTTCCGACCATTTTGCGGGTAATGGTAATTGCTCTAGGGGGCATGAGAACACACATACATACATCCCTACATTAATGAAAGATATATCTATCATTATTAAGTTTATGCATGAACACAATTAACGATAACATTAATCGAGTGCAAAAGATGAATGACTTTGTTGATATATGTATGTATGAAGGCAAAGTCATTTTGGTAGGCACTGTAAATTTATGTATGTTAAAATAGAAATAAATTTTGTTAAGCCTCAACAAACGAAAGACAGAATACACTTAAAAATTAATAAATTACAGTGAAAATATTTAGCAGAGAATATGTCAATTTTCGTTTTTCTTTCTATATGGAAAGTTTCTTGATACAGTTAAATAAATATTTGATGCATCTCTAACAAAATATCTATCTGTGTATATCTTCTAATGCCTTTAAACTTCATTTCTAAATAAACTAAACTTTTTGTCAACTTCAAAAGCAAAACGAACAAAGGAAAACAACGCAAACTACTTATAGTTGGAAAACTTCACCCACCCACACACAACAAAAAGTAAGAAAAATAAATGAAATGAAAAGAAAAATCAATAATATGCTTTGTCATTGTTTAATGGTAGTGTTGTTGTTGCTGTTGTTATTGCCATTAGCTTGTTGTTTAATTGAATTGTAGCAATTAAAGTGCTTCAATTGATTTTAATCGGAAATTGTACTCATTGTTTGGACAGGCCACAAATACTTACAAATGCATTCGATAGTCGTTGTGTTCAGTCAATTGTAAGGGTGGCAAGGCAAATGAAATGCACAGATAATTACAATGCCTCAAAATATATACTTAACCTTCCTATTGATACACATGTGTACACACTTAAGTATATAAACTGGATACAATCTGCTTCATTAGTATTGGCATTCAAATGCCAAAAAGGAAACGTGCTATAATATGATTTAAGTCAAGTCTTCAAGTCAATAGACTACTCCTTTTATTCCCATGGTCAATGGCTTTATAGAACAGTAGAATGTTTTATGAGTATTATTAGTTGTTTTTCATATATAGCGAGATTATTTCGTCTACTCAATATTCTTTATCCATATCAAATATATAGAAGTTTAACTATTCACACAATTTAACTGGAAAAGATTTGACGCCAGAAATAAACAAGATTATTATTTTTTTTACTAGGTTTTGCTCAGATATTTAACATTAGATATATACAAAAAGTGTTTATATACACAAAAAGTATTAATGGACAAATTTATATTGTGATCGATTAAGATAATCAAAAGTACAAACTTATCTTGTACAGCTATTAACTTTCTTTGTTTTGCGACAATATTTTGCTTGACTTGCTTATGGAACAGGAACTACTTATGTATGTACATATGTATATGTATAAATAAATACAAAAACCGTTGCAACAAATAGACCTCTTCTTAGCATATAATTCAACTTATAAACTAATTTCCTAACAAATTTGTAGCTTATTTACCTCGCATCTTTTTTGAAATTGCCAAATTTGTATCCCAAGGCTCAACAGGCTGTTTTTTGCATTTGTTTTTTATGTTTGCATAGACTAGAAAATTTCCCCAACATAGCAGAAAAACCCCAAATTCCCAAACGCCTTTCTCTCTCTCTCTCTCTCGACGACATTCTCCCTCCTATGACTTTCTCTCTCACGGGCTCTCTCTCTCTCTCTCTCTCTGTGTCACTGCACAGTGTGTCGACTGTTTGATTTCGTTTCTTTGGCCATCCATTTGATGACTGCCGCAACATTTGCTCAGTACGCAACGAACTTTGCACGCAGTCGGTTGATTTTGGGGTGACAAAATCATACAAATTTGTTGAAAAAAAAATTTCTTAACAAATTTTTCACACAGAGATTTTCAATAATACGCGCCAAAACAACAACAATATATACGAAAAGAATAAAATCAACGTACATATATATAAAAGAAAAGAAAAATAAAGAAAGAAAACCAAAAATAAAAATGAAAATTCGTAAATGAACTTGTGTGTGCGAGTGTGTCTCGGTGTGTGTGTGTTTGGAGTGTGTGTTTTTAAGGCATTTTATTTTTAAGCAGTCGGCAAAAGGGGCAGCAAATGTGAAGTGGAAAATATTCAATTTAATTAAAAATAGCCTACAAAGCCGACTGCATATAACCGAAAATAAAAGAAAACCAAAGAAATTGAGAGGTGAAAAAACGGGAAATTAACTTTGCCACAGAAATTGTGAAAATGAAAGCGAAACCTAAAACAAAGCTAATGCTGGAGCAGTTGCTTCTCATTGGATTCTGCCTGAGTGTGGTAAATGCTCAGCCAACCAACAGCATTGGCAGCAGCAGCAGCAGCTCCTCCTATGGTTATGGCGCCTCATTCATTTCCAATCCGGCTATTTATGCCTATACCGTGGGCAATCAGCAGCAGCAGCTAAAGGATGCTGCCCCAGCAGCCATGGGGGACATCAATTTTGCCACAGCAAACTCAAATTTCAATTCCAATGCGAATGCGAATGGTAATTATCGCTTCTCTGGCTCAGACACGGGTTCGGGCTCCGTTTCGGACACTGACTATGCATCGTCCTCCTTATCGTCAAATCGTAATTACTACTACACCAACAACAACAATAACAACAACAACATTGATGTAGAGGAAACCGATACAGTTTCGGCCACGCCTACACTTAGCACGCCTCCAGCTGCAACACAACCAGCACCTCTTACCGGTTGCACTTTGGACCGTTTGGCTGTTTATAAGGTGGTCTTGCACACATATTGGACACGTGAACTCTTTCCCAAACACTATCCAGATTGGCGACCCACAGCCCAATGGACCAAAACTTTGGGTAAGTCGAATGCAGCTTATTAAAAGGGCAATTCTGATAAGCAATTTCAAGTTATTGATTAGACATAGACGTTGATTTGCATTCACTTATACAATGAAATAGACGATTTACCTTTTCAAACTTTTCTAGTTTAAAACTAATGTAATTTTCTTAATTTTTTAGCTTTTTTCTAAAGCTCTTAAACATTTTCAATTCTATAAAATTAAAAACTTCAATGTCTTTAATATAATCAATTCAACCAACGAACCAAGTACAAAGCTCGAAACCAATGCCAAAATTACTTTAAGTGGGAGTATTAAAAATAGATTAGACTATTCTTAGATTATTATTAGAATAAGCAGATTACCCACACAATTTGTAAACAAGGCTTTCAAACTTATTTAACTTTTCTTTGTATAACAAAATCTCTTGCCTTAAAATAGAATAGAAAGTCTTAGCGGAAGTACAAGTCAAAAAAATAATAGAAACAACATTCGGCAAAAAGTTAAATTTGGAACTGTTTGTTTTTTCTTATTGTGCCAAAAACATACGCAAACAATATTATTTTCTAGGTCAACTATTGGTAATAAGGGGGAAAAGTGTTTATCTCTTTGCCACTCAATCTCTCTTGAAGAAATTGGAGCACATGTCTCTGTGTTTTGATATGGATCTCATAATTTCTTGGAAATAGTATACAGTGAGCAGCAACAGTCGGCGGCAAGGGGGAAAAACCTACAGACTAATTTGTCACAATGCTCGCAACTTGGCAGACATATAAAAATAAATCGAAAAGCAATTTCGCAGCAAGTTGCCTAAACATTTGGATTTTGTTTTTCTTGTTGTTATTTTGGGTTAAATCTAAATGTGTAGGCAGTCAGGCAATAGGGAAAAACGGATGAGAAGATGGAAAAGGATAGAAAAATAAGTTGATGCCTTTGGCCGCATTGGCATGTCGCTTGTCTTATCATGTTTTTTGCAGATTTAGCTGTCGATTTATAGCTCACACACACACACACATATGCATACAATAACAACAACAACAAAGAAAGACAGACCAAGCAAGCGAAAGCGAGAGAGAGAGAGACAAGTAAATCTGACAGCTAAACAAGCATAGCATACTTTCAGGCACACAACACACACACAGGCAAATAAAAAAGGATAAGCAGGCAGTCAGGCAGCAGCCAAAGTAGGAGAGACTAAGGCAAGGAGCCTAAGAAATGCGATTTGTACGTGCTTATGCGCTATATGCTGGTCTCAGCGTAAAAACAACAAGAAATTGGATAAAGTCGTTGAAGCTAAAGCGATTCCTTTTGCCCCCTCCTGCCCTCCCCACCAAGTAAAAGGAAATTCCAGCTTGATGTTTTGATTTTTACCCCTATTGCAGTCTACTTTAAGTTTATTATCATTTCGGTTTGTGTAAATAATAAATATTGTCTCTCGATATTCAATATAAATACCTTGCAATATATATGTCATCTTTTTTACCATCCTCTAACCTATATATCTTTCTATGGCAAAGTGCTTAAGTGAGCAATTAAAATGACATTTAATGCTTATGCTTTATGCATTTCTTCATCTGTCTCTCTCTTTCTCTCTATACCTCAATCTCTTCCTGTCCTTTCTCTATCTATCTCTGGGGTGACATTTTGTGTGGTTTCATGCATCTGTTTGTGACTTCTCTTTTGCGTTGTTTATAGTATAAGCTTGATAATTTATAGTTCCCTCTCTTTGAGTTGCAGCCATTGCGTATACGTGATTTATCTATTAGAACATACATATGCTCGCTGTGCTGTGTGCACTACTTATTTTATAAGCTAAAATAATGAAGTAATGGATAAATTTCTAAACCTCAATCATTGCCAGAAAGATTTTAGGGAAATTTCGAGAAATATATAATATCTATAATATCTATCTATATCTTTCTTGTAATCTATATCTTTTATAAGGATTTCATAACAAACTTTGCTTTGCTGTCTGGTAACAATTGGCCCCAAGAATTGTTTCTGTTTATACAGTTACTATCTGCCTCAAGTGGTTTTCAGCCTGCCCCTTTTTCCCCAGGTTGCAAGTTCTGTTGAAAATTAAAGCTTCTTCCTTTTATTATTAAGCAAAAAACAAGAAAGATGGAAAGTGAAAATCATGCAATACAATCCAACATAACATGTATGCATATTTACTCAATTTTAATATTAAAATAGTATTTTCTATATAGTGACTAAAAGGAAAAATAATCAGTGAGGAAGAAGATTTTCTCTAAGTAGCTTTCCTTTTTGCAGTTTCATTTCATATTGAACATGTCTCCCGGATATACGACCACAAACACCTTTCAACGATAGAAATCGTTTTATATTTCACATCCTTTACACAAAAAAAATAAAAAAAACCAAACATTTCCATCGATAACTTTGAGTGTTGCGCCCCAAGGAAATGCATTCGAGAAACTATGAAAATATCAGTGGCCCGAACGGAAAGGGGCGGGGCAGGCAAGTGTTTTGCTTGTCACTTTAGCTTAAAACACACTTCCCTTGATAACCGTTTAGTTAAGCCAACGGGCAGGCTGAACTAAGCTCCCCCAAACCCCCCTTAAAACCCACAATCGCAAGCCGAACTCTGAACTCAAGCCCAGTTCCATGCCCAAGTCCAAGCATTTGGATCCGGCATGGCAGTTGGCATTAAAATTCAAGCAGCAAAAAAAGCTTAGCGTTGCACTTGCCATGCCAAGGGAAAGGGAATGTGGTGAGGTGTGGTGGGCTGTGTGGGTTGTGAGGGGAGTTCTAGATAGTTGAGGTTCGTGGGCTGTGGGCCAAAGGGCAACGGCTTCCTGCTGCCTGTCATATCCTGTTTATACATATAAATTTCTGTGCGCAGCTCCAACATCCGTTACATTTCAACATAGATAGGGGGAAAGAGAGACATGGAGTGAGAAGTGCAGAAAATGTTGAAAATATATACAAATATTTTCCTTTTGTTTTTGTATGAGTATGTCCTGCCATGCCTCAGCCTGTCGAAGGAGGTCGACATAGGAGTGCCTCAGCAAAAATTTATTATGAATGTACTAAAACTACAAAACAGAACAAAAAGAGGGAAAAAAACTATCACAGAAACAACTAAAGAAAGCAACTGAAAATGCATTTCTTTTGCTTGTTCATCTTTTCTGTCGCCGCCTCCTCACACTCGCCTCCAAATGTCCCGAGTCGGCGACCCAATCCCCAATGCCAAAACACACACACACACCCACGCAACATCCACAACCTCGTTCCCAATCCTATTCTCAGTCTCGTTTTCATTCCCGTCTAGTTGTTAAATTTCATTTGCTGGCTGCCCAGGCGACTGTTGTCGCTGTTTTTATCGCAAATTGAAACTGAAATAAAGTTTCTTTGCTTTTTTTTTTGTTTTTTTGTTGTGCCTGCTGCCGCTGCTGTTGCATATTTGTTTCGGTTGTTTTAGTTTTTTTTTGCCTTCCTCACATTTTTTTGCTTAGCTCTCAATATACACATTCGCGAAGAAGTTTTTCCAGCGAAATTTGTTTCCCCCTTCTTGTGCTCACTATACTTTTTTCGCTTCCTTTTTTATGGCTTGCCAATGCTTTTTTGTTAAGACCAATTCACAAAAGCTTCGGCCAGAAATGAAATGTTGCATTCGCAATTGCATTTTAGTTTTTTTTCTTCTTCGTTGTGGCCAGGCCAAGGACTTGAGTTGCAGCTGCTTGCCAATGCACTACGCAAAACTTCGTATACTTCTCTGTGTTTTAGACAAACAATTCAATTTTAATGATCTCCTTCAGAACTCTTATATGGCTTAAAATAAAATCATTAGTTGGAGAATTAAGAAGTTCTAATGAACAAGTGAGAATGTTTCGCAAATTGACATAGAAATATAAATGTTTTTCAGAATTGCTATCAACAAAAGTAATTTTCTTTACTTTTGATTGTAGTTTTTAAAGTTCAATCGTTAGTAGTGTTTTAGCACATGTGTTTGTGATGGATTGAAAAACTGACTCATTTAAAATGTCTACGTTCTAAAAAGTATTATCTTTTCTTCTCCGCTTGCTTTTTTGCCAGTGTAAATATAGATAAATGTATCTCGGTTGAGTTAATAGGATTTTCTTGTTGCTTGTAAATTAACTCAGTTGCAATATAAATAACAAATTGATTGGAGAGGTGAAAGGTGAAGGAGGTCTTTGCATTATAATCCCCATCCTCCATCGGCCGAAAAAAGAAAGGAAAGAAAGAAGTCGTTGCCTGTGCAATTTGGGGTGTTGCATAAGCTGCGGCGCATTGTCATGCCTCATGCCTTGGCTTATTCTTTTCTCTCCATTCGCCGTTCTTGCCAATGTTCGACTTTCTCGTGGTTAATTGCCATTGTGCCATTGTACGACCATTGGGGCAACTATCCAATCTGCCCCCTGCCACCCGTACCTTTCTACTTGCCTGCCTGAACGCCATGCGAACAAACCGGCAAAAAGGGGGCAAAAAGGGGGCAACAAGCCGTGCGTGCTTTTATACTAGTTTTTCGTGTTAAATGTTTCAGCCGACGGCATTTTCACGCCTTATGTTTTATTGTTTCAGTTTTCAGCTTTTCGGGGCAAACTCAACTCAATTCAACTTGTTGCCTTCATTTAAAATGTAATGCCTAATTTTGCGTTTCGGCAAATAATAAGTTATAAAAAGCTTTTCTCTGTTTTCTCTCCCCGTCATAAATTCCAAATAATATTTTATGCACTCAAAACACATGTACACACGCATACAAATAGACTCACACTCACACTCTCTTTCATACTCTGCAAAGTATTTTTTTGTCTGGTTTTTTTTTGTTTTTCTTCTCTCTTGAGCTCCGCTCAGTCATAACAAACTTAAAATGTTTGTAATTTTTTACACGCACTCATAGAGTGAGAAAAAGCAGACACTGAAAAACATAAGGCAAATGTCTAAGAGCAATAAAAGACAAGAAAAGACGAGAAAAGAAAATGAAGTACTTGAAGGAGAAACATTGTTTTGCTCTTGCTTAAAGTACTCGCCTTCTAGTTGGCAGAACATTTTCCTCTGAATACAATTTAAGAACATTATATGGGAAATATATAGTCAAAGATCTTGGGCAATTTAAATGTTGGCTCGCTCATTCGCATTTCTCTATGCGTTACGAAAGGCATTACAAATTCATAATGCCAACGAGCGAGCGAGCGAGCAGGAGAGAGAAAAATAGTCAACGAGAAGTAGAAAAAAAATCATAGCATACATCTTAGGGTTGCTTCTCGCTCTTGCTCCCCAACAGGTTTCATCTCTGCTGCTGCTGCTGTTTCTGCTGCATACATAAGTACATTAATAATAAATGTAAATTTTTTTACAGCTGCTTGTTGTTATTCCTCTACCGCTTTTGCTTTTACCTTTTTTTGTACTTGCCGCACTATGCTCTGTGTGTAAATGGAGGGGCAAGCTCTTGTAGAGACTTATGCCAAGCACTTTCAGCTACTTAGTCCAGCTAAAACTTAAAGTGTTGTAATTAAAAGCAGAGACGATCCTCTAGAGTCGAACCACACCCAGAGCGTATTTCATTTTGCCATCCTCACAACCACTTTTATCCTTCCCGTCTCCCCGAAATCTTCTCTCGCATTGGTAAGTTGAGACTTGTCCACATTTTTACTTGTCGCCGTTTGTTTGTGTGTGGGGACAAGGAAAAATCACAGCAAACAAATTTCTGAATTTTGTTTTCGTCTTTTCTTCAGCATTTTTTCCTTCTTATTTTTTTTGCTTTTCATTTTTCCATTTGCCGCATTTACTTGCATGAATAAATTTCCCGTCTACATGTTCTTTATGTTGTTCATTCCCTCTTTCTACACGCTTTGTGCCATGTCAAATTCGTGTCATTATTCATTCATACATGATTAGACAACACAAAATAGACAACAAACAGGGCTCAGGTCTCGTATTACAAAAGGGGCGAACGAACAGGAGACAGTCAGCCAACCAACCAGCCAAGCAAAGCATCGCATCGAATCGTATCGAAGATGGGAGTTGGAACTAGAAACCAGACAGGCGCGGTCCTGGCCAAATGGAAATTAATGAATGAAATTTGATATAATGTCAGTTTTGGTTTCGCCCCCGTGTTTTGTGCTGGTAGTCTGGGTAATGCCATTTTTTTGGTTTTTTAATTTAATATATTTTTAAACAATTTCTAGGCAATTTAATGGGCACAGGTAGCTACTTATTACCATTAGTCAAATGTTGACAGGAAAGGTTAGTCTAAATGTTTAAGCCGGAACAAAGGTTAAAGTTAAAAGGGGTTGCCATGGTCAATCAATAAGCAGCAAATAAAGTCGAAATATCTCCAAATGCGTCTCTAAAATAGCAAACTTATTGTTACATATATCAATAGTACCCTAAGGAATCATAGTCTCCATTCCTAGACATATTCTGCCCAAAATTTTCGCATTTTACAGGATACCTTCTAGTCGATAGGGCATTCAATCTTAAAGACTCTTTGGAAATTTAAAGTATTTTTATATTTGTATTTATAAATATTTCCACTTTTGTTATTTGTCATTTTAAACGGATTTAACCCAATTTTTAATTTGGCATTTATGAAACATTAATTTTACATTACCATTTTATTATTTTTCGTTTTTTTTCTCCGTGGTGTACTCTCCTGTTGTGGTGGCATGTTTAATTAATTATATTTATATGCTGGTTTTAACAACAACGTACGGTTATGCCCTCCACATGGACGACAAAAGTCGGGGGAGATAAAAAACTGGAGCGAAATTCGAAGTAATTTGGCATAAATTAGCCTAGGCTAATTACAAATAAATTGCGCAATTTGTTTTGTAAGCTCCTCTGGTGGAATTAAATTTAATTAAATATGAATTGCGCAAGTGGAATATGTTTAATCAGTTCATTTAAAAAAATAATAATAATAAAAATAATACAATTCACCTGCACGAATAAAACAATGAATTGAATACAAATTGGCTTATGTTTATGTAATAAATGAATTCATTTACATTTGCTACACACCTCTCGCTCGCTCTTTCCTTATCTCTTTCTCTTTTATACCCTTGCAATAAGGGTATATTCATTTGTTGCCTAAAGAGTAATTTAACAACCTATAAGGGTACACAAATTTCGTCATGATTAAAGTTAGCCAAGCCCTCTGAATAGTTTTTCTGCTGACCAATTAATTCATAAAAATTATGTGATTTTTTCGGAAGCAATTTTTTATAAATATTTTCCTTTGTTTTCTGATCTACCACAAGCGCATTTGCTTGTTTATTTAGTCATTGTTATTATTTTGTAAAATATTTACACATATTTTCCACGTACGTACACAGTTTGTGCATTTGTCAGCATAAAAATCTGCGTATCTTGATTTATACAGAACAATATGTAAATATCATGTGTAAAGAATTTTTTCAAAAGCATCAACTTTCGTTTACCCTCTAGCCTATGTGAAAGAGATATGCAATTCAAAGAACTCCCTGTTTAAGTTAACCAGATAGATATCTGCTCTCATCTTACAGTCTGAGAAATCAAAGTAATAAAAACCTTTTTTGAAACTTCCTACTAAGAAAAACTCATTAACCCCTCTTCAGGTCAGGGTATCAAAGCACTGTGGGTTGTGGAGCCATTTTTTGAGCACTTTATTCAAAAATGTATGTTAAACAATAATTTTCAGTCTCATTGCATTGCGTGAGGCAATAAAGATATTTTGCAACTATTTTTAGAGAAAATGGGCGTGGCATCTCGCCTCCACGGTCAAAAAACCGTATTTTGCCCAAAAAAGTATGCTAAGTATATCATTAAACATAATACGTTTCCTACAACCGTTGTGATTTTAATATTTTCTTCAAATTTAGGGCCAAGATTCATAGAAAAATCTACAAAACGATCTTAAAGTGGATCAATATCGTTATCAGCATAAGTAATATAGACACTTCAAACAAGCAACTGCTTCTGTCGGCCGTGGAGTTGGAGAAATGCGTTTGCAGGTTTTTTTTCAGGCTTAAAGAGAAAATCAAGAGATCTGAAC
Organism: Drosophila paulistorum; assembly: GCA_018152135.1. Taxonomy (NCBI): domain Eukaryota; kingdom Metazoa; phylum Arthropoda; class Insecta; order Diptera; family Drosophilidae; genus Drosophila; species Drosophila paulistorum. The sequence goes on along the minus strand of JAECXG010000822.1, from coordinate 50,678,388 downwards.
ATGCGGAAAAAGTTTGTAAAATCTGTGATTCTATTGTTCTTCTTGGCGTGAAGGATTGGCTTATATGTATAGCAACCAGCAACTGTGTAATACTGCGTATTACCGCTTTCGTACTCCTCTTTGTGGATGCATAAATGAGCCATTAAAGTCGCGCAAACGATTTATTGGTGTTATTGGAGCTATTCCCTATTATTCAAAAGGTCCTTTGCATCCACCATTTAAAGAACTGAACTTAAAAACATTCAAATCGGTCTTATATGTTTTGGTGCAATTTAAAAAAAAAATTCAATAATAAGCACTGTACACTACGTGCGCCAGCAACCTATGAACACTAACTTCATATACTTCATTCCTAATTCGTTGTTTCCTGCTATATTGAAAGCTTGTCCATATGTAGGAATATGAGGTTATGCGCTAAAAAGTTAAATTCCAAAAAAAGTGGTTATTTGTGGACATTGGGACTTTTATATTTTACAAAGAATTTAATATTCTATCCAAGAGTAAAAGTTTTATACTGGACACTGGTAGACATTTTTTTAAAATTCTCCCTAAAGTTGAGATTTCGTAACAAGTTTTGTTTTTGAGAGTCGCTTATAATTACACAGATTTTAAGACACACACCTCAATTTAGAACAAATCAAGTCTACTAACACATAGTACAAGACCGACTTTTTCAATTGCATCTTCAGTTTTATCAATAACGTTTTTCTTTTAAAAGTTATATACACTCAAAGTCAAGCAACAATTTGCACCAAATGCAAGCAGTTTTGTTTTGTTCCCAACACTTGTTTTCGACAGCGTTATTCTCACCAGTGTTGAACAAATTTGAAAAACCAAGTATGCAGAAATGTGAATTGATATATTATCTATAAATTGGCATCAAAATATTTGGGTTTCAAAAACTTTTAAAAATTGACTTAAGTGCTCAAAAAATGGCTCCACAACCCACAGTGCAAAGTGAAATCAATAAAAAATTGCACACAGCAGACAGCAACAATTGGAGCAGCAAATTGAGATTCTAATTAACTGTCACACATAAATCAAAAGTTCAGCCATAAAAATTCATAAAAAAGAGAAAGCAAAAAAATGTATTCAAATAAAAAGCAGCCGCCTCATTAATAATGCATTTACAGGAACCGCAGACAAATGAAAACCGATATCAAGAACCCTTCAACAGAATTTATGTCAGGGCACACAAACTAAGGAGAGACAGGGGGAGGGAGCAAAAGTTGAAATTGTGAAAAAGTATCTCATAGATGCGGTGGCATAGCTAACTGCTAATGGCAGTCTAATTAGGCTGACCGCAGAAATGGGTCACCCACGCAAACGGGTTGGTCCTTCCCCTCCCAAATACATTCACACAAATAGGGTTCTTACTCTCTGTGTCTGTGGCACATAAATTTATGCTTATTGCTGCTATCTCTCTCTTTGGCAAAGTTTAAGCCTGGCGCGCACCTTTTATTTGTGTCTTCCTTCTTTTTGGGACTACATAAATCTTTGCCAGGTGGGTGCGTGCATTTCGAACTCTTAAGTGAGTTGTTCCTTCCTTTAATTTTCTCTTGTGCTGGCCCCAGACAAGGCGCAGACAACATGCGTGTGTAGCAGTGTGTGTGTGTGTATGTGTGTGCAAATACACAAAACTTTGTTTTGTCTGTCTGTTCCTAATGTGGTTGGTGGTGTTTGTTGGTTGGCTGGTTCGAGGGCGTTTTCTCGGCTATGTGGGCGTTATTTGGTATTTGTCTGATTTTGGTTTTGCCCCTAAAGTTGCCCAAGGCTTTCCCTTGAAAAATGTCTACAAATTATCCCTGAAAGCAACAAACACAACCAAAGGCCGTGGGTTTCATTTTCTTTCAAAAAATTTCACTAGGAAGCAAAAGGCAAGCAGCAGTTTTCCTTAGTTTTCTAAAAATATCAAATTACTCAAAACAGGGAAAATAAAATCCAATTAGAGTGAACTCAAGATGCTGGTTAGCTCAAGTTAAAGGTAAATGAATGTTATTAAAATAAAATATAAAGTTGCCGAAGTAGATAGCCACTTTAAATAGAACTCTACCTGAGATTTTATCAGGTGATTTAAAGCGAGTTGTGGCTTTGATGACCCCTTTGCCACTACGCCCCTGTATACACGCACAATATTCCACCTATATCAAATCAAAAATGCTGCCTAATTTTCTTGGCATATTTCCCTTGCTTAGATTGTGCTACCCTTGTGAGTTGTTTTGGTTTTTATTTTTTTTTTTTGGTCTAGCCCTGTCACTTTTTGAGGGTCTTGGTTATGCGAGAACACGCATATGGTCTTTCCTCTTGGCTTTCTGTGTTGCCCTTATCAATCGTCAACGTCATTGTCATCAGCGATTGCCGAGTGTTTCTCCCCCTCTGTCCGCAATTGTGGCACTAATTAAGGCCAACGAAAAAAAGAAGCGAAGAAAATATTAGAAGAAATGTTCTTACATTTATTTTTATTGAGAGTTACGTGACACGTCTGAATAAATAAATATTTATGCCCCATCTCTTTCTCTCCCTCTCTATCATTGACTGACTGAAAATGAAGTAATAAAACATAAATTCATTTAATTAAGCAATTTTATGTGACCGAAAAAAAGGAAAACTTAACAAGCGAATGGCAAATATTTGACGATAGTGAAAGCAATTTATAAGGATTATGCCCCAGGGAGTGCCAATATTTTTGTTGTTAGTGAGGAGAGGGAGATAGAGAGAGAGAGAGAGAGAGAGAGAGAGAGAGAGACAGGGGATAGCTGTAGGCAAAGGGCGTAAAAAAAGATCAAAGCTGTGGAAATTATATAACTTTTCATTTTTTTTTCGTTTTTGCCTCATTTTTTATGGTCAAGATGCTGGTTCAATTTTTATGGTCAATCAGGCGAATAATAAGATAAAGTCATTGCCATCGAGAGAGATAGAGAGGGAGAGAGAGATAGATGGTTAACGATAAGAGGAAGAAGCACTAGGCGAAAGAGTGCCACAAAACTCAAGAGAAGTGAGCCGATCAAATTAACCATAACAAGTGGCTAAAGTAAGCAAACGCAATGCATTTTAAATGAGCCAAGGCATACCATACCAAAAGGGAAACCAAAAAGGACACTTTGCTGAGTGGAAGGAGACAAAAACGGGAAATGACACTCTCAACCGCGCAAATTGTCAACATCGTTCAGAAAAATAAACAAAAACCTGCTTGGGGGATGGGCCCCAAAGAACTGCCCCTGGTCTCCATGCCCATTCATAAAGTAACCGATGCCTTGAGGGCAACTGCAGGCCAACTTACCCAGATCCTGTCGAGTGCACAGTCAGAGCCCATTAAGTGTTTATAATGCGGCAGCAAAATAACAACAAAACCAACAACGAGTACAAAACAGCAAACAGCTGAACGAAGGCACTTCAAAAGCTGATGAAAATTAAATGAAACAGAATTTGTAAATTAAATAAGTATTACCAAATGGAAGATCTCTCCCTTGGCCCCTCGTGGTGGTGGTACTGGGAAAATACCTTAGCAAAAACCTTATTTTCTCATCTCTTTCTCTCTCTTTTACCTTAACCTAATCAGACTCTGTCCTTTCCTATACTTTTTTCCTAGGCATGACAATGTTTTGATTATATATAATGAGGGTGGAATATTAGCAGGGCAATTCAATTTATTTATGAGTGGAAAAAAAAATAACAGATTTCTTTGGAGGGTGATTTTGATAGAAACCAAATAGATTTATATATAATTTAGAAGAAAATTTGATGCTAAAGCTATTAGCTGATAGCCTTTGCTTTACGTAGAACCAAGCAATTTTGAGACCTGAAAAAATTGGATTGAAGTTGTTTCTTTAATTAGGCGATTGCTTTTCTATGCTAAAATAATACTATGAGACTATGTACAAAGTATTTCAAAAAGAATTTTTGAGTGATGAATGCAAAAAAACTGGAACCATACACCTAACCACCGTTAAAACAAAGAATATAATTCTAATCAGATATTTCCCCTGTTCCAGATTTTACCTCCTAAACGCAACATTTAGAACTGTTGTTTACTCCGTGTTTCTGTCCAAAAATTTATTGGTCAACATGTGGCCTACTGAATTGATGTCTATTAGGTTTCGTTTTTCTTTACTAAGCTGAATATTTAAAATACGTGGTGCAAAAGTTTTGGCAATAAAAAAATTTGAAAATTTGCTAAAGCGTTAAAAAATGTACTGAAAATGGATGGATGGATGCATAGGATAGAGGGAGGTGACTGAGCATGGCTGCTGGTGGCTTGGTCGTACAGGAAACTTGGCTAAGCGTAAATAAAGCAAATAAACTTTTGGGCCACAAAACACCCTAGGAAGGCAAGTTGCTTAAGTTGTTGCCTTGCCAGGCAGACAAAACTTGCTCTTAACTTGGCTTTGAGACAGTCTCTGAGTTTGCTTAGTAGCCCAAAAAACAAAAAATAACGGAAAACAAAAACAAAGCAAAGCAACACACACACACAAAAAGAGCGTAGCTTACAATAGGGCGCACTTTCTCTATGGTGGTTTTTTCTTCTTCTTCTAGTTCTCCACCTCCCTGTTTTTTGGTTTTGGTGTGAATAATGCTGCTGTTATTTATGCCTCAATGCGGCACGCCTCTTTCTTATTCTCATAGTGCCATGGCTGCTAACAAAATGCCACAAGAAGAAAAAGAAATTGCAATTTCCACGCCCAAGTTTCGGGCACTTTCACTTTATGGGAACTTCCCCCAGCCCTGTAGAAGAACAAGAAAAGGAGCTACCCCATGTTGCTGCTTTTTATTAAAAGTTTCTCTCAGAACCAACGAACCAACAATGGGCACATTTTTTAAAGTGTTTTTTATTGTCGCGTTAACCGACCGCAACGACTTAACCAAGGGTCCTAGAGAGGGTGATGGGGATTGGTGAGAGGGGGACCTAACTCTTACGTAAGTGTAAATTATTGTTAAGGTCAGAAACTTTTGGATAAAAAGTTTCCAATTTCTTTTACATTCCTCTTTACACTTTAGTTTTTGTTTCTCACCCATTCATTCTCAGTAGTTGGCCATAGACTTAATTACTTTAACTAAGTCAACGCAAAAGAATAATTTTCATTGCATTTAGCTTAATTAACAAAGTGTTAATAAAACTGCCATACTAACTTTCAATTAATTTTGCTTTCACGGCAACACAAAATTTGGTTAACTATGCTAACGACTTGACCTGGCCAGAACGAGAACGTGAGTACGAGAGCTAGAGCCTGAAACGAGCCACAAGTAAAAGTAATGAACTCGTCCTTCTTGTTGCTTTTGTTGTTGTTGCTGTTATTATTTTTTGTTTTTGTGGCGGTGGCCGCTTTTAAATAAAAATTTATGTCCTAGACTGTGCAACCAAAAACACTTTCACTTAAGCCTCAGTCTGTGTCCCATTCCTCGTCTTTCTGTTCCCTTTTTCCCTGCCCTTTCACTTGACATTTTGAAATATGCGTGTGGTCTCTATCAGCAATTAAGTGTAGAAAAAAAAGTAGGACCCATATAGAGAAAAAAACGAGAAAAATTTATTTGAAAATTTATAAATCGGAGATACTCTATAGAGACCTGATCAAAATCTTGCGAATGTCAAACAAAAAGTGCCAAACAAGCATTATGGACAATAACAAAACTATATATTCTGCCTGTCAACTGTACCAACTTTCGTTTTCCTGCTTGTGCTCTCTGTTATTGCTGCTGCTGTCACTGACGGTGACTGTACTTAATGGTTGGAGGGAGTTGGCATTGATGGCCCTCATATGATTTGTTGCTGACAATTTGGGAGGCTTTTCATGGGACAAAATTCAGAAATTAAATTGTAGCGCAACGACTCTATGATACCCTCTAGGATGAGTTAGAAGACGAATTGAAAAAACTTTATTTTGTTTAAATAAAATTTGGAATACAAATGAAAACTTAATAAACTCTACAAATATTGTTTAATTTTCCACGCTTACTATTTTAAAATAAATTGTTATGCTATACTAGATTCTATTTCGATCCCATTGATCCTGTAGAATTACAAGCTTAACACGTTTTTATCGGTTTACCTACACATATCGACAGTCTGCATGTACTCCTTAACATGATGATTTTATAGGATATACAAACGAATGAAAAAATGAGAGAAAACTGAAAAGGAAAAGAAATGCCGCACTAATATCGTTGGGGAGTAAAAAGTCATCAAATTTTAATGCCAGGCAATGCGGCCAAAAGGTTGAAAGTGCTTAAGAAACAGAAAAAAGAAGAAAGAATGACAATTCAGCACAAATATGTAAGTACAGCAAGGGTAGAGAATGAGGTCAAAAGGTCCCTCAAATTAAAGTTACACAGCAAAAATCAAAAGCAAAAGATGCTAATTTTTAATCAAAACTGTAAAATAAAATATTGACTCCAGCTGCAAGAGATTTATTGGTAGATATCAATGTATACAGAATAAAACATATGGTTCAGTTCTATATTATCATTTAAATCGCAAATCTGTTTTAGTGGTAATCAAATCTATACAGTTGAGATGAATTTTATATTTGCTTACAAAATTTAGCTTCCACTTATCTGTAGAGAGTATCACAGATATAACTTATGTGTATATCACAATAATCAAAAGGTATTTTTAGGGTGAGAGGAGGGTAGGAGGGAAGTGCCATATCATTGTATTGTTGTGGCCAACTTTTGAGTGCAAAAGTTGAGTTCAACTTGTCATACAACCAAAAAGGACATTCTAACACAAAAGGGTTGGCTCTTAAACCTGTCATTGTTGCTGTATGTGTGTATGGGTGGGGTATTGGTGTGTGTGTGTGGGAGCTGAATTATGTGCTCAGCAAACAAACAAACAAACAAATAAAAGGCAAAAATTGATTGTTGCATTGCATACTTTTTGGGGCTTACTGGCTTTATAATCATGACTCCCCTTCGTGTTCTCTTTTTTTGCTGTTCGCAATTTGATATCATAAAAATTTATGTCCTGCCCTTTTCTTTATATTCCGAAATGCCAGCACCTCTTCCTCCTGGGTCTGTGTCTGTGTGTTTGTAAGTAGTTGAGCATGAAATGTAGAATTTATTATGTTATCGCTTCAACGATTTACTTTATCGATTTTAGCATGAAGAAGCGAAAAAAAAAAAATGAAGCGTAAAAAGGGGAGAAACAGCCTGAAGCTATCAAGATTATTTGGCAGCTTCCCTTTTTTCAATTTTTTTTTCTTTTGAGTTTACCTTTAGGCTTGACTGAGACAAATATTATGACTTGGCTTAAAGTGAAATGAGTTTGAGTTGACTTTGATTTCAGCTTGAGGTAGGTAAACCAATATATTAAGTCCTGCCACTTGTCTTATCACAGAGCTTTATGCATTTTTAATGAATCTTCTACACTTTGATGTAGCTGAAGACAGAGAAACACAGAGAGAGAGAGAGAGAGAGAGAAAGAGAGAGAGAGAACGTTGGGAAGTTAGCTTTTGGAATTATTTTTGCAATTTTCCATCAACAACCGAAACTTTGACGCAAATCAATTTATGTTTTAAAAATTCAATCAAATTTTGCTTTGGGGCCCAAGTAGAGGGTGTCCAAGAGAATGGCAGATAGGGTTGTATGTTTATTTATATACATGGTTAGGGTTGCAACTGAGATCTGGATGGACCGACCCTTCGTGGTGTCCTGTCACTGAATTGATAATAATTGGATTAGCGCATCATCATGTTACCCAAAGCGGGGACCAGAGCGCTGGGTTTAATAGTGGCCAAAAGGGCTTACGCTACGTTGGCTACGCATCGAAGCATCCAAGTGATATATATGTGTATGTATGTATGTCTACATAGATGGATGTATGTATATGTGTGTGTGAATGATGGCAAAAATGTTCAACGTTTGCCATATTTTTTAATATTTTGCAGGCCGGGAGTTTTGCTTCAGCGATTTTACAATTTATATGGCGACCTAAATCTACTCTTCACACACACACAAACTCACATCCACATTCAGACACACACACACACATATAGACACACAGAAATATGAAACCATAGTCACCCTGAGAGCTTCTAACCGCCGCACTTTATGCGCCCTAAAGTATTCATCACTTAATTTCCACGTGCTGCTGCCATTTTTGGAAAATTTATGACTTTGCCCAGTTTTACCACTCAATGTTGTTGCTGCTGTTGTTGTGCCAAAAACGTTGCCGATGTCGTCAAATTTTTTGCAGTTACTGTTGTTGTTATTGCTGCTGTTGCCGAATAGAGAGCAAACCCCTTTTTGTTTGGCCCGTTTTGCCAGCTGTCAGCGCATAAATAGAATTATGTCAGGCTAATTGAATTTTGCCCACGCCTTGACATGGATTTATGCACTAAATGCAGTTTCGGGCTTCGCAAATGGATCATTCCGACGGGAAGGGGCATGGTGGGGTTCAGAGGGAGTTAGTGGATAATCAAATTGCTTGGTTTAGAGTTTTCAGCTTAATGAAAATCGTAAAAGCAACTGTGAGCAACAAAATTTTGTTAGCCAACAAAGATGTTACTTAAAAGAGTTTTTTGACATAAGAAAAACGACAACCATTGATGATCCATGAGAAAGACGAATTCGTCAAGGAAAAGTTAATTTAATGAGCAAGTGTTCTATTACTGTAGATTGAAACTAAAGTTTGAGTATCAAGAGAACGTTTGCAATTATATTACAGTCAATACAGGAAATAGTCAAATAAGGACATCTTACATTATTTGTTAAATGTCAAAGAGCTTATCGTATATCTATTATCTTCCTGTAGAGGCAATTTTCAACTTTTATCTTACTTTTCACACATTTTTATTCTTATTATACATAACTTAAGTTTATATATTCAAAGTAAATCTCTTCTTTTCATTGTCAAGGCTTCTAAAATAAAATTACCCACACTTTATTGATTGTTTACTAAAATTGATTATACGTTTGACTAATTGAGGAAAAATATTCTGTTTGCACGTCTGTGTGTGTGTTTTTGTCTATGGATGATAAATGTTTCTATAGTTGATTGATTTTTCCTTGACCAATTAAATTTGCATAGACTGTGTAACAGTTGTGCCCAATTTGTGGCTTTTTGGGTTTTGGTTTACGGTCAGACTTTTAAACTGTCATTTATCTTTTTGCGGCATTTTCATAATGATCTTTCCTTTTACTTTTGCTTGCCGGCTGTGTGATTCTTTTCCTTTTGATTGATTTTGTGGTTATCTCTGGCAAACATATACATAGACAACCATATACAGTTCCACAATTTAACAATTTTCGCATTCATTTCTCGTATTCTGTCACTTTGGACAGAATCACATGGATGTCTGTGGGTAAAATAATGAAGATTTTTCGGTTTTATCAACCAACGCTGCGGGCAGATACTATTGAAGGGGACTGAGGGTGGGGTGAACGCCATACAAAACTGCTGGTTGCAATTCAATTTCCTTTTTTGCCAACAACCAACGAAACACCAAACCAAACCAGCCACCCAAAAAAGTATGCAACACAAATTGTACACAATTATATTTTGTTATCTGAAATGAGCATGAAATCTATCGAAACGTAACGAATTTGGTATTGAACGTGCCTAACTGTTAATGCGGTTATAATACGCCAACGGATTATCATTGATTATAGATGTATGTGCGTGTGTCTGCATTAGTGTGTGTGTGCTATGTGTGAGGGTAGATGGTAATGGTAGTATTGAGTTGGGGCGTTGGCACGCCCTCGAGGCACAAAAATAACTGTTTGTGCGCGTTGAGGCACAACTTTGCTCTGTCTCTCTTGTCCCCTCCCTTTCAGCAAACTTTGTCGAGTGTGTGAGACAGACAGGAGTGAGGGTGTGTCTGTGTGTGTATATAGACATAATTTCAATTTTCATTTGGTATTAATGTCTCTGCTCGTTGTTTGTATTTGTGTGGCAATTCATACGTATGTGTTTGTGTGAGTGTGCACAAATTGCCGCAACGTTGTCTACGTATGTATATACAAACATATATATCCAGCGGTCTGAGTAGGTGGTTAGCTTAGCAGAAGGTGGAGCAGGAGAGGTTGAGTGGTGGGAGGAGGTAGTTTGTTATATATGGCTACAAAATGCGGTATTGGCAAAATCCCAGGAGCGCGCTTTAGTTGATAGCCACAGCAAATGAGAGTAGGAAAAACTAGTTACGAGTTAGTTAGAAAATGCTACATCGAGCTACCGAGGGGTAAGTCGCAAGGACAATGCCGACAGAAAGAGACCAAGTGGAATTCGAGCTAGAGAGAGGGAAAAAATCCATTTCATTTTTATGTTTTTTTCTTTTTCCTTGCGAGTTTTATAAATGTTTTGATAAATGGAATAAATTCATTTTTTGTGCCTTTTTTTTGTTGCAGCTTGGAAGAGAAAATTTTTTATTTTAATAAAATGTTTGTAGAATGTTTGAATGAAATGGAAAAGCTAAAAAATTGATTTGAAAAAAATATAATTGATTTTAATAAAAGAAAGGCGAATAAAATCTGTTTTTTACCTTTAGTTTAGAAAAGTTCTGAGTAATTAACAGAGGAATAGAACACAATGAATCTAATATTAACATTTCATTAGAGACAACTTTGGGAAAAACCGATAAATATATTCCATTAAGTATTTCAGCAAATAATGTTTAACGGGATGGTTCAATGAAGTTTAAACATTTCATTTTCAAGCTTTTTATATACATACATGCATATCAGTATATAAAAACCCATTGTTGTATTATATATACGCATCAGTCACTCATTGCAGTCCCCGTTTAAATCAGTTTTTCTCTTAATTTGGGATTAAATATGTGGAATATATATTTTCACTATATTAACAGAAAACAAATTCTTTAAAATTTTGGTAAACATTCAAATAATTTCAATTTATATATTTTTGTTTTCTTATTGTTATCGGTAATTAAAAAGTCATCAGGAAAACTTTTTCGGCAGCTTATTCATTTGAAATGGCAATAATTTGCACACAAATGGCTTTTAATTAAAAATAAATATAAATTTTTAGAGCCTGTTGCCACAACATCAACTTCAATCAGAAAATCTCACAAACTTGAGAAGCAACCACAAAATTTACATTGCAAATCAGTGGGAGGTAAAAAAAATCAAAACAAAATAAAAGAAAAGACAAAGTCCTAACCTCTCCAGAGACCAAAGACGAGACGAGACGAGACGATGAGGAAGTCGACGACGATGATGACAACAGGAGCCATTAAGTAAACCAATCAAAGTCGAAACTTGGCCGCAAGAAAGAATTTAATAATAACAGGATAGGCCCTACTATACACTACACACAAAATGACGAAGGGGAGAGGGGCCTTACTTCACCCCCGCTCCACACATAAAATGGCCAAGGCAAAAATGCAAAATACAAACAGATTGTTTGCCCAGTAACCACCATTTCCTTCCTCATCTCATTCCACCTACCCCAACCCCCACACATAGCTATTCCACATCCGTTTCGTGATGCGGGCAGAGGAGTGGAGGACGGGTTCGCTGGACCAGAGTTCGCCGTTGCGTGCTTAATTAAATGATCATCATTTGCGCGCAATCAACGCACAAATAAATTTCACCATGGCTCCTCTTCGTCTATGGTTTTTTTTCACTGGAATCGGAGCCCTCGTTCGGGTCCTAACCCAAGGCATCGTTTGGGTTTTTAGTTGTGTTTGTTTGCTTGGTTTCCGCTTGAAATTATATGCCGCTGCTCCTGTTCTTGTTCCTTCTCTTCTCATCTCATCTCCCTGTCTTGTTGTCTTAATTAATTCCTAATTTTCCTTTGGACAAGTTTCTTTGGTTTTGTCTTGGCTTGGGTTTGCTTTTGCACTCGGTTCGGTATGGCTTTGACTCCTTTTCTACCATGTTTAATTGAAAATTTTTGCTTCAAAGCAAATTGCTATGCTCGGTAAGGGTATTTGGTGTTTTCTTCGTATTTTTTTTTAGCGAGTGGTTTGAGTATTTCATGACCATTCGCCTTGTTGCCTTGTTTATGTCTTTGGCATGGCCAAAAGTGGCAGGGGGATGAGTGATGGATCGAGAGGGGAAGGTTGTCCTTTGCCAGCTGCTGGCCATTTTGTTTTGACAGTCACTTTTTATTTCATTTGCATATTGCTTTCGCACTTACTTTCTTCTTCTTTTGTCGTTTTGCTTTTGGTTATGGCTTTGTTTATGATTTCGTATTACGTTTCCTTTTATTAACGCATTTTCAATTGTTGGTTATAAATTTGATTACTTTTCTCCGGATCCGGATTACGACCCTTGGCCGAGTCGCCTTTCTGGGCCATCAATTAGCTGCCCATTCGACAAAAATACTCAAACCGTACGCAAGACTTTTGCGCTGCAATTGTCGGTGAAATTACTGAAATTTTTCGATATTAAATTTTACTACCCTACCAAATTGGGGTCAACCAATTTTAGAAAACAAGTCAAAGATGAAATATAAAGACGATTTTTTAACTAACATAAAAGTTGTTTTATGGAAGAGTGCAGTATTATCTATTTTTCTTTATTGTTCGGTAAAGTCACATACAAAAGATGAGTCTAAATATTAATTTAAATTACTTTTTAAAGGAAATTTGTTCAGCGAAAACAGCAATATTTTCCTCCTCGTGCCAAAATTAAAAACCTCAATGTGAATACAAAGGGATAACAATCGAATCTTCTAGAAGTATTTCGGGACACAAACAATTCTTATTTGAAATCATCTAATAATAGTTTACATCCAATCTACTGTGACCTTCAATGGGTTAAGTTCAGTGGCTGCATATTACTGATACGCCATGTGTAATAATTTGATGATAATTTTTCATAATGCATTTGTGCAGTCAATTGTAATTGATTTTTGGTAAACCAAATATATATATTTTTATACGAATATATATCCATTTTTAATCAGCATTTACCTGGTATGCGATTTCGGTTACTGATTGGTAATTAATATCGCATAATTCAATTCATTTCACTCATACATCCACACACTCATATAGTGGGTATATGTTTCAGGTTTTACATTTTAAGCAAATAAATGTGCAAATGTCATTAAGTTGACTTGCCATATGCATCGCCACATTTGTGTTTTCCATCTGATTGGCTTACTCATTTACATATTCACATATACAATATACGTGTGTGTGTGTGTGTGTTTGTGTATCTTATTAACTGCCTTTGGTTGTCCCGCTCTGACAATTAACCCAAATTCCATATCGAATAAATGAGTTTTACATGCAGTTCATGTGCAAGTGAAATTTATCTGTTTTCCATATGGTTCTATCTGGTTTCAACTCTTATTTTTGTTATTTCATTCATTTGATAATCTTAATGAATTTTGCTTCCTTTGCAGGCCAACAATTTGCAGTTGGTATTGCAATAATAATTCTACATTTGCTCATTCATTTTTAACCATTTCAAGTTTGGGAAGAATATAAATACATATAACAATTTTAAATTAGGAATTCTTCCTTATTATTCTTATCTAAGTAAACAGAAAATTCTCAGCAGTTGGTAATGGTCTAAACATGGTTCCTAAAAAATAATTAATCTTAACAAGAATTGCCTGACTATTTAAATTTTAAAGACGGTTGAAACTGTGCCGAGTTTTAGAACAATTCGTTACTAATCTACCTTTTGTTTTTGTTTTTGGTTTCTTGTTTATTCTTGACACACGACAAGAGATGCATAATCTTTTAACCAAAATCTTTTCATTATTTTTACTGTTCTGATTTCATACAAATGCCTGCCAATAAAAATTAAACAAAAGCATAAATTTTAAGCACCAAGCCAAGTGACACCGCAGGCGAAAAAAAGACGAAAATGTTTCTAAGCTAATTCTTTCATTTTGCGTTTTTTGGTTTCTTTCTTTTTTTTTTTGTTCTGCGCTTTATTTATTTAACACGCGCCGACAATGGGAAAAAATTGTATAAAATAGAATTTAGAAATGGCAGCCAAAACTCACATAGAAAGAGAGCGAGTGAGACAGTGAGAGAGAGAAAAAGAGAGCGAAGCAAAGGCAAAACAAGTCATAAAGATAAAGGAAATTTATGGTTGCCAGAGCATTGTGAGAAAACAACTTCGCATACGGAAGGGGAAGGGAAAAGTCGAAGCGGAATGGTGCGGAGTAAAAGCCAGAAACCATCAGCAGGAAATTAGGTTAACGATTTTTCACTCTCAGTTGCAGCATGGAAAACTGAGAAAAGCGCTGTAAATATGTTCTTCAGTTTTAAATACCCTTGCAGAGGGTATTTTAATATTCTTCGCCCAGATGGAAACAGACCGCGACCTCATTAACTTTCCTATATTTACACTCTTTATCACGATCTATGAAAGATTTGTTCGACAAGTCATTTACCTTTTCTGTTTCTTGGTTTTATAGCCAGCACTTTGACAAAATTTCTTTAAAAAAGTTGGATTAGAATCAGGTTGGAGTGTTTTACTTTTTAAACTTTAGTTCGTTTTATTAGGAGTTAGGTAACTTTTAATACCTTTGATCAGAATTGTCAACCTGATATCTCTTTCTTAGTATTATTCACACTGTTAATTTAAGAATTGGAAATACGCCAAAGAGCCAGACTAAAATCTCTGCAGATTCATAAAAAACATCCACTCTTAGGTTCAATCACTCTTGTAATAATATTAATTAAAGGAACTTGAAGTCACGGATTATATGTAAAAGCAAAGTAAACATGTAAACGTAACAATTACCAATCCGATCCGGGTCATTTTAAGGGTATTCAAAATTCGAAGTATTTGTAATGTCAGCATCAAATAAAGTTGGGTTTTTCTTTTATTTTTATGTAAGCTATCTTTTGTTTTTGCACAGTTTTACAGCAATTTACAGTTACAGTTTAAAGTTATGGCCCTCCTCCATAGAGACCCTGATGGCCCCCTTCCACCCTTCCCCACAACATTTGCCACTGCTACAGAGTTTAACTGGCAGAGATCCTGGCATATACAAATGTCGCCCTTTTATCGGCTAAACGATGCCTAATTGAGGCTTCAATTCAGCCCTCACATCCCTCCGCAAGTCCCGCCAAAAAACACATTAGCTCCACAAAAAAAGAAGAAAAGAGAGAGAAGAGGAAGAGACAAGGATTCGCATAGATATCCTTCGGCCCATGGCATATCCGCTTTTCGGTTCTTTTTTTGTACTCTTTTGGTTGGGTTAATGTTCTTTTGTTTGCTCTGCCTCTTTTTGTGTGTTGTTGCTATTATTTTGGCCACTTTCCATTTCAGTTTGCAAAAACTGGCCAAGAGTTCACAGTTTGCGGTTAGTTAAGAAACAGAAATGAAATCAAAAGAAATGAAATCTATCCCAAAATAAAATTAATTAAAATTAATTGCCGCTACATATTTGTATTTGGTTTTGCTGTTGGGTTTAATTTCCTTTCACTTTTCTTTCTTTCCTTTTTTTCACTTAAAGGAATTTCAACCATGTTGTTTGCTTGCGGTTTTTGTTTTTTTCTTCTTCTTGCTGTTGATTCTATTCAACAACAAATGTTGGTAAAGCGAGTTGGTAAGGGGAGGGAGGATTGTGGTGTGAGTGGTAAGGTGTATTGGCCGGGCTTTGTGTGTTAGAATATGACCTACTTGTAGGTGGCATATGTTGAGGTTGTTTTCTGTGTTGCAACAAGATGTAGCTGAAGGCTTAGATAAGCTGCCCTCGGCCCGTTTCCTACTCCTTCTCCCCTCGCTCTATCATCTACTGACTGATGAAGTGCTGAGGTTCTTTTTCTTTCTTTCCTTTTTTTTTGTGGGCTGCCATTGGATATATGTGTGTGTGCTTGGGTGTGGAAAAAGGTTGATTCTTTTGTTCATTTTGAAGTGTATATAAAAACACAATGCTGTAACTAGAATCAACTATGAGTCAGAATTTTTGCATTTTGAGTTGTTATTCCATGGGAAAGACTCTCATGCAGAACTTAATCACAATGGTTTCTTAGTTGAAGATGTTTGTTTCGAGTCCGAGATGGTTACATGATTGATATTTGACTTTATTTTCCACATGTCTTTTATGAGGTTACTTAAAGGTAGTTACAGGTTTTTCACTGTAAAATATGTGGGATATGGCAATATATTTTCATGTATATATTTTACACAAATGAAATCCTTAATAAAAATAACTAAATATAGATCTAACTAGAAGTAATAAATACCTAAAACAAGTCTTAATGAAATAAAGCTTTAGTACTTTCTTGTGTATGCACTTCAATTGTATTAACTAGATCAAATATTTACTTTAAATAGAGCATTCCACAATCAGTAAGCAAAAAAAAAAATAGAAAACAAAACTAACAACATATTTTTTTACTTACCTCGCCTCGTGAATCCTTTGGCCTTTCTCTACTCCTTTCTCACAACCTTTTTCACTTGCGGTTTTTGTCTGGCATATTGTTGATGTGGCTTCTGTTGTTGTTGGCATCCTTTTTTGTTGTTGTTATTCTGTTATTGGAAATTGAATTTTTGCCGTTTTTTGTTGCTTCATGCAGCTTGCGGCTTGCCGTTCCATTCGCTTCTCCTTTTTTTAATTTTTTGCATTGCATGTAAAACGGGCATGTTCCTTTTGAGCAAAAGTTTGCAAACTAGTATAAGGGAAAAAGCATACCCGAATGGCCTATGGCCAAATGGTACAATGTACATACATCAGTTCACCAATAATAGATACTTTAAACTGGTCGTTTCGTATTTAAACTCATTTTCATCTACATAAAGCGATATAATAGCTAATCTTGCTCCAAATGAACTCCCTTTCCAAATTAAAGATTTATTTTCAGCATTTTCATGGCAATATTATGAAAATTAAACAAATTTGTATGGTCGATTCTTAATAATACTTTTAAAATCATGGAAAGTTCAAATAATTTCGTCACTGCAGATACCAGAGACCATCTGCACATAGAGAAAATAAAATTTAGTAATCAAAACAGTTTTCAAACGTTTACAACTGAAAATTAAAAACGATTGATTGAAAAATTTTTAAGTATATAAATTCTTCGGCATAGTCCAAGTAAAATATTTGCCCTAGTATTTTTATTATTAAGATATGTAGAGTATATATACTATACACACATACATACAAATATGTACATATATAGGTTATTGTTGTTGAAACAACATTTGTGTGGTACGCAATGTTGCGAAAGGGCGTTTTCAAATAAAAAAAGGGTAAACATTATAAAAAAAAGTTTATCAAATATCGCAACTATTTTTATTTTCCCTGACCTGGACATGGAATTTAACACAGTTGTAAATATATTGGAAAAGGAAAAACTAATTTCTCCTAAAATACAAAATGGCAGTGAACAAGCATGAGAGTTTTTCTGTTTGTGTGTTAGGTATGTATGTGTGGTTGTGTATACGTATGTGTGTCTGTGTCTAGAATTCAAATTCAGAGTTATGTCTAGGATGTTGTTTGTGTTTGGCAATTCCTTTACGGTCTACTAAGCAATGGAAATGTAAATAGAAGTAAGAGAAACAAACTAGGGAGAGTACAAAAATCGAACAATTTATACAATTTCTGAAACTGAATGCAACAAACACTTGAAATATTTTCAATTTCACACGGCGTATGCGTAATATATACATACATTTTGTAAATTTACTGCAATTTTAATACAATTTACTCGTTTTAATTAACAAACGAATGAAAGGCCATGTGGTACATACATGCATATGTTATATGGTTTCGAAACAATAAAGGATTTTTACCCCCGAAGAAAAATAAATGCGAAAAGCTGAAAAGTTGCAGGTAAACAAAAGCAACCAAGATCTGCCTGTGTGTGTGTGTGTGTCTCGAGGGCGCAATGTGTAAACAAAAGTTTAGACTTTAGTAAGATAAGCGCTCAAGTGTGTGTTCGTGTGTGTGTTTGTGTGTGTGCAGACGCTGACAGTTTACATGGCAGCAAAGTTTCAAGAGTTTAGCCAACAAAACTGCCAAAGGAATTACATAAACAGTGCGGATGGAGCAAAAAAAAACCTCTCTCACACACACACAGCAAGAACCCAAAGACAAGCCAAGGGGGCGCCTGATTACGAACAAAAACAACAATAACCAAAAAAAAAGAAGTAAAATAAAGTATACTAACACAAAAAACAACAAACAAACAAACGAATGAAAAACTTCAGGTAAAATGTCTACCCTCAAGTTATCCCAACTTTGATTAAAAATTCCACTAATAAACAAACTGTAGTTTTTGTGTTTTTTTTTTTTGCCCCAATGTTTGGTGTTCTGTTTTTTTGTCATTGTTGCTAGCGCCACCTAGCGGTAACAATAGCTGGATAACTCTAGCACATATGAGAGACTTAGGGATGGTAAAATAATTACAATTTTTTATTAATGCATTGCTTTACGGTTTTTCACATTTTCGATGTGTTTTGATCTCTATCAAAAACCATAATTAGTTATTTAGTTGGCTGACCATTTAAATTAAGTACTGTATTAAAATTTATAAAAAAATTTCATTACTTGAAGCTATTGAAAACTGTTAGCTGTACTAAGTCTGTTTACAAACATTTCGGAATATTGAGTCAGATCATTGTCTTACTCATAAATTGCAACGTCTCGCATTGCAGGATCATGAGAAATACTGAGAACTGCAAAACAAAAGTTTTCTCTAACAAATCTAAAGTGAAAGAGCATATAAACTTACCGATAATTTTGCTTCTAAAAGATCCATTTTGTCTCACGCGACCATCGCTAATTGATTGCTTCACCTTAAGGGAAAGACCGTCATGGGGAAATCCCGAAACTTTTCCAACGCTCAATAAACATTGCGTTTACCGCTCCACTCCAACAACAACAACAGCAACAAGGGAAAATTGTAAACTTTTTTTTGTTTTTTATATATTTTTTAGTTGATGTTTGTGCTTTATGTGTAAGAGTGTTTGTGTGTGTGTGGAGCCATTTTGCTGTGTAAACTTGTTGGTGGGTTAAAAGTTTCCGTTTCTCCCTTTCCCTTCCCATCAGACCCTTCTGCCAAAAACTTCATTCCCTGTGTATTCCCTTTTGGTTTCTGTTGCTGCAGCCATTTTGTAAATTTCATGTGCATTATATTTGCAAATTTGTGTTGTTTATTTATGCGCGGCAATGCGCAGGGTACAACATGCATACACACACACACACATACACAAACAAACACATAGATAGAGGAGGTTATTTGCTCGTTTGCGGTTGTGCATAATGCAATACGTTCTCTGTTGAACTTTCGACTTTAATTGCAATTCATTTTAAGCTAACGAAATGAGAAACATTATATAGCCAATATGCACATACACATTGTAGAGTATGGTGTATGTGTGTGTGTGTAGTTATTAATTAAATAAAATGCTAATTAAAGTTTGCCCATGCAATATATATCCTGTTTAATATCCCTTGTCTCTGCCTCTGCCCGCGTTTTGATCCCAAATGCATATTTAATGTCCTGCTGTGTGTTCGTCTGTGTGGGACAAGTTCAACGCTTGACTTATTGATTGGCTTTCTAAATTTCGTTCACGTACTGCTGCTACTACTACTTTTCATTGCTGTGGATTGGCTAGGTTCAAAATGCTAATTAATTTCAATTTGTTGTTGCAAATTGTTCAAAAGTGTGTTCAGAAAGTGCACAATGGCAAACTACACACACACATTATGTAGGAGTAAGGATAAATCTCTGCTTAATCCAATAGATAATTGGTTTGATTCTGCCATCGCCCATCATGTATGTATGTAAGTCTACTGTAATGAGTACATGTATCCATGACGTATACGTAATTTAGTTCAGAATTGTTTAACAATAGGCAATTGAATTGGTATTCGTATAATATGTTCATTTGTAAAATTAAATGTTTTGGCTTTACATATTTAGATAAGTTTCTTAGTTAAATGCTAAAAATTGTTCTTTGGAGAGTTTAATGGTTGTAAATTTGGGAGTAAAGGATAACTCAGGGATATTTTGGCAAAGAAGATGTAATAACAATTATTTGTTTTAATTTTAAAGCTTTTACAGAGATTGAATTTCAATATTTAATTAGAAGAGGTAAACCATATTTAGGTACAACAATATATAACTAAATAAGCAACTTCAATACATCTTAGTTAAAAATAAAACATGCTAAATTAAAACTTGAACAATAGAATAATGAAACAAGTGCCTGCTGCTTATTGCTTTTTAATAAGCTGACATCACATGCATCCATAAATAGATATGATATCTGCCAATCTGAGTGTTGATTTTTCAAGATGGAAACTTGAAATAAATTCAAAAGTCTTTAACTTAACTCTGTTTTTAGTTTGCTGAAATTTATATTTTCAGAAATAAGTTTTACACATTTTTGTGAAAAACGAACTATGCAAATCAACAACAGACACAATCATACACTTTTATACACACAGAGACAGACACTGAGAATTTCCATTTACTACATATTTCATTTTCTTTCAAAATTTCACACACTCTTCACAATTTGCGGCACTGTATTCTCTATTACCAAACAAGACATCAGAAAAAGAAACATTCTTATTTCAATCACCCATCCATCCATCCATTCACTCGACCACCTATTCTTCCCTCCTCTCAACGCTCTGACCATATTGCAGACATCAATCGATGTGATGTGTATCTTGTTCTGGCAACTTTTATTTGTGCGTTTTATTTGTTTTACAATTTTCTTCAATTATTTTAATGCAACAAATATGTATGTTGCTGACGAGTACAACAAGAAAATTTCGAAATTCATGCCCGCCTCTCCAACCATCAACCCCCCACAAACCTCCATTAAGCATTTGGGTTTGTTTTTATGACTTTTGCTTTACGATAGCAACCAAGAGAAGAGGACGAGGAGTAGTAAAGGATACAAAACTCAGGAATTGTGTCAGTGTGTGGCCGGACTGTATTCGTTGGAGAAGGGGGGGTCTGTAGGGGTTTGGGTGTTGATAAGGGGGGATGAGGCTGGCGATGTCGCTGACTTGCCACAAGAAATCAATCAAAATTGTGGCAACAACAACACAGAGCACGGGGAAACAGAAAAGAAAAAAAATAACAAAGGCACAGCTCACGCGATGCTCATCAATTTGTGTGTCGTTGAAGTGTGTCCTTGCTTTTCAGCATGTGTGTGTATATTTGGGGGAGCGGATGTGTATGTGTATGTGTGTGGTTGTCTGGCTTTTGTGTTTGCTTAGTGCAGTGCAAACAAAGGACAATGCCTGATGTGCCAGCCTTATACTAACTGCAGTCAGTTCCACAATCATTGGTTTGCCTTCTTCTACTTCCCTTTGTATAATGCTCCTTCCCCCCCTTGCCCAGCGCAAGCACCCTCTTTCCGAAAATGTCTGTTTGCCATTGCAGCTTAACATGACTGACACACTTTTCATGCCACAATAAGCCATTATAATGAATGTAAACCACAAAAAAGTAAGCCAAAAAACTAACACAAAATTCAAAATGGAAAATGAAATTGGTTAAAGATTGTAACGAAGAAAATATTATTTCGATAAACTTTAAAAATAACTTGGATTACGAACATTTTCTAACTAATTGGCCCAGACCCCATTACCATATGGGTAAACTAAAACCATGGTCTGCAGACACTATGTGGGACATGAAAAATGGCCAATAAGACACAAGGGGCGTACGGTCAGCCAGTTAATGAGCTCAGGAGCGGTTGAGGAAACACGTGGGGTTAGTAAATAATCATTCGCTTGAGTATCTTAAGTATTTAATGAGGTAAATTATATGGGCAGTAGTCCAAGAATGAAAAGCTATTTGATTGGAAATCCTTTCTTAAATGGTACTCACGTCTTACTCTCACTGCTTAAAATTTGGTTAGTACATAACTTAAGTAGTTCATTACTTAGAAAGTGCGTTTTGTAATGAATGCTTTAATATTAGGCGCACTCGACAAATTCAAATTGATTCTCACACACAAATTTCTCTACCACTGTATAAAATTTCTTGAACTTTATTTTTATTATTTACATTTCTAATGACTTAACATTCGACTCTATTAATCCGATCCTGTGTTAGTTAGCCAGTTAGATAGATAGGCATCCCTAGATGCTGTCACAGGATAACTAAGTAAAGCTAAGCAACCCTCATTTGTCACATGATTTTTATAAACTGTTGTTGTCCGGCAAATCTTGCTTATTGTCTTGTTGTCTGCGTTTGCTCAGCTCTACTGGTATCCTTGTTAGCCTTGTTATATTTTTGGTCAATTTCATTTGTAATCCCTTTAAGCCTAACACACATGCAAGCCCATAGACACACACATTGTCATTTGCCATCCTGTATGTATGGGTGTGTGTGTGAAATGCCGTCAACAGCATAGAAGTGACAACTCTAATGCCAGTTCAGTTTGTTTGTCTACATAATTGGCCAGTCAACTTGAATCCTGTCATTGTCCACATCTAATCCATACACACAAATATATTTATATATATGTACTTCTACATATATATTTATTTTAGGTATAGCTTCAGCAAGCCTTAATTATGGGTTAGATAAAGTCGAGAACCACAACATTGCAGGTTTTTTGGTTCAAGCTTGCATAAGTTTTAAGCACCAACAAAATTTTTGCAGCTGATGCTCCTTCTTCACGTTGACACCAAAGTTGATTAAAGTAATGGATAAATTTCATTTGGCTAGTAAACCATTTCATTACACTTAGAGCAATCAGATGTGGTTACCATATCGAAATTAGCTTGGGCCACATTTGTATTTTGTTCAGTGCACTTTTGCGGTTTCGCCCAGAATGCTTAAGTTGCCTGTCAATTCTGGTGGCCTGACTGAAAAAACAAAAGCCATGGCAGCAGCCAGCCAAGGAGTCACAGCCACGTCCTGGCATGTTTCTACGAGTATTTTATGATGCGGCCCACCCACTCTCTTGCTTCTCTTTCTGCTAGAAAACTAGGTTACACCACGTCAGAAATGTCATCAACTTGACATTTTATCAGGACTCTTGGTTGCAGTAGTTGAATGCAAAATTTTACTAGCAAATATGACAGAAATTACTATTAACAGGCAGCTGTATGCAGTTGCTACCAGTTTTTCCCCAATCTCAATCTCGGTCCCCTCAGTCCCAGTCCCAGTCCTAGTTCTAGTCAGTTTGAGCCTTGCTCTCTAACTTTTGCTCATTCTCGAGTTTATTGAGAGCAAGGAGAATTTCTGCATATGTCATCAAGACATGCACCAGGCTTTCATTTCTAGACATATGTATGTATATATGTATGTGCTGTATATATCTGTATAATAGATGTATTACGACAATGTCTTAGATTTGCGTATGCAGCCAAGAAACAAGTTTTGCATTTCAATTGCCTGACTGCTGCTCTCCACTCTTTCTCGCTGAGTTTTCCCTCCTTGTTTTGGTTTAAAATTAAATTTGTATTTAACAAGAGAAACGGAAAGAAAAAAAAACACAAATGGAAATGCAAATGAAAATTAGTAAAATGCAAATATTTATTTAGCGAAATATGATATTCATCTATATAAATTATCCGTATATATACTTTATATTTATATTTGGCTGAGCAAAATTTCACATCATGTATACGCCAGGTGTACGCCAGGTCTCGCCGTTCGCACTGCCTCTCATTTTCTATACCTTTTTTGTTTTCTTTTGTTGTAATGTATTTATAGCGTGTGTATTTTTTTTCAAATTTTCCATTTACCAGTACATAGATAGATATTTGTACACACATACATATGTGTACATACATATGGACGAACAGCAACTGACAAGCCAATTAAATTTGACATACATAATTAAGTGAGTTTTGTGTGTTGTTTTTTTTTTGTGGGAAAAGAAACGAAAATTGAATTTTTAATTATTTAACACAGTGAAGAAGACAAGTAATATCTAATGGGATTTATCTAATCAATCATATTGCCAGATGCACCAAAAAGGGAGAAACTGGTATTAAAAACGATTCATCAATCTTAAGCAAAATGGCATAAGAATGAGTTACGAGGTGTGGCTAATGATTAAGTGGAGTGGCTTAACTATTTTAAGGATATGCTGTAAGAGTACCGACAGTCCTTAGGCTTTACCCAGGTTATTTTGAAGTTTAACCAATAACCATACTATAACCCCAACGACTTAACTAGTTGAAATTACAACTAAGGGAAGCCAAAGAGGTAAATTTTAGTAAGTCTTTAGTCTCTTTTCGCCCTAGTAAACATCCTTCAAAAGATACATACATAGTTCTTTTCAGTGAAATTCGTTACCAATTTATTGAATGACTCACATTTTAAACACACTTAAAGAGGGTTCCTTTACATTCGCTTTGTTCTTTGTGAGTTAATGGGGGTAAGTTTTACCTGTATAGCATTCCATCAAGTTGGCCCTTTTGTGCTGACATTTCCACTTATCCTTTTGGTATTAATCCTTCTTGCATTTTATACCATTCGTTCGTTTATAGGTATACATACATATATGCAACGAAATCGCTTGGCTATTAAAATCAAATTTATTGCCTGTAATTAAATTTTTTGGTCGTGGCAAATGAAACATGTTTTTCTTTTTGCTTTGCGTTTGCGGAAATCGCAGGAAATTGGCCATGCCAGAAAAAAAAAAAATAAAAAAAATGATGCAAAAATTGTGTCATAAATTGAATAAAAATGTGTGTCATATTGGTTGACTATATATATGAATTAATACCTGACTGACTCGCCTTTTGAGGCGTGACGGCGAGCAGATGAGTTTGTTTTTGCTGTCTTTTTTTTGCTTTCTTTTTTGTGTGTGTGCCAATTAAAAAGCCATAGGATGAATCATGGCAAACAGTTGGCCATTTGCCAGATTGCATTTTCTAGAACACACACAATATTTTTGTTTTTTTGAGTTTGTTACTTTTTTACAGGGTAGCTACTTTACTCTCACACACAATTTAGTTCTCTCTTTGTTGCTGTATCTTTCTCTCTTTCGCTCTGCGACTCTGTCGTGGTGTTGGTGCTGCGTATGTTAAGTGTAATTTATGGGGCATACGTGGCTGGGCTTTTATTACGTGGCACATAAGTTCAGGCAGTGGCAGAAATTTCGTGGCAATTTTTGGCTTTTAATGTGCATAATTAAGCATTAATTACGCCCACGAACTGAAATGGTGACCCCGACGCATTGGCATTTTTACAGAACATTTATCTGCAAACCGACCAAATTTGGATCTCTTTCCGTCGCTCTCTCTGTCAGCTTGGTTGTGGTCATTTAATTTGTAACCACGAGGAGGAGTTGTAGTCATTCTCTCTCTTTCTCTCTCTCTCTCTCTCTTCCGATATTGGCAAACCATTTGCACAATTTAAGCATTTAATTGCAAATTTATTATGCTTATTTTGTGGCCATTTTGTAATTGATTGACTGTTCACAGTGTTTATGTATGTATGTATGTGAATGTGTGTGTTTATCACACGATAAAAGTGAAAATCAAATGAACTTTGACCTTCATTTGTGCTTGCTGATAAATGCAGCAAAAACTTTCCAATTATTTATCAAATATTGATTTTTATTCATTTATTTTGAAAAAACATTTTCCCTAAAAGTATGCAACCGAATTTGTCAATTACACAAAGTGCTGCAAAAACAAAAAAGAAATTATCACAAAACGAAGAAGAGCCAGAAAAAGCAACAAATGAAAAGTCAACGAAAGCATAAATAATATTTCATTTGACACAGTTTCGATTGAAGGCAGCGGATATTTCCCTGTCTCATCTCGCCCCCCCTCTCACATTCTCATCATCATCTGTCCTCTTCCTCCTCACTTTCACGAGAAGCCAGCGGCGTTGCATAAAAGCGCAAAAGTTGAAAAGGCAAAAATATGCTTTGTAGTTGCGACTTTCATTAGTCACCAAGATACAGAAATGAAAGAAACGCAAAAAAAAACGAGGGGAAAATAAAAAGGAGAGCAAAAAAAAAACAGAGCTGGTAAATTAAAAATAAGTGCAAAGAGGAAAGTCAAGTTGAGAAAGAATGAAGAGTAAAACTAATAAATAAGCTGACACAGTGCCGCACACACACAGCAGAGCAAAGCAGAGAGAAAGAGCCAGAGAGAGAAAAATTTCTTCAGAATGAACGTCAAAAGACAAAAAGCGAGAAATGGAATAAAAAACAAAAATGAAGAAAGAAAATAAAAAACTGGCACAAGTGGCATGTTGCAATGTTAATTGAAGACAAATAAGAGCCGACGGAAACGAAAGAGAACATGCAAACAAAAAGCCACCAGGCATCCCACCAACAACAACAACAACAACTACAACAACATGCACAGCATCAACAGCAACAACATCAAAGGCGAATACAGAGGGCGTTTGCGGTCACCATGGGCGGGTTGACAGTCTTCAAGAAAAGTAACCGAACCACACTAAAAAATTAAAAAAAAAAAATAAAATAAAAACAGAAAAGCACTCCAAAGGAAACTTACGTCAAAGTTTTAAATTACTTAAGCCTTTGGGAGGTGGAAAAAAGAGGATAACAGAAAAGAATTTTATAGAGTTAAAACAAAATGAACAACAAATTATAGTAAAAGTTAAGTGAATTTGATAAATTACCAGAAGAAATGGAAGGAGAATAGTTAAAGGTGAATATTAAGTTAGGTTGCTGAGCCTGAATCGAATGACCATATTTACATACATATTTATGGGAATGTCTAAAGGAAAACTACAAGTTCACCAATTTGAACCCTAAAAATATTGCTTTAAAGAACTACCAAGTTCTATCATCAGCAGACTTTGCCATATGGCAAGAATTTGTTATTAAACTGAAACATATGTATTTTGAAAATAAGTCCATTTTCAGTACTATTTTCATCAGTAAATATTTTCAATCCCAACTATAATACTATTTTTATATTTTTCTTTTTCTTTAATGTAAGACACCAATTACCCTAACAATTATTATTGATTACCCACCTATTTTTATACGAAAAAAATAAGAAAATACATTAATTATTCAACTGTACTTGGGGGCGTATACGTAATCCATCACTCAAACTGACACCATTTGACTGCACTAGCTCTACGGGTAGAGCTAAAGGGGTTTTGTTTTTCGCTCCGCGCTTTTTGGCCACTAATGAGTTGCTAAAATGCAAATATTTGCAAATTTGCAGCATTGTTTTATTTAAAGCTCATTAAATTTTAATGACTCACCTTTTCAACCAACTCTCTCTGTGTTTCTTTCATTCTGCCCGCAGGTCGTACCCACAATGCGAACTATGCTCTCTACCACATTGGACAGCCAGCGACGTTGGGTGTTAAACAATTCACCGAGACGGGTAAAACGGATCTACTGGACAGCATTGCTGGCGAACAGCAACAACAGCAAATGCAGACCCAGAGCCAGACTCAGACACATACACAGACACAGAGCCAGACCCAGACACAGAGCCAAAATCAGAATCAGGGGCAGACAAGCAGCAGCCGCAGCGGCAAATCGCCGCCAGCTGCTGAACGCAGCGTATTCGATGAGTTTAGCATGCCGGCTATTCAGTTGGGCTCTGGACGCAGTGAGGCGAAAGTGTTTGTCGACAGCAATCACAGTTTGGTCTCGCTAATGACACGCATTGTCCCATCACCAGATTGGTTCATTGGCGTTGATTCGTTTGAGGTAAGAGAACGCACACACGCACACAAAACAATGCGGAAAGAATTCGCGTGACGACATGAAAGAAGAGAGAGAGAAGAGAGCGTGATGAAAAAACAGAAAATCAAATTAAAATCCTAGAGATTTAGAGATCTAACTACTATTTCTTCTACTTATTGCAGCTATGTGTAGGTGGCACTTGGATAGATACAATTACCGTTGAGTTGGATCCTCTTGATGCGGGCACAGATAATGGTTTCACCTTCACGGCGCCAAATTGGCCAACGGCACCGCAAGGTGTCATCTATAGGATTACCTCACGATATCCAGGCCATCCGGCCGGCAGTTTCTATTATCCCAAAAGCAAACGATTGCCGCCCATTGCCACGTTCCAGTTTATCAAGGTAAGTGAATTTGTTGAAGGACTCTGCCTCTCACACTCCTGCCATATACATATCTCTAGCTCGTTGGCTCGAACGAAAGGTTAAACAAGTTAATTAACAGCAAATTAGCAGTCAAAATGCTCTCACACAACCCCCTAATGACTTTTCATGTGGCCTCGTACTCAAAAAAAAACCAAACCAGAGAGAGAGTAAAAAAAAAACAAAATTACACAAAAAAAAAAAACAGAACACAAAAAAAAAATCAAAGTGCTAATGAGCCATTAGCATTACAATGGCGTCAACAACATCTACCGCAAAAACCCCCGCCCGCCCCTCTTGCTCAACCCCGTCATGCTTACAACATATGTAATGGCTGTGCGTGTTGGGTGTTTGTGTGCGTGTATATGTGTGTGTGCGACTTGGGGGCGTTCTCCCTTGTTAATGCGCTTTATAAATCAGCTACCGCACAGCTGACGCAGAAACAAAACAAAAAGCGAATATATACATGAAGATATCTGAATAAACGATGAAAAGAAAGCAAAGCCAGTGGCAAAAATATTACTAATTACATTTAAACTATTTAAAGAAAAAAACATACACACACAATGCCAAAACACTTGTAAAGAGACATAAAAACACTTTATAATATATTATTAGAGTTTTAAAATTATTGCCAGGAAGCGATTTATAATTTTGGTATGTTTATTAAGGCAGGAAATGCAACTAAAATAAATTTTGTTTGCATTCAAATAGTTTATCATTGAAAATTTTATATTTCAAGTGCTTCAAAATGCTAAAAAATATATTTAATATTCAAAACGTTGTCAATGTCGATAAAAAAAAGTTAAATAATTTGACTTCGACAGAGTAAAATAGTTTTGTGTGAACTCAGAAAATGAATTAAACAGAAACAATCGAAAGAATTTGCCTTTCCAGAAATATAGCATACTTTTTTGGGCAAAAATGTGTTTCTTGACGCTTTACGCTTATTTTACATAATACAAAAATATAAAGCATTATTTCTTATTGATTAAATTAATACTAATTAAGTGCTGACTAAATTCACATAATTTTCCAGTTAAAACATTCCTCACATTGATAATAATTTCCAGGTCATGGATCCTATACTATAAAGATATTTCATTGTTAAAGAAAAGATTTGATTTGAGCTGGCTTAAAAGAAAACCATCTTAAATACTTATATGAAGCGATATTCATCCGTTTATAATGACTTTTTGGACCAAGTCAATGTTCTTTATCGTGTCTCACACAGAAATATTTCTTTTTCGATTTCCTTTAACATTGCTTTAACTGAAAAATGGTTGACTATTAAAAAAATGTTACTTGCTTTACAGATGCAGTTGCTTGTCCTCCACACACACACACACACACACACACACACAGAAACACACATGGCAATTGAACTTGGGTTTGATTGCAATTGGCCGTTTTCTCCATGCCTTATTTAATGCCAATCCATTACGTTTAGCAGTCACAAAATGAAAACGTGAACCATTCAAACTAGAATAGCGTACGGATAGCAGTAAAAACGACTCCACCCCGTAGGTCCGGCCAGAAAAATAGCCTTCAGCCATTTGTAATTATGTATATGTAGCCATTGCCAGCTTTGTCCAGAAAGTGCCGCACTTACTGTTACAATGGCAGACGCGTAGTCCTTCCCCCCGGCCATAGGCTGGATCGCTCATCAAAATTGCTTTTATGTGTGGCACATAAAATTTACGCCTTCGACTCGAGGTCCACCCCTCCCAAACACTGTAGTCTCTCCCCCGTTTCGGCCAGATGTTTCGACTACGTTTGCATAGTTTATGTATCATTGAGACTCTTGTGGGTGGGTGGGTGGTTGAATGTGGGCGTGGCAGACACAACATACACATAGGCACAGAGAGAAAGAGCTTTCACTGTACGTGTGGTCATTATTCTTTATTTGTTGTGGTTGTTTTGCCGTGCTTGGCTTTGTTTTTGCTATTCTAACGCCTTTTTGACACTACTAATTTTAGTTTTATTTTCCAAGCTATTTTCCCTGTACACCATAAAGGGGCGGAGACGTGTCTCTAGACCTTTTGCATAGTTTCATAGTGAAGGGTCCATTAACTGGGCAATCAAAATCTTTAAGATACATTTTCCTTTTATTGTAGTAAAATTAACTGCTAAAAAGGCGAAGCAAATGAATAAGGTATTAAAACAAGTTTTATAAAAATTTAAAGGTGACTTCAATTAGTACTTGAGTTTCCGTTTTTATTCTGTTTCAGTTTCCTTATTCTTATTATACTAGAGAGCATTCAAATATTCACATTTGGAAACAATTATTTTTGTCAGCACTTGGGCTCGCTTGGTATTCTTTTTGTTTATGACCCAACGAAATGGAAAGTTATTTACTTATATGCGTGTCATTTTATGACCAACACATGTCCTTTTTCACCAAGTCTAGTTTTGTGTTTGTGGACAGAAGCCAGCCACAATGTTGGCTCACATGTATATGTAATTATGTGTTGATTTTCTCTCTCACACACACACATGGACACAACTCACTCTCGAAAACGAAACTAAATTCAGCTCTCAACTCTCAGGCATTAAATTTTCGTCTTAAATTTCTGGCATATTTCTGTGTCATTTTTGGGGGGACGTCGAATACCAAAAGGCACGTAATCTCGGTAGGCTGGATTTTTTGTTTTGCAGAGGGTCTTCATTGTGTCTCCTCTACTTTTGGGGTAATCCACAAGGAATTTCACAGTTTTTGTTGCTGTATGCTGTGGATTATTGTATATTTTAATGCCCACACACACACACAAAAGCAACACGAAGCACTTGGCTTTCGTAGCTGTTGCTGTCGACGCATTTGCAAAAATGTAGATACAAAAGGTAGACATGGACCAAGATAAGCCAGATCAGAGCAAAAAAAGAAAAACAAAGCAAAAAGAAATACCTTTATAACAATGCGTATTGTCTGAATGTTTGTTTGTAGATAGCTAGGTAGGTGGCTAGGTGGGTAGGTTGGTATAGAAAATGACAGCAAACCCAAACAAATAAATTAAAATGCGCGACAGCGAGCGAAACAAAGTTTTTGTGTTCTATCCCCAACTCTCCTTCCAGTGGAATGTAAATGCCTTCTGTCCGTTGCTTTGTGTCAATATTTGCCACAAATTGAAATTAGCAGCGCGTTAAAAGCACCTGTAGTCCTTCCATACATACATATCTCTCTCTACATTCTGGTTCCTGTACCCTCACCTCTTAGCCACCCTCTCTGCCCCTCTCTCTCTCTCTCTGGCTCTCTAGGTACTATGTATATGCCGGGCACATAATCCCAGCAAATTAATATGCTGCACATGTGTCTGCATGAGAACAAACAATTCATTTTGTATTTCCTCTCTCTTTCACACACACAATATTTGCAGCTAAAGGAATACGAACTTAGCGAGGTATTCAACATTGCTGAGGATGATCGCAAGTATGAAATGGTACAAACACAGACCCATCTGGATGCAGAGCACAATCATGTAGAGATGAACAATGAGCTCTCGGCCAGCATTGAAAGGGAGCGACAAACGGAACAACAGCAACAACAACAACAACATCAACAATACAATGATGAGAGACAACGAATTCGTTCACAGCTGTTGGCCAAAATGAATCCCATGTAAGTAAAACCTGTGATAAGTACTCGGTATACAAAGCTGTAAAAATATTTTTTCAATTAAAAGGGGAGAGGGAATAGTCGTCATGTCGTTTGATTCGACGACACTGAAATATATATAAATGTATATCTGTGACTGGTCTCCCCTCTTCCCTTTTGTAGCAAGAAGCAACTCATACACAGGAGTCGTGGCTAAAGTATCATTTTATATATATTTTATTTTAAATGGTGTTTGCTCGTTAATTGAAACAAAATTAAACATCGTTAGATAGCAAAAACCTAGATAGTTAAGTAAGTGAATTTTATCGTTAAATATGTCATAGTAAATGATTAATATAAGTGGGATGGGTAACTTTTAAGTTGGTTGGACTTTAGCAAGTAGTTCTCAATTGTATGAAACTTTAAGGCACATGGCGTATACGTAATCAGGCTAATATCATACGCCGCCCTTTTTATCCTCTTCTATCAGTCATCATCATCATCGTCAGCATCGTTGCTGTCGTCTTCTTCGTCAAAGTGCTTCAATTTGCCTTACTTAACATATGCGTAAAGTGTTTTCTTTACTCTTACCATTCAAGTCGAAACTACTTTCAACACTCACATCTAAAGCCATGTGAGCAATGCCTGAAGCGCAAGGAAATAGAGAGATAGAGAGAGAGAGAGGAAGGGAGAAAATATAAGAAATCTAGACAAAGTGGAAGGCAGCAGCTTGCTGGTTGGCTGGCACACTTGAAAGCACATTACACCACTTTTAAGGTGAAAAAAAATAACACACACTAAAACAAAAACACGATAAAATTGTACGAGAACACGTTCTAGGGATAAGGCTGCATCTTTAAAAAGCCTCTGCTGTTGGCCATCTTCTCCTATTTGCCCTTCCCCACTTCATTTCTCGGCACGAAACGAGAACGAGAACGAAAACTTCAACTTCAGTCAACGAGCAAAACTACAACTAATCCTGCCCTAGCCTGGGCTGATCTAGCTGGCAGTTGCCTCAGTCTCCATTCACCCTCCATTTCCATTTTCGTGGCACTTTTTGGCTGCTGCTGCTGGTGCTAGTATTTTGTGGGAGTGGAAGTGGATTTTTGGCACCATTGGCACTGGTAACCTGCATACTTAATGACCAAGTCTACGTGTCTGAGTGCCAAAAGCCTTGAGTGTATGCATGTATGTGTTTGTATTTGCGTGTGGGCGTTGACTTTGGCTCTAGCCCAACACAAAAGGTCTGCCAAGCAAGTAACCATACAGCAGATAGATAGATAGATAGACACAGAACTGCAAGTAATTACTATCTTATCACACAATACATACGTCATAGTGTGGAGGGAGGTGACTATAAAAGTAAAGCAATTGCCAGCAAGTGTATAAAGAGTTAACTGGACTTCATCGGAGTAGACAACAGCACTAAAATGTCCGGAGTACCACCAACATTTACTGTAATAGCGGGTGCTGCCTGCCATAATGAACGAAAACGACAGCAACAACAGCGAACACAAAGCCGTAAGAACTTTTGGAATTTCTCATTCTCTGAGTTATGTTTGCGATAAAAATCTATGCAATAAAATTCACAATATTTTTCTACTAATGACTTTACAGAAAATAAGCAACCACAAAAGGCCACAGCAACGGAAACCAAATCAAATAGTTGCCTCATTAGTTAAGATATTAACATTAACATTGGGCGCGCTTGCCTATCTTATCAGAGCAAAATATTTATAAGGATTTACCTGGCATGAAAATATATTTCCCATGACATAAACATTGACTATAAATGATTTGCTTTTGGCCATACTGTAGTTTAGTTAAGCAAAGACAGCAGCAGCGGCCAGTACCATGAAAACGACTACAGTTGAGGAGACAAGTGTAGAGGAAACGATAGATATAACAACGACAAATGGAAGAACTATAGATGAAACGATTGATATAACCACAATTGACACGACGGCGGCACCAAGACCAGCAAATAGAAGACAAAATGGAGAACTACTCGAAGAAACATTGGTGTTAGAGACCGATACGAAACAACATCATCATCATCACAAGCACCATCATCATCATCGTAAGCATCATAAATCGAATGAGAATGTTGAAATGATTGAAGAGACTATAGTGCTTGAAACTCAGTCTGAGGAGAAACATCAACATCGTCACCATCACCATCATCATCATCAAAAGAAGGAGCAGAATATTATTGTGCAAGCACCGCCACCACCACTGCCGCAATGTTCACCACCCTCATTGACACCCACCGAAGAACTCTCTGTGGATGTGGTTTGGGAGCCACAACAATCCTTTTGGATACAGCAACAAGTATCATCGCAGGCATCGCCCAATCCTCAAATAGCTGCTCCAGAATCACCAGCATCTTCAAGCACTTCCACAAACGAGTTAACCGGCTTGGCATGGCAAGCAGAGTTTAATATTAACAATCCCGAAACAAGCGTTGACCAGGTTGATCTTATTTTGGAAACTCCGCCACAAATTCAAGTAGAATCAGTTCCCTATATAGGCGTAGAACAACGACCATTATCCAAAGTAAATGAAACGATTCAATTGCTGGAATCCCTTCAAGCATCTATTGATTCGATGCCACCAATTAAACCTATGACGAAAGCAAATGCACCGAGTTTGCTACAAACGGAGGTTATTTTAGAAACGGAGGAAATAACACCTTTACCCTCACCCACTATTCCCATTGAGCCACAACCTGATTGGGGTGAACCAACAGAAATAATAGAGAAGATTATAGTCGAGACAGTGGAGCCATTACCAGTTAATCCAATACCCACAATATCAAAAATTGAAGAAACTATAGAGGTTGTGGAGGGTCTAGAGGAGATTTCAACACCCACGCCACCATCTGGTCCACTTCCAACAACAACAAAAGTGGAGAAAACTATAGAGATTCTCGAAGGTTTGGAGGGGATTTCAACACCCACGCCACCAGTTAGTCCACTTCCAACAACATCAAAAGTGGAGGAAACTATAGAGATTCTTAAGTCCCTAGAAGAGACTTCAACACCCGCGCCACCATCTGGATCCCTTCCCACCACAACCAAAGTTGAGGAAACTATAGAGATTCTCGAGTCTTTGGACGAGACTTCAACACCTACGCCACCAGCCAGTCCTTTGCCACAAATTCATAGCCAACGTACTTTATCGAAAGTTGAGCAGAGAGTACTCCTACTAGAATCCCTTCAAGCATCTGCTTCTGCGGAAATACTTCCACCTAAACCAATAGTGCAATCGAGTTGGAATTACAGTCGGCCAAATCTTTTGATTGAAACAGAAGTTGTACAGGAAGTAGAACAAGTCACACCCTTGGCTTCACCAGAAATAGTGGAAACAGAGCTAATAGTGGAGTCATTAAAGACAACTCCTATTCCTACGCCTCCAGCTAGTCCCCCACCGCAAATTCCAGAGGAAATTGTGGAAACAGAAGTTATAGTCGAGCAACCATCCATACCAGAAGTAGAGGAAACAATTGAACTTGTAGAAACACTAGAGGAGACTCCAATATCCACTCCAACAACCAGTCCACCGCCAGAAATCGAAATTCAAACGACCTTCACTCAAGGTCTCGACCAACGGCCATTATCAAAGGTTGAGGAAACTATTCTAATGATGGAGACATTGCAGGCAACTGCAACACCTGTTGCACCACCAAAACCTTTACCACAAAAATGGTTTAATTTGCCCTATACTAGGCCTAATCTGCTGGCAGAAACTGAAGTTATTCAAGAGGAGATAACCCCAATACCATCGCCTGTTCCCAGTCGCACAGAGATAATAGAAACTGAAATTATTGTCGATTCGCTTGAACCTACTCCCACACCGACCCCACCGGCGAGCCCATTGCCTCAAGTTCAAGTTCCTGCTCAAGGAGGTTTCAATCAGCGATATTCATTAGAAAGCATAGCTCTAACTGAAGATTCTGTTTATGCCACGCCCTTTAGTTCACCTTATTCCAGCCCCACGGGACAACAAAGCATTGAGGAACAAGCAACAACGACAACAACAGAAATTGTGGAAACAGTATATGAAATAGATTCGGTTGAGGAATCACCAGAACCCACACCAACGCCCAGCCCAGTTCCTCTTCGTGCAGCGCAATCCAGTTTTAATATGTCAATCCCAAGACCAAGTTTTGTCCCTGCCGGAGTTGTCATCGAGTCCAGTGTTACAGAAATCTTACCCGAAAATGTCGTGGAAACGGAGCTAATCGTAGAATCGACTAGTTTGGACTCTACACCAGTGCCAACGCCTTTGCCAAGTCCACCGCCGCAGCGACAAGTGCCAACCACATTAAATTTAGGTCGGCAATATCGTCCAATATCGAAAATAGAAGAAATGGTCTTGACACGAGAGTCCCTTAATTCACAGAAATCCCTCGAAGAAACGGAAGTAATAGTAGAATCAGTGGTGACCTCTTCCACTGCCATTCCACCCATTCCGAGTCCCATTCCGCCGCCAGTTGCACCAGCTGAAACTGTGCAAATAGTTGAAACTGTGGAAATTGTGGAAACACCTGGTCAACCAACCGAGGAAGTCGTGGAAGAAGAAATCATAGTTACCACAGAGAAAGAACGGTCTTCACAAGCAGCACCAGTCGCAGCAACTGAAATGGTTTTGGTTGGGGCTTTGGATACTGAAACGAACGATAAACTGGGCAAACGTTATTCAGTGAGTGCAGTGCTGGAAGAGAGGGTCATTGAAGAACCACCACCACCTCAACCCCAGTTGGACGATAAACACAGGAGATGTTGTTGCAAATGTCGCTGTGTCATTTCCTAGCAAGAAGAAGTCAAGAGTTTCTATTTTTGAGAGGGATTTCCCTTCGGTCACTTCAGACTAGTGATTCAGTAGCCAAACAATTCATTTTTTATGGAGCTTTTCTTATCGCTCTGTTTGTAAGGCTTAGGCGACACAGTAGCCTATCTGCTATCTTATCAGACAAAAGCAAAATCACCGCAGCGATAACAAAACGTAATTGATAGTTAATTAGTTTTAAATACAATAAAAAAAACTACGAAATGGAAAGATAGATAAGAAACAAGTCATAAACTGAATGACCACAAGGGTGAGATACTTTACAGCGGTCAGTCGGCAAACAATATTCAAATCAAAAATGCCACCACCTGGACGTGGTTTCGGTCCCGGACCAGGACGTGGTTACGGTCCAGGCCCTGGTTATGGTCCTCCTCCTCCCCGGCCTGGCGTCAATATAGGTGTTAATATTGGGGGCCCTCCGCCGCCGCCCATTGGCGTTGGCATTGGATTTGCTCCACCACCAGTTGTGATTGGAGCACCACCGCCAGTGGTCATTGGAGCTCCACCGCCGCCTGTTATAGTTGCACCAGCACCCCGGCCAGCTGTTGTGGTGGGTGCTCAGCCACCAGTTGCCACAGTTTATGCACAACCACGTGAGGAAGTCTTTTGCTGCACAATTCTTTGACCCATGACAAAAATTTGAAAAAGTTTATCTATATGTTTAGCGACTGCATGAATCAGAATATATAATCCTATAAGTATTTGCAATCGAACAAACAAAATGTGTTTCAATCAAAAAAAGCAAAAGGTAAATAATTAAACTGCTTATGTGTGAATCAATGACTTCAGTCCTTTCTTTCAAATCAAAGAAATCAAACATTTCCAAACTAAAAGATAGATTGAATATTTGCTATCTTCCCAAATCTATTCATCGGAATCTAACTACATAATAGACACAACTTGTACGAATATATAAGAATCCATCTAATACTTGATTCCAGACCTCATGCAAAATGCTATCTCAGTCTAAATAAATTGAATAATTCATTCAAAACACTTACCACACATTCAAAGTCTTTAAGCATTTAAGCCTAAGTATTGGTAGATTTTCTGAGTAAATTTGACTCAATTTTTTTCAATGTGAAAGATAGAATTTTTCCGGGAATATATTATTTTGCTTCTTATTTTTGGAAGTTAGGCAAATGTAAGCAAATTGCGCATAAAATAACATTTACTTGATACGTTTTGATGTGCTCATCTAATGGTAATTGCCGTAAACATGATCGAAGCAAATTGTCGCTAATAACTTCCATACACACACATATATATATATATATGTATATATAGATATGCCACACACATGCCTTTATATGTACAGGCAGAGACTAAAGAGAAATAAGAAATTTCTTGTATGTACATAATTTCAATTTGTGAATTTTCTTCATTATTTTCTTCGTTTTTTTTTTTTTGTGTTTTGTTGCAAGGGGCTTTCACGTTCTTCCAATATTTTTGCCAATTTTCTTGGCTTTGCCTTTTGCTGCCGTTGTGCCTGCTTTTCCTGTTGCGTCTTCTTCTTCTACTCTTGCCTTGGTCTGGGCTGTGCTCTGCGCGTCTGCCTCTTGATTTTTTATTATTATTTGCGCGATTTTGCACGGCATACGCGCGGCATGTGTATGCAAATAAACGAAAAAACCGAAAAGGAGAAACTGCAGGAAACAAAACACGGATGTGCCACACGGAAGGAAGGAAGGAAGGATGGTCGGACAGGCGGACGGAAGGAAGGAAACAGGCAGGCAGTCAGACCCACAGGAACATGTTGCCTCGGCCAAGGCAAGGTGAAAAGCTGAAGGAAGGCAGGGGATAACAAGAGATGGGGGTAACTGCAAAAAGGCAAATTTAAATTGAAATTGTCTACAGCTGATGTGCTGAAATAACAAACGCTGGAAATTCAGTGTAAACGGGGCGTATGTGTAATAAGATTTCAGTATCCATGTACCTGTAACATTGGGTACAGTCCCCGCCAAATACTACTTACGGAAAAAGAAAAAACGCTAACTAATTTCACAATAATTTCTTTTCCTTTTTTGCAGCTACAACAACAGCCAACAGCAAGCACCTCAGGTGGTCAATGTGGTGCCAAAGAACGATAAACAAGCCCTTATGCAGAGCATTGCCAGTAGCTACATTAGACGTACTAGCAACTCGGCTGCTACCAATAACATTAACACAACCTTAATGGCATCCAATACGAAAATATCCTCCTCCTCCCTTATGGGCAACTTTTCCACTGCCAATTCATCGCAGCAACAACAACAGCGACGTCGAGCACAACGGCGGCAACGCGACTGCCGTGTCAGCCATTGGTCAGAATGGACGGCCTGCAGCAAGACCTGCGGTATTGGGGAGATGCATCGATATCGCAAAGTCATCAAGCATGGTAAACGTGGCGGTCGGCCATGTCCGGCGTTGCAGCAATCGAAATGGTGCGGCACCGAGCGCAACTGTCACGGGCCGCAGAGCTATTTTAATTGGTAAGTAAAATGGGTACCGGCTGGATGGAAGGACATTCAGATGGAGCCTGAAATGAATACGAATCTAATTTATACATCGAACGTCTGTCAACTGGCGAGGCAGGAAACCAGATATAGAGACAAATATTATACAATATGCATTTAATCAATCTCAATTTCATTCCCAATTTACCCATTCTCCAATTCTCAGGTCCGACTCTGATACATGAACGAGCGAGACGAGTATTGATGCCGATGCCATATATATATAATTTTAATTTAAGGCGTAAGAATTGCTTTGCACACACAAACACACACACACATACAAATCGCATCCGAAGAAGCTCAGCCCCCAAATGAGATTTTAATTTAAATTTAGATTACTATAAAAATTAAAAAATTGATTTTAAACATGAAAAGACGCATGCTAAAAATGGAAAAAAATGAAAAACAAAATGTGTGTTTCTGAAATTGCATATGAAACAGAAGACTACTGACAATATTTAAAGGAGAAAACAAAAAAACAAAGGAGAAAACATGAAAACAAAGAAAATCCAAAAAATGTTTACTCAAATATTTGGCTGACAAAACTCTAAAGAATTGAAAAATCAAGCAAAATCATACACAACTTATTCCAAAATTTCCACCCATTTTAGTTTTCATTATTGCTTATCATTTTACATAAGAAATTTTCATTCAATGAATATGTAAAACAAAAAACAGGAGAAAGAAGAGGAAAGGGAACCGCAGTTCTCTTCTATACCAAATCACAGTAGACGTACAAAAGTTAAGAGCATGCAAGTATAGTAAAAGCAAATCAAAGTATAATTAACAAGCGTGAACATTTGCATAACCAAACAAGGAATCCAGAAACCAAAAACCAAATAAAACACTTTAAACTATTATTACAAAAAAAAGTATATAAAAAGGAGATAGAAAAAAGGAGCAAAAGGAAAAAGTGTAATACAGCAATTAAGCTAACATTAGATGTAATTTAAGTTAATTAAACATTAATGGATTGCAAACATAAACGAAAACTGCAACAAACAACAACTACAACTGCAACCCCAAAAACAACAAAAGCATGAAGTCATCAGCAATTCGATTTCAATCTAGATTAAAAGTACCTATATACATACAAATATGACAAATCCAAAATACAACTTCGGCAAATCGATTTTTTTTTATACCCTTGCAGTTTGTTCGATGCAATACTTGCTAAATATTTTAAGATAAAATAATTACTTCATATTGGAAAATTTCGAAAATAAACTTTTAAATTCTTGAAAAGGTCATCATCGACTGTCGATTTTACTCTCAGTTAGAGTCCAAGTCATACCCTGCAAGGGTTTAAACCGCAAAAGCAAATCCGAAATGAATTTCAAAAACAGTTTGTGCAGCATAACTCATAAAAAATCTTCTCAATTCACTCACAATTTGAATAGCACACAGTTTGAAATGTCAATGGAATGGAAGATTTTTCCATTTGACATTAAATGATAGGTATGTAAAAAAAAACAACAAAAAAACACAAAAAAAAAACAATTTATGCCGCATTTCCTTTCACAATCACAAATCAAGAAACACAAGGGCCTAAAATTGTGTCTAGAACGAAAGGGAGTTGGAAAGAAAGAGCCAATAAAATTAGACATTAAAAGAAGGAAAAACACTTATGTAATAAAAGAAAATAAAAAAGAAAATACCAATCGAATCGGATGTGCATAAGACATTTTTGTAAAATAAATCCCAAAAATCGAAACAAATAAAAAAACTATGCCATAGAGAAATGTAAGCCAAAAAGTAAGCAACAATTTGTTTCAGTTTTTAGTTCATTCGAATATTAATTCGATAATTCTGGTTTTGTTAATATAGCATTGGGTGAACATCTGAGTAAGTATCTCACAGAATAACCTTTAGCTCGATTTCCAGTAAACCTTTCTGCAATATGGTTGATTTAAGTCACAGGGAACTAAATGAAAAGAATCTTAAATGTTTATTACAAAACAAATATACTTCCCCATGCTTTGTGGCCAGAGAAGTAATAGCTGATTAATTATTAATATTTTTAGTTGAAGAAATCCCAAAAGAAACAAAACAAATAAAAAGAATATGCTATTGAGAAAATACATATAAGTGAATGAAAATGTCAATGCTTAGTATTCTCAGTGTTTTCTGGCCAATTTTCGGTTTCGGTACTTGACAACGGTGGGTAAAAACAATTTTATTGCACCAGACGACATGATGCAAACGCCAGCCAAGGCAAAAACAGCCGTATAACTTTTAGTTTGATCAACTAACACGCCACCGATCGAAGTGCCAATAAATACACCCAAACCCATAGCCAGAGCAGTAAGACCAAAGGCATTTGTAAGATTCGATAGACCCAAATATCTAACATAGATGACGGCACGCAAGGTGGAATAAACAGCTAAGAATACAAATGAATTTAAGAGTTTAACTGTTAAAATGGCAGTGCGGTAGCTCACCTGGTGCGACACCATAGCATAAGCCGTAGAGCATTTGAAACCAAATCATATTTATCCCATAGAAAGCACTGACAAAAACAGCAAAGCCGCCAAAAACCATGCCACCGCCACAAATGTAGGTGGTCCAGCTTTTCACCTTGAAAGCAACAAAACCACAAGCAATGCGTATTATGAAATTGCTAAGTCCAATACATGGACCAATCAATGTGCCATATTCAGCGGGAATATCCGCTCGAGCCTTGGAATATACAAATGGAATATTGAAGCCGATGGGATAGAGAAAAGCAGCCAATACCAGCCAACGAAACTCAAAGCTACTAAATAAATGGACAGCAAAGAGTCGACCAAGAGCTCGTATAATTTTGCTGTGAAAACGATTATCCTGTGTCTTTGGTAAATCAGGGGATCCCCGGCGGGAGATTTCTTTCACCTCATCATTGTGAATGTTATGCAGGCCATAGGCAGCCTGCTGAATCTGCAATGGGCAAGAGTAGTAGCAATTTGCAGGAGTTTCTTTATTTCTAATTAATAACCAACAATTTACTCACATACTTTTCCGAGCCTACTAATTCTAGCTCTTTGCCATCCAATTGCTCCATGTGATGCGGTTCCTCGTACTCAACGGGTCCAGTATAAAAGAGATCATCCTTTTCCAGAGGATCGGGACGTACAACAAAATTTTTCTCAGAGCTACGATGAGACAATCCTTTCGAAGATCTTGATGTTGTAGTGGTGTACCTCGGTTTTCGAGCACAACATGGTGAACAACGGAAAGCCCAATTTGTTTTGTGATCAGATTCAACTGGAGGTTCATATGGATCAATTTTAGTCGCAGTCTTTCTTGGTTCCTCATCACGCAAGAAGTTGTGTACATAGAAATTGCCGTAAAACTCATCTGAACTGGATGTATTATATTCAGGACGGCGTACAATTCCTACTTGTGTTGGTGCCACCTCAACGTAGGCCAAAGCCATAAAGGCGATGAGCAATATTAATAACACCTGAACACGTAATGCATTTCGCCATCCAATTTCCAAAGCAAGGTATGTAATCATAATGGGGATAACAACTATGCCAGCACCAGCACCAGAGCATGAGAAGCCATTGGCCACTGGACGATATCGTTCGAAATAATATCCAATGATCAACTGTGAGCTGACCCAAATCATACTCAAGCCAGGACCACCTGCAATAACTGCAGTATTTGTAGGTCAAGATCGGAAATGGAATGAAAAATTGTCAACTTACCGATAAGACTATAGAAAACAATCATCATCCAAAAATTTGTACTAAAACTGGCTATAAGAATGGCAAGGGCAGACACTAAAACACCCAGCAATGCCACCGGTCGAAAGCCAAAGCTATTGATCAGGGCACTTGAGAAGGCACCGCCAGTGAAGTAACAACCGATCTGAACACTGGCCACCAAAGCAATCTGCGCCATAGACACATCAAACTCTGTGCTCATGTAGGGCAAGAGAATACCAATTGAGAATATAATACCATCGACAATTAGTTGGGCAAGAAAACTGAGGATTAAGATGACCCAACCAAAGCCACCATCTGGTGGTATCACCATGTAGATCTAACAATACAAGAAACGTAAAGAATTAGACGCTTGGCCACTGACATCGACTGACCCACTCACTTACAAAGGCTCTTCCCGAGAGTAGTGAAAAGCCACCCATGCCATGATCCGTCAGATGGGAATCCTCATTTTGTGTACTCAAACGATTGCCCGCTTCACTGCTAGTATACATATCCGTAGTGGAAGCGCCTAATAATCCTAGATTGGGCGATGTTTCACCTGAATGCGGAATTTCTGATTCTGCATATTGAGTGGGTGTCGCCTCTTCACTGATAATAGTCACTCGGTTACTACGAGCACTACCCATGGCCCAATCATCAAATGAATCATCAGAATCGATGGGAACCACTCGATTGGGTCCTGTCATGAAAATTGGTTACTTTTCAATCTATTATTTTGATTAATGGGTCTTACTTTTCTTGTAGATCTTAGTCACCTTTGTGGTCAATGGTTCATACTCATCAAGATCATAATCCATTGTACTACTCTCAAGCTCTCTACCTTCGAGTTCTTCTTCAATTTCACTTTCAGGGAGGGTCACCACAGTGGGAACACTATTGAAAGCTGTTACTGGAGGACCTACTGCTGGTGCGGTGGAGGAGCCTGGCTCTGAGGTTGGTCTTTGACTTCTTTTGCGTCTTAATTTGGGCGGATCAGTTCCAGCATCGACTAGTTTGGGTGGCGCTGAAACTAATATAAGGCGAGCTGGCTGTTCCAGATCTGTTGTGGCTTCGTTATTAGATGTGGAAACCTCTGAAACCTCTTCATTTCCTTTTACTTCCTTTTTTCGCCGTCTTTGCCTTGGTATGGCATCAGTCTCCACCGTCGCATCGATCGTTGCTGGTTGCCTGGTCATTGTAGCTACCTCTGAACGCCATAGTTCTGCCGGCCTATTGTCATTAGAAGTTGCTTGAGGAGATGTAGATGGATGTAGCTCCGCGTCCCATTCATCATCGTTTGCTGGAGTCTGGAGACTCAATGTATTGCTCGTCGTCCTTTTATTCTTGTCCTTCTCTTTTCTTGAGGGTGACTCCTCACTGTGTGTTGGGGGTGTGGATGGGTGGGGTAGGTGAATGGTCGTGGAATGACATAGAAGCTAAGTAGTTGGCTAGCTCACACACAAACTCACCTACCCTGGTTACGTTTTCTGCTCATTTTTCGGGTCTAGTACAGCATTTTCCTGACATTTTTCACAAATCTCTCTGGGTCTTTCTCTCTCTCAGTGTGTAGGTGTGTCTAAGTGTGTGTGTGTGTGTTTGTGTCTACCAAATCCAATCTGAGTCTTAATGTCAATGGCTGAGCGTGAACTTTTCACAGTTGCTGCACCTCTATAGATGAAGGGGGGCGGATGGGGGACCAGCAGAGGAAGTCAACGTCTACGTGCTTGTTCTGATATGAGAAATTCCTGGTTGGGTTTGCGTTTGCGAAAAACCGCGTACTCTTGACGAGGATATAGAGACGGTTCCTTTTGGCTGTCGCCAAAAAAAAAGGAACCCAAATGCTGTCATGGCTGCCAAGGCACGCGTGACAGACAGTATCTCCCTCTCTCTCTCTCTG
Source organism: Drosophila paulistorum (assembly GCA_018152135.1). Taxonomy (NCBI): domain Eukaryota; kingdom Metazoa; phylum Arthropoda; class Insecta; order Diptera; family Drosophilidae; genus Drosophila; species Drosophila paulistorum. The sequence continues at coordinate 50,633,941 of JAECXG010000822.1, read as the reverse complement.
TCTTTTCTTTCGCTTCGCTTTCAACTTCTAACAGTTACTTTTTGGCCCCCAAAAACCCAACTCCAGCTGCCTGTTTATTTTGGGTCCAAAACAAAATTGCATCAGTGCAATTTCATTGATTGCAAGTAAATGAAATCATTCGCAGTGGGAGCTGCTACTGGTAACTGGCCAAAGTGCATTTTCTCCTTTAAAGCCACCCACTCGGTCCATTCCATTAAAAGAGAGTTATTTAATTTTGTCAGCTAGAATAGAAGGAGAGTTGAAAGAATGTTTCACTTTAAAGCGCAAAGTGTTCAGCATCTCTTTAAATATGATGAATTTTGTGCAAAAATTCGTGAAACAATCATCACATTTTCAGTAACTCGAGTAGTGAAAGTGAACCTCTCTCTCGCTCTCGAGAAAAGTTGTTGGTCAACAATAAAGGAGAAACAAATTGCACTAATTAATTAGCCAGAATTCTGGCCCTGTTACTGTCTGTGTATACCTCTTCTTCAGAATTCATTGAGCGTTTTACTAGGCGTTCAGTTGGACTACTTTCTCTTCTTTCCTCACTCGCGCTGAGTGCTTTTTTTTTGGCCGTTGGAGTGCAACGGCAATTTGCCGTGGTTTTCCCCCTCTTCTGTTCGAAACGAACAAGTCTATGCGGAAATTGTTTTTTGTGTTTGTTGTTTTTGGTTTTTTCAAAAGGTTCGTTTGTACGTGAGGGTTCAATTTTTTTTTTTCTGCCGTTTTTTCAACTAGCATCGCTTGAGGATTGGGAATCGGGGCTTGGAATTGCCTTGAAATCGAAACGGGCAAAAGATTGTGCTGCCAAATTGTTAACAGCAATTGACCCAATTTTATGGGCCTCGCACTCATGCATACAGCAGCCAGCAGAATCAGCGGGAATAAAAATAACCTTGGCGTAAAAGCGAAAACGTTGGCGCACAACGCGGCGTATACTTATTGGATTCGTTTTTTCCTGGTTTTTCTTGTTGTTTTTTTGAATGGCTTTTGTTTGTTTGGCAGCAACAAAAAATGCATGAGCTTGTTGCAGAGCCTCAACGATTTTTATGTTTCTCGCGTTTTTATTGTTTTGCCAAAACCAATGTGCCGGGGTCCGAGCAGGGGGCAAACCAACGAAGCATATGTACACTGCCGAATGTATAGTTTAAATTAAGTGGGCCATGATTCTAAACAACGAGTCTACATAAATAGAAGAATCTCATCACACTTTTCATAAATCTGTTTTCATTTCAACAAAATTATCTGTAATTCGGCTCCACTGTCAAAATTTCTTTTTAAAATAATAATAAAATGTCGAAATTTTTAATTCAACCATCCATGATGAAATGGAGCCAAAACGTGGTCTCTCTATGCAGTTTTGCTCGCTGCAGTCACGCTGCCACTCATCAAACACCTGGTCATACTGCCCCAAATTAAGAGAAACGAAGGGAAACCCACCAGTTTGCCGCTCACTAGATTTGATGAGGCCAAAATACTTTAAGGCCCCACCCAACTGCAAGTCTGATGAAGAATTATCGAAATTGAATCGTAAGATATCGTAAGATATTGAATCGTAAGATATCCACGCTGTAAACCCACACTTGTATTGAATAAGGATTGTGACGCCGAACTGTACGATCCATGTAAATTGGATCGCATGGATACGCTATACTATAAGCCAAGTCGCAGTTTGGATCGTGAGTTTGAGAAATACTGGGTGGAGTGCGTCTACCAGAAGCGCCCGAAACGCCGTTGCTATACAAAGCCAGTAGAATTCACTCGCCGTGGACCAAGGAAAGCTGCTTGCGGTTGGTTGGGCAATGCATCCAAATGTAAGGTACTCTTTAAAATGGCGTGCACGAAGATGAGTAAAGTGAGTACTACAGCCTCCGATCAATGCATAAAGTATCCACTTTGCGAGTGCCCCAAGGCATCCAAGAATACTCGATGTCGCTTGCTACCGAAGCCCGGAAAATGCCGCCGACGTTTAACACGTTACCCATCGTTCTCTGAGTGTCTTAATGACCCTCTCTCCCCTGTTAAACTAAATGAATGCAAATGTCTACAAAGTAACTCACTGTGTGATTTATGGAAGGCATACAAAAACTTCCGTAGACCATGCTAAAATGGAGTAGGCTTTGATTTCTCCTGTCAAAAGCTGTCGACAATATGACTGATGCTGGGGCCCAAGCATCATTCACTTCCAGGTTAACATCTCGACAGCGTTCGGTTCATCCAGCAGTTTTTTTGGACTTTTTTTATTTTTTAATTAACAAAATTTTGTAGTAACAAATAATATGGTGCTCAGACGGTGTTCACTGCGTGCCGCCCGTCTGCTGGCTTCATACCGTCAAAAGGTAGTGCAAAGCAGGAATCTCACTACCGAGGAGAAGTTGCGTATGCGCTACTTGCGTCTGAAGCAAGCTAAGGAGTTGAAGGTCCCCTGCCACATGGCCATGCGACGCAGTGAATACAAATGTGGCCAAGTCACTGATGCCAGCTGCCATGTGAATGTCGATGAGGATCCTTGCGGCGCGGAACCCTTGCCTCTGGACTTGACCCACTATAGGCCAACCAATAAGGAATCTCGTTGCTATCAGCGTACGTGGTGTGAATCCTTTCCGATTCCACGACCTGTACAATCTTATAATAAAATCTATCCAGAACGAAAGCGACGTGATCCCAAGAAACTGGCTAATAAAAATTTTACGGCCTGCAATCCCGACGATATTGAAGAAGAGCCACGGACAAGAGCACCTTTACCAAAGCCCTTTGATGTATGCGTAGGTCCTTTGCCCTGCTGCAGGATGACCGCACCCGGTTGCATGGAGGCGCGAAAGGATCCAACATGTGCCGTTAGACGCCAACCGACTTGCTGTGTGAAGCGAAGCACCAAGTATCCGAGCTTCTCGGAATGCCGCAAAGATCTTGGCCCACCGAATCGCATCTGTGAGTGCAACAAGAAGCCGAGCATCTGCGAAATGTGGACTTATTTCAGGAACAAACGATCCTAGTTATTTTCAACTAGGGGATGATTTCAAATTTCAAAAGGAACCGACGCTTGAAATTGATTTATTTTTGACCAGAACAGACTAGGAAATAAATAGAAAATTAATTTTGCATTAGGTGTAGTGTTTTAACATTTGTAAGGCCCTGATAAAATATTTCGCTGGTGGATAATTTATATATAATTTTTGAAATCAACTTCTGAGTACCATTATGGTGAAATATTTATCCATCTGACTGTGTTGTCTGTGATTAATCACAGTTTGTAACTGTAGCTGTAACTTCGCGTCCATGACACAATTTTATAGACGCGATAGGGTGCGCGGTAAGTTGTTGCCTCTCAAATTCAGAACTGTCATCGGTCTTCCTTAAGCTCCTTATCTTCGGCGGAGAAGGTTCAGCACTGCTACACCTGCGCCAACACCACCAACAGTTCAACGCAGTTGCGATCATAAAAAACACGAATCCTACGGAAAGGAAAGCCAATGGTCTCTTGTTGATAGTTACGGTGATTTCCTTAATGTGATCAATGTTATCGTCATTTAACCGGCGCAGGAAGGCCAGACTGAGCACCTCGTTGTAGCCAGTGATGTTTACTTGGGAGACAGTCGATGCCCCTGGTGTTCGCTTAGGAATGCCATTTAGGTTTACAAACACCGTTTCGTTAACCTTTGCTTCCCTCTCGAATGTAATCAGAAAGGTGCCATTGATTTTCTGTGTGGCAGCACCATCGACGGTCACCCTGGCCATCCTATCGTTAATGATGAGAAATCCCTCCTCGACTTGGTCCATGGGGAGTAAGTGACTTGGCCGCGTTTTGCAGTGGGCAATGCCGCCCGTGTGCAGTTGGCGCGCACAGGTGTTCTTTGAGGATTCTTTGCAGAACGTAAACGAGGTTGTGGCTTTGCAGCTACTCATTGAAATAATGTGGCCATCGCAGTCTGCTATGATGTTACCCTCCTCCAGATCCAGTACAATGCCTCGATGTTCCACAGGCACAACGGTTATCTTCTTACATTTATTCTTTGTCTCGGGATATGCAACAATAAAGTGAATGGTGCTAGAATTCAACGCCACTGTGATAGAGCCCACTTCTAAAATTTCCCTAACAGTAATGTTAGTGGCTCGACTTTTGAGTATTTCATCGACATCGATGGAATCCAAAATTACGGGATTAATTAAATTTACTCTTGCCAAGGTTATTGAAAGTATAACATTCTGAATTTCGAGGCCTACAATTCTATTCCTTGCCAATAGAGTTTCGTACAAGTGAGCAGGGTCCATGGTGGCTTCTTTGAGGTTCTGTATAATTTTATTTACTTGGTCAGTCAACTCATTTATTTGCATCGAGGTTTGATAGTTTATCCCCCTTTGCTGATTGTTGGCATGAATCAATTGTGCTTCGATTATCCTTGATTGTTCCATGTCATAATAATCCGGTGTGCCAGTTATTACCTTTAAAAATGACCCCAGAAAGTTCAAGCTTCTGGCCGTTCTATGATGGCCGTTTAATATGGACAACAGGGTTTCCAAGTGATCGCAATCAGATTGCAGCAGTGTTCGCATGTGCGCCAATTGAAATCGGTTAGCCAGCTTGTTTGTTTCTTCAATTATATCGTAATACTTAGTTATTTTAATTGTATGCGTAAGGTATCTGAAGGTGTCCCATACAACTACCTCTCCTTCAATTATTGGAATATAATCCGCATGCGAATAGTCCATTATACCGGCTTTAGCAACGGCAAATAGCAACACTACCGCAAAAAGGGACCTGGAAATTGAAAATCTTTTGTTTACAGTAATCGTTCAAGTTTCTGCAATATTCTTATTATATTGCAAAATTCTCTTCTTAATATATGGACAAAAATTTGTTCTTCAGTACCTGCAAGTCGAGAACGAGCAGAACCAAAGACCGAGAGCACTAAACTTTTTAAATTTTTGTCCACCCTTTACACTTTTGATCTTCTAAAAAATTGTCCCCTTTGTGAATGGCACACCAAAAAAAGCTACTTACTTCATTTATTTGTTGGTTAAATTGTTTTCACTTTACAGAAACAAAACTATGTTTCTCGACTGCTTGATCCAGACTAACATTACCAAGTCTGCCAGGCTTATTTTTATAGTGAAGTCATCGGCTATTTTTTGCACTATATTGTAGTGAAAAAGTTGGTGAGATAAGATCGACGAAAACGCTTACTGCAACGCATTAACGCATCTTTCATATCTCAAACACCTATGTATCTCTACTTACTAACTTATAAACAAACCCTACCCCTTGCATATTTACTTGCATATTTTCTTTTCAGCTTTAGATTCATATTCCCATTTATATACCTACGTTTAGTTCTCTTTTATTTAGACACATTAATCCGACAACGTAATCGTATTTTATAATCTTTACCAGAGGGCCGGGGCTAGCTTCGACCGCATCAAAGTTTGTATACCCTTGCAACTGATTTTCTTACCTATATCCATCAAAGTGGAGAAACGTTTTATTTAAAATGGCTAATGTTTGCGAAAGAACGGCCTGCAATCTTCCTATGGGAGCTATATGATATAGTCACCCAACTTTTAACAAATTCAGCACAGATATTTTAAACTAACAATTGGTTAATTTGAAAGCAGTCACGTCAAAAACAAACCAAGTTATTGACAAAAGTCAATGTTTTTGGGAGCTATATGATATAGTTACCAGATCTTGAAATTCCAAATTTCGCACAATCGTTAATGGGTGTAATAAACTCACCAATTTTAAATTTCACGACAATAGGTTGGAAAATAACGAAGGTGTTGAGAAAAGCCACTGTTCGTGATCTTGCCGTTTGTATGGGAGCTATATGATATAGTGATCCGATCCGGCTGAATCCGAGATTTACATTCCCTGAAACATATACAAGCCGCCCACATGCAAAATTTCAACTCTGTAGCACTTACGGTCTAGGAGGAGTTTGCGTTGATCCACACGGATGGACGGACGGACGGACATGGCTATTTGAACTCGTCTCGTCATGTTGATCAAGAATATATATACTTTATGTCGAATGTGGCTTATTAGAATTCCACTGAATTGCATGTGCAACAGTCGCACACACTGAACTTAGAATATATTTACAGTACAAGATAAGAAGAACAAATGCACATCGACCGACTTAGCTCGGGGTCAAAAAACTAAAGATATGTACATGATCTCGCTGAGTATATGTATGTAGGTATTACTTTTTCTTTTCCTTTTATACTACCATCCCCGCGGCAGGTTACCCCCGTCGATGGGCCGCGATTGCGGGGCTGCGTTTGCGCGATGTTCTCAAATTCCTCTCCCAGAAATCAGCACACTCCAGCCTCTCCCAAAGTTTTCGAAAATCAGGCGTTCTCTTCTCTGGCAGCTTTTGCCATTGCTCAAACATATGTATATACATATATTGTTTTTTTCCCCATTACCTTTTTGAAGGCCTTAAAAAGGCAAAATAAGTTTTGGTGTACACTGCAATCTTTTGATTGCTTCGGGTAATTCACTTTAGTATAGAGAATAAACAAAAACTGGATTTTCTTTTATTTTGGGATTTTGAGTTGTGATCTGCTAAGTATAAGTATTAACGAACTTGTTGCTTGGCAGATTATGTGGCGAAAAAAGTATGGCGACCATATCGCCTCTATTTATACACGACGTCGCTTTCTTTTCCTTTTTGATAGATAACTCCTCTCAATTTCTATGTTGACCTATCCTCGCTCTCCTTCCAAAGTCTCTTTCTCACCTATGGCCTCATGCACCCTTCCAAGAGAAACAAGTGTACTAAATCGAAACAGCGGCATACTCTAAGGCGTGGCATATAAACGCCTCGCTCCAAACAGCTACAAGATACTTATTTCAACATGCCCAAACAAACACATACATATGTACATATATTCTGTCAACAGACATCAGACGCATTAGTCGACAAAGACTCAATAGGCAATAACTAAATTCCATGTAAATAGAAATTTATCATGTTTTGATAAAATGTTGCTCCTTAGCTTATAAACCATAAAAATTAAATTAAAATAAACTGGTATATCTTAGCAACATCTCCACTTTGGATGAAGTAGAGGAAAAAGTAGCAAAAACTTTTCGTACTCATTGAAGCATCTACAACTATTCGCGGATTCCTCTAAACTCAAAAGATATATGTACATACTAAGAAAAGCATAAGTATATCCTTTTTTTGAAAAAAAGGCTACAATCAATACATTGTATCTATAGATAAGTCATAATGCTTAAGCAGAAAAAGCTTATACCAATGTATTTAGCATTCTATCATGAATTTTATTCGTCTGTCAATGATGGCCACAACTTTGCAAAATGTTTTATTTCCGTATTAGTATAAATCGAACAAATTAAATTAAATTATTTGAGTAGAATGTTTTTTCCTATACCCATACCAACATACTAGTTATTGATTTGTGGTATGTAAAATGATATCCAATTACCTCTCCATAATTTGATCAAACTATTTAACAGAGTACGAGAGAGAACCATGGCACATAGTAAAACCATCAAACTCAAGCATTTTGTGTGAGAGACTTATGAGCACACAAAGGAGACGCCGTTAGAAAGTACAAGGGTATTGAAACTTCGGCTAGTTCGCCATTTAGATCATTTTTTCCTATTCCTATTCTTTTTATTTTTTTTGTTTGCTTTGTAGAAGTGGCTAGTGGAATGGTAATTCCTAAAAGGGATTTGCATGCCGCTGAGATGTTTATCGCAAATTGTTGCGACGACTACAACGAAAAGGATGAGAGCACGGATGAGAATGGGAATGAGGAGTGAAATGTCGACGTTGTTTTCGTCTGGCGGCGCGCAAATGTCAACAGCACAAAGCTCTGACGTTTACATTGAAAGTCACTTTGGGTGCACAGACGACGACTAGGGACGATGACGATGTCGACGACAAGAACTGCAACAGGACGATGGGGGATAGGCTAATGAAAAGAGAAAACAAAATGCAATGCATTTTTATTTAAATGCAAATGTTTAGCTTAGAATCCCAAAACAAAATCCGAAAAATAAACCACCTTCAAAAAGGCAAAAGTGTTTAATTGTAGGAACTGCCATTGACAGTGGGTTGTATAGGAGAAGGAGGTGAAGTTGATGGTGGAGGCAGCTGAAAATTTGCCAAACATTTGTCCTTGTTGTTGTTGCTGTTGCTACTGTTGACTGTTGTTTGTGCCAAAGTATGCCCTAGAGTGACATTTTGCACAAATGAAATGTGTATGGGGCCTGAAAAGTTGTCTATTTCTGTGCCCAAACAAATAATTTTATTATAAAAGTTCTCTTTCCTTTATTTTTTTCTCGTATGAATGTTTGTTTGTTGGTTTGTGGTTTTTGTTGAGTAATAGATACGACGTGGGTGTGTGTGTATGTGGCTACCAGGAAGCGGATTGAGTTAGAGGAAGGTAAAGCAAGAAATATGTCACATGATTCGCCCACAAGCACCGTAAACCAAACTACAAGGAATTCGACTTTTTACATATCCTGGAAAATATTAGGAACCTTTGGAATAAAGATCTCAATTCTAAATTTTTATTATCCGACACTTTTATCTTCTTAAGCCTCTTGTTATTTTCGTGCAATTGTCTAGAGTCCTGTTGCCTGTTTGCCTTGTTTAACTTGCATTCAGATGGGAGACTATAATGAGGTTTTACGACGACAGAGTTCTGTCCTCTACCTGGGTTGGATTAAAAGCTTTTTTGTGGTTTGTGTAGAGGGAGTATATGAGGTTTTAGTGTCATGAAGAATTGCCAGCTTAAATGCATACACTACCATAGTCAGGCACTTCCTGCAAAAAGGCCTCTGGCTAAAAGAGTGTACACACACAAATTTAGTTATGGTCAAACAAAGTTGGGCACCTAACTTTGTTTTTTCGGGTTCCACAGCTATAGCTTGGCCAATTAGTTAGTTAGTCTTCGCTGTTGGCCTTAATTACACGTGCAATTTTAATGCATATATAGTGTACATTCACTTTCCTCTCCATTCGCTGGGCAATGCTCTTTCATTTGTTGCTATTGTTGGTTGTCCTTTAAGCTGATGTCCTTCTGCAGCACCCACCACATAACCATAAACGTAAAATGCCACTAGAATTTTTCCACATTTATTTTTTTCCCCTCGTCCTACAGTTTACCCACTTTGGGTCGAAGGGTGTGGAGTGGGTAACTCCTGCTAGATTGTTAATATTATTTTATAATTTCTTTTTATTACTCTTATGGCTGCTGCTGCTGTTGCTCCTGTTGCCTGCAATTGTTTAAATAAAACAAAAAGTAGCCAACAAAATGGCAAACGGCCGTAAAATGTTGTAAACATGTTTGTCGAGCATGGATTTTCATAGGAAAGAGTGAGAAAGACTGGGAGAGAGGTAAGCGGGGGTGAAACTACATCGAGTTGTTCCAATTTAGTCATTAAATTTGAAGCATAAAACACTTAGGGGGCAAGAATTTAATGCGATTGAGCCAAAGGACTGGGCAACTAAAGAGTAAGCTGCCATCAAACGTAATGAGGGAAACACTTTAAAGCAACTGATTTCGAAGGGGAATTGCCAGTAAGTAGCACCTACTAATATAATAGTTAGAATATGTATACTTAAAGTGAATTTGCATAATTCAAAAGCGTAAAGTGTGCTATAATCTTAATCTAAGATTCACTAAAATCAAATAGATTGAAATAATACTAAGATTTGCTACATCTTTTCATGGGTTTCTCTGCGAATTAAGAGGGGTATCCTGTGAAGGGTCTTTGCAGATATATAAAAGTAAAGATTTATATATAAAGCTTAAACAGACAAATTACTTTTTCTAAAATTTTGCATCTAAAGTAAATTTGGTTTTCTAGTTATATCCAGTGGAAGTCAGCTAAAATTTGTCTTCAATTCTGTTTTTTGCTGCTTAGTGCAGAAGTCAATAAAGACATTTTTAGTTTTCGAAACTTTAAACATTTCAGGTCCACAACAAGTCAACTAAAGCTAAGGCTTTGAACCACAGCCGTCAGACTGTATCCTGAATATAATTCAATAAAGGAATTATGTTATCCCACTTTTGAATAGCATTTTTACCTATAGGCCCCTTTAATGCCACCTTCTTATCAATTTTTGTTTGCGGCTTGACTGCGAAATTCCGTGTTTCATCAAGTTGCTCCTGCTTATGCCACATATTTGACATTTATTGTAAATTCGATTTTATTGACATAATAGACAACAACGTGCCAGGCAATTCAAAGGCAGAAGCAGCGGCAGCGAATGCGTCAAAATGTAAATTGGCTATAGAAAAAAAAGTGGTAGTACTAAGACATGAAGTGGGAACGGAAATGGAATGGTAGTGGGAGAACGAACGTGCCTGGCTAGAGACAAATCAATTTGACAAGCAACAAAAAAAAAAAACCAAAAAAAAAAAGGAGAAAGAGAGAATACTAAAAGTGGAAAAGAGAATGAAAATTTGTAATGAAGCAAGTCAGAAGCACAAATTTTACATTGGCCATTGTGTGAATGACAATAGAAAACAGATAAAACTGACAGCCGTAAGCTGGAAAGCTGCCGAAAGCCGCAATGAGAGACAACGAAGAGCCATTGTTTCACCAGAGTCCACAATGCCATTTGAATGTGTGGGTTGTGGGGAGGCGAGGCAGGAGAAGAAAATTGCCACACACACATTGTGGCAACATGGAGTTACCAACATCTGTTGTTTTCTGTCTCCAAATGCAACCAACTGCCAGAGGACTGAATGAGTTTATCATTTAAGTTCTTCATATTTAGTTCAATTATGATTTCAAATTTTTGATTCAAATTTAAGCATGTGCAACAGTTTCCCATGGAGGAAACCTAAAACCATTAATAGATATTCATATTGAAAATATGAAACATTAATTCAGTATAGAATGCATAATAAAACCATTTTCGGGGCTTTAAAATTGGCGTTTTGTGAAACATGTGCCAGCATTTATGCATATTAAATTAGTTTTTAGCTTAGGCAAAATAAACACACATTGAGAAAGACAGAAAGAAAGGCGTCAAAAAGGTTACACAATAGACCATAAACCTAACCCTTTTTTTATGGCATCATATTCTTGCATATTTCGGTTAATATTCGTGGGTTCAGCTGTCCCTAAAAAAAAATACAAGACAAGAAAAAGAATAGAAATAGTTGTGTGTTTCGAGGGCAACTTAAAAACGCATGTAGAAAACTTTTCAAGTGTGAATTGCTCTTCATTTTTGCTGCAGACACACGCAAACTGAAAAGGCTTTAGATGCCGTTTCGCTTTTCGTTTTTCTTTTTTGTTGCCTACTTTTTTGGGCCAACTGAAATGTTGGGAGTGTGCGAAATTGTGTGGGTGTATGTGTGTGTGTGTGGGTGAGACGCAGTTGTAACAAAAAGAAACATAAAATAAAATGGCAACGGCAGAAATGTTTTATAAAAATTTATATGAGCATAATTTGTAACTGCACGACGACGTTGAAGAACAAGTATGGAAAGAAGCAAAAGGATCACGATATATACATATATTATATGTGTGTGTGTGTGTGCCTGCGTGTGGGTGAGTGGACAAGACAGACAAAAGAAAAACTTGGCAACTGAAAATGGGTTGCAGATGAGAAAGCATTATGCTGAAATGAACACATTCTGTTCATTTTCTCCACGGGTATGGATACGGGCACATCTCCCAAAAACTGAATTGCCGACAAAATGTTGGTAATTGAGGGATTTTACCACCCAAAAAGAGGACTAAAGTTGTTGCAAAATATATGAAAATTTTTTTCACTTGAGTTGCAGGGCCGATTTTTTTATCATCACCAACTGTTAATCCATCTTTAACTGCAGCAAAATTACTTATAGTTTAAATTGTCTTTCTCTGTAGAAATTTCAGACTTATTTGCGTACTTATTTTGGGATAACTAATAAATAACTTTGCTCTTGATGACCTTCTTCAAGGAGTATAGGATAGAATTGGAAATCGAGTTCAATTTTAAGGCCAAAGAAGTTTTCTTTCAAAATAAAAGATTACGAAAGCAAAACACCGTAAATAAATTAACATATGTATGATAGAGTTTCATGACCAACTAAAACAAAAATATTGAAAATAAGAAAATCATTTTTTACATAATTCGCTGGCTTTGCACACAATTAAAATGAATGAAAATTGTTTTCCAGCATAAAATCAAATTTTCGTTATTCTGGCAAATAATAAAAGCACGTAGCCACCATACACTCACACACATACAAAATACACACCTACACATATAAATACAGCCAAAGGCATATCAGTTTGCCACTTGTGTCACTTTTTTTTGCTTTTGTTGTTGTAGCAAATGCTTAAATGTCGTTCAAGTTTTTGAGTTAAGTGCAATCGACACATGTTTGTGTGCATGTGTATGCATATATATGTATGTATATATATATATATATATGGTTCGTCTGTGTGTGCAACAAAACTCGTTAACACTTGAAAAGTTTCATGGGCCTTGGGGCAAGCCGAGTTCAGCTACAGATTCAGCTTCAGTTTCAGCTTGTAGATAAAAACGACAAAGACGTGTGCAATGGCAGATGAAGATGAGCACGGAGATGGAGTTGGAGTTGCAGAATGGAGATGGAGATGAAGATGGAAATGGGTGATATGTAAGTAACGTAATGCGGCTGAAAAAACACTTAAGCAAAATGTATATTCTTTAACCCTGTGTGGCACATACACACACAGACATCTAAGAAGAGACTTGCTTGGTTTGTTAGATAAATCAGACAGTGCACATTGCTGCAAGTTGGCAAAATTTAAACTTTAAATTAAATAAAAAGGTAAAAACTAAACAAACGTAATAATGGTAATTTTAAGTGTTGAGATTGCTAATCGTCGTTTATTAAAGGGAGAGCTTTATAATTTTATCAAAGCATATCCTATAAAAGCATAATTAAAACAGGAATTAGGTATCGTTTTGAGGAGTAGCCAAAAGGACTCCAAAAGGACTATTAGTAGACACTTAGTATCCCTTCACATCAGAGTATTACTGGCTACACTTATACTTACCGATCTGCAAATTATCTTTAAACGTTAGGAAAATAATATGCTACTACTACCCTAAAAAAGTTGTTGAGCTTTAAATTTTTGAAAGGTATCGAATCAAATTAAATAATATTACTCATCCGCAGTGTAGGCTAATTTGACAGGGTAGTAGAAAAATGTGAAAATCTTTGTTTATTTCAAGTTTGAACACATTTCATACCTTAAATTTGAAGACTCGTCCCAATGTGGTTTGGTAGAGCTGCCCTTGGGCATCATGTAAGCTCTAAAAATGACACCAAAAGAAGATTGACAAATACAACTAAAACTATTTAGATGATGGGATAAAATATATAACAAAACTGCAGGAAATAATTGTAAAAAGCAATTTGAAAGTTCCTTTCAAAGACTAATTGATAGGCTAAATGGAGTGTATACGACAAAGAAATTTTATTATACTTTTTCATTCAATATGCCACAGTTAAACACTAGAGCAACGTTATTTGAGTTTAATCTCCTTAGTTTGGACATAAAATTCTAAACACCTAGACAAACTATTTTTAAACAATTTTCGTTAGAAAACAATTCAAAATTCTTTAGTTAATGGCAAGCCGGAAGAATGGTTTGTTGGAGGCAACATGGCAAGTTGCTGCTGCCCCCAGCCTTTCTCCATAACTGCAAAAGACATTTGACTGAATTGGGTATGGAGCAGTCACTGAAAGAACTAATTGGAAATACAAATCTGAGAAAGAGCAAACCAGAAGACTATAGAAAATTGCGTGATATTATAGCAGCATATGGGCGTGCCAAGATGCTGGGCAGTGACATACAATTGACCCAGGATGAATACTTGGCCAATCGGGTGATAATGAGTGAGAAGAAAAAGGAATATGAAAAAGGCATTATGGATCCCACCAAGTTCGCACCGGGCTATCACATCTTTCAAGTTTTGCATAAGATCAAGAAGTCACCGTTATTTCATATTCTAACCCGAATGCCCAAGGGTGGAGCACTCAAAACGCACGATACTTCAATGTGCAGTACGGAATTCTTAATCAAATTAACGTACAAGAAGAATCTGTGGGTATGCACTACAAATAAAGGTTGTCGCATTGAGGAGTTTCGTTTCGCCAAAGAGAAACCAAGCAAATGCAAATTCAAAGATGGCAAATGGCAAAAAATGGAAGAGGTTCGTGAACATCGTGGCGATGAGAATGTTTGCAAATATCTTCAAATACGTTTCAGTATGTTTCCCCTATCGAGTTTTACGAACAATGGCCAAGCATGGCGGCATTTTATGGGAATATTCGCCCTACTCGATGGTCTAACACAGTTTGCACCTGTTTGGGGCGAATATTACTATAATGCTCTAAAAGAGTTTTATGCCGATGGTGTGCAATATGTGGAGACTCGTTCATTGTTGCCGCAACTCTATTGCTTAGATGGCGAAAAATTGCCCATACGTGAAACTGTGAAAATCTATTACGATCAAATGAATCGTTTCAAGAAAGAGCATCCAGAATTTATTGGAGCAAAATTAATCTATGCCCCGCTACGTCATGTTACCCCAGAAGATGTTGGCACATATGTTAAAACTTGTACAGAATTGAATGTGAGTTCAAAAACTTCATTTCAATCAATTGATTCAATCCTTTTTTTTGTAGAAAGAATTTCCTGATTTCTTGATCGGTTTCGATCTTGTGGGCCAGGAAGATGTTGGCCATCCGTTGTCTATGTTTGTGGAGCAGTTAATCAAATTACCTCCCCATATAAATTTTTATTTTCATGCAGGACAAACCAATTGGTATGGCTCCCATACCGATGAGAATCTCATCGATGCCGTCATATTGGGCACCAGACGCATTGGTCATGGCTTTGCCCTTACCAAGCATCCAATAATTATGGAACTGGTTAAGAAATTGAATATTGCTCTCGAATTGTGTCCAGTGTCGAATCAGGTTTTGCAATTGGGCACTGATTACCGTAATCATCCGGCGGCCACTTTGATAGCCAAAAATATTCCCTTGATCATCTCATCGGGGAATCCTTCATTTTGGCGGGCCACCCCACTATCCCATGATTTCTATATGGCATTCTTGGGCATTGCTCCCATGAATGCTGATCTAAAGTTTTTAAAACGTATTGCCAAAAATTCAATCAAATACAGCGGTGTTGAGGATGAGGAAAAGGCAGCGGCCATGTTCAAATGGAAGACTAAATGGGACAAATGGGTTAAGGACATTTTGGAAAATGAGGAAGAAATGATTCCAAACCAAGCTGAATAAAAAAGAAGCCAAAAAACAAACACACACAGATCAATGTAGGAACTTTCCTCTTCTCTTCCATGCAAAACTTTTCTATTACAGCATAAAGAAGGGCTTGCCCAAAGAGGAAATGGTGGGGAATGTGCGGCAGGCGGGGAAGATGTGTAAACTCAATACCTAATAATAAACTCAACAAAGGGGAAATGGCCAGTATAATCCTTAAGCTGTACCGCAAATTATTTGAGTTTCCGGTTCTTGATTATCAAGAAGAAGTCAGGCAAACCAATAAGTTTTCCCACATACACACACAAACACACACAGGCATTCACAAAGACGCACGCACAAAACTTTTATTGCATACTTTTGTGCGGGCAAGCATGCAAATGTCAAGAGAACTATACGACACTAACACTTCCGTTTGGCTTGCTACTGGCTTTGACTTTGGTTTCTTTTGGCCTTCCAATTGCTTCTACTGGCTGCCGGCACTAATTTCATTGACTTCCATTTCCTTACACGCAACATTCAAAGTTATTTTCCACGCACTCGCCAAAGGCAAACGGGGGAGAAGAAAAGGAGCTTGCGAGGGAGACCGAATGCCAGTCCTTGTCTTGACGATCAAGAAAGGAAACTTTTACGTTGCCTTCATTGCTTATAATTAAAAACTTTATTATTTGTTTAACTTTGCCCGCAGCTGTTGCACATTTGACAGACACACACACACAAAACCATATGTACATATATAGAGAAATGTGGGAGCTACAAAAATTTGTGCAAAACTTGTTTATTTTTGTTTCCTTTTTTTCTTGTTTTTTTTTTTTAATAAAATTATCAGCAATTATCGAAAAAGTTACGCTTCATTTATCGCCTGACAGTTTTCTCTTTTTATTTTTTGTATTTTTTCTTGTCCCTTACCAACTAGAGCATGACTATAAGATGCCAGCAAAATGGCAAACGCAAGCAAAAGCGAAACTGATAAATTGCCTAGTCTAGCCTAGCAAACAGTTTGACAGCCACTGGATAATTGATGCGCTTGAAAAAAGGGCCAAGCTTTAACCCTGGCAAGGCAAACTAACATGGTATTGCTATAGAACGGAAAAAAATGGATCTTGTGTGTTGCAAAACTAAACATAAATCTTTAATTCTAAGACCCCAAGTGCATTAGTCTGAGTCATTAAGTTATTAAGATTTTAAAGATGTGAATAAAAAATCAACAAGAAATGAAACAATTTTATAAATTTTTTAAGACTGAGGCATGAGATTAGATCTCTAACTGCCATATTTAAGCAAACTGATTTAGTTTACTCCATCAGAACAATGTCAGGACTCATTTAATACATAACAAGTGATTATAAAATTGACCATTTTTACCTTATAAACGAGCTTTACTATGAATCAGACAGCATCTGACATTAATTTGCATTGATTTCATCTGATTATTGGATATATACGTTTGGATTGTGGTATTAATTTGTATCCAATTAAATCAAGTCACATATGTTGGGTACTTAAGTATTGTAGGAGAATTATAAAGTTTTATCAAACGCCATTCCCACTGTCCTATATAAGAGCAAACGAAATATTATTAGATTAAAGTTAGCCATGAAAAATGCAAACTCTTCTATATGTAAGTATTTAAATACATATAATTAAAAAAATCTTTACTCTAAGCAATTTTCGCTCAGGTAACTCTTGAGAGTTTTCAAAGTCAGCTAACTCATATCATCTAACAAAAAAAAAAACCGATTGCCATTTGAAGGATTAAGCCAAGCGGCTCAAATCATAATTTAATGGCCAAAAACTTTTAATGAGGCTAAAAACATTTATGAAGCAGCAGCCAGACTACAACGACAACAACAACAAAAACTGAGATGGGATAAACAAGACGAGGGGAGGCAGGAACAGGAAGAGGAGCAGTAGTGGCAGGTGGAGAAGTTGTCTAGATTGAGGACTCTGTGCACACGTTAGCTAATTTGCAAAATTCATGAATATAAATTGGTTCTAAAATGCCAAATAAAATAATCAAATATGCAAATTTTTGTGTGTTATGTGGGAGAGCAACACAAATGTCGGACATCTATGATTTTCGCACGGGAAATGTTATTAAAAATGACAGATATGAGATTTTGTTATATCTGTTTTGGTGTTGTATCTTTTGGTATCTGCTCTTTAGCTTGACATTGATTCAAAGCTATGTATGTTGTTTTTGTCGCATTTTTTGTTGGCCATCGGTTGCCATCGGTTTAGACGGCAAAATGACCAAATGCTGCAGTAAACAATGGTCAAGCACACAAAGTCACATGCAGTTAAGCAAGAGCAAAGAACGAAATGCCAAAAGAGGATTGGGAATGGCATTTGGGGAAAGGCAACAACGAAAATGAACAAGCCACAGAACTGGCTAACAAAAACCAAACAGCAACAAAGACAAAAAAACAAAAAAGAACTTAAACCCAACTGTCCGAGACACGTAAAACAAAGCGAATGGTATATGACCAAACCGACACTCATTCACATACACAAAAAAACGGTTGACAGTGATTCAAACTTAATTTAAGACCATACAATACCCATTAATTGACAAAGGCATAAATTGGTAACAGTTTGGCATAGCTTTTGAAGTGTTTAACTCTAACACAGTTGCCTTTTATCTACTACTAAGCTAATTTGAATATAAGGTTCTAATATTTTTCTTACAATTAGTGGTCTAGAAATAATGGCCACAATACATAAATAAAATACATAAAACGATAAACGCCTAACTTTTTTTACTACATATATACATAAGCAAATTTGCATAATTTTGAACGCAATATATGTAAATTTGATGCAAAAGATCAACGATTCATTGGCGAAATTGCCTTTTATAAAATTGAAAAATATATGTACATATGCATGTAACTTAGAATGAATACTGTCCAGGTTACTGAATTTGTGTTTTAAATTTCGAGTGGTAAGGACTAAAGGATATGACCCTTTGAGAAAATTTCTGATTCATTGCAGATCATATTAAAAATCGAATAAAAATTGTAGGAATTTAAAAATCAGTTAGAAGAATCATATCACTAAAATTTCTGCCTAGTATAGTTAACTGGCTGAATAAATAATGCATTCTTAACTAGTAAAAACTGAGATTTATACAGGGTATTGAAAACTTTAAAGTTGTCGCATTGCTTTTCACATTTTTGACTCTGCAGCGAAAGAGAAAAAGGGAGATCCAACTTCTAGATTGTCATAAATCCGCAAATACTCTATCACAAAAGCCTTCCCCCGCATACGCAGACTGTACACCGCCCTCCAACTCAATATATATGCATGTATGTATGAATGTATGTAGATATTTTTGATGTCTTGCTTTGGCAGCTGAAGCCCAAAATCGTCATCATCCACATCAGGAAAAGCAGCAGCAACATCATCGTCATGATGATGGAGCAAAGGAGGCATAAAGCGCAGTTAGTTTGCATACAAATGACATTTGGAATTGTGCAAAAGGATTGCGCAAAAATCAACGCGGACATGCAGCTAGCCAGGACAAATAATGTGCATAAATTTCAGAGCGGACCAAGGCGGTTGGTCAATATGTTGCACTGGTCATGGCAGCAGAGGAGTGTGTATTTGAGCTATGCTATCCCTGTCACTGATGATGATTAGATTACTTCACATACACACACACACACGATTGGCCACATCATAACGTTTATGTCTAGAACATTAGCATTAAGTTGGAACGGGTAAAAGGGTGAAAAATTCTTGCGTGTTACATTCGGTTTTTCTTTTTTTGTTTTCTCTCCCACTTCTTGGACATGGCCAACGTTTCAAAATGATGATCAAAGTCTCGCAAATATGCAGACAGACTGGAATTTGTGTTGCGCTATTGTTGCAAGAGCATATCCTGGATATCTAAACTGCTTTTGACCAACGGAAACCCCCGTTGACCATGCTCTCGCTCTCTCTACGTATGCGTATTTTATGTTAATACATTGCTCTATCCGTGTGGTCCTCGCTATATTTGGCTGTGTGTCTGTGTCTCTGTGTGGGTGTCAATTACGCAAAGGTTTCGAAAGGACACAACACAACAATATATGCTCCAGTATACAATTCAAGTTGATGCGGATCCTGATGATAATGATGGTGATGAGGAAGAGGATGATAGAGTGGAGAAAATGAGGCTGACTGTTGGGTGCAAAAGGCTATCAATATTCATGAGCTGACTGCATACATATGTAAGTATTAAAATGTAAACAATACACATACAATTGTGATATATTGTATTTAAAGGAAAGAATATCCTGAGAATCTTCCAACAAAATCCTCATTATGTTTGTTACCTAGCAAAGGTATGTGTAAAAAATATTGCATTTTATCTGTGCCTTGAAAACTTGTTTAATCATTTAGAGATTCATAATCTGTTTTTGAAAGTTCTAAAAATTTGCTTCATTGTCTTCTATATCACTCATATAGCCTACTCCTTTACTGTGTTTCCTTTAGACATTGTGTTTGTCAGTAGTCTTCAAAAAAAAGAAATTTTTGTAAATTTAATGAATTTTTGGTTTTTTTTTTTACACTCGCTCGATTGCACATAAAAGAAAAAGAAACAGGCGATAAGGAGAGCAAGTGGAATATATCTTCTCTGCGAATGCCTTTGCCTCATTTCGGGTGGAACACCCCTAAAGGTTACACAAAAAGAAAATAAATATACCTCATACATATATATAAAAATAAATTTGCTTATGTTTATTTTGATGAGTGGTGGCAAAAAGGCGTGAAATACGCCCACACGTACATAGGGTTGAGCACTTTGCATTAAATGTCATGTGAGCCATAAGGACCCCAAGAAAAACACAAAAAAAAGGTTTTATGTCAAATTGAAAGACAAGCCAAGACCCGAAACCAAAATCAGGCCCAGAATCAAGCCCAGGCGGGTAAAGAGCAACTAAAACCAGTAACACATACGCACACTCGCACATACAAATACAAAATTTGTATAAATTATGAGTGGAGGGAAAACTCAAAATGCATGACTTGTTGTTGCTGCTGCCAGGAATCAAGCTCTAAATAATTTAGCAACCGGAGCACACAATAAAATTTTAGACCGAAACCGAAATGTCATACGCATGCATTTGCATATATGCAATTTTGTGTAACACAGTCAGCCAGGGATGCAAATTGCATTCTATTGAAATTGATGCCAGGCGCTGGGCAAATTATCCTTGTGGTTGAAAATTTACAGCATAATTTGTAAATTTTCATCCAGGTTGCGGCGAGGGCCCTTTAATAAATATGGCATAAGCGTTTATGCCTCCGAGGTGAGTTGGGACTATTTCACTTAAGGCTTTATCTAGTCCAATAAATACACAATTTATTTTTTTCCCCGATTTCCAAAAATATTAATACAATAAAAGGCTTTGTACCACATATTTTTCTTTTCTTTTCAATCTTTCTCCTTCTTTTTATTTTTAATTAGAAAATTAAATTAAATTTGAATCGTTTTTTTAAATCACTAGGATTGAATTAAATTGAATTTAAAAATTGGAAACATTACATTGAATGAAATGTACATAGATAAAAGGCGCAAATATATATATATTTGTCCTTCATACATAAATATTATACATAAATATTAACAATTTATAATAAATTGCAATTAACAATTTGATAGTTACTATTCGTTTGACCCTCGCATATGACTAAATATATATGTATGTTTGTAGATTGCCTCTATGGACAATGCTTATTTAGATGCAACTATTATATTTTATATTAAAATGTATGCAACTTTTGTGTGTAATTTGTTTCAAAATTCAATTTGATGATTTGCAAAATGTAGTTTCATAGCTCATTTTGTTATTAAAATTTCACCATTGTTAGGCAACCAAAAAGCTTAGCCCACCAGAAACCATCCCCTTTCCCCCTCTTTCACTAGACGACAATGGCCAACAATTGTTGTTGTTGTTGCAACATAATCGCATTTATTGGCGTTAACATTGATAAAATTTTGCAAAAAGCAATTTCAATTTCAGTAAAATTCATATCACTTTTCAATCTAATTGTTGGATTTCATTAAAGATCTATTGTTTATATATATATATAGGCAAGCATATATGAGAATTTTTTTAAGCTCTTTAGTTAAGTCACACGAAAATTTTCCTGAGAGTTGGTTACAGTTCAGCAAACAGATAAGAAAATTTATGACTGCCGCAAAAAAAAAAACAAAAATTTACTTGAAAATTTAAGAGAGAAAATATATGTATCTATGTAGGTAGATCTACATTTGTATGTATATAAAAAAGCAATGTAATTAAAGCTAGACAAAACCAAAATGGACAATTGGAGTGTAGCCTACGTATGTCAAAAGTCAGAGGATACTGTCTGGACTGTCTATCGAGGCCACAAATTGACAGGCAGCCGTAGATGAAGAAGGAGTGGAATAAAGTGGAGTCAAGTAGAGTGGAGTGGAATAGGGAGCGTGAGTGGATACTACTTCGGGATGAGTGTGAGTTTCATGGACATGGACACACAATAATTTACTACGTAATAGACACGACTCCCAAAAAAGACCGGACACTCAGACATATGCTAGACAGCTCGTCCGACACATAGATGCGAATGTGTGTATCTCTATGTAGACAGACAGACAATCAGACAGATAGACATTGGTCATGGCCCTAGTCCTATTCCTATTCCTATTCCTAGGTCCAATTGTTGCCCATGGACTTGTTCATTAACACAAACATAAGCCTGAACTCTTGGTCAGACATCATCCTAAATGATGGAGAATTGCTTTGGTCTGAAACTCAGATGAGTTGTTGATGCAACTAGAGATGGGTGCGTGACTAAAAGGAGACGAACTACTTCTAGCTAAATGAACTGAATATTTGTCATTGCCCCATCACGGGACTATATCCAGAGAGTAACAAATCTTAGGCTTAAATTTTCAAGTGTAACCATTGAAATAGCAGTTAGTGCAACAAATTAGTAACAAACTTGTGTGGGCGCCTATTCTGGCATGGCAAATATCCGTTCATTCACTTTTCTCCGGAAATTGCAATGAGACACGTGATCAAAGTAGAAGAATATTTCCCTAAAAGAAAAAAGAAAAGACTGGCACATTCGTTTTGCCAGACATATAAATCTTCATTCTGGCTTAAACTTTTCCTGCGGTTGCTGCAGCCCACAAGAACTTCACTCACACATAGACAGCAAATTAACACAGCTGCTGTGTTTGGCCTTTTGATACTCCTCAAGTTCAGGTGATTTACAACCCCAAGTGGAGCAGCAAAACGGAACATTGTCTGCATATTAATATCTACTTACGTAATATGTGACTTTGACTTAGCAAACAACTTTCTCTCCACAGAGTTCAACTTGCAAAACCAAAATCCAAAAAACACACACAAAGCGCAAGCCAACTGAACATTCCCAGACATTACTTTCTACTTGGTTTCCGTCTTGGTCGTCGCATTCATTTTTTGCTATTTTTTTGTTGTGACGGCCAATTTGTAACGAGTGAGTGCATATAATAAAGCAAATTATATTTTATATATTCAAAATAATATTCAACAGAGCATGAGGTAGTCGTCTCAAGAGCTGGCAATGTTGTGCTTGTTATAGTTGTTGTTGTTGATGCTTTTGATGTTGATGACGTTAACTTTGACTAGTAGTTCTGCAACGTGACCATGGCCTTGCCGTTAAAAATTTTTGTGTTGCTGTAAAGTATGCTACAATTATTTTCATCAGCCAAGCACAAAGTATTTCATTCCGGCACCACACAAAAGCGTCGAAATTGTTATCATCCGCCATGTTGGCCATCACTTTGAAAAACATCTGCAATTAAGAATTTAAACATTTAGATTTTGACTATTATTTTGTGAAGTGAAATCTTCATTAAGAGTGCTATGATTTAAAATTCGATGTAGCGAAAAAGCGACAGTAAAAAGAGATAGACACAAATAATAAGTTTTAATGTGTTTGTACGGTGTTTGATATATTTCTGTTTTCTCGATCTTAATTTGTAAGGTAAAAGAGAGAAAAAGACATAGAGAGAGAATGAGAGTGAAAAAAAGTATCTATGTATGTATATTATCTTTCCAAAATGATATCTATCTAATATCATTTCTATTGTTACTTCAAAGTGAAGGTCGGAGATGGACTGGCATCAGTAATATTATATATAATATAATATACTTATATATTTCGAATATACATTTATCATTAACAAACTTAGCTATTAAAATAAAATTAAAAAACTTTAAGCACACAAATTGTTTAAATTTTAAATGAGCACCAAAAATTATTAGCTCACTGATGATCTGCAAATCAATTTGATTAAAAAACTCTGCCCTAAAAAGTATGCTTAGTTTTTAAGCCCTTAATTTTTGTCGCCTGTTTTTCTCTTTATATGCATCTATGTATGTGTGTCTGTGCGTGATGCACAACTACAACATGTAGCAGTCAAAGTGAGGCTCGGGGCAAACAACAAGCTAAAATAAAAGTGCACTTGAAAATGTTGATGGGGACACAACTAAGCCGCCGCACCACCTAACCTCACTTTCTCTTGTCTCTACGAAACAATTTTGCTTAGCAAGTTTCCTTTTGTTTTGCATTTTAGTTTCAGATCTCCACCAAACCTTCTCCCTTTTACTCTCTGAATCTCTCTGTCCACTTTTCACTCCTGCATTGTCTGACTGTCGTTTACGAAAACCCATTTCAAAAATGTGCACGACACAGAAGTTTTTATACACACACACGCGCAGATACACACTCACACAGAGTATGTGTGTATGTATATTTCTGGTTGGTCTGCAATGTTGACCGATGTTGTTCTCGGTATCGTTTGTGGCACATAAAGAGCGACAGTCCGCAGGACATTTTATATTTAATTTACAGTATGACCGCACTCTGCATGAGTATGTATGTATGCGTGCGTATGCATGTGCATGTGTGTGTGTGAGTGCATTTAATGAAGTACAATGCGGTAAAATGGTGCGGTGCGAATAGTGGGTGGTGTAGGAGGTAGTTGTTTGCTGACTGGAATATCCTGATTGCATGATTTCACATCTCTACACACAAGAATCATCGCATTGATTTGGAGGGAGGGTA
Source organism: Drosophila paulistorum (assembly GCA_018152135.1). NCBI lineage: Eukaryota > Metazoa > Arthropoda > Insecta > Diptera > Drosophilidae > Drosophila > Drosophila paulistorum. The sequence goes on along the minus strand of JAECXG010000822.1, from coordinate 50,609,584 downwards.
TAGGTGTGGAAGGGTCCAACAATTGTTATTATTGTTGCACTCACTAAATGTTTGCGTTTAGCCACAGAGTCAGAATTTAATTTCTAATTCAATTTTGATGTTCGACTGTATACCTACTTTCATTTTTTGTTTGTATTTCCTTTCGCTCTCTATCCATTAAATAAACACTTAAATTTTTTAACGAAAATTACACTAAATAAAGTATCAAATGGGCTTTTCGAGTACACCAAAGTGGTGGGATTAACGCTGGCGATGGCTCAATCACAGTTGCCAAACAGAATTCGCTTTCCGGAATAAAAACCCAACAAAATCTCCGCATAGAGTAAAAGAATTAAAGTACGGAAAAAGGAACATTAGATTTGTCTATACTCTATATTTATATATACATAGAAATAAATATATATACATATACAATATAAAAATACTTCTGGGAATTACAAAGAACAGTCGATCAGATAACGTCTTATTTCCTCTGTTAGGATTTTAAAGGAAAGTGTTAATAAACGTTGTTAAAAATACAAATTTTAGAATGCATTGTTAAGAGATAAGGCTGCGAAAAAATCCCCAACAATAGAGACAGCTCAACATAGGGTCTGAGTCTGATGAATGAATAATAATTACTTAGTGAAATAATAAATCAATCTCCCATTCTGACAGCATTCGCTCTATCTGCTTCTTATCTGCTTCTTATCACCTTTAAGACAACCTACCCACAGGTTTTTTGCCTTAGAATGCATTTTTTTGCAGATTTATAGATTGTAATTATTGTTTAAATAATATAAAAAATAACAGAATGCGTGTGCACAACCAACAGTTTATTCGCTACTAACTTCTATTTGTCTCCCATCGAGTTATTGCTCTCTATTACACATCTCGTGAGAGAGTATACAAAGTTATATACATATAGGTATATATTATTTCAACAGTAATGAGTCAACCTTAATCAAGATCTATTTTTGAGCTTTTTCATAGTGTCTAACAAAACCCGTTACACAAAGAGTCTAATAATATTGTGGTAGGTGTTGATTGGCTTTGATAAAAGTTTGTATACCGTCTCTATGACTAAAGTTTAGAATAACGCCAAAAGGCATTATTGAATCCATATGCCAAATTGCCTAGAGTATTTATGAAAATGAACGTACAAAGCCCAAAGCCAAAGTGCGCTTTTCAATTATTTTTTCCTGTTTTCCTTATTTCTTGTTTGCTTTTTTTTACGTCCACTCGACAACTTTATTTTTTTGTGCTTTTTTTGGTGGGTGGATGAGAAGGAAGAAGATGAGGCCAACAAGAGCCTGAGTGCTTGCTTGCTGGGAAACTGGCGCTAGTCCAGGGCAGGGCCCATTCAATGTGCAGTCGTCTACACTTTTATTGCTTTAATTGCGCACTGAAGCGCAACAGAAACACACACTCACATAATAAATATATATGTATATACTCACACACACATACAGACACATTTAGTCCACAACATTGGACACATGTTGCTAATGAAGTTTTCCAACAACATTTCTCTCATGTCAGATCATAAGCTGTTAATCTGTGAGGTAGTCATTTTTCCCCACAATCCAAACTCTCTCTCTCTCTCTCTCCCCCTACTCATTGATTTTGGTATGATGAGGAATGGCAGCTTAGAAAATGAAAATAAAAATCATCACAGAAAAAGAAACTGAATAGAACAATGAAGAAGCAAACGGCAGCAACAATCTGTCATTTTTGTCTCAATATTTCTTTTGTTCTTTTTCGTAAAAAAAATTAGGCAGAAGGAATTTTTAGTTTGCCAAATAGCTAAATATATCTACTATGTTTTATACAAAAATTGTCGACACTTCTTGTCTTATGTAGATGATATCGTTATATCAAACGACATAAATGGAGCCTATTTTTCATGGTATCTAAAGTGTTTGGGAATATAAAACTCCAGAATTTCACTAAAATAATTCGTTTTCGACAAAACGGCACCAAAAGAACAAATAGTTTTATTATCTCAGTTCAGGAATCGTAAATGTTTGAAAGTGGGTTATATACGTATACATAACATAATTATTTGTGTGACATATGTATGTACCTCTATTTTGACATTTTGTAACTTTTGTTAAATTTAAATTTAACTTTAACTTAATCGTTACTTTGTTTTTTGATCAATCGATATTCTTCTCTCCTTGATTTTAGTAGGTGTTTCGTTTGAATTACCTTTCGACATCTCAGTCCTTGATACCCTTTTTTTCTGGACAAGTGATGGTTTCTCAGCTATTGGAATTAATCGTTGAGTCTCTATACGTTTTTCCTTGATTACGTTTTGATCCGGTGCAAACGTGCGATCAATGGATACTCTTCTCTCCTTGATTTTAGTAGGTGTTTCGCTTGAATTATCTTTCGACTTCTCAGTCACTATTTTTTTTTCTCTGATTAGAGTAGGACTTTCAATTGATGCATCAAAGTACTTATCGGTCGTTATCTTTCGTTCCCCATCAGGACGGCAGTCTGTCGATGTTCTTCTCTCTTTGATCAGAGCTGGTCGTCCGTTTTCCCCAACTTTGAAAGTTTTCGTAATTATTTCACGCTTGCTCTGTTGACCATTTCGTGGGGCCCTGGGCATATTTATTAATTTACTTTGAAACTGCCGCTAAATAAATAAACCCGATTGGTTGCTCGATCAGTTTTGAACTGCGCAAGTAGAAATTCCATGACTATTCCTATCGCAAGCCCGCTATTAAAAGCGTATAAACATTGGGGGAGAGAGATAAGTATTATATATCAAATGGGAAATGACGAAAGAGTATGAGCTCAAAACATGCAATGTGTATATTAAATTACGTACATATATAATTGTAGATTATATAGCACGAAACCGGTTCCCTCTTTCGTTATTTACTTAGAACATTTCTGAGAATAGCTTTGCAAAAATGACTAAACAATTTGTACTTCGCCAAGAAACTCTAATTTCAAGACTATCTAGCTAATTCCATCTGTAGGTTAAGTCCCAAATAGTCATGTCCGACCGTTAGTTTTTCTGATATTTTTATTTAAGTTAAGAAAATTAAATAAAAATTAATGCATATTTTAATACAACTTGTTTGGGACATTTGTTTCTTTGGAAATTACTAAGTAAAAACTGAAATAACTGTAAACTTAGGCCATGCTGGTTTGTTTCTAAAAAAGTTACAGGTTTACATGTTTTAAAAAAGTTATAAACATAAGACGTCATTGGTAAAATAAAATACATTATCAGAGATTAAAAACAAACGTCGTTAATATCTAATTGTAATAAAGATAGAAAAATGTTCAAACAATTTAACCATTAATTACAATTTTTTATAACATAATTGTGAATTATATTTTTTGCGCGATGCCGCGTTTTTTATTGGATTCGATTAGTCTCTATTCGTTTTTCCTGGATAGTATTTCCGTCTGGGCCGAAAATTCTTTCTCTTGACACAATTTTTTCCTTTATTTGAGTTCCTTCATTTCCTGCAGCAGTCGGTACGCGATCAGTCACTACTCGTTTTTCCTTGATGAGGGCAGGACGTTCATCAGGTGAATAGTACTTATCAGTCGTTATCTTTCGTACCCCGTCGGGACGGCAGTCAGTCGATGTTCTTCTTTCCTTAATCACAGCTGGTTTTCCATTTTTCCCAACATCAAAAGTTTTCGTAGTTATTTCACGCTTGCTTGGTTGCTTTGGTGCCTTAGACATATTTATTTCGTTTTGCAGATAAACAAATAAACCCGCTTTGCAGCTCGATCAGCTTTGAACTGCGAACACAATTTCAACGTTGTTTTAAATTCGATTGGTTGAAAAGCTTTAAATATGAAATGGCGCTTTGCAAAAAAAAGCTCAAAATGTTCAGTTCTATGCACTATCTTTCATGGTATATGAACCCATTATCTGTCCCGTTATATATAAAGTAGTTATACCTCAAAAAACTTCTATGTACTTTCAATCATGTACTCAATTCTTTTACTACCCGCTTGCCTGTGCATATACTTATATATAGTAGAATTGATTACAAATGTTAAATGTTTTCGTTTATAACGCTTAAAATAACGCATCACTTTTACTCCAGCACAATGTGAAGGAAATCAATGAATTTCCCGGAATAAGACATATCAAGAAACTCCACAAAGAATCCTTTATAATTTATTACAGATTCACTAATGACCCTTTATAATTGTTTTTTTGGTCTCTTTCAAGAATGTCCTAGTTTTTAGCATTAATTATTCGCAAGTTAATTTCAATCAACCGTACACATAATTTTTATCCAATTAATATTGATGGCTTAGTGGCTATGGCAAAGCATTAATAATATTCCATGCAAACACAAGCAAACAAATACAAATAAGCAAATAACGATGCATTTGAGGCACATGTCAAAGCAAACAAACAACATCAGTGTCAATATGGTACAATCGAGAGGGGGTGTATTGTATTAAATTAGGGGTTGATAAAAGGGACGCTTGGGACGCTTGGGGTGCGCCTGTCGCATTTCCTTTTTGTTACGTTTACGCCTCGATTGTGTTGAAAAATAAACATACCTATTGACGTTCAATGACGTCTAAACCTGGCTATATTCACACAAACCTGTCCAGGATCTGCACATCCGTGTGTGTGTGTGTTTTAATTAAACTTGTTTTCGAAGGCATTTATCAGATGCAGACAGGACACGCCAGACCAGGTGTTAAGCATAGAAGGAAAAAAATATAGCTAACAGTTGCAACTAGACAAAGGCAACAGTCGTGCAACCATCGAGCCAAGCAAAAATGCTTTACTGTTAATGGACTTTCGATATTTGCAGGAAGTTATGGCAGTCTGATTTATGAGTATACACTGCAAGAAAACACGATCTACATCTTAACTATACATTTTTAAATTTTTGCAATATTCATTTTTTAGTTAATCAAAGTCAAATCGTTATGAAAAATCGTCTCAGAAATAATTTATGTTAATAAGAAGAATTATATAGAATTTTATAAAAAAGTGAAAAAAAACGTAATATCCTTATCTATCTAAACGATTTCTTTAAGCTTACAAAAATATTTTTTAATGGTGTATAATTTTTACTTTTTTATCGAACACAATTAAAAATGTTGAAAAAAGTTTGACGAACTTTTGTCACTTGATAAGGTTGGTATTTCCTCTTTCGAAATTAAATTGGCTGAGCAAATTTTGAGATATGGCTTAGATTTAGCGTTAACCTCTCAAAAAATCACAAGTGCATTAGAGATTGTCTTACAAGGGGAGCTTCAGGAATGAGAATCACAGATTTGGATAAATTTTTAAAACGTTGTAGAATACCCCGTCATTTGAAGCTGTGTGTAATATTTCGTGGCTCAATTCTATATTTTCCTATTAAATCGCGTTTAAAGCTATGGCTTCGGTGTCTTCGAATTAGCTCTTATCCATAAGGACTTTAAATATTAGATAAAATATATTCTAGTCTTATCAATATGAAAAATAGGAAATGAAATTTAAAAATAGGATTTTTCTGAAACTTTAAGCTTGAGAAATATTTTCAGATTCTTTTACCAGTGTAAATCTTCTTGTTTTCTCGCCTTAACCCTTTTCTATATCATTCAATTGACATTTGATTAAAAGAGGAGTAACAAAAATGCAGATAAAAATAAAACATGAAATAGTCTCATAAAAAATTAAGGTTTAAAGTTCTATTGTTCAATGACATTTCGATTTCTTACTTACATCCAATAAAATAACAAGGAACACCGTGGAAAAAAAGTCATGAATTTACGTCTTTGGCCCATAAAATTTATTTTGCTAACGCTGTAGAAATCAAAGTAAGCACCTAAGCGGCTTATGCAAAAGACAATCGAAATGTATTTTGGTTGTTTTCTTTTCCATCTCAATTTTTACTACTCTATTTTACATTGCCAATAGGCAAAAGTGTTAAACAAATTTTTGTCTGGCGTTTATTGAGTGTAAGGCGTCAAGGAGAGATGAGAAGAAGTGTAAAGTGAAGATGAAGTAGTAACCAGGCAGCAGACAAAAGTAAAAGCAAAAGTTTAAATTACTTTCCATGAACATTTTTTCGCCGTTTTTATTATTTTTATTCTGGTTGGCGCAGTAAAAGTTTTACGCCAAAAAGATTAATGCTTAAAGCGTTACGACCAAAAGTAAAGGGTAAAATGTTAAAATACATAAACTTTTACTTTAGCAATGAAGTCGTTAGACTTGTAAAAATTGCAAAGTTGCTTAAAATTTGAAATTTTTTTGTGAAGAGCCACTCAATTTTCTATATCTATATCAAATTGTCAGTAATTTGAGAGCCAAAGGTTGAATGAAACAATTTTTTGGCACTCTAATACTAATAAATATAGAGTTTATAGTAAGCGTATTTAATCTTTATTAAAACAAACAATTTATTTTAATCAAACAATGTGATTAATATTGTAATCTAATCAAGTCTTCAAAAATTGTGACGATGCACTTATTCGTGTTTAGAGTGTTTTGATTGTTCTAATGTCTACTATTTCCTTTAGAGAATGTCTAATTGTAAGCTTACCATATACGATATACGATACGAAAATGTATCTGATAGATAGGTTAAAACACAAGATCCTTCTTTGGAATGACTTATTTGCAATTTTCATTTTCATATTTTTTTGTATTTGTAAAGTTCATGTTCTCAATCTAGACAGGGCCTAAAGATAATGGAGTAGATAAACAAACCTTGGTCACACATCCAAAGACAAACGGCACAAACACTCCCCCACAGCCATGAAAATCCGCATGAGTTTTCTTTTTTCTTTTCTCTGTCATCTGTTTTGTTTTAGATACTTTGAAAGTTCATTCGTTTGTAAATAATTTTTGGCCCCCGGCAAAATCGATACTTCACATAAGATTTTTGCATACAAAAATTTCAAGGGAAAACTCTAGCGCGGGGAGCTCTTTTGCACATTTTGTCATGCTTCAAAGTTTCAAACAGAGGCCAAAGTTATATATGCCGATAATGCATAAACAGAAGGACAACAGGAGAAAATGAGAGAAATACCCCAACAAAGAGGAAAACAAAATAGGCAGTCGCTAGACAAAAAACAAACAAAGAGGAACGAAATATATAAGTTTTACTATTAAAGTTTCTCCATTGGTGTCTATTTGCCTAGCACTCACAGAGATGAATGGATAAGGGATAATTTGTTTGCTTAAAACTCATTGGTAGCACAAATATTTGGCAAGCGGTTAAATGTTTACCCCTTTTTTATAAATATATTTTTATTGCTTTCCGTTGTGACGATTTAATGGTTGTTACACGCTTTTATTAATCATACGTCTAGTTGCCGACATGGCTGATTCATAATTTGTTTATTCTGAATCTACCTTCTAATATTTTCCTTGCTTCTTTTTTGCTAATCTTTTTTTTTGTTTGTTGATAATTCACTTCACTAAAGACAATTTACGGTGCCGTTCTTAAACGTACTTTGTACTTCAAAGTTTCTGGAGAAATTTCAACTACTTCTCTTGTCGTCTGCCACATCATTTGTCGGTTTATAACATGCAAATTAATTAACAACATTTGCCGCTGTCCTTATATGTGGTAAATTATTAATTTAGCCAGACATTACGCAATGGCAGGGAGTACAAAAAAAAGAAAAACCGAAACCTGTCCAAAAGCGTGCGAAACGAGCCACCAGCCGTGAGCCATTTTAATTACCAGACAACAAGGCAATAAATGGCAATTGGGAGTTGGTAGAGAGAAGCAGGCGAAATGCCTCACACACACGCACATTTTAAATGCCACAAAATGGCAAATTTCATGTATATGTACGTGTGCGTGAGTGTGTGTGCATTTTATGACATTGCCAATTTACAAAATTTTCATAAATATAAATTGGTTTTAAATGTTAAAATAAAACAATTAAGATGCACGTTTTGTAAACCGACAAATTGACTATATTTGCACATATGACTGGTTAATATCTCAATGGCCGCAAATCGGGAGACCAAACTAATTTAATATGAAATTCAAGTAAATGATTCGACATGTGCTATGGAAAATAATAAAAGCCAATATACAAAAACAAAGTCAATTTTTAGGTGGGCCATGGAAATAATTGCAAAGAATGACATGTCATTGATAGATTAGATAAGACATTCAATATATAATAACGTCTGAACAAAGCTGCAAGTGCAATTTATGATAAGAACTTTGTATGTATGTATGCATTTCTATTGGCTATATAAATAAATGAAGAGCCAAGTTCTTTTTATTATTAGCCTGTATCTAACGGCCGATCGGGTCAGTTTCGTGTTAATAAACTAAAAAATAATAGTAAATTAACAACATTGCAACACAGAGTTTGAAAGTGAAGTAAAGATGTCCTTGGTCCCACGGAAGAAACATAAAAGTGACGATGACTCCTCTGATGATGACGACCAACCCTATGAATTTAGAAGGACCGTCACCATGGTCTATGATCCACGAATGGTTAACCAAAACCGAACAGCAATGCCGATTGGGCCATCAAATCAAAATGGGCCCTATGGCGTTTACAGAGGATCTGCCAGTGGTGGACAACTCATACAGACGGACAAGCGTTACAAGCTTAAACCTGATGGAACTCCTTACCTTGCATGGGATAGATCGGTCGACTATACAGAAGGTGATACGCCAATATTTTTGTCAGGTGGTTTCGGTTGGGGAAACTAATAAACCACTTACATCCGGTACGTCATTCAACGGAAACTTCGAGAACACGAAACACCAATTTGTTTCCAAAAAAAAAAAAAAAAAAAATTTGCAGGGAAAAATTGACTATCCTTAAAAGTGTGAAAAGAAACATTTTTTATATATAATCAGGGTTTTAACCCCATAACCATGTTTTAACAATTGTGTCAAAAAAAAAGAAATGATTTGTAATTGATATTTGCTTGATAAACTGAAAATCTGTATAAAAATAAAAAAAAAAAACAGAGTGCCGCGGTTAACTTCGACCGCGTCAATGTTTGTATACCCTTGCAACTGTTTTGGTAATTCTTTCCTTACCCATAGCCATCAAAGTGTAAAAACGTTTTATCCAAAAAGTCTAATGTTTGCGAAAGAACGGCCTTCAATCTTAGCATAGGATATAACGAACTTTTTGATCAAAGTCACTGTTTTCCACCGATCGTTTCTATGGGAGCTATATGATATAGCTACCCGATCTTTACCAAATTCGGCACAGTCATTAACAGGTATATTTAACTATCAAATGTTTAATTTGAAAGCAATCGCATTAAAAGTAAAGAAGTTATTGACCGATCGACCAATCGTTCCTATGGGAGCTATATGATATAGTCATCCGATCGTGATCAAATTTGGCACAGTCGTTTATATGTGTAATAGACATTTAATCAATCAATAATGAAGTTATTGAGAAATGTCACTGTTCGTGACTTTGACGTTTGTATGGGAGCTATATGTGGTTTAATCCGGCTGAATCTGAGATATACAAACCCTGCAGTATACATATACAAGCCTACATGCAAAATTTCAGCTCTGTAGCTCTAACGGTCTAGGAGGAGTTCGCATCGATGCAGACGGAGGAACAGACGGACGGACGGGCGGACGAACGGACGGACATGGCTATTTGAACTCGTCTCGTCGTGCTGATCAAGAATATATATACTTTATGCGGTCGGAGATGCTTCCTTCTATGCGTTGCACACTTCTGACCAAAATTAATATACACTTTTTGCAAGGGTATAAAAAGAGTAATGTCCAACCTTGAGTTTGTTGATTCCCTAGCTTTATTATTGTGAACGTTATACGTGAACGTATAACGTATACCTATGTATATCTTATATATCACCATATTTTTAAATAAATATAAAATCAATAAATATACAGTTTGAAAGAATTTATTTAAAGCATTCGGTTTTTTTTCTCGTAATTGCTCAGGAAAATGTTTAAATTTGACTCGATCGGCTGATTAAATGCGTTTGAAGTTTAAAGGGTCTGACATCACATACATATGTACAGATCATTCAAGAAAAGATTGCATGTTTTCTCAATTCGCCAAATGAGAGGGAGACAACAATGGAAGAAATATAGAAATATTTAACAATTTTGGATCTGGCGCTCTCCCTTTTTTTTGTGATGGCTGCTTCTGTCTCTCTTTCTACCTTATCGGAGTACGCTTCAATAGTCGAAATGGGCAAAAATAGAACCAATCACACTAATCGACTGACTTCTTGCAGAGCAAGTTGCATGCAAAAGTTTTAATCGGTAACTAATTTTTGACAGCCGATAAGAAGTCCTTATCTTAGAACAAACATCATTATTAAAAAAATGTTATTATTATTGTTAATTTTATATACTTACCACCTACTAATCAATTTTTAATTTAAGTGTTGTTTATATGAGAGTTTGGAAACAAGCGATATTTTTTATCCTCAGATTGCGCTTTATTACAAAATTATTTAAATGTGATACAATCATTTAATTTAATCCATTTATCTTGTGTTCCTCATTTTCTTTTGAAACGTTGTTAATTGCTTGACATTCCTTTGACGTAGTCGTGGAGAATCCGGTTGAAAGTGTTCAAATCGATGTCTTGGTATTCTTGGAACCGACCGCCGAGCTAGTCTGTAGAGTTCTGGGATAAAACGCTCTCGATCATTGTGGGGGTGTTCATTCCTGCTTTCGTCGGACATATTCCGCGCAACTGGATTATAGTCTTTCAGAGCCAAACGGCTAAACTTTACTCACTTTAACGTTTAACTTTTAACAGAATATATGCAGAAAAATAACCAAAATAAACAAAACGAGACACCGGGGGCTATCTTTAATTGATAAGATTCCTGATAAGAAGGTGCAGAACCTTGCTCGGAAATCTAGGGAAACCACTAAAAATTCAGAAAAATTTGCACACTTTGTGCTATAAGAGCAGTAGAGGCAAAGTAATTGATTACTGGCTTTCATTTAGTGTTGGCAAGGCATAATTTTAATTATAGGCGTTGCAGAAGGCTTTAATGAGCGAAATCGAACTACATGCAGCGTCCCATATGGTCGTTTCACCCTTTCATAGATAGGGTAAAGGTATGAAAGAAAGAAAACTTTTATTAATTTTATTTGACTTCAATCTAGAGAGGCCCACTGGAAATGGCTATCATCAGAAGGTTAACAAAAGGCAAAGAAAAATTGATTTCAATTAAAATTAAAAGTTTGTTACTGTGTCATTTTCAAACACTGAAGGCGGAATATTTAAAAAAAAAGAGTTTTAAAAGCAGGAAACATTTATTAGTTAACACTTTTTTTGCGGCTTATTCAATTTACTTTCTATATTTTTATCGATTTTTTTCCAGGTATTCAACAAGAGACACTATCTATTTTAACTATTTTTAAATGTAACTAGATGACAAATACAAAAAAAAAGTACATCGAAACACATATAAGGCAACAAATTGATAATCTTTCTGATAAGAACTTTGCTTTCGAGAGACCGGAGACAACGGGAGCTAATATCTGACTCAAGAGATATGGGAATTGCTGTGTCAGCAGAAAGAGATCGAGTTAGATGCAGCTCATGAAATTATATGGTCGATTCACGGTATTTCTTTGCATTTGACACACACGCAAAAACTGAAAAAAAAACCAGAGGGCCGGGGCTAACTTCGACCGCGTCAAAGTTTGTATACCCTTGCAAGTTTGTTAGTAACTCTTTTATCTAAACTAACTGTTTTATCTAAAAAGGGTAATGTTTGCGAAAGAACGGCCTTCAATCTTAGCATAGGATATAACGAACTATCTGATGAAAGTCACTGTTTTCCACCGATCCTTCCTATGGGAGCTATATGATATAGTTACCCGATCTTTACCAAATTCGGCACAGTCATTAACAGATATATTAAACTGACAAATGTTAAATTTGAAAGCAATCGCATCAAAAGTAACGAAGTTATTGACAAAAGTCACTGTTTTTGACCGATCGTTCCTATGGGAGCTATATGATATAGTCACCCGATCTTGATCAAATTTGGCACAGTGGTTTATAGTTACAATAAACTTACTTATATTAAATTTCACGACAATAGCTTAAAAAGTAACGAAGTTATTGAGAAAAGTCACTGTTCGTGACTTTGCCGTTTGTATGGGAGCTATATGATATAGTCACCCGATCTTGATCAAATTTGGCACAATTATTAATAAGAACACAAAACTGACCAATACCAACTTTTATGGCAATTGGTGATAAAATAACAAAGTTTTTGAGAAAAGTCACTGTTCGTGACTTTGCCGTTTGTATGGGAGCTATATGATATAGTGGTCCGATCCGACTGAATCCGAGATATACAAACCCTGCAGTATATACAAGCCTACGTGCAAAATTTCAGCTTTGTAGCTCTTACGGTCTAGGAGGAGTTCGCATCGATCCAGACGGACGGACAGACGGACGGACGGACGGACGGACGGACGGACGGACGGACGGACGGACGGACGGACGGACGGACATGGTTATTTGAACTCGTCTCGTCGTGCTGATCAAGAATATATATACTTTATATGGTCGGAGATGCTTCGTTCTATGCGTTGCACACTTCTGACCAAAATTAATATACCCTTTTTGCAAGGGTATAAAAACAAAAAACAAATTTATAAGCTGAATTCTGATAAGATTTTTTTTACCAGTCGGATATCTTCGAAATCGGGGAAAGCCCCTAAATCAGCTAAATCACTTTTTGCTATCAGAGCAAAATAAAGAGGGAATTAGTTAGATGACGTTATTTTTTTTGTATTATCCTTTCGCCTAGGCGCTATTCGGTAAGGTGGATTTAATTTCCCTGTCTTAGGTCAAGTGTAATCTCGTTTTTTCTACATATTATTACAAGTCTAGTGTCAAATAATGTATGCAAGTATTAAGTTAATCAGAAATCAAGTGTCAATTTGATGACTAACTTGTCAAGTCAACTTCTCATCATCACACTCACTCTCACCCTCTGGTTTTACTCAACTGGCTGTCTATCTGGCTGTCTGTCTCTGTGCCACTATGGAGTGTCCCCATCATTTGGTATGTTTGTACGCCTCTCGCATAATCAATTATGCGTCTGCAGTGGGCCCCAAAGTTCTGTAAACTTGGCAATTTATTTGCACCGGAAACTCAACATAAATCAAACTAATTTCTCCAGGGATTTTTGAACACAACGTGTCCTTTCTCTTTCTCTCTCTCCTTCTAGCCCATGCTTCGTACGTTTTTGTTGTTTGTTGGTCACGTGTTTACTTTTACTGGGAGTTTGGGGAAAAAGGCATGGCAATTGAATTTGTCGCGCCGTGTTGCATAATTTGAGAGCGCATTGTGCTTCTAATTGGCCAGAAGCTAAGGATGAAACTAAAAGATATTGAATAGAGTTTTTTTTTTTTTTTGACAATAGCCTTTAATATTATTTGAATGTGTGAATATGTTTACGCATTCACTCAACTGGTTTAGGTTAGTGGCAAAATCTGAAAAGGAAAATAAATATCAAGCAGTAAAACGATAAAATAGATTCGGTATGAAGCTGATTAGATAAATGAGCATATAGAAGAATGAAATGAATTTAATTTAATACAATGAAATAAAGAGGTAACTGAGGAAGTGAGACAAACAGTGAACAAGTAAATCAGCCGTGGCGAAGTAAGTATTTAAAAAATGAAGTAAATAAATGAAAAATCAAATGAATTAAATGAATTAATGATAAAGTCATTGAGTAAGTGTTAAAATGAGTACACAAGTAAGAAAAGAAGATGACATACATATGCCCGAGTTAGTTAACAAGTGATTGAGCAAAAGCCTAATTGGAATAGTGAACTCAGAACAGTAGGCATAATTAGATAATTCAAATAACTAGATAGGCTAAACTACTCTCGTCAAAAAGTGTAATAAATTTTACCACAACCAAAATTTTTAGTATATTTGCGATGAGCCATAGCAAGACAATGGAAGATAATGAATTGCCACTTGAGCCTAGCATACCTGTGATTAGCCTGCATAACTTTACTGAAGGCAGTCATTTAATTGTTAATAATATCTCAATGGATGTCGAGAAGAAACACACGGTAAAAGAGGCCCTTTCAGAGTTATGGGCGTGCAATGAACATCCCGACTTTCTGGTCTGCATTGGCAATGAGGAGCTCCCATGTAACCGCCTGCTGCTATCTCTATACTCAGATGTAGTTCAGTTGGCCCAAAAGGGTCGTAAACTTGAACTTCCCGCTGATCAGGTAACTGCAAAGGGTTTTCAACTGGCTTACAAATGGATGGTAGACAGTAGAACAGATCTAGAGCAATCACAACTTGTGGAAATACTTGCGGTAGCCAAATTTTTAAATATCCATGAACTAATAAACTTAGTTTGGTTTTGGTTGGATAAACCCAATCTTTTCTATGAGGATCAGGCTTTTCTGGCGGCCCAAAAGGCTCTATTGCTGGGCAGAGTGATGCATCTCGACACGCTGATGATGCAGCGCATCAAGTGTTTCTTTCTCACTTTAGTAGCCAGTCGGGAGTTTATCTCTCTGCCGGTGGACAGTGTTTGTGCGCTTTTTGAATCCGATGAACTGGCCGTAAATACGGAAAAGGAAGTATACTTTTCAGCCATTCGTTGGCTGACACACGATTGGCCAGCACGTAAGGAATATGTGACCAAAGTCCTGAAGACGGTGCGTATGGGACTGTTGCCATACAACTTTCTAAATCAACTTCAATCGCCACCAATAGCTGATGAGCCTGAACTGAATCTCATCAATGAGTTGCCTGAAGTTGTTTCCTTTCTGAGTGACGCCTGGTAAGCGTTTGAATTAAAGTAAACTTCAATCAATTCTTCATTTTCTACACAGTTGCGCACGAACGTTGACGTACTACAATGATGGGACACATATTTTTAATCAGATCTTTGATATTTTCAAACTGGACCCACCTGTGCCACGTAAATTCATCTGTCATGATCTGGCATTACATCACAAGGCTGAACCAAATGAATCGCAATCTGAATTCTATTACAAGGCATTTCTGCACTATTTAGCCATATTACAAACTCTTGAACCGTATGCTTGGCGCAAACTGCAACCGCAAAACATCGAGAATGGCTACAAACCATGCTGACGAGTTGACGAGAGCTGACGAGAGCTGAAATGGAAAGCTGGTGAAGCAGGTGGAACTAAGAAAATTTCGCATTTCCCATTACCCATTATCCAGCCAACCTACCAGCCAAACTACCTGCCAACCTACCAGCCAGCCAGCCATCCAAACAGGAAACTTTGATGCTATGATGATGATCAGGTTGTTCCACTTACAACAAATTTACATTACACGGCCATGTGCTGTGTGTTGTTCTTGATATTATGCTTACGCTATTTTCACTTATGGTGAATTTAACGCAAGTTTTACGCATTTCCCAGAGGGTTATTCTAGAAGTTTGTGCTATTTTCCTTTTTTGTTTTATAAATTTGTATTATATGATTTACGATTACGATTTAGTAAAGAGGAAGGTAATTAATATGTATAAACAAACACTGGAGCACAGCCGTTACCCAACACTGACTTTAAAAGTACTGTTTCTGACTATTTTGTCCTTATTCAACACCGAAATATCAAAGATTCACATTAAAACGATTTTTGTAAGTTTATTGCGCATTTGCACTAAAAGTTTTTTTTGTTTTTAGCAGATTTCGCAAAACTCAGACACGACTCTCTCTATCTCTCTCTATCTGGCGTGTCGTTGTATTTTTCTTTTTTGTTAATTTTGAAAACAATTTCCTCATCAGGTGGAACCACATAGCCAACATCATCCTAGTCGTCGACGATGTCGTCGTTCCTGTTGTCGTCATCAAGCCACGTCTCCTTGTTTTGGGTTTCCATGCTCGCGGCTCTGCTTTTAAGCTTACAGTGCATACACCAAACAAACCCTACATTTTCACCCCGCACCTTGTACACCTGACGTGGTTGGCAAATTGAAAATGTTTGCTATTTCCTTTCCTTTCTTTTCTTTTTTGGTTTTTCTGAAAAGTTCATGGAACGAGATTGCACTTGTTCCTAGCTTGATGATAACAATGATGAAGATGCAGTTGATGATTTTTTTGTGGTTCTTTTCACCAAAATAATAACTAAATTTATAAACATTTGCATAATTAACATACACGAAATTTGCTACAAAGAGAGCTGCAAATTATAAGAGAAAAGGATAAAGCGTCTCCATCGTATCATCATCATTGTCGTGGTCTTAATGTGTTCAACACTTTGCGGCTTGTGTGGGAGCTCTTATTAAATTCATAAATCTGCATTAAGCGTGGTTAGATATTGTACACTGGGAAAAAAAAGAATTTATCATTTTGATTTTTCAGCATAATAGAAGCTCGAATTTCCTTGTTGGGCGTTGCCCAAAACAAGATACATGTATGTACATATATACATAAGTGGGTTTTGCTTGATGCCTGTTGATTAACAAAATTTAAATGTGCTTTGGAATGTTCTTTTTCCTAGATTTCAATTTTTGAGATCAATTACGTTTGATACATTTTAATAATTAAAGGTTGCCGTCACGAATGAACCCATACCTTGATCAACTATGTAAGTATTTTCATTGCCTTAAAGCCTTCGTAAGTAATAAAGAACTAACAAATTAGTTCACTTGTTCATAGGGTACGTGTGTCCCTCTATCGCTTTTGCCGTGCTCTAGAACAACCACTGATAAGATGAAACTTTTGAAAGCTCGAATTATAATATGAGACCGATTTAGCACCAAGTTTCATTTGCAACTTAACTTTTGCTCAAGTGTGTCCAATCGAAAAAAGTGTTATTGAGACCAATCAAGGCTGGTAAAATGAGTATACAAAGATATGGAGACAGATCGCAGGACGTAGAACCTTTCGAGGAAGGACTCAATGATATTGTAAGGATGCTTTCAAATACGAGAATAGCGGTTCGAGGAGAATCTAATGGAAGAACTCGGCGAAGAGAGCGACGTATTATAAGAATGGGTGAAAATAGCAGAGGACAAAATGTCGTAAAGGAGGTCGAGATACACATCGAGGAATCTTGTGATTGGCCAGACAGAGCTGAAGTGCAATGTATTTTAATGTGAATCGAATAAAAATATAAAAGTTATACAAATGTGCATTTCTTTTAATATGTATTGGATTTGCTTTCGATTTACATTTCGTGTTGTTGTGGTATGTGGTAAATTATCACAAATGCAAATATGCAGTAAAAGGTAATAACTGATCCAATCTGAGAAGAACAACTAATTTAACTCTTCCAACGCACAATTAAAAGTGATTCACAATCAGGACCAACAGCCAAGACGACGAAAACTATTTTTTGTACGTTATGTGTTTTTTAATGTTTGCTTACTTTTTAAACTTATTATTATTCTTAATGTTGTTAGTTTAGCTGGCATACTATGCGTATACGTTATCATATATGTAAGCTAAATTAAGGCCTAATCACGGAGTTAAAGTTAACCAAATATATGCAATAAAACTATGAAAATCTAACGCTGAACAACAATTTTTTCATTTATTGCAGTGTAAACACATGCATAGTATATGTAAGTATACACATGTGTACGTGTGTATATGTTTGTAGGAATGTGTCTAACACACAATACTGCTTTATGTGTGGGCTAGGGCAACGCATTTTTCATTTCAATTTTTTTTTTTCGGGCTTGTTCCGCTCTTTTTTAATAAACTGTATTTCCCTCGTTTCCCCATCCTCAGCGAGCTATCTCCTAAGCTCGATTTCACATTCACAGGATTTATGCAATGTAATTTATTTCCATCACATACAGTCTTACACATTTCCCCAGTACGGCAGCAAAAAAAATGATTAAAAAGCACTTTAATATATTTTTTACCCGGTTGACACTTTTGCCTGAAGCCTGTAGTCCTTGCCTGACTGGTGGGAGTGAACAATAATTTAGGTTGGGTCTTAAGCGAAGTGACTAAAGTGCTACTAAACCAAGAGCAATAATAATTGCAAATGTGGTTTAATTAAACTTCGCGTTTTACATTTTTATGACGATATATGTTACATTTACAATTGAATGAATTCAGCATTCCTCTTCAAAAGTTGCAGAATGGATTTCTTTATATAGATCAAATTATTTTCCAAAAACTATGAGAGTGCAGTCTGTTTTCCTTTCCCTTTCCTGTACCTCGTATGCGCTACTGATAAGGACAAGAAAGCGATAAGATGCGGGTGCATTCGATCGTTATATATGTATTGTCTCGTAACCGGCAGACACACATACATAAGTGACCTTTCTCGCTTAAGTCGTCCATAATGCATTTTGGAATACTTATACGAGTGTGGAGAGAGATTATTTTTCACGATGGTGAAATGGCAGAAATTTAATGTACTTAATATACTTAAGTTGCCGATATTCTCTCTCTCTCTCTCTTTCTCTCTCTCTTTCTCTTCCTTTTATAAGTTTTATATACGCAAGTTGCATTAGAGGGAGAATGAAATTATTTATTTGCAGAAAAATGAAACCACAATTGAAAAACGAAGTTTTTAGTTTTTATTTAACTTTCAAATTCATATTTTATTCTGAAATTTTCGGGTGAATTTACAGCAAAATACATTGTATTGACACATTCGTCTTCGTTGGTCCAATTTCTGTTTCAGTTGTAATGTTCCTTGTTTCGCCTTCTTTTTCAATGACCGCTGTAGTTTTTCTTGATATTTTTTCAGTTTCTTGTTTTATATCCACTTTCGCAGTAGATATTATTTTTAGCACATTAGCATCCGTAAGGATGCCAACATCATCAACATTTTTTTTAACAATATCCATTGAAATGCAACTCTCTTGTTTAACAAATTGGAAGTTACTTGTTTAAAGATCAATTTGCTTATGAAAATTACATATCAAGATGAGAACGTTTTATACCCCATTTTCCCATCTTAATCTAATCATATCATGCTATCTTATCGTATGTTGATACCTTTGCAAATTTGGGTCAATTATTTATTTTTTTCCTAGGAAGCTGTTTTTATGGCCCTCCTTTTGAACGACAAACAAGGTCTACTATATTAAAAAACTTACTTACTTTTAGATAACTTGACTGTTTGCACATATGTATGTATGTATATAAGTTATCAGTCAATCATTTTCACCATTTTGGCTCTCGAGGACTTCAGAAAAATGGCTTCATATCAAAGGGATTCCAATTGGCTCCGGGTGGCAGTAGTCAATATGTTGTCAGATGCTTTTGTGATTAGTTATCGATTTACATTTTACATGTTTTTTCGATTCGCTGCCTATATTTCCAGATTTTAAATATTTTTATACCCTTGCAAAAAGGGTATATTAATTTTGGTCAGAAGTGTGCAACGCATAGAACGAAGCATCTCCGACCATATAAAGTATATATATTCTTGATCAGCACGACGAGACGAGTTCAAATAGCCATGTCCGTCCGTCCGTCCGTCCGTCCGTCCGTCCGTCCGTCCGTCCGTCCGTCCGTCCGTCTGTCCGTCCGTCTGGATCGATGCGAACTCCTCCTAGACCGTTAGAACTACAGAGCTGATGTAGGCTTGTATATACTGCAGGCGTTGTATATCTCGGATTCAGCCGGATCGGACCACTATATCATATAGCTCCCATACAAACGTCACTTTTCTCAATAACTTCGTTACTTTTTAAGCTATTGTCGTGAAATTTAATATAAGTAAGTTTATTGTAACTATAAACGACTGCGCCAAATGTGGTCAAGATCGGGTGACTATATAATATACCTCCCATAGGAACGATCCGTCGAAAACAGTGACTTTTGTCAATAACTTCGTTACTTTTAATGCGTTTGCTTTCAAATTAAACATTTGACAGTTAAATATATCTGTTAATGACTGTGCCGGATTTGGTAAAGATCGGGTAGCTATATCATATAGCTCCCATAGGAACGATCGGTGGAAAACAGTGACTTTCATCAGAAAGTTCGTTATATCCTATGCTAAGATTGAAGGCCGTTCTTTCGCAAACATTACCCTTTCTAGATAAAACAGTTAGTTTAGATAAAAGAGTTACCAACAAACTTGCAAGGGTATACAAACTTTGACGCGGTCGAAGTTAGCCCCGGCCCTCTGGTTTTTTACTTAAATTTTTCATACGAGTTGTTTTAAAGTATCGTCAATAAAAATTTGTAAACTGTGTTAACATATAGACAATATATACAATAAGGAAACACTGAAAATTAAATTTTTTATTTTCAGTTCTCTTCAAAAAAATTTTTTATTTTGGAATTTATTTTCCAGGCGAAATTACATTAAATTACAATCTGCTGTCATTTCCAATGTTGTTGGTCGAGTTTCGGTTTCAGTTACGGTTGTTATTATTTCGCTGACGAACTCTTCTCCATTTTCGTCCTTCCTTTTTTTCACAATAACCTCAGTTGTTTTTTTTGTTTCTCCTTGGAATACTCGTCTCTCATGCACTCTTGCTAAAGCTAGGAAGGGCAACGGCATAGGCATAGCGCTTGCCAACAATAGGAATTTTGCACGATCGTCATCCATTGAATTGGAACTGTCTTGTCTTGAATTGGAAATTACTTCGTTAACTTTTTATACTTCATCTTCTCATTTTATCATCTCAATTTATCATCTCAATTTATCTTATCTTATGTAGATATATTCGCACTTACTGCACTTACTGCATTTCCCGATTTCTGTGCTTTATGTGTGAACTAAAGCAACGCATTATACATACAGTTCTGCTGTTTTTTCCCTGTATGACTTGTGGGATAGGGTCTTGAACCAAGTGGTAATGAACCGAATGTAATAAAACAGAAATATGCATATAGGTAGTTAATTTAATCGTTTATTCAAAATCGTGGCGCTCCAGGATTGAAGGGAGATGGCTTCATATCAAAGGGATTCCAATATCCTCCGGGTGGTGGTGGCGGTCGTGGATGCGGCATTATAACTCGAGCTTCACATATTCCTGCCACAAATAAAATGGCACAGAGTATAACACAACACAGCCGATACATGATTCGTTTAGAACTGAGTGAAATGGTCTGCGGAATTTCTCTTAAATAATCTACTGAAATTCGGGGTAGTTCCCCTTATAGACGCTACGGATGATGATCTCATTGGCTTATCTCCGGGTGAAGCACCGCAATGGGTGCTTTTTCTCGCTTTACTATATTCTTAATGATTTTGCGATGCTGTACACATTATGTACTTATATTTATACTTATATATAAATGTATTTTTATTAAAATATAAATTTAAATATATGTACATACATACATATATAAAGAGGTTAGTAGAAATTACATGTTTTGTTCAAATCGACTAGCAAGTTCCTCACTTTTGCTTACGGCAATCAATCTTTTCAAATTGTGAATTGTAATAAGTAAATGATTTCGAATTATATGTTGCAGTTGTGGATTATTTTACTAAGAGACTTCATATCTTATGAAGTAGAGACTTTTTACAAAAATTTGTAACACCGAAGTATTTTGACTCAATTTAGTAAATAATTTGAGTTAATGAACTGAATAATTTATTGATTGCCAGCCAGCCATCTTTGTATCTATTCAATCTAATATACAATTTTCTTTTTCATTGTTGTTTTGTAGTTGCGTTTGTTGTTATTGTTGTTGAGTAAAAGTTTGAAATTACAGCGCATAGTTGCGGTCAATTGTTAGTGTAAAATACCCCAAACAATTAGAAACCACAATTGCTGCTTCTGCTGCCTTTGCTCTGCTACTCCTGATCCAACGAGCAACTTTTCATTTTTACTGGCACTTACCAGTAGCCAGTCAGGACCTGAACTGCAGCAGTTACCCCAATGGCCCCAACTCCTTTTAGATCCCGTCTCTTGGCCAGACCACAACACAACGGCAATGGCAACAGCAATGGCAGCTGGAAATGCATTTTGAGGTTAATGCTCGCAGGCAAACGAACCACCAGCACCACCACCAAACACCAAACACCCAACACTGGGAAAAACCTCAGTTCAGCGCACAGTCACCCACTCACAATCAGATTGGTTTATAAACTTGGCCACCCCACCCAAAAAAAAAACACATTCTGAACTGACAGTACATTTGGTAGAAATTTTCTTTCTTTTCCTGAAGCTCAACTTTGAGGCGTATATAATGCGATTTTAATACAGATTTTCCTGGTCTTTCCAGCCCAACCACCTAAAATGTCTAAAAGTCTAAAGTCTGTCATGTTGCTAGCTAGTCTATGTACACTTTGTGTGTAATTTATAAGCCTTTTAACTGTTTATTTGTTGGATACATAGAAATTACAAGTATGTACAATTGACAACTGAAAGTGAGAGTGCATTGATATTGAACCCGACAAACCACTGTAAATTTTAATCATTTAAGCTACTTAAATATTGTTTGCTCCTATATACTTACTTAAATTGTAAATACAATAATATTTAATACTTAATAAGGTAGTGCAAATACGATATACGATGTTTTCCATATCTTTATATCCTTTCTTTCACTTGCAGACTTTCAACCTTAAATCACATTGACGACATACCAAGTTTGAATGACATATTAGAAATATATTTTTCATCCGATAAAATATCAGATGTAGTTTATTTAATCTGTATTAAGTTGGTTAGAGTTTTCAAAATTATTACAATGATGCACACATAAAACTAACCCCTAAAAGTATGTACATAAATTTTATATTTCAATGTCGGAAAAATGCACATAAATTGAGACATTAAATTTATAATCTGAACCGCAATACAAATGGTAACAATTCTCCTCTTTTTATATATCTTCTTATATCTTTTGAAAAGTCTTTGCTTAGAATTTGGTAAGTAATTTTTGCTTAGGATACTAATATATTCGGCATAAATGTTGTTTTCGTTATTTCCGTTTATTTTGAAAAAAGACTTTCAACTACACTTACATACTAGAGGTGAAAAAAAAACATCAAAGTTTCTTCTATACATCGATGTTTTCTATTTTTATAAATCATCGAAGTTTTTCAACGACTATCGATGTTTTCTTTACCCACATATAGATAAGAAAAATTACATTTCGGAAAGAACAAGCCCCCTGCGAGTTGGCAAGAACCTCTAGCACTTCGGGTTAAATAATTTCCTTGTATATTTTGTTTGTATATCTCGGATTCAGCCGGATCGGACCACTATATCATATAGCTCGCATACAAACGGCAAAGTCACAAACAGTGACTTTTCTCAATAACTTCATTATTGATTGATTAAATGTCTATTACACATATAAACGACTGTGCCAAATTTGATCACGATCGGATGACTATATCATATAGCTCCCATAGGAATGATCGGTCGAAAACAGTGACTTTGATCAATAACTTCGTTATTTCCTTATACCCTCTGGTCTTTTAAATAAATTTTATCAGCTTGTAACTTTAATTACAAAACAAAAATTCCGAAATATCAAAGTTACATCGATGCTTTTCCAATAGCATTGATAGTATCCAACATCGAGGTTTTTTTAGCTCTTTAACATACATACATATGTATGAATACCCGTGTGAAAGTTATAACAGTGAGTACAAAACGAGTACAAATGTTTTTCCATTTCTATTCATTCGTCGGGTTTAATACACCCATTAATACTAATCTGAGTTATACCTTTCAGTTTGGCATTGTGCGGGAAAGTCCTGTCTGTTTATATTATACATTATAAATGAAATGCGTCATTTCCTGCAATTTGTAAAGTTAAGAGTGAGACATAAATGAAAGAGAGAAAAATTTTTTGTTGTACCTACATTTTCTTATCATTTTTTTTTTTTATTATATCATTATATGTATCTGCTGAGCGCAAAACCTTACGAAGCTTATACAATAATCAATGCAATACTCGAAACTGCAATATGTATGTATATATATTGAAAATTTATGATTACATTAGATTAGATTATTTTCTGCACATTTTAATTGTCTGTAATAAAGCCAATATATATATATATATGGGGTTACATTACAAAGCTCTTGAAAAAAACAAGTCCGTAGCCCACAAACACAACATTAATACCTTTAACTAACAGTTATGAGTAAAATACCGCAAAAACAGTTAAAAAAAAATTAGATACTTCTGATGATGAACTCGAGGAAACCGATGATTTCTACAAACATATAAATTTAGAAATCCCAAAGTGTGGATTGTTTTTCTATGACAGTGGACCTATTGAGACTCCACAAAAGATTGTACGAAAAAAAACAACTAAAATAGATGAGAATGGAAATCAATACACTGTAACGATGGAAAACATTACTATGCCGGGTCATATCGGTCGAAGAACTCAATACGGAGTGGTTGTCAATTGTGAAATATTCGGAAAAGGCAAATAAAGCAAAATTTGATCAAGTCAGGGTGAAAAGCTGAGCTAAAATAGTATTTGTTTATATTTTCAACGAAAAAATGTATTTGTTATCTCTTGTTTAATGTGCAACAATATACTCAATACTTTTGGTCAAATTGAGCTGGATTACTTGTAATCAAAACTTATCCTGTACATACATAAGTATTTCAAATAAACTGCTTATTTTTGTATTCCTAAAATCAACGTAAGTCTTTTATTTTTTTAAACAGCAAGGCCGAGCTAAAAAGTAAAAAATGTTTTCTGAATGGTAAATCATCATAACCTATTAATCAATGCTAGGCATGGCATTTACCTCTGTAGTATAAAGACAAACTCGATTTAATTGTTTTGGACAATTTGTTAAAAATTTTGTTATTCGCGCTTTGCTTAATATAAGCAACAGGTGTCTTGTTTAACCATTGCAAACTCCTTGTGCAAATCGAAATGAAGGAAAACTTTAAAAGCACAATCGACCGACCACAAAACATAAAACAAAGTTGAACTAAGTATGTATGTAAGTGCGTGAGTGTGAATGAGTCTGAATGGGTGTGTGTGCGTGTGTGTCTGCTTTCACAATCCTATTAAAGTATCAGACAATCTAATCAACGTCAGGACACTGGCATGGGTACGGGCACGGGCTCAAAAACCGCGTATCCCTTTGCACAGGCGCTAAATGTTGCCGAAAGGACGAGATGCCGCTCTGTGAAGCGACAGAGTGTGGGAGGAGTGTGGACAATATACACAATTGCTGACAGCTAACCATTCTAACCATTTGCTGTACAACTAAACATGTAGATAGACAAGCCAGATAGACACAACAACAACAAGAATAACAGGAACAACAACAATCGTATTACCAGACAAAATGTCCACTAAAATCTACGCCCAAGGGGGGCGTTGGGTAGTTGGTAGGCAACTCGGGCAAAAGAGTGACAGAGAGAAGCCAAAACCATTGTCTGTTGTAGTGACTCTTGCCATTGCTGATTGTTGGTCTGCGTCAGTTTAATTTGAATACACTTAAGTGTGTTGCGGTCTACCCAACAGTAGCAGGAGGAACAGGAGTAGCAGCTCCGTCACGTCACAAGAATTTCCAATTGAAAATCACTTCAAGTTTAATTTGATTGCCGGCTGCTTCTTGTGGACTAACTAAGTGGGTTCTTTGCATTGCTTTTTGG
Source organism: Drosophila paulistorum (assembly GCA_018152135.1). NCBI lineage: Eukaryota > Metazoa > Arthropoda > Insecta > Diptera > Drosophilidae > Drosophila > Drosophila paulistorum. The sequence goes on along the minus strand of JAECXG010000822.1, from coordinate 50,584,118 downwards.
AATCCACCCACATAAATACATATACATATATAGTATAAATAGTCTGTCCGTGTCTCGGTTTTTCATTTTGATTTTTAATCACATTTCGCATTAATATTGATGAAAAGCTTGTTTCTTTTTGCATAATTTCTTACCCAAAAAAGAAATAAAAATAAAGGCAGGTAGACAATATTCCTTTACTTTTCCAATTGGGTAAAGTTTCATTACTTGATTATTTCCACAACAGAGAAAAGCAGCAAAAATGAAATGAAATGAAATGAAATCTCAAGAAAACCAAAAAGAAAACGTAGACGAGCAAAAATGGCAAACCAGACAACATGGGCAGGAAAAAAGTTAATGGAATTGAACACAAATTTGTAATACTCTTCCCAAATATTAATTTACTGTGCAAGTGATTAAGAAAAATTAAAATACCTCGAAAGAAGAACTACAACTTTTTTTTTTTTTAAGGTCAAAAGATAATGAGTAATAAGTCGAACTAAGGTAAGTGTACTAAAAAGGAACAAAATATGATAAAATTGGATTTTCATTATTTACAGCATATTACACACACTCCCACAGACACAGTGTCCTGATGCTGCAGCCCTTGACTTGATGGCTTTAAAGGCATGCCCATTCATTTATGTATACATATATAGAAATCGTATATCGATAGGCACATAAGGACTAAGTTTGTTTGGCTGCAACGTGACGTATACGCAACAGCAAATAAAGCCTCATGCATAATATACCCACACACACACACACACACACACATACATACACGCCGTTACAGAATGAGGAGGAAAACAGGAAAAAAGTGAAGAGAAGACAGAAAACTGACAGGCCAGGCAGGATGGCAGCAACCGAACGGACCCTTTGGGCTAGGAAATTAATTAAATTAAGTCAACGAAAAGTGAAACGCCAGGCATATATACACACACACACATTTGTACTTGTTGTATTATCCTGTTATCCTGGCAGCAGGAAGCATTTCTGCCCGCAGGACACAGTCTTTGACATTCGTCGTAGTCGTTGTCGTCGTCGCTTTTTGATGCCGCCCTTTCGCGATAAGCTCGCTTCGTTATAATCCTAATTAAATATTTAGGTTTACTCTATGGCTGTATTTACTCTTTCTCTTCACTTCGCCATTCTCTCCCTCTCTCTCACTCTTTCTCTCTGGTTTTCCTCTATCATCTTCCCGATAAGCAAACTGACAAGGATATGCTACGCAAGGGTTAATTGCATTAAAGTTATGACAATTGCCAGTAAATTTGCCAAAACAAAATGGTGTAAAAGGCCAAAAAGGCATCAAATCAGATTGCAATAATCAACTGAATTCAACACAAATGTAATTAACTTGTCCATCAAGTACAGTTGCGCACAAAATTCAAACAACTGTATGTACATATATAGAATGCTGCTATAAAGACATCCCTATAATTGAGCCCAAAGGCACAACTCTAAGCAGATTGCTTTTGATATAATAAAATTCTCTTTTCTACCCATATCAAAACTGATAGAAAAATACTTTTGGTGCTCTGAGTGATCACATTAAAAATGTATGAAAATTGCAATTCCTTGTCTAGCTCCACAATCTCCAACCTACTCCCCGCATATCATTCGCTATTTCTCCACCTAACTCCTTTTATGTTTATTCTCTTTGTCTGCAGCGCACAATTTGTTTTAATCAACAAAGTCAAAAACGGGGGCCATGTAGATCACCATTCTACACCCTAAAAACCAAACACGACGACAAGAAAAAAAAATTAAATAAACTTTGCGTTGGCCCAACAACAATTTGCCTAGCGTCATCGTCTGCGGTTTTGCCAGGACTACTACAGCGAGGATATCAGTATACCAACTCAAACCAGCTTTAGCTCCAACTCTAGTCGCTGGTCCTAGGTCCAGACACAAACGCTGACGAGGACAAGAACGTGACTAGCCGCCGGCGGCTACATAGACACAGCGCCATCCTCTCGGCATCCTTTCAACTGTTGCAACAATTGTGAAATCCTTTAACTGTTTAATTTCTCCAACGAAATGAGAAATTACATTATGTACTGTCGGCCAATAAAGAAAAAGGAAGCCTTTTGTGCAAACAAGTTCAACCAAAATGAACTGAAATTGAAAACCCTCCAAACAACAAAATAAGAACAACTATTTTATTGGAATTATCTAGTAATTTTCTGTTTCATCCATATGTCCCAGCAGCTATAAATGATGAAAATACCTCAGCGAGCCATAAATTATCACAATATGGCCAAAGAACAATAAGAAAAAACAAGATAACAAGAAAAAAAATGGAGAATATATCAACATTTTTTTCTTTCACTGAAAAACAAAAAAAAATGCACCATCGATATGTATATGTATGTATATATAGGCATAGATACTCTTACCAGGAGCTTATAGGCTTATAGGAAATGAAGTATTTACATTTGATATGGATAATCTAATCTTTTTCGAACTTGGTTTGGTATATAGTTAAACACTTGACTCTTATCATGTTTCCACAATCTAAACAAAAGTATTTCCGGTTTGTAAATACTGAACAAGATTTTATCAACAAGCTATTATATATAGAAAATCTTGATAGTCTTTGGTCATACAGTGACAATCGAATCGAGTTGACTACTCATTAGTCATTTATTTCGATTTTTACTGAGCACTCACACATATTGTTGGTGTATTAAAAGTGTGTTCAGTCGAGCTAAAAAATAAAAAGTACAAATTATGTGTATATTATTTAAGTTATTTTGTTTGGATACATAAACCAAGTTAAGCCTTAGAAAACCAATTCACCAGACAAGGATTTTTTAAATCCAAAAAGAAACAAAACCCTTTAATAGGATGTTCTAAATATTTGTTCCTTTTTCAAAGTCTCTACTCTAGTGTTTCTTTTACAAGGTTGCAATCTTTTTTATAACACCCACATTTTCGATACCTGGAAAGTCCTGCAGAAGGAATGAGTAAAATCCTTTTTCGCTTTAAAAAGCTAGCGCAACTCTCGTAAGTCCTTTAAGATATCAGGATGATAGTCTTAAACAACTCCTAACATCATTGTAAGGGATATCCATAAAATCTCATACGTTTATTAAAAATTTATTTCTATTCAATTTTGTATTTTAAATTATTTTGAGTACATTTGAGGGTAAGAAATTAATCAATCTTAAAAAAATGCACTATTTTGACTATTATTTTAAAGTGTATAACAAGTTCGATTTCATAGATCAAGTCAGCCATTATTTTTGTTTAAATCTAACTACTGCCATTGTGTGTATTTATTAGTGTATAAGTGTGTGTGTGTGTTTGTGTTATCAATAAAGCAAATTGAATTTTGTGCGGTGCAAAATGTGTCACTGAGGTCGATCAAGATAAATGTCAGCACACACACAAAACACAACAGACAAGAAGACAAACAACAAACAGGCAGCAACGTTGATTTTCTCTGAATGAAGATATAGAAGGCGACCAGAGCTAAGGTCATTGTTTGATGTTTGATGATTTCGTGATGGAACCGAAAAGTGTCTCCACAGCATTTGAAATGGGCAAATTAAATTAATGTTTGTTTGTATTTATATGTGAGTGTGTGTGTGTGTGTGTGTGTGTGCTTGTGTTTGTTTGGATTGTCTTGTCATTTGCGGCATTGATAAATGAAAAGGTTAAATGGATAGGTAAGTTAGGTCAACACAATACCTTAGATTAATACAATACATGGCCAAAATGAGAGAACAAAAAACAAATTGTAGCGAATTGAGATATTTGAACATTTTGTGGTATGAATTCAGTTCACATACTCCGAATGCAATGAATCATAGCAAATCATTTTGCTGCTTGATTTATTATGCTTCAGATTGAGGCATGGCCATGGATATGGAGTGGGCGTGGTTATGGTGTTTCATAGCATTGGCGTAGGCCATGAAACATGAGGCTTATTTGTTATTTCAGGGTTTTCGTTTTTCTGTAAGTTGGCCAAAAAACATACCCAATCGATTGTTAACAAGGCTCAAAACAACAACACACACATGACAAATGGCCTAGAGCATTTTTGTTTTTTATGTTGCCTACTTTTGTGCTGACATATCATCTCGTTAGATATAGCTAATTAAGTTATAAATCTCAATCAATATATATTGAAAACGTAAAAATAAACATCTAAATGTCTATTCAATACATTAGATCAAAGGTTCTGTTGCAGTTGAACGAATCTTTTCAGTGTTAAAGGGTTTTTATTTGAACTGGAACTTATATAAGAAAAGAGTGTTGGGCTATGAGTCGGGTTTTGTTTCGACCCTTTAAAAGATAGGGGGCTTGACCAAAGTATGCCGAGTATGCCATTGAAAAGCTAGATTTATTGCACAACTTTTTTGCATCTTCTTTTGTCAAAATAAATAACAAAGGCGGCCCTTTGGTTCACCTGGAATAATCCGTTAAAAATGAAGGCAAAGCTACAAAAACTTCAGCATTCTAAATGTGATCTCTTTTAAAATTTATGAAATAATTAGCCACCAGCCGCCTAAAATGATCCTCGGCTTACTTTTTGTACTTGTGGATTTTTTTGTTTTAGCATGATATATTGAAATATTCTATGATATGATATGCTTTAGAACTCCCTTCTTAGGCCTAGCCTGAAAATCAACAATTCCTTTTTTTTTCTTATTTATTTATAAATACATTTTGAACTTATTTTAATCTTAGAAATAACTTCCAATAGAAACTACTATCATATTGAAGCAACAAAATTGCCATAATATACAATTTTTAGTTTAAATTTGTAGCTAATTGAGAATTTTTAGATTCTCCTGTTGATACAGAGCCCATATAGCAATTTGTATGCAATTAAAGCCACATAATTTCAACCGAAGTTTAGCAAAGGGTTTTTGGCCAGTGGCTCTGAAATTGTTGCTGGAAGGTGTTGGGAGGGAATGAGGTCGCCGATGGCGGCGGCTGTCGGCGGCGGCTACTGCTAAAAACTGCAATGTCATTGTTGCGAGACAGCGGGCGGCGGTTTGAAACAAAAAGCATGTGGCTAGTAATTCATTACCCAGACTCCTCTGTTCCACTCCTACACTGCCTACAATTGCACATGGCTGCTGGTATTGCAGCTGCTGCGGCCAATGCCATTTAATGTGCAAACAAAAGGCGTTGGACAATAATAAAAAAAAAAAAGCGCTGGAAAAAGAACCACAGAAAAGCACAAAAAAAACGAGTACAATGTTATGAAGTATTTGTAAAGTGCAGACGGCGCACAAAGGCTGACAGAGATAAAAAAGGATCTGCAAAAACTGCCGCTCTATGCTAAAAGTTAAAATAACGAACGATAATTAATGGAATGACAACATAAAGCAGGCAACAATTTCAACCAGAACTCAGAGTCCAGACCGAGCTCAGACACACATTTGGGTAGTCCCTGTCTGTGTGTGCGTGTGTATGTATGTTTATTGAACTTGCGGCAAAAAGAGAAATGCAAAAGCAGGAAAGGACATCAACTGTGTGGGCGAGAGGAAAAAAGATGAAGCGGAAGCCAAAGTCGTCACCAAATGCCATGTGAATTGGTTGCTCGGACAAGAGGGACAAGCAGGAAATGCATTGTTTCACGCGCAATTTCATTTTTCGAATTTATTAAGCCAACTTCAGCAGGGTGAAAGGATGAAGTAGTGAACACCTCACAGAGAAAGAAAGAGAGATAGAGTCTGAGAAGTGCACTTCAGGCCCTGTAATTAATGTAAAAGTAATCAAAGTAATTAATTAAAAACTACACTAAAATTCTTTTGGTTGGGTTATAGTAATTCCCCATCATTTCTGCAGAGAACTGTCTGACTAAACTGTAATTAATGAATGTATGTATAACTAGCCATAAAACTGCATTGGACAGATAAAGAAGTGGACAGCTTATCTTTTGCACTCAATGAGTTTAGATTGGCTTACGAAATTAATGATACACTTACCTCTTTAGATTACAAGTATGTGTAGCTTTGTTATTTTTAGCTGATGATTTTGATATTTATGGCGACGAGGGCTATGAGTAAAAAGTCCAAAAGTCAGTTGCCTTCAGCATGAAACTGACGATTTATCTATGCAGAACTGTTCTCCTATCCGTATCATATTATTTTTAAATGGAAAAAGGATTAATTTCCCAATCATTTCAGCACAGGACTGACAAACATGAAACGGAAAGAGAATCAAGTTAACAAATTTTGATTTTTTGCAAACGATAACAAATTTAAGAAGCTCAGATCAACAAATTTATTCAGTATTAAGAGCAAAAAAAAACAAATTAACTCTGTTTTTGTTATCAAACAGCTTAACTATTGTTAAATTGATTATAAACCTACTAATTACATGATTGTTATTGAGATACTTAACCCAGATACTTACCCGTTTAGAAATTTTCTTTAAACTATGTGTATACTGGACTTTGTTGCTTTCTTCAAGGCTTCCATTCAAGGCCATATAGCAAGGAGCTGGTTCGAGTGGATAGTTGGTAGTTTAATACTTTAGTTTAATACTACCTATCTATCTGACTGTTGATGGTCACACTAACTAAAAATTTAATACATTTTTTATAATCACAAAAACTACTCTAACTTTATATATTGTGTATGTACATATTTGAGTTTTTGTATGTACATAAATCAATGTGAAAAAGAAAGCATTTCTTGAACCACTTATTATTCTTTTGTCTAATGTATAGTTGCAAATATTAATTATTATTATTATCAGATATTAAGAATAACTCTACAGATTTTTAACGCATTTGCTCGCGCATCTCAAAATTTGTTGAATTTATAAATCTATCTGAGATAAATTTTTATGGAGAATTTAAATTGGTGCTATCCATCACATAGCTCAGTCAACATTCACTGGAAATGATTGTTGCATTCCAAAATCTTTTTCTATTCAAGTAAATTTGCAATTCCAAAGAGCAGCAAATCGTTCTACTTTTAAATGTAGCAATTCACTTTTGTTTTTAAACTGCAATGAAAATATGTACTAGGTACTTAGTATGTATGTATGTATATATATGAGCATTTCCACCAGATATATTTTCCTTTCGTAATTTATTCAAAGACTCGGCTTACACACCAAAAACAAAAAATTGTAGAAGGGAAAATGAGAAATGAGTTAAAGCCTTTAGCATTTATCAAGCCAAATGCCGAAAATGAAATGGGGAAAAGCAAGGAAAGTAAAGAAAAGAAAAGTGGAGAAGAAAACGGAAATGTGACACGATGGACTTGAATGTGCCGTGTTGGCAAGCGTTTCCGGTTGCCACAAAAATTAATTTCATTAATGCATAGACCAAACTCAGGGACAAGTAAGTGGAGAAGCAATTACGTCGCAATATAAAAATTGATTCACTTCATTCACTACTCTCCATTTCTCTCCCTCTGTCCTCCTCCTCCCAACTTGGTACTCATTAAGTCAACTTTAATCCGTAAGCCAAATAAATGTTATGTAATTAATTTCTATTCGAATTGTTTTTTTAGTTTTGCCAGCTCGGTGAGGAATGCATCTCTGGTAGCTCGTCTAGCTGACAACTTATCGAGTGGTATAATTTCCTCACACTGCTGGGCAATATCATCAAGAGTTTCCTCCTCCTTCAGAGTATTGGGTGTTGGTCCATATGTGGCACTAACTGCTGAAATTTCTCCGCCGAAACGTTGAAAATAATCCTTTACACCGCCAGGAGCATTCAGATGGGCCGTCTCCAGGGATCCCAATAGGGCATAACGTAGTCCCAGGCCTTGACTCAAAACCGTGTCCACATCGTTCACTGTCATTATGCCAGAGCCCACCAAACGCCAAACTTCATTCAGAATGGCATATTGTATGCGATTCGTGGCAAATCCTTGAATCTCTCGCTTAAGTTTCACCGGACGTTGGCCTATGGAAACCATCAGGTCATAAGTACGTTCCACTGCCTCAGCAGATGTCCAAGGAGCTGGCACTATTTCCACTAGAGGAATGAAATATGGTGGATTTAAGGGATGAGCCACTAACATCTGAAAGAACAATAGATAAATTTAAAATGTTCATGACAAAACTAAACTTTATTGAAAGATAATTATCCTTCAACTCCATTAAATTGTGTTACCTGCTGCTTTTTACTGAGGTCCTTGCTATACAACGAAGGCATAAAAGTGCTTGTAGAACTGGCCACAATGGTGCCGCATTCAAGAATCTCAACCAATTTGCCGTAGAGCTCCTGCTTCAATTCCAATTTCTCGGGTATGCATTCCTGTATGTGGACAGCATTCTGGACCAATTCCTCCAACTTGCTGGTGACACTAATCAATTCAAATTGCTCTTTGGCCTTCAATTGGCCGCGCAACGACCCTTTTTGCTCCAACTGATGCAGCTCTTTGTTCAGTTCCTGAAGAGCAGTTTCAATTTGAATATCCAGAATATCATAGAGCTGGACACGATAACCGGCGGAGGTGAATAGCATGGCCCAAGCACGGCCAATCAGGCCACTGCCCACGATGCCAATCTTCTGGTGGCTCATTTTGTACTGATTCATACTCCAGTTGATTCAATGGCAGAAAATGTCTGAAATGTCTTCGAAAGATTTATCGCTGTCAGTTCTCAAGTTCATGCCCAATGTATATAAATAATTATTACAATTAAACTAGCATTATTATTGATAATGACTTGTTTGCTTGTTGTACACAGATAAGCCGCGCCAGAGGGAAACATTCATGATTATGAATGTAAGGCACTTGACAGAAGCGTAGTAAATCGCGGAGGGAGGCGGGGAAGGGATAACTTTATCTCTCTCAAACAATTTCTGAGTTGCAAGCTTAAATTCAATTCCCTTATTTATAGTTTTCTTTATAAATATTAAGCATAATTCGATTATTCATTACTGTGATTCCTGATTTCGTTAAGAGGTTATATATGAATGTATGTAGAGCCTTCCTTTCGATTTCCTTGTTATGGTTAGGGCGTGAGACGTTTTTTTGGTGGTGGTGTGGGCGTGGCATACATGTAATACTTTTATGCATATTTTTCTGACATTGTAAGTGGCTGTGGCTGCCAGGCTATAAATTATTGAATAAGCACTGCCACAACAACGAAATATGTACAAACAGCAGACAGAGGACAACAGGACATCAGACAGAGACAGAGACAGAGTGGCTAGAGTAGGTGGGGCAGTAAGAGAGTTCGAGAGTTCGCCTCGTTTTCATATGTGAACCACATTAATCATACGCCCCGTTTGCATTTTCATTTACGCCACTGACATATGTATGAAAGCAAAAGAAATACAACCAACCAAACGAACAACAACAAAAAAATATGAAAACCCACAATACACACACACACACAACAGGCAACCGGAACAAGAGCAATAACAGACGATACTGTTAGGCATCAGTAGCAGTAGCACCACCGCCAATTGCCCCACCCCACAACCACCAACTCCAGCAACAGCATCAGGCAAGTAGTAGCAGCAGCAGGTTAAATCATTCATAAAATGCCATCTACACTATATAGAATACAACAAAAACGACAAAAGTCTCATGCTTTAAGTAAGAGAAACGACTTGGCGATACCCATTACCAATTAGAAGGGTAAGTGTAAGAATTTGAATTGGCAATTGTCCCAACTCGAATCATTTCTTTCGTTACTATGAGTGCCACTTCCACATCCCGAAGGAAAACTTTGTAACAACACAAACAGAAATTATCTGGCAACACTAACAGCGTTATAATATCGATACAAAGATCGCTTGTTCGTAAGCCATAAGGAAGACAAAATATTTGCTCTCAGTTTTCTTTCTAATTAAACTTAATTGTTGAAGTTCTATTTTAAATAAACTTGAACATTTTTAAAGCGAAATCCATCGCTTTTCGATCACGTTTATCAATAGTAACTTGAAACAAGCTTGATCTCCAAAGCTGATCCTTGAGGTGTTGCCATACCGATTTATGAATTTGAAATTCATTGCTGAATCGGACATTTACTACGGCTACAAAGATGAACAAAGAATCAAGCCAAGTTCACTTTTCCAACTATAGCTAGAGGGTATAAAAATATATTTATATATATATATCCATGCCATGCTACTCATATTTCACTTCATTGCATTTAAATGCTTGTTAATAAAAATGGAAATCAATACCACCAGAGTAAGAAAAAGCAAATAAACGAGCAAAAAAAATACACCAACAAGATGGAAGGCAAAAACCGTTGAAAGCGTTTACGCTTACAATTGGTTATTTCCTTTTTGAGCTGTGTGAAAAATTGTTTAAATTGGTATTAAATCACTCAAGAATCACAAGCAAATCATAAAAAAGAAAAGCCAAATACATATATGTACATACATATATAAAACACAAGAGATAAACTGTTAGCTTACTTGAATATTGCGAATTTCAAAAACAAATATCAGTTATCCAAGAATGTTATCTTGTTGGTAGTTATGTCAATGGTTTTCAATAGATTTAGAATTGATTGGACAATATCATTTCACTGATCAAGTTTATATTTAGCCTTTAAGATTGATTGGTTCAGCTTATGGATCAATTCAAAAGAACTTTCGGAAATATGTTTATCTGATGCCCGTAAACTTTGCTTAAGAACTTCGACATTGAAAAAATGTCCTTGTAAACCGCTGCCTTCTTATCGGTTTCCAGTAAGGATAAAACATTTGCTTTTACAACTTCCTTAGCTACGCCCATGTGTCCATCAAATGTGGTTAACTGTCACAGTCAAAGTGTGAGAGCAAAAAAAAGAACAAAATCAAAATCACAGCGTTAAAAATGCAAAAAAAAAAAAAAAAAACCATGAAAATGGAAAACAGGAAAAACGCAAAAATCAATTAATTTTATTGGCCCTCTCTCTGTGTCGTTTTGTTCCGGTTTGACAAAACTGAAATGTCATTGTGGCAGTGGCTAGTAGTAGATTTGGCGATGGAGGCCAAAATAAAAAACCATTTTACCAAAATCCAATGATATATACTATAAAGATATATGTATGCTGGGTATATATGTATTGCGGCTTGGTTAGAGTATAACATTGAATAGGCTTATCAAATAGGTCAGCTCAACGATTAAAACCGAAAAGTATTCGAATCTTTAAAGTACTCTTGTATATTAAGATATTAAACTAGTAGAACATCGATTCGATACAAAATTTATGTTAAATATGCGCTTTCAAAATGCATGTTTCAAATTACACAATTACACTTTTACCCATTGTATTACAGGCCGATTAATGTAGGACATAAATCATAACGTACACAAGTTAGCAAGCAGTTGTTAAGTTCAAAGGTTAAATAAATCTTATAAAGAAGGATTGCAGATTAATACAAGTATACACAAAACTTAAACACTTATCTAAACTACTTTATGTGGAATGCATTTTAAGGTTTACATTTGGTTTTACCAGACATTAGTTCAGAAACATATCTATCACCATATAGAAATCGCATGATTAAAGTTTAAAGTTTAAAGCCAAGTTCGCATATTTTGCTTGGGTAAGTGTATGAAAACTTCGCTAAATGTTTTCTACGGTGTTTTCTTTTGTACCTTTTTTATCGTGTACCTTTTTTTAGTGTTTGTCATTGGCTAGCTTTGACTCTATCCTGTCTGACATTGACAAAAGTGCAAAGGATTAAAAGTTGTACTCGTCCAGCGAACACACACACTCAAACACACACCTTTTTGGGGGGATATCCCTCCTCCTTTTCGGTAGTTAGTGAGAAATTGAAGTCACGTAGTTTGTGTGCAAATTTTTATTTCTTTTTCGGTTCTCCGTTGACAGTCACTTGGTTGAAATTGTTTTTGGTTTGGTTGATGGTCTGGTTTGGTCGGGCTTGGGGTTGGGGGATTCGTTCGGTCCCTTGATTTGGTTATGCTGGCTAAATTTAATTTTTGTTTAGCTGCCGCACTTTCTGATGCCATGCTGATTAAATTTACCCTGACATTTACGTGATTTCAATGCGTAATTTCTTAGAATTTTTGCGAGTTTTGTCGGTTCCCATATGGACGACGACTTGCCTAGACCTCAAAACTTTTAATTAGTTTAGTGTCACACGAAAAATGCCCAACCGTCCCCATCCCCATCCAAGTTAGTTCCCTTTCTAGATACTTTTTCACCCTCTCGTGTTTTTTGTGTACTAGATTTCATTTTTATTAGGTGCCAAGTAGCTCCGTCCCTCTCTCTATTCTATGTCTATTCACATATTTGCTGATTATTGAGATAAACGAGCAGCAGCATGTGTTAATGTCTGTTTGTTTGCCTCACAAAATGTTTGAATGCCAGAGCAACATATACATACAAGGGTTTACACTAGATCCTTATCGCTGGAATGTGTTGCCTTGGACACTCGGCACATCCAATTAACTTGACGACGCGTCGTCCTTCTCGAACTCTGAGTAGTTGGTAGTTCTTTTCATCTATCTCATGCTTCTTGGTAAAAAGGTGAAAAGTTCTAGCCAAATCAAATGTGCCAAAAGCATGGCATGGTGAGAATTCGCGTGACGGTCAGACAGTAGAAATCTCAGATAGTCAACTTTTTCAACTGACTTTTCATACCCTAACTTGGACCATGCATGGACTTACGAGCGTTGTTGAAAAAATTACAATTCTTAACATCATAATATATGTATAAAGAGACCTTCAAATAATAATAAAAACTATTCGATTTTGAAGTTCGTAGTTCGTTTTGTTAAGACTCTAAAACTAGTTGTGAATTACAACTAACTAATAGGAAAAGAAAGGGCCAAAGCCTGCGTCATAGTCCTCCTCTTATAAGTTCCCGTTTTATTTCAAATGAATAAAAATCAATTGTCTATTTATATTTGCCCATCACATTTTGCTATATTCTTTGGAGGATCGTCTTCAATCTATTTCAATAAATTGTTTTAAAAGTGTATATATCAGTTCGTTTTATATATTGAAAATCTATGCAAGTTTCTTTTTTGTTGGTCTTTTATTTTTGCTGGCTTGCTGCCCAATTTAATAGTTTTTCGATTTGTTGAAAGGCAAACGCCAAAGCATAGAAAATAAATTGTCACAAAAAGCAACCGCAATGATCAGAGTAAAAACTTTTCCTCCTTCATTCGATTCGACTTGACTTCCACTCCACACAAACACTACGCACACACACACATACATACACTGAGAGAGTGTGAGTGTGAAGAGTTCTTCAGAGTTGTCGAAGACGACTCCTCCTTGGCCTTATCTTTATCAGTTCAGTGTGGAAAAGCGCAGCCATGGCATGTCGTTTGTCGTCGTCACATTCACATATCGAGAAACCAAAAAAAGTCGACGAAAAGAAAGTTCGACGACTTGGCAAAAGGCAGACACAAACACCCAATACTTCCTTTCCGTTTGTGGCCTGACCACCAACGCCTTCGTCACCCACACATCCCCAATCCCCATCCCCATCCCCAGCCATTTCTGATTCGAGTGGAGTGGAGTAGTCAATAAGTTTGCCCTGGTAAGGAAATGAAAAATTCTCAATTGAATTCATTCATTTGATTGCACAGAATGTGCATTCTTCGAGAAGATAATTATCACAACTAACTGACATTTAAAATGCCCCATAAAATCTCATAAAAGTGCATAAAGTGCTTTTTAACAGCTCGTCCGTCTGTCGTAACTAGTTGTAAATATGCTTCTGCTGCACCTCATCCTTCTTTTTCTTCTGCTTTTTCTTGCTGTGTTCATGTTTGAGCATGCACTCAATGAATGAAATGTGTGCACAATGTTGAAAATAGTTGTGACACCCCTCCACCACACAAGTCTCCCACCCGTAATCATCCACCAAACACAAAAACCCCTTACCGAGTGCCTTCTTTTGGTAGTGTTGTTATTGTCCTTACGGATGGCAGGGCACATGTATGAGGCTCGTAGTACAACTTCCGCTTATGTGAACATGATAAATTGATGCCGAGGCAGGCTTTAAAAAGCGAAAAATTCCAAGAAAATGGACTGCCAGTAAGCGGTAAGTACGCTCTGTGGAGGAAAAGTAATCAGTGAAATGTATTTTTCGCACAGCTACTAAATCAACTCTCGTGGAAAATAATTTCGATTACACTTGCAATTTATTTTTCTTTAATTTACTTTAGTAGCTTGTATCAAACCCGTTAATTAGCGATTAGATTAGCAATGTTGTTTATTATTTCTCTTCTATATCTTGTAAATGGGAATGCTTTTAAAACCTGGCGCCAACTATTACAGAAGCGATACCAGAGTTATCGACAACAATCATATTTTGCTCGCGAATGATGCTGTTAAGTTAACAGAGCTGCAAATTAACAGTGCCCGCAAATGTTATCAAACTTGAATTGCAAAACTTGAACTCCTCAACATTTCTTAAAAAAACAAAACAATTTACTTTTAGATTTCACCAAATATTTGTATTTCAATATTTTGCCTCAAAAGCTTTTAAATTAGATATATATGCCCATCCGCGCAAGACCTGCAAAGAATAAAATGAAGTACATTAACTATATATTCATAAAATAGAAATTTTAAACTAAAATAATTTTTTTCAGTCTGGGAAAGAAGACAAAGTTAAAATCCGCATGATTTATGCTCGGAAAAAAAGTCCGCAAGGGACTCTCATCACGAAGAGTTTTTAAGTTCAATATATTTGTTCCTAATTACCTTTTTTAATAGCTTGAATCAGCAATTCGAGCAAACAAATGTTTCTTCCTTAAGAATATGATCCCTCCTAAAAAGAGAAATAGTTAATATAAAAATTAGAAATCTGCACATTTATCGAAAAACTAAGCACTAAGTAAAAGCATTATTTTCAGACAGGGATAAGTTGGCAGCATGGTTTTGAAGGGTTCTACTCAGAAGAGGGACCCTGATAGGCTTTAAGAGTTCATCAGAAAAATGCTTTTGAGAGTCATATGTAAGATGTATAATATGAAAATTACCTTAAAATCGCACTAGATATTGACGGAAATCGGTGTATTCTCGGCCCTTGTCTACCTAAAAAGAGAAATGTTTAGAAATAAACATTGATTATCCTTTTAGATTCGCTATTTAAAGTTAAAAGCATTTGTTTCAGACAGGGATAAGTGGACAGCATGGTTTTGAAGGGTTCTACTCAGTAGAGGGACCCTGATAGGCTTTAAGAGTTCATCAGATCAAAATGCTTTGAACATTAAAAAGTGAAATTTGAAACTAAACTTACGTCATATATGAGATTTCAAAAGCGACTCTCGACCATCTTTCCATTCCTAAAAAACACATAAATTCGAAATTAATACAAATTGAGAATTATTTGAAATTTATTTAAATTTTTGCATACATCAGCTTTATAAAGTTTGTAACATATTTGATTCTAATGAACTATACTAATAAAAAGTAACATCATTAAATTGTAAATTACATAAATTAATAAACTTTGTTTGATTTACCTTGCCAAGTTTACTGAATAAATTGGTCGGCATAGCTTTGGTTTATCTGCAAACACAACAGAAAAATTTAATTTAGTAAATTTGCCTAATGCTACTCATTGATTCTTTTAAAGATGTTGGGTTATCAGTATCCTTTTGGTTAATTTGATTGGTTGGTCAGCATAGCTTTCAGATTATAGTTATCATCAAGTTGGGTATTTAATTCAAGCAATTTGATTGCAGTGAAACTTACATTATTTTTGCCATGCCCAGATCCATTTGATAACTGAAAAACAAATACAAAAGAAAAGAACAAGTTAGATATAATTGAAATTAAATGATACACAGAAACTAAACATGATTTTAGTTCAGTTAAATTTCTCCGCATTTTCTACTCAGTAGAACGAAAGTTAATAGATCAAAGGTATTCATCATATAAATTTAGTTGTAGGAATGCAGAAGCAAGATTTAGAAATTGGGTTATTGTGGCTATATCCCATTCAGATGGGCTTAGGCGAAACGTCTTAATGTGAGATTTCTCTTAAATGTTCAAGGATATTTTCTGCATTCCTAATTACAATTTGCGAATATATTTTCTTACATTTTTGAATTCCATTTGAAAACGTGTCATACGCTCCGCTCCGATAAAAGTAGATCTGAAAAATAGAAAAAATGATTGGATCAGTCAACAATTTGGCCATAAAATGTCTTGCTTAGGATTCTTAAGCAAATTCAGTTGCAATAATTGCAGCCATAAAAAGTTGTTATCACTAATATCATACGGTAATTAATTTCATCAAACTAAAACTTAAAAAATATTAAATTATTAAATTAATTACCTCCATCACGAAATCATTTTTGGGTTTCACCTTTTGAATAAATTCTGGAAATTCAAAGGAAAAACTTTATAAATTTAATTTAAACAAAAACCAAAAAACTCAAACATTTTCATTGGGAAAATCAGTTGCAATAATTGCAGCCATAATTGTTGTTATCACGAAAATCATACGGTAATTACATTCATCACATGAAAACTGAAATGTTTGCTGTTCTTAATACAAATTAACTTACCATTTAATTATTAATCAACCGCCACAAGCCGGCTTCAGCCATAGCCGTCCACTTCTGAAATACGAGAGACAAAGAAATAGGTTAGTTTTTCTGCTCGTTAGTTTCCTCGTTTCCTTTCTATTTAAGCATTTCTTCAGAATCCTTTTGGTTAATTTTTAAGTTGTGAATCAACAGCACTTTGTTCAGATTGAACTTATCATCATGTAAATCATTGACTACACATATTAAATAAACTAGAAACCCACCTTGGCAAGATGCTGGAGGCCTGCAACCTAGTACCACGTGTTTTCCTCATCTGAAAATTGAGTACATTTATGAAAAGTGCAACACAAACTACGCAGAAATTCTTTGCTTTCATTATGTTAATCAGTTGGCCGTTCTTATTCTTTCTACAAGAAAAGAATGCTGAGGAAATCCCCAGCATTCGACTCTTCAGAAAAAAGAACAATCATCAAAAAAATAAAAAATCAACTTAAAATGCCTGCTAAACAAATTACCTCTTACCTCGGCTGCAATTTGAAAGGAAATGAAAGAGACAGAGGCACCGGAAACATGTGAAGAAACAAAATATTGGTTTACTTTCCCATTATTTGAGGCTTCGCTTTTTCCCGTCAAATCTGGCTTTTTATCGATGGCGATGTATCGAACTTGATTTGACTCCGACGTCGAACTCGAGCCATGACTCGTGCAATAGATGGATGTAAATTTATGCCATTATTTGAGTCATGGCTGCCAACTTCGCTTTTTCCCGTCAAATCTGGCTTTTTCTTGACTAAATTTTGCAACTGCGGGAATCAATTATTTTTATTTAGCTTTTTTACTCTTGTTTAAATGATTTAATAATCCCGTTTTACCACACCAAAGATTATATAAGATTACTATATTAAAATGGATTTGATTTATTTTGTAATTTTTTGGCCTTTTTTCCTTGGTTTTTTCAAAGTTGCCGTTTACCACGCCAAGGAACAGGTGGTTTTTTCAGTGTTGGCTAACGTTAACATTTAATAATAATAATAATACATAATAAACATAAGGATTCGGACTTGCACTTATATTCATTAATGACTGATGGAAACAAAATGTCGAAAAAGGATTATCAAAAAGAAAAACTTTTGATTCAACTGGAGGAGGACGACGCAGAGGCAACCGAGCAGCATCCAAGTTGTGGACACGGTCCCACCATACTCTTCTACCGTCAGTCACAAAAGCCCCAAGATGGTTACTATGCTTGCTCAGCCCACAGAGATGCCAAACTCTGTAGATTTCAAATGCCCGCCGCCAAATGGAAGGGAGAATCTATTAAACGAGAACTTACCAATCGAGCTCATCCACACATCAATCAAGAAAGGATTGGATGTTCAAAAATTAGCGATCCAACGCTGACTATGCAGGCGCTTGAGCAGGATGCAGTTAATGCTCAGTACTTTTTTGATACCAATGCCTTGACCTTTCTAGCCGAACAGTGCCAACTATTGGGCATAACGTAAGTGAATTTCTTTATGTAAGATTTAGTTTATAGACAAATTCTTGTTTCTTTCGTTTAGGAAAGTTGTATGCATGGGAGCACCTCGTTTGCATTTCCATTTGCGCGATAAATGCAAAAATATACAAAGTTTCCTCTTGGATTTGGATGAGCGTTTCGCTTATCACCTAGGACCCAAAGAGTTTTGTCACTACAACATGTGCAACAATCATTTCTTCTATGACCGTCGACCCTTTGAGAGTTTCCTCCAAGGCTCTATGTATGTATGTATGCTTAGAATTGGATTTTTGTGGAAATCGCTTATAATGCTATTCCATTTTAGAGCGGATCGCGTGTTAATAGCGACGGATCCTCCATTCGGCTGCCGTACTGAACTGATTGCCCACACTTTGCATTCACTGCGTCGTCTGCACAACCGTCTTAATCAAATCCCTTGGACGCCTCTTAGTATATTTTGGATATATCCATATTTCGCGTATAATTATATTAAACAACAAATGCCCGAAATGGAGATGTCGGACTATTTGATTAATTATACGAATCACTCCAGATACACAAACGTGGGGGCCGAGAGTCGTGCATATGGCTCTCCTGTTCGTCTATTCACCAATGTGCCATTGGATCAGCTGTGTCTAACTACGCGGGAAGGCTACAAGTTTTGCCACAAATGCGAGAAACACACAGCACAAACGACTACGCATTGTGATCTCTGTGGGAAGTGTTCGTCGCAAAATGGCCAAATCTATAGACACTGCATGTCCTGTGATTTGTGTGTCAAGCCAAACTATGTTCATTGCCCGAACTGCAGACGTTGTACACAACGAGAGGGTCACGTATGCTCCCTGTATCAGTCAAAGCAGATTTGTTGGCTCTGTGGGGCGCGTGGACATATCGAAAGCAATTGTCGAGTCCTCGATAAACTAAAGAAAAACAAAGCCATGTCTGCACAGCGAGGACAATGTTGCCTGTTATGTGGACGTAAGGATCATCGGGAACGAAGGTGTAAACAGCGGAGCAAATACTTTAATGAAACTGAATTTATGGGCCAAAAAACCATTGAGTTACAGGTTAAACATTGATAGATAATTATCAAAATAAAGTGCCTTCTTTCTATACGAAGAAAGCAATTTAATAATAATAAAAACAAAACTAAAAACCTTTTTTAAACAAAGCAGACTTTGTCAGTGCGAAGAAGTCTTCTTTAGAGCTGTTCAAAATGTACTTTAGTTAGCAATTTGGCAAAACTTCACAGAAAATGACAAACCGTTGAAGATGTCCTTTGAAATTCCTATTGAACACTCGAGTAGACGAGTCCTGCCACTCAAAATGCTTTAATTCCTCAGTATGTTTAGTTTTCATACAAAATTTATTTGTTCTTAACACTTTTTATACAAATTTTTGAAGTGCGTTTGATTACGCGCGGAATCGTTAATTTTATCTTTTTGTTGTTGTTATTGTTATTTATAATGCACATAGACCACGATAAATTGTGGAATGAAACTTGATTTAATCCTGCCCAGCAACAGATGTCCACATGCAGCAGGAAGAAAAATTGTTTTACCAAACTTTGTTTTAATTTGTTTGTTTTTTTTTTTTTGACAAAAATTACGACGTTTTTTAACTTAAACTTAAGGTTATTTAATTAATTTCAATTGGAAAACACAAAGAACACCTCAACCAACGGGAATGTTGTTGTTGTTGATTGAAAACTTAAATCGGTTGTTGTGTGAAAGAAGAAATCTGATGACGTTGGCAAATGTATGGGTATGGGGATGTGTGTGTGTGCGGTGTCTCTCTCTCTCTTCACGTTCGTTGAGGTGAAAGTATTTCTATTGGACTACACATTAAATGGCTTAAGAACGATTGTATTTGCCCCAAATGTGCAACATAAAAACGGAAGCGATGAAAAGCAGCGACATGACCAGCACGGGCACGGGACCACTTAATAGGGAAAATAAGAAAGAAACATAATTAGCCCGGTGGAATGGAATGAAGAGTCAGAGTCTCAGTCATCTTACACTTTGATGCCAGGGGAGTCGTCTGTGTAGAAACGCCACATGCCACCAGTGCCAGCACCGCCTGGAGCACGACTTCTGGCCGCTGTATTGCTGCTGGTTGTCTTTCTTTGCTTCAATGTGCTGCCACCTCCGGCTCCGGCACTACGTGGCGCGGACAATTTGCTGGGCGAGCGTGAACCGCTGCCGACGGATGTGGAACTAGCAGGAGCAGGCTATGCAAATATTTACTTTAATTTAATTCACTTAAATTTGCAATGTTTAACTCACCATTTTCTAAAAATTTACAATTTGTTAATCGTGCAAGGCAAAACCCAAGACCGATTCTGATTGCTGACCTGGAAATTGTGAAGAGGAAGAAGAGATTTCGTGCCGAATCTTCGTGTTTTTGCTGCTTTCGTTTTCCACGTCACAGTGGTCAGGGTTGTCGCTCGCTGCGTTATCGTTATCGATAGACAACACTCTGCTACAGGGTATTAAATAAGTGTTGGAAAAGTTTTTCTTCGATCGATTGCCTTTTAATTTAAGAGTTTGTTATAATATTGGCAGAGATGTTATAGAAAGTTCAATAAATCATAATAGCTTTAGATCCACATCCAAAATAACTGCGACTTTTGATTGTGGTTGACAGCTGTGATTTTTGAAATATCGATGACAGACAAGTGAATATTGCCCATCTCTATTTCTGGCGCGAAATTGGCAGCGACCAAAAATAAATTTAATAACAAAGAATAATGAGCTTCGCGAGCAGCTGTCTACGTTATGCCCATACGGATGGTTACACCGGCCTCCTGTATACGCCCAAGGAAGGGGAATTTATCATAACTTGCGGCACAGATGGAGACATTCGCCATTGGACTTGCATTAGCGATGATGATCCTCGTTCGACCTGTTTGGGGGAATTTGTTATGTGCATTGCTCACACGGGTACCAGGCTTTTGGCCTCGACGGATCGCAATACGGTCCATGCATATACATTTCCGGCTATGGATAGCGATGGCATACTGATGAGATTCACCGCACCAGCCACATGTTTAAAGTTTAATGGTGGCTACACAGCTGCTGGCAGCGAGGATACCAACATTAAAGTGCTGCTCGGCGAAAGTGCCGGCAATGAAATCACTTTGGAGGGACACAAGGGTCCTGTTCTGGGCTTGGATTTGTTTCCCGAACGGAAGCTATTGGCTTCAGTGGCCGGCGATGGTCTTCTGAAGGTCTGGAACTTTGACACGGCAAAGGAGTTAAAAAGCATTGAAGGATTACCCCGTATAAATAGTTTTGAAAGTGCCTCCCTCTTCGGCACTCCCTGTTTCGAGCCCCAACGAGGCGGAGAATTGGCCTATGCTTTGGACAAGCAAATTGTAGTCTTAAACACATCCAACTGGGAGGAGGCCTATAGACTGATTGATGACCAGGTGTCTAGCAATTACAGTTGTTGTGCCTTCTCGCCGAATGGTGAACGCCTGGCTGCAGGCACAACTGGCGGCGAGATTAGCATCTTTGATATGAAGAAGAGGAAAGCACTTGCTGTCGAGGGACCACCCAGCGATTGTAATGCCATCACTAACTTGGCCTGGCATACAGCCAATGAGAATGAATTGGGCTTTTGCGACGCCACTGGTCAATTGGGCACAATGGTACTAAGCGATGAAGTTGGAGGGAGTGGGGAAGGTGCCATAGAAGAGGCTCAAGATGAACTGCTGGACGGTGATGACTATATATATGAGGCTGAGGAGGCCACCGCTGGAGATGCAGATGCAAATGGCGAGGGCGATGATGGTGTGAGTCTAGAGAAATTAAAGCGACAAGTATTAAATTTAGATGAGGAGAACTCCCGTCAATCGTTGGCCAGCAGCATAACGAGTGCTCCTGCTGCCCCAGCTGCTGTTCAACTGAAACTCTTTAAACAACAAGCAGCATTTCAACCTAGTGCCACACCCATGGATCTTGAGCATCGCTATCTAGTATGGAACGATGTGGGTATAGTCATTAGCCATGAGGACCCGACATCTGGGGATGGATCCATTGATGTGGAGTTCCACGATGCCAGCATTCATCATGCTCTGCACATTAGCAACTATAACCAACACAATTTGGGCAGTTTAAGTCGCAGTGCCTTGGCTTTGGCTTCGACAGAAACAACCAAATTGGTAGTCATTGCTCTGGCTACTGCCGGCAATAAGGAATGGTCCCTGAATCTTCCCGATTGCGAATGTGTGGAGGCTGTGGTAGCCACTAGTCGGCTAATTGCTGTCGCTACCAGCTCCAATTTCCTGCGCATTTTCAGTGTCATGGGTACCCAGCGTGAGATATTAACCATTCCAGGACCCGTGGTCAGTCTGAGTGGCCATGAGAATAGCCTGATGCTTGTCTATCACAGCTCAAGCCCCAGCCAGACGCAACAGTATCTATCAGCTATGCTGGTAAACATCAATGGCTTAAGTTTACGTGTCGAGCATCTTCCAGTGCCGCTTACGCCAGGACGACAACTCAGCTGGCTGGGTTACAGCGACGTAGGATCACCGGCTATAGCCGATAATATGGGTATTATCCAGCTCTACAGGAAGAGCAGTAATGCTTGGTTCCCCATATGCGATACCATGAAACAGAGTTCAAGTGTATCCAATAATTACTTTGTGGTGGCTCTCTCAGAGCTTAGGCAGATTATTCAGGCAGTGATGTGCCGTGGGTCTTCGTATCCCATGACCAATCCGCGTCCCATGCTCCAAGAACTTTATATGCAAATGCCCTTGTGTAATTTTGAAATGGAAAAAACCGAACTGGAGGATTCTCTATTGCGGTACAGCTTTATGCAAGTTGAGGGAGGCGAAAAGAAACAAAAAGAGACAGCAATTAGGTAATTACTAAACATTAATTTAAATGAAATTTTCTAATATTATAATTTCTTCATATTCTACAGCCTTTTTGCTTTGGCATGCAGCAGTGAAGTTGAGCCGCGTGCTCGAGAACTCATTGAATCTATTGGTTGTCCGGATCTCTTGCAACTTGCTGTAAAATATGCCACTAAACGTGGACGCATCCATCTCTCGGATCGTCTGTGTGAACTTCTACCTCAGCTGGAAGCGTTCCAAGAGGCCCGCAAGCAACAGAACTTACTAGGAGCCAGTGGTATATCAGCTACCATTGTTCTGCCTATGACACCCAACTCGGGCAGTCAAAACGGACCCAAGCTGGCGCCAAAAGCTATGGAATTGAGTTCTGCCAAACGTGGTTCTCTCAAACGTTTTAGCAATTCCCCAAATCTCTTTAAATCGGCTGCATCTCGTCCATTGACACCGGAACCGGCGGCCGTTGTAGACACCCAAGAGAATATTTTTGGCGAAAGTGAGGCAGAATTGATGCCATCTGGTAAATGTGCGGAATCGTCGGAGCAACGTACTCCTCTCAATTCGGTTAATCCGTTCGCCATGAAGCGCAAATTAGTCGATACCGGAGTCATTTTTGGTTCAGAAAAGCTAAAGCTAGCCAAGAAATGAATAACAAAATAATAATAAGTTTTAAATTAGATTTTGATTGTAAGAATATAAAAGATTGTAAATTTAAAATTTTTTCAATTAATTTGTAGCGCGCAAATTGAGTATCGATCGGTGTTATCGGTACGTCATTTTTTTCCTCTTTGCTTTCTTATCGTGTTCGTTAAGTATCGTTGGAAATCTACTTCAATTGTGGGTGTAACTTGGGACTTCCCCTGCTTTACGTGTCAGTCAGCACGAATCAGTTTTTAGTTTTGATTTTATAAATAGCGTACAACACAGGCCGACATTATATAATTATACTCTACATTCCAATAACTTAAAGAAAGTACATTCCGATCGCGTAAAAAAGCGTTGTCGCAGCGATACTTTTAAGCCATCAAATCCATTAATATTTCCAAATTGTTCAGTTATACACACAGAGAAGTAGTAGAAGTGAGTAAGGAAATATACGTAAATTAGTTTTTGTAATTTTGCAGCCCTTTAGTTTACCGTTTTTCAAAATTCTACACACACACACATACCGTCGCACAGAAGAAAGGGCTATATACATATAAGACACTTGGTTCCGTTGCATTCATTTCATTCGCTTTTCACTCTCGTTCGCGATCAGTCGACACCTTCTTTGTGCCTGTGAATGTGTGCGTGCGTGTGTGTGTGTGTATGAGTCTGACCTACCCTGTTATCAATTGCCAATTTCTTATTGCAGTTAAAAGAAAAGTGTTCAATAATAATAATTGAAAAGTAAAGGTTTCTTACAATTATTACAACATGATGAAGAATAAAAATCTTAAGAAGTCGAATGCAGACCAAAATTGGAGGTCAAACAATGCTGGCGGTTTTAATAGAAATAACAATCAATCAGGAGCAACAACATTTTTAACTCCACCGGCAACACCTCCCGCAAATGGAACCACACCCAGCCCCCTGGCCACCTCGAATGGAATGCCCCGCCAGCCCGCAATTCCATGGGGTAAGTCCTGAATCTAACTGCAGAAGTTCTTATCGATTTGCATAGTAACATCTATCATATTATACTAGAACGCGAATTGATTGGTAACTTCCTACTAAAATTGGCCGAACAGCAAGTGATCAATGCCCGTTCCAATTGGTTTGTGGATAAGCGAACAATGCGAGATTCGTTTGAGGCGCATCTCAGTGGCCTGTCGAATGCCGGCGATATAAGGATCCGTCTATCTGCCAATGGAGCTTGGAATGTGAGTGATAAGTACACAGAATTTAATACAGATATATATATATAATATACATATACATACATATGTTTGCAAATAATTCAAGTGGAACTCTTTGTTTGTTGCCTTTGTTCTGTCGTCAGTCTAATCATTTTGCAAAAAGTCAGTGTTACTACTACTATTTATTTATTTATTTATACACTCCCGACTCTCCCTTTCTCTCGGTGTCTCTCCTCTTCCTATTCTATACAATGTGTTAGTCATCTGTTTGAGTCTTTTATGGCGGTTTTTTTTCTATGTCTGGGTGAAACCGAGATTAACGCTACGAAACCAGTTTGTTTGCTACCAGGGGATATACATATATAAGTACTTAAACGCTATTAAACAGATATCAATTATCTTACGATAAGCTAGCTTTATCAATAACGAAATTCGTATTCGTATACATTGAATAATCTCAGAACAGACAACTCCATTGTAAATTTAGAGTATTCCCTCAGGCTTCCATCATGAATTTGCACTGTACCACTATCTATTTCCGTTTCAAGTTAAGTCAAGTGACTCAAATTGCCCGAGGGCACATAAAACAAGAAATTTCATAAATTAAAAAGTTAATAGCAAAGAACTTATCAATATTTTGTAAGCTCGAAAGATAATTTTAATCTTTGAAAACAACTTGTAGATCTGCCCATTAGACTATAGCAAAGTAAAGCAAAGAACCAAGATAAACATTCATTCAAAGCAAATGAACAAAGAAACTTTCCAGTTAAAAACATGTAATTAAGCTACATCTGGAGTATAACAATTTAATAAACACCAATTTTTGCATTTTATTTTTAGTTATTTGCAACGAAAAATGTGGGCACATATTTATTTAGCTATTGTTTTACCCTAATCAGATGTGTTGCATTTCCAAATAGTAGTATATGTTTGTAATTGTAGAGTGTAGAGAGTGTAAAGAGTTGGGAATTATAATTATAATAATTTAAAATCTCTTTTCTTTCGCTTCTCTCAAAAAGTCATATTGACCTTTGGTGCATCATTTGTTTGGATCAGTGGCGAGATCAGTATTTGCTAGCTCATTAAGTTTTCCATATTAAGGAAATGCAATGAGATCCATTTCGAACCGCCAATGGTGTGAACTGATGACAAAGCCCGGTCTGTGTGTTTAAAATATTTGGATTTTGTTTGTTTAAAGTTTTTGCTGATAGCCAAATATCGTATACAAAAGACATACAAAAGTCTCAGATTGCCTATGAATAAACGATAAACGAAAGCCAATTGCATTTGTGTCTTTATAGATTGGAAACTTGTTACATCGGACCAATTTTCTTATGAATACACCACGCGGCGATTCAAATTATAGAATCAAAAGTTTCTCTCTCTGTGATTTTCGCAAGGAGAAGTTTAATGCGATCGATGAGAAGCATCGTCAAAGTGATATATTGGATGTGCCAGGCAATGTCCTAGGATTATCAATTGTCGAGGGTCAAAGTGCGATAACAGAAGGTTGGCAATTCACATTTACATTCTCAATCTTGTCTACATTACTTATACTTTTACTTGTAGAGCATATTCTTGATGAGGACGCAGAGACCATGCCTCTGATGTATCAAAAGACCCAAAAACAGCAACAGAAAAAGGACTTTGAACTTAGTTCCTGGGGCTGTTATATATGCCAGCTAAATTTTGATAATATTGAGAAGTACGAAGAGCATGTGGAATATCATGGCGATGAATCGGATTTTCAATCGCTTAAGAAAATGGAGAAATAGTAAGCAACGACTTTGGTATGAGAAACATTTCAATTCAGTTAATTCTTTGAATTTTTACTGTGTTTAGCCCATCTCCCATGCTGAAATTGTCGTATCAAAACTGCGTCAAGAGTCACTACTTTGGCTTCACTTTAAAGACTGATCAGCCGGATATGATTATCGACAAATTTATAATTGTCCAGTCGAGGCAGTTTTATTATGTTTATAATGCTAGATTGCCACTGGAGATGAGCGAAAGTGGTGAATTGCGTTTCTTTGTGGACTCGCATGTCTTTATGATATTGCGGGAGCAGCCAATTGTCATTGGTTTTAGGTGGAAGGGTGAAAGCTATGTGGAACAACATCATTTTATGTGCACCGATGCCTTGCCCAAAGCTAGATTCAATATAAATCCCTATCGTTTGTCAAATAAGGACACCTTTCGTAGTGGTAGCTTGGCCTCGGCCAATCCTCCTACTCAGATGTTTAGTGCCCTCAAGCATGAGGATGCTCAAGTGCATTTGGCTCAATTTGATAAACATTATCGGAATTATTGTGAGCTAGACAGGGAATTGACCCAAGAGAATCTGGGCGGAACTTTGCGCACTCTTCTACAAGTGGAGGATATTGAACGATTGCAGCATTATCTAGAGCTAAAGCAATCCAAGATGGAGCTACATCAATTTAATCGAGAATTGTCGGTGAAAATGAAAACGAATACAAGAAATGCCGAAGATGTTGTCTCCCCGGGCGATGATGTGTTGATTATCAATGAGCGTGCCACTCAGGAGACAGGCTCAAGTATACGTGAATTGTTGGAGAATCACAATTTGATATTGGAATTGGCACTCAAGGATTTCGATTCCATTAAACAATGGGCTCGCAAAGTGGATGAGAGATTTGGTGCGCTGGACAAGCAGCGCCATGAACCTCGTGTTTACTTTGCCCGCATTCTGGGCGTATCCACTCAACGGGTGAATATCACCTGTGAGCGTCAACTGCCGGATAATACAACCTATACGTTGATATTTCGACCGGTTCGCGCTGTGATGCGCTATCAGTATCGTGCTCTCCAGCAATTGGCTCTTACCAGGGCCACCGATGTGCAGCGTATGCTCTTTCCCGCTGACACGCCCAGCCAAGGCATTCCAATTGGTGCTTTGAAACTGTTTAATAAAGATATTGCCAATAATCCGGAACAATTAAAGGCAGTGCAACATATCTCGTTATGTAAGAAATTTCCCGCTCCATATTTAATATGGGGTCCACCGGGGACTGGTAAAACGGCCACTATTTGTGAGGCCATCTATCAGTTGTATGTGAATCGACCGGAAGCTCACATTCTAGTTCTCGCTGGCTCTAATACCGCCTGCGATGAGGTAGCCCTACGTTTGCTACGGGCCATAGCCCAAGCGCCGGAGAGCCAACCGCGTCCCTTGACACGCATCTTTGCCGCCAGCTGTGATCGGCGCATAGATAACATTGATGATCTCCTGTTGGAGTATTCCAATATGTATGCACTGCATTTCTATCCTGCTGTGCAGGCAGTTCATCAATATCGCATTGTTATCTGTACTCTGAGCTTGGCTGGCAAATTGTCAACCGGCGGTTTCGCCCGTGGCGAGGACAAGGAGCATGTGTTCTCACATGTGTTTGTCGACGAGGCTGCTGCCTCAACAGAGACGGAAGTCCTGATGGGCATCACATGCACGATTGGCCCGACGACGAACCTAACTCTATCCGGTGATCATAAGCAGCTTGGACCGGTGCTTCAATCTCAGCGTGCGAATGATTGGGGTCTATCGGTATCTCTATTTGAGCGACTCTTGGCCAGGAAATGCTATAGAGCAGATGAGAATGGAGAATACAATGATTCGATTCAAACGCGCCTCATACGCAATTTCCGTTCACATCCGGAAATTGTCGCCCTCTACAATAATCTATATTACGATGGCACACTTATAGCTGAGGCTTCTATGAGTGAGTTTTCTAGTGGGAATTGAATTGAAACAAAAATTTGTTTAACTTCCTTTTTGGTTTTTAGAAAATGTATGCCTGTTTAATAATTGGTTCTATACGCCAAATAATAATTTTCCCATAATGTTCCATTCGGTTTTTGGCAATGTAATGAACACAAAGAGCTCAGTGAGGTAAATTATTTATTGATTGAGCATTTCATATATCGAATATTAAATTGTCTTCTCTATTTTGCACAGCCTTTGCAACAACAAGGAGATCGATGTTGTTATGGACTATGTCAAGGATCTTATGTATTTTGGTATTAATGGTCAGAAATTGGCACAAACCGATATTGGCATAATATCGCCCTATAAGAATCAATATCAACGCATCCAAGAGCAATTAAATATGCGCAATTGGTCAATGATTGATTGCGGATCTGTTGAATTGTTCCAGGGCAAGGAGAAGCAGATCATTATAGTCTCATTTGTGCGCTCCTTTACGCCCAAATTGGGTTTCCTCGACAATAGAAGGGTAAGTGAACATAAAACGACGTTAATAATCTTCAAATTCTCGAAATTGTTTATAGCGCCTGAATGTGTTGCTGTCGCGGCCAATATCGTTGCTTATTCTTGTTGGCAATCCAAAAACTCTCAGCCAAAATCAAGATTTCCGTCATATTATTGAAATGTGCCGCGATAGGAAGACGTTGGTCGGTTCACCCTACTTTATTGATACACCGGCCGAGGAAACAATCAATATAAGAACTGGAAATGTTGCTGCTCCAGAAAATGCTACAAGAAGATTGTCAACAACACAACAACAACAACAACAGCATGCTGTTAAAAACTCTTTGGGCCATAGTTTCAAACGAAGTAATAAACTATATAATGATTACTATTCTCGCCAGAGGCACAGAAATTTTGAGCAAAAGTTCTTTTATACTGTCGGGTCATTTAATGCTATCCCTAATCTATTCCTTGTCCTATTCAAAATGGGCCTTAATTTTTGTTGCCCTTGCGTTTATTTAATGCACACAATTGGAATCCGTTAATATTAATTCTTGACTTTTCCCCTCAGCGACTAAGACCAGCAACAACAAAGGACAACACCAGACAGCGAAACTGTTTTACAACAAAGACGAGCTACTCAAACTGGGAGGATTGACACAGAAATCGGAATTGGATAAAATATTTGATGAATTGCCAGCGCCACCACAAACACGTTATGTGGATAAGCAAAGCGACACAATTCGCCTAATAACCAGTCAAATAAAGCAACTTAAAATGGAAGAGAGCAGCATAGCCAGGGCATCCAAAACTGCGACAACATCTTCAATGTGTACCAAACCAATTGTGAATACCCCCAAGCCACCTACTGCTGGCTCAACAACGTCTGCGGCATCTGCTCCTCGTCCAATTGCAACGGCTAAAGTTGCGTCTACTATTCGTACAACTATTGCTCCTGTGCAAGCGAGAACGGCTGCTCCTGCTTCTGCAACTACGACTACTACTACTTCTACTGCAACTCAGCCTCGTAAAGATGCAATAAGACTAGGCTCGTCTATCTTCATGGAGGCCATAGAGTTTCCAAGCACACAAAAGAGTTACAAACCCAGTGCTCCACCTATGACACCGAGGACTACACGTTATAATCTAGTGCCAACTGAATCAACACGCTTTGAGTATTCATCATATGGTCGTGAGGAGCGTCCCTCCTCCTCCCGGTACGCTTCCTCTCGTTATGCTTATGTACCCGAC
This sequence comes from Drosophila paulistorum, assembly GCA_018152135.1. Taxonomy (NCBI): domain Eukaryota; kingdom Metazoa; phylum Arthropoda; class Insecta; order Diptera; family Drosophilidae; genus Drosophila; species Drosophila paulistorum. The sequence goes on along the minus strand of JAECXG010000822.1, from coordinate 50,554,045 downwards.
AGTGCTAGCAGAACCTATGCATCGTACCGACCGCCATCACCGCCGCCTAGGGCGGCGACCAAAAGCAAATGCATCATTTCATAATTTTCATTTCATTTCAAATTCTTAGCTTCTCTCCAACACAGAGGAGCTTTACATATATATATATATGAGAAATTAGACGGAGGCATAGCCGCCGCCGTTTTGTTTCTCTGTTTTGACTTTGCTGTTTCGGCTCATTGCATCAGGAGCGATCCGCGGTTCCATGTGCCAAGGCAGCAATACTACTTACCAAATAGATTCGCAAATGGGGTATGCATCCAGACATCGTCCTGGCTCTACATCAGTTGCGAATGTATATGATTGATAATACATGGGAATATGGATCACTCTGTGATCACTTTCTTTGTTCATTAATATTATTATTTTTTTCTGCGACACAAGAAAATGTTTGTAATTTCGTTTTAGTCGAATGAGATGAAAGGATTTAATCTTGCATTAGAATGGCTTTCATTTCATTCGATTGAAAGGATGTTGGAGCATTTCATAAGCATCCACGCATTCCAATGAAATCAGTTGAGTTTGTAATTATGTGAGAAAAGTCACACACACACACTTATAATATGTATGTATATTACTTGTTGTTGCTTATTATATGCCCTATATTACTTTGCCCATTGTCAAATATAATCTAAACATTTCAATAAATATTCAATGCTATAAAAATATTGTCTTTATCTATCTTTTCTTTGTCATCATTCTATTGACATTTGAATCAATTTTAAGTGTAACTGGAAAAAAGATTCATTATAATAAACTGTCTATAAGCAATAGCAAATAATCTTATCGAATGATAAGTAAATTGAAAAGAATTGTCTACAATGTGTTTCGGCTTGTTAGACTTCATTTGTACTTTTTGGAAAAGAATGTTAAACCGGAATGTAATTTTTAAGTGCTGGCTGTGTTTTTTCGACTTTCTGTTGCATACTTTAAGGGGCGAATTTCCACCGTTCTTATCTTATCAGTAATTCTATATAAAATTTTTAGAACTAAGTTGGCTCTGACCAAATTGTATTTTATAAATCTATATATAAATGTGCGTTATTTCATTTGTGTTCATTTGTTCGATACACTTTTCGAGAATTCCATGCAAATTACAGTAAAGACAGTTCTTAGAGTAAACAAAAAAAAAACAACCTTTAATAGATTTCTTTTTCGATTAAGGGCCATAAGGATTAAAGATTGCGCGAATTGATATAGACATTATTGTACCAAGGGCAAGTAGGATGAAAGCTGCAGCAGGCAGAGCAAACACCAGTGGCAGTGCCAGTGCCAGGATGACGACACCGCCGCTATCGTCACACTCGACGGGAGGACGCAAGCGTCAGAGCATGGCTTCGGCTCACGGTGGAGCGGGCGATGGTGGCGCTGATGTTGGTGGTGGAGTCTGGAAGGCAACAGGAGTCCGTCGGCTTGGTGGATCCGAGAGCCATGGAACGGCACCAACACCACGACTGGAGCAGCCAACAATTGCATCGGCATTGAGGGCGGCAAGCAATCGCCAAGCAATCAAAGAGCAAAGGGAACGAGCAGCTGCAGCGGTGGCTGCCAATATGAATAAGCCCATGAAAGTGGCTACCAGGGCTAGGACTGGAGGAGGAGGAGTAGTGGGAGTAGCTGGTGGCGCCGCAGCAGCTGCTACCAAAAGGCAGCGTGATGTGACATCAAAACAGGCAACAAGAGCTCGTCTCTGGGCACCTAGAAAGGCAATTGGAAATGCCCCGTCTACTGGCGGTGGCATCTCTTATATGAGGAAGGACAACAACAAGTTGAAGGAAGTCAAATCTCTGGGGACTCTAAATATGATTAATGATCCAGCTATCATTCCCAATGAGGAGCACCTACTGGAAATGGCCATTCAAACCAATGAAGCTGAAATTCTTGATCATAATCTTCTAAGCGGAAATATGAGAATTTTGACACCATCACCCAATGTGGTCACTCAAATTGACAAATGCCGCCGGGAGGCCAAAGCAAAGGCTGAACGTCAAACCATACGTCGTTTTACACCACACGAACAGGAGGAGGAGGAGCATCTGGACAAGCTGAAGGAATTCATGGATCGGAATGCGGTGACGAAACGCACTCCCAAAAAGCCTCCACCCATAACCTACGGGACCTACGATCATCAATTTAGCAATGTCTTCAAGTCCATGGATGATTTCTTTCGCTCAGAGGTACCCAAATCCGAGTCCATAACGAACATTAGGGAGCGCATCAAACGCAAGGAAGTCGAGCTGATGAGTCTCTTCGATAATATGGACAATATGGCCGACAAATCTGACATTGAGTATTAAAACCGAAAATCCATTTCCAGATCAATCAATCGAACCCATCAGATTATAAATTATTTGTGTAAAAGTTTCTTCTTTTGGAATCCTCCTTTTTCGGCCACGGGCTATGGCACACATAAGTAAATGTTTTAAAAATAAATGACCAAATAAAAATTAAGAAAATTGATCCCATTTATTTTATTTTTGTCACAATTGCGGAAGTAAATGTAGATTTTGGTAGGAGCCATTGGTCAGCGTAAAAAATTCTCTGTAAGATTGAAACAATTCTTATTATGGTCAAAATATCCTTCGTTATACTAAGTTTCTTCAAAATGGCTTAAAATAGTCCACTTGAAGTTATGAATCCGAAGAACGAAATTGACCCTTGTGGGATCAAGTCTGAAATTTAGTATATCCTGATAGAGCATATGTTCAGCTCTTTTCAAAGAAATCTGTGGCATACAAAAATCTGCTGATATTTAAAAATATTGCTAACTCGTGTCATCAAATTTTTAGCCAGTCATCGTCAACATCTCGTAACTGAGACTGGGGCAATAAAAAATAAGAAGATATAATTGTACAAAAATTTTTGTTTTAACAGCGATTTGAAGTGCAAAAGTCACCAAGTTGGTTAGTAATTTCCGCTTAGCCAAGCACTTAGACCGGGGCTGGCTGACCAGCCAAGCAGCCAACCCACCAACCAAGTAACCAGTTGTCATTATTATGGCCACTTTCACTCGCACATGTAAACGAGGTGCCCAACGCTTTCCCGCAAAAAGTGGCTCAGTCAACGTGAAGTGCCTGCATGGCACAGATCAACTTGAGCGCAATGGAAAATCATAAGAGATTTCCATACGATATACGCGAACTAGAGCCTTCAATTAATGCAGAGCTTTTGCAATACTTTAAAGGTGAATATCAAAATAATCTAGATTGGTAATTTATTAACAATATTCCATATCGTCATAATAATCTTCAAGGCGAGCGCACAGGATTCGTTCAAGTAGGACCCGAAGGCTTCTTTTTTCCACATAAATACAAGTTGGAAGCCGAAAATTATTATAATTTTGAAGCACGTGCGGATGATATATGGATAACAACAGTCCCGCGATCGGGAACAACTTGGACACAAGAGCTCATTTGGTTATTGGCCAACAATTTGGACTTTGAGAAGGCTCAGAGTAGACCCTTAACCGAGCGTTTTCCATTCCTTGAGTAAGAGATATTTAAACTTTACATGTGATAAACATTGAATTGGTCTCCAATTTCCTGATAGATTTCCCCTATTTGTCCATGATGCGGTGAAAGCTGAGTTAATGGAACAAAATAAGAATGATTCCCAGTCTTTGGCATTTCTCGAACATATATCCAGGCCTGGCTATGAGACTTTAAGTCAACTTCCAACAAATCAGCGACGTTTCATTAAGACACATTTTCCCTTCTCGCTGATGCCGCCAAGTGTCTTGGAAAAGCAATGCAAAGTAAGTGAAATTATATAGACAAGTCTTAGTTTTATGTCTACAATTTGGCATATTCTCCAGATCATCTATGTATCTCGTAATCCCAAGGATGTGGCCGTGTCTTATTATCATCTGAATCGTCTATTTTGCACTCAGGGCTATGTGGGTGATTTTGAACGCTATTGGCGTTATTTCCAGCAGGGATTAAGTATGAAGCATCTGCAAGAAAACAGGAGTCCATTTGATATCTGTTGCTTGTTTTATAGATCCTTGGTTACCGTATCACAGTCATGTCAAGGAGGCCAAACAGCATGCCCATCTGCCGAATGTTCTGTTTTTACGCTATGAGAATATGTTGGTCGATTTGGCAGGAACCATTCAAAAAATTGCATCCTTCTTGAATTGCCCACTAAATCCTGGGGATTTGGATAAGTTGCTTGATCATCTTAGCATACATAATTTTCGGGAGAATAAATCCGTGAATATGCATGAAATGGCAGCTGTTGGGATTACCAAACCAGGAGAAGCTGGTTTCGTACGCACAGGTGGCAGCGATGCCAAAGGACCACAAGAGTTTCAGGATAATCCCAAGTTGTTGTCAAGCATCGATGAGTGGATTGAAAAGAATTCCGATACAATTAAAACCATTTAAATAAACTTAACAATTCAAAACTGTTGTCTAGCAAGTTGTTTTTCTATAGGAAGCCGTAATCCGGCGGACAATTTTCAATTAATGGTATTTGTTTGTATTTGGTTGAAATTTGAACTAATCTTAGACCTAACGTATTTGCACATTAAAGTTATCCACACTGGCTGCCGCAATCTGTTTGTGTATCTCATTGACCTCGGCCTGGGTTAAGGTACGTTCCATATGCCGATAGACGATGCGAAAGCAAAGGCTATTTTTACCAGTCTTTGGATGCTTGAATTTGTCCACAAGACTTATCTATAGAAAGGGAACATAAACACACATGTTAGAGATACATTTCCCATGATAAGGGAACTATTAACCCACCTGCTCCACCATATCTCCAGCCACTGAGCGAACTAAATCGTAGAAATCATTGGGCGAGAAACCCGCATCTAATTCTACATCGGAGGGCAACCAGAAGGATAAATCATTAGTGCATTGCGGATAATGCGAAACGGCTTTGTACTTGGGCAGGTTATGGATATCCTTCTCACTAAATTGCGAGAGAAATCCACTATCATTTGACCAGAAGAGACGAATATCGGGAATATCAAAGAGCACCATGGCCAAACGTTCCAAACCCACACCGAAGGCATATCCAATGGACTGATGAACGCCAGCCTGCTGGAGAATCTCATGCCGCATGATACCGCAACCCAAAACCTCGAGCCAATTGTCTTTGAAATAGATTTCAAGTTCCCAGGAGGGTTGGGTAAATGGAAAATATGTGTCCACCCAGCGGTATTTGATGCGCGGGCCAAACAAATCCTTTGTCAGACCAACAAGGACATGCTTCATTTCGTGCTCCATTAGCTTGACAGCTTCCAGAGTATGGCAGGGTTGCTTCGTTTGATCCATGATTTTTGCTGAAGGCAATATGTGTCGCGGATCGGCTAACTTGCCGGACCATGTCTCCTCGAATAGTTCCAGCCCGGGATTACGTTCGAATAACTTATCTTTGGTTACAAGGCGTACTGCATCGGCTTGATGAAACACTGGATAGTGTGTACTATCGATTTCATCACGCCTATAGACCTCACCGACGACCAGGAAATTGTCCAATCCACCAGAAATCAATTCCACCTGATGGGCTGTGGTGTGGGCTCGCAGTAATTGATGCTCATTAATGTAATAGCAATCGGATTTCTGCCTGCTCACATGATCACTGGGTATGAGCAGATTGTCAAAGTTTTGCTGCACTGTAACGACGGGATTCATTTTATCGTAGACCGAGAAGAGCGGATTCCCGCGCTGGTTTCTGTACGCTCCATAGAAGTAGTCTATAAATCGATATTCAACGGTTGATTACATGAACAGACAAGAGATTGTAATCATCACTTACCTACGATTCTTTGCCGTATAATTGAGAGTGGATGATCCCGCTGCAAATGCTTGTTAGCTCCCAAATACGATAGAATTTTGGGCGTTACATTTGTCCAGCTATCAGTGGCGTACGTGCTCCCATTTACCTCCAGCTGAGCAGGCTGACTGAATGTGGCCGTGGGAGACGATGTCGGGGCGGATTTCTCTGTGGCGGCGGCACTACTGCTAGATCGAGTCCTTGAGCCACCCACTACCGATGCAAGGCGGCATAGCGCGCCAGGAGGCAGACGTAACGACAATTGCATTATTTTAATTGCACTCGCCAACAGCGTTGCCACAGGCTGAGAGTAGGTTGCTGTTGCTGCCAAATTTTAACCAAAGTTGCCAGACCGACCACTTGTACCAGCTGTAGAAACGGAACCAGTGAACCGAACTACAAAAATTAAATCTAGTTTTCATAAAGTTATTTATGTCATGAATTCGCACGACGAATTCCACAATTTTCTTGCTGGTGTTTAATCACAAATAAAATATGTAGTTTGTGATTAAACACCAGCAAGAAAGGGCATACGAATGGGAAAAATAGAATGACTATTAAATTTAATGAGTGTTCCTCCCGAAATAGATTTTTAATAAAGCATAAGAATACGTTACGCCCTGAAACGCAATTAACATTTTTGAGTTCTGTTAGTAGGCTGTTAATTTTCACCCGGGCAAAGTGTGATCAAAAAGATACGCTATGTCGTCAAATAATTTTATATATTCTATATATAAATTTAACATCAAATGCTTGGCCTATTGTTCCACAGTGCAATGCTACAAAAAAATCCTCATTTCCGAAAACACAAAAGTGAATTCTGCCACACTGGAGAAGCACGCCTATGTGGCCTAACGGACAAGGCGTCTGCCTCCTAAGCAGAAGATTGTGGGTTCGAGTCCCATCATGGGTATGGGTTGTATTTTTTTCCCCCAAAATTTAATAAATTGTATTTTTGTAGATTAATTTGAATTGGTTTTTTGTTTTTAGTTTTTACATTTATTTATTCGTGATTTCTTTATATTTGTACAAACATCAACATGGTAAAATTCGCTTAATTCGTATTTTTGTTTTTAATGGCAAATGAAATTTAAATAAATTTAAATCGTTGAGAACATTTTTTGAACATTTATTTAAATTAATTAAAGTTTCATTTTGAGATGCTTGCGTTGGAATTTGTTGAATATATGGTGTATATGTGTTTATTTATATGCATATGAGGCTACAGTATGAATGACTAAGAGAGTCTTAGACCAGAGGATAACTGGATGCAGAGGCAATTCCACACTGGTTCTCCTTGTTGCGGGACATTTTAATGAAACCACCATCACCCCAGGTGGTACCCCACGAGTTCTTCACTAGCCAATAATCGGAGCCATCTTTCTCGGTACCATAACCAACCACAAGGACACCGTGATCCAAATTCTCAGCACTGCAGTTGGGTTCGTCATAGACACCTTCGGAGTAGAACTGGAACGATTGTTGTGAGGCATCAATGGCAACCGAAACAGGTCCAATAGTGGCGACAGCTTGTGCCAGTTTCTTCTCATTGCCCTGGGGAATATCAGCGAAGCCGCGATCGGTGGCTCCAACGGAGTTCTTATCGAAATGGCAGGAATCATCAATTCCCTCATAGGCATACGATTTCTCCGTATCGATTCCACCATTATCCTTGACATAACGGAAAGCATTGTCCATGAGGCCACCATTGCAACCATTATTGCCATATTTAGTCGAGCAATCAACCAGATTCTGTTCGGATAGAGAGACTAGAGTGCCAGTCTTGCGGAAATGTTGTCCCTCAATGGCGCCAGTGCTGGAGAAGGCCCAACAGCTTCCACAATGTCCCTGATCCTTGACCTCAGTCACAGCTCCCTTTGTACGCCAATCCACTGCAGTGGGCAGTTTGACATGTTCTGGCGAGATGAAAGTCACGCCGGTGAAGCTTTCATCAGTACTACTGCAGGAGAAATTCAAACAAATTAGAAATACTGATCCTATACGAGTGTTTGGTTTTTTTCTTACCGCAGTTGCTTGTGCAGGGTATAGTTGAAGCCGTTCATTGTCTCCCTGAACTCATGGTGCAACATATCGGCATATTTATTCACAGCCATCTTATAGCTCACCTCGCCGGTAGCAAATAGTTGATTATGCTTGGCAATATGATGCTTATTCTCATTGAAAATCTTCATCCGGAAACTCTCCTCAGTCGAATCTGCATAGTTCTTGCGGTGTTCCAACTGAAATTATATATATAAATACATAGTAAATAAGTATAGGTATATGTACCTCAATTCGCTGATAACACTATGTCGTTATACTCTCTCTTTGTCTCTCATTCTGTCATTATCAGTGAAGTTCTATGATTAGATACGTGAGGTAAAACCGAAATGCATTCAATTTTTCCAGTACCTACTTCTTACCTAACAACAATTAATCTATAATTTTGGTAACTAAAGCAAAGTACCTTCTGATTTGCCTTGGTTTACCAAAGACCATTTCGTTGATAACTACAACACGCAGTCGGGCTATCAAGGTTCGCTCAACTACTCAACCACCCTCTCCAGTAGTGGCTCATAAATATTGACCATAAAACCTTTTAACGATTGACTGACAACAACAAACAAATACAACACTTAAACCAACGTGTTTATGTATTCATCGTAAAATCTAGTCTAATATTTGCCAAAAAATTTATAAGCAATTGATAATTTGAAATGCTAAAAGGTCGAACTTGCACTTACAACATATTTTACAATGTTCATGCATTCCGGATGTAATCGTTATCTTATCTTTCCGTGTAACAATGGACCAACTGTTCAAATATCACATCCCATGTAGCGTGTCTCGAAAAAGAACTACAAATAGTTTGGGCTCTAAACAAGGGGGAGCGGCACATATGTATGTACATAGTTTGTGCTTAATTTAGATATATTTTAGCTAAAAATATTCATTTGTCACACTGAATTTAAAGTAAAAGGTCGTTGAAATCATCGAATGGGAATCAACTTTAACTTCAAAAGATTAAGGTCATGCTTTAGGAAGAACTTAATTCCTTTACTACTGCAATAACAACATTTAACTAGTTTAACGTTGTTTTCAAGGAAAATCTTTACTATTTTGATATGTAATGGAACCAACTACGAAGGGTAACCAATCGCTCCCCAGCTTCGTTCTTTCTAGACACCTTCCGACCAATAAATATTCCTATTTATAAGATTTATGGAAAAAAAACGTGTAAAACCAAAGACTCTTTATACCTTAAATTTACGAGAAAAATATCCATTCTTAATGACCCGCATTTCATTGTAGCCATCAAAGACGTCTCTTTTGCTGCTGTCATGTGTGGAACATGCATAATTATGTTGGACAATCGACTGACAAGTGCAAAGCAAAGCAGAATTGGGACCCCTAAAAAGCAACAATTGTCACCCAAGTAGAAAGAAGAACGAAGGCGGGGGGGCAGTTGTCCATTGGACATTGCGTGTTTTTTGGTCGGCTGGTTCAACTTTCGTATAATTGACATAATTGATATGAATTCGAGGCGACACACTCATTCGATCTCCATATATAACATTCCATACAGGCGGGCAGCAGGTCTGGAGTCGGGGGCAAAAACAAACCATATTGATTTTTCCACGATTCAGATAGAAATTTCACACATTTTGTTTGTTTGTTTTTTTTTCAGTATTATTATTATTGTAGGCGACATTAACAACATGATAAAAAACGTAAGTTTTTTTTTAAATTTCAGTAACACTAATTAAATGCACGTGGATACTCCAAAAACGACGCCATATCATTGTATCCATTGTATATAGTATAGTTTTTAGCTAGATTTATGGCCTTGTTGTTGGTCTTGTTCATCATCATCATCATCATCATTATCGTCATCTCATCCATCAGTATAAAATGGAATACTCTTGGTTCAATGCATTTTGTAGGAAAATTCGTTGCATTCGTTGAGTATCTCGAGTTTGTGGGCTTAGGTTAAGGCAAAAAAGTTTCTCGTTTCCTTTAGCAGAAACTACAGACGCTCCATTTCAATTTCACATCGATCATCTGGCGTATCAGTGGGTGCAAATCCAACTCCTGTCGATGTTGTGGGTCCTTCGGCTAGTGGCAAGTTATTATATTGACGCCTCCTGCGCATTATATAGGCAAAGATAAAGCCATTGACCACCAGCAATACGGCCACAATTATTGTGGGTATTACCACATCGACGGTTATATTCAAATCATTTTTATCTGAACTAGTCATTTTGTAAGATTTTTAGTCTGTGTTTATATATTTTATATAATTTGTGTTCGAATTTTAATAGCACGTTTTCTGTTTGGAAATGACGCGCGCGCTTTTTCTCTCTGGATTCCTTTAATTTCTTTTTTATTTTCTCACAATTTAACGCTCTCTCGCTTTTTCTCTGTAGTTCCGTTACTGCGACCGTTTGTGTTGAGTGTCTGGCGGTAAATAACGAAAATAGAAGAGCGCCTCTCTTTCAATAGTGACGCCTGAAACCAGAGGCGCAGAAGGGGGTCGTAATCAATTCAACGAAAAAAGAGACACAAAAGATTTTTCTCTGTTCAAACTTTGCTTCATTTTTGAACCCCCAGGGATAGCAAGTGGAAATGCAGAAAGGATTATACTTTGATTGAATGCAGTCTGCTCTTGATGAAATTTCTCGATTTTCTTCTATAAGCATTGAGGAGTTGTGCATTCGCTTTATCTTATATCATTTAACCTGCCCGAAAAATACAGTTCATAATGGCGTGCCTATAGCTAGTATTACCTGAAGCTATAGCTTTAAACGCGATTTATAAGGAAAATATAGAATTGTGCGCCGAAATATTTCACACAGCTTCAAATGACGGGGTATTCTACAACATATCCAAAATTCATCCAAATCGGTGATTCGCATACCTGAAGTTCCCCTTGTTAAACATATTTTCAGGATGAAAAACAACTAGTGAGAATGCAGGAAACCTAGCAAGGTTTCAGGCAGCAGCCCCTCGCTACGTCCATGCCTAAATTGTTGGTGGTGGCGGGGCTTTGCCCGCATACAAGCAAATCTTTGCACATATACAAACACACAGGACCGTCATACCGATTTGACTACGTCAACGTTTTTTAGCATTGCGATAAGTTTGGAAAAACATTAGGCTAGTTTTTGTATTTCTATTGTTTACAAACTTAAGCCGATGACTAATATTTGAGTAAAGCTCAAAGCAAATCGAAAATCCTTTCAAGATGACGAGAAATACGCTTAGATCCAAATCGTAATATTTTATCCTCCTGCCTTACATCTTAGTCCGGTCCTGTCTACGTGGGATTTTGACAGTTGGGAGGGGATGAAACGGTTCCGCAGGCGTATTGAAAATTAACCGGTTTTATTTGAAAAAGAACTCCTCTGATTTATGTTTATGCTTTTGTACATAGGAGAGGCGGTTTTGGCATTGGTGTAGGTAGTTGTAGATATCGAACTGAACCAGTTGTTCGCATAATTGGAAGAGCATCACGTCCAAAAAATATTTCTTTAATATCATGAGTTTTAAAAGTTTTGCAAGTCAGCACTTGCTTGTTTTTCTGCGCTGATTTTTTCGTGCACTTGTCTCTGTCGCTCTCTCAGCTTTCGAAAACTTAAAGCTTTTAAATTGTTTTTTTCGTTTTTGGCATAAACAAACATTGATAAGGCAACAGAAGCAAAGTCACACGCCACTTCTGGTAAACGCGACCCCCCCGTCAGAACGCGTTTCACAAAAACTATCGCGAAATAAAACGCATTTGTCGCCTGGTGGGGTGTGTGGGGAGGGGGAAGGGGAGGTTAGTTGGCTTATCAAATCAAGCGAGTGACTGACTGTCTGTAAAATGTGTTGATGAAGGGGCCAACAACTCAGTTAATTATGCAAATATAATATAAAGTTCAATTCGTTGAAATAATGCTGATGAAGCACTTTGGACTGCACTCACAATCGCACAAAGTCCCACTATCACAAGAGAACTTATCAATGAAATATTTTGAAATTGCCCGCGCGTTCCCGTTTCATTGAGCCACTTTGGAATTTATGGGCAACACTGGCCGTGTGGGTGTTCAAAGTGTGATCAGAATATTGCCACAGAGTAGTCTAGAAAACCGTTACAAATATTTCAAACATTCCATGATAACAATGTTAGACAAATTTAAACTTTGCACTTGACTTGGCTCTTAAAATTTAAGGGATTAACTGGATTTGGTAAATATTTACTTAAGCTACTCGAGATTTCAGTGTTAGAAAATAAACAAAACGGCTAAAACATCCGCTAAATTGCATTTTAGTGTTGGTTAACGCAGTTCTTCTAGGTTTTGGCATTGCCAGACTGTCATGTTTTTTTGGCGCGTATTTTGAACAGTGTTTTTCTTAGCGGGCAATTTAAACCGTATTGTTAATTCCAATTTTTTTCCCCCAACCCAGTATTACGAAAAAAAAATGAAAAATATTACTTAAAAATAAAACTTAAAATACTGATTAAAATTAGATCTTAAAATATTAAGAACAAAAAAGAGTTAATTTCAAAATAAAACTAAAATTTTCTTTTGTTAATTACACAAAACTGCGAAATAAATCGCCAAGGCGCACCTGAGGTCGTGCTCGTGGAATTTTTCTCTTTCGTTTGATATCAAATTTGTGTAGTTTAAGCGCGTTTTGGGCCCGAGTAGCTTAAGTAAATGTAAATGTTGACTTGGCTCTTAAAATTTAAGGCATTAACTAGATTTTAACTATCGATTGATGTACATTTACATAACATTTTATATTATTTGTCTCTTCTGGGGTTTACAAATATTAAACCATTAATGTTGGCACACTTTAACGATATTAGAATATTAATCATAAATATGGATTTATGATGAAAAGCAAATGTTATGAAAATCTAAATAAAAGTAAAATGGTTTGTAAAATCCCCGGGGTTTACAAGATTTTAATAATATTGTACATTATTATGGATTAAGAAAATTAAAGAAAGAAAAATATATAAAAAACTTGACTTGTCGTCATTTAAACATTATTGAATATTATTATGAATTTATGGTACATGACGAATTGAGGGGAAATTTGAAAATATAAAACATTATTTATATCTAGTATAATAAATAATGACAATTTATCACACATGCAAGATCTAGTTTTGTGTGTGTTTTTCTGTTGAAACAATAATACGCCCCCTAATGAATGTTTAATGGCTTGTGTCATGCCAATTCCAAAAGCTCTCTTTAGTCTATATAGAATGGCTTATTTTGCTGTGTTTAATGAATCTAAAAAGAAACCTTTTCAAATTGACTGATAAGCGAAAAACAATTGCAAATATATATGTGCATATATGTCTTTAATAGGAGGCTCCGTACAGCCAGACACAAAAATAGAAACATAAACTCGGCCGTATTCCCAATAGATTTATAATGACACTGATAAGTCGCTCGAACTAAAAACTGAAAGCAACGCAGTTTGTTTTTTTTTTTTTTTACCACAAAGAACGATAAATAGCAGCAAAAAAGAATTTGCAGAAAGTGTGAGTCAGTGCAACAGTCAGAGCTTGGCACGAAAAATAAGAGTGATGATGTTTAGGAAATGGCTTTGGCTTCCTCTTGCATTGCATTGGGGTTTTGACCATTGCACCTTATCAGTGGCCCAGTGCCGCTGGTCTGGCCAGGCTTATCAATTGGGAGCTAAGCTGCGACATGTACACAAAAGAAGAAGAAATTGAAATCAGGCGGCTCGTCGTCATTCATGTGATCTGGCGGCATGTGACTTGTTTAAATCTAGGCTCTACTCTTATCTACCATCTAGGTCCACTGCACTCGCTTTCTTTGCAATTGATTAGTGACTCAGCGTAAACAGAAATCGAATCGCTGATCAACAATATAAAGAACAATGTTAACTCAAAGAATGTTTATCCAAAATAAAAGAATAGTCTCTTTGAATCATCGCCAGAGAGTCATCAACAAACAACGAAACATCTGTTTGACTCGGATTTCCGACTTACCTTGAAGGTATTCCATTCTTCCCTCACGAGATCGGAAAAGGACACTGCCTGGGTCATAGCCACCAGGGCTACCAATAGGGTAATCAAGGCAAAACGCATTTTGTTGTCGTATCTGAAATATAAAACATTTGATTTTAGATTCAATTGAATAAAGCTTGAAATTCCAGACACGTGATTGATACGAGCGCTGACCCAAGCTTTAATTTGTTCCAAAGCACAGAGAACAGGTCTTTTTGTCGCATACCCTATAAACTAGGCTTAAAATGATGAACTAGATGACTTCCTCAATCTTTTAAATCATTCACTTGCTCATTTTAAGCCCAAAAGGATTACGCTTAGTGGTCAGAAAGATACTTAATGGATACTTATTGGCAAAATATTATTATCGAAGCGAATAAATTGCTAGCCGTGAATATTATTTGCTTTAGTAATTAATATTTTGTCTTTTTTAAAAAAAAAAAAGATTAAATTAAATATGGCGACTCAATAGGATACCGTTACAGGGTACGTCCCAAATCTACATTCCAATTTTTAAATTGCTTTGTTGCTATTGTTGAGTAAGTAAATACAATACGAAAAAAACAACAATAACTAAAGCTTGTGAAATTCAACAAGTGGTAGAGAAGATATAAACAATTCGAACAGCTGTTGAGTTTGTTCGCAGATTTTCAACTCTTTTTGCCTTTTTCTTTTCCTCCTCCAAGCGTTCCAAACTTTCGAGATCGAATCAAAACGCCGTTATCTTATCGGACATTAGCTTTCTAGAGGCGTCTGCCATGTTTATTTTTCTCAGTAATTTTTTTCTCTTTCTTTATTGCCAATTTTTGAGATAAATTGTTGTAATTTTCAAATGTATGTATTAATTTTTTTATGACCAAGTTCGAGGGCCAAAACTGGTTTTCATAATATATTTGAAGGTGAATCACTTAAACCAGAAAACACAAAAACAATTGATAAGAGAATAGATGAGAAATAGAGAAACAGAGAGGGTGAGAATGGCAGTGTAAAGCAAAAATAGGTCAACACAAAGAAAAAACAAGAACAGCGCAATAAAAATGGGGAAAAACAACAACAACATCTAAACAAAAGAAACGAAGAAGGGTCCAAACACAATAGAAATGCGGGAAAACTCTCGAATGATGCTAAGAAAAATGAAAATGGGAAAGAGGGAAGAAATAGAAACTGGCAAACTTGTACCAATTGCAATCGAGAAAGCATTTACAGATGATGATAATGCATGACGCAATTAGTTTAAACAAAGCAATGAGAATCGTCACTAAATTGATGTGAATTAATGCAAGTTAATATTTTCTTACCACTCAGAATTGCGTCGCAAAGAAAAATATTGTTTTGCTTTTGCGTCTCAGTTGTATTTAATTACTTTTAACTTGGCACTAGTTGAATTAATAATTAATATTGAACACAATTTTTTACTTCTGTTCACCAAGACCTTCCGTTGTTTAATAATTTTAAGTTTTATTTCTTGCTAAATTGTTAGCTAAATTGTCAATATCGACGAAACGATGCACTTGTATTATCGATAAACTCTTATCGAAAACAAATCACTGTCATTCAACAGCTGTAAAATCTCAATCTGTTAAGTAGAAATCACCCAACAAACATCACAGCGGAGCAGTTAACTAAATATTTCGTCGTGGTGAGCTGGTGCCTTCTTGTTTTGTTTTTTGTCAATAAAATCAAGGGTTTTAAACATTTTGAGGGAGGTAATACTGTGGGTGGGGTAAACAAAAATGACTTTTCTTTAAAACAGTCCCAGCAACAGCATATATGAAATTGGAAACTTTTTTTATGGTTTTTGGCAAATCACCCTGCTGATCCATGAATAAAACCAATCTGCTAGATTGAGAAGGACGTCAGACATTTGCACATATAAATATATAAAATATATAAATGATCCAGCCTAATATTTTGAATGAAATTTAATTTCTGATAGCATCGATCAATATTCCTGCTGGTAACGGCCAATTCCACTTAAAATTACTCGATAAAATGTTATCGAAATTAAGCAGCTGATGTTGCCGTCGCCGCCACTTTAATTTTGTGAATTAAATTAAAAGTTTAAACAATTGTGATCTAAGGTAGAGCTAATTTACCACAATTATGTGTATCTACAAATTGTGATAATTGAACAATCAAAACTCGGTAACAACACAAACAGCAATTGTGTTCCTCTGCCGGCTAACCAATTGACACCTGTTCGAACAACAATAATAACAACAACAACAACAAAATCAAGTTCTTTAAACTAACGTTATATTATACTCCCCCCTCTACCAATATATTATTCACATTTGTTTTGTGTTTTTTTGAATTTGTTAGTTTGCTTTTGAATTTCTCGTCGTGCGGTTGTGTCTTCCGCAAAGGGCGCTGACGGTTTTTTCGAGAACCGGTTTCTTACTTTGTCACTAATTTTTGGGGTTTGTAAATAAATAAATAAACGAAATCGTGATTGAAATTGCAACCGAAAGAAGTACCCTTGATTTAACGGAAAAGGGTGTCAAAATAAAGTTTCTACCTTCTTGTTGTTGCATTGTTGTTCGAAGATTTTTCATGCGGAGTGTTTCTTGTGCATTGCATTTCAAATAGCATGGCCAAAAAGAAGAAGCGGCAACGGCAACAACAACAAAAGAAATAGAAAGTTTATAAAGACAAAATCCAAAAATTTCAAAAAAGTTTCTAGGGCCAAAAGCCAAGTTTGTCTGCACCGAAGTTTTTGCACACTTACAAGAGAATAGACCAAGAGCTTTATTTATCTTATATAGAACTCTGATTTAGATAAGTTCGGTCCTGTAGAGACGAATTTTATATGGTCGCTGGTTGATAAATATTTTTGAAAGTTTTAAAGTTTTTAAGATATTAAACAATTTGTCAGGATTATAAAATTAAGATCAAATTCAGGAATCTAAAGCAGTTTCATAACCAATATTTTAAAGAATCAAACATTCTTTTTTAAGCCATTTCTTTAGAACTTACTCCTAAAAGATAAATCATAATGGCATTCGATTTTAGGAATCAAACGTTTATATCAATTAAGCCAGATCGTTTCCATTCGGCTCATGGCCTGTCTCTCTTATAGTGTAACCCTTTAATTCAAAACTTAAAGCGGACAATCATTGTATTTAGACCTTGATTAAAATATAATCAGTACACACCTCTCTTTGCAAAGTGTATAAAAAATAGTGCTAAGCTTAGGGTTTAGTTTATTTTCTTCATCTGCTTTTTTTTTGTTGACGGAAGTCAAAAGAGTTGGCAAACAGAGACCCGAGCATTGCCACAACCCATTCTCATAGCCAAGCTCATGGCATAGTCAGGTCTTCGCACCTGCCTGTTGACTCCGTCTCTATATATCTATGCTACTTCCACTTACTTGGAGTCCCAGCCCAGCCAAATATATATGCGATCGTGAGTGAGTTTCTGTGTTTGTGGTTTCTACATATCTTCTACTTTGTTGGCCCCGATCATTTCGTTTAGTCTTCTTCTCAACTTTCATTCCTTGGTGTTTGCTGGCTTATTTGTTGGTTTTTTGTAATTTGCATTTTACGAGTTCTGTCGCTTTTTGTTTTTCCCTACTTTTCAGTTAAGTTTTAAGAGTAATTATTTTAATTTAATAGCGTTAGGCTAATTAGCTTGGACAACATAAAATGCAGGCAAAGTGCAGCGTTTTGGCTTTTACAAAGTCAATTTGCAAAATATATTAACGCAGTCGGTTGAGTTCGGATTGCTTGGCAAATATTCACAAAGACCTGAGCTAAGTAAAACCAACATAAAACACACTAAACGAGCAATAGTTGACGAATATTGAATGCTCTTAAGTATGATCTATAGTTTACCTACTGAAACATAATGAAAGATTAATAATAGTCCCATAAAATATAATCACAATAACTAATCGTTTGCTTTGTTTTCGTTGAAATTTATTGGAGGTTCAGATTCTATGAATCGCAAATCGATTTTGGGATCTCTTTTTCATAGTTTTTTGGTTGGAACTTTGATTTGAGTCTTCTTTAGATCATAATTTGTATAGGTTAATTCAGATATCTTTATTGTTTAAGTCAATGGCAGATCTAGGGTTGTATATTGGGCATAATTTACCCCCTAAAGTATGTAATTGACAATAAGGCAAATCCTACTATAACTTAAATGTTCCTCATTGATTGATCGTGACTTCTATTCTTTTTCTATTCTAATCTAATTTTGAGTAATAGACCTAACAAGAGTTTTTTATATTTTGCCTCGTTAAACTGAGTCATTTATTCAGTGTACCCCAATTTATGCCCTCAACAGGGTAGAGCACAGGGAAATCGTGCTGACTCAGTTCAAGTGTCGCAAAAGTGCACTCATCATCTGGCGTGGAGTCGGTAAATGTTGGTAATTGCCCCGCTCATGTGTGTGGTGTACCAGACAAATCGAAGTAGTTCCCTTATCACTGATTAGACCTTTGCCCACATACGTAGCTCAAAATTCTTATCTTCTTTTTACATTTCAGAGTTCCAGCGACAAAACGATGTTTTTTGCTATTTTTTGGTTACTTTTCATAGCATTGTTGCTAGCTGCATTTCTTTTCTCGAAGACAACCAAAGAATTTCCCAAATCCTGGTTTGAATGGAAGACAGAGTTTCGTTATCAATATCTTGGCATTATAGGACTCATACATGATGCACAATATGCGGCACGAGATCGTGTGGGTAAGTATTTATATATATGTATTTATTATATGCTTAACAACTAATGGTTAAAAATTTGAATATATTTTTGTAAGCACTTTATAAACAACCGGATCGAATTGCTGTCATCACTGGCGGTAATCGTGGCATCGGCTTGCGAATTGTAGAGAAGCTGTTGGCTTGCGATATGACAGTCATAATGGGTAAGTAATTGTTGTGTCCCTCTGTGTGTGTGTGTGTGTTTGTGACTATTGACCAATTGAACTTTGTTTAAGGTTTGAAACTTGTTTTAGACTCTGGCTATAAATTAATGCTGAACGTAGAGATGGTGGGTTGAGGGTGAATTTAATTACATATTCCAGAGACATTCAACGATGTGCACGTGTCCGGAATGGTCAAATGGTGGGAATCAATCAGGCAAAGAAATCAATGCTTAGACATGTGCATATAGAAATTCTCAATGCGTCAGAGTACACTTTCCTGGTCGTTATTATTAAATGAGATTAGAAACATATTCAAAATTTCACTTAATTATTGCTGCCTAAAAGTAGGCAACAGCTTCCGCTGAAACTTTAATAGTCAAATGAGTCAAAGCTCTTTCCGAATTGAGTGAATTTTTAATTGAGTTGTTTTGTTAATTTAATGTTTATAAAATGTGTTTTTAATTCATTAAGCAAATAGAGAACAGTAGTCAACTTGGTACTGACATAAACTGGCCTAAAATGTCCTGTTTCAGAGGGATTTAATCCTGGTTGTTCTTTGTCGAATCGAGGACGAGGACAATTTTTGAAACCGGTAAAAGTAATTAAAGCACTTCAATAGAAAATCGTATTTAAATTGGAGTTGACAGAGAATATGAGGAATGTTTAGAATGTTTTAGAATGTTTTACTAATTTTTTCCTTTTTTTTGATTTTAGGCGTACGCGATCCTCGCAGTGCCAAAGCTGCCGTCGCAGGTGTCGTCGATTTAAGTGAAACGAAGGGCAAACTCATTTGCGAACAACTCGATGTGGGTGACTTGAAATCTGTTCAGGCTTTTGCACAACTCATCAAAGATAAATATCAGAAAATTGATTTACTATTGAATAATGCTGGCATTATGTTTGCACCCTTCAAACTAACCGCCGATGGGTATGAATCGCATTTTGCTACCAATTTCTTGGGTCATTTCCTGCTAACACATTTATTGTTGCCTCAACTGAGAGCTGGTGGCAAGGCTGGCAGAAATGCACGTATTGTAAATGTTAGTTCCTGTGTGAACCTTATTGGACGCATTAACTACAAGGATATCAATGGAACGTAAGTAAATAAGGATAACATTTTGATTTTGCACACATTTAATTCATTGGTTTTGCATTGCAGAAAACATTATTATCCTGGCACTGCGTACAGTCAATCGAAGTTGGCTCAAATTTTGTTCACTCGTCACCTGCAGACACTGCTCGATGCGGAGAAAGCTCATGTCCAGGTCAACGTTGTGCATCCGGGCATTGTGGACACAGATCTGTTTGAACATTCGGCCACCACCTCTGTGCCATTATTTAAGAAACTATTCTTCAAGACCCCCGAAAGAGGATCACGCACTGTGGTATTCGCGGCCATAGATCCTTCAATTGAGGGACAGGGTGGCACCTATTTAAGTAACGGTGGCAAAGGACCCTTCCACAGTGATGCCAAGAAGCCGGCCAAGTGCGAACAACTGTTTCAATTCTCCTGCGATTTGCTGAAAATCAAACAATATGGCAATGGGGTATACTGATCTGATCAATCAAAAACTATTCCAACCAACATTCTAATCTCTATAAACAAAAAACTGGTGCAACGTACTTTTCTACTTTCCATGTAAATGAATTTTTCTTATGTCTTACATACATATATAAAATTGTTTTTATATACTTGTAGAGAAAATTGACTCATAATTTGAGGGTGAAGAGTTTTTATTTGGTTAATATGTTGATTTTGTGTAAATTAAATCATGTTTGTATTTCTTTTAAGATTTAATTAACTTGTCCAAGTTTGATCTGCCATCAAGCCCCCTTTAAGAAGAAAAAATGCAATTAAAAGTGCTGCAAAAAAATGTCAAAATGCACTCAGCTGTTTGGCGGCAGCTTGAAAGACGACAACACAACAACAACAAATGCAACAACAGCAGCTGTTATATGTCAAATTTACAACAACAAGCAAAACAATTTAATTTGTGCGCCTCCTCAAAAAACAAAAAAAGCATAGATGAAAAACAAAAACAATGAGCGATTAACATTCAACATTTTGAGGAATTTTAATCGACTTCAAATTTGAAGGGGGATCGAGAGACTGTAACAAAACCAAAACTCAGACTTTGATAGGTGCTTACAGAGGGGCAGGGAGTTGCTGAGGATGTTACCCAGGTAGGTGGGCAGGCAGGTAGGTACATAGGTAGGTGTATCTGCCACAACAACAGCTGTCACTTAACTTAACTGAACTTCAAAGCAAATGCATAACCATAACCACAACCAATGATGACTGATTCTTGGCGAGGGTGAGCTGAAAGGTAATCTCAAATAAGAGGAATTTGAGAAATAGTTAGAACGATTCCCAATTGGATAAGAAGAAGAAGAATCACTCATCAGCTACTGCTAGGCCAAAGTCTGACGAATCGACAAATCGAAGTTCTATATTTGTGGTAAAGTTACAAATTTTCCCAGAAGGCCTTTTGAGGATCCCTCAGGACATCGACCAGAACCTTCTTGAGTTACATCCTTCATCTAAAACAAAATCTTTACAGTAAACTGCACGTAAATATCTGGACAATAGGAAAAATGACAGGAACTTACATTTTTTATTAATATACCGACATAATTTGATATACAAATAATCCATATAATTTTCAACATACCCTCGTAGAAATCTACTGAAACCGATAGAGCGCGATGATAATTCAATGTGTGATGCTGCCGATTTCTGTGTATGTGTGTGTGCATTTGTATGCGTGTCTACATTTTTTTGGTAAGCACTGTCATCAATCAAAATATCACCGGACCGAATTCCCAGGCTGTCGCCTGTCAAATGCGCCAAATGAACTCATCCACTAAAGCTAAAACAGACGGAAAGAAGTTTTTTTCCTAAACAATTTTGTGAATCGCCCGATGATTAAATCAAATTAAAGTCGTTTCATTAGAGTGTCTGACACGCCTTTTTCTGGAAACTCAGATTAGATGGGATACCCTTCTTTAAGTTCAGTAAAAAACCCAAAGATTAGATATTATAACTTTTTTGAGCTTCGACTGGGACATCAAGAACGCTAGCTGCGTTATATAGAAAAGTCCATTCGATCTTGGTTCTAGATATTGGAGAAAACAGTTCCATATTATCCTTAACCTATGTTTAAAAGGTATGTCAAATGATTGTTGCACTTAGTCAAAAACCATAAAGCACAAACAAATTTTAAAACATAGTTTTAAAGTTTATTTGAAACCAAAAAAAAAATGGTTGTCTTTTCAAAGAAATTTAAAAAGATGTTAGTAATAGAATCTAAAAAATACTTTTGTATATAGGCAAAAGAAAGAAATTTCATTAAAATCTTTGACTTTTTCCATGATCCTCCATGTAATTCAATTTAATGTCTATGCAAATTGAATTGAATTGGGCAGCAGCCCAATTGAACGAAAGTAAAATCCATTTTAAAAATCTTACTAAAAAGTTAATAATATTATATGTACATACTATCAACTTGTATATCAATCATTGCAATTGGTTTTGGTTGCTAATTTAAGACAAGAAGAGAAACTATCCACACTTAGCCATGCTCAATATCATTTAATTAATACCCCAAACTGCAACTGCAACTGCAATTGCATCTACAACTCCAAGATCAACTCCATTCACATTCTTCTTCGCCACATTGGAGGAAGATTCTTAGCTCCGGTTGGCCATTGGCTGTAGCCGTTGCCGTTGCCACAATCCAATTAACCTTTTGACATTTGAAGACACAGAGGGGCAGAGACGGGACAGAGAAGGAATTCAAGATACTCCTAATGGCCAATGCGTAAATCAAATACAGTTGCTTGTATTTATATACTTAAAGCGGATGCAGTGACTCCGAAACCGACACCGACAGCGATTACAACTCGTAGAAGCTGTAATTAAAACACTCAACATGTTGTTCATGCCCCCGTCTGATCCACAGCTGCCCCCCTCCCGTCTGCAACTGACAGGTTAGAGCACCGGCAGCTGGCTTCTGATGTTTAATAATAATAAACTCATCTGCCACCGAAATCTCTTCATGCTGTATGGAATTTCTGGTTGACACCTGGGCACAAAGGTGAGAAACCCAAACGGAACTGTTGCTAACGCCCACAGCAACAATTTGTTGTTGCTGCTTGCTTCATCAGCATTGAATTTCCACATGCTTCTTAAACTGCTACTGCTGCAACACTTCGAAGGGAAGGAGGAGGAGGTGGACTGCCCACACGCGAGCCACTTGCCACTTGCCGCTGCTGTAGATGGGGCAAGCTGAGAGGGGGAAAACGTGAGCTCATGCGTCGACATCGAGACGTGGGCGCCATAAATCACCGCATGATTAATGTACAACTCCAACTCCATCTTCAACTCAAACGATTTCAACTCCGAAGAAGATTTAATTGGAGCAGCAAATTGTTGCTAAGAATTCGCCGCCAGTTAAGAGCTAAGTGCAACTAACGAAAAAACAAAATTTAAATAAAAACCACATTAACTTAACTGTGTGAATGAATGCAATGGGTTAAAAATGGGAGTGGGGCCATGAGGGGGGCTGGTCAAGCAGATGAGCAATAAGATTGTTAGGCAACTAACTCTTAAACAATTAATGGTTGTTGCAAGTTGTGTGTGTGTGTGTTTGTGTGTGGGAGCAGCAACAACAACAACATCATCTTGAAATTGCTTTATGAATATCAAATTATGTTCATACGGATTTGTGCCGTTTACGAGACAGTTCATTTAGGGTTAAATTGGCTTATCCAATTTGCGATAGGAATGTTCTTGACCTAACCCTGACATTAACCCCCCTTAAACAAGGCTATGCAACAATGGGCGTAGACGGAATATAAGCATATGAAGGGGACTGGAAGACATTTTAGCATTTCCGGGTTCCATTACTTTGGTCCTGCTACCAATTGCTTTGCACTTGGTGACTAAACACTTTAAAGTTTCTGGTTATATTTCATTACTCACTTTTCTTTTACATGCATAAGTATACATTCATTATTTGGGTTCTTCATAGCTGTTTTGTTCTTCGTAGCATACTTTAGGGAGTCCTCATGTCATTTCGTAGCAAATAACTATCTCTGAATATTAACTTTTCGTTCAAATTGTTCAAATGGTTATTCCAATTTTGAAGTTGGGATTAACCATATACATAGATGTTTTTCCTTCCTTAATTTTTTTCTTGCAAATGTCTTTGAGGGCAAGAAGAGGGGGTATTGAAGGTTACCCCTTTTATTGGCTACGCTTGTGTCCATTTGCATAAATTATTATAATTAATTGCTTTTCATAGGCGATTAATCAAACACTTGCCAATTTGCATATTGACGCCTAAGACCCTCCCCTCCCCTCCCCCTATAATATTTTTTTGGCCAACTATATGGATTCCTCCTCTTTGAGATCACTTTTTTGTGTGGAAGCACAAAAATAAAAAAGAAACCAAAAAATCCAAGCCCAGAGGCCAGAAATTGAGATACTCATAAAGATACAGAAATTTTTTTGGCATTATGTTTTTTCTTCTTTTTTTTTGCTGATTTGGCGCTACTTTTTGATGTGGTTGGTTAAGCGATGGGATGCTGCCAGCCCCCCACCAAAAAAAGGAAAAAAAAAGACTGGCCCCATTTAACGGTCTATTATGAGCGGACAAAGGCCAGCAGAAATTTTTCTCATCAAGCCCATTGAACGCCAATGTAATTAATCGTAAGTATTTACACAATTTGAAGTATCTATCTATCTATCTATCTATATATAGTTTTTTGTCTCTCTTCTTTTGTTGCCACTTGAAGATGGATTGAAGCTGGCGGCGCCTCCGTTTCAATTTGATAATTTGTCCGAAGAAAGATGACTCCAAGAGAGTCTCTGTAGATCGAAGGTTGACAGAGAGGGGACTGCATTCTGTGCAGTGGCTTTAACTTCAATTACCCTTACCAATTTGTTTGATATATATTTTGTTTATTGCATAAACCGAAAAGTAAACAAATTGTCAAATCAAACCAAAAAAAGGTGACCTTGTCAACAACGAAAAAAAGTTGGGTAAATAAAGAGTGAGAAACCAAAAGTGTATCAAGTAGCAATAGAAAATTTCGGGTGACTGCAGTTTGCCTTAGATAAAAGTGAATGTTTATGATACTTCAGATGTTTCCCCTTCCCCCTCCCCCTCAGACAACGCGATTACGCAGCATAAAAGCTACTTGAAAAGAGAGCGAATATGGATGAGAAGAAGACAGAAAAACAAATTGTGAAGCTAGAAAGTCAATCCACATCGTCCACATCGATGACGGATGTCATAAAGATCTCCCAACACACTGAGATCGACTTTCAGAGAGAATGAGATATATGTGTATAGTTTCTGTTGTAACCTCTTTGGGTAGGGCCACCTCCCACCTGCAAAAAGTAATTTGCCCCAAAATCACAAAAACAAAAAGCAACTCCAACCAATTGTATGTAATTAGGTAATCTCCAATGGGTGATGATGTAATTAACCAACAATTTATGACCAACTAATTGTTAATTTGAGATTGTTTTACTTTGCTGCTTTTGTTTTTTGCGATTCAGATTAGTTTCAATTTTGGCTCAGTAGGTCACCAAAATGTTTAGCAAATGTGCAAATTTGACTCGTTTACTCTCTTTTTGGTTTGTCTTTGGTCTAGGAATGGGATTTCTATATATTTAGTTTTTAATTCAATCAGTGTTTCTAGTTTAGTAAAGCATCTTTTGGGAGTTTGTTGACGCAAAGTTTAAGAATATTGTTTACTATCCTTAGTTTTATTTAAATGCAATTTGAATACATTCATGCGGTTCACTATGATCAAATGATCTCTCTGAGACCGATTTCCCTCCAAAAACAAGCTCTTAATGCTATTTTCCACCTAAGATTGCGTAAAAGCGTGTCTTAGGATCCTAAATTCATTGATCGATTTTGAATTACTCTAATGAGGAAATTTTTTTTCAGATGCCTCTTAACTTACTGAGATCGATAAAACCAGAAAATTTCTGAACAAGAATACAATAAAACTTTAGAAAGGAGTCACAAAAATCCCAGAATTTTACGTTCTTAACTTATTTTAAAATTAGTTTTGATTGACCTGGCTCAAAAATATGATCCACTTGTATCATTCTAGAACCTAGAAAGAAGTCTTTTGAAAACTTTCTTGCTTAAACTTGAAACTAAACTTAGTTGATTTATTTTTAATGATCGTCGTATAAGGTTTTTCCTGGAGAAACCGATCAGAAGGTGAACTGAAATTTATAAAGAATAATGTGCACTGACTTTTATCTGATCTAAAATTAATGCCAATTGTATCAACTCATTTGATATAACAATCTCTTTCTATTTCTCTATCTAACAATCTGCTCTGATGAAATTCTTCAGTCATAAAATATTTAAAAACTTTGCTTAGTTCTTTCTGCCACATCATTCCATCAGCTTCAACACTTCCTCTTACCACAAAAAAAAAAAAAAACAAATTTCACAATATTACCAAGACCACTAATCGAAAAAGCAATCCTATCGAAACGTATCTAATCCAATCCAATGAAATCCCAAATTCAATTGCCACCAAATCATTGCCATTGTTAGCTTCATCTTTGCCATTCAAGCGGAGGGGAGAGAAGGCGGGATGGGTACCTACCAATTAAACTGCTATTTAATGCCCAAGGTATTAACTGGCAATTCGCTCTAATCTAATTTATGTTCATTGATTTTCCATCGTCTTACAATTCTCAATGTGGCAGGTGGAAAATCCGACAAACACAGGTTGTGAAAGAACGAACGAAAAACCGCAGACATGTGTCTTTTTTTCGCAATAGCCAAGAGAAAAAAAATTAAAGATATTTTTAAGGCGCTCATCATTACGAAAATTCTGCAAACTCAAAGTCGAAAAGTCGCAAAAATCATATGTCAAACACTTCAAAAAATATGGAAAAAAATTTGACAAAAAAAACTCTAAAAATAAATCTCTGTTTCCCCCCACAACAAACTTCAGAAAGCAACAACAGAGGCAGCGGCAGCAGCAGAGCAGAGCCCGTCATCACATTCGCCTTTGACTGCTTCCTAAGCTTCCTTTTACACTCGGAGAAATTAACAAACAAAAATGCTAAAATTGTTCTTAAGTGAAATCTCCACATGAAATGGCTTCAGTCAACTGAAGCTACCAATTTGTAAACTTAAACAAGTCTCATGGGAACAAACCTTTCATTAACCTAGAAAAACTAAGGACTAACTAACTTAGTACGTACTTATGAGTGGAAAACAGACAAAGTTTGCAAAGATACTAATATATATATATGTGTCATATATATATATATATATATATATATGACACATAAATCTGTCAGAAATATAATACCAATCAAGGTAATGTTCAAGTTCATGTAACTTATATCAGATATTTAACTTTATTGTTTCAAAAATAAGTTTAAATAAAACTATCAATGGAACTATCAATATAGCAGCCAGGAAGTTCCTAGCGTTATATGTTTTTGTTCATATTTATAGACCGGAATAGAATAGAAGATACTAATTCTGTTTTGTAGGTATGTATGTCCACAGTTGGAAAATACCTTTTTGAAAGTAAAATATCCAGATCTTACTGGTCAGAACATTTTGAGAAAAGGATTACTAGTTCTTTAAGATCAAATGGGGGTTACTTTTGGTGCCTGAACAAAAGGTGTAAATAAGCCAAAAGGTACTCATAAATCGATTTTCGCCATTTCCTTTTTGGAATTCTTTAATTTTCTTCAAGTGTAGGCAATTCTTGACTCCACAACTCATAATTAATCTGCTTTGGCGTTATATTTGGTTGTTGTTGTCTTTGGCTTCTTTGCGTGTTGCAGCAATTTAAAGTGGAGTCTCCTCGCCTCCCAACCACCCAACCACCCACTCTGCATTCAAGCAAATCTTTCTGATTACTAGTCGAAGATGAAGCTTTGATAGATACTTTCAAATGACTCTGAGATCTCAAATCTCAAAATCTCAGAGTTATTTCGAGTTTATTGTTGTAGTTGTTGTTAGTGTTGTTGTTGTTGTTGGTGCTGGTGGTTGCATACCACTCGAGCACAAGCGTTAGAGGCGCCTCAACCACGAGGCAGCATATAATTTGGGTTACATTTGGCATCTTGGAGCTGCTCAGGCTGCTGCACTTGTGGCCAGACTTCTCTTTTTTCTTCTTATTATTATTTATTTGTTTATATTTGAGTTTTGGTTTTTGGTAAGATGCCTTGTATTTTTGGGGGGGTGGTGCAGGGGGGTTGTAGAGTCTCGAGAATCGAGAACTTTTTGTAATTTATCTCAACTAAGCATTCTTGGCTCTGACAGACCAGACAGAGACAATGGCTCAACATTGTTGCTTTTTGTTTTTGCCATGTTCTAGTAAGTATTTGTTGAACTGACGTTTTCTCACACAGTAGCTAACAAGTTTAGGGTTCTGACTTCGAGTTGAGGCCACAAGGTCGACGGCAGGCCAAACAAAACAGAATCCAATTGAATATCACTCATTGTTAGTTGGTTGATTGAGTGTGCAAAGACAAGGCCTTCAGAAATGTATCTCAACCTTGCCATGGAACTTGTTCAAAATGGTGCAGAAAATCAGTGAAAAGAATCAATCTAAAGAGAATGAGATGGGAGAAGTACGAAGAGTGGCCAGAAAGGATAATTTGTAGTTGATATAAGATAGAACTAAACTGATCCATAAAAACGTGATATCTTAAATTTTATCTTTATACTTTACTCTTTACTTTTTACTTTATACTCCAAGCTAAAACTAAATCTTTCTGAACTAGAAATTGAAAATTAGACTTTAATAGATTTTATATAGATTTTAATTGAATTTATTCTTTGAAGGTTCTGTGAGAATAGTTTTGAAGAATTTTATGTTTAAAGCAGACATGAAATTTGTGGAAATATTATGTGATTACACAAAGGTAACTTAATCCTATGGCTCAACTGCATAGATGAGCTACTTTAAGGTCTCCTTAATGACATGTCTTCCTCCTCTTTTGTTCATTTCATAAAATCTCTACCAATCTTATCACCTAACTAACTTTAAGTATGTGTATCCAATTGCCACATTCTAAACAATAAAAAAGAGCAGCCACACAATAGGAAAACAATTTAGAGCCGTACAAAAATATTTATGCACAACCCACATGAAGCCAACACATGAAGCCAACTGCAGCATCACGTTATTGTGACTTAAAGCCGAAAAGCCATCAAATTGTAACAATTTTTCACCTGTCGTCTGAGCCTTTGCACATGATTATTATTACATCAGTAGAAAAATCATAAATTTGCCAGTCTTTGGAATCGTGAGGAGAGCGCTCAGCTCTATCTGGAGATGCGTTACAACATAGTAACTACTACTACCCAAAATAACTGCCGCACAGAGCACCGAGCACGGAGCACCCACCACAAAAGAGCCACAAAAATCAAGGAAGAAACGTTCAGCAATGCGTTTCGATTTGATTTATGCCAACAAATAAAAATATATATGGATAAGAAAACAAAGACAACATAAACGAGGGTATCATCAATTTTTGGCGATTACAAAATTTTGTTAAATGTAAAAATTAAATTAAATATATAAATACTTTACGATGTTCGAAGAGACTTTCCAAAGAGGCCGAAAGGAATTCGCATTAAAATCAAATTACAGTGCAAAAGTTTTGTGTTTTGGTATTTGCTATTGTCACTGTTACGATGATTTCCCAAGGTTATTATTGGCAATTTTTCTGGTCCAATAATTTGGTAATTTGAAAAATGAAATTAGGACCACAACAAATTGCTGCCAAGAGCATTTGTATGATATTTACTTGCCTCTCTCTCTCTCTATCTATCTATCTCTGACCGATTCAAAACTGATGCCGTCGTTTGACTTTTGAGGCCAAGCAATTAATTTTGTGAAACAATTGCTTCCAATGATCGCAGGGCACCAGACGGCAGGGGAGGGGGGCCATATTCAATACATTCAAAATTGATTTGCAAAAAGAAGAAATCCAACATCAAGATAGGAAATTCCACTATGATCTATAAAACAAAAAAAAAGAAGCAAGTGCAAATTATGTTTCAAGTGTTTATGCGGGCAAGCAAAATATGATGATCTTTGACAGATAATATTTTAAAGTTTAAGGGCAAACAAAGATGGAAATCCACTTTAGCTTTTTATTTATATTATCTAAGAAGTGGTTTCTCCTATTATGGGTTTACATTTCTATTTATAGAGCAATTTTTATGTTTACAAGAAAAGTAAGTCGGAGTAACTCTACCAAATTTGCCATTTAGATCATTTTTTATAGTTATGCGACCAAGTTTCAATTAGGTCGGGTAAATACAACTCCTATATTATTATTATTATTATTAAAGTATAGGATATAGTTGTAAACTATCAACCTATCTATATTTTACAAGCACTGGCAACTAAGGCCTTCGGCTTAGACGAAAACTACATCCATACACTAGCCTGGGATTCAAACACGGATCCTCGTTGTTCAGTTGACTAAATGACTGGGCCACTTAGACAACTCATCTACTCCATATAATAGTTAATACAAATTGAAAATTCATTACTCTCTAATTACAGCTTACTCTAAACAAAATAACACCCAGTGTTAAGTATCTTAACCTTTTCTTAAGACTCTCTCTGTTAAATGTACAATTTCCTAACTTAAATGGAAACTCCCAAGTGGCTTACTCTCATTAGTTTGCCTTCGATTCTTAACTTTGATTATGCAAACTTTTAAAAGACAACTTAAAGGCAATATAAATATACATTTCGCAAATATTTATATAGTAAAATCTTTAATGAATCAATAAAAAAAGATTTATCGCCAGTATAATGAGCGCATAAACCGTTCTGAGGATGGCTTTTGCTTTTAGCCACAAAAACAAACAAACAAATTTGTTGGCAACAAAAACACACTTCAAAGACTTATTATTTATTATTAATTGTTTAATAAAGCAAAGAAGAAAGAATCCTCCTTGACATTTGCTACCACATCGAAATGCAGGTGATATAATGATTGATACTGATCGATCGACTCTAAACATTGAGACACTAAATTGATATTGCATTCGTGATAATGATAGCCTCGACAGAGACTTGGAATTGGTTGATGAAGTTGCTCCACTAGCAACCAACTCGACAGTAATCCCATCCACATGCAAATGACATGAATTATAACATGGCTGTGACTCTGGATCTGCCTCTTGGGACTCTTGGCTCCCACAATTTTCCACTATTAATGCCCATAACGAGACGTGTTCTATTTGGTAAAAGTTTCCGTTTCAATTTCAGTTTTTCAGCTTCACCTGCTCCAAGCGACCGACCCACTGACACAATCTTGGTGGTTCAGCGGCTCCGTGGCTCTATGGCTGAGGCTCTTGCAAATTCTTGCACAATCATCACAGCATTTTGGCTGGAAAAATCGAAAGTGTTTCATAGTCTTTCAGATTCGGACTTGAAGCTGACGATAAACTCTAACTTGGTTTCATTTTCACATTGAATTCCAAAAATTATATCATATTTTGTTCGTTGTTACCTTTATTTAATGCTCTTCTTTTTTTTTATCGTTTTCTTTGGCTGTTTGTTTGTTTCTTCTTTAGTTTTTTTTTTTAATTGTCTTTTAAACACCAGCAAAAGTAATCGAGCTGTCTACAGTGGAGCAAATATTAAGCAAATGTGAAAATTTATTAACCACTGAAGCCAAAGTTCTTGTCAGCTGTATAATAAACAAGTTAAGCATGACTTAAATTAGAACATTTTTCCAAAGGCTAATCAATCTGAAGAGGTATATCTATTGTATTGGAGGCTTTCTTTTTGAAGTAAGAAGTTAATAAATAATAAAAAAAAATGTCAACCTATTTAATTTTCATCGACTCAATATTTCCATAAACAAATGAACCTGGACAACCTGGAAACGACTATCCATTAAGTCAAAAATCGTCTATGATCTCTGTTATTATTCTCAGCTTTAGTTCTAGCGAAACCCGAAACCCGATTAAAGACGTTAGTTTTTTTTTATCATTTTGCTCTAATTTCTAGTGTCAATCTTTTTGTGAATATCTTGCCTCACTGTGCCTGTAGCAAAGTTCAATTCAATTGAAATTAAAAAAGAAAAAAGAAACGGCCCATAGGCAAAGCCTCAGCCTCATCTTTGTTGGTTTTCAATGTCAATGCTCTGAGCTAAGGATGAGGCCGTGCCATAACCTTTTTTCTACATATTTTTTGATTTTGTTTTTTATCTTAGTTATTTTTTTATTGATGTACAAATGGCTCTTTTGTGGCCTGATCTCGATCTGAAGAAAAATCTTGATTTTATTCAGCCGGCGTTAAGGCGGAAGTTAGATCAAAGTGTTTATCAATATATCAATGACTGACACAAAGTACGCAAAGTATCGTAATAATTATTTTTGGTGGTCCATTAACATGTGTGCTGATTTATTTTTATGGAATTTTTGATTTGGAGAGCATGAGTTTAGCATGATGATTTTGATGTGGGTAGGCCCCGCATCAACGATCGATCCGGATCGGATGACCCCCACGCATCGAAACACACGCTGCGATGATGATGAGGATGTAGCCAGAGAAGAGTTGTTCAAGTTGTTCTTACAAGTGGCGTCGAGACAAAGTCGAGTTGCTCCGCACACACACACACACAAACACACATATACACAGATGGAGTTTTGCTCCATGTTTGGCAATTGGCGGATTAGCTTCGCTATACAACATAACCCCCCATCTAAATGAATGTATATCCACGGCCAAGACAATGGACCCATAACCATTCATTGAACTGCAATTTTCATTTGGCTGGCGAAATTCAATTAGGCTTCCTGACTTGTACAGAACATGCCACGCATCATCATCGACATCATCTTTGCAGCAGCATCTAAAGTCCAAGTCCAATTGATTTTTCTTGTAGCCGCACACCTTCTAATGTGGTCACAGATTATGCAACACACATATGCCGAACAAAGGCAAATTTTCAATAGCTACGAACCTAACTAAGAAAATAACCCCCATCAGACAAATTCATTTCAATCTGGGCTCCCAAACTAGAGATGACAGCGTGCCCATCAAGGGACAATTTCGTATGGGAGATGCAACTGAAAATCGTAGAGTATCAGAGCAAGTGGTAAACAAAGTGTAAAAGCTAAT
The DNA here is from genome assembly GCA_018152135.1 of Drosophila paulistorum. Classification (NCBI taxonomy): domain Eukaryota; kingdom Metazoa; phylum Arthropoda; class Insecta; order Diptera; family Drosophilidae; genus Drosophila; species Drosophila paulistorum. Next base: position 50,521,154 of record JAECXG010000822.1, on the reverse strand, counting down.
TGCAATGGATATAAATTTTAGAACTGAAAGGGATTTAAAATAAAATGGTGACTTCAAAACGATTGTTTTTAATGAATTTCAATTCTTTATTTCATTTTTAAAACTTGATATTATTGCAAAGGGTCTTTGAATCTTAATCAATGTAAATTGATACTGCTGTGTATGAACTAACTTGGTCTACATCGGGTATAGAAGATAACGTTGTAGAAGTTGACACTTTGGAATCAGCAAGTTTCTCTTCGGAAGACTTTGTGACATCTGTTTAGGATTTTCAGGATCCAAGGACAACTGAATGGCCTACGAGACTTTCGATCTCTTGGCTTGTAATTTCTTTGAGGGGGCCTCGTGAGTGAGTGGGAAGTAAAGGCACGCCTGCAACCCTATTTAAAGCCATGTGTTTGGTGATTTTACCTTGGGTTTTTGTGTTGGGCTTAGCTTTTGGCAAATATGTTTTTGTTCTTTTTTTCTGTGCTCCTTTTTTTGGTCGTTGTCTTTTTGTTTGTTGGCAGCAGCTTTTGTGTAGTGGGAATTATTTTTATGGGCAACAGCAGCAGCAACTTGGGTTATAAATAAATCAGAAGCTCCACACAAAAATGCAATGTTTAGACCTAAACTCCAGTCAGAAAATGAGTCGAGTCTCAGTCACATCAATCATTTTTTCTATATAGCAATGGGTATAGGTTGGCTTGGTTGTTTTTTCTATTTCTATTTGGTTGCCTTGAAGAGAAGCTCCCAAGAATGCAATGGGGTTTTGCACTACAAAAATATGTTTTTTGTTTCTTTGTTTTTTTTTTTTTTTTTTTTTTTTGTTCAAGTTTAATTGCTGCATACATTTTAATTATTAATGCTGCTGAAGCGCACTCAAAAAGCAACTAATTTGGCAATTTGCAGATGCCTAGCAAAAATCAACGACTGGGTCTTTGGGTTTTTGTAATTACTTTATGAAGTGCACTCGAGGCTGATGCTGCCTGCTGCCTCGATGACTGCTGCGTTTTTCTTTTAGATAGTTAGTTACAGGTAAAGATATACATAGATAGATAGACAGATAGATAGATAGATAGGTAGGTGATCGAATCCATTCCATCGTCATTCAAAATGTCATAGGTGGTTCACATTAAAGTGGTTGAGAATTTGTACTCTGATTTCTATCTACAACCTCGAACATACAAATTTTAATATTTTTGCATTTCAATAAAAAATTTAATGACATATGTAGGTACATACATATATTAACATATATCAATTAACTTTTTTATAGATATTGCATCACATTTTATAGCATATTGCATTTATTTGACCCTAAAAAATAAGTTAAACTTAATAATCATCTGTAGATCAATTGATAAATACATGGAAATAAAGAAACATTTCACAATATTACAATTCGATTTTGAGATTTTGTGTTTTCGACATCTAAACTCACTCAAGGAGCAATTTTGAAATGTGAAGGCCACGGGGATTGAAAAACTTGTGGAAGGATATTTGATCTACTGCCAACTGTATCCAGATACGTTCACTTAAGAAGTTTATTGAGAAGCTCTCCCCAAATTTAATCAAATTTGGCATATTTATATATAAAATAATGGATAATGATACAAAAGTGTCAAACAATGCAAATTAGTTGTTTTGGCAATCTTATGAAGTATTTCATTTCATAGTCATAGTTAAAGAGATTCTAACTTGGATTTATAAACTTCAAACGAGTCTGCAATTTACATAAAACTAAATTTAATTGTAATTGATTCGAGTTAGAAACTCACTCGAAAAAACATAGCCAGTCGTAAAAATGTAAAAAAAATCAGTTAAATGTGTTAAATATATCTAAAATTGTCCAAGTAATCCAGATTGAAAAAAAAAACCCCTTACTGTCTTCCCAAACTAAAAACTGAACTCATCAATTGAAAATGTCAAAGGTTGCCCTCGTAATCTCAGTCTCAGTCTCATCTCATTCAATTCATTTTTGGCTTTTACTCTGATTCTGCCAAAAGGCGATGCGACCTTCATTATACATACATATAACTGAAAACTAAAGACCTGAAGAATGCAGCAGTCACTCTACACATCATCGTAATCATCATCATCATCATCATCATGATCATCGTACAAAATAAAAGCTAAAAAGCCAAAAAATACTTTCAAAAAATGCAACATGTTCACTCCCCACAGCAGCAGCATCAAATCTCTTTAGATATATCTGCCATCTATATATGTATGTGTATCTATATACATTTTGCCATGGCGATCATCGTAAACATCTTCTAGATTGAAGTGCGCCGCAATTTACAACAACAAAATACCAAAATATGTGCCTTAATTGATTCTATGTCCGCCCGTCCGTCTGTCCGTCCGTTTGTGTGTGAGTACGTCTATCCATAAATGTTGCAACACATCACAAAACAAAAACAACAAAAAAATGATTATTTGTAGCTTAATTTAAATTATACGTTTATGTTCCACTCATCAAGAGCTCAGTTCTAGGTTACAAAACAAATATTCAAAATACGTTACAGATACGAACGACTCCTACCCCTTCTACCCCACCTCGCCCCCCTCCTCCTCATTTCAAGGTCCATCAACCGAAATCTAACTATCTATCTATCCATCTATCTGTGGCGCATCATCACCTGGGGTATGACTCTTTTGCCTCTCTCAATGTAAATTAGCTGAATGCAGGAAATTAAATGATTTTTTAATGTGCTGGAAAAATGATTACATTGGAACAACAACAACAGCAGCAACAACAATAATAACAAACAAACAATAAGCCACAACAAACAACAACAACAATATTTAAATGAATTTCAAGTTGATTTTCAGATTGAGTTTGGAGTGCCGTTCCTCAATTGAATATGAATATGTGTTTTTGTACCCTTCGCAAAAAAAGGGTATATTATTTATCGGAGAAATATATCATCCATTATTCATTCGATCTATACGTTGAAAATTGGAACTTGGAGCAATATCCTTGCTTGCAATATCGTCATAAAAGTTTTAAAATCTCATCCGAATTCCTTCATGATTGCACCACTAAGCAAATAGCTCCCAAAGAAACGATCGGAGGAATATAAAGCTTTATTTCAATCATTTTGTTATTTTTCATTCTATTGCAATAAAGTTGATTATTTGTTAGTTTAATACTTAGTTTAATAAATGTTTGTCCCTAGTTTCAACAAGATTGGTTTACCATATATCGTTTTTATACAGTGGTCACATTTAGATATGAGAAAATGTCATAATAGAAGAGTCGCATTACTACGTTAAAGTTTGCCGTTTTTAGGTGGAAATCTCACTTTTTAGTTAAAACTTGTTGACTTTGACATATGGAGATAGAAAAATAGTTACACTGCAACTTACAAGGGTATACAAACTTCGGCTTAGCCTGACGTTATGGTATTTTTTTCTCGTTCAAGAGAATGCGGTAAAGTTTCGTTTAATTATTTTGCTTACATTTCAGTTTTTCAGTTCTTCTTTTCGTTGTTTTATTATGTTATAATTTTTGCATATTTGCACACAAAAACATACATAATTGAAGACTGTTTATTTTTTCCAAATGTGTAATTACAAAATGGCTTTTTTTTTAGGCAAGGTCAAAAAATTACTTGCAAAATTTAAATTGTTTGAATTATTTAAGGAAATGTTTAATGGAAATCATTAGGAAAACAACAAATAATGAAGTTAAAATAAAAGTCGAGGAAATGTTTTGTCGGTTAATCGAAAAAAATTTGAACACTCTTATGATAATTACTGATTACTGAAGGCAAATTAGGACAATAATTTAAAAATTGTTACTTACATTTTGCCTTGTTCAATCGAAACACAGTTCTCTGAGTCTTTTTATAGGCTAATGGCCATTTGGCCATTTTCGAATATATAATATAGTTTTTTAATTAAAGACATTTTGCCAAACGTAGCTAGGAAAAATTGCTATGAAAACAGGTAATTACTTTCCGTGGACTCGAGAATAACGATTTAAAACCACGAATTTTATTAGTAATTATACAGATAATAATAATTATATAATTATTGTACACTCTTCCAGATCTGCTCTAATGCAACAATTACAAACATTTAAATATAGTTCCCCCAAAAAATCCACTTTAGAATCCTCCAATGATGCAAAATGAAATAACTAAATCATACAAAATGCTTTTTTTAATTTTTATTTTCTCATGTAATAGTAATTAATATTAAGCAATACAAGTCGAATCCTTTCGTCGCTTCTGTTGTATCCTTTCAGTTGACCAAAATCCTATCAAGCAAACATTTTTAGTGTGAACTGCATTGTCCTATCAGTCCATCACTTTTGTTATCTTTGATGTATGAAACATCACATTTATCAGATTCAGGTCACGAAAAAGGCTGGATAATGGAATATATGAGGATCACTTAGAGATTCGTCGTTTCTGTCAAATCTGTGGGCTCTTGAAATTTGAATTTGTTGATATAGTAACATACAAACCATAAGTAATTGCCATAGAAGTTAAAGAGATCAAATATTTGTCTATATAAACACTCCATAATGGCGGAAATACTTCTTTCTAGGCTTGGCAACCTTTTGGCATGACCTTTTGACAAGGTTGAAGAAGAAAGACTAGACCAGTTAGACTTGCCCTATTTTGATACCCAATTAAATTATAATTATCCCGCTCTTTATGTTCAACCAATAAATTTTTTTGTGAAAGTCGTCGCACGGCAGCTCGTGCCAAAATAATGAATAAATATTTGCTCAAATGTCAGAAATTTGACCACAAGCAAAAACGGCAAACATAATGTTTACCGATCGTGATAAATGCTACGCCCACCATTTGCATAAATATGGCAATAATAAATATATGTATGTACATTTTGGTCAAGTATTTTTCTCGCCCCTTTTGTTTAAATAAATATTACAAAAGCCCATTTGCTCCATTTCTTTCAATTTTGTATAGATGCAATTGTTATTTTTTTCCCATTCCATTGTTTGAAATGAATTGAATAATAATGAAAAATTTATTGAAGGACTCTTGAGTTTGGCTTCAAACTAAATAAATATTGCCAAAGAGTTTTTTAGTGCAAAAAATAAAAAAATTGTTTTTGTAGTTTTTACTATAATATTAATAATTTGAATATTGAAAGTCTTTAAAATTGTTCATAAACTTTTGAACGCATTAAAAGAAGTTTCAAATGTAAGTTCCAACTTTTAGTACATTTTTTTCCATGGCTTGCTGACTTCTGTCGAAAATTGTATGCAAAATTTTCGAAATGACTTTAAATTTCGGATTTCCTCAGTGAATTTTTCTAGGTAATGTTCCCAATTCAATTAAACATTACCACAACTCAACTCAAGACAACAACAACTCAAAAAGAAAAAACCCATGTCAACCGCTGAGCTCTATCATATCTTGGGTATTAACTGCAAATCTCAGCTCATTAAAAATATATAGTGTAAAACTAAAACAAAAACAAAACAATCGAAAATTCTCCCACGCACTAAAAATCAACTAATTTGTTTTGCTTAAACATTACAAAACATTGCAATAAGAGCTGAAGAACTTTTAAATCAAAATCCAAGACAAAAACAATAATTTTTTGTTTTTTCGTCTAATCGCCTAGGCAAGTTTGTGTCTTAAGTCTTTTGTTTCTTCCACAAGACTGAGGTAGCAAATGGTTGGAAAAAAGAAGGCACAAATTGAAGATCTTCACGCATCTTCAGTTGTCGGCTGCCGTTGCTGGTTCCGCTCACTTTGCAGTCGCCGTTGACGCCGACGTTGGCAGCGACGTCGACGTTGGCATCTCTGCCAACTGCATGACTAATTCCATTACAAATAAGTGTTTTCGCTATTACATGACAACAACAACAGCAAGTACAACTGTTTATGGCATTGCATCCCAAGGAGCCCCACGATCAGAAGAGCAAAGAGGAGAGACTGAGAGCTTTTACTCACGCTCCTCATTTAGCTATTTTTTTTGTTGTTGTTTTTATTGTTCGCTCGTTCGTTCGCTCATCTTCAGGCGCTTGACGAAGACTGAGCCACGGGACGATTCGTAGATTTCGTCAAATGTTTGGCGCTTTAATTTAAAGTTAACTAGTTTACTATAACACTAAAGACCCCTCTCCACTCTTACGCCTTGTCTCTCCCTCAGTCACTGTGTGGGTCGCTTCTCTCTCAGCTGAGAGCTTTGCATTATTTTGTAATGTTTTTTTGTCTGTTGCTTTTTGCTACCGCCGCTGTAGCTGCCGCTGCCGCTGCCGTTGCCTTCGCTGCTGCTGCTGCTGCCGCTGCTGCTATGGCTCTTCTAACTAAATAACAAATTTTTGGCGCGCAATTTTCTTGTATGTTTGTTTGAAGTCAACGTCGACGCCTGCGCCATCAGTTTGGGGCCGACTGCAGCTGATTTTCAAATATAAATACTGGCCTACGAAATTGTTTCAGTATCACAATCCATTCAACTATCTTCGTAGGAAGTGAACCGCATCTCGAGTTCGAATCCAAACGTTCAAAACCGTTTTCGTGTGTGATTTTCAAATAAGTGACTACACAAAATGAAGGTATATACAGAATTAGATCTATATAATATATATATATAAACTATTATATATATATATGAACTGTTAAAGTTTCAGTATCAGTGTCTTAAGTGTGTTTCTAGTGTTGTGTGTAAGGATCAAAAGGATATATATACACACGCTGGTAATAGTGGGAATATTAAGCACAAGTTTATAAAGGATATTCAGAAATTAGAGATTTCTTAAAGTGTGCAAATTTTGGATAACTTGGAAATACTTTGGAATGTTATTCAAAGAGGTTTCCTTGAAAGGATATAAATCAAGTTTTTGTAATAGTTTGACTAATTAACTATGTGATAGTAAAAATTGCAATCCATTACATTAGGCCACATCTTTATCAAAAACTTTGAATTTTCGTAAGCATTTTTTATCCCTAATTGATCAAGCACAAGTGAACTTCGAAACATTTTTTATAATGTTAATCCGAACTTGTAATTTTCTATATGAAGATACACTTCAAGAATCTAAATTAATGAAATAAATTTAAAAGTTATCTAAATAAATCATCTATAAATCGAAGAACTCATGAAAAAACCTATTATCTACATATGTTCACTCTAATTTCTCCAAGTTACCACTTAAAAATCAAGGCTAAAATTTGAAAGTAAAAAATCACACTATAAAGTTAATACTCTTTCCAAACTACAAGGCACAGAATTTCTTCAAATATTTATAGCCCACAATTGCATTTGAAATTTTTCTATATTCTCTAGATTACTTAACATGAACTCAATTTTTGTCTAAAGACTTGCTAAACAATTTCATTTTATATAAATCTATGGAAAAAATGTCAAACACCTCCCACCTCTTTAAGTAAATAAGTCTTTGAGCTATAAGTATTTTGAAAATTGTAAACGCTTCTCAATACAAAGGTTTCGTTTTTAGATAGATCTAAAAAGTTTCTATTCAGAGAAATTTAAGACGATTAGAAATCTAGACCTCAAATGTAGCATTAATTAATTTTAAAATAGTTTGTCATCTTTGAATCTATTGTTATTATTTTGGCCAATAAGGCAACAAGGAATGTTGACTAAAAAAGTTTTAAGACCAATTTGGCGCTAATTAATTTGCCAAAGTCAAAACAGATGTTGAAAGTCATGGCATTTTACTGCAGATTTTTGAAATATTTCTGAGCAGCTGTAAAATTTCCGTTAATTTAACACATAAATTGAACAAATATTTGATTTATTATGAATTGGGTGAAAAATATAGTTCCAAATCATCGAATGATTAATGCCAAAGATCTCTACTGAATATTATTCATCAATAACTGTTGGCCACAATGATAAGCAGAAAAAAATATTTTCTCATAATTTTTTTTAAATCAATCAATTATTTAAACAGCTCATCAAATTTAATGATGCTACTTTACTACACATTATTAGTATTAGCAAGCAAAAAAAAAAAAAAAAAAAGAAAAATTGGCGAAAAAACACAACAAAATTATGTGTTAAAATCAAAGTCAAGTTCAGTAGAGTGATTAATCAAACGAAATCTCCCGCATAAAATTAGTTAATTTGCATAATAAACTTTATAATCTTCAACTCATATTTCACTCCTCGGCCGAACCCATAAAAACGGCTACTGTAAAAGATATTTAAGAACTAGAACATGATTCTGTGTGCAACACGAGTTCCTCTTGGGGTTCTCACACCCATAAAAAAGATAATACTAACTGGTCTTGGGTCATTTTGCAATTAAATTAAAAGTCTTGTACACACATTTGGAACTCTTTTTTCGCTTTGTATCTTCAAGTGGCATAAAAAAAAAGAATCCATGCCCAAGTATGGATGAAGATGAATAGAAGATGATAAAAAAAAACTAAACACTGAGCAAACAAAAGCGACAAAACAAAACGAACACGTAAACTCGTCGTAGTATTTTGGCTAATTTTGTGTATTTCTTTTTTTATGGCCAATGAGGCATGAAAGTCATTGACGGCCCTAAAGAACGAGACAACTGAAAATATTGCATAAATTAAGAAAAAAAAGACTAGACAGCAAACAATACGGAAATGTTGCAAAAGGAAGTCAGCAAATGAAGAGAATTCTCCCACAGGTTTTCCCTTCACTTCAATGAGCTTCAACCAAAAAAAGCAAAGTTGACCTAATTACCACTAACTAAAATTTACATACCAAAACAATGCAAAAGAAAAAGTCACATCTTTGGCTTAATTATGAGACAATATTTTTTTACATGGAATACAATTTGACATTTTCGTTTAAAAAATTTGTTACACACTCTCAAAGAAGGCTGACATCCAGTGTCTAGTGACTATCTTGTTGCTGCTCTTTAAAAAGGGCTCCATCGGCATTGGGACGAAAGGCCAATTGATGAATCTTAAAGCCATACAATCTGAAGAGATGAAATAAAAGCATTATCATCCTCGAGTCTGAGGCTAAGTCTGAGTCTCCTTTACCTGGGCACAAACTTTTGCTTCGCTCGTTTGGGTCTTGCATCGGGATTAACCATGAACATCATATGTGGGAAGCCAGTACCAAAGAAGGCTCCATCTAAATTGGCATGTCTTGCCGATTTCGGGACATAGACATCATTGCATTTGGGACAAAATAAACGTACCATTTCTTCGCCTGGAATATCACTCAAACCAATGGGCAAAACAGGTTGCCGCTGACAAAAGACACGCGGACAAGTGCCAAAGATTCCCTTATTAAACTTATCCAACATTAGTTCAATGCCACGATTTGTCAATATGAATCTAGCATGTATGAGGCCATACAATTTCTCGGCCGAGGCTTCCAATTCGGCTTCAGGGGGGACATCCGAACCAGAACCAGAATTTAGATCAAGTATCACCTCCAAGGCACAACGATAGTTATTCACATTCGTGTCGAGAAAGTTTAAATTGAATTTATCATGTATATAGTCTTCGTCCACCTCGCAAAAGAACTCATTGCCACGTTGCTTACAGAACCAATGGATCCATGCGCCCTCCTCTGAATCGGTCATGTTCGAAAAAAGTTGAAAATTTAGATAATAAATTTTGTTTTTACGTCTGTGCAGCACTAGTAGAAAGTGAAAACTGAAGCTAGACTACTTTTTAATCTTATAATATTTTCCATCATTTTTCTAGTGCTTTACATCAATTGCTCTGCTAGTTTGTTTGGCTGCCTGGACCCATGCGGAACCACCAGTGCCACAGAATCAATACTTGCCACCCAATCAGTCGCCTCAGGCCCCATCGAATAATTATTTGCCACCCACACAGAGCTATCAATCGCCATCGAACAACTACTTGCCTCCTCAGCGGTCGGGTGGAAATGGAGGAGGTGCCCCTAGCAACAGCTACGGTGCCCCCATTGCCCCCCAGAGTCAGTATGGAGCTCCAGCTTTGACCGGTGCCATTTTCAAGGGACAGAATGGAGGCAACGGCGGCGGCGGCTATGGACAGCAAAACGATGAGGAGCAATACGGTCCAGCCAAGTATGAATTCAAATACGATGTCCAGGACTACGAGTCGGGCAATGATTTCGGTCATATGGAATCTCGTGATGGTGATTTGGCTATCGGTCGTTATTACGTCCTCCTGCCCGATGGTCGTAAGCAGATTGTGGAATACGAGGCCGATCAGAATGGTTACCGTCCAACAATTCGTTATGAGCAAGTGGGCAATGGCAATGGCAATGGTAATGGAAATGGACGCAATGGCGGCAACGGAGGTGGCTATGACAGCAATGCGCAACAGGGCAAATTCAATGGCTACCAATAAGGAGGAGGACAGAAGAATGAGAGATACCTTCTAGTGTTTCCATTATGAGCTTTGACCCTTTGGATTGCGAGTATTAACCACATAATCATCAGGTCTAAGGGCAAAGCCAGCTCCACTCGACTTCCCCCTACCCAACCCTCTGCCCCTTTTATTCTACCTTCTTTTTAGTGGAGAACGTTTGCCCAAATTGTATTTGTTATTTTGCCATAGACAAGTGAACGTTCTGTCTTTCCTCCTCCCCGAAACCATACCCAAATCTATGTTCCATGTCTCACTTCATTTTGTGTTAGTCTACAAGAAAATACACACAAAAAACACACACACACACGCATACACACATTCGCATTTCATTGCATTACCATTCCCCATATAAATAAGGATTGTATTTAGTTTTTAAACAAAAAATGAGAAAATGGAAAACAAAAACAAATGAGATTCTTTTTTGTGTATATTTAATATTAATAAATGAATAAAGAAGCAATTTTTGTATAAAACAAAGTCACAAAAATAAGTGCCAAAAAGTATTTATTTCAATCATTTTTCAGAGACTTCATTTGAATCTACTTTAATACCCTTTCCAATTGTCCTTGATTGTTGGAACGATAGATGGGATCATTTACTTCACCAACTGTGGAATACTTCAGCTGAGCTATAAAATCCTCATTCCCATCATCCTGATTCTGCAGAGTGCGGTAGATCACTCGTTGAAGCTTCTTCTCTGGAGAGATAATAAAATATCTTCCTTCTTTGATGGTAGATGGGGAAGCAGTCGGTGTATCCTCCTCATCGGGATATATAATAGTGAAGCTACTATCATTATCACTTGGTTTCTGTGTAGTCACATCGATATTTGTAGATGGATTAAAAGGTACAACACGTGCCCGAGTAATTTCCACAGTAGTTCCCCGTGAATTTGGCGGTAAATACTCATTGGGAAGATTGAAGGGGATTTCGGGTTGCCAGCCGGATGGAGCATATGGAGCTCTACTTTCCACCAGCATAGCTAGAGCTAACACTATAAACTAAATAGTAAAAATTACGTTAAACATTAATCGAATAATCCGTTGAAATTTCCTAGTTTTACCTTAGTTAGCATCTTGGGTGACTCTGCATTCAAAACTGCAATCGGATTTGCTGCTTTCAGTCATTTTTATATCAAAAATATGGCATAATGTTTGTTTATTCGAGGCACGCCAACGCGACTATATGCCGCATATGACATTGATACGGATGGAGAAATAATTGGCAAAGATACAACTAAATATGTAACATTTGCCTTACATGAATAAGTGGTACTGATGTGACCGATCGTTCCTATGAGAGCTACATATATGTATGTTACAGTCGTCCGATCTGTTCGTATAGTCATTCGATCTTGATCCAATTTTGCACAGTCATTGCTAGGTATTATAGTATATTATACTAATATTAAATTAAATTAAATTAAAATTAAATAAACAAGTAATTTACGTTCATTACTTTAGTTTAAAAGATAATCCTTGTAGTTACATTTGACAAATTTTATAAAAAGTTTAATGGTTTCTTTCATAAGACACAAACCAGTAATCAGAGTGACCAAACAAACTCTTAATCGATAACAACGGTGTCTCGATGAATATCGTGCCTCGATTGTTGATGGGCGAATTCGCTGTTGTTGTTATTGTTATTGTTATGGAGCGAATTCGGACTGGCATTTGCTTTTATTTATTTGGATAAAAGTAAGAAAATGTGTTTTTTTTCTTATTTCTTGACTAAAAACTAACTGTTTAGCTTAATTGAATGCAAAGAAAGTTCTTTGCTACTTTATGCAAACGGAGGATAATAAATATCAGCGCTTTATTGGGGCTGGGCAAAGAAAAACACATAAACACAACAGCGTGAGTAAAATGGACCCCAACCCCAAAGCAAGGCTCCACAATGCATAGGAAACCTACAACTAATCAAGTCATCTTTTAGGCATGTCGGTAATCTAATGATTATGTGTCCTTGGTTAAGGATTCTGTGTGGAAATCAAGAACAATGTGGCTGCTTAAGGACATTTTGTGGGAGCAGCTGCTGCTGCTCCTCCTGTTAATGGCCCCATTGAGCTCATCATTGACATCAAGTGAAACAGTAGTTCCTGTCAATCATAACCAGCAAAATGTGATTCAGTTGCGCCACCAAATGGAAAGTAAATTGCGAAACATACGCAATGGGGAGATGCGTGTATCCAAAATTCAGGTAATTATTCAATTGGTCAATGGCAAGTGCATTGTTTAATTATTGGGTTTATTTTTCCGCAGGAAATCTTTGATTCCATACACTTTAGCAGTGCAAATGGCGGCGGAGGAGCACCTACTGCCCAACAGTTTAGCTCTCAGGATTTGCAATTGTTTAGTCAGCGACTGGGCGATAAATTACAAAAGGCCAGCCACTTGGTAATGGATCTACGAGATCTCTTTCGTTTCAACTTGACCAAGGTGCTGCAATATAGCTACGTTGACCAAGACGACGACGAGGATGATGAGGGGGAGGAAGAGGAGGTGGAAAGTGAGTTTGATTTTGAAATGGAAGATATTCAAATGCCATCACCGGCCACAGAGCAACTGCAGCATCTGTATTTAAATACCCACATTGAGAACTGTCAACAAGATTACGGAGAAGACGGCTCCATCTCCCACGCCTCGTCGTCATCTGCCTCCTCCGCCCCGCACTACAATAAGCAACAAATTGAAATTCTCAACTATCAAAAGGGAAACAATGATCATGCATCGTTTCTGAATGAAAATAATGGCCGTTCCTTGGCTGTCAATGATTACATTACGGAGCAACTAACTCAAGTCAGGCGAAGACTTCTGGATAACGATGAAAGCAATGAATCCACCAACAAGCCCAGCAGTGGTCATCACTTTAAACATATCTATTTTCTCTCCAATTCCGATGGAGCTGCTGGTGGCCTTCATTTTCGTCATCTATATGTTTCAGCAATTAAGCAAAAGTTTGTTCTACTTTTGCTCGATGTTGGCTCCGCTCTGAATCGGGAATTGTTTGACCTAACCAAGGGTTTGCTTCAGGAAATACTACAATTACTCGATGACAGCGATCAAATCTCTTTGATAACTATTTCAAATGAAGCTGATTTCATGTACTTGGATGCCTTTCCCGCCGAGGCAGCTCATGGGATATACAGGACAACACGTGGCCACAAGGACGAAGTGCTTAATTATATCAATAATTTGAGTGTGGCCCGTTCTGGCTTACTTACCAATCATACTCTAGGATTTGAGTATGCCTTCGAGATGCTGCAACGTTTGGAGAAATCCAAAATGATTAACACAGCCGAACACCCGGTGGAGTTTATTTATATAACACGAGGATTACTAACCAATCTCTCCGATGCCTTGGCTGTGCTCCGAGTCCTGGCTGCTGGTCAGGCTAAGCTACAGGCTCCCATTATCATTAATACCTGTGCCGTGGTATTGGACGAGAAACGGATTATGTACGAGAAGCAATTCCTAAGTGATGTGGCCTCACAGAATTACACGAAATACGACATAAATGTTAGCCAATGGTGGCCAAATGGCAGTCAGGACTTGGCCGGACGATTCTTCGTTTTGAGCAAGCTGCAAGAGGAATCTATGATACCACAGATAAGCTCGAAGATCTTCGCACAACTCTTTCGCGAACGCTTTCTAACGAACAGGCTGGAAGTGCATCCTCCTGCTGTGGACTCGGATAGTGGCGGTAATTTCTCAAAAATCTCCGCTTTTAATAGTTTTTTTAATATTTTTCTATGTATCTCTTAGATGTTCTGGTATCCCTGACCTATTCGGTTGCTCCTTATGGTGTGGTTGGAGTAAATTTGTATCTGGCCGATCTCCTTGAGGACATACTCAATTATGCTAGTGTTGTGGCACCCGCATCAAGCAGATTGGGTAGCAGTTATGCCTTTCTATTGGAACGCTCCACGGGAAATACTCTAGCACATCCTGCCTTTCCACGTCCGTTGATACAACGAGAGACTTCGTATCCCGTGAACATAGCCTATCTGGAGAATGCCACCGATTTTGCCAGTGTGATAAGGGAGCGTCTTCTTCACGAGGATGCCGGCAATGCCACAACTAATGTTTACGTGGGCAATCAGCTTGTTCAGCGAACTTATCACTGGCAATCGGTGAGGGGTATCTATGTCCTCTGTCTGGTTAGCAATGGAAATGATCCGCTGAGGAATACCTCTTCGAATCAGAGATTTAATCTGAAGGATGGGGTAAATAACTACGAGCAGGCTTATTATGGCGACGGGATGGATCTGTTGTACCATCGTTTGGACTTAATGCAGAATTCTGCCGGGACTTGTCGATACTTTCGTCAAATGGCCACCATGGGTAAGAGGAGACTCTTATTTTCCTTGATCTGTATCTTCATTGGAATCTCTTCTTGTAGATGCTCCCACTCTTTTTCTGAGTGCCGCCGCTTTCAAGTCACCATTTGGTTTCCTGCAGAATAATCGTCCGCGCACGCAGCTACCCAAAGTGGACACGATATTGGCCTATTTGAAGGTGGGCCTTATAGCCAATCCTGGCCTGCGTCCACGTATACGACACGAGGTGAGCGTTTTATATCAGGCAATGCTTCAGTTGCGACGTCGCCATCAAGATGCACGCGGTTCATTGCGAGGACATATCATTCGCCGCTATATAGCGAGCGTGAGTGGAGTACTTCAATTGTATCCTGGCTGCCTGTTGAGCAGCACCTATGATCCCACGCGGAGACCTTGGTTCCGCCAGGCTATGGCTCAACCGGGCAAAATAGTGAGCACTGCTCCGTATTTGGATGCAGGAGGTGCTGGTTATATCATCACATTGGCCCATACGATATTCGAGGGTAAGTCGCATGCCCTGCATTCGGCCCAGCAGGATAGGCCTGTTGCCGTGGTGGCTTTGGATGTGCCCTACGCATTCTATTATCGCTTGATTCTGGACAGTACTCCGCTGTGTCAATTGCCCCACATGAAGTGCCTGATATTCGAGCATGAGGGCTATCTGATGGCCCATCCCAGTATGCTGCAACCGGCCACGCCTCTGAAGAATCAGCGAAGACCACACGAGCATTTGACCCACAAGGAGTCCTATTTGGCCAATGATGTGCTCAATCATGTCCAATTGGTTAGGAAACTTGGCTGTGCAAGCTATCAGAATCGAACGCTGCAGCGTTTTTACGCATTCAATACGTCCATGTCGACGATTGTGACCAATCTGCTGCATGGCGAGAGAACGAAATACGCGCTGGCCCTGATTCGGGGAAGCAATCTCTTTGCCGCCGTCCTTAATTCCAGCTGCGACGTGGGCCCCTTTTGCCCGTGCAGTACCATCGATCGAGTGTGCCTCAATTGCAAGCGTATGGATCAAACGGATTGCGAATGCCCATGTGAGTGTCCCATGGACAGTGATTCACCCGACAGCTATGCCAACTATACGCAACAATTTGCATATTGTTCACCAAGAGGAGAACATTTCATAGCCCTGCCGCCGACACAGCAATTGATCAGCTCTCTGCCGAGTTGTCCAAGTCCATTTGGTGGCGGAGGAGGATGTGAATCATTTACCACACAAAGAGAATGCCTTGGCATAATGGGTTGTGAATGGTGTCAACAGGATGTGGATGGAAACACATTCACTTCGGCCTTTTGTTCACCCCAAGCCAGTTGCTTCAATGGCGTGCTAGCCTCTCTAACACCTTATGGAGAACTTGATGAAATGGAATTGCTTGCGGCGCACAATCCACAGCGGGAACAACATGCGTATTCGGCTTTCGGCCCGCTAGGAGGAGCAATAATTGTACTTGTCATGGTAATTGGATTTGCCATCTATTGCTATCGTCATAATTTGGACAATCAGACGCAAGAGCATTTCTATGTGGACTCGGTGCAGGAGGAGAACTATGGTTTACCCCTGTCGCGTTTTAATTTTGATGATTGTCAAGGGCATGATGACCCTCCCCTGGCCAGTGGTGGCTATGATCATGCCGCAGGTCAGCGGCAATTAATGCATGCCGCTGATATATCGCCTTATCATGTGTCCAGTGGTAGTAGTTACAGACGACCGCCTAATGGAGAATCCGATCATGGTTATAGCACCATGACTCCGCATGAAGATAGCTCCGATCAGCAATGCTTCACCCTAGCTGAACCGCTGCTGATGCATGATAAGAGGCATAGTAAATCGGATACCATGTCCATTTCTACATCCATATCGAGTCCGACAAACCGTCAACAATCATCCACACAACCGAATATGCATCCCTATCTAAGTAATCAACCCACTACGAAGACGGAACGATATAAGCATCACCAAGCCACTGGAACGCCTTCACCTTGTCGTGGTCAGACAATTCTGCCGTCTCTAACAGCTGTGGATGTTGTAGAGGAGGGGGGAAACACGTCGTCCACAAGACCGCAATATATCCTAGCACCAGTCACAGTGCATCGGCATATGGAGACTGCCGAGTCGTAGTCTAATTAAATATATACTTACTGAATAAGAACGTCCGCGCTTGTTTGCCAATTAATTAAGGATTAAGTTTACTACCCAACCACCCGACCCCTTTTCCTTCTTGCTACCCCCTCCCTCCCTATTATTGCATACAGTTCAACTGACCATCACATACTTACCTAAGGGACTATACGATAACAACAATTTTTGAATTTTTGATAAGAGTATATGCATTTCGAAAGTTTTCCAAACCACTTTCTCTCTTTATATTAATCTAAAATCGAATCCAAAATGCATAAAAAGTAACAAAGTTGGGTTTTAACAACAATATAAATAATTCCACACTGTAACTATATACATTAATATATATGTATATATATATATATACGATAACTGTTAAATCATTTACAAAACAAAACACCAACTAAATCTTAACTAAATGCCAGCCAATCTAGTTTGTAAGTCGTTTTTAAAATTTGCCATTATCAATTTTTTAATTACTTGTTTTTAGTAAGTCGATCTATATACATATATATATACCTATGGTAATTTATTGTGAAAAGTATTATTATGCAGCTACTTCAGATATTTTTAGCCATTTTTTTTTAATTTAATGATACAAAAATATGTACTTACGTTACGATATCGGCGTGTATACCGTTTTTCGGTGTTTTTATTTTTATGTTTTTTTTTGTGTGTGTAATAGAACGTAAGTCCAGACAAGTTACTAAAACTACTACCGATTTTAGTATATAAAAGCGAAACTAGGCAATTAATGTTTCCAATAAAAAACTTCACAAAATATTTCCATAAAAAAGAAATGAAAGACTTCGTAACCTTGATTCCCTCTGCCCAATCGATTGATATTTGTCCTCCCTCGATCAGCTGATGAAATGTTAATGAATGTATTTATATATATTTTGTTTTTTTTATCTATCCAAATGTATCTACTAATTGTTTTAAAAATAACAATTGAGCAGAGTTGGCAGGTGTTCTTTATAGTTATATGGTTATATCTGTCCGTTAGATTTTGGCAAATCATCTGGCAACCCTAATGGGAATTTGCAAACGGATTGCGTTTTCGAAATTGCAGCCGCACTGCATTTGGTTTTCTGGTTTTGGCAGACGTCGTTCGTTGTTTGTTTTGGGTTAAAATTAAAACAACTTTAAATACTTAACGTCTCTAAATCTCTGTTTGGACTTCTTCTATCCTTCAGTATCTAAAGTGAGTCAGTGTTTGCTTTATTTACGCAAAAAACGAACATATACGCTTTGTTTTCGAAAGTATTTGGCCAAAATGAAAATAAAATGAACATATGCGAAATGTTGACCGATTACGCAATTGTTAGGAAAGTGAAATAAAAGTTATATAAAATAAATGCATACAAGAGGGAAAGTTCAAGGTGCAATAAGTCGTCAAAATTTTAAAAACTCTAAAAAAGTATATAAAAATTTAACAAATGGTTTTAAGAATTTTAAAGTTTAGGGTCTCAATGTCACCACTTTCGAATTTTCTAAAGGGTAACGGTTCTATTAACGGTTTACATTTTAAAACTTGATTACATCATGACCTTAACCTTAAACAATTTTTTGGCTAGCTCCAAATCTAGGTCAAGATGTTCAAATCTCTGTTCGAGGCCGCTCAGAACTCAACGTTCAAATCGCCATTCACCAGTGTTAACTGCCAGTCAGCTGCCAGTCCATCCGAGGTCGTATCCACCCCATCAGCTGTTCCAGCTCGCCTTAATGATGTCCAGCCACGTCAACATAGCAGCCATCACAATTTCGCTGCCGCAGCAGCTGCTGAGGGTGGTAAGTATCGCATATGGAACATATTCAGTCCATCAACGATTAATGTCTCTTCTCCATAGATTCCTGTGAATTTGGCTCCAATCACTATTTCTTGCTGTGCGGTCTGGGCGGCATCATTTCCTGCGGCTCCACACACACAATGGTAGTGCCTCTGGATTTGGTCAAGTGCCGTCTGCAGGTGGATCCGGCCAAATACAAGAGTGTATTCAATGGCTTCCGCGTCAGTATGGCCGAGGAGGGTGTTAGGGGTCTGGCCAAGGGCTGGGCACCCACTTTCATTGGCTACTCCATGCAGGGTCTGTGCAAATTTGGTCTTTATGAGGTCTTCAAGAAAGTTTACGGCGATGCCATTGGCGAGGAGAATGCTTTCCTATATAGAACTGGCCTCTATTTGGCTGCTTCTGCATCGGCCGAGTTCTTTGCCGATATTGCTTTGGCTCCCATGGAAGCGGCCAAGGTGAAAATACAGACTACACCAGGATTTGCCAAAACATTGCGCGAGGCTCTGCCCAAGATGACAGCGCAGGAGGGCATCTCTGCCTTCTACAAGGGTCTGGTTCCGTTGTGGATGCGACAGATTCCTTACACAATGATGAAGTTCGCCTGCTTTGAGCGTACTCTGGAGCTGTTGTACAAGTACGTGGTGCCCAAGCCACGTGCCGATTGCACCAAGGGCGAACAGTTGGTGGTAACCTTTGCCGCCGGTTACATTGCTGGTGTGTTCTGTGCCATTGTCTCACATCCTGCTGATACAGTAGTCTCCAAGCTGAACCAAGCCAAGGGAGCTTCAGCACTGGATGTTGCCAAGCAGTTGGGTTGGTCCGGTAAGTAATCTCCGCTAACTCCCATTGTGATAAAAATATTAATTCCGTATGTTTTTAGGTCTCTGGGGTGGTCTGGTTCCTAGGATTGTGATGATTGGTACTTTGACTGCTGCCCAGTGGTTCATCTATGATGCCGTCAAGGTAGCCCTGCGTATGCCACGTCCACCACCACCAGAAATGCCTGAATCTCTGAAGAAGAAGTTGGGCGTGACTGGCAATGAGCAGTAAACAAAAACGAACAAAAGGAACTTGTATAGAAGTTAATTGTTTTTAATTGTAACTAGAC
This sequence comes from Drosophila paulistorum, assembly GCA_018152135.1. Taxonomy (NCBI): domain Eukaryota; kingdom Metazoa; phylum Arthropoda; class Insecta; order Diptera; family Drosophilidae; genus Drosophila; species Drosophila paulistorum. The sequence continues at coordinate 50,501,485 of JAECXG010000822.1, read as the reverse complement.
AGCCGAATGAAGAATCAGAATATTTGACGAAATAATACAATAAAATAGAACAAAATTTATTTAATATTAAACAGAATAGAAAACTATTAAGAAAATAAAAATACGTTATTTACAATTTTCCCAAATTTTAAACAATTCTTACGTTAAACCGTTGCATACGTAAGTCGTTGCTCAGCTGATTATTCTTTCTTAGAGATGGGAGCGATAATCGCAACACACATCTCTATTGTAGCTGCACGCGGTCAACCTGTATTCAACTGAGCTAACATTTATTTTGTTAGTAATTCTATTTAAAAATGGTTGCTCCCAAAGCAGCAAAAGTGGCCAAAACTGCCAAGAAGGCTCCTGCGAAGGACAATAAAGAGTCGGAAAATAAAAAGGAAAGCTGGCAAAAAGTGAAAATCAAAGGCCACGTGATATCAGATGATTTCGGAGGATACGAGGGACTGATTGGTCTGGAGGTGCTAAAGGAATACGATTCGTCTATGGTGAAGTCCACAAACAAACCCCTAAAACGAGAAAGACGAGAAAGGGAAACCAAGACAAAGGGCAAGAAAGGGAAGCAAGTACGAAAAGATGAGGATTCTAGTGAGGAAGAGGAATCCTCTTCAGAAAGCGAGGAAGATGAAGTGGAGGTCAGCAGTAAAAAGGCACGTTTGGCTGAACGTCATGCTCAGAGATTGCAAAAGCAACGTGAGAAACGTGAGCAACGCAAGGAAGCGAGAAAACAGCAAAAGAAAGGCAAAGGAAAGGAAACCACACCAAAGGAGCCGAAAACAGAAGCAGAGAAGAAGGAGGAGACAGATTCTTCTTCAAACGAGGACTATTCCTCCGATCGGTTTGCCCTAATTCGGCCACCAGCTCCGCTCTCCTCCGATGAGGAAGAAGAGGCACCGCAATTAGTGACAGCTAGTACCATTTCTACAGAGGATTTATCATCCTGGCATGGTCTGGGTGTGCCACAACCCATTTTACGTGCACTAGCCGAACAGGGCTTTCGAGAACCTACTCAAATTCAGGCAATGACGTTACCCGCTGCCATTCATGGCAAGAAGGATATTCTGGGAGCCGCCGAAACGGGCAGCGGCAAAACATTGGCCTTTGGCATTCCCATGCTCGCTGGAATTATGGATCTGAAGGAACGTAATGCCAAATATGGCATACGCAAGGCACCCAAAGTGAAGGGAGAGGACAGTCAAAAGTCAGAAGAACCTCCCCGAGATGATGAGCACGAATTGACTCCGCCGCCTGAAGAACTAGATCATGTGTCGGGAGCCAGTGATGAGGACGACAGCGATTTGGAGAATCATTCTGCAAGCAGGGAACGACCCTTATATGCCTTGGTGCTGACCCCCACTCGAGAGTTGGCTGTCCAGGTGAAAAATCATCTGGTAGCAGCGGCCAAATATACGGGAATTCGTGTGGCAACAATTTTTGGCGGCTTGGCCGTGGCCAAGCAAGAGCGTGTACTCCGTCAGGGACCAGAGATTGTGGTGGCCACCCCAGGACGTCTCTGGGAGCTGTACTGCCAAGGCAACCATCATCTGAGTAAGATTAACGATGTCAGTTTCTTGGTAATCGATGAAACCGATCGCATGGTAGAGAAGGGACACTTTGAGGAGCTGCGTAGTCTCCTCAAAGTTCTCAACGGAGATGAACAAAAGAAACAATTGCGTCAGAATTTTGTATTCTCCGCCACCCTGACTTTGGTGCATGATCTGCCTGATCACATGCAGAGTAAGTTTCAATTAAAGATAATTCCCTCTGTAAAATAATGAAATCCAAATCTTTTAGAGCGAAATGTGGGCAAAAAACCGAAATTTGTTAAGCAAACAGCGGACCAGAAGATCGAGAGTTTGATTGAAGAATTGGGTATAATGCAGCCAAAGATTGTGGACATAACCAGTAGCCAGCGTGAGTTCCAGAATCCTCAACGGTCCATTGTTTTATTAATAAAGTTTTTCCTTTTCAGAAACCGCTCAAAATTTGACCGAAAGTCGCCTGCTTTGTCCTCTGGATCAAAAGGATTATCATCTCTACTATTTTATACAGCGGCATCCAGGACGTACGATTGTCTTTTGCAATTCCATTGATTGTGTGAAGCGTTTGGCCACTTTATTTGGGCTCTTGGACTGCAATCCTTTGCCTCTCCATGCAAATATGATCCAGAAGCAACGTCTCAAGAATTTGGAACGTTTTCGTGATAGTTCCACAAGTCTGCTTATAGCCACCGATGTGGCTGCGCGTGGCTTAGATATACCCAATGTAGAGCATGTTATACATTATCAAGTGCCACGCACCAGTGAGAACTATGTCCATCGATCGGGACGCACTGCTCGAGCCAATAAACACGGCATTACGGTGATGTTTATGGAACCCGGCGAAGTCAAGAGTTATGTGAAACTCTACAAGACCCTGCAGAGGAGTAGGTTCCCTCCGGAATCGTAGAATAAGTCAGATTTACTAATCGTTTTTTGTCCCTTTTTTTAGCCGAGGATCTTCCCTTGTTTCCCATTTCGGAGAGTTACCTATCCGCTGTACGGGAACGAGTGAATCTGGCACGCGATCTGGACAGAGAGGAGCTTAAGCTAAAGCGCACCCAAAGTGAATTGGGCTGGATGAAAAAGCATGCCGAAGAAATGGACATGATTATCGATGGCTACAATGATGAATCGTGGGTATTGGAGGGAAAATACTTTGTGCTAAATCTAAAAGTTTGTATCTTTCTTGCAGAGGAAGCGATCAGGATGAGGATCCTTTTATCATTGAGCGACGTCGCAATCGACAACATGTGGAATCGGTGCGTGCCCAGCTTCACGCTCTCCTGGCTCAACCTATTTTCCCCAAAGGGTTTAGCTTTAAATACCCAACGAATGGCCAAGTCTCAGAGTTGAGTCAAACGCAAAGTCAAAGCGCCGTGGAGACCATGAAAGCAGCCATCGAGGATCAGAAGCTGGCTAAGCAGCAGCGCAATAAACGCAAAAGAAATGCCTAAATAAAGCTCTTTCTTTTCCTTTGGAAATTAATTTATTGTTACATTTATTATAAGTATTAACCCTTAGACGCACCTCAACTGTAGACCATTGGCCTCCTTGGTTGATGGATGAATTCCTGTTCCACACGAGAATCCTTAGGCACTATATAGAAGAGTAGTGAGCCACCCGAGACAAAGAAACTCTTCTCATCCATTAACTCTCGCAGAGTCTTTGACATATCCACCTTGTGGACACATCCCACTTTACGGTTCTCATAGTACACATTGACATTGCCCACACGATACTCTTGATTCTTATCACATGGCAGAGGTTCGGCAAATAGCGTCTGCAAGCAATCCAGCATGGTAGCGGTCTCCGGCAATTGTTGCTGAAAATCACTGAAAAGGAATTCTGGATAGGAGAAGGCAGCTGGCCAAATAAGAGTCGAACCATCAGCCTCATCTAAATGGACGGGATAGTCTTCTAGTGGCAGGAATTTGGGTCGTAGCAGTTCTTCGGTTATATCAAGCTTTTTGTTTAGACGCTGATCATCGAATTTAATGCTACGCTGCTCCACGGCATCCTTTAGTTTTTGTAGACGTGATGCCCGGCGCCTGGCCTCCGCCAGTTCCTTGCGCTGATTGCGTTCCACTTCCAGCTAAGTGGGGAATGGAGATTAAATGAGATTCATTAGCATTTTAAGCCTCGACTTCCTTACCTTCTTCATTTTATTTTTATGCAGCAGAGCCTTTGCCTCCTTGTGATCAATGTCCACTTCGAGCAGCTCCTCGCATAACTGTGTGCATACATCGAACTTGTCCAGTTCATGGGCACATTGAGCTGCCCTCCAACGTGCCTTGGTGTAGTCTGGTTTATAGAACAAAGCCCTCTGGGCATCACTTAACGACGAACGATAGTTCTTGATGAAATAATGAGCAGCCGAGCGATTATTATACAAAACGGCCAGCACATCCTGATTCTCGCACTTGGATTTGATGCCCTCGGTGAAACTATAGACAGCCATGCGAAATTTCTTGTGTTTCATGTAGAAATTACCATCTTCTTTGTAATTCAAGGCCAACTCTTCGCGTGTATTCTCCTCGGGATCATATTTTAGTTTCTGCAGACCCTCGAACATCGGATGCACTTCATCGCCAGGCTGTGGAGCACGTTTCATGAAGAACGGATGCTTGTCCATTTCCTCTTGCCAGCGATCCTCGGGCCACCCTTCCTCATAGCGTTTCTTTTCCAGGCCATCAATAAATGCATCCAGCTCGGCATCGAGCTTTGCAGCCAGCTCCAAACGCTCCTCTTCCGTCCAATTCTTTGAAGCTGCCAATTCCTCCATATTCCAATAAGAAAACAACAAAAAAGTGCACGTTGCTCTTCATCAGAGTTCACCAGCTTAGCTATTTTCTCGCCAGCTCTAGAATTTAGCCAGTGCTGTTGAACTCAGCTATGTACAGTGGGTAAAAAATGAAATTTAAACAATTTATCAGTTCAATCATCTCATTGATTTATCTATTGCAACGACAAGTGGTATTTAAACAAAGCATATTAGTAACAAGTTCTAAAATTTTTTCTCCTTTTTATACCCTTGCAGAGGGTATTATAAAATTGGTCAGATGTTTGTAACGCACAGAAGGAGACGTTTCCGACCCCATAAAGTATATATATTCTTGATCAGCTTGAGAAGCTGAGTCGATATAGCCACATCCGTCTGTCCGTCTGTCCGTTCGTCTGTGCGTACGCGTTTTACTCAGCCATCTTAAGAGATATCGGGTTGAAATTTTTTTTGGAGACTCTTTATTACCTGTGTGAGATAAAGTATGAAAATCATCGGGATCGGACTACTATATCATATAGCTCTGGAACAAACGTCTAAATAATTTATAATTTTAAATAAAGATTTATATTGTTTAATAATCATTAAATGTGTTTTGAATTCAGTAGTTTGAAAAATATTTGAGCATATTCATAATACGACAACTAATGCTGTTGATGTATGAAATTTCACTTTTCTTATCGAATTAAATATAATAAAGAACTGCAAGGGTATATAAACTTCGGCAAGGCCGAAGTTAACTTCCATAGCTCGTTTATTTTATTTTAGGAAAATCAGAAATTATATTTTTTAAATCATATAACTCAGAATATTTCTCTCATTAACTCTACATAAATATCTAATAACATTTATAGTCATCGTTTGTATATTAATTTTAAGCCACGATTTGCTCACTTACTTGGTCTCAAACTTTATATGTATATATGTATATTTATATTTATTAAGTCAATACAAAGACAAAATAAATAAATACAGATTATATTATTGTTAATTAATCTGTATTTTTATTATAAATTTTCTCCCCAACTTATCTAATAATATACATATGTATTATCGCTAAACCCGTAGAAAATTAATTAATGAATAAATGAATGAATATTTTTATTATTATTAGAAAATATATTCAGCAGGTAGGAAATATTTTCATATGAACATTCCTTTAGCTTTATTTTGGCCTCTGCAGAGTTGAATTCAGCTTCCCGCCAATTTTTAATAATTATTTGTTGTTAATTTTTTGTTTACCATGGAGGTGGAAGTGGATGAAAATAATGCCCCAGAGTTGTAAGTGATTCCTTAAAATCTATTTCAACATTTTGCCTAAACCACGTTTCCTTAGATACGTACGCACGCCGGAGGATGTGAGGATCATTGTAAAACATGCGAAGTTGGATGAGCGCCAGCTTACCCAGGTGACACAAGCGCTTGTTTATCCTTCAGCGAATATCGTTGCCGATAACCTGCGCCTTCTGGAGTTAGATTCCCATATGTTGGAACAGATACGGGAGGGTCAGACGCTACATTTTAAGGGTGGGCTCCATGAGAAGGTTGTTCTCTGCACGGATGAGAAGACCTATGATGTGAAGGGCGCTGAAATCTCGAATAGTTTATTGCTGGTGCCCGATTTGAAGTTTGCCGCCGCCACTAGCACCTCACCTCTAAAGAGTCCACGTTCGGGCAATGCGAATGCTTCGCTGGAAAGGAGTCTCAATGATAGCACCGAAGATGAACTCGAAGTGCCCCGGACACTAGAGCAACGCCAAGTGCTGACAGTGTTTCACGAGTACTATGAATGCCGTGAAATTAGACCAAGATATCGCAAGCTGGGTGAACTATTGCAGTTGACACGCTATTCCGGACCAGAGAATGAGTATTGCATAGAGAAGAAGTTGCTCTTCAATTTCCAGCAGTTGCTGGACACTGTTCAATGCAGTCGCTTGCAATTTATGGATGGACTGCGTCAATATCGAGCTCTGGAATTCGATGGCCACTTGAGAGTCTTGGAATATGAGTATGAATATCGCATAGTTAACCTTATGCTTGGACTGATCAGCGAGAATTCCTGGGCTTTGGATGAAGTAGATCGCGCTGAGACCATACAGGCTCTAGATGGCATTGCTCCGGAGCCAATTGTCTCTGGCCTCTTTGATATCTACTCTGTCCCCAGTGATCGTTGCCCCGACAAGTACTCGTATCAAGAATCTTTGGTGGCTCGCATTGTGGCTCAAAACATTCTCCAACCCGGTCTGCGTTTTCGTAATGAGGAATTCATGCGCACATGGCAAGAGGCTCTACCCGAGGGCATGTCCTGTCAATTGGAATATCTAAGTGGCATTGGCATTTATGATAAAGAGGGAGCTCAACCATGTATACGTTCGCTGGCGGAGGAGCAACTGCCCACCAATATTAATGATCGCATGCGCACCCTGTTTAAAACGAAACGCAAATGGACTTTGGAGGAGATGGAACCATACATAGAGTGCGTAACAAAATGATTTACTTTTTTGCTTAACGAATAATTCTCTCTCCTTTCTTTTAGCTGCTTTACTACTCCTACTTTGTCGGTGTCCATGTTGCTGGCCAAATATGCTCGCTCTCTGACAGAAGGAGGCATTCGCTATTATGTGTCTAAGCATTGATAGATGAGGGAAATTAGTTTTCAGTTTAGAATCTAAGCTTAGTTTATAAAGAAAATAAAAAATGAATAGGCAAAATGAATATAGAATTTGAATGATTAGCTAAAGGGTCGCCAAAAGTCCTTTGTCTAATTTGTTCCTCCCAGGTGGCAACTATATTGGGCTGGGGATACATTTCAAAACCTTTAAAAAACCTCCAGTGGCTAGTGGCTTTATCCTTTTCACATTTTAATAGTGTCGTTAGTTAGTTACAAGAGTCAATTAGATTTAGGGACTATAAAAATACATGTATGTGTAATATAAAGTAAGTATGCATATAAAAATAAAGTGGACAATCAAAGACAGTAAGAGAAAAATGAGTAAAAAGACACATAGACTTGGGGTAGGAAGGAGCTGCAGCAGCTACTGGCTAAGCTCGTACAAGATGTGAGATAGGACACCACTGGCTTCCACATTGCTCAAGGCCACATTGGCCAAATGCGGTTCATAGCGTTTCAAACTTCTCTTGGCTGTGGAAGTATTGCTAACCAAATTCCTTAGGATGAGGGCTGCTGTAAGGCGAATGCTCTTGGTCACAGGTCCTTCATTCTCGTCCATTAGCTCTTTGGAATTGGCAAAGTCAGCAGTATAACGTTTAATGGCCTGCAAAGCAGAAGTACCCACAGTCGTACCCAGACCTGTAGCTGGTCCAGTGGCTCCTCCTCCTGTAGCTGGTGAAGCAGTTGATGATGCTGCCGGAGCATTAACATTCCGAACAATAGTCACGGGATGCTGAGACGGGGATATATTATGAATGCCTGTGGCCAATCGACGTTGCATGCTGACACGCAAATCATCCTGAGTCAAATGCCGATCGATCAGATGAGTCATCAGGGAATAACGCTTCCTCGCAATATTGTCGCAGAAACCGGGACCACTACCCCATTGGCAATAGATTTCGGCTCCGGCATCCAAGTGATCCGGACAATGGACATTGCACACATGATGCTGTAGATCATTGAGAGACTTGAATTTGCGCCTCGGGCAATTGCGCCAATCGCAAATGAACAGCCAATTGACATCGTCGGGTACAGTTGGAACGGGATTCGGTGCAGGAGGATGAGAAGAGATGGCCACCACAATAGGCGCCCCAGATGGAGGAGGGGTCGGCGTGGAGGCCGGCGTGGGTGTTGGTGTGGGCATTGGAGTAGCCGTTGGTGTAGGCGCCGGTGTGGTCTGTGGCGAGGGCACCAAAATCGGTTGCTCAATGCCGGTCCCAGCCGTCTCTTGGCTGGATTTGAGCACAGGCCCAGTGGTTTGTATTGGCGGCTTCTTAACCTGTGTGATCTGTGGAAGAATAGTCTTCGGTTTCATAGTTTCCGATATCTAAAAAGAAAGACGCAATTAAGGCCATGCTTGGATAGAGCATTTCATTTACTCACCGTTGGCATGGTAATCTTCTGTTGGATAATCGATGGATGATGTTGTTGCTGCTGCTCCAGGACGCTTCTTATATGTTGTTGCTGTTGCTGCAGGACTGCACCTGTCGTGGGGGTCTGCTGCGGTGGTTGTGTCGTTATTATAGTCTGAGAATTGAGCTGACTCTGCTGGAGAGGAGCTGCCGGTGCCGGTGTTTGAGTAATCAAAGTGGTCTCCTTAAGGCCACCCAAAATAATTTGCCTTTTCTCACCGGGAGCATTAATCACTCCGGCAGTTTGAGCTGGTCCCGAGATTATATGTTGTTGTATAATCGATTGATGCTGCTGCAGTTGGGGAATGGGCAGAGCAGCTGACGTTGGCTTAGACGCTATTAGACGTTGCTGCTGCTGTTGTTGGTGGCCGGGATTAGTGCCCGGTTGGTGCAATTTAATGGTAGCCGGGATTTGATTGAGCTGAGACAGCAACGAGGGTGATATTTGGCCAGCTCCCGCCAAAGAGGCCACCGGACGCTGAGCTGGTGTGACAAAAATCTGTTGCTGTGGACCCGGTGGACGTGTCTGACCAACAGCACCACCTGGCGCTGGCGCTGTGGTCGTGACCAAGACCTGTTGCCCCTGTGCAGTGGTCATAATCATCTTTTGGGTTCCCGTCACATTCGGAGTCGCTGCACTGGCCACTACTGCTGGTGATCCCGGCTGCTGGAGAATGATTATGGTTTTCGTTTGCTGCTGCGGTGCTTGCGGATGAGCCACCAAATAGGTTTGACCCTGTTGATTGGTAGCCAGAACGTATTGCGTCTGCGGAGCGGGAGTGGTTTCCAATGTTTTCGATTGTAGAATGACTGGAACCGTTTGGAAACCCTGATCTGTTTTAATGGTGGCCGTGGTGGCCAATTTAAGCTGCGTCGCTGCTCCTCCGCCTGGGTTGGAGGGGAAAACTAATTGCCTTGGAGTGCCAGAGCTGGGCTGGACCTTGGCTGGTATAAGCATCTGTTGCTGGTGTTGTTGTTGTTGCTGCTGCGGCTGTTGATCCTGACTGGCGGCAGCTAGTGGAGGAACATCATCCATTTCCTCATCTTCTAGTATGGAGGCAGCCAAGTCCGCATAGAGATTGGCGGCATTCTTTGAGGGTGTCACTTGGGGTTCGGCCTCTTGCTTTGCAACCGAAGCCGCATCCAAGGCCAACCGCTTGCCATGCTCCTCATCCATGGTCATTTTACGTTTTGCAATGATCAGCGTCCTCTTGTTGGGATCTTTGGTTAGGACATTGGCACCACTCAATGGCGCCAATGGCGGAGGAGCCGAATCCGTGTGGGTTTTCTTTTCGAGAGCCATTTGTGGATTGAGCGGCTTAATGGTGGTCTGACCCACCTTAACCGGGGTATGCTGCATGAGAGGATTGTTGACAAAGGCACTGATGGCCGTCGATGTGACCTTAATGGGTTGTGTCGTCGAGGATGTTGTTGTAGTAGCCACCAAAGCCGGCGGCTGAGTTTGATTCTTTTGCTTTTGTTGGCGTTCTGTGACCTTGTTGGCCAAGAGGCTCTTAATCAAAGATGAAGTGGGTTGCTGCGCCGGCGCTGGGGTGGGCAACTCATCGCTTTGCTGGGATAATGGGGGCATCGTCGGAGCATGCTGTACTGCTGGAGAGGATTCGACTGGTTGCGACGCCTCCAGTCCAGGCGGCTTGGCCACCACAGGCACTGGTAAGTCTTTCTTCACCACCGTCACTATCGTCGGCGTCCCCTGCTGCTGCTGCTGTTGTTTCTGTTGCAGCAGCAAGGGTTGAGCTCTCATTTTTATGCCTACATAGTGTGTACCTGGCAACTCCGTGCCATCCAGTTGACGGACTATAACCGGACCCACAGTATGATTGAATATTAATCTGACCAAGCGGGGAAATTGCACGTGATTGACCACTGAGAGTTTTCCAGCCTTCTGGCAATGAGACAGGTAAATCCTATAGAGTTCTTGTTGATCCACACGACATTCGTGACCCATCGCAGCTCTCTCGTAAGTGGCACCCAGCCAAGCCAAAGCATATTGCTCATCATCATGGGTGAAACTCTGCGGAACCGATGCAGGAGCTGGCAAAGTGGGTGCCGGAGCAGGTACAACTGCCGCCGCCGCCAGAACTCCCTGTGGTAACTGGACCTGCGGCAAACTGGGGACCGGCAACTGAACCTGTGGCAGGCTGGGCATGGGTGGAGCCGGCAATGGTTCTCCATGAGGGTGCAGCACTTGCGTCTGGGCGGGAGTAGGCGGCGGCAGAGCTGCCACAGTGGCAGTCTTCAAAGAATTGACTACAGCTCCAGGATTAGGATTAGCAGCTGCGGATGTAACCATATTTTGGGCCACCGATGGCAACATATTGCCTGGCACGACCTCCACAACTCGCATTAAGATGCATCCAGCCACACCATAAGTGCCCGCTTCCACAGTAACCAGGGCGACCAGTTCATCAACCAATCCACGCACTTGCATCAACAGAGAACAAGGACGTGCTCCCAAAGAGCTCAGGGCATAGATGGCCTCCAAAGTAAAGATGAGGAGCATCACATCGGTGAGGGATAGCAATAACATGACACGTTGATAGAACTCCAAGCCAAGGCGACTAGTGATATGACGACCATTGCCCTCGCGTGAGCAGAGCTTGTAGAGAATTTCCAAACAACAGATGATCACAGCTCTATCATTAGACTCGATGCCCTCGCAGAGGGTGGCCAATAGATTACGTGACAATTCGTCCGTGCTGGGATCCTGCAGTTCAAAGAGGTGGGCCAGATTACCCGCCGTCTCCAGAGCCTGGATATGAATATTGCCTGCAGGAAATGAAACAAAATGAGAATTACAGTGTGAGGGCAAGAATTTCAAACAACTTACTCCATCGCACATTGGAACCCATCACTAGATACCGCCAAAGTGTACGATTTGATGCCATTAGGGGCAGATTCTCTTGATGGAAACTTAGACTCCTCATCAATTGAACAATCTGTAGAACTCTCTGACCCATGCGTTCATCCGTGCCATGACTCCGACGCAAGTTCAAAAAGTCCAAATTGTCGAAGTAGTCATCGAAATCCGACGTTTGGCTCTTTCCCTCTTCATCATCCTTCTCAATTAGACCATTATTCACCCAAGCCTGCTCATCCGTATAGAGATCAAGGATTTGGGGCTTATCATTTAACAAATCTCTCCAGAATTGCTTTTGCGAATGATGACGAACTTGCTCATAGCTGTGCTGGAACAATTTTCGTATGGTATAATCCGCATAGACACCCAAATGGGCTAGCAAAACATCCAGCAGCTTCGGACATTCCACCAAATCCAGTCGATAGCGACTCTCATTGGCCATCAGAGTGCACACATTGATGGCGAAATCCTGTTCATTGGGCAAAGGCGAAAGCAACGAGAGTAAAAGCTTCTCATGGTTGCTATGTCGATGCAATTGTGTGGACATTTTATATTGACGCCGTCTGTCCGCATTTACAATATGTTGCCGCTGATTATAAGACATGGGCACGGCGGGTAAACTGGAGCCATAGGATGAGCCAAAGATACTGGTGACTCCTCCTCCACTGGCCATGGCTCTAGACCGGGCACGTCCTCCACCACCACCGCCACTCATCTCTACATCTCTATCAATGGCCGCCTCTAAGGCTTCCAATTTGTCTGGATCTTCGCCGAAGAAATTAAGTTTCTCATATTTATCCAAATAACGGCGATAGATATGCTTTATGCCGGCCGTGCCGTTGACACAGCGTTCGCGGAGCGTCTCCATGGCCGTGTACACTTCATCCCATTCATCCCGCATATTGACTTTGCTGAAGCCACCTCGTTCCGTGACCTCTTGGTAAAGTTTATATAAATCCACATGCTGGCCACTGATCTTTGCTGTCTGGGTAATGGGTGTTCTAGCGATTGAAACGAGATTGGAATACCAGAGAATTAAATACCGAGTTGAATCAACTTACCCGCGTCTCTCGTGAAACTGATGAAGATCACGCCAAAATTCATCTGGACCGGATGCTTTTCCTTCTATTTTTTCAGGGGAAATTTGTTGCTGATGTTGTTGTTGTTGTTGCTGCTGCAGCAGTTGATTTCTGGCGCGCAATGGTGTTGTTGTTGTTGCCCCTAGAATTCCCAGTCCCTTGGACGCCGGCTGCAGTTGCTCTTGACTGGCCGCTGGCAAAGATTGCAATAACACACGCACACTATCTATGGACGACATATTGTTATTTTCCACAAGTCGGCGCTAATAAAAACACTTAACACATTGCTTTTTAAATGTTATTAATAAGAAAAAAAATTATAACAACGCCACCAGCATTTAAAGATGTGCAATATAGTGAAAATATCGTTATCGATATCGACCAGTGTATCGACCAGGGCTGCTGTAAATAGGAAAGTGTACGATGTAACAGTGGAATTATTATCCACAGAATTCGCAGCATTGTCAAATTTTTTTATATACACTTGTATTTCAATTTTTATTCAAATTTTTTTTTCAATTTCGTTTTTATTCAAATTATATTTTTCTTCTAAATTATGTTAGGTTTTCCTCGCTTCTTCCGAAGTTGTTCTATGTATTAATGTAGCCCTGGTTCATAGACTTTAGTGTGACCTGCTATATTTGATACATTTTTCTTATTTCCATCTATAAACCGCGGCAAAATTTGTAAAAATCTTGTGAGGTTTAATTAAATACTAAATAAACTAATAAAACCAAGAACAGGAATCATCGAGGTACAAAATTAGATTGATCTTAAATGATGATCATCTCGAGGGGCACAAACGGAGCACTTTATTTACTGATACAATATGGGTATTTATTTGCAAATATAAGTAAACAAACTTTATATCTAATGTTTATAAGTTTTCTTTAAGTGAGTTGACGGACTATGTGAAGTTTATGCTTGCACCGTTATGTGGCTGTTTTCACAAATGTCTCATCGTCTAAGATCGTGTAAATATGATTGCGATATGTGTCCAATTCGAATATATACTTTTTACCGCAATCCTTCATGACCTTATGAACCACGGGACGTACGTTATCAATGCCAGCAATGCGGGTCAGATCATTGTAATATTCAAACTGTAGGGATTAAGCAAGGTTAACAATAAGAATCTTTTCAAGAAAGTGTTAACTCACCTGTCTCTCGCCCATTTGATGAGCCTTCTTGCGATTGTAATAGCCGCAATCCCAACGCTCACCCGTCTCCTTCTCTAGATTGGCCAACATTTCCTCCTTTGAGGGGAATTCCACCTTACCCGTATAGAATTTTAATGAGAATCTTACTTGCATATCAAATACAGTGGCGGGAATAACATTGAATGGCAAACCAATGAAAGCCATTGTCGGATTATTGATGTTGATGCAGTGCTTCCACAATGGCTGTACGAAATTATCAATCACTTGTATGCCCACATCGGTACTGAGGCAGGGAAAAGTATACTGATAGCCAGTGCAATAAATAACGTGATCGAAGGTCTCAGTGGAGCCATCCTTGAAGACAGCTCCATTTCGGGTGAAGCGTTCCACGTCCGGTTTCTGTGTTACATTGCCCATAAAGGCGGTATTTGGTGTGGCAGCCAAATGATGGCTTAGATATACATGTTTCGCCGCTTTGCGTATATGATTGGCAATGTCCATGCCACTGGGACCGGCTCCAATAACCAAAACATTTTCACCTAAAAAAGTAAATGCAACAAAGTTAGATTTCTATCATTTTAGCAAAGCTTTCCGCCTTTCTATTATATCAGCAAAATAAAACACTCTAAGCCGACCAACACTTGATAGCAAAATACGGCGGAGTGCCCGGAGACAGAGATAAGGTCCGGCGCTAATTTATGAAAGAATAACATTGCACTCGCCCACTAGACTGGTCTGGTCTGCGAAAATGTGTTAAATTGTATGTGAATAATCTTAATTAACTGAAACAAATTTATTCTTAGAACACTATCCGGATCTTTTTTGTTTATACCCTGCACTCATAGATAGAAATTACCTTTATGTTTATATAAAACGCGATGTATGCAGTAAATTTTTGGGTTTAGAACTGGGCCTTCTAAGGAGATCTTATATATTGAAGTTCAATGAAGTCAAGGAGTAAAAACACTCTCATTTCCTCTCTCGAGGTTTCCGCCACTTCATTTGTAGGGTAATCCAATTAGTGTATGTTAATTATGTTAATTTGTATAGTTTACAATTATTTTATATTCCTAGCCGGATATCTACTGGTGTTAGGGGTCTTACTATATGAATAATTTATGAATTATATCACTTCCTTAGATGAAAACAACTATTTTTATCAGCCCTGAACTTCAGTAGTGCTACTTGCTTACCTTTATATTTATCTGCCTTCCGATATAGATGACTGTGAATTTGTTTTCCCTCGTATAGATCCATGCCGTCAATTTCCGGTAGATCTGGCTCTGTGTAATGACCATTGCATACATAGATAAAGTCGTAGTAAACAGGATCACAGGTGTTTGTTACATGATCCCAAACGTAAACCTAAAAAACAAATGAAATGAATTCAAGTCACGAGTTTAATCAAACAGAGATCTCGAGCAAACAAACAGTTGTTCAATGATTACAGCAAAAGTCAGCACGAGGAACAGCGGAAAATAACATGGTGGAGGACATATCAAGACAAACCTGACGTCAACACTCACCTCCCAATCATCCAAACGGGGTCGCACCCTAATGACCTCGTGTTGAAGCTTAATATGTGGCCTGAGCTTGAAATGATCAGCATATGACTGCAGGAATTCCAATACCTCGTGTGATGTGATAAAAGATTCCGCAATGTCATTGGGATAGGGAAAATCTGGATAACCCATTACCTCCTTGGGTAGATTCGTTCTACAAGGCAGGAGAAAAGACATGTAGAAACTACGATGAATAGGTTCAAGACAGTTAGAACCTACCGCAATCCCTCGTACATGCTGCTATGAACCTCTTCGTACTCATCTTTGGGCATTTTATCGGAGAAGACCCAAGTGCCTCCAATTTCTGTGCCGCGTTCATAGGCCACTGCGTCTAGACCAGCTTCTAGAGAATTCTTCAAGGCACAGAGACCCGCAGTGCCAGCTAGAAATTGTCAAGAATTCGTAACTAATTGATCTATATAGTATTGAGGAGGAAGCTATTTGTATATTACCTCCTATAACGCACACACGACGTTTTTCGTGCAGTGGAGTCTTAAACATTTTAGTTTATGATTTTTATTTCCCTTTTCTTTAAAGGAGAGAGAATACGTCTCTTCGATTGCGCGTCTTACGACTGACTAAATGGACGCGGGGCTGGCGCCTCACAGAGATAGACCTTTCCACAATCAGCAAAACAGCCGAAGAGGCAGAGTGAGAGAGGGAAGAAGAGAAGCCAGGCCGAGTGTGTATGTGCTCTACATTTTAGCTGATGCGGCTGATATACATACGTGAATGGGTAAATGTAAAGACCTTATCATGTTGGTTGTATTTTCATAAATCCAAAGCAAAGTATGCCACTTGATTCATTAATATTTGAGATAAATATTTAATAATTTTCTTTTACACTTACAGGGTATGGCCAGAGTCACCCTAACTGACCACAAAACACCTATAAATTCACTTATCACCTCAAACTAGTTGTCACATAACTATTAACTTGTCGTCATCGGCATCTTTGTGACTTGGAACATCTGGTTGAATATTGCTGCACAGCTGTACGATCAATTCAAACCATAGCCTTTCCCATTGACCCGGGCTTAAAAGATAAGGAACTATAGATTCAGGCAGCAACCCATCCAGTTTGGTCAACAGGCAGACAATTCACTTACGTCTTAGGCGAGTGTCATTGTGTCATCTCAGTTTATTATTCCATTTCTGTATTATCAGTAGAAAGTTTCTATTCTCACTTGCAAATAACTATGCCTGTTTCATCAGTTCAACTAATCAGCAGCAGCTGGGGGAAAAAATTAATTATATTCAATTAAACTAGAATTAAGCGTTACAATGTATGCGAAGCCCATGCTAAATATGAAGTTATGTCGGACGGGGGAAGCCAATCAATTTCTCTGATAATGAAACATCAGATTACAGGGGCGAGTTCAATATTTATTACCGAATATGTTGAAGTGTTTACAAACAAAACAAAACACAAAAAAATACAAAACACTCGTGGTGCGTTTCCAATTTCGTAGATAAACCATTAGGGGGAAATGATTTGTCGCGGACATGTTGTCAAGCAGTGGCTAAAAAGCCACTCAATATTGCCAATTGAAAATGGAAACATACTTAAATTAAGTGTTTGTCCTGAATCTTTAATTAGTAAAGTTTAATCTGGAATCTGTGCCACTGATTGTAGTACCACTCAATCCTCTGCGACAGGATTCAGTGGTACTGGTTCCAATGCCAAGACCGATCGCACAGGTGCTGTCGCGTCCCGCTCCTGTTGAGGTAAAAAGGGGAATTCGAAAATTAATATAGTTATTAATTATTTCAATGAAAAAATTAAAAACATAAGAGAAGTTCTGGTGGAGTTCTGCAAAATTAGTCAAAGTTAATGGAATAATGCGAAAGGCAGATTACTTAAACATTTTGCAGACCAATCTTGGCAATTTTATTGACAGACGGTTGAGACAATATAAAAGATTAAATATATATAACGTCAGAGTTGAGCCTTGTTGTTAGAGCTTCAATGGTAGCGAAGTTTAAAGCTGGAGTTGCCGTAAAAGATATTGCAAGTGAATCTAGACTGTCGCGTCAAACAGTACAATATCAAATTAACAAATTCAAAAAGTATAATACTATTAACAACTTGCCAAGATTGGGTGCTAAACGCAAAACAACGGTGTATGAAGACAGAATCCTTTTGCGGGAATTCAAGAAAACCATTCATTTACATTTTTCGATTTTTCAACTACTACATTTCATTGTACACTTGGTTTTTTTTTTGGTTTTCTCATCCAGCATATTGAATCACTTTTGAGGGCCACTGTTATGTATATATACATATGTTAGAATAAAAAAAAAAGGTTTGTACTTACCATAATCGCACGTAGGCCCATTTGAGTTGCAGCACTGTGCTCACTCATGGATCGGGATATAGTTGCCAACCCGTCCCGCACCAAGTCCACCACCGTATCCAAACAATGTCCAGTCTGAAAGAAAACCCAAAAAAAATTAGTCAATTATAAATATTTTTTGAATTATTGAAATACTTACTCTTCGGCCGGACTCCAATACTAAGTCGACAATATCCTGATTATTCTCCATCTGTTGATAAATATGTAATTACAAAAGATCAATTTATATTTATATACATATGTTAGAATAAAAAACAAAAGAAGGTTACCTAAATTTCTTATTTTTTCTAACTTATGGAATTCCTTACAATCTCTTAAAATTAATTTCCCAAGCCCTTCTAATTTATTACTTGATATATTGCATAGCAACATGCACCTACTGTTGCCCAAGGATCCAAACTTTATATTTGCAGTATGGATCCTTTTGGCAACGGTTGCCAGCGACTCCTTCTCCCTCCGATAGTACTCCTTTAAGTCCGCTGGAACACCGAAATCGCAAACCTCTATTGCTGCGTGGTTTTCGATGTCCAGCGGTCTGAAATATATATGACACAATGTACATCATGGAAATGATTGTAATCCCAAACAAATGGGACTTTTCCATTGCGAGCTAGGAAATGATTTCGCACTCTCACATTAATTGGATTGCCATTAATACCAAAGCAAACCAAATTAATGGATATGTGTGCTGTGCTATTAGTTGTATACAGCCATGAGGGTCAGCATTTTAACTATGTCCCCGGTCCTAGCTTTTTTGGTTGAGGTGCTGGCTTCCTCGTTACCCTTTCCGGGATTAAGTTGAACCTGTAATTGCAAATAATCATAATAAATAATAAGTCCAAATAATAATAATACTTTCGTTTAGCTTGTGTATGTGTCTTAAACCTACCATTGGGGGCAAAAACAGCTCATCGATGGATATGAAGAAAGCCCGGCTTTTGAACATTTCAAGAGAATTAAAATTTTACAGGATTCGCTCATTCACATTCATCTGGAATTCCTTTGAGTAATGTTGGAATTGCAAAATTCCCTCCCGAATTTCGGAATCCTCAATTCTTTTAAATACTGAAATTTCAGAAGGAATCACGTTAAATTTAAAATTGCCATTTTTGTTTTTATTTCAAGTGTGTTTTTTCTTTTCATTCTTTATCAATTTCAAAAAGCCCGACTTTTACCTCCCTTCAAATTTTCTCCCATCTTTAATATTTTCTCATCTGCTTTGGCCAAAATCGAAATCTCAATTTCTCCCATCTCTAATATTTCTCGCTTTTTGGGCGAAGAAGAATTCAAATTTATCTTCTTCAGTTCGTAGAAACAATAATTTTTATAAGTTGTCTAAGTTTTAGACAAACACAAAAAAGCTAAATACATCTTCTTAAAATAGTTATGCATATTATATATCATTTCATTTTTATGACATTAGTAAAGATTTGATTTATTAAAGTCACTGAATATTAATCTCATTTAATTTATTGTATGATTTAAAAGCATCTGAAACAAACAAAAGTTTATATGCAAAATATTTATTAAACACTAGACGTAGATCTTAATACTATAAACTAAATGACCATAAAATGTTGAAGAATATTTGTTTTAAATATTTAAATGCAGAATCAACAATTTATAGAGTTCAACAACAGTCCAAGTGAAGGAATATGTGTTCCAGGAATTGATTTAGCCTTTACCCACAGTGTTTTCAATCTCAATATATTAAATTATAATTGTAAGTAGTAGGTGTCGCCCTCTACTCTGGACACCATTTTCTCGTTTCGTTTCGTGGAGCCCTTTTTTACATATAGTTTTTTTATAAAATGCTTTGTTTTTATGAGGTTTTACTATTCCTAAATGGATAAGACAGCTTATTGCAGGAGTACAATAAAAACAGAAGCTCGTCAGAGATCAAACAAAACCATATTTTAAATTCAAAAAAATCGAGATAATTCATTACAAACAACTTAAACAAACTTTAACGGTTAAGATAAATAACAAAAATAAATAAACAAAAGATCAGTCTTTACAAACTTAAATAAACCAGAACGGTTAAAATATAAAACAAAAATAATATAAAATATTATTGGCTTCATGGCAGTTTGAGTAGAATTAATGATCACAAAAAAAATGAAGAACCCATTGGTTTTTCTTGAGAAATGTCAACCTGTTGACTGGACCTGGCTTTAATGAAGCACTTCTGGAATTGGAGATTAATTAAGCTTTACTGAACATTCGCTCACTTTCGGCAGATGTTGCCGGAATGCAGAAATATTTCTTTGCCAGAGTTTGGAGAGCTATGTCGTTGTTGGCGTTCTGAAAAATGTATATTCATGAATACATATATAATTGATTTGTGCATTAGTGCAATAATTACCTTCCAATACATTAAAGGATCCTGCTTTTCATCCAGATAACGACTCGAGTAGTAATTCCTCAGGTTAACAATTGAGTCAGCTGTGTCATTTTGGATTTTTTGGTCTATGTTTTTTTTGACCCGTTGAAAAAATGGCAGACTTAATCCGGTTGATTTAATTGGCACTGGGGAGTTATCCTTTGGTTGATGCATTAATTTATTTAGCAGTGTCACCGCGTTTTCCACGCAATTCTTGACCCTCATTTGTCAGCAGTGTATTTTTTAAACCCTCGATTTTGTCTATGAGCTCGCGGACTAGAGGAATTATAAGTGATATTGTAACTATTGGCAGAGCATGATTTTTTTGTTGCAATATCGAATGGCTGTAACAGGTTTACTATGTCTTGCGTAACGTCGATCTCCTCTGCAGACAAGGGTGGCGGTGAGTTGGCGGTGCTCAACAGGATCTTAGCGAGAACATCCTTCGTTGCCAGAATCCGTTCAAGCATTGCTAAAGCACTATTTCATCTAGTGGGCATTTCTTTCATTAGACTATAGGTCTTGGCCGCTGGCAATTGCGCTTCCCGAAAATTAGCGTATGTAATGTTGCTATGCTTAATAAAAGTTACAATTCTTTTGCATTTTGCAATTATTGTTTGTACTTTATCCAAGCCGAGACAATCATTTATTATTAGATTAAGTGTATGCGCAAAACGAGGCAAATTTCTTTTCTTTATAGTCTCGCACATCATATTCATTGTTTATTGTCAGTGAGAATTGCCGCAACTTTATTATATATTTTCCACTCATTCAAAACACTTGTTAATGCGTCTGCAATATTTTGTGCATTGTGGTTTGTTTCGTCATTTAACGAGTCGGTCGACAATACAGCAGAACGCATTATAAATTGCTGGTCAATAAAATGGCATGTAACTGTTATGTAGGACTCACTTGCCGAAGATGTCCACATGCCCGTCGTGATGGCCACATTTTCAATTTTAAATCCGATAAAGCCTCATCAATTTTGATTTTGCGTCATATTTTTTGTTAATAAAGGGAAGAATGCTACCTGATTTTGGTGGTAATTCCGACTCTCGCAGCGTTGGATGCAAGCGGTTTAGCTGGTTCTGATTATAACGCCACCCATATATTTCAATTATTGGTCTAACGGTACAATTCTCGATGTTACAATGTTCCACTGAAATACTTGCATAGTTTAATAAATACATTAAACAACTTACCCAGCCAACGTCGACGCAAAGTGTGACCAGTGTTTCGATATATCGATCTTAAACACGAATCGGTATAATTCCAAATTTCGGAAATATCGATACTGCTGCGATAAGTCTGATCTAGTTAGTTAGTTAGCGGCTTAGAACGTCGCGAATGGGAGAGCGAAAGACGAAAAACGGAGCAAAGCGAATACGCGTATTTTTTCACCCCCACCAACCGCCAGCCCATCAGTGAGACAGCCAACCAGCTGAACCGATTTCAATTTTGTGTTTTGCATCGAGATTCGTAGGTTAAAAGTTCAAAGTGAAGGAAAATAAAAAACAATAAACAGAAGCAAGGGAAAGAGAAAGCAAAGAAGAAGGAAGGAAAGAAGAAAGAGTCTGAAAGGTGAAAAATCTTCAAACTGGGAATCAAGTTTTAATTTTTGTGGTTGAATTTATATTCTGTTTTTTGTGTGTGTCTGTGATTCGTGTGTTTGCTGCCCCTGCGTTTTAGGCTTGAAATTTATTGCCGATTTTTTATTTTGTTTCTCATATTTTTGTGTTTGCAAATTGAAAAAAAAAAAACAAAAAATCAAAAACAAAACTGAACGCAGCTCCAAAAACTGGAGAAGCGGGGGCAGCGGCTGAGCAGCTGAGAGAGTGCAAGGCAACAGTAGCAACAACAACAAGAACAACAACACTAAGCTACATTCTAGAATTACAATAACAACAACAAGAAAACAAGCAAAATTACACAACTTCCATGTGAAGCAAGGAGACCGAGAGACTGAGACAGTGCGAGGGAGACAGAGAAAACGAAAGAGAGGAGCAACAATTGTCAAAAGGCGCAGCCAAGCATTGACATTGCCAGATATATATATATATATACATATATATATATTTATGTATGCATTTAGATGATCACAACGACACCTCGACACATGGCTCCAACGACCAGCACCAGTCCCAGCCCCAATACCAGTTCCCCCAAGCCTCCCAAACTGGCCAAATTCAAATCGTCCTCCCTGGATCATGAGATCTACACGGCAAATCGTCGTGGGACGATAGCCACAGCCGCCAGCGATTGGAAGTCGTTGCGAGGTAATCCCATGACCTCACCCAATGGCAGATCCTCACTCAACTTGGGAATGGGCGGAGGCGGCGGCGGTTTGTTGGGTCCATCTATGACCAGAGCTGCCTCCACATCGTCATTGGCCAGCAGTACACGCACCATGACTAACTACCAGGAGTACAAAATGGAAATTATTAATCAGGTAAGTCCCCCAAATCGCCCCCAACCCCCCCTCAAACTAGATAAAAGCTGTTCAAACAAATAGATATACATATTTATCATTTGTATTGAAAAAATGGGGGAAACAGTTGTTGGCCCGAATGAAGAGAGACAATAGAAAGACAGAAAATTCTTTTGGTGGAATTACTTAACAATTTTTCTTTTTTCTTTACTCCCGGTCTTCATTTAATTGATAAAGTAAATACCGATACATGTACAGGAACCACAGGGGCGGACTATGAGGTAAATTGATAAGGCCTGACGAGATTACATAGGAAGAACATTTAAAAACCTGTTTGAACATTCCAAATAGCCGACTTCAAAATATTAGAATGTATGGCAATTTTTAAGAAAAAGCTTCAAAAATTAATTAAACTTTGAAAATATTTAAATAAATGGCAAGAACCTTGCTAAAAATACCTAAAACATAAAAAACAAAGTCTGATGAAAATATTTTTCAGCTTTAAATTAAAGAAATGAAAAAACTCAAGTTAAGTCTTTAATTTCTCAAGATTTGCATAATTAGTGAACTATTTGCAACCCTCTTTTGAGCCAATTCCCTCCCTGCACTCGCTGTTTATTTTTAACAAATTTATTTTTTCCCTTTTGTTTGTGTTTCTGCTGTTCTGATAAAAAAAAAAGATTGTAAGAAAGTGCAGTATGTTTTTTATTGTAAAATATTTATTTAACTTCGCTAGAAAAGTACACAAAAAACGAAAGAAAGAACAAAAATTGTTCAAGTGAGAGACGGAAGCTTGGGGCCCGCCATAAATAAAACGTCTGATTAAGTGTGTAAGCTAATTTTAAAGTAAATCACGAGTTGCACCCCCGCCCCCAAGTGTTGAAAGATAGTACTAGACCCTGGACTGAATATACTACTAAATATATGGTTAGAGAAACTTCGAATTGATGTAATTGGTGGATATTTACGACCTTTAATAAAGGATCTTCATATTTGTGTGGAAGCTCAAAGTAAACTTTTTGATCCAGAGGACTCAGATAAATATTCAAAACATTTTGTGATTATTTTTACAAAACTCATTTCAATGCATTATAAGAAACTCTGTTCGAATCATTGAAATCATTAGAGAATGAAGATGAATACAATATTTTTTTAAAGAATTTTGTCAAGTGTGAGAACTTATTCGTCTTACAATAGAAAACCGATATTCATTCACCCGATACAATCGATCACTGCTTGAATGAATAAGTTTGACTACATCTAAACACCTCATAAGCCTCATTTGATCGATTCAATTTTGGATTAAATGTATTCATTGCATTTCCCTTAGTTTTAAGTCTCATTCATTCATTTTATTCAATTCACTTTTCAAGCCTTATTCATGTTCATTTGAATACATTAATGGAGCTCTCTCGTCTAGATTGACTGAAAATTAACACAATTCTAGACCGATCCGATCCGATGTCAGCTAAAAAGTTATAGAATTAGCATAATTTCGAGTCCTAATAAGTTTCCATTATGTTAAAAAACTTTCGTAAGGTTCTAGGGAATTGGTGAAGCAATTTCTATAGCCAATCTGATAATTTAACTTATGTAGATTGACCGTTTCCTTTGGGAGCAAAACAAAGCAGCTGCTTCTCTCCTCCAGGGGGGCGAGGTACTCATAAACAATTCGGTTACCCATAACAAAAGCCCCTCCAGCGGCAGCAGCTGCTGGCCAAAATACGATGCTAAAAATAATTACGACGGAGAGGTACAAAGTAAAGTACATAAAAGTCTTTTCAAGTGATGAATTCAACGAACTTAAGGTGAAATTTGCCGCGTTTTTTTCTCCCTCGGTTTTCGGTATTTTGCCATGCTTTTGTTTGAGCATTTACCACATCAGGTGGTAATAATTAAGAGCCACAAACACCGCGGAGTCCATAACAAGATCATATAAACAAATTGATGGATTTATTAGCAATTGCTCTGGGTGCTTGGTATGTCTGGAAACTTTCAATAGACAAACTCTTAAGCCACAAGGTCAACCGAAATAACCGAAAAGAGACAATCCGACAATGTCATAAGTCAAGTTGGCGCCCCTTCGACCAGTGACAACAAAAACAACAAAATGTACCGAATGTTGTTCAATTGTTCAATTTGTTGTTGATTTGTTTATTATAAGTCGTTGGCGTGACAAACGGCAATTGTGCGAAAAAAACTAAACCAAAGTGGAAATATTTTTGTTTATAACAAGCCTCACAGGGAGACAGAGAGAGAGAGAGACAATTGCATAATCTTAAGTTGTAGCTATTGAAAGTAATTGTAGTGTGTGTAGGCTAAAATCAATTTTCGGGGGAGGGAGAAATGCATCTTTAAGATACAATAAACAACCTCACATATGGCAACAAGTCAGTAATTTGGCCATTAAATAGTTGGCAAAAAGGGCAAATTTCCATAATAGTTTATGAAAAAAACAATTGTTTGTTTACAACTATGATTATTATAATGAAACGCTGGCAACTTTGGCAAGCTCTAAATCATATTTGTGAGTACTTCGAGCAGGTTTTCACAGTCATTTAACGAACGTTTGTTTGTAATGTGGCCATAAAGTTGATTAATTGTATGGAATTTAAGGAGTTGTTCATGGGAAATGGGGAAGAACTGAAATGGCTGAGCTTTCAGCTATCGATCTTTTAAGGTCGATTTCATATATCCTAGAAGTCTTTACTTTCAATCAACATACATAATTCCTTAACCTAGCGAGTTTGACCAATTGGCAAACATTTATACTTTACTTTTCCCATTGAATTGACTTTCAAAATTGAAATAGTTTTCTTTATTCTATACGCAAATAAAGAAGACATTTGTTAGAATTATTTAATTTAAAGGCAGCTTCGTAAATATTCTAAATGTTTTGTCTTTAAATGTAGCAAAGATTATTTTAAATGATTTTATTAAACAACTTTCTATGAGTTCTGATCTCCCTTAAATTTAGTTTATTTAAGTAACTTCAAATAAATTAAATCAAAATAAACAAGATTTATTTTTCTGGTGATTATATTCCTAGGCGAAACCGAAGCATTTTAGGGAAAATTGGTTTATGTTTAGTATGAAAAAAAATCATAGAATTTTTGTCACCGTTTTCCAATTTCATCAAACCTTTGACTTTTCAGCTCTAGTTCCAAAAATAATAAACAAAAATATTAAAAGGGGTAAAACATCGAGGACAAAACATCCTTTTATTTTCTTTTAGGACAGATGAATAAAGTTATTTAAATTAATTTCTCAGCAAGTTTTATAAAAGGTTTTTCGAAAATGCATTGCCTCATGGGAAAGATCTCTTCTTCACACCTCGAAACGTTTGAATTTTTGAAACATTTCATTCAGTTTAGATAATTTGGAGCAGAGCAAGTGCATAAGGGAAATCGCTGAGATTTTAATGGCTTCGAGTGATGTGCATTTTGTTAGCAAATTTCTCTTCCACCTCACACACAGCACGTGCTGAAAATGTTTTGCAAAAACTGTTTTCTTTTGTTTATGCACTTTAAACGACTTTCTATGTGTGTGTGTGTGCAGCTGTTGAGTTTTGTTTTAGTGCCAAATGAAATTAAACAGGTGTCACTCAGACGATTTTGTAGAGCCTCAAACAATGTATTCTCACATGGCTTCCTTTTCACCTTTGACGTGCGAGGGAAAATATTGTTGGGATAAGATCAAAGCAGAACAGAGAAAAATTGATTGAATTTTGTGTTTTGAAATTTATTTTGCAGGGCAAGTGCCTTTGTGGTCAATATATACGGGCAAGATTACGACGTGCCGGCGTCCTCAATCGCAAGGTGATACAAAGACTAAGAAATATCCTAGAGCCCTCCTCGCATGTGGTTTACGAAGTGTTTCCGGCCCTCAACAGTGTGAGTATATAGAAGCTATTCTATACGCTTTTCGAACAAAATTCAAATGAGTTTCCATTTTGCAGATGGGCGAAGAACTGGAGCGCATGCATCCGCGCGTCTACACAAATATCTCCAGGCAATTGTCACGAGCTCCATTTGGCGAGCTGGAGGACAGTGATATGGCCCCAATGCTGCTTAATTTGGTGGCCAAGGACCTATTCCGGTCGAGCATAACGTGGGGCAAAATCATTTCCATATTTGCCGTTTGCGGTGGCTTTGCCATCGATTGTGTGCGTCAGGGTCACTACGATTATTTGCAGTGCCTGGTGGATGGTCTGGCCGAGATAATTGAAGATGATTTGGTCTATTGGCTAATAGATAATGGCGGCTGGTTGGGCTTACAGCAGCACATACGCCCTCGGATCGGTGAATTCACATTTCTCGGTTGGCTGACATTGTTCGTTACCATCTCGGCAGGAGCCTACATGGTCTCGAATGTCTGCAAACGCATTGGCTGTCAGTTGTATTCGTTGTTGTTTTAGTTTTTCTTATTCTTTCACGAAAGCCTACACATAGTTTTTAGTTTGCATACTCGTGAATCATTCCTGAAGACAAAAAATGAAAAGAAAGAAAGAAACCAGTTAAGTTAATGAAGAAAGTTTTGTTTGTATTTTTTTTATGAAATGATTGATATTGATAATTGTTATTTTTTTGTTTTCCATTTTGTACGTTTTACCATATAGTGCCAAGGGCAATAAAGCAAATACATTTTTATAAAAAAGAACGACGATCACATTTTATTTGTAAATTGAATTTTGCGCCATATATCGATTTATTGGTTTGCTCGATAAGTGCCAGCCCTAACAGATTCGATAAAGTGCGCAGCAGCAGCAGTTAAACTGTCATCTCTAGTTTTATATTAATATATGGAAACTGAATGTATAGAAACTGGGGCAATGGAGGAAATCCACGAGGGTTCCGAGGCACCTCTCTGGGAGCTAGTGGAGGAGGAAGAGGTGGCAGGCACTTTTGATCTCGACGAGCCAGAGATTTCCGAATCGGAGCGATATTTTTGCTATGATTGTCATAAAATATTTGAGAATCGCGTGTCCGCCGAGGAGCACATATGCCCGCAGGCGGGTCAATCGGAAACGGAGACTGCCGAAGCCCCAGTGGAAGGTGCTCCAGCTCCAGCTGTAGTTGCCAGAAACATGCAAGTCATTTGCCACATATGCAATACGATCTTTGGTTCAAGCACGGCCCTCAAGTTCCACATGCGCATGCATGGCAAGGTGTCGACTAAGAGCATACAGGATGCCCTGCCAGTTGGCGCTCATCAGCAGTACAATCAGCTAGATCAGTTTTACTGTGAGATCTGCAATAAAAGGTAATCCCTGAAAGTTTCTTTGCTCCAAAACTTGTTAACTCATTTGATTCTTGCAGCTTTGATGAGAGCTTGTTGGCTGTGCACAAGCAGATGCATCAGGAATCTTCGTTGGATCAGCTCATGTGCAGAACTTGTAATCGCAAGTTCGACAATGTAGGCGAATACGAGATGCATATGAAAATGCATGAGAAACAGACGGATAAAGCTACCTCACGTCCAGTGCCATCCAATGGCAAGGAGATTAGATCTGATAAACCTGGATATCCATGTCAATATTGTCAGCGCGTCTTCCTGCGACCCTATGAGAAGGTGAAACATGAACGCGTACACACGGGGGAAAAGCCCTACGCCTGTGAAGTGTGCGGGAAAACCTTTCGGGTGAGCTACTCCTTGACTCTTCATTTGAGAACGCACACAAACATCAGACCTTATGTCTGCACAGTGTGTAATAAACGGTGGGTAGCAGCGGCATCCATATTCTCATTGGGTTTTCCAGCTAATTGGTTTAAATTGCAGCTTCAAATCGCATCAGGTGTATTCCCATCATTTGCGTATCCATAGCTCGGAGAAGGAATATGCCTGTGATAAGTGCCCAAAGACATTTCGCACTTCGGTGCAATTGAGTGGCCATAAGAACACCCATACCAAACCCTTTGAGTGTACCATCTGCAATCGTCCCTTTGCATCTTTGTACGCGGTCAAGACGCACATGGTTAATCACAAGGACAAAGCCCAGGAGGGGCAGGGAACCAGCAAGAAGCCATCAACAAATGGCAAATTCTGGTGCCCCATCTGTGGAGCTGAATATTCGCGAATATTTGCCTATCGCCAGCATTTGAAGACGGCTCATGGTCAAACTGAAGAAGATAATGGAGAGAAGAAACCTCGTCAATTGTTGGAGGAGGAGGGAATTGATGATACTGAAGCAGCTGCTCTTAGAGCTGCAGCCGATGCGGATGCCGCCTATATGCTAAATGATGTGACTGTCGTTGACTCCATTCCCACCTTGGAAGAGGTGAGTTGGCTATAAATTCGAATCGTGCCTCAGAAGTCTCAATTTTTCTCTCTCTCTTTTTTAGTTTGATGTGGAGAATCTTCACACCGAAGAGATCATCACTGATTGGCTAACATGAGAATGGAAATACAGAAATTTACTGAACAAACTTTATTGTGAAATATATATAAAACTGGAAATAAATCAAATGTAAATAGCATTTGCGGTTTTTGTTGAGCAAAAAATTATAACTAAAAACTTTAAAGAAACTTAAAATGTATCCTTTGGGTTAGCAGATCTATGGATTGACTACTTCCTCCTCCTCCTCTTCCTCCGCTTTAACTTCCTCCTCCTCAGCTTCACTGTGGTCCTCTTCGTCGCATATTTCCTTAAGCACCTCCACCAGATTCTTGGTCTCGTCTAGCTCTTT
Source organism: Drosophila paulistorum (assembly GCA_018152135.1). NCBI lineage: Eukaryota > Metazoa > Arthropoda > Insecta > Diptera > Drosophilidae > Drosophila > Drosophila paulistorum. Next base: position 50,472,546 of record JAECXG010000822.1, on the reverse strand, counting down.
ACGCATTATATCCATTTCCTCTTCCAGCCCCTCGATGCGTTCATGTAGATGGCGATTTTCTGTCAGTGAATCTTCCAGAGCCAAGCGTCGCTGCTCGGCAAGCAGTTTGTAATAGTTCTCGCCAGGCTCACACTCACTGGTCAGATCTTCGGCTGTGATGGGACGCGAGGATGGGTCCTCTGTTTGTGTATCGGCATCTCTAGACTCTGTTGTGGTGGTTGTCGCTGCTGTGTCCACACATTTGCGTTTGCCGTATTTGGGCGTGGCAGTGGCCTTCAATCGACTCAATTGATCCACGATGGACACACGGTTCTCCTTGTCGTTGGCGTTCGCGTTGATATTGATGCCCTGCAGAGGCTTTACTTGTTTGCGTTGTTGCTTCAGATGCTCCTGCTGCTCGGCCTCGCTCTCGACTTGGATGTAGACTCTGGCAGCGCCCGTAGACATTTTCAGATATGTTCGGCGGTTCGGTTTATTGTGTTATTTAGAAAATGTCCGCTTTATTTATGCATGGACTTTTCCGCTTTTCCGTATTCTATTAGTTTGCACACAAAAATTTTCTTATAATGGCCGCCAAAAATGCTTGATAGTCTCGATATGTTACACAGCACTGCTCTACCGATCGATAACTACGTATCGATAATTTCAATATCATCGACTCAGACCTTAGCACTTTGACTCACCCTTCGAACTTTTTACTCAGCCCTTAGCACTTCCGGCTCAGATCTTGGCACTGCACTATGGGCGATTAGTTGATTTTGGCGGCATAAAGTCCACACATAGAGCTAGGCGCTTAATTTTTTTTTTAAGTGTTACTAATATTCTAGTTTGATTTCGGATTTTTTTTTTAGTCAATTTGACCCCGCCTTTATTTTCCGCCCCTTTATAACCCCGGCACCTGTACAAAAATTTCAATTTTTATTATAAAGCAAAGCATAAAAATAGAAAAAATAATATTTTACCATGTTTTAACAATATTTCAAACTCAAAAAATCAAAAAGTTAATAATCTTCTTCATCCAAAACAAAAGAATTCTCATGTTTGTCATCGCTTTCGTTGTCTGATTCGGTGTCTACATCATTTCCAAAATTGTATGAACTCAGCTCTGATGATGGACACTCTAAAAGGTTTATAACTTCTATTGGAAGCGGTTTCTTTTTCAAATTTTGCAGCCTCTTATTTATATAGTAGCTTGATATTAATGGATCAGATGAGTCCATGGCTCTATTAAAAACGTCAGCCATATTACTTAATCTAAAATTTTTTCTGGCATGAGAACGTCGGTCCATTTTATAATGTTTGTTACGAGCTTCTGATGCATTTTCACCCAAACATCCAACTGGAACTATACACAAATTTATAATGTCTGCTCCGTGAACTAATATTTTATGTACAGTTGGAGACATTGGGTACCACGGATATGTTTTCATATATAGATTAAAAGTGTCTTTACAAAATTGTCGGTACTTTTTTGGGCTGATCGAGAATTCACACGATATTGCTATTAATATATAGTAAAAATTATTCAAAATGACCTCATCAAACAATGTTATGGATGCAAACAGTCTCGTCGTGTTACCATCATTGCTGTTACCACTTCCGTTCAGTTTTGGTATACTAATATGCAAACCCATTACCTTCCATACTGTTTGCTGAATTTCCTTCTTTCTTATCATCATTTTATTTTTATCATCGCCTTTGATATGCCAGGTCTTTATATCCATACGGTACGATATATTCAAGACGAATTCCATAAATCGAATCCATGCATGTAATGGACTTACGCCGTATTTTAAAGAGCCAGGCTGAGGTTGAAAGGTTTCAGAATTGAAATCTGTGATTTCGATAAGTTTTTTGGGATTTACGGCACAGATTGGGCAACATTGATTGGATTTTGTACCAGTTATGACGTTTAATACCTTTCCATCAATTAATGACATATATGTTTTAAAATCCACAGAAATATTTTTAGGTTGCCATTTGAACTTTTCCAATTTCGCTACTTGCATATCTAAATTTTCTTTTTCGCATAAGATTTTTGTGGAGCTCTCTTTCGCGTATTCAATTTTTAAAGGCCTGCTAAACTTTATTGACTGTGGGCTTCTATTTAACCATATTACGCGATTTAAAGAATCAATTAGACGTATTGGTATGACAGTGGATACGAACAGCGATTGATCTAAGAAATCAGGTTCATCTGAATCAAATTTTTGTTTATATGAACTTTGACCCGTCGATCCATCAAACCCATAGCTAATAATAAGGGTGCAGTCCGTTACATTTTCCATTTTCTCTAAAACATCATTTTGTAAGGTCAATATTCGTTCAGCTGTGTGGTTTAGCAAATCCTGCAGAGAAACCTTTGGCACAGTTTCGGAAAAACTAATTCCTGACGGTCTGCATTGCAATTTTGTAGATCTTATTAAGTCGTACCCGGGACATATATTGCAGCCGTGCGCCTTGTTGAGTTGTGTAAAACTGATATATTGCTGCTTTGTTAAATTATTCTCCAACAAAAAAGCTAATGCTTCAATATTAGAAATGCGATCTGGTCCCGCTTGATTTGTTATTTCGGGATTTACAACATTTTCCTCAGTCATTACATTTCGCAATACGCCAACCAATTTATTTTCATTACTTTCACGGGCAGACGCAGAGGCGGCATGCAAAAGTAATGCAGTAGAGCAGTCATTTTGAACGCAACTTCTGATGCCATTTGCCTTCGTAGTCTAGGCCCGGCCTTGGCATATCCTACTTTTGGACGACCCATCTTCGATGGTGATGGCTTAGCAGTATCCTCCACTTCAATTTTTATTTCCATACATTTTGCAAACCATTCTGTGTGAATTGTCTTGAATCGCTCAAGATTTCGATTGTATTTGCGCAAGTATCGTTTTATATAATATTCAAAATTAGTCACTTTTGCCTTAATTTGCTGTATGTTTGATTTGTTCAAATTATCTTCATTTATTTCTTCCATTATGTACGCTGCGACAGCATCAGCATTGCGATTGTTGTTGTTCCAAATATCAACAAGCGTGTTGTTGTTGAACGTAAAGGAAACTTCAAGTGCAATTTTTTTTAAAAGGAACAAAAATGAGCAAAAAAAATTATTACTACAATAAACTAGACACATCCGTGAGTAACTTGCCATTTTTAGTTGCATGTTTTGATATGCAATTTTCAAGAAATACTCCACGGAACACAATTAAAATTGTTAGCTTTTCGCTAAAAATACAATCAACAATAACACTGGACATTAAAAACACCACGAACATTTATACACATTTAGCGTAAATAAAAGATTCTAAATACCTTGAGCTTTGCTATCCATATTACACTTATTTATTTAAACGAAACCAATAATAATTTAAGCACTTTCAACAGCATGAAATTTTTCGCGCCAATTTATATAATTTCGAGCTTCAACAGATCAGGCGGTTTGAAGGGCTGCCACAAAAAGAGAGTTGCCACCCCATAAAAAAAAAAATTGTTTTTCAGCTAACTGAAGTATTTACTATTAATAAAAAATAACATTTTCTTAATATTTCACCATAAATTTTATGACTTTATGCCGCCCATTTTGAAAAATCGCCCACAGTGCACTGGCTTAACGGTGATTTTGGATACTGAGATTATAACGAACGAACAATTCACACCGTGGGACAGGAAAAAAATGTTTTAGCAAAGCTAATTAACATCACAAGCAGTTCGGAGAGACATATATTTTGCGTTCGATAGAGTTAGTTTTGAAAAAATTGTTAAACATGTGGATTTTAGAGACATTTTGCTGCTGCCTAGATCTATTTCAGGGATGTATTATTATAGGAGTATCTGGTCTAGTCATATCTATAGTGGGTTTCGGCGCATCCTACCAAGCAGCCCAGCGTGACAACGAAGCGCCATCAATATTTGGTTTTGTGTTCTTCACTTTATACCTCATAACCAAGATCATACTACTTTTGGGCGTAATTTGGGTGAGTAAAATTTGTTTTTAAGCATTCTTTAATTCTCATTTGTTAACAGGACGTGACCCGTGTAATCTTTGTGGCATTTATTCTAAGCGTACTATTCACAATTATAGCTCTTGTAGCGCTTTTAGTATGGGTAATAATTGAAATCACTGCCTTGGAAGCAATTGTCATACTCATAGCCATCATAGGTGAGCCGAAAAGTGAAATATTCGACAATTCTTTTAAATTATTAATTAATTATCCTAGTGGAAATCTATTTTTGCTGGGTAATTTATTCCTATTGGCGTAAAAGTCAAAAGTGTGATGAGTGCCCTGAGTGTACATAGCTGAGAGAAATGAATGTACGATAATGCAAAATAAATATGCTCAATGGGATCAGTTTCCGCAATGGGGAAATATTTATGAAATTTGATTTAATTAGACGAAACTTGCAAAAATTTAAACAATTTCTGATTTATTCGACCAATTTATGCCTTTTTCAAACAAATAGTTGCTGGCAATCGTTTCCAACACTGGCTCCCACTATTTTTGATCATGCAATCAAACTTAAGAGAGTAAAACGTGCGATCGTGTTCGATGTTCGCCTCATCGGTTGCAGTTCGCCTCATCGGTTGGCTTCAATGGTTGCGGTTGGCCTCATTTGTTCGATGTTCGATGATTGTTGCATGTTCCACTTAAATGGTTCGAGTTCGACTCTTTTGCTCGAGTTCGGATGGGTATCGGAGGGTGAAGTATCGATACTTTGGTATCGCGATACTTTAATGAGGCAACATCGATTCCACGATTCTTGAAGCCTTCAAGTATCGATACTTGCAAGTATCCGATTCTGATACCCATCCCTATTTTTTTGTTATTGTTTTGAATTCAAATTGTGCGGTTGTGCGGGCGGATCGTTTTTTTTAAATTGTGATTTTTTGAGCTCGTAGCGATCGGCTGTGAGACGCTCTGCGTAAAATGTTTCTAAATTAATAAATTGAAAATATTACGAGCGCGTGCGTTTTGTTAAATGCGAAATTAAATGAAAATATTGATAATATTAAATTAAATTGTGAAAAACGGTAATCTTTGGCAAGAAAATCCGACAAGTGTGCTTTGTAGGTGTGCGTGAATTAAGTGAATTGTTTTCCCAATTAGATAAATAACGGTGTAAAGGTGAAACTGGAAAATCAGCCAAGCAGAGCAACAAGATGCAACCATAAGATACACACATTCACACACGCACACACACTAATACATGGATAGATAGATTTGTTTTGCGCAACAAGTGTTTAATCAATTAAACTCAATCAAACAAACGAACAAATTTGAATCTAAACACGTTCTCGTTCCACTGTGTGTGTTAGGCCGGTTTAGTCATCCATCTTTAGTTCTGAGAATTGTCGCTTTCGCTCTCCCTCGCACACACACACACGCACACACATACAGATGCAACAGCTGTTGGGTGCAATGCCGCCGACGCTGACGCCGCTGCCGCCGTTTAACTTGAACTGCGTACTTAAAATCGGCCACCGCCGCCGATAAGATATACCGACTAAAAATTCGCAAAAGTTAAAACCTAAAACAAAAAAAAGTGTTTATCTTATCGCTCGCCCCAGTTGGCCATTGATTGGTGTTTTCCGCTGCGGTGAAGTCATTACTACCATTTTTTGTTGTGTATCTAATGCCCAAAGTGTGTTCCCAAGACATAACCAATACATATATCCAGTTTGTCTAAATTTAGACAGAATCTAAGGAGAGGCAAAAGAATTATTCACCAAACAAGGCAATCGTAAATCACACACAACTTTAGCTCCAGCTCCAGCTCCAACTTCTTCTTCAAAATGGACATAGAATCCGATTCAGACACCTCGGAGCGTTGGGAGGACTTTTTTGGTAAGAAAAAGATCACTGAACTTTTGCAGAAAGAGATTGATAGCAGCCAGAAGTTGCTTTGATGACCATATTTGGCTTATGTGAAGAAGAAGAAGAAGCAGAGGATGGCATTTGCTCTGTCTCTCTGTTGGCCAGGTCTGCATAACTGTAAGCAACTCCCCCTCCCCTTTAATGGGGGGTAACGGGTTCGTTTTGCATTTTATGCCCAAACAAAAGTCTCAGCCTCAGTCTCAGTTTGTAATGAAATTTAATGATAATACATAATTTCGGTTTTTTGACCCAAATTTTTTCTTGTTTAAATCGCACAAAACTCAAGACAATGTCGGCTGAATATAGGTATGGGCTAAGGTAAGGTGTTGTCTGTCTTTGCTTTGCCCCAAAAATTTGCAATTTATGTTTCTTTATTTCTTTCTCTCTCTCTCTGGTTTTTGACCTACTTAACGCATTGATTTGTTGTTTTTGTTGTTTAAGGACTTTTTGTATGCGCATTTGACTCGGTGTGGCAATCATTTTTGTATTTTGCACTCCGCCCCCCTATGGGGCTGGTGGCTGGGCTGGAAACGAGGCGATAAGTCAACAATTAGTGGGCATTAGTCACAACTTATTTTCCTCTTGCGCTTTTGTGTTGACTTGCTTTATGGCCAGACCCGATGATAAGACGAAGCTATGACAACGAAATAAAAAACTGCACAAGGCTAAATGTTTATAACAAATATGAACAAAAGGGGTTTCCAGTGTGGCCAAAAAGTATCGACCAATATTGCAAACATTTTCGTTGGCCAAGTGGCGATGTCTTTGAAATTTGAAATCCTTGGGTTTTTATAAACCAAAAATCACATTTTCAAAGCTCGAAATCAATCTTTGTGTCGCAAACTTTTCTTAGATCTCATAACTTAGAGATCCAATATATATATATCTCAGAACTTATATCGTCAAAGTGTAAGAAGAATGCACTTTCTTTTCATAATTCGATGTTTTTGTTGAATGTTCCGACTGATCGATGCATGAAGGATACAAAAATCAATTAGAGTTAACACTAATCAAAACGAAATGAATGAATTGAATATCTCTGAAAATCGACTTCAAATGAGTGAACATTCAATCAAACAAAACGAATTGAATGAGTTAGGAAGTTAGACAATGAGTTGCCTTTACCTTATTACTTTTACCTTCTTAACAGCTTTTGGGAGATCTGCTTAAGTTTTTTGCTCTGAAAAGTGATCTAAAAACTTATTGTGAAATCCAACATTTTAGCCTAGATTCTGTACTTGGATTCATTAGGTTTTATGATGCAGTAGTAGTTACGATTGGGCCTATAATAAGAATTATCTAAATACATATGTATGTACAGTTGTGTTCAAAAATATAGTACCGCATTACCTTACAACATTTAGCCATCGTGGCATACGCATAATGATATTTGCATGCTTTTCTTACAACCCCGTTGGTCCTAGCCATGACTAAACGGACTTATGGATAGATATGCTTATGTAGATATATTACGAAGTACAATGATGCCAGGTTCCAGTTGGGAAATACCTATGAAATGGACATTTCAACAGGATAACGATCCGAAACATACCAGGAAGATCGCGAAAGATTGGTTTCCATCCGAAAAGATCGATGTTATGCTATGGCCACCTCAGTCCCCAGATCTTATCCGATCGAGGACTTATGGGGAGACGTTAAGCGGGTTGTGGCATCATCAAATCCGTCAAAAAAACCTGAGCTTTGACAAATAGTTCAGAAACCATGGTCGCAAATCCCTTGAAGCGTTAAAAGGACCTTATCGATTCCAAGATCCGCCGATGCGATGCCAGACATTGGACATTATTAAGTAAGAAGAACTAAAAAAATCACTTTTGAATTAAATTAAACAGTTTTTTTCTATTTCGCAAGTCAATAAAATATAAAAATCAATGTGAAACAAACGGAATCTAATCACTATTCTCATCTTTATCCTATTCTTTGAAAAATATGAAATAAAAATAAAATTTTTAATGTTGAAAATGTAGAAAAATTTATATAAATGTTGTATGTTCTTGAACACAGCTGTAAGTACTTACATATCATATTGCAGATAAAAGTGCAACAATTCTAAGCAAGATAACAAATAATTTGCCACGAATCAGACAAATAAACTGAAAAGATATAGCCCAGATCTTCCTACACTTTCAAATATTCCTTCCACTCTGAACTGCAACCCTTTTTTGCGTGAGTTACAAGTTGAATGAGTTTATTTTTAAAACACAATCAATACGAAGTAAATGTATATAAAAACAGGGGACTTCCATGTTTGTTCACTTGCGCCAGTGTACAGGGAAAAGTACCCACACCTGTGATGAAGATAAAGATAAGGAAATATTTAGCTGGGAAAAAATTTCAAAAATATTTGTATTCCCATATATTGCGAAAAGTTTTTAGTTTGGATTAGTCAGAAAAAGTTAACTTATTGTTTCCAATTAGACGGAAATTATTGCCGAGCAAATTTATTTCTATAGAATGAACAATTTGACGAACAATTGACGAATAATTTTTGTTATGGGAATCGTTTTCAATGAAATTTAAAAGGTTTTATATTTAATATAGGCTTGAAGGGTGTTTACAGTATATTAACTTTAGTGTTAGGAAGCTAATCACAGTTCACTGCATTTACTTTCATAATTTATTTAAATCGTTTACATTGTTTACTTAAACTTAAAATGTTAATCAAAAAGTATTTTAGCTACAATGAGTATGAACGAGAAAACCTTCGATTTTTCAAATTCAACTCGGATATATATAAGACCTTAATCAGATTCATTTCTAAATCGTATAACTTAATAATTGTTAAGTAGTTTTTAACAACTTATTGTAAGAAATGAGTATCTCTTCATTCAAAGGCTTAACATAACCTAATATAGCCTAACCTTACCTAACCTAATCTCCCCTAAACTAAGTATTAATAATCCAAAAGTTGTTTTTGGTTTAGTTGTAACCATTTTTAGGATCTACATACTCTTAAACTATTGGTTCAATATGAATTCAATAACTACTAAAAATAAATTCTTTGAAGGTTTAATTCGTCATTCAAAAATTGTTACACATGCGTAAATATTGTGACTTCTTAGGCCAAGATAAATACGTAAGAATATTAAACTGAACCTCCTTTTTGCCTGTAATCAATACCGAATTTTCACTAGAAATAGAAAATTGTTGCCTGGTCTGGCGGGAAGTAACTTTTACCAGTTTAAAAATAGATCGAGATCTCAAGACATCCGCTCAATGAAAGATGACCGCGTCGATGGAGTTGAGGTCGGTGGACTAGACAATATCAAATGTCAACAGGTCGTCATCGTAATGATCTTTCCTCGTCTCGTTTGACTTTTGCCTTTTTATTTTCAATTCGAAAAGTCAAATAGATGGAAATTCGTCTCTTTGTGGCTATTGACACAAGTGGCAAACGAGAGTCACACACAAACAGATATAAGTAGAAGTAGATATAGATACCAACTGGGCATGGGCATGGGCATGGGCAGAGGGGCAGGTCAAGTCTTATCTTTTCATTCTCATAGTTAACCAAACACAAAGAACTACCAAACAGAAGAAGAGGCAAAAGATAGATAGAGAAAGAGGAAGAGAGAGAGAGAGAGAAGCTGAGTCTAGTTTAAACCACCGCAGAGCACCATGGGAGCCTTCCTCGACAGAGTTCATTTGATATTGTTGCTCTTACTCACTCCCCTCATCCCTCCCGCAGTTTGTTTGTTTATTCTGTTTTGTTTGTGCGACTCTAAGAAACCTTTTTCCCTTTCATCGTTTTCTTGTCCTCTTGACATTTATGTGTTGCAAATGATATTATCAAATACATATAGTTGAAGAAAATTGATATTGATAAGGTATTTATATTATTTTGTTATGATAATGCCCAGCTATCGCCGGAATTTGGTTTGGTTTTGGTTGCTTCTGGCGGTTTTGCGCCCATTTCCGCTATTAATTGAAGCCAATTGAATGAGTTCAATTTCATAACCCATAAAGTTCAATGGCCAAACTAATTACACTTGCCTACAAATTTTGAGTTTCCCTTAAGCCTTTTGTGGGGTTGGAAGATATTTAAAAGAGGCTAGGCTCTTGGTGTGGTGTGGACTCGCATGGAATGTCTAGGAAATTGAATAAGATGGAATGAAACATGATGAAGGATGAAATGGCTTGGATCAGCTGGATATAGAGTAGAATAGGAATTAAATAGAATGAAGTAGAAACAAAAAGCAATAGAGAGTAGAATAGGATGGGATGGAATAGAATGGAACAGGTTTGAGTTTAGATAATATCGACCAGGATAGAATAGAATGTGATATTATGTTTAATCGCTTTCCTTCCCCGCAGACATTGTAAAGGTCGCAAATTTGTGCTGGACAGTGCTATTAAATGTTACCTCACCCAAGAGCTTCTTTCTAATTGCAGCCAGCACAAGTCAGAAAGTCAAAAAGATCTGACATCTGTCAGTGTGTGTGGGCGTTAAGTCGGCGTTGTGTTGCTTCTCTAATTGCAAATTTTCTTTCAGTGTAGGGCGACGTTGAAATGCACTCGCATTGTGGGCGTTGTCGGGAAGGTCGTAAAACTTGCCAGCCAAAAGGTTTTTCCAAAGAGAGGACGTTTAATGAACGTTTCTTGAGTTACGTTGCGTTTCTTTTGCAATTCTATTTTGGCAGCAAATTTATAACTTCCTTGGCTTAGACAATTTACGTCAACCCCCACAAAAAGAAGAAGACGAAGAAAAAAGAGTGGAGGTGGTGCACTTAAGCCGCTTAGAACTGCAGACGGCTTGGAGACTCCGTCTTGACTCCGACTCTGACAAGCCTGACTCACTCCATTCCATTGTACGAGTGCAGTGACTTGAGCTTTTGTTATCATTCAAAGTGTCGATGATTTCTAGTGAAAGTTGTCGTCATTCCATTCCATTCCATTTCACTGAGTTGGAAGCAAGAAATCGAGAGACAGAGAGGGAAGGAAGACAACTAAAGCTCTTCATCTCAGTGCCCGGCACGCATGCGTTAACACAATGCAGAATCTTTTACGCTTCTCCGCTCCCTTTGGCATGACATACTTTCGCTTTTCATTGACTGCACTCGATCGTGACATAAGAGTTTTTTTCCTTTTCTTAAATTAATGCTAAACGATTATTTATCGACTTCGATGTTACAGTAGTCGCTAGAGAGAGACAGAGAGAGAGAGGTAGTCCCTCAGAATTTAAAGCTCTTTTGATTAATTCATTTCTTTCTCATTTCGAAAGCGTAGCAAAGCATTTTAGGGTCAATTTGTGGAAATTAGGCCAAGTCAAATGGCAAATGGTCTGAAAATCAGCGGGAGTTGATGATGCCGGAACGAAATTTAATTGGGTTAGCGGGGAGCAACAACAAGAGGCGACTCAAGGTCAGCAGTTAAATATATTTGAAATTTGTTTGTGTATATTGAGTAATGCCAAAAAGAAAGATATTTGTTTAAAGGGCCTACAATGCCTTTCTTAGAGGTCACTAAAAACAGATTGTTGAATTGGAAATCTAGTAAAGTTTTCTTAGAGGTTTTGATTCAACTTTTCTTGTGAGTTTTGATGAATTTTCTACAATTTAGTGTAAAAAATTAATTAAGAAAGTTTTTAGCTTAAGAAAGAATGGGTTTTTTCAGAAGGAAGTTTAATTTTGTCTGGTTAAATTTAAAAAAATAGTTCTTTGACTAATTTGCCAATTTTTGGAGTAATATTTTGTATCAAATGTGTCTCTAGTTTCTCTTTAAAAAAGAATTTCATAATTAGTCAATTTTGTAAACAATTTTGTTTACATTTCAGTGACTCACAATTGCTTTTAGTTTTCTGTGAGTTTTTTTTTTATAGAAATAAAACAAAATGAAACTTATTTTGGCCAACACCTTTTCAGCGAGGAGAAACCGAGAAAACCAACAAATTAATTGCCCTCTTCAAAAACAACAAACGAAATCATAATAAACAAAGAAAATAATTGCTTAAAAAAGTAAAGAAATATTTTTGCGCAGTAATTATCTTAGCTTTCGCCATTATATTTATATCTAAACTAGAACAACAGAAATATATACCTATACATATATATATATCGAAGATTAATCAGTTCTCTGTAAAGGTAATTAAAGTTGTTGCTAGAAATCAGCGGATGGAAACCTCGGGGCACTCGCGCTGCGACTTCTATTGGACTTGGCAACCTTCAAATGTCAGCGACTTGTTTGATTTTTTTCCATCTTTTTCATACATGTAAAGTGAAAAATGCATAAAAAAATTAAACAAAAAATATTAATTGAAGTGTAATACAATGGAAATGCATACATTTCTAGAGGAACGACTAAGAGAATACCCTGTTCTGTATGAGAATCGAGCGACTATATTTTAAGAATCTGAATAAAGTTTTGAAAGTTCAATATGAAATAAGTCTCATTCTGATTATTCTTATTTAATAACAAGCATTGAAATAAACAGTTTATCAAATACATTTTCAAGGCTGTTTTGAGTGACTTTTAGAGTCTTAAAAGGTTTTGTTAATTGGAAAATATTCAACCCAAAAGGTAAAACAAAAGAGTTAATGAAAACAATTGAGTCAAGCCGTAACTTCTCGAAGGCGAGTGAATAAACCAAATATTCTTCATGAGGAAGTTTAGAAAATATAGTAAAATAATAGGAAATCTTTTGCTAATTTAGCCACAAATTAATATTTTATCAGAAAATAGGATATCATTTTATAAATTTTATGTTGGGTTCCATTTTGTAATTCGAATCAAAGGCTGCCTAGAATTATCTACTTCTTCCTTGCCTCTTGCCTTATGCCCGTTCCTCTGCCATTGCCCATTTTTAGCCTTTTCAAGGGTCTCTTGGTCTTTTTAAAACTGTCTAAATCTAAATTTAAAATTATGAGCCCTAAACTTTAAAGGTTCGTTTTTTATTTTCCAACACAGTTCACTGACTCTTTTGCGTATGGATACAGGGTAGAAAACATAAAAAACAACTTCCATTTCAAAATGCAATATTACTTACAATAGCTCATTATTGTCTGACTGTTTTCCAGTCTGTCTGTCTGTCTGCCTGTCGGTCGTATATTTTGAGTATGGGATTTGACAGTCAGCTGTCAAATCTTTCTATACAAATCCATATACATATATGTCTAGAAATATATATATAGTCGAAAAAAATGTGCAAACACAGCTGTTTAGTAATATGCAAAACGAAAAAAAAAACACTAAAATAAACAAAAAAAATAACAACCAAAAACATAAATAAATAATAAAATAAAACCAAATATCTTGTGGAACGGGTTTCAGTTTGGGTTCTGTGTTTTTTTTTGTTTCTTCTGTTTTGTCTTGTCATGTTTTTCTTTTGCACAAAAGTTCACCAACAACAAAAACAACAAATTGAGCACAACATAAAACGTGAGAAGCGAAGAATTTTGGAGACCTATTTGAGATATAGTTATACCCTGTAAAGCCGAACGACAAAAGTTCATAAACTATCTGGTCACACTGGCTTGAAGCCTATTGGCTGAAAGGCAATTTATCAGGAATTACTCGAAGGATAACTCAAATGCCTAAAAAGGTTCTTTGGGTTCCTTTCTAAAGAGAATTCGTTTCATTAGGATTATTCGTTTTTATTCATCCTATAGAGTTTATTGAACTACGGATTATTCAAGGGAAACCTGGCCACACTATTGAAGCATCTGCTCATACTATTTTGAGCCTCAGAATTGAGTCCTTTCTTTTAAGCAAACTTCCATTTGGATTGTGACTGAATTAAAAACTCAACCATATCTATGTCCATGTTTGATTTTGAAAGGGTATAACAAAGTCCATGAAACGCTAGCAAGTTTTTCCTTTTATAGAATCAATTTGAGTATCTAATCGATTATCTCTCGACTGGCTCTACCTGTTTTTTTGTTTGTCTCCGGTAATAGGGAGTCTCTTCTCTATGCTTCACTTCTCTTCTCTCTCTCTCTCTTAGTCTCTTTCGATGTGTGTATTTTATCTTTGCCTTTCACGCCCATCATTCACGCCCACATGTGTTAACTATACTAAATCGACTGGCAGGCGTAAATTTGCATAATTTTGAAATTAAAATAGAAAATGTGTTTATGTAATGACATTTCTAACGGTCTTTCAAGTGTGTGATGACTTCATATCCAAACAGCAGCCGCCAGTCCAAGGAGTCTCAAGACTCAAACTACTTTTGCATAGTTGGTTGAGTTAAGTTTGACCGATCTATGGAGTCCGTCTGAACCTGCACCAAGAAGACGCCGCCCAATACCATGGAAAATATCAGTCAAGTTTTCTCAACTCTTTGACTCTCCTCCCCCCATCAATCGTTCCTCTCCTTCTTCGACCAATCTGCGTGATCAACACACGACGCTAATGTACAGATCATGAGCACTGATTGCGTTTAGTGCATGAAAATTGGAAAAACTTGTTCCCCGACGTCGCGTCGTCGTCGATGTCGACTTGTTCTGCAGCCTCCATAGATGACGATCATCATCATGATGATCAGCATCATAATGATCATTTTGGTTTGCTTATTAATTTCCTACACACAAGTTTTGTGCTGTGCGGCATATCATGTCAAACAAAAAAAAAATTACAAAGACTTGCGCTTGTGTTCAAAATGCTTCGGGGGGACTGAGGAAAAGAAATTGGGCTGGGTCAGATCTTCATCTTCATCCCTCTCGTTTGCTGTCCATTTCAGTCGCCGCTCTAATTAATTCCTAGTTGGCGCCACAATGAATTGAGGGCCCTGACCTATGGTCAAATTTTCACAATTTATTTCCCCTCAGTATTTGTTTAGAAAATTATCAACCATGGGAGCTGGGCGAGAGATCATTAAAAATGGCAATTTGGCGTGACTGACAGTAAACAGGAAAACTCCAAAAGTTAATTTCATTTCTCTCAGTGTATGAAGGGCATAGACATGGGCATGGTCATGGGCTTTACAGTCAGCCTATAACCTTCACCTTCAGTTATTGTTGCTGACTCTTTGTAATTTAAATTCATTTTCTGTATATATTTTTTTTTGGTTTTTTATCTTTTTAACAACATTATTTCAACTAGCTGGCTGAGTGATTTGCCGCTAAGCCAACCATGGTCTAAGGTTAACCCACTTCACCCCCGCACTCCACCCTTTGAAGAAAAACCAGGAACTTCAACTTCAACTTTACTTAGTTTTATACACTCTTTAAAGTGGGGTTGGTTAGGTATAATAAAAACTGGATCTATTCTTCTCTTTGCCAAATCATTAAGTTTTACCACTAGAATGGTTATAATGCTTAGAATACCAACCAAGTGAAGTAAATAAAATACAAACTTACTCTAAATTGTACGTCACTTTTTTACCAAGAGTATATGACAAATTCGTAGATAAATCTTTTTTGGTTTTTCTTGTAATTTGAGCAGCTTCTCAAGTTCAACGCGTTTGGCGATTTCATTGAACGATTATGAGTCTGGCTTTAGCTAGCAAATTGATACTGAGAAGAAACACAAAAAAAAAAGGGAAGAGAAAAGTGAAAAACGAAGCGCAATTCTCGTGATAACACGTAGGCCAGCAAATAAGTCGGTTCAGGCATGCGTGGTCGACAGAGACAGGGACTGGGACTGAGACTAAGTCTTGAAGCAAAACTCCTGGCACGTACAACGAACCAACCAACCAACTAGCCGACCAACCACCACCCACTCTCGGCATATTTTGTAGGTCTAGGCACTTTTATTTGGTGGCTGAAACCACAACAACAACAAGCAGCGAGTTTTATGACCTCCTCGGAAAGAGCAGCAGCTACACCGCTTCATCCATATGCCGAGGAAAAACACTTTTCGGTACACGGTTACGCCTCTTAAGAGTCAGGTGCCTTAACAAAAGCTCAGATTTCTGTAGTTTTTTTTTCTGACTTCTTTTTCATCTTCAACAGTTTTTTCTTCTTTTTAATAGCCTGACCAAGGCTTGTTGTTGGTTTTGGTTTTTTTTATTGTTGGTATTTTTTTATGGCCAACTTATAAATCTGAGTGCCGGCGGTGTTAGTGTGTGTGGCTTAACCTATTTGGAGACTATGTTGGACAAGTCTCAATAAGTCTTGCTTTGAGTAGGCTTTAATGGGGAGTTGGAGTTGGGGCTGCGGCTAGATGTGGGGTTGGGGTTGGAGCTGGGGCTGGAGCTGGGGCCTGTTGAAGTTGGAGTTGGGCAATTTACAATTTTCCAACTTGAGAGAGGAACATACTTATTTACATATATATATATATATAAATTTCGCATATTTGAAACAAGTTTCAGAGCCAAATGGGAATTGTTTTAGCTACTTGGCTTAAGCCAAGTGATCAAATATTAGCAGGAAAACTATTCTGTATCAATATATTTACATGTATGTAGTTCTGGTAAACAATTTCTCAAATTTATTTCTAGAAAATATAAAATACATACAAATTTTGTATATAAAATCCAATTCAATTCTTAATCCTCCCTCTGATATATATCCCTTAAAGTAACTTTACCCGATTGGCAGCATTTTTGCGTATCATTCAAGTCGAGTAATTGCAATTTGGACCAATAGTCGGTCGATTGCTGTTGCAGGGTTTGTAAATAGCTCTCAAAGTGCTTGTAACGAATGTCTCTGGTGTTGGGACAACCGATTAGATGATGATAATCACATGATTTATCTTTAATCCATTGACGTTGGCCACCAATACCATTTTGTATCTGATCGGCACTAGATCCCTCATCGTACATAGTGGCTGTTATATGGGCAATTGCCTCATTGATCAAGACATCGACTTCGGATGACTTCAATAGATGCAAAACAAGTTCATGGGATTCTTCGCGTTGAACGCAAAGCAAATACCACAAGGGCATCGATTGGAAGCGAATGCATTTAATAAGTTTCGTTACATGAGCACAACGTGTATTCCAATCATGACCCAGCCAACGAACAATAGTAAAAAGAATCTATCAGAGATTGAGAGGTTAATGGATATAGAACATAATCATTGTTCAAGCTCACCTCGATTTCCGTATTGACACAAATTGAATTTGAGTCGAGTAGGAAATGCAAATGTTTCACTGGCAAATCAAGAAAATTCTTAGTGGCCACAAATGTGAGAAAAAACCTTTCAACTCTAGTCAACATTAGATTCCTGACCACATCCATTGCCGGCATACCTAATGTTTCCACATAGAGAACACAGGCGGTGTCCTCGTTGAAACAATTGCAATCATCAAAGTATTGCCAACAATGTTGCAACAACGATTCGATCCTTAAATAGCTCGCTGCCACATAGATGGCCACAATATCCTCACGTCCCAAGTGGGGTTCATCGCTCAACATCCATTTGTAGATCAACATGAAGGCGCGCTGTGACACACGATCTTTGGGCAAACTCACAACCAATGGCGAATCACTTAGATCCATAAAGAATTTCGAATAGACTTGAAGCACAGACATATGGCAATTGAAGTACATTTTATTGATTTCAATCTGGACGGTGGTCTTCATATGCGTCTCGATCATATAACGAAGAACCGCCGATAAAGGTTCCTTTCCGGGTTGCTTCATGTCCAACCAATTGGGGACATTCTCGAAATTGTGGCCAAATTCCAGAAGCGAACGATTCGTGCACTTGACCAATAGGTCTTCCGGTTTGGGTGGCTTTTTGAATATATGTTCGAGTTCCAAATCCTCTGGATTGGAGACTAAACGGGTAACGGAACCGATTTCCTCTTCGGAAGACGATGATGCATCTGATTTGTGCTTGGGGCTTAATTGGGGAATATTATATGGAAGATATATAGGGTTAAAATTTCTACTTAACTTACTTAATAAAATGCACACTACAAGTGAGTTCACGTTGGGTTGGATTCTTTGAAGCATTTTGTTTCATTAGCTCATCCATTTTGTGATAATTTGAGAGTATTTTCTAGGAATTCGTAGAGTGTTTCTGATTTGACACTATATTCACTATATTGTTGACATGTGTTAGAGAACATAGAGAAATAACTTTAGAATCAAGTATCCTAAAGGGCCATTCCTTTAAGGAGAACTTTGTGTATAGTCCTTTTCTTTTTATTCATAGTGGTTGAATCAATTGACAATTGCAGATTTTTATTTTATAGAGATAACAAATTGTATTTCCTAGGACAACATTCTGGAGCCTAAACGATTTATGCGATACTACTATTGAAAAGTATGCCAAGGAACTTCTTTACAATTGCTTGGAAAGTCAATTTACGGTTAATCAATCAGACATTTTCTACTCACAATGTCATATAAACTATTTCAAAATAAACTTGCCTGAGTTTAGCCAGAACCCATTTCAATTAATCAATTGTCGTTAGACAATAAATATAAATAAAAGCCTTTTGCATACGAACAATAGACATTAAAACTAATAAACCCCTTAAGCTGATTTGTAATTATAATTTACAGAAAGTCAACTAGACCAGTCATTAGCATAGTTCAAGAATACTTTATATCTACATACGCAAAGTAAACATATTCTCAGTTACAATTGCATCGTATTTCCTAGCAATATTCAATATGGCAATAAATTTTCGATCAACCAATATCATCTCACTCTAGCTATAGGTATGAAAATCTCAATCTCTATAATTATAATGAATTTCTTTATGGAATTTGCCCTTTTTGACCAGTTGATTCTTATTTTATGTCCCAGTTTAAAAAACTCTACACCGAGTGGTAAAAAAGTGAAGCAACGTTTTTTTGACTAATGAACTTTCTGGTTAGAAAGATTATTCTAGTCTTAACCAATCCATGAAGATGGATAAAAAACAAAAATGGCAAGTTAAATTTAACTTACCAAAAAGTAAACTATAAAATTGACTAGGAATTAGAATTTTCATTGATTGTAAATAACATCCTTGATTTAGGGGGCTTTCGACATACTTGATATTCCAGCAGCAGCAGCAGCAGCAACAACAACAATAACAAAACAGGCAATTAAATAAATTATTTAGCTTTTTACGGCACTTGAGCAATGAGAAGAAGAGAAGGAAAATGAGTCAAAACAATCAACTTTAAATACCATAATGAGAGCCATAAAATGTTCACGGCAGCAACAAGTAACAAAAAATACAAAAAGCAAGAAAAAGCCCAACACGTAATGCTCATAAAGTCATTTGTATTTGTTAAACACATGTGAATAAACTTGCTGACGGTTGCCACAAAAACTCCGAAAGGTATAAACTCGAAAAAACAAAAACAAAAGTTGCTGTTTAATTTAAATTTAAATTTTGTTTCCAAAAAAAGGCGGAATCAATCGGCTTCAAATTAGCACACAAGACACAAACAGACAGAAAGCTAAATAAATAGCATCAAAGTGTCTTATCAGTCTTTGACAGATCTCTCTCCCTCTCTGGGCGAGACGTGTGGCTCATGCTGAGTGGGTGAAGAAGTGAAGTGATCCACCTACTGGCCACTACGCTAATTAGCGCCAACTAATTGAAAACCTCACGCTTCATGCTCAACCAACTTGCAACTTCCGAACAACTTGAATTTTTGTTGAGCCTAAGTTATCAGTTACACATAGATTGAGGGTATCTCTCTCTCTCTCTCTCTCTTTCTCTAGGTATCTGTGTCAGCGGCAGCAATAAGTGAGAGCTTAATTAAGGCAAAGTAAATATGAAATGGAAAAGCATTTCCCCCCTTTAAAAAAAAAGTTTATACATTTGCGCAATCAGCTTGAAATGCGCTTGCATCTAGCATGGACATGGGCGTAACTACTATCACTCCAAGGGGGGAGCAAATACCTATGGAAAGGGTGTCTATAATACCAAACAGAAACTTCCCCCTCTTGATGAACGGATCCACTGTTGGTTTCCCCCATGTGTCTTGGTCACCGTGACGTATGCGTAATGTGAAAAGTTTCGACTATGCGAACGAACATGAAACTTTTGATACAATTTCTTTCTCCCCTCTTTAATTGTTATGCTACAATTACTGACTTCTCGCCATTTGTCTGGTATTTTTCTTTGAGTTGTTTTGTTTATTATATAAACCAATTAGTCGACTTTGATGGCTATTCGCATTGAAATGCATAATTAATGAATGCGTTTCTTAAAGCCATCTCAAAGTGTGGCAAAAGTTATAAAAATCTCGGAATTTGGAATCCAAAAAAAAAAAAAAAAAAACTGTGTAGAAACTGCAGGCGCAAATGAAGCAATTAAATTCAAAAGCTACAAAAATCCCATAAACATTTTGTTCGTATGAGGCAAAATGAAGAAAAACATTTATGTAAATTTACAGTTTTTATTTTTTTGGGTTGAATTTTTGATTATTAATTTTTTTCTCTCGTTGTCTGTGCGTTATAAAACGTTTAAAAAATTATTTCACTATTGAAATGATTGAAGAAGAGCGAGGCAAAATATGCAGAAGAGTTGGAGGGAGATGGGGAAGATATAGATAAGATTAATGAAAATTAATTAAAAAATTCTTTTCAAGTCATAAATATAATAAGCTAACGATGAGGTGAATGAATTATATTTATCACTCTACTAAATGGTTAGAGATGTGTCCAAAGGCTAAAAGACATGTTGGTTTTGGGGAGAAACCCCAAGATGGTCAAGTGGAAAACTATTAAGACGAAAAGCTAAAAAGAAAGTACATAAAAAAGTAACAAAAACCCAAACAAATAGTCCTCACTTTAATGTATTCTAATATTAGATTATCATAAAATGTGCAAATTTTAGTTATTAACTAAAAACCTTTCCACTTTCCTTTAATAGAAATTTATTCTTCTCTCTTTTGTCGTGTTCATTATCTTTTTTTGGCAAATTCATGTTTTGTTTTAATCTTTCTAAGCCATTTTTATGGCCGGCCATTTAATTGCTTTTCTCATGCGTTTCACTTACCTATTTGTCTGACTTCATCTTCTATTTTTTTTTCTTTCCAGGTAAGTTACACACTGACCCACTTGGCCAATTATATAGACACTCGACGCGAGAAGCTTCCAACTCTTAAGTGGGCTGCAGATGGATGGATCAATAGATGGGTATGGGAGTGGGTAAATATAGAGGAGAATCGATGCTGGCGCCACAGAGACACACAGCGAGAGACAGAGAGACCCTGAGGGCTCTGATTTGAAAGTGGGAAATATTTATTGATATGTGACACATTGTATAGAGACTTTCCTCTCCCAGTTGAGTTATGCCCATGCTGGCTGGTTCAGTTTTGCTGCTTGCTGCCCACGGGGAAAAGATGAAAATCTGATTAAATTAAATACATATCTAAAATTCGACGGGGTACGGGAAGGGGGGATCCAAAACTGATAAGCTTGGCCATCTATGGTGGGCATTCTTTTGGCTTCAACCTGTTTTCTAATTGGGTTAAAAAGCAATCTCCTTGTTAGTTATTGGCTAAACATGATTTTTACATCTGGTTAAATGGCTTTTGGTAACATGGCTACAAAACTCAAAAAACATTTGGCTATATGTACACAGTTTTATGGCTTTAACAAAAATGTTTCAACATTTACAGACTTTACAGAAAATTATTGTTAACAAAGTTGGGTATTTCACGTTCTTTAGTAAAATGACCATTCAAATTTTCTAGCATTTTTATGGTAATAGATTCTTCATAGCTAAGGTTAAAATGAATATTATATTAATGATAATATCTATCTCTTTCTCTCTGGTGACTTGACATTAAGCATATGTTCATTACTTTAAAATTTTATAAGTTTTTCTCCTAGAATTTTTATTATCTAGATATCTTATTCCAAGTGTGTCTATAGATATTGCGAATTGATTTATAACAAATTTGATGCTTTCAATTTAATTTGATTTTGTTTTATGTTATTTTTATAGATAGTTTTGAAGATAGTGATTTATTAAGATGTTTATTACATATTATTTCCTTTTTTATCTATTGTTTTCATATTAATTGGTTATATTTCTAAATAGTTTTGTATATTTGAAATTGGGATATTTGTCAGGGGACACATTGATATGTATTTTATTTGTTAAAATATAAACTATATGAAAACCAATCAATAGAAATATAATGGAGAAGAATCTTATCTAAAAGATTTTATAATATGATTCATTTTATTTGAAGAATAAAATTCTTAAGAGTTGATTTAAACAAATAATGTATTATTAGATAGAATGGACCAATGTGTTCTTACTGAGTTACTTGACTTCGTACAGATGATTAGGATTGACTTGGTCTAAACGATCAAAGTCGTCTCAGTATAGAAGATCAACGTTAACCTTTTACAGAAGATCAAAGCATTAATCAACTCCACTCAAGAGTTTCATTATTTTATTTTTTGATCTCTGTTTTTTTAGAATGCCTGCAAATTAGATCATATTTTCTGTTTTTCGCCTCCAACTAAAGTTTTCATATATGCACATATGAACAACCTGTCAAAAGTTGAACCAAACTCACTTTCTCTTTCTCTTGGCAGCAACAGCTGGCGCCAATGCCTAAGCCTAAACCATATGATGTGCATCCTGTGCCAAGGCAAATTACAATTTATTTATATGCAAACACCCACACACGATCACACACACACAACTATATTAAAGAGGAAGGTAGGAGACGAATGGTGAGGGCTAAAACCGATTTGTCTGCAAATCAGTAGGCAATAAGTCAAACGTTGCCGACCAACCAAAGTTCACTTCACTTGGCGTTTACGTATACCCTTTCAAAAAATGCTAGGTTATTTTAGTTTTGTGTTTAAGCACAACATCAAAGAATGTATGTAGGTTATGTGGAGAATATAGATACAGAATATAGACTTAAAATATACATATAGGTAAGACTCAAACCTTACAAGTAGAGTTTGTCTTCGTTTTAAGCCTCTGGTATTAGGACATAAGCTATGATATGAAATAGTAACAAGAATTAGTAGATATACTAAAAAAAGAAGTGTGTGACCAAACATGAAAGGATTCCCAAATCTAAATTATATCTTTTAATATTTTAATTCGTTAGGATGGAGATTTGCATAATAAGTTCTACATATGTGCCTCTTGAATCAGAGTAAAAGAGCATGAAAGACTATATTATCTAACTAATTTATTAATATTTATTGATTTTAAATCCATTTTCAATACAATACCATGATAATCTATTTAAGAGTATTGATGTTTCTATATAGATAAAGTTAGGCCAGGCCCTCGCTGGTTTATTATTTCTATTTATGCGCTTCCGTTGCTTCGGTCGAGTCCAGGGACTAGGAACTCGGGACTCGGGGAGTTAGTCAGTCAGTCAGTCGGCTAGCTCTATATAGCCCGGCTGTCTATCATTTTGCCTTACATTTCGATATGCCTTTCATTTTCGCCGCAGACAATTGCCAGTCGCGTCGACTCGAAGTCGATTCGATCGTTTTGCCCTCTTCAAAAAAAATATGCCGCTCTTTCATTTGGTTGCAATTTCTATTTGTGTTTGCATTTTCATTCATAACTTTGGCTCATCTATCTACATGGAGAAGGAGTGACAGCGAGAGGAGAGGGGTTAGTGGAGATGGGGCAGAGGATTGTTGTGTTTAAATTAATACTGAACTCTGTTTAAACAGTTCGTTTTGTTGTTGATGTTGTTGCTTATGCAATTTGCCTTTTGCTTTGATTTGGCTGCGTTTTGTGGCAATGAGGAAGTCCATTTTCACCATTTTCACAATTTTCACAATTTTTTCAGCCAAAGATTGTTTTTTCTCATTTCGCTTTTGTGGGTGACTGTGGCAAATGCGCCTGATTATAGGGATGTTAAATGTTGCTAGCTGCTGGCAACATTTTGATAGTTGCCTGTGATAGCCTAAATATGGCAAAGCGAAAAGATCATAATCCCCCCACAACTAACTTTCGCCTACAATTTGTTGGCCACATTTTTCTGTGTTTTTGTGTTGAGGAAATGCGAAATGAACTTTTGGACACAAATTGTTGTTTTACATTCCATTTCGCGTTATGTCACATTATTTTTTAAACGTCCTCGACCTTTGTAGCTTCCATTAGACAACTGCCTGTACGCCTGCGCACAACTCTTCACTCAGTCAGTCAGTCTATCTGTCTGATTCTGTCAGTCCATTTGTGCAAACAATGGAAGTCTCAACCGTCTGGCCCGTGCAGATGTTGACAGGGGCCTAGCCCCTATTTGCCTGTGCCTGTGCCTTTTTGCCTGTGTATGCCATTAAACAGCAGTTCAGGTAGGCGTTGCTCCTCCGACACATCATCTCTTCAATCCACTCCACTCTTTTATTTCTGTAGACAAACAATGGCATCTACTAGACTACGCCGAGATAACAAATGTGCAGGTCCACATCTAAAGTAATGAGCCAACAAAAGTGGAGTGATTGTTGTAAAGTTGAAAGTTGAATCTCCAAACGAGAGGAGGTCTCAAGCAAATAAACTTTAATCTCGGCACGTGTATGTATGTCTGTAGATTAATGTAAGTATGTAGGAGCGAAAGTGATTTTTGCCTGGCGGCTGTTAACTGACTGACTGAATGGCTGGCTGGCAAATCCTGCCAATGAATAATTTAGTCATTTCATGCAACTGCAATGAAACATTTAAGCCGCAGGAGTTGAGCCCAGTCTCAGTCAAGTATTATGACCACCCAGGCGGCGTCGGCGGCGTCGGCGGCGGCGGCGCCTTGGCGGCAAATTCATCATATATGGGTGTAACGCCAAGCCAGCCGCATGGCGTGCACAGTGGTTTGTGACATATGACTAATACAGATAACTTAAAATTGGAAAAACTTGATGACAAGCGTCTTAGTCAGTTCCTCATATGATGAGAAGATCCCTTTCTGGACCATTATAATGAATATGTGACTCAGTGATTAATAAGTTATTGACGTCAAAAAAGTGCTAGCTTACATAAGTGGGTTATCAAGCATTGGTTCCGAAAATCAATACACTACTTGAGAACTATAACAGAAAGTAGAAATGAAAGCATTAGTTGAGAATTACAATGGAAAATTTGATAAAAAAAACCTTTTACCATTGCTTTTGTGTGGTCTAACGGCAAGTTAGTGAATGATAAAGCCAAATATGACTTTAGATGCCCAAGAACTATAAGTTCAGACTCTAAACTTTAGAGAGAGTTTAAATGGAGTAGGTGCTGACATCAGACATGGCCAATCCTGATGGGATATTGGATATTGCTTGATCGAGGAATGGTTAATAATATTCCTACCTTTGTTTACTTATCAACCAAGCATTCGTTGCATTGCCATTGTTGGACTATTCTTGCCCCACTATGCATGACAAAATTGTCTTTATTTTTGTGTATGTCTTGACGAACTTCAGCAGCAGCAGCAGGCCATGGGAGGACTTGAATGGAATGAAACTGCCACTCTGCGAGAGTGGTCACTGTTGTGACCATTATGCTGACCAATTAGTCATTCGGTATACGCTTTTGCCATGTCATCTATGACGGAGCCAGCAGAGTGGGATTGGCCAACTATATAATTTGTTTGTCAATTAAAAGCGCCAGCAACATGAGCCGACTTTCGCAACATGTTGCCAAAAAAACGAAAAATAATAATGCCAAAAAATACGCATTGCTGAATGAAAGCGAGACTGTTGCTGGTGTTGTTTAATTTCTTTAATGGAGGATCATCCTCTGCGTCGACTGTTGGGGCCTGTTCTTGAATTCAATGCGGAAATTGCCGACAAAAACAGCTGGCACTGGACTTCTTTTGTCGTTCTGCCTTGTCAACGCTAATGGCGATATGCAAAAGACAACAACAACAAGGGAGAGAGAGAGAGAAAAAAAGTAAAAATAATGAGCCGCGGCAGTGATTTGTTGTTGCTAGCTTTGTTTGCTGGCTGGCGGCACTTTCTACCGCCTGTCCAAAAATAAAAAAGCCATGTTGCAAGTCCTAAAATGGCAAGGCAACAGCAGCGACATGTGCGACCGACTTAGCCAAGGCGACAACATTTGCTGACATGCAGCTGGAAACCAACTCGAACTCCAAGTCGTAGTCAATGCATTTTGTTTTTTGTTTTGTTTTTTTTTTTTTGGAGATGTGCAAATAAATCTCATATAAGTATATATACAAAATTTTTATTTGCCTTTCCCAATTTGGTGATGCGACGGCGGCAAGACAAACTTTTTTATTTTGTGGGTCATTTGGTCGAGGGGGAAAAGAAAGAAAGAAAAACGAAATTGAAATTGAAACTGGGCAAATAGAAATATGGTATATGTAAGAGTGTCTGATTTTGATCATTCAATTAAAATATTTTATAGCCAACTCGAAAACCTTGAAGACCGACAACCACGACGACGACGATGACAGCGACGCCATCATAAATTGATTGATCAAAGAGCAGGGAGACTGTAACGGATCGACGTAACGTCGGAGGGAGGTTTACAGGCAGATAAAATGATAATTTAAAAACAGAAATAAAAATGCAAGTGCCAATGCACATGTGCAACACTTGGCACTTCCTCATGGTCTCTCGAGTCTCCAAGCGATGCGATGCGTTGCAGAGCTTCATGGAATTTTGTGCCGTTGTGCATTGGAATGCGAAATTAATGAAACAAGAAAAAAACTACAGCAAAAAACAAAAACAATTTTTAAAACAAGTGAGGGGCAGGGAGAGAAGAGGTGTATATATATGACGATGAGGTGGCCAGGCGGCAACTGCTGACAGTGATTAATGTGGCAGCTGAACAACCAGTCAGGAGACAGGAGTAGGAGTAAGAGTCGGAGCAGGAGCAGGAGCAGCTTGAAGCTTGTAGTAGGAGTAAGCATAAAGAACATCTCCTTCGATAAACACTTAACAGAACAACAAAAATCAGGGTCAACTTAAGTCAAGTTAGTTTTTAAAAACAAACAGAGAAAAGCGAAAAGAATCCAAACGAAAGTAGCTTAAATCCACAATGTGTTAAAAGGGTTCAACAACAACAACAACAAAACCATCAAACCGAAAGTCCATTAAAGTGAGTGAGTCAAAGAAGTGGTAGGTAGATACTTAAAGACAAAAGTAAAAGCCATGGGAAACATGTCAAGTTAATCTACTTAAAGTTATATGGGGGGCCCCGCTTTTGAAACAGAAAGACAGATCGACTAAATGATCAGGGTGTTGAAAAGCAGCTTCTAGATTATTCATTATAATCCTCTTTTAGGTGAAAAAAGAATTTAATAATAATTATGATAAAATCAAAAGACATCCTATAAATGGCTCAGACAAAAAACCCTTGAACCTCTCGTAAAAACTATTCCAGCTAAGAGAATTAGTTCCACAGATATTTTTAGAAATACATTTTCTGGCTTTAAAAACACTTGACTTTATAGGTTAAGAGTAAATGCCACTTGAGAAACGTTTTTAGATTATTCCACATATTCACTTATGTTTCATATCAATATTTATGGACATCATGATAAGTTCCCCTTCCCCTGCTTCTGTATTTGTGACGTAGAACTAAAACAAGAATCTCTGAGTAAAATCGACACAACATTTTTTGTATACCTTTCACAAACAAAGCTTACATTTAATGTGTTCATCAACCCTGCTAAGTTGAGTAACGCATTTGATGAGATTCTTTATATATTTAACGGCGACCCAGTCTAGAATCTTAATCCAGTCTTGTGAAACACAAAGAATTCTATTTGAGAATATGCAAATGTTAACAGAATTTCACTTATGTAATTATTAAATGGGAATTCCTAGGATTAGGTTTGCTTAGTTTCAGTCTATAGACTTTAGATTGGGTGCACATTATGCCCTCGACTTACTTTGTTGGCTTAGTTGACACAGAAACCCTCATCGAGTCAGTAAACTAAATTTAAATGTGCTCAATTAACGTAAAAGCATCTTTTACTTTCGCTCTCTATTAGACACAAATTGGAATCATTTGGTCTCTAGACGGATTAGCCCAACTAATAGGCTAAGAAGTAAACAGACCATAAATTATCTGACTATCTATGCACTATCTTTAAACGACTAAGTCAGTAACTATTGGATTCTTTCTTTACTATTCGATTCTTTTGAAAATCATTGATTGATTCTTCACTGTCATTTTTAAAATAATGCATTTTTTTCTCCCTTTTTTACCATCATTTCACTGATTTTATAATTTTAAAGCAATTTAAACACCTTAAGTAATGAGTAACATTTAATTCTTATCAGTATTGCTTATCAAAGAATGTCAAAGACCTTCGAGGCATTAAGCGCTTTTTTCCCTAGGTTTCTAATTAGATAACTAGACAAGGGCTGTGGTTAAAATACTTTTGAAAACAATAATATCAAAGGGGAAATACTTTACCTGTAACAGCTTTGGAATTAATGCCAAGTTTATCAGGTGAATTGGCAAGAGACAGAAAATATGTACATACCTGTCGACCGACCTGTGAGCTATATCATTTTTCATTTCTTTATATTTTCGTTAACGCATATTGCGCCTTTTTTTAATGTAGAAATATTTGGTAATAAGCATAAATTCAAATGAAATATAAAGAGACAGACAGAGAAAGAGAAAGAGAGAGAGAGAAAGAGAAAGGGCGAAACAGAAAGTATCGCATTACTTTCGTCTTAGATTACCTTTGGCTCATTATACAACCAAATAAAAGGCAGCACAAAACCATAAAAATGGCCCTGGCAGACTACACTCAAAGACTCCGTCAAATCCGACACTCAAACACATGGTTTTCCGCACAAATGGTCAGTGCCGTGGCCACTTTATAATTTGTTTCATTAGGCAACATGAAATCGCCTTTTGTGTATAGTCAGTCGCAAGTCGGTTGAAGGAAGGAGGAAGCCGTTTGCCAGTTTCCAACTTCAACTTAATAATTTTTCATAATTTGCGTGGGCAGATAGTAAAGAAAGAGAGAGTCTGGCATTTGCATTTGGCGACCGACTGACTTCCTTACAGCTGGCATGCGGTATGCCACGCCCACCACATATCTACATATATAGAAATGGCGCTATAGTTAATTGGCAAACGCCATTTTTTCAATTAAATTCACATCGAGATTGCAAATCAAATCGATTCCAAAGCGCATTTAACGCTTGTCACATTACTTAGAGGACCCAAGAGTTATGCAAGTTTGAGTTCGTTTCTCAGCTCCATTGGCTGCGCATGCGTGGCCCGCATCAGTCAGTCAGTCAGTCAGTTAGCCAGTCATTCAGTTTCAGTAGCGCATTCATTGTGGTCTGGCCCAGACATAATTATACTTTTACTTTATGATCCGTATTTCTCTTCTACTTTTGGCACAGTTCTGGCCATATGTCTGCGTACGTGGGTGCTTGAATGCATTCGTGGGGCAGCCACATAATCTTATATATGAATTGTCATTTCGTTCTGGTTTCTTGGCTAATGGACATGTGTTTGGTCACGAAATGTCATCTTTATGGCTGCAGTTTATGGACTAGCTACTAAAATGAAAATATAGACTAGTGTGAAGTTGGATATGTCTAAATTTTTCATGTTTAATTATAGTTTTTGGCTAATGAAACTTGTTTTGCTAAAATTGGCAAAGTTATGACACAGAAACAGTTAGACCTAGTTAGAGTTCCTTTAGTTGCGCGACATAGTTTTCAATTTGTTTAAAAATTGTGTTAAGATTGGCTAGATTTATGACCTAGTTAGACTTCAAAAATTACGTAATTTGAATATTTTTCTATTGGGAACAAACTTTACCCCCTGAAGTTATGACTTACAATTAGTTATACTTTTATAATATACAATGTTCCTTTGAAAAACATTCGATGATGTGAAGATGTGATAAGAATTACCAACAATTCCAACATTTTTCAACATTAATTTTTTATTTTTGACTTAAAAAAGCAGATTAAACTGTTCTTGGGCAAAGCTATGTCCTAGTTACACTATTTAGAAAATTAGTCGTTCTTTGAAAACTCGGGCTCACACGTTCTGGAAATGTATTCAGTGTAAGCCTCAATGGAAATGGGTCAAAATTACATGATTCCATGAAATTCGCCACTGAAAAACTCTTTTTTTCCACATGTTCAACAAATTCTCTGTGACATCCACTTAACGCTAGACCCGAGTTGACAATTCTAAAGATAAACCCAACAATGTTTCCTCTTTTATGCATTTCTCAAAAGCAATTGTACACCTCCTTGTTTTTAGGTCTTTGGCTTTGCTTTAAAGACCCATACATACATATGGGAGACAATGAGACTTTGTCGAGTATTTTTTGAAGCACCACTCAGCCGCGTGTCTAATTTATGATTATGACCTTTGCATGCACAGGCCCAGGCATTCTTTCTTCTCTTCATTTTTAATTATTTAGCATGCTAAACACCTCAATTAAACAGATTGCAAGGCAGTCAGCCATCAAACCATGCACACATCCATCCATTCATTCATGTGCGTGTCAAAGTGATATGGGGTCGCTTATGGAGGGTAATTGATATAGAAAAACCAACCCCAAACGGAAAAAATATGTCGAGCACACCTTAAAGTGGGCCGTGCCGTCCCGTGTTCATTTCAATGCAGCGCCCAAAAGCAAGCAACAGTTTTTCTTCACACAGCATCCCCAAAAAAAAGAAAGAAAGAAAACAAATGATGCAAAACTCATCCCCCTCTTACCATCTCCCTCTCCGCAAGAGTTGAATAAACTCTAAATGTTCCATATTTAATGAACTTGCGTGATGACAATATGCCCGAAAAAAACACTTTCACCAGTTGCTCCATGTCAAGAGACTGGGAGAGGCAGAGGGGGAGTTAAACTCTCTGAATGACACTGATTACCCCAGTTTGAAGGGAGCAACCCTTGAGATTTTCCGAACAATGCGACGCCTGTTGGCATCAATGCACTTTGCCAGATGGAGATGAATTTTGAGCGGCGCTCTCGAGAAATACAAGTGCAAGCCGAGTCCGTGTTCCCATCCCCTCTCTTCGTTACACGACTCATCCTCCTCCCTCGCCCGCGATGAAAACAAAAACAAATGTTGCGCTCGCCCACGCGCATGCTCCCAATGTCCAATACACTCTCTCCAACCTCTCGCTCTCGCACACTCTCTCTCCCACTCTCTTTCTGTGTTGTTGTGAACTGTTTCATTTTGAGCGTGTGTTTTGGGTTTTTGTCCACAGTTTTGTGCCTCACGTTGACCGGTAAACATCATCGAAACGACCGAAACGACCGAAACCGACCATAAACAACAAAGTAAATTTCCTTCTTGATTTTTTAAAATATATTTATTTTCTCTGCCCATTTCTTGTGCTGCGCCGTGTGTGTATGTGCGTGTAACTGTGTGTGTGTGTGCAACGATGCATTTCAATTTTTTTCAGTTTCTTAGTTTTTTGTGTTAGTTTTTCGTTTTCGCTTCCGTTGTGCACCAATTGCTACTCAAGCCGCGCCCTCTTATCACCCCACACACACACAGTCGCATAGAAAGAAATGTTTCGAAATGTTTGGCAACATTTCTGTTGTTGTTGTAAAGTGAAATGAGGTCAATGCATTTTCCAATTGTATATATCTGATAACCACGAAAAACCACCAACAAAACAACAAAAAAAGTGCAGTAAAACAACAAACTCATTGAATACTCATTGAAAATAAAATGTTAAGTTCAAAGTTAAGTGACCCACCTCCTCTTTCCCTGCCATTAATGAATAAATTTCAACTGCAACTGAAATTTTCCACTTGAATGAACAAAATGCATTTAAAACTCAAGTCAAGTCGAGTCAAGTAAAAAGTCAAGTCGAGTCAAATCGCTTGTATCTGTATCTTTCAACTATAATTGCAGGCCATAAAGACCGGCAGTCAGAGCGGCTTATCAGACAAGCCATATAAAACTGACTTCTATATGAACTATTTAACATTATTATCCGGGATTAAACGAACGAGGAGCAGGAGCAGCAGCATCATCGAAAAGTGTTGCTAAGGTGGGTGAGTTGGCAACATTGTTGCTTACAAAGGGCTGGTTCGAGGGGGGCGAGTTCGAACGAAACTATTTTGTAAGTTCAATGCACTCCGGGGAAAATTGAAAATTGTGTCACTAGTAAATCATACAGTCTGGCTTCGATTAATAGACACTTCTGACGCCCGCATAAGGCAAAGAGACAACATAAAAATCAATTCATAAAATATATATCCCCAAAGCAACTCTTTAAACATTAAAATCAAGCCATAAATGCGGCAGATAAAATGAATTAGCATAACAACAACAACAAAGAAATCATTTTAAATTAATAAACAAAAAGTCAGCGACTTTTCTCGCTTGAGTGAGAGGGAGAGAGAGCCACTGGCAGGGGGGTTAGTAATGTGATATTGAGACCAAGTACAGGGTGCGTCTGCTGCAGCAACCACAATACAACGAGACTCTGACAGGGAGAGGGTAAACCGCATGATATCAGCTATAATTTCAGAATGGTTTGATAAATCAGATTGAGTTATATATATGTATGTATCTAAGTATGTGGTGTACTTGATTGGTTTGTCCTTTCAATTTGATCAGATATCTATAACTGTTAATTGATCTATAACTACAACTGACGATTGCCGATTGCTGATTGCCGATTGGTGTCAATTGTGCATAATTATAATTTGGGTCAACTATTTTGCAAATCAAATTTATGTCATAGAAAAGCAAACACAAAGAGAAGAACATAAAAATAGATAAGCCATGAGAGAAACGTTAAATGAAACGGCAAGTTCAATGGACTGAGTAAATATGCAAGAGATGTCTGTGACATCATTTCGATGCTTAGCTAAAAACTTTGAAATTTACTCAGATTTAATTACCTATTTCACAAGTGTCATCTGAAAAGATAAATATCATGCAAAGAGAATTATATGGAAAAGTACTCAAAGCACTTTAAAATTTAAAAAACGAATTCAATGGGCGGCAATTACGAATCAAAGAAGAAGGCAATCTGGTTTTTGGTTTTTATATAAAAATTGGAACAAATTTGTTTTGCTTTTAGAATTAAATGTTAATTTTTATCAATAGATTTGTTTGTTGTTTCAAAAAATGTTGAAACGCTTTAAGAAAGGAAACATTAGTTTAATTAGTTTACATAAATCAAATACTTCTTAAGATTGATTAACCCAATGTATTCCAATCCCAAAAAAATATATAACTCTGACTTTAATGTATTCGTTGATCAATTCATCTCTCGAAATTCTAGAGAAGAGCGTTTATCGATAACTATTTTTTCATTCTCATTAAATATTTTAAAATTCCTAAATGTTTTACATTAAGCCAAGGCCAATTAGCCATTGAATCACAAAAATGTCAATAAGTAATCGAAATTCCTAAAATTTTAAAAGTTTCTAATATGTTTTCTCTTAAATCAAAATGAAATGAATAAAATACTTTAACAAGTAGTGGCCTTATCAATATTATTGACCGATAAGCATTATATATTAGATCTAGTTAATACAATTGATCCTATTTACCTATAAATAAATCGATAAACGCCTGGATTAATGTAAAAATCGACATTTCTGATGCTGTCATAAATCGAAACAAACATATTTAACTCATTAGGTTATGCTATCTGTCTAATTGTAGACCTCCTACATTGCTTTTTCACATGAGCATAGCAAATCTCGCTATTTGCTGAAACTTCTGTTTTTCTGTTTTTGCCTCTTTTCAAGGGGAATTTCCATGCGAAAAGGAAATTTCCAAAAAAACTAATTTTATGATCTTTCTACCTAGGGAATGACCAACAAAACATATAAACAGATGTTGAATGATTCCGAAATTGATTTGAGCGCAAACAGTTATTGAAATGAAGAGGCAAATGGGGCTAGAGTGTAGGCTCCAATTTCAGACAGAGTTCTCGGCTCAGTCTCAAAGACACTGGCAACCCACAAGCCTGGCATAATAATAACCCTGAAAGTTTACTGACTTCCGTTGCAAAAAGCGGCAACAACAACTGCAGCCAGCCAGCCAGCACCTTTTTTGCCTACCAAAAGAGAATGCCAAACAGCTACCAACTTCTTCTTAGTCCCAGTCCAGGCCAGCTTAGGCCCGGGCTAGGCAGGCAGGCAGGCAGGCAAGCTGGAAAGGGCGATAAACATCTCTGGACACCCATACACCTACAGAGAGGCACACGTAGGTGGCGCTAGGAGAAAACAACGAGGATGAAGGCGTTGGCTGTTGTTCTTCGTTAAGAAAAATGTTGCTAGTGTTGCCTCTTTCTGTGTCGTCTGCAATTTGTTGTTGCTGTTGTCATTGTTGTTGTTGTTGCTGTTGTTGGTTTGGCAAAGTGCAAACTGCCAACTGCAGGTGAGTGTTAACAACCGTTGCTACGGTTTCAGCTGGCCACGAATGGTGTTAACTTCAACTGCAATGTTGCAATGACATGACAGTTGCAACACCAACCAGCAGCAGCAGCAGCATCTTCTCTCTATGAGCCTCTGTATGTATTTATCTTAATTAGGCAGGTGAAAAACGTATGAATCACTTGAGCCTGGACCTAAACGACTGCAGTCCAAAGGGAAGTGCAAAAAAAGGGAAGAACTCTTTACCAAAGTGTCTAAAAATAAATGAGAGATGCTTTAGTGTAATGACTTTTTAGTATAGATCTGTTTTTTTAGTGAGTAAATGGGCATTTTGTGAAATAAGTTATACAATTTTATGATATGCTGAGCAACGTAATATTTAGCTATCCGATTTAAATAATAGCAGCTTACTAACGATTAGTATTGATTCAAAAAACTCGATGAAGAACTCTTCGGAAGTTTGCCAAAATAAGAATAAGTTTTTTCTTCTCATTTTGAATTGGTCCTTAATTTGATTTATATTTACCAACTTCTTTTTGTCAATTTGTTTTTTTATATTTACAAAATTGACCTTGAAGCAGCTGCTAATTATCAAATGGCTATTTCTATAAAATTTTAATTAAAATTGTTGTAAAATTTGATTCAATTTTAAGATGTGGAAATTGTTTTTGTCTTCCAATAATCGAATGCAAATATAATTGGATTGTGTTATCTTTCTAAAAGTAATTTAGTTGTAATATTAACTGAGATCAGTCTCATGTGATTAATTTGCTACAACTTTTCCCCATATTAACTGATTTTTTCTTTGGACTTTTTCGTTGAGGTGTAAAGTGAACAAAAACTTTGAATTTCCCCGCCATTAGCCACATCATTTGTTTTTATACCATACACCCATAGGGTGAAATGGTATATTAAAGTCGCCAAAATGTATGTAACAGGCAGAAGGAAGCTTTTCCGACCCCATAAAGTATATATATTCTTGATCAGTATCAACAGCCGAGTCGATCTAGCCATGTCCGTCTGTCCGTCCGTCCGTCCGTCCGTCCGTCCGTCCGTCCGTCCGTCCGTCCGTCTGTCCGTCCGTATGAACGCCTAGATCTCGGAGACTATAAGAGATAGAGCCACCAAATTTGGAATGTAGGCTCGTGTAGTATGTAGAGTGATCGAGTTTGTTTTAAATTTTTGCCACGCCCCTTTCCGCCCCCGCAATTCAAAAAAAACGTTTATCTCAAAAACTATTGCAGCTAGAGACACCATATTTGGTATGTATATTTGCTTAGTAAATGCGCTCATTTTGTATGTACAAAGATTTTGCCACGCCCCTTTCCGCCCCCGAAATTTGAAAAACTTGATTATCTCCCGTAATTTTCTATCCTGTGGAATCAAATTTGGCACACTTGAAATTGATACTAATACCCAGCAAAATACCAAATTTGATCAAAATCGGACAAAAAATAGCCAAGTTATGCATATAAATGTTTTTCCATAAGGCCGGAGTTGGCCGTTGGCGGGTGGTGGCGCTAGGGTGCTCATATGCATGAGTCAGTGAGATACTAAGATATGCTTGTAAAAAGCATGTGAACAGAATTTTTTTGAAATAGGCAAATGCATTTGTTATTACAAATTTGAAATATTTGTTTTGCTGGTGTATGGTATACCTAAGTCGACGAGACGACTTACTTGCTTCATTTTTTTTGTGTGTGTTGGGTAAAGAAACTAATAGAGCAAAAGGCAATTAATTAGAAAACTTGAAGCCATGAAAATTGATTTTGCTTAATCAATACACACACACACACACACATACCAACCAAATGAGGCTTTAAAAGTTTTTCGCTGTTGCCAAACGCACCAAAATTAATCAAGCGTTACCAAAAGAAAAAAAAAAAAAGCGAAAACGAGCAGCGATCGAACGAAAGACTAGCAAAGTTTGTTATTTTTTTTGGTGTCGTTTCTTTTAGGCTCCAAAATGCATATCGCTTGGAATTCCAATACGAAAAATTTAACTGCTGCTGCTGCAGTTGTTGGCTAGTGATTTTATTTTCTGTTTTGGACATAATTTACGTGATCATGGCGCGTCGATAACAAGAAATTATCGGCGCAGACGCAAACGCAGAGACTGAACGATCGAGCGATCGACTAGGCTATAGACCAGTCGGTCCATAGTCAAAGTTGTCGTTTTTATCGCTTGGTTTTCTAATTGTTGTGCGCGTTTGTGAAATTTATTGCGTTTCGATTTATTTTTATTTCTTTTTTCTTTTTCTTGGCCACGTAACTTTCTGTGAGCTTACAACTTCATTTCGGGGGTAGCGATCGGCGATAGCGAAATTTATTTTTATGTCTTCGAAAACGCATTTTGTGAAAGGAAAAGCGCTTACAGATGCAAAAAACCAAAAAGAGAGAAAAGAAGGAAAAAAAGGTTTTCATTTACAGTTGTGCGTCGGTTGGGCACATGTTTCCTGTTTGCACATTTCTGCCTGCTGACTGGCTCAGGCTTTGGGTCTGCGTCGGCGTCTGCGTCTGGATGGACATAAGAACAACAGAGAAACAACGATGAAACAGCTGTGCTTTGTTTAAATTTGATTGGGGGAAATGGGCTTGGGGTATTGGGGATTGGGGATTGTTATAGTGGTTGGGGGTACACTGAACCAGGCTCAAGCAGCAGGAATTTATGGGTCTGCAGTGGTCTGTTCAATGAGTCATAGGCTCGATTTAAAGGAGGGGACCAATCCCTGACTCTCTCTCTCTCTCTCTGTCTGATAACCATGCATCACATTATAATCATCATACCTCAGGCTGGCAGCAAATGGGCAGCGTGTGAACCACTAAAAATATGAGTAAATTGATATGTTCTTGCAGTGAGATAAACATCCGGCGCAAAAAAAAGACACAAGGATAAGTGCCAAAAATCAAAGATTCTCATTGAGTGTGCAAAAATTTTGTTTAAGAGACTATGAAATGAATATATTCAAAAATAAACAATCACAGGAAGTTGCCAAAAAAATAAAATTAGAAAAATTTTGTTCATTCGGACATTTGAGAAGTTATTGTTTGGAACCTAAAAGATAACAATTATAACAAGAATCTTTCGTTTGCTTAGATCTGTCTTAAAAGTTGAGTCCAAAAATGTTGAAGCGGCAATAAAAAACGAAGTATTATTATTATTAAAATATAGGATATAGTTGTATAAACTATCCCACCTAACTATATTTTACAAGCACTAGGAACTAAGACCTTCGGCTCAGACAAAAACTACATACAAACATTAGCCTGGGATTCCAACCCGGATCCTAGTTGTTCAGTTGACTAAATGACTGGGCCACTTAGACAACTCATCTACCGAGGACTGATTAGTGAAATATGGCAAAAAGAAAAATGTAGGGACGACCAGGTGTAAATCGAGCTAACACATTACATTTCTTTGTAAGTAAGAAAGGGCACAGATAATGGATACCCTTTCTTTCTTATTTTATTTACTAAAAGAACAATTTCGAAAAAGAACAATTTTAAGATTATGAAAACCAATTCATGCTGTTCATACAGAAATCAGGCTTGGATTGGGTTAAGGTTAAATCATAGAGAAACTGTCTTAAAAAAGGATTGCAAATCAATTTGCAAGAAAGATTTCTAGCATCTTTACGCAACACACTTTACTTGTATCATAATTGAAATACTTTCTCACAAATTATAGCTTATTGTTGGGACTCAATCAAGTGCCATAAAATGGAGTCACTTCTACTTAAAGTCTGCTTGATTTCCCTTTTCTTCTCTGGCAATGTTTGTAATGGACAATCCTTCATTATGCTGAATCGAGAAGTTCATAATTTTCGCATCTGCAATGCAATCATCGAAATGCAATTCGAATGCAATCATTTATGTATCTCTTATGTTCGCGTCTCCCTCCTTCAACTGTTTTCTCTCCCTTTTTCTCCTTTTCTGTCTGTGTGGACCTACAATTTTTCATATTTTTTTGCCTGGGCATCCTGCAGTTAAAGTAAATATTATAGCTAGGAAGGAGGCTGAGTCTCAAGACAATCGATTACCAGACGACTTGGTGAGGACTGAGGCGGTGAGATAGAGGGGAGGCGGTGCAAACGTAATCAGACAAATTCAATTTACGGCAATTTGCATGAGGCACCACCGCACACCCCCCCGCCAGCACTTCGTTGCAAGCAGGCTGCATGAAAAATGACAATGAAGTGGGAGCCAGGAGGAGGTTGGTGGCTGCTGTCATTCTAAATGTGACCAAGGCTGGACGGCAAGGCTGTTTGGTTGCACATTTGGCGCCTTATCGCTGCTGTTGCATCTGCCCAGGCTACAGTTTCCATTGCATCTCCAGCATGCTGCCACTCCATGAGCAGCAGCAGCCGCGGTTGCATTTTTTTGTTGTTTTTGTCTCTCCTTAGCAGGAAATGAAAAATTGGCAAACATGCCACGCTCTGGCTTCAGCTTCGACTCCGACTCCGACTCTGGGCTCCACTAGCTCCAGACACATGCATGTTGCACATAATTGGCGTTTATGCCACAAGCGACGAAATGCAACCTGCAACGGCAACAGCAACAACAACAGAAACAACAACTAATGTTGCTGATGCGTTGTTGATACGCCCCATTCCGTTCCGTTGTGAAATGTTGTTTTATTTTCCGTTTTTTATTTCGTCTCTTTTGCCATTTTTGGGGTGTGTCCCCTCCAGCCAAATTGCGGCCACTTTTGGCGCACTCACTTAACCTTTGAACTGGCAAATGTTGTCGCCGTTAGGCCAACTAAACCACCAGCAACACCAGCACCACCAACACCAACAGCCCCGCTATCTCATCAAGTGGTGCAGCAAAACGTAAAACGTGATTAAATTAAATTAACATTTGCTTCCTAAAACTATGTTTTTTTTTCAGTTTTGCGGTTTTCGGTTTTTGTTGTTGCGGCATGTGAAATTTAGGCATTAGGTGTTGTTGTTTATTGTTGTTGCTTTGACAGCCACGCCCACTCAAGAGCACGACTTTTTTGCTTTTGTTTTTTGTTATTATTTTTGGCGTATTGCAGGTGCAAAACAACTTTTTTTCTTTTGGCATTGAGAGTTTAACTTAAACTTTGAGAATTGCCTACTTAAAACTAATAAAAAGGGAACCAAACTTAAATTTAGAATACAAGTATTCAAATGAGATAATTAACGAATTTTATTTTTAGCCGTTTTCCTTTCAAATTAATTAAGTTGTTTTTAGCATGTCAAAACTTGTGAGAGAATAAAAATTTAAATAATGACTTGTCTGCTTTTTAGGGACTTTTGTTTTTGAGTTGACTTGTGAAAGTGACTAATATTCTCTATAAACATTCTATTTATATTTGAGGTTTACAACAGATATTTAAGATCTATATTTTTCCAATTCTTATCAATTAATCTAAAAGTGTCCAAAGGTCAGCCAAAAATGGAATTCAATTTTAATAATTTAAGCAAAGGCAATGTGCAATTTCAACTAAAGTAGACTCATTATGTATGATTCAGGATTTCTAAAATTCCCATATTTTACTGTTCGACTAAAATTTATTTGATGGTCTTAAAATTATAACAAATGTTTCTAAATTCTTACATATAAAAGTTTAGAGAATTAATAAAATTTACCTATAATAATAATGTCAAATTGAAATATAAATATGTTATTTCATTTTTCTATATTCTAAAATTGAACTACTCAAAAAGTGGTTTAAAATTTTTAAAAGTTTCTTTATTTATTCTTTTAATTACATAAAATATCTCAAAAATGTCCACCACTTAGGTTAGTTTTTCTTGAGTTTAGAAAAAATTCTTTCGCCTTAACACGATTTTCTTTTAGCGATTAGCTCTAAACTAACTAAACTAATTGCATAAAATTTGCATATTTGGCTAAAATGTTAAGAAGGTTGGGCCCCTAAAAGAAAAGAAATCTAACAGATGTTTATTTTGTTGTGCCAACTTAAACTTGCCGTGTCACACGAAAGCCAATTTAATTAAAAGGCCACAAGAACCATTTTCATGTACTAGAGTCTTAGTTTTTTTTTGGTTACCTTTTCAGGTCAATAGAAAAAATTCCTAGAAGAAGGCACAACAAAAACAGAACCGAATGCAATCGCAATCGAATGGGCCTAAAGAAAGCTTTGGCTGTGCGGCATGTCAACATGAGCATTAACCATAAATCAAATGCGGAAAAAAGAATCTAGCTAGACCATGCCAATGCCTCAATTTGTATTGGAGTGGCTGGAGGAGGAGGGCCTATGTAGCCCGAAGAATGGGCGAAAGAATGTCGCAATCAAAATTTCAACATCGGCGAAGGGGGGAGGAGAAGACTCTCTAGAAGAATGCCAGCATGCGCCCACGGAACTATTTATAGTCTGCATTCTGCAGATGATCAGAACCTCCACGAAAAAAACTATATACAAAAGAATCGTAAAAGAAACGAAGTAGGAGGAGGAGGGAGAGAAGAAAAAGAAAAGTGCGTTTTCATTTTTCATTTGAATTTATTTCTAATTGGCGCAAATTATTGAAAGATCTTGAAAGATTGTCTCTCCTCTTATAATGATTATGAAACTGTCAGCAATTTGTTTTTGAGGAACGAAAATAAAGTATTAAATTACCATAAATTAATATTGTCTGTTCAGGCATTTAATTAGAAAGCCAGACAAAAGAAAAAGCTTCAGTAGATGTCACACTAAACTTGACCCAAAATTAAGCGGAGTTTCATTCATTTTGTTGATAGGAAAATTGTCCCCACTTTTCGTATAAAAATTTGTGTGTGTATAGAGAGATTCATTGTGTAGTTCCTTCCTCTTTTTCATCGGGTGGGCCAACCCCAAGCCCCCTTCCCTTTTTTTTCAGTGTCTACTCAATTGAATATGATGAATGTGTCGCTGATATTAATTTATATGCTGATCATGGCCAGTCGGCCAGGCCCGGCACTGGGAGAATGTGTGGCAATGTCAATGGCAATTGCAACAATTGCCATCATTTCCATTCACAATGTGCATTCTGCAAGTTCTGAATTATTCATCTAATTAGTCATAAGGACAGTCTTCAATAGAAACATTCACCATGTCAAAGGTGGAATGTTGCCAAGGAAAATGTTGCGCATCATCGTCATCGTCCTCATCGTCTGCATCATCCGTGCTGCAAGCAATATTTCTGCGCATGTGCAACCAATTATTAATTGCATATGAATTGTTGTTGCGGTTGTTGTTGTTGTTGTTGCTATTGCTGTGGTCACATTCCTGTTGAGCCCCGCGATCTGAGTCAGCAATTTCGTAATACCTGGCGCCGTCGCCATCGACGTCTTCAGAGGCGTTAACGGCGTGTGCCTGTCTTTCGAGACTCCCCCTCGACTCCCTCCTTCATATTGTATCCTTCATGTGTGGGTGGAATTTGCCTTTGACTATTAGCCAGCAACATGAATAAAAAAAGAGACGTGAAAGAACGTTTTGCATACTCTCTACAATCAAGGGTATATCATGATTTCAATAAAGGAAAGAATGAAAGGAATTTGATAGAATTGATTAAATAATAGAGAAAAAACGGAAAAGAACTGAAGTCAAAGGAAATCGTTGTGGTATGGATAAAAGTGATGAATACAGGAAAGAGTGCACAAATTTTGGAAACAAAATTCTGAATTCATATAATAAAATGTTAGTTTTCCTTAAGATAATTTTACTCAAGTTTAATATATGAGAACTTGCAATTAAATCCAGATTGACACTAAGACTATATTAAATCTTACAGATAAAATAACTTTTTAAAATAATTAATTTGTCATAAAGGATTGAAACTGTTTGAAATTTGAAGGTGGAATCAAATGATACGAAAATCTGCATTGCTATGGTAGGGTATTCCAGCAAAGTTTCAATCATGATTCTTGGGCCTCTCTATAGCAACATTGTCGCGCCCCTTTTTTTAGTATGTTTTTTCTTGTGTTTTTTTTGCATTGCTTATTAAATTACAAAACATCGGCCCACACATAAATAAACTCTCTTTTTCCTTAACGCAGGCATTAGACTTAGTTAGATGGTTATAGGAAATGGCTAGTACCTCTCTCCTTGTACGATCTACCTCTCTACTACTTCTACTTTCCTCCTCCTTTGGGTACTTCAATGTTTTATGAAAAATTCCTAGCGTTTGGCGTCTATAATTAAGCGTGAAATGTTGCTGGCGTTACGCCGCATTCCAAGTTGAGCCCTTTGGCTATGTGAGAGACCAAGAAACCGGGAAACCAAAGACTAAGACTAAGACTGAGACGTGGAGAAGGCCCAGTCACTTTTATGGACTCACCATGCGAGCTGAAGCCTGGACCTTGTGTTTTTGCAGCAGCATTCTTATTAATTGCAAGTGTCCGCACTTACTTTGCAACATGTTGCAATTAGAATCTTGAGCTGAGGCCAAAGTCTTCGTTGCGGTCCCGGTCTTGCTCGAGACTCGAGTCTTGAGCCTTTATTGTTGACGGAAGTCAATTCAAATTAAGAGTGCCGTAGGCCTCTGACAAAAAAGGTTCACAGAAAGGTTGAATGCACTTTTACTTTAGGTACATGTTGCCAAAGGTTGATGTGGATGTTGATGCATATGTAAAATTGATTTCCCATGTTTCGCAAAGTTTCGTTTTATTTGTTTTGTGTAGTAATTAAAATAAATTGCTTACCCAGTGTGCCCACTGAATGACCAGTGCTCTAACATTGAATCTGGTCTAGAGTCTAGACTAAAAGCTGTTGATAGAATTTGCACCCGGCTGCTGTTGCCGCTCTCTTGCGGTGTTGGCCTTCTGTGTCGCCATCAAATTAAAGCGCTAAATTGTTGCTCGCCTTTTCCTGTCTTTCATCACGCCATCGCGGAGCGATCCTCAAAGCTGCGGCTGCGGCTGCTGCTGCTGCTGGTTCGTCTGCTTCATTAACATGAGAGGAATGGAAATGGTTTAACGTTTGGGGGTTTGGTTGGCTGTAAATTACTGATGGACAGCTGCCTGGACTGCCTAGATTGCTCGCCTGCCCGCCTGCCTGCCAGCTAGCCTGGATGCTGTTGCTGTTGTTGTTTGTCTGCACATGGCAGTGAAATTTTATGTATGTCTATGCCCACATAGTTTTGCGCAACTCTTGCCATCAATTAAAACAACTGGCCATTATTTGATTGTCTTTGCCCACTGTAGATGACCTGCTTTTTATGGCTTTTCCACTTGCCAATTACAGCAACAGCAACAGCAAGCAGCATCATCGTCATCTTCGCTGGTGGTCCAGCCAGACACTTAGACGAGGACTACTTTGGCATTCTTCTGTGGAAAGAAAAGAGTCTTTGAACCACTTTGAAGTCTCTCAGCATCAAAGTCAGTGCATTGACCGTTAATTGAAGGCTTTCAATAGCATTGACATTGCATCTGACTCTCGACTTGGCCTCTGTGGCATGTGGCTCACTCGAGGGTTACCTAGAAAGTTTACAGAGAAGCGGCTTTCCCTTATTTTTAATATGTATCGTAAATAGATGAAATTTCATTTAACTATTTACTTAATAGCATAATTAAAAGTGTATTTATTTACAATTCCATTTAATTTGTTTCCTCAGAGTTATTGCAAAGCGAAGAGAAAACTCTTTAAAATCAAGCAAAAGTTCGACATGGTAAATTTTTTTAAAAACATTTATGGGCATTTGTTTAATTTTTTTTTTTGAACATTTTATGTGTAAATTTGTTTGTTAATACACCAACAAAAATCTTATGTAATAACAATCATTCAAAAAAATTTGGGTAAATGGTTTTGCAAAACTTTGCCATTAAAAAATTTTGCTGACAAACAACAACTCTGGTTCAATAACTTGGGAATCATAAGCCAAATAGTTTAAGTAGGTAGCCTTTCACACTTTTGTAAT
This sequence comes from Drosophila paulistorum, assembly GCA_018152135.1. NCBI lineage: Eukaryota > Metazoa > Arthropoda > Insecta > Diptera > Drosophilidae > Drosophila > Drosophila paulistorum. The sequence continues at coordinate 50,428,659 of JAECXG010000822.1, read as the reverse complement.
TCTAACGTTTTTGATATTTTAACGAACTAAGTTGTGAGTTCCTACTAAGTTTGATGATTTTGATGAAATACTATAGAGATCTAAAGAAATTGTAATGTGATATTCTCGAAAGGAGTTAATAGCTTTTCCACAACTCTTCAAGTTACTCTCGTTGATTGACTTGGGCATATGGCACACACACTGACATGGTCAGCGATTGTAGCGCCAGTTAAGGCAAGTACAGGCACCGCATTCCAGAGACTTACATAGAGATGCGGCCTTGCTAAATACGGGGGAGAGGTGGAATCTCTGATTTCTGTTCTATATATGGCCAGAGCTCTTAGATTTCCTAACCACAATGCTCTGATTGTGAGTGACAGGCGTTTATTATGAAGATGATGATGATGCCCATGATAATCACTGATCCTGCTCTGACCTGAGACCTTCAACTCTGTCAACAGAATATGATTGGATTGCAATTGTCTGGGATGCTCGTTAACAAACTGATTTACAGACTCTTTGCCAATGCAAATTTAACTTGGCAATATTTATATAGCTCATTAGCAGCGGCGGCGACTGTTGGCTGCGTGCAGTCCGTTTACCGTTACCAAGAAGTCAATACTAGTCCACTGAGAGTGCAGTTGGCCCGTATCTTAAATAAACATGGCTAAATGGTAGAGTAAAGACACCTTTGGACTCCTCTATCTATGTGGTTGGCCTTCAAACGGGCCATGGGTGAGTGACTGACTGACTGTCTGACTGTTTTGTGACTGGGTTAGCAGTGTCGCCCACATTTCCAAAACACCAAAAACAAAAATACGAGTACATTTTTCTATATTATTTATTATAAGCCTTATGCAATCTTCTCTTCTCCTTCTGCTCCACATTAATCAATCAAATTGTGAGCACTGAGAAGAGGATGAGGAGAAGCGGATGGGGATGGGGAAGGGTTAAAAGAAACCCCAGCAACAAGCTGCGTTTTGACAGACATTTCCTGTCGCTTTCAATCGCTAACTCACGGCTGATGCGTATTTGATATGAGAAAATTGATTTCGAAAGCGAAAAACCTCAAAAACCGCATGAAAATGTTGTTGCCTGTCCCCACAGATTAATGTACGACATTGGGAGTTGAAGCTGTAGTTCGAGTTGGCGTCCATTTGCATTAATTGTAAGCTGGCCCCTTCCTCTTTGCTGTCTGTCTGTCTATTTAGTGGGCGGAGGTCATTTACTTTCCATGCATTTCCATTCCATTTCCATTTTGTAATTAAATTCGACTTTCGGACAACTTTATCGTATAGCCTCAAAGCTCGAAACAATGGATTTTGGAAATGGAATTTCTCTCACAGCCCTTGAACTGGTCATGGCCATTTTTACCTGGCCTGCATCACTGGTTTGCATCAACCATATTTGGCACCGCCAAAAAAAAAAGAAACAAAAAAAAGCGACTGCAAAAAGGCCGTTGGCCTAGGTCTGGGTCTCGGTCTTGGTCGCGGTCTCGGCCAAATTAGTTTTGCAAATTTTGGTGTGTTGATTTTATTTTTTGAGTTTTTTCTCTATTTTTAGTCACAACAAATTTTTCACACTTTTATGCCTGTTTGCCATTCATCAACGTATTATAGAAACCGGGCAAGGGGAACAAAAACGCGATGAAGGAAAGGGGAGGTAGATATGTATTTTTATGACCAACTGCACTGTGTAACATTCTGTTTTAGGCATCTCTCTAAAAATGCCAAAGTCACGCAGTACGTCAAAAAGTCACTGCATTGAAATGTATGAAGCATGGTGCCAACTGAGAGCAAGGAGAGTTCCTCTTCGGTTCTTATGTTCTGTTCTGTGTTGCCCCGTGAAGTGTTTGAAAGAGGCTCAAGTGCAAAGTGCAACATCAACTTTACTGCAGCGGCAAAGTGTCGCAACAGCGCACAGTGGTTTTAAAACATAAAAGAAACTGAGAATCCACAGTAAAAATGGTAGATTTTACTAAACACAAATGTTTAATTAAAAATACTTTGCTTCCATGACATATACAAAAGTATAAGTTTCTAATCAGAACACTAAAATATAATTTCCCAAAGGACTTTTCTTACAATTTTCTATACTTCAAAATGTTTTCTATGTAACCTTAAGTTTTCCTGTCAAAATGATGATATGTAGAACAAATGTGTTTCCACGAGGTGGAAAAATGCTTCCTTTAATGTATTCATGTCCAAGGGTCATAATTCAATGATTTATTGTTTGCTATCAAAAAGCTTTAAATACAAAAGTTTCTTAAAATAGTTGGGCTTAAATTTCTTGATGGAATTCATAAGGTACTATCTTATTTGAAATATTTATCCAAACATACTTTGGAATTCTTTCTTTTATGATTTTAGCCATTATATGTACATATATACATAAAAGTGATGTGAAATGAAGTTTATTACCAACCATTTCAAAAACCTTTTAAAACAGAGAAAGAGAATTGCAATTAATATGAATTAATGTTATTAGAAAGTAAAAAACGGTATCGTTTTAAAATAAATTCTATCTGTTTTATATACAAATCGTTTTAGATTGGAAACTGCAATTGAAATACTTGTTAACTAATCGACAAGTTGACGATATGATATCGAATTAAGTGAAAACGAAGATCGCCGTGAGGCGATCACAAGAATAGTGGTCTATTTTCTTATTCGATTCAAAATAAATTGGTCTAAATCGGAATTGATCTCTGCTCTCGTCTTCGTTTTCACTTAATTAGATATAAGGAAAACTTGTTAGAAAAATGATTGCTCAAAGTATTTCCCACTTTTCTCCCAACTTAAACAAGGAAAAAGTATTTGAGCTTTAAATTTTCTTTTTAGCAGCTGATTCTATTCATTTGTGGAAATTCTAATCTCTTGTCCTTTGATTGACTTTCCTAAAAGATGTTTCCATCGTGGCCGATATTTGCGATATTTATATAGTGCCATCGCTAGAACTTCCGTATCGAGACCCCATTTCTTGTTGCCTTCTTCACTTTCGACGGATAGGGTTAATTTAGAAGCAGCAGTCAGGCAACGTTTTATGAGATTTTAGCACTTTTTAGCCTTGGCATATTGCTTAGCCTGGGCAAGGGAGTCCGTCCGCATGGTGGAGTTTAAGTTTTAATGGTTGTGCTGTTTTTTTTTTGTTTAGGCTCATGGAATTTAGCACGTAGCTACGCATAGAGGAAAACTAATATGCCAAACGTCTAGATGACATTTATGGCTTCGCCTGGCCTGGTGTGGAACCAGACTGCCAGGCCTGGTCGGTCATACTGCTAGACTGTGGTCACTGGACTCTCCTCTGCCCACCGCCGACGCGTCTGGTGCCGCCGCCGTCCGTTCACGTGCAAATATGAACAAGATTTATAACTTTTTGGCGGCGACATTTTCCTAGATTTTTGTTTGCTGTTTTAAAAGGATTTCACTTTTCGCTGTAAGAGAGACAGAGGGGAGAGAAGCCAGTATCGAGCGCTAAAAGCAAAAGTTGCCAAGTTGGCGTTGGCCTCAACGCTGACTTCTTCAGTCAACCAATTCCCCATCTGCCCATCTCTCCACTACCCAGTCCAATGGGCTGGGGGTGGAGAAGACCGAGACCGGGAAGCAAGCTGTTTAAGTGCCTGGTGATCCGTGCGATCTGTTGGCCCGAGCTAAAAATAAATCCCCACTGCAACAATCCGTGAGGGCGATCACAAGAATTTTTATTTCTTATGCTCAAGTCTGGTAGATTCGCTTAATTTCAAAAGAATTTCTAGTCACTCAACTGGTGTACAGCGAATCGCATGAGGCAATTGCCTGGGAATTGAACATAATATTGTTACAGTCTTCTCCTCTGTGTAGTATAAAGCACTTTCATTCATAATTATTTTCCCTCGAAAGCAGTTTGGAATCATTAAACAAACTGCGTTAATTTTCAGAGATTTTGTTAAAATTTCATAACATTTGTTAAAGCGAAAAGTTCGAAGAAATTTATTGGGGTTAATTTTTAGTAGCACACTTTCTGTTTTTCAAAGAATTGAAATGGGTCTACATGAAATGTGGCTCTTACATAATGGTTCTTTATGCTAGCTGGTGCATTTTATCACTTTTGAAGCATTGTGTAGATTTGGGAGACTATTCATTTTAAAGAAATTTCTGTAAAGAAGCCCCGAAATATTTGTAGAGTTCTAAAACTTTTAACAGTACGATTGTTGAAACTTGAAGAATTGGAGACTTCTTGCGCCTAATGTCTCCATTCATATGTTTTCAATCTTCTTCAAAGTGAGGTCTTCGTATGTCCAAAGATTCTCCGAATTATTCTACCAACTTAGGGTAGATCAGTATTCGTCTTTTGCACATTCTCTCTATTATTGCATATGGACAATAAAGTTGTACGATCTTGTTCTGTTTTCTGTGTGAGGTGTTTTGCTGTTTCCGCTATAAAAAAGTGTTGTAAATTCTACACACAAACACACACACACACACACAAATAATATGCATGCATGGGGAACCCATTGAAGCGTTTAAAGAAGGCTGAGGCTAGTTTTTGGCTTCCGTTTCAAGTTTTTATATTTTCTTTTTTGCTCTTGCCGCAAGTTACCTCACCACGCATTATCGCATATTGTATAAAACATAATGCTTTTTGTTGCGACGGTGCGTTATCAGTGTGAATGTGTCTTTAAGCGTATTTTAATTTTCTTGTTGTTGTTGTTATTGCTGCTGTTGATATTTTAATATGGTCAATTGCAAAATGCGTGCCGCCAGCCAAGTGATGTTAAAAACACGTAAATCGCCATAAAACGCAACACCAACACCGTCCATTTTACAACGTATAGCGATAGCGAGGCAATGTTGTTGTCTTTCCCTAAACATTCACGTGGCGCCACAAACCAAATGAAATGCCCGATTAAAATATCAATTGCCAGACGGCAGCAACAACAACAAACACACAGAGTCAACCAACGATGACAACGGCGACTAAGCGCATTAATTTTACAGCCATCGCTAGTTGGTCAACATGATGATCATAATGATGATGATGATGGGAGGTGGAGAGTTGGCTGAAAGGAGTTAATCGAAGTCGGAGCTTGCCGTTTGGTAGGAGGTGAAGTTGTCAACCGATTGCCAATCGACCAAGCACAAGCTCTTTCCCTTGCCGTCCTCACATAATTCAATGTCACAATTGAACCAACGTGCACTTTGCTGTCAGCACCCAAAAAATTACCGTCTAAAGAAACCCAAAATTGGGAAAACGTTAAATCATTTAATGTGACTTTGTGATTACTCTTTAATAGTATCTTTACCTCCAATTTTGTCATCTGTTTGCCGTCTGCAGTTAAAACACTGAACCCTTTCAAGGGTCATCCTAAATTCAATGACGTGAAGTCTTTTCCAAACACAGCATTTTTTGTAAGTTCTACCAAGATTGGCTGTTATTCATAGAGCAGAAACCTTCAACTAACTTAAGTTCTCTTTCGTTGACAATCAACTTTCATTTCACCATGTCGGTCTACCCAATTTGTCGTTATAAGAATTCCCTTTCTTTAGGGTATGCGATACCTCTCCAATTGAAAAGCAGCTGCATCTTTTGACCTTTACTGTCGGCTATTTTTAGCCACAATCGCGTAATCTTTTTGGCATTATGAAATTGTGTCAGCTAAGCCATAAATTGCCAGCTTTAAGAGTCTCCAGTTTGGGCCAGGTTCCAGCCAGCCAGCTAGCCAGGCAATTCCCTTTTATTTTCTGGTTTTGTCCTCCTCAAGCTACTCCAATTTCTTGCATTGTTTTCCACAAGACAGCGAAGTGACAAGGCCTATGTTTAGTTGCATATTTCTGACAGAGATCGCCCGGCCTGATTGCCGGAGACGCACATAAAACTGTCGCTTCAAATTATGCCATAAATCGCTAAGAAAAACGAAATACAAATCTTGGCCAGCTGCAGCAGCTGTTGGACATTTAATTAAATGCTCTACGGGATGGAGACCAGAGAGTGAGAGATAGAGACTGGGGAGAATGGGGCAAGTAGCCGTGGCAAGTGGCAATGATTAAGCCAAACATCATTTATTTTTTTCTCTATAGAACCAAAAAGCGAGAACCTGTCTCCCAGCCCACGTTTGGCAATTAAGCAAACGTTTTGCCATTTAACTGGGTCAGAACTAACCGACAGACGAGAGCTTGAGGATGCGGATGAAGATAATGACGATGAGGATGAGAATTGGTTTTAGGAAGAACCCACGCCTGGCAAAAACATGATGGGAAAATTAAATGTACAAATCATGTTTATGACTTGTCGTCAGACGCCCAAAAACTAAAAACTAAGACAGAGTCAGAGACAGAGAAAGATTGAGAGTCTGGCAGTCTATCAAGTCCATCAGTTGAACAGTGGGCGTGGCTCATTTTACTCCCAGTCCTAGCTAATTGTTGTTCGTCGTCATCGTCTTGGTCTTAGTGTGGTGTGGTGTGGCATTGCCTAAGCCACATTGACACCATTTGCAATTAGAAGAAAAAGTGCCCCGTTGGCTACTGTATGCAACCACACACTCTACTACTAGGAGACTCTGACTGAATGAGGATGCTAAATTCTAAATAGCTGGAAACCTGCTTCCATCGACAAAACTGACCACTTTTCCATTTGCCATTAACCAGTAGCTGTTTGCCTAATGTGGGCAGAGGCAACGAACTAGCGAACCAAACGATTTTTCTTACTCTCATTCCTTTTAGTTTTTTTTTCGCTTTTCGGGCTCACCGAAAGGCAAAAAGTTAATTGCCTTATTTGTTCACCTTTAAATGGGAGAACATTTCGAAAAAATTGAGTGAAATATGGGAGACAAACTTGTTTCTTGCTTAGAATTCAACGATCTCTGAACACTTTAAATCTTTTATTGAACTTGAAAATTAGAAAAAGTAACGACAGCAAGTGTAAAGGGCCACACCTAAAAAAGTAATAGAAAAATTTTACATCTTACTATTCTTTAGCTTTCAAAAAAGGCTTTGGAAAAGCTTCTACTTGAATAATGTCAATAAAAGAAAAACAGAGTTATTACAGGAACATTGAGTGCAGGTTTTTGAAAAAAAACCTTAACATTGACATTAAATATTTTAAACTGATTGATTTTGTTAAGTTACTTTCTTTTGCTGGACGTGATTGACCCACAAGGACTACAAATTAGTCTATGTTCTGAGATCAAACCAAGAACTTTCTTGTGTTGCTTACATTCAAATACCAAATTCTGGCTTGTGCTCCTTAAAAAAATAACTATATAGCTTAAAGAGAATAAAGACATTATTTATATAATTAAAAGGTTTGGAACTTATTTTTCGCAAATTACTATTGCAAAAAGAGTTTTCTTTGTAATTGAAAAAGTGGCAATGCCTGGTCATTATTTCCAACTATGTGATTGCCTCTTTCAATGCTTCAAATTTAAGAAATTATCTATATAATTGATTGATCTTCCATGGAAGAGAGTATTTATAGAATAGTTTCTGCTTGTACAATTTGTGATTTCTGCAATTTGCAATGGGTTTTTTCTTTTGTTGTTGTTGGTCTTGTTAAAGAGCCATCATTAAAGCTGCCCTCGTGCATATGCACAGTATTGACTATTGACTGACACGATCTATAATTTATATATCAACTGTAGGCACACACACACAGACACACGAACACACTCAAACATTCGTTCGATAATATTATTAAATCCACAGTTTGTGAGCGGTTTTGATTAATTGAACCATTTGTGAGAAATGATGAGCAAGCTTTTGGAATGCCTATGCCAATTGCCGTTGACGTTACCTATATATATTGAGATACAGACATATATGTACATATATCTGACTTTATATATGTATATGATAGTTGGTAGTTTGCTTGCTCATCGTCATCGTCATCGTTGTCGGCGTCGTCGCCTTGCGGTTTTGCCTTGTTGCGTTGGCATATCAATTCACATGTCAGGCCGCCGGCGGGGCAGCAAGTCGAAGTAGTAGAAGTCCAAGTTGCTGCAACCTACTTATTTATGCAACAGGCCAGGCAGGCAGCAGCCAGAACATGACTTGACTTGACTCCACTTCTTACCTGACTGATGGCCACATTCTGTATGCTGGTGGACTCTGACTCCAACTTTAGTTGCATCCTGCGGCTAAACAACTCAATACATCAGCCAAAGCCAACTCTGTCTGTCTCTCTGTCGGTCTCTTAGTCGGTGTAGAGTCGCATGGCCGTCCCGGCTCGAGCATAATTCATTTTACGCAAGAAAATTATGGCAAATATCACGAAATTATTGTGCTGCAGCCTATCAACATCATTCGCGCCATGATCGTTAGACGCCGCCAGCCCACACACTCCAAACATACACACACACACACACACCATCCCTCACCTCCACCCCCAATTCACCTCGTATGCCACTAATGACAGTGGTAAATCCATAAAATATGGTCAAAAGTTGCTTGTAAAATAGGATAACAAATTTTTCAAATACCAATAGTTACCACAGAAATGTTTAAGAAGATGCATTAACTCAACTTTCAGTTGTATAAAGCAGCAGATTCCTCATAGGAGTCTGAAGAAAAAAGAAGCAAATCGCAGGTTTTTGTGTATCTGGGTAAGCAATTATGTTAGATATTTTCAGCTAAGAACAATATGCTTAACAATTCGTCAATAAAGACATTATTTGTCATCAGGTTTATTTTCAAATAATAATTTTTCCGTTTCTTTAGAAGCAGATTAGTTGGGTGCTTCGAGGTGCTTTAGCTCCACTGTTGTATTTTTCCTGAACGACTTTTTAACCACTGTAACCACATGCAATTTTTTTTTGTTCTGCATTCTCTTAACTTGGTTGCTTACGTGTTTCTTTTTTTTTGGGTTTCTTTGCAGGCAGCACCACAGAGTTGGCACCTTCGCTGCTGGGCATCTATGACACATTGACGAACAGTTTGGCCGGCAGCATCGTAGCAGCTCCAACTGTGTCAGCATCGACATCAACGAGTGGCCAGTCGACGCCCAAACGGAGTAATAGCAACACCAGCACCGCCAGCTCCAGCAGCTCCCACACTAGCTCCACTTCGTCCAGCTGCAGTGTCACCAGTGATGAAAAATCGTCCAGTTATACGCTGGTAAGTGGACCCGCCGGTGGTGGTCAGCAAACGAACACACAATCGAATTTGCCGCTGCCTCTAGTCGTAGCCGGGCTACGTGACGAGCCAGATGGCGCCCAACTGAGTCGCTTTAGTGTGGTTCATCGGCATCAGGAGCTGGGCGGCAGTAGCTCTAGTCTAGCCTCGAGCGGAAGCCGTCGAGGCAATAACATACGTGTCCTCTCGCCCAATGTCCAAAGGATAATCACGCATGCCGATGCTGTGCCAGTCGACGCTGTTGATCTTGAGGCATTGCAGCAACCGCAGCAGCAACAACGAAGTCCCACGCCAGGGCGTTACATCAAGAGCTCACCGGTGAATCAGTCCACCAGTTGTGGAGCAACCAAATTGAAACTATCCCATATACCTCTATCGAAAATAACTGGGAAAATATCGACACAGTCGGGCAGTGAATTGGTCCCGACTTTCGAATCACATAACGAGTATGTGAACACCTTGAATTACATGGTCTCGGAAAAGGGCAGGAAATCAACGTCATCGTCAACGGGATCGTCGCCGGTGAACGACGACGATAAGACGCCCACAAATAAAGCTGCTCCTGGGACACCTTTTCTTTTCGAAGGTCATCCGTTTGGTCAACGCAAACTAACTCTGCCAAGGCAGCAGAGTATCAAATTGATTGAAATGGAGCAACTGGCGGCGACGGCAACACAGCTGCAACACGCTCAACCTGCCACACCGGCCACCCCAACGATTAGGGCCAAGGAATTTGTGGTGGCCAGTGAACCTCTAAGTCCTGTGGATATAACCGATACCATTAATTTTGATTTGGTGGCCCAGCATATAGAGCGATTGACTCTGGCCGATCTGGGTGCAAATGAACCGCACAATTCAGAATTAATCGAGGCCATTAACAAGCCTCTGATTAGCAAGCCGCTGGTGAGAAGTTCTTCGGCTGCTTGTGCCTCTTCTCCGCTACGAACCTATGCCCGCACCAAGAGCCTTAATGTCAAGGCAAACACTTTGGGTGGCGGTGTCCCACTTAAACTTCCAACGGCCGAACAATTGGCCGAACTGGAGGAGGCCAACAAATTGTCAGCCGAGAGTCTAGATCGCCTGACTGATATCAAACCAAAGTCGTCTGCCCGACTCTGTGAGTTGGCACGCCCTTACAATCGTCCATTGTCCTCCTCCTCAATCTGTTCCACCTCCTCATCATCGAGCTCTGGCTCGGATCAGTTGCTCAATGGCAAACTGACAACCTCATATCTGGCCAGCATGGAGAGTCTGGCTGAGAGTGAGAATGGTCTTGGGGATCCACATCATCCGCATATAGTCACCATGAGTGTCCTAGAGAGAGCCTCTCTAGAAATACTTGATTCGGAGCGTAGCTATGTCGAGGATTTGGGTCAAGTCATCAGAGGGTGAGTTGTAAAACTGAACCGAAAGGAATTTTTTTCGAACGTGTTTCTTCTCTTTATAGTTACCTACTCGATTGGAAAGAACGCGCCTGTTTGCGTACAGACGAATTGCAAATACTCTTTGCCAACATAGAAGAGATTTACGAATTCAATTCCGTACTATTGCAACAGCTCATGAACTCGGGAATGGAACCGGGAAAGATAGCCAAATGTTTTATCGATCTACGCGAACGTTTTGATGTGTACACAACCTACTGGTGAGTAGTGAATTTAAGCTGAATTTAGGGCGGTAAAATGGGTGGGAGTGGCTTGCAATTCAATTCTATCTTATCTTAACGTTCGATAACTTTAGCCTTTTAGCTCTAAAAGAACAGCCGTTTTGAAAGGGTTTCCCAGTTTGTGTAATTTTATCTGCTAATGCTGGCAATAGATACCGTAGGTCTTTTTGCTTGATAAGTTCGGGCCTTAAAGGTCTCAAACTATCTTCAGATTTCTACTGTCAAACGGAAAATTTGTATGCATTAATGGCTCGTTAAGAGAAATATTCTCTAGTAAAGTGTTTATACATCTTAAATTTCGATAGCTTCGCACAAATTTTAAGCACTATGTTAAACACTTTTGAGTTTTATTTTCAAGTGAAATCACTGTTTTTTGTGGCCATCGCTAAGTGGCTTGGCATGGCGTGTATAGAGAGCTTCATCTCTGATATTGCAACAACAAGAGTATGGCCAAGAACGAACGGTAACAGCCACCAAAATGATCTCGATTGTCAGTTGGCCAGCAGCGTCACACGAACAAGGCAACGATTGAACGTTGTGGGTTTTTTTTGACTCTTTACCAGTCCAGGCACGCTATGTTCCATTTAAACGCTGCTGTCATTGCCAATTTAAAGCCAAACTGTGCTCTGTGTGTGCGCGCGCTGAAGTTGATGGCTGTAGTTTGATTTGTCGCCCTGCCTGACATAGCGACATACATCATCATCATCGTCCGCATCCTCATCTTCAGCAGCCCATTTCCACTGCCAAACCTTAAACCCCAAGTGCAACCCAAACCCACTCCCACTGCATTGAGACTGATTTTAAATTCAAATTTTCCGCTTGTCCGCCGTGATGAAGACCTCAACTTAGTCATAAATCTTCATCTTTATTGTGTGTGTATGTCATACATATATGGGAATGTATATTTTTTGGGCTTATTGCAGTACAAGCTACCCGGAAGCCATTTCACTGTTGACCAAACTGCTGCAGGCAACGCACACGAATGCGTTATTGGCCTCCACGCAGAAGCTGTTGCAACATCGTCTGCCCCTTGGCTCGTATCTGCTGAAGCCAGTGCAGCGCATCTTGAAGTACCATCTGCTGCTTGATGTAAGTACCAGAGTCGAACCTTCAAGCTTGACAGCGGGCTGCCACTCTATATTGCCCTTTCTTCTTTTTCTTATCGACAGAGCCTACGTAAGCATTGCGATGTCAAGGAGGTGGCCGAGGCGTATGCCATAATGCGTCAGGTGGCCCACAATATTGACCAAGTGAAACGTAAACAAGAGCAACAAAGTCGTGTTAAGGAGCTGTCTGGCATTTTGGATGGTTGGCTTGGACCAGGTTAGTCTTCATTTAAAGTATCAATCAATCCCACTTAATCCCACTTTTTGATTTTCCCAGAGTTGACCGTTTTGGGTGAACTCCGTCAAGAGGGCCTACTGATGGAGACGCATAATAAACCACGTTTGGTCCTACTTTTTGCCACCATGTTGATCATAACCAAGCAAAAGGAAGACGGCCGTTTGCAGTTCAAGACATACATCCATGTAAGTTTTACCTGACAATATGACTTTCCATTTGAAAGTGCCGCTAAGTGGTTTCGCTCTGTCTATGCAGCAAAACAATCTGATGCTGAGCGAACATTTGCCTGGGGAGCCAACCAGCTTCTATGTTATACCCTTCGATGAGCCGCGCAATCAAATCAAGCTGACAGCCAGAAATCGTGACCTGAAGCGTGTCTGGACGCAGCACATTAAAAGTGTCATGCTGGAGAAGCTTGACATACCCATGCGAGCCAAGGAGCTTGTCTATCAGCTGGGCAACGAGGAAGGTGAGAGAGATCTTTAGTTATTATGGAACACAAAACTCTCTGTGTCTCTCCGTCTATCTGTCTCTCTGTTTGTCTCTATATGTTGTGTGTTGTACTTTTTTTTGCTGTTGTGTTTTGTTGAGTTGTTTGTTGGGCCAAAAGCACTTGGCGCGCCATATGATGAAGTAGTTACAGTTATGCACATGCGGGTACACTGACAGAAATCAACGACTTTCTTAATAATTTCTTGTGAAGTAACTAATATGAAGTTATACTTGACTTAACTAGACTTCAAATTAACAGAAAAAAACCAATTGTAAACAACAAAAAGGCTAGCTTGTTTTTCAATCAAATTCACTTGTAATTCTTAACTGATTTAAGCTTAAAGTGAGCTATTGCAGTTTGTAGTATAGTATTTCTATGAACTTTGTACTTTGTTTTTTTAATCGCTTCCTACCCATCGGCACTTTTTATTTAGAATTCTAACCACTTTTATGCCAGTTTAGTTTCTTCAAGTGTATTTACTTACTTCACACGCCGCTGAAGCAACCTGAAGTCTCAAGTGACATAACCAAGTGGTAGTCGTTAGCTAAAGCTAGCTAAGATTTGTGAGTTGTTAGTCAAGGAAAATGAATGAAAAAAATAAAAATCCAAAACTCAACTTTTACCCGAAAAAATCGTGCCAAATGTGTCGACGCCTCTGCGGCAAAATGATTTATATGGCCAGTGTACTTATGTACCATACATTTTCCATACATGATGAGGATGGTGAAAATTGTAATTGCAAATATTGTAGATTTTGCGCACAACTGTACCCCGTCATGTATTGGTTCCCCTTGCCTTTTCTCAACAACAACAATAATTTGTGTAACTTTTTCTGACTCTCTCTCTATAACTTTTTTTTGGTGTTTGGTGTGTGTTTTCTTTCAAATAATTACTAACTAATTTAATTTGCTATTATATTATCTATCTAAATGATATCTAACTACCATATGTTTACCGTTGTAGTACTACCAGTGACGCATTCTAAAACTAAATACCCCAAAACAAAGAAAAGAAAAAACTTTGATTAGTTTTGTAAGGCGTTCTAAGGCTAATAAACCACCAGAGACTGATCTATGCGCTACAAAAACAAAATAAAACCAAGAACCCCCCAAAAACAAAAATAAACAAAATATGCTACTTTAATTTATTTCCAAAATTGTTAACCAAAAAAACAAAAACTGAAATAATACTTTCTAATTGTATTATGTAGACGTATTATGTATAATGTAGTTGAACCAATAATTTCTGGGTATACGAGAGCCTAGTAAGTATTTCTTTAATTGGCTTATAACTTTTTCCTATTTGTTGGGTTCCATGTGTTGCATGTGTTGGCATTTGTTGATCTTAGGGATAATACAAATTCAAAAATATAAATACTAACACTCATTGCAAGAATTCGAACTACTAATACCAGTCATTGTTGGTTAAATTGAATGATATGCATGCCAGCGCCAAGCTAAAGGACCAGCTCCTGGTTGCTAAAGCTTAGAATGTTTTCCAACACTCACACTTCCCCTCACACTTTTCCGCTACTCAGACACGCTTCGCTCAAAAGGCTGTTTTGGGGTGTAAATTGAATGAAATTTACTGCCTAAAGTATGCATTAGATAGCTGAAAAGCAGAATAACTGTTGCATACCTTAGGGAGCAAATTAATCTAATTTCACCTCTTTGTAGACGCCACAGGCTTCGCTGCACCTTCATTCGCTTTGTATTTAAAAATTAATCCGTTTTTAATTGTTGTTAAAAATTCTCACAGATCGTACACCAGATCGCAGCACTTGGAAATGGAGTCTTCATTCTAGCAGCAATTCGACTCCAACTTATTTGGAGCGACGCAATGCCTGTCGTCGCAGCGAGATACGTCAACGGAATTCCAAATTTAAACGCAAAACTGTCACGAATTCCACATCCTTTGACAGTTTCAATGAATCGCTCGAGTCACAGGAAGCTCAAACGCCACCGAAACCAACGAAACCTTTGTCACGTAATAATAGTTTGGATGACACGGCACTGCAGAAATTGGCCGCTGCCATGCGTTATAGAACTAGCAAGAGACCCGAGGAAACAACCATTAAGCAGGAACCAGAGAAGGAGTCCTGCAAATGCAATCAACAACAAGAGCAGGAGGAGTGTTCTTGCATCCTGAGAGATCAGCGCAATGGACGCTCTAAAACCCAATCACCTGTCTTCAGTTACAAGGCATTGAAGGAGCGTAGTAAATCAGTTCCTCGCATAGGTGGCTTTGGCTTGGATGAGGAACCCGAGCAGGGCGATGATGGTGATGCTGCCTCTCTGCGTGGCAGCAAACCCGATCTCAGTGAACGCAAGACCAAAGGCAAGGGTTTCTTTGAGGTCAAGCAATACAATCACAAGACCATGCCCAAGCGAATAGCCACACTGAAGAAACAACGTCATAGCACTAAACCCAAGGAGAGTTCATCTAAATTCTATATGGATCTCAGTGAATTTGATAGCACAGTGCTAAAGATAACCGAATCAAGTGAGGAATTGCGTGCCGAACAGGAAGTAGAAGTGGCTGAAGAGGCCAAAGAGTTGAACAATGACGAAAGGGGCGATTACTATTGCACAGCCGAAGAGTCACGGTCATTAACCTCGGCTGAGAAGTCCAAACGGGATGCTCAAATTGTATTGGATTTGCTTAAGAATCAAAAGGAATTCGAACGTATCTATAATAAACAACAGAAGCGACGTGAGAGTGCCACAAGTCCCACTAGTCCCAGTCAGGAGAAGCCACCGTTGCCACCGCCACGTCCACCTTCACGTTCACCACCTCCGCTGGAGCTACCCGATCCTGAGCAGGCTCATCAAGTGATGGAAGAGGAACCCATCTATGAGACTCTGCTGCGTAATGTCCATGTGCCATACAAATTCTCACCAGTGCTGGGACGTTCCAAGACGGCTCAGCTTTTAAAGAAACGAGCCAAGTCATCGGTATTGCCCACCACGAGACCTGAATCGGACTATGTTACCTTGGTCTACTCACCTGAGGGAGTACTTCAGCGTGTGGGCGAGGATTTGGTGCAGCGTGAAAGCTGCAGCTCTGATTCCACTAGTTCCAGTTCGACCCTTAAACGCGATAGTCAAAGTACAGTCATCAATTTGGCCTTGGATGGTGTCGATTCGTCGTCAACAACAACATCGTCATCATCCCGTACTACCATACCAAAGAACCTAATGAAACGTCTGCTTAACAATAGCAATCCGGAAACTGAACGTGAGGTATCCAACTCGGAGAGCTCTTTGCTGCCAAGGGCTCTGCGTTCCATTGACAATCTAACCATGGCATTTGGTAGATCGAGCAATCGACCGCCCGAGAGACGTGTCTCCGATGTCAGTGAGATGTGTCGTCAGTCGATATTACATCGCCAAGGCAGTCAGGCGGTGGGTGAACGCATGGCCCATGTGGACTATGCCGACCCCAAGACCCTATTCACCATCATGGCCATGGCCAGTTCGGAGCGGGATTCGGTCTTCTCGCTGACATCGTCCTCAAGCGACAGCATGTGTGAGCATCATCCACGCAAACGCTCGGTGGCCGAATTGCCCACAAATTTCGAGTACGAGCAACAAGTTGAGGACAGTTTGGAGAATGATTTTCGCGATTCGGCTATATATAGTGATGACAACAATGATCTGAAACGTCCAAGCAGTCCACCACCGCCGCCGCCACACCGTCCACCGCAAATTGCTCCAAAGCCTCAGTTAAGAAAGTCCCCGGATGAGTTACCTGGACGTGGCAACGTTATTGTCTGTCAGGCGGCGTCACGCAGTTGGGTTCTGCAGCAGATTGAGAATTTCAACAAGTGAACGAACCGATTTGCCATACAAATAATTCCTTTATAGACATTGTACATAATAATAACTAAACTTCTTTCTTAACTATTTACCCACATACACATATACGTATAAAAACATACATAAGTGGCAATATTAAGTTAGTATTAGTTACATTAATCGACTGTTTTATATCCATGTAGATGTCTTAGTTTTAGTCTAAAGTAAAGTCATTTAAATAAATGTTCCAAATAAAACAAAAATTTCATTACAAAACGTCGCCTAAAAGTATGTGCTGTATTTTTCAGAATAATCTGCTTTTATTTACACATGATTCAAATTTAATTTTGTTCTTTTCCTTTAGATTTTATAGCAGTTGTTGCTACTACAGCATTGAGTTCTTTCCCTGTAACTTAAAGTTTACTTTTGCAATATTTTTCCAAAACTTTTTAACCCTTTTCACTTTAGCTACTATCGGTAAAGCAATTTTAGGCGCAATAAAATTTGAATACTTTTCAGAATTTGTTCATCTTATATTGGTGGAAAAAGGGTTTGATGAAAAGAGTTGGCGATTATTTAAAAGATTTTAAAATCTGTTTGCCTTTTTTTTTAAGAGATTATGGAAACTATTTTACAGTATTTGTTTCTGTATATGCCAGTTAGGCGTTAGTCAAATTAGCTACTTTAGGTGGCATAGTGCCTAATAATTACATAAAATGAGATCAAGTTAATGACTCTTCAAATTAAAAGAGCGCCACCTATAATCTATAAGGTTAAGTGTAAGATGATTGTTTAGATTTTCGAGTGTCTATCATGGATATCTGATTCTCTGAATTTTTATCTTTAACAGATGACACATTTGGATCCTTACAAACCAAGAAGCAGTTACGAACAAGAGTCTGCTGTAGAGAACCTATGTGGATGCTGTACTCCAAAATTAATTAACATACGTTCAAATAAGATTGAAGACAGTTTTGTAGGCCAATCGCTTGTTTGCTGAGTTGGTCGAAGACAATTTTGTAGGCTGACAGTTTGTTTATTTGTCAGACAGAGGTGTGACCTAAATATATGATCAAGTTTTTAAAGCGAAACATTTTTACATAAGGTCTGCTTGGTAGAGCCACGAAGACAGTTGATAAACTGTGCCAAAATTTTTCTAGACACAGATTTCTAAATTCACGACCTTAATTGTATTTTCTACAAAGAATAAGATTTAAATAGGCAATGAAATAAGGGAATATTGTGCAAATGTAAAAGACAATATATAAAGTACATAATGCTAATTATATGATGTGAATAGTAGGAGAGTGAGATAAACCGAGAAATTGATAAAATGGCAAACAAAAATAAAATTCAGATATGCCCTGGATACGAATCAACGTGTGAACTGATTCTATTGAATGTCACAATATGGCTAGGTGATTTTCAGATTTTAATCGAGTTGGTTAAAAATTTCAACTATTCCATTTAACTTTCTCATAATCGTTATAATAGTGTACATAAGGATATATCCTTATATAGGAAAGAGAGTCTAATTTTATTGATAAAAAATTCTCCAATTTAACGGAACTCTTCAGGAAAGAAATGAAACATCAGCCTGGGAAACTTAACTACACTTGGATAAAATCGCATTGATAACTAAAAATGAATTTCTTCGTTTCAGGTTTAGATATGATGTTTAATTTTATTATATATTTTAGTAATTGTTTTCATAAACATATAGGAATTCATTCAATTTCATTCAATAGTGGAGAATATTTAACCGCGATGACGACGAGTCTTTTTAACCTTCTTTTGTTTCTTATCCTTTTTGCTTTTTTTGGATTTTTTAGACTTCTTGTTTCCTTTCAAATGACGTCGTTTGAAATGTGTCACATGCTTCTTCTTCTTGGACGACGATGAAGAATCTGAACTAGATTCAGTTGTGGTTGTATCATCCGAAGATTCGGTGGTGGTGGTGGTTGTCGTGGTGGTTGTAGTTGTTGTGGTGGTAGTCGTCGTGTTATCAGAGCTGGATGTGGATGTGGTCGAGTTCGAAGAGGTAGCCATGGCAGTGTTGCTGTTATCCTGCCATGTGAGCAGGACAAGGCCCACGACGGCAAAGGCGACAATAGAAGTGAAACGCATTTTGGAAAAACAATTGGATTCTGTGCCTTTTTGGAATGAAAGATCAAGCTTTTATACCCGAAAAGATGTGGCCTCTTGCCTTTGTGTATTTATGTACATTTCGCAAGTGTTTTGTGTCTAAAAGATCTGGATTTATTTGCCAAGCCCGTGCTCTTAGTTGGCAATGGAAAATTTTTCATCTCGCTATTGTGACGTAAGGCCGTAAAATTTGCAAAAACTGTTTGCTGTTTTATACCCTTGCAGAGGGTATGGCTAAAGTAAAGTAAATATCCATCTGTCCAACTGTCTTTATTTAGTGTGTTGTCTATTACGTTTTAAGCTATCCATATTGAACTTCTTATTTAACCCTTTTAACGAGTAGGATCGTATTTAATACATCAAAAATAGTAACTCAATGTGGTCCTTTTTTTAGGGATAAAATTTCTTTTTATTAGCTTTCAATTTTGTTCATCATTTCTTGAAGTCTGCCTGTAAAAATAATAATAAAATCCTGGGTTTTGTGAAAATTTTGAAATTAATATTAATTGCATAAAGTTATTTTGTCCTAGAACTTGTAAAAACTGTCATGTCTCGTTAGAGGTATTGACAGCAGCTGTGCAAAAAGAAAATGCATCAGTTATCTTACTGATTAATGTCCCAAACTGAACTTTTATTTTTCTGGCCATTTTCAGTTGATTTTGGTCTTATTGATTTTGACCACTCTCTTTTGAGCCAAATATAAAACAACTTCAATTGCAGAAAATTCTATACGTTACTTTATTTCAAACAAGTTATCAATAACTTACGGCTCACAACAGTTTCCTAACAATACAAATACAGCCTAAAAGTATGCAAACCATGTAATTTTAGAATTTTAAGCGGATCGTGGTGAATTATTTGAAGAAATCGTTCTTTAGTTCTACTAAGAAGCCACCTTTAGAATTGAAAAATTAATAAACTGGATTAATAATTCAATTTATAACAATATAATTAGGACAATAAAATTAGGACCTAGATGTATGGATCTTATTTTTACCTCATAAATAACATGGTATGTATTACCTTATTTTATTTTTTGTTCTGTCATAGTTTGATCAGTTGGAGAAAGCATAATACGATTTAAATCTATTTATATAAGCTTCGCTATAGTCATTTGTACGATAGCTTCATGATGTATGCATTTAATTCTGATTGTATCCGAAAAATTGAAACATCCAAAGACTATCTTTTGAATTCAAATAAACTTTTAAAGGTAATTTAGAATACGTGCTTTTTATTTTAAAATAAGGCAGGAAACCTGAAATTAAATTAGTCCTTCATTTCATGATGCTAATTTGTTTTTTTTTTATCGAAAATGTAAGTCGTTTATTTTTTAGCGTATTTTTTCAAAATGTCTATTCATTCAATATTATTATTTGGTCAATTGATTAACCGCGACGACGATTTTCTGCTTTCCTTTCGGCTTTGCGCTCTGCCCGACGTTCGGCACGTCTTTCGCGGCGCCTTTGACGCCTCCTCCTGGCCAAACGGCGACGGCGACGTCTCTCACGCTTCTTCTTGGAGGACGATGAGGATGAAGATGAAGAGCTTGATTGAGTTGTGGTGTCATCTGAAGATTCTGTGGTTGTTGTAGTGGTGGTTGTTGTTGTTGTGGTGGTGGTGGTTGTCGTATTATCGGAACTTGAAGTGGAATTGCTGCTGGATGTCGTCGTCGAGTTGGTGGTAGTAGCCAAGGCAGTATTGCTATTATCCTGCCAAGTGAGCAGCACAAGGCCCACAATGGCAAATGCCACAAGAGAAGTGAAACGCATTGTAAAGACAAATTGATTCTGTGTCTGTTTGAAACAAAAGAACGAGCTTTTATATCCAAAAGATTTGGTCTATTGTCTGTATTTATATTGAACAAGTGTTTCAGTCTCAAAGATCTGGATTTATTTGCCGAGCCGTTCTCTCCCTTGGCTATGGAAAATTTTTCGACTCGCTATTGTGACGTCAGGCAGTCAAATTTGCAAACTCTGTTTCGTTTCTTGAACCGAAGTCTTATATTTGATCTATTTTTAGCTATTGACATTGTTATGGAAACAATGTTTTTAACTTCTATTTTCATTTGTTTTTGTATCATTATTTTAATGAATGGTTTTATTGTTTATGTCTTGAGACACGACTTAAACGGCTGTCAATCTAATAAGCATGCAGATCAATGGAGTCGGGCTAACGACATTAAATGAATATTGTAATATTGTAATATTACTCCAATTTCTTACATTTTCATTCCCCGATTTGACAATAGCTATTATCATAACACTTCGATCATTGGATCCTCCACCAAATGCGACATTTATACCCTTGCAAAAGGGTATATTAATTTAGGTCAGAAATGTGCAACACATTAGAAGTATCTCCGACCATATAAAGTATATATATTCTTCATCAGCACGACGAGACGAGATCGTCCGTCTGGATCCGACCAAGACCGTAAAAGCTACAGAGCTTAAATTTTTCATGTGGGATTCTATGTACTGCAGGGCTTGTATATCATGGATTCAGCGGGATCGGATCACTATATCATTTAGTTCCTATTCCTCTGGCAAAGTCAATAACTTCAACTTTACAATATTGGTGAGTTAAGTATTTGATTAACATCGTATAACTTTATTATAAACGATAATAAAGCATACATATCCTGAAATTGTAGGCCGTTTTTTCAAGAACATTCGATTATTTTAACAAAACGTGTTTCCAATTTGACGGCTCTATAGCCCATCTATATGGGCCCTATCGTTTTCTTCAAAACTGCTATAATATTGATAACCTAAACCGAGTTTCATTCTAATATTACTTATGTGACTTCAGACTTCACTACTTTCATATAAGGCCGTCACTGATGGATTTAAGAGATACCATTTTTTGCCTACGAAGCAAAACGACTTCGGTACGACGAACATTGATCACTGGTTAGTGCTCTTGATTGGGAAAGATTACTCGGAAAATGTAAGTTTCTTTTTAAAATTTGTTTTGTACCTACACAAAACTACCTATAATGTCCATAAAATGTAGGTACAGTCTTTGAAAAATATATCTGTACAACTAGACAACTTTTAACATAATGATAATCGTTTTATAATAACACGATCCACGAAATATTACAAAAAAAAATAAATTTGTCTGAAGAAATATACACTATTTCGATTAGTGTGTAAAAGATTGAAAGTGTAATAGAGATAGCTGGTGTTTTAGAATTCAAAATCTTCGCCTTATCACGCTTAACAAACTCTATTTAAAAATACTTGACTTATCAAGATATAACAAGGCTAACCAAAGTGTACCTGAACCTACTAGATACATTGGTATCATTACCATTATTTAAGAAGTTATTTAAATGATCTGAACTCTTTTGAAGTTTACTCATAGTAGTTAATATTTAAAATTGTTTATTTGCTTGCATTTTGTTTTTTTTAGTAATTTCGTACATTAAATTTGTACTTAATTGGAAAGATTTCAACCGCTGCGGCGTTTTGTCTTCTTTTCGGCCTTGCGTTTTGCCCGACGTTCGGCACGCCTTTCCTTGCGCCTCTCGCGGCGTTCCCTGGCTAGGCGACGACGACGACGTCTCTCGCGCTTCTTCTTGGAGGAGGATGAAGATGATGAAGAGGATGAAGATGAAGAACTGGATTCGGTTGTGGTTGTGTCATCTGAAGCTTCAGTGGTGGTGGTAGTCGTGGTGGTTGTAGTTGTTGTGGTGGTAGTCGTCGTGTTATCAGAGCTGGATGTGGATGTGGTCGAGTTCGAAGAGGTAGCCATGGCAGTGTTGCTGTTATCCTGCCATGTGAGCAGGACAAGGCCAACGATGGCAAAGGCTAAGATTGAAGTGAAACGCATTTTGGAGAGACAAATGGATTCTGTGACTACTTGGAATGAAAGCCACAGCTTTTATACCAACTAAATGTAATCTAGAGCTTATTTACATTCGACAAGTGTTTTGGTTTCAAAGATCTGGATTTAATTGGCGAGCCGTTCTTTCGGTTGGTGGCTATGGAAATTTTTCTTATTTTTTCTTTTTAACTTGTGACGTCAAGACGTAAAATTGACATCGTGAATTGAATTCTTTTATTTAATCAGTTTATGATTGTTAACTTAACTATTGTAACGTAACTTTAATGAATGGTACTTTTGTTTGTGTTATTAGACACGCGTTAGACAACTATCAATATTATAAATGGAATTGTGGAAAGAACTATAATCACTGTGAATATCTTTCTTAATGTGTAATCCTGAACTGTTAGGACCAGGGATTAGTAATTGTTTTATGATTCGTTATAACGTTTAATGTTTATATTATTCGCCAATGATCGATTATATGCAAGGATTGAATGAAATGATTAACACTTTTTAAGTTCATTTTTTGTTTGAACGACCTTTGAGATTTTTAAAAAGACATATTTAACATACTTCTTAACAGTCAATAAACTTTATTTTGCTAAAAATAAAACTGTTTTTGCGAGTTATTTTCTTCTACCGTTTAACAATTTGTGCAAAATATATTTCTAAGGTCCAGGGACTACGATTCATAGATGTCCTATACAAAATGAAACTAAAGTGTATAGGAAAATATCAAAGATCAAACTCAAATTTTGGGATCTGAGATTTTATATTTCAAATTTTGGGATCTGAGATTTTATATCAAATTCTATTATATTGGTAAATTTCATGGGGATTCTCCAATTTTTGCAAAAATGTTTGTTCTAGAGCTATATGATATAGTAGTCCGATCCTGACAATTTTTATACTTTATTATCTCCTGGCTAAAAGTAGCTCAAATATGAATTTCATTCCGATAGCTCTTAAGATGACAGCGTGAAGTTGATTTGCACAGACGGACGCACGGACGGACGGACGGACGGACGGACAGACGGACATGGCTATATCGACTCAGCTTCTCATGCTGATCAAGAATATATATACTTTATGGGGTCGGAAACGTCTCCTTCTGTGCGTTACAAACATCTGACCAATATTATAATACCCTCTGCAAGGGTATAAACAGACCCCATCCTAATTTAATTCTAATATTTCTTGTATTGACAGGCCGAAACTTCTTAATCGTGAAGGAATGGACCTAATTGGAAACGAGGTTATAGAAACCATAATGTGGAAATATAAACCACACTCTCGAGATTAACTTCTAAATGAGAGGATGTAAACTGAATATGATTCGGAATAAAAGTAAGAATTTAGGATATACTCAGAAGAATATTGAAATATTTTTGAATTGTGAAAAAGCTTATATATTTCGGACTTACTGCAAAAATTATACATATACTGAAAATATTATTTTGGGTTATTGGGATGTACCTTGTTGATAAAAAAAAAAAATATAAAATTTACAAAATAAAAGTTTAAAGTCTTAAAATAGTTTTCTTGCAACTCTAAAAATGTGAATTTTGCTCTTCATAATTATTAATTAGTGATAGCATTGGCAAAAATATGCATCAGAACTGCCATAGGAAAAGGGTATACTCAAAATATTAATAATAATATTAAATATAAACAAATAGATTCCATATCCACAGTCAGCAATCAGTAACTTACTCTATAAAATTAAAA
This sequence comes from Drosophila paulistorum, assembly GCA_018152135.1. Taxonomy (NCBI): domain Eukaryota; kingdom Metazoa; phylum Arthropoda; class Insecta; order Diptera; family Drosophilidae; genus Drosophila; species Drosophila paulistorum. The sequence goes on along the minus strand of JAECXG010000822.1, from coordinate 50,404,569 downwards.
TAAAAAAACAAAGCAGTGTCTTAGCTTTAGCAAGCAGTTTTACAGCACTGCTTACGTAAGCTTGATAAAGCTTTTGAGCACTGCTTAGGAAAGCTTTACACATATGTAGCTTTCTTAGCTAAAGAACTGGTTCCAGCGTGAAAGTGTATGTAAGTTATTCAAAATTTGCTTATGTTTGTAAAATTATTCTAAAGAATTTGTTTAAAAATCACTTGAATAAGCAGGTTCTTGAGGAGAGTCATAATATCTTAATTTCTGTAGATAAGTGTTTTTTTATATTATTGATTGACGTTTCAAAGACAGCTACAAATAAATAATACTTGTTTATCCTGTTTTTATTTGACAAACACAAAAAATATAAAAAAAAATTAGTTCATGTAGTGGACCAAAAGAAAGAATGCTAATTTGTCTCAATGACAAAAGAATAAGAACAACAAGAGAAACAATAGCAACAATAGCGCCGAACATGTGTTGATAAATAATTTATTATTAACACAAAAAGTGCCATTCGTTTCAGTTTGCAGATTGTTTTTGCTGACTTGAAATTTTGTTTGCCCAACCCAGACCAGTTTAGACCTTGAGATTCAAAAGTAAAAAGTAAAAAGTTTAGAAATAAAGAAATTCCCCCCACAATTACACGCCTATCATTAGATTGATTGCGATCAGTAACAACCTATTTGACCGTTAGTAGGAAAACAAAAGTTCTATTGATAGACTGGACAGGTTTTTCCCGATTGCAATCAAATGCGATTTGTTTACTTGTTGATGTTTATTACAATAGTTGGGGCTTAAATGCTAGTGTTTCTTAACTCTCAATAAATAATACAAATTAATAACCAATCTCCATTCTTAGCCTCACTGCATGGCCCTTCTGGGGTGTATATAATGAGATCCCCCGTCGCTATCATCTCGATATATGGCCGACATGACGATCAATAGACTTGCCGCAAACAAAAATCTCACAATGTTGGTAAAGACAAAAGCTCCAGAAGCACGTTGATTACTTTGATCGGACATTATTTGTTTGTAGTTTTATTCTTTAGCGTTACTCCAATTGCTAACGATTTGCTCTCGCTCAGGGATCGAATGATACTGATTGAGTATCAAGCGAGTTCCAATGTTTTTATTGCAATTTCTCGAGAAGCTTGCTCTGTCTGTGTCTCTGACTGTGTGTTTTCCCCACGAGCAACCAGTCACCCGTCAACTAAAGAGATAAAGACAGGCCTCTGTCTCTGCGTGTTTGCAACTCAGAACATTCTGAGTAGCCAGAAAATTCCAAAATGCTGTGCGAATCCCAGTTCATTTAACCGATCCGCTGTCGTCATCAAGAAGTCGATAATACATGAACAAAGATCTCGAATCTCACTCTCAATGACGTCCCAACTGCATTCGCATCAGAACTTATGCTAATATGCAAAATCGTCTCTGTTTGTTCGAGTGAGTTCTCAAAATACTCTCCTTAAGCTATTAGATTGATATTCTTGAGGCAATGTCTTGGCGTTTCTTCAAAATACTTTATATAAAAATACTTAAAGTTCACTTATTTCTCCCCTTTTGATTTTCGTATTTGGAATAGAGAACTGACAATATGATGATCAGAAATGGGATTATATATACATAAATATGCTTTGATTTTTCTAAACTTTATAGAGATGTTGGAATACAATTTCGTTAAAATTTTTGAAATAAATATTCTGGCTTGCCAATTTTTCTACTTGTTTGTAGAATTTTGAATTTAAATTAAAATTTTGTATTTATTTTAAGAATTTTTTTTGGTTCTTTTTACAATTTCAAAAAAATAATAAGCAGTTATTTAGTAATTTTTATTGGATAGAAAAAAGCTTTATCTATTTTAATTTGAAAATGTTTTTTTTTATAGTTCATCTTTTTCAAGTTAAAAATTTTTTACTGGATTTGATACTTGTACTAAGAACAATAAAGAAAAACTTGCCCCATATTCGTATTGTATGCCACCTTGATTAGAGCGGGTAAAGAATCTCGTGGCTTTCCAGACTTTTTTTTATATAAGTATAAAAACCACAAGAACTTCTCTCTTATCAGCTAAAAAATAATTCAAATTTCCTTAGTGTCTTGTGTACTTTATGCATTTATTTTGTTTGGGGGAAATTCAATTTCGTTTTCAAACTAAATTATGAAATTACAAGTACCCCAACTCATGGTTGGGTTATATATACATATGTATATCCATGTATGTATGTGTGTGTACCTATAAAAGTAAGTCCAAATAACGAGCGTTTGTATAAATAATGCGCATTGTGTGCTAATTTTTGGCATCTTGCCTACGTGAAGTGACTCTCAAATTGGGCAAAAATATAAAAAGAAGACTCGACGATGCGCATTTTCGGTGTCTCCCGTACAAATAGAACTTGGAATTATTATTATACACTCTCTGTCTCTGATTCTGATTCTGATTCTCATTCTGTCTCTGATTGTGTACTTTGGTGATGTTGTCATACGGCAATTAGTTGTTGAACAAATTGATAACTAAACGGGACAGAAATTGCTTTGCAGAAATCTAAAAAGGTAACAAATAAATTAATTAACAACAAATTTGCATTAATTTGTTTGAGGACAAACTTACCTCATATAACGTTGAAATTTAGGTCTATTGCAGAGATTGGAACAGGTTGCAAATATTTTGCAAACATTTTGCCAAACTAAGTTTATAGGTACATATAATTTTTGTGGCATGTTTTCTCCAGAAACTCAAAATTGCAACTGAAATGAAAATTAGGAGTCTAGGGAAAATCAACCCAGGTAGATGCAAAAGATGAACAGCTGCCTAAGGATTCTTTTGTCTTGATTTCAAGGGCAGCTGCCTACCTCAGCAAAAGGATCATAGCTCATGGAGAGAAAATTCATTAACAAAGTATGTCTTCAGAGACAGAGTGAGCGAGTTGGAGAGACGGGATTAAGAAAAACGAGAAGTTTCCGCTCTCTTTCTCAGACGATTCTGTTTAATATTATTTTATTTAACTATTTATTTATCTAAAACACAGTCACTTTAAGTTAAATATTCTCCGACTCCGTACTGATGGCCTCCAGCAATTGATTGAGCCGCTGGGCATTTGTCAATTTCCAAGTGACACAAGACAACGAAGTGATGAAGAAGCCAATGCCTTGGGAAACTCATATTATCATAAAAGACTTAAATATGAAGTGATGTTTAGACTCGACTCACCTATCAGTAAAATGGCTTCGGATATTTCATCTTGCCAGGCCTTTGAGACCATACAGAGCAATATAAACCCACTGAGCAAACAAAATGAACCAATTAACACGGCCAATGTAATTAAAATGATAACAGGATCGTTTAACGTTCGATAGGCGAACAATATTTGACACCAAGAACGTTTATGTGAGGCAGTCATGTGGCTAAAAGTAGAGCATAAAAAGAATTAGGAATTATATATGTATGTACATAATGGCTAAACGCATCGATTAAATTTAAACGAGATATAAGATATATAATAACGGAAATGTTGAAACGGATTTTCTCAGAAATCTTTGTTTTCAACCGATTTCTCACTGCTTTAAATATCTCGTTTCATTTCGTTTTCTTAAGTTTTCTTACCAAGATTGAGCGTAGGTAGGTAAAATGGGAACGGGAACAGTTGCCGAAACGTTGTGTGGATGAAGACTTCTGCTTTCCATGGTGTTGCTTTATAGACTGAAGTTGTCTTTGGCATTTTGGAGGCCAGCTGGGATGGCACTACTTATCCAAATTTAGACCAGACGCGACACGAGACGCGTGTCTAATTGGGGGATGGAGCAGCTAGATGCAGCAGTAGTGAAAGCAGCAGCGGCATTGGGAGCATTGGGGGATAACAGTCTATTTATAGCCACAAAGGAAGTGCCACAAACGGAACTAAACAGATGCTCGAGATGCTGGACTGACTTCGCGCTAACAACAACCTAAAGTAAATGCCTATTTTTAAAATGCGACAGAAAATAGTTCAATGATCTTCTAACTATCTCACACATTTGTTGCTCAGCCTCACTCAATTTCACTTGAAAGGTGGGCGTGTCTCAGGGTTTCTGGAGGAGGTGTAACTCCGGGAATATGGTTATTCAAATAAATCAACTTCATTAGTTTTGCAAGCGCGAATCATTAACTTGATGTCTCGAAGTTCACGTTTCGCATGTGCCAAGGTGGCAAAAACCGTCAACTACATCGGCTCAACAACGTTCAACACGCACAACCCTGGCAATCTTCTACACGGAAGCTCCAATTCTTGACGACAACGCCCCCAACCGCCCATCCCCCGCACACACACACAGAAACCACTCACAAGTAGTCGAGGGAAGGCTGCTCTAGCTAGAGCAATACTGAAATAATGTCAACTTGACTGCATTCAAGCGAAACGTAAATTATGCAAAATAACGATGTCAAAGTTTCAATATAATGAAGCTGAGCATCAAGGATGCTGCCTGGCTGGCTGGTATCAGATGATGTCCTTCCCACAATTCCACAGTGGGCGATCGCATTTCGCCATCAAATTCCATGTTATTTCAGATGACTATAAAATATTTCCATAATTTTGAAGTATAATTTAAATATTTTCCCCATTTTGTTTGTATTTAATTTTGATGATATTAAATAATACACTAATGTATTAAAAACACAAAAGTTTAAGGAAATCGGACAATTACGATGATCGTTTTTTTACATTTATAGGAAAACGAATACATAGTTTGTTCTGCAGAGAAAACTACATAAACTTCATAAAAACCATTTCATTAAAAAGCAATTTCTTGGCAGGTTTTTTAGTGAACATATTAATTTAAAAGAAAAAATTTCAGTTTTTTTCTAAGCTAATTAAACTAAAGCCACTTAAGTTGTGAGCCTTTTTTATGGCAGACATTAAACGAAAGGATTCTTTTCTGGAAAAAAGCATAAACAACTAATTTTTTGCTTAAAACATATTGTATTTGCTTTGAATTATTTCAAGATTGTAAAACGAACTTAAGCAAATATTTTGTTTTCAGTTAAGAAGTTATTTGTTTTATGTCTGCTGTCCACTGTGCGTTACAAAACTCACCTCGCTCGTCAGGATGATGAATATAATTTATATTGAAAGCAACATGAAATAGTCAAACATTAAATGCCAAACACACACACACACACACAGAGGCAAACACATACACCCACAGGGCAACAAGGCCCAGAAGGAACATTTTTGTGATACGTTTCTCAATTTATCTGGCAGTTGTAGTCATAAAAATCAGTCAAGCGTATGGCCAGAGAAGCTTTTTCGATATCCTTCAGGCGTTTTGCTATAAACAATTATTAACTTTGTTGCAGCCGATTTGCACATTATTGCCATATGTGGAAGGGTCCCTTCCACAAGGCCTTTACAGTCTCTCTCTCTCTCACTCTGTGTGACAAGGATGCTCCACTTTGTTCCGTTGTGTTGCTCCTACAGTTTTTAGCTTCAGCTTCAGCTTTGGGTTCTAGTTGCTGCTGTTGTCGTCTTTCTCGTCGTCGCCTTAGTTACATTGTAAAACGTTTTATTGTCGCTGGCAGCTGGCGACGATTTGTTGTATCCTTCCTCCTCTCCACCCAGACACCTTCACCCAGTGCTTACCACGATTTGAACTTGTGTATTTCGTGGCGCTCGGTGTGGGGGAGGGAGACTCTCCCACACCCTGAAGAGGTGTGTGTGCCGGCGGCACGACAAGACTCCTCACTTGACGACAACTGTTATGCTTATCGGATGCTTGGTGAATACCGAATTTTCGGATGCGAATTCGGTCAATGTTTGGCAGACTCAAGAATGGAGGTGGAGGTGAGGCAAATTGCTGTTGATTGTCAGGCCCAGGCGTGGCGGCGTAAATAACGCCAGAGCTGAGGACTGAGTGCTGAGGTGCCAACTGCCTTAAAGCCAGTCGAGAAAAGTTTCTCCCCAAAACAACATTAGATAGAGGACAGAGGTGGGGGACGGGGATGGTTGGCCAAATGGCCAAACTTCAGGGGCGATTAAATTGAGAGCTGAGACTGTTGGCCAGCCAGACCGAAATCTTATCGCCAGGCCAAAAGGAGAACTCGTTTCGTTTTAGTGCCGCAATCAGCGCTGTTCACTTGCAATCGCTTGGCAAATATTTTTACTTTTGCTTTAACCCCTTTTCCAACCCATTCTCCCCTCCAACTAATGCGTTGCGAAAGTGTGCCAAAGATGATGCTGCTGACAACGAAATCAAACACAAAAGAAAAGCAGGCAACAGAGGATTATTATGGTGATGCAAGGAGAAGCATCCCAAAAAAAAGGATACACACAAGGAGGTAAGAGGGTAAAGGACTATGGTTTTGGAATAGAGATGCAGAGAAGCCGGACTTCACAAAGTTAAAATTAAATTAGCGTTTTTTATGCAAGTCAACCTACAGAGTGTAGGGTAAGTAAGGGTATATGGGGCGGACTATACAAGATTATTTTTGAAGAGACGGAAAGCTGCACTCTTTACATTGTTGGAAAAAGTCCTTAAAAAAATGCCAAGTACATGTCTTTCATTATAATCTACTCTTCAATGTTTCGAGTCTTTTGCTAGTTGGAATGTTTTATAAAAGGTATCAAATTATACATCAGATTGTTGCAGTTACACTACACGCATCCTCAGGTCTCTGTCTGTCTGTCACGTTTCTCCTACTTAGCCAAATTAAAATTGCACAGCAGCAGCACTTTCTTTTTAATACCCTTTCTACAGAGTTTTTCGGCTTTTTAAAGGAAGTTTATTAGTTTGAAAGACTATGAGGCTATGAATATGACTGCATCTATGTATGTGTCATCTGTGTACTCCCAATAAATCCACAGAATGTTGTGATTAATCTAGAAATTAAATTGGACTTTATATTAGATTTTACTCTAGAACTTCAAGTCCAACAAGAATAAGTTTTACTAACAAACATTAACGTGTTGATCATAGAATACTGTGTTACCGATCTCCGTGTTGGGAAGTAAATACGGATGGCATTTCGTTCTTTTGTTCCTTGTCTAACACTCAAAGTTCAAACTGACTATCCCAGTAAAGTGACTCCATGCAATAGTTAGAGTTTAGATATAGAATGCAAGAACTTTGATTTTGTTAGAGTATAAAAACTTTGGCTACTTTGTTGACGTTAATCTGGGAAAACTTTTTTTCTTTATTTTCTTTTTCTTACTTTCCTTTTGTTAGCCTCTCTCGCATTTATGCTTGTTTAAGCAAATGCCGTGTTATCGCCCGGCTCCGTGTTCAGGTCCAGTCGAAAGGATAATGCGCGTAATTGTTGTCCCTGCCTGTTTGGCCGTCTCTCTGTCCTTTTTGTGTCCCTCTGGAGAAGGAGCAGCAATTGGCATAAGAAACGCTTACTGATCCGACAGTTTTTTGCTTTTCGTTTTTGCTATTTGCATGAAAAGCATTAAAAAGTTACTTGCTCAGCGACTGTGAAATTCAATCTCGTTTAGTCAGATTAGTAAGAAATGCCATAATCTTGCTCTATATAAATATATACACACTAGATGTACATATTCGTACATAGGTAGTAAACCTCGCTTAATGCAAGTTTTATTTTAGTAATTTCAACTTGGCATTAAATCCATTTTCATTGCGACAAATGCACAATCAGCTACTCCGCAACAGCTGGCAAATTGTTTGCCCTTCTTTAGTTAACTTTCGCTCTCACACTCGACACACATTCTGGCTATAACTAGTTGGCCAACAGGAGGTCGATGGAGAGTGATTCCACTCTACAACCCTCGCGTTGATAAAGTCATCGTCATCATATTGAGTGGCAGGACGAGCACCAAAAGGCAAGTGCAAACATTGCAGAGAGTCGAGAGTCGAGTGTGCATTATATGAACGAGAGAATGATATGATATAGATATGGAAATGGATATGGGTATGGGTAAGGGAAGTGCGATAGGGAAATCTATATGTGAGCAGCATCTGTTTAGAGTTCCACTTGATATTGAAGTTGATTATCATTCATCACAGATGCATAATAAGTAGGAATGCAATTTGATAACTCTCGATATTCATTGTATATTAGTAGAATGTGCTTCAAGAAAGTGAGTTGAAATTTTGAATGAGAGATGCGTACATAAGTTAGTTATAAATTTCAAAACAATCTAACCTTCTACGTAGCTCTGAAAAATCGGTAATCATTCGATTGAGCTTAAGTAAGTTTAGGTAAATACGATTGATGCTTTAAAAGAAAATCGAGTCGTTAAGAAGATTTGAATTGAGTTTTTCATAAATAAATGTTGTGTGTTTTATACCAACTCTCGAGTAGTCTGGCAATGTCAGGTTGAAAAAGAAGACATCGGCATTCAACTACAACTTAGTTGGTATATTTTAGTAAAGTATCCAGATTATTATATAGTTACAATCAAAAGTATACAAAAGTGGCTTACTTTTGTTGAAATAATTTTAATATAAATAACCATATGATATAATAAAAATAATTAGATTTTCCCTATAAATTATCTAAGAGTTTTCATTCTCTAGCCTAAAAAAATAAAACCACAATCAACTGTTTTTTTTTGCTGTGTAGGGAAATTTGAAATTTGATTTCATTTTCATTTTTTGTTCCCTAGAGAGAAGGTAGAGAGTGAACTTTAAAACGCTTATATGGCCATTAAAAATACCGTTTGTCAAGCTCAAGTTAAAGCACTGAAGCAAAAGCAGCAGCATTTCATATTGCCATATGAAATTGCTTGGCTTCTTGTATGACTAACAAGAAAATATCAAAAAATATTGCCATACAATATACCGCAAGCAATGCAGGAAAACGAGAAACAGAGCCCAGAATGAAGACTTTGGAGATGGAGAGTGAGATGTGGCTGTGGCTTGGCATGTGCTGAGTGACACCGATTGACAAGACACAGACATGAAGCAGTCCCCCCAGTCAGCACCCCGCCCACCCACGAGCAGCAAGCACAGGAACAGGAGCATGAACAGGGCCTGAAGACACGGAGCCAAGGTAATGAAAAATATTTCCATATTGCAAATAAAGTCATTTTGCTATCAAGACAGACAGCTCACACTCTCTACCCTTCCCCTTGAAAAAAAATAGAGAAGAAATCTATTCCTTAACCCTTGTCAAAAAAAGCAAAGAAAACCCCCAAAAAATAGAAACCTGGCCCTTACCTGACGATGCTGCTGCTGCTGCTCCTACTCCATGCTGCTGTCTTTTGTTTTTGTTTTGGCAGTCATGGCATATTTCAATTTGGTAGCCCAAGCTAAGTAGAAGGCATTCGCCCTGGTCCGTGCCTCAAAAGTTTATGCAAATTCATTTCAAGTTTCGCCGAGACCTCGACTCGACGTCGACGTTGACGTCGACGACATCAACAACATTATCGGGTTAAGAAGAGAGGGAGCTAGGATGTAGGATGTGTCTTGCTCGGTTAGGTTGAGTTGATGTTGGTGCTCATGATGCCAATGATGATGACGACGATGATGATGATGCTGTTGCCCATAACCAGCGACAGTTTATTGGGGTTCCATTTAAAGGGGTTTCCAAGACCTTAAGCTGGGACAACTATAAAAAGTTTTTTATATTAGTATGTTTAAAGATTTTAAGCTGCCTTGATCTATACAGAATCTTTTCTAACAATTCTATTATTTACTATTTGATTTTCTACGATTTATTGAACATACAAACGTTATATTATCAGTGAAAATTACAATAAGCTAAATGTGCCAATTACCTTACCTATTTACACTTAAAACCTCTTTCAACTTCCCTTTAACTTGGAATTACTACCTAAGGCTCTGGCCATAATAAGTGGGTAGAGTTAGTGATGACCATGATGATGATGATGATGTTGGTGTTGCTTAGAGTAATGTAAGTGGTGCAGCCAACATTTTGGCACAAAGCCAGGAATATATACATATAGTTGTTGTTGTTGTTGCCGGCAAGTGTCGGCATTTGTATTATTACAATTATTACGTTGATGTGCCTAGGTTCACTTTGTGTGTTGTGTGTGTGTGTGCGGTGTTTGCCTACTCCAGTTGCATGTTTGCGGTTTGGAATGCGGCGGCTAAGGTCAGTGTGGCGAATGTGTGCAACGACTACACTCCAGAGTGCTACTGTGTGTGTGTGTGTGTGTCTGTATGGAGTGTGTATTGTTGTGCAACATGGCGTATACGCAATTTGCCATATTGGTCAAATATTATGCCAAGTTACGCGCAATTTCGTGGTTGGCGATTTTCATTAGCCATTGACCATTGTGTTACCAATAACCACCTAACCTCACCCCAATTACCACCTCGTCTATCACCAAACCCCTCTTTCTCTCTCTCTCTCTCTCTCTTTCTCTTTGACTCTTGAAGCAAAGTCTTAATTAAGTTGTGTGATGGGGTTCTATGTGTCTGGGGAGAGGGTGAGGGTGGGCAAAAGTTTTGCCTGTTCGGGCTTAAACAATGGCCAAGCCACTTGAGACTTGTTTTCTTTGTTGCCTCTACCCTATACTGCCTTTCTCTCTCCCTTTCCCCACTCTCCCTCTCCCTCTGCATAACTTGATTAAATTTCACTCCTCATCTTAGCCAGGGCCAAAGAGTTCAGAGCCATAAACCACGCTCGTTTAATTTCAATTCAAAGTCTAAGCACAAGTCACAAGAGCCAATTCAATAAAAAATTAAAAAGAGAAAGAACCAGCGTGTGAGTGAGAGAGAAAGAAGGGGGAAATTGTAGAAAAAGGGAAGCAATCACAGGCAAGCGGCAAATAAACTTGAAGAAAATTAAAAGTGGCAACCAGAAGCAGACGAGGCAAACTCAAAATGGCAGGCTAAGAAAAAGTAGTAGGAGACACAGAAGAATTATATATATATGTACCTATATAAAAACAGAACGAGAGAGAGTGAGAGAGAAAAAGAGCAGGAACAGGAAACGTATCGACTTAATTGAACAAATCGCAGTAAACGAGCCGTAAATTTTTAATATGTTACGGTTTGCGTAAATAAAAGCTGACGCAAAACCTAAATCGAAATCGAAAGGAGAAAAGGCCAAACAGTGAGTGTGAGAGAAAGAGTCAGAAGGAGAGCCTCTGAGAAGAAGAGGTTGAGAAAGAGGAAAGAATTAATAAATTAAATAGTAGCCAAAAGGTAGCCATCAAGCAATTTCATTTAATTAATTAAACTAAAAAGAAAGCAACCAACAACAACAACAAACTGAAGGCTGCTGCTGCCGCTGCCTTTGACATTTTGACATTAGCCATTGCCGTAGGATAAGGGACAATATTTTCTTTGCTCAGTCCAGCATAAGTCAATGTGTCTGAGTCTGGGACCAAATTAAAGTTTCCTTTCACCTACCCCTCCCCCATCCTGAAACCGTCTCTACAAACGAACTGATTTTGTTGCCAGGAGAGAAACGAAAGGGATTCAAGTGTTAATTCAGACAGACTTAAGGATTTTGCATTTTTTCCAGGGCAAATAGCTGAGGGGTGGGGAAAACCCCATTAATCAAGTAATCTAGTGCAAATCTTGTACATATTGGCCTTCAACACACACACACACACACACACACACACAAATGGGAAAAATATCACAAAATTATAAACGAAGTTTATTTACTCTTTATTGGAGCTAATAAATTTGGAAAAAGAAGACAGTGTCATCAAATCCTTTTTTATTAAAATAAAATTTCTATATTTTTTTTGGTCTTTTTGGTCCAATAAAAATTGCATAAGGTCTTGATTAAAGGTACCAAGAATTAGATTCATTAATGATACAAGATTGGACTTTTTGCCCTGCTTAAAGTGGCCTTTCTTCAATTCTTGTTGTCGTTTTTGACGACTTTTTAAGATTTATATTGTAAATGGTTTACTTTTCTTTCGGATGAGTCCGAAATTATGTATCGAACTTTATTTATATCTTCCATTTACATATATGAGTCAGATAAGTTTGTTTTCTATGCTGTTATCTTAGTGGCAAGCAAATATATGAAGCTTATTGAGCGTTTAGTTAGTAGAACAGATCAGATTTGTCTATGCTGCATATAAATAGATGATAAATAACAAAGAAAAAACTAAATCCCCTACAGAAGAGAAAAAAAACAAAGCAAAACGGAAACGGAAATGTAACTAAAAGCATAAAAAATGCTTATTTTTCTATAGTATTTGCGGGTGCTAAAAATTGTCATTGTAATAGTAATTTATTGCTTGGCAAAACTTCTCTCTCTTGCTCTCTTTCCCTCTGAGTATGTGTGGGTGTGGGTGTGAGGCGAATATATGTGGGTTTGGGAAAATCCGCACAGTTTGACATTTGACATATGCGAGTCGTTTGACATACAAGCAAATTACATAAAACTATTTGTCTTCTCAACCAAATCGCATAAGCTGCCAATGTTGGCCTTAAACAAGAGACTTTAGCGAAAGTGAGAGAGTGAGTATAAGAAAATACATTTTTTATATTTTGCCCTGAGAGATTATCACATATTTTCACACACACAGACACACACGCACATGCACACGGTCAACTAGACTAACTAGAGAAATGCCGAAAAATTTGTGGTGCTTACCTAAATGCAAAACTTCTAATGGCATGGAAGCGAAAACTTTTCCCATTGTGTTGTTGCTGAATACAATTTTTTGGCTGCATTTTGCATTAAGTGAAATGTTTTAATTAAAATTGAAAAAGTTTTCCAATTAAATGGTGGTCCACTACACATTTGCTTGGCCTCCACTCTCGCTCCACATCTCTCCCAGGGACCTCATCAAAATTATCAATTCAAGAGTCTATGGTTGACAACCGAAAAATTAGTTGCATGTTGCCAAATTTGCGAGATTCATTTTTTCTTTGTCGTAAAAGTAGTAACACGAATGGTTAATTAATTAGTAAAATAAAACAACAACTAATAAAAAAGAAAGGGGGAGTGGAGTGGACGGGGGACGGCCAAAGTAGGAAAACTTGTATAAAACTTGATAAGTTAGACAGCTGCCTGGGCTAATTGCATTTGTCAGCTTGCTAAAGTTTTCTTGCAAAAGTGTAACTGAAATGCAGCTAATTAGCTAAAGGGAATGAAAACTCTATATATATCTATGTACATACACATACAAGCGTACATACATTAAATGTAGTATAGATTTCTATAGGCAACCATCGCTAAAGTGCGGGCTCTAAAAAGTAGGCAACAAATTTAAGTTTCATCACTTGAAAAAATGCATCAACATCATTGCCATCGGCATTGGGTAACGACAGAGGAGTAGATGAAAAGGGAGAGGAATTTGTCCCTCATCAAAGGATATACTATTATATAACAAGTTTAATCATTTTACAACACTGACAGATTAAAAGAAAGTTCTGTTACATTTATTTTTAAAAAAGTAGGATGCTTTAAAGGGGAGCTTACCCCACTTTTTCGTCTATAAATCGAGATTAAAGTGCATATGTTAAAATAGAATTAAGTGGCTTTAATTCAGGTTAGTGTCACATTCCTTTGAACAATGAAATATATACTAGTATTTATGTCAAACAATTATAAATATTTTATATACCTTTAATGACATCTGGCCACATGCATAATAAACAATACATTTCTTTATTTTTTGCAATTCATTATCTCAGCAGACAATTGAATATTAATCAACCTGTCAACATCTTCAAGTACGACTGTTATCATTTTTAAACCTCCAAAGACGTCATATGGTTCTCTATCTGTTTATTCCAAAAGTTTTATATAGAGGTCAGTGGCACTTCATCTGGGTAATTGAAAAACAGTAAAAAACATTTCTATCTGATTACTGACAAAAGTTAATGAGGTTAAACTGCTCTAATTTATTCCATTGCTAAGCCTTAGTGTTGGCTGTCACTTAAGTGTTAATACATACAATGTTAGATAGCGCTTTCAGCACGAATCCTTATCATTTTAACTCTTGCTTGTCCCCACTAGCTACGCCTATGAGTTATTGGGTCATGGGAATGGATGATATATGCTCACATTCAGAAGAAATGGTCCCTCACCTGGTGCACAGATTAAGTTTATGCGGTGCTGTTGCTCCGTTTGCCATTGCTGTTGCTGTTGGATGTCGTTCATGTGATTAAGAGAGCTCTTCAAAAGACTGCGCGTTGCGGTCACAACGCTGCATATTTCATCGTCATTGCAAATTGCTAGAGGAAAAACTGTACGTTTTCATTGCAATTAAGCTGCCAGCAGCCTGATAATGAAAAAGAAAAGCCAGCGAGCAAAAGAGCTGAAAACACAGACCAGAACAGTGAGACTGAATGAAAACAAAATTTGGCTATATATATGTACGTACATATATATAACTTTAAGCTATGATGAGAATAAAGGGGAAATAATGTGCATAGCATAAATGTATTCAAGTCAAGGATATATACATACATATATAGAATATCATGACCAACTGGCCTACTTAGTTAGTTGTAGTCGAGTTGCTTTTGCAAATTAAATTTTCTTGAATGTTGGCGAAATTGTTGGGCTTGATTGTTTGCCACTTTGCGGTCGTAAAAGTGGCAAACATTCAAAGTTTTTAGCCAAAAATGTTGCATGGACAGAACAGAAATGAAAAGAAAGAAACATTTTGCGAGCACATGTTTGCCGGGACACTTTAGATGCTGCACTTTTCTTGCTGCTGCTGCTGCTACAACTAAACTAAGTTAAACTAAACTAAACTTTTTAATAAGCATTCAAGTCACAGTCAATGTGTTGGCAAAAGTTGCATCTGTCGGCACATTTTCACACTTGACTCACACTTAGAACTCCATAAAACAGGAAGCCATTTAGAATTTGCATTTGCATAGTCCAAACTAAATATCTAACTTTTCACCTCTGTCTTTCTCTCTCTATCTCTCTCTCTCACACACACTTTCTCCTTACGAAGAACAAGTCTCTGCACTTAAAAAGCATCTGCCCAATTAGATTGATTAAGATTTTCATTTGTACTCCAACTGCAGAAAGCGGAAGAAATCAAGTGATTGAAAATCAATTGCCTTATTTGAGCATTCAGTTCGTATGTATATTTCAGGTAAAACTAACAAATAGTTAAATTAATCTTCACCAAATAAGTTAGTGCACTTAGACATTGAGGAAGTTAAATGATATATGTAATTTTAATAATATTTAATGCAAGGATAAGTACTCATAGTTGTACTAAGAAATATTATCTGAAAAGGAAAGTATTTTTTATAACTTCTAAATCGATTTACTGCCAAGAAATTTGTTGTAATTCCCAAGTAGTTCTTGTAGCTTTTGTATGAAGTGACGGCAACTTTATCCGCGTAAATAATCTGGAAAATGGTACATTTATTTGTTAAAAGTCAAACAAATATATTAAAACAGTCAGTTTATATTATTTGCATACCAAATCTCTCTCACAACTCTAAAAGCTACTAGTAATCCTTTTAAAATGCCAAAACAATGTTAAGTAGTTAAATCTCAGTGCTTCGTTTCTTTATTTCTCTTTTAGTTCATAGAAGAAACAAAATGTTGTGAAAGCTAAATTTATATTCCATGGACTTCAATTTGCCCGGCTCACTTGACCCTGTTACACAGTGGACCTCGTTCACAGTGTTTAATTAGCACAGTTTTTTTAAATGCGTCAACGTGGAGTACGAGCTGGAGAGAGTGCCAGGCAGGACTAGAGTAGAATGAGTAGGACCAGTTGGCAGTTGAAAGGTCAGGCAAATATATGCACAGGCCATTTGAATTTGAAGTGGCCAAGTGGTCAAGTGCTACGCTCTGCTCTCGACAGGACGACTCTGCAATGCGGAGCGGCCCTGGTCCTGGAGCCAGGCATAAGGTGAACTCGCTGTGATATATGTATTACTGCTGCAGCTTTCAAATCTGCGCTTGTATTTTAAGATTTTGTTGGTCATTTATCAGCCCAAAAGGAAAAGCGTTGAAAGTTTCGTATGTATGCACCTCTTTTCGTTGGGGTTTTTATTTTTTTTTTTTTGTACGTGGTGCCTAGGGTTTAACGGATTTGAACGCATTGCACTTGCTGGTTTTTTTCTCTGAGTTTTGCTTGCCGGGAGGCAATGGCAGTGGCAAGCAGCAGCGTGCAGATTTATTGCATTCAACTTTCGTGTGACTTTCACAACAAACTTTTATGTCTTGAAACTTTTCAAGTTTACTTAAGCAACAAAAGTTTGCCCTTTCCACGTTTCGCCTTTTGTTTTTCGACCCGTTTTTCTTGGCGTCTTTTTTTTTGGTGCCAAAATTTATTGCCAAAAAATGGTAAGATGCGGAGGGGTTTGGGGGGTTTCCTCAAAATGAAGTGCTGGTAATATGTATAAATTATAAGCATTAAATTTGAAACAAAAACTCATACTCATAAGCATGCTAGAAAGTTGTGCGATTTTAGGCGCCATTAGCAAGGCGGGAGAGGGACAGACACACAGACAAAGAGGCAGCGGGAGAGAGTGGGGACGAACTAGATCTGCGGTTGGAGCATGTAACGAATGTCTGCTTCCGTATCCGGCGGAAGTTAACAAGCGCCATACTCGATTGCCTCGATATCAATGCCATAAATCATTTGAAAATCCTTCCCCTCTGTCTACTCTTATTGAAAAATATTGATTATCAATACACACACCGCACACACAAAGCACCCACACACTCATACACACCATTTTGTGTGTTCTCGATATTCGCATTAGAATTATTAAAAATTTTCTGCTGTGGTTTTTCTTCTTTCACTTGGCTGACTGTGTGTGGGCCCATTTACTAAATTGGAAACACAAAAAAAACCAAATACAGCAAAAATGTTGCAAAATATGTAGGGGAAATCCAGTATGAAAAGAAAAAAATGAGCATCACACACGGCGCATTTATGCCAAATAAAATCAATAGCCAAAAGTGGTACAAAAATCTACAGTCAAACAAGGGGAAAAGAGGTAGATAGAGATTGAGACGAAGGGTGGGAGGGGAACACTGCAAGGGGCTTATTGTACAAACATACATTTGAAATATTAGCAAGACCCAAATATTCTTTGCACATTCAGCTCTTCAGTTTTCCGTTTTGCATTTGTTTTTGGGATATCCCAATGTCGTGTATGTCCCCACAGTGGTGCAAAAATCATCAGTCGTGCTGTGAAATTCTCCAAAGGTATTAATAGAAACAGATTCGCCAATAACAAAGAAACAAATTACAATAGTTTTAAAATTTTGTAATTTTTTCCATAGTAGTTAGATAAAGCCACATGAAGCTAGACAAACAGTTTATTAATTATTTCTTAAACGCCTTATCTTTTTAATTTTAAACAGTTCTGTAACTTTAAATTTTATCTGCAAGTATTAGTTAGATTAATTAAGTAAAAGAAAATGTAGATAATGTAGTAAGTAGATCGAAAATTGTTATTTCCCCAACCAAATTTGAGCAAACGAACCACTGTGTTGTGTGTGTGTGTGTGTGTGCAGTGACATAAAAAGCATTGCATACTTTGTGGCAGGCCATTTAATCAAAATTATGTGAATGAAAGTTTCAAAATCATTGCAAACTTTGCGACGCAAAGAGCAAAGAGAACGTTTTTATTTTCGAATATAAATTTCATGGGAACTCTGAATGTGTATTTGCTTTCCCCAAAGGTCATGGGTCGAGAGGTAAAAGTGAAATAAATGTTACGCGTGTTAGAAACGATAACAAAGTGTATCGCAATTTGCAGGACAAATAAATATTGTAAGAAAGTATTAGCCATAAGGCTGCTACTTTAAGTAGACAACGATACATAAGAAACTATTCAAGTTAACGTAGATGAAGACCTTAGGTTCTCTTCTGATCTGGACAGGTTTTGTCTCATATTTGGATTTTTAAACGAATCTGTCTTACTATCCTTATTGAATTTTCTTTACAAAAGCCCAAATTCTTTGTAGTTCATTCCGAGGAATGCTGTCGAAGCAGCTGTTTATCACGTCCTTATTATGTCTTAGATTGAGAACAGTCTCAATGCGCCCAATAAGCGCTCCCGTCCATTGCCTGCCCACATTCCCAATTTATCTTCTGCTTCAAAAATAATGCTAATAACGTCTAGTCTTTGCATTTGCTATCAAAATGTAAGAGGACTTCTTACCAAGCTCTGGAAACTGTTCTGTGATAGCCACACCTTTTCGGCTGGCATATTACCTTTTTCTGAAACTTGACTCAGGCTTGATCGTGTTGGTCGTATGTGAATCCATAATTGTAATATAAGACCTATTATACATATACTGTATGAAAAATATCAGTTAAATCATACAAAAAGCTTGCCTTGTTCCGTATTGTTATTTTCAGAGGCTTAACAGCAAAAGGCATAGGATTCATGTGTGTTTATCGAGCATATGGCATTGCACATGCTAACCCAAGCTATATCCTTGCAGAAATAAGGATATTAGAATGCAAATTATTTTCCACACTTTTGTCTTTGGAAAGGACTTGATTATTAAATTGAAAATGATTGTGTTTTCTTTTTCGTTTCGCATTCATTTACAGGAAGTTCTTGACAAACGAAAAGTTCTTTTGCCACAGACGTCCTCCGTTTGCCTGTCGATGATGGAAACAATTGTTGATTGTAAGAAAGAAAAAAAACACAGTTACATGTGTATATAAATATATTTCAATTTTCTGTTCCATTCATTAGGTTTCATCGATATAAATTCAATAACAAACACCCACACTGAATGAAAGGGAGAGGGGAAAAACTGTAGCTGAAACTGTCGATGTAACTGCAAAGCCATTTAAATGCAGGAAATTGAATTTTGAAATGCTCACGTCAAGCATTCTCTATAGCATTTCACATTCACATGCCAATGAATGAGCCTTTTAAGCGCGCGTAACTGTGATATGAATCTCGGCAAGGAGCAAAACGAAAAGGACCAAGGCAACAACAAAAAAAGCCAGAAGGGAAACTGAGATGAGTGAACTGTGCAGTGGCAACAACTTGTTGTATGTTGTCGAGTTTTCCTGCTTCAATTGCCTTTTCAATTAGTTGACTCACATGTTTGTGAAAGGACACACAGGACATACAGGTAAGTTTACACACATTTTTTCTTCCTTTTTTGCTGTCTGACAATTTCCCGTTTGACGTAACGGAAATTATGGCACGCCCACTTTAATCATATGCCATTTCCTGTGACAGTTTGGCACCTGACATAAATACCTTTTACTCCTTCCGCGCCGTGATTTCGTTTTGGCCATTGTAAGAAAGTTTTTTGTGCAACCAATTTCAAACACCTTAACACTGGTCAAAAAGTGCACCACCTTAGCGCTAATTGCACTTACCTCTTACCTCTTGAGAGTGGCCGGTTTGGGAAAGAGAGAGAGAGAGAGAGAGGGAGAGAGCCAGACTTTTGCTAAGTAGGCACGACAAATTCCGTTGGCCTAGGCAACCAAGGCAAAATTTATGGTTTCAATTAAAAGTTTCACCATTTCCGTTCATTGCGGCGCCAAAACAAGGCCAAGAAGGAACAGCAGCCAGCTGGGTCGGGGGCAGGAACAGGAACAGGAGCAGAGGTAATGAGCTTTGCCACACGCATTTTTGGACCAAGCGAAAATCACCAAAAAAAAGGGGGAAGAAGAGAAGCAAAGCGAAAAACTTACTTTAGGGAAATGGCAAAAGTTTTTCTTGCATCCGTTTCTTACGGTAATAAAATTATAATTTATGTTCAAATTGGAGATTAAAGAACTATATACATATATACTGATATTTTTTAGTTGTTGTTGTTGCTCGTTGTTGCTGGGCCTGGTTGGATGAGTTTCTGCGTATATCGTGTCATCACTAATTGAAATGCAAATATTGATGAGTGTTGAGCAAAGGCAAATGCGCGTTGCTAATTTGCACAATTCTCGTTTTGTCGCCTCTCAACTTGCCTCGCTCCGTACCGCCCCGACCCACCCATTTGATGCCGCATAATGCGCCGCAAAGTATGCCAAAGCTTAAACTCGCTTTGCTCGTTGCAAGTCAATGCCACGCCTCCACCTCCTTACACACACACCCACAGCCTACAACCCACAACCCACACTCACATCTAGAGACAGAGAATCACAGTCAGAGGCAGACAAATTTGCCTGGCAGCTGGCTCGGGCTCTGGCTCTGGCTAAATGCTTTTGAAAGCAGACTCAGCAGAATTTCAAATTTATTCAAATCAACTCGTTCTGCTTAGTGGGCGTGGCCCAGAGTCTGTCTGTCCGTCTGTGTGTCTTTCTGTGTGCAGAGCAATGAGCAACTACTGAATGAATGATTCAATTAGGCATCAAATATTTACAGCAGACGTTTAAATATTGCGACAGACAGATTCCATCAATGTGGCTGAAATTGGTCTTTATCTTTGCCTCTGAATCCTCAAGTCTTAGTGTCAGCTAGATGGAGAAAAGGAGAGTTAGAGAGTCTATTATCCTTGCCAGCTGATGATTTCTTCTTCCCTAACTTTCTACCCTAATTGGCCGCTAAGTGCATTTATTCAATACCCAGAATAACCCTTTTTGCTACCAGAAGGTCTTAAGAGCAGAGCAAAGTAATCGCTATCGAATAATATATGTAAGATTGTGTGTGTGTGCAAGCAGATGAAGATTTACATTCAGTCTTTAAAGAGTAAATCCTAAAGACTGACTCGAAATGCTGATGACATTGCTTAAGGTATATCCTTATATTTCCTCTTCCAAGAGAATTAGTTATAGTTGCTAGTTGGGTTAATGTCTTCAAGGAAATAAATATTTTGAGGCTATTGAGGGCATTGAAGTTGAATTTGTCAAACGAAAAATAATCTTATCCATCAGAAGCTCGAATTTATGGATAGTTTCAGTCTAAGCAGTCATCACTTTAAATTTAAATTCTTGTCTAAAACGAGCTATGGAAGTTAACTTCGGCCTTGCCGAAGTTTATATACCCTTGCAGTTCTTTATTATATTTAATTCGATAAGAAAAGTGAAATTTCATACATCAACAGCATTAGTTGTCGTATTATGAATATGCTCAAATATTTTTCAAACTACTGAATTCAAAACACATTTAATGATTATTTAACAATATATGATATAGTAGTCCGATCCCGATGATTTTCATACTTTATCTCACACAGGTAATAAAGAGTCTCCAAAAAAAATTTCAACCCGATATCTCTTAAGATGGCTGAGTAAAACGCATACGCACAGACGGACGGACAGACGGACAGACGGACAGACGGACATGGCTATATCGACTCAGCTTCTCAAGCTGATCAAGAATATATATACTTTATGGGGTCGGAAACGTCTCCTTCTGTGCGTTACAAACATCTGATCAATTTTATAATACCCTCTGCAAGGGTATAAAAAGAATATTCTATGCTTATCAAATCAATTTATTTCTATTTCATTAGATGCTTAGTTTTTTCAACGTTTTTTATAAAAAAAAACTTAGTTTTGTTTAAAGATTTTTGTTGGAATAATACTTGAAAAGTTTTTGCTTGGCTTTTAAATTAAATAGAAACCAAATCACAAGTACAACTACATTTCTAGCAAATCTAGCGCATTGTGACGAGTGACTAGAAAATGCAATATATAAATAAATAAATAACTTTGCCATTGTTTTGCTTCAATACCCCTTCGACTCTCCCCCGCTTTTTCCTCACTCACCCTTTGTGGCTCCTTTTTTCAGTCAATGTGTCCTTATTTCGCATTGGCAAAATCCAAATACCATTGCCAATCCCAATCGCAATCCCAATACCAGCCAATGTGAACTGCCAATAGTTTTTCTTCAGATTTATGAGTTTTCCTCTCTAAAGCAAATAGTTTTCGCTAGCCTTCCTCTTCTACCCCTTTAACTTCATTTTTCCCTCTTTTTCTTTCTCTCTCTGTGTGTGTGTGTATGTGCGCCATTTCCATAGTTAGATTACAAAAGTTTTTCAATTGAACATTTCTCCCCACACAATGGCAATGTTTTCAGGTACGAATTTTTAGTATATGATGCAGTTTTTGTGTCCGCATTTAAATAAAATATTAATTTAATGGCCATAAATAAAAAGCTTTTCATATTTTCTATTCTTTTCAAGCTTTTCATGTTTCTTTTTTGGTTGGTTGTTGGTTTTTTTGGTTTTTGGTAGCTACTTTCCGGCATGTAATTTGATTTTATTTATGCCAAGTTTTCGTTTCGTTTCTCGTTTCTTGGTTCTTGGCATTCTTGTGCAGGAGGCACAGGCAGCCAGGCAGGCGGGAGGCATACAAAAAACTTACTTGCAACACTCGAAAATATTTTCATAATTTTTATCACGATTGTAATTCTCGCCCCGCGAAAAGTTTTGCATTCAAAAAGTTGTTTGGCAACTTTTCTCCAAAAAACTTTTCAATGCTGACAATGAGCTCACAACAGATTTCCGAGTTAATTTCCAGTTGCGTTTTTTTGCCTCTCATCTTCTCAACGTTATTCGGGTTTCGGGTTTTTCAGTTCTTGTTGTTGTGTGAAACTTTGGCGACAATAACAATAACAATTTTGAAGTATACACACACACATAGACCCAAACACTCACACATACACACACAAAAAGTCATACAAGCATATACATTGCTAATAAGCCCAATTAGCTTCGTGCTAATTGAAGGATATTCGAGCAGTTAAAGCTCTCGTTCTCTTTATCGCTTAAGTACTTACTTGCGGTAGATATCATAGATAAGACGGTTTGAAACACGAAACACATATATGAAAGTCGATTTCAAGTTGATTGCTGAAGAATTTTAAAGGTTTTTAACTCGCTCTCTACAGATAATCTGATCATCTCCGGTATGTAACGAGTTGATTGCTACTCGTTGTTTTATTGTCTCTGATTATCCTTCTTTTTTTTGTTAAGCATCGGTTCTTTTTCAAATTCTCAAATTGTAGGTTTTATTTTTTACATATTGACTTTGGAAATCTTTAGTCTCTTTTATTGTCTTAATCGTTAATGGTATTTCTGCTCATGCTCCTAAGATCATCTTTCTCTTATTGTTCTCGCTTTTTATTTAGCTTCACTTACATTAAAAGTTTCCTCTTCTATTGAATATGTATATGCTGTGAATAGTAGAGTATAGAAAAGAGGGTTTATTTATTTAAACTGGGATTATTCTCTGACTTCTGTTTACAGAATGTTTTAAGGTAGTGCCTTAGTAAATACTCGCCATGAATTTTTAAAGGTGAACTCCTACTCGTTCTTGTTGGGTCTTTAGAACTTACCCATCATCATGCGAAAGTCTCGTTATTGTAAACACTTGCTCGCTGCGAATATTTATTATCATTTATTATGTTCAGTTTTCCTTAAAATCCAAGCGCCCAATCGGTTCAAATTTTTGAAAAAGTAAGGCTCTTGTTACTGTCTTTCAAGCGCCTAAGAGATCTTAAAAATATCTAACGTCTTGCTTGGATCCTCGATCACTTTGCTGATTGCAGGACTTATATGATTCTCGTCCCCTTTGCTCGTTATCACTAAAGTACTCGTTGTTTTTTCTATCAGTGTCAAAGCCGAATGGAATGGATCTCGATTTTGGTTGACAGGTTGGCAAACAATGCCATTAATCAAGTGCTGTCTTAAGGTGCACCAAATGTTGGAAATGTTGCTGCTTTTTACTAAGAAAATTCCCCAACTCACATGTCACACACACACACACAGAAAGTGCCACACCCACCTTAGTTACGCCCACCGTTTGAAGCGACAGTTTTCTTTTGCACCCGAAAAAAACAGAGAAAGAGGAGAAGAGGAAATGGAAGACCGCACAAAAAACTTCGTTCCATGTGCTGACAGCGATAAATTCTAATGCCGAGGTCAGCACTACCCCTTAACCACGCCCCCATACCCCATACATGTGTGTGTGTGTGGGCGTTGGCTGACCAAAGCATGAAAAATGCTTTACGTTTCCTGGCTTTTTGTTTTTTCTGTGTTTCTATTCGATTGAAGAAAGGAAGTTAACTGGCATTTGGTTTTGTTTGCAAAAGGAAATATTTTTAGCACGTGTTTGGTCCTTGCCTAGGAGCCACATTTGTCACTTTAAATGCAATTTGACTTGTGCCCAATGCGCATAAGTTTTCCACAAACCCCACCGCCCCCCAAAAAAACGACAAGAATAAAGACTTCCTTTTTTCTATCCCTCTCCTTCCTCTACTCTATTCTCGACAATTTGTCGTGTCTTGTCTTGTAGCCAAGTAACTGGGAAAACTGGTGAAGAAAAGTGTAGCATACTTTGGGGAGCGCTTAGAAAAGAGCTCAACAAAATCAATTTTAAAGTGCTGGCCCAGAGCTAAGGCAATATTTATTGTCTGTGTAGATATTCTGCACCAAACCAAAGCCTCCACCTAACTCTGCCCCCTGTGACATTTTGCGGACAAATCCAACTAGAACTTTTGAAGGCTGCACTAGGCAATTGAACACAGTTTTCAATCTGCATACCAAATCAGTGGAGTTGGCGCCAATTATACGACAAACTCTCTCTACACTGACTTCACTCCCAGCAACGAAATGAAAGCAATTGAAGCTACTAGAGAGAGAAAGCCAATATGCTCAGGTGACCATCAATTTTCCAATTTAAAGATGTGAACTCTACGATGCAATTGAGGCAGAAAAATATAAAAACACTCAGAACTTCATTGGCTCGATTTAAACAATTTCAATTTGCTTAAAATGAACTAAGTTTAATTATTATTTTAATAAAGTTAGAACTAGTTTAAGTGTGAAATAAAATAAACTTATTAATATAAAAGTTTATTTTGGGTTACATTTTTGTTGCTTGTTAGTATTTGTTTCACTAAATGGTAAATGGTTCTAAAAGGGGACGAATCAGGCGAAATGCGGTTAGAGAGGAAATGCGGAGAAAATGCCATCGTCCTGTGCAACGAGAAAGAGGATACCGCAAAACTTGCCTACGGTTTGACAGGGCGGCAAAGTGTAAGAAGAGAAGTCCGTTCGAATCGAGCGGAAGCCGATGGATTCCAATTAAGACGAATAATAATCCAGTTCAGAATGAACTAAGGATGTATTTAATATCTTTGTTGCATAGAGAACATCAAACCCTTCAGGCCAGCGCTTAATTAAGCAACAAAAAGCTTGAAGACCACGAAGAAGATTTCAAGCATTTATGCAGTTTTAAGGAAAACCTAAATATTTAAATAAATGCGACAAAAAATATACTTTTATATATACCTTCAATAATAACCTATTTTCCAATTACAGCTATTTGTTAAATTGACAAGTATACTAAGAGTATGAAAAAGTGAGCAATCATTCCAAAAAGATTAAATAGCCTAAGCTCCATATATATACAAGGCTAACCTGTGTTAACTTCTTGTTAAATCTACATTGAAAGTCGATCTTAGCCAATCGATTGCCAGTTGATATACTGCCAAATATAAGCCATAAATAAACTCTTTTCAACTGTTCATAAGCTGTTTTAACAAGTTTCTTTGACTTACTGTAATTTACTTTTAATTATAGTTTTAAGCCAATATTAATTTGTTTTTCCACAGAATTCACCCCCATAAATTTATGGCTATGAAAGTTTTTTCTTATGCCTAACTGCCATTTGACTTGTTTTCTGGCTTTTTCTTGGAAAATGTTTTCCATCTATTTGCGTTTGTCTGAGTTTTTTTTCCTCTGCTGTTAATTCCTATCCAATCTTTGGCAATGGCCCAAAAGACCACGCCTCTCTCAATTGAACAGCTGCAAGTTGGCATCTGCATTGAAGTGTTAAATTTTGGCCAGTTGAAGACGACGACAAGGAAAGAAAAAATAAAAATGGGGGGGATAACAAAAAATTTGCATAGCCGTTCAACTGCAAAATAATTACATCACAAAGTCTCTCCTCTCTTTCTCGCTCCTTCTCTCTTTCTGGTTACTGGAGGTTCACCAAAAAATCCTTTTGTTTAATGTGCAGTGTTTATGGCTTCATTAGGCGTGCCATGTTGTTATGGCTTTGGTGTTCAATGAGCTGGAAATGTCTTCATTATGATTGCATATGGGAGCAGACCGATCCGAGTCGAACGAGGGGAATACTGTGTGGCACGAAAATTCGTTTGTTATTATGTTGCTGCCACATCCTTGTTGCTGCTGCTGTTGTTGCTGCTGTTGTCAGAAGTGCGTACGAGCGTGGTAATTCGCTGCCAGCGTTGCTACAATCTCAGTTCTCAGTTCTCTTACTGAGTCAGATGGGGCGTATGAGTGATGGCAGCATTCATACAAACTGACAGTTTATTTACCCAACGCCATCATTACCAAGCGGGGCGAGGGGCAGGAGGGACTTGGTGTGGAATCGTGTGTGTTTGTGTGTACAAATTATCGCATGCCACAGCCAACAGCAGCATCAGAACGAGGATGAGAGACCAGAGGAAGCGAAGCCATCGTATGATATGAAAAATTGACTGTGATTTATGCAATTATGTTAACAAAATATTTACTTGCCCGCAATTTATTGGATTAGAGGCAGATGATGAAGAGTTACTGCTGCTTCTGCTACCTTATTGATAAGCCAAATGACATTAAAATCAAATTAGCTGACAGTTCGATTAGCAATTACTTTGCAATCCATTCCCCATTCCATTCATCTAGAATTCCTCATATGCAAAAACTGATAATTTGCCATGTTAATCAGAATGAAAATGGTTTTGTTAACTTGCCCGAGGACCTGTTTGTTAATCCAGGTGGAATGCTGTGATAGGGCGTCAAATTCGGCCAATAATCTCTCCACTGAAACAGAAAAACGAATCAGTTAAGGAATATAATAATAATCACAAGCTTTGGTTGAAATAGTTTTAAAGGTAATTAAATGGCAATATCATAACATTTAATGGAGCTTTCAAATATTTGGACATTAGGATAATTACAATTTGAGCAGGTTGAGTCTAATTGATAAAATTTTGGGCTTAATCAAACAAAAATGACAGGGAAATTATTTACGTGAAATATCGTTTTATATCGACTATGCATCAAAAATACCTTCTACGTAAACGCAACAATTCGAATAATTTTCCAATTTGATTTATATATGTATGTATGAGTGAAATTCCTAGAATATTTTACATAAGAGAGAGAGAGAGAGAGTGAGAGAGAAAGAGAGAGCTGATGAAGCAAACTTTACGTGAAACTCTCTCAAAAACAACTTGGTCATAATGAACCCAACCAAAAGTCGGTGTAGAGGGGAAAAAACTTTGTCATGTTTATGACATGCCACCCTCCCTCCCGTCACCCCTCTCCCATCTAGCCAAATCTTGCTCTATTGACGCCACTTCACTTGTCAAACACAGCCGTTGGCAAGTTTTTGATGTGTCGGCCGGGGCCGCAGGACAATCTAATAAACGAGCCAAAAAAAGAAAGAAAGAAAAGAATGGAAAGGAAAACAAGGGGAGGGGACCCCAAAAAAAAACTTCAACTGACCTTTGTGTGGGGGGGCGGGGATTTGGTTGGTGGGCACCTTTGGTCCTTCTGAAATGAATAATAGAATATCATGAGGCAAGAAAAACATGCCAAATGAGTATGAGTTGTTTTTGTGTGTGCGATGTGTGTGTGAGTGTGGGTGTATGAGTGTGTATGTGTTGGCTTTGTGGGCAATTTCCTTGCTATATTGACTGCCTATTGACTCCCTGGGGTGGACAAACAAAGGCAAACAAAGTGGAGAAAAAGTTGACACATACACTTACGAGATTAAAAAAGGAACACAATATATACATATATACTTACATTACAGACGAGACTCTCGATGCTTGGATAAATTGAAAACTCACGCTCACCTGGGTCAGGAGAAGGCGAGCAGCCGCAGCATATTTAATGAGTTCCTTGAAGTTCCAAGAATTGTTTCGTGTATGTCCTTAAAGTTTCTGGCTGACTTGTTTGACAGTTAGATGAGCAGCTGCACGGACACACGCAACAAAGGGAACATCAAACAGAGTTGCTTTCAGTTTGGTTTTGATGCTTTGATTTATGGCTAGAGAGCAAAAGCAATTTAGCAAATTGAAGTTCTCGCTCTATCAATGTCAATTAATTGCCATTTATATGGCTATCAATTATACCTCCGAAGTGCAATTAGTGTGAATTATTTCAAGGCCCCCTTCCCTCCCGCCAGACCAGCAGCAACAAAAGCCAAAGAAGCCAAAGAATATTTTTCACTGAGGTCACACACACACACACACAAACAAAGATATTATTCAAATGGCTAAAACCAAAAAACAAAAAAAAAGAAGAAAAGCCTTAAAACAAAAGCCAAAGCCAAGAGCAGAGGAAGAGGCAGAAACAGAAACAGAAGCCGGCAACGCATAATTGTGCAGCGAACTGTATTAAACAGGGTCATATGCACAATTATAAGAATAATAAACACACAAAACTGACGAGAACACTGCCAAAGAGGCAAAGAGGAAGAGGAATAGAGAGAGAGAAAGAGAGAGAGAGAGAGAGAGAGAGAGTGAGGAATGACAACAATAAGATGAATTCAAGGCAGCAAAACGGAATGCAAGTAAGACGAATTTCAAAACACTCTAGATTAAATGACATGGAAACCCCAGAAATATTGATATGGATAGTTTTGGGTAATGTCACCTGAAAATGTCAAACAAATCTACACAAATTCATTATTAAGTCTTCTTTTTGAAGGTTGTGACTTAGGAAAATCCCTATCAGTTAGTCATTTCCCTCTTACTTCATGATGGTATTTTATTTCATTGGAAAAGTCTTCTAATTGCATGGAGAAGTGTTGTGAAATTTCACTTAGACTTAAGGTTTATGTTTGCCACTTCAAGCTGACGAAGAATTAATAGAATTGAATAGGTAGAGAGAGAGAGAGAGAGAGAGAGAGAGAGAGAGAGAGAGAGAGAGAGAGAGAGAGAGAGAGAGAGAGAGAGAGAGAGAGAGAGAGAGAAGGATAAAGAATTCAAAATTACAAAAAACAAACTTCAGTAAGCTTTAGATTCTTTTGTGATCAATGGCTGATTATTCTAAAATATTTATATGACGTCGCAATGAATACTTTGATTTAAATATTTAATAATCAAAGAAAAGAATGTTGAATGTTTGTGTAAAAGGAGTTGAAAATAAAAGAGCGAACGAATTTCGTATGATCATAAAAGCGAACCTTCAGGCAATGCATTTGACGATTTGCTTCGTATATATTAATATTCGAATATATATATTAATTAGCTTTACATTTTCAAGTTAATTTATTTGTACAGTCAAAGGACTCTTTCAGTTGAGGGTATTTATGGTTTGAGCATAAAGCTGCTGGCATACGCATAGGCCACAATAAATATATTCTCTTGTTTTGCCGCGCCGCGCGTTGATGTTGGCCTTAAAGAAGAAAAACTTTTTCATGAATTTCCTAGGCAGCGAGCAGAGAGCGAACGCGTAGCGTCGGAAGTCGTCAGCGGCAAAGAAGAGATGCCCCCAATCCATAGAGCTCGAATTCGTTGGATTCGTCATGGCTGGCTGGGGTTTCACGGGCTAATGCGAGGGGAAGGGGCGGGCAATATAATTCGCGGAGGATGAGGACGGGAAGAGATACGTCTCTTTCTCGTGCTCTCTTAAGAGTCACTCGAATGGAAAGCCAAGTTGGTTTATCTTTTGGCAGTGGGGCAGCAGCACTTTAAAGCACCGCGCTCAGGCTACTTCATTTGGCGTCAAAATCGTGGTAGTTGAGGCGTTTGATGATTTGTTTTACAGATTTGTTAACAAATTGGCCAGCGGGCATCGCCGCCCAGTGATAATTTGCTCAAAAGGCGCTGATATATGTCTAACATATCTAATTGCAAATTAGATACTGTCTGTCTGTCTATCTGTATGTTGGAGGTCACTGGTTTGGGGGTCACGTGTCTCTATGTATGTGTCTGTGGTTGTTTACAAATCGAACTTGGCTGCCAGCGTCTCTTGGCAATGGCAATGGCCAATAGCCAGTCATAGAACTAATCCCGTAATTACAAATCTACGGCTGACTGCTTGGCTGCCTCTCCAAAAAAAAGAAGAGGGGAGAAAATCGAGGGAAAAAAACCAACCGGAGAAAAATCAATATTTTCCTCACCCTTAAGAGGTCTGATTGAGGGGGGAGGCCCTCATAATTTTCATAACGTTTTGCCATTTTCCTCGAGTCGTCGTCGTCGTCGTCGACGACTTACATGAAATTTGCCGATAAGAAAAATGCGCATAAGGGCATTGAAATTTATGCTCTGAATTTATACCTTATTTCCCTCTTCTGTCCTTCTGCCCTTCTTCCTTCAAATTATTTCTCCTTCTGTGTTACAATATTTGCACTCTGCCAAAAAAGGATTCTTTCATTTGGTTTCTATGTTAGTAGATCAGAAATTTCGATCATCCAAAATAAATACAGTTTCTAATATTCCTCTAGGTAAAATGGAGATAAATAAGTTCGAAAATAATCGAAACCAAAAAGAACAGGATGGAAATTTGGCTCTCTTCCTCTTTCTATACATTATAAGCCCAAAAGGGTATTTGAAATTCAACAAGGCCGAATTAAGCTTGGTAATATATTTTTTCTGCCTTTTTTTTCCATGTTTCCTTCTCCATGGCCAGGTTTTTATAATTTGCTCGCCTCGGCAAATGCATTTTATCGACTCGAACTCGGACTTGGTCTTGGTCTCTGCCTCTGGCTTTAGATTGTGTGTTTGCGCAGACTTTGTGTGTTTGGCTTGGGATATATACCGAGATAATAATGTGATTTCCTGTGCTTTCCCCCATGGGATCCACAATCGAGAGAAAGAGAGACAGAGAGTGGGAGAGAAAGCTGAGATTCCGTTTGCCGATTGCGCTTCGAAGAGTTAATTGATCAAGTCGAAGACTTTTGAGTTAATTTATGCAAATTCCTCATTCTCAAATTAAATACTTATGTCATTAGCAAACAAATGTTCTCTGAGCCAAAGGAAAACTTCTAACTCTCCTCTGTGTAGAAGAGGCACCGCAAGTGTAATTTGCAAAATGTACTTAACCACACACACACACACACACACACACACACACACACACACACACACACACACACACACACACAGAGAGAACTAAGGATTGGCATGTTGAGTATGTGCCTAAGATAAGCCAAAACCACATCAAAGGCATTTTGCCGGACATACATCCTGGTCACCATCTACAGTTGGATTTAGCCAACTCCTTGCTTCATTTCCCTCTCTACCCCTCTCTCTCAACCTCTCCCTCGCTCTTTCGTTCTAGTTGATGTCCACATAAATCCAGTTTAATTAATTTAACCTGTCATGCCGTTTGATTGCATTTGAATAGATTCCCATTTCCAGCCATTCAAACTCTTCTACCTCAATCTCTCTCCCTCTCCATCTTTGTCTCAAATGAAGTTAAAGAGTTACATGAAACCAAAACGGAGATTTTCCCATTTTGATTTTTCTCTTTCTATGCTTTTTTTGTTTCTTTCGTGCTCGTTTTTTGACAAGTAAAATTGATTTTACTTCGTTCCCGGGCGTGCAACTCTGCGATTGTTTTGGAATTGATATTGAAAGCTGTCAATTTGCATTTGACATCGTTTTCCATTTTTGCCAAAACTGCAGTTTTCGCCTCCCCCGCAACACAGGTCCTTCAATTGAGCTTTTACTTTTTTTCTTTTATTTCTTTCTTTCTGGTTTTGTGTGTTATTTTTTTGGGTTTGTTCTTTTTGTGTGTGTGTGAGTGTGATTTTTCAGTTGATTTGCCCGCCATTTCCCATTTTCCGAGGCACCATGCAGCGAAGGGAAATGGCATAGTGTCGCCTGTTTGTGTGTGTGTGTGTGTGTACCGTGGGGTTGGCTCGTTCGACTTTGATGTGTTTGACATTGTTTTTCCGTTTTTCGATTTTCGACGAACGATTTTGTGCAAAGAGCACGTTTTTGGGGAAGCAGCAAAAGTGAGAGACAGACTGGGAGGAGCGGGAAAGTTTGGAGGGGGGTGCACTATATATACATATGTACATATCGGTTTTGGAAGCAGCAAGCATTTGCTTGTTGTTTATGTCAACGTCAATGACTTTGTCATGACATGATTCTATTTATCCGACACGAATAAACTTAAAAGGCCTGCGCTTGGCTATTAATTAAAACGTTTTAACGGCTTTGGCTGTGACCCCGACTCGGCACAGACACACATACATATGTACACACAGGCAAACATATGTGTCCATTCTGTCTGTCAGTAACCGAATGTGACTCTAGGCAGATTGCAAACATAATCACATTGTTGTATTTTGTAGCATTTTCTCATATTGTTTTTTGTTTTTTTCATTATTATTATTTTTAATGACAAATTATGCGTGAGCGAATTATACGCTTGACAAATTATAATAAAGGCTTGTCATTATACATTATTCGACATAATGCTGCAGTGGAAATAATAAAAAAGCTGTGCAACCAAAACCATGCCCCGTCTGCCTTCCCATTCGCATCTGCATCTGCATCGATGAGTGCCATAAATTGGTATCAAATGCAACATAAATTGGTATTCCATATGAATTATACATTTAAATGAAATGCAATACACATTTTGGTGTAATCTCTGTATTGCATTTTAATATTTTGATTAGGGAAAACTTGCACATTAAATGTGAGTATTATGCGTAACGAGCAAACTGATATCTGAAAAGCATATCATAATTTTATTTTTTAGTTAATAATTACTTCAATTTTCGATTGCATTTCATTCTAGCAGGTTTCTTTGCAATAAATCAATTATTTCGCAACACTTCAATCAAGCTAACGCTTTAAAATTAGATAGTTTTTAATGCATATCGATAGCACAAGGAATCGACTTAAGAATCGAATCCTTTATTATTATTACTTTGTGAAGAAAACAACCTAGAGGGACAGAGCATTGCTGAAACCTTTTATAACCAAATAGTGTATTATAGTTGTTTTACAACACTGTTTAATATCGATCTTGGTATCTGAGATCTTTATCGATTATATTTACGGCTGGTACAATTCAATCAATCAATACATTCGATAACCCTAAATACATGAAGCCATTTCAAATTGCTTATTCAAATTTAAACTAATTTCATGAAGCTTTTACTTTTTCGTCTTCTACTGGGTAAAACCATTCAAAGAAAAGTGGAAAAATGTTTAAACATTTTTTAGACGTTTTAATTGTATAAACAATTTCAACAATTTTCCAAGGTAATTTAGTTGCAAATGCTTACTAATTAAGTGCTTTTTGGTTGACATTTTCTTGAATATTTTTGTATCTTGCTCTTCCTTATGCAACTTTAAACTTGGCTTTAACCTTTGCTGCTGCTGCTGCCCTACACAAAACTCAATGCGGCCTACTCATAAATATTTAGGAAGCCCGCCAAGGAAGATGAATTAAGGCAACCAACAAAAAAAGCGAGAACGAAGAAGATATATATATAAATTGTTAACATGCATGTGCCGCGAAATAATGCGAAATGACGAAAATTAACTGAAACTTTATTAAATATGTATGTCGCCAGGGCGTGGAGCTGTGGGGGGTGGGTCGAAGCCAAAATAATGAATGTTGAATGTTTAAACAAAAGACCTCAGTTTCTAGAAAATGGGGATGAGGAAACGACGGTTGAGAAAGGGCAGGGCGGCGCAGGGCAGGATACGGAGCCATGGCCGAGTCCCATTCAAAATCTAGGCTACAATTTCGCTTAATGCAATAACCGTGTTACGAGCCACGCCACAAGAAGCAGGAGCAGAGCCAGGAATGTCGACACGAAGGATGAGAATGAGGACATGGCGCAGATGTAAATGGGGAACACGGCAGAAGGAACAACAGTAGTAGTAGCAGCAGCAACAATTCCCCGGAAAGTCAAGACAACGACACGCATAGGCACACACAGACACACACACACCCAGATACACACTCAGTTAGAGTCGAATGCATTGGCCTAAGGATGTTTTCCATGTTGCCAACAATGGGGGAAGAAGGAGAGAAACTCAAACAGGGTTTTGGGCCTGGCACCAGGACACAGCGGGATATTTTCTGGATGCCATGCTGGAAACAACTTTGTCATTCACTCAATTCATTCATTCATTTTGCAAAAATTTCTCTCGCCAATGCCTGGCCATTTTTTTCTCCTTCCTTGTTGGCCGCCGTCTGGTTCGTGTTGTTCCTATTGTCATATATATTTAGCCTTGTTTTGCATATCAATGCAATTCGGGTATGCTCGACAATGGCACGGAAAATGTTTTACTCGAAAGAGCACGCTCCAAGAATTACTTTCTTTAGACTTTATCAAACATAGGGTTGGAGTTTGAGAACATGTCCCTTAAAACCGATGTCAAACTTTATTGTGATACGGCAAAATGGCGTATAGTGTTGTAGGAGGAGTGTTGATGGACGAAAGTGTTGAAGAGTGACAGTTATTGAAATTTTCAATGGACTTTTAATGTGGCTCTTCATTTCTACTACATGTATTTGTGTGTAGTTTGGTGAAGTGTGATGTTGTCTAAGAGTTGTATTTTAATAAATTTATTAGAAAAAAGTCTCCAAACCTTCTTGATGTGTCTTGGTGTGTCTAAGATTGTTTATTTCTTAAAATAATAGATGAATTCATATGAAATTCCAATTCTAAGTCGTTGAAAGGCTTCTGAGCTAGAATGAATAATTCTTATCATCTAGGATATATGAAAATTCGATCCATGATTTATTTGAAATTCGTTATTTGATCTGAATGCATGAACTGAGCTGAAGCATCCCCCGCACACAGCAACTTTTGAGGCTTGTTTATTTTTATTTCACTGCATTCCCATTGCCATTCAGCATTTCTCTTACCCATACCAATAATACCATTTCACCACCCACTCCCCTCACTGCCCCATTCCCCTTTTCTTCTCCCATTCCATATTCACGCTCAACTGGCACAATGATAAATGTGCTTGGCATGCGATGCGTCTCTGTTGTTGTTGTTATTCGCATTTCTAGGCTGACTCTATGCTAGCTCTCTGACTCTGACTCTGACTTATGATATTGTATGGATGTAGATGTGGATGTGGATATATGTTTGTATGTACAATATATGGGGACGGCATGAATTATTGTGCGCTTTTGCACAATTTTCAATTTCATAACAAAAGAGGCCACGCAATGTTTGCGCAACATTTGGAAAGCGATTACCCGAAACACGTCCAGAGCATACAAATTAGGCAAACAAACAAACATACAATTCGATTCGATTTTTAGGGCTTTCTCTCTCTTGGCTAATTGCAAAAGTTAGCCTCAGATATAACTCGACGGATTTTCCGAATTGGTTTATGTGACCATAAAAATGCTACCATTCCAGGTGTGTGTGTGTGTGTATGTGTGTTCCCCGTGTGCGTGTGTGAGTGTGGCATGTAAATATTTAATGTTTAAATTTAAATTCACAACAACAGCAAACAAAATGAAGGAATATAATTATATAGAACATTTTTGTTTTTGGTTGTTTTTATTTTTGGTTCAGGGCAATCAGCAGGAGGGCCTTTGGCTTCCTGTTTTTCCTTTTTTTTGGCTGCCTGCCAATTTAATTCGTTTGCATAAATTTTTTTCGGCTGCTGTGTCGCAAGTCCTGCGGCTTCTCCTATTCACATTGTTTTTTATGTGTTTGTATATACATTTATTTTTATGCCTCTGTGTTTTTTTTCGCTTTCTGGTTATGCAAAATTCGATTTTAATGTGCTGGCAAAATAAACATTTGAGTGAGTAAAGTGAGTGAAGGATATAATGATAATAAATAAACATAATTGCTTATTAAGTTGAAACTCTGCAATCTTTAAGTTGATCAATAATTCAATTCGTTTCTCTCTCTCTTGCTCTCTGTTTTCGTCTTTGACCCGAACTTGGCTCCGACAATTGTTGCGGTTGGCCCCCATGGAGAGTCATAAATCATCATTTATATTATTAACAAGGGATCAAAACAGACAAGCCAAACTATACACAGCAAACACACTTTCATATGCACATGGGTGAGTGTGTATGTGTGTGTTAACCGGAAACCAGAGCGACCGCAAATGACATGGGAGTATGTTTGTCCGTTTGTCCATCTAAAATGCTCGCTTGTTTGAGTCCAAGGTATAGAAAGAGAGAGAGGAAAAATAACATCAAACGTTGCCAGGACAAACGGGAACGGAATGAAATGAAACGAACAGAAACTGTGTGAAAAGTGTAGCATATTTATGGGCGCAGCGTGAACCAAAAAAATACATCCAAGGCAAAGGCAAAGGGCAGACGGCGTAAAGAAGGAGAAGCCAGTCAGCCAGTTGAGTTAGAAGGCAAAAGCACACGGAAACGCGTACAGAACTGGCATCTGTAGAAACAGCAAACAGTCACTGACAAATGTCAGTGTACTTGCACAAGAAACGATATCAAAAGAGTTAAAAGTGAAAAACTTGGATGTGGTTCCCCCAGTGATTGATATACTATTTTATTGTCGTTTCTTTTTCCTACATATTTTAACTTTAGTCCAAGCTACGGCAATGTAAGTGATCATTGATTTGACCTCTATGAATGTTAATTCATTTGCGAAAAAGTCAAATGAATCGAATTATTTTTCTATACGCATGGAAACCAATGTATTAATATTTTTGAAAATTTGGTAACGACTTTGTTCTGAGTGAATACTAATTTATTTTGAACAGCTCAGAAAGTTATGGTTTTTATCACAATAAAGTTATTAAACCATATATATATATATGTTTTTATATATTCCTTTATTTGTAAACTGTTTGACTTAATTATATTCTGAATTCATCTGAAAATATGCATAAAAGTGTAACTCAGTTGACCTACATCTTTCTACTTCATTTAGTTGTGATTCTTAACTGGTTTATACATACATCTTTTTCGGGCTCTTCTAAAAGTTTTTAAATATTTGTCAAGGCTTGATTAATTTATATTTCGCAGAATAAATTAAAAAAATATATATATACTTAATGCGATAAAAGCTGTAAAAAGTTTTTAGTGTCTACAAAAATAATGTTTTTATTTTAATGAGACGAAATATTTATGAGAGTTTGCCAATATAAACTTTTCTATTGATTTTTCGACTTTCCAATGGGAGTGTAAACTTATTGCAGTTAGTGTTAACTTTACGGTCAGTATGCTCGTATGCAAAACTAATAAAAGCACTGACTGACCGACCGGACCAGGTTGGCCAACTTGGAGTTGGAGTTCTGTTGTGTTACCCACACTATCTCAATCTCTCTCTCTCTGTGTCTGTGTCTGAGTGTGAGTGTGTGTCTCTGTGAGCCTTTGTGATGAACTACCGTGCGCACGGTTGTGAGGTGAGTGCGCCAGCCTTCTGGCTCCTGTCTGGCCTCCTGTGCTTTTGCATATTTTATAGTTTTGACCTTAATACCTGGGCCAAAATCCCAACCAACTCTACCATGAACGTGTGAAGCTGTTTTTGTGTCTTAAGCTTAAAAGCAAACACATGGCAAGTTGGTTTTGTGATAAATATGAGCCTGATGGGAACTAAAATCAATTCATATTGTGAATGTTATTAATCTATTATAACATTTGAGGTCAATTTTACAGAAAGAGACATTAAATCGATTGAGCTTAGAGTGAAAGAGAAATACTATTTAGCCATCGTCTTAGGCAAACTCGCCACAAAAATTATTGTGTGTGTGAGTGTGAAATGAAAAGCAGCTTGGAAAAACATTTTGCCCCAAACATGCTGAATTATAGATATTTTAATTTTCAGCTTATCGCACTCATTAACACTTGTCTATAGAAACTAAAAAAGCTACGAAAGACTCTGCTGACTCTTGGCCTGGCCCCAAGGTGTTCTTTAGAAATTTTACCCACATGATGATGATGCTTTCAGTAGTTTTTTATCTCTGCATAAGTTAATAAAGCTTATCTCACTTGTTTAGACACAAACTAGAGCAGACACCACTACTAGCTCATTTAATTCCATTCATGGAACGCACACAAGATCCTTTTGAGAGCCCTTTAGTAAGTTGGCAGTGTGTCAAGGTATTCAGTGTCCCAGTGTCCAGCGGTTTTTCATTTGCAGAGAAACTCTGCCTGACTTGGATAGGGATGGATGGACCACAAATATTGGCAATTACCAATTTTCGGCTTAAATTGAAAGCCTTACAATTGCAATTCAGGCATTAAATTCGAAATAATTGAAACAAAGCGAGTGTGAGAGAACAGTGAAATGAAGTGGCCAGGTGATGAGCAGGTGGACCTAGTTGGGCGTTCGGTTGACACTTATGCTGCTTCG
Organism: Drosophila paulistorum; assembly: GCA_018152135.1. NCBI lineage: Eukaryota > Metazoa > Arthropoda > Insecta > Diptera > Drosophilidae > Drosophila > Drosophila paulistorum. The sequence continues at coordinate 50,366,488 of JAECXG010000822.1, read as the reverse complement.
GCAAAATTTTTAATTAAAATCCTTGTGCTCTCCCTTTCTCTTTCTGCACTGTGCGTGTTTAATTAATTGTACTTTTAGCTCTTCACAGGAGCAGCAAAGGCAGCAGCAGCTACAAGAACAAAAAGGATTGTTTCAAAAGAACTTCTGAGAAGGAAACACCAAAAACAAAAAAAAAAAAAACATAGCAGGCAAAAAAGTGCAACAGAATTGAAGTCATTTATTCACATGAAAGGCTACTTTCATTTTTATAGAAAGCAACAACTGTGATTTCAATTTTAACTAATTAAAATAAAGCCTTAAAAATGCTAAAGCAGTTGTCCATCCTTACAAAAACGTCGAAATTGAAAGTTATTGCCTTTATAATAAGAAAATATATTCTAGCTACTTCCAGTTGGTATATTTTTAAATTTATTGTTCATTTTTAACCACAAAAAATATTCTTTATTCTTGATATTGAGTTTGGCGCAAAAATGCGAAAGTCGAGCTAAGAAATTTGAGAAAATCGGTGATAATTATTATTATATTGAAAAATCTGAAAAACTGACTTGGTTTGACGCTTTAACCAAATGTGCTAACTGGGTTAGTCATCTGGCAAGTCTTCAAACAGACCTCGAGTGGACCTATGTAATGCCAAAATCGTTATTGGATGGACTTGAATAGATTAGAAAACAAGAAAATCTTTTTGTCTGAAACAACTGGTGAGGCTTTCAAGCTTGATAAGTGGCTACAAGATGAGCCAAATAATAATTACAAAAAGGAATATTGTGCTGAGATTCGGTATAGGAAAGGCCTAAATGATGCTCCTTGTGGAATGTTTAAATATTTTATTTGTGAATCAAACACTGAATACAATTGTAACAGCTATATATAATATAATATAATATAATATATAATATAATTGTAAATCGTTTATATCTTTAAGTGAAAGTGAAGTGAATCCTAAATAATCATTCTTTGTGCTCAATGGAAATAACTAGGAACTGAAATAAAAATCAATGGAAATTTTCGATAGAAAGCTTTTGAGAATTCCTTTGAGAGTTATGCACTAAATTCTCTAAGATTTCTTATAAGATTTGTGGTAAAAATCTGAAAAAAACAGATGCTCAGAGAAATAAGTAAGATCGATCGGCAATAGAGTCGAAAATATTGGTCTCTTCAATTTTAGATTAAGATTAATGAGTGAACCCAAGAGGGTTGCATATTTATTATTATATTTTTGTCTTTTCGTATGTCTAGACTTAAATGTCTTTCAAGTGTATTGAAAACAAAGTTATGTTTTAATGTACTCTCCTTTAAATCTATGTTAATAAAATCATAGTTATAAGAAATAGGGTTACTTCAAACTAAAGTTCAATAAATTGCCAATATGCCTCTGACTGCATTTAATCAAAATAAGTTTCCTTAGTTCCTATTCAACGAAGGAGTCATTGACTTCGCTTGAGTTAGTTTCAATTTCCTGAACCTAATAACATTTTCAGCGTCATTTGAAATATTGGAATATATATTATAATCGATTTATGTATGGTTCGTCCTGCACTTTTGCTCTCTATTTAAAATTATGGCTTAAATGCAGTAAGTTTTCCTCTATTATTTATAATCATTTTCACTGACGAACATTTCAGTTTTCTTTAGCATACGCCCACTTGAAACACGCCCTTTCTCACTCACCCACTCACCTATCCCCCTATTCCATGTTAGACCTTCTCCCGACACTCATAAAATGCTAGAAGGCAACACATTTCAACGCAAAAAACAAGTGTAAATCAAATAAAACCTAATAAAATATAAAAAAGGGCAAAGGCACAGGTTGCCAGTGGGGCACACACAAAACTCACCCGCATCCTTGAATGGGTTAACCTTCTCCGCCATCCACCACACACGCATCAGATGTGTCCACACAATACCCCAGACATTTAGCCGACGAGAGAAAAGAAAATATATATGTGTGTTTGTGTGTGTGTATATAGGGAAAGCAAAAAAAGAAAAGGGAAAACGAAACCTAAACCCCCAAAAAATGGCAAACGAATTGAAGTCAGCAATTTTATGTTTTATTGCAATTCTTTTACTTTTTCCTTCTTGCTTTCTTTCTTTTTTTGCGTTTTCTGTTTCGTCTATTTCACGGCTGCCTTTTGGTTACCTAGCTGCCATCATAAGAGGCAAAGTGGAGGCGTGAGTATGGCTAAGGGTTGGGACCAATACCAATTCCATTTCACGGAGTCAATGCAACAATGGCGCGAGCTCCATCAAAAGGAAAAACTTGGCCCGAAGCTGCGCTGGTAAAATCGCTTAAATCCAAGAGAGATTTTTTTCGCAGGACCTTTCTTTCACTCAGCTCCATTTCCTGGTGTGAGACTAGGTTTCGTTTCAGGTTGTTTTTTTGTTTTTTTTTTCCTTTTTTGGATATGGTCGCGACGTGCTCGCATATGTCATAAATGCCCCTGCTCGTGGGCATTCTGGTCTCTGGTACTGAGTCTGAGTCTCCTTCTTGGGGTTCAGGGTTGTTTGAGAAAAAAAAGCCAACAAAATGGAAATGGAAATGCCAAGTGCGCTTGCAATTGTGAGACATATTTATAGATACAGATACTTTTGTATCTAGTATATGTGCGTATCGTCCCGTTTCGTTTTCGTTTCCTACCGTAGAAAATTATATGTTTGCATCGTGTTATCGTATTGATGTAAATTGTTTTGAAGTGAGCATAAATTATGGAAAATTTTGTGTGTTTGTGTGTGTGGTTGGTACATAAATAATAATGCCCTATGTTGCTGGAATATTAAAGTAATTCAATAAATGTTTTTGAACCAATTTATAATTTATATTGCTTTTTACCACCCACAATAACACACACACACAGTAGGCACATAAATGTTTTTGGAAATATTTCGCAATATTTGAGGTATTTTATGAGCAATAATATAAAACGAAAATTACATGTTATTGCCAGAGAATTCAATTGGCATTTAAGCAACAAACCTTCATTAACCATTAAATATACAAATGTAAAACAAGGCAACTGCTTTAGGCCAGTTATAAGGAATGCAAAATAGATGTGTATATAATGAAATTCAATACAAATCATCAAATTAATCGTTTTTTACTCTTGTTGGTATTCCGCCTAAATGTTGCCTATTTACATGATAGTATATAAACTTATATCCACAGACATTGATATTCGTTTCTTTTAAAGTTGAAGGTTAGCTGTGTTTTAGCTGATACTTTTGTTGATAAAAATGGATCTTGAGTATCGAAATGATGTCAGAGAAGTTTATCTATTAACATACAGGTATATTAGTTGCTCAACTAAATGTGACTTTGAGGCGAGATATCACTAAGTTTTAAGTGTTTTTTTATCATATCAGCTCTCACTTCATAACTCGTCGATATGAGCATAATTTTACCCCACGATATCTTACCACTAATATCCTTTGATTCATTAATATCTTGGCTGAATTATCTTTAATACATATGTATATAAGTATATTTGTTTGTCGTTTTTTGGATATTAATAATTTCTATGTGAGTTTTTCTATTTTATGTTTTGTCTCTGTGCAAATCTCAGCTTTCCATATTCTGTGAGGCTGCTCACGCCTTGGTCATAAAACTTTGATATCAACTTATGTGCTCTTACATTGGCCATTATAACGCATTAAATATAAACGCTTTTTCATGGACTACAACCAGGACATAGCCCTCTGTCTCTCTCTCGGCCGAAGCAACTGTCTAATTGCCAACTTACACACACTTTCACACACAGAAACACATACATAGACTTCGTAGAAAAGGCGAGAATAGGAAACTTTCTGTGGGCCAAGAGGCCATAAATCATTCCAATGTCTGGTGTCTGTCTGTTTGTCTGCCTGCAACATCAATGAACATTAAAATAATTGCAATGCGAAACTTGGCCAATGCTTTTTGGTCAGCATGGCCTCTCTTTCGCTCTCTCTCCCCCACTCTCTAATTCTGTGTCTATTTTCCCCATGTTCATTAATGATAATTAAAAAAGTTTTAGCCATAAAAATTTTTACAAAGCATTCGCCTGAGTTCATTAAAGATAATGCCCATCATCACACACACACACATATATAGACACCTTGTATATAGACTGTATGTAGACACTTATGTATATATGCATATGTATTTAAAAAGTGCAGCAAATGTATGCAAAGTCAAATTCAATTGGCAACAAATTAGTGTGAATATTCATGAAAAACTTCTGAGAACTGTATAAATATGTATGAGGCACGTCTAGATGAGGGCAGTAAGGGTGAATGGGGGGCGAGAGGGTGAAGAGGGTGCAGCTTGTTGCTCAATTTTACTGTAGTACTCTGCAATTGATGCCTGAGTTTTACCTTTTCTTTCCCTTGCATCAATCCCCCACCAAAAATGTTTGCCTAAAAGTAGGCAACATAAAATTGATGTCGACATTATTGCTCCTTCTGCTTGCTGCTTTTACTTCATCCTGTTGTTGCTGCTGTTGGACTAGCAAAATGTAAACAAACAAGCCACACATACACACGAGGGAGAATGTGTGTGTGCCTGGAAAACTTGCCGCTTGCACGTGCTGAAACACTGCGCAAACTCACCTAAAAACCTTAACAAAGAGAGTTCGTGTTGAATTCTCTTGCTTTGGCCTTTCCATTCCCCATGCCCACGGAATTGGCATTGAAAAACCTTTGTCCCATACGCATTGCCAGTCAGTTCATTCGCGTATCTGCCCCAAATGAGATGTGGCAAAAACCGCATTGCAAAATTCTGGCCACCAAGACAAAGTGAAAGTGGCGAAAGTTTAAATTTTTCGACTCGTCAATGTCCCAAAGATCTATTGAACGATTAAACAATACTGCAAAAAGAAGAAAACCGAAAAAACTCCAAAGTGCACCCGGTCTTTTTGCTTCGATGTGGTTGCCATTTTAAGTGGCTAAAATTTTATGCCACGCATAATTAAGTGAGCAAGTGAAAGTCCTTTTTGGTTCAACACAAAATACTAAAGTTTGTTTTTACTAAAGTTTTGAAGAGTTTTTGTGAAAGTTAAAGCAGAGAGTACTCCTCCCGGTTTTAAAGTCTTTGCGTGGAGCAGGTGGAGCACATAGCTGGAGTAGGTCTGCAACTAGGACTGCATTTTCAGGTAAGTTAAGTTTACTACCCAGAAGCACTTAACTGTTTTCGACTGGCCACGTTTGCTTTGGCCAAGTTAGCAGCACCAGCTTGTTTATAGTTGGTTAATTGAAGTCAAGGTTTTGCCTGCCCAATGCAGAGAGAAACAGACGAGAGAGGCACAGAAAGATGCAAAAAGTGGTCTATGAAACGGCAGCGGGAGATGGTGGTTGTTGGCCAAGTTTGTGAAAAAGTTTAATTGAATATTCCATTTAAAAAAGTTTTTCTCCCCCTTCAAGCAGGGATTAAGTTATCATTTTGTTATCATTTTCCCTAATTGCAAAGCCCAATAGCTTCTGGCAAAACCTTTTGTATTAATAAATTGGCACAATAAATTTCAGTAAATATCCTTTAAAGTACAAGAGCTTCAAAGCAAATCGAATGCTTACAAAATATCATTTATTTAATTAAAAGTTGGCTAAATGTTCTTGCCGTGAAATTTTGTGTTTGCTAGGCCTGTTCCTAGTTCCTTTTTAAGAGAAAATTCAATCAGTGTTGGATGGAGAATATGAATGGGGAGAAGGTAGATTGAATTAGGAACAAACAACGCTGACTGGGAGTGTTATTCGCCTCTATCAACCTTTTTCTCATCAGCCGAAATGTCGAAAAGTGGAAAGAGAATAGTTTAAGGGCTAAGAATGCCTTAACTAACCCAAAATTTCGAATGATTAGCTTACATAATTAATTTGGTGGGTTGATTAAGCCGATTAATATTTTAGTTGGTTACTATATCTTACCGAAAGACTAACCGCTAAACTGTACGAGTTATAAAGTTACTTTGGCCAGCCCAAGAGAATTACTTAAATCACTGGAAAGTTTCATTAAGATTTGATTGCCTTTGAATAACTATCAGTTAAAAAAATTCCACTTCTTTAACACCTTTTCCATAGGAAAGAAAAGGAAACTTGAAAAGTTTTTTGTTTGCCACAAAACATATTTTCAATTCATTATAAGTAATCGGATGACTCTACACAATGAGAATATTTCCTTCATTCATTCAGTACCTAAGAAATAACATTAAAAATTGTAATATCTACAAGGATTATTGAATTCCTACCTCTTTAGATGTCTTTCATTATTAATTACTTACATTAAAATTGCAAATTATAATAAATAAGCCGAATGGCTTTGATTTTATTTCAATACATTTTGTGGAATCATATCTTCGCTCTTAAATATATTTTAGTTTCACAAAATTTCAATAGAACTGTTCCTCTTTTGTCTGAGTGTATTTTTATGGACGAAGCCAGCTTTCCTTCGTCTTGTTGTAGTTGAGAAACTTTAATGGTTGTAGCGATTTAGCCTACTCAAATTCGATTTACTTTTGATTCACAGAATATAGCCTACTTTTCAGCTGGTCTATTGGTTCTGCTGCTGCTTCCGTCGCTGGCGCTGCTTCTGTTGTCTTAGTAACTTGAGTAAAAAACGAACTTTTTTAAGTGCCAAAGCAAAAGACGCAGAATTAAATTAAAAATACGAAAAGGGAACTCGACTCAACTCATGTGCAAATAAAGGGAGGCAGGAGTGTGAAGAGGAAAAGGGGGAAACTCTTCAGCTTCAAATTCAATTTAAGAGGCTCTGCCGTTTCTCACACATACGCACACACACAGACACACACAATAGTTAAGCGGAAATGTATGTCCCTAGGGGCGGTGGCAAGGAAGTGTGTCAAAGTACGTAAAACTGGCAAAAGGAATCAATCGAAGAAGCAAAAAAAAAAAGAAAACACCAAACAACCAAGAGGCATAAAAATAGTGGCCAAGGAGGAGAGGGGGAAGCAATGGAGGAGGATAGGTTGCACGTCAAAAAGAAATTGAAATGGAACTCAAGCAAAAACTACTTTGTTTGCGATTAGCACTGGCCGGATTATGGGGGCGAGAGAGAGAGAGAGAGGGAGTAAGTAAAAGAGGAAGGGTGAGGAAATGAAATGTGTGTCAATATATTGATTGAATAATGGTCTACATATTGACAAACAACTCAAAAGGCACTCGACTCAAACGAGCCAGCGAGCTAGCGTATGTGTGCTGCGAGGTATACGAACTAGAAGAACTAGAAAGAAGGCCCAAAGGCGGCTCACGCAGGAAACGGAAATGCCCGACCGTCCTACTGTCAGATCGACTAACATGTGAATATGCGAAGCGTTAGAGAGAGGGACTTTCAAACATCGACATAGACATCAAAAGCATTTGAAGTGTGCGTCATCAATGCAAAGCAGCTGTTGGCATGCCAAGATGAAGCTCGACATCAAGATGAAGATGAAGATGTCGAATGTCTCGAATGCTGATGGAAGAGAATTCAAAGCAAGACAGACTGAGAGAGGGAGAGATGAAAAAGATGTTGCCTAGACCCTAGACAGAAGCAGCAGCATAAGCAGCAGTGTGTAACACGTGTTCCTTTAATTAGATAAAGTTTGTTTGCATTACAAACATACTGGCAGCAATTTGCCATCATCCCGACTCCCACTCCCCCTGCCTACCTCTCCAATGCTGTTGTCAATGGCAACGCTTCTCAACTTTTATTTCTTTTCTTAAAGGCAATTCCCCCCCATGGGGGCTGGGAAAAAAGTTTTCCGCTACGCTTTTGCAGTCTGATTGACTGACTGTCAGCCCAGTCAGTCCGTCCGTCACTTCGTCGTCGTTGCCAGCGTCGTTCGTTTGGTCTAGGATGCTGTGAAATATTTATGTAAATAATTTCATTGAATGGCTGCGATGCTGCAAAAATTTTTGCTCATTTGCGTGACATTTTTGCTTCCCTTCTGCTTTTTTTTTCCTCAGACAGAAAGTTCTTTACGAAAAATCTGCTTCTTCTTTGCTTTTTCGGAGACCAACTTTGTGTAAATATTTTTATTTCTTCTCGTTTCGTTGGAAATTTGCTCTATATGTGCTTATTTATTTGCTTTTATGATTTACAGCATTAATTTTCCTACTTTTTTGAGCCACCGCCCACACGTTCCTCATCCTCTAGTCGTTTTGTATTTGAAAACAACTTTAATATTTAAATCAATTGATATGAATGAAATATTTGCCAACATTAGATTAGAATACTAATTGATTGCATAGCAGATTTTCCAACACTCTAAGAAATTGAATTAACATTCAAATATTTAACACTTGTGGGAACTTTTTTTCTAACATGAGAAAATGTTGAACTATAACTAATTCAATTAATGCACTTTCTAAACAAAAATACTTTAATTTAGATTTATAAGTGTTTTATATTGAAAGCAATTTAAGTGCTTTTTGGTCTCAACAATGAATTGTTTCCCAGTCGAAATGAGCAAAGTTCTCAAACTTGTTTAATGATATTAAACACATGTGAAATTTCATCACCAAAGAGTCTATTAGTATGAATTTCTTAACAAGATTTACTTAATAATATCTGTTTTGCCTCTTTCAAAATGATTCAGCCACTATCGGAAATATAACAAGAATGACAGCGCTTGAAAAAGTAAAGAAAAGTATTTTAAAAGTCGCCCTTTTTTTGGCTTAGCCCTTTTCTTGTTTTAATCTGTAATATTTCTGTAACAAAAATGTAAGAGATATTTAACATGTGAGAGAAAAAATGATTCGCTAGTTATATACACATTTGTGGGTAATAAATAAGTATAATATGTTTCTGTATACTTCCCATAAAAGTCTCGTGTGCCTTAAACTTCGCTACATACAAAAACATATCATAAAATATCCAAAAGATTTCTATAAATATTTCTTTTTTTCAGAAAAATAATATGGCCATTTTGGCATCAATTCGGCTTCAGTTAAGCCCTGCCATTTTCTAGCTATCTTTCATTAAAATTGGCCTTTTAAAATATATATTTCCTTTGCCTTTGAAAAATGTCTTTACTTTTTCTCTTTGTGGGCTTAAGAGGGGTTGAGTGTGTGTGTGTGTGTGTGTGTGTGTGTAATTCCAGTTGATAATATCTTCGACTTAAGTTGAGTTGAAATTCCCTTTTGATATTAAATCACATTTCTCTTTTTTACGTTTTTTATTTATATGAATTGACAAAAGGAAAATGCTCACAAAAGGCCGCAAAGCCATTTGAGATTTCAAGGTTTTACTTGTTCGTTTGGCTTGCTTTCTTTCTTTCTTTCTGGCTCGTTTGTTGTTAATTAAAAGCTCACACAAAAGTAGGTAACATGCATATTACACACACTCATACACACACTCACATACACACAGATGAACAATTGTTGCACATATTAATTTGTGCGCTTGCCATTCACTGAGGTTGCTTCAGCCATTGTGCTCGGTTGGCTCACTTCTTTCTTTCCCTTTCACTCCTCCCCTTCTCCTCTCTCCCTCTCTCATTCTTTGGTTGTGGCTCTGTTTTTATCCTTGGAGTCCGTCGGCTTCTACAACAATGAAAGCAGCGTCCCAACATTGAAAGAACAAAATGGAGAATGACAACAATGAAGGCCAGCAATGCACATAAACTTGCCAAACAAACACAAGGAAAGTGCGCAATAACAACAACAACAACGAAACACACTAACACAAATCTTTATTTAAGCATAGCACAAAAAAGAAGAAAAAATTGAGAAAAAAGAGTCCCCTTCCTTTTACTACACACAGTCAGAGAAGGGGAGAAAGAAAAAGGGCCCCAAAACCTAACAACGTAGCGAAAGAAAAATTAGAGCAGGCAAACGCCTTAGGATATGCAACACATAAAACTTCCAAACCGTAAAACCCTTCATGCGGCTTAAAGTCAAATGAATGAAGAGGAGAATGGCCCAAAGAGGGAGCGAGAGAGAGAGGCAACTTTAGACTGCATCTAGTCAGGGTTTCAAGTGACGTCTATGACCAGCCATTTCCGTTTCAATGTCTGCCCGTTTAGACCAATATTTAAAGTTGGCTACAAGCCTATATGTGTCTCCCCCTTCCTCACGTTTATCGTCCCTCCCTTCCATTCGATGTGGGTTTTGTATGGCAAAGTTTTTCTCTTTTTTTGTCGAACTCCTCCTTTGGGGCATACAAAAATAAAAAGAACTGAAAAGGGAAGAGTAGTGTAGAGGCTGCCAAAAACTTTGCATTGCAAACTTTTCTGCATATATTTTCCACAACAAACCGGAAGCTTGTTTTTCCAATGTCTGCTGGCGGTGGTTTTTAACCAACCCCGCCTCCTCCCCGCCTTCGAATCTTTCCTCGTTACAGCAACCTTTTAAAGATTCCTTGCTAGATTTGGCCAGTTTAAAGGCAATTTATCGAATTGGAAATGGGGAACAGATGGGGGGAGACTGGGTCGAAAAGTTTTCTGGGTTATTGTAAGCGTTTAATTTGTCAGCCATTTGCTTAGTTAAAAACTTTACGATTTACACAGTTAAATTCTAATTCTCCAGTTCTCTCATTCTCCGCCTTTCTCGTGTCGTTTCAGTTCGGCATGCTCTGGGAAATTGGAAAATTGTGAGCAATGAAAGTTTTAGAATGTCCACGTCGGAACGCAATACCCCCAGTCATGGGCATCGCCAAAGACCGCCACCGGATGTGGACGAGGCTCTGTCCTCCATGCTATGGACCCCTTACGAGCGTACACCCATGCCCAGTTCATCGGAGGGGGAGGAAGAGGACGATGATGAGCGACTTAATCGTAAATTGCGTAAATCACAAAGCAGTTATGAGACTTCCACCTTGAGTGCCCAACAACAGGCAGTCCCTCAGCATCGCCATCATCAGCATCATCATCATCAGCATCATCATCTACATCATTATCCCGCACTTTTGCCCCCTGTGCCTTCTTTCACCCACTTTAGTTTAAGTGCATTCGATGCAGCAATCGCCGGTATCAATTCGACCAAATCTTCTGTTGAAGTTGAAACTCCAACAGCAAATGGACGAGATGAACGGGCAGCTAGAAATCGTTATTCTTATCCCTTTTACTATGGCAGTCCGGCTCATACATTGACCCAATGGTGTTCCTCGGCAACGACAGCCGTCAAAGAGCCGCCTTCCTATGAGTCCCTCTATGTCCATAGCAACGATGGCAACACGGATGGTGCTCCAGCTCCAGCTCCAGCTGCAGCTTCATTGGGAGCAGCCATATCAGTCCTATCTCTAGCCAGTGTGGGCAAGGCTCTGACACCGGCATCGAGGCCATGTGATAGATCGCAACGATCGCCAAAACTAACGGCAAATGTTCCCGCTGAGCGTTTGGTTCGCTCTTTTACGGATGATTACATATCGCAGGTGAGTTGAAGCCCGTTTGCCCGTTTTAAGGGTCGTAAAATTGTCACCCCGCCTTGTCACAAATGCTTTTAGACGCCACTTAATGCTGGCGCCATCAAATTTGATGTTGTCGCATATTGAAAAACATGAGTTAAAGTAGAGAAAGAGGCGGACAAGGGGAGACACACAACAGTGTTGCCTTATCGTTGTCCCCCTCACACACACTCGAGGAGCGACACTTCCTTGTCTCTGATAACAGCTAATGCCAACACTTAGGCCCTTAAGTGCCGCCTGCATCGTTCACACTCCCTTCCCCCCCCCCCATTTCCCACAACCAAAGAGAGAAAACGACGATAAGCGCCATATGTTGTCCCTACGAGATGGGGGTGAGGTTGAGGGTAGAGGGTTTCGCCCTTTGTCTTTTCATAATTTTCTGGCACATGCATATTTAAATAACATAATTTGTTTTGTTTTGCCTTGCGTCAGCGAAATGGAAAATTGACCGCAAACAAACAAACACAACACAATAGACGAATTGGTGGTGGGGTGTATTATATTTGTAATTAAAAATTCAAATTATCCAAAGAACAATTTATTTACTACCATTCTAAACATTAGGCAATTTTTGCCATGTCAGGAAATAATGTAAAATGAAAGAAACCAAAACAATAAAGAAAGGCAAGGCAATGTTTAACAATAGTCAATAAAAGTCGATGAACAATTTCACATTTACATTTTTGATCAACACAATGAAACAACGTATGAAATATATGTATGAGTAAGACAGATGCGTATTTTATATTCACATTGATTCATTTAGTAGAGATAGTTAAATAACAAAGAAACAGAATCAGTCAATCATAATGTTTAAACGACACAAAGGAAACATATACTTTAATATTTTATTTTGTTTTCCTTTTAAAGTTCTGCCATCTTATAAAACATAAGACAACAGAATAGGTTTGAAATTGTTAAATTGTTTAATGTTGATAAGACGCAAAAATTCTAGTTCAAAATTCTAAATAGTTAACAGCTTATAGTTTAGAGCTTAGTTTATTCAATAAAAGCAATACAAAATAAATATTCTACACAATGAGAGCATTACAGTTCATAAAAACTCATTTTTTGCAGAATAATTTGCCACAGAATTAATTGTTTATAAAAAGCTAACACAAACTATAGTGGTCACATGATTCCTATAAATTCAAATATCACAAATCAAAATCAAAAGAAACCTATTCCTCACTCTTCAACACTCCACACATGGAACTGCAACATTATTGCCCCAAATTCGTAGGAATTCGGAGTACATATAGATATCTCTTTTCCTTTTCATCATTAGCAAGTTTATAAACATTTATTCCTGAAAGGACTTCAATTAGAATGTTCAATGAGAGAACGCATGTCTCTAGAAGGGGCTGTTGTTGTTGTTGTTGTTGGGTCTCAAATTCTTTATCTGCATGTTGCAGCGACGCTTTCTAATCTTCCTCTCTATCCTATTCTCTCTCCCACTCTCTATCTCCCTCCATCCGCCGCCCAACATGCGGTGTCAGTTTCTAACTCCAATTGCTGCTGGCGCTTAATGAATAATGACAAATAATTTAAACTAAGAACCCAAATAAATTCATGTATTATATGTGAGTGTGTGTGTGTGTGTTTCAAGTTTCTAAGGCACCGTTAGATTTGAGTTTCGGTTATGATTGCAACCCCCTACCTTCTACCTCCCACCCTGTTTACCCATCCCTCTCACAAACGCAATCACAGTGCACAAGAGTGAGCAGCAACAATAACAAGAACAGCAAATTTAGAACAATAAATGAGAGAGAGAGAGAGACCCAGACCTAGACCCGGACCCAAGCTAACAGTAAATCACATTATATTTCTGTGACGTAATTAATGCAAGTAACATAGCGTAACATAATTAGAACCCAACCCCCGCACCCTTATCCCGCTCTCACATATCCACATGACATGGCCCACATCATATAGTGGGTGAGAGAGCGCGGGAGGTAGAGGGGGAGAACACAACTTTATCAGCAGAGTGCAGATGGAGACCGACTCCTCCAGCCACAGCAACAGCAGCAAAAACAACAACAACAATTACTTGTGACGGTTTTATGTTTATGCGTTGGCTTAATTAATTCAATTAAGCGCACATTTATGTAGACCTGCTCCCCCCGCACCAACACCACACGTCGCTCTCTCCACCAGCTCTCTCATCTCGTCCTGTCACCTTCTTTTTTATATCCCTCTTTGTGTCTCTGTGTGTGTGTGTGTGTGTGTCGGTTGGCCTGGCTAATCCCTGGGCAATTAACATTAATTACTGGCTTAAAACTTGAATCTTGTCATTTTTTGGTTAATGCAAAACTTGACTTTCTTTCTGTCTTTTTTTCTCTCCTTCTTATAGAATTGCGCCTCATTCACGCCAGCAATAAACAACAATAACAACCCATCAACGGAAATTGAGCCGCAGCAACAACAAAAACAGCCGCAACCAACAACGAATGCAAGATCACAACAAAGTAAAGAAAAGGCGAATTGCATTATCAATGAACAGAGAGAAATGGCAGCGACGCCGGCAGCGACAGTGACAGCGACAGCAATAAACGAGGAAACCAGCCCAGGCCAGCAACAGCAGCAGGTCAATCAACCTGTTTCCTGTGAGTCTGCCGCTGCCACTGCCACTGTCTCTGCCGCTACTCTGGCTACAACTACAACTGCAACTACAACTGAGAGCCTAAACGAGAGAGTAAGCAACATTGGCGTGGGAGAGGCAAACGACGGCAGCAGCAGCACCACCACCAGCACCACCACCAACCGAGTCGAACGTGAGAGAGCCACAGCGTTCGCGATCAGTCTCTCTTCAACGTTCGCGGCGTGCACAACGAACGCGAGCAATAACTGGAACCACAACAGTAACAACAACAATAATTCGTCGTCGCCGTTTGCGTCGTCGTCGGTGGTGCTGCGGCCCAACAAATGTTTGGCAGAACTCGAACGTTTGTATGCCGAATTTCGCGCGAGTGAAAGTAGATTTGAGCGTGAACTAGTGAGTCAACAACAAACGTTCGCCATGCGTTTGAATGTGCCAGCAGCAGGAGCAGCATCAGCAGCAAAAACAACAACAAAAGCAGATGCAGCAACTGCCACAACAAGCAGTGTGTTTCTTAGCAATAGCAAAAACAACAATTGCAATGGCAACGGCAATCAAGTTGTCGAGAGCATTAGCAACAACATTGCCATTGGCAAGTTGTCGACTTCGTCGCCGTCGTCCTGCCAGCGACAGCCGAGCCTAACGATACAAGTGAATAACGGTACTAATAACGGTAATCCAATCGAATCGAGTATTGTGAATAATAATAACGGTGTTTGTGTTGTCAATTGCAATTATACCACCACCAGCACCACCCCCACTAGCAACAGCAGCAGCAGCAACATCTGCAATAACAACAACAACAGCGTGGTGGAAATAAATAATTCTGTGCCAGTGTTCAGTGCAAGTGTACAAAATAAGTTAAATAATTTAAATAATAATAATTCAAATGTTGTTGGTGCTACAAACACCACCAAAACATCGATACAACAGCAGCAGCAACATGTTGTTGCTGCTGATAGCAATGATAACAGTGTCAATATAATCAATGTGAATGCCATTGTCCCGGCCGCGCCTGCGCGCACCTTCACCTCAACAGAATGCCAAACGGATGATCAGCAACTTCAGGAGCAACCTGAGCAGCAGCAGCAACAGCAGCAGCAGCAACCGGAGCAACAGCAACAGCAGCAATTGCGCACACGAGAGCAACGTAGAAGGGAACGACGAGAACGTCGCCAGCAGCAGCAGCAGCAGCAACAATCGTTTCCACCGCTTCATCCACCGCGTAGACAAAGCACACAGCAGCCGCAATTGCATCCACCGCCACATTTGCATCATCAGCATCCGCATCCGCACCCGCATCCGCATACACATCCGCATCCAGCTGCCATGGGATTGGCGCGTGCCTTATTGCCGGACATTCTGCATCCGCATTATCCTCCGCCATATAGCGCCTTGCCGGTGCCCGTGCCACTGCCCATGCCAATGCCCGTGCCAGTGCCAGTGCCAGTTGCTGTTGCCCCACAACCCGCAATACAGCAACCTGGCGGTGGAGCTGCACAACAACAACAACAGCAGCCACCGCCACCACCTCCGCCACAACTAACGCCGGTGATATCAACGGTGCCACTGCCTGGACCAGGTCCAGCTCCACTCATGAATGACGGACGTTTCACCTTGCCGTTGCCCATCATGCGCAGGTGAGTCACCCAAGAGTCCTTCTCCCATCCATCGATCACTCACAAAAGCATTCATTCACTCCTTGGGCCCCAGTCGTTGCCGTTGCCGTTGCCGTTGTCGTGGTCGTGGTCGTGGTCTCTGGTTTCGACATTTTCTATTACCACACATTGAACCCTCTTTCTGCCACATTGTGTGTTGCCTCTTCCTGTCTATGTCCCTCTCTCCGTCTCTGTCCCTGTCACTCTCTTCGACTGTTTCGTGTTTCGTGTTAGACGGGGCCAGACATTATAATGATGGTAATTTTTATGTCAGTAACAAATTTCTTGCATGATTTGCCTTCTACGCTTCTCCTGCCAACTAACCAGGAAAACCTAGTTTACTCTACTCTTTTGTCGTTTCTTGGTTTTTTTTGTTTTTTGTTTTTTTGGTGTAAAAATTAATCTCAAACGTTGACAGCTTCCAAGAAAATTAAAGTTTATTTTTTCGGCTCTATGGAAGGTCAGCTCATTATGCTTAGCCTTTTTTTATAGTTCTTTTTCTCTGTGTTCATTTTCGCCGAATTTCTTACTTCTTTTTTAGCCTCTATAATTCATTTTTATTATAATGAGTTTTGGGCTTATCTGTAATTGCACATCTAGAATCTCGCTACCCCCCGCCCCATTCCAGCCACATTGTCTACTGCTGACTGGCCATTTTTATTGCCCAGATAGATATATTTACTTATATAGGAGTTGGTTATATATTTACTAGTCGACAAACATTTTTCCCACGCATTTATTACAATAAATCTATCTATCTATCTATCTATTTGCCTATACAATAACTTGTACTGGTATTCGGACTGACTTCGGACTGAGTGAATGACTGGAAAGAGAGATAGATAGTCAACGAGAACCAGTTTTGTTGTCTTATGACTTGCACAGAGATAATTTTGTATCTGTATCTGTTGGATGCGCGCGCTATCTTTTCTAATGGCCTGGCCTAAGCGTATCATTACACTGAGCAACCCATTTTGCGAGTCATCAATAGTTTGGCACAACGCAAAATGACCTCAATCGACAGCAAATGGAGGCAACGACTAGACAAGTTGCTAAAGTTAGTCACATATGTTAACTTAACAGAATATTTAAACAATTAGAACAAGGTCTTTCCACTTTAATTGGTTCTCTACCTTAAGGTGACCCATTACCACACAGTTTTCCCTTTATTGCCTCTCTCAATTACTTAAATTAATATTTAGTTGGAGTCACAAACCTTATGTTGCACAGTGTTGAACGTTTGTTCGTTGTTGTTGTTGAGCATTTGACATTTGACTACAACGACAACAACATCGGCGACAACATCAACAGCTTCGTCAACTTTTCCAGTCAAGAGCAAGTCGTGTTTCAGAATTTTAATTGTATTTGTATCTATTGTGGATGAATTGCAAAACTGTGTCAATTTAAGCATTATTTGCTTGTTCAAATTGGTTTTCCTCTCTGTCTGTGTGTGTGTGTGTTAATTTTTCAGTATTATTTCTGATTGTTTTCAAAACTAAATTGAAAGGAGGAACCGATCAAAGGCGTATTGCATATGCATGAGATGGCTTGATTGAAGGTGGCCGGAGGGGGCTGGGTGAGTCAAAGAGCAATTGTAATTGTCTCATAAATAATTGACTCAACCAACAAAAAAACAAATTCAAAAACAACAAATTCAGAGTTGAGTCAATTTTTCCAGTCTAATGCTCTAATGAAAGACCCTTAGACTCAATCAACTGCAATTTGAACACCTTCAAGCGTTTGGGTTCCAAAAATTAACATGCTCTTACACAATTTTTGTAGTATTTGGTTTTTTTACACGGATTTCGCTTTTTTTATTTTTGTATTTTCTTGCAAAAAACCAAAAAACCGAAAATAAAGAAAAGGTGTTAAAAGCGAAAGTTTTGTTCGCTTACCTCCTGAAATGAGATGAGATGAGTTGGAGTTCGAGTTCAGTTAAGGGCCAAGAAGAAGAAGGAGGAGAGTAGGTTTAGGGCAACTTTTTGTTGTTTTTGGGGTTGTTCTTGTTGTTGTTGTCAAAAGGGTTTGGTAGACCGTGCATAATCTTTGAGTCATTAAATAACAGCAACAACAACAACAACAAGACAAAAGAAAAACTGCAAAAAAAATTACAACAGGGCAATAAAAAAGGAAACGTGATGCCAAACTCACGTTGGCCCCAGCTTCAATGTGGTATAAATCGTTGTAATCATTTTTTTTCTTCAGTTGTTTTTGGTTGTTTATTTTTTTTACGTTTTTAGGATTTTATTGTGTTTTTTCTTTGGTAATAAAATTGCTTTAACCGACGGCCAAGAGATCAGCCAAAAAGAGAGACAGTTGAGTTGAAATCTTTTTCGTTCACTTTCACTTTCGGTTTGTTGCTGCTGCCGCTGGAGTATCTTAAGGTTAAGCCGAAAATACATATATATATATATACATATATCTCGGAGAGATAAAGGCAAAAGTGTTTTCTTGGCTTTAGGTAGATAAATCAAAAACCATTTAAGCGAAACATCATTAGAGGGTACATGTATTTATTATTAATTATGGCACTTTAGCTAATTGCATGAACGATTTGCGAGCTCCATGACACTGAAATTGAACCTCCCTCCTGGTACCCCTCTCCCTCACTGTGTATTGGGGACTCCTTGGGGATACTTTTGTGGAGGGAAACTGGTTCTTTTTGGCGAGTGCCAAATTAAGAGTCCAAATACCCCAAACAAAATGAGAAATTTGCATATATTTTTGTTGTTTTTCATCTTTGCCTGTTGTCCGTTCGATGATTCAACTTTTAGCGGCAAACGAGCAACATGCAAATGCAATGTTGAAACAGTAAAGCAGAGAAAAAGAAGCGGCAGCAAAAAAACAACAACACAAAAGCAGAGTCAAAGAAACAGAGAAACACAAAGAGCCAAGAGAGAGACAGAGAAAAAGACTAAAAACCAGATTTCACCCAAAAAACACAAAAAAAAAATATAAAAAATAAAAAATCCAAACAAAGTATAAACGGAAAACAAACCAAGTTTCAAGTTGGCAGAACCAAGCAGCAACACTTTGGTCTTTTTTTTTCATTCTTCAGTCTCTGAGCTCACGCTTTTAGGGGACTCTTGGAACGCGTTGCCTGTTTTCGTTTCTTAGCCAGTTTTAGAAGTTGCAACTTGCTGTGGCACGCATCCCTCGCATCTCTCTAGCAAGTGACACACATTTCTTGTACAGTTGTTTCTTCTCAGAGGGAAAAGAGAAGTTCCAGAGAGCCGATGGATCTGCCCACGCATCGGCGAAACTAAACTTTATAGAAATTGAGTGATTTTCATAAAAATTGCCACAAGAAGAAAACAAAATCTGACAAAAAATCAAAGCCAAAAACGACAGCTACTGAACGACACTAAATGTTGCTGCTGCTGTTGGTAATGTTTGTTGTTGCTGCCAGTAGAACTGACCAAACAACTTTCCAGTTTTATGGTCTTGCAACTGCCGCTGCTAACTGGCAACTGCAATGGCCTGTCTGTCCTCCTCCTTCACCACTCCCCTCGGTCTCCACTTCCCTCTGTGTCTCTTCCGTTTGTAAGCGACTTCAACTCCTTCTGCTTCTGACTTTTGCCTTGCTCTTTCACTGATTTGGCGGTGTTGGCTTTATTTATTTTTATAAGAGAATAAACACCACAAAAAACTACATAAAACCAAGTCAAACAACTCAAGCCGACTTGGGGAAATGCTCTAACCTAAAGTTCTTCAAAGGAAATTTCTCTAGAGCAATTGTTTGAACAAGATTTATTAATCTACACCTATCTAACTTAAGGCTAGTTAAATACTAAATTGCTTTCAAAGGGAAGCAAGCGAATTGCTTTAGAGACTTAGGGACTTGGCATATCTTTAAGACTAAAACAAATTGAGAAATATAACTAAAGGAAACGACAAAAGGTTGCCAATACCAAATTTATCTGACTATCTACATTATGTTTGCAAAAGATATATCAAATGGACAAAAATTTATTTGATTTGTGTAGAATATTGATAAGTTAGGGTATTTTAGAGAAAAACTTGTTCTTTGAGTGGAAAACCAAACGAGATGAAACGAAGCGCAACGACAACGACTATGACGATGGCGATGGCTATGACGATGAGAGGAGAACTTACCCAAAAGTCAATAAAGCCAATAAAGCAAAAAGTCGCCGCTGTCCAAAAGACCCAGACCCAGAGTCATAGCCATATAACTATATAGAGACCGTAGCCATACCCAAGCCCAACCAAATTGCGGTTGTCTGCTATGTTGTGTGTGTTTTTGTGTGTGTGTATCCTATGTGTCTGTGTGTTTGTATAGAAAATGCATTCGGGCCAAGTTGAAATGAGCCGGCAAATGCAGCAGCAGCAACAGCACAAGACTCTTCTCTGCCAGCCACAAATAGACAGGCCAAAGTCACAAACAAGTTGAGAGACAAACAAACAGAGAGACAGACAGAATACAGTAGAAGAGAGAGAGAGAGAGAGAGAGAGGGAGACCAAATCATAGATGGCCAAAGGGTCTTTAGCTCTCCACTCCATTGGAGTAGCCAAATCCAATCTCTTTTGGGCTCTTTTTCTTGGCTTATTAAATTGTCGCCCCACAAATGTGATTTTCGATTTTCAAGTCAACGATTTATGTGATTGTGACACACAAACCCCAAAAAAAGAAACTAAAACAAATGATTATCTCACAATTAGTTGGCCAACTAAAACTAGTTTCTAGTTTCCCCCTCATTTAATTGTGTCATTGCAATTAAGTTTTCGTTAATTGTAGTAAAAATTTGTTTTAATAAGCTTTTTAACTGCCATAAACTGGCCTTGAGCTCACAGTCTCTGACTGGGACTCTTTCTCAGCTCTTTCTCCTCGTTTTTTGTGTTCGTGTGGTTCGTTTTGCCCATTTTGTTTGTGCTTTTGGCCATTACAGTTCAATGCCATTTTTGGTTGGCCAGAACAAAAGGCCAATGTGAATTTCTGATTCTCTGATTCACAAAAGCTTAAGCTGAATGAGAATTTGAAAATACAATACAATAATGGCTAAACCCCCCCGTCTCCCACTCCCTCCGCAAACCCCAAGAGCAGATGAGCATAATGTTTAAATGAGCATATATATATGTATAAACCTACATAAATAAATAAATACATGGTAATAAACATGGTTGTTCGGTTAGCCACTCCCGACTTTTGATTCTTTTGCAGTTGCAAAATGCATATGGATGCTTAACATTTTATTATTATTATTATAGGATAGGCAAAAGGTATATAAGTGCATGTTTTTCATTTAAGCAAATCAATGAGGACCACAGAATAATGTCTATAATCAGGAGGATCAGACAAATTTTACAATTTAGCGGGGAAATTAAACTTATAAACTTATTGGTCTTATATTAGGTGGAATTATAGTCCTTAAATGTGATAAATAATGTGTTATATACTTAATTGGATTTACTTTTATTACTTTTTCTGAATACTTATTCCAGTAAAAGGCCAATGAAAGGGCCAATATTTCCATGATTTATTAAGAAAACTTTATTTCTCCAGATTATTTTTTTGAAGAAGGTCTATAAATCAATATGTTTTTGCAATCGCAAGTAAATTAAGGTGATTAATTTATTGGAGTAGAATCTCTTTACTTAATATCTTACGCATCCCAAAAAAAAAATCGTCGTTACTTTGTGGGATCCTTAGCCATAATGTCTGTTACTCCTCCCGCAATATTCTGCTGTTAACTGACAATCGATTACAATCTGAATATTCCATAAGCTGCTCCTAAATTTAGTTTGAGTCAGAGTTGATTGTTTTCAATAACGTTGATCGTCATTGATCTACTCTTCGATAACTTTGAACAGCCTTATTATTTGTATAAAAGTTAGAACCTAGACTTGCCCAAGTCACTAGTTAGAGGTAAGAATCACAAAACTGCACTGTTAGTTTTACTTTCGTCTGTTTATCAAATCGAATTTCCGGCATATGAAACGTTATCCTTTTCTTTTTAGCAACGTTTAATTTTACTTTTGTTTAGTTTATTGCATATTGAACTGGTAATCGGGCAAGTCGATGACTTTCAACTAAACGTGAAATATTTTTCATTTCTACATTTTTATGATTATTTTATATTTTTGATTTTCATTTTGTTGCTGGTTTCCACCTTTGCCTTCCCCTTTCTCCCTCTCTGTATCTCTCTCACTTTTTTCTCTGATTTTTTTCTGCGGCTCTTGCGGTTTTTAAACAAAAGTCCATAATTTATGTTATGGCTAAGCGTTGGAGACTGTTTTGTTTTGTTGTTAAAGCCCCCCGCCCTGTTAATCCACCGAACCTCTCCTAGTCCCACACTCTGTGATTTTTACCTCTTTTTTTGCTGCTTTTGTTGCTTTTGCTTTTGTGAAATAAAATGAACTCGAAACGCGAATAGGGCGTGTGGCATTGGCTGGTTGGGGCAGGAGGCTAGGAGGAGGTTGGGGCAGGGTGTTCCTCGCCCTCTCTCTCTTTCAGTCTTTAAGTTCGATGACTTTGCCATTCAATTTTGAATTGAATTTAATCAACATTTCGTGTCCTAAGATCCAAAATTTACATTTATTTACTTTAATCTGAGTTTTGCTATTGCGCGCTCCTCTATCCAGACTACTTGACCCGCATTCTTCTTGCCGCAAAACTTAGGTTAGCAAATGTGTGTGTTTGTGTGTGCGTGTGTGTGTTTGATGTGTATGTGGAGGCGTTGACGCATTTCTCTACAATTTCAAATTCAGTTGCTGCTTTTGTTAACCAAAATCGCGTTATAAAATCTAAGCAACTGAACTTCATATACCCTTTAGAGGTTGAGTCTCTTATTTATGTTTGCCATTTCCAAGTCTAATAATAAGTATTTACTGAAAGTAATCTTCCAAGTCATTCGATAGCTTTCCATCAGAGCAGATGATGGAAAACAAAAGCCCTTTAATATCCAATAATTTATTCAATTTGAGGGAATTAATCTTAAGATTTGACTAATTCTACTTGAAAAGTCAGCGGAAGAAAAGTTTCACAAGCGCATTTTCGTTTTTTAATTTACCTGCATTTTAAGAAACCCCTCCTAATTATATTTGGCTATCAAATTAAGAGAAAAATTTAAGGGAAATAGCTAAACATTATTCAACTCAATTTGCTGCGTGTAGCACTCAAAATCCCCCGCTAACGATTTTTCGTATTTTTTTTCTTTAACTCTCTAATTAAAACTTGAAGATTGCATTTTTAATGCACATTAATCAGTTAGTCAGATTTTGTTTCGTTCGTTGTGTGTCTATTTTATTTTCTTGCTGGTTTCATAATGAAATGGATTTTAGATAATTACGGTTTTTGTCCGTGTTATTTCTATAGAAATGAGGTAATAATATTTTTGGCGAACCAGTTTCAGTTTCCTTTTGTGTAGCTGTTTAAGATTTGAGTATTTTTTTGGGTGAAAGTTTTTGTGTATTTCATTTGCCTGGTGTTGTTGTTGTTGTTATTGTTTATTTGTTTTGGTCAGTAGGTGGGTATTATTTGTATATACTTATACAGATTGATAGCCATTTATATATGTATATGTAGTGAGAAATGAGTGAAAACTGTGTGTGTTTTTTGTGTCTGTGTCCGATGCATAAATTTAGTTGCTAACTAACTAACTCATTCATTAAGCCGTAAGTTTAATTTCCTCCATTTCACCAATTGAATTTCGGATATTCTCTGTGACAAAAATTGTTGATTTGATATTTAACTTCAATTAACGTTTAACAAATGTTTAAATATTTAAAACCAAAATGTAATGAGGAAACTCCGGAAAGAAGATAGAGAGAAACGTGAGCGACAGAGAACTCAATCCAAGAGCATTTTAATGGCAACATTTTTAGCTTAAACATTGTAACATTTAACGGAAAAAAGAAACACGGGGAAAAAGAAACAACAAATTGCCAGACAAGTGCAACCTAAATAGGGATGGGAAAGGGGGAGTCGAGGCGCTCGTAATCGAGGGTTCTCCTCTCCATTGCCCCATACTATTTGGCCACTGTGTCAACTGTCAACCACAAAATGCGCGAAAAAACGAACAGCCAAAAAATCACAAGAGTCATGGCAGAAGGGTGAGAGGGAGGTGGGAAGGGTAGGGTGGCTTTGGAGGGGGTTAAAAGTGAACTTTTGTGTCTCGCACTGATTTCAATTTAAAGTGCAATGAGTTTTGCAGTTTGTTGTCGCTGTTGTTGTTGTTGGTGTTGCTGTAGCTAAAGCTTATTTGTTAGTTGTCTGCCAAGCAGCCTGACACACACAGAGATACAGCACACTGACACCAACACCCATCCAACACACACACACTCATACATAGAGTCACCCGCTACATTTACACAGTTTTATTTGTAATATTGTTTTACTTGGTAAGAGAATTCCCCCGCGGCTTTTCAAGGGTGGCAAGAGAGAGAGAGAGAGGGAGAGAGTGAGAGAGACAACTTTAAAGCCACCGAAAAAAGAAAGAAGCCAACATTGCACTCCTCGCGCGTTTCGTTTGGGTAAATTAATTAAAACATTTAACAAATGTGTGCGTGGGGTACACATCCCTTTTTAACCGGATCCTTGTTGTTTGGCTTTTTTGGCGTATCTTTAGCACTTGAGCAAATAAAATATATAATTTATGTATGTTTTTCTCCATGTTTTTGTTTTTGTTTCCAAGTAAACTCCTCTTTGTTCTCTTTGCCTGATACAAAACATTTCTCATAATTACTAAAACAAATAAGGGCAAACCCTTTCGTACCTACCGCTGGGTTTCTACAATTTGTCACACGCTGCGTATGCGTAATCTCTTAAAGAGTTTTTCACTTTTCGCCAAATACTCCAAGAGCTGTCGATGACAACTACAAATGAGTTGGAAGACCGTCGTCTTCTAGTAGCTGAGATCGAGAGTGGGTTATAATTAGAGAGCACGGCGGCACTTTCATAAGCTTTTGCGACTAATGGAAAAGCTGAAGCTGAAAAATCACAAAAAAGACCAACCAAGAAAACTGAGAAATGTTTCCCTGGCAACCGCACACCACCAGCAACAACAACAACAACAAGACAAAGGCGGTAATTTGACGCAGCTGGGAACACAACACAAACAACAAGCAAAAGTTGACGGCAAAAAACTAAAAGTCAAAACAAATAATTTGCTATAATAACTAAGAGCGTAGCCAAACAGCTGGAAAACAAAAGAAGACAAAAGAGGATGAGCAGTATACAAAAACAAAAAAAAATACAGAAACAGTAAGAAAGAAAGATACCCACTAAGAGACAAACACAGAGAGAGAGCGGGAGAGGTGTTATGTCAAGTTGAAGGCGCCAACTATCTAATACCCTCTATTAAGGCGAAACTATTTCGACTCGGCTTGACCTTACTTACCTTCTACTTTCTTAAGTAAGTTGGTAAGTACATGCAAATAAAGCTCTTAAACAAGTTGGGAATTATAAGCAAATGAAACGGAATAGGAGCCGAAGTTTGTCAATGTAAACTTAAAGCTTGCCGATTAGAAATTAATAATGATAGTTAATGAAAAGTAAATATTTGAGTGTCCAAGTTGGTCTGACTTCGATTGTTTTCCTGCGTTTCCAAGTTTGGAAAACTGAAAAGAACCAACCAACAGTGCTGGTAAACGTCTCCGTCTTTCATTGTATATCACACTGAAATGAGTAGTGTTGGTCAAGCAACTGCAACACCCTTAAATCGCTAATTTAGAGGGTATAAGAAAAGAAAAGTCGAAAAAAACAAAAACTAATAGACAAGTGGAAGTGAAACAAAGCAACACTCATAGCTTACATCTCACAGTAAGCAGCTAGCAGCTCTCATCTCTTCTTTAGCCACAAAAGCCAAAATACATAGAGAAAACTTTCTCCTTCTCGGCGAGATCTCTTTGCCGAGCTAAACGCTCATCTTTCCTCACTCTCTCTGCCTGTGTGTGTGTGTGTGTGTGTACTTTGCAAGTTAAAGAGCCCAAGATGAGGCTTAGCCCTTTCTCTCTCCTTTGGGCTATAGTATGGGTCTCTTCTTTCCCTTCGTCCAAGTTGGCAACCCCAAGCCGCAGAGCTATTAAACGCACACTTGCGTAGAGTTTTCACACGCAGACACGACGCCGCTTAAGCCCCCGCCAACCCCCCAACACCTCATCCCCCAGCCACTTCAGTTCCCCTGTGTCTTTAGAGGCAAAGGCAAACCTCATCGTTGCATACAATTTTTGCATTTTACAATGCAAGTTTTGCAAATCTCGCACAGCTGCGGTTAGTTTGAGATGATGACGATGACGGCAGGCAACAGAAACTGCCAAGACAGAGACGACGACGGAGATGGCAGTGGCTTCCCATTCCTCACAGCCCCCTGTTCCTCTCTCTCTCTCTCCTTGCCATTCCCTCATTTTCCATTTTCAATCTTCATCTAGCCTTGGATTTTTTTTCCTTTCGCATACCCTAAAACCAAAGACATTATTACTTTTAAGGTCCTTGAGCTAAGGCAACAGGCTGGATGATGCTATGGTGTTTTTTATTCGAATTTTCCAAGAGTTGTTTATGCAATCCTTGTTATAAAAAAAATAAACTTATTCGACTCTTAGTTTGAGGAGTTGAAAGTAAGTGTCTCAGCAGCTGCAGTTAAAGTATTAGTTTTATTATATTTTGCACTTAAAGTTAATTCCTCACCAGACTTTCAATACATTTATAACTAAATCCATGTTTAAGCCTTAAATATTAATGTTCAATCATTGTCGAATGTTCTTCAGAAGGTTAAATTTAGTAAGATGCTAAACAATTTCTAGCATTTGTTGTTCATTAAAATAACATTTCAGCCTTAAAAACCTAAACATTTATTGAAAGTATCTCATGGACCTCGAAGAGTATTTGTCCAACGACTTTATTTGAGTTTTGGAAATTCAATCTTCCTTTTATTCTCCCCATTCTTTGGCTTTTACAACTTTTTGTTGTGGCTGTTTCTGCTGCTGCTTTTTTTTACCAACTTCATTGGCGTCTGTCAGTTAACCACAGCGACAGCAGCAGCAGCAGCAGCAACATGAAGCAAGTCAACGTCAACTTTTCGATTTGTAGCCAAATCGCCCGCATGCTCATAATTTCATTTCATTTGGTTTGGTTTCGTTTCGTTTCGGTTATCGACAAACTGCAATCAGCATATAATTTTTAGCCAGCCAGCCAACATACATACATAAAGTAACATGTGGCCAGCTGTGGGCAAGTATGGACAACCAGCGAGCGAGAGTGACCATCAGGGGGAAACACCCTCATTGTAGATATCTCCTTTTTCTCTTTTCGTTTCTTTTTGCTATATGTACACAGCCCTGACCATAGTTCATTTAGTGCTAAAAACCATAGCAACACGATAGCGATAAGGAGTAGCCTTCGTGTCCATTTCGCTCACCCTTCTTCTCTGGAACTCACATTGTCATTGTATTTTAAGATAAACGAATGGTCGAGGGGGGGAAAAGAAAGCAAAAACTTGTAAGCGAAAGAAGGCCCAGGAAATTATGCGTAATGAAGTAAGCACTTTCAGAAAAAAGGGGAGTGAGAATGGTCTTATCACTATATGTGTGTGTGTGTGTGTATATGTTGATAGCTGGAAATTGCTTGTTGCTGTGGCTGGCTGGACCTCATCTTTGCCATTCTCCTCATCTCCTCATGGTTGTTGGTTGTCGGTCTCTTTTGGTTAGCCGGGGTAGTTTTTATTCGCTTCGTTTCCGCGTCAATTTCCTTTAATGCGCTGTGGCGTGATGTCCCTTAACATATACACACTGGCACACCACTCTGTATGTGTGTGTGTGTGTGTGCGTGTATGTGGTTGGGTGTAACTCTCAATCAGTTTTGCGCTTTATGCGCATTTTTATGGCTTTTGCTTGTCTTGTTGCTCTGGCACTGGCCCTGGCACTGTATTTTATCTGCGTAATTGAGTTCGTTTGCACATTAGCAACAGAAACAACAGATACAACGACAACACCAACAACATCAACAACAACAAAAACAGTTTTGAATTGTAGGGTTGTTGGGCTCACACGACAGCCTGTCATTCAATGGCCTAGGAATTATGGCTTGTTATGTGTGGGGGGCGAAGCGTAAATTAGGTTTTCTGCCATGTGCCCAGCTCATAGACAATAAAACATTGACAATATATACCAAATCTCCCGAAACAAATTAGAGTCTTGAATAAACTATTAACTTTACTAACTAGTTTTCCCAAAATCTCCTCACACAACTTTTTGAAAATTTAAAAAAAAAAGTCCTTCTATGAAAAGTGTTGTCACCATCTACTTTAATTGGTTGTTTAATCGAATTGAAGACACGTGCCAGATTTGGAAATCAAAAATGGATCTCTTATCTCAACGAAAGATTACTTGGAGTGAGAATCAAAACTTGAGACAAAGCAGATGGAAACTTGAGATGCAGTGGATCAGTGGAATGTTGTTCATGTTGACAGATTGATAAAAAATAAAAGTCGAACAACATTCCAAAGATTTTACATCGTTCCAAATATATTTTTTCAGATAATAATTTGTTTGTTCTTAACAATTTTTCTATTGTTCTACTATGGACAACAAATTCGTGTCTAATATTATCCGATGATCAAATCTCTGCTATTAACTAATCATTAACCAGACAATTACAAGCTTTGGGTCAACAACTTCCGTTAACAAATCCAAGCGTGATGACTATTTATTTTTGGTAGAAAATTGGTCTATTTAATTTCAGGTTCTTGTTCGTTTTCAGTCTCAAATTAGAAACACATTTTCAGTCAAATTTAAAATCTGGAAATCAAATTAGAACTAAAATTGTAAACCAAAACCGCAGAAATATTAATTTTTGTGGTCTTTTAGAAACGGTTCTTTTTTGAAAGTTTGAAATTATAAACTAAAACTTTAATTCTTGAAGCATTTGAAATTTTTGTGGATAATTTGCACATTTGGTAGGCCCGAAAAAAATTCGCACATTGATGATAATTGTCTTTTCTATCATAATAAATTTTCATTCAATCAACTCGATGACTCTTTCCCCCTCTGTGTTCCCTCCCTCACTGTTCACACGTTTGTATTATAAAATACAATTCATGTGCATCGGCATCGACATCATCCATTCATCTAATTTTAATGCATATCATTATAGGAAATTGTATTTAAATTATATTTTCCCCTTTTGTTTTCTCATTTCAGGTATGTCTATATATATCGATTCCCTCTTTGGTTTATCATTAAAGCAGAGGGGCCCCCACTTTTTGGTCAGGTATTTATTTTGCCATATCATCATTATAGAAAAGCATTTCGTATGGGTACGTATTATTTGTATGTAAAATCAGTCATCACAGAGGATTGAGAGTATGAGATACAGGGAAACAATTTCCAAACTGAAGTGGCAATTCTCTCTCCCATAAACTTGGCTTAAACTAATTGCCTTTTGCTATGGGCCCAGAGTTTGCCTTTTTCTCGTTTTCTGTGGGGCCAATAAATAAGAAATATGAGCAAATGGCAATGTGAGAATTGCGTGCTAAAACTACTTAAAGATAATACCGATTTCGGCAATTTATTGTGTGGCGCAAAACGTTCGAAAACTCAAACATAAAAACTCCTAAAAGAAATAGAGACAGCATGAAGAAGAAAGACAAGGTGAGAGAAGGTAGAAGGAAATAACAAGTAAAAGAAACTTTAGCTGAATCACGACTTTGGTACAATTTGACTTCTCCTTCCCTACCTGTTTTTTTTTCCCTCTGCTTCTTTCATTTAATATTATTGGTCGTTTCTCTACTACTACTTTGGGGCCAAATGAAACCAAGTCAGCCACAGCAGCATTTCAATCAGCAACGTGCCAAGGGGCAAGCACCAGGCAAGGTGTTAGAGGAACTTCAAAAAATAAAGAAAAGTTACGCTAAAAATTAGCCACATTTATGAGCATGACCAACAAGCATTTCCAAAAACGGAGTTGGAGAGATGAATGCCAAAAAGAAGAAGGAGGAGGCAGAGGTGGCAGAGGGGCCACCATGGACACATGGCCACAGAAACGAAGCGAAACGTGTGAACGTGAATGGGTAATCGATGAGGCATTGGGCATGGATTGGGTCTCAGTCCACCCAGTGAACACTCCGAGCACACAGAGACTCAAAATGGGAAATGCTACGTGCACAAGGTCAAGTTGTTTATGGCTAGCACTTGATATTTGATATCATCGTCCGCCCGTTTAAAAGCCAATGTGCTTTTTTCTCTCTGTTGTCTCCACCTCTCTTCTGGTCTTGTTCGGTTTTATTATTTCGTGCCGAGTTATGAATATGTATGAATAGTGCTGATGAAGTGCCTGCATTTATGTATATATGTATGTATGTTCGTACAGACACAGACAAAAGTGCATGGGTTTTTTATTTTCAATTTATGTATTTGATATTGAATGGGACACGTGTATCAAACACTTGAATATTGTTGCCAATGTTGGCTTAGTTGGCACAAAACACGGACTTTTGGCCACTCAGGTAACTACACAGCGAAAAACTGAAAACCAATAAAGCTCTCTTATCAATTAGAATGTGATCTTGGCAAAAAAGAAAAGAGCATTCATTTGGTTCTGCAAAGGTGAACATCCATTCGGCATGGTTTACTGTACCTATAAATTGCAATCCAAAAATTCAGCATAGCCGCATTATGACCTAAATGTTTATTAGTTCTTCATGAAAAAACCTTTAAAAAAGAACTGAATAACAACTTGAGTAGTTGATCACATTAATCCAGGATGTTTTTAGCGCTACCAGATGGTCCGTTCATAAATTATGTCGGTGCCAGATCGTTTACTCGAATGTGTAGCATATTGGTTGCTCCTTTCTGGAGGTGGCAAAGTGGCACTACCTAATAAGTTTTCATCTTGAATTCAACTGAATTGCTATATACATATACTATATTAGGATCATTATCTTATTAGAATTAAAAGCATACAAATTAAAAGCAAATTTCTAGAATAAAGTGGGGTCATTGAGATACTCCAATAGAGTTGTCTTCTATCATTATAATGTATTAAAGGGCATACTCAATATTCAAATTATCCACTTTGAATTGCGGATCTACAAGTACAGACAAACGAGTCTTGAATATAATTGAATGTATATGTAAATATATTATTTGAACATTCGATCAACTGACATTTATTTCAAGTTCAACGCGAAAGTGATATCTCATCAATTTCTGTTGATTTTATGTGTTGAATATTTTATAAATTTTGGCTGAGTTATTTGATAGGTTTTCAAGTTAGATTGCTTGGTCATGGTTTCTCGATTCTCGAAAAAGCAAAAGTAATGCGCACTCTTTCACTCTCTCTCTCCGTCTGTCTTTCTCTGTCTGACACTCTGGGCCTTTGTTTCGCGTTTTCGCCATCACTTTCCATTTTAGACATTTGTAAATTTGCATTTTTGTCTGTTATTGAATATGTATGACATATAAAAAGCAGACGAGCAGAGGCAGTAACTCTAGCAACAACAACAACAATATGCACACACATTTGTCCCACGTATTTCATTTAATTTGCTGCTTCTGCTTTTGCTTTTTGCCATGAGTTTGAGTTGTATTTCATTTCAATCGGCTTTTGCTTCTTTTTTGTTATTGTCCCTCCCCACATTTTGCTTTTGGGCGCAACTTTCGTTTCCACGAAGAATTTGCATATGTAGATGGTTCGGGCTCTGTGAAAAACTATGGCAACGCCAACTCAACCCACTCATACTTCAGGTAAATTCCTCCCATCCTCCCCCATTCAGACATCAAATTAAAATGATCGCCGAAAAAAACAACAAACCAAAAAAATTGAATATAAACTAAGCGCCACAAAATTGAAAGTAAAGCTGCAAATGAATTGTGCACGGACGTGACTCAAATTCGGTAGGACACACCCCCAACCAGTCCTCTCGCTCGCCAGGTGGACGTGTCCTGCCTCTCTGTCGAGTCCTTTTTGTTGGCCGAAAATGTTTAATAGAAAAATTATGCACTGATTTGTATTTGTCTTAATCTTTTTCTTTTACTTTTGCTGTGTCATTTTCATGCCTGGCCGCTTATGCAAATCGCCGCAAAAGTAAAAGAAAAGAAAAGATGAAACTAAACGAAAAGAAAAGAACCAAGAAAAAATGACACCAAAAAAGTGTATATCCCGCTGTTCTCCGGCTGCCACTTGAAGATTTGCGTGGGACAGGCTATCGATGGCAGCAATTTCCGGCTGGAGACAAGCAAAAACAAAAAACGACAAACGGTTCCTTTACATGGCAGAACGCCTTCGAAACGTCTCGCCTACTTCCTCCTTCTCTGGCATTTTACATTCTTCTGCGCTGCAGGAGTGTATCCTGGCATCGTAAAAACAAACGCCAAATCTGAATCTAAATCCAAATCCGCCGCATCAAATTGGCTATGGCCGAAAAAAAGAAATGTTACCCAAACCCAACAAAAGGAAGTTGATGAGTTAATGGTCAACGACTTTGAGGTACCCTATAGGGCAAACACTCCGGAGCAAATAAATAGGCTGAGCAATTGGCAAATGTTGGGTCTCTAAGTTTTCCAAGTCGGCTAATCAAAATTATCTCTTATATTGACCTCACTAAGAAGTTGTTTTCTCATTATACCACGCCATTTCAACAAGTTTCAAATACCATTTACAATGCAGTGGTTACAGGGTATGCTCATGAAGAAAGAAAAAGACGGAGAAACGAAAAATCCGAAACTCAATTGGAAGCCACTGGGCGACACTTGAAAAGCAAGTCGAAGACGTAGACGATTTTCCGCTTCTGCTTTTCCTTTTTCGCATAACATTTGCAGTTAAACAGAGCGAGAGAGAAGGGGGCAGAGTGACTAAGAGAGAGACAGAGGGCGCGTGTGTGGGGGAGGTTGGAGGTCAAAAGCACTTTAGAACAATGAAAAGCCAGAACCGAATTGCAAACTTTATGCTGTAATACTCTTACCCATAACCTTCTGCCATCATGTCTAAGGCATTCGATTTGTCAACGATTTCAAATGGGTTGCATTTTCTTTGCTCTCTCATTCTACTGGTTTTCCTTTTGGTTTTTTTTCTTCTGCTTTTATTTTATTAGATTTGGCTGTGGAATTTCATTTTATTGGCCATTTTGGGTGACCTTCGCATTGACGTCTGGGTTTTGTCCTACCAGCAAGACGCACGACTCTAGTGGATAGTGGGTAGTAGGAGTGCCTACTCCAGAATCTCTCTGGGGACATTCTTTCCATTTCGAAATTCCGCAATAAATTGCGCGCTCTTGCCATGGGTAAAGTTTTTGCATAATTCGAATTGTTTGCACTTATTGGTTTTGTACAAGTATTTTTTTCTTTTCGGTCTGTGTTTGTGTTTGTGGAATTGAGTTTCAATTTTCTTGTAACTTCGATTCAATAATTGGCAAACTCTGACTGATGAATGGATGGTCGAGGCATCGATCCGGCCTCTTCAGCAAAGCGTCATAACGTGATGGCAAAAATGGGTTAATAGCTTGCTGCATTTAGCCTGCAATTAAAATGGCTAAAATCATAAAGATGGGAAAGAGAGCGATAGACAGAGAGAGAGGGAGAGAGGAAAGGGGGAGAAAATAGGTTTTCCCTCTGCAATTAATTTTACGCTACCGCCGCCGTCGCCATCATCCTGTCATTAAGTCTCCCCCTCTCTGCTGCCTCTTGGGGATAAACTTTCACCCATTCTCTGTAGGCTGCAAAATGGAAGTACTTCATTTAATTCTATTTGACTTTACGCACTTTGTGTGTGCGAGTGTGTGTGTATTTTTCACACTTTTGCCCCATCAAGCCGCCGTGTGGTCGCCGCAGGGTCATCAGGTGTCATAATCAAATACATGCAGCATTCACGCAGGTTCCACGGTAATTAAATAATTACATACAATCCAAACATAATCATCTCGTACATACGATATATGATTAAGTGTCTGACTACTCCCTCTTTGGCCCACATTTCTTTTTTATTTAAATTTTAAGCGCGTTAAGCGTTAAGTCAAGCCAAAACGTATTGAAATATTTCAGCAAATTATGCTTCATTAAGTTATTTGCATTTTCTCAAATATTCATATTGAATTTTGTTATTACAATTTGATTTAAATAAAGTAATAAAGTAAAAAAAGAAACTTGTATAGAGGAAAATTTTGGCAGTACGTACCAAATGTATCTGAATTATATGATATTTTCTACTTGCTTAAGATACAAATCAAAAGTATATGTAAATTCACTAGATTTGGAAACAATCGATATAGAAAAGGAATGGATTTATAGAAAGCAGACAATGACCAATTAATTGTTAATCAACCAGATTGCATTTGATATTTTGCCGATTAGACATGCAAAATATCCGATGACAAAAACAAATCGTCATTTAGTAATTCAGTTTTAATTACGTACGCTATATATCTCTCCAATTAACTATCTTTAGCTAATAGTTTATATCTTATTGTCTTAAGTCTACCTCCTTCCAGAGAAGAAATATATTAGACATGAGAACACTGCCAATTAATCTACAATCAACTATGTACATATATTACACACAGAAGAGAACTTATTCACTGTTTCGATCAGACCCAAAATCGAAATCGAAAGATCGTGCTTATCCCAAAAGCAATTAAGCTGCAAGGGTATATAAAAATCATCATCTCATCTTGATGTAATGATATTCATTCAATTAACATTGACCCACAAACACTGAAGATCATCACGCTGGAATTGACAAAATTTTTAATGATGCTTGAAGAATTTTATCGAAGCAAAAGATGATTAAAAATTGAAATTGAAAAATTATGGCATTTTTTTTGTTTTTGCTTTACGATCATACACAGCAAGGAGAGATGGGCAAGCCATAAGTTCAATTGCCTTTGTCTCGAGCGATTTTGACTCACTCCAGTGAACAGTGAAGTTCAATGATTCACACACAAACAGATGAAGCACACTTGATGCCAATCGATGAAACGAAAAACAAAAGCCTCCCAAAAATATCAAACATATTTCAAAGCTGTCACTTTGTGTAAGGAATCACGTTAACTTATCCCTTATCTTCCACTTGTGTCATCTATTTCGTATTTTCTTTTATGATATTCTAATTAATGGCAGCGAGTGTTGAGTGTTTCTTGGGGTGTTGAAATTTTTCGTTTTTCCTCTGCGTTTTGAGAGAGATCATATTAATATATATAAAAATATAGCTTCCATTTTCCTCTTTCCAAGTGTTCATTTGTTCATTTCGTTTGGGTCGCTTACTCTTTCAACAAATAAAAACCATTTGGTGCTGAATTAAATCACTTGAAGATGCCACAGCATTATATTAAAAGCGCATAGAATTTGAGTGAAATCAGTGTCCGGAGAGGGGATTGGCGGGGCTGGTTGGTTGAAATAAAAATAAAAACAAAAGCAGCGACAATGACAACAACAACAACAACAAATTGAAATGACCTAGATTATGGGCCAGTGTTGCTGCTGCTGTTGGCGGCATGATTATTGTTATTGTTGCCCATCATAGAGAAACGACGACGACAAAAACGACAACTGCATGAATGAGAACCAACAGCAACCAACATAGGCAACGGCAGCAACATCATGATGAGCTAACGAGCAATTTAAGAATTTAATTTATATATATGTATATACAGATATATATATTTATATGACAAATCCAG
Organism: Drosophila paulistorum; assembly: GCA_018152135.1. NCBI lineage: Eukaryota > Metazoa > Arthropoda > Insecta > Diptera > Drosophilidae > Drosophila > Drosophila paulistorum. Next base: position 50,331,244 of record JAECXG010000822.1, on the reverse strand, counting down.
TCGTTGCGAGAGCTGCTTGCAACAGCAGCAATATGGCAAGCGACGAGCAACGGGAGTAACAGCAACATCAGCAACATCCAGCTTTTGGAGCCTAATGACGCAGCCACTTAAGCGTGTGCGCCCAGTGTGTGTTAGTGTGTGTCAGTGTGTATGTGTGTGTGTTCGCGCCACATTGGCTGCGGTTCTTTCTGCGTCTCTGCAGCAGCATAAAAGTTGCTGTTGCTATTGCTGTTGTTGCTGCTGTCGCGTCGGCAACATGTAAAAGTAATTGCCAACCCGGATGCCGACTGACTCGCTGCGTGTGTGTGTATAAGTATGCGAGTGACTGTATCTGTGTGTGTGTGTGCCACATGAAAGCCAGAAATTAGAAACGGATCTGAAATTAGAAATGCCTCAAACAACGCAATAGTGGCCTCCAGTTGCTGTTGCTGCTGCTGCTGTCGTCGTCGTAGTCGTCACGATGTTTGGCACTTGTTCCCAGTGTGTTCCATGGAGTGTGTTCTTCTGGCACTGCCCGAGTATGTGTGTTTGTGTGTGTGTGGGTGATGTGTTTTATATAAAAGCATAAGAAATGCCCACAAACCATTTGGCTGAAGGCAGCAGTCACCATGTCTACTGCAGTTGGCCACACTTGGCATGCTGCCCTATATATACACCCAGAAAAAGAAGATGATGATGATGACGGTGATAATGGGGGAGTGGGGATATGGGTAGAGGAAGCACAAATCTAGGCTAGATCTGGAGGATGCGTGGGCGTCAATTGTTGGCAACTCTTGCATTTTATGCATTCAAAAATTGGCAATAAACGTTTTGGCAAACTTTGTCTGCCATTGCCTGGGCCATTGCTCCACTGAGCGAAAAGCCAAAAAACAAAGACACAAAAACTTATGGCCATTAAATTGCATTTAGCATGCTACTAATTTAAATCAGAGACAAAGTTACTAAAACAAACAGCGATACAGTAAAAGTTTCAGTAATAAACTAAATTTAAGAGATGCCGTTAAACCTCAATACCAATTTATAAGAAACATTATCTGATAGATTTGTATCTTAATTTCCATTAACCATAAAGAAATAGGAACTTAAAAACGAAAATATATTTAAAATTGGTCAAAGTAATACTAATCAACTAGACAGTTTAATGGAAATGAGAAAAAGTAATAATAATAAAATTATGGTCAAACTGTCGTATAGTAATTAGATTTGCACGTACTAATTAGTAATTAGTAGAATAAATATGTAAATGAACTAATTATATTTGTAAGTATTACCTGAAGAGAATGCTTTATTAAACATTTCTCTGAGAAAGTTTTTCCTATTGTTTTAACTACCATAAAGCAATAAGCATTCTGTATAATCAGGAGAACACCAATTCCACCTAAAATTGATTCATAATCTTAATAGAAATATATTTGATTTAGTTTTTATTTATTAATCAACGAAAATTGCATCACAAATTGCACAAAGCATCCCAATAATTGTTTGATTAACTTAATTCAACTAAATAAATCACTATAACAAAATTATAAAAAAAAATTTACTGGTTATATAAATTGGAAAAACTATAAATCATGATTAATAGGAATTAAAAATGGCTAAGAGAAGTCATAAAGAATATTAAGAGAACATTCTAATTGGCAATCAAAGTCTATTCGTTTCGGTTTACTCCCGTTTTAAATCTATTTTATTCATGTTTGAGACATAAATCAAATTTGAAATTCGATTCGCTTTGTTTGGTTTACATCTGCATCTACTTTATACACTTTTCTTCGAGTGTAAAATGGACAGAACAGACCGTTAGTGCAAAAGTTTGCCCCCATACTCGTATAATCTTTTACACTCGCATTAAAAGCTCACTTTGAACAAGGGAGAAAATGGTAGTGGGTATGGGGCCAAACGTCACCATCACCATCACCTTCTGACATGCTCCACTCCAGTGGATGCAACAGCCACGCAGCCCCTTCCATCCTTCCGACGCCCCCTCGTGCCACATTTTAACTGACAACTCAACTTTATATTGTCTGAAGTCGCAAGCTCGTGTTACGCCCACCTTAGACACTGCCTTCAACTTCAGCTCTCCAGCTCTTGCCTGGGTATGACTGTGGCTCTTTAATATACTTTTAGATACTTTTCATTCGGGTTTGAGATAGATAGAAAGAGACACACACACAGAGTGTGAGGGGGAGAGCAATTTAAGCTTAACTAGAGTTCAGCATTTTGGCTTCAGTCAAGCGTCAAAGCGTTTTCCAACGTTGCCCAAGTTGAATTTCGGATTCGGACCCAAAGCTAGAGCCCGTCGTCGTCGTCTTCAGGTTTTTTCTTTCTGTGTGCTGTTTGTTAGTAGGTCAGAAAGAAGTACGAGTATCTGCGGATCTTCATTCTATATGTATATATACATACACGTTGGAACTCTGTGTGTGTGTTAGTTGGTGTGTGATTGTTACTTTTACTCCAACACACAACAAAACACACAACGTGACTTTGTCTCTTTTACTGGGATATTTTATAGTTTTCTGTCAGTTTTTCTTTCGTTCTTCGTTTCGTTTCTCTTAGTGTTTCTGTGTTTGCTTTCATTTTTATATGCGATTTTAATGTTGGGTGAATGTCATGTTCTTCTGACTTTACTCTAACTGCTGCCACTGGTTTCTCATTTTATTAAAGATATATGTATGAAAAAAACACATTTGAAAAGGGGGGAAAAGAAGTGCAAAGAGTGTGGGCTATATCTAGGCAGTAAGACATGTTTTTATATTTTTATTTCTATGCTCAGCTCTTGTCTCCTTTTATCATCTGTCTGACGAATTCTTTGAAGTCTTTAAATTGTCATGACACCTGACTTTTTTCCTACTCCAACTACAACATGTTTTAGTCTATTCGACATTCCTACCATCTACAAAAACTTATTTTTATTTCTCAAGAATTTATTTATGATTTCTAACCAAGAGAATTACATGTATAACAATTATAATTATTACCCAAATCTCAACTGAGCTCAAAGTAAAAAATAAAAAAAAAAACCCAAAAAAAGAAACTAATCTGCATTCGAAAAAGGACTGAGAACCCGCAAGACCAAGAGGAAACAAAAAGCCAACTGAAGAATCGAACTTAACTTTAAGCATGCCAAATTTTGTATACCCTTTCACAATGCAATGAACAGAATTTTCAGTGATAAGTTAGGTAAAAAGTGCAGGTGCAAGTCAAAAAATTTCTAGTTACAAGCTCAACATTAAAAATATAAATTTTGAGGAATTCTAAGATGGAAACAAGGAGAGTTTTGGGTTTTCAATCATAGTTAATACTATACTTGAATTCCTAAGACAGGCTTAAATTTCTTGTTGAGTCGTTGCTTCCTTTTCAAACTTCAAGTAGATAATTCGAAATTAAGTTATATTTCTTATCAAAAATCATACAAAACTTCATTGAATAAAAGCCTTTTGAAATTAAGTTTCATGGCAATGGTTTTTACTTTGAAAGGGTATTCCACCAAAAACAAAAAAATTAGAAACCCCCCATTACAAATCAGAACTGCGGCAAAGTTGAAAAGCTCTAACGCTGTAATTATGCCTTCATTTGAGTAGATCGCAGGAGAGGGCAGGAGGGGTAGGAGGAGGCCCCATCGGGAAGTGGGAGGGTGTATGGTTTAGCCGTTTGTTGGAGGGGCCTTTGATTGAAAGTTGAAAATGGGTTTGCGCCCACTTAGTTTCCACTTCGTTTGGGTCTCTCTCTCACACTCGCTGAACGACTGAGCTAATGCCAAATTCACCAGCTGGGGCAATTTTCTAACAAAAATAAACAGAAATCGCTTTGTCAGTGAGCTAAATAAAAATTACGCACTCTCTAAATTTGAAGTGGGAAACGACAATTGTGATACCCTCTTATAAGAGTGGGATCTGGCTATGTCTAGAATAAGGGATTAGGTTTTAATAGATGGAATGAATGAAATCTAAAATGTGGATAGACTTTGAGATTGATGACAATTTTCTGTATTTTATTTCTATCTATCTCTTCATCTTCATCCACTTATCTAACTATCTATGTATATAAATATTTTACGATCTTTGATAGGTAGACTATATCGATAGAGTCTAGAGGTATCGATACCTCTTTCCATCTATGCATCCATCTTTATACTTAAATGCCCAACTATATACAAATCTACTGTAACCAGCAGACATTTTTATTTATTCGAATACTTATTTAAACATCTATAAATCTATTCATTAGGGAACAATATCTAGGAAACGCTGATTTCGATGTTTAGCAAATGAATCCGTCTTGCCCATTACCATAAATTTAGCTAAACTCACATACTCTCATCGTCTCTTCTATTGGGGACTACAGGGTATTATTGTAAAAGCCCCAAAACTCAATCCATTCTATTGTGAAAAATCATTATTTAATTTGCCGTGTTTTCTATGCTCTTTATTCTCTCGTATTGTTAATGGTTTTTGTTTGGCTTTTGTTGGTTGGTTTTGGATTTTATTGTTGTCTTGTTGGCTGGGTCTTGTAACGTAAATGTGCCAATGTTATTAACTTTTTCGGCTAATTATTTCAATTTGCTTTGCCTGTACAGTTTTTGGCTCTGACTCTGGCTTTGGCCTGGCCCGGCTTGGCCTGCATTGCCTCATTTCTGTTTAGTTGCAATTACATAAGCCAAGAAAGAAAAAAATATACAAAAATTGAATCTGAATTGTATGTACCCCGCAAACTAAAGCATTATTAATAAATCCATCAAACTGTGTGTGTGTGTGTGTGAGTGTAGATGTTTTTTGTTGGTTTGATTATCTTGGGATTATGTTTAAGAACAAATAAATTTAAATTGCTCTTGGGGGCGCTCCATAGAGAGATAGTCATTAAATTTTGATTAGACGCCACTCGCAGTATGAACTAATTGCTGCGTAGTAGGCAGAGGTGTGGGGAGGGGGAAGCCGAGGGTGGTTCGTGGTGTTGAAGGCAAATTTATGCCCCAGTTTTATGGGCATATAAAAATGTTGCCGCTGTTAGTTGCTGCTGCTACGGAAATGTTGCTGATAGTAACTAAAAGGAACAATCTTTGCTGCCCAAGCCCCAAGTGTTTTATTGTAATAAAGTTGGGGCTCTCTTTCACTTTTTATATTTTACGTTTTCTCGTTGCAAATTGCTTAATCAATTGTAAACTGTTCACTCGCATGTAAATGTCAATGTGACAGCTGCCGGCGGGAGCAACGGAAGTGAGCCGCCATTTAATATATGGAAAACTCAGAGAAAAACGAAAGTTAATATTAAGTGCAGTGGCAGAAGCAGCAGCAGAAACAACAGCAAAAGAGGCAAAAAGTTATAAAAAGAAGAAAAAAGAAAAACTGTGTCAATGTTGGTAATTACAAATTGCAATTAATAAATGAAAACTTAATGCAATAACCGAGTTGTAGTTGTAGTTGTTGTTGCATTGATTGAATAATTGCCTGAGTGATGGACAGACTGACTGAGCAACTAACTAACTAACTCACTGACTACTTATAAACAAGTATAATAAGCCTTAAGTCTATAACCCTGAACCACATTTTGTTCAGCCGAATTATAAGTATCTGCTTATGTATACATACAAAATTCACCTTGAATAGAAGCTACTAGTAGCTCAGTTGGCTTAAGTTAGTTCAGGAGCGGATCTAAGGGAAGTGTGTGAGAGGTAGTGAATTGTTTGGTCATTTAAAGTTGCGGAATAGGCTTGGATATCGAAAGAAGAATAATCCAATTAAAATTCAATAGAATAATTGATTGATTAATCCCATTTTATATTTAAATTCTGTACAAAGTCTGAATAAAGTTGGAATTCTCAATTTCTCCCCTTTCAAAGTTTACACCTTAGTTCGGCACTGATTTAGTTAGTCACAGAGTTTATTAAACTAGTGGCTTGTACTTACTAAAATGCGCAGTAACTGGCCAAGTTTCACTACCAATTAGCGCATCTATGCAAAACGAATGCCACACAAAACTATCACCAAATGATGCACTAACCCATAAACACACGAATGTGTTTAAGTGTGTGGGTATTTGTGTGTGTGTGTGTCTTTTGAGGAAATTCTCACTAATTCGAAATGCTTATGCATGGATTCAATTTCAATTGCCGCATCTCAACTCAACTTTCCTCCAATTCTCATTCCATTCCAACTCATCACCCTTGGCACACACACTTCCTTTCACACACTCACAATAGTTTGGGCCCGTGTGTGTGTGTGTGAGTATGCCTAATTTGTTAATCAATCATTTTACATTGGAGCATTGTAGCCTGCACGTAACATTTTATCTTTTCTAGTTTTCTCCATCTCTTGGGGCTTTTGTCTTGGGTCATTGCCGCCACCTCCATGGGAGGCACTTCACTCAATGAATGAAAAGACGCCAATCGACGAATGTAGTTGAAGTTTGTCCCTGGCATGGGGTCGACAATGCATCCACCACATGGACGTAGCTGGCCAAACGGAAAGAGTGAGAGGGAGGGGTGACCAAATGATTGCCAGATTGATTATTCCTCTGAATAGTTTACAATTTGAATAATTCGCTCGATGAGTTTAGTCAATTTTTCTTGGAAATTGCATTGGAAGAGCAATATGGTTTTTCAGAACCAAAGAATAAACATTTGATTTAATTGCTTTGCCCAATTTGTTTCTCAAAAATATCATACATTATTTGTAAACAATATTTCGACCAAGGTCTTTACGATTTCAAAGAAATGTTTCTTTTATAAAATTTACTATGATTTACAATTATTCAATTATTTGAAAATGTGGCATTTGTTATTTGCAAATTTACTAGAAATAATAGATGAAGAATTTGTCGAAATAGTTCAAAATTTGATCAAATTTTTACTATAGGAAATTGGAGTTTGTAAGACTTTAAAATTGAAGTTTTGTTTAAAGCGGCTTGGACTCCAATGGAATATATATGAATGTCCAGAAAGTTGAATAAATTCCTGTCCTAAACTTAGATTTAGATCGGCTTTCGTTTCAAGTGAGTTAAAAGTTTGAAATATTTATGAGATGAACCACAGTCTAAGAACCAAAGTAAGTAAACACATTTAGAAATAGGAACAAAAACTGATATGATAAATTTATTTAAAACTAAAAAGAAACTAAAATTAAAATTTTCTACATTTTATTGAAACTAAATTCCTCATGTTGGCATTACTTTGACTTCATGGCATTTCTCTGCTACGTACATTAAATGAGATTTCATCTGTTGAATTACTACATTTAGTTACCAAGGAAATAAAATCTTATTTAATCAGTCAAAGAGTTTGAAGCTGCAGCTGCAAATAGATTATTATTGGTAACTTTGGTGACATTTCTTTACTCTTTTGAATCACTCCAACAACAAGAGATGTAATATATACAATTTTCATATTGTTTAGTTACCAACTTCCTCTTGCCTCTGCCCTCTCCACACCTTAAAAGATATATATTCATACTCATTTGTGTGTAGGCATGAAAAACTATGGGAATAAAGTTTATATTGAAAGAACTTATTGTAATTCCACTTTATTTCCCATCCATTCCGAGTTAGACAATATTTTCGTGTTTATTGTTATGAAACTCATCATTGAGTTTACCTTTTTTGGTATTTTCTGCGAGCTCATTTCCGTGTCTCTATCTAAGTGTGACTGTGTGTGTTTTGTATCAGTGTGACTGACTGTCTGCCTGTCGGTCTTCCTCTCTCTCTCTCTCTCTCTCTTTATTTTTGGCATATGAACAATGATGCGCTAAAAAGATCTTATTTATCATGACATGACAACTGATGAAACATTAATGCTGCTGACAGAATCCGACTCCGAATCTGACTGTGACACGACCCTACACAGACAGACACACATTCATAGGGATGGACCCCTCTGGGGATACCCTTTCGTTTGGCTCTCACACTCTTCGAGTGTGTCTCTCTCTCAACTCGATTTGTATACATATATTTTTAATGGCATGTCATAAAAATCCTTGGAAATCCTCCAGTTTTGCGCAACGCCCACCAAAAAAAAATGAGAAAAAAATAATCCAACCAAATTATTAAACATAAATTTCCGGCCTCTCTTATTTTTGGTCTTTTATGCACGTAATTTTCCAACAATTTATCATTTCTTTGCCCCCAAAACTTGTTTGGCCCAAAGTTGCTTCGATGACACAAAAGACAGAGAGCAACAAACAAATAGTGTGTGAGAGTGAGAAAGAGAGATGAAAAGACAGCTGTCTGCCTATAAATATTTTCAGCATCTCCTTCCATCATCTAATTGTTGAAAGAGTCCTCGGCGAAACTAGCCGAAAAAGGGACCAAACGGGGTTTTTCCTTCTAAGGAAGTTGCCGCTTTGTGTTGTGTCCTCCTAATGAATTTACGCACACATACACACACACTCACACGTTCTCGCCTCGTGGCTGCTTCTGGTCTTTTGGTTGGGCATGGCATAAATTGTCCTTTTGCTGCGACAAATATTTTATGTCGTCTGGTCTGCATCTTACACTCTCCTCATTTCCCTCGCTCTCTATCTCTCTATTTCCTCTGCTTTTATTGTGCGCAAATTTTTGGCACATAAATCATTAAATTACAACAATTGCACACGAGCAAGGACAAAAGACTGCGAGAGAGAGAGAGAGCGAAGGACTCTCGGCTAGGAATTTTTACACGATGAAATAAAACATCTGGCAATTGGCAATGGGCAAGTGTCCTTGCCTTCGCCTGTCTCTCTGTTGGTCTCTTTCTCTCTGTGTGTGTAGGTTTTCCCAGCTGTAGACGAAACACCTGCTCAAACAAATTTTTGCCATTTTCCATTTTCCATTTCCCATTTGGCATTTCAACGCTCATTTTCTTTATCGACCAAAAACACTAAAACACAAAACGACTGTTTATTTTTCGTTACAGATCCCCCTCGGAGCGTTCGGGGAAGGGATGTTGCGGGCAATGGTTTGCCGGGCCACCTCTGCGTGCCCTCATTGCCGTCGTAGCCTTGGGCGGTCTGGCTTGTGCTCTAGGCGGAGCTGCTTTAGGTGCCACCGGACTGGCTGGACCCACCAATTCCCATCTCACAGCCGCCCTGCTAATGATTGGTAAGTACAAAAAGAAAAAAAAGTGAACAAGAGATTACGCAATCTCACAGAAGAAAAAAAGAAAAATGTCATTAAAATGGCAATGATGTTTGCACAATTCGTTTGTCATTGTGTTTTTTGAGGGAAGAGTGAGACGAAAGACGTGGGGAGGGGGAGACTGTGAAAAAGTCACTTTTGACTATCTCCCTCTCTGTGTGTTTGCTTACAATTGTTACAATTATGTAGATATGGCATTCGGGTCGGTCTTTTTTTTGTCTGTTTGAAGGGGGGTTTCTCCAACCTCACCTACAATAAGATACGGGGGAGAGGTTTAGAGGAAAGTATCTGCTGACCCAGTTCGAAGAACAAACAAATTTGTAACCAGACAAGAAAAGTCTGTCAATATTGACAGAGCATTTAGTTCCGGCTATGATTTTTTCTCTTCCTCTCCATCTCCCCCTTTCCTCTCCCTCTGTCTGTTTCTGTCTTTCTCCTCGCTTTTTTTCTATCTCTGTTGCCAACTAACTGGGGAATGCTGTCAGTTAGATGATCAACAGGCTGCAGCTAGCTGACTATGAGAGAAAGATAGTTTTCCATATTTAAAGTTCAAGTTGTGCAATTTCATTTTTGGTTTTGCTTTCCAAAAGACCAATTTGCTGCATAGTGAACTGTAGAGCTTGTCCAATTGAGTTTACAAACGAGAAAAAGAAAAAGGGTCTCAGCCAGTTGCGTAAGTTTTCGAACCAATTTAACCGACCAAATATATACTTTGTATTTAGTCACTTTCATGGTCCAATATAAACTCAATCGCTCAATTGCTAATCAAAAAGCTTTGAAAAGCAAGGTCCTCTTTATTTAAAAGTATCTAAAATTTGCGTTTTAATTGCTTCTCAGAGAGTCCTTTCAACGTAGGCCAGTTTATCTTTATTTAATCTTTAGGATTGCAAATAGTTTTTAAGCATTAAAACATCATTAAAACTAAACAGCAACTTAATGGAAACCGAATCATAGACCTAAACGAATAGATAGACCTCTATCTATTTTTAATGCGAGCAATCAAAACACAAAAAAACTCACCTCACTAAGAAATTTGTTAATTTCTCAGATTCTAAAATTATAAATAAAATTTGCCAGCTAAATTGCATTTTCTAGGGCAAAGTGTGTAACGATACAATGTAATAAGAAAAACCTCTGTTGTCTTAACCTTTAAGGCATGAATAATGTTTATCAATGAACTATTTTAGCCAGACATCTTGGCATTGAATTTTATTTTTAAACCGCCAAAACAAAAGTTATGCAATCGTTTGCATTTTGCTCGAAAACTGAAAAAGAATTTATGCGTGGCGCTTCATTCATAAAGTGTTTCATAATAGCTGAAAAAGTTTCGATTCAGTTTCTCACATGTCTCTCTGATGAATGAGTCATTTGCTTACATTACCCTATCAGTCAGCACAAAGTTTAATCTAGAGAACGGCTCCCACTCCCACCCACAATTAAGCCAAGTTTACTGAGGGCACGTAGAATGCGGGGCCAAGAGACTTTGCGGCACTGAACGAAACAAGTGCACCGACAATTATGCCACTGATGGGTGGGGAGGAGAGGTAAATTAGGCTTATTATTGGGAGGGGGCAGAGTTCCATTTTTGCATTATGTATGCCAAGTCTAATCAATTGTGCGGGGCGTTTAGTTTGAGCACTCGAAGCGTGACATTGCGCCATTTTCGGTGGCAATTACCAAAAAAAATACAACACAAACACAAGACGGAGCGAACAATAAAACACTAAATGGGGGAACAATGTTACAACGATATTTGTATACCCTTTTGTGTGCTTAGGAGAAATTAATAACCTTAAAAGTGTTCGATTAGTGCGTGAATTTTTTCGCTATTTAGCGACTTAAGATATAAAATATTTGTATTATGTCTAGTCTGGAGTAAAAAATTGAAAAATATATATCAAAAAGACAACGAGTTAAAGCTTTATGTAGTTTGGGATATTCCAAAATATTTAAGTTTGTGTTGAAGCGCTCAAACTTGGACAAGTTAGTCTTCATAGTCTCTGACATAAAAACTAAGAAGTGAAAAGCAGGTTTGAAATGAAATTAGTTTTGATTTTATGTACTTCAATCTTGATATAAAGATCTTACTGATTAATTATTCACTTGTAAACTTTGCGTTATAGTTGCTTTGTTTGTTGTTATATTCATTATATTCAAGTTGTCATTATATTCCACAATATTGTCTAAAAACTGACCGAGTTAGAACCTCAAAGAGCTGTGATAATGTGGAATATTTAGCCTTTATTTTAAATCGATAAATTCTAAACCATTAATCTTCATAGCTTCAAGGATGTATGATACAGTTTTGAGATTCATGTTTTCAATACCAAGTCATAATTCCCATTCATAAGTTAATAAAACTTGAAGCTTTTCTAGTACACTTGCCAATATACCCCAATTTTCGATGTTAGAGTATAAAAAAAATGCTCAGTGTAACAGCATTTTACATAATTTAATGGCAATCAAGGCAGTCAGCCAAATACGAGTAGAAGACGAGAGGGGACAAGACGAAAGGCAATGCGAAGCGTATGTGGCATATAATAGAGATGATGACTTGTCGAGGTCTTCACCGTGCGGCGGTCTGAGGTCTTTGGTCTTTGGTCTTTTGAGGCTTTTGTCAAATGTCACAACAAACGCACAAATTGTGAGCGCAAATTGCTCATGAAAACTGAAAATGAAAATGAATTTCGCTATAGTCATAATAAAATTGTCTTCTGTTAAGTGTCGTGTGTGTATGTGTGTGTGTGTGTGTGTGTGTGTGTGTGTGTGTGCCGAGGCCTCTGTTTGAAGCATTGTTTGAAAAATTTGCCATGATGACACGCTCCACTGATAGACAACTCCTTCTGGTTTTCATTTTTTTCGACTGTAGTTTTTCCCTGGTTTTTGAAAAGAAAGTGAAAGTCTCTTTTTTATTTTTTTGGCCTGGGACTGGGATGATTAGACTCTGGCAGTTGCCTGCTGCCAGCCTGCTGTCTGACTTGTCTCTAAGTGAGTTGGTAATTGCCCTGACACGCCCACTCAGGCCAGCTTTGACGGCTAATTAAATTTGCCATTGTTCAACAGGCCAAAATATGAGGAGATTCCCCGACTTTCCAGCTCCAATGCCAATTTAGCTAACCATTAATTGGGAGAGGGGGGCGAGAGCAGCAGCAAGCGCAATTTTCTGTATAACTCTGGCATTAAATCTTTCCCATTTCTCTTTTCTTTCTTATTGCAGGAGTTGGCGTCGTTTTGGTCACAGTAAGTGGAGCTGCCTGGCGGATGACAGCGCCGGGTGGCCAGAGTTGCCTTGGTCTTGGAACGAGTGTCGATCTGGGTCGCTGCGGACGCCGTCCCTGCAGTCGCGGTGGTGGGGCACCGCATGGTCTACTCTATCCCGAGTTTCAACATCGACCACCGCCGCCATCGTATCAGGCCAGCATGCAGGAATATCGACTCAGGTAAGGATATGCTCGAATGAACACAATTTACCAAAGGACAGACGAGAGAACCTCCCTCTGTCTCCCTCTGAAGTTGGACACCACCACTCGCCGTTTTTTGCGGTTCGCGGTTAGCATGTCCTTGCGCAATTAATTGCATTATGTATAATTATGCAAAAGCATTTTGCTGTACCTTTTTAACCACCTTTCCCACCCTTTCTCTCCGTTACTTACACATTTTTCCCTTTTTTCCTTTCATTTGACAGACTTTTGCTTTTGGACCGCGATCGTCAGAATGGCGTGGTGCGTGGCAATTCACCACCGCCCACTTATCGATCTCATGCCGGCAGCCTGCTGAGGTAAGTACTTCCGTTTCCGTTCCATTCCATTTCCACTCTCACTCACGGACCCGTTCTACTTGTGAGTTATTTGCAAAGTTTGGCGCCAGCAAACCACAAAATGTTTACAGCCAACCGAACCGACCGTCCGACCGACCCAGTTGAAGCCAGTTTTTCGGCTTTTTGGGGTTGACTTGCCTCATGCAGCATCAGCAAAAGGCGGCAACAGCAACGGCATCGGCAACGGCATTGACGTCGACGCTGGCGGTTTGGCTTTGTGCGGTTTTCGGGGGTGTCAACATTGACACATAGCTTTTGCTAGGGGTTGGCCCCATTCCACCCCAAACAACTCTTTGTTCTCCCCTCTACCACTGTATCTCTCTCTCTTTCTGTTTTTTATGGCACAAAACTTTCAGCTGCATAAATATTGTTTCGAATCGATTTCAAACCTAAATTTATATAACAGTTTTCTATTTAATTATGTCCTAAAAATAGAGATAGAAGAGATGCGGGTCTATAGCAATTTGCAAGACAATTTAAGGCACCAGGCACAAGTCGGCACAAGTTTTATGCGTTAATTAGAAAAGTTAATTCTTTTATGGCCTAGAACCAGAAATGTTCTAAGTTGTGTCTAGGGGTCTCTCGTATGCAGTCATTTCATTATCAGTGAAAGAAGTCTCTTAATGTCTCGCCATAACCAGGCAAAAACCACCCTCGGTTTAGTCCTTCAATGGAAGAACCAAACATTTGTTCCCTCAAAATGTTAATATTGTTTTAAAGAAACTGTTTAGAATTGCCATTCCTATTGGTAATAATTTCCATTTCAAATGATTTTATTTTCAAACCATTCGCTCTAGACTATTTATTGATTAGCTCTTTCAAAAAGACTTTAAGGATGTCTCAAATTTACCAAAAATTTGAATTAGGTTTATAAACAAGAAAACTTGTTCTGTTGTTTATTCAAAATAAGTTATGTTACCTTTCGAAGATTTCGTATACCCGAAAAAAACATTGAATCATGCGGTTGATAAATTATATGGGAGTCTGATCTAAACATAATTTGGTAAAGCTTAAAGTTTAACAATCAAAACATAGGAAACACTAAAACTTTTCGGCTTGTCGTTTCTCGATCGGAAAAACCCAAGAGCTCAATCATTCTATGGCAATAAAAAACCTGATTATCAAATTTCATCCTCATTGGTCTTAAATTAGGCAAAAACTATCTTCTTATCCAGACGGACAGATCAACCTTGCTGAATCAACATATGATTGTGTTACCCTGAAGCACTCGCAATTCGCTCCTGGTCTGCGGCAGATAATTATCCTCATTTTTATTATGACTGTTATGAAGTTTTGGTTAATGTTAGAAGAACTGAAAACTGTGAAGAGGAACGAGAAATTTTAGCATTTTACATCAGAAATTCTCTTTTTGACCTCAATTTTCTGTTTTTGTTTTGCTAGAAATGCATTTGACAAATAAGTTTGCCACTAATGACACACACACGGCCACACACACACACACACACTTGAATACGCACATAAATTTTGTATAATGTGTAATGGAAATGAAAAACCAACCAAAAAACAAGAGCAAAAACAACAAAAATTCCACTCCTTTCGCCTCAACTTTTGCTTTCATTTTTGTCCTTTTTTTGAAGGGGGGTTTTCGTTGGGGGGGATGGGTTAACCACATACTTACTTAGTGGCGAGAGACAGAGAGCCAGAGAAACAGAGAGCGGAAGAGGAAATGGTGAGGAGGAAGTATGTCAAAAAGTAAAACTTATGCAAAGTGTGTGGCAAGAAATCACAGCATACTTTTAGGCTGCCGCCGCTTTGGCATCAGCTTCAGCTTCAGCTTCGACTACGGCTTACGGTGCGCCGGGCACATATATTCAAATGATGTAAGCAGAAATAACAAAGATTTCTGTGAAATTTTGCAAAATATTTACACACACGCGTGCTCTTACACATTTTGCCAGCCTGCCTGCCTGCATAACAAGCAGCAGCCCGGACAGGAGCAGCTACTACGTGCGAGCTGTTAGCCAAGTCAATTAAACAAACAAAAGCCTGTCTGAGAGAAAGTGAGCGAGTGGCTGGGAAAATTGCCTGTTATGACACAGCATAGATAACACACACACACAATCTCACATAGGCCAAGTTACTTCTTGGACAGGATGTCCAACTGAGAGTGGGGGGCAGGAAGGAGTGAACTGGAAGAGATTACTTATTTTCCTGTTTCCTTTTTGGCTTGGGCATTGAGTCTTTGTCGGAACAATTAAATGCAATTTTACATACTTCAAATTGCTTTATACAATTTTCGCAATATTCTGAATTTTTCAAAAATCTCCCTCAAGCCACGCCTACTTGTATCAATGTGCAGATGGGCGTATGAGTGTTGACTTTTTAGCTCACTCTCTCTGTATCTTTGGAGGCCGTAGTAGGTGAAGTGTGAATTGTGTCTGTGATTTAGAAGCCGCCCTGGTCAGCTGCTAGACTGAATGACTGACAGCAAGGACACACACACACACACACACACACACGTGAGAAGAAAGGACCAAAAGGGAGACATGGCAACAATAGCCAAAGCAGCTTTTGTCATTTAAATTGACAAGGCACGAAAAGGTCTTTTCCGACACTGCAGCAAATAATTGAAGACTTTTTGCGAATTAGATGTTCTCTGCCTGTTGTACAGACCTAAATTTCTCACAGTGTACTAATGCAAAACATGATTTTCCTATATGACCAAGAGGCAAACAACAAGAACCAACCATTGAATTGACATTGTGTTATGTAAATAATTTCTACATTTTGTTTCCCTTTTCGTTACAGAGCACCTTTGACCACCCTGCGCTCGGGCATGTCCAGTAATGGGGCAGGTGGCACTATTAGCTCCAGCATGGGCGGTTCCGAGTACAGTCTGCCGCCCAGTTATCGCTCACGAAATGCCACGCCCAATGCCAACACAATGTGCAGTGAGCGTAATATCGAGACAGCGCCATCGGGTCGTCTGTTGGCCAACGAGGATGTCCATTTGCCATCAGAGCCAACTATGGCAGAGCAATTGCAACAGCAGCAGCAGCAACAACAACAGTCATCAAACACATTGCTAACATCGGCCATTGTGGA
This sequence comes from Drosophila paulistorum, assembly GCA_018152135.1. Taxonomy (NCBI): domain Eukaryota; kingdom Metazoa; phylum Arthropoda; class Insecta; order Diptera; family Drosophilidae; genus Drosophila; species Drosophila paulistorum. The sequence goes on along the minus strand of JAECXG010000822.1, from coordinate 50,315,262 downwards.
AATTGAGTCGAGTAATCGCGGTCGTCAGGTCGATGCGTCAGTGGAAACGACTCCAACAGCAAAATCAAAAGGCAAAAGCAAGAGCAAAGACCTGGTTACCATTGTGACCATATCCCAGGCAGACTCCTCCACCAACAACAGCAGCAACAGCAACAGCCAAATGCAGTCAACTGGATTAACGCAGACGCATCCACCTGGCCAGGTGGTGGCCAGTGCACTCGATCAGATCGATATATTGGCGCACCTGTAACTCGCAGACTCACAAATCCAACTGAAACTTCAAAATTTTCTTCAAATGATTTTTAGTTCGTTTAAGCAATTTTCTTTTTGTTTCTCTCTCAAACACTTGTTAACCCAAAGGTATTTATTTAAACAAAAAACTAAAAAGGAAATTTAAACTGAAAGTGGATATATACATATATCTCTGCTCCTACACATATATATATATATATATATAAGTCAGATGATTGTCAGATGATTTAGCTTATAAGATGTTTGTTGTACTTGAATGTGTTGAATTTATTTTTGATAGGCCTAAGCAAACAGCTTAGCGTAGTTAAGACAAATTCTAGATAACTATCAATTAAAATTAATATGAAAACAAAAACAAATTAAAATTGATAAAAAGTATTAATATATTCCAAAAACCACAAAAATACTAAAAAAAAGAAATCATAAATAAAACATATTTCACTCTCCCAAAATTGCAAGTAGAACTAACAAACTAAAACTCTCAACTCTTGTAAATAACAAAACGAACAGATTTTTCGAACGCATTTCTAGCTTTGATTTAAGTGTAGAAATCCCCAAGAGGACAAAATATTCATCTATATAGAAGTATATAGTCTTATAGAATTGATGCATATGTGTGTGTAGGTATATACTGGATATATGTATACCATACAATAATCTATACATATATCCATGTAAATTCGCAACGGAACGCTACGGTGACAAATTATTTTGCGCGCATATTTGGAATGGGAATGAAAGTTATATCAATTTTCCAAAAATTTGATATCCATGCATTTTCGATATCCGAATGCGTTTCAAAGCAAATTAAAAACAAAAAGCAACAAACAAAATAAATCAAAAAAACAAAAGAATAATAAGTAGTTAAACTTATAATAAATGTAATTATGAACAAATTGCGAATGTGTGTTATCATTATGCATAAGTACAATACCATAAAATTAATATTAATAATATTATAAATAATAATATTAAATAATATTAGGAATACTAACTGCAAACTCCTTGCCTGGGGAGTGCATAAAATAAACTAAAGGAACAAACAAAGAAAAGAAATAAAACAAATGAAAATCGTTAAAAAATGCCACAAAATTTAGTGCATTGTGTTGTTTTTTCTTAGGACAGGAAAGCAGTAAGCCACATTTTCAGATTAGTCTCTCTTAAACTCATAGAAAACATTTTAGGTCCTCTTATTATCAATCAATGAGGATAAATAGGGAATTTAATATTTCCTCGCCGACTTAGGAAAATACTTGGCAAATATTACAAGTCCACAAAACAGAACGGGTGCTCATAACTCTGTCATTTTAAAGACGATTGGAATATCCTTTGGCCAGCTTATCGATTGATATCATAAGGTCCTGGAATGTCCTTTGATTAGCTGAGAAAAAGAACGTTTTTGGAATATTGTATGTCCTGCATCCTTAAATGACCCCAACTTTTTTTGATGCCAATCTGTAGAGATTGTGAAGGACATGTTAGGAAACCAAGTCTTTTTGTCCTGTGACAGGATTTGTGGACTCTAGAGCTAAAAAACGAAAAAAGGATCATTTTCTCAATGCCATATCTCCGCAGGACATTAGTCGAATTCCACGGGACACAATTTTTTGGATTTTTGAGGATCAAGACTATCGATCTGCATTTAACAATTTGCAATATCTTTTAATAAATATTGCTTGAACTTTTGTAAGGGGGTTGCTCAGAAAAATGGACAAAAATTGCAAAAAACACATAAATGTCCCTATAACTCATTCATTTTAAGGACGAACAGTATGTCCTTTTCTCAGGTTGTAGGCCTTAATGATCCGCTTCGACTGACGCTAACAGATCCTGGAAAGTCCTTCAGGAAACTGAGATAAAAGGACTATTCTGTTTGAGGAAAAATGACAAATATCTCGGGAGTCCTGTGAAGGATCAGGACGAAAGTGGTGTCATAAAATTCCAACCATCAAGGTCTATCTCCGGTGCAAAGGACATCTCAGTAGTCCTGTGGAGAGCAGAGATATTATTGATTTTATGGTTTTCGTCCAGATTTTTTGGCTACTTGGTTCAATTTGAACTTGGAAATATCAAAGAAGCTAACTTCGGCAATGCCGAAGTTTATATACCCTTGCAGTCCTTGGCAATAATTTTTTTACATTTTGAAACTTCTTTCCTTGCAACTCAATTCATCAACACACAAACAAAACATTCAAATTATTTCTCTTTTTACTACAAATTTTTAAGCAAAGCACAACACGCATACACATACATACATACGTGTAGCGCTGCGTCTGTGTGTGTGTATGCATGTGCTCTGTTTGATTTGCTGATGACGTAGAACCGATTTGTATTGACTGTAACTTGTGTTCTATTTATCCGATCAAACTCAAATTTTGGGATCTGAGATTTTATATCAAATTCTATTATATTGGTAAATTTCATGGGGATACTCCAATTTTTGCAAAAATTTTTGTTCTAGAGCTATATGATATAGTAGTCCGATCCTGACAATTTTCATACTCTATTATCTCCCGGCTAAAAGTAGCTCAAATATGAAATTTCATTCCGATAGCTCTTAAGATGCCAGCGTGAAGTTGATTTGCACAGACGGACGGACGGACGGACGGACAGACGGACATGGCTATATCGACTCAGCTTCTCATGCTGATCAAGAATATATATACTTTATGGGGTTGGAAACGTCTCCTTCTGTGCGTTACAAACATCTGACCAATTTTATAATACCCTCTGCAAGGGTATAAAAAAGTCCAAAAACCAGACAGATGCTCAGTTGCTTGGTGTTGTTGTTGTTCGTCGTTAAATGCCCTGCATTCTTAGACTACCCCATCTTTTCTTGATGCCAATCTGTAGAGTTCATCAAGGACATCCTAGGAAATTGCCAGGCTTTGTGGATTTTAGAGCCAAAAACGAAAAAAAGATAATTTTCTCGAGGCTATATCTCGGCAGGACACTGATCGATGCAAAAACAACAAATTACGAGTTACACTAACTTTTCTAATTTAATTCTCATTTAAATCTCATTTCTACCCAAAAAGTATGCAACAAAAATTATATTCGTTACCCACATGAAAATCGAAATAAAGTTGAAAATCGTACAACATACAATATATAGACTCCTTAACATGACCAGTCATTTGACATAATTTTTGCTGCGATGCTTCTTAGAACTTGCAAAATCTTCGCAATTTTTTCTCAAACAAAAATGTCCATTTAATTAAGCTTACCGAACGACATTCCAGGATCTGATATTTCTTGTCGGTTCATCAAAGACTACAATCTAACAAAAGAATATCCTGAGCGTCCTTCAAATTATTGAGTTAAAACACATAAATAAACAAAAAACCATTTTTTTCAACGGAATTTGAAAATCCTTGAATGCAGATCGATAATCCTGATCCTTGAGCAGTACAAAATTGATGTCGTGTCAAAATTGGTCAATATCCTGCATTGATATGTCTTAGATCAAATTCTCTTTATTTCGACTATATAGCTCTATTTTCCGTGTTTCCTGCCGCAGGAATAAGCAAATTCTTTGCTTTGGGATGTCCGAGAGAATTCTTTATGACCGAAAACAGAAAAACAGTATGAAAACAGTTTTGGAGTTTTCATTATGGTTATTTGAGAAAGGTGGTCGTTTTTGGTTATTTTTTCACCTAATCAAGAAAATATTTCGAATATGTCTTCACATCGGCGTTGAAAAAAGCATATACATACATATATGTATGTATGTACATTGACAAGGGTACAAGAACAGAATTCTCTGCACTGGCAGTGTCCTGAAGAGAGAAGTTGGTACATTGCCAGCACATATCCTGCTTAATCTAGCGTAAATTTTGTTGCCTACATCAGGGCGACCCGTCTGGCCGACCGCTTGTGGTGGGGTTTTTGTAAGTGGGTCCCAACGATTAACACCACAAGTAAAAATGTGAGGCCAACACACAAATTGACACCTTATTCCATTGGTCGGCAACAAAATAAATGGCAAAAAAAGAGAAGGAAAAAACAACGAAAGAATAAAATGAAAAACGAGAAGCAAAAAAAAAAAAGAAAACAAAAACCAAGAACAACAAACGACCAAATGAAACAACAAAAATTGGTTGAGCATGAAATTGCGGACAAAATGCGTGTATGCCTTGCCATGTAGAAAGATTCTTAGTATGTGAAGGCGAAAGCAAGACTATTGCATTCTTTTAGGCACACAAAAGAAGTGCTATGCGGAAAAAGATAGAAAGTGATGACAAGATATGATGAACCTATAATGAATTTTTCAATGTCTTTCTTTAGAAGAGGCTGAACAATTGTGAGATATAAAAGAAGATAATCTTAAGAATAATGCCTGTAAAATGTTAAGTTTCCGAGTAGATAAAGTCGATTCATTTACTTCAGTTCGAAACATCTTTTAAAAGAGTCGACCATTTTCTGTTAGCTCATTTTGCTGCGGTGACCAAACAACTGTTGCTCTTGTGGTCGGGCATCTGTTGCTGTTGGCAACACGCAATTGCTGTTTGGGTGCTCATTAACTGTTGCTAAGGTATGTTGCAATTTTAATGAGCAAGTGTGGCTGCAGTGTCTAATAATTATGGCTTACAAATCAATACTAGAGAATCAACATCACACTCGAATGCAAATATTTATGGCCACTAGCGTGTGTTTCATGTGGTTTAAGTTGTAAGTTGAGTATTTTACTAGATCTCGATAAAAGCTTGTGTACAAGACGTCTTTAAGCTTAGTTCTTTTGTTACATTAAATGAAAGACCTCAGCTAAACGCGAAAAAGATATTAAAATTGATTTATTTATCTCATCGTGTGTGTGTGTGTTGGCAAATTTAATAATCGATTTCTAAAACGTTTTCTCAATGTCAGTTTTTAAATGTACAACATAAAATATTACAAATATATTTAAAAATTGTTCACTCTCACTTTCTTCGATGCATAATGAGAATTCATACGATCGATCCCAATTGCGCTTTTTGCAGTTAATTTTTGCTTGATTGGGTTTTCGGTAGGTTTTTTTCAACTAGGCAATTTACTAGAATTCAGAATAGTTTTTTTTTTCGTTTAGGATGCTTCTTGAATAAATAAAATAAAATAAAATAATTATATTATTAAGTTGATATACATTGTAAGCGATTATGTATTGTTAATAGAGGCAATAATTTCCACTCTTGAGTGTGTTTGCTGTGTAATTTCAGTTTCGATTTCGTGTCGTTTGCAATATTCATTGTTTTTTTTCATTTCTTTTAAAATTAGGATAACATTTTTTGTTTGTGAAATAATAATTAATAATTACAGTAATTGCATTAACAATTAAATATTTAATTGCAATTCAGTTGCTGTTGCTGTTGATTTGATTGATTGATTGATTGCTTGTTTGTTTGCTTGGTAGATTAGTGTGCGTGATCCCTGAAGTCGAACATGGTCGGATGTTTGTGTTTTTGGAGGGGAGTTGAGGGGGGCTGTAGGACGATAGTTTCGTGGTGTGGGCTCTTAACGCGCATGATTCTTGCAGAAAGGACGTCCGCCCTTGTTGTAGAAGCTCTGACCCTCCAAATTCTGTTTGCAGAACTGTAAGAAAGCATAAAAGAAAACGATTAGCTAACAGTTCTATTTGTAGATGGGATTTCCAGGTGGACTCACAGTGCAATTGAAGCATTGGCTATGATAATTGTGGTTCAAGGCCTCAACCCATCTATCGCCGGCTTCAACTGGGAAACCGCAAGCAAAGCATTTGGTGGTGAAGAGCTCATTCCAATCGGCCTCACAGTATGCATTGCCATCTTCGAGGAAGAATGGTCTATTGCCAAAGATCTTGCCACATTGGCCGCAAGTGAAGCATTCCGGATGGAAGTGCTTACCAATGGCATTCAGGCAATCGCCCTAAGAAGAAAAATGTCGTAAGTAAATATCTTTCTCCCCATTGGGAGGGGTTTCTTTTAGGTAAACTTACCTTGATCTTGCCCGCACACTTGCTGCATTGTGGGGCCAGATACTTTTCGAAACAATATTCGCAATAGAGATCCCCCTTCTCCTCAACAAAACCGATGTCCTGCAAAGGACGACGGCAGTTGCCGTTCACGCAAATGAAATGATCTGGGCACCAGATGCGACCCAAGGCCGTAATGAAGGGGCCCCTGAAGGAAATGAATTAAAATCAGATTAGTCCATGCAACTAACTATTAAGGACTTTTACAAAAAGTGTTAAGAAGGCTTTTACTTGGAGGCTACTTACGATGTGATCTCCTTATTGCACTGACAGCAAATGGGAAGCTTACCCTCTTTGAGCAACTGACTTACAGCCTTCTCATTGTCCTCCGACATGGTGGGTTGACTCTCACTTTGCGGCCCCAGAGCCTTGACCGAGACACTAAAGTTGGGTTTGCTTTGTGTGGCCTCTTTGGTGGGTGGTTCTATGTAAGATCTACGATCGGCGGCATGTGTGGCTCCTGGGGTACGTCTCAGATTGTTTCTAAAGGCCACTGGCTCAGGTGTGGCTTTGCCATTATCACAAATATCGAGTATCTTACTCATGGGATGCTGCATGGGCAATTCGGCCGTTAGAGTCTGTTCCACTGTCGCCTGTCGTCCAACTTGAGGCTGAGCCTTCTGCTGGCCCTTTAGTTCATTCACTTCCCCTGTCTTTTGACTGGGCACAGCCACAACAGTTTGTAACGCTGCTGGTTGGGTGGGATCCAAGTTCTTAAAGTCATCAAGGTCCAAGCGCTTACGCACAACCATAGGACTCTTGCAGAGATTGGAACTGCTATTGCTGCGAAGACTGAGAGAGCTGCCAGCATGGGAGAGGGGTCCCCCACCATTATTATTGGCCAGGCGAGCTTCCAACATGTTGTTTATGATTTTGCCAGCTTCCTGCATAAAGGCATTGGTCTTTTCGCCCATATTGATTTTGCCTATCGACTCGGTTAAGAGGGCAGTGGCATCTCCCTCGTCGGTGGCTTGTAAGTCAGTTGCTGGCTTAGGGGAATGTGGAAGCGTGAGCGTTTGAGCTTGGGGGTTAGTGGGCTTAGGCGCAACTGCAACATCATGGAATAGAAACGCAAGGCAAAAAGGTTTAGGGGTTAGTTCAGAACAAAAACATGCAGCAAATAGACCCAATGAGGTCCTTGAAGAATAGCAATTCTTATAACTAAGATAACAACCATTAAGAACAACAACAAACAAAGGGCAAACTCTCTTATATTTCTTCACCTGATCTGCACATTGCAGCTATTACACAATGGAATACGCACTCCGGGTCCGGCTGCCTTGTTGAGAATACCACGTCCGCGCTTGGGAGCCGAGGTGGCACCAAAGGCTCCATTCTTACCACCACCTACAGAAGTATCGCTTACATTAGAATTCAAATTCAAATCGCTTAGATTTGGCGGAAAAACAGCTGGAGCTGGAGCAGTTGACGATGTTGATGGCGGCGTGGCAGTTGCAGCAGCTATTATAGACTTGGTCACTGGCGCTACAGTTGGACCTGGAGCTGGAGCTGTGATGGAAGCGATGGATGGCCGATTGGCCAGATTAGGTTTGTTGTTGTTATTGCCAGTGATGCTATTGCTTCTAAAAGCTGAGCACGCCTGATTATTAGTTGTGGTAGTAATAGCAGAAGCTTTGGTTAGAATCGATGATGACTCTGCTCTTGATGACGATGATGTAGCTATGGCAGATGTTGATGTTAGCGAGGAGGTCGATTGAAAGGCAGACTTTTGCTTCTGTTGCTCTTGTTGTAGCTGTTGCTGTTGAAGGAAACCGGGTGGCGGTCCAAGGAGCTTATTGGCGGCGCCAGCTCCCACAGGAGCATAGCCAGGCACTATGGACTCTGCGGTGGCCGGTTTAAGGGGAAATTTGCTATCGAAAGTCGGTGAACGTAATTGAGGGAAATTGCTTTCGGCCATGGCCGAGGCACGAGCACTTATCGATTGAGATTGACTGGTGAGACTTGAAATTTCCTGTTCCAAACCCGAGAGACGTCTGGCCTGATTGGCTACATATCCGGTCTTGCCGTAGGACGAACGACGTTCCGTGGATTCCGATTGTCCTGATTGACTAACAGTTTGAGTTTGGGATCCCGTGCGTATCTCAATTGTCTTGGCACTCTGGGTACGCTCAAACTCTTCAGTTACCTTGCGGCGTCGTTCAATCTGTGTATTGCCCACTTGGGTCTTGGTTTGACTTTGCATCTGCGATTGTTGCTGCTGTTGAAACTGTGAAGACTGTTCACGTTGCTGTACATTTAGATTGCCAATGCGACGTTCTGTAAGTGTCTCCGGCTGATGACTGTAGCTCTGGCTGCCCGATTGAGAGCTCTGCTCGGAGTGGGCCAACAATTGTCCCTGATAGCTCTGTCCCGTGGTGATGGAGCCAGTTTGTAGACGTGGACCCGATCCGACTGCTAGCAATGTGGACTCTGGCTCCTTCATGCGTGGCGCACGAATGGTTGACAAGGGATTCGGTGGTGGGCCAGGAGCCGGCGAACGTACGCGATCTGGGAAAGGAGATGCTGCTGATAGTTGTTGCTCATAGGTACGGGCATGCGTGGCCTCACACTCTTCGAAGCACAACTTCTCGGGCGTCTGATAGAATGGTATTATCGGAGCCGGCTTGTTGATTAGCGACGGTGTGAAGGGCCTAGTCGGCGTCTGCGATTGATCGGGACGATCGTATTCATCTAGCGATTGAAAAGCCATAGTTACTGGACCCGAACGATCCTCCACTATGATGGGCACCGAAGGCTTTGGCAATGGCAATGGCGATGGTCTAACAGCCGCAGCCGCAGCCGTTGGTCCCGCTCCTGCACTAACAGACGAAACCTGTGTCTGTGCTATGGGTCTATGTACAATGGGATCGGCAGAGGTGGTGCCTGTGCTTGCAATGGTCTCGGCCTTGGGTGTATCAACAAAAGCCAGTGGCACATTGTCGCGCAACTCCTGCGGCTCCGGGGTGCGAATGGGACTCTGGGTGGGCAGCACTGTCCAATTGCGCTGATATTTGGGTATGGTGTCCGCTTTGTGAAGGCCGGATTGTACGGTTTTGCCTTGCTTGAGATGGCTAAGCGGGGATGGTGGCGGAAAGAGAACCTCTGAATGCTCCAATTCATCGGCCGTCTCCTCGATAAGCTCTGTAGTATTTAAAGCAGTCAGGCCATAAGCGGAGGAGGTATGGGAGGATTTCGCCGAACTCTGGGCTACATAAGCTGAGGTGGTGGTGGCATTAGTAGTGATGGATTGTTGGACTGTGGAAGAGGAGTTAAGGGTAGCAGACGCTTTGGTAGAGATTTCACTCGCTCGGCGTATACTTTGTTCAGTGATTTGTTGTTGTTGTTGTGTCTCTTGCTGAGACTGGGACTGAGATGAACGCTGCAGCTCTTCTTCCTTCTTTTGGAAGTAGTCAAGACGCTTCTGATTACGCTCTTGGGCCTTGCAGTATTTCTGGTATTCCAGGTCGGTCTGTTCGCGGGACAGGGAGGCAATGGAAGCGCGCGGTGTTGTCGTTGTGGATGGGGCTGTGGAAGCAGAGGAGGTTAGCGGTTCACGAGACGGCTGGAATGCTTGCATGGCCGCAAATGCCGAGGACTTGCGTTTCTGCTTTGGATCCGTGATATAGTATTCCACAGATTGTGGTGGTTCCGGCCGTATACCGAGTTCCTCCTCACGATCGAGCACCTGAAATTCATGTTTTTTCAATTCCTTTTGCTTTTGCTCCTCATCGACACGCTGGGTGGCATTCTCGGGATTTAGAGGAGTGTAACCGCGATCGGGAGCAATGCACAAGGCATCGCCCATGCTAAGGTGCTCTTTGGGTGTAGGCAGGTCAATCAGATGGATGGGTACATCCCGATCAAAGTGACCTTCAAAGGGACGTTCGGGTGCAGTTGTCAAAGCACTAACAAATGGTGACTTTGGTCGGTAATCCTCCCGCATATAGGGTTTCATGTCAATGGGTGGCGGCATATAGGGTTCTGTCTCCTCGGGCAGGGGTATGCCTTGATCGGCGGGTGGGGCAAAGCGCAATTCAAACTCGGGTGCCGTGACCATAGCCTGACTCAGGCGACTGCCACGTGGCGGTGACTCACGCAAAGGCAATGGCGACGCCTCATAAACAGGTTCTGGAGGGGGAGCAGGAGCAGGAACAGGAGCCGGACGAGAAGCTTCTTCTTCAGCGGCCCTTGCCTCAAATTCATCATCGCAGGGCTTGGGAAAGGGACATTCGACCAAATGGAAGGGCACCTCTGGCGCTGTGGTCAGCACACGAATCATGGGATTTATCCACTCTTTGGGACTTGGATTGGGTATCCTAGTCGGTGGAATTTGGCGCACTGGCGCAATTTCAAACTTAATCTCTGGCGTTGGCTGGAACATGCGCTCACTTTCGAGTATCTGGCATCGATGCTCAATGATCAGGCCATCACGATCCTCTTCAGCTAACTCTTCGCCCGCTGTGAGCATCAGTTCCGCCTCGGCCGAGGATTCGGGTATGGTCTCCAGCTCAGTGGCTAGCTTGGGAAGCTCCTTGATCTCGGGTTCATCGTTGAAGACCACATGACGAGCATTGGGGGGAGGAGCTGGAACTGGTGTGGGAACAGGACTGGGTGTCACTTCCCTTACCAAATCAATTAGTTTATAAGTGCTCAATGGGGCTGATAATGAATCCACACATTCTTGCGCACTACGCCGACCCGAGGCATATTCTTGTACATCCTGCATGCTCCCGTAATCTAATTGATAGTCGAATTCGGATCCAGATTGCTCTTGCATTTGATAGGCCTGGACTTGGGCGGCATACATGCGTTGATATTCCTCCGACGTAGTCGTTGTAGTAGTCGATGTGGACGTATAGCTATCCGAACTGGATTCCTGCTCTGTCACCCGCAAATTCTGATTGGTCAACTGAGGAGCCGAATAGCTTTGCCACTGAGGAACTTGACTCTGTGTTTGTATCTGCGCCTGTGGTTGGCCCTGCGGTTGTGGGTCGAGGCGCGCCGTGGCACTGCCCGGTGGCAATGGTGGTACTTCTTGTACAGGATTTGCCACCACAATATGTTGAGTTTCTGGTGGTGCTATATAGAGTGGAGCTGCCGTGGGAGCTGCATGACTATCGTCTTGAGGCGGCGGCCAGGTAAAACTAGAACCGCGCAACGAACGACGACTGGCGGCCATGGCCACCTCAATGTCCTCTTCGTAGCATTCCTCAGCATATTGCGGCTGCAAGCCTTCCTCTTCCTCCGTTTCTAATGGTCAGTATTTTGGGTTCAGTTTTAGGATAAGCGTGGTTAGTTTTTGTTTTCGTTGGGTCAGAATAAGAAGAGCAGAAAGAAATAAAAGACATTCGCTTGTTAGTCTAAAGGCTAAAGGCAGAGCAGCAGCGGGTGGCAGCGACAGAGCGGCTGGTGGGTTTGCTTTGGTGGTGTCGATATCGATGGCGGCAGAATTAACGCAGGCAAGTGGCATGTGGCAGGGGCGTTGATAAAACTACAACTAACAAAAAGAAACTACTCAGCAAGAACAAGAACACAAAAAATCGCTATAAACCAGAAGTTGAATAAGTGTTTCCTGCACTTTTGGTTTTTGTATGGCAAAGGAAGTAAAATTTTGTGTGAAATGTGTGTGTGTAAGTTAGTGTGAAAGTATTTTGCTAAGCTAGAGATGGTCAAGTTCAAGGCACAATAACAAGGACATTAGGATATAATTTAATCTCAAATAGATAATTAATTTAAGAAGATTTTTGGAGATTTTCTACAGAACTCTTAACTTTTTCTATGTCACAATGCCTCCAAGTTCTGTAATCAATAGGCATTCGATAAGATAATACTACTTTAATTGCAATTTAGCCAGTAAATTTCATATTTCCAGGATCCGCAGTTGCCATCAATAGTCGTTCAATCGCATTTCAAAGAGCTCTATGAATGGCCCTAAGCTATCTTTCTAACGAAATGTTTCCCCAAATCTCTTATTTAGACAATCCTCTCTGATAATTCTATATAAATGTCCTGCCTACTTCACAATTCCAATTTGCCAGTTCCGAGAACCAGTTTACTGTGCTTCATTAAATGGAATCCTGGGAATGGCAGAGGGTTTCCTTATTTGGTTATGAGAACTATCTTAATTTATGCCTACAAATTTGTTTACATATTTTTCCACCCAAAACGAATATCACTTGCCATATTTTTGCGTTATATGACAAACAAAAAATTAAACGTTATATGCATATAGACATCGGGATCTGTGTGAGTGTGGATGTCTCTGTGTGTGTGAATTGCACACCATTTTATGCGCTTCGTTGAGGTAAATAAATTTTTTATTTCTTATTTTCAGAGCAATTTTCATGGCGCAACGATAAACAAACGTGCGAGAAAGAGTGTGCCCCTTCCCCCTTCCCCTGTCGATGTGTGTGTTGCCTAGGCACGCATATTTACTTCCATTTTTTATGGTTGCCACGTAGCTCTCTCGTCTTGTGTGTGTGCGTGTCTGTCTGTGTGTCGTTTTGGGGGCGTCGACAGGTAGTCATTGGATTTTATTATGCATAATTTCGTATTGGCTGTAATTTTGCAAAAATTGAAAATGGCTGGAACACACGACGAGTAAGAGACCAACAAAAGAAACAATACAAAAACAAAAACAATATTTAAGAAAGAAAAAAATAAACGAAATAAAATTATTGCGGCAAATATTTTGTCATATCAAAAATGTTGGTAACAGACGACACAAAAACAAAGAGCGACAGAGAAAGAGAGAGGGAGAAAGGGAAAGAGATAAAGAATGAGAGAAAAAGGGAGACAAACAGGTGAAACCGAAACAGAAAGTTCTGCAATAATAAAAGGCCGCCAGGGCCTCTTTTATACCATAGGAAAGTTTATTCTTTATATATATATATAAATTGTATTTTGTTTTTGTGTTGTGTTTTTTTTTTTTTGGTTTATTTTGAAAAAGGCATGCAAAGTTGTGCAAAGAAATAAAATTCTTAGAATTATTTTCGAGACAGTTCAATTAGTATATAGAACATATATCTGGTGTATATAGATATTCTTTTAAATAAATATATATTTAGCGCAGTTAGGCGTCAAGCATTTAGCATTTAAAATTTAGAGAAAAAGTAAATATATATTTATGGGAAATATATTTTGAAAACATTTTGTAAGGGGCCACCAAAGGCCACTCTCATTTATTGTATACGAAACGATATATATATATATGAGTATATAATGTTCAATATATTTTTGTGTTAAAGAAATTGTAATTTTGTTTTGATTTTGGTTTGTTGCACAATTCATTTTTTGGTCCAAAAAGAACAAACTTTGCACGCCTTTATATTTCTTTTTGTTTGTGTTTTTGGCTAATACGAATAGGGATAACCGTAACCTAAAAGAAGCAAAAAGAAGTAAACCAAAAAATGTTGTAGATACTGTGTGAATAAGGATATAGATTTTACTACATAGAGTTAATATCTAAATTTTTGTTGGTCTATGATTAGAGTTAATTAGGCCCCCTCGACGCGAATGGACAGATAAATCTTTAAATCTCTGTCTCTCATCTACTTATCTCACCCTCTGGTCAGAGACAATATAGAGCCAATGTATATTGATTGCAGATGGATTTCATATGGATGATGTTTTAACAAAATTAGTTTCGATTTATGTATATATGAAAGTAAAACAAATACGAAGAGAGCATCGACAACGATGCATGGATTAAATTTATGTATGTATGTATATAGCCAAGTCCTATGGAATGGAATGGCATGGAAGCAAAAACCTAAGACAATAGGCCATAGACAATGGAAATAGTTTAAGACCGAAAACTGAAGAACTGAAGAGGCAAACTGCATGCAATAAATCTTTTGACTGCCCTTGGAAATTTGCTGCCTGCTTGGCTGAGACTGACTGACGAATGTGAGGCATTTGATGTATGGCCTCCTGGCACGCTTCGATATGTGTGAGGGCTGTACGGTGGGAAGGAGTGGGAGGGAGTGGCAAGCTATGTGGAATAAGTAGAAGGCGGATGCGGATGCTTGTTGCCCGTTTGGTATAATAATGGTTGGTAATTTATCTGCTTTCGTTTACATTTCTCTTTAGCAGACGCCTTCAGTTGCCCCAGCTTCATCAGCCACACCAGCTCCACCACCTTCAATTTCTTTTCCCCCCACCACCTAGGCATTGTGTGTGGGTGTGCGTGTTTCGTGTCGGCATGTGTGGAACACAAACATTTGTTTGCCAGCCAAACACAACTGTTAGAACGCTTCTTCTGCTTTTTTCTTTGCCCTCCCCTTTCCCAAGTTTTTTTTGTTCATGGTGAGATTTGGCAAGCAAGCAGCAAATTGGAAGTGGATTTGTTTTTCGGGATTTTTTCCCATTTTTGTTGGGGGTTTTTTTCGCTTGTAACCGAAACCCCGTAATGATTGTTGCGGTTGTGCGTGATTTTCGCTTTGATTAGGAGATTGACGATTGATTTCTTCATGTCGTGTAGATGGAGATTTATGTGGATATATCATTTACGTATGTATCTACATATATAACCCTCTGGCTGATCTTTCGATAATTGCATTTTTAATTGCTGTTATTGTTGTTGTGTCTTTGGGTTGCCCCGCATATTTGCTGTTAATTCATTTCCGTTATGACACAGTCGCCACACACACACACACACACATACACAACACAACACAACATTGTAACGGTAATTGATAAACAAATATACAGACAGACAGAAGGACATCGGTTATAACCAAAGAGAGATATGAGCCTATATATGTATATAGGTGCACATACATATCTCCATTTCCCGATATATGTATATGTATGCACACATATGAAACGAAAGCACAAAAATGTGGCGAAATTGGTTTGAGTGTTCTGGAAATTGTAGTACTTGGCGAAATATTTCGCTCAGCAACGTAATGCAGGACACAGTGAGGCAGAGAAGTATATTCCCAACATAAATAAAAAGAAGTTAAACAAACTTTCACAAAGTTTATCTATTATTGTAAACAGAAATATCCTTAAGACGATTTGTAGCAATATTTATAAAGTCTATATACATATGTATGTAATTTAAACGAAATTGAAATTTACTCTATCGAGTAAATAGAAAAATGTTAGAGAAGACACAGTGGCCGATAAATCTGATTTATACTTGATAATATGCGAGATTCACTTAAGTTTGAAAAACAATAAGTAAATCGAAATCTTTAAGACCTATGAAGGTAATCAACACAAATGTCTAAGTAACAGAAATACAAAATGATTATTTCAACATATTCATCTTCTCGAAGCACTTTAATAAGTGAAATTTTGACCTAGAACGCTAACAAGTGTACTTTCCACTGTCTCATATTAAATTTCATGTCCACAAACTTATTTGGGTGACTATTTTGCTTATTTGCCATGCATTTAAAAGTTGTGCTCTGCATACGATGTCGCCATTGTCGTTGGTGTTCAGCCACCGCAGAGATTGCAATTGCCGCGTTGCAAGAGTCGTTGCATCCGCACTGAGCACATTTTATATCATTTATTTCTGGGTGTAACTCTCTGTGTCTCTGTGTGTGTGTTTGTGCGAATGTATGTGTGTACGAATTGTTTCGTTACGTTGCGTTGCGATGCGATGCGTTACGTATACGCCATGTATCGTTTGGTTTTAATTCCTTTTTCTTTTTGGGGTTTTTTTGGTTTGCCTTCAACATTCAATGTGCCGGAAGTGGATGGCAATCGAATTGGCATTGAAAATGCTGATATTCCCCAGCAGGCATATTCCTGTTACCCTTCCCCTCCCCACACACACAGCCTCTTTTTTCCTTCATCTTTTATCTGTTTTAACCCCCATTCTCTGTTACAGCATTGAGGCGGCGTCTGTATTTGATTTCCCTTCAGCTCTATCAATGTGATTAACCATTTGCTATACTTCGTTTGACTTCAAAATGTAGAAAATTGTTTTGGGGAAAAAAATTTGCTTCAGTGCAATATTTATTGATATGAAATGGCCTTTAGGCTACAAATGCTGCAGTTAACTGCTAGAATAGTGGAATGCCTCTAATTGAAATGTCTGTTATTTAGTGGATTTAGAATAGTTTTTACACTATTCTTGGTTGAGGAAATATGAACTTGATCCGAAGATGCAAACTGGTCAGTTAAAACTTTAAATATAGTATAGTCCCTTTCCTGAGACCCTCATTCTCTTCAAACGATTTAAATATTTTGGTTTTAGCAATCAGCCATCATTTAATAAATGTCGATTGATTATTTTGTATTTTGGCAATTGAAAAGGATACCACTTAATTATTAAATCAGATAACACTAGGTAGATACTTCAGTTATCTGAAAAAGCTTTCACACTTTCTTTCAATCGATTAAAAGATTATGCAACGATTCAAATTAATATTCTATATTTAAACTCGAAATTATTGAAGGCTTTTTGATTCCTTTTTCTCTATTTTCATTTAAAGAAGTTGACTAAAACCGAAAAAGCATTCGCCTACCCCGCAAAGACCTTGTTTAGAGCTTAAAATTTCATTCAATCAGCTATCAAATATAAATGGAGAAACTTTTATTTAAGTTTTTGTCAACTAATTTCAAATCTTTTGAACAATTTTGGGCATTGATTTACTCGATATCTGCGCCGCCGTTGTTTCTTCGAAGATAAAGTTCAACCTAATGTGATGGGTTCAAAGTGAGAGGGAAACTTTCTTACCCCTCTCCTCTATTAATAGCCTAGATATATCAATTTATCCTTAGAGTTGTCCTAAGCCCCTTGACTTGACCTTTTTATTTTCTGTTTTTTTAGAAGCAACAACAAAATGAAATCGAACTCAACAAAGCAAAAGAAAAACTATGCGAGAGAGGCAATTGAGAAAAACTTTTCGCATTTGCTTTGTTGTTGGATTGTTTTTTACCTAGATTATAATTGTTATTGTTGTTGTTGTAGTTGTAGGACTGAGTCTGAGTGTTATAATTGGGTAGAGTTGCGTATTTGTTATTCTGGCTGATTCCACTTGGATACGAGTTTCTATATTGTTGCTTTTGCTGCTGCTGCTGCTGATATTGTTGTTGTTGTTGGTAATTATGTTGGTGTTGTTGTTGTTGCTGGTACCTTACATTACGACCTACACAACATACATAGTTTGGGGGATATAGTAGTAGTATTTTGGGTTGGTAAAGATATATATACATATGGAAATTTATCACGATATGCAATAAGCTGCCAAATGATTCTCATTTATGAGTGAATTTTTAGTAAAATTTTGTTTATCGCTTTTCTATTTTTTCTCTTTTGGGCCAAATTGATGCATTTTGGGTTAGATTTTTTGTTGGTTTAGTGCAAAATTTTGTTGCATTTTTCTTTTGTGTTAAATTAAAGCCAAAAATTTATTTTTTTAAACTTTTACAACAAAAAAAGGAATAAATAAATAAATATTCTGGGTATTCCATGTCTTTTATAATACTATATAGAAAATCAAATAAATATATATATATAAACTAGATCGTTTATCATCGCATTGGCCTAGCTATATGCATCTCGCTCTAACAAACAATAAAGATTGCCATTGCAATTGTATTTAAGTTTTCATTTATCACGCTTTCTCTTTGTTTTTTGTTTTTTTTTTGCTATTTGTATGTAAAACTAAACCCATTCACCTTCACCTGACAGATAATCATCATCATCATAGTCATCAGCCTTACCTTGTTGACCCACATTCGATCTGGGCAAAGTGGCATAAGGATTGCCAGCTGGGATGGGAGCCGGGCGAGGAGATTGCTGCTGTTGTTGCGGTGGATAGGAGACCGGCGATTTGGGTGCAGCAGCACCATATGGACGAGCATAGCCCTGATTGACCTTTGATGTGGGGAGGGAAAACGGGAGAATTTCGTGGAAAATTGTAGTATCAAATATCAAGAGTTAAACAAAGTTCTTTGTTGGTTTGTTGTCTTTCATTTTTCCTATCCTTGCAGTTTGTTATTGACTCTTTTGGATTCAAGGATACTTATCAAGCTCTGAGTTGATGTATCAAGTATTTTCGTTACAATCCCGATAAGAACATTAGTTTGTTATGGTTTCTCTAGTATTTTTGAGATATCTTCAGACTATGTAAACATCTGGGAGATATGCATAGTGCAATTCTAAATCAATTTAGTAAATCAGCTTACACTGAATGAGATCAGTCCAAGTTTGATTTCGAAATTAAGAAATGTACTTTCTAAAAGGCAAAGACTTAATAGCAAAAACTGGTAAACTAATAGGTTAGGATGGATAGTTAACTCTAGGCAAAGAGAATCATTTTATGCAATTAATATTCCAAAAATGATTTGCCATTGGGAAATAATATTCATTTTATAAATTTTAGCAATATAGTAATTACAAAACATCTTCAAAATTATGTTCAACAAACTGCAAGGATTAAATGAAAACCTTCGATTTATCCGATTTAACTTTGGGTAAATTTCAATTTTGTTTCGAGTCAAATTAGTGAAATTTTTACAAACATTTCAACATTAAACACAAATAGAAAGAAACATATATTGTATATATATGTATGTGTGAACAAATTAATATTTTTTTGGCAAATGAGCTGAGCTGAGCTGAGCGCGGCTGAGGCTATTTCAGAGGTGGCTAATACTCACTTTGTAGTTGGCTGCTCCTGAAGCACTTCCCTTGCCAGGTGCCTGCACACTGCGTATCACATTGCCCGTTAGGGTGACATATTCAAATGGTTGATCCCCAGTGTTTGCAGATCCTGCCAGGGGAGGGGCTACAGGCGTTTGGCCATAAATTGATGATTGCTCATCCAGAGTCAAATTTGATGACATATTGTCAGTTGAATGACTTGTGATGATGTTGTTGCTATTGCTGTTGTTGTTACTGTTGCTTGTGTTATTATTATCAGCTGCAACCTGATGTGAATTAAATTTCAATTGATTAGCAAGTGTTGCCGTCAAAGCAGCCACATGAGGCTGTTGTTGGGCAGCAAATGGCTTGGCCGTGTTGTTGTTGTTGCTGGTTGTGTTATTGTTGTTGTTGTTGTTGTTGTGTCTGAATTGTGTATGTGTTGCTGTTGCTGCTGTCTGTGTTGAATTGGAATTGAGCTTATTGGAATACTCTTTCAGCAATTGATTGTACGCATTCTGATTCTTATTTTGCGTATTCATATCATTCTCATTCTGTGACTGCAACTGGCTCAAAGGGGCTGGAGCTTGGGCTGGGCGTGGGGCAATTGTGGCTGTTGGTGGTGGTGGCGGCGGTGGTGTTGGTGGCATTGTATAATTATCAGCCTGTCCCTGGCCAGTTTGACTATGGCCAGTCTCCAACGATGCAGACGAGCCACTGCCAGACGCTTGCCGTGAATGCAAGGGCGAAATGCAATTGGTCGAACCAAAATGCTCCAACGATAAAGTGATGGCACTCACACTGCCACTGCCCCCCACCCCGGACGACGACGACGCCAAAGAGGACACGGAGTTTGTGGATGATGCTGATGAGCCGTTTGAAATTGATGAGAGGCTACTGTGGGTTCGTGTATGTGGCGGTGGATTGGGCAATGGTTGTATCTGCTCTTCGGTCTCGTATTGCAGCAATTGGGTGGGTGAGGGAGGCGGTGGCAATGGCAATTCAGTGGCAGAAGTAGTATCAAGCTAATGTGTTAATGCGAGTGCATGTTAATATGGCCAAAAAAAAAAGAACGGGAAAAGGAAACACACAAAGAGAAACATCATTTGGTTAATAAAGTTAGTTGCAGCAAGGAACTCGATCAACTCTCGAGGCTGTTTGGCCTATAAATAGCTATTAGGTCAAGGTCACTAAAAATAACTAAAGTTAATCCCCCATTTTTTCCACCCCACTCTCGAATCGATTCAGAAATCTAGAATTATATCATTGCTGTGTATTCCAAGAAGTTTTCCCCTTAGCTTATGTAATACTCTAAGAAAAAAAAAACGAATAACCAACAAAAATTCTTCACTTTTCACTTTTAATTGAAAACTTTCTCTGGATAAATTGTTTAGAAATTCGTTAATATTATAATTTTTTTCTTTTTTGAGAACGTTTATGGGTCACTTTTTTCGTTTCGGTTATTTCGGTTATTTTGTGGTATGGATCTCAGTGTCCGCCTGCCGTGAGTTCACTTCGTGCCGCGGACACCAGTCGAAGAGGCAAACTGAACGCAAAGTGCCTAAGAAATTTGCCAACTAAATGCAGCTGAATGTTTTTTATAGCCCTCAAGAGAAAAGTAGCAAAAATAAAATAAAACCAAAAAAAAAAACCTAAAACATCGAAATAAAAATAAAAAGTAGCGCTTGGCATATATATAGCTTTTTAGCAGCTATTGCACATTTTCGCAAAATGCGCTGGCCGCAGCTGTAGAAAGAATCATCGCATCGCAAGAGTAGATAATGCCCCCAACAGATGATGGGGCTAAAGTGAATTTAATGAATTACTTTTGGTCGAAACTATTTTTATACTTCAAGTAATATATCTAATAGATATTATCTATATAGAATAGCATAGGAGATTGTAGTGGTCTGCCGTCTGCAGAATGGTGACAATTTGCCAATCGATTTGACAAACTCGTGATTTATTTGTGCCAATTTTTGTGTGGCTTCACTTCTCTTGGGTGGGCTGAGGTGGGTGTGGCTATTGTTTGGCAAAGCTAATGTAGAATTGTTTGTAATAATCTTTGCCCATATATATAGAGGGCCACAAAATGTCGACCTTTTTGAATTTAATTTACATTTTTAGGCAAAATACTCATGGCAAAAGTTTAACAAGTTTTAAGAACCGTTTGAATCTTTTCTAGTTTGACAATCTAAACAGCCATGTCAAATGGTATTTCAAATTCAACTATATATTTTCTTTTAATGTTTTTTTAAATATTACAAGAATATTAGAATGCTTTTGATTAATACAATTATAGAAATTCGAATTCCTTTTGGTTTTTCCTTCTGAAGATCATTTAAATCACTTTAACCTCCTATATAGCCTAAAGCTATATTAAGTTTTAATGCTTTGTCAGTTTTGCTAAGAATTTAAGTTCATCAATATCTTATACATTCCTTTGACCTTCTTATGGAGTATAGAAAATATTCATATTGTTAGTTTTAGTTTGATATGAATTTTCCCATTTGAAGAGACCAACCAGCCGTAAGTTGATCGCAATGGCAAGACACTAAGAACAATAATTGCATGCACATAAGCAACAAAAACATATTATCAAAGACACACACAACCAAAGATACACGCACACACACACATTCAAACAATTTGTATACAAATGCATAAACTTTTCCATTTTCATTTTATCGTTTTTGGCCAAAAGCACACGAAGAAAACGAGAAGTGTGTGGGGGTAAAATAAGAAGGGTAAACAAAGCTTCTCTTGGAAAATTGCCTGAGTTGTTTTAAAAAACTTTTTCCCCCCTTCCATCAACCTATTCCCCCTTTTTGCTCGCCATGCATGAGATATGTATTTTTTTTTTGGGGTGGGCTAGAGGTTTTTACCTTGAAAACTTTTTGCATTATATTGCATTTTTTGAGTTCTTGATGTGTTTCGTTTCGTTTCTTTTTTTGTTTTTGTTTGTTTTATTCTGGAGATGATTTTGAACATTTTAGCATATGTCTGAGAATTGCAGAATTTATGCAAACATCTTTGCCAGCAATATGATAAAATTGATTGTGAAAACAACAGACATAGAGCACGGGGAATATATACAGTGAGGATGGGAAAGAGAAAATAGACCCAGGGCCGGAGGGCAGTTAAGAAATATAGGGACAGAGAGCCAGCCAGGGTCTTAACTTGGTTCGGGCCAAAAGCTACTTCAGGTGCATTTCTTGATTCGTTTGTCTGTATATCTGAGTGTGTGTGTGTCTTGAGGGTGTGTGTGTCTTGACAGTATTGTTTTTAGCACGCCAACGTCACAGAAAACATAAGGAGTATACAGTTAACAAGTTGGTTTTTACTTACAGGAGCCGAAGCAGGAGCTGGAGTGGGCGTTGAATTGCCATTGGCATAGCCATTGCTGCCATATCCATGCGAGTTCAAGGCCGATGAAATTGTGTTAGCACTCAGCTTGGTGTTGCTATAAATATATATATAGAGAAAAGATATAGCATAGCAGAAGAAGATGTTTCTGTCTGATTTAATTGGCTGTCACAAGCATTTCCACCTAATTGCCCCAATGGAGACAATTCTGTCAATTGCTCCCCAGATGCGAATTGCCCCTCTTCCTTTCGTCTCTATTTTTATTTGGGGTTTCTCTGTTTTTGTTTTTCTCTGTTCGTTTCGAAGCCTTTTAATTAAGTTGAGTTTTGTATGCGATTTTGGCTAAATTCAAATAAAAGGCCCGACAAAACCCTTAAACAAATGCCAATGCAAATTGCACTCGAACAAATTGAATGACTGCAAAATTTGATACCCTAATCCATATAAAAGTCATAGGACTATGAAACGGTTAGTACTCAAAATAGTAATTATCAATAAACTTTTCTATTGCAAGTATTACCAATAAACTTTCTTCTTACAACCATTGTAAATAATATTATTTCTATTACTTCTCTTGCTAAAAGTGGAAAACTTTCTGAAAGCCCTTTTTATATCTTTTATTTCAGTCGTATTGATATATAGTGCATTTGATAGTCGTCTTGGGATTTGATAATGCTCTCTATATCCGCTTTTTGGCCCCAAAACGGCACACAAAGTAGGCTCCCCTGTCACTGGACTACACATGTAGCGATTTTATTTAATAAAAACGAATATGTTATTTTTTGTGTTTCTGGCTGTCATCGGCAATCAGTGTCGCGTCCATTTGGTCAACCCCTCAATTCCCCCTACGTCTGTCTGCCTATGGTCTGGCTATATACATATGTACATATATATGTAGCCGACTATTGGCCAAACGATTTGTATTTGTGCATTTATTTATTCCCTGTCGGTTTGACAAAATTGCCCAATCGAACCGAAAAGGAGTGCTAAAAATATTACTCGCATTTTGTCTCCACTCTATATATGTATATATGTATATGTATGCATGTATGTATGTACGTATATGACTTACGGCTTAATGGGCACTGGAACATAACCCTCGGTGCCGGCTGGAGGATTGTTCTGGGCTGCCAATTTGGCATGGATGTCGCAATAGAGCTTATTGTTGAAATTGTAGTAGCCCTGGTTCTTTAGGGAAGTGCCGCAGGTGGCGCACTTGAAGCACTCAACGTGCAGATTCTTGTCCTTGATGCGCACGAAAACACCACTGTGAAAGAGAGCCGCGGTAGAAGAGGATAATGAAAGGATATTTTCGATTAATAAGAGTTGATAAATTTATTAAAATTTAATCCTTATGCAATTGTGTTTCAACAGTTTCAGTTGTCAGTTGTTATTATTGTAGTGTATTGTTAGTCATGGGAAAAAAAATGGCACAGAGGGTTAACTTCGACTATGCCGAAGTTTTTATACCCTTTGCAAATTGTTATTGACCTGACATAACTAGATAGGAATGATATCTCTCTCTATTCCTAAGAATAGTCTCCAGCTATGATCTTTAATACTGTAAATCGTCTAAATATTGATGGACCTGAGTTTCAAACTGAAACGTTTGTTTTGGTATCAACTATTCATTTAAATTCCATTCAAATCGTCGGAACGTTTTGCTTGTGTTCCTAATGGAAACAGTGGCCATAGTTGAGACCTTTCGTTGGGCCGCCAAATTCGAGGGACGTGTGCCCACGTCCTCCACACAGAAGGCATACCATTGTGAGGTGATTTTGCATCAGAAAACGTTTTGAGGCTAAAATCAATTTACCATATTTGCGTGAGGGTATAAAAATAGTGAAATGAAAAAGCTTCAATGAATTATCGAATTAAGCCCCATTCGTGACGCCGACGGCTGCTGCTGCTGTTGCCAATTAAATTGGTATACAAATTAATACAAATGATGATTCCCCAGCGTAACCAGGAGAGTCTGGTCTGGCCAATGTTGGATTGGATCAGGTGTTTTTGGCTTCCAACTGCATAAATTTAAACAATTGACTTCGATGCCATGAAATAAAAGCAAATTAAAATGCACACACACACACACGCACACAGAGAGAGGGGGCAGGCCTCGAGACTGAGTGGGTGGGTGAGACAAAAGGCAGACGCATGAATTATCACTGATGGAGGCCAAGAGGGGACACTGAGGACTGCGGGTGGTGGTGATGGTGATGCAACAAATCCTTACACAATGCCCACGCCGCACAACTGACATGCCGGATGTCCGCTGGCCGACAATGGACGCACTGCACCAGCATCGCTGGCCAATGCCGCTGCTGCTGCCTCCATATCCGCCTTATACTCATCGCTCTGCAGTACCGGGCAAATCGGCATAACAATGATGCGTGGATCGGGCTGCTCTTGCTGCGGCTGCCGTTGTCCAGTGGAGTTTTCATTGCCCTCCGGCCCAACTTGTTTGGCAACTGGCAGACTCGGCCGGTGTGTGGCAGCGGGAGCTAACGTATTTGACTGCAAATTGGTACCAATTCGTTCGTCCTGCCTCTGAAGTTGAGTGGGTAATGGCGTGCGTCGCTCATTACCACCAATTGCATGACTTTGTGTCCAATAAAAGTTCGCCGGACTGTGCGGCTCTGTGCAGCATCAATGGAAGGTAGCAAAGGTGGGGTTTATAAGATTTTCTTGTGCACAATGATTATATGGCGCCAACTACCAAATCCCCTTACTAAGCTAAGTAGCCCTTTTGCTATTCGCATTTTAATTAATAAGTTAGTTACGTGTTAGTTTTGCCAGTTAGTCAATGACAAGTCAATGTCTAACTTCATATACAAATTACAAATACACTAGGCAACAAGATGAGAGTTTATTGAAAAGGATTCGAAGCAAATGAAAGTAATTATCGTATATATAGCCAGACTTCTTCTAAAAGTAAGATTTTAGAATCCAAAAAATAATTATTGTTGCAAAAATATTATTGATTAGTGACTTTGATATTGCTTCATTTGTAAGTGTTTCTTTATCTATATTAAAAACATAAAACAATGAACATTTATAACAAATTTTAGCACCAGTATTCACGATCTAAATAAATGTGCCAGTAGTTGATAAAGTTTTTCTATCTCTTATTGATTTAATACCGACTTCTATGTTTGAAATGAATGATCAAATTATTCTAATCATTCATTTCCAACCCCTAGCAAAAACGACGAAATTATTTGGGACATAGAAATGGTCATTTGGATATTTAAAAAACTTTTTTATACCCTCTGACATACAACTCTTGGTATCTAAAGACATTTACTTTCATTTCTCATTTAGTTGATAACATGGATCAATCCTGTTGCATAGTGTAATTACTTTTATATATTACAAATTTTCAATTTTCCTTGTTTTTTGTTTTTTATACACTTACGTAATGAGACGTTCACATTCGGTGCAAATGTTCTGACCAGTTGGTAGTCCGCCGGTGCTTGGAGGCTTTGGTGTATTAACTGGAGCGCTAACATGACGAGTGGTCGATGATTGTTGTTGATAGTGTTGTTGTTGTTGCTGATGTTGATGCTGATGTTGGTGTTGGTGTTGGTGTTGTTGTTGCTGTTGTTGTTGTTGTTGCTGATGGTATTGTTGTTGCTGATGTTGTTGTGGTGATGGTTGTTGTTGCTGGGGTGCATCATGTTCATAGTTTCCAAATGCTGTTAATGTTTGTTTGTTTGTTCGTTCGTTGTTGGTGTGTGTTGTTGATTTGGTTTATGTGTGTGTATTTATATAGTTTCGTATTTATATATACACATATACACATTGAAATACATGGAAAAAGAGTATTGAAATCAGATATGAGTTTAGACATAGAAATAGATATATAGACAGAAACAGCAGCCAGGTAGAATTGTCATATCATGCGATGATAAATTAATTATGATGGATTGTTGACAATGATTGAATACAGATTTTCATTCACATGCTGACACAGTTTTGTTGAATTCAAAAATCTAACCATTTTTTTTAACCAGTAAAAAGTTAATTCCTTTTCGATCTCTACGACTTTAAGTACACTAAATATCTAGCAGAGAAAATGTAGAGTTAAGTATTAGGAAAATGCCTCAATTGAACTCTAATCATTTAAAGTTCGAAACAATAGAACTTTTTCCGGAAATTTGGAAAAAAAATCACTGTTATATACATATGTAAATAGTTTTTCTAGAGAGAATTTTCTTAAAGAAATATAACAAAGAATGGGATATTGCCGATTTATTCCCATTAAGCGAAAATTATAAAATTCATTACTTTTTTAGCGTTTATGCATGTCGATTTTACACAAAATAAATTAAACATTGAATCGTCATAATACTTCGCATAGAACTGCTTAAAAA
This sequence comes from Drosophila paulistorum, assembly GCA_018152135.1. Classification (NCBI taxonomy): domain Eukaryota; kingdom Metazoa; phylum Arthropoda; class Insecta; order Diptera; family Drosophilidae; genus Drosophila; species Drosophila paulistorum. The sequence goes on along the minus strand of JAECXG010000822.1, from coordinate 50,288,678 downwards.
ATTTATTTTAAAACATATGTTTTTTTAATAATAAATTATATTATTTGCAATTTAAATATGAAACAATTAGAGAGCAAGAAAAAATGATTATCTTCTTTTGGGTTTTTTGTGTAGATTTTAGAACTTGGTTTTGACATAGAGAAAACGGAAGTCCATTTCTTTGTGTTTATCTGCTGCTTTTGTGAGCATGAGGGGAGCAAAAACAAAAATAAAGACAAAAAAGCACAAATAAATATTTGAGTTAAAGACATAAAAAATAAACTTTACAAATTTCTTTCAAAATGAGATGAGAGATGTGTTGTAAAAGCTTTTTTCAAGGTCTTTACTGAGAATTTTAAAAAAACAAAATAAAATGATTCACTCTTGGCATAATGCCACGCCCACCTCCCACTACGACATGGTGCCCACTAATCTCCCAAACTGTTATCGCTGACAAAAGGATTGGCGCCATTATTCAATAACATTAGCATTCGAGCCAACTCATAATTGGCCAAATAATTACCTGGAGTGGACTGGCCAGTCTCCTCCTCACGCAGGAACTTCAACACCTCAGAACGATCGGCCTGGTATTCTTTTTCGTTTTTCTTGAAATTGACCCTGCAGATAGATAGATAGAGAGAGAGAGAGAGAGAATAAGCGATGTTGCCAACATACTTTACACCGTTGCATAGTTTCGAGCTTCGCCCTCGTTCAGCTTAAAAGTATGCTGTGAAAAATGATGGCGGGCATAAAGCAACAGCAACATTGTTACGCATACGCCGCGTTAGCCAGCAGAAAGCACAAAAAAAACAAAACAGAAAAAAATCCCCCAAAGAAATTAAGTGCAAAAGCAAAAAACAAGTCCCACGCGTGCGTTTCCAAGTCCAGTCTTAGATGGGCAAGCGGCGCCACTCGCTATCATTTGTGGAATTGCACTCACCGTGAGGCCAAACAAAAAAAAACCCCATAAAAACCCAAGAGGCAGAGGGTTGAGGATTGAACTAGAGCTATGCCCATTGTTATATACCCTTTCTGTATTTGGTATTTGAAGTAATTGTAGATCTTATATTGATATTTTATAGATCTTATATGGATATTTGAAGAGAATTTGAATCCTCTATATCAATCTTCTTTAGTGTTTTTGTGGGCATTTTTAAAGAAAACCCCAATTAAATTGGTTTTCTTGTCGAACAGTTTATGGTTTTTAGTTTTTTATAAGTTTAACCTCAACGCAATCTTTTTACAAAATAATTTTGCAAAAACTAAGTCTTATCTTACGAAACAGTTGAACGAATTTAAACACAATTCAAATGCAAATATACCTTCCTTGGCTAAAAGTTGCTGTCCCCTCGTTTTATATTTTTTTTTTTAGTTTCACCAACATTATGACAGAATTATACTACCCAATGCATGGGAAAAGCCCCTCAAGTTAGGCAACGAAGCACAAACACACAATTTTAAAGTACAAAACTTTTTGTGTGGTGTTTTGTTGTTATGTCATGTTTGCTTCTGCTGGTTTTGCCGTTGCTATTGCTGTTGCTGTTATTGTTATCACGCCTGTCTAGGCCCAGTCCGTTGTTTGGACCAACCGACACACTTACCCAAGCACACCGCCAGCCAAAACCTCCGCCTGGGCGGAAAGTGTTTCCGCAATGGATTCATCGCTGTAAATGCCAACCGGGGTGTTGTATTGTTTATTGACAATGCTCTTCACGCCGCCATCGCCGCCGCCATTGGCCTGAAATTCATAAGTTGTAGATGAATACAAGTAGAGTAAGTTGTGGATGAAACATTTTTCTCTTTTTTCCCCAACAACAGAAATGTTTTGAAATGTACACCAGGCAACATAAAATGTACTTGATATCAGAGTTTAAAGCTTTATTTCCGTTGGTAATATAGGTAAAATGAAGTCTAGATACTTCTACTTACTTTCCATAAAATTGTGTTAAATAGTGTTAGCCATTGTGATAGAATAGAATATAACACCCTAGTCCCAAAAATAAATTTACTTAGATGCTACCAGCTTTGCTGCTCTTGCTTTTCCCTCACACTTGCATGGGTCTAAATCAATTTTATTTTGTGTTTTGTTGCTGTTATGATTATTGTTGTTGTTGTTGTTGTTACTGGGGCTATTATTATACAAATTCATAACAATAAAATATACGAAAATATATATGTATGTATATGCAGATACCCGCAAAGAGAAAGAGAGTGGGAGGAAGGAAGAATGGCTCACAGACATTGACATTACTATGCATGGCACAGATGTGATATGTAAGAGCTTGGGTAGAGGGGCGGACATGTGGGTAAAGGGGGAGCTGGATGGAGGTGGTGTGTGTGTATCAGACCTTTTGCACATTAATTCTTGCCAGGCAAATAATCCTCGCACTCATATTCATTACTCATTCTGACACTTTTCAAAACTACCAAACAGACATCGTATAAATGCAAATGTTGTCAAACTCATCCTTTCACCCACCATCTCCTCTTCCTTCGCTCTTTTCTACTTGAATGAAATGAATGAAAAGCAAAACCCTTACACACACACACATCCACAACAAAAGTTGGTACAAAATGTGTCAGGAGCTGACTAACTATCAGCATCATTGGTCATCAGCAAGTTTTTAGGAAATTTCTCAACCAGAACACAAGCAGTTTATGAATATTATAAATGGTTCAGTCTCTTTCTCTTTATCCCATCCTACCCTAAAGTATGCTACAACATTATTAGTTAACTTACAAATGGACGCGCCGAGTTGTTATAGCCACAGCCAATGTGTTGGCTATCCTGTTGTTGGTGAGCCAGAGAAGTCTTCGTCACTGTCTGCAAATATGGTGAATTGGGTTGTGGCACATTGCCGGTGGGTGTCACATGTGGACGCCAGGTGGAGCCACCTCTGCCGTAATACAGAAAAATCAGCAGTTAGCTTACTTTAGTTCACTTGTTTAGACCAAACACGAAAAAAGAAATCCACTTACCGCTGCACTGTGATGACAAAGTTATTACCCGACCGCACCACAATATCCTGGGCATCCTTGTGCCGGAAATTGAAGACATCAACTTCGTTGATCTTGATGACCGCATCGCCGGGCAAAAGGCCAGCCTGTTCGGACAAACTGCCAGCATTGACCTGCAAAAAAGCAAGAGAAAATCCAAAAATAAATAACGTGTTTTTCCCTCTCATCAGTTTAGGCTTCTCTAATAAATCCAGCGGCAAATTGTCGCTGCCAATTCAATTTTCATTTTTCGGCCAACTCTAAATGAATTTATTATGTATTTCTCAATTTTTTGTTCTGTGTTGGCCGTGCAAAAATTATGAGGCACAACACAGTTTTTGTATCCTGGTTGCGGGTAAGCGGTTTTGTCGCCCCAAAAACACACACACACACATATAGAATTTAATATAAGTAAACACATAGTTTTTCCTGCACATTTTTGCCTATTTTTGTTTATTCGGTGCTATGGGTCATAAATATTCAAACGATTAAAATCGTAAAAGTTATGGCCATAAAAATCGTGCAGAAGAGGGAGAGCAAACACAAAACTATATGGCTTTTTGTTGGTTATGAAAATGTCGCACTTTTGCGTATCGAATGTATTTATGGAATTTATTTCGAATCACACACAATACTCAGATGCGTCATTATTCTTCATAGTTAGCACTGAGTTATTGTTACTAAGAAATTCTATAAAAAATATACCCGCCAGACACTATTAAATAAAAACTTTTTTCATGACAGCTATAAAACTTGAGAGGTCTCAATAATATGGCTTTGGAAGATTCATTACTGCAAATAAGCATTATAATGCTCCAATAATGTTTTGGATTAACTACGACAAAGGTAATCAGACTGAACTTTTTACTCTATTCGTCTCTTAAGAGGCACTGTGTCATAGGCGAATTAAGGACTGTGAAGTTTTGATTAACTTTGCCCCTTAAAGGATGCAATATTCTAGAAAATTTTATTTGTTCGTATCCATTGTAACCTTTATTGTCTATTAAAGTTGTTTGCATTGAAAAATGTCTTTGACTGTCTTGAACCATATTCATAAAGAAAATTTTTCGATTACAAAATTTGGGAACAAAGTTTCCCCCTTCCCATGACCTAGACCTTCGACTATGTATCAAAACTACTTCTACTCCTGTCAGCAAGCAAATTTCATTTGATTTCTGTTATATTCTACACAAACTTCATCATTTACATTGTTTTTGACAGTCATTGATAGTAAACGACGACATAAACTATTAACTTCATGTCATCATAAGCATTTCTTTCTTAGCTTCCAATAATCATAACTCAAAATTTGTTTATACACTCTTTACATTTTCTGAATTCTCGCCGTGACTTAACTCAGTTTTGATTTGATGAACTGAAATTGTAAAGTAATTTCATTTATTGTTAGAAGAAAAGTGTTGGGGAATCGTTTTCTTACTAATTACTTTTTGCACATTAAAATGTATACAAGTAGGATAATTAAACCTGAGCTTATGTCTATATAAAGAGTGTGTTTAAATAATATTCATTTTCCATTAGGATAATAATATTTTAAATTGCATTTCCTGCAATTTACGTTTGTTCAATCAAAAACCCACAATCGAAATGTAATCGAGAGATATTAGAATAAATAACTAATATTGATTAATTAACAAAGTGAAATTTAAAAGGATTTTCTCTCATTTCACATAAATATTTATTTCGATTTCAATTTTGCCTGAAGGCAATTCGTTTGAGAGAATCTTAAGTAAGATGAGTATTTGCTTCACCTTTAAAGATGAAACTTTAAATTAATTTCATTTCAGTTTAAAGAGCCTCGTTCAGTCTCTTACTAACTAACTTGGCCCAAAATGGAAAACTCACATACATCAAAAGTGAGCCTAGAAACTCAAAATTGTTGCTATTGCGGCATGGTCCTGTTGCTTGTGGCTAGGCCCAGACAAGCAACCCAAGGATAAGGCATACACGGAAACTCACAGACTAGGAGACTCGGGGCTCAGGTGTGGCCTAAAATTATACGCGCCATGCACGTATCCACTTTGGCAAATTGTCTGTTTATCAGGCTCAGTCGAGACTCGACTCGACTCGATTCCGAGACTCATGGCTCACGGTCGACTCTGGGTCGACTCTTTTATATATATTTACACAAAACGGCGAGAATCGTGCAAAAAACACACCACACACCGCACACACACATAAATATTACATTGGCGTGCTCGACAGAGACACCTAAATATACCAAAAATTTACAAAGTTGCAAAAAAAAAAGAGGAAAAATGTGCACAGATAATGGGAGAGAGGAGAAGGCCTGCTGATGATTTGAGAGGGGAATGGTGGCGGGCATACCAAATCGAAGGCTCATGCTGTTGACATGTTCATTTTCTTGTCTGCCATGTTTGAAAATTGCTTCTTGGCCAAGGTGTTTGTGCCAGACAGCCGAAAAACCAAACCAAATCAAAGTGAATGCGGCGGCCGGCAAAATATTTTTTGTTTTTATTGATTTCCACTTTTCGGTTGCAAAATTGCATGTTACAACGCAGTGTGATGAGGAAGGGAAAAGGGGGAAACATTGACATTTGGACAGTTTTATGAGGTAGAGGAGTGCTATCAAGTCCAACGTTTGTCCCTGGCTGCTCCAGTTGCGACTGCTGGCTGCCTCACTGGCTGCTTGTTAGACATTTGTCAGGTTTATAGCGTTTTGCGGCAGGCCACCAATTGACAGCGAATTTGTTTTACTTTTCCCCCTTTCCTGCGGCTGCTGCTACTCCTCCTCCTCCTCCTCCTCCTCCAGCACGTAAGCTACATATATGAGTTATGAGATATGAGTTATGAGTGTGTCGGGGCCTTTATTGAAAACAACAAAGGAAATTCTTGTTCAAATCAACTGCCCAAGGACAAATTAAAGTGCCCAAGTGCCCATAACATGATTCTATGACAGAAACCTTCAAAGCGATGAAATATATTTCATGCTCACTAAATGTCAAACTATTGCTTTAAAAGTCAAGAGCCAAACTTTGTTGGTTTATCACAAAAAAAGAGGATATTTCAAAGCATAAAGCTGCAGTTCTTTTAAATTAATCATCATTAATAATCAATCTAAGAGTAAATATTTAATTCCTTCCCATTTTTGCTTCGAAAACAGTTACAAACGACAAAACAAACTTCAGAAGTAACCAAAAACGTTTTAAACTTAAGATCATAAGACAACTTAAATAAGTTTAAAATGTTTTGCCTGGCTTAAAACCCTCCAACCAAAATTTATTTTGCATCCTATTTGAGAAATTGTATTTAACATTGTTAGCACTGGAAGTCGCTCTGCAGACCAACAATAACAAATCTAGAAAACTTTAAAACCATATTAAGAAGGTTTGAAAAATAACATATAAGCTTTTTCACCAAGTAGATTCGATTAACAGGGTTTTTGCCCACTAGGCCTAATGATACTGACAACGTTTTGTAAGCCTTAAACTGGTTGCAAACAAAAAATTTAAGAACCATGTAAACATTTTCATGTGAAAAATTTCCCAAATGTACATTACACAGATTTTTTTTGTCTTTTTAGCTTTCGCTTTTTTTTCTGATGGCATTTTCCTCCCACACACAGCCAACAGGCAACAGCCAACTGGGAGACGGACATTAAATGTGGCCTCTAAGCACATGAGTAGAACAACTAAATAGTAGTCGTAGTAGAAGAAAATGCATGTAATAGTATGTTGTAGAAGGGAACATCAGGCAAATGATGATTTATATTACACTGGCCAGTGTTTTTTTGGGAAGCTCCCAGAGCTCCACACATACACACACACACACACACACACACACACCCAACCACAAGTTTAGCTCATCCTGGAGTCCTGCTTTTAGTCTGGCTTAGTTCTCACATGCCGAGCATATTCATATTTTTGGAGAGGCGAAGAAACAAAAAAAAAAGAAGAAAATGTTGTAAAAATATTTCCATCTGCATTATTTCAGCATGTATTTAGTCATGCAGTTTTCCATATGTCCACACACTCACTGTCTCTTTCTTTTTCTCTCTCCCTCTCTCTTTCTCACCGACTTGAGCTGAGAAGAGCTCTTGAAATTATATGCGTTATGACAAATAACTGAGACCATGTTGGCCAAGTGGCTTTTGGTGTTGGCAGCTTGACAAACAATTCCTTACTATGCAGATATAGAGATAGAATTTTTCGGCCAGAACAAAAGGGCCTGAGAAACATTGCTTTAGCCATATAGAAAATTAAATTTTTAACCCAAACCAGACAATCAGCCAACCAGCCAGACTAGCCTAGTCTAGTTGAAAAGTCTACGTAATCAAGTCAACTAAGCGCTGCTCAAATTCATTCAAGTGCATTAAAATTGAATTTCAGTTTAGGCCAGAAAACTCAAGAGAATATCTAGCCAAGTGCCCATAAACTAGAAAGAGGGAGAAAAAAGAGTGAGAGCGAGAGAGAAAGCGTAAGATAGAAGAAAAGATGAACGCACACATTGTATGCAGAATATTTATGTTGATAAATCAAGTTTGCTTTTGTGGATTAGGTGTATCTCAAATAAATTGAATTTGTGGCGTAAATTAAACCCAAACAAAGGACAGCAGAGAAAATAAAGTGCCGTAGGGCCATTAAAAAGACTTGCCAAGTTTGTTGTAGAGTAAGTTATGAAGTTGTTTAATTGAAAATAAATCAGTTTAAAGCCTTAAACAAATCCACAAACAAATCTGAAATCTCTTCTCACTCTCACTTTGTTCCCTTTTACTTCTATGAAGTGCTTTTTGTCCATAAACCACAAAAAAAAAAGTAGAATCGAGAACTCATAGAAGTAGAACAAAGCAAACGAAAGATGAAATACACGAAAAATATTGCGGAAATGCAGCGCAAATACAATGAATCTCAATGTAAGTATATATGAATATGCATGCCTTATGAGAGAAGGAGGATGAGGTGTAGAATAAGGGGAGGCGGCCATCACTCATACGCCCCGTTCTGTCTGACAACAACGACTATGACTCCAACTGTAAATCAACCCGAATCAGTGGAAAGCCGCTGCGGTTTTTCTGGCACACACAGATACAGACACACACACACAACACTTGACCAGAGTCGCGCGCGCCAAATGGAAAAACTGCAAAAACGTTGGCGGAAAAACCAACCAACAAACAACAAGAACAACAAAAGATGAACAAAAAACAAACCACAAACGCAGAGTTTGTTAGAAATGAATGAAAGAAATGAGTGGAAATGCGAAACTACTAAAAAGTATCTGCAAGCAATTGAAACAGAATATATATATACATATAGATACCATAATACATGCAAATGGCTAACAAGTAAAAACTTATCCATTGAATTTCATTTTAATTTCATCTTAAATTTCTTTTTGCCATCACTTTGTTAATTGATTTAAAACAAAATAAAGAAAATATTAAAAAAATTAATTAACTAAAATGTGAATTTATATGGAAGAAGCGAGATAGGACGATTAAATGGCTTAAAAAATCTATCTTGAATTGCTTAATAAATAAGGCACAATTTGGGTTTTAGCTATTTTTAAAAGTTTTGGATGGATTTGTTTGTCTATCCGATCAATTTTGTTTGACATCTATTTTAAGTCTTTATGCTATAAATAGTTAATTGCTCTTGAAGTGGATGAAATGAAAGTAAGCGTCTGGTTTTTCATGTAACTAACTAAACTAGTCCGCGCTACTAGTCAGACACATTAATATTAAAGTAAACTTTCCTTCCAATTGCACGATATTGGAAATTTACTACTACCGAAATACTTTGTTGGATCTTACTTGTTGGATTTGTGTTGTTGTTGTTCTTTCAATTTTTACAAGTACTCGTAATTCCCGTGCCAGTTCAATCAATAATCAAGTTAGGGGAGGGGAGCACAAAAAAATGTCAGCAAATCACTTGCTAATGGTTTTTACTTTTGGCTTTGACCGTTTTTAGGGCTGACCAGACACAGAAGCATTATTTATTTATTGAAAAAGTCAGTAGAGAAGGAGAACGAGGAGGATGAGGAGGGGCTAAAGCAGGGGTTGGGGGTCTATGTGGAGGTAGTCGACGCCGCCGCCGAACTGTCGGCAACATTTATAAATTATGATTGCAATCAACGTGCACAAAAGCGCGTATGGCGAGCAGCAGTTACTTTCATTGCATTTTCTCTCACTCACTCCCACTCTCTTTCTCTCTCTCTCCGTTTCTCTTTTTGGAAAAATGACAGATGCACATACACATACACACACACACACAGACTGCAATAAACATGGCAATTTATATAAATGTTGCATATTCATAACAAGTAATGGAAAAACTTTTGCACAATGAAATTATTGTGGCCCACCGACAGTACACCCCGCCCCACCCAACCCAGCACATCCTCCTACCTTCTCAACCAACAGAATGGGCTAATGAATGTGTAGACAGGGGGAAGGAGTCGGAAGAGTTTTGTGGCATTCGTTCCACTTTCCAGAGAGATACCCAAAGGAATCTAATGCGCTGCGTGGGTGCTCCTTTTGCTGCCCAGTTCGGTTGATCATTTATCTTTTGAGCCTGGTCAGCACTTGTGTGGCTTACTCACTCACATGGACTTGGGCAACACCTTAAATATTATGAAAAATGACAAGCAAAGACCAGTCGGACAGACGAACAGACAGCCAGCCTCAAGGGTGTTTGGCTTTATCCACATATAAATACACACAAGATTCGTATTTATTGCAACTGGTTTTCGGTATTCTACATTTCAACAGAAATGTTACAAGCCAAATTTTGAGCAAATTAAACTTAAAATATTTCAAATCAAATATTCTGAATATATTCATTCTACTGAATGACTACTTTGATGATCTTTTAAAAGACAAAAATTAATTGAACGATAAGTCGGAAAATGTTAGAAAATTCACTCCTAACTGGAAACATTTAACAAACTCCGCAAACTTCAAGTTCAAAATCAACCAAAAACCAAACTTTATTTCCAATTAATTTTGACAGTTGTTTAACCGACTAAAGTTATTTCAATTCTAAATTTTGAATGCTTGTCGAAAACAAACTCCCCCACTTAAAGTCTTTCTCATTAGAACTCACAAATTCACTTGAACTGTCTAATTGGAATGATAGGAATCTTAAAGATATTCCACTTGATTAAGGTTACTTAAGAGTGTGTTCAAAATTGCTTTTTGCAGATTACAACACGATATAAATAATAGAAATTAAATGGAAACACTTGAGCTGAGAAGGAGTCGAGTTGAGGGGGATATACTTGTGTACGTAGATGTAAGCCTCATTAAAGTTGTGCCAAAAACTAAAGACAAAAACCCTTCATTTGGCTTAGATGAAATTGAGTTGAAATTGCTAGCACGTTGCCATTCGACTACGAAATTTCAATAAATGTCACATGTCTCTCTCACAAAATTTGTTGATTAAAATAAGACAAGACTTCTCGAGTACACTCCATAAGGACGTGGAGTTCATTCCCAGTATTACACAAGATGAAACAAGACGAGACGAGATGAGACGAGACGAGACGAGACTAGAGTCTGGCACCTGACTTCACCTGACTTTCTTTTGGATATCAACAGAAAAAGGGTTCATTAGACGGCGGCTGTGTGACACAGGATATGGGTTAATAAGACACACACACACGGAGAGAAAAGGGCAGAGAGATGATTCTGATGATGCCTCTGCGTCAAGGTGAGTGTGTTTCTCTAACATCTTGTGACTGTGCCTTTTGAATGTCATTAGCGCGCTTGGTGGTGTTAGTTTGCTACCCCGTTCCCTCGTTTTCCCCCATACTGTCACCCAAGGGATGCAGTGGGTTAGGCACAGGGGGTGGTGGCCATGAGGGAGTTGGCGCTGTTGTAAATATTGCTCCAAGTGTAAACCCCAAAAAACCGACGACAAAATGGCAAGGGGGTGAAGCGGACTGAACTGCCGCAACGCAAACAAGATTAATTAAGGAATGTAAATTTTGTGAAAATTACGCGCCATTGTTTGACTCCCAGTCCCAGTCTGTCTCTTTCTCTCTCTCTCTCTATCTCTGTCTATATTCTCTCTCACTCTCTATATCTGCCTCTATCTCTCTCTGGTTGTGTATGTTTTGAAAGGGTGTTGAGATTTTTTCCATTAACAACATCATCAATGGACCACGGCAAGCACAAGGTCGCAAGGTGTCTCTTGTCCCTCATTCTCTACCCTCCCTCTCTATCTCTCCCTGTGTCTCTTTTTCTTCCACTGCTCTTCCCATGCCGCTGTTTGTTTTTAGGAATTTGGCGGATTCTGACTGACTGCGGCTAGAGCTTAGCCAAGCTTTTCAATTTCATTTTCAGTTTTCACAAGCTTTTGCAAAGGGTTCGGCCAACATTTTTAATTAGTGTCGTCGCCTGTGGTTTGTCCTCGGCCTAACCCTAGGACCCCCTGGCATGCCTTCTCTCTTATCCTGTTGTGACCCTTGGCATTATGTGTGTGTGTCAAAAACATGCATAAATAAGCATATTTTCAGCCAAAAATTGGTGAAAATTTCTAATGAAGCCTGCACAAAAATTGTCAGGCAAGCGGCAAGGTTTTTATCTTCATTTGGTTTTTTTGGGGAAAATTTTCTTAGCCCAGATATTTGTAGGTGATGTAGATGTAAGTGTAGGTGTACATAGTTGTAGGTACTCGCCGCTCGAGCCGGTGTATAAATGATGTGTTTTTCCAGCACCACGCACACATGGGAAATTTTGTTTACATTTTTCGTGTTTGAAGAAGAAGAAAAAATGGGAAAAACAACTAACTGAACGTGTCGAAATGTGGAACAACAATAACAAAATATCTGCATCTAAATCTCATTTTTAGTGTGAGTAGTATTTAGGTCAGCATTTTAAATAAACTTTTAGACAATTCAGGAAATATCTGTAATGTCTTTCAGTGTGTGTGTGAAATTTGCTGCATTTGCATTTTGTTTGATGTTTCAATTGTCAGTTGCATATGCTGGGCATTTATTTAAGCATACGATGGGATTCTTTTATGGCATAATTAAAGAACCAGAGACAACAAAATACATAGAGGTAGGGAGAGAGGCAGAGAAGAGACAGTGAGGTAGACAGAGAGGGTAGGAAAAGGACAGTTAGTAAGGTAGACACAGAGAGTGAGGTATCCAAAAGAGAGGGAGAGAGTCCGTCCCGAAATCATCATTCTTTTTATATAATAATCCATCAATCAGCAGGCTGTTGTGTAAACGAAATTCTGACAGCCATGAAATCGTGTTAAACGTAATCTTGGTCTCAACCAAAATCACGCTCCCCTTTTCCTCGCTTGCACTGCCCTTTTGTTGGCTTTACTTTCAGGGGCGTAACTATAATTGATTTCAAAAAGGGGGCAATTATAATTAGCGAAACAACCAGGAACAAGAACAAGAATCAGAATGTTACTGACCCCAACAAAATAAAATACTCTGAATAGTTAGGACTCTATAGTTAATAAAGAAAAAGAGAGACTATCTTGATGGAATAGAAACTAATTTTAGTATGAAGAAAAGAATGCAAAAATGCGGTACAAAAGGTGTTCTTGAATGCCCAATATTGAATATGTAAAATTTTGTACCAAAGACTTCCCTTTTATGACCCAATAAAAGTTCAACAATTTTGTACAAAGAGATTAAGAAAATAAATGTTACCCAAAATTATTAAAATTCTCCAATAAATTGTAATATTTCTTTGATGTGTCCCCTGATTTGGACTACGTCACTGATTGATGTTGAGGTTCTTGTTCTTGTTCTTATCTGTGCGGCATGAATGATGGCACTCAAATTACATTAAATGGAATTTCAATTGAGGCCCCCGTCCCTGCCCCAAACCAAGCAACCAACCTTCCAGAGTTGCTGCTGCTTCTTCAGCTGACAATGACAAGACAATGGCGAAACTGAAACCAAAATCGAAATCGAAACTGTAAATGGCATTTACATGTTGGCTGTCATAAGGCGACAGCAGTGAAGAAGCACTGAAAACAGAAAAAAAAAGACAACAGAAGGGAAACAATTTAATGAATCAGGCACATCAAGGGCCGAGCATGAACATGAGCATCATCATTCCATCATGTGACTAGATGGGACCCATCTAGAGACCCACAGTGCCCCACACAATGCAGCAGGACTGCAGCTGCACAATCAGACAACAAATGCAATTAGGATTTCGGCGATGTGAATTTCGTATTTTGCGAATTCTAAGCATGCAGCAAAAGCGGCCTTCTCTTTTTTCCCCGCTTTTGTGCTTCAATGGCACACAGTGCTCCATTGGGAGCTGGAAGGCATTTTGATGGGCCACCGACGGAAACTGAAACTGCTGCAATTGTACTTATATTGGATACGGATTTAGGTGGATACTGCTCGGCAGCAGTTGCTGCTGCTGTTATCCTCTTGGGACTCGACATGAAAGACACCGAAATGTGGACGATAATGATGGAGTAGAATGACGGAGGCGATGGCCATTGACGATGACGATGATGACAAAGCAAAGACAAGGGCGAAAAATGATCAACAATGCGCTTGGACACTCGTTGACTTACTTCTAAAGTAAGTGTTGACCCGAAAGGAAAGTGACTTGAAAGAATTTGTTAAACTATCTTTAAATTTGTACTGTGCTTCGTAAAATTGTCCCAGTTTTAGTAGATCAATCATTAATATTAAATCTGCATCGTGCCAAGTTCGTTTCATTTCGATAGTTAGTCTGTTTGAATACTTTGTTATCGTTCAAAGTTATCGATCAATGTTCAAGTATCGATGGAGTAAAATACTTAAAGTGCCAAATATTGTAAGTCAGTTGATTAATTTGTGCGCTGTCGGAACATTTAAGAAGTTCTAATTTAATTTTATTGACAGATTGTTTACTGTTTGCTTTGCTTGCATCTATTAAATTTCCATTCATTTAGTTTACTCATCAGAGTCAAAGGGGGGCAGGGAGGTTGGGTTGGTAGGAGGGCTCTCAATTAAATGTTTAACTTTAAGAAAATGTAATTTCAATTAGCGCCACAACTTTCAGCCATTAGTGTTTTGTGTTGTTGAGATTTGTGCTGTGCCAATTGCAAAATACAAAATGAAGAACAGAAATCGGATGCGGACGGACACCCCGCGAGGTGTGTCCCCCTCCTCCCTACCCTCCTATACCGCTCGTTTGCTTGCTCTCTCTTTCTCTCTCTCTCTCTCTCTCTCTCTCTCTCTCTCTCTCTCTCTCTCTCTCTCTCTCTCTCTCTCTCTCTCTCTCTTGCACAGACAACATTACGTGATTAAGGTTGCCATTACGGCCGAGAGGAGGGAGCAAAAATAGAAAACTAGAGCATGGCACGCAGACAGTTGATGCCAAAGGAGGGACGGGGTTTTAGGGTGGAGGTGGCATGGGGTCTAGGAATGGTGGGAATGGGATTTGAGAGCGACCGCAATTGCGCTGCCTGCTGCTGTTGCCGCTGCTTGGGGTTTTTGTGAAAAATAAAATACAAATAAAAAAACAACTACAACAACAGCAAATAGAAATAAATAAATCAGCGACACGGCGAACGAGCAGGAGCAGCAGAAGACGCATAGACCGAGGAAGAGATGGCAAAAAAAAGGAAAGAAAGAAAAGGAAAAGCAGAAAACACTTCGCCAGCCGCACAAAACAATTAAAATGAAAAACCGTAAGCACTCTAATTCCACGGCCAAACGTGGGATGTGGAACGTGGCGTCTGTTCCTGTCTCGCCTCACCTCACCACGGCCCATTACGCCTCACCTCACCTTACTGCGCCACGCTATGCCTCGCCACAACTCTCAAGGATGAGCATAGAAGAGCAGGGGCGTTGCAAATGGGATGGCCATTCAGAGACCATTTGATTACTTAGAGCGTGGAACAATTTGATGATCCAAGTTTGACTTTGCATCATACCTTTTGAAAGATCAGAACATATTGCTTGACTTAATTCCATTGGGTTCCATATCAAACTAGCATATACAATTATGTGATCATGATTGGTACTTCGCGTGGGATTTTTATATTCTTATAGCTCAATATGGATCAAATTGATTTTACGAACTTTGGGAAAACCTTGTCTGACTTAAGCCAACGGGAACTGCTTTATAGCCTAATTGTTCAAGTTAATTCTAGATTAACACTTTAATGTTGCCAAACCCTTCGACGATGCCGCCACTGGCAGAATCGAATACTGTGGGAAGGGAGCGAAACGAGGCGACATGAGACTTGGGGGCAGTGGGAAATTTGTATGCGCTACCCGCACGAGCTCACAAAATGGTTTGAAAACAAATTTGCCGATCTAATTAAAAGCTAAATTGTGAGCATTAAACGGTGTCCTTTTGCTGTCCTCCTCGAAGACCTCGACGCTCTCAGTCTCATCCACTTTTAGGGCTTCTCTGGACAAAATTAGGTGAGTTGCGAATGAAAAACATTGAAAAGCATTTAAGAGTCCCCGATCCTAGGGAAGCGTGCACTCTTCTTCTTCTTCTTCTGCTCTTAACTCAGCCTTTCAACAAGTTGGCAAGCAATGCAATTTACGTGGTCCTGGGCTCTCTCTTCGGCACAAGGACATGGCCATTAACTGGGCCAGCAACAACAAAAGCAAAACCAAAAACAAAAAAAAGTATGCCAAGCCCAGTCTTGACCACAGCAGCAGCAGCATCCAATGGAAATGGATGTGGCTGACGATGCCGATGTCGAAGCGGATGCGGATGCGGATGGCTGGCAAATTGTAAATTAATTGATGAAAGCAACGTTTAGAAGGACGCCAGAGAATAGATTGTGACAGAGGGAACGCTGGCAGGCGGGCAGGAAGGCTGGCCACAATGTTTGAACTGCATTTGGCATGTCGATTGCAGTATTGACGAGAGGAAGGAGCTGAAAATGGAGCTGCAAGCTGGCCAGGAGCATTTTGCTAGAGAACTCTGACAAATTGCTGGTAGCAAGATTAATGCTGTGCATTATCTTTCCTCATTTGTCGATTGTCAATGCAGGCAACTGGGCCGCGTCATGGTGTCCACAATACAGCTCAAGGGCGTGGCACTTACCTTTACCTGCTTTCTACCTGCTGCTGCATCCTCACCTCCTTCGCTGACCTCCTTTTGGGTTTTTTTTCTTTTTATTGTGTTTTGTTTCCAATCGCTTGTCTTTCGCATTGCTCTCTGATTTCCACATTTTTCTCGTTGACATTTTTCAATTTGATGATGCGCGCACTTCACGGCTACAATGTATAGAGAGACGAATCTTTCACTCGCTCGTTGTGTCCTTTATCCTCTTGAATTTTTTCCCTTTTTATTATATTTATATGTATATATGTACTTTTTTTTGTTTTGTTTAATGGCCACTGACATGAGCAAGGTAATTTCATTTTTATATTAATGACAGCTCACACTGGGCATCGACTTCCATCTCTGTCGCTCCCTTGGTTGTCTCTTGTCAGACGTTAATCATTTAAGAGCCTTAAATGTGCCAGGATTGGGAGGTGTAGGGGGAGAGACAGTAAAGAGCATTTGTTTCGGGTCAATATGTTTGGGACGAAGGAAATATAAAACACTCCAAATGGGAAATAACATCAACAAATAATAACAAAAAAAAATATATAGGTATACATATAAAATCCAAGAGTGCCGACAAAAAAAATCGACAAATAATACATAGAAAGGTGTCTTATAGGGGAGCTATTACACTGGGCGAAATCATTGGCGGATATCAATCAATAATCTATTATAATAGATTTATTAATTTCCAAGTGTCGGATATTTTATGTCCTTCAAGTTTTGTCTATCAGAATAATGAATCCTGTTATGAATGAATCCTGTTATGAATCCTGTAACCTAGATCCAAGGCTATCGTGTATCGTCTGCTGTTCGACTTTCCTAAAGTCTATAACCTTTTATGGCATGTCTTTTGATATTTCCCACACTCGACCGTGAAAATTAGTCAATTTTTGCACAATATCGTGTTTCCAGTTAGACTAAGGCAACTATTTGTACGTGCCTTTATCGTGGTTTATCTTCCTTTGCCCATATCACGTAACTGCTTTAAGATCTTGAATAGGGATCTGCCACATTCCATTCTACGGGTTTCAATGAATATACTCAGTAAAAGATCTTAACAAAGACTTCATTAAAGGTCCATTTCATACACATACATACATAAATCCATTTTACTTATTTTAGGAAGTATTCTTAATACACAATCTTGCTTAAGGATAAATTCTTTTTACGGATCTCAGTGAGTATTTCAAGTGAGAAACTTTGCCAAAGAATATTTTAAAATCCTTTTCACGCATATCAAGGAGTATCTCATGAGTGTTAAACGTGTAGTAGTTTTGTTGTATTCTTAAGAATTATTAACATTTGTGGGTCTGACTAAATAGCCAACTTATTCATTCGATTCCCATTTCGAATTACCTGTTTTACATATCCACTTTATAGTCTAGTCGGCTTACTATATTTAGAAATGAACTTAAGCCTTAATACATAGCACACAAAAGTCATTGTTAAATTTTCTGCTGTTCACTTTATAACTTAAGTCCATAAAATCACTAAACAGGGAAAAGAATTCATCATACAAATTGGAAGCCCAATCCAGTGGCAATTGTTCTGCCTCATCGTTTGCTACCCTTAGCCACAGTGAATACCACCAATTAGTACATAACTGGTCCTAAAAATTGTAGTTCGACAATGGAGTGGAGAAAAAGGAAGAGGAGACTACAATATGCTTTTACGACTCTCTCTCACTCTCTTTCTCTTACTCCGCCGGAGCTAAAACAACAGAAATCTAAATCCTCACAGCAGGTAAAACAAAAAAAAAGAAAATCCGAAAAAAGTCCAACCAACCAACCAAAATATTTCGACTGTTGCTTGAACTTTGTAGACAGAACAATGGCCAGGAACTGAACTGGTCTGGTGTAGTCTGAACTGGACTGGACTGGAGGTGTTTTTTTTTTGTTCATGTGTAGATGGAATTTTTAGGTCCAAATCCTGTTGGGTCATAAAAAGTGCTTATTACATTATCACCTCAAGCGTGGCTGAGCCGAAACGCCCACACACACATACACACGCACAAACGCCAACACACACACGAGATTGACTTGCCTGGCCTCTGCCATAGACTCGATTTACCTCCCTCTTTCTCTCTGTGGGTGGTTTCTGTGTTGGTTCTGACGGGAGGCTTTATTATGGCACTGGCAGCTGCGTTTTTCAATTTTCGCTTTTTTTAGGCCTTTGGGTCCCACACCTGGGCCTTGAGCCGATTTTCTCTCTGTGCTACTGCTGCGTAGTCACTTATTGGCAAAAATGCGAAAAATGTGTAAATTTTGCCTTCTCCTTACTTTTATTTTTTATTCCGGTTCGGTTCGGTTCGGAGAAGGATGATGATGATGATCCGCTTTTGAAGAGGAGGTTCGAGTTCATTCAATTTGGATTAAGTCGTTCGTGTTGATTAACGAAATTGACTTTTTTTTTTGTTTCGTTCGTCTGATCACTCGCAGCTGTTAACAATTTAGAAGTTGATGGCAAAGACAATTTAACAAAATATTCAATCAATTTGAAATGCATACCGAATGTAATAAATCATGATATCTCAATAACAAAGAGGAAAATGGAGGTGGAAGGACATAGGAAAAATGTGTCATAACAATAAAAATGTTTTGGGCCAAATAAAGCTTATAAACAAGACAAGGGAAAAGAAAGAGAGAGACACAGACAGGTCATAATATATCATGGCCCAAAGGCGCTTCACGACACCAACAAAAGCAACAGCAGCAAACGGAGGATGACAATGTCATAGCCAAGACTAGGACCAGCTCAGGACCATCTCAAGCATAATGACTGTCAAGGGGGCTGTGCCTCGACTAGGACTTAACGGAGAATCAATGACATATCGTTAGAAGAAAATACGTTTGCCCGCTGGGCCGGTGACGTGAAGCTAAAACTGAACAAAAGAGGGCCACAAAGTCATAAAACAAAAATGTGAAAATAAAATAATGATAATGATTATAATGCCAAGCATATGCATTACCCATAAACAGTGCAATAGATATCAAGAAACACTGAGCGAAAATTATGAGAAAAGTTTTCCAACTTGTTTATCAAACTAATGTCCTTTGTTTCGTTTGGGTCTTAGGAACATTTCAAGAGATTTGGCCAAAGATTTTTGCAAACATTTGTGAGCACGGCATAGTTATTAATACATTTTCTAATACAAATCGAAGAGAAAAGTTTAATTATATGGCATATGTTCATTTGGTTATATTGATACCAATTAATTGATTCCGATTGGGTTGTTTCGCTAATATGTGAAACCATTTTCTTTATATACATATCGAAAAAAAATGCTCGAATACGATAATTTTCTGAGAGATTTACTGTGGCTATCTTTATCTGAGATTATCTCTGGCTAATTGTGTAACAAACTAATTTGGGTATTTTGGTCTTAAGCCTTTTGGGCCAAATGAAGAAAAAGTAAGCCAAAGTTAAGACAAACATAAGGGCAACAAAACAGAAAAAAAAGTGGGGAAAACGCACACAGAGACAGCGACAGCTGTTTGGTTAAACTGCTCTAACCAATAAAGTTGCTACAGGACACGCACTAAGGCACTAAAAGCTCTCAGTGGCTCAAAGCAGGATATACACGCACACCATACATACACACGAACAGCAACACCAACAGCCAACACACAGGAGCTTGGCCACAATGTAAGTTGGGCTCATAATTTATTTCGATTACGCCGCAGCACGCAATTTGCGCGCGAGAATATCCTTTTAGTAAGCACACACAGAGAGCGACAGAGACGCAGAGAGATAAAGACACATCCTGAGGGAAACAGGCTTGCAGCGTGGGAAGAGTATGAGGATGGCCAGACCGAGATAAGTGTGCGCACAATTTCCGTTTCCGCTTAGTTTACCGTTGCTACTGATGCTGCGAAAATCCACTAAGCAACAATTAAATCAAAGTGAAGAGAACGAACGAACGAACAAAACTCTACTTGACTTAAAGAGGACCAGAGCAATGGAGTTAAAAACGATGATAATGATGCGGACATTCAAGAGACAACCAGAAAAGCGATCAGGAGTGGTTTACTATATAAGAGAAAAGACAAACTATAACCAACTTACTGATTGAACCTTATTCAAAAAGTCTAAGAAATATTTCTTAGATAGGATTTCTTAGATAGGATGGGGCTTTTACCCCTGTGAATCTTTGCCATTCGAATATTCTCAAAAAAAAGGAACTCTATGTAATGACTGCAGTTCTTTAAGAGCTTACAAACTTTACTCATGGTCTAGGTCAAGTTTCAATTGCAATGCTTCGTTTGGGCGCCTCACTTACTGAACCTCCACCGACTACATGATGTATTCGATGATGATTCATACTCGTAAAACTTCAAGAATCAATTTGAAGCAATCAGGCAATTCGAAGAGCAGGTAGTTCAGCTCTCATGCATTACATTATCAGACCTAATCATGGGTCAAGGGAAGAGAAGGAGAAGGAATTGAGGAAATGGGTAATATTGCTATAAGACATTTACAGAAAACGCTTGCAGTTTACTCCGCCTCCAACTATCTCTCCCTCTTTCTCTCTTTGCCCTTTATTTTTGGATATCCCCACACATTTTCTGCTTAGAACTTATAAATATTTATGGCACACATAATGCAACTATAGAAGCAGCAAATGCAGCATCTATATTGGCCCGTTGAGCTTGGCTTGGCCAATAATTTTTTAGTTCTTCGTGGAGCTGCTATCAGAGTGTGTCAGTGTGTGTGTGTTTATATATTTGTGTGTATTTTGGGTGCAGTGAAGCAAGCATTTTTCCACTGAAGGATTTATGTGCGCTGACATGCAACTTAAAAAGCAAGGACAACAAATGCGCTGCAACAGCAACAGCCCAAGGATCCCCAGCAACAGCAGCAAGGATAACAACAATTGAGAAAAATATGCTGGGAGCTGGGATTAGGCCAAACACAAGAAGATGGCAAAAAAGAAAATAAAAAGAAAACGAAAAGCAAAGAGCTAAGCCAAAAGAAGAGTGAAGAATAGAAAAAGTAATGCTGCAGAGTGGAAAGGAACACCGAAAAAAAAGCAAAAATTTATGTGACTTTTGCATGTGCCTGGGACTTTGGCTAGACATTAGTACAATTTCCGGCCCAGGCCACAAAAATATTCAATAATGTATTAAAGCGAGTGAAAGAGATATCACACACTAGAAATCGACAACTCAACTGAAGCGTGGCAAGCTGGATAAATCTAAATAAGACGTGCTCGAGAGACCCAGCGATTCTTCTTCGCCTTGTGCCTGCTGCCTGGTGGCTTCTGCCTTGTGCAATGAAGTGCAAGGTGAACTGAACCAACTTTATACCTACCTACATATACCTGGTCAGGCATAAAACAAAAACGGAAACAGCAACGGAAACCCAGCAACGTTTTTACCTACCTCACATCCCAGCACTTCTTTATCTCTTTTTCGCTCTCACTCTTTCTCTCCCCTTCTCTGTTCAATAAATTTCATCACTCTTAAATTGGCATTGCAATCGGGGCCAGATAAGAGAGCTACCAGAGAGACAAAAAGAGGTAAGGGGTAAAAGCATTTAAAGCAACGACTCCCCCCAGTAAATTGATAATCAATCAAATGCTGACTCAATGTCCATTGCAGTGACTACTTAATCACTGTCTGGTTATCCTTTCCATTCTTTTGATATATCCTTTCGCAAAAGGGGTATAAACAATTTTGATCATCAATAAAGAAAGCAAGATATGAAGAAATGAACATGAAGCGAAAAGTTTATACAAATATATATTCCTGATAAGTGTACTGATGGGAGATTTTATCAGTCTGTAATTTGAGCTCTTCTTTCTGCGTTTTGAATTAATCATTTTGGTTTCTTATATCTTCATGGGAAACAATTTATCCAAAATAATTTCTTAAAAGAATTACATAGAAGTTAGGTAAGAAGGGTATAGCAAAGTCATCAAAGTTCCCTTTAAAAATGCTTTAGGTCTGAGCAATTTCCTTGTTTTTTTCTCCACATTCATTCATTATTTTTCTTTATATTTTTATCAATTATGCGCAGTCTGAAGGACAAAGATGAATCATTGGAGGGAAATCATTGAATGTGTTGTGAATCTGTGCCATGATGTTTAATAATTTAATTAACGCCCTCATGATAACTTCTGTGAAATGTTCCACCAGTCAAATAGAAAATAGTTCCATTTGTTACCAGTTATTCTATATAGAAAGAGATAATTGCTCTTTTCGCGTTTGACCAACACTTGAAATAACTTATTAGGCCATCTACATATCCAAATCTATCTCTCTGCCTCTTCAGAAATGAAAGGGTTTAGGCCACTTTGCAATTTACGATTGGCATAAGCACAATTTTGTGGTCAATATCAGAGCATTTCCCCTCTCACACCTAACGCACACAAAAAACCGCAACACAAATTTCAACAACTATGTAAATTTTCCCTTGCAAATGCAATTTTCATGTTTGTCAGAGGAATAGGGAGAGATAGGGAAAGTGAGTGAGATGGCTAGCAATTGAGCAAAATTGATTGTACAACATAGAGAAGTCTGGCTTCTGGCTTTCTACATGCAATTAATAAAATGTCCCAACTAAATTGAGGACCAACCGCAGCACTTGGAGACGTCTTGATATTGCCTTAGTGACGTCATCATTCTGCGGTTGCCATGCAACACCTCTCCTACCCTCTTTGTTTACCACTTTGAGACATGTGGCGCTTGTTGCGGTTGAGAAAAGTGCAAGTTCAATCAGCAGACGGGGCAATCAAAATTTTTGTGTCCAAGCAACCACAGAGATAATACAGAAAGAGAGGGAGAGACAGAGACAAGAGTAAGTGAGACATAGACAAGGTCTACTTTGAACGCATATTCAATTACACACATAAAAAGGCACACAATTTGCTTGCATAATTCGGTATAAAATGCCATTTCGTCGGGGGGGCGTGGCTCATCATAAATCAGAAACGCTTCTACGAGTCGCGACCATGTACTAGACAAAAGAAACAGCGAAATATTCCCAAACTAAGAATTAGATATCGCAACGACTTAGTTTATACCCTTTTACATATATTGATAAGATGTGTTTATCAAGTGTTTAACAATCAATTGAGAGCTGGGAGATGGCTGGCGACTTTGCTTATAATTGGCTTAGAAGAAGTTTTGGCTCTATTTTGGGACTCGAATACCAAAATCATTCAAATCTTTAGCTGGTTCATGTGCCTGATCTTTTGTTTCCTTGAAGAACCCTTGAATATACCTCGTATTATTTTAATGGGTATCACAAAAAAACCAAGAAAGACCTTATACAAAAAGCTTGTTGAAAATTATGAATTTTCCATAGTTTGAGTCAAAGACAAACACCGACACACACAGTAAGAGGGAAACACAAGCAGCAAGGCCGAGACAGAGTAAAAAGGCAGACGCAGCCAGACAGGAGTCAAATAATTAATGGCCAAAACTGGAAGAGAGGGTAAACAAACAAAACACCACACACAGAAAAAAAGACGAAAAAAACATGCAAAACAGATTTGCATGAACAAAACGCAGAGTCAGTGTTGATTTCGAATTGTGTGTGTGTGTGTGTGTGCAGCTCGTCGGTTGCCTTGGATGCCGTCAGTTGGGCTTGTTAGTCCCTTTGCCCTATGTTGACTTTAAGGTTGGCTACCGACTGCATCCTTTTTCGGCCACTCTTTATAATACTTCGTATTTGGCTTTGGTTTTGTTGGATTTGTTTTTTGTTTTTTTCTGCTGGTTGCGCCACAAAAATTTGTTGTAAACCGAATTTACGCTTTTAGTATTACTTATTTGCTGCCATTATTTGTGGCGCGTTGAGCTGGGCTTTCACTTTTATTTGGTTTTGGCTTTGCCCTTTGTATGATGTTTGGCTCCTGTATGAGGACGAATGCAGAGTCAGCAGAAAGCTTTTAGCACAACCACACACACACACAGGACACTGAGCAAGAAGGAAGGACAACAAATACAAGTTAAGGACTTCATTTTGGTGTTCGACGTGTGGTCGACGTCGTCCTTGTCGTCGTCTGTTGGGCATCAGGACGATAATAAGAACTCCCAGCGAGAAATCATAAATTAATCCGATTTAAGCAGCAGCTGAGTAGCTTATTTTTATACAGTCGAAAGAAGAGCCCAAAAAAGAGAGAGAGAGAGGGATCCTTTCTGCATCCTGACCAGTTCATCAGCAATAGCAGCCTTTGTTTTTCTGCTTACATTACTCTCACTGAAAAGGTATTTGCATTTTGAAACAGATAAAAGGTACATACATATATGTATATACATTTATAAAGATATTCAATCAGCCAGTAAATTATGGCTTTCCACAGCTCATAATTGTTTGAATATTAAACTTAAAGAATTATGTTAATCTTCAATAGGTAAATCCTAGAGAAAAGAATTCAGAACTTGATATACATATAGGAAAAATCATTTGGGTTGTGTACTCTAAGAGAGTCCTTTAGAGTATTAACATTCTGTGTAAGTGTATGCATACTTCTTTATATCAAAAATCAAATTTCCATTCATTATAATTCCTCAATGAAAAGAAAATCTTTAAGAGCAATTTATTTTGGCCATAAACCATAAAATGGAAACGACATGACATGATTGAATGCTGCCATAGTGATGCTGTTAATGATGACGACGACGACGACGAAGACAAGGACTGGGACGAGTTGTTGTCAAGGTGGGACTTAAGTGGCAATACTTAGTTTAGTTCAGTTTCAGGTTTCTCATCGTATATATCCTGGCAACACGTCAGCTCATTAAGTGGCAAAGTTTTTGCACCAGCAACATCCTTTACCGCATCCCTCGCACCACCACACACACAGACACACTTTTCCGGATGCATTCATTCGTCTTTTTGGCGCCTTTTAGAGCTCTGCGGCTTAAGTGCATCATTCTAAATTCAATTGAGCTTGAAGTGTTCAAAAAGCAAGAGGTAAGTAGTAGAAGAGGATGGCTGGATGGATGTGCTCCATGGTTTTTGGCCTCAGGTGATATGCGTTTCACTTCGTTGTTCATCATCGGGTCGTGGTAAAAGTGCGAAAAGTGGAAGTTGAATTTTCCACAAACTCACAACAACAACAAAAAAAAGTGACAGAAAGACAGTGAGACAAACTGACAGACAGATGCTGACAACCATGAATTTGGTTAGAGACTTTTTAGAAATCTGATTTGTGGTATGCGCTGTAGGATTCTCTGGTGAACAATTTCATATTTCTGTTGTAAAAAATTTATAAATATTTTAAATTTTTGTTCAATTTATTGTTTAACTTATTGTTTGCCGAGAACAATTTGTCATGGAGATTTCTATTGTTTTATGCGCTAATTGGCAGCATTGGGGGGACACATTTTGTGTATACTTAATTGATTTAAAGTGCAATTTGATTTTCATTAAATTTTCCCATTGAACTTTTTTTCACACACAATATTTTGGTGTGTGGTGGCTTGGGTTAGGGTTCACCAATGCATAAATCAAACACAAAAGCAGCTGTTTAAATAGAAATTGCGCATTTTGTTGACCACGCCCCGACTGCCCACCATTGTACCCCCCACCAAAACTCAATTGAACTCATTTGTAATGCCAAAGCAAATAAAATGCTTTTGGAAAATTGTCAACGATAGAAATACATTTTCTGTGGCTTAATACAATATTTACACATTGACAAAAACAAAAACCCGAGAAAAAATAAGCAAAACCCCAAAAAAGGGAGACGGCAAAAATTCTCTAAATAGCCAATTCACTTCGATTTCCCAACAATAACAAAAACAACAACGATCACAATGGACTAGCAAATGTTATACCAACTAAGAGCACCAATAAATAGTCTTCCTTCCTAACATCTCACTTAAATTCCTCCCTTCTCTCTTTGACATTCTCTGATTAGACACATTCATACGCTTATCAGACTGACTAACTGGCTGGATGACTGACTGACTGTCTGACTGTCTGACTGTCTGACTGTATGACTGTCCTGACTCATACAAACTCAATTTTCTACTAAATGGAAATTGAAATAGAAAACATTTTTAGTCAGCATTATTCGGGGTAGCTGAGGGGCAAAAAGGTTGATACCCGACTTTTGTGGCCTTTGATTGGTCAATATATATTTTTGAATTCGACTTTCAGTGTGCGTGATTCATAAACTGCGTCACTACAAACACAAAGCGAACAATATGTTTCTTTACAAGCAGAACTAATCAATTATTAGCACAAAAACAGAACTAAGAGCAAAAAAAAGCGATCATTGTGTACATATAGCGTCATTGATATATTTCAACAATTTTCCCTAGGATCGGAACATTTAATAACACTTTTTCAATCCTTCACACTCTAATTTTGTGCATTACCTAACCCAATTTGTTATTACCTCAACTCAAAAAGATAAAAAGGGAAAGAACCTTGAAGTACTTCAATACAACTTATCATTTTAAAGGGCTCTTGACTTCGTTAAATGCTTTTGAACTTCAATTTAACCATTAAAATTCAATATCAATGCATTTATGGAGCTATTTTTGAGATAAAAGTATCCAACAGTTTCTGTAATTACAACTCAAGCAATTAGCAGATGGGAAGAACTTCAAATCAAGGGTAAATACTAATTTGAAACTTAATTAGTTAGATGATTTGTGTTGTCTTTAATAACGAAGATAGAAAAAACTGCTGTAGATACTCAAGTAAACAAAGGTTGAGGTTTTGGCCCACAATGTAACCTTTTGCACCTGTCGTAAGCCAAACAAATAAGCCCATAAATGAAAGATTTAAGACCTTCAAAAGAAAAGCATAAATATATCGAAAATAAACATTAAATTTACAACCTGCAACTAAGGGTTTTTCTTTACAGAATAACAATTAAAAGATTTTATCTTCAAATGAAAAAGAAGAGAGATTCAACAAAATTCTATGTGAGTCAATGCAATCGTTTTGTTAATCTTTACTATTTTTTGTGTAAATTTTCCTTTCTCTCATAGGTTTTTCAATTTTCTCATTTATGGACAATTGATTTGTGCCTCAATTGATAATCGGATTATCATCTTTTTGCTTTAATTACAATACATATCAATTGAATATGCTGTTTGCATATTTTTTTTATATACAAGTTAAACATTTAATATAATTTTTAAAAATATTTTTTTGGTTATTGTTGTTGTAGTTTTTATGATGGATATTAACCACTCAATATTGACATTTATATGAAAGCCGCACTAAACTGAAAACCACATGGAAACGAATTAAGTCCATAACTACAAGTATATTTGATAACTATATTTATATATATGTATGTACATACATATGAATATACATATATATTTTTGTATATGTGTATGGTGAAAAAGCACTCATCAAGTTGTAGAAAAACTTTTCTAAAATGATTTAGCAGAAAAATATGTAAAATGATTTGAAATAATTTATAAATGTTTAACAATTTGTTGGATTTGTCTGCTGTCTATATGTAGAAATATATGTATGTATATATATCGGTGTGTATCTGTGACTATGTGTGTGAGCACATTAAATAGCCAAAAGGAAGCTTGTTGGAAAATTCGGAAAAATAAAAGCAAAAACGGTTTTTGGCTATTTGTTTGCTCTGATTTGAGTAACGTGCGCAAAAACCGCGCGCGCGAAAAAAATATACTTTTATATAACAAAATTTTATTTTTAAACAAAACCCAAAAAAAAATACAAAAATATAGAGAAATTGTTGTACGAAAACTTTTTTGCACATGAGTCGTAAATAAATTAACTGTTTGTTGGCCACAATATTTCTACATATATATGAATATATGTTTGTTTTTTTTTTGTTGTAGCGATTCCCTTTCTATCCATTTCGTTTGGAAAATCTGTCACTTACCTTTTGCACTAACAGCGGTTGGGCAAAGTCCACACCGCCCTGCAGACGAAAGCCCCAGGGTTGGGCATCGAAACGTGACAATTTAATTTGCAACAATTGTGGTTGGGACATTTTCTATATATGTATATGTAGACGGGCTGGAGAAGCTGCAAAGAAACAACGATAATGAGAAGAAAATGTTATTAGAAAACATGTCGTATACTTGATATCACGTAGTAGCAGGTATCTAGCCTAATTAATGAAATCAAAATCAACAGCCATCGTAGCGAATGAACGTTAGACAATTCGTTTCGTACTAGAACAGAGAATAGCACTAATAAAGACATTATTCAGGCATGTCCATGCTAATCCTGCACCAAAAACGCAACCAAACCAAACCAACCAGACTAGTCCAGACTCTGCACATGCAGCATACACCCACTTTCCACACACACACACATCCAAACACATTCCTCTATGCTAGTCCTAGTCCTAGTCGTATCTCTATCCGAGTGTGCCTTGATCTCTGCGGCAGCTGCGAGTCCCTGTGCATTTTCGCATGCAAAAACGCTCTGTCGAGTGCCAAACTGCCAACATATTTGGCTGCCTCTTTCTGGGCTAACTGCAGTTACACGCAGGCAAAGGCAACGTTAACACTGCCTCAGCACAAACCAGCAAAAAGGGTCCAAAAACAACGATAGCAGCTTAGGGAATACCCCTTAAGTAACATTTTGGGGCTCCTCTGGTCTCGGATCGTGACAAATTTGGCAAAACAGCTGTTTTTTGTTTACCTTTTGACCGCCTACAATTTGACCTACTAGAAATTGTTGTTCTACCTTCTGAAAATTGATATTTTAGGTGTATTATTTCAATTTATACTTTATACGCATTACCAGATTTCAAAATTAAATTTATATACTTATTTTATTAAAGAATAAACATGTTTGATTTATTTTCACTTTAAGCTTTGAGAATTGCCGCATACTTCACTTTAGCACTAAATAATACCAAAAAATACTAAATATACTGCAAATATACAGTGAAACCTCGATATAACGAATCTGAGGGGGATCGCAAAATTATTCGTTATATCTATTGATTCGCTATAGGTACTGAAATGTAAAACCTTAGTCCTTTCAAGGGACTTAACAAAAAATTCGTTATATTGGGTTTTTCGTTATAACGAAGTTCGTTATATCGAGGTTTCACTGTATTTGATATCGATGAAGGTTATCGATGTGTATTGGGATTTTCCGTTAATTTATTCAAAATTTTTAATTTTGTTAAGGGATCATGAATGTGAATATTCAAACTGACTTAAATATATGTATTACTCATATATATTTTCGATTAATTCAAGCAAAGGAATTAAATCTCATAAATCTGTCATTTTTTAAGAAACTTGAGAACTATTTTAATAATTTAAAATTATATTTATAGAACTAGAATTTTTTAAGTCTTCCAAAGAAATGATATAAATATACTGCTTTATATTCTTTAAATTCTGTTAACTATAAATAAGCTAAGAAGTTAGAGTAGCCATTTGTTCAGTTAATCCAAATGTATCCTAGTTACAACATAATTCGTTTACAGGGTAGCAACATAAAACGAGTTAAAGTTTGTTAGATATCGCCTTTTTTTCACACACACATAGGGACAGTGAGTGAGTGGAGATTGAGGGGTGGTGAGGGGTTACCCACCCACTTTAGCCTTGGCCACAGTGCACATGGGTCTGTCTCTGTGTTGGATCAGTTGTAAGTGTGGCTTACATGGGTTCGTTCTATATATATTTTCCTATTTTTTTGCCGGTTATAGTCGTCATAGCTTTGTAATTTGTACAACGCTATGTGCGTGTCTCTGTGTGTGAGGGTATGTGTGTGTGGTGTGTATGAGAGTCGTGTCTGTTGATTTAGTTTGCTGCATAACAATTTTTGCTGAGTGTTGTGTTTTTTATTAGCAAAGACACATTCACTAGCTGGTGCTCAGTACCATGGAAGACACTCAAAGTGGAAGTAACTACATTAAGCTATTAAAACGACAGCAGCTGGCAGCAAAACTCCTTCAGCAAAACAGGCATCAGGACACGGCAACATACACACTCACACACCGATGAGATGGTATAGTAGAGAGAGAGAAAGAGAGACATTTTAGCACACACAGCAGTTTAATTAACGTTAAGTGCGGGTGGTAATGGCTCGATCCAGAGCTGAAACTCTGGAGCCAGTTCCAGCTCGAGCTAAAGCTCAATCCTATACTAGCCTTGGTCTTGGGGCCAACTGCTGGGCCGTAACACGTTGTCGGCATCGTCCTCGGCATTTGCATGTAAATACTTTGTACGCCATGAAGTTGGCCCATTAGACACCAGGCGAAAAAAAAAAACGAAACTGAATACCGTATGTATGCCTCCGGATAAAAAGGTTGGTATGTAGCTAAAGGTAGACGTGAAGGTGGAGTCCAAGTAACATGCACATGCACAGAAATAATTTAATTAAAATATTAAATAAATGCGAAAAGCCAAAAAGAGCTTACAAAAGGACAAGTACAAACAATAACAGGCAAAGGAGCAGACCTCAAAGTGAAATGGCTAAAAAGCTTTTCAAATTGTCTAATTACGAGAAACGCAAAGGTAGAGTAAATGAGAGTAGAAAGGCACTAAATAGATATATATTAAAAAATAGCAAACAAAAAGCAACTAATCACACAACAATATTGCATTTCCGACATTAAAATTGTCAAGCAGATTATCAAGGGGAGCGGAATAGAGGAAACCAATGCGCTAATTGGGACAGACAAGTTTAAACAATAATACAAATACTACATTTGCATACATTTAAAAGTAAAAGTGTTGAAAAACGACTGTTTAGAAATGATCATCTAAAGGATCTGCCATGTGGTGTCTTGTAAATTTTTGACCTATGGTAATCTATATACATACATATATAAAGATGGAAAATTAAACTCTGTTATCTTTATTGATACGGAATAAAATTAATAAAACATAATATGCCATTAGTTAAGCATTCGAATCATCTTTTAAAATCAATCCAAGTTTGTTTTACAACATATTTTAAAGATCCTAAGATCTCAGATCTTAGAGAATCGTTGGCTAGCCAGATTTCGTTAAGAAAAACAGGCAAAAGTTCCAAAGTTTTCTTCATTTTGTAGCCCCCTTGGTAGTTTTGTTTCACATTCCCACCCTGATCATACTCCACATATGTCTAGTTCATTTATAATCAACTTGTCCCCGTTTTGGCATTTGAAATCAGACTTATGACTAATAATCGAATGTCAGCTTATACCAAGCGGACATGCACAGAGCACTCGTTTCGTTTCCTGATACACCCCAAAAAACAAAAACAAATGAACAAAAGTTATCGCTAATCAGTTTCACATAGTATATATGGAATATATACATATATGTGTAGATATGTATATTTGTACGATTGGCAAATTGCAATTTATTTATACCAACATTCGTCATGATGTGACCCATGCAGTTGAGCAGTTTCATGTGGCAATAAATCAATTTGCATGCAGGCAAAATTTCAATTTTCTGTAAAACATTTTTGGCTGGGAATCTACAGACACACAGGCATAAATACATATGTATATATAATTTTCTTTAAGCCGATTTGCTGGGCAAAGTAGCATCAAATTGATATTTTCGGTAAAACACACACACACGGCACACATCGTCCATAATCATTAGCAGTTAAAAAGACCTCCAACAAAGGGCCAAAGAGAGAAGCGGCCTAAATTTGATGATGATGTTCGAGATGATGTCATGCCAAGGCAACTGTAAAGTATTTTTAAATCTTTCCACCGCTTCTTGGCCTGGTCAATTTTGCACGCTACTCCAAATAAAAACGTAGTCTCTAGCTAATGGAGTTCAATTTCATTTCCATTTATTCATAGAAGCGACAGTTTGTCAAGTTTTTGAATGAAAGGCAAATGATCTACAAAATTATGTCAGGGTCTTATACTTGGAATATACATCATCCAATTCATAGACTATGAGGAACATATGTACATTGATTAGACATTGAAAAGATAGATAGATATCTCTGGAGGAGCGCTTTAGAAGGGAGCGCATCATAATTAGGTTCTTAAAACCGCCCACCATCCACCCACTAAGATATATATCTATTAATATAAGAAAAGATATAGAACAATAATTGATATAACTTTAGGAAGAAAAGAAAAGAAATGCAAAATAGTAATTACATATACATATTTTAAGTTTTACCTGAGGGGGTGACATGGTTATAAACTCGAAAATTTAGTTCAATAAGTACTATTTGAAATAAATGTGAATTCAACACTGAAAATACTTTTTTTTTCGTCTAAATCATGAATCAGAAATATATAGAGTAGAATGAAGCTAAGCCATCCTCCCTTAGATTAGACTGATAATGATTTAAAGAAACGAATGCAAGTATATTAAATTAAAATTTGCATTTCGAGTCAGTGCCACAGCTTCAATTCACATCTTCAATGAGCCAACTAATTAAAAATTGAATTATTTATAGAACCTAAACAAACATCAACTACTTGGCGACTGTTCATTTTGTTGTTGTTGTTGTTGTTGGAGGAGCATTTCAACACATTAATAAAACTGCATACGCAACAGCTCATTAAAAAGGCACTCGAGCAGGGCAGAAAAAAAACGAACTTCAACTTCCAGCAGCCAAGCAAGTTGGAGTCCAACAACTTTGACTCTCCTCCAGCTCGCCATGATGTCAAGTGGGCAAACCTTAAGAAGCAAAAACTACTACTTGAAGATACGCTGTTGTTGTTGTTGCATTTTTTCTTCTTCTGTTGTCGATGTTGTTGCTGGCTCTTTTTGGGCCAAACAAAAGTGAAGCGACATTCACCCACTAACAGACGCAGAGCCAAGAAGAAATTAGGATGGGGAAAGAGGGGAAATAGCAGCCTGACGAGCAATAACAAGCTAACAGCAGCAGCGGCAGACACAACCATTACATATATGTACATATATCTAGACATATGTTATTATATGTGCCTTATGTATGTATATACAAATATCTAAGCATATGCATTAGAGTGGTCTATTTTTCCAAGTAAATAGTTAAAGTTTGCTGCAACTGCCTTGGATTTGTCATACGCGGGGTTCCATTAAATATTTGTCTTTATGTTGTGCAATGTTATTACTTAATTTTAATTGAATCTAGTCTTTCCACAATTTTACTATATAATATAAATTCTTTTGATAACCACTTTTTCGTTTTATGAAGTCATCTATTAGCCGTGGAAATATTGATAAACATTATTTGCAATCATCTTTATGCCTTCAGTTATAATAATCGTAAGACTATAACGATTGTTTTCTCTTTATGGCCCAAAAGCAGAAACCAGTCTAAATAAATACAAACACACATACATCTGTACATATGTAAGTTTCAACATGTGTCTGTAGAAATGTGTGGCAAAGTGCTTTGGGCTCTGGCTCGCTGGATTTCTGACTCTCTGGCTCTGACTCTGGATGTGGCTCTAGATTTGACTCCCTTGGGGGGCAGCGCCAAGTAGCGAACGCGTTGATTTCGCATTTATGCAAATTTCACGTACACTTCAAACTGCTGCTGCGTTTTTTGCCTTCCCTTCTGACTCGGTTTTTTTTTTCTCTGTGTGTTTTTTTCTTCTTTTCTCAACGCGTTTAGCCAAAAAACTCAACTTTGAAGCCTGGTTATGTGACGTGACGTCATGTGTGTGTGTGTATGGGAGTGTGCACTCGTGCTTGTGGTGGCCGCCAGGATATGGCACTTTCATCCCACCACACAGCCCGCCTCCCGCCCGCCTGCCATTGCCAACATTGCCCCCCTGTTGCTCTTCAGTCTGTCTAATGCAATGCGCGTGCTAAATGGGCGTAACTCAACGGCTCGACGACTTTTTAGTAAAGTTTTTTTCAACTGCCTGCAACTGTCAGTGCATCAAAACACTTGAGAGAAGCAAAAAATGAAGAACGAACTCAGCACAGAAGTAGAAAAAGAAAAAGTTTCGTTCCCACTGCGTATACGTAATATTTTTTAATATTTTTACTCGTCGTTGTCGTTGTCGGCGTAAACAAACAAACAACAACAACAAAAGTTGTCATTGTTGTTGTTACCGCACCTCCTCTCCCCTCTCATTCCCTCACTCGCTCTCTCACTCTTTCTGTTCAAGTGCTCTGTCAACGTCGTCAAAGTGAAAGAAATGACATTGAATGTGGCAATTTAGCAAAATGACAAACACATGGAAAATGTCAAAGACATCGAAAAACTATATTGCATTACATAGGGTTGACTTTGTAGTATAAGTTCATTACCACACAAACACACACACTCAGGTATACACACAGACACACTCCCATGAATACATTTTAACCAATTTGTCCAATTTATTTTCTATAAATATTTTGCTATGTGTAAACATACACAAAAAAATCTTTATGATTTTCGCCCTGGTTTGCAAATTTACCCATCGATGAAAAAAACTAAATTATATTTTGCATATAATTTAAAATATGTAAATTGACTTTGGCATTCTCATCTACCCAAACCTCCCCATGAGGTCCTCCCAGGGGCAAAGCTTTAGTTTATGCACAATTTGGATTGCCATCCATATAAACTTTTATATAGAGGTGAAATTTTAATTATTATCTCTCATATTAAAATCGGAGAGTGATTAAGTTGTTGGTTTGGTTTAATCTAAATTGCAAAATTTAACCGAACTTTTTCAGTTTAATGAAAAATTTGTCTCAGGGGAACAATTTTCATTAGCTATGACTGCTAAAAATTCTTAGTTAATTTATCAAATTGCCTCAGTAATGGCTATTCCTAAGAGAATAGTTTTATATACGAATTCTTAAATAATAAAAATTATATGCAAAGTACTTTTATAAATAGAAGTAGGCTAAATACCTAAAATAAGTTGATTTCAGTTCTTTGGAGATGAATCTTTTCCCATCAAATCTTTATTTCATGAATTTGTAACTTGCTTATTAAGGGCACCAAAATGTGTATAACCAGATTCGGATTTAAAAGTGGTAAAATTTACTTGTTTTATGCCTTTATTTCCTTTCTGTTTCAAAACAATAATTTTTAGTTTCCCAGTCAAAAATTGTCTCACTAAATTGCCTGAATTTTCCAAAAAAAATTCCTAGAGCCGCCACTGATGAGTTTCCTACATAAACCCAATCAGTAAATCGACTTACTTACTTAACAGTATTATGAAATATCAATACTATAAGATTATCAAAATATGATACCAAAATTAAAGTGACCTACCTAAAATCGATGACTAGAAAATAAACTTAGGTGAGTGTACGAAATACTAAAAAAATTAAGTGTAAATAGAAGTTCATATGTACACAGATAACTCACAAATAAGAATAAAGAACAATTCGGGCAATTCCAACTAATATAAGTAAAAGTATTTATGATGAACTAAACAACAAACTCTGTTTAGCTAATTAAAGATTAGATAAGATTGGAGATTCTGCGTTAACAAACAAAATTGACTTATATATTGAACAATTCTATCAATTAGGCTGGGAATACAAGTGAACCTTCTAATAGAGTTCATGGGCAATATTGATCCAAAGATTTAGAGGCTTGAGTTTTAGAATCATTTAATCTTCCAGTAGATTTTGCATTTCCCTTCTTGAATCTAGATTATATAGATTATATATTCTGGTTATTCATCTGATGCATTGATAATGGATTATATAAATCTATACTAAGAGCTAAGAATTTACAAAGTCAAGTCGGCCATTTATTTTGCAATTCTTTTTGCCTTAGCTCATTTCAAGAATATATTTATTTTATTCACGCTTTGTTTTTTCATTTTCATTTTGAAGACTTTTTTCGCATGAGCTGAGCAAACAATAACAAGATATATACATTGGATATATACATATATGTATGTGTATAGTACATATCGTATAATATGGTCACTGGCATCAGCAAGAGCAAATATTGATAAACAACAAAAGAAATTGTTTAATACAGCTGCCTAAAACTGAAATTGAGCAAAGAGTCGTGAAATTTATAGTAGATGTAGAAATACGATATCTATATATGGCGAGGGTGGTGCGATAAGTACTTAGGCTCATGTGCTGATGGCGTCAAGAATTTCCCATTTTCTTTTCTAGGCCAAATACTTATCAAACCGCCCTCGTATTCTACATATATCTTGTATGAACTAATTTTTTCTGCTCGTCTGTTTTTGTGTGTTTTAAGTGAGTTGCATTTTTATATTCTTGTTGTTGCTTTTGTTGTCACCCATAATAAATATATAAAAACAATAACTCATTATTTGCCCATCGCGGGAGAAGGAAAATACCAAAACAAAAAATTGCATAAACGAAATATGTAATTAAATATAATATAAAACAATCAAAAAACCAAATCCCATAAATTAAACTTTAGCGACAATGAATAACAAAAAAATTGCCCTGATTTTAAATCTGTCGTGGAGCGAAGGGAGAGTGGTCGGCAGGATGAGAGGGGGCAGTGAAAAATGGCATAGTTAATGTCATATTAGTTGTTTGATCTAATAAAGCGTAATTATCAGAGCATTTATTTAATTAGCCGCACAAAAGTACACACACACATCAGATATATATATATATGTATAATGGTAATTTAATATGCTTAACCAAAACTCAAATTTAAAACTAAATAAATTGTAGACAAGCTGTTTCAAAAAACAGTCTGAACAGTGAAAAAACAAATATTTATAAGCCATTAAGCGACTTTAATGCCAATTAAGCTTTATTTTTAGTTTATCGACTACAATGTGGCCAATCTCAACATTGAGTATGACATTTCATAGAGAGAAAAGTGGGAATAAAATTAAGATATATAAAAATTTCAATGCTTTTTGCTTACAAAGATTTCGTGAATTGAATAGAGCAGCGTTTTCTTATTTTTGTGGGATTTGCACATAAAATATTTTCAAATTGGGAGTTTCATTCGAAATATTTATCAGTATAGTGCTAGGAGTCTAATAATTTAATTCAAGGAACTTCCAGCTCCTAAAAGAACAGAATCGATCTACTAGAAGACTGACACGACACTGTACCCAATCCTACAAGTGTCTGTCTATTTATTTGCCCACTCTTTACTTCCTGCAGTGGCTTAATTTGTCTCCATTTTTAAATTTTTCAGCAGAAATTATATAGAAAAAGGTTCGAAAAAAGGTGTATAAGGAAGAATTCATGACGTATAACGGCGTATAATCAAATCGGGTCGATTTTGGAAGTAGAAAATATAAAGGATAAAGACAGAGGCAAATATTTGATTTAGGAAATATAGTCGATTTGAACTTGAACTCTAATCAAAAGTCTAGGGAAAGCAACAATTTCAAATTTAACAATTAAGTCTTTGCAACTTCAACTTTTTTCCTGCCCTTTAACCACTGTAAGTAAATCTCATTTATGCATTCATTTTTATGCCGAGATTATCTTTTGCCATTTTGCAGTTTGCCAGTTTGATTTGGTTATTTGGAAAGAGAGAGAGAGAGAGGCAGCGATTCAATTGAATTAATTGAAAACAATTTTTAATTACCTTTTTGGCCAATGCGATTAACCCCGAAATGCAATTGCCTGGCTAATTGGTAAAAGCTTAACTATTTAGTCCCTAGTTAATGTCGCAACAAAATGACAGCCAGCCAAACAGCCAACCAATTCCAGCCAGATGGGATAACATAGAAAAAGTCAACAGAAAGACAGACCCTAACGATAGGCATGGGGAATCGACAGGAGACCCCCAGGACAGGAGACAGTGGACATTTATCCAAAGAGGCCAAGGACTGGCAGCTTCTTTTTGGCTAATGGTTTGCCATAACTCTCTATCAAATGTAAGGAACATATTTCGACTGCTATTTCATTTCACTTCACTTTAGTTCACTTGTTGATTCTCAATTCTTTTCTGCTGACATTTTACAAAGTGCTGGCAATTAGGTTGACAAAATGCTCAAAAAGCCGCCGCCATTGCTGCACAGTGGCTCCGAATTTGCTATTAATCATTTTCCAAAAAGTAAATAGGTTTGTTTTCTCATTGAAACTATGTTTAAGATGATTAATTCCACGTCTATACATAGTTAAGTTCTGCCTACTCTTTCTCTTACTTTTAGTTAGTATTAGATGAGCAAAAGGGCAAGCTCTGTTTACAACTCCAAATTCCCATTGGGTTCCACTGTGCAACTTGTCAACCAAATTTGTGCCCATTTCCCTCCCACATTTGGAAAAGTCACCATTTGCCCCCTTTTAACCATTTTCCATAAGCTTTTGTTTTCTGTAATTTGTTGAAACATTTTCAAATGTTTTACAATGACAGAAGACAATCGGAAAACTATTTTCTCCCAATTTTCTCATGTCAAGTGCGGCTGTTCTCTATGTCATTTGGAAATCGGAGAAGCTGACTGCAAAATGCATTTTAAGAACTACAAACACACACGAAAAGATAAATGAAATAATTAATGACTTTCTCTGCGGGATTATTTAATGGTAATTATTCACATACATTTGAAATA
This sequence comes from Drosophila paulistorum, assembly GCA_018152135.1. NCBI lineage: Eukaryota > Metazoa > Arthropoda > Insecta > Diptera > Drosophilidae > Drosophila > Drosophila paulistorum. The sequence goes on along the minus strand of JAECXG010000822.1, from coordinate 50,250,327 downwards.
TATTTGAAATAATTTTAGTGTTTAGATATTTTTGGTATTTGCAGCTGGCATATTTGTTTCACTTTCGTTTGACAACTTTCGCCTACGCTTAAAAAACATTTTCTAACTATATCGCCGCTCTCGTTTTTGGTCTCTGACAAGTCGTGTGCAAATTATATGAGAAAGAAATGTTCTAAAGAAGCGACCTTCCCCCATTCCCTCCCCTCCTCCCTTTCATCACCCACACCACCTATCATCATATGCATAATGTGTTTTCTGCTTCGATTTTGTCTTCAACAACAATTTTCCTTGGCAAGGGTAAGTTAAGTTAGGAAAAAAATTCTGTTCATTGAGTAAATTTGATATTTTCATTGACTTTGGCATTGACGTCTGAGCCAAACGACTTTTGTTGATTGAAATAGATTTTTGATCTTTTTCATTTTTGTTGTTGTTGATGTTTAAATAAATATTTATAATATAATTTTTTTTCCTTTTAGCTGGCGCTGGGAAGGTCGAGCAGAACTAAATGGGAAAATGTAACTCAAATAAGGTCACAGACGAAAAAAAATATAACGGATGATAGAAAATTTCAAAGGAATTTGATAAAAATACATCAATTTTTTCTTTCTATTCGTTCATATCTATTTTGCACTTTTTTTCGTGTTGCGGAAAAGACAAACCACTTGAATCAATCTCAATCTCAAAAGAGATTGCTGTTGAATGGAACGAGGGGAGAAGTGGAAGGGGGATGGGGTGAGGGAAATTTTATTTTTTTGTGGCTTCTTTTTAAAGGCGATGAAAACCAAAGAAATAGATAATAGACTCATAAGGGTCGACGAAATGGTACCCCAGCTTGAAGTAAGGGCAATCGAAAGAAATTGCATTTGTTTTTAAATTTTAAGAATTTAATTTTTAACAGTTTGTTACTTTAATGACAATGCTGATTCACTTCCTTTAATCTTAATGAGTCATACTTAACTTGTGCGAAACTTTTCTTGAACTACGAATTCGGGGATTCAAATTATATTACTCTTACAATTAAATGAACATATATACATACATGAATAAATATACAAATGAACTTTGCTGCAATCATGTATTTTCCTCAATTCATATATAAAACAAAAATGAATTTTAAAACTGTTTTATGATTACTTTTATTATTACATTAATTCTATTTAAGATTTTTTGTCCTTTCATTTATAACTTATGTTCCTTATATTTGAAACATTTCAATGTTGTAGTAAAATGATCCTGCGAATGATTTCCAAACAAGTCAAAGTATTGTAACAATTTTTTTCATGGGCCAAAAAACGCCAAAGCAATTGAAGGACGCACAAGAATTAACCTTCACCCAGTCTCACATCTTCAGTTAAAAATATGCTTAACCTTAAGGTCCAAGGCAAATATTTAATAAACAGACAAATATTTTATCTATCTGCATGAATATAAATCTATATATAATTTATATAATTATAATAAACCAAATATTATTATACATATAAGTATTATTCGCCCACGCTCCAACAAATTTTCTAGTTTCAATGATTTTGCTTAGTAACAAACATTCTTATTTATATATTAATTTTTGTTTTTTTTTAGAATATATAGGATGATCCCATTTAAGACACTTTCGATTTATTTGTTGTAATATTTAAGGCAATTTTATTATATTCCACTCATAGAAACACTGATTCTTCTTTAAGTTAATACTCATTTGGAAAGTCTTTTTGCATTTATCTTATCCAGAGTTATCCTAACCCTTTGCAAATATCTTAAATTATTAACGCAAAATAAAACTCTATTTAGATCTTTGTACTTACTAAAAGAATGTACAATATAGATACTGATATAGGTGACTAGGTAGAAATGAATAAATGAAAGAAGTATTCGAAAATCCATTCCATTTAGGGCTCATTTGTATGTATGAATACTTAATTGTCCCATTCACTTGATTTGATTCTCTATTTACTTTGCTCATTTCTTCGAATGAATCTTTATTCCTTTCGCAAACATCTATTCATTCTCTATTCACTTAACTCAGAAAACTCATTCAAAGAATGACTGAATCGCTTTCGTTTATATTCAGTACGTTTCAGATTTCAGATTCGTTCAGTCGATTCATTTGCGTGTTTATCTTTTAGCTTTCCCGTATGGGGGTTATGCCTTTCGCTTACCAATTACAGGGTATATAAAATTGTTTGCCAGTCACGTTTGTGGTGCAAAACCAAACAGGCTGGTCAGCATTTAAGACAGAAGGCAACAGCAGAAGCAGCAACAGCGGAAGAGCCCATGGAGATGAAGACGAATAAGTCAAAAAGGCGGGGCGGGGGTGAAGAGACGAAGTTTATTTTTTATCTGCACTTCTTTTTTTTCAGTGGGCGAAATTTGTATTTAAACTTTTTTGTATTTCTTGGTTTGTACTTATTTTTAAACGCATTGTTGGGTTATGTAATTGCCAAAGAGACGTGATGTGGTGATGACTTTTTAGTCAAATTGGTTTCTCCTGTGTCTGAGTAGATTGTGTAAGAGTGTGGGAGAGAGGGGGAGGGGGGGTCAGAGACTGATGAATGAATGGGGTAGATGACGATGGCGATGGAGATTGGATTTGGATTGGAGTCTTGTTTCAAGTGTTGCGAAAGTGAAAACAATTTAAGGTCGCCTATATATATATATGTATATACTTGTATATTTATATGGATATGTGGGTTGGGTATGCCCCACCATATATGCATACTATATAAAAACAGATTTCTTGTTAATTGTTGTCTTTGGTCTTGTTTTGAGCTTGTGAATGACATACGAACCCTGAGAACATAGTGAAACAGACTGCAAAATGCGAAATATTTTTACTTGCCATTGCATTGCGTTGCTGACGGAGGGGGAGATGGGGAGAGAAGGGTACCCAGAGACAGCAAACGAGGGGCGTTTGAGGCAATCTACCATGACAGTTCATGAAGGTTAAATTCTTGCGAAATGATTTTCACATTCTGTTTGCTTTTGTTTCTTGTACGAGCGAGAAAAAAGAACATTTGCCTTTTTTTGCATTTAGCACTAATTAAAATGAAATGCTCAGAAAAAAAGACCAGAACGAAGTCATCCACTTTTGCCATTTCACTCTTCCTGTTAGCACGCACTGTACCAATTTACATAGCCTTACTTAAGCGAAAAAGTAGAAAATTCTTGCTTAATTTATGACTCCACTTTGTCTGGCAAATAGTTTCCCCATTTATTGCGAAAAATAAAACCGAATCTGTGACTCGAAACAGAAACTGACATCACTTTGGCCTATCAGTCGTCAGTCAGTGATAATGAATTGGCCCCCACCCTCCATAGCCCCTGATAAAAATACATTCACCCGAGAGACTGAGTATCTAATAATATAAAGCAACTCATTCACTTGAACCGAATGACAAGCCCAATGACTGACTGACTGAATGAATGCCTCAGTGAGTGTGTCCATAAAAACGGAAGGCAATTTGAAAACGAGCTATGGAAGTTAACTTCGGCCTTGCCGAAGTTTATATACCCTTGCAGTTCTTTATTATATTTAATTCGATAAGAAAAGTGAAATTTCATACATCAACAGCATTAGTTGTCGTATTATGAATATGCTCAAATATTTTTCAAACTACTGAATTCAAAACACATTTAATGATTATTAAACAATATATGATATAGTAGTCCGATCCCGATGATTTTCATACTTTATCTCACACAGGTAATAAAGAGTCTACACACAGACGGACGGACAGACGGACAGACGGACATGGCTATATCGACTCAGCTTCTCAAGCTGATCAAGAATATATATACTTTATGGGGTCGGAAACGTCTCCTTCTGTGCGTTACAAACATCTGACCAATTTTATAATACCCTCTGCAAGGGTATAATTATCAACATGATTAAGTTTATATTTATTTATTGATCAATCTATAGAAATGCAGTGAAAGAAACTTTTGGAAATGTCAGTAAAGAGAGTCAAAATAAGTTTCTTACGATATTTTCCAACTGTTTCATGCCTATGCCACATGGGATTTGACGTAGACCCAAGAAAATCCTCCATTATATCGAAAAGTTTATCATATTAGAAGGACAAAGGATCCATAAAGCAAACATAAATATTTCCATTAGAAATATAGCTTGTTAGGAGAAAGAAGGAAGTGTCGGTTCCAGGAATATTTGAACATACCTAACGACAAAGAAAATGCAAGAGGCGCCAGTTTTCCATGTACTTTTATAATATTATTATAATGAATTCACCATAGTGGTGGCAATTCGCCCAAAAACTCGAATAAAATTTAATAAACCAATAAAATTTGAGGTAGGTAAACAAAAATATAAGAGTAACAATCTACACAATGATTGATATAAACAATTTTTATGAAACTTTCAATTGAGCAGGATTAAGGTCCTTTTTAAAGCAAGCCGAAGATCGAGCAGGTTATCCATAGAGCTGACTTAGAATATTCCAGTATAGACTTGCTTTTACTTTTAGCTACTAGAAAAACATTTCATTGGCTAAGTTTGGAAATATTTCCTAATATTTATCGTCCCATTTTTCTCAGTGTATTAAATTAAACTGCAGCAATGAGTTTTTACACCTTAATGACATCATATTGAATGGGTTAAACGGTTCTATGACAAAGATCAAATTGTGTATGATAAAGAAAGAAAGTTCAAAACTTATTGATAAAAGGTGAAAATGATTGATGGATGTTATCTACATATGCATATAGAAACATATATAAATTGAGAACTGTAGACAAGTTCATTAAACCCAAATGGAACCAGAACAGAAAGTGTATGGAGAAAGAGTGTGAGAAAAAAGAACCACAACAACAAATTTTCAAAAATTGACGCAAGAACAGATTGTTTGTGGCAAAAAAAAATAAATAAATATACAAAATTTGAAGAATTTTGTTTTTTTTGGAAGCATTTTGGCATTACATCATATGAACTAATGCTGATGATGCTGGTGGTCGTCGTCGTCGTCGACGTCGTTTCTTCTATGTATCTCCTATTTGTTGCTGGCAAATTGGAAAATGGAAAACGCATTACGTATTAGAGAGACAGAGCGAGAGAGCACGATCGGGAGAGTGTCTAAAAGGCGCCGAAAATAGATCAAGCAGAAAAAAAAACAAGCGCAATTGCCAACAACATAAAATCACAAAAAAAAAAAACAGAGTACAGTTTGCCAACTGATAGATACATCTCATGTGGCACGACCTAGAGATACATTAATATATCTGATTTCTATATAGAAGACATGTCGTTCGTTTCTGTTTTTTGACAAAAATTATGGCGCCTATTGTTGGTTAGGAACAACAATGGGATACAACAATAACCAACAATAATTCTGGCTGGGGTTTTTGGCTTTCGCAATTTCTCAAAAGTATCTGCCAGATACACACACACACACACACACAGTTAGAGATCTCTCTCAGAGATATTAGATTCTAAGATACAACAAAAAAATACAAAAATTTCGGAAACTGGCAGGCATTTCGTCGAGATTTCTTCGAGACTAAAAATAAACTCACCTTGAAAAGTTTCTAAAAATTGTTGAATATATAGGCAAAAAAAAATTGTTTGTTGTATTCTTTTTTTGCTCTCGTTACGAATTTCCAGAAATTTTGGTTTTTACACTGCAAAACTTTGCTTCGTTGACCTTCACAAATTTATGCACAAATTATTTGACTTGTCATATATAGATCAAATATATATATATTTTCTTTAAACACACAGATAACACTTCGTTTCGATTGTACAAGGGAAAAGGGGGGCTAAAATAAGAAAGAGAAAGAGTTAGAAAAATGAGATTGATGGCGAGTGTGAAAGAGAGGGTTAATTTTCGATTTTATTATTATATTTTGCACAGAAATTTATTGATTTCTTTCTTGTATTGTATAACAAATGATGTTGTTGTTGTTGTTATTTGATTGATTGATTTTCACTAGTTTCTTGTTTTTGCTTTACTCGTTAATTAATATATTGATTTATATATATATGTCAATATATATCTAGATAATGTCAAAGTTTTGGGCCAGTTCTTGGGCGACGTTAACTAAGCGACGATTTTCTCTCAACTAAAGCAAAAAACCGAAAACCGAAATGAAAAATTTTTATGTGAATTTTTTTTTCTTCTTTTTGCTTTTCTATTTTTTTTTTTTTGTCTATTTTGTTCGAATGGGAAAGAATCTTTTCAACCACATTGACGTTGCCGCTGACGTTGACGTTGGCAGCGCTGTTGACGTCGCTGGTGGCAGCGCTGCTGGCTTGTTGGCCTGGCTATATAGTACAGACATCGGCGGTTTGTTCTCGTTCTCGAAAAGCTACAAAAACTACATCAGACAGACAGCAAAAACGGCGGCTGCCAATGTCTATCTGTCTGGCATTTGAATCTTGTTGTTGTTCAAATTATATATGCAGATATATCGTAACATATCGTATCGTACAGTATCGTATATATGTACATATATTTGCTAATTGTTTGTATTTTTGTTGCTGCTGGTCTTGTATTTGTATTTAATGTTTAGAAACATCTATTAGGGCAGCATTTGCTTTCTTTTTTTTCAAACTATTTTCAAAATACTTTATCTTTTCCCCTTTCTGGTATTTCTGCTTCTGTTTTCTTTCAATAACAAATGCTTGTGGGTGGAAATGGAAATTACAACTTTCATAATTTTTTAATTAGCGGATATAAACATGAAATAAGTGCAATTAATTGTAGAATTGCCTCAAGAGTTTGGTTTGCCATTTAAGAAACTTAATTATTTACCCTGGGAAATTGTGGATTCTTAATACTTTTTATATTAAACCTAAGACTTTTACTAATAAGTATTTTCTTTAAAACATTTCTGAAATATTATTTAAAAGCTCATTCTAAGCGTTTCTTCATTGTCTCTTTACTCCAAACATCCTATATCAATATTTCTAGGGTCTTTCGGTTTGGACTCGTTTGACGACTTGAGCATTAAAAAAATGAATTAAAATTTTTATGAAAATTGACTAAAATTATTATGTAGTTATCATTGTCCCATAATATTATATCCATTTGAAAACAATTCCAGCTGTCGATCTTAGATAAAAAACTAAATATTTCAATAACTTTGGTTTTAAAACATTTCAGATAATACGGTCAAACCTCAATATAACAAATCTGAAGGGACTTACAAAATTGTGTTCATTCACTAACGGAACTTTACTAAACACTTTAGTTATAAGGACGAACATTATTTCGTGGTTTGATCCTGAAACAGAAAACTTTTTTAGTGTTCCTTAAATGTTTATTGAGTTTCCACCCTTTTTTTAGACTACTTCTTGTCGTTCATTTGAGAGTTTATATTTATATCGTACTTTTGGCCATATAATTTGAAAGTGCCAAAAAACGCATAAATGCCAAAAATATGATAAGAATTAATTGGCAAATAAATGTTAAAAATGATTGCCTCATAACCTTTTGTTTATGATTGATTGTTGTTGTACTCATATAAAGAACATAAAACTCCAAAATTCACACAATATAAAGAACAATTTGGCTCAATAGGATTAACTTTCGAACAAAAGGGTTATTGAACAGTTTGTAAAAACTTATATACCTCGCGCAAGTGTATGATTTTGTTTTGAGAGATATATGATCCATATTGAAATTTCATTCACGTGGTATCAGCACAAGTGTTAATATTCTCAACGTGAGTCAGAGAGGGGGGACAGAGAGGCGGCGCACAAGAAGAGGCTATAGAGAATGATAAATGTGTAACAATTGTTTTTATCGCTTTTACGATTTTGGTGTGCATTCAATTTGGCAATAAAACTTGGAATGCAAAAGGCTTGGAATTAATCTTAAATCTAGATTACTATTTACATAACAATTATATGCATTATTTCTATATTTAACCTTTGACTTTGTGAATGTTTTTGATGATATTTCAATGCATCTCAATTTGCCTTTTTACCTTTTCGATCTAATCTTAATCTAATATATATACTAAGAGAGTTTTTTGTTTCTTTTACATTCTTAATAAACTTTAGTTCCTTTTTCGCATTTAAAAGCTCTTTTCACAATTGAATGTCTTAAATTAACAAAACAAATAGGGCTTAATTTCTAGAGACTGAACTTTAATCAATATTTTTTGACCTTGAGCAGACGTAAAAAACAATACAGTCGAGTCTCGAAGTTTTTTCAAGGGACCAGCAGTTTCTTACGAAATAGTGAGGTTTTTGATTTAGCGGGGTAAGAATTATCGACTGTAATTGATACATTTTGTCAAAACCTAAAAATTACTTTAGTAATCCAAAATAAATTAAGGCACTAAGCTTTAAAATATATAAAGTATTGATAAAGTCGCTGGAATCTGAATCTAAGAAAAGCCAAAAACTTTTTAATTTTGTTATAAATCAAAAACTCAATTCTTTTTTCTGTGTTAGGTGTTTTAATAAAAAGTCTATCGTTTAGTTTCCAAATATTTTATTAATTTGTGTAATTTAACTCTTTCAATCGCAAAAATGTATTATTAAAACACATAAATGAACCAAAAATCACGTTCAATTTCATATCAACTTTGAAATTGTTTTCTGCTTCATTTAACTCAAATTAGGCTACTGAAATTGAAATAGTACACCAAAAGATATTGATATATCTATGACTAATTTCTGATTTGCTCTTACATCATTAGTTTTAGTTTTTGAAATATTCTTTTTCAAAATATTTGTGGTATGTATCTTGCTCACCATTTAAACCCTTTCGACAGACGAAAATATCAAATTTAATTATGGAAAATCTGCTATTGGCCTTCTTCTAAATGACCATCATAAACATTTATCATTTGGGTATTAATAATTCCATTAGATGTGAACCAATCGGCCTTAAGTGCTTTAGGCGGGTGTGGAAATTTGCATTAGGGCATCTCGCTCTAAAGAACTTCATGGTCAGATCATATGGGGGCTATATCTTTTGTCGAGCTTCATTTAACATTTGTGTAATTAAGAGTCGAAAAAACACAGTCTGAAAGCAATTAATTCTTAGAGACTATTTCATGTAGCAACGTTTTGGTTGCATTTCAAAAAAAAGACCACAGAAAGAAACAAAATAGGAAAGCCTAAATGAAATTTATAGATTTCTACATATAAAAATATTTTTTTGTTGTTGTTGATGTAAAAATTGTTGCCAAGCCAACAGAGAGATAGAGAAATATGCAAAAAGTTTTATACATAAATATATCAATAATTGTTTTTTGTTTTTTGTGTTTTTTGGCAATGCAGAAAATATGAAAATATTTTTTGCCATTTTTATACAAACAAACTGTTATATGATATGAAAAATCTATAGAGAAAAACCCATGGCCAAGAAGGGGGCGAGTGGGTGTGGTGAAGGGGGCGGGGCCGGGGGAAATTGTAATATGAACAACAACTAATAAACTCATACATTTTTGCGATATTTTGGTATTGGCATTTTTAATTAAATCATGTTTGCTGTTGCTGCGTAATTCAATCAAATCACAACAACAATGAAAGAAAATTGTTAACAAAAAATTAAACACACACACACACACACACAGACACACAGACGCAGAGGCAATCTGCCGTATGGCAAGTAAATTTCGACCAACAAAATCAGCCGAGATAAGCATATATAGGTATAAATGTATGTATATATAATTAAACTTAAACACGATATTTAATTGCCAACGACAATTTTTGCGGTTTTTTCGGTTTTCGGTTTTTCGTCTTGGTTTTTTATGGATTTTAACACTTTTGCTTTTCAGTTAGGTAACTCTTTATATCTTTTTGATAGGTATTATTATATAGGGTAAGGCTGCTTGGCTGAATGAGTCAACCAACTCCGCAGCCTCCGCCTTAGCCAAGCGATCGGTCGATCGGTCGATCGATCGATCGATCTGGCTGACCAATGGTCTCAATATGAATCATGGAATTTTAAAGCCTCAGGCAATCCCTTTGGCATGGCATAAAAGCCGGTTTTATTGTTTTAAATAATTTTGAGCCAACTCACACACTCAAGACACTTACACACACGCAAACAGAGGGAGAGAGAGAGATACACGAACACTATCTTCTTTTGGCGAAAAAAGAATAAACGAAATTTTTAAGTTCTCAAAAAGGTTTTTGTTTTTCTGCTTTTTGCTCCGCGCACACGATCTTTGCGTTGCGTTCCACCGAATCAACTGAATTGAAATGAAATGAAATGAAGGCGAAGGCAAAGATCGCCCCGTGAAGTCAGTGCCAAGCGTAGCAGCGACTGCGGCAGAGACACACACACATTTAGAGAAAGAGAGAGAGAGAGAGCAACACCCACACAGAGACACAGGGCAATCAACAGGTAAACCGCAAAGGTGTGCAAGATACAAAATGTATCTATGAGTTACGTTCTGCTGATAAGATAAAAAAAATAACAAAAATATCAAAACAAAAACAAAGACCAGCAAAAATGATTAGACTTTTTGTCGTTCCATGAAGTAATCCCTGAGACTTACACTTGACTTTGGAAAAACCTTTTCACTTGGTTAGCCCTTTTTTGGCTCCCTTTTTTTGGGCTTTGCTAAAAATTTTTGCTTTCAATTCGCGAGAGCGAGCGGGAGATATTCTATATTTAGGTTGTGTGGCATGCCACATCAGGCCAAACTGGTTACTCCAGTTGATAATCTGGGTGACGGCTATAACCCAAACAACAACAACAGCAACACCAACAAACACAAGAGCTGCGATTCTTCTGGGCTGTGGCAAATGTAACTCTGGGCTGATTTTCCTTTTTAGCGCCAAAATAATACAACAGAAATAAAATGAAAACTTTTTGGAGCACCAACTGACCAATTGGTTAGCGTCGCAACGACTTCAGAATACTCTCCACTATCTTCTGAAAGAGTCTCTGTTGGTGAGGTCCCATGGCCCAACCAAAGGATTCTAGTTAATGGGTTTTTATGATGCTTGAATCGAAATGTATTTCCGAGAGAATTTCACATTGAGATCAGCAATCTACCGAAAGGATGATCCTGATTATCGATAAGTTCAAACCAACGATCTGTGTTATCGATTGATCTTTATCTTTGATGAATCTTTGTACTTGTACTTGATTGATTGTTCTTGAATAGATTCTATCTAAATAGAAAACTAATGATACATATTTTAATTAACATTTAAAATGAGATAAAAACAAAAAATGTATGCCAAGTGACAATATTTATAGATGGGAATAATTTTACTTGTTGATCTCTTATAGATCCATTAAGTTGTTATGGAATAATCTAAGGAATTTTCTATATTAACATTCTTTCAAATTTCACTCCTTTCTTGCTTTTTTAAAGAAACCTCAATTAGAAGAATTATCTTAATGTAAGTATAACAAATTGGATAGTGTTTCAATACCAATCCTTGTCGTTGGTTTAGTTGGACTTTTTCCCTATACCCTTTTCTGCGCCCAGTTGGCTTTAAAATGCGAACGAAACGGAAAACACTCGAAACTGCGCAAATGGAAACCGGTTCAGAGCCAGCCCTTTTTTTGCAAATGATATTGACCAACAGGCGAGGCAAAGGCTTCTTGGCCATCTCCTGGCTAATGCCAACAAAAGCAGCCGTAAATCATTTAGCCAAAAGGTTCCGCCATAAACATCATCCCAACGACAACTATTTCAATTATGTGACGCATAACGAAACAAAACAAAAAACCGCTAATAGCAATTGGCCATTTCCTTTTTAAAAATTTAATAATAGTTTACGTAAGAACTTACCAGACCAAAGAATTTTGGGGTTTCACTCTAGGGATTGGGGTAAACCAACTAACCACTTTTACATTTTTATTCTAATTACAACAATGTTTAACTTTAATTCTCTGGACTTTGTTTTACTTTCAATTATAATATACCATTTACTTTTTCAAATTTTTCCGCCTAGCGGTTAATGTTAAGTAGGTGTAGGTCGAACATCGTCGTGCAACTCCAACCGATGAGTCCAACAAATAATGCCAACATCAAACGTGTACGTGTAAATTAACAGAATGTTAGAAAGCTGTAAAACTACAGACTCAGAAAGAGCCTACAGGCGCAGGACAGAGTTAACAGAATTAGAACTCGCAAATGATGCTGTTAAGTTTAAGGTTACCAGATGTCTGATAATTAAGCGCCAAAGTTCAAACTTTTGAAATTTTTGTGAAATACTAAATTTTCATAATTCGTTTCATTGTTCCAGGCAATTTTGCTCAAAAAAAATTAAATTCAAATTATTTTATTGTCTCGGTATAGCCAAACATCGCCAACTTCAAAAGTTTCATTTGTCGAGAAGTCATTTATTTTATTAATTAAGACTTCCAAAGCTAATTCAATTTTATCTGTCAACTACAACTTGTACTTATATTTTATTGCCTACATACATGTTTATATAAAGCTTCTGGTCAAAACTCAGTTGACTCTTAAATTTCAGAATTTGTATTAACTAACTAAGTTTTCCATGTTTCATAACAAAATCAAGTTGACCAAGTTACACGCAAAAACCCTTTTAATTAATTTACGAACAATATTTACATCGTCTAGCAAATATTTGTAAATATTTTTATAATTTGTTTCTCATACTGCCTTTTAACAATAAGTTCAAATTATAAATTCTATTGATTTTTTCTTTCATTGTCTATTGAATATATCTTTCGTTCATAAAATTGGCTTATTAATCCCATTAAAAAGATTGCGAATTGATGCCCAAGTAAAGGGAATACGTCTCTTGGATGCTTACTTTACATCTGCTTTACAATATAAATTTGCTGTCATGATATTAAAGTTTATCAAGTAAAATGTAACTTTAAGAATTATATTATGAATTATTATCTGGCATTATGAATTATGTCTTCCATAACTTTTAATCTGCATTAACCCATTTTTTGCCGAGACAAAATGTTAAAAACTAAAAACTAAAACTTAAGCTAATAAAACAAACTTCCCAACTTTAATGTATACAGATGAATGGCGAAAAGTGGATAAAAATCTGTTTAACGCATGAAAAATCGATTTGAACATTTATATAAGTTTGGCTTATTTCTATTTTAAGCAACTTATTTACTGTATTGATTTCTATATAAGCTCACAAGGACATTAGCAGACAAAAACAAGGAAAAGATATAATTGGAAACGCATTGCTATTTGTGTGAGGAAATTGATTTAATAAGAAACTCTTTAAGCCTTTGAGATAAATTAACTTATTGTTTTCCATCTCTTCTTTATAGTTTCAGCTGCTTCTTACAGTTCCTTTCAGATTTGTACGATTTTCACCTTTTACCAAAATCATTGTCCGGATAATTATCAAGGCCAAGGAAAAAAACCTCTCGTACCGTTATCCTTTTTGTACTTGCCAAACTAATAGGTCGAGTATATGGGTCGTAATTTAAGAACAAATCGAAGGAAGAACGAGAGGAGGAAAGGTGGACAAGAGAAAAAACAAAACGACAAGTGAAGGATGAGCACGTGCCCCGTTCGTTCGTTCAGAAAAGTGAACATCATGATAACAGGCGCAAACAATTTGACAATTTAATGTGTGGCAACAATCAACCTGCAACCTCAAACAACAAAAAACCGCCGCAGGTTTCGCTGACAACATTAGCCTCAGTCACACAACTACTTCGAATGGGCGCGAGGGAGCGAGTCTATAATTATAATTCCATTACCATTACCCAAGTAAAACTCATAAAAAGAACTCCGAAGGAAAGGTGCAGCGAAAACTAAAGATCCTGCCAAAAGGACACTTGTCTTGCAGTTGAAGTGAAGCATAATTGCCAAATGCGCGAGACGATGCGTTCGACTAATGATTGCCAGGATGATGGCCAGGATGTATTAATGCGGGTCGAAATAGAGAGGCCGACTGAGCGTCCGAGCGAGCAGGTGAATCAGTTTTTAGTTTCTTTTCCCCCCAATGCGGAAGTATGCGCATTTTGGAAGGAACTTTGATGGAATGATGTCGAAATGTGCATGGACATAGTTTCCACCCCGTGCCGTTTGGTGAGTTCGTTCCGCCTTCCTTTCCACAAATTAGGAAATGAATGGCAGGCGCGGGGAGCAGCTGCCCACTGATGATTTAACCGCGATTTTTTACGATCGTTCGATCGAACCGGCCAAGGCACACCGGGTGGGATCCGACAGGTCACTCTGCGGAATGATGTCATAACAAACAAAAGAGTCCAATTAACTAGCGAAGGAGTGATTGAAGTAGCTCTCTCTCGCTCCCGCTCTAGCTTGGGGCATCTCATTTGCATCCATCACCACAGGCGATGCAACGTGATGCCGTTGCCAAGATATACTTGACTCTAGCCCCCGCCCCTCTTACCGAAAAACGTGTCGTGTTTTGGCTCCTGTAAGTTGTTAACTCTTCGTTTTATGAGCCCCACAACCAAGGCAAGGGAGAGATAGATGGTTGAATGGATGAATGACTGAATGGATGGATGGATTGATGACTTGATGGCTTGATGATGCTTAGCCACACAGGGTCATTCCCCTCTCTCTCTCTGGTCAATTTCCGACACATTTTCGCACACAAAAGGTTCGATTTCGATTCATGTTTTTTGAGTGCTTGTTCACATCAGCCTTTGACTTTGAATCAATTTCCGCTCTCTCGAAATAATCAAAACAATAAAACCCAATTATGTAAATGTCACACAGGTTTCTTTTTAATTTTTATTTTATTTATTTTGATTCGTCTTTTTGGGAGTGCTACTGTCCGACTGATCGAATTGCCACGATTGCTCAACATTTTCAACATTTTATTAGTTCACATTGAGAACATAACTGCTTCTGGATTCTCCTTAGCCAAGTGAGAGACCGGGGCCGGCCCGGCCAGGCCAATTAACCCCCTTCCATTTCACCTTTTTTTTACGGTGGAAAACGAACAAGAAACTGAAACAAAGAAATCAATCTCGTATAATGCCTTGACAAGTCAGAGACGGCAGGTTAACCTTTTGGTCCGTCGGCGATTGCATTTAAGTGCACCTTTTTTTCTTTCGTTTATTTACAAAAACCATAAAAAATTGCCTCATCTTAACAAGACATTTGACTTCTAGAGAGAGAGTTTTACAGGCCATGACTTAGAAAGCGGAAGCGCTGCCTTTGCCTTCTCGCCTTTTGTGCCCCAATTAGATTTACCTCAGTGTCTTTAACTCACTCATCACGATGATGATCATCTTTAGAGTGAGTACGTAACTCGGCTTAATTGAATGTCAAACAATCTACTTCTTCTCTTGCTCGAACAGCCCATCTCATACACAGAATGTCAAACATTTGGCTTGGCTAATCGCGTAAAACATAACACCATTACCGCCATAAAATAAATTTTCTGCCATAATATCTGTCGCAATGTGCCTTGAGTAAGGGCCCCAAACCCACACAAAAATGCCACATTGATCATGGTTGAAGCAACAGTTAAAAGGACTTGCAAAGGGGGTTTAATCGAAATATTCATTTTTAAGTTAAATTATGTAAATTGGAATTGGTTATCCTTCTGGTGAATGTTTGGTGCTCAATTAAGTATTAGATGTCCAATGTGCTATAAAGAAGGATAAAAGACCTGTTCTAGATGGGCATTTGTTTATAATGTTTACAATAGCAGGATTAAACGAATAAGACTATTCAACTAGAATTCTTAAACGAGCCCAACTTGACTTGTCTATATTATTTGATTTTAAAGAAGCACCTCCTATCCTATAATATAACGCCAAAAGAAAACCCAAAATGTAAAAAGAAATTCGAATTTTGTTTAGAAGTAGAGGTTCTAGTGAATTGACATACAATGTTCTTCATATAGATAAAGTAACTTTAATATAAAATACATTTTTAGTTGAATCAATAAAAAATTACAGTGATCACTAATATAAACACTTTGGACTTTCAATTTATCAATAAAAATAACTGATGATTGTCAAAAAGAATATATTTTTCAGATGGGAAACAGATTGATCGATATTCTACCTGGTTCTTTTTATGATTTAACAACAACTTGTGGCCAGGTAAAGGAAAGGTCATTCAATTAACTCGTATTAGGTACGAAAACATTAACACATTTAAAATGAATGTCATAAAAAAATGTCTAACGACCATTATCAAATGGCAGGAACACTTTTATTCAATTTGTATATAGTATATTTATTAGGTTTTCATGCCAAGTTTCACAGGACAAGGATTCAAATACATATATACCCCATTTAAAGCTTTCACCATATCCATTTATTGCTGGTTGATTCCTTATTTGTTAGTTATATGCAAACAATAATTCAAATTGTTCATATTTTAGTATTTTAGATTGTCTACTTTCAAGTAGTATAAGAATGCTCAAGAAAAGTAATGACCATATTGATCCTTTTTGTGGAGCATCCTTGTCCCACGTCTATGCGTCTACATCAGAGGCAACAACTTGTGCAACAACATTGACAACGTCGACGACATCTTGTGGCCAATTCCAATTCCAATGCCGAACAGGATTTTGATTTATGCCAAAAACGCAAAGCGCAAAGCAAAAGGCAAAAAAGTCAGGAGTAAACGCAAACACAAAAAAAACCAAAAACACAAATCAAACGCAAACAGCGCGACGAAACATTGCAACAATCCATTCCAGAGCCTTTGGAGCCGGAGCTGCAACAGAGCAAAACAAACACAAAAAAAATAAACGTCCAAACGAGCGCGAAATCCAAATGCTCAAGAGCGATGCGAGAGCGTTTTTTGTTGTTATTGTTTTTGCCGTGATCATTGGCAACTGTCACCAAATGACCAGCAAAAACGCCCCAAACGAAACGATGGGATCGATCGGATGGGATGGGATGTGGATCTGCTCATTGATATTTCGAGCGCGAGCGTATAAAAATATTCCTGTTGGCCATGTGGATGGCTGGATGGATGGATGGATGGTTGGATGTGGCCTGAAAGTGTCGCCCCCAGGTTGGGAGCAGACAGTAGATTGAAGATCACCTCAAAACGTGGTCGTCATCGTCGTCGGATCGATCTCTTGTACAATGTTTCGTGCTTTTTGCAGACGCGGAGAGAGGCTGACTGACAGTCATGTGTATTCCTACCTCTTCGGTTGGGCGGGGGGCTGCATTCCGTTCCAAAAGCATCCTCAACGCCTTTTAGCATTGTTTATGAAGTGGAAGTGGGCAGAGGCATCGGATTCGGAATCGATATTTCGAATCATTGCAAGCTGTGGTACGGTTCGGTTCGCTCGTGATACAATTATGGCAGCTTTTTTGCTAATTTCGCCAGCATTTCTTAAAAAAAAAACCCCTCTCTTCCTTCTCGTCTTCCTCCTCCTCCTGTTCTTTAGCTGCTAGAGTTTTTGCCCGTTTCGTCCATGGGATGAGCTGCATAATTTAAGTAGCGAAATTGTTGCGGCAATTATTTTTAGCTTCTTTACTTTTGTTACCCTGATTTATTGTTGGCATATTCAGAGTACCAGCAGCTGGGAAAACTGCAAGGAACTTCACACCACCAGCAGCATGAGAGAGAGAGAGAGGGGAGAGTGAGAAAGAAGATCGACACTACCTTAGCTTACGTTACCTTACCTACTCCCCAATGGCACTTGACTGATTATGAATTCCGCTCACAATATTGCCACACCATGCCAATTCCAAGACTGCATTGCCCATTCTCGCCTCGCCTGCACAGTGGGTCAGGCTTTGGCAAATGTTTCCAGACTTTTTTGGCCAACATTTTTAAAATTGTTTCAATTAGCCACAGCGATGTAAGTTTTTCATATTTTTAACAATTTTTGTTGTAGGTTTCCTGCCTAGATTTAGATATACTAAAAATCTTTGCTATAGTACTAAGACGATGAGGTATTATTAGGCCGAAATTCAAAGTTATCAAGCAGTCCAAAGAGTTTATTTTTAACTACGTTGAACCATAACTTATAGGCCAAGATTTGCTTGAAGTGCTGAAAACTATAAGTGTTCCAGATAGAACATCAAACAATCAAAATCAACCAACATAGCCAGAAAGAAAACCCTGTAGCTTTCAATTGTCAAGTATAAACTCGGCCCAAAAGCTCAAGAGAAGCTGATGAAGATTCACTTCCTCCATACAACTCAAATTTGACAACGGAAGCGTTTGCCTGGACAAAAGGTCTTCCTTTATCTTTTAGAAAGAAGTATATCAGCTATTCGAGTGTAGGACTATAACCAACTATGCTTAAAACATGTAGCCCGGCTACCATGCACCAAAGAAAGTTTCAACATCTTCTAAGTCCCCAACCATCTAGGGATTGGTAGTGAAACTTAACCCTTTCTAGTCCTATCCATGCTATGCACATGAAAAACCAGTCATCCAGCCATCTTCTTGACTTAATCCTGCTTAAACTCTACTATAATAAGCAAAATGCTTAGAAGTTCTTCAATCATAGGAACGATTGTATTAGCACACACTATTTAAAAGTATTTTTCCCGACTAACTTTAATAGACAGACTTGTGGAGAGTTAATCTACCAGCTCAATGGACACCCAAGGACACTCTTTCACCAGGATTCCTGTTTCGTTTTAAAGAGCATTGGAAACTTCCACTTTGAGTTTGTAGTTTCCTCCAATCTTCTACTGAACACTTGTCAGCAGAATGGACCACTGTGCAGTAGATGCAATGACGTGGAGTGGGGATAATGTGTAGAGCCGCCGAGGTGAAGTGAAGTGGAAGTGGAAGTTGCAGTGCGTTGCAGCCATTGTCACTCTGCGGGCGATCGATAGTTATGGTCGTGTCAGACATCCTGTAATTTTGCACTTGCATTGTTCGAAGCGATGCGATGCTACGCGATGTTGGCAACTTGTTGACACTTCATTGAAGCGCAAGTTAATTAAAGTGCCTGGCTAAAAAGAAGAAGAAGACCACCCGGTGTACCACAGAAAGAGATGGAGATCGAGAGAAAGAGATGGCAGCAAAAATTACTTGAAGTTTTTTCATCTTTTCATATTTATTTAAATAATAATAATCTAAAGATTAACATTGAATACTACATAGATATAGGATAGATTAGATATAGATATATATACACAACTATTTAGTTAGAACACTGGGAACCACACTTAGTTAACCACCTCCACACTGCATTCATCACCTTCTTCCGCATCCTCGTGCTCTTTCAGATTTGTTTCTTGGGCATCTTCTACAGCAATATCCACTTCGACCTGTTCCTGCTGCTGCTCCTCGGAGCTGTCGTTGCTGCCTCTACTCTCACACGAACTAGAGCTTGAAATGCACTCCAGATTATCGGGTTTGACCTCCAGCAAACTGACCTGGGACTCACAACTCAAACGCAAACGTTTCTCGGGTTTCTTCAAAAGTTCCTCTATGGAGTACGGATTACGTTTGCGACTGAGGGAGAGAGCGGCTGGTGAGGATTTACCCGAATCACAATCACTTAAAGCATCACCGGTGGCTCCCGGTGTGGTCAAGTCAATGGAGCTCTCCGATTTGGTGAAACCACCTCCTCCTATGGCTCCAACGCCCAAGCCACCGCCAACTGTTGTGGTTGCTGCCACAGCAGCGGCGGCTGCTGCTGCTGCTGCCATATTGTGGGGCAAATAGCCACTGCCGTAGGTTAGGAATTGAGAGCCCGAGGAAGGAGCTGTTGCTCCTCCTCCTCCGCTGGCCTGAGCTGCCTGAGCCTGCATATGAGCCTGGGTATAGTAGAGTAGCGAGGGATTCCATAACCAATGCTTATGCAGGGCCGAATAGCTGAGATCTAGGCCACCCAATTGGCTGGACACGGCACTGGCCAAGCCATGAGGATGTGTGTGGGCATGTGGATGAGTCGCTGGCATCTTGGGAGCTGGTTTAATGGGCAACAAATCACCCATTAGGCCCGGCGGAGCAGGTCGACTAACACCCGGACCATTGGGTATCGTTGGCATTGAGTTGGTTTTCGTTGTCAGATTATTTCCATATAATTGTCCAGCCGCTGATGAAGCATAACCCGAAGAATCTCCCCTACCCTCGCCAACACCTCTCCCATTCGATGATCTTCCATCAACTCCAACGCCGGCAGCGGCGGCGGCTGCTGCTGCTGCTGCCGCCGCTGCTGCTGCCGCATTCTGTTGACTTGATGTCATCTCATCCGTCCAGAGACCACTGTTACGTAAGATGCGATTGATGGAACTGATTGAAGGCACCGAGCTCGGATCACAGACACGTTGCTGTTGCAGCTGCTCACGTATCTCCCAGGCAAACATCCCGCTGTTCTCCTCCTTCAAGCGTATAATCTTCTTTACCACTGTGGGCGTGGCCACTTGCTGCAACGACACAGAGAAAGAGAGAGAGCGAGGGAGATGTTCGATTAAAAATTAATATTTACTCATGTTTATTATTCAAATTATTCATCCAAATCGAATCTCAATAACATTTTTACTACCTCCTTCCTCATGTTGTATAATATTTCCCATTCTCTCTATGCCCAAATTGATTGTCTCTGTGAGAATTGTCAAGTAACGGTTAACCCGCTTTAATATACCAATAACTATTGGCGGTATTCTCCTTTTTTTTATTATTTGTATCGGTTATTAAACCATACCCAATCTCCAGTTTTGACATCGCAATAAATCTTTTCGATCATAAACCACATGGAGATACATCCAAAGTAAACAATTGTTAGTAAAAGAAATTTGCAACGGGTTTTTGGTCGAAGGAATTTAGAATAAAATTTGTGTAACCCGTTGGAGATTTCCGTTTGGAATATCTTTAAAGCTAAATATTAATATTTCTTAGTTACTATTCAATTATTAAGCAACTGGCAAGCACCTTACGATTCCTTTTCCTTCTTACCTAGCTCACCTAGCATTCTATATAAACAACAATATCAAAATCAACAATTATATTTACAGAATACTCTGATCCATCCCTGATTCTATTAGCAATAACTTGACAGAGGGGTACAATCCGTAAAGTTTCTCAAGGAACGCTTTCCTAGACGTTTTTGCTGACTTCTATTTGGGCACAAGTTTGTTTTCATCTTGAAGTTGAAATACGTTTAATCTAATTTTTAAGTGCCCAAAATGAATCCCTAGTACTTTATTAACCGCAATTATTTTTCGTATCCCCGACGGATACCTATATGTACGTCCGGGCTCGAACTGGAGAACCACAGAAATATAGTTTGAAAATTAACGTTTCTTTAGAACGATCTTAATTAAAAGTTAAATGTAATTGCCTTCGACTATAAGTATCCTATAACTGCGAAAATTTTCCTTTTTAAAGTTCCTATAATCCATTTTAAAGAATTCTTAATAATCGATTTTAAGAAACTATGACATATAACATTTAATAATAAAGCAAAACAAAACACTAGACCTTTAAGTCTTCACACATGGACAAAAAGGACTCTCTACTAATGATTTACTTGGACTATAGACCGTCTTGAAGGACCTCTCTTTGTAAGGGAGAGGAGCAGCAGGTTTCAAATTTATATTTCCCATAAAAATCAAGTTCATTCTAATGACAAATTTTAACTCTGACCACTTTCCAGTAATAAATAAATTTCACCAACTTATGTTAACAACTTTTCTTCACACTAGACCAAAAATGGCAATCTGTTTAACCTTGATTTGATCTAACCCTCGTATGACACTTTGTGACCTGATTAATTGCCGTGAAATTCAATTGTGCCAACGTTCGAACAATTGCTTTAAAATGTTGCACCCAAATGCAACTCACGACATGCAATGCGACCTGGCTCATGCCGGCAGCCAGGCCACGCCCATTTTTGGTGGCTGTCATGTTTCGAGATTTGCATCGAAGCAACATTTTTGGTTACATATTTATTTTTTGCTTAGCTCGTCGTTGGGGTCGGTTATATGTTAATTTCTTTTTGTAGGGCCAAGAAGGCGCCCTTCTTTTTTTTCTCTCTCTGACGTGTGACGGGGCAATTCATTAAAAATTCATAAAATGCATAAATATGTTTGCCACCGAAAGGAAGGAAAGGCTGTGGGGGTTCTCTCTCTCTCCCTCTCTCTTTCTCCGACCCCCTTTAGCACATTTATAACGCTGATCTTATCGATGAACTACACGCGCTCGCTTTTGTCATGACCGGACAGAAAAGAAAACAGGTAGGAAGGAAACCACAACAACTAAAGGTAATACCAAGGTAAGGTAAATAAGTACTCCAAATGTCCCGAACCCTTCCCGTTCAGCCCTCGCCCCCTGCCCGTTTGGGGTGAAACCTCTTTATTGACCCAGCGTAGGTGTTAAATGCGCGTTTTGTTTAAACGAGTGCAGACAGTTATTGAAAATTTGTGTGGCGGGGGGTGTGGCTGCAACTACTGTTAATTAGACATTGGCGTCAAAAGCCGTCGGTAAATAAGCACCTGAACCATTGTTGGTTACCCCTAAAAAACAACGTATGGAACATTTACATTTACTTGTCTTCCTCCACCACCCTCACCTCAAGGGTCTGCTACTAGCCATGAACCGGCGTGATTCGTTCCCTTATCATTTGTGTGGCCAACTAACATCATTGAGACTTTTATTATTGTCGTCATCATGGTTCATGTGCACTGAATGTGTAAGGTCAGAGGCGGATTTGCTGGCACTACCTTTATATATTAATGGGTAATTATTGATTCAAAACTTCCATTGTACATGTATTTTCATAGTTGGTAACAAGACTCGCGACAAAATGAATTCTACATATACATAAAGTAATCCTTTGTTGATTTCAAAGAGCTAATCCATTTTTAATATAATCTTTAGAATTTATCCTAAAATTTGACTGCTGTATTTTCCATCTCTTTCTAATGAGACCATTAAAGAGATCACTAAAACAGACTAACATTTGTATTGAAAAGAAAAATAAAATAACGTCAAGTCAACGGAGCCACATAATAAAAGCGGAATTTCAAATAATCTTAAGCAGAATTCTTGGATTCGAATTTGTGTGCAGTTTGTTTGTAAATAGTTTGTAAAAAGTGACAAATTAGGGCTTTAGGATCCACCTAAATGAGGAAGAAACGTTGAAATAAGTCGGCAGAATTTCCATTGTATCATTTTTATGCAATGGCCAAGTCAAAGCCATAAATCAACACATCAAAACTGTTCATTAATCAACATATTTTTAACCACATTATAAAACTGCATGTTACAAATTTAAATGAAATATTATTATCAGAAATTTAGACATTAACTGAAACATTTTGTCATTATGGGCCCCCCTGTGTGTGTTTTTGGGTTAAGTCCGCTGCTGTCTACCCATGGCTAGCCGTGAAGGTAGCTAAACTCCTCTTCTATACGGTAGCTGGCGGTAGCCTAGTCTGTGCCCTGATTGAGCGTGCGAACTGAACAGGTGACCCAGTGGAGCGAGCGAAAGCGTGCTGCTGCTTTTGGCAGCAAATGAGATTGATTTGTTGCGCTCCAACTGACTTTGGGCTCTGGCCCTAACGCCTACGCCCACGAGACCCTCAATCAGCCATAAAAGTTGTCGTTGTCACCGTCACCGGAGACCATTCTAAACAACATGTAAACTAGCTGACTGAGCTTATCTCTTTCTATCTCTGTGTGTCTTCTGTATTTGTGATACTTTATGGATTTACTGCTCTGCGTTTGATTTTTATATAATCGTTTGTTGATTTCATGCCCACATGAACACATAACCACATGTGGTTTCCCGCCCACCCATTCGTTTCACTTACCTTGGTCTTGCTACCGCCTATAGAACCAGGACGTATGGAGCCAGTCTCATAGAAGCGTGTTAGAATTTTCGAAACGCAGCCTAATTGAGAAGTTTTCATTATTAGTTTTTCTCCTTCTCATCCCTAACTCTTTCAAGGCAACTCACCATGCGAGACCAAAAGCTGGCGGGATATATCGCAGGGTCGGACACCGCAGAGGGCAAGATCAACTATGCGACGACGTACACAATCCGGCAAAGGACGTCCATTAACAAAGACGCCACCCAATTGATTGACACCGGCTTGACCTGCAATCAGAGATGTCAAACATAAGAGGAGAGGAATAAGTGAGAAGTCTGTCAAAATAAATCAGTTTATGAATATTGACATAGAATCTTGGTCGGTTGTCTTAACTTAGCTCACTTTGACAAAAGAAATACACATCCTTCTTAAATCCTTTTTATGTTTTAATTAAGAAATAAACTTTTCTAATATTAAAGCTCGATGGGCCTATCAAATTTAGCATAAGCAAATCGATAAATATTCAATTTCGTTTGATAATATTCCATTAGGTTGAACAACTTTATTGAAGCACTTTGGATCTTAAAAAGCTGATTGAATTCATCAACAAGAAAATTCGTTTCAATATTGATATTGAAAATCATAAATGAATATAAAATAACTTTAAATGTATTTACTAACTCTAAAAATAGTTGAAATGAATATACATGAGTATATGTAGTCCAGATTGCTATTGATACTTTTCCCGTTTGATGTTATTAAAGAACTGTATTAGGAATCTCGATGTCTAACGCCTACACTTCAAGTTAATTCGTAAACCAGTGGTAAAACCGATTTCTAACCTTATACAAAGTGCTTTATAAATCTAATTCTGTCTATTCTCAAGGAAACTTTTGAGAAATCATAAATTTCAACACCACAGATTTTGACATTTTCTTTAAATCTGATTCGAATGAAACTGTTGCAAAATAAGTTAAGTACTATTTCTATAAAGTAATTATTTTAGTTTAAAATCATTCCCTAAAATGCTTTCAGAGGGACAGATCTATTTGAAATCCATGTAAATTGACAACCCTATATTTTCTATAATTTACGGTTCAATGTCTACCCATAATGCTTATGAACGATAAAGGAAACTATTTATCGACTCAAAGATAGTCAACTTAGCTACAGTCCATCTGTCATTAGGTAAATAAACCCTTGAGCTGCCATTCGGGATTAACCCAGTTTGTCTATAGGAACAACTTTTCTAAATTGTTCCCCCTAGTGTAAATTTCTCACTTAAAACATTCTTTAATTGTCGGCAAGCCGACAAAATTATAATTGGAGCTCATAAAGTCTAGTGTTAGTTCCTACATTTTAACAATCGGAATGAGGCGAAAAGATTTACTAACTCGAGAATATTTTGTCAAGTGCTCGAGCATGTTGACTTGGCTAATCTTGAACCCGTGCCAGAGCATCATTTAGCCATCATCATCATACGCTCATAAACTGGGCCTGCCTCTCAGGTGGGTTTTTTTTTCGTTTTTGGAGTAATAACCGTGCCCAGCTCAACGCTTTTTATTTTATTTTTTTTTTTTTTTGGGTTGAAGCATTTTGCAATTAATGAAGTGCGAATTTTATGATGGCTGCCATGTCGGTTGCTCCATTTGAATGTATTTTGGGTTTTGTTTTCTCCTCGGTTTATATACCTATGTATGTATATATGTATTTTTGGCGCCCCCCTCTCAATGAAGTGCTTTTTGTCTTGAGGTTTATCTTACAATCAGTCGGTATGTTCATTAGGCCAGTTGGTTTAGGGCTAACTCACCTGTATGTGGCATGTTGAAATCGAAGCCACCGACAAAAATGCTTTTTGGTCAACAATTCAATCCAAAGTATTTCTTCTTTTTTTTTTTTGTTTAATAGTTAATCGTTGAATTTTAATCAAATTTCAAGCAAGAACGCCATAAAATGGACTTCAAATCGAGCTCTGTCTCCCTCTCCTGCGATGGATGGATGGATGGATGCTGCTTCTGATGTATGGCTGGCTGACTGGCGGATGATGACGCTGACGATGGTTTTGATTTTACGGCTTCCACGAAATCGCCGGCCAGGCCTGGGCCAGAACAGTGAAAAACTAGTAAGGAAAATACATAAAACTTAATTATTTTATAAAACTACCAAGATACTCGACTCGAAGTCGACTTCTTCTCTCCTCGACTCTTATGTATGTGTATATGTTTTTAATGTGCAGTGGTTTATGTGCTCAATGGCCATGTCCAAAATAATACTACTCTTGACGACGCCACAGTATCTCAAATTAGCTGCTTATCGGCCACATTCTAAGCGCAGCGTGAACTGGTGGCCCATTATCCATTGCATGTTACCAGAGTTAGTTAGGGCAGGTAGTCAAAAGAAGGCGAGGGAAGTTATGGTGCGGGGTGCGGTGGGGTGAAAAAGGATATGCAAATGTTTTTTTTTGGCTTGGCCGACAATTAAAATGAATTTTGGCCAATTGCTCATTTCGTAACAATAATATGCAAATGCTTAAAGGCCCCAACTTGGACGGTTTCCGTTTCCTGTCATTAGAATGAATGCGGGCGCACACACACAGGATTCTGGCCTGTCGCCAGCCTGTCAGAAGGCATGAAAACTCCGCTAAACCTTGGACTAAAACCGTATAAATCAAAAGTGTAACTACCCAGCCCCCCATCCCTCCATCTCCCCTCTTTCTTTCGCTTTTGTCATGGCCATGTTATTATGGAATTCACATTAGATTTAATTGCAGAGAGTCCCTTTAGCTTTGTTTTCTTTTTTTGGGATACTTTTCAGCTCGTAAAAAAAGCATGTGGCAAGCGGCACACACTCACACACACACACACACGCAGACTTTACATTCCACAAAAACCCCGAAAAAAACTCGAAATTAAGTTGTTGCCACTCACCCAAAAAAAAAAAAGCTGAAACTGAAACGGGAAACTCGTGCTAGCCGTTAGGGCCATAAAGTTTCGTCAGTTTGGCCTTAGGCCAAAACAAAACAAAATCACACAACAACAAACATTTTTGGCCAACGATAAGGATTTAGTTGCTCCCCCCTCTCTGCAAAAATAAACCCAATAGAAAGTGACGAAGAAATTGTCGAGTTTTGTGGCAGATTTCCAAAAGGGTTAAACACAATTAGCTAGCGTGATTCTTGTTCATATTCTTTTCAATTCCACCTGAAATTGAGGCTAATGAGCCGAGATTCTAGCATATTTATTGCACTCTGGAACTAGTCATTTAAATTTTTGTGTCGAACCCAAGCTAACTCTCAATTAGCCCCATGCACCTGTCAAGGCGTATCATTCCCCATAAAGTCCAATAGAAATTAGTTAAACATATCAATAATTTAAATTCGGGCGCTTGCTGAAAAGTGGAACCGACAGGTTCGCCGAGCTTCTGTTTCAAATTCAAACTGAAAACTTAATATCAACCTTTAGCTCAAGTTGAAGAGAAAGAGGGATGGAGTGAAGCATCAGTCATGGGCGTAACAAAAATGCAGTGGGCCCCTCTTTTTGGGGTAGGGGCTAGAGTTAGTCTCAAAACAATCGAAACTAAGTGCATGTCGAAGAGTAAAATTAGTCAGTTTGAAAAAATTTGATAAATCCTTTAGCCAAACTTCTAGGACGTGATTCAGGATCAGAGACCCAGCATTCTCTTGGAAAGTCACACCTGGACAACCAAGAACCTTCTAACTGCAAGCTCTAGCTCTTAGTAACTTAATAATAACAAAATACACCGCCTACTTTAATAAATAAATAATAATTTAATTAATATAACAATCCTACTTTGGACAACTATTTTCCCTAAGGTTAAAGTTATAGCCAACTACTTGGGATTAGGAACCATAAAGATAAACCTTTTTCAGAACACTTAAATTAACAGCAATATTCCGTACTAAATATTAACGTATAATCGGCTTTAAAATCGCCAGTTTTTTAGTCAATGCCCACAAATAATTCAATTTATTTTTTTGCTTCGCCAAAAATAGGAAATGAAACACGCCTTACGTTAGGAAATAAAAATTAATTAAAAATTAAAATCTTATTAAGATCATATATATACAGTTTAAGAACCTTTTTAAATAATCGTTTAAAGATTAATATAATATATATATATATATCTCCCACAGTTCCTTATAAAGTGCATTATTAAGTCAGATAAACCATTAACTAAAAAACTTGAGTTTTATAATAAAGATTATTAAAACTAAAAGTTAATAATATTCCAACAAGCATTTATTCTTATTTCCTATATAACACCTCAAATGTCTTTTATTTAAATTATGGATCTTAAATAACTGTTAGTTTCACACCTATTTTCCTAAACCAAGTTCTGCAGTTTTAATCTATCTAATCTTTATATTTCAATTTAATTTAATTTAAAACTATCTTGTTCAGTTTTATGTAACTTTACCGTTTTTCAAGTTTGCAAAGTACATAAAGTAATGTAACCTGTGGGATATTCCATTTTCTGTCAATTAAAATTTGTTCGAGTTGCCAATTTCTTCAAAATATATTCCAATATATGTTTGATTTTTAAACAATTTAAAATATAAACTGACAGATAGCAACTCTATAAGTATTTCATTGTAAGAAGAGCATTTAATGCTTTTTAAAAAGCATAAACATAAACATAAAGCAATTCCATCTATCTCCCCTCCGATGCTATCCTTTTGTTCACGCCCATGGCAATAGCTCGCTCCAATCTAAAGCTGTTGGGCTCCCCTTTTGATTCTGTTAATTAAAATAAAAAATTATAATAAAACGTACGCTTCCACCCATTTGAATATGATTAGACTTTGATGATGGTCTTTTTGGTGCAGCTTCTGCCGCTCCCGTTCGAAAAAAATCAATATCCACCTATAACATATAAGTAGCCGAGTCGCCACGCTTAAATAAGTTGTTTGGCGGCTTGTTTTCCTATCGAAAGAAAGCTCTTGAACAAATAATCAATGAGCCCGAGCCGAGTCGAGTTAGATATAACATTTTGGAATTAATTAGCATACGAATTTTGAGATTTTTTTGTTCGTTTTCGTGGGAAAAACTTGAAAAAAGCAACGATGAGTTACGAGATGATAGAGCGGCGGAAATTAAACTTCTAAGCTAACTAATTTGCGAAAAACTTCTTCTTTTGCCATGCAAATTACGGTTGACAAAAGTCGACGACAAAAATGAGACGATTTCGAAAATGATTAAAAATTAAATCAATATCCGATACAGCGAGTTGGATATTCATTCATTCACAATGAATAGTTCAGATCGTTCCGTTTCGTTCCGTTAGATTGTCGTTCATTAAGAGAAATAAGCCGACAATCGGCCCCGGTCTCAGGTCTTTGGGTCTGAGGTCTGAGGTCTCTTGGACGATGTGTTGAACAAGATAAGCAAATATCATTATTAGTGACTTTTTATTAAATTATGCCGCTACCTGATTGAGTCAGAGTCGAGAAGAGTTTCAAATTATGCACAAACAAATTGATTAGCCACATTTACGATTATAATGGGCAGTTAGACCCATTGACTTTTGTCTATTTCCCCCACTCACCTATTTTGGTTTTACGAATAATCCCAAAGTTTCCTTTTGTTTCTTTAATTTTAACACACTTCACTTGTTCACTTTTTTTGCCTAGGAGTTAAGCACTCAACTTGTTTTCTTTCAGCTGTCACTTTAATGACTCGACTTGATCGTTATCCTTTAACTTTGATTGCGTATACGCAATGTGGTTTTAACGTTTATTTTTGCAGCGACGGCGTTTAATTTAGCTTCTTTCTCTTGTGGTTGGTCGCGTCGCGCACCTTGTCACTGGACACCGTCAAAATTTCGACTAATGCATGCGAAACGCTCTGGCAACGCACAACGCATCGATCACCTTCCTCGCCGTCGAAGTCGCCGTCGTCGTCGTCGTCGTCATCTACTATTGCTACTGTTGTATTCCCTGTCAGACTGAAAAAAAACACCCAGCACACACACACACACGCTCAGATGTTACACACACTCACACACAATCTTTCACGGGCGGACGAAACGTTTTTCTGGTGTAACCGGTTTTCGGTTTTCACGGCACACCAAAAAAAAAAAACAAAAAACAAAAACAAAACTGAGCAACCTGGCCAAGCTAGAGCAACAACAACAACATCATGACCAGCCCCCCATAACCATCCCGGGGACCAATGAGCATACAGTTCGGATTGCGCATGCGTTGCGCTGTCACACCGCATCTTCTCTGATTGGCTGACATCCTCGCACCATAAACAACAACCACGAAGAGAAGAAGAGGGGGCCACGGTGTTTCGATGCTACCACCGAAGCATATGTATAAGGGCAATTTACACACAGTTCAACCAAAAGGTGGCACAGTGGTTACAAATTAAATCAATGGATTTACTCATTGTATGTAAGAGTGTGGTAAAACTTAGGAAAAACTCACAAGTTTTGTAGAGTTTCAGGAAAAGTATCCACACTGTCTATTCAGAAACTTAACAAAACCAAAAAATTTGTATACCCAATCCATGGAAAGAAGGAAGTTCAGATTTTGTTTCAATCGAATATTCATTTAGTCATTTCATACAAAGCTTCTCCTATAGTAGATAGGCTTCTCCTTCAGCTTATGCTTGGATTAATAGACTGTTCTATCTTTATTGTGGCTTTGACTAGGGCCGGGAGAACTTCTTTAGTAGAAATATTACCAAGTTGAGTGATCTGCAGTTACTACATAGCTTTGTCGTTCATTGCTAGCTTCATGTAGTTTGAATTCACAACTACTTTAAGCGTCGATAATATGGTGTGGTCGTTAGAAGTCTGCTGATGATAGAACTTGTTGAGTTTTGAAATAGCTATGAAAGATTCCTTTTATTTGTTTATTGTATCTTAATCTTAATAAAATTGGTTCCCATTTGGCAGAGCGATGTAACGATTCTGTTTTTTTCAACCTTCTAACCACTGTAAAGTGAAGTCTACTGAAGGCAGAATAGATGATTTTCAGGGGTTGCCCGCAAGTTCTTCCACTCAATATGGATGAACATATGATGATGGGACTTCCTTTTTGCCTTTTCGCCTTGGTGTTGCGTTGCGTTGCGGCAGCGTAGCCGTGGCCGTGGCCGTTGCAGCCACGTTCCGGCCAATCGGCTGTGCCAGAGTCAGTACGACTCCCACACAAACACAGAGACAGTTGGAAACACTCACACAGATATAGAGAGAGAGAAAGTTACATTGTGACACTGGGGCGAAACAGCCACAGCTACGGTGTCTCATCCTCCCTCTCCCTCTCTCTACGTCTCGACCCTTGCCAGTGAAGTGATGAAAATTGCCGTGGGTTGTGGGTGGCGTTAAGTAACGCCTGCGAAACGGGCTTGCTACGGGGTGAGCAGGCAGTGGGAGGAGAAAGAATATACGTTAATTGAATTTGACAATTGTCAATTGAAAACATATACATATATTGTATGTACATATATATTCCACTGACGATGGCTGACGCTGAAAGATAAAAAAACATAGAAGAGGGATTGCGAGGGACCGTCCGTAGGGGGAGAGGCAAATTAGTTTCTCCTCTCAAATGAAATGGCATGACTAGAAAATCGATTAATCGACCAAAGTTTCTTTCAAGTGGGATTGAGAAGGACTGAAGGAGACTGGATTTAGCGTTGCGTTTCGTCGTTCTTGTAGTCCGCGTGGCATATGCAAATCCACTTTTTAGCCACAAAATGAACTAAGGTACACCCCACCTGTGCCCCTGCCGACCACTCAGTGTCTCCCTCTCGCTTGGCATAAGTTCTTCTGTTAGCCAGAGATAAAACCTCTTCACACAATGAATGCGAGAATGACTCGTTGGCTCGTGCTTAACACCAGCTAAAGCAGCTGCCTGGCTGACTTTTCTCATGCAGCCAAGCGGAGCATAATAAGATCAAGCCAACTATCCAACCAGCCATTCACTCAGCCAGCCAGCCGTGTGCGTGTGGCATCAACACGCCCAACACGCCCAATGCTGCCCATCCAGAATCTGTCCGGGTGTCTGTCTTTGTGTTTGGGACCACCCAACGCCCAATGTTATGTAGCTTGTTTCCTCTCTGACAAGGCGATTATGTGACCGACCAAAAGGGCTTTTCAAGTGTCGGCAATTACCCAAACCCCTCCTCGCCCTCCACCTCCACCGCCCAACGAACAAAACTTCCCCGGAACACGCCCCAATTAAAGCAAATCTGTGTGGGAAGTGCCTGAACAATAAACCAAAAAAAGGACAAAAAATACCAGCGACTGAAAAAGTGAGCAAATGAAACTCTGCGAGGGGTTGCACCCAACCGAAGAAAGGCAGGATGGCAGGAGGAAATCGGCTTAACTTCTTCCAATTGACTTCATTTTCCATACGTTTTGCGATCTCTATCTTTTGCATTACCAAACGCTTAAATTGTAATTGAAATTAAAAGGCAGGACCATAATTCTGGCTTAGCAAAAATCAAATACATTCACTATAAGCAAAATGTTTGTAGTTTTTGTGAGAGGAAATTCTTTTAAAAATTCATTTTATTATATCAATATTTTTGCATGCTTAAATTGGCGGATTAACTTTTGAAATATACGAACCCATAAAACTATAAAAAAACTAAATTAAATTGATCAATTATATTGAACTTTCTTTTCTTTGAATTTACAAACGAATCAATAAAAAGATTCATAGTTCCGAATAAGTGTCATTTATGTAGCTTTATCTACGTCGCCTACAACAATTATAATAAATTCAAGAGAATAGTTATTAAGAGAACAAAATGGTTTGCTTTTATAAATATCGAGAACATGAAATACTTGGATATTTTCCAAGGTGTGGGAGTTACCCCTTCTCTATTTATATCCTTGCAAAAAGAGTACAATTTTTGTCAGAAATATGCAACGCATAGAAGGAATATTTAAAATTCACTAAGATCGGGTGAGTATATACCTCCCATACGAAGTTTCTACCTAGAAGTACCTTATTCTTATGCTATTATCTGCGAAATTTCATTACATTTGGATCTACATACATCATATATAATAATAAATCATCATAAATATAATAAAAGAAATCACAATGCATCTTAAAAATCTGTCTACTGCAAGTTTTTAAACCTTATTTCTTATATGAGATAGATCTATCTTTACTTTTCTGAAAAGTTTTTTTTTTACCTTTTCTATATATAGCCGAAACTTAAGTACTATTCGTATATAAGAAACTGACAGGACCACTCGTTGTTTGTGTCCTTCAACTTAATGTTCTTGCATTTTTTTCTCAGTGTAAACCAACTTGGCATTCTGACACCCACATCAACTTTTTCCTTTGGCCTTAGACAAATTAGTTTAATTTTTAGTTTTTTGCAAAGATTTTGCATTCCTCTAGATTGATGCGTGCCTGCATCTAATTAGATGATGCGCCAAAGGTGAGGGAGACTATAACGAAAGAAAAAACCAAACCTTCATTCAGTTATTTTTGGGGGCTCGTGCCTGGGGACAGGTCTCGTCTGCAAGAATGTCTGGAAGGCAGTTTTTTAGATTTCATGGTCCATTAATGAGCAAAATAACTTCAAACTGGCTACTGGGCAAGCATTTTTGCCTGGGAACAGAGCAAAAAAATCAAGTTTGGAAATTATGTGGGTGAGTATAGACAGAAAGAAACCTGAAATTAACTTGGCTATCAGTTCTTTTTTTTGGTTTTGGCATTTCCCCCCTTTTTGTCTCTGGTTTATTGGCAGCAGACAGTAAAAATATAATTTCTAATTGCAGGGGCGGTCTAATTGAGGGGTCTCTGCGCTTGCGTTTGCAATCAGCAGATGCAACCCAAGAAGAAAAACGAAAAAAAGGACCACGAAAAGAGAGGAACAAAATATCTTTGAAAATATTTTGTGCGGGCCACAAAATTGGCGCAGGTTACGCATGATGTTTGCTTGATGGATGCAGGCATCAAGTTGCACCAAGTGCACCTTGCGCTCAGGAGCGGGAGGGACACGCGTCAGGCAATCACAAGAAAACGAAAACCAAAAAAAAGGACAATCGGGCAATTTTGTAAACAGTTTGCCGACTACAAGCAAACACACAAAAGATAAGATACACACAGAGCGAGTGAAAGAGGAGGAGGATGGCATTGGGATAGACCTAGAAATTGTAGGCGGCTGGCACGCGATTTTCTAAACTGCCATAAAACAACGCACAGACAGGCAGACAGACAGACAGTCATACAGACAATCGGACAGACAGATAGACGCATGTCATAGCCAATTAATAAAAACGCAATTTCCACAAATCGAATTTTATGTGTCCACCTGCCCACAGTCCACTGAGTGAGTCCCAATCTAAGATAAGCAAAAAATGAAACTAAAACACAATTACGGTCCAAAGGACTTGGAAATTGTAACATTTTCTCACATTAAAAGGACAAACCGAACTGGGCCGAGGACATCAACTCGCTCTCGCTTCACTGAACCCTGACTTGAAACAAAATGGCTGGCAGGACATCTCCAAACCGGCAGAAAGAGAGAGACAGAGGCACAAAGAGAAGAACAGGGAAGTTTGCGTGTGCGATAAATTAAATGTCCTGACATAATTATGGTTAAATTGAAAAAACGGCAACGACAACAACAAGCAAAGAAAGGAAGAAGCGAAAGAAAGGTCCTTTTGAGCAGAGACAAAGACCCAAAAAGGAAGGCAAGAAGGGAAGATGTCGGCTCATAAAACTGCAAATTATTTGATCAAACACTATAAACATGACAATGTAGCCAGAAGCAAAGGCAAGCAAAAGGGCGAGGAAGATAAAGATTGTATTGCTGACAGCTTAATAATACAGTTAACAGTTATACAGATACATATATGTCTATATATATAGAAGAAATAACCGTACATTCCAGACCAATTAAGCTTCTAACAGGGTGGACAACAAAAGACTAAGGAGATGGGATTGGAGCTAAAAGGAGCAAGAGAGTTTTTTAACAATCTTTCAGTTTTAGACAGCTTAAAATCTATCTTACGAGTGTAAAAAGGTTTGCAGATTTTCTAGGACTATCAAGTTTCATCATCATAAGCAGACTTTGCTAAGGAACTCCAAATTGCAAAGTCCTTAAAAAATTAAGAACTTCAAGGACCAAACCAGTTGGGAATTACAACTAAAGAAAGCGAGACAGGATATTGAAAGTTTTCAATGCCATATATTAATGTTATATTTCTTGTATTCATTTCAATAATCGGTTTTTCAGAGCTTAAGTCCTCTGAGCCTTAAAGTTTGAACAAAGCGAATAGGAAATATTTGTAGTTTTGTTTGTTTGGCGGCAAAAATTCTCTTGGTGAATATATTTTTTAGCAATTGATAAAAATATCCAAGTAATATAAGAAGTATTTTTCCATTTGTTTAACGATCTCTTACCTCATCTGACACCTTTTCTTCTATTTTGGGACGGATTTTCCTTTGCACAATTCACAAATTCCAACTAGATTCTCTATTGTAGAAGTATTGCCATGCATATATTATTCCTGACCGATTAAGCTTCAAAGCCATATACAGGGTGGCCACAAAGAGTCTAAAGTGATTGGTTTTCCTTTGGTTTTCTTTTTTCTCTTGGGTTTTTTTTTGCAAAATCTTCTGCTATCTGTAATTGCATTTTTATGGCTCGCAACGCCTCTGGATATATCATAGAATTCAAATCAATTATACGCTTGTCCATAGAGCCACCGAGAGAGCCTTTCCAACTTCCAGCCTACCGCCATTGTCCGCCCCTGCCCCTCCTGCCATTCCCAAGTCCCAAATGTGTTAAAATAATCGTAAAAAACTTATATATGTATGTATATTTTTTGTTTGGTTGTGGCCCAGGCGTAATCGTAAAAAGAGAAGACAAAAATGCGGCATAAGCTCAACTTGGATGGGCCTTGGCCATGCCAATGGCATTCCCTATGGCTCTCTGAATCAGTCAGAACTTTGGCTTCTTTCTGGCCATAAGGCCTTAGCTAAATGCAATATTTAACGATCGAGCCACCGCACCGCGAAACCGGAGAGAAGTGCAAATGCTGCTGATGGAAGCTGTAGAAATTTAACCATTTAGAACTTGGCCTCCCAGTAGTTCGATGGCCTTCTTCTTTTGACTGTTGTTGTTGTTGTGCAGAAGCCAAAAGTCAAATACAGTAGCCCAACTAATTGAAAAATTAAAAAGGCCTGCAGCAGCAGCAACAGCCTTAGTGTGAGCATCAAAACTAACTACTAGTCAGTCAGTCAGTCAGTCAGTCAGTCGGCCTATTTATGTGTTCAGTTCATGCATAAATCTTCCGACATTCCTAGAGAATGAAGTTAACCAGAATAGGACCACATTGATTAAACTGCATGACGAACTGCAAATGCTCTTGGCTTAAAGAACTCGATTATTTCTAACCAATTACCCAATATATAAAGCCCAATTAAATTAAGTACTCAATGGTGGTGATGGTGTGACCTTTATAAGTTAAGAGTTTTCTTTTTCTTTTTAGTTGATAACCGTGAGCATAAAAATGGAAGCCACCTTCAAGTAAGTTTCATCTCCCATGAAAGGTTGATGTTTTTTTTTTTGGTTTCTTCATTTTACGAGCGCGCGTTTCGACCCTAATGTGCCATTCTTTGCACCTTTTCAGACACGTTAAGAATCATGATTATGTTTACTTCGCTCTGCCCTTGGCCTTCATCTCCATCTCTCTTCCTTTCTCATTGAGTACTCAAAGATAATCGTCCAGGTTCCATGTAGCTTAAACACAGGTTTAACTTTAGTTTGAGCTTTAGGTTTTTTCTTTTTTTGGTGTACCCCCCGAAAATCACTTCTGGTGTTCTTTTTATTTTGCCAGACATCATCCATCGATCCGTCCAAGAAATGCATCGACGTGTGTCCAAGTTCTTTCGTCCAGCCAAAAGGCAGCTGCAATGCAATGTAATTGCCCGTTGTTGGTCATCCCCTGTCCCAGGCTCCCTTCCTTTTCTGTCTCTCTCTCTCTGTGTGTATTTGCACTTAGTTGGTACTTCAAGGTGTGCAATCAGTTTGGACGATCTGTTAAAATTAGCTTCCAACAAAAAGGGTTAGCTTAAGAGGGATATTTAAAAATTATAACTACATTAAGTGCACATACTAATTGTCCCATCGAACCTTAAGGGCGATCATTTTTGGCAACCAAAAGGGATCGGAGAAACGCTGGACCTCTTTGGTTTCGAAGGGTTAGTCAAGCGTTGGTGTATCTTCATTTGACCATTTCAATAATGGTAATAAATTAACCATTTAATAGAGTCACTCGGTCTCGACAATGGAGCTGAAATTTATGTGATTTGGCAACACATAATCAAATTCGCATCAAAACAATAGACATCAAGCTGTGAACAAAAGGATAGATCCGGTAGAACTAGAATCTGGGATCGTGCCACCAACCCCGATGCGGTTAACGTTTTACGCTTCGCTGGCCATTCGCCAAAACGGCGCAGATTGTTTTGATTTTCAGAATGCACATATGGCAATCCATGGTGGGACATTTAGGGTTTCGAAATGAAGAGGGGTTTCCTTGAGCTAGGAAAAAAATATATATATAAGTTATGTCATCTTCATTCAATTTCATCAGCAGGTTGAAGGAGGAAAAGCGCATATACATATATAGCTAACTCCTATGATCCAGACCAAGAATGGGTGACCTTTCATAAAACAATTTCCCAAAATTAATGGAGAAGCATTTCTTGAAGTGAGCAAGGTCCCCTTATCCGCCATATTTAAAATCAAATAGTATCCTCTATAATGTCCTTAAGTCACAATAAAAACTTCCAATGAATCAAAGAAGCTTTAGGACCACTTAACACCAAAGTCGGCATAGAGATGCAGCGCGTAAACTGGTTACGAATTACAACTAAATGAGCGAATATCCTCATATATGTGTCCTTTGCTTATCAATGTTTGTCCTGTATTACAAATAAACATTTGTATAGTAACAAGGTAGCCTCTATTTTACCCTCTTCTTAGTTAAATATCTTTCACAGTTGGGTAGTTGAGTGTCTGCAGCCTCTTAGAACCCTCTCAGGTACACCAGTGTACGTTGCAATATCAACTTGAACATCCCTCGACTCATCATCATCTTTGTCCCCTGGCCATAAACTGTGGTTACTTGAATTACCAAAAATTCAATTGTCATATTCTTGTTGATACAGCAAACGTTACGTGTCATTAACTTTTGGTCGATCTGTTGACATTTCCATTGAGGTGTCGATGAGGAGAAGGGCAGAGCAGAGCGGAGAAGAGAAGACAGGAAAGTCAAAAATTTTAACGGCAGGTGTCGAGATTATGTCGAGAGCGCAAAAACGCCAGCGGAAACTTAAATGTTCACACATTTGCAGCTCATCAATTTTGCGTTTATCCTGTCGGAGGCATCACATCATGGAAGTTCATTCAACCTTTTGACTGAGTCTGGATGCGTTTGGATGCTTGGCTTGGGCTCGATGTTAGCGCCGTGTTGTTGACTTAATCGCAACCAATTTGTTTGCCCTTTGCTTATGCCTAAACGCTTGTCGCCCCAAAATAATGGAGCAGCTCTCCCCACCCCCTCTCGACCACTGGGTTGACTCTGACCGCGCTGCCCACCGCATTATTAAGCCATAAAATTGAAAACTTATTATAATTACATAAACATACGCCTCAACGCCTCTGGGCAACGCAACGCAACGCACAGCTCTGATTTTTTGATGGGGCACACGCATCCATCCATCCAACCATCCATCCTCCATTCATCTGGGTGCATTCAGTGTCCCAGCCACGGCCTCAGCTTTCAGGCTCGTTACAATTTAATGACCAGAGCAAAATGTGCAGCAGCCAGTTAATAATTTTTTTTGGCTTTTTGACTTGGTCTCCCTTCTCATGGTCATCCTCTTTTTGGGGCTTTTCGGCCCAAAAACTTGGTTGGTGGCTCTCTGCCTGTGGCGGCATAATGAATGACCATCCGATCTGGGGTCTCTCCCTCCCCCTCTCACCCTCTCGTCCTTTCATCTGTGTATTATCATCATCAGTATTGCTCATAACCATTACGAAATTACCGAAATATTTTCATTTAACTTGATGGTCAATATCAATAAATATCAGCAAAATTGCGTTACGCTTCTTCTTTTTCGAAAGAAAACTTAATATTTAATTTTATATACAATTTTATTAAACAGTTTTTTTTTGTCGTTTTCTGCAGTTTGTGGTTCCAGGCAAACGTATATATTAATAGGTTTTTTATTCAAAATATTTGATTTCTCCTTTTTTAAAAAACATGCAGTTCTTCTTTTTAAAACGTTTAGCCGGTGAAACTTGAAAAGATTCTAGAATTTCAATATTTTGGATAAAACTTAATCTTTTTGTTTAAATATGTTACTGAAATAAATTTCCACTGATAATTTACGCATTTCATAAATCAAACACAAACTTCTTGCCATCATTTGTATAACCTTGTTATTGTCGTGAAATTTAATATTGGCGAGCTATAATAGCTCAGCTATTACACCGACTATGCCAAATTTGATCAAGATCGGGTGACTATATCATATAGAACGATAGGTGGTAAACAGTGGCTTTGATCAATAACTTCGTTATTTCTTTCGCAAACATTACCCTTTTAGATAAAACGTTTTTCCACTTTGATGGCTATAGGTAAGGAAACAGCTATCTCTGGTATTAATTTTTAAATTCCATCGGTTCGCTTAATTTCATAAAAATCAGATATGATATAGCGATGTCATAGCCCCCTAAACGTTACGTAACAGTACTAAAAAGGTCAACGTCGGAAGACCGAAGGAGAAAGTCTGCGTATGTTATATGTATTGTTATACGGCATTTAGAAAATAGTTTAGAAATT
Source organism: Drosophila paulistorum (assembly GCA_018152135.1). Classification (NCBI taxonomy): domain Eukaryota; kingdom Metazoa; phylum Arthropoda; class Insecta; order Diptera; family Drosophilidae; genus Drosophila; species Drosophila paulistorum. Next base: position 50,210,860 of record JAECXG010000822.1, on the reverse strand, counting down.
GTTATAATTCGTTTTCTATGTACAGGGTATTATTTATATAGCTACTTCTAATAATATTTTTAGATATCGATACAGAAAGTTAATGAAAACCCTTGATACACATTGTATCAACTGCCCAACAACTTATTTAATTTAATTAACTCAATTTAGTATTGATTTCACTTCTACGGCTTTGGAACATGGAACGTCTACGATTATTTGTCACGCTCAATTGGTATTCAAAAGTAGAATCAGATTATATCGCAATTTCTACACTATATGCACAAGTTTTTACTATGTTTATTGTATATATTGTGCAATTTATGGCGCACCCATTAAGTAAAATTCACTTTCTCAGCAAATATTAGAGGCAAGTGTAATCTTACTCATATGAAGGGCCATAATATAAACTGATCAGATCTTTATAGTGCAGATAAGAATGTTTTTGTTTGTGCTTATAAAGTTTATACACATATTACTGACAAACTGCATTTATTAATAACAAAAACGAGTTAAGTGTTCTATTATAGTTGTATGATTCTAGGGAATCTCAGCCCTTGGTCTTTACTTTTCTATCATTGTAGATTACCTGGAACCATTTGAAATGCAATTACTATATCATAGCAAAGCCAGTTCTAGATCAAACAAATATGCACATTAATCATAGTATTCACAACTATAGAAAAGTTATAAAAATCGGCATAGTACCCATTTGATGCCCTTTCAAGGTGCTTGCCCTTTTGACATAGTAGTCTCAACGTCTAAAGCACTCTCATCCAAAGCCAAAGCCCTTTATTGCAATGCAGTCAAAGATAGAAGGATAGTAGCCGATACTCAGAAGATGCTTCTTGACTTTTCCCAAACTAAGCCTTTTTTTGTTGTTGTTGAATAGAAACCAGTTAGGCAATAGTAAAGTAAATTCTTTAATGGCCATTTAGTTGGCACAATGGTTAATATGAAACGTTTAAGCCAGCAAAAAAAAAAGTCTATTCAAAACGAAAGAGTTTATGGCTTCCTGTTCAGATCCACACAAAGATGATTCGACGATCCTTCCTAACAACATCTAAATGGCTGGAAGTGTGTGAAACTTCTTAGCCCACTTGGTTTTCAATTACCTCACTAGACAATAGATAAGAGATATGAGCACAATTGAAAGAATTTATTTTATTTGCCTAGTTTTTATGTTTTGTCACTTTTTGAGGTGAGACTTTGAATTAAAATTAGATTGGGGGCGGGTGAACCTATAAAATTTGTTATATTTGATATTGTTTTTATCACAGCACTAAGCACTCGTGTTAGCTAATAAATTATCTGCCTCTCTCTCACTGTTCCTCCCTTTTCATGAAGACCTCTTGTAGTTCGACATCTGCCGGACTTGTAGTACGTTTGCCCGTACGGAATTGTTCTTCAATTTCGAGTAGTGTTCGTCCTCGTGTCTCTGGGAGAGCCCAATAGATGAACAACATGGCCAATATGGACATGATGCCAAAGAAGACAAAGCAATTTGTCATGCCAATGCCAGACTTAAGATCCGGATACGTTTTGATGCACAGAAAGGCAAAGAACATCCCAACAGCTACAGTTAATCCTGAGGCCGGACCGCGCACCTTTTGCGGAAAGAGTTCGGAGATCATGAAGAACGGCAGCGTATAGAGACCCAAAGTGCTGAGTATAATGAAGCCAACAATGGAAATCACCGGGAGATAGGGTACATTGTGCAGGAATTCACTCCAACCCTGTCCAGCCAGAAGGAACATGCAAATGCCCATGCCCACAGTCGAGATAATGCCAGCTCGTCGCCTGCCCCAAAGTTCCAGAATGTAGCCCATGGGGCAAGTGGCCGCAACACGGGCAGCTCCTATCAATACGGCACACATAAAAGGATCAATTGACACTCCAGCTTCGGTGGAGATTTGTACGGCATAGACAATGACCACGAAAATGCCAGTCAATTGCTGGAAGGCAAACAGACCCATTAGAATGAGTAGAGGCTTATGAACCTCGGGCAGACGTAGGCACTTGATAAACGAGGGTTTCTTCTCGCCATCACGCAACTGGAGAGACTTTTGAAGTATATTATACTCTTCCAGCACCTGAGGATGTGTTATGTGAGCTGAAAATTAAAGAAAATTTCGTTAGGAAAGTAAAAATGACGGATAGGGGAGGTGACATCATGGAATTTTGCTCCTAAAAGTATGCAACAGATTGTCTAAACATGCATATTTAAATATTAAAGTGTTCTTTTCTTTTAAAATCTGTCTTTAACTCATGTTTTAGCATTAGGACATTCTTTAACTAATCTTTAATTGTCTGTTGCATACTTTATAGGGCCAATTAGCACCTCCTTTGGGGATAATTGTCTCTTTCACCCACTTGACTTATCCAAACCCCTGAAATAGTTCAAGGACTTCTTAGCCTCAGCCACACGCTTCTTGGACAGCAACCAACTGGGTGTTTCCGGCAAGGGTAGAACACAGAGCAAGGCCACTATTTGATAACCGCAACAGATCATGGCTATCAAGCGATAATCATCCCTAATGAAGTAACCAATTGTATAGAGAATGGTAATGCCAACAGCCACTGAAATGGAAGTGCCCAGGATAAGACTTCCTCGTATTTTGGGCAAACTAATCTCAGCTGCATAGACTCCAGTCGGAGCACTTGCCAAGCCCATGCCAATGCCTGGAAGAAGTAACTTTGAATCAGTGGTTGCTTTGAGAGAGTCTTCTTCCCACTCACCTGAAATAAATCGCGATACCATCAATTGCCAATGGAAGGCGTCAATATTGGTTTGACTGGCTGTCGCAAGGAGGGTCCAAGCTGTAATGGCCAAGATATTGAGAACATACAAAGTTCTCTTACGACCAACGTTGTCCAGCAGGAATCCCGATAAAAGTCCTCCCAAAGGACATGAAAGCGTATTAATCGAGGCAAACCATGAGGCCTGCTGCCTCGTCAAATGAACTGTTTCCTCCGCATCCGTCAATTGGCTCATGGTCACTGTGGGTATGGCTAGGACCATGCCCGTCGATAATACTCCAATATTTGCCAATATACACATCACAGCCTGACGACGCACTGCCCTGGGTTGTTCACCCAAAGGTTTTGTCGTATAAGGTCTATTCAGACCCGAGACTATTTGTGCCTTTCGGGAGTTGCCATTGTCCAAATTTTGCTGTTGCTGATGATGAGCATCTTCCGTATCCCTTGCGTCACCCATTGTAATTTGTCTTATCTGTAATGAGGGAAGATTTTTTTGTCTCTGCTTATTGGGGGCAATTAAATATGTCGTAATATAAAACAAATTGTTGTTTTTATACACTTGACTCTTTAAGTCTAATTTATATATATAGAATACATGATTTGTACTTGGACTAAGTAAAGCATATATAATCTTTGTCTTAGTCATGTGTTGACTCATCAGCAGCTGATTAAATTCCAGCCTCTGTATTCTGGTCTATGCCACAATTACTTTTCTTTACTTGTGATGGGATGATGATAGTTTTTCATAGTTAATTCTTTGAGTCAGTAAATAAAAAGAAGTAGATAGAGTGAAAGGACAAGTTAACCCATTTTGGGTTTTTAGTTTTTTGTCTTAGTAGGCATTTTATCAGTCATCAAATCTACTAAACAATTACTTTATACAAAAAGTTTCAGTTGAAAGGCAAATGAAACTGGAAAATATAACTTTTATAAATAAAAAGTTTTTAGGCAAAATTAAGGATGTATTAAGATTTAAATTTCAATTTTGGATTTAAATCGTTGAGTGTTTGGAAACATTTTCAGTCAATTAAACTAACTTTTTTGTAATTTAAAGAATTTTACATTTTCCCTCTCTACTTTTTACTATATTCATATAATTTGTTAAAGCAAATAAATTATAAATAAAAACAATAATCTATTCTTACCAGGAAAGACCATATTGGATTTAAATCATTTGAATGAAAAATTTCATTTGCTATGATACAAATTATCAAATTATCCTATCTAAATAAGTTTGAATACTGTTTGAATTATTACCCATTTGAAATATTTTTTAGAAACTTTAAATAAAGAAAACCAAATGTAAGTATAAATATCAAACTAATTTGAAATATAAATATCTAAATGTATGACTGAGAGAAATAAATAAAATTCCTGTCTCAAGGAATGGTTAGACATAAAAAAGTAAAAGTAGTAAAGTTAAATGCAATTTGTTTAGTCCTTTTGTTAATGTGAATATCATCTAGTATAATCTTATATAATTTCCCCTATAGCATTGCACTGTATGATCAGTTTCAAATAGATTAAATTCTCGTCATGTAAATCGATGATAAAATTTGCTTATGATCCCTTGTCAACAGATTGTGAATTACAGACCGAATAAAAGTAATGAAAATAGTAAATAGAATATTCAAAGATAAAAAACTGAAATATATAAAATTTGAAAGCTTTTAAAAAGTTCTGAAAAAGAATGAAAGATGTAATTTCCCATTATGGTATTCAAGGATACAAAATCATAGGATCGAACCAATTTGTTATCTACTTTAATTTGCAAGATCATAAAAAAGAACCTTAAAAGTAACTAAAAGTCACCTCACTTACTGATTAAACTCTCTATCAATTGATATGCCTTTTCGAAATCTTAGAAAGAAGAGCTCAAAGATCATTCATAAATCATTTCTATTTTTCTTTTATTTATCACAAATTAATAATTTCCAAATAAACTATTTTTAACATTAGAATATTGTGCTAAACATATTATTATTATCCGAAATTTTAAACTCATGTTTCATGAGTTAGCAAAAATTAAATTATAGCTAATGAGGTGATCACTGATAAATCACAAAACATAGAAAAAACTGTATAAATATTTACTCAACCTAAAACTTATCAAACGAACCTCGTAGACATTAAAGATCTTAACTATTTTTTTGGACAGCAGTTGGTTGAAATTCTCACACGGAAATTTACCACCGGTAATCAAAGTAAATAACTCGCTGCTATTATTGTTATTATTAGATAACTGCAAAAACAATTATTATTAACAATTTCTTGTCGTAGCAACTGACTAACTAAAATGTGGGTCAACTCAAGGTGAACTCCAGTGTAGAATTAAAGTATTAAAGTTGAAATTATTAAGTAATAAACAAATAAAACATACAATTAAATTGTCAACGGGCAACCTTCTGTAGTTAAGTTTTTTATGTCATATTGGCATGATTTGGAATATTTTTGAAAACAGGTTTTTCTATTAAACCTTTCCCCTTCATTTCACTCAAAAAGAAAACTTCCACATGACATTTCATTTCACTCAAATTGTAAAAAATACAAATTGAAACTGATAGCTGGGCAGCTTTTTGATCAATTCAGTTCAATTAATCTCACTTAAACTGTTTTTATGTCTTTGCATTCTTTCGCTGAATTAATAATCTACAAACACGAGGAAGAGTCAAATAAAATATATTATTTTTTTTTGTTCACAAATTTCTAAACACCGAAAATCATATTTGGGGGCTACAAAATGTAAAAACGGGTTCTGCTAAACTAACCAAAAGGTTGAGGCTAAAACAAACCGACAGCAAAAATCACTCAAGACCAAAACAAAAAAACACTCAAGACAGGTGAGTTGGTTGGCTGTTTACCTGGGCGCAGGCGTAAAGGCTTTCAGGTGTTTTTTGCAGACCGAGGAAAAAAGAAATCGGAGACGATGGCGCGTGCTAATCCGTCGTCAACGAACTACCAGAATGAACTGAATTGTTTTCCCATTTGCCACGTTAAATGTGTCCCAAACTCAACGGATTTAAGTGTATGCCAGAGGCACACACACACTAAACATGGAATCTCTGAGTGTGTTTGTGTTTTCTGATGGATCCGATAAGACCCTGGGCAACGTCATCTTCCAATAGATTATAAACATATATGTCATGATCGTTTTGATCGAGAGTGATTTCCAATAGTTAAAAAGGAAGCGAAGGCCACTGATCAAAGAAGAATAATTGTTCTATAAGCGTATATATGTGCGTACATATAGTTTCCTATATTAGTTTACTATACGCAATTGAGGGCTTATCATCAATAAGAATAAAAAACAAAGGCGCGACGACCCTCAATGTGGCTGGGCCAGGCAAATTATATGCTTGTAAATATTAAATAGACTCTGAAAATATTATGTGTGCACCGTTATCTCTCTTTAAGTTAGTACACAATGTTATATCAGTCCGTTTTAGTTACGAAGATGCACGATTTTGTTTCGTTTTGTGTTAAATGGAATTAAAATAAACATTGCCTATCTTATCGAACGCAGAAAAATATATGTCTCTCCGAACTGCCTGTGGTGTTAATTAACTTTGCTAAAACATTTTTTGCCTGTCCCACGCTGTCAATTAGTTGGTTATTAATGCTCGATTAGATAAGATTTTGTCAAAAACTCAACTAAACAAAGCGCAATCCCAGTAAAAATATTTCTCTAGTAATGTTTAAATCTCCCGCTCATGTGGACTAGTGCTAAGGGCCTGAGTAAAAAGTGCTAAGGTTGAGCCGGAGTGCTAAGGATTGAAAATAGGGTAGTCTCAAAAATCGATATTTGTCGAAAAACAATCGATATCAATAAAATAAAAAAAAACGTGCCAACATGTTCGAGTAGGCATCATTGGTATTGCTCGATGTTCGTCTCTTTTGTAGCTTGTTCGACTTCAAGGTGGTTGGTTGCAAGGAGTTCGGTGTGATTCCGTGGTTCCCCGCAGTCCTAAGGTCTTCGAAGTGCTAAGGGCTGAGTCGAAAATCGATAATTGTTAAAAGACAATCGATAATTCGTTTGTCGATAAGAACATATCTATCGGCAAATCAAAAAAACAGAAATAATGTTTTTTTATATTGTTGTTATTTTTCTAAGCAAGCGGTTGTGCGGTCGCTCGCAGTCTTTATAATTTCGTTTTGAAAGAAATCTTAAAAAAATTTTACAAATAATAAAAAATTTTACCAATTTGAAAATTTTGTAAATTAATCAATCAGTTAATTAATCCAAAAGAATAAACGCGTGGAATTCGTATAAAATATAACGCGCTGTGTTGTGATTTATTAAAATTCAAATCAAAGGAGAAGAAATCTTTCCAAATCCCAAACGCGAGAATGTTTAAACAAATATAGCCGAGCAGACGTCGACGGAGCAGCAGCTAAAGAAGAATCGAGTGCAAAACAGAATTGTAAATAAAAAGTAGTAGAAACGAGCGAAAATTGAAAATCAAATAGAAAAAGAAAATTTATTGAAAATTGAGCACGTGTGCGTGTGTGCGCGTTGTTGTATTCTGTGTTTGCGTGTGTGAGTATTGCATCTAAAATCTAAATTTTCAATGTGTGAGTGAGTGCATTATGCTAGCAGCAAGCACTAACGATCGAGTGCCAGGTAGAGAGAGCGAGAAAGCAAATGCAACATTGTGATTGTGTGGCAAGAAGTAGCAATCGCTAAACACACACACACACACACCCCTTCACCATTCTTTTTTCCACTTTTTTATTGTTGTTTGTTTGGTTTTGTTGTTGAAGTGTATTTTGTAAGTTTGAAATTGGAATCTTCTTTCATTTCGACATGCACATGTACACAGTTACATGCATATGCATGTGTGTATGTGGCACACAACATAATTAAGATACGTGTCGTCTGCTCTCTCTCTCTCTCTCTGAGGATCTCGCATTGCGTGCTATTGCGCATACTCGACAGTTATTTCCTTCTCTTCTTCTCCCATTTCACTTTGGCCCCGTTTAATTGATATTTTGGGTCAAACAGCTGACGAATGTGTAAAACTTTTTATTTTTGTTGCCCCCTTATGATTAAGCCTTGCCCAAAAGGTATTCCCCCACTTTTTTTCCAAGCAAAATCAGCAATTCATTCGATTTTTTCTGCTGAATTCTCAATATCCCACATGTCTTCAGTGTCTCTTTGTGTGCGTGCTTGCATCTGTGTGTGTGTGTGCTGTTTGTTTTATAAAGTTCTGTTCGCTCTCTCTCTCTCTCTCTCTGTGTATCTCTTCTCTGATTTACAGGGCGTTCTCATTCTTGCGCTTATGCAAATAATAAACAATAAAAAAAACAACTACGAAGCAAAAATTCCCGCTATCTATATCCAATTTACGTTTCTTCGTTTCTCTTTTCTTTATTACAAGTCCCCTTCTGCCCCCCTTTCTCCTTAACCACAAGCCGCAGGTGGCTTAATTCTCCTCTTCGTTTTGGCAATGAATGAAAACTTCCGTTAACTACGAATCTTTTGGCTTATCATCTGAATTAAATGAATTCCCAATTGATTGCCATTTCAAATATTGTCAAAATAATCAACGCCGACTCGTTGAGACTGTCCACACACACATAGACACATGTATTTATTGCTAATCGCAGCTCTTCCATTCATTCAAAATAAACTCATCACAATTTCTCAAGAATTACTTTTTACTTTTGATCGATCCTAGCATGGGGCGACACTTGATGAGTCATGCAAGCCTGAAAATAACTTTGGCAGAGGTCATCGAAATACAACTTTGTGGGCAGGGGAACGCCCACTTACCTTATCTTGGTACTTTATTTGAACTCTTCAACTTTTATTACACTCTGGCCTATAAACATTCAAATTTGAGATTCTTCTTTCTTTGAAAGGATTTCCAAAGGTTTTACAATGAATTCTTCTCTTTTGTTGTTTTATTACGAAGTGATCGTTTTATCCAGCACCTAAATAAGTACCTGAACGGTTGTGTTAGGAGAATCTTGGCTAAAAACATATATACAGTAGAGTCTGGCTATAACGACCCCGCTTATAATGTCCATCCGGTTATAGCGACTAAAGTTGGATCAGTGATGGGTTGGTCCCAATACAAACTTATATGAAAGGGCCTCCCGTTAGTAAGTCTTCCGGATATTGTCGGTCCCTTGCGCGTCGTTATAACCGGATTCTACTTGACTTATATGGGACTCTCCTGTTCCATTAAAACTTCTTGCCATTTAGAAATATTCCCCTTACATAATGGTTAATTTCACAACTTTCTTTCGTTTCTGTTCTACTTTTTTTTGAAGCGAATTAGCAAGGTTTGCATAATTCTGTTTAATTTCAAAATTTCTTTTAAGAAAGGTCGTGATCCCGACTTCAAAAGAAAGTCATTAAAAACGAGTGGAGGAAGTCACAAGAAGCGAAACCTTGGATCCTAGAAATGAGTCATATCAAAGGTCAATTTCGAAAATGAGCCCAGACACGAAATTTCGAGATTTTCGACGCTGAAATTGATAATTTCGTGCTAAATTTTAGCAGCTTAGATTATTGAGTCTGCCATCTTAAAAGTAAGAGTAATTCGGGGAATTTATTTACTTCATTAAACTCAATTTAACTGCCAACTAATTTTAAGTTAATTCTTGTTACGATTATCATTTTAGTTTTATATGTAAAGTAAAAGTTACTTTAAAGGAGACTTAATTACTTTCTCTATATATTGATTAAGGGGCTTAGTTGTTGTGCTTCAAACAAGTCTAAATACAAATACATTTGTTGTTACTCAACTCTGAGTAGGACTCATAAGCCAATGATTCATTTAAAACTGTGTTTTTTTATCTTTTGTTGTTTAATCAACATTCTGAATGAGAATTCCCAGAGCATTGGCCAAGTGAGTTTTGGCTAGTTTCTTTTGGATTAGTTAAAAACCTTTTCAAAAATAACAATTAATCACTGCCGTTTTAGCTGTCTAATAAAATCAAATGACTATATAAAAGAGAGTTTTCAAACAAAAGATTGAGGCAATCGACGAAAGATTTCCTCTCCCCTCCTCTGGTCTCTCTGAGTGGCGCCTTTGTTTCGCAATTGACTCGCTGCATTTGGCTCTAATATTGAACCTAATTGAAATGAAATGCACTTTGCCTTTTGTTGCAGGTTGTTTTCGCCACTTTTTGTTGGCCATTAAAGAAGAAAAATAAACAGTAAATGGAAGTGGAAAATAATAATCATATGCCGCATTTCGCTTATTTTCTGTTTTCTTTTTGTATTATTAGTTAGTTTATAACAATATACACACACACACACACATGGTGAGAGCTCATAATCAACAGAAAAAATAATGCCGCGAGGGTTGTTTTAGTAATAGCTTGAACTTGGAAAGTCCACAGGCTCTCTCTCTCTCTCTGTCTTTGTGGGAATTGAAAGTCTCAAAAGTCTCTTGAGAGTTCCTAGTCTAAATTGTTTTCTGCTCTATGACATCATTGAAGACCAATGAAATCACGTTTCAAACTTGTGTGAGTTAACGAAGCAAAACTAGTACCAAAAAATATCAAGAAAAAACCAATTAGAGTAATCTTAATAGAATGGAAAAACTTCAGTTCCCCTTTGAGTTCTCGTTACTCATTGCAGATACCAACAAATCGTTCTAGCCCCTTAATAATAAAGTAAAGTCTGCATATTTCACTCGTGATAAAGAAAATGTATTTGCACAGCAGGAAATATATACGATATATGTTTACCTAAATTGTTGTACATATGTTTATTTGTCCATATTCTCTTCATCATGGAGAGAGATAAGTGAATTGCAACCACGTGCGAGAATTTGTATCTTTATTCACTTATCTCTTGGCTTGGCTCTGGGACCAAACTCGTTGCGAACTTTGGAGAGATTTGTGTAGCTCTTTAATCTTTGGCAGAATCAAACAGATTGTATCGCATATAGACTGAGGAATTAGGAAAGGCAAATGTTTATATTTTTATCAGATATGTGTTAAATGTAGAACAAAGTTGTTGCAAAATGAGTTATCTGCTATCTAAAGAGAATTAGTCAGAAATTCAGGCCAATTTGGATGTAGCTTTGATCCGTTTGTTTATGTTCTTCTGCGGAACTTTCCGAGGACTGCGAGCGTTCAAGTTATTTAGTGTTAACTCTCGAAGTACTGTCCAACACTGGCCGGCACTTCAAGCTTTTCCTGGATCGCCACATCTCCTGGACTCGCCCTATTCTTTTTTCTAATTTGGGCGAGATTTTAAGCTGTCGACGTTTAGAGGCTTGAAATAGATCAGAATATTATCTTGCAAGTTATAGTTATACATATCGGCAAGCGTTATGCGCTACTATTTTTTTGCTCGCAACTGTAGCTTATTGATTTACCAAAGAATTAAAGTAGTATAGGCTAAAAAACCTTATTATAGTCGTAATCGTTCTCGTAATCGTAAGTCCCCGGAAGAAAATCCATCACTTTCTATGAAGTCCTTGATCTTTTATACATAAGTTCTATATTAGAAGACTTCATCGATTGAAGCAAAAGTCTTGAAAGCAAACAGATCGATCGATTCTTGATCGATAGATCGAATAGTTGTATGAGGATATAGAATTACGTTGTTATCGATTCAATCGTTGGATCGGAATGTTGCAGGATAAGTTTATTATAAACATAATCACTGAATGTATACGTTTTTGTTGTCATTTCTTTCTTTCTTCTTTAGCTTTCGGCAAATTCTTCAACTTTCTCCTCTCGCTTTAACTTTAGTTCGTCTCTTTGTCTTATACATATCTGCCTGTTAATTGTTGTTTTTAATATAAATTTAGATCTGTTTCAAAGAATGCCAGCAAGAAGTAAAAGTTTCTACTCTAATCTCTAATACTGGAAATATTAATTTTAATTGCTTTGGCCGTGTACTTTTCCAACCCCGAAAATCTGGTTTTCTCAACAATTTCCATCTGCATCTTCCAGTTGAAATCTTCTGAGCGTAAGATACTTTTCTAGCTGACTATGTTTTCTGTGAATTGTCGATGATCTTCTATCTTCTGTCCTGCAGGTGTAAACGTATCGAACAACTCTCTTTCTCTCTGCCTCTCTCCTTTTCTGACTCAGCTGTCTCCCCTTCTCTCTCCGTCTCTCTCTTTAACCACTTCGCCCACCAGCAAACAGCATCAGATCTCTCTCCAGATCTCTCTGTTACTCTCCCACACACTCACACAGAGTTAATGCGTGGATAAATGTGCATGTGTGTGAGTGTGTTGGCCATGTTAGTGTGCGTGTGCTGCTTGTATTAACATTATTATAAACATTAACATTAACTAGTTTGATTTGCTGTGTGTTTTGGGTGAATGTCAATTTTAATTCACAACTTCGAGCACAAGATAATTGCAATTGCTTTTGTTGTCAAGGTCAATTCACAAGTTGTGCAAATTGCAATTTTTCGTATTACACTAATTGTTTTGTTTTGTTTACTTTTACCGTTCGCCGACCGCCCGCTTGCCGCTCTCTATCGCTCTCCCCTTCTTTGATTCGCTCTGCCTCTTTGACATTTTATGCGAGAAAAAAAAGCATGCATGAACACGTAGAAGCGAAATTTATCAGCACTCCATCTCCACCCCCTGCTCCACCGCTCCTCTCCCTTCCTCTCGCCCCCTCTCACACACACTCTCAGCCCATCTATGTGAATCTTGCTGTCGATCAATGGCATTTTTTCGCTAAATAATTTGACCTCTCGAAGTCAACTACAACAACTTGCCCAGATGATGCTTCATTCTATTAGCTAAAAATGTTAACTTTTTTTGTTGTTTTGTTGCGGCTGCCTGCAACAGGTTCAGTTTCAGTTTTTCTTTGTACGGCAACAGCAGCAGCGACAAGACCAAGTTAAGATTTTTTGGTAGAAGGTCACGGTTATATGTAGTATGCAAAATAACAAAATAATAAACCACAACCATAAAAAACATAAAACAAGCCACAGCCACAGTCAAAGACAAGACACAAGAAATGACAAGAAAACCAGACTTAGTCACACACACACACACACACAGATACATAGCTGAGCGTAGACCAACTCAAAGACTTGTCTCTTAAGTTATTTAGTCTTTGGTTTTGTTAGTTACAAACTTTTATTTTATTTTACTTTTAATCGAGGTAACATGGCAACGACCATTTTTATGAAAGCCTAGCCCAAAACCCCGAACCACTCCCTTTTTGTCAGCGAAAACAAAAATATACTATATAATAATAATCAAAGTGAGCAGCATATTAACGGAAGTACGTTCACCTGATCAGTTGAATGAACATGAGCTACGTTGAAATGTTTCCCTCCCTCCTCCTCCCACTCCACTCCTCGGTATACACCCATTGCACTGTGGGTTCACCTAGGGCATGATGAATTCCATCTAGATCACGTCTTCCGCTCAACAACCAAATTCGGTTAATAATCTTGTCACCTGAACAGATTGTGGCAAAGTCAATCAGCTTGCGAAGTGAATACAAAAAAATGTTGAAACGCAATATTTGAACTTGGCTAAGACACGATTTTACATATTGCCATTATCTGTCATTCCACTTGACGTCTTTTATTTAAAACTACGTCAAATTAGGGGTAAAACATAGCGGAATACTTGAGCTGGAACGTTGAGTGACGCAGTATTCGAAGAAAACATGGGAGAAAAGAGTTCTACTAGCTAATACGCACATATCTGTCGTCGAAAGTGAAAACAAATGGAATGGAACATTAAGTAAACCAGTGCTGTAAAGTTATAAACAAAGCTCAAGTCTATGAACCTGCGCTACACCGAAAAGCAAGATGTGCTGGGTGTTGTGAAGGGCTAAAATACATAGTACATACCTACTCGAAATGGATGGAAATACATTCATCCAATAATAACCCTTTCTCACTGAAAATCGAGTAACCTCAAAAACCTTGGTACAGGGTATTTTAAAATACACACCATGAACTTGTATCTCTCCTACCGTTTATTTTGCAATCATATTTATTATTGTTTATTTTTTCTCCATCCATTTGCTTTTGTAGAGCTGTCACAAACATGGACAGCTGTTTTGTTTGCCAACACAAACGCATTCACGTGCAAATAATAATCTCAACGAAATACAAAACCAAGAAAAAACAGTAAAAAATAATATAAAAATGAAGAAAAAAGTCGAAAGCACGCGCTTGTTTGCATTTGATTGCACTTTGCATTTAAACGCAAACTGATGGACTGGATGCAACACTGACCTAAGACACATCACACCTGATGAATTGCCGCAATTTGTATTCATGCCGCAGCAAATGCGAGGGAAATGAAATTGTGTGGAAAATTGACAAATTGAGAAGAAAATCTAGTAACGGAAAATTAAATGGCGTCCACTTAAAGTTGAGAAATATGTTTGAGCTTGTGTGGGAAATCTAAAAGGCAAATTAGGTTAGGAAGCAATTAAATGTTGAGGTTAGAATCGATATACGACGACAGTGTGTCCTAGACGGAAAACTAGCGATACATCAACGCAAAGTCGTTAGTTACTGCTTATTACTAAACAATAATTCGAGAAATATGTACAGAAATGTTGTTTTCTACGACTTATTAACGCCCGTTTAATATTAATCTTAAAGGATTGATAAGAGACATATCCTTGTAGGACTCACATCAAGTATAAACCGAGTTAATATGTCGAAAAGGTCCTTGGACTTCTTAACATCGACAATCAAAGAACGGCAAAGTCTTTACACAAGAAATTTAATGCCATTTTAGTTAAGATCATTAAATATTTAATGTTATAACATTTCGCATAGATTTATTGGGCTGTAGCTGCCTCAACTTTTAAAATTTCATTGAATACATTTCCTGATTGATGTCGACATTAACATTAACGGAATTAGCGGCCTGGTGTGAATAATAAATGAAAGCTAGCACTACTGAGTCATTCTAATTTAAGTTATTAGCCGTTCGCTATGACAGATAATTAATTTATTATACAAAATCTAATTAATTTCGAAATAAAAAAAGTTAACGGTTTTATTTGAAATTGTTCTTTGTTCTTTTTTCAGCCGTCCGTTAAGCAACACTAAATTTGTGGCCATCCGGCAGCACTGACAACAGCCTGGCAAGGACCTCGCGCTAACCAACACTGTTGCAAACAGCTGCGTGAAGGGCGCGCAGAGAAAACGGCAATGCAAAAATAAAAAGAAAAGGCCAGAAGAAGTATGAGTAATAAGGAACAAACAGGAGCTGCAAATGGAGATGGCGATAATGGTGGAGATGGAGCATTTAGAGGAGGATTAGCAATCGGAAGCCGGGAGAACTTTAAACGCAATTCAAGTGCCTATGGCAGCCTGCCAATGGCCATGGCAACCGGAACGACAGCAAACAGAAATCGAAATAAAGAGACAGCAGCCGAGTGTTTTGGTCTCTCGCATAGTTTGTCCAGCGAATCGATAAAACAAGCCTGCGACTGTTTCGATGATGAGCTAAGCGACGAGGATCTCATAGAGATACAACAGACGCCCCAGGGATTCCATCAACAGCAATCGCATCCATTAAAGCCCATAATCTTTAAGATGGAGCATGAAGAGGACAGAAAGGCTTTCTGTGGCGGCAGTCAAGATATGTCCAATTTACCGCCTTTGAGCACGCCCATCAAACAGATGGCCCCTGCCGACGAGGAGGTGGCCCTCAGTGTGCTCAATGAGCTGGATGCCATTCTAGATGGACATGAGCATAATGGCTGTTCCTCTTTATCCTCTACGGATAACTCTTGCGTTGAGGACTATCTCATGGATTTGGATAACTATTTGGAGGAAATGGATAATGCCCTCAGTCGAGAGGATTCATTGGTCCAATTGGGTTTGGGCGACTCGACGAGCTTAAAACGCGAGCCAAGAACTAGAACTTTGCCATTGAGCAAGAAGAGAAAGCAACTGCCACATGCGAAATCTTTAGAGGATGGAGAAGTGGAGCACCTTGAAGCGTCACCAGGTGCCTTCCAAGTGGGTCAGCCCATGAGAAAGACCTTTAGTTGTGGTCTGTCGCCAGGTAAGCTAATGAATCTTTCTTGTTAGAATGCTTACTAATCTATTGGTTCTCTTTTAGCATTCTCAACAAATGGTGGCGATGTCTGGCGTAGGCAATCGATGCGTCGGGCCATGCAACAAGAACAGGATTTAGAGGATACCAAAGTCATAGAGGGTGTGGTGGAGGATTTACCCACATTGCTGGTGGATTTGCCACCGCCAAGACGTTGCTTCTCCACGCCAGAACAATTTCCCGTGGAGAATCAGGCACAGACACAGTCAGCACAAGGCTCCCAGATGCTAACGAATGAGCATATTTTCGATAATCTTCTGCAGAATGAGCAGCGAGCTTCTAGCGAAGAGCGACCACGCCAATATGGACGTCGTCTTGAAGGTCATCCCACTCCGGTGCGAGGCATAGCGGCCATCACAAGCCGTCCACAGAGTGCTCCGACAAGGGTACAGTTTAGTTCCAGCGAAAGTGCCGCTCCTCCGCCAACACAGCACATTATGTCCACATGCTCGGAATTAAGCTCGGTGCGTTCTTCTCGCATGCCCAGTCCGGTATCCTTGGTCTCTGATAGTAGTAGTAGTGACAGCTCCTCCTCCTCTTCGTCGACTCACCAGGATGCAGATCGCGTGGAACTGCAGGCAGCAAACCAAACGACGACAACTATGTGCAGCAGTGACAGTTCCAATCCCTTGGATTCCCTGCCGCCGGTGACCTTGCAGCGGGAGAAACGTGGATTCAATAGTCAATGGCCACATTCGGCCAGTCGTCCTTTAGCCTTGATTGCCTGTACTCTGGGTGTCTTCAATCTGTGTCGCTTTGCCGTCCTAACCATCACTTTTGGTGGCAATTTTCTGCTGCAGTTCCTTCTGCTCTCCGTGGTCTTTGGCATTCCATTGCTGTGGCTTCAAATGTGCCTTGGATCAAAAATACGTGCCGGTCCCGTTTCAATGTGGAAGATCAGTCCCATTTGCTGTGGTGTGGGCATTGCCTTGGTCATGGTCCAATGTTTCTTGGCCATTTATTCCACTGTTTCCATTGCCTGGATCCTGGTCTATCTGAGGGATGTCTTCCCCACGGCCGCACGCAGTGTTTACCGCTGGCAGGAATTGGCCTTTCCCTATCGCTATGATGCAGCCAATGCCACAGGGAATCTCACCCAAACAGTGGCAGAGTATTTTAATATTGTTGTGCTGCAGCGTCTCCATTTGGCGAAGCATTCCGATTCGAGTGGCGTACGTTTCCATGTAAATGATCGGGTAGGTCAGAAGAAGTCTGGGGCTATGGAACAGATGCTTTAACCAGTTTCTCTCTTTTCCTCCAGCAGCTGGCTTTCTATTTGGCTCTGATTTGGGCTGGTGTCTTTATTATTCTCTGCAAAGGATTAAAATCTCTTGGCAAATTCGCCTATCTCATCAATACTTTGCCTCTGGTAGCCCTCATGGTGGTGACCATTAAGTTTGCCTACGTCGTGGATCCCAAGAAATTGGAGGTAGGTCGAGCAAAGGAAGAATAATTAAGGATTCTAATGATTCCTCTCGCTTTTTTTTTGCAGAACATCTTCAACCAAAGTGATTTTGATGACTTTCTGGTGAATGCGAATAGCTGGACAGCGGCCACACAGGAAACATTTCTCACCTGGGGTCTCTTGGGAGCTTCGGCCATAGCCATTACTAGTAGGAGTCATGCTCAGGTCAGTAAGACGACTTTAAGGCGAGATGCCATACTCCTGGTATTGTTCACTCTGTGGGGTCTTGGTTTGATGGCCTTGTTGGCACTTTGCTGTGCCCAGATTCTACGTCAAAATGGTTATGTCTATGTGCCTGGATCTTATGGTGAGTCCGTAGAAAAATATTGAATATGTAGATCCTGATTCAGTTCTCTCTCTATATAGAAAACCCGGATTGCTATACCTCTGTGTATTCCCTGGCGGCTCATCCGAATCCTCAGTTGTTGTCCTATCCAACGCCGCTAATGCCTCATTACTCCTCCTTTATGGGTGAAACGTATCGCAGGAATCGCACCATGCTGCACATTGAAAGTGGTTTTCAGGCTTTACGTTTCATTACGGAACTATTTCCGGCTGTGCTCTCCCTTGCCAGTGATAGCATCTCTTGGATATGGGCTGCTGTTGCCTTCAGTCTCTTTGCTGGCTTTGGTCTGGCTCAGTTGTGTGTGATGTGGAAACCGATATCAAGTGCCTTGGGTAATTCAACTAGTTCGGTGCTCTTGAGCTGCGTCACTGGACTCCTGCTGAGTATCCCCTTTGCCACTGAAATGGGCATATCGATTCTATATTATGTGGACTTTCTGCTTGGTGGCTCCTGGTTTATACCCATCATCTGGACAGCTCAGATCTTTGGGGTATTCCTTATACGCGGTCGGCCCTACAATGGTGATGATTTGGTCAATGATCTGCGCATGTGTGGCTCCATGTCCGCGTTTTTGGCCCTCTCATGGAATGTTCTGCTGCCCATTGGTTTGATCACCTTATCGGTCATTGACTATAAGGCATCGCTATCGAATCAGTTCTATTATTGGCGCGGCAAATCCTACTTTAGCTATTGGTCAAGAAAAATGGGCAGCCTTATCCAGATAGGCATTGTTTTAGTTATTCCCGTGACGGCCATTATACAGATCTATCGCTATTTGACCAATGGACCAGCTGATATACTTGAGGTGAGTTGGAATTTAAGATGGAGTCCAATTTGAAGAAATGCAAACTATTCCCCAAACTTTTCTAGCGCATTCAATTGCTATATCGTCCACCAGAGGAGGGAGATGAACCACGACGTCCAGCGGCTCGCCAGAGTTCAGCCGATAGTCGACGCAATGCCAATGGACAGCAACAAGAGCAAAGTCATCTAGAGGCTCAGAATGATGCCCCGCCCAAGTATACACCGCCGCCCTCGTACACCACAGCCACGGGTGCCCGTTTGGCCAAGCTATTGCGTCAGAGCATACGCCGCAGTGTGCGGAGGTGGGAGAGAAATCTGATCTCCCTATTAGAAAATATAATCTGTTAATTTGTGGTTTCTGCTTACAGGGTTCTTGGTGGTGACTCCTCTAGCCGCACACGTCCGATACTCTCGCTAGATGCTGAATCACCAGCAATGCCAACAATTGCGCCGCCCGATTATTTAACCATATTGACGAATCCAATGGGCAATAGTGCCAATAGTTCCCAGCCATCTTCACCAGCAGCAGCTGCCGGTAACAGTAGTCCCGAGTCCATAGAGATCGACCAACGACCAATGGCTGGCTATGCACAACGCTCCCAATCTCTGGGAAGAAAACTACAACGACCAGCGACCAGTCATTCGGCTAGGGCTACACTAGAACGACGTCCCTATACGGCTGAGGATGTGGTGACCATTTTACGCTCTTCGGCACGTCATCGTCAACCGCTTTCATCGCGAAAAGGTGGTGGTGTTAGCGGGGCCACGACATTGCCGCGTCCGCCTCCAGTTGGTGCGTCCATGTCGACGCATCTGGAGGATGCATCGTTTCGGTCCATCGAGAATCTTGTGCTCAATGCCGAGCCACCGGATCGGACGCCCGGAGTGGATGTGGATGAAAATAATACATCTGTGATTTAATTGACTAATAATCGTAGACCTAACAAACAGAAACAGAAAGCTCTTATGAGAAATCCAACATATCTTTGCTTGCTTTTTATGTAGACTTGATTAGCTCGTAGTTATATACAATTACGAATATGCAGAAACTATTTTGTAGTTATATATCAATTATATATATATAGTAATTAAACGATTAACTATAATATCGACTAAAATCTCCTTACTGATATTTTTATTATGATGACTCACAACCGGTCCAGGCCACTTCCCCCCATTCATCCCTCCACACGATGACGATCAGGATCTACCCCATAATTCATGATTATATGAAATTAGCCCAACAATGGCTAGGTAGGTCGGTCTACGTGCCCAGCACTTAACCAATGCGTATTTACGTATTTGCAGCCTTCAACTTAAGCCGATTAATAAACGTGACCAGTCAAAAAAGAAAATAAATAGAGAGGATCGAAAGGCATCGTAACGAGCCAGCCAACCACCAGACGATAGGAAGGGGAACAAAATCTGAACATTTTGTTATACATTTTCATTTAAAGTTCAAGTGAAATGTGTTTGTCAGATTTCTCGGAGTTGCAATGCAAAAAAATATAACAAAAAAAAAGGAAAGAAAAAGTTAAGCCGCTCAATATTCAAATAGTCACGTACATATAGTGTTGGAAATGTATCGCGAACTACGTCGCAGTGGCAACTCTTTTCAGTGACAGGATAATTAGTGATGACAATATTGGCGCATATGAACTTGAAGAAAAACAACAATAAAATGTTAATTTTGTCACAGTAACCCGTATGTTTAATAAAATCTAACTTAAGTAAAATAATTTAATTTTGAAATAAATGGGGAGCCCGGATAATCGGTGCCCAACTGTATTATATTTTACAAAAATATTAAAGACGGTTTATTTGTTAGTCGTGAGACCTAAATAAATAAATCAAGCACAAAATGAAGTCACGCTGTCATCTCTAATCTTAGCCTGTTCGGGTGGTTCGATGTGGCTTCGGGTGGTTCGATTCGAACC
The DNA here is from genome assembly GCA_018152135.1 of Drosophila paulistorum. Taxonomy (NCBI): domain Eukaryota; kingdom Metazoa; phylum Arthropoda; class Insecta; order Diptera; family Drosophilidae; genus Drosophila; species Drosophila paulistorum. The sequence goes on along the minus strand of JAECXG010000822.1, from coordinate 50,190,529 downwards.
TTCGGGTGGTTACGGCGAGAGTGCAAAAATTTACGGCGAGAGGGCAAAAAATTGCTGCGAATATTAAAAATTTTACGGCTCGGGCGAATTGGGCCTTGTGGTCAGTGTTGCCATTTTGGCTTATTTTAAGCTAGATCTGGATCATTTCAAAAATATGCGTCGTTAGTTACGACCTTAAGTTTGATACCTATTGAGGCTGGTGACGCAGCTACTATTGCAGAGGCTGTTAAAATGGAGCTGCATAATTTAAACCTTGATGTTGTCAATTTAATTGGGATCGGGACAGACAACTGAGAGAGAAGTAAGCTTAAACTTGATTTAATAAATATATATTTTTAATCCCCGGTTTAATTTTAGAGGTTCTTTCCGTAATAATGAGCACCCGACTGAGATAATTCCTTTGTTGAAATTTTTAAATTACTTAAATATTGAAGAAATTTTTGCTCAATTTGCAAAAATTCATTTCATAAATTGGGAGGAAAAGGAAAATACTTAAGGGTGTTGGAGGAAATAACCAGGCCCGTCGAGAGGGGGGTGGTAAAGGTGGGATTCCCACCGGGCCCGCAGTTTTCAGAAGGGCCTTGCGATACATCACAGTCGAAAATAGCGGACTTATTTGAAGGGAAGTAGGGGGCCCGAACATGGTTACCCCCGGGCCCTGATTTTCTCTCTGCGGCCCTGGAAATAACACTTTTCGGTTATACACATACTATCGCTTACTTGGTCGAATGATAAAGGGTTGAACGCAATAAGGTTTGTTTTTAAAAATAATGGTTATTTACTAAATATATTCCTTTAAATTTTACAGATATGGATTACGGCGTCATGGCAAATGTTGTGTTAATTACAAAACACCTGTAAAGCACTTATCTTTATTTAAAGGCTCTGACAAATATGATGAAACAAATAATGAAATTGGTGACATAATTTCATTAATATAATTTGATATATATTAATAAAATAAAATTTATATAAAATGTTATACAGCAAGTGTTTTTAATGTAAATATTTTTTAAATATTTAGCTTATTCTAGCTTTTTTTTTTTTCTTAAATCTAGCTTATGTGACTCTGAATTTCTGGCAGCACTGCTTGTGGTTGTTGTTGCATTTGAGAGAATCAACGCGCCGGGCGAATTGATTTGAATTGAAAAGAGTCGCGGCGAAGTATTTTTTTGCTCGACAGCGTGGTCTGAGTTCGACTCCTTTGCTCGATTGGATGGTTGGAGTTCGACTCTTTTGCTCGAGTTCGACTCTTTTGCTCGAGTTCGACTCTTTTGCTCGACACGATGGCCTGAGTTTGACTCTTTTGCTCGAGTTCGACTCTTTTGCTCGACACGATGGCCTGAGTTTGACTCTTTTGCTCGAGTTCGACTCTTTTGCTCGACACGATGGCCTGAGTTTGACTCTTTTGCTCGAGTTCGACTCTTTTGCTCGACACGATGGCCTGAGTTTGACTCTTTTGCTCGAGTTCGACTCTTTTGCTCGAGTTCGACTCGAATTCGACTCGAGTTCGACATGAGTTCGACTTGAGTTCGAGTGAGTTTTGTTGGGTTGCATGTTGGATGATGGAATTCGACACGAGTTCGAGTGAGTTTTGTTGGGTTGCATGTTGGATGATGGAATTCGACACGAGTTCGAGTGAGTTTTGTTGGGTTGCATGTTGGATGATGGAATTCGACACGAGTTCGAGTGAGTTTTGTTGGGTTGCATGTTGGATGATGGAATTCGACTCGAGTTCGAGTGAGTTATAATGAAAGTTGCACGTTGATGACGTATTTATGTATGCATGTGTATGTAATTGCCTGCCGAAAATGTATACATACATACATACATGTATGCATATGTATGAGCATATTTACAATAAAAGCATATACAGGGTGCGCATGGTATTTGAGGACATGTACATATGTTACTATATCTTTCCGAAATTACTTTTTTTACAAATAATTTTTTTTAAATAAAATCACGCCGATTTAGAAATATCTCTAAAGACTGCAATTAATATAATTAATGTATATATAGTAATTAGGCAGCCAATGGAAATTTTATTGAATAAATTTATAGACATATAACCAATAAATATTGTGTAAAAATTTCGTCAAGATTCATTAAATTTTGTTCGAAATATAAGCTTTTTAGTTTCACTATTACTTTGTCCTCAAATACCGTACGCACCCTGTAATTAAAAAACAAAAATATTCGACGACCTCTACAAAAAGTTGCAATAATTCAAGTTCTTTTTTTTCAAATCATACAAACTTTAAATTATTTTTGATTTTACAACTAAACTTAAAACTAGTATTTTTAAAGATTTTTTACATGTGTAAATTTATCCAAATAAATCTCAAAAAGGTGCATTTATTTAAATGAAATATCTAAAAAATATTTCAAAATATTCAAAGCATTTTCAGAAACTCTATTTAATTCCAAATAAAATTTTCTATTTGATTCTAATGCAAATTGTTTTTTTTGTTTTATTTTTACATTTCATTTTTAAATGTCTATTTTTCATGGATTATGTTATGGATGTAAATGGATCTGGATAGAGTTTTTTACCAAAAAGTTTTACTAAGTTAATAAACCATATGTTGGTCTAAAAAAAATTGGACGAAAAAATTGAAAATGCAAAAAAGCAAAAGTTGCAGGTTGATACTTGGCTTTTCATTCGAATTTGAAAATAAAAAAATATACAAAATTTAAAGATTATTCATATGTAATTGAAATTCAATTTGCCCAAAGATGTTTCATTGCAATTCTTAACATTTTCTTTTCTTTTTTGCACATTATCGGATCAATTGGCGAATTAAATTAGGCTAATATGGATATGGCCAACCAGAATGCCAGCAATATTAATATAAATGACTGAAAGTATTCATCCAACAACAAAAGCAGCAGCAACAACACAGTAGCAACAACACAGTAGCAACAACACAGCAGCAACAAATGCAGCAACAACACAGCAGCAACAATTGCAGCAACAGCGCCTAAAATAAGAACAAAGAAAATAAACACCATCTTTATAATTGAACAATATATGCGTTATTATTGAAAAGTAATTTCATTTAAAATTACACATAATCATAATCTTCTTTATTTGATTTATTTTTCTGTAATCGTTGCATTATAGATATTAAGCTCAAAAGTTTTGTCAAAAAAATATCAATTATATACTATTTTTGGACTTTGATCAATTGGACAAGGCAAAGATTAAACTACAGAGAATGTTTACAATTTTTAAAATAAAATTCTTTCGATTATTTGACTTGACAAAGTGAATAAAAAAGCGAATTTCATAATTTTTAGGGTTACAAGCATGAATATTAGTAAAACCTGGAAAAAAACAATTAAAATAGAAAAACTGTTGATCCAGCACAGGAATTAAACCACCAAGCTCCATGACATTCTTTAGCACAATTTTGCCACCAAAAATTGTCATTATCCTGATCGAAAGTAGTGAATTTCATTCCAACATTCTTGATCATAGGTTATCACGGTAATCACAAGTCGTTTCGCCCATCTCTTTCAATAAAAATGTCTCTGTTTCATGTGGTAATTCCTGTGCAGTTTATCGAGTAGTCAAATTTCCAATCACGGTAGAAGTTAACACTTCAAATCATCATCTGCTGCGTCATTAGCTGAAAATAAAGAAAAATTCAATTTAGATCTAAATCATAAATAAAACATATATATTGAAATACAGATACTTCCTTTTTTTTCGCGAACAGGTGAACTGTAACATACGAAATAAAACTGAAAATAAAGAAGATATTAAGCAAAAGAAAATTAGGATCATAAATTGCATAATTTTAATCAAAAATACTTCCCTTTCCAGAAAAAAAACGACAAGGCGGGACTTTGATGACGCCTCGTCCTCCTTCCTTCTCTGGACCTGGAGTACCCGTCAATTTGGCGTCTGGCTGTTTTGGAAACAATAAAATTATAATTGGTTAAAGCAAGTTAAGTCATATATGTACATACCACGTCTTCTAGGTCCGTTTAAGCTTGAGAAATTTCGCCGCATCGAAGACCATGAAGTTAAGGAGGCCTCCCCCCTCCGAGCAGTCTTCCAAAGACATAATGGGCATCATGGAAGCAATGTTCTTGCCATGACGCTCCATTTGGTCGCTGTTCATGTTATTTAACAGGACCTCGTCTCTAAGCTTGAATACATTGCGTAGCACTTTTGCAATGGCTTTAATAAAAGCCCAAACAAGGCTTAGATTCGATACGTTGATGGAGCAACATTCTTGCCGAATTTGTCTCAGTTGCTCAACGTAGCTCGATTTGTGGAAGTTAGTTTTGAGGATAACTTCCACGGTGTTGATACAGAACACATCATTTTCTTTGGCGAACTTCGCCAAAAGATGTGTCGCATCAAACACCAGGGGGGGAGGGATGTACGAACAGAGGTCATGTACACGTTTCATGGCGCTCATGTTCATTCGGGCCCGATCCGAAACTATGGCCACTATGTTCAGTCGGAATCGCTTCGGTATTCCCTCCAGCACTTCCAGAATCGCCTCAGCAGTTTCCTGCGCATTGGTCATCTGTAAGTGATAAATATAAGAAGAAATTAATAATTAGTTTCAATGAATGTATAAAAAATTATCAAAAAATAAGTTATTAATCAAAGTCACTGTTTTTGACCGATCTTTCCTATGGGAGCTATATGATATAGTCATCCGATCTTGACCAAATTTGGCACAGTCGTTTATAGCTATAATGAACTCACTATTATTAAATTTCAGGACGATACCTCAGAAAATAGCGAAGTTATTCAGAAAAATCACTGTTCGTGACTTTGACGTTTGTATGGGAGCTATATGATATAGTGGTCTGATCCGGCTGAATCTGAGATATACAACCTGTGCAGTATATACAAGCCTACATGCAAAATTTCAACTCTGTAGCTCTAACGGTCTACGAGGAATTTGCGTTGAACGATTATATTTCGATTACATACAGTGGCGGCAATGAATTTGAGACATTTATTTTTTTTTACCTCAAATTCTGATTCATTTTTTTGTGTTTCATTTTCTATTTTTTTTTTAAATTTTTTTCCCTTTTTTTTAATATTTATAATTTTTGACACCACTGTACTACTAAAAATATTCATTTTTTTGTGTTTCATTTTCTATTTTTTTTAAACATTTTTTTCCCTTTTTTCAATATTTATACACATACTTTTTGACACCACTGTACTACTAAAAATATTCGTTATTTTTTGTTTCATTTTCTATTTTTTTTTAATTTTTTCCCCTTTTTTCAATATTTATACACATACTTTTTGACACCACTGTACTACTAAAAATATTCGTTTTTTTTGTTTCATACACATAATTTTTGACACCACTGTACTACTAAAAATATTCGTTATTTTTTGTTTCATTTTCTATTTTTTTTAAACATTTTTTTCCCTTTTTTTAATATTCATACACATAATTTTTGACACTGTACTTACATATTCGTCAGACTCCTTTTTTTGGCAGGTGCTCCGCGCATATATCAACTCCTGGTCTTGTGTGTCCAGATCTGTCATGAAAACGACAAAAATCTGAAAAGAATATGAATAATTAGAATTGGTTTAATTATTACATTATAAATATTTACCTTGTGGACATAGGGCTGGGCGTGATGCCAAAACTCGTCAATGTTTAAGGCGTACAGCTTTTGAGACTGCATAGTCGTTAATTTGGTGTTGTAATATGCACCAAGGTGCATCATTGAGGTACGCTCCTCAAGATTTTTCAGGAACATGGGCCTGACAAGGCCGCTCATGTTCCCGAGGCCGGGGAAGAAATTGAAATTAAATTTCAAATTGTTGTAAATTATCAAATCACCCATTGTTGCTTTCGCTCGCAGTTGATTTTGATATGGTTTCGATATTGGCGCACAAAGCTGGCGTCAGTTAATTATCGATATCGATAGTTTGTTTAGTTATCGATATCGATAGTTTGTTTAGTTATCGATATCTTCTTTTGGCCCAACCTGTAAGCTGGCGTCAGTTAATTATCGATATCGATAGTTTGTTGAGTTATCGATATCTTTTGGCCCAACCTGTAATTTTGGCGCAAAAGCACGTTAAGGAATCGATATTGTTATCGAAATCTAAACATATAAACCCAAACCACCCAAATCGCCAAACGCAAACCACAGCAAAACCATGCCTGGATGCAATTTCTGCGACTACGAGTCTACTAGACTCTCTAATCTAAAGCGCCACATCGCAAGTAAACACCATGGCGATGGCGCAACTCCACGAAAACGCCTTTTTGAGGCGAGCCCCAGCACATCGGGGCAGGAACCTCAACGGGATCCGACACCAACACCTTTGTCGGGGATCGATGGCCATGAGGAGGAGGATGAGCCACAACCGACACCACCATCATTGTCGGATGTGCCACTACCGCCGCCTCCACCATTAACGTGGATCAAAAACCAGAAGGAGGATGAGCCACAACCGACACCACCATCATTGTCGGATGTGCCACTACCGCCGCCTCCAATTTCACCTGTTTTGATGGAAGACGATTCGGAGTCGGAGTCCGACTCTGAATTTGATTTTCGCGCCCTGCCAGAGAAGCAGCAACTTGCTTATCTGGCTCAAAAAGGGCTAATTTGGCAATCACAGCAAATAAAAAAGAAAGTCTTTTTCCAAAGACTGGGTCCCATTAACGACCCCGACGGCCTCTTGAAGAAGTACCCAATTTGCCTCTTCATGTAAGTATTCAGTTATTAATATTTTAAAATTACAAATGAAATACAATTATCAATTATTTATTTCAGCATGTTTGAGTCTATTCGGAGGCAAGGAGGCTTCCGACACGTGACTTCGTGGCCTCTGGTGGCTATGATGACTGAGGTCTCCTATTCCGAGGAAATTCTTCAAAACATTTACTCATCTGTTTTGTTGGAATTCGAGTCAAAGGAATATAAGAGGATTGACGAGTTGAAGTCCCTTGGTATCCCGTATTGGTTCGACAACGGCCAATTCATCGGATACAAAAACTTTAACGTCCACATGCCCCAAAACTCAGAAAGTCCGGCAGTCGTCAAAAAGATTTTGGAGAAAATTTATTCCGACTATTTTCTTCCAAGCAAAGAGTCTGGATCCCTATTCTGGGTGAAAGACTCGTGGGTGGCGTCCACCAAAATGGCACCAGAGGCCATAAATAAAGCGATGGAGGAAATAGGTATGATTTATATTGATAGATTTATTTTGCTTTTCAACAAATATAACTTTATGGTTTCCAAAACAGCCAATCAGACGCCAAAGTGAAGGCTACTCCGGGTCCATAGAAGGAAGGAGGTCGAGGCGTCATCAAAGTCCTCGTTTTTTGGTCCTAATTTTCCTTTCCTTAATTTTAATACTATATACATAAATCAAATTCAATATTCTCTTTTTTCGCTTTATTTTCAGTTATTTATAAGTTTTATCTATGAGTTAAACTTAATTGTATATAAAAACTATACTGTATTACAATTTGTACCAATTAATGCATTAACACTCACACATAATTAATAAAATTTCAAAACTTTCGTACGAAATGTGTCATATTTATCTTTTTAACTATGTTCAAAAATATTTCAGAATCGAACCACATAGGGTGTGCCCACTCTTCCAAGAGGAAATTCGCTTTCGCTGTTAAAATCGAGTATTGCTCGTCGTCGTCATCCGTCGTAGATTGTGGGTGTTTAGCCAATATCTCCGCCGGTGGAGGCCATAGTCTTTTCGCATATCATACAAAACCACACGAAATTTTTCACGTTCAACAGCTGGGGAATTTTCTGGCTTCTGCCTTTACCCCTCCTTGACGTTTACGTTCACAGGCTGCAATGTGGGATCAATGTCAATAAAAATAGGAAATATCATAGCATATGGCAGAATTTCTTACCCTGCGGTGCCTCCCAAAAGTATTATTTAGGCATTCTCCGGCTCCAACCTCTGCCTGCTGGACGTGGGGCTTGGAATTTGCTTTTATATGTCTGCTGGCTAAGAGCAATCTGGGCTGACGAAATATAAAGCTTCACTTTTCAAGCCATTGATCCATTTCAATGTCGCAATTGGATCGACTTTCTTTTGGTTTGCGTCGTTTATAAAGCAGGGTTTGAAATATGCCCACTTTTTCGTAATCCTACTGACGAGCTCTGTTGTTTGATTTTTAAACGGTGCTAACTGTCGCTCCGAATGCTCCTCATACATATAATTGGGTATCGCATAGAGGAGCAATCGCTTGAAGTAGCTGTGGGCTGGCGTTAGACTAGGTTGAAATTCGATGGCTGAGTAGAGTCTCAAAGATTAAACAAATGTTCTCCTGTTGTCGTTGCAAAGCTGGTGGTACACACAGCTCCACAAACTCCATCCATTCGATGTAAACGAAGAGAAGTTTGTTAGAACTACCTTCTTCTTATTGATCGTTTGGGCGGATAGGGATATACTACGCTCTTTTACATCATCTAGTCCAAACAACAACTTTAGCACATAAACCAAATAAGCCATATAAGCGGCATAAGGTCCATTAGACTTATAAGTTGGGACAAATCATTTAAATTGGGCTTTTGAAATCCATTAAGATCTATGAAACTGGACATCTGGGCTATATTTATGCGAATGAACTGCAAAGATAAATAGATTAAGTTAGCTATTCTATTGCATAAATGATCCCTAATTCACCTTGTATTTACACTTGTCCATGTGTTGCCTAAATTCTATATCTTTGAGAAGAGAATTGCCATGGACTGCCACATGCTCAGGCAAATAGCTTAATACATTGCGACTCGTAATATGCTCCTCGTCAATGAACCGCAACAGATCTGACAATTGTATATCATCTTCAACCAAATTCAATGCTATGCCCAGAACAACAAATAGTTTGGTTATATTCAGGCAATATATATTCCGATCGAAGTGATTCAGGGTCTTGGCTTTGGGCCGCAGACCGTGGCACTGCATGCTTATCCAGATGTTTAAGCGGCATTTGGCGTTTTAGAGATTTACGAGCATTCATAGATCATTGCAATTGGAGGCTTGGGTCGCCTGCGAACTGCGCCTGTAACCAGAGGCATAATAATTGATGACTTTTAGAGTTTGCTAATTGCGTAATTTATGCAACAAATGACCTACATATGCAAATGTTATCGTATTTTCGTCCTTTTTGATCATTTCATATTTAAAAGTTTTTATCCATCATTCAATAAAATCGGGAAGTACAATAATATAAAATTATCGATTTTTCGTATTCGACTCAAGTTTTGTATAATTTATCGAAGATCGATAACAATCGGTTGACATCAGCTGACAAAACATTTGTTATTTTTGCAGTTTTTCTTTAATGCAAGTAAATTATATAAATAAATAAGATAAAAGATTGCCCTTATAAGATGATGGCGTTGTCGCATGTCTTGAAGAAGAAATTCGAGAAATTCCACTACAGCACATTATTGGGGAAGGGATTTCATGGATATCACATTGAAGACGGGCCCAAATGTGTTTATACCCCGCCCTGAAACGGAGGAGTTTGTCAGATAAGTTATAGAAAATTATAAAAATGATAAGCAAGTAATGTCGTTGTCTCTACTACATACATAGGTTACCCTTTGTGGACGCCACTGCCGAGTAGCTCGTTTGCTGTTTGAACGTGTTTCGGGCTTTCAGACAGCTCTCTTGGTCTACGTCGTGGTCGTGGTCTGGTTCCCCCGCCTGTGTTCCCGGCGCAACCACCACCAGCATTTCTCTCTATCTTAAAGAGAAACATACTCTCGTCGTGCGCCTACGTCATGGTCTGTTCGTGCGTCTGGTTCTGGTTGCCGGCGCAAACCACCACCAGCAGCAGCTCCCTGGCAATGTGCATGTGGACTGGAAGAGTCTCAGTTTTCCACTCGCCGTCAACGTCAACGGACGTGTACTCTCTTGTACCCATCTTGGTTAGGTTTCAAAGTGGACGGACGTTTGTTGTTGTTTTGATTTCAAAGTAAACGGACGTGCGCTGCGTCGACGTCGGAAAAATTTCGAGTTTTGAATGTTGTGGGGTTTTGGAAAAGGACATTCATCCTTTGTCCCTTTCTCGCAAGGGTAGTGAATAAAACGAAAAGAAACAAATGGAATTAACAAAGTATTAAAAGTGTTCACCCTTTTGTTTACCCGTGTTTCGCTGTGCGGCAAACAACCAAAATTGTTCGTCCCTTTTGGAGGGTAAATTCTTTAAACAAAAGCAAATTCGCGCGCAATTTGCAGCGTTGAATAATATTAATGAAATAAAACATCATATGTACATTCATAGACGTATAAAGTTGTTTTTATTGTTGTTGTTTATTTCAAACTGAACGGACGTGCGCCATTTGATGTCGGAACTCGAAAAAATTAAAGAATTATTTTCGAAATAATTCTGATAGAGTACGGACGTGGGTGGACAAAAATTAAATAACCTCTTGTTAACCATTGAACGGGATACACGGACGGTGCGCTTTTGCCGAAAGTCCTTTTTAAATGAAATAAAAACACACACATTCACATTCACACATTCAATGGGAAAAACTTTAGCCTGAAGACGTGAAAAAAGGAAAATACTTTGCAAGTGCTTGTGTGTGTGTAATTAAGAGAAGAGAACTCGCGCGCGTTTTTTCAAAGCAATTTAACTAAGCACTCTAACTAAGTTTTTAACAACAACAACTACTACGACGACAACGAACGACGACGGCAACAACAGCAGCAAAAAAGAAGTTTTTCCGCAGTGTCCCCCGCCGCCGACGCCGCCGCCGCCTCCGCCGCTAGACGGACCAACAAAAAGTGCTCAAACAAGATTTCCACTTGAAATTCCTGAATTTCGTTTCGTCAGAAAAAAATAATATAAAAAAAAATTGAAGAGGTAAAAGAGCAATACAAATAAATAAATAAATACGAAAAGGAAATTGTTAAGTTTATCAAAGTGTCGCTCAGTGTGCGAAAAGAGTGAAAGAATTTGTTGGCCGACGACCAAGGAGGACAAAAATTTGGTAACTTTTTTGTGGATTAGCCGATTTGCCAGTTGAATTGAATCTTGATTAAGAACGGTAAGTTTGAGATGAAGAGGAAGATAAAAGGGAGTAACGAAATTTGCTTGTGGGCAATTTGTAGTAGTTTTTTCTTCTTCTTTTCGGTTGTTTGTTTGTTTGTGCGTTTTGTATTAGCATTTTTATGTTCCACTCGTTGGATGACTAAAGTTGACAAACAAAACTCACACCAACAGACACACACATACACACACCAACACTGACGCGAAATACACAAAGGATTTCATTACATTTTCTCTGGGTGGGACGCATAACTTTTTACACCCACCCTCACTCACTCTCTCTCTCTCTCTCTCTCTCTCACTTTTTTGGTGTTTCTCTCTCATTCGCATTGTTATTTTGCTCATTCTCTCTCGCCCAAGCGCCGAATGCTGTGCTACTGAAATTTTTGGTGTCTGCGTGTGTATATGTATGTGTGGGTGAGTGCGTGCAGGACCTTATAATGGCAAAAGGCACAACCAAAAAGGGCCCGTCGCATAATAAAGATGCCATTTTTGGTGGTCAAACATTTTCTATGCAAAAATTAAGCCATAAGAATTAGAATTTAATGAAAATCTCGCCAGGTGCGTGTATATATAAACAGAAAAGACCAAGGAACTATGTGGGATCATCTAAAGTATAACAAATATGCACTAGAGATGTAGCCATCGTGGGGGTCGATCCCTATCAGTACTATCTTTTAGATTAATATTAAATGTAAATTAGTTACAGGAAAAGGTACATATCCTAAATGACACCAGATGATATCCACATAGAAGTACATATTAATAAGGTTTACCACACTTTAACTATACTCTATTTGAAATCTAGAGTGGAATCTAATATGGAGCATACCCAAACGACAATCCAAATGGAGATGGACATATAAGAAACTTATGTAAATCCTTCCAAATGGCCTCTAAGGTCTTAAAGGAATTACTGTAATATTTAGCTGAAATTGAGCTACAGATGTAGAAAAAAAGACATTAGGCAAAAAAATATCTAGAAAAGTCCCTTTAAATTTCAAATTTAGGTTCCTAGATATCCTTGCACTCCCACTAACGAACATTTTTATGAGCTAAAAAGTTTCTAGCACTCAAGTCAGAGACAAAAAATAGGCAAAAATACAGTAGAACCCGTTTATAACGACACTCAAGGGACCGAGGATTTTAGTCGTTATATCCCGAAGATGTACTAACCGAAGGGCCTTTCATATAAGTTTGTATTGGGACCAACCAATCACTGATCGAACTTTAGGCGTTATAACCAGTCGTTATAACCGGATTCTACTGTATATTTTTAAGAAAAATAAGTCAATAAATCCATAACTACCGTAGATTCCTTAGCAAAGTCTGCTGATGATAGAACTTTGTGGTTCTTGAATTAGCTATACAGACAACCTGCTCACCTTTTATGATTTAAAATCTTACAAATTAGTAAGATTCATTGACCTGAAGCCGGCTAAACAAATTACATATTAAATTTGAGAAAAAGACATTTTAACATTGTCAGCTATGCTATGATATTTAAGAAGATTCCTTAAAGGCCTTAAGGACAACTTTTAGTTCTATACCTTTTGCATGCATCCAATGAATAAGTATTAGATTATCTAATCTAATCATAGGCATCAAACATACATATATCATAGATATATCAGAATTATATACATTACGATAAGATTTATTCTGTTACCTATAACAATCAGGGATAGATTTAACTCTACTAATGGAAACTCTACTAATAAGTCAGGTTTCAGGTATATGTATGATGCCACACCCACCCCTTTTCGCCTCCTTGAGATCTACAACTCTCTAACTCCTCACAAGGTGAGGAGAATCAATTATCAATGACTATTTATTTACTATTATTTTTTAATGTTTACTAAGTGTTTGACATTGTTTCAACTACTTTAAATACATAAAAATAAAGAAAAAATACCTCAAACCCAAAACTTTAGGGTCCTAGGTGGGCTGGTTTATTGGTTTGCTCCATGCAAATTGTATATATCTTAGAAAGCAAATAATATCTTCAAATGGATTTTGTGGTATAGACCTTAATACTTTGAATAAGATGATGTCAAGGATACAGCCTACAGGGAGGAAGGCTTAGATTAGACACATTCAAATTGCTTCAGTAATTATGGAATTTTTGTTGGCGAAATTGTTGAGCTAAGCAGGACACGAACTAAAACCGCCCCTGTTTAGATGAGTGTGTGTGTGTGTGTGTGTGTTTTTATTTATTTTGATGGCGTATTTTGGTATTCCGCTTTGTCAGTGAAGTGCGTTCCCGTTCCGTTCCCATCCCTACGCCACATTAAAATGAATTCGCAATAAATATTGCCCATGTCAAATAAAAGGGCGATGAGGCAGCAGTCAGGATACAGACACACACACAGGACGCAGAGGACATAGGACATCCACAGGACGAGACAATCAGACGCAATAGTCAGCCTTTTGGCTCTAATCTCAGGGGACACTAATGTTTTACGACAATTTCTATGCCGACTTTTTCTAGCACTCTTTCGCTTGCCCTGTCTCTCTCTCTCTCTCTCTCTCCATTTCTCTATCGCTCTCTGTCTCTATCGAAAACTTAATGCACACATCAATGGCAAATTAGATATATACTCCCAATAGCAAATGTACTAATAACAATCATTGAGTGTTTTCCTGTGTGTGTGTGTGTGGATGATTGTTTCTGTTGATTTTGGGCCCTGTTATTTCCAATACATTTGAAGCCTACTTTGGCCCTACTTGGCCGCCCCTCACTTATCTTCCACATGTGCCTCTTCACTTCTCTTCTCTCTTCTTCATGTCTTATTTGTCTCGGCAAATGGAAATCGTTTTGTTTTGTCAAGTGACAAATTTTCATTGCCTTCTTTCTTGCTTCTTCCCCATCCCCTCCCTCAATGAGTGAGTACTACATACTAATCGCTTACTTAAAACAAAACAACAACAAAAAAAGAATAAAAAGAGAGTGAGCCCGAGCAAGAGAGACCCCTAAGAAAGACCCAAACAAGACATAAGACAAGTGTGTAAATAAACAAAGAGTATGATCGAAAATTGTAGGGTAGGAAGTTGGGGTATACACTTCATAAGGCATCAAATTGAAGAAAATTTGTGTGATATCCAATTTCAATCTTGTCATTCAGTAAATCTTTCTCATCTTTTTAATATAAGCAGGAAGTTTTCGAATTTGTAGTGACTGGAAATGCATCTCGTTATAGCAAAATGATATAACCCAGTTCGGGGTTTAAGGCGACACAATACATAAGATGAAGTATCTCGAAATCTGTCGTGAAAACAAGCGATTCTCATTATAAAGACAAATTTCTCCAATGTCAGTTTCCTTCGATGAGAATCGCTTTACCCCAGAGGTAGTTTGTTTTAGGGTGGGGCGATTCCAAATCTACATATAGGATCTATCAAACATTTTTCCATCTCTGTGGCCTTCCTGCGAGCAAGTTCTTATTTTGGAGTCGCAATCTTTGTCTCTCACTTCGAGTATACTTCATGGAAATTCCATTACCATTTAATGGATATTTCAGTAGGTATTGAGTCATTTGGGTTCCTTGAGTTTGCTTTAATTTTCCAAACGACCAACTTTTTGTTATCGTCTTTTGCTTTGGTTCGATTTCTGTTCTTATTCTGCTGGTTCTTCGCTCGCTTCTAATCTTTTGCTCCTGCTGCCATCGACTGCTGCTGATTTACGTCTCTATAAAGAAAAGAGAGAAGAGGCAGTCTGAAAAGAAATATATATACAGTGGGAGTGGAGGTGGGGGAAGAGTGCAATCGATTAGATTGATTTTGTGTTTAAACAAAACTGCACACGGCAGCAATTTTCAAGTCAAGAAAGTATCAAGTTGGTTCGTTTTTTGTAGGTAAATAAACATGGCAGTTTTTCGAACGCATCGTTTGCTTTTTCAACGCGCTGTTAATTGCGTAGACCGAAGGGTCAAAACACACACACACACACCAATTCCCCATTGATTCAACGATTGGTTGTGCCTGGTAATTAGTTGTGAATTGGATTTGGATCACATAAAAGTGTTGATTACACACACTGATGATGGCCATGCTGATGATGACGATGATGATGATGATGATTGGGGGGTTGGGGTTGGAAGGGGGCATCTCTGTATGTTGATTAAGTAAGTGCAAAGTGTTTCGATTTCTTGCTGCTGCTCCTCCTGTTGGGTGGTATTAGGGCTAGTCCATTGCGTAGTGAAAGTCTTACTAATACTTGGTGGCAGGTGTTGAAACTTGGTCATGCTGAAATGTGAGCTTAATTACATGAATGTGAATGCAGCAGCAAGTGTTATGTAAGTGTCAACGTTTGTTTAATCGATTTTGCGATCAACCAAGCAGAATATGACCATTTGCCTGTGCCCATGGGTGTTAAAGAGAGATTGACATTAAAAAGTAAAGAAGATTGGACCAATTCGCCATCAAGAAGAGACTACTAAACTGGGGCTAACAGGATTCTTGGCCAGCCGCTGGATTCGCGACTGGCAACAGCTTAAACGTTTTCAAGGATATTGATTTTAAGTCAAACCTTAAAAAAGAAGAATATTTCACAAAGTTGAGAAGTTTCCCTTAATAGCTACACATTTCATGAACCACCAAGTTCTATGATCAGCAGACTTTGT
This sequence comes from Drosophila paulistorum, assembly GCA_018152135.1. Lineage (NCBI taxonomy): Eukaryota > Metazoa > Arthropoda > Insecta > Diptera > Drosophilidae > Drosophila > Drosophila paulistorum. The sequence goes on along the minus strand of JAECXG010000822.1, from coordinate 50,174,856 downwards.
TTTATCATCAGCAGATTTTTCTATAGAACTGCAGAATTGCAATGCCCATAACATATTTTCAACGCTAAAACTAGTTAGGAATTACAACTAAATAACGCGAAAAAAGCTTGCTGAAGCCAAAGTCCACCTTTTTGTGGATATCCTCAGGATGTAATCTTTTATGAGGCATTAGTGTTTATCTGTTATTCTTAAATAAATCAAAAAACGAAGGTTTTATCAAGCCTAAGCTGCTTTTGTGGGTTCCAAAGAACCCACCGAAAAAAACGTTTTCCCATTTTAGTTTCTAGTCGAATGCAAATTCATAAGGGGAAATAAAATGCCTTTTAAGAAAGAATCGTTCCGGTTGCTTACTCTCTGCTTAATTTAATCGTTTTTACACTGCCCCCGCTGTTCCTTCCGCTATCCCCCTATCTAGTCGAGACATTCACATGACCGTTTTGTCAATTACAAATTGCTAAATTTTCTGCCTTCAAAAATGGAATGATTCTTATGCAAGTCATCACTGGGGATCGTCTTTGGCTTCGTCTTGGTCTTCTTTTTGGGTGAAGAAGTAAATGCAGTTAAAAAACATCAAAGTCATTTCATGTCTTCATAAATTGTTGCGCTACTTAGCCCAAACCTTGTGAAGAGGCAACCATGTCCGGCCGTGTCTCCCGACTTCCCCGGACTCCTCCAATCCCACTACATCACCCTCGCCTTTCTCTCTCCCTCTCTCTCTCTCTCTCTCTAAGTGAAATGACCTGCCATTTTGTATAGGAAAACGATGCCAGTTGGAAGCGAGGGAAGGTTAATGTCTTATCGACATGCCGCAATCTATGTATTTAATTGACTCGACTGCAATTATAGTGTATATACCTACATATATAGTATATATATATATTGTATATTGTTGTAGTTATTGTTGTAGTGTCTTCTTCCTGCAGATAAAACGTCGCGTCGTAAATACAAGAGGAAAAAAAGAAAGAGAGAAGAGGAAGGCAAAAAATAAAACTTGCCTATAATGATTTCGCATAAATCGTGACTACTCGCCAAAATGAAAGGCGAGAATTTATACTAACAGCAACGGCACGGCACGTTGTTGTTGTTGTTGTTGTTACAATGTAGTTGGAGCTGTGCGGTGTCAGAGGCTAGTCTCTGCCTCTGCAGCATTCAATATTCGACATTCGTCTCTGCGCGAGAAGTTGGTCTCTTTGGTTTGGTTTGGTTTGGTCAGCACCCCGAAAAGCAAAACAGAAAAAAAGCCAAGCCAAGTCTCGACCAAAAAAAAAACCTGTAGGTAACCAGTCAGCCACACTTAGTCCATTCCATTCACTAGAGATGGGCACGTGACTTAATCATACAAAATCCGAATGTCCAACTCAACGGAATTGATATTTATTATTTATTTAGTCTTTGCCACTAAATTCTTATTTACAGGTGGTTTACAGGTTGAAAGATATGAAAACATTTACATTTCTTATTGGATTATGTGGCAAAAGTAAGAGATATATATCTATCTACCTGTTCAAGTGGAATGCTGCTGAGATACACACACCCTGAAGGTGAAACAGGCGGCGAGGGGGAAGGAGGCGTGGCAGGCAATGAAAGTGTTAACAGGCTCAAATCAATGATGATGATATTTATATGGTTATGAACTCGAGGTGGGAATCAGCAGGCTACACACTTAGTTAGACAGCTTGTTCATTTTAATGGTATTGTAGGGAGGTTAGCTAAGAAGGGAAATCGTATTGTTATGTAAGACATATTAAATGAAGAAATAATGAAACTTCGAGCTATTTGGTTCTTACGGGAATTTCTTTTTAAGAAATTGTATGATTTGGAATGGAAAACTTGTGAAAGTACTTGCCAGAATGGTAATTGAAGATATAGAAAATTGACAAAATATAGAAAAACAGGCAAAACACATTTAAATAGAGACTAAGAGGTTCTTATTAAAGAAAGAGAGGACTCTAAGCTGATTATATAGTAAAGAAGGAGGAGTCAACAAGTTTTACTATAGGAGTTATTCGAAAGAAAACTCGGATTTACTATTCGGCTCCGGGGATGCGGCGGATCGCCTTGTTCTACCTTAAAATTTGGTTCCAATTCGGTTGACCTTTAAACAGAAAGCACTAAATGAAAACGTTCATAGGTTCTTCTTTTTATTTAAAAAGCTGACTAAACAGATGATTTTAGTTCAGATTTGAAACTAGCATGTTGAATTACTGGGTACTAAGATTTCATAACACATAACAATCAGAAATGAAATTATTTTCATTTGCGAATCGTTGTTAATCGTAAAGATTGAAGTGTTAGTTAAACAAGTTTTCGTTTAGATAAACTTTTGAAACCTCTTAATATAGTTTTCATAAAATTATAAATAAAGTTTCTCGTCCATCTTCTTAAAAAAAGAAATGCATCATTGTTATTTTTAATTTGTTTGTGGAAATAGTTAAACAAATTAATGAATTTTGTTTTACGAGTACGCCAAGTAGTTAAAAGTGGGGAATCACGTCCCCATCTTCAGATGGGGGGATGACAAGCTGTAAAAACATTTAGCATTGCTTCGCTGATTCGCTGAATGGGCTAGGATCTCCTTTGGTTTTCTGTTTCTTTTTACTTTACTTTGGACATTGTCTTGTTGGCCATTGCCAAATCGTTAGCACTTGGCACGGAGCACTGACGGAGTCACAGAGCCACCACAACGCATCAGCATCATTATCGTCATCATCATCATCGGAATCGGCGTCGTCGTCAGCGTCGTCGACGTCGTCGTCGTCATCGCAGTCATTGTCAGTTGGTTGCCTGTTGAAAAATCTCTCAAGACGTCGCCGTCTCGGGACTATCGTCGGGGACTGTTGGACTTTCAAGTGTGTAATGAAATAAAAATATGTATTTAAACTTTATTTGATTGTCGTTGATTTGGGCGACAGCGTTACGGTCTTTGCTTTTTCCTTCCCTCCACTCTGCTTACTTCACTCTATCCTATTTAGGGCGAGAGATGGAGAGATGATGGAACTGATGCCCCCTTCCATTTTTGACTAATGAAAAATAAAATGTAATAAACCAATTTAGAGTTCTTCCTCTCTCTCTCTCTTTTGGCCTTTTCCCACTCTTTTGTCCATTTGCATTCTTCCGGCTTGACGAGCCCACGCCCCTTCACCTCTTCCTTCTTCATCTTCTTCTTTACTCTACGCTACTCAGTGGCCTGTCTATGAATTTTGGTAGCTAACCAAGCATTGAGTCGGTGATGTCCACTGCTGCCCATCATTAGGCCTGACAAAAGTTCTTCCAACTCATTTGTAAAAGTTGGAATAACAACAGCAACAAAAAGAGAAGAAAAATCTTCCCATAATTAACGGCTATTCGAGGGGAGGGATGAGTAAAAGAGAGACTGAATGGATAGAGAGGGGGGCGGGGCATGGGATCTGGATGGAACTTGGAATTTCTATGCCTCGCTGCACACAAATGACGACAAGAGACGAGACGAGACAAGAAGGCATCTCCAGACATTGCAATTGGTTTGGTTTGCCTGCCGTTGGCCCTATTGTTATAGTTGTCATTCGTTACTCTTGTTATTGTTGTTGTTGTAGTTGTTTTGTGTGTAGGTGACCGACCATCACATCATCCATCCATCCATCCGTCCGTCTGTCTGTCTGTCTGTCCCATTCTCAGTTGAATTATTAAAAATAAGCCTGGCAAACAGAGAACCACCGACGCGGACATTTGGACAATTGGGACGATTGGCCAGTGGGTCGGACTCGGACTCGGGCTCACCCATTTGATATATTGCAGGCATACGGTAGTTGCACACAAACACCGACGTGATGCTGCTATAAAAAGAGCAATATACACTTTTATTCCTTGAGGGATATGCGGACTATAGCAGAGGGTTTGCCGCAGGATAATCAAGGCCTAATAATGGAGGATATCAGACTATGGAATAAATATCTATCTTCATTAGATAAAGATATCAATTAAAAGTATCCACTAATATCTACTAAGAAGTATTGAGAAGTTAATTTAAAATAAGAATCAAATATATCAAAGTGGGTTTGGTATACCATGAGAACCTCTTCCATCTCAATTACATTTCAATGTGTTAGAATAGTGTTAGACAGTTTGTAACAAATATCTAAATCTCAGTGTGAAAATATAATGTATGTTCTTAGGCCGTTTTCCAAATTTAATTTTCAATAGCCAAATACCTTATAAAATTGGCTGATAACTAAGAAAGTTACTGATCAATGTCTCTGAAATTTTTCATACAGCTTATCGATGATATAGGCAACCAAATTCCAAAATATTACAAAACAAGAACAATTCAGTATAAGTTAAGTTAATATCTCTAAAACATTTGTTCCCTTCTGGTGACAATTTTCCAGTCGATTTCAGGATTAAGTTCATTTTGGTAGAGTATCTGGCACTTTGTATTTCTAATATTATGGTTATACATTTCTTTCAAAAGACTTTTTCTGTCGTTGTTGTTGTTGTTTGTTCATTCATTGGTGTTGTTGTTGTCACATTGTCGCCCGTCTGTCTTTCTACCCCGTACCCGACCCCTCCGCTCACCGCCCTCATCTCATTTCATCTCATCTCATCTGATTTCATCTCATTTTGAAACCTACACACAAACACACACAGTAACTGTCCCCCATCTGAATCCCCTTCCTCCCCCGCCCCTCTCTCTATCTCTCTCTCTCTCTCTCTCTTAACAATAAAAGGCGCAGTCGTTGTCGTCAGTGGTTGTATTTAGTTTTTGTCCGTATTTCTTTTGGCCAAATATTTAAGCTACAAACAGTTAACGAACAACCACAACAAACATTAAGACCCCCTAATTCCCACTCCCCCTCTAATTCTTTGGGCAGCAGCCTACGAGAAAGTGTGGAAAGTATATCTGGCCAATAGAAAAACCTGCCTCATTGTGTGTGTGTGTTGCAGCGTTTTAATTAAATATTTTCAATTTTATAGGCTTGTTTGCATTTGCATTTTAATTCGGTTGGCGGCCCACAAAATGTTTCTATTTATTTTCTTGTTTGATTTTCCGGGCTCCAAGTCCAAGACCAAGTCGGAAGACCGTGAGACACTGACACCTGGTGGTCTGGCCCATGCTTTTGGGTCTCTGGGGTCTCTGCATTTTAAATAAACATTTCCATTTTTCTAAAATTCTCCTCGTCTTCGTTTTGGTTCATTAGTTAGGATTACTGGACAATTATGTCGCATTTTCGAGCCGCTAATAGTTGTTTATTTATGCAATTAGAAATTGAAAGCTCACATAAATTTAACAAATACATGCATATCTATATCTTATACATATATAGAAAGAAGCTGCTTTTGTTGGACAGTGAAAGTTCTCGCTCGCTCGAAGAGAATAATCATCATAATAATAGCTTAGAATTCTGTTTGTGATATTTAGATGGGATTTTAAAAGTGATTGGAAGAAAAATATATATTTTAGGGAAATTCTATGTAGTTTTTCTTTTGTGTAGCTCCAAATTGATTTCATTTGTATGAAACTTTCAAATGATTATCAAAAATGTTTATACAAAATTTGACTTGTTATACAAGAGGATTAATGAAATTAAGAACTATTTTCAAACTATTTTGATATTGAGATTAAGAAGATTAAAATAAACTTACAACTTGGGATTAGATTAGTTGTTTCATATGATTTCTCGGAAGACGACGATTGGGTCAAATCATCAAAATCCTTTGACTTCAGAACTCTTGTCTTGTTTCTCGACGTAATTTAGTTTATATCTAGTTATACCTACTGAGTAGTCGGAAAATAAAGACTGTCCCCTTCTGATGTAAACATGTTTCTTACAGGGCGACAAAACTGTCTGAAGTGATCGATTAAAAGTAAATTTAAAAGCGCCATTAAAAAATGTTGCAGGAAATTGTTCTATTTACTTTAATGTCGATACTTTGTCGAGACTATTTACTTTTCCGTCTGCTCATTTGAACAATGCTATTACATATTACATACATATATATTAATACCCTTGCAAAAAGGGTATATTAATTTTGGTCAGTGTGCAACGCATAGAAGGAAGCATCTCCGACCTTGCAAAGTATATATATTCTTGATCAGCACGACGAGACGAGTATAAATAGCCATGTCCGTCCGTCTGTCCGTCCGTCCGTCCGTCTGGATCAGCGCAAACTCCTCCTAGACCGTAAGATTCTCGGATTCAGCCGGATCGGACCACTATATCATATAGCTACCATACAAAAGGCAAAGTCACGAATAGTGACTTTGTTACTTTTGACGCGATTGCTTTCCAATTAAACATTTGTTAGTTCAATGTATCTGTTAATGACTGTGACGAATTTGATAAAGATCGGATGATTATATCATATAGCTCCCATAGGAATGATCGGTGGAAAACAGTCCAAGGGTATACAAACTTTGACGCGGTCGAAAGGTTTTTTATTTATACTATATAAGACACTATTTGTAATAATTTTTTGATGTTTTCTTGAACTTAAATATATATTTGTACAGCTAAAAGAATAAAAATGGTTAATACAGAAAACTGAATGACAAATAAAATAGTAAATTGAAATTTCCAAGTTGATATATCTAAATGGATTCAAAGTTATCATTAAAGTTATAAACAAAAGATTTTTTAGTGGCCTAAATGGCAAAAATTTTCCTCTTTGCTGATTTGATAATATTTTTCCCACTAATTCACGCTTTAATTAAGCTATTTAGCAGTTTTCTCATTAAATGTGATAAATGCGGCTTTATATCTAATCATTAGAGTGTGTCTATATGTGCAGGGCTTATCATATGAGAATATATGAAAAAAAAACTTTCCCAAGCAATAAGAACTTTAATATTGTCCCCAATAAACAAACACCGGAAACGTGGGTAATCACTATGTCCCTCTCCGACTCTCTCTCTCTCTCTCGCTGTCTCTATTGCACTTTTATCATAACCCCAAATCAATTATTTATGTCTATGAGCTGGTTGCTTTAATAGAATAAACATTGAACTAAACTAAACCAAAAATAAAAAGCTTTCAGCTTATCAGTGTCTGTGTTTTTTTTTGTTTTGGAAATTCTCAGTGATAATGTTACGGAAAAATATTTTCCCCTTTCGTTTTCAATTTACTTTACGTTTACGTTTATTTAGAGTTTTGAGACCTCAACAGTTGAATGATCGCAATAATATCATCGTTTGGTGGTGGTTTTCCTCTTTTTCTCCCCTTCACTGGGCCACGGAACTCCCAGTGCAATAAAAGTCTAAAGCAAATAGGTCGTAGGTTATATCTATACCGTTATAAACACAACATATATATGTATCTACACATGTGTGACCATGAGCAAATAAATAGTTGAATGAATTCGTTTCCGCTTGGCTTTGTTGCAATGCTTATTACAAAAAGAAATTGTTCGTTCGCCCAAGAAGGATACTCGTTAAATGTCTCCCATTAGGTTCGCAGGCGAACGACAATTCTAAAGGGGGCGTGGCATGCAGCCCGCAGTTTGAATTTATAAATTTTTGAAGTGCGTGCCACGAATTGTCGTTTAAATTAAATTAAAGCCAGTTGACTAGACCTGGAAAATGAATGAAATGGATTGCAACCGCATGCTGCATGCAGCAGAAGCAGAAGCAATCTCCTCATCGACCGTAACCACCCCTGGCTTAAGGTTGGCAACCCCATCCCAATTTGCCTGCTACGCTCTTTCTCTTTGGAAACAATCTGTTTGCTGCCTGTCAGAAGACAAACATCATTTCATTGCGTAGGAAAAGAAAGGGCACACCATTCGGGGGCAGGGGCAGTGGCAATGACAGGGACAGGCAGGAGACGAAGGAAACTCATAAAAATCCACAACGATTTGTTGTCGTTGCTCCCTTAATGGAGTGAGAAGACCGTTATGTGGTGCAGCTTAACCACAGTGGTTTCTATAATTCCTCCAACAGAACTAGAGAAAGAGAGAGGAAAAAAATTGTAATAAATTTTTCTAATTAATTTATGAGCATTGCAAGAGAGGCTTATTTAAATTTATGTGAAAGTAATATTTATAATCAGAAACTTTACAATTCGATAGCTAAAGTTCTATTATTGCTTTTCCTGTTGTAAACGGGTAACCTTTAATTGAATTGGTTCTTCTATTTTTGACGTAATAGTTGAGAGAACTTACCATCTACATAAATGTACATACAATGAGCGTGCTTTTATGACCCATTAATCGATTTTATTGTATGCATTTGGTGGCTATAAAGCATCTCTTACCATTGCGACAGTTTACGACCAGACTGCAATTTTATGACAGTTTCTCAGCCATCTAACAAATATATTTGATAAAAATGATTGATAGCATATGTTAGATGCAGGTGATTCTGCGAAATGACTTTATTTTTTAGCACGTCGGGGTCACCAAAATGGCTCTTGGAGCTTTAAAACTGTAAAAGCTGTCATGAATATGGAACTATCTATATACATACATATGTAGTTTTTATGCTTCTATTTGACGTGTTAGATGTTAAAATGATTGATAGGTTATGATAAAAACATGTACGATATTCTATGGAAAATCTTTGAATTTACACAACTTTTGGGCTTTTTCTGGGTCACCTAAAAAATATCTAGTCAAACGTGAAAGTATTATGCATTATATAATATTTAAAGCAGAATGTTGGGTTTGATGCTAGAAATATTTTTGCTGGAAAATATCAAATCGTTGGGGTCATCAAATGTCACACATATTACATGCATAGTATGTAACATTTCTTCAGCACGTCGGGGTCACCAAAATGCATTTGCAAAGGTAAAGACTGGCTTAACAATGAATTGCGAAACTTAATAAGGTGTATGTTCCAATAAATTTTTGCTTCTCAAGTTATTTTCCTCCTTTGTTGTATAATAGGTTATGTTAAAGCACGTCGGGGTCACCAATAAACTTTTTCAACCGTAAAACGACCAACATTTTTACGCAACAATAAACTCAACTGCAGCTACAACGATGAAATTCAATGAAAGTTCACGCTACTAATGACCACTGTAGCTTATGTTTATGGGCTAACCTATTCGCTTGTGGCTTTTTTTTTCGTTTTGCAATCGCAACACCTTAGTCCGACAGCAACAGCAACAAAACGTTGCGTCGTAGTAGTAGTAGACCATCCCAAACACACACACAATCTCTAGTCCTAATCCAAAATCCAATGCCGACGCCGTGAACTTCCTGTTCCATGGGCATTTTTAATGCTTTTAATTTTTGCTGCGCCGTCGAGTAAAAGCCCAAAAACCGGGGAGAAAAAAAAAGAAACGAAAAGGTTTTTATATGTCTGTATGTATGTATATTTCGGGGGTAAGAAATTCGTGTTGTGTAGTACTTTCAACGTGATGTCGTCTGCTGTTTAGGGGTGGCAAATGAAATGTCTACTACTATGTGGGTATATAGAGATTGAGGGTGTGTGTGTGTGTGCATCTTTTCGAAATACACCGAAAAATGTGCAAAAAATGGGCGTTGCTTTGACGCCATATAGATCTAATGGCATTGTTTCCGTGTTGTTCCCGCTGCTGTTTGAATGCATGTTGGGAAAATGTTAAAATGATGTACTTGCCTTCACTTGTAGCTCAGCCACCACCCACCCACTTCCCATATGCAATCCCCTCTCCTCCATCCTTCTCCTCCGATTCGACTCTTCTCCGGTGCAGCTGTTAATGGCACAAAATTAAAACATTAAGGCGTAGTCATCATTGTCAACTCGACTTTGATTGAAAATGGGTTGCCATCCTCCTTCTCCGTCTCCAGTAAAGGGCTTTGCCGCCACCCCCAGGCAGTCTGTCCGCCCGCCTCATACATTTGACTTTTATTGCTGAGTAATATGGAAAGTGCACCTTGCATGATGAGATTTTGTTGGTCAGATAAAACTACTGTATACTGACAATATGAGTACGTGTAGATGTACCTTATCGGCGTGGGGAAACAGTGAGGGGAGGGAGGAAGTTGGAGGGAGGCTACTTATAATTATATGGCATACCTTTTTGTTTTTGTTATTCGTTTCGTGTTATTATTATTTCTTCTTTTTTTTTGGGTTATCCGTCGAAAGGGTTTTTCGTTTTGTGGGTCAGCTTAATTGTGAGCATGAGAAAAAAATATATGGTAATTGAAGTAGGTCCAAGTTCAACACTAATTGTAGTCATGACAGGCAAAAAACTCCATTAAGTTATTTCCCCATCGTAGTTGTGGTGTGCCTGGTGAAAGTTCAGTTACCTTTTGCGACATCAGATAATACTTAAACGTTGGTATATATGATCTATTAAAAGGTATGGGTGTGGCATATTGTGACACTAAATTGAGGAGTAAATGTGAAATAATATGAGTTTTTTGACTCCCCTTAAACTTAATGCAGAAAAGATTACAATCTAAGACTAGATGATTGGTTTTGCTTACGAGTATAATCAAATGTAATTCATTCAAACAAGTCCCTTTTAGCTTTTTTCAATTTATCCTTGCACCTGCCGTTCAGAGAGCTCGAAGTCGAAGCATTGGATATTTGGTAAAAACTACTAAAACTACTAACTGGTTTAAGTTAATCCGAACAATTATATTATTAATTACATATATGAACTGAGAGTACAAAGGAAAATCAAATTTCGACTCACATTTCAAATTTAACAGCTGTTGATGTGATTCCCTTTGTTAATTGTCAAGTTTGGAAAACTGCAACAAAAAGTTGATTAGTCGTTTAGTAAAGAAATTTAAAGCCTTTATTTCTTTCTTTCATTCTTTGGTTTGTTTTCATTTAATACGATTCTACAGGTATACACAAACATTTCAATTCACCTCATTTCTCGCCCTTGGCTTTCTTTCGCCCTCTCTCTCTCTCTATCTCTCTTAGCATTCTCAATTTCGTTAGCAATTTCCTTTTCTTTTGTGTGAATTCTGTAAATTTTATCAAACATCCTGCATTTGCCTTTCTTTGCTCTCGTTTCGTTTTGTTACTCATCCTTTTAGTCAATTCCACAAAACATTCTTGCTATTCTTTACAATTCCCTTGTTGAACATAATTTCTAAGAAGCGCACCCTCTACCCTTACCCCAACCACCCACTCCACACAATCTTGTTTGGCCCCCGCCGCAGCAACAGTAACATAGACAAAGGCAAGCTACTTACATGCCGCAAGAGTTGCTTGTTTCTCTGCCCCGTTCCCCACCCCATCCCCAGCCCTTGGGGGGAAGAACATCTTATCTTATCGCGCAGGTGCACGCCACACGGCTCAAAGTCAACCAAGAAATGGACGACAACTTCTGACAGTCGCGTCCATAAAAGAATAATCAGAGGGGGATTGGCCTCCCAAACAGTCAACCTGCTGCCCATGCGCATTGTTGTACAGTACGCGACACGCATGGCAAGTCCAATTGAAATTTATGACACCGAATACCGAGCCGAACCGAACCGAGCTGCTGCTGTTGGCCAGCTGGTAATTCTTGTTTACAACACCTTGTCCGAGTTCCAGTTGGTAATGGGAATTGTTGGTTGGGGGAGTGGAAGGAGAAGTCCCGACAAAGCCATATGCAAATCACTTGAAATAAAAAACGAAAATGAAATTGCTCTCCCTCGCATTTCTATTATTAATGGAGGGGAGTCGAAAACATCAAAAGCTTCCAAGTCTAATGAGTAAAATGCATTATTTGACCCCTGGCCCCGTGCACTTCTGGCCCCTGGTCTCTCTCTCTCTCTCTCTCTCTGGTCTTTAGAACATCTGTGCCAAAGTCTTCAGGCAAAGGGAAATTGCTTTCAACAGTCAAAGAATTTATCAACATATTTCAACATCTTTCACTCACTGACCGACAGGGACGAGGCGAGGATGGGGGGAAATGTGTTTTTGATGATGGCCCAAAAGGAAAAGAAGCCAGCTAATTAAATGGCTTATAATTTTCATGATTTACACTTGCGAGATGGTTTTCCTTTCCCATTGCTCATACGCCATGTTCGTGAATGTTGTTTTATTTTGGTTCAAAAGGCTCATAAAATTAAAGGCCCTAACACACAAAAAACAGAAAAGAAAATAAAATACCTCATGCATATGTAGTAACTAGAGATGGAAGCGTGAGTAATCGAAAATTAGGGTATTAGAAACCAAAATTGGTATGCCTAATCGGTTTCAAGTAAACTATCATTTCTTGATTTGAGCATGTTTAGCATGAAGAAATTCTTAACTAAAAGGAAAAGCCCTTTTCATAAATAATACAAATTTATAGAATTTAGTTCCTGTTTTATTACTGGACAACTTTGTATTACGATTTTCTTATAGCAGTCAACTCAAAATCAGTAAGTAATATAGGATTTACCATTCTTGCGAGACAGTTTCCAACTTTATGTCTAAATTACTCAGTGTCAGTTGTTGTTGTTGTTGTTGTTCTTGGCTTATGTGTATGTCATCGTGTTACTAATTACATTTCCATCACACACGTCCATCTCCAAGCAGGAGGAAAACTTTTAAGCTTTTCATTTTTTGATTATGCAGAGGCAATGCATATATATATCTGTATATATAGCCCTATGGAGGCGCACATTTGGTTTTATGCTATCCGGTGCACAAAATATAATTCAATCAACGCCAAGTGCCACGCCTCTATTTGCAACACGACTCACCTAGAGGAAGTTGAGTAGTAGTGAATATATTCATAGTTTTTTGTTCATTTTGGTGTTTTTTTTTTAAAGTTATTTTTGACTTGCATGCCGCACGTCAACACACAACAAGAAGAAGAAGTAGGAAAAGATGAGGAACGTTCCTCAAGATAGTATATATCGTTGGTACATATGAAAAATATGGCATATGAGTAGAAAAAGAGAGAGAGCGGCACCAGATGATGTGTATGTGTGAGTGTGTGTACTTCTTCTCCTGGTTTGCCAGTTGGTTTGGCCTGGTCTGGCCTGGCTCGGCCCGGCCTGGCCTTCTCCTGGGTTTGCTGCGACTGTCAGCTCACGGCGCGCGCAGCAGCATAAATCAACTTATTTCATTGGAATTTATGTTTTGTTGTTGTGGCGTCGCGTCGCCCAGAACTGACGCCACATCCACTAACCCCACTAACACCCGCCTCCTCCACTATGTGGATTCTACACTCCAAATGGCAACCTACACCGAATGGCAACCAAGTGAAGTAGTTTCATTTTTATACCCTGTACCCTTTGAGGGTAAATGTGCACATTAAAGTCAAACCCAATATTTACAACAGGTAAATACAATAGGTAAACCATATAAAGTGTATGTATGAATATATGTTCCTGGTCGTTTTGGCCATTGTCTGTCTATATATTTACTGTCACACCTGCACAAGCGTGAATAGCTTTCTGTTGGAAATGGGACAATTGGATATGACCTATTTCCTATCAGCTTTATTAGCGTAATTACTGTTAAAATTGGTTAAACAATGAATAATGCGTTTTGAAACCGCCAAAAATCAATCTAAAGACGTTTTGCTGTGTCAAAACTGTCTGTGTAGTGGTCGATCCCTCAAAATCAAGCCTTCAATGTATACATTTTTGGAAAATACTTACGATATTTGCAAATGACATTTTTTACTTGATATAACCTTTTGTTTCATGTTTCCGATTGTAATTTAAAGATTTTGTTATTGGAAATCGAACGAAGTGTACATAATTAAAAGTTCTTTAAACCTTTCTTTAAAACTCTGCTTTCTTTCACAGGGTATCTCTTAGGTGACTCTTCCTTGTTAGTATGAGAAATTCTTTTCCTTTTGGTTGCCGCTTGCCTATATTACTTCATTTTTATAGTTGTTGGTGTTGCTGTAGTTGTTGTTGTTGCCGCCTGGTTGTGTGTGCAATTGCTTCATTTGCGGCAATGTATTGGGATGAGGAGAAGAAGGAGCAACCAGCACCAGCAGCAACATCAGCACCAGGAGGGGAGGTGAATATGAAGGAGATGTCGGCGAGAGGCAGGCGTGTTAAAATGTACACTTTGGCATTTAAATCATTCCGGGAAGTTGGTTCGTTCGTTATATTTATCTGTTGCCATTATATGCACCTTACTCCTCTTCTCTCATCTCATCTTTAGACCAGCTGTAGGAGCAATACTCCATCCCCGTTGCTGCTCCTGCTGCTCCCTTTCTTGCCATCTTTGGCTCTTTTTGCATTAGGGAACTGAACTCAATCAGCAGGCACATGAAATAAGCAAATTGAAAAGCTAAGCAGTTTTCCCTTTTTCTTTTTTTGTAGCCTGGATTCGGAGAATCTTTTGTGCTGGGAGCCAGAAAGACCCAGAGAGAAGGTGTTGCTCGATTGGGCACTAAAAATGCCACATAAACTATAGCAAATAATTAGATAAAGCAAACAGGTTAACCCGAAAACCAAGTCTTCTTCCATTTGTTCTTTCTTTCTTTCACTATTTTAGTTAATTGTTGGTTAGACTTAATTATGTTCTAAATGGGTTTAGTGTAAATGAGTTTGTAGTGGGAATTTGATTTAATTGCCCCAAAAGGAAAATAAATTTAATTTAATGTCTAAGCTAATTTAACTAAATTTCGGCACTTAATGATTTCTTCTTCTCTTCTCTTTACAGGTAAGCAGCAACTTAATTCATTCAACTAAGAAATAACAAGTTATAGCCCTTTGGGAATGGCATCCAATTTGATTGAAAGAATGGTAAGACGAATGCAATTACCATTTTACTATTGAACTTAATAGTTTAGCTGATCCATTGGCTATGCTAATTCTTTTCAATCATGGGAAGAATATTCTCTCAGATGATGTTCAATGGGTTAAGGATGGACAATGAGAGTCAAAAGATGAGCACTATTCGAAATTTTTATGTACAAGCTATAAAAGTAATGTTCCATAAAAGTATGGTTCATTTTCGGATTCTTCTTGGCACTCCTTCATTCATTTAGTGACTCTTCTTTGCACAAAAATCATCTTTATTAGTAATACTTGCATACATGTTTACCATTTGTAATGATGATTTTCTCGAGTAAATGTGAAAAAATTGAGCAATTATTGCAAAGAAGGCGCGAAAATTAGCAACAAAATTTTATGTATCGTTTAAACTTTAAAGGTTTGTCTCAATTTTTGGAATGCATTTAGCTTAGTTAGTGGCTAATTGTTATAGGGAGAAAAAATTGGAGTTGATCTTTGCCAATTCACAAAGAGAATTAGTTCTTCCATTTCCTTAGACTTACTTTAACTTCAAGTAGAGCAAACAAAATTGACTTTAATGACTATCGTACCAAATATTTACTCTATTTTGGAATAAGTATAAAAATCAGAGTCGTATAAAAATATAAGTATATATTCTCGATTCTGTTTACAGAGCTTATCATTAAAAACCAATTCATATACGATGAGTGATCATTAAATCATTGACTTTTTAAAGGAAAAACAATTGTTGGACCAAGCAAAAAGCATTTCAGTTGGCAATTAACATCCTTGGCAATATATTTTCCAGTTAAAATCAGAATTATAAACATTTAACCAGACTTGACCATTAAAATTTCATTATAGATGCTTGATTTTTGTATACCTCACCTGAATTTGGTAATTTTTGAAAATAATGTTTACGGAAATCATAAAATATTTCAAACATTTTTCAGTTCAGTTAACGCTTTTATTTATTGCTTTTACAAAACTTCAAACACTGCTCACTAATTAAACAATTTCGTATAAAATTTAGTTTTAGTAGATAACTAAAATATGCTTTCACATTGATGCCACACTAGACAAATGCTCCTCGCCATTTCAGTTGAGAGTCTGATTAATAGTTGGCGGAAAAAAAAGTTTTGTTTGAGTTTTCTCTGTTGGTCGTTTTTTGCCTCCACTCAATTAACTTTTACATTTCACAATTAGCCCCAAATGCCAACTTTGGTTAATGATGATGCATGGCAACCGCAGTTGGTGGTGGAGGTGGATGTGGCTAGGTGGTGCTAGGTGATGGTGGAGCAGTTGATAGCATTGGTTAGCACCATCAGGCAAATATGCTAAATACATGCCATGATGTTTCCCTCGCCCACACTTAAGACGATGGTAGAAGCACTTAGGCCAAAAACAACAAGACAAGAAACGAGCAACAGGCAAAAAACGGGCAACAGGCAATTAGAGGCCATTTCCACTTGGTTTGGTCATTTAGCATTTTTACTCTATTTAGGTATTCCTCACACCTGCCCACATCGAATAGTTGTACATAAGATACTCCGAGTTCTTCGTTTTGTTTCCTTTTTTTTCTTGCAAAACATTTAAATAAATTGCAAAAAATCTTGTCACTTGTTGCCAATTAAGACTTTTGCGCCAGTCGTCCCCCGTTTTGGTTCTTCACCCTTCTAACCTCCTAAGCAGATGTTGTCAGATCATACATCAAATGGAACTCGGTTTCTCTGACTCGAACTTATGCTGTCGCTGATGTTTCTGCTCGTCCAATCATCTTCTCAAATCTTTTTCTCATACTCTTTGATTATAAGGGTATAATGAAAGACGTTTGTAACTTGTGAAGAGAATAACTTACGATGACATTTATATTCGGCATCAGCATTATGGGGCAAATAGATATTAGATGTCGTTTTGGCTGCATATCTATAGCCTTGTATTTCAGAATTGGATCCAAATTTATAAGGAAAATAATCGTTTAAGGTTAATGTTTTAAATATGCTCAGGTAATGGACCTTCATTTCACTTATATCTTGAATATAGCTAAAATGTGGATAAAAGACAGTATTCTATATTGTACTCTCTTGGGAAAATACGATGACTCAATCATTGTTCTAATGGACAAGACAGTGTTAGAGTATATCGCATACATTGTTAGGCATCGTTTTCGTCCTGCTTACTTCACTTTACCCTTCAGCTTAGTTCAACGTTCGCAAAATGCTTCAATTAGCGCCAACGTCGACTCTCGACATTCTGTTTATTTGCAGATTTCGTTTTCTTCTCAGTCTTTCATTCATTCTGTGTGCCGTTTCTGTGCAGAGGCAAGATCGTTTGGGCATATGTGATATAAAGCAGAGATCCCAAAAAACGAAGAAAAAACTTTAAGGAGGAGTGGGGGAAAAAATAAAATCATTTTCTCAACTCTTTAATGGCATTGCTACTGGTTGGTTGGTTGGTTTGGTCTGGACTGCATTTAATTACTTTGTTTATGGCCCCCAGCAGCAACAATAAAACTTCAATTTATGTTCTTTCTACACACACCCCAACCCCAATCCCGCCTCACCTCCCCACTTCACTATTCGTTTGCTGCTACTGTAGATTTTCTCTTGAGTTGTTATTGTTGTTGTTAAATTCCAATGCACGAAAAATTGACAGGCCACCCCACATTTTCACCCGTCTTCTTCAGCATTTTCCATTTCCATTCACTCAGTTCAGTCCAGCTTTAGCTTTTGTTATGTAAACAACGCCAACTTTACTTTTTCTTCGTTGCTTGTTTTTTTTCTGTTGACGGTGCAATCGCCCTCCCTCCCCGTCTCTCTCTATTCTAACAATCCTAGCTAAAGGAAAAGTTTGTTCTCTGAATGCTTTGCAATTTCCGTTCTTCTACTAGAAAAGTTGAAAACAATCCCATGGACTGGCTGGCTGGCTGCTGCCCACTCTTGCGTAATATTTTAATAAATTTTTGTCGCCAAGCAAACACGTCCGTTTTTGCGCCTGCGTTCTAATTAGAAAGTGCGTCGAACCTGTCAAACCATCCATCTAGCCATCCAGCCATCCATTCAGATTGGAGACTGAATTTGGGATCAGGTTAAAGCCATTTTCCACTTGATATTTGCTGCTGCTGCTCACAGCAAACTTCAAATTTCCATGTCAAAGCAGATTTTCTAACTGATTTCATGTCCAATTTCTAGTTTGCAATCTCGGTAGGAAAATGAAAAGAAAAAAAATAAACTCTTGTCCTGATTGTCCATGTTGTTGTTACTGGGTGTTTTTAGTGTTGTTGCTGTTGGTGGCGGCGGCGTCGGCGTCCAGTGATGTGGTAATAAACACCCCCTTGTGCAGTCTAATGGACCGTAATTAACTCGTACGCCAGCAGAGCCAGCAACAGCAACGTCAACAGCAACGGCGACGGCGACAACAGCAACAGAAACAGCAACAGCAACAGCGACAGCAGCAGCGTCGTTCGTTGTACAAGCGATGAATAATAATTTTTTGCCAAAGCGGCTCACACACACACACTTACACGCACACACACTCGGCCAGGATCCGCTTGTGGCACAGTGGTTGCAATTGCCTCATTTAATGGCCCAATAACCTATGAGTTAGTCAATGAAATTTACATGACATTTACATATGCTTCGCCAATCTTTATTTTTCTCTCCCTCTCTATCATCGAAAGCGATAAAATGGGAATATATTCGCAATAGATTGTCCAGATGTCGGAAATTACCTCATTAGTTGCATTATATTAGCCATAAAGAGATGCTAAATACATATATCAGAGGGTGTGATATCAAATGGGGCTTATTATTTGATTATTTGCAGAAAATTTCGCCCAAAGAAAATAAAAAGAAAGCTTTATTAGATCATTTCGTTTGTAGTTTGGATTATAATGATGTGATTTTATATTATATACTTGGAATGAAACGATGTGATAAGAAATCAAACTTAATGATTATGTCATGTAGGATGTACATATATAGGATTCATATTCATGATATTGTCACCCCATTGCTTGAAGAGTTACTGAATTTACATTATTGAAGAGATTTTTGTTTATTATATAATGGAAAAAGTCATTGTTTATTATTTATTTATATGGAAATTTGGGTACTATATTAAAAAGGATTTGAGTTGGGTTTAAATATTCTTATGCAGTTATGGGGTTATCTGTATAAGAATACAAGAAAATGCAGTATCATAATACACAGATTGACACTGAGATAAGTTTTTAGTTTTGTATTTTATACAAAACAACACATTTTCTGGATTTGGAATCAATTTTATTCAAATTTTACATTATTGAGTAAGAAACTCTTTGTATTCTGTTGAATTTCAGCTTACTTTTAATGCCGGTAGACACGGATTATCTTTTCGACTGAAGAATAATTCAAAAGAAGAGTTTACAAAGAGGTGAATTCATATACATTTTATACTTATTATGATCTTAGATCTTTTCAAGGCTTTGGAACTCCAAATGTCACATTTAAAGGCTATATCACATCATTCCGAATTCAAAAAACTAATAATTACTTTACTTTTCTCAAAAGAAAAATGCATAGGATAATTTGCTTCAGCGATTTCCTATCTATATTTTGAAATTTCTTTAATAGATTATAAACTTAACTTATTTATATAGTTACACAAATAAACAAAAAGGTAGCTAGACACTTAAATTGTTTATTTTTTACCAACTTCAATCTTTAAGTATATACAAAAAACATAAGCTCGTTTTAGTGCTCTATGAAAAGTCGAAGTCAAAGAGTTATTAAGTAGAAATCCATTAAAAAGATTGCAATTTTATTAAACAAGGTGCCAAGTTTAAACTTTTGCATTAAATCTTTATATTTTAATAATTTTTCAATAATAAGCAATTGGTTATAACTCTTTTCTAACAGCATGTTGTTTATGTTAATAACTTTTAGTAATAAAAATGTTGAATTTTTTAAGATATAGATATATAATTAATATTTCTATAGTTTCCTTTATAACTTGTGAATTACTTTTTTATATTTAGATAGAAAAACTTTTAATTACTTTAGCCTTGCCAAATTTCTCTTACTTAAAATTTTCACATCGTTAAATTATTTTTTAGTTACCAATTGAAAAGAGGATTTCTGTTTAAATGAAAATCTTGTGCATTTAGTTGATTAACGATTAACATTGGTTTTAATTGTTTTTCATGACTTTCTCATTGAAGTGTTGACCATGGTGACTTTAACGATTTGGCGTTTTGGCGCTCTGGTGTTGGTTTTGGTGTTGTTCCTGCTGGTCTTTCACTATTGTTATTGCTGTTGCGGTCGCCTCCTTTGGCTCCTCTGCTGCTGTTGCTGTTTGCGTGACGGATATTGCCTTGTCACTTGCATGTACGAGAAATGTTAAAACATAGCGCGCGGCTTGGGTTTCATCGGGTTTTTCGCCATTTGCCATTTTTTCTTCTTCGGTTTGTTGTGTCGTTTTCTATATTGTTGTAGACCAGCTAAACCGCCGGGCAGCAGCAGGAACAAGCAACCGCAGTGTAACCACAACGCGGCAATCAACGCACCGAGAGTTACCGAACACCACCATCAGCAGCAGCAGCAGCAACAACAATAACACAAGTTGACCAAATTGTTGTTGTACCGTTCGAAAGTTGTGCTAAAATTTAATTAATTTTGCAATTTGCCTAACCCGAACTGCCGCTGCTGCTGCTGTTGCCTGATTGTCAATTGCAGGCTTGTCGAACATTTTCCTATCTCTTCTCGCTCTGCCGAAAAAAATTATGATGATTACCATCATCATCATCCTCATCCTCATGCCAGCAGTCAACTTCGTGCCCAGTCAACTAAGCATTGGGCGTAGCCAAATGTAAGGCGATTTAGCTGGGGCTATTATAAATACAAATTTAATGAGCGCAACATATGCAACGGGGCAAAACACGGTGAATGCAACTCTGTCGGTGGCAGCAACAACAGCAGCAGCGATTACTGCAGTTTAATGCGATTACATGGCAGCGGCACATTTGTCATTAGAAGGGGATGCACGAGCCTAGTAAAGTATCAGAGTGTGGCTATACACTGAGAGAAATCAGAAACAACTATTTAATATTTGATGTTCTAGAATCTAGATGAAGTATATAAACTTCCTATATAATTAATTCCTTCATCAATCGATTAATTGATCTTAAAATTCTGAATGAATTCTAAATATTAAACTTAAAGTTAATATTATTTTTACTTAATTTTTGCAAGTGCCAAATCTATCCCTTTATACATATGAGAGAGTGTGTGTGAGAGTCTGTGTGGCAGCTAAAACAAATCAAGTCAAATTACTGCAATGCTAAAAGAAGAATCTGTAGCACAACAAAATCCGACGAACTAACGACTGTCGTCAGACTGGCCGACCGACAGACCGGCGGCGGACTGGTGGTTGCTGGTGACCAGACTGGTGACTGGTGACCATCGTCGTACCAGCCACAATGGCGCATCCGTAAGATACATTTTGCTGCAGCCTCGCCAATTGCATGGCCATCGTGCATAACTTCAACTTGATTGTTGTTCTCGCTCTCTAGCCAGGCATGCGGGCAACACTGCAGCAGAAGCAGCAACGAAATGTAGTTGCAGTAGCTATGCTCCAGCAGCCGTTGCTCATTAAGTGCCACTCTACGACAGTTGTCGCTAATGCTGCTCCTGTCTCTTTTCTATCTCTCTCTCTCTGTCTCTCTGTGGCACGGCCCTGTCCCGGGGTCGTCGTCATGGTTCGCGTTGGGGTTACACCATCATCACATGGGAGGGAGCGAAGAAGAGTCAACGTAAATTTGCAAATATTTGCTGAAATCAGACAAAACGAAGCGGGAATGGGGCAGAGGAGGGGAGGGGATGACAACTGCGGCAGTTGCATGTGTAGCATTTTGGTTTTCGAGTTGAAAGTTGTGGAGTCCAGAGAGTCGGCATTCCTGGAATAGCAGCTGAGTTTGTTTTTCGGACTATGCAGCAAGTTAGTGGAGTTATAATTCTGAAAAGGGATGGGGAGTTGAAGCTAGGGGAGTGGCAAAGGGTTTCAAGGAGGATTGTGCAACTTAAATAAGTGTTAGCTGAATGAGTGAATACTTTCCCACAAAATGAGAAGGAGCACTGCAAATAGATTCAACACTAGACGATGCAACATAAGTAGCGCGAAAATGTTAAACAAGCCAAACCCAAAGGGGCATCAAAGACGGAGTCAAGACTAGTTGAGAATGACTTGAAATGGAGAGGGGTATGGCAACTTAAAGTAGAAAAGTTACTTGCAACTTTACAAAAATTGTAATTTATAATTATGAAAAAACATCGATAAAAGGAGAACTCGCAACAACAAATTAATCTTTTACAGCTGAATAATCGTATGGCAGCTAACTTAAACGGGGAAGATAATGAAAACACATTTTCCCAACTGTTTAAAGGATCGAAACGCAAGCGAAACTAATTTGATTTGTTAGAGTTTTCATTATTGAAAATCAAACGGAATATTTTTCGATTCAAAATTATGCTTATCGATTTGTAGAAGGCCTAAAACAGAAACCTGTTTCACATGTTTTCATTTAAACAATCGAGATAAACTGAATATACATTTTTAGTGTGCCTCGTGCATTGGAAAACATGAAATTCCCATGCTTCACGTTTTAAGGCAATTATTGGGCTTTGGTTATCGATTGAACTATGTACACCACTGGTCATTAGTTTAGTTTCATATACTTCAACTTTACTGAAATTAACGGAACAAAACCTAGAAAACTATTCCAATTTATTTATACTTTATGCTACATAATAATAAAAAATTTTTAAATCCTCGCCAAAAGGATATATTACTATTGATTATATACAATACTTATGCATATATATTTTTGATCATGCAAGTTGGTTTTGGTTTAAAAAGCTTTTTTGCTGGTTTTTTGAATCAAACGCTAACATTATGATATTAAATCAATAATAATTTGTTTTAGTCTTAAAATTAATAAAGAAGAATATAAACAAATACAAATGAGAGGTTCCACGCATTAAATCGACAGAAACCGTTTGAATATTTCCAAAATTTTGAATTCCAAAATCCTTATAAATAATTCCGAATTTTGTAGAAATTTAAAATTGACTTTTTTAACAGTTAAATACAATTGTAACAGTTAGGGAAAACGATTAACCCAAATTGTTGACCATCGGTGTATTGCAGCTACTGCAAGCTAAAGTATCGAATCGTTGCATAAAGGAGTATGATTTGATTCAATTTTAAATCTTCTATTTTGCAGGCTGAGTGACGCAAAAGCACTCAAAGGATGCCGAAAAATGTTATGATGATGCAATGATTCCTTGTGCGTCACAAAAGGCTTCATTCAGTCTTAGGCCAATTTTCGCTTGCAGGAATTCTTTCCAATCCAAAAGGCCTTTAACTTTCATTTATCGTTTATTAAGCTTCAGTTGTGGGTTATCTACATGGTAAAACAAAGTTGTTGCCTCTTACGATCTGGATTCATAAATGGGGCGTTTACCTAGTACTACATCATGTCATCTTACACTTTAGTTTCGCAGTCTTCATTTAATATATTGTATGCTTATCAGGCACTCCTAGTGCAGTGCATTGAGTGCCCCAGAGCGATTCACCTGTCGGCGCCTGTGTGTTTGAGTGTGCGTGTGTGTGGAAGGGCCACCACGAAGAGTTTGCGTTACCTAGGAATCATATACAATAAGCGTTTAATAACCGTTCATTGTCTTACCTGACCCACTTGTTACAGTAGGTCCCCCTCCCTTCTATCCCGCTCTCTCTCACTCTTTCTATGAGTCACAATTGTAAGAATATTCCATATAATTTTGTATTTTTTAAACGCAACCAGAAACCATAATTTAAATGTCTTAGCGTCTTTGGGACACGTTTTGTGCGTGCAGTTTATCACAAAAAGAGGAAACCGTAAAGAAATTACATGCACCAGGAACCAGCAAAAGCAAAAGCAAAACGGGCAACTGGCAACTGGCGGAGCAACCTGCGGTGTTGTTCAAAAAATATTATTAAGTATTTGCCATGGACTGTGGCAGCTTGGAACAAAGGGCAAAGCTTTTAAATATTTAATAAGTACACAAAAAACAACAAAAATCGACAAGAGAGAGAGAGAGGGAGACCGGGAGGGGAAACGGAGCAAATTCATACGTTTGCCTGTTGTTGAGTCATGTCAATTGGGCTCTCCAGAGTGTATTCCCGCTGTGGCAATGGAAGTGGAATCAATACCAGGCCGACTCTGAATCTATATGTATGCGTATATATGTGTGTATGTTGTGGACTGCCTGCAGTGCTGCCAATGTTGAAGTACTTGTAAGGATACACACACACACACACACACACATTGACGGTGACAATAAATGAGTAAAAATGACTTTCAACGAAACGAAAATGAAACGACGAAACGACGACAGCAAAAATCTGTCATCAACACGCTACAAAAAAAAATAATAAAAAATAAAAAGAGACAAATAGGAGAGGGATGGGGAGGAGGGACTGAGGGTAGAACGCACTCAACTGTGGGACTATTGTGAGGAGCCATGAAATTTGATACGATGCGTGTGCGTCAAGGAAGGTGCCGGAGTATCAAAAAGTGCCGGAGTGCCACAGTGGTCCTACGTACGGCACAGACAAAACGAAAGCAATTTCCATCGTATTCTCTCTCTCTCTTCCTATCATCATCATTGCTTTTTTAGTGTCCATTATGAGAAGGTCTAAAAGTATTTTTAAATTTCAAACTTCCAAAAAAAGAGAACCCCAACCCCAAAATACATATCAATAGTATTGATCCGCAAAAGAGCAGTAGAAAGGGAAGTGTGTGTGTGTGTTTGTGTGTCCATCCCTATCAATATGGTCATGTAATGTGTTTTGATGGGTTTATGATGAAAGTTATGGAGCGCAGCTTATTTTATGAGCAAAAATTAATAGATGGGTCATATTTTTATTTGTTTTTCGTTTTTCCTTCGTCTAGGCGACAAATATTTATGTATATCATATAAAGTCCTTCATGTTTAATGATCGGAAATACGTATAGTACCTACTCTCACATACAACTCATAAAGACATTTTTGTTGACTTTTTGTTTTGACAAGAGCTTTTAAACGTAAGGCACTTAAAGTCCTTTTGATAGACTAGCCTCGAGGCACATAAAAAAATGTTCACCTAGTATAAATACTAAATAAAATGTATTAAAAATGTTTGTTGATCCGCAAGCTAAATGATTTGTAAAAATGAACTTACTTTGTTTACAAAAATATTCATCTATGTGGTATACTCTATGTGAAAAAATATAAAAGTTACTTTTTCAAGTTTTTGACACTAAAATTAGACTGAAAATTTAATGAAAAACTTACCAGAAGTTGGTAAGTTTTCTAGTTTATTACAAAAAGAAAGGTACACCTTTGTTTTCAGAGAAACGTAGGCCTTGTGAATAATAGGTAGATATATTTTTTGTTTAGGTCTAGTATGAAAAGCTTTTCTAGCATTATAAATAAGTAAGTTAGACTCGAAGAACATTTTGTTTGGCAACTAAACGTGTCTTCCACGAAATTCTAAAATGTATGCCAACTTTTAATATGTTACTAATATTTTATGTCAATTTTAAAATTTAATTTTTGTTTTTTGATAGTTTCCTGCGGTGCTAAGCCTGGTCTAGGTATGTGCCTAGCTCACAAGGAAAGGAAGGACAATATCCCATGGTTATAGCAATTTCTAAAGGCATGTCATTAGGGCCGGTCCGCCTTCTCTTCTACCTTTGTCTAGCCATAGACTAGGCTATTGTTCATCCTATGTGAACCTGTCAACCAAGTGCGCAATGTGCTGGTTTGGCTTGATGAATGGACCCACAAAGGTTGAACTAAGTGATGTTCCGACAAAATACTTGTTTTCCTGTTTCTTTTTGACCAGAGTGGAACTTGTCTTTAAAAAGTTAAGCTCCTGAGAAGAATTCTTCGAAAGTTGAAGGATATTGCGGCTTATCGAGCTGGTTTTATTCAAAGTAAAAACAAAATCTCTATTAAAATTAAGTTGGGTGTCGGTGTATGTTGGATTACCAAAAGTAAAAGGTCCGCCTGGCCAAACATTGGGTCTGACCCCGTAGAAACCGTTTTCAAATATATTTTACTCGAATTTGTTTTCAATCTCTATTTGCTTGAGTGCCATGTCAAATGAAAAACATTTTGAAAGGGGAATGGTTTTCAATTTCACTTCCTATAACTTATTTTGAGTAATGGAAAACGTTTGTATATCCTGTTTAATTATCTCTAAAATGAAGAGTTTAGCATTATTATTATGTTTGTTTTAAAAATTTTATAATTAAATAAATTTCTTTGAATTTTGTTGACTATCAGTGATATGAAAAACTATCATCCTCTTGCATATATTAACGTGTGGTCGAAATTTATTGTACAAATGTTTAGTCAAAAAATTCCAAAGGATTGTAAAACTTTAAAAGGAAAACCCTTTTATTCATATGTAAATTGTTCTAATGGCTTGTCCATTTATTGGTCCCTCCAATTGAGTGAGAGGTCCTGCTGGTTGTGTCCCTCTGACTTTTAAAGCGACTCTCGTGGCTGGGCGGGTGTACGTATATAGGTACGTATATAAAATTTACAACCTTTGCAACCTAGACGAGGCAACGTAGTCCTAATCCCTGTGACGCATGCAGCACATAGTGTCGTCGTAACCTGAGCGTGCAACTGCTCCCATGGCATCTCTTACCCCTCCCCTACCCTGTGTAGCTGTAGCCGATGAGAACAATGGACTGGCTTTCAGGCGAAACTACCTGACCCGAAATACCAAACGAAAACAAAAGGTAAACTGCAACACACTCACACATTGCACCTGGTCCACAAAGAGATGGCTAGAGATGCTGACTTGATGATGGGTTGGCCCTATGAAACGTTTTTGTGAAACATTTTTTTATAACTTTACATGGAAATAAGACTAAAACTAATACTGAGTTTCTTTCTCTCTGTGTGTTTGTGTGTGTGTTGACAATGATTTCGTATTTTTATTTTTTTAACCTCGAAAAGCGAAACCAAGTTAATATCTTGGACCTCAAGCAGCGACAAATTAAATAATGCCCAAGCGCTCTTTTCATATTTTTGGAGATATTTGTGGAACCCACACACCAAAAAAGAGATAAAGATAAGGCACTTGAGGCGCCATTGTAATAATAAAGCCCCCAAATCAAGTCTAAATCAAATAGAGCAAAGACGGCAAAGACTCCGAGCGATGGTGGGGGCAGATTATAATAGTAATCTGTTGTGGTTAGGTGAGCGAGGGGCACTTGATCATCATCATCAACAACATCATCGTAATCTTCATCGTCATCGTCACTTGTGGAAATATGGAAAAAAATGTGTGGCATAAATTGAATTTGATTGTTCAAGTAGTCAAGTTATATGTATGTATATCTATCTGTCCATCTGTATATCTATTTGTCCGTCTGTCTCGTCTCTGTCTCTGTATCTAATGTAAATCAGAGGACGTATTCAAATCCAACTCAAAAACAGCTGCTACACTTCATTACCATAAGGTCCGACCTCATCTCCCCTCTCATATATGCAATTTGATGTGTTATTATCAAACTGAAAATTCAAATTGTTTACACCGCCCCCGACCTTACCCTCTGCCACCGGAGGAGGAGCAGAAGCAACAGCAGCAAACAAAACACAAACAACACTTGGAGAGGCTGCAAAAGTGACACTTCTGAGAGATTAAAGTGACATGTAGTGGCCTGTGTTGTACCCCATCCTTTAGAGAGATCTGGAGACAGCAACTCCGACTCCGACTGGCGACGACACCTTCTTCCATTTGTCCGTTGCCCGTTGAGAAAGTTGCGGGCGATGTGAAAACTTTGGGGGCATGGGAATTGTAGAATTACGAGTATTTTATATTTGCCCTGCCCGACTTGGGTCTTGTTGCTTTTGTTGTTGTTGCCTATGCATAGATTAATAAATTATAAGCTCCTTGAAATGAAATGAATGTACGTCTCTCTGCTCTCTTTTGGATTACACTGCCACAAAATACCTATGCATATATGTATGTATATATAAGGTGTTGCATTAATTGATTAGAACTTTAAAATGTCTTTCTACATTTCTTGAAGATGAAATGAGAAATTTTTATGGTACATCAAATACATTTCCGTCTTGATTTCCAATCGAACTTTAATATTCTAATTATGCTATTAAAAAATTTAATGCTTTCATAAACTTTTAATCAAAACCAGAATATTTCTATTCTCCCCTTTGACATCCAGACCAAAGGTTTATGGTGAAATTATTCTAATAAAACAATTTAATGTCTTCATAAATTTCAAATCAAGAGTTTAAACAGTTTAAAACATTTGATTTCTTTAAGTTTGGACCATAGTCGAATGGAAATGTTTATAATGTAATCTTAATTGCAATGTCTTTTTGTGTCTAGATTCCTGTCATTCAAAATGTTTAATCAGTTTCTACCTTCTTTTCACTGAAATTTCACTTAGTTAATTACTTAAGTGTTGGTTAGTATATAGACAATATTCTTCGGTCTTTAGGAGACACAACCTACCCAAGATTTTTAAGTTAACTCGTAACTCGTTTATGTGAATCATCTTACTAATTGGGGGATAAAGATTAATTTTATGCAAAGAGAAGTCTACACATCAAAGGCATTTGAATTGTAATTAGCTTTTACTACTTTCTTCTACTTTTTCTTCCAGTGTAAACCCTTTCCCATACGTCTAGCTACTCTGCACTTGGCTTTCTCTTACTCAACTCCTGGGGGAAGTCCATTCATTCCACACGCCCTCGCGTATGTTTGAATGTGGAGCAATTAATGTTTGTGTTTTGTCATTTCATGCCCAAGCTTCGACTTGGCAGTCAATCCGTTGGCTGCTTTCTTTCTTTCTGTCATTCTTTCAATGCCCGTCCTGATGCTGCCCGTCATATGTTCGTTTGTTTGTTTGTATGTCGCTTTGTCCGTCCTGTCTGTTCTTACATTTTATGCACATAATTAAGCCGGTGTATCCGTCGAAAGTATGCGACACTTCCGGCTTGCCAATGAAATGAAATGAAGACCAAGCTGAACACGAAGTAGTCCCGTAATACAATTCATTGAGAGTTGACCACGCTTTTGAAAAGTAAAGTAAACGTGAAGAAAAGAAAGAAAAAGGGGTTCATTTTTTCTGTCCTTCCTTTTATGTGACTTTTGTAATGGTCCAATGGGGAAGGGGAACCAAGAGCTGGCAGGAGGCGGGTGGCAAAAGAAGCTGCGGATATGCCAAGGCACGAACCGAACAGCTGAACAAGAGCAAATGGTTTGATGGTTATCTAAACTCAAATGTGCGGCGGTTAGGGAAGTTTAAAGATAAATTAGTTAGAGATAGTCCAAGTTCGATAATCAAGCAGAGGAGGAGAAGGAGATATCAATTTGTGTTACCTTTTCAGTAAAATTAATCGCTACAGGTTGATTTTTTGTGTGTGCGTGGGCTATTGAAATTTAATAGCTAATTGGTTATATTAGTCCATTTTGTAACTGTTTTATTTATGATGTGTTTCCTTTTTCAACGAACTGACGTAGAGAAAATATAATTATAAATTCGTTTTTATAAATTTGACAGCTGTTTCCTTTACTCAAGATACTTTTCATAGTGTGCATAATTGCTTGTAATCGATATGTTTGTTTAAAGTTAAAAAAAGATGGAAACACATATAATTGCCGTTTCAAAATTGGAATCGAATTGGTTGTTGGTTTTTTCTCCCTCTTATAATTATCAGTTTATTATCTTTAGGTTGTTTATATTTTGAGATTATCTTGCATCGTACCCTGAGGCGGAAAGAGTTTAATGAAGTGAAGAAATAGTAGAACATAACGTTTTCCAGATCATACAGTATGTTTTGTTTTTTTTTTTTTGATTTGCCTTTAATGCCGATTTGATTAGCCATGTTTTTAGGTTTCTAAATGTCTTAGTCTAAACTAGTCAAATCGATACCCCATATCCATTACCTCTAAGAGGAGTCAGACTGGATTTTTTGAGGGAAGATCGTTTAAGGTAGACATAAAGGTAGTTAAAGGGTAAACACATTTCGATATGATATTAGCTTCCTTTATGTGTTTCTTGCAAACTTTTATTCCATTTCGAATCAATGACCTCTAATTTCCGTTCTCTTACATTGAGTGACAACAATTCTTTCACAGTCAGCAATGGATTATACCAACATATCTTCTTTTCTTTTTTTGTGTTGACATCTTTTGACTGCCTTTTTGCTGACTTTGGCTTAATCCCACCCCACCGACTCTTTTTTTTATCCTCTGAGATGTATGAGCTTTGATATAACTAGTCTATAGTATTGCTTATCTGTCCACAATTTTGACACATGTCATAGAGGCAGCGGGCAAACAAGCAAACACACACAACACTCAGAACAAGCCAACGAACCAAACTGAACGTTTCCTTTATAAGCCGCAAAAAAACAAATCACTTGAGGGCTCCCCCTATATTCCCATTCCCCCAATCTCAAAAGGAGGCTCGCAAGTTGGCATTATTTGAATTAAGTGCATACTTAAGCGTAATTTATTGGAAAATCCACAGGCCTCAGGGGCCAAGAGAACAGATTGCGGTGGTGGAGGAGCCGTCTCCTCCTAACTAACTACTCTCTAGCTCTTGTAAGCGCCAGTGGGCTCTACTTTTGCTTTTCGCTTCTTCTTTATTTAATTCCATAAATCTATTGTTTCTAGGAATGCTTATGGCTAGTTTGTGGGTTGAGTTCTGGTGGTGGTCGAATGGCATCGCGTCATTAATCTGCAGACAACTCTATGCCATGGATGGAGTCTGTGGCCTGCAGAGTCGTCTGATGACATTCTATCTATCTCTTGTCTCTGACTACATTTATTTGAATAGTGCGTTTTCTGTTTGTCCAAATGTCACTCTCTTTTTCACGCGTTATCTTAATACAACCAGACAGCGGACGCGAAAGAGTGGCCAAGGAGGGGGCGAATGGAATAGCCAGGCAAAGAGATGGATGTACCTAGAGTAACTATAGATAAGCAATGGAGGGTGTATGCGACTTCACTTAGGTAAAAGTGAAAGAGTTCAACTCACACTTAATTCACACAGACAGATTATAATGTTCATATTACATATTATCAATCAGTTCTTAGCTACATCTGGTAACATGAAGACCCGATTTGGATTTCACTCAAACCTTTTGGTTATTTATAACATCTGGTTATTCTTTTATTACAATGTAACAAGCCGAGTGAGAGACATAAAATTGTGATTTAAAATAGTAAAATGGAATATTATTTGATTATTATTAACTGAAATCAAACTTTCTCGCAAGATCTTCAATCAAAACATTGAAAATTTTCATTTAAATCCTAACAAAAAGTTTAAATGAAAATGCTCTTAAACACATCATTGAGAGTCAGAATCTTAAATTTCATTATATAAATCACTTAAACATTGGCAATTCCCTAACTTATTAAACAGACCCATGTAATACTCTACAGTTTCCCATTACATTGAGTTTCTTATTACGAAACTATAACCAAAAATTTAATTGAAAACCGAATCAAGAAATATCAGAGGACAATCACAAAGCAATTTTCAACTCAATTACATGCAATTACACAAATTTTAATTAAAAATTTTCCAATTATCAACTTTTGATTAGCTGCGAGTAGAAAAATTATTGGATTCACCTTGAAGCTAACGTCTTTTTGGGGGGCTAATAAACAGGTATCGACCAAGTCGTATATATTTTTGACCTTTTTGCTAGTCTTCATTAGCCACCACAAACACGCACACACACACACAGAAAAAATCTCAATATGTCGAACCATTCCACTCCACTCAACACCATTCCACCATTCTTAGCTCCATTGGGAGGAGGCTCTCTGTATGCCCTCCGCATCCGCATCATCGAGAACGAGTTATTGGCATGCATTGAATTTGCTATGGAATTTTTGTGTGTCGTATGTATGTATATATGTATATCTATAAGAGAGGGGCAAGTATATAGTAGTAAAGTCAGGCCGAGTCAGAAAAAGAGTAGACAATCAGTGGCATGTATAGAATTTCACTGATTTATGTTTTCATATGAGAACACAGAGAGAGGAAGAGATGGACTGGCAGGCAGGCAGGCAGTCAGGCAATCCCCTCAAGGCAGGCAGCCCGTCTCCGGTTGGGTGACAATGCAGTGATTACATCTTTTGAGTAAGCACCCAACACTCGACTGCCACCCACTACCCCTAAACCCACTCCCAATTCATTTCCTTGATGTGAAAGGGATGCCTTTGCCAACGAAAAATATTTCGTTTTTGTGTCTCTAGCACAGAGAAATGATAAATTTTTGATTAAAGGCATGCTTTTGATAGGTTCATCTCACATGTATACATGGGAAAATACTTTGCCAAGCTTATTGAATTTATGTTGATTGCCAGTTAAGTTTGAGAGAAATTTGACAAGCCGAAAATTGTTGATTACTCCAGTTAGCCAGCAGCTCTCAGACTGCCTTTTGCCTCTGTGGAATCAATCGCATCTGTCAGTCAGTCGAATCCAAATGTTAATTTAAACAATTAATTTCAATCTATTTACCATTGATTTGCCCCCTCTTCCAACCTCTGCTGAAAATATCTCTCGCTCTCTCTTCTCTCAATCTCTTTAACTTGTCAATTTGCAAATTAAGTAAATATAACAACATGACAGGTCCCCGAAAATAAAGAAGAAGAAACCAGAGAGGAAGAAATGACGTTGTCAGGAAGTGAGAAGAGACCACACAGTCATCTTGAACTAAATATAGATCGAGAAAATGTTGTTGTACTTCATGAAGGAAAACGGGAATCAGAAGTGGTGGTTAGACATTAGAGTTTATCGTTTTTCCTATGTAAATTAAGATGGGCAAGGCACTTGAATGGGATTCATTAGAGCAATTTAATTGGGCCAAAGTGATCACTTAAGCTCTTAAATATGATTTGTGTGTGTCTCTGAGAAAAAGGGGGGAAAATACTGCCACAATTTGTGCAGATTTGGAATGTTAACTAATCTTAATGAATGATTAGGAATTCAACAAACTATGCCAACTAAATGAACAACTAACCCGCCCTACACATTTTTCAAAGAGAAATAGAGAGAGACATGTGTTCACACAGGTGATTAGTCTTCTTTAGTGTAGTAGCAGGTGTCTGCTTGTACCTCAATTTAAACTCGCAATGGTCTATAATTTGAGAACGACTTCCAATATATCATTGAATTTTTTAAAGTGACAGTTGAGAAATTTGTAATAAATTGGCCAAGTATAAAACTTGAGGAGCAACCCTCGTTGGGGCCACTTAAGTGAAATAAAGCATTCGGAATATATTTATATCACAGTCACTAACAATTTCCTGCTGTTTGTCTTTTTTCTTTTTCGGTTTTTGCCAAATTTATAGATAATTTTTCATGATTTTCCACAACTTATTTTCCACTCTACATCTCTCTTCCTCTCTCTCTTTCCTTTGCAGATGCTTGACTGAATGTTGCTGGCTGCCTTGCAGGTCAATGTGTGGCAATGATGATGATGATGAAGTTGCTGCTGCCGAGACGAGGCTAAACTGCTGACAGCAAAGTGCAGAAGAAGTGCATTTCCGCTACCTACCTACCTACCAAACAAAACTACCTACAACAAAGCGAAACTATCTTTCTACCTAACAAACAGCACGTAAAGAAACGGAGACAGAGAGAGAAAGATAATAAAGAGAGACAACAAGTGAGAGAGACGCCACTCGCTACTCGTTACTCGTTGCATTTTGTCTGCCCTCTGACCAGCTGGCTCGTATCAGTTCTGTCACAACGTATCTGGCGGTCACAACGGTCTGCAAATTCGAAAATAAAAACACGGGAAAACGACCGCGTAGCGGTACGCCGCTTTAAACGTATCGAAACAAAAGTGAAACGTTCAATAAAGAAGGAGGAGAGGACGGTGAAAGGGGGAATCCTTCTTTATATAAATATTGATTCAATTGTGATTGCTATTTGACAAAGTGGCGTCCGTATACGCATCCGATACTTTCAATTAGGCACGTTGCCTTTTAAATGTGCCACAATGGCAGTGCCGTTCAGGACGCCGCCGCCGCCGATACCAACAATGCCCCATCGAACGCCGTTTTATAGGCTAATGCCTACAGCCTTAATCCTATCCTTTCTCTGGTGCTATTGCAATCTGCTCCTGCTGACATCGCCATCGGTGTTTGTCAAGGCCGAACCGTATGCCGGTGGCTTTGGCAGTGCCGCTGTCTCCAGCGGCGGACTTGGTTCCGTTGGCATACATATACCCGGTGGTGGTGTGGGCGTAATTACCGAAGCAAGATGTCCCCGCGTCTGTTCCTGTAGTGGATTAACCGTCGACTGTTCGCACCGAGGATTAACCCAAGTGCCGCGCAAAATATCAGCGGATGTGGAGAGACTGTAAGTACATACATACATCCGTAAAAACAGCATGCAAAAAAAGAAAACACCAAGCATTCGTTTTCAGGAAGAGCTTAAGGGATTTTGTATAGCTACACAAAACATTTCCATTTTAATTTCAAGTGAACGAAAGTAAAGCAAAAGTAAAGTAGTTTGTTCAAAATGATTGCTCGACTTAATGGAATCAGCAATCAATTTTTGGTGTTCTAGACAGTGGAATGCTACCAGAAAACGTAATAATCGTATCAAATCACAGACCAATGGTTTTAGGATAATATTTCTAATTTATAACTATTTCCCAATGTTGGATTTGTTTATAGAAATTTCTATGAATATCTTTCAAACCCAAAGAAAATTGAGTCATTGGAGGTCTCATTCCACCGACTTCTCCTTATCAAAGTACTACCTGCTGATTTTTTTAATGTTTTAGCCTTTTGCTTCCGATGTTTGAAAAAATTATTATTAATTTTAATACTGTCTGTCTTTGGCATTGGAACTACTTTTAAAATTTCGATGTTTCATATAAAGATCACCAGGAATACAGTGAATATTGGTTTATTTAGCAGAATTGTGCTTAAAATTGGTAAAAATTTGTTTCTGCAAAACAAAAACCGTGAGAGATTGAGTTTAGTAACCTGTCCTGCTCTTAAGATTAATTGAATCTTTAGGAAAATCACATATTAACATCGAGCAATGTCCAATAATTAAATTACAGTAAATTCCTATTTGGATAGACCCAAGGGAATCCTAAAAATTAAGTCTCATTTGGTTGGACTTTGCAAGAGTCCTTTTCCTTCTTTATTTAACTTTAGACCTAAGAAACATTTCATTTAGTTTGCTTTCTTGCTTGTAAGATTATTCTAATCTTTAGGAAAATAAAAGACTCAAGTCTTGTTCATATTTTATATGTAAAACTTATATTTTCTTGCCTTAAGCCTTGTCAATTTATGAGAAATGTTATAGAACCCTCCGTGTGTAGACCTATCATAACAATGTAAACTGAAACGAAGAAAAATCCTCTGTTTATTTAGTAAATGAAATTTCGCTGACAGAAAAACCCAAAAGAGACCGAGCGACCCATTTCAAATGATTTATAGAATATTTATAAGTAAATTGCTTACAAAACTGAAAACAAGAAAATGCTGATTCAATCCTTATAAACTTCATCCAATTGATGTATTTCAATTTCAAGGCATTTTATTTTGGCATGACAAATTCCATTCTGCCCCTGTATTTTCGTTCTACTACGTCTTCCTTTCAGTTGTTCAAATATTATTAAAATAATAATAAAGACCAGACGTACGCACATGCCGGTTCTCGGTTCCCAAAATCCCGGGTACCGGGGTCGTTCCTGATGCCATCCCAACCCTGATCTGTATTTATTTTAAAATCAGCATAGACAAACAACAAAAGCAGCGAATGGGCAGTTGGGCAGCAGGCAGCCAGCTCTGCAATGGGCAGTTGGGCACTTGGGTAAATAAATAAAAGACCATGACCATGTCGTGTCGATAATGACAATCGTCGCACAAATGGATGAAGCGAGAGGTGGAGGAGGGAAGCAAGCCAGGCGAAGTCGACTCGAGTCGTACATTAAATCGCCATTAAGTTTATTAATTGTCGCCGAAGGAGTCGAAGTCGGAGTTGGAGTCCCATAAGCGCATCAGGGGGATTGGCCAACAATTGTTGCATGCATGCCCAGACGAAGCTCTTTGGGGCTCAAGTCAAATGCATTAAGCTTGCCTCAAGGCCCTCCCTCCCTCATTCCCCCCCCCACCCAACTCGGAATCGTCTGTCCATCGTTCACATTGTCGCCACATAAATTAACGTGCCGGCAATTAGCAAGTGTATGCAAAATGCTCCAACCACTTCAGCTGCCACCCAATCGTTGGCGACCTCAAAAAGCTGTTGCCACGACTGACGACGCACGGCGGCGGCTGTAGCTATTTTTCGTATTTCGTATACATATACATATATTCCCCACCGTCTACATAAATTAATAACAGATATCAGCAGCGCCAGCAACAACAAGCGCCGCATTATAGCCCAGTTATAAGTAGTCAGGCAGGCCCAGAACCCAGGCTTGGCTCTTTGGTATAAATGCTCAGTTGCTCTCGTCGCCTGAGTAGTCAAATAGCGCTCAGGGACACATTTGTTTTTATGCAAAATGCTGAAATATACTGAGAAACGGCAAAAAATAATAATAAAAGCTGAAATAAAAATGAACAAATAAATGCAAAAACGAAAAGGCAGAAAATGAAAAACATATCACAACATGCACGACATATTTGCATTTTAAAATAGCCAGAAACTGAAATGCACTGTGAACCTCTGTACCTCCATACAGGGCACACACACACATACAGATACAATAACAGGGTGCTTCAGGGGTATCAAATCATTTCAAGTGACATTTTTTTTTGTGTCACTTAAAAAGGAATGTGTCAAAAGACTTAAGAACAGCTTAAAAAACAGCTACCCTTTTCACCTCGTACAAAAAAAGAACTGAAGACCTAGACGCAAGGCCAAAAGGAGAAAAGAGCCACCATTAAATGCCAATGGATTATAAATGATTAAATATCGAGAGGATTTTCTTTGCTTTTGCGTTTTATTATTTAAACTGTCAAATGTTTGGAAATTTGATATAAGAAACCACAAACGAAATCAAAGTGAAGCAAAGACATTAAAGCATAGAAGAGTGAAATATGAATCGCCAAAATAACTCCCCACGTTTCTACGAACTATAAAATGTTCCCCATTTTTTAGGATGATGGATTGTTTAATAGATTTACATGATAAGTTTGGAAGTTAAACGAGTCTTTCGTAAAATGTAATCACTGAAATGAGCATTACTGTTGAGGCGTTAAGAAAGTTGGAACATATGCCCCTAAGGGTATGCACAAAGTTGTTGATCTTTTTTAAAGTATATGAAAAATTATTTA
The DNA here is from genome assembly GCA_018152135.1 of Drosophila paulistorum. NCBI lineage: Eukaryota > Metazoa > Arthropoda > Insecta > Diptera > Drosophilidae > Drosophila > Drosophila paulistorum. The sequence goes on along the minus strand of JAECXG010000822.1, from coordinate 50,137,884 downwards.
AAAATTAAAGATAACTTCATTTAAAAGCAGTACACAATTACCTTTTCTAGTATTGTTAGAAAAAGCGGCTCGCCAGGTGAATACACCCCTGAAAGTATGCAATAAGTATTAGATATATCTCTTCTCTTCTCATTTCTTTAAGTGATCTGACTAACTACTAACCAAGAATAAGAGTCAAGTTTTGTCGATCTGTCAAGTGAAAATATGTTCCTCTTAAGTAATATTTTCTATATTTTACTTCATACAATTTAATTATCCCTCAAAAGATGATATCTATTTACAAAACTATCTAGTTCTGTGACAAATTTATACAATTTCCAAGTTTATTGATTCACAAAGACTCTGAAAACCCGTATGTACTAGTTGCAGCAACATGGCTCATTAAATTCAACATTTTCAATGTGATTTCTGTAATGAATAGTCAATTAGTTAGTCATTTAACTTTAAACTTCTCATTAGATTAAAGAAGAATGCAAAATTGATGGCATGAATCACCCTAATAAGCCACACAGAAGTATCTAACTATCTTTTCCACAACATGTACCATGTATTTTTATATACCTAGGTACTGTATGTGCACATCAAATATTGAACATGCCCACAACTTTATTGGATCTGGGCACGGGCAGGGGCATGAGCAGAGAAACAGGCTCGGGCATTGGGCCTGTCAATATGCGCTCCAATGGCAAAAAACAGAAAAGAAAAACGAATGAAACTTGAAAAAAATAGAATAACAATGGCAATATGCAAACTGGGACCAAAGCAAATTGTAACCAGGCGTTTTCCTATCTATGACTCTCACACTCTCCCTCTACCTCTCTCACTCTCTTTCACTCATTCTCTAGCCATGCCCTGGACCTTGGCATGGCCATTTAATTACATGGCTGAGGAATGACTAAAAATGGAAGGCATGGAATAGGAACGACCTGCCACTCACTCTCTCACACACAGAGAGTTAGTTTATTCAATTGACACGACAGCATTTTTGCATATAATTCAGTGTAGAAACCCAAGCGAGCGAACCGAACTCAAACTTGAATCTAACCTTAACCCAGTTGAGTTCAATTCTCAGGTCCCTTTCACACCTTAGCACGCCCTAACCTCTAGCCAAAAAGGTGAGCCTAATTTATAGCTGCCAACTTTCAAGCGAAGTAACAGCTGCAAACACATCAAAGAGAAGTCTCAGTCCCAGCAGCAGCAGCAGCAGATGAAATCTAATTGCGGGGAGCCACCGAAAAACGACAGCGAAAAACCAACAAAAACCCAACTTCTTCTTTTTTCCTCTTGCTCTTGCTTTTTTATAATGAAGTTAAATGTTAAATGTTTAATTATATGGCACAAAACGGCAAAAATTATGCATAAGCTTTCCTAACAAATTATATTTTAAACCATTACAACAAAAGGCAGCAACAACAACAACAGCATTGAAAAAAACCGTCAGCTTTTGAAAAATGTCTGGCAATTAAGGCAAAGACTTTTGCTTTTGTTTTTATTTTACAGAAATCTTTCAAATCTTTACACACAGACACAGTGTATCAAATGCCGATGCCGAGGAGAGACTTGGTGTAATCAGTCGGATCTAAGACCAGAAAAAAAGACCAAACTGCGCGATAGAGGGAACGAGATGGCCACATCTAGCCAAGAGATATTAAGCTCATTAAAAAAATATGTACAACAAATATTTCAAAAGGCGTAGACCCAAAAGCAAAAAGGGGCCCAAAGCTAAGGAAAAGATAGAGTGAGATTTAGGGAAAGAGTTTTAAAAAAAATGAAGAGAGAGAGACAGACTTAGAAATTATTGTGATTCCAGTACCTAGAATTGGTAAATTACATTAACACTTTAAATTACACCAAAATTAACTTCTTAATGTCAAAACCAATCTTAATCATGACTATAAATGAGCTGCATCGTTAAAAGGACTAAATTTTGTTCCATTTACAAATTTGTTTGCTTTCTTGAAGAATCTGATAAATGTCTTTGTGTACTCATTTGAATTTCTCAAAGTTTGGGTTCTGTTTTAGTTTTACGTTATGTATCTTCAAAGTATTTATTTTGTTTTAAAATAACTACTAAATTCAGATAACTCCGTGACTTCTAAGAACAAACTAAGTCTAGCTTTAAAATAGACATTTGAATTTTCCAAATGACTTTGAGATCATTTAATAATGCAAACAAAAAATTGCAGTTTGTCTGTCTAGCGTTTTTGAAGAACTACTAAAATGTTTATATACAATTGGGTAGACTTTAACCATCTAGAAAATATATATATGTATTCAATCCCCCTAGGAGAACTTCATTCGCCAAACGCCCCTGTTGCATCTGTTTCTTTCACTTTATAGAGAGAAGACGTAGAGCAGTCTTGGCCCGTTCATGATGTTGCCTCGCAACTTGATGCGAGATTCATTAAGGCTTAAGACGGAAAAGAAGAAGAAGCAGAAATAAAAACACAGACACAGAAATATCTTAACGTTTGGGTCTCTGAAGGTCTTACTACCTGTTCGAAACCCAAAAACAAAACCTTACTCAAAACAGAGAAGCAGCAGCTGAGGCACAGGCTGTGGCTGTGGCTCTGGCTATGTCTGGGTCGGTATCTGCGCGGTGTTGCGCATGCGCATTCGCTTCAGTTCCCGTATGTTTGCCCATGCCTCTTTTGTATCTCATTTTGGTTGCATTTCATTGTTATGACATCTACAGGTAACAAATTTTTCTGTTTCTCTTGAATAAAACGAGTTCTTCTTCCTATCACGATTACTCCTGGGAGCTGGGACTGTGACTCTGAGGGGATGGGGCATGTAAAATGATTAAATATCATATTTTTGTTATCAGACAAAAAGGCAACCATCAGCACCATCAGCACCACCAATAAGCAACCACCAATCCACATATCATGGGTTGCCACCAGCTGCTGTTGCCGTGTAGTTGTTGTTGCTGTATATCTTTGTATCTCAGTTTTCTTGTTGTTCTTCTTGTTTTACAAGCAATTAAAAAAAATTATCGTATGACCAGCTAATTTTGATTAGCCTTACTACTTCTCTCTCGTATTGCAACATCCTACAGATATAGTATATATGTATACATACATATATCCTACTTAATTACTGCCAAACCAAATAATCTTGATCTCGTTTTTCTCATTTCTCTTTTGCAGCGATTTGCAGGGCAATAATTTGACGGTGATATATGAGACGGATTTTCAACGTTTGACCAAGCTACGAATGCTGTGAGTATATGCCTAAAGATACTATATAGTATATATGTATGTATCTACTCTTTATATAGACATGTATTTATTTATGCATATGATGAAGCAATTGATGGGTGATATTAAAAACTCATTTAAGATTGGAGAACATGAATTTGGAGAGCTCATAAAGTAGATAGCGGCATGTAGATTCACTTTGAATGTTATTTTAAAAGGGGGAAATGGTTTAGTTTATTATATAAAGAATGCTTAGGAAGCAAATCTTATATAAGAGGAAGTTTATGATTTAAGGATATTGTAAAAAATAAGCTTTTGAAAATTTATATAAGTTGTCAAATTCTATAGGAAAAAGTATTCTAGAATTTTTAAATGTTAAAATATGACTAATTATTGGTAGACTTTGTCGTTTAAACTTGGTTATATAAGAGTATTGAAATCTGAATTGTCCAACAGCCAATTTTAAGCTTCTATCATGAATAATTCTTAGCTTGATAGGAAATCAGTCAAAAGTTTCTTAACAAACTTTTCTTAATGTAACTTCCAACAAAAATTAGAACTAATAAACAAAAAAGAACAACATTTTGGTCCCCATCAGAAAAAGGGTCACATTTAGATGGATACAAATTGAGGATGGGAGGGGCGTGCATAATAGACACGCCCTAATTAGAGTTGGGTTTCCTTTGGGATCTCTCATTCACTTTCTAACCAAGTTAATCATAATCCTGTTAACTTTCTTTCCTCTTTAGCCAACTAACGGATAATCAAATTCACACCATTGAAAAGAATGCCCTACAAGATTTGGTCTCCCTCGAACGATTGTGAGTACAAAAGTTTTAGAACCATAGAAAACTACAATGATTTTGCTTTTTTCCTTAGCTCTAGTGCATGATGGAATCTTTTTTCATCTTACTACTAACTCAAGAATTTTTGCTAATCAATTGTTTTCATAACAATCTTAATAATAATATATATATTATATGCCTATATACTTACATATATAGCTAGCAATGAACAAAAAGTATCGTACAATTTACTTTGTTTTGATTTTGAAATACTATTTTCTCGTTTCGTTTTTCTTTTTGCATATCTTCTACACAAACTACTGTACTTTCCGTTACGTTTCGTTTTTGCGTGTCTACATAAAAATAATATGCTCGTACACCAAACAAAAACCAAAAATAAAAACACAAAAACAAAAACCAAAACACCTTCCACAATAAACAAAAATCTCAAAGACGTCTAAACAACAATCGATTAAAGGCAATACCTGAAAACTTTGTGACAAGTTCAGCGAGTCTTTTGCGATTGTAAGTAATCCAAAAAAATAAGAAAAAGAAAATATATATACTCTATATTAATATCAATCAAGTCCAAGTAGCCAAAAGTAGTCAATACTTGTAGAAAGTAGACTCACACATTATTATATTGAAACTAATTGAATTTATCTACCCACACCCATTCATCCATCCATCCATTCGAATGGCAACCTTCTAGGGACATTTCACACAATCTGATTGCAACGGTGGGACGAAGAGTCTTCAAGGGTGCTCAATCTTTGCGCAGTTTGCAGTTGGACAATAATCAAATCACTTGTATGGATGAACATGCCTTCAAGGGGCTAGTGGAATTGGAAATACTGTGAGTATCAAAAGCACTAACCTGAAATATAAGTCAATTAATCACAGAGTATTCACGAGTTTATGGTTAGATTAAATGCAATTTATCAATATTTTATATACTAATTAGTCGAATAAAATGAGTTTTTTATAAATGATTCAACAATAAATTATGGTTGGCAAAACGAAATGAGGTGCTTTTTGGCAGATATAAATACTATATACATGAGATAATAGATTTTATAACCGAAGCCCAGAAGGCTTTATTTTCATAGTATTTGGCTTAATTACATAGAAATAAATCGACCGAAAATTCCACATAATTTATATTAAGTTAGTCTCTACATTATTGGGAGAGATTTGGAGTAAGAAAGTCATCCTAGACTTGACTGGGAGCTCCTCAATCTGTAGTCTTTAGTCAATATTCTCAATCATAGCTAGTAATGGAGATGAGTCTTATATTTTTTAAGCTATTTCACCAAATCGGCGCTCCGAATGGATTCAATATCGATATCATAGGATAATACTCTTATTTCTAAAGGGTATTTATGCATCGATACTGCCAAAATGGTTTTTCGTACTTACCCACTTTGCATTTTGTCCCCTAGGTTATAATTTTGTTTTCCTTAACGTATAGTTTATAGATTTAGTTGTTAGATTTGTAGATTACTTATGTTTTGCCTCGAAGATAATATATTAAACCCCAAGAAGAGGAGACAACAACTCTTGCAACTTGTTGAAGGAAGAAGAGTACATTTTTAAATTAAGTTTCTTTTTTTTTTGTGTTTGGTTTTGATCAACGATCGGTGATCAGTTGTTATTGTAGTTTCTGTTAAGGTTGTGTTGTCGCCCAACCCTCAAAATATAACTAGCCAAAACGGAAAAGGAGTGAGAGGGAGAAAGATTACAGTCAGTTGATAGTGTCGTTTTTACTCAATGCACATGTATTCATTCTTCATTGGTTTCTTTCCTTCGGTTTCTTTTAGGACACTGAACAACAACAACTTGACCGCTTTGCCGCACAATGCCTTTGGGGGATTGGGACGATTGAGAGCGTTGCGGCTATCGGACAATCCATTCGCCTGCGATTGCCATTTATCCTGGCTGTCGCGCTACCTACGCAGTGCACCGCGCCTAGCTCCATACACAAGATGCCAGTCGCCATCACAATTGAAGGGCCAAAACGTGGCGGACCTGCACGATCAGGAGTTCAAATGTTCAGGTATGGATACCAATTCACTCCCACTCTACTCCCCTGCCACAAGAGTCATCGTCGTCATCGTCGTCATCATCCCATTGAGCACTCCTAAACCAGCAGCATTCGCACCAAAAATAGACAACAAATGTCATGTTGTGTGTTGTGTTGTGTTGTGTATCCAGAAATTAATTAGTTTTATATGCCAAAGTAGTCATCGGTGGTATCGGGTAGAATGGAGAAAACAAAGCGTTGTAAATCATATAAACCGTCATATGGCACGCCCCCGCTCCAATGAGCAGCAGACCGCCCACAAAATATACAAGCAACAATTTGGTGGTTGTGGTGGCTTCATCTCATCTCTCGTCTATGGAGTGGCATCGACGTCGTCGTCGTCGTGTGTTTGCCAAAACGTTTAACGCCGTCATCGATGGGGGATTCTTTTTTTCTCGTATTTTGTTTTCGAAGATGCAGATGCTAAAATGCTGCGGGCCAAGTAGTAAATGGAAAGCAAAGCCAAATCCAAAAACCAAAGCCAATCTGCGCTCAATGAAGCGGAAAATGTGCTACAAACGATGCCATGAAACGAGTTTTTCCTTTCCTGTACGAAGTTGTACTTATAAAATTGTACACTTTATAGCGAATGGGGTATTTTGGCAACGTTGAAGATGATTGCTACTGAATGATTTTAAGCGCAAAACAGTAAACATTGATGTTTAAAGGTGGAAACCAGTGAAATACTTAAAGGAATAGAAAGGAAAATGATGAAACTACTTTAAATATAATTAAACGGGGCCACTTAGATGATATATTTGTTAGAAATAAGCTTTGGAACTGTAAGATAGGGTAAATTTTGCTCCATAAAGTATGCAATAGGCAATTGAAGAAATCTATTTTTGATAAATACGAAGAAATTTTGTGGATAAATGATAATAATAAAAGAAACCCATCACTTTTAGAATACAAGGAATTTTCCAATTATATAAAAAATTTATGAGTTTGAAGAGTTTATTTTCACCTAGTTGGATAGAGTATTTAAAATTTCACCTAGTTCACATTAATCGATATAGTAAAATTTCTGGCTTGTTTGACTTTCGTTTTGTATACCAAAAACAAAAAAGAAGAGAGAAAAGGAATATAAAATTGCTATGGAATTATGTGGGTAAACATTTATGACTAGCGGCTGCTTGTATATTTTTTTGTTGTTGTTGGGGATCTCCGTCTTTGGCGTGGTGCAGTAGCGTTGATAATTATGTGGTTGGCCATAGTGTAACTCCAACTTCACTTTGCAATGCTGGAATGGATGGGATCAAATCAATGCTTCGTTGTTGCGGTAGCTACTGCTCGGAGTGTTATTCTTATGCACTTGTTGTTTCCATCGGTTTTCATCATCATCTTGATCAATTTTTGCAGGCCTCACCGAGCATGCGCCCATGGAATGTGGAGTGGAGAACAGTTGTCCACACCCATGCCGATGCGCGGATGGTATTGTTGATTGCCGTGAGAAGAGTCTGACCAGTGTGCCAGTTACCCTGCCCGATGATACCACCGAACTGTAAGTAGAACTGATTCATCTCTAAGTACATATATGTAAATAAATATCTCTAAATGACTCTTCTTCAACAGACGCCTAGAGCAAAATTTCATCACGGAATTGCCACCGAAATCGTTTTCAAGCTTTCGACGTTTGCGACGCATTGATTTGTCCAACAACAATATATCGCGTATTGCCCATGATGCACTCAGTGGCCTAAAGCAGCTAACCACACTGTAAGTAGCTTTCAATTGAGGGATGGTTAGGAGGGTTGGGGGAACAAGCAACAAGTAGCCTGCCCAACAAAATGTGCAGTCGGTTGACTGAGTGAAGTGGAGTGAAGTGACAGAATACCGACTGCTATTGGGGGCTCTTACTGTAGCCTCAGAGCAGGCTAATCGGCCTACGTTAAAGCGTTGCCAACACCACCGCAAGGCATCAGCTTACCTGAGGTTCCCCCCGCCCCAAACAACCACATATGTATGGCTCACCTACTAAATGTGAACACGTGCAATTTGATCTAGAGATGGTAACGTGAAATGCCTAAAAGGATCAGTAAATTGGCGAGTGGTAACTAAAGAACTAAGCCTAGTGTCCAATGAGTATTTCAAAGGTTCTTTTAACCATTTCACGCACATCTCTAGGTTTTGTCTATGTTCTGGGTATGCCGAAACCAGTTACCCACAAACAAGAACGACAACAACAGCCTTTAACCACTTTGTCTTGTGGCTCCATCACCAAAGTTCCCTCTTTGGCCCACTCCCTTGGATTTTTATTCATTTCTTAACATTCATCTGTGTTCTATTTGTGTTCCTTTTCATGTTTCTGCTGCTGCTGCTGCCGCTCCTCCTGACTGCTACTCCTCCCTTCAGTGTGCTGTATGGCAATAAAATAAAGGATTTACCCTCGGGCGTATTCAAAGGACTTAGCTCACTGCAGTTGCTGCTGTTGAACGCCAACGAGATCTCGTGCATACGCAAGGATGCCTTCCGTGACCTGCATAGCCTTAGTCTTCTATCGCTGTACGACAACAACATTCAGTCTTTGGCTAATGGCACATTCGACGCCATGAAGAGCATCAAAACGGTGTAAGTACATGAAGTCTCTACGCCTCTCTCCTTCTGTAACGCCCACCCATCAGCAACTTGAGCATGAGTGTGTTTTTTTCGAGAGTGCAAGATGGAGAAGGCGTCCTCCTCGCCTTACTCTTTCGAGCCTCCCATCTTGAATGGAGCACCCAGGCACTTTGGTGTTAAACCTCTGAAGTGCATTTAGTAGTTGCCTTTGACTTGGCTTTCGCGTTGACATTTGTTTAGCTGCACAACAAGCAAGCCCAAGACCGAGACGAAAACGAAGACGAAGTCATTCGCATTGAAAAAGAGGTCCAAGACCAAGAAAGTCGTCTCTGAACCGTAAAGAAAGAGACGTTGACGAACAAAAGACGTCGTGGACTCGTGGACTTTAGGAGGGGAATTCTTTCTTTTGGCATCGATAAATGTACACGCCTGAAACCTCAAACCTCAAACCTTAAGTGCTATGAGATGATGATGAAGAGTAAAAGGAGTAAGGAAATATTCCAAGGGTTTTTTCTTTTTTGTTGCGTTAGAGAAGTTCTTTCTTTCTCTATGCTTGAGTGGGTTAAGCATAAGCCTAGAGTTGTCGCAGGAATCTAAAGAAGCATTATTATAGATTTTTATGGCCATGACAAATAAACTCGAAAGATTTTATTATTTTTGTACAGCTTTCATTTTGTATGATTGTTCGATTACAATTCCAAATATTTTGCAGTTTTTCCAAACGGCAACGAAGTTGTCAACCCTGGTTATAGAATTGCTTTTAAATAGTTGCAAAACACCGACAACAACGACAAACGGAAATGTTGTAGCCATAAGGCTTTACTGCACTTGTAAGATGTCTCAAGACGACCGTCCCTTCTATTTACCCTCCCCCACATTTTCACCATTTCCATTCAGTTGAATGCTCAATGCTACTTTTATTTTCTTTTCTTTTTTGCGTCTTTTCAGACATTTGGCCAAGAATCCTTTCATTTGTGACTGCAATCTACGCTGGCTGGCCGACTATTTGCACAAAAATCCCATAGAGACAAGTGGAGCACGCTGTGAGTCACCGAAGCGGATGCATCGTCGTCGCATTGAATCGCTCCGCGAAGAGAAATTTAAATGTAAGTACACACACACACCACACCACACCACACTGTAGGCTAAGAGAGAGAAAAATATGTCTCAACCCAACCGCTCACCCACCCATTTTTAGGCTCCTGGGATGAATTGCGAATGAAGTTGTCCGGCGAATGCCGCATGGATTCTGACTGCCCCTCAATGTGCCATTGCGAGGGCACCACTGTCGACTGCTCCGGTCGTGGCCTAAAGGAAATACCACGCGACATTCCCCTGCATACCACTGAACTGTAAGTTTTGTTTCCTCCAGTTGGTTGGCTGGTTGGTCCTCCCTCCATTTGATCTACATTATTCCCGTTTCCTTCGAAAGTTTGCTCAACGATAACGAACTGGGTCGCATCAATTCGGATGGCCTGTTTGGTCATCTGCCGCATTTGGTTAAATTGGAATTGAAGCGTAATCAACTGACTGGCATTGAACCGAATGCCTTTGAGGGTGCCTCACGCATACAGGATCTGCAACTGGGTGAGAATAAGATTAAGGAAATCTCCAATAAAATGTTCCTAGGACTCCATCAGCTAAAGACACTGTAAGTTTACCTAAATATCCTCTTATGCATCGTTCATACGCTTTAATTGAGTAATATAAAACATTGTTTTTCCCTTTCCCTCTAATTTTCAATTGCAGCAATCTGTATGACAATCAAATCTCATGCGTTATGCCTGGTTCCTTTGAACATCTCAATTCACTGACATCGCTGTAAGTACATCCAATAGATACCAGATACAGCGGCAGATGCAGATGCTGCCCATGCATAGCAATTAAAAGTGTTCCAAGTGCCTAGACAGTGGCTTAGTTATATCCAGAGAATGAGAAGGGGGGGCTTTCACTAAGAGAAATGGCAAGAAGAGAAACGATAGTTTGTGCTAAAATTAAATGAATTAGACTAAATTCTCCAAGTGTAGCGTTCATCAGACTTAGAAAGGAGCATAAAGGAAATGTGGTCTTCTTTTTGCTCGGCTATTCAGCTCGAAATACTTATTCATACTTACTGTTTCGATGGGATAAGCAATAACATCAACGGGGAGGGGATCAAGTTCGCTTCTCACCCCCTTTGTGGCTTTCTTGTTCATTTGCGCTGCCTCTGTGGCCACTTTAATAGATAAATGATTTAGCTTAAGCATTAATTGCCTAGCTTTGCCCACTGCCTCCCGCTCTCTTTCCCTCTCTTTCTCTCTCTCTCTGCCACTATCTGCCTTTCCTATCTATCACATAAAATGGGGTTAATGGTTTTGATTGTTCTCTAGTTGAACTTCGTCTGGCATCATCTTGGAAATCAGGCAGAACTACTCGCAAGTATTGTATATAATTCAATTGAACTTCAATTTACGAGCCAGCCTGACTGCCTGCTGTTGCGATAAGAAAGAGATCCCAACATGCTCCAACTACTCCCCCGCCGTTTCCACTCTCCTTCACTAACATACTCTCTTTCTCTCTCCGTGTGCGAGTGCGAACTCTGTTCTGTTTTGTTGTGTTCTGTTTTGTGTGTTTGCTTGTAAATCATCCCCCCCAGTGGATGGATGTATGTGTGTATATATGGTAGGGCTCCTGTCTTCGATGATTTAATTAATTAAAATTGAGTTCAATAAAGACAGAGAGAGAGAGAGCAAGTGCTCTGTGGCCCATGATGAGGTGCTGCTGCTGCTCTTCTGTTGTGGTCGTCGGCGTTCATCTAAAATTATTGTAAAATTCATTTAAGTAGCTAATAAATAGCTTCAATGAAATTCATTAAGTGCCCGGGCACACCACATGACACCCCCAAAAACGCCATATAGCCAGCCAGCAGGCATCTAAAGGTGTAAGTGTAAGTGAATGGCAGGACGGGGGCGGAGAAAAGCCCACACACAAAGTGTTAGTTAGGAGCCTGCGGCCTACATACATCTCGCACACACACACACTAGTTCTAATGGAATGGGGCCTAGTGCCACGTTGATGGCATGACAAAGCAGCATTGCTTATTAAATTAGTCTGGACTCTCGACTCTCTTTCGACCCCCCCTCTCTCTCTCTCTATCGACTCGGATTGGTTGTAACTTTGGAATTGCCAATGTAATTTGTGCGCCATTGTTTCGCATTCGCTCGCATAATTAAAGAGGAGCCCTAGCCAAAGAGTGTGTAACATATGTGTATGCCCCCCACCCCTTTAACCAACTCTTACTCCCCCCATCCATTTTCTTCTTTGCATAGGATATACATACATATATATGTAAACACTCACAATGGAAATAATTAATTTATAAAACCCCCAGTCAAGGGCTGTGATTTGATTTTTGGGCAAGGCGCAGAGGCAAAGTGTCAGAGAGAAAGTGCGAAACCAAAAGACAAAGAAATATTGAAATATTAGGTATCAATAGAGCTTAATCAACAATAGCAGTTTAGAAATTTACTAACAGATATTTGGAAACTACACTGTGAAAATGTAAACTATAAGCCAGAAATTTTCGGAATATTCCCAAATGCATTTTATGGCAAAACTCAACCTTATGTAAACTCCTTTCATGTTCATAATTGTAAAAATACTTAGCCATATCTTAACAATCCTTTATCTAGAAACATTCCCCAAGAATCATTTTAGATACGAAATCGATTTTTTAAAGACTTCATGGTAATACCAAGTGAAATCCCACCATCATATACTCTTAACATCCATGTCAAAAATATAATGCATAACATCTCCAAAAACTTTTCCAATTTCGTTTGTTGTTTTTTGAACCCAAACTTTTCCTTTTAACTGTAACTAAATAAGGACCTACACGAAACTTAAATTAAGCAAATTTTGAACTTCCTAAGGACACATCTCTCTTCTTTATAGTTTTTTACGACACATTTGCTTCTTGATCCCACCAATATAAAATATTGTCACGTACACACAGACTCCATCACCTCCCTTTGAAAGCATTTAATGGAGATGTAGTCTTTGCTAGGTTAAATACGGTTTAAATAGGCTTTTGTAGTTCCTTAAAGTATGCTATGAATAATTAATTACAAACATAATATATGCGCAAACTGTGATTTTGCCTTAACTTCTTAATAATAATAATAAAATGTAGAAGGATAAGTGCTGAGGGTTGTTAAAGTAATAATTTTTTTGACATTCTGGCTTTGGGATGATTAACTAATAAGTAGAAGTCTTAATTTTAAGCACATAGTTAAAAATGTTTTTTAAGTGTCTGATCGTGGACAGTAAAGGGTAAACATAAACTTCAGTCATTAATTCCAAAATCGATACGTTTGACAGAGTAGAAGTTAGGAAATTAAAGCATTTCGAATCTAAAATTTGATATATGTCTGAAATAATCCAATCTTAATCAACAGATATGAGTTTTAATTGATATAACTTAGAGCTAGATTGACTTACATCACTATCAGTTATTTATACTAGATTAGTTTGTTACAGATTTAATCAGCTTAAACAAATTTATTCTATGGAAAACTAAATGCTTTTGTGTGATGTAACTTAAAGTCATTCATTTTCAAAAAAATCCCTTTTTGGGTTGTAAACCATTTATCTTATCTGAAATTTCTCTGGCGGTTTTGTTTGTCGTTCTCTTTTACAACTAATTGAATTGTAAAATCCCGCTTTATTTATCTATCTATTGGATTGGTGGTTTATTTATTTATTTATTCGTCTTTTTTCTTTTTGTTTTTATAGAAACCTTGCATCGAATCCATTCAATTGTAATTGTCATTTGGCCTGGTTCGCCGATTGGTTACGTAAAAAATCATTGAACGGTGGGACAGCACGTTGCGCTGCCCCAGCCAAGGTACGTGATGTGCAAATCAAGGATCTGCCCCACAACGAATTCAAATGCAGCAGCGAGAATAGCGAAGGATGCCTGGGCGATGGCTATTGTCCGCCGTCGTGCACGTGCACCGGCACTGTGGTACGTTGCTCACGCAATCAATTGAAAGAAATACCACGCGGCATTCCAGCCGAAACATCTGAATTGTATCTCGAATCGAATGAGATTGAGCAAATACACTATGAGCGTATCCGACATTTGAGGAGTTTAACCAGACTGTGAGTATTTAGTATAGAATCGCCCATTCCAAAGTCCTAACTAATAATGATAACTCTCTTTACAGTGATCTCAGCAATAATCAGATCACCATCCTATCCAATTACACTTTTGCCAATCTGACCAAACTATCCACACTGTGAGTATTTTGCAACATTGTTGTGAAAGGGTGGGGGAAGGGGGTCTAGGACTTTATACCTAATGACTTTTTAATTGCTCGACCAGCTCTACAAAAAATGCCACAAATCGAAAAGCTCAAGAGGGCTTGACACAATTTTGCGGCAATTGCAACGTTTGTCGACCTGGGATTGAGTTTGGTCTATGGGTAGACGGGGGCAGGTTAGGGGTTTCATTTTTTTTTTGGCAAAAGGCTCAAGCACGAAATTCATTCCGAAACGTTAAGACGAAGTCGTGACTCGTGCTTAAGCATTAGTCGTCATCGTCGCTTAGCACTTGCACAGTGGTGAAGAAGTCGAAAAATTGTATCTAAAATCAAAGCAATGAAAGGTGCTTATGTTTGCTGTTTAACTTTATTAGTATTCAAGGTTTTATTGATATATAATTCTGATAATTCTGATATTTCATATGCTATATATCGAAGCTAAATATATTACATCACCGTCTTATAGGAATTTATTTTTGATTCAGTTAATATTTCAATATTGCAGAAAATTCTTCAAATCTGATAAAATCTTTGAAAAATTTTCAAATGAGAACCATCTGCTTCAAAAAACTCCTTTCTGAAACTTATCATACTACAACGCACCGAAATGTTACTGTTCAATCATAACATCGGGGTCACCAATAGGTAGTCAGACCGGAAGGTTTCAGTTCAAATTGTCAAGACCACATCGTGTCACCGAAATTGTTGAGTTAAAATTAGGAGCATCACGTCGGGGTCACCAAAATGGTATTAGACTTCCTGATATTAGTTTTGTCTATAGCGTATTTAGCCCACTGTGCCTTGACTCTAGACGTTTAGAGGAATATGTGCGCTATCCAAAATCAAAGTTTAGCTGTCGCTTTTTTTTCTCCTTTTCTTTGGTTTCTTTTGGTAAAACGTTTTGCAATTACTTTCATTTCTTCATCAATTGTTGTATTGGGATGGGAATGGGTTTGGGTTTGGGAATGGGAGTGTTGGGTATCTCTATCTGACTGTGTGTGCAATTTGTAAACGTTTTTCTTTTTCTTGGGTTTGTACCCTTTTCTTTTCCTATCCTCCTCAGCATCATTTCCTACAATAAACTGCAGTGTCTGCAGCGTCATGCGTTGTCTGGACTGAATAACTTGCGCGTGCTCTCACTGCATGGCAATCGCATATCAATGCTGCCGGAAGGCTCCTTCGAGGATCTCAAATCGTTGACACACATGTAAGTAACACAGTTGGAATAGGCTTCAAGGAGGTTACTGACTTCCATTCCCTCGCTTTTTTAAATTTAGCGCACTTGGCAGTAATCCTTTGTATTGTGATTGCTCATTGAAATGGTTCTCGGACTGGATCAAGTTGGACTATGTTGAGCCAGGCATTGCTAGATGTGCAGAACCGGAGCAAATGAAGGATAAGTTAATTCTGTCGACCCCCTCATCGAATTTCGTATGCCGGGGGAAGGTGAGAAATGAGATCTTGGCCAAATGCAATGCCTGCTATGAGCAACCGTGCCAGAATAAGGCTCAATGTGTCGCCCTGCCCGAGAGGGAATATCAGTGTCTGTGCCAGCCGGGTTATCATGGCAAACACTGTGAATTCATGATCGATGCCTGCTATGGTAATCCTTGCCGTAATAATGCCACCTGCACGGTGTTGGAGGAAGGGCGTTTTAGTTGCCAATGCGCCGCTGGCTACACTGGAGCTCGTTGTGAGACCAATATTGACGATTGTCTGGGCGAGACAAAGTGTCAGAACAACGCCACCTGCATTGATGGGGTCCAGTCCTACACCTGCGAGTGTCAACCAGGATTCACGGGTGAATATTGCGATACGAAGATTCAATTCTGCAGTCAAGAGTTCAATCCATGCGCCAACGGGGCCAAGTGCATGGACCACTTCACGCATTATAGTTGCGATTGCTTGGCCGGTTTCCATGGCATCAATTGTACGGATAATATTGATGACTGTCAGAATCATATGTGCCAAAATGGAGGCACCTGCATCGACGGCATCAATGACTATGTGTGCAAATGTCCGGATGACTTTACGGGCAAATATTGTGAGGGCCACAACATGATCTCGATGATGTATCCACAGACCTCACCGTGCCAGAATCATGAGTGTAAGCATGGCGTTTGCTTTCAACCAAATGCCGCTGGCTCGGATTACCTATGCAAGTGCCACCCCGGTTATACGGGCAAATGGTGTGAGTATCTGACTAGCATTAGTTTTGTCCATAACAATTCGTTTGTGGAGCTGGAACCGCTGCGTACGAGGCCCGAGGCAAATGTCACCATTGTCTTTAGCAGTGCCGAACAGAATGGCATTTTGATGTACAACGGACAGGATGCCCACTTGGCCGTGGAGCTGTTCAATGGACGGATACGGGTTAGCTACGATGTGGGCAATTATCCAGTATCGACCATGTATAGCTTCGAAATGGTTGCCGATGGCAAATATCATGCCGTCGAGTTGATTGCCATTAAAAAGAACTTTACCCTGCGTGTGGATCGCGGATTGGCACGTTCCATAATCAATGAGGGATCAATGGATTATCTCAAGTTAACTACACCCATGTTCCTGGGCGGTCTGCCTGTGGATCCTGCTCAACAGGCCTACAAAAATTGGCAGATACGCAATCTGACCAGTTTCAAGGGCTGCATGAAAGAGGTCTGGATCAATCACAAACTGGTGGACTTTGGCAATGCCCAACGTCAGCAGAAGATTACACCAGGTTGTGCTCTTCTCGAGGGCGAACAGGCCGAGGAAGAGGACGATGAGCAGGACTTCATGGACGAAACACCGCACATCAAAGAGGTAAGGGCATGCGATTAAAAAGAAAGTTCCTTTTACTGACATTTAGTTTTTACTAAGGAACCTGTTGATCCCTGCCTGGAGAACAAATGCCGTCGTGGCAGTCGCTGTGTACCCAACGCCAATGCCAGGGATGGCTATCAATGCAAATGCAAACACGGCCAAAGAGGCCGCTACTGCGATCAAGGTGAGGGCAACACAGAGCCCCCAACAATCACTGGTACATATCACATAAAATGCTTCTCATACATACATTCATTCATTCTTATATAACCCATGGGAATTATTCAAGCGAACTAGAAAGATCTCTCTAAAATCTATATGGAAATTAGTTATTTGATTAGTATGTGTTTGACCATCAACTACTTCATTCATTCAATTCCAAATCTAAGGAGAATGTCTTGAATGACAATATATTCATGCAGTCCTCTATTTTGTATTCAGTTTTAATTTTCATTCCGACAATTTCCTTAAACCTGAAGGTGGATACCCTGTAACTAACTCTAATTAAATTTGTAATCCAAGCTACACTAACTACAATTCACCTACGCATGAGAAATCCTTTAGACAATAAACCAAACCCTTTCCATTTTAGCCAAGTCATATAAAGGGGTAATAAAAAATACATTTGTGAGTAAAATGACGCACTAGCCACATCCATCAGTGGGGGGCAAGATTTATGACCCATTCGAAAACCTTTGACGCCTATAACCACGAAAAGACCCACGCAAATCGATTGGGTCCTTTCGTTAGGTCCTTGGAAATGGTAAATAGTGGAGAGCAAGGCAATGTTTAGAATCAAATTAAAAAGTCTCTTGTTGGTTCCTTTGACTCCTTGTTAACTTGTTGGAAAGTTCGCTTGAGAATTCCTTATAAATTTTCATTAGAACACACACGCAAACACACCCGCCCACACGCACACACAGACACACAACGCCCACACACACACAGATTTGCCGCATTCTCATCTTCATTTTACACTTAGCGAGAGAAGAAAGGGGAAGGATTGGTTTCGTTAGATGTGGGTGATGGGAGAAAATTCAATTATCTGACCACAGTCATTGCTAATTGCATTGGTTTCTCTTCTTTTTTTGTCAGCTGCCTCCACGTGTCGGAAGGAGCAGGTGCGTGAGTATTATACAGAGAACGATTGCCGTTCCAGGCAGCCGCTGAAATATGCCAAATGCGTGGGCGGCTGTGGCAATCAATGCTGTGCAGCAAAGATTGTCAGAAGGCGCAAGGTAAGCGAAAAATCTCTATGAGAAGTCGTCTCTGTGGCGAAACTAATCCTCTAATCTCTCGATTCTTACAGGTGCGCATGGTGTGCAGCAATAATCGCAAGTACATCAAGAACTTGGATATTGTGCGCAAATGTGGATGCAGCAAGAAATGCTACTGACTGAAAGATGCGACTACCCAATTGCTCCAAACGACGAGCAATAGCAGCTTAGATGTTAGTTTAGGAACACAATTAAATTTAACTTTTAGTAGTAGTAGTAGTAGTAGTAATCATAGTCTTAGTTTAAAGCATAATACTAGCCAAGGGGCGGAGGAGGAGACGGTAGAGGAGGAGGAGAGCAGCTTAGCAGAGGGGGACGGGGATCAAGATTATCCTATGGAACAAACCTACGATGATGATGATGAATTAGATGATGATGATGATGAGGATGACGGGTTAGATGATTTAGAAGAGGATGAGGATGAGGAGGAACCTGAACAACTTCCCGATCCCAAGAGTTTAGTGGCAGAAGGAGCAAAGCAGGAGCATGAAGAAGAGGAAGACATGGGCTATGATGAAGATGATGAGAGAATTGCTTTAGAACGACCACGTCTGGCCCATCGACCACAATCCCACGATGAAGAACACTTTGTCAATGAGGAGGGCAGTGGTTTTGGGGGCTCGATCCGTTCTCGTTTTCGACCCAGTTCCAGTTATCGTCAGAGTCAATTGGAGAATATACGCAAAAAGTTGCTAACCGAAAGTCAAGCCTCACCGGCGGTGGCCGTGCCGAGCACTGCGATTGATCTGCGCGAGAGCAGCGGCCATTTTGCTAACGATGATGAGGATGGCGAGGAGGACAACGATGACGGTGTCGATGATGAGTTTGCTGACACTGGCGATGGAGGTAACGCTGGCTTCTTTGGCTCCAGTTCCGCACAGCGTAAGAATTCGAATCATTATTTCCGTAAGAATGCCAATGATGCCATCAAGATTATATCAACGCCATTGGGCAAAGTGAGCATTGTGTATGAGCAAACGGATAAGGGCCCGGAGAAAGATCAAACGGAACAACAGAAGAAGCCAACGTTAACCGATTTCGATGCCTTGTCACCGGATCCAGAGAGCAGTCATCGTTTTCCATCGCCACATCCAAAGATTACGCCTGTTTTAACACCCGATGGCAAGGTGGCGCTGCTTTATCGTGGAGATTCGGAGAGTTCCAAGTACGAGCCGATTAGAAATCTGACACACAAATTTACAGGGAAACAAAAACCAGAGCAATCAAAGACCGCGGATAGCGCATCTTCAGATGATTCATCATCATCGGATGATTCCATCTACACAGATAGTGAGGATAATGAAGAGCGTGGTGCAGGTGGAGGCGGAGGAGCATCAGGTGGTGGTAGTGAGGATAGTTCATCGAATGTGGTTACCACACCAAAACCGGCACAGCCGGAAATCCTAGAGCCACCTGCCCATGCCCAACCAGGTGGCTCATTCATAATACGCCCCACCTCGGACTCACTGCTGCCGATGATAAATCGTCCGTTGTCCGAGGTCTTGGGCATCAAGAAGAATCAGTTCCAGGAGACGCGTGTCCGTGATCAATTGCCACCCACAACGGGTGGTGGTGGTGGATTAGGAGGAGAGGCGGCAACACCACGCTCCCTGCTGGCCGCCCAACCCGGAGGACATTTCCTTACCAAAGTCAACCTGGCCGAATATCCCACCTCGTCACGTACCCTACAACAACAGCCGCCCCTGATACCCTCCCTGAGTCGTGACTTTGATTTTAGTCGCGATAATACCATGCTGGATGAGCGATCTCGTGTGCGGGAGTTGGAGAAGCAGCGGGAGAGGGAACATAATGAGGCCACCAGCAAAGGTGGTGGCACTGAAGCCCATACCATAGCCAATGAGCAGCTTCTGTCCAAGACGGAGGTCATCAATTTGGCCATAATACCGCAATTCGATGAAGATCTCGAGAGGTTGCAGCGGCTGCATGAAAGTGGCGGCGGAAGACGACATCATCGGGCACGGCACAGGCACAAACAGACGGAGGAAGAGCTATCCGGGATACATTGCGTCATGCAGATCATGATGGGCATTGCCGCTGTGTCCACAGTCTTTGGCATGCTGGGCACATTCTTCAAGCAACGCATTTTGGATCAGTTGCGCATATTGCACTGGTAGTACAACAATGGGTATTCGATTCCAAGTACATCGAATGCCCCTCCCGTATCCACATCCACACCCACTCTAACTGTAAACCCAAAACCAAATCCAAAAACTCCTTATCATCATTGTCATCTCATATGGTCATCGACTATACTTACTACTCTTCATTTAATATCTACTACTACTACACAGCTCCTGCTCATCTATATATATATATATGTATCGTACCATATTCAACACATATATACTCGTATATCTACTCTATATAATCTATACCTATATATATGTATGTATATGTCCATCAAAAAGGAGCTTTCTTTGCCTTTCGTATGGTCCTTCCTGAACCTCCAAAACAGAAAATGAATTTCCCGCTTCTTTATACTCTATAACTCTTCTTTGGGTTAAAGCCAACGAGTAACGAGAGAGGCAGAAATTAGCGAGACGAGAACTCGTTACCCAAGTAACAACAGAAAGAAATCCAACAACTCGCTACTTGAGTAACAAAAAGAGTAATGCAGCGAGTCAGGAACTCGCCACTCGTTGAAACTCGTTTTTGGCATATATATGTATAACCTTTTATATATATTATATATATACTTACTAGTGCAAGCTACCCAGGGCGATGTACATAATACATGACGTAAAAAACACAGAAACAATTATAATGGTAATTGGACCACACCACAAAAACTATGTAACGCAAAACTAGCGTAGCCCCTGCCAAAAGACAAACTAAACAAAAGAGCGTTTTTTTCCATCCTTCTACCTTTTATTTATTTTCCGCATAAACAAGCTTTAAGCAAGTCATTGCATGTTCTTTTCTCTAATTAAAATGCATCAAACATTCCCCTCCTCATATCGTCTAAAGAAGAATCTAATCCCTGCCCGCACCTTTAATTGGATGTAGTAATTTTTGAAACTTTTCTTTGTAGATAGAAAACGGTAAACAGTTGTTTCCCCCCATGACCAGTAGTTACATTCTCGCACACCATCACACACAACTTGTAACAGGCGTTTTAAACGCCAACGAGTAATAAGTAAAACTAAAAACGAATCAATTCTTTAGACTAAGTTGCTCAAAAGTATTCTGATGGAAACGAAGTCCCCTCTCCAACCTCCTTGGAAATAAAAGCAGCACCCCCTCCACCCTCCTTGCAAAGAAAAATTAAGAAACGTGTAACGAATTTTCAAGATTAACAAACTAAAAACCTAAAATAACTGTTGCAAAAAGTGTTTTTCCTAGATTAAGTAACAGTAACTAACAAAGAAAAGAAAAAAAAATGTGTGCAAAAACGAAGCGTAACTAATATTAAACATTAAACATAATAAGTATTTGATAAAACAAAAAAAAAACGAAACAGAACCTAAACGTAAATCGGATAACAAAAATAAAACATCTAAGCTGGGTAGTCGCATGTAAATCTCTAAACAATTAACACAAATTTACTAAACTTAAGTTAGTTCTAAAAACAAAAACAAAAAAGAAAACATTATAAAACAAAAACGAATTGCATTTAAAAACAACAATTTATATATATATATATTATAATAATTTATACTAATCTATATAATGTATGCTGTATGTATGTAATAACTATATCTCTGTGGTGCGATTCCGTTTTCCCGGAATATCATCTATATATTGTATATGTAAAATGTTTTTTTAACTATTTTTCACAACTATTTATATATCCCATATATATATATGCATATATATATGTGTGACGCCTCTGATTTTGTCTGCAATTTAAAAACAACTTTTGTTAACAACAAAACAGAATCCGATGGAAGAGGATATCCTTGCTGTCTAAATATATATATATATTAAATTGTATGTATTATTTTTTATGTTTATTATTATTATTACAAATTATGTGCACTAATTATATGCATATACTATATATATGTGTAACCTATTGACAAATATATATATATATATATTATAAACAACAACAACAAATGTGTAATAGCTGTTTGCTACAAAAAAAAAATAAGAAAAATTTACATTATCAATTTGTTTTTATTAGTTTATTCAGCGCTATCAGATAATGGATAAAGTATTACCATTCAAATCGAACGAATTGTTTGGAATGAATTGTGACTTTGATTTCTCTGCGTGTAATATTTATTTCATATTAATAAAAATGGCAACAAAAGAATTGTTCAAAAAACAACAAAACCAAAGAATGTGAATCATTTCTAAGACAATTCGGTCAACTTTTGTAGATAGTCCTGATAGTAAAAGATGTCCTGCCGAAATAAGACTTGAGAACTTGGCTTGTTACTTGTTAGTTCCATTTGCACCCTAAAAGTATGTTACAAAAAGTAAATTTCTTGACAAAGACAAGCGGAAGAATCCAAACAATTCTAGATATCTCAGCTAACCGCAGGACTATCGAGAAGTCCTTTGCACCAGCTATAGTCCTTGATAAACAATATTTTATGACACCTGTTCGTCTAAAAGACTCGCGATATATCTGCCCATTTACTCAAACAAAAAAGGGATTTTATTTCAGACTCCCAAAATACATTCCAAAATCTGTAAGTGTTAATCAACGCGAATCATTGAGGACTACAATCAGATAAGATGACATCGTCGTTGAAATGGCATAGATATGTGTATGACTAATGGATCCTTAAATGTAGATCGATGTTCCTTATCCTGGACGACTCAATAATAG
The DNA here is from genome assembly GCA_018152135.1 of Drosophila paulistorum. Taxonomy (NCBI): domain Eukaryota; kingdom Metazoa; phylum Arthropoda; class Insecta; order Diptera; family Drosophilidae; genus Drosophila; species Drosophila paulistorum. The sequence goes on along the minus strand of JAECXG010000822.1, from coordinate 50,115,077 downwards.
GTGCAGCAGTGCCATCTATCAATGTCCTGCGAATACATGGCCTTCAGAAAATTATCGGTTTTTCCTTTAAGCGTGCAGAACAGGTCCACATTCTCAGCTTTTTGAAAGACATTTTAAGATCTAGTGATGTCAGTTAATCCGCATGGGCAGTATCAGTTTTTCTAAAAGGACATCGAAATTAATTTACTACCAAGTAATTTTGTACAAAATGTTCCGTGGAATAATGGCTTCAAAAATATAATACCCTTTTGTTTTTTTACCTAAATCTTTCCATGGGGCGAGATGAAATGCTGGGTCAACAGACGTGATGAGTTACTGATAGGTGGCATAAAACAAGTTCGAGTCGGATATAACTATGTGTTATTTAATGAATTTAATTGTAGTAGTTAACGTTTTAACCTCACATGACAAAAACAAATCGAATTGGACATAAAATCGTTTCGTATTTCACATTTAGCGATAGTTCATAAAACTCGATCTGAAAATAATAAAATAAAACGAAATAGGTCAAAGAATCAATAGGCATAGTCGATGGGGAGGGTACTCACCCGCCAAAGGCTGGTTTCATGGCATTGGGGTTGCCTGTTTGGGCCAGATTACCAAAGGATAGACCCGATTCCTGGCCACCGAGAGTCTCAAAAATGTTGCCTTCCGCTGGCTTGGCTGGCGCTCCAAATGCCGGAGGTGAGGCCACTGTAGGATTGACACCAAAGCCACCAAATCCCTTGGGACTGCCAAAGGTGGCTGCTCCTCCGAAAGTGGGACTGGCTCCAAAGGCCGGAGCACCTCCAAACACTGGTTTGGCTCCAAATCCGCCCGGAGTTGTCTGTTGTGGTGTCTGTTGCTGCTGCGGTGATCCAAAGCCAGTCTGGGCTACCGATGCGCCGGCCGTCTGAGCAAATCCGCTGCCAAAACCACCAGGCGCTGGTGTGGTCTGTGAGAAGGATCCAAATCCTCCAGAGCTAGTGCCGCCTCCGAAAATAGAACCACCCGAAGTTGGAGAGGCAGCAGTATTGGAGGCAGTGCCAAAGATCGATCCTCCCCCTCCAAAAGCGGAGGATTGCTGTGACGAGCTTACAGGACTGGCAAAGATGTTTCCGCTGGCCACCGCCGGGGCAGCTGCTGGAGCGGCTTGACCAAAGACCGATTGACCGAAAATTGAACCTCCAGTTGGTCCACCTGCAGCGGTATTACCGGCTGGAGACTGACTTCCTCCTCCAAATATAGAAGTATTACCAAAGGGTGAATTGCCGCTGCTGGTGCCACCACCAAAAATAGATGCAGTTGCTGGAGCAGCTGGCGAACCGGGTGTTTGTCCGAATCCTGTTGGCTTAGCGGCCTGTGCGAAGATATTTCCACCCGATGATGCATTGCCTCCTGGCGAAGTGCTGCCAAAAGGCGACGTTGTGGCAGCTGCTGCGGCAAACAGGCCACTTGGCGGTGCAGCTGCAGCAGAAGCTGCTGTCGGAGCGGAGGTGCCTCCAAAGACGCTTGCCTCCGGTTTGGGTACATTGCCAAAAATATTTGTGGTCACAGTGCTGGCTGTAGTTGGGGTAGAGGTAGAGGTTGCAGCTGCTGCCTGCTGGAAGATGCTGGTGGGCGCCGATGTCGTTGTTGTTGCTGCAGTTGTCGATCCAAAGAGTCCTCCGCCACCAAAGACAGAGACGGGAGCTGATGTTGTGGGTGGATTGGATGAAGTGCCAAGACTACTAAACGCATTCGAGAACGAGAAGGTCGACGTAGAGGTCACAGCTGGAGTAGCAACTGTTGTGGTCACAGATGGAACAACAGTGGGAGTGGGAGTCAGAGTGGGCATGGGCGTGGAAGTGGGGGTGGTTGTAGCAGTCGTAGTGGGAGCCACAGTTGGAGTCGCTGTGCTTGTTGGCCTCCCAAAGGCGGGAGTGGATGAAACCTGACCAAATATTCCCACAGATGGAACAGCAGTCACGGAAGCTGTCGTGGTCACAGGTGGTGCTGTTGTGGCTGCTGGTGTGGATGCACTTGTGGCCACTACTTTAGGGGCATCTTCCTTAGTTGCACCAAATGAAAAACTTGGCACGCTTGAAATGTTTCCAAAGCCAGTAAAAGGATTCGCTGGCTTGACATCTCCTTCTCCAACGGATTGCTTGACTTGTGGCTTACAAATACTAATGGAGCCAAAGAGGCCGGCATCAGGATCAGAGGAGCTGCTACTGGTAACAGGAGCGGGAGTAACAGTAGACGTTGTCGGGGTAGGGGCAAGGGTAGGTGCTGCCGTCTCCTTGGTGGTTGGCTTCTGCCCAAATGATAAACCTCCAGTACTTGGCTTTACAGCAGCAGTTGCGGCCCCTCCTCCACTTAGAGCTATGCCCAACCCTCCGAAACTAAAAGCAGACGCCGAGGAAGTAGACAAGCTAACTGGTGGTGGATTGGCTGGCGTTTGAGTTGCTCCTGTTGAACTATCTGGAGCAAAGCTAAAAGGTTTATCCACTTTGGGTGTTGATGGTGCCTTTTCGATAGGTGCCTCCTCTTTGGGTTTAACAGTGTCGGGTGGCTTGGGCACAACACTTCCCCCAAAACCGGCAAATGGTGTGGGTTTTGTAAATGGTGTGGGTGTTACTGGTTCCTTAATGGTGGCGCCTCCTCCAAAGCCGGCAAAGCTAGTTACATTGCCAAATGCAGGCGCAGGCTTTGCACTTCCTCCTGGAGCAACTGCAGCCGGTTGATTAAAACTGAAATTGCTGCCAAAGAGCGAATTTCCTGTAGTCAATGTTGCCGTGGTGGTGGTCACTGCGGAAGTCTTTACAAATGGACTGCTCAGGCTAAAGGCAAATGTCGATGAAGCGGATGAAGCCGGCGTGGAGGAACTCACAGTGCTCTTATCCATCGACACCACCGGCGGAGGTTTGGATGCAGTGGGTTTCTGCAATTGCGGTGCAATTGTTGGGGTGGGCACAGCCTGAACCACCTGGACACCCTTGTTCGACTTGCTAGGCACTTTGGCAGCCGCAGCGGCCGCTGCTGCAGCAGCTTGAGACGCCTTCTTCTTTAGATCCGCCTTGCGTTTGGTCTCCAATATCACTTCCGATTGCAAACCAATGCGATCCGGACGCTGTGGACTGATGACTGATACCTTCTGATTCAATATGGAGGAGCGGATTCTGTCCAATTTGGTTTGACTCAATTTCGAACGATTTAGATCCACCACCTGACTAAGATTCAACGAAAGTATGGAAGAAGTCAAATTGTCAACCCTGAAAACAAAGATAAAACTATTAATATCACGAGTTAAGGACTTAATTCCTTTTACTAACGCCTCATTGGTGCGATTGCGACTATTCTCCTGATCGAGAAGAGCTGCCTGAAGCAATCCGCGATCCTTTAGCTTGGCCTTGATAATGTTGTGCTTGATTCTCTGATCGGAGGTTTGATTCTGGAGACGTGTCAATCGCTGATAGATGCCCTCCAGGCAGGGTATGTGCATTTGGGATTTGGAATTGCGTCGCACCACATCCTGGAACTGCTCCCATTGAGTGTCCACCAGTTCTTGGAGCACCAGCAACTGCGCCTCGTTGGCCGACACATAACTTTGGAGGCGTGCAATGGTTCGACGATTACTGGGATCAAACGCGTTTGAGGTCATCAAGCGGGTTATGCTATAAAAGAGAATCAATGAGATTCATCGACTTGGAGAACAGACCTAAGTGACATACTCTGGTTGATGATGGGTCTCTAATTTGCTGCGACATTCCGACACTATGGAGTAGGCTTCATTCAAGCCCTGACGCAGGGCCTGCACATCCAATTCAAAGTCGACATCCAAGGCCTGATCATTGATTTCTTGCAAGTCATCCAGACGTTTGGCATAATCCTTTAAAGCAGCTGGAGCTTCAATCTGCCAGGTGAAGAGAGAACGGGTTAGTATCCAAAAGAAGAACGGAGAATTGTCTTTACTTTTTTCATCAGCTCCCGCGTCTTGGCCTTTTGTTTTTGTAGCTCCTGGTTAAAGATATCAATTTCCATGGCAATCATTTCTCTTATAATCGGTTCCGTATCATCCAATGGTAAGACCTCTGTAGGCGATGATGCTTTTCCTGCTGTCGGTGTGAAAGTGGGAGGAATCTCGTAGAGTGGTTTCGTGTTAATTACGCTTGCCGGAGGTGCCACAACAGGCAATGGCGCAGAAACTGGTGCGGGAGTAAGAACTGGAGCTGGTGCAGGAGGAGCTGGAGCTGGAGCTGGTGCCGGAGTTGGAACTTGAACTGGAGCCGGTTTCACCAAATTCAAGCCACCAAACAATGCCCCACCACCTCCAAATCTTGCTGCGGCTGCCGGAGCAGGTGCGGGGGCTGGTGCAGGTGCCGCTGCAGCAAAAGTTAGAGGAGCAGCTGGGGCACCAAACGTTAATTGAGAGGCAGACGGAGCCTTGCTAAGATTAGCTCCAAAGCCAGAGAACAAGGAAGTCGGCTTATCCTTGGCCGGAGCAGGAGTCGATGTCACTGTGTTGGGGGTGAAGGCAAAGGATATATCTGAAGCAGCAGTTGAAGCTGGGGGTTCTGGAGCGGATTGCGGATTAGTTTGTATCGGCTCTTCCTCCTCGATCGCTGGTAGTAATTTATCCAATGGAAGAAATTGCCCCGAATTATCTGTTACAGGCGGTGGAGGGGAGCAAACTGAAGCTGCTCCTGTCACCAAATTCAAAAAATTGAAACTTAGCAAATGGCCATCTGTGCCTAAAACATGAACCATTGGCATAATGGGTAACTTTTGCTCATTTATCACCAATTGATGGGTGGCAGATGTGTCAAAGGCAAAGCCCAGCGGGAATGTCTCCTCCTGATTGGTCTCACTTAATGGCAACTCAATGCGTGCCTCGTCCAACAGAGTCAGTTGCTGCCAAGCTGGTGTATCACCCGTCTCGTAGGTGGCCAAAACACCAACCTCCACGCCGTTGGCTGAGGTGACCAGAAGGAGATTCCATTGTGCAATATGTGTGAAATGGAACTGGTGATTCCTCGGCCCATTGAGACTGTAGCAAATGTCATAGTAATTCACATAGCTTGGGGTGCCCGCTTTGGGGGCATTCATTATATACAGCGAGGGATTACAATCCTCGCCATGCTGCAGAAAGATCACAGCAAATTGATAGGTGGATAACCATTGAATGGCCAGCGTATCGAAAGGTCCCTCATGCACATTTGGGGGACACAACAAAGTCTTTGCCGGCGTCAAGTCTGGTTTGAATTGCTGCAGTTTGCCATTTGGAAAACCCAAGACAATTTGTTTGCCCTTCGGCGACCAACAGCCACATTTCACCTGCTGACTCTTGTCTAGGGAATGGAGCTCAAAGTTTCCTCCGTCCTTCAAGGAGTACATGCCCAGGCCACCATTACTTAGCACCACAGCCAGACTATTTGACATGACTGGATTCCACAGCAATTGCGCCGCATAGACATAATCCTCCGGGGCCAGCCGTATATTATAGACACTCTGCACCTGAGTGGTCATCATTGAAGGCACGGAATAGATGTTCAACAAGCTTGTGCCATTTTGGGTGAAATTAATGGCCAGTAGATTGCCATCGCTGCTGCAGGACATGTAATTGGGTACACTGGGCAATGGCACGGATCTGGCCAGAGGTTGTTTTCCATTTGAATTGCTATCAACCAAATCCTTGAGAAGAATAACTGCAAAGTATTGTAAGATTAACTGGGGAATTCCCCTTATTAACATGTCACTGATCATACCCTTTAATTCTGGTGCTGTGGGATTTCCTGCAAAGAGCAGTCCGCGACTGCTTGAGACCGCCAAAAGTTTCACATTGCTGCGGGGCTCTCCACATTTGAGGAAAGTTACAAATTTGTCATGCAACTTGAACTGGACATCCTGCAAGCAATTAAATGTTTAGTTTGGCCACTTATTGGTTAGGTGTCGCGGATTACCTGTGTGTCCTTGCAAATAGGTGCATTTTGCGCCATTTTTGGTTATATTTCTTATGAAAATCTTTTGATTTTCATTCGGTTTTAACCGGCAGCGTTCAACTCACAAAATACCACAAACCATACGACTGGTCACACTAGCTTCTCAGTGCAGGCCATGTTTAAGATTATCAGCCGTTATCGGTGTTATCGGTGCAAGCAGGGTGGCAACTCTAGAACAGATAAACCACTGCTGTTTTGTTGTTGTTCTCCCGTCTCTGTCTTTCTGTGTGTGTTAAACAAAAGCGTTTATTGTTGCTGGAACGCGGGCAAATGCATCGAACAACGAATAGAACGAAAATTTACTCGAGTGCACACAAATTGGCCGTGTAATTGTGAATTAAAAACTTAACAATACACAAAAAATGTAGTCAAGTGATATAAGTTAAAAGCTAAAGACGCGCAACACGGTGCTAAAAATTGCGTTTTAGTTGCTTTTTCAAATCGAAGTAATCCGCAAATTGTAACAAGCAACAAATTCATTTCAGTAGTTTTAGTTCCAATTTAGTTTTGTTTTACTCACAACAACAACAACAAAAATCCAGGCAAAATTTTTAGAAATAACCCAGTTCAATTTACGGATAAATTAAATTGGTGAAAAAGGTGAAGGAGCGAGACGAAAAGTACGCACGAAAGGAGGTGGAGGAGAAGGGTGAGTTAGTGTGCGAGTGTGTGTAAAGGAATTGGGATGAAGCAGCAAGAAGAAGCACCAACAAAGTATGCTAATTAAAAATTGAATTTTCTTTCTTTCTCCGACTACAACAAAAAGAGAAAACAAAGGACAAAGGATACGTGTAGGACAAGGAGGAAATCATCAATATGATCAGCGCTTTGTTCTCTCGCCTTGTTATGTGAGTAATATTAACAACCAACAACAACAACCAAACAAAGTGAAGTTGGCATAGAGCGAGCAAAAAAAGCAAGTTTCAATGTTGACCCCCAAAAAGTTGATAATACCCTACTTGAAAGGCCATATGTTTGGTGGGGTATATACGAATTCTTATCACAATCATATATTACATTTTATTCAATCGATTTATAAAAGTGTCAACGATCGATGTCCGGCCAAGTGACTATATATGAGTATATTCATTTAGCTTTGCATTACTTTATGTTCCGACTACATATCGGCTAATTCGCATGCTTCTCGAAAAACGGTATTTATGAGTATACTCATTTTAGTTTGAAAAAAGTTCTGTAAATGTATTATAATTTCTCTAGAAGCATTTGCACCTGAAATTCAAATTCTTAATACCTATATTTCCCAATAAAAGCTTGCCTTTTAATGATGTTGAGTTATTTACCTGGAAATTTCGACGAAGTCCATGCGAAAGTTCTGAATAATTGATTAAATGACGTTTCGTCATGTATTCCATAGAATAACATCTGGATCTCGAGATCCTAATTAGGTTTGGTTTGTTTGCTATCATATTTCCAAGCACAGTTGGTGCTCCACTTGATTCCACTATGGGCTTTTATCGCTAAGATTAGTGATTATTGAAACTGAATCCCTTTGAATCTAAGTGAAGCTAGAAGATGCATTCAAAATATATATTCGTGTCTAAACGAAGTTGATTCTCTTAGTCACTTGACTTTTAAACTGTTTTCGGACATATATCCACAGAAGTTCTATAAGATATATATAAAAAAGATCCCACGTAAACATTTTACCTATTTAGTGACCATGACTCATGCAATTTCCATAACTTTTAGTTGTTTTTAATGAAGTTCTGCCTACCTTAAGTTCATTCGTGAGTCTCAAGACGACGCCTAATGCCTAATCCCAATCTCAGTGTCATCAATTGGTTCACAATATTTACAGGGTATCATGCAATCGTGTTGGTTTTTCTTAAATGTTTTGAAAAATCTTTCAAGCTTGGCCTTGTCATTGGCTTGTGAATTCTGTTTCCTAATTGTGTGGGCGTCACGGTCTTCTTAATTTCTGTTGCTGTTTCTGTTGTTTTGTGGCTTTTTCAGTGGCTTTCAATTTACTGTGATTTCTCGAGCGTGGTTGGCACAGACCACAAATTGTAGATTAATTTATATAGATTTGTGTTTTGTTTATTAATCATCCAAAACTCAAAACGAAGTACCGTTTGTTTTTGCCCCACTTCCCTCCGCCCAAACTCGCCAACTGCACCCAATTTGGCATTGTGTGTATGTCTGAGGCCGACGCACTCCACACACACACTCGCGGAGAGGAGGGAGGAGAGACACTGGGGCACACACTCAGGCGTTTATCGGTTTGCTCAATATGGTCAATGATTGGGGGCCAAATTAACGACGACTCCATGGAAAAGCACTAAAAATGCTTGTTAATATTATATTATTTATAGCTTTTTTGATTTTCTGATCTGTATCCGAAGCGAAATCTCGAACAGACTTGCTCGCTAACTTCCTCTGTTCATGCCGAAAGTTTTTTCTGTAATTTTCGCTTTGTTTTCTATCTTTAACCGGGCTAAATATAGTCCAAGAATTTGCAGTCTTAGGAGGGATCCAGTTCAAGAGACTCGAGTTGTATATGAACAAAAACTACTTAATAGGAACAAAGATTCCACTTACTAGATAGGTTTAGATAAGGTGTCCTTAAAGGAAGATTGAGAGTGAAAAGTGGCTAAGGTGTCATGAAGGAAGATTAGGTCTTTAGAAAGAGTTTCTCTGTTCATAACGACAATCCTACAAGGCTATAGTTCGAGCTAATGTGTCCTTAAAGAGTTTTTAACATCTAAATTTGAAACCTTAAAGAGACCCCTTAGAGAATATATGTAGACAAAGTGTCCTTAAAAATTTTCTACTATACTTATGATCTTAAGCTATAATTTAGCCTCTCTAACACCATGTTTAAAGGACTACTAGTTATATCATATAAACCCAATTCAAAGGACTTCCTAAGATAAACATAAGTAAAAAGAAATTCCTTAAAGTGTCGTTTCGCATTTGTTTGAAAACATTCCCCATCCTATTGAAAACCTAATTATCTATTATCCTCGGCTTCTATCCCACTCTCTCTTTGTCTCTTTCTCTCTCGAAACGTTTCATGATGTTGAAAATTCTCGAAATTCTTTTGACACGGCATAAACTTTCGAAATAGAATTGATCTATATATATGTACATATATCTATAGATTGAATCTGTTTCTCTTCTGCTCATGAGCAATTGACACGAACAATGTGTGCCAACGTTTTAGCGTGCGCGTTCGTTTATTAATAGACCCCCCTGAGAGACCTGAGCTGCCTAGAGGCTCTATGCGCTCTCTCTCCTCTATCTGGACCAGTCTGTGTTGGGCATTCTAGAGACTAGGAACCAGCATAGAAGCGGCGGACAATGCCATGCCATGAGCCGGCCGCCGTCACTACTCTATCAGCAGGAGCAGGAGCAGCAGTTGCCCCCCTCAGCGCAGTTTTACTATCCGAAACGTCCGGCTAATGTTAAACGTTTACGTCAACAATATGAGACCAGAGGTGGAGTAGGAGTAGGAGGCAGAGCATTGCCCATCTATGGCAGAAGTTATTCACTAGAGGAGGAGGATGTGACCGAAGATCTGGAAGCTATTCCCGTTTATTCCAAGTTCATCTATGCCAAACAAAGGCAGCAGCTTCCTCCAAGACAGTTGTATCAATTGGGTGATTCGTTGAGCTCTTTGGAAGAGGACTTTGATTACAATGGTGGCTATATCATAGAGTCCGCAGCACCTTCCGCTCCTCATGCTCCACCAGCTGGTCACAATGTAGTGAGGAATTTAAATGCCCTGGGTCGTCTTTTGGAGATCTTACAACGTTGGCCTCTCCCCTGTCTATCCTTCAACACGGCCTGCATTTGCTCGCTCATTGTTATATTTTTAGCTCCACGGACTTGTGCACAAAATTTATTGTTTCCCGCTTACAGATTGTTCTTTGGCACCCTATATCCAGCCTACGCCTCCTATAAGGCGGTGCGTACCAAAAATGTCAAGGAATACGTGAGTACTCAAACGATGAAATCCAATCCGATTCTCTCTAATCCTCTAAACATTTCCTCTTGTTTCGCAGGTAAAATGGATGATGTATTGGATCGTTTTTGCATTTTTCACTTGCATTGAGACCTTCACCGATATTTTCTTGTCCTGGTTTCCATTTTACTATGAAGTGAAAGTGGTTATCGTATTGTGGCTACTATCGCCAGCCACAAAGGGCAGTTCGACGCTATATCGCAAATTTGTGCATCCGATGCTAACAAGACGGGAACAGGTGCGCCTTCTCATTGTGTCTCTCTCTTTGATGTATTCATTATGTATGTTTTCTCTTTCGTTAGGACATCGATGAGTATTTAAATCAGGCCAGGGAGCGCGGCTATTCGGCTGTGCTACAATTGGGCTCCAAGGGAGTCAACTATGCCACAAATGTTATCATGCAGACGGCCATTAAGGTGAGCCTTCTCTCTAAAGAAAAAGACACACCAAAATGTTTCTCTTAAACACATTCCCCCACTCACACCCACACACACAACACTACACACACATAATCTTTCATTCATTTTGCCATTTTCAATTGCCTCCAGCGTCGTTGCATAAAATGAGCAGCAAAACAATACAAAGTTGAGGGAGTCTACGTCGTCGCCCATCTATATAGATATATATATTTCTCTCGCTCATCTTAATCATCATCAGCCAAGCCAAGCCAACAGCATCTACAATCTGCAAGCAGTTTGCCTTCTCATCATCATCATCATCATCGTTTAGCATCGCATCATTTACTTTTTAATTCTTATTTAGTTTATTTATTGCGTGTTTTGTTTTTCTATCTGTGTGTGTCTCTAGTATCTAGAATAATAATGAAATGATCCACATTAGAGGATAAAATAAATTCCCCCATCCATATGATATGTCCCCTTTCTACCAACTTTCGTGTCATGTGTTCAAAATATATTGTAATAAAAACAGAAATCGAAAGCAAACACTACATCAGACATAGTACAAAGGAAATTTATAAACAAATTGAGTTACATTTTCTATATATAGTATATATTCACATATCTGTGCCATGTAAACACTTGAGTTCATGCCAATGCTCATCAGAAATAGAGGAACTAGACTAAACTAACAGGGATGGAATGGAGAACAATAACAAAAACTGCTTCTTTAGTTACTAAATTGGAACTGGCAAGAATTAGAAATAGAGTAAATCAATTGGCTAAATACTTTAAATTGCCTATTAATTGCAATAGGCTCGATTTAGATCCTTTGTACAACATTTTTTTTTTAGGAGATTTTATGATTTCAAACTTAATTTTGTTTCACATTTATAGCTATTCATATTAATTACTGAAATATTAATTAACTGATATATTATATCAGTTTGTCCTAAACGGTTTTTATTATATTTATTCGAAATAGTCTTGTTTTTAAGTCAATTCATTTAACATCATACGGATAAATTTGATAATTAGTCATATTCTTTATAAAATGGAGAAAGAAAAGATTTCGGCGGTTTTTATAGGCAGAAATGAATAGACTCAGACTTTGGTTGCTTCAAATGAATCATTAATTATCAATTAAGTACAGAAAACCATTTAATAAAAGAATATAAAGTAAAGTGAAGTGGATAATACTAGCAATTAAAGAACTTTCCTTCGAAATAGAGTATGTTTTTCTAAACTCTTAGTCGTTCTTATTTTATAAAGAGCTACTAAAATACTTATCGTTCTTAGTAGATACTTGGCCAACTCTTTTGTGTGCCAGCCCACAGCAGTCTCAGTCTGTTCTATGATTAGTCACGATTTACTTTCAACACAAAGGCCATCTGGAGTAATAATATTTGCTTGAATCATCTCATTCCTCTTTGTGAAGCAATTGCATTCTTATATCATTTTCTATCTGCCTTATGCAAGTGTTAATTTAAACTAGTTTTCACTTCACTCCTCTTTCAATTTGTATATTAATATGCCGCAGACGGAGGCAATTTTCCCCTCTGTCTTCCCTCCTCTCTGGCGTTGCACAATTTCCATTGGAATATATGTTTTTTTGCGCCTCTCTAGGGTTGGGCATATAAATAGATGTTGAAATCTTTTGGCCAGCTTTTCAAATTCTTTCGATGTGTGTTGTGCTCCTCTTTTGTACTCCTTAGACCATTGCCATTTGCTTCATTTTATTTTTCTTAATATATTAACTTTATTTACCCTAATTTATTTTCTGTTTCTCTTTTTTTTTGTTTGTTCTTTTCACAATGCATTTTTTATTAATTACTGTGCACCCAAAACCAAAACACAAAAATTGCCTGCCTGCTACTTACCACCATCATGTCGTACTACTAATCCCCCACAACTGGTTAGACCTATCAGTTCACCACTGCTTCACCACGCGGCATTACGATGTCGCAGTCGGACAATGAGTTGTATGTATCCAGGGATGATACTGACCACCGATGGATGCCACGTTCCAGCTCATTGACTATCTTGAATACGTATGCAGAGACGGAGTATGAGTACAATGGAGACGATGTACTCAGAGATGATGATAATGAGAGAATTGAAGAAGAGCTGCTTATGGGTGATGCTGGAGCGGCACGCTTACGTGACTTGCCGAGCAGAAAGACCCAGTCGAAGAGGGCTACTGCCACTGTGGCCGCTTCTCGTCGTGGCTCCAAGGCTCGTTCAGCACGTGGAGAATCAAGCAGTGGAGCAGCTGGTGGCATTCGAGCACGGCGCAAATTGCGGGAAGCTACTCCAGATGTTGATGTGGAGGGAGATTAACTTGATTGATACTAAAATGAATAATCGAATTTTAATTTATAAACTGTTTGCACACACACACACACACACACGCTACTCACACCATTTTGTCCTCCAACTAACTAAGTTGTATTTTTGCTATCCTCATTTATATATATTTAGGCTAATTTTTTAAAAAATTTTTTTAGTTTTTCTCTAGTTGTAATTAAAAAATAGAAAATAGAATACAAAATTGAATGCCATTTCCATCATATCGTATTTGTCCCCATTTTTTGTACTCTCCCCAACAAAAATCGAAAAAAAAAATCACTATAAAGGGTGGCGGCAATCTAGTGCAGACGATCAAGCGAAGCTATAGCTTGAGTGATCTCAGTGAGCCTGATATGCATCGCACTCAGGATGAATTAGATGATGTAATGATGTCCTCCTCGGCAGTGGTAATGCGGCCACATGCATCCACCTCCTCCTCCTCATCGTCTACACGTTTACTGCGTCCAAGAAATCAGACGCCAGTGGGCAGATCTGCAAGTGGTACACGTCACTCCACTGGCATGTATTTCACCGAGGTGGATGTAACTGCCAAAAATGCCGGAGACTACAAGTGAGTTTGCAAACCAATTGAGTTAAGGATAATCTACTTATTCTTTTTGCAGCTACAACATACGCAGTCAGGACGATATAAGCTCTGGATATTCGAGTGCCGAACCGCTTAGTGGACTCAGTCGCACTTCATCCATGACAAATGCTTCCAAGGCACGCTTGAAGTCCAAACGTAATGAGGTAGGTTCAATATTTGATTCTCATCTCCTTTTCTTCCGATATAATTAGAGATATTGCTGTTCTACGGTTAGCAATTGATGCTGGAAGAGATGAGAAATGAAGTCTATATGGAAAATCAATTGTACTATCAGGAATTAGCCAAGGAGAAGAACAAAGAAATGAACTTGGATGCGCCTCCTCAATTGATAGGCCACGAAGAAGAGGATAATTTCTATGAGGCCGAGTCCATTTTACTCGAAACTAAACCACAAATGGAAATTCTCAAAGAAGAGGACCCAGAAAAAGCATCTAACAGAGTTTCGATACTGCAAGAGGAAAGCAAAGAGCTTAATACGAACGATTCTGTAGCAGTTCCTCCAGTAGAAATACCCAAAACAAAAGAAATCCTTGATACAGTTGAGGAAACCAAAGAACCCAATCAAAGTGGGGATAAACAAGCTTTAGAAAACTCCTTAAATGGTTCACAAAAATCATTAGAAAGTGAAGATTGTTTTGAGGAAGCTCTAGAAAATATTTCAACCAACTCGCACGAAGCATTGGAGAATATAGAAACGGAAGCAACAAAAACAGCCACAGTGGAAACTCCTCTAAATGTCGATCCATTTGTTGTGGTGGTAAGCACTTCTTCACTTGATCCCACACCACCTCCACGTCCTGTGACGCCACGAGATTTGATGGCCACTTTGGAAGAGATTAAGCACAGCTTTCGAGAGCAACTTCGACCAGAGACGTCGCCGTCACCATCACCTTCACCCCGTCCACGCTTAGCTCAGCATGGCAAGGGAAGAGCTCCTCCTCCACCATTACCACCTAGAGCTCAATCCCTAACGCCATCCCAACAACAACAACAGGACACAATAAGTGTCAATTCAACAATTAGCACACCGGAAACCGGAACACCAAGAAAGTCAGGTATTGGGAAACTCTTCAAGAATATAAAAGCTAATGTGCTGCGCAGTAAATCTAATCCAAATGAGCCGGATGAACAGCCCCAGCAGCTGGCAATGGGCAAAGAAACTCAACTCTGAAGTAAGCTCCAGCTACAGATCATCCGCAGTGTTTCTTCTTCTACTCCTCCCCCCCCTTCTGTTCATCGCGTGCAATCTCTCTCAATCTTAACTTCCATGGCCCCTATTCAGTCTTGTGTACAGTGTTTGCCTTTACTAACCAACTGAACTTGTTTGCATTTTCAGCATGTTATTCCATAAGAAAACTATCCTGAATCCGAAATCTAATTAAATTGTTGTTGTCTCTCTATATTTTGTAGGACAAATCCATGTCTGCTAGTTGCACTACCTTGCCCAGAACCAGCAGCCGTAAGACAGATAAAACTCAGGTCTCAACTAATAACAATCCTGGCCAAACCAAAACGCGCAATAAATCGGAAAAGTAGTTCCACTCACCCACACCCACACACACACACACACACAGATGGTTGCTAAATAATATTAATCGATTGTAAAACAGAACCTCAAATTTTAGTTTAAATTGTAACTTAATCCTCCTTCTTATTGATATTAATAGCTCTATGAAACTTATGTATAACTTCTTGTGTATTTTGTTTATGTGATTCCAAGTGCATGGATTATTCAGTTAGCATTAAGAAAAAAGAAACAGCTGTATCCTATTTAAATATAGCCCCAAATCCAAAGGTTCTCCCATAAAACACAATTCTATTAACCAAAAGAAAAATACCTAAAAGAGAAACAAATCGAAAACGGAAATCTCATGAGAATATTTATATATAGAAACAAAATAAGAAAATATTAAATTTGTAGCATAAATTCGGAATATTATAAATAATAATTAAATGAAAAAAACAATACATATATCGATATAAAATTGAGACTTACAAATTGGACATAAAACATGAAGTTTTATTGAAGTTGAATGGATCATTTCATATCCTTTGTTGTTCGTTTTTGAGTTTGATCATTTGATAAATTATGTATTTGACTTATTTATTACTTTGTTTCCTGCAAGATCCTTAAACAAATAAGAATTAAAAACAAATCATCTATCAAATAGACTTTTTCAGTACAATCATTAATTGTTTTAATCTGCCAATTTATATATACAAACATTGTAATGTCTTGTATGGAAGTTTAACTAATTTCTCTTAAAACAATGCATAATCTTTATATAATAGAAGACATAGAATACTTTTTTGATATTCTTTCAAGTTTTCTTAGTCAACAAGTCAACAGTTTTTTATCTGTTTTCGTTTATAGCCAAACTTTGTTCCATTAATTTGTTGCTAAATAATTTCTTTCAAAACTGAATAACCTTCCCTATACATTATACTCCTATCTTTAATGGAACAGTATATATTTTCTCTGCAGTTTTAGAGACTTCAACCTGAAGTGCAATAACTTTGAGTCTATCACTGATGAATGTTGAATTTGAAGAAATCATATATATTTCTTCAGGGTCAATTTGAAATTGCAAGTCAAAATTGTAGAAAGATCTACTGGATTAAGATAAGGGCAAATGCCAGGAAAGATTAAACAGATATTTAAAAGGGACGTGTATGTCAAAATTGATAGATCTCTTTGCCCTGGAGGTCCGATCAAAACCAAGAAACCAAGATTAGGTCAAAAGTTCTGCGAGAGATTGAAATTTTAGGAAGTGTTCTCCAGGATCCTGTTTCCCTTTCCCTAAAACTAAACATTTTTCTAAAGAAATGAAAGTTGCCCTGTATTGAAATTCATACTATCTATTATCCATGATGAATATTTTTAAATTAATGAAAATACAGTGTGGCTCAAAACTAACTCGACACAATTTTGTTTGTTCAATAAAGAAGAAAAATAGGGGAAGATATTGGAATAAGCAACATTCAAAAAATTCTCTCAAATATGTAGCCATGCTCGAAAGTTCTGTTCTTCTTCCAATAGACTGATTCATTTTGCGACACCCAGTATTATTTTCCTATTGAATATAAATTTTTGCATATTTTATTGACAGCAAACTGAAATGAATGTGGTTAAAACTAGTTTTAATTAAGCAAACGCACTCATAAAGAGATGGCTTAATTAAGATGAAAACTTTTTACAAAGATTAACTGAAAAATGGCTATGCAATTAATTTGTTGTCGTGGGTAACCCTAATAAAAATGAGTTGCGTTTTTTATGGATTCGCCAGGCACGTTTAATAATTTCATTTGCAAGGGACATTTGCGCAAAGAAGAAAAGAAATAAACCAGATTGTCAGCAGCATCCTCCTCATCCTCGCTCGGATTCGGGTTGTGCAAGTTTGCTTCTTCTCGTTTTTATTGTACCCGGCTGCTTCTGCGCAGAGCAGCAGCTGATGTTTGCGCGTGTGTGTGAGAGCAGAGAGCTGACCTTGACCCTCAATCGAAGCGGTCTGCAGAGGGAGAGAATGAGAGCCAATGCTTGTTGCCAAGTGCATTTGAAAGTGGCTCCCACAGAGCCCCCCTCCCCACAGTCTTGTCTCCTTTTTTTTTGTAGATTGGCAAACTTTTCATCATCAGCAGCAGCAGCGACTGTACTTTGGCTCTGAAGACGACGACTAACATACACACACACATAAACGAACCCCCTTCTGCATGTTTCTATGTGTGTGTGCGTGCATGCACAAGGAAGAGAGTTCCCTCAACAGCTGCCCGGCTCACCATGTGTTTCCAGCTGCAAAAAAAAAAACATTTTTTTGCCGGCAAACTGGTTATTGAACAAAAAAGAAAGAAAAGACAAGGAGAAAAAGAGAGAGCGGGAGCGAAATAAAGAATAAAAGAAAAAACACATTGGGAGGATTTTTAATTTTTTTTTGTCTCAAATCAGCAGCTCCAGCATTTTAATTTACAATTAAAAAACAATCACAGTGATATTTGAAAATTTTCTTCTTCATGTTTTGTATGTATGTGTGTTATTTTCTTTTTCTTTTCATTACATAGTTTTTCTTTCCCTTTTTTCGCGTGTACATGATTTTCTTTTTATGTGTGTGTGTGTGTGTGTGTGTGTGTGGGGTTAGTACTTCTTTACTTTTTCGTTTCTTTTAGTATTTTTTTTTCTTCTTTTTTGTTGTGAATTTGATGTCCTCTCCAGCGTTGTTGTTGTTGCTTTTTGGGGTCTTCATCAATTCAGCATATTTCGCTCTCATTTCTACTGTGTCGTCGTCGAATCTCTCTCTGCTTTTTATTTCTGTTATGTTGATAGTTTGCTGCGCCCCCTTCTCCCCTATATATATATATATCTACTATACATATATATATAATCTCTCTGCCTCACACTTCTCTCTCTCTCTCTGTTTTTCCGAGTCTTCCCTTTTCTCCACTATAGTTCAAATGCTTCATTTTCTTCTTGTTTAGTCTTGGTCTTCTTCGTAGGTTCTCGAGATCTTGCCGGGCGAGTTTTAAAATGGGTCTTTGTTTTGGGTTCGCCGGCAGCAGCAGTAGCAGCAGCTGGATGGAGTTGTGTTGCTTCTTTGCGTTTTTTTTTTTGTAATTTTTTTTTTATTTTTTTTCCATTTTTAAGGTAGTTTTATATATTCTTATATAGGTTTTTCTTATTTTTTTTCGCTTTCTCTTGCTTGTTATTTTCTTCAAATAGTAAATTTAAACACTTTGTTGTTGTTGTTGCAGCATTATATGTATGTATATAATCGATAATTAAAAGTGGTTTTTGTTGTTGTTGTTGGTTTTTTGTTGTTTCATCATCTTTCTTCATCATCATCATGTTCGTGTCGTCAGCTGCGTCGTCGTCCTTCTTCTTCTTACTCCTCTAAGTCTTCTTCTTGGTTTTCTTCTAGAGTGTACTTTTTTTTCTTCTTAGTTGGCACCGCGCTGCAGGCTCAGCTTTTGGAATCAGAGATTAGATGTATGTATGTGTGTGTGTGTCTATGTATGAGTATAAGCATGTATGCGCGTTTATGTGTGTGTGTGTGTGAATGTGTGGTGGTTGATCTTGACTTGGGTGCTGCTTGGGGGTTTAGATTGATTTTTCAGTGTTTAAATTTCTTCTCCTCTCTGCTTTAGTTGGGTGGTCGTCCTCGTAGCATTCTCCTAGTTCCGTCCGCCCTTCTCATCGCACTCACGCCTTAGATGTCCACTCTTGCCACAGCCATAGCAAGTTTTCGATGTCTCCGGACAGTTCTTGGAGATGTGTCCAGTACGATTACATTTGTAGCAGGACACATTGGCCGGTCCACGGTCGTTGACAGCCTCTGGGCAGTTGCGCACCCAATGGCCAGGCTTGTTGCACTTGTAGCAAGTGGGATTATCAGCCTGAGTGCAATCCTTCGAGATGTGGCCAATGCCGTTGCAGCGATAGCATCGCTCAGCCTCCTCGGGGCAGGCACGTGCAAAGTGCCCAAATTGATTGCATTTGTAACACTTCTCGCGATTGCGACGCATGCCGCCGCCATCACCACGCATACCGCCGCCACCACCTCCAGCGGTGCCGCCGAGACTGCAGTCCCGGGCAAAGTGGCCCGGCCGGTTGCACTTGTAGCACGTGGCAGACATCGACATTTTGTCTTCTCTTGGGGTTTTTCTTTAGATTTTAGTAACGAAAAGTTAACTCAACTGAACTTCGACTCCTTCAGCTTCTTTTGGAACACACACTCCAATATATTTGCTGTACACTTCCAGAGACTCCGCTTGCTTGCTGTGCTAAATGCGACACGAAAAGGACTCTTTTCTTCCAGGCGACACAATTTCCTCCTCGCCGTTTTTTCGACGCCAAAAGTTAAAATGGCTACCGCTAGTGTTTTTCACGCTACAAGACCAAAAATCTCGATTTTCTTCCACAAAAATACCAAATTCGCATGAAAAAATACTAGAAATGACTCAGTAAATGTGCGTCACAGGGTTGATTCGCGCCATGCGTGCACAGTGACACTGACTTCTAGAATTCGGAGACAAAATCGAAATGAAAGTGAAAATAATTTGATATTTGGATAAAATAAGAATGAGCTTGAAATAATTTACTTAAAAACTTGACTAGGGTTCCAATACCTGCTGAAGCAGCAACAATCAGGATGGAAAACTTATTTATTGATACTTGAAATTAGCATCCACATTATTTGAGGGGAATTTGTACTTTCTTATATTACTAAAAGAATGTTAATTATAGTTACGTATTCTATACATACGAGCGCTCTTCAATGCGATAAATATATTTATTTAATGTTTTTAAGTTGGATTGTATTTGTCGACGGACTGTGTCGTTAAGTAGCTAATTTTTGGTGTAGATGTAGATAATTTATGACATTCGACAACTTGATGTAAATGTCAAGAAATGGCTTTCTACGCCTGTAACCGAATGTAGTTGGTTTTTTGTTTTTGTAATTTATGCTGTAAAGTTATGATCTTGATTGCTTGGTCATGTTTAATATTTGTCGCCGGGACATTGAGCCGAAATTGTGCCCAAGCCACCACAACGATATCGATGCCAATTACGACACAGGACATAATAGCCGGTGATGTTTTCTTTGAGATTATCTCTCCCCAAGATTTGGAGTACACGTATCGACTGAGGCCGGCTAAGGATTTTGGCGGTTCATTTACTAAGCACAAATTGGAAGGAGTACCGTTAGTTCTAACTGATCCCCCCGGAGCCTGTCAAAAAATCAAAAATGCCCGAGACCTAGTAGGGAGCATTGCCCTAATAGACAGAGGGTGAGCAAAAAATTTGCACGAGATTAATAGCTCACTTGACTTCCCTTGTTTTTTTTTTTATCTATCTACACGGCAAATTTTTCTAGGGAATGCTCGTTCGTTACCAAAACCCTTCAGGCAGAGGCCGCTGGCGCTGTGGGCGCCATCGTCAGCGAGTACAATACGAATTCCCCAGAATTTGAATACTACATTGAGATGGTCCACGACAAAACCAATCGGGATGCTACCATACCCGCTGGGTTTCTATTAGGAAAAAACGGCGTTATGATACGCTCCACATTATTGCGTTTAAAGCGAGTTCATGCTCTAATTAATATACCAGTCAATCTGACCTTTACACCGCCATCGAAAATCAATCATCCGCCCTGGTTGGGCTGGTGAGGCTGACACAGAGAGTAAGAACTCGGCGGAGGCCAATACGGAGGAGGATTGTGAGAAGAATGGATTAATGCAAGGGACACCGGATATTTTGTAACCAAAGTGCATACTTAGTCAGAGCATTGCTAGTTTTATTTTTTAAATCAAATGAGAAAAGAACAGAAAGAAAAAACACGAAAACTGAGACTAAAACTGAAGTGTTAATAATATTAAGTAGTTAATTCGTAAACAAGCAATACCAAATAACAAAAATGTGACAAGTAAATTGTAAATAAATTGCTAAGCAGAAATGTTTCTAAGCTAGTCAAATATTTGTAGAGCTCACTTTGATTATACCAAAAGGGGGATGAATTGGCTAGATTATCTTCTATTTGTTTCTGAAATCCTAATTTCTCAAGATTAGCTAGAGTTGTTACATTGTATAAAGCTATTTTCTGGTTATGGAAAATTGTTTATTCGAGGTAAATGATATTGAAAAACTAATTTAAATTTTCCATATATATATATAGAAATATTAATACATGTTACTAATGTACGCATTATTTAGATCTTTCCCAGAGCTGTGAGATTTAAGCACATGCCCAATGTGAGTATCACTATGCTAATCACAAGTATGGCAAAACACAGATAATTTGTTTGGATGGGCATACGGAAGAGTTTTGCCGACATATCCAGCGATGAGGCAAACATTAGCGTCGAATTGAGATCTTCTGCTGAGGTATTATGATAGACAAATGGACGTACTCTTATCTGATGGCCATTGGCCTGAGCATTCTGACAAACACGTGTCACCGATGAGGCCACAAAGAATGGCAAAAGACCCAGAAAGAGCCACAGCATGACATTGGCTATATTCAAAAGGACCAACTTGAGGGCACAATAATGGAAATCAAAATCCTTGAAGAGATAGACCAAACCGGCAAATGCGTATGACAGATTCATTACAATTAGAAAACACACGGGTATGGCCACATGTTGATTGAGGCGTTCCAGCAATTTGCGGAACTCCAATACTTCACGCATCCAGTCCAAGGAGTCAATGGAGTGCATTAGCAATTTGTGCGACAAACTCTCCAAATGAACTCGCAGCAAATAGCACTCAATGTAATAGCTACTCAAGATGATAATCTCGACCATATCCTGCAGGAGCACAGTGCAAAGCAAAGCGATTCTCAGGCACAGCTCCCAATTACGTAGGAGCTCAGCTAGCCAGGCAATTTTAATGATTTTCTCCGGCTGCATAATCACCACACAGCAGGCATAGGCAAAAAGCAACAGCAGCAGGGTCAAGGCCAATCCTAGAAACAACCAAAGCATGCGACATAAACGTTTTGGCTTGGCCGACATCAGAAAGACGCGTTCAATGAGATTCTGCAATTGCTCGTGATCGATCACTTTACAGACCAAGACAGCCGACACGAAACCCAAAAGATTCATACCACTTGGCACCAGATAGCCAAACAATAGTTCGCCTATGGTATTGGGTGAGAAAGCGCCGCCACCTCCATCTGTACTGTTTGCTGTAGCTGGATGTATATCCTTGTAGCTGTTAAAACCACGATCGCCCCTGAGAAAATAAATGAAATTAGTTCACACACCATTAAGGATCACCCTGCTCACCTATAACCGCAAATGTAGCGCAACACATAGCCCAGGAGAAGGGCAAAGAATACCATCAATGCCTGAACGTAGCTGCAACAGGCACGCACATTACTCATGTCCGTCGATATGGGATTCAGACCCACCAGGCTCAATATGGCCACATAGGGACGCAGGAACTGTAAGATAAAGTCATTGATAACTGTCTGATGTTTGTAATCTAACTATATTCTATAGATATACCTAATCTTAGTTATATGATTAACAACAATTACTTAACCAACTTGTATACAACTTGATGAATGCAAGTTTTTATCTAATTTCTATATACTTCAAAGAATCAAATACATTATTACATATATAGGGAAACAAATGACAAAAAGAAGCCTGATACATTCTGCCATGAACATTTTCTTCTTGTACGGTTTGAGTTCTTTAGAGGAAAGTTTCACTGTATTTACATACGAAATATGATTGTAAGAACTTTATAGGGTTTTATTATTGTTTTTGTTTTCTCACTGGACACACCCAACCACCTTGCGTTTGCAATAATCCAAAATAGCCGATGTTGGCTCGTGTTCGCCCTGCTGCTGGAGTTCTTCATTGAGATTTCCATTTCCATTGAGACGATTGATGAAGCAAAAGGAACTTTCCGCATTGTGACGAAACATGACAGACAAAGACAAATTTCAGATGCAACAACAGCGACAGACAGCGACAACAATAACAACAACACATTGCTCTCAACAGTGAGCCATAACCCGGAAAGTCGGCGGAGAGAATAAGAGAGCGCGTATAGATGATCGTTACCGACTGAAAGCTGAGCAATAACTGGCGATGGCGATAGAAACTTAAGCGAGCCGCCAGGATGACCAACGAGATGATGGGCGACGAAGGCGGACAAGTGTGTAGGTGTGTGTGTGTGTGTGTGTGTGTACTCGGCACCGACTGGCATCGTTGTTGTCGTTCTCATCAATTGCAATTGTATATGTATGTACATATAACGGTAAATTGAATGAATTGAAACTCAAGCCGCAAAATGTAAAACGAAGCTTTCCTGTGCGTTATGTCAAGCTCTCTTCTCAGTTTCTGTTCAAGCTTTGCCTCTACCCCCCTTCTCGCTCATACTCAATCACTCTGTCTGCTATTCGCTCTATTTGTGTATGTGTGTGTGTGTGTTTTGGGGCTGCGCCTCCCCCTTATCAATATATTTTTATCTGCGAGCTGCGTTCTCATACATGCTGAGCACCTGTTACAGTTTAGATAGGAATCAGTCCGTTATCGCTCGACGCTATCTATAAACAAACATACGTACATATATAAATTAGCATATATGCTTATGATATGCTCTCTATATGTATATGGGCAGCATCAGCACCTTTCACTTGATCGGCTCAGATTTTGTTTTTGTTTATGTCTTCGTCACCCAAGTGCATGGGCATTCCGATGGCTCGAGTGTTATCTAGACAGAGACAGACTGCAGCAAACGACGCTGTCTGATAACCCTGAAAGGGGATTGAAAGCAAAATACAATTAAATTTCCTCTTACTTGATGTGCACCCTACAGTTCATTTTCTAGCTTAAAATTTCGGGAGTTTAAGTTCGGTCGATCATTCGAATTAAAACCCTTCCAACTAAAGGTCCTGTGGAAAAAAGTTTGTTAAACAATTGATTTAGAGAGTCAAATGATTAATGAATATGTAGAGTGGGAACTTAGTCGGTGTCATTTTAGGTAGATTTGCTCGGTATTTATTTAATAGGTAAACGCTATTCCCAAGAACTAAATCTTGTCCAATATCCTGATTACTAAAGTATAAATTATAATAGCTGGTCTTTAGATTTAAGCTAAGGTATTTTAGGTAGATTAAAGTAGCTAAAACCAATCTTGATCATTTCCGAAAATAATAATAATTCTATCCCCAAATCAAATTCATTTATCAAACGAAAAAAGATCTTCCCAATGAGTAAAAACAGAAAACCCAACAATAGCCAAAAACAAACAAATATTTATACATACATTTTTATTTTATACGTAATATAAGCTAGTATAATCTTAAAACTAACCATGTTCCAGTTGAATAAAGAATATTAAAAAATAAAGAGTATAAAAAATCAAATAGAATTACAAAATATTGCCATATTTCAACCTCCTTTACAACGGTGGAATCAAACAACTTCAACTTCAAAAACTTGCTGGCAGGATGAATTGGATTTGGGATATATATCGTATGGAGCCTCTTCCTCCACTGGTGGAATTTGGTTTGATGTTGATTTGAAAGCTTTTCGTAATACATAGATTACTTTGAACCTACTAAACATAATATATGGTATATTATTTGCCATATTAAAAGCATATGCGAGTTCCATGTAGAGAAATGATCACATCGTATAAAAGAATTCGAATTTTCATATGTGCTGGAACCGACGTTTCTGCTAAATGGAAATCCAAGATTGTCTGTATAGATTCATGTGTGTGTGGAAAATTTCTAGAAACAAATGTTTAAAAAATTGAAAGTTTTTATTTTTGACAAATGAAATATTAATATAAAGATTACCGAGAATCTCCAAATTATGCAAACAATTTCTGTTCAATCAGTGTTGCGAATCGACGAACTTCCAAATTTTCTGCTTCCTTAAGACCCCTTACGTATTGTAAGATTTTATCGCCGCATTTTCCAGAATTTAAATTTAGGAACAAATGTGCAAATTAAGGACAACTTCTGATTTGGCTGTAGTGTGGCTATAGATTCCAAACGCTTTATAAGGATTTCTAGATCTTTTAAATTCATTGCCACTGTCATTTCATAGATGCATGAAATATTTAATTGTTCATTTGGTGAAAGTAATGCTGTCCATAACATATCTGAATAATCATAGCGCTTACTGAAGCAGAGCAAAGCCAAGGAAATTATGAATTTATGTCTGTGCTCTTTGGAATCAACAAGATATGGAGGTGGATGGTTCTCCGTTAATTCCTTGTTGATCTGCAACAGATTGGAGCTGGATTTATTTGGATTTCCTACAATCACAATTAATTCACAAAAACTAAGTACAGTTGAGTAGTAATGTCTGATACTGTACAATCAACGAAAATCCGTTAATATTGAATGAAAAATAATAAGTTACTTTTACCATAAATCTTCAATTATTGTTGAACAATGAAATATTTTCTCTAGACTTGACTTAACTATCCCAAGATGTATTTAGTTTTCAGCTACCTATTCGAGGAATGAGATCAGCCGAGCCTCCGTATGTTTCTAGGTATTCACCCAATTGTTGAGACGATTTCAACAGTTTTGCGATCTCCCAAGGCGGCAAAAGTCAATAAAGTTAAAAAATTTATTACGAAGTAATTAAATTAAATTAGATTAAGCACACGACACAAGTTGCTTTAACTTTTTTCGTTGTTTTTTTTTGTGTCACTCTTTCGTTTGTTGGGTTGTGTATGTATATGTACATATATATATTCTTTCTTTGTATTGTTTTCATTTAAATTTTGTTGCTTAACGATTTTGCAATGAGCCAGAAGAAGAGAGGGATGGAGAGGGAGAGAGAGAGAGAGAGAGTGAGCTGTAGCTGAAGCTGCCTTCCAGATACGATGAACGAGCTTCAGCCGCAGTCTGGCCGCAACCTCAGCATCGGCGTTCAGTTTTTGTGTGACACTATGACGATGACATGCGATGATATGCCCTTGTCCGGGCAGGCGGAATCTTTACCCTCCTCAGCCCCTCCTCGGCAGCAGCAGCAGCAGCAACTCATCTGTCCATGCTCTTGGACCGTTGGCCCTCCTCTCCACTCATGCAAATTAGCTGCGTTGTCAAATAAAATGCTGATTTGTTGTTGGCTCACTCGCCTGGCATGCTAATAAAACAGAATGTGAACCTAGTTCATTCCACATCACTCCTCCACATTGGTCAATGTGGACAGTTGTCGTCTTTCTCGTTCTCGTTCTCGTTGTGTTTTTTTTCTCCTTTTTTTGCTATGTTTAAAAATCAAATCAAATATTACGAGAAAATTTTCAATGTGGTTAAATGCATAGGAAATTTTATGCCAGGCCGCAACCACAAAAACGCAAATGTTGACTCCAGCTCGGCTCGGCTGAGGTTCTGGCCAATGTAACCATTGGACAGGAGAGAGCTGGGAATTGTGCATGGGATTGGTTAGATTGATGTTTGATTTTAAAGTTGTCTAACAGTTGAGTAAACTCTATGCATAAAGGACTTTATTAGTGAGTCGGGCTAATTTAATTTCACTTTAAAGTCTAGCAAACTACTTCAAATTCAGGTTTAGGTCCTATTTTTTCACTCTCTCTTTCTCGCTCGCACTTTTGGCCAAAAAGATCAGAGATTGTGGAACGTGTCAAGTGTCCGAAATTCAATTAGACTTCATTAGCATTAGCAGCCGTTGGCAATTTGGTTAGTCACCTTGTGGTTGTGCGTGTGTGAGTGTGTCCTGGGTGTTTGGGTGTGTTCGTGCACAGATTTAACCGTTTGGAGATTAGCATAAATGAGATCATTAAAATGCGCTTACGTTTCTTGGGTATGCAGGTGTTTGGGAAAGGTGGTGGGAACCGGGGAACGGGGTCACCACCTTCCATCTCCTTTCGCACGTAACAGACACCGTCTGCGAAATTGCCATTGCCGTTTTAGCCATTCGGCAATGTCCTGTCTGAAGGTGTCACGGCTGGCTGGTTCGTGTCTTGGCTTAACTTGCCAAAATAATACAAGCAAAATTTGCATAATTATTTGGACATCCTCTCTCCCTCTCTATCTCTCGCTCTCTGTATCTGCCTGTTTAATAAAGCAACTATATATGTATGTATGTAGATTCAACTAGTTTTTTGTTGCAAATTTTTTTTTGGCAATTTGGCCAAATTGCACATTACATTTTCTAAAATGAGCTTAGTACAAAAAAAATCAGACAAATTGACAACAAACAGGAGGAAAATAAAGGTGTGGGACGAGCTACATTGATACAAAATTATAAAAAATTAATGCATAGGTATAGACTTAAAAACTGTATAACTTATATCCTTCCTCTTGTTTTTGGATCTTTCATCAAATTATCATCAAATTATTTAATTATAACTAAACATATTCTTCATAATCGCATCTTTGTTTTTAACGTGAGGCTGGATGGACTAACTAATTCAGACCTATACCCTTTCAAAAAGAAAATAAGTTTTAAATCCAAATTATTTAGCTTATGGTGATCAAATAACCCTTAGATAAGAGTTGGTGACCCCGACGTTATTCAAGCTAAGGTTAATGTCAACACTGCCCCATTTCATAATTTCAAATTAATCTAAAACAGTTTGTGATATTAATAATATTTTGAATCTTAGCTACTACAGATAGTTTATAAAATTCCAAGACAAATTGAAAAGAAATTGAATTTTTTGTACTTTAAATTACTCTTTTTAGTTTTTGCATTTCTGTGGTCACTGTTCATTGATTTTAGTTGGGATAACCACGAAGCTAATTGGTCATATACCTGTTGATATATTTTGTATATGGGAAAGGGAACTTATTTGCCATTTTAAAGAGAGGTACCTACATATACACATACAAACATATAAGTATGTAGATATTTATTTCTATATGCATGTAAACCTGCTTGATGGGAAGCTCTTGACTGAGTGGCAACATCCGAAAATGTTTTGACATTCAAACGGGCTAATTTTTGTTGATATCCAGAGGGGGGTGTCCGTTTTGAGGGTAGCAAAAGGGCACCTGTCCAACCATTCCGCCCCAATCCATTGCTGGTGGAGTGATATCCCTCCTTCTTACTCCCTCTCTCCTCCTTTGTGTGGGGGTTTTGTGCTGGGAACTGCACTAAAAGCCTGTCGCTAGCTGCAAATTGAATCAGTCGGTTTGTGTGTGTGTGTTGGCCCCCCAAGGCTAGTGTTGTCCCCATCCTCATTCTGGTCCACATCCTGGTCCTCATCGTTGTCCTCGTCGCCATGTTCGTGCACGCGCTCTCATGAAATGTGACCGCAATTGCGGTTCGTTAGCTGCATTTCAGCTAGTCCCAGGTCCGAAAACCAGTTGATGCACCTTGCACGTGCTAGCCCCAACACACACAAACACACGCACACAGAATGTACAAAAAAAACCATACACACACACACACTCATCCATTGAGAGAGAACGAGAGAAGGACCCCTAAAACAAGGAAATGCGGGGTGTTGACATGGCACAATGCAAAAGCCGCTGTACTTAAGTGGTTCCACTGGCCCTGACCAAAAGCACTTTGACCAGGCCAGAATGGTCAAACTTAAAGGCTTTCCCCACCGCCCCCACGCTTGTCACCAAAATACATCAACCCCCCTCCTACCCTGCGACCACCTCTTTCGATTCACTGGCTATATAATTTATGTTGGCAAAATAAACCCAGAAAAACGTTGAGAAAAAGATTTTCAGGATGGCACTTAACGGCAATTAGCAGGATATAGAGAATGACGGACGAGAGAGAAAGGGAGATAGGACGCGGAAGGGGCATACACACACCTGTAGGATTCGGTACTCCAATCAGGATTTGCGCATCATTTCTTCTAGAGGATAATTACAACAAAAGACGCACATCCTGGCCGGGGCACGCACAACGCAGCGCAGAGCAGGAAAACTTCTAAAGGTTTTCACTCCCGGCGCTACTCCTTCTTGCCATCTCCCCTTTTCAACGCCCGGCACAACGTGACAAGCATACGAAATCAACAGGCAAGCTGGGAACAATTTAAACGTTAGCAAGGATTTTCAAGGATATGTCGCATTAACAATGGCCTGACCTACTCATGAGTGCCAAATGACTTGTTCCCAAAAGGCCCTGGGAGGGGGGAATTTCAGCATTGGAGGACATTCTCATCCATTCGCCCAAACACTGTTGCTTGTCGTGAATAGAAGATGACAGAGAGAAAGAGAGAAAGGGGGGAGTAAACATGTGGGTGGCTGGTGGCCAAAGTGGGCGTGCCGTGATGTCCGACTTTTGTTGCCAAACTAAATATTGTTAGGCAAAGTAAACGAACGGTCGGCTTTTGTCTACATTGGTCACCGGCTGTGGGACATGGGTGTAGCTTTCCGTATATATTTATGCAAGGGGCTTTAGCGATTGAAAGCTGAAATAATATGTTTACATACGAGAAGTAAGATAAGTAAATTGGACTTTGTGAAAGGTATGCTAATTTCGTATTCCATTTTAAGTTTAATAAAATTTTAATTAAAAAGGATTCCAAACTTAAACAAGTTGCAAATTGTGAATGAAGTGAAAAAAGAAGAGTATAGCTAGCAGCTCATTTTTTGGTCTTTATATCCCAATTTAGAAAAGTTCTTAGAACAAAAGTATTTAAGAATCAGAAAAATGTTATACCTAAATGGTATTGTAAAGTGTCTAGGACTGGTTATTTGGGAGTTCCTTTTTCTTAATTAAAAATTAAAGAATAATAAAGAATTGATTAATAATTGAAAGGTTTATCTTAGAGATAAATTGAATTAATTTAATTGAGATTAAATTAATTAATCAAACTCTCGTTGTAAGGTCAATTTAAATATTGTTATAACAAATTTTTCTAACTCTCCCCTTTTGCGGTTGAACTGCTACTCCACTGTGTTGGGTCCTTCTGTTGTCTTAATGCCGATTAACGTTTTGGTAGACGAAATCCAATGCCTTAGCGTTCCTCCAATTCCTTTGGCTGCTTTTATATTTTCCATGCTGCTGCCGTTTATTAGAAATTTGCTTTCCGTTTTCTTTTTATTTTCTAAGGTGTTTTTTTTTGCTGGCTCCTTGTTTCGCCATAATGAAACAGAAGCCGACTTGGCCTCAGACAACATTGCAGCCTAGAGAGAGCTGCACCTTAGACACACACACTACGAATATATGTATATAAATGATGCTTCTTGCAAAGGTAGATATAGATATATGTATATCCTGCTAGAAGCTGATTCCCCTTGGTTCTCCGCATTTCCATTTTACCTATCTTTTTGCTCCTTCTTGGCTTGTTGACGCAACTTGCTCATTAATTTTTACGCTTAATGTGTTTTCATAATGATTTTTAAATTGCGTCTCAGATTTCACAGATCTCATAGAGAGAAATACACACACACATATACAATGTGGGAGAGGGTGGATGAGAGGAGAGGCAAGGGTAAGGAATTTTCCTGGGGGTAGTGTATTTTCTCCTTTGGTTTTTCTTTTTTCCCTTATTTGTTTCTTTCTTTTGTGTGGTTTACTTCAACAATCAAATGTGACGTCATGAATGGAAAAATATAATATAAAGAAAGCCTCTCATTAGCGTCGCCCACTATCAATATTTAAGCACACAAATATATACTTCGTTCATTCCACGAAACGAATGCATGAATATGAACAAAATATTTGAACGAATGTTCGTAATTAAACTACAATATGCAAACAATAAATAAAGAAAAATAAAAATTCTGCAATTGTTGTTGAGCACTTAGAGAAGTGAACGTGATTCTATCGGAAATATCGTAATGCATATAGAATGAATGGCCAGATATAGTAGACATTTGATTATAGCAGATATCAAAATGTAACATTATGCTGATAAACAATGTTAATCAGAGCATTTGCTGAAATGACCCATTTAACCCTAACGATATAAAGACATTTGAACTTATTTGTTATATAATCATAGGCCTTACGTAAATTAAGCTCAGCTGCTATTATAGATAATAGATTTCAGCCATTTAAAGGAAACTGTATCTAAGCATTCCGCATTTTTAAAACTTTTCCTGTAGTAAATTCTTTTTGAAATTTTATTTTTCAATATATTAAAATAAAAAGATTGAATAATTTGTCCATTATTCACATTCACAGCTTCGTTTTCACTTACAATTCGTTGGTTTCGACTTCTCTCCATCAGACACATGTGATCCCTGTCCTTTACCTTATTGCATCAAGCATACGCCATGTTGTTCACTTTGCCACTTCCATTTTTTGGGGAGGGGGGTGTTGGAGGTGGGGAAAAAAGGACGAAACGTTTTGTCTGGCTGACAAATTTAATTACTGCTGGTTCCTGACTCAATGCCAGAATTGGGTCTTCCTTCGCTCCTCCTGTTGTTGTTTGTTTCGTCAGTGATATGGTCCTTCCCTCGCCACATTCTCATACTCACAGCAGGAGCTTCAACAGCAGGCAGTTTACGTACTAGCCCCCATACTGGTCTGGAGTCACTTCATTTGATGCGTCAATCAGCACAATCAAAAACTGCAGCCATGAAAATCAATTAAAAACCCGTTGACACACTGGCCCAGGCTTTCGGCCAGAAAGAGAAGTCCTGGCCGGGTTGGCTCGGCTTGGTTTGGCCTGGCTTGGCCTGGGTCCTGTTTCTGCTTCTGCTGAATGGCTGTCAACAACGTTGAACGTTTTTGCCATTGACGCTGGCCAGGATTAACATTTATATTTCAACAGCCAGAGAGAGAAAGAGAGGGGAGGCCAAATTGGGGGATGAAGGGGGTCTTGTTTTTCCATAGCTCTTTTGTAATTCCATTTGAAATGCAAATGCCTTTTGTAGCGGATATAAGAAAACACTTGCAAAACAAATCAAAGGCCCAGAACATGATACCGCAATTTTTGATCGAGTAGTGTATCGAGGGGAAAGAGACTAAGAGAAGGAGGGGGGCAGATGACGTCAGCATGTTGCATAGTTAATTGGCGGCACGCTGAGTTGCACAAACAGAAGAATATTCGCTGAAATGGAGACGAGAAAGCGCTGCACGCCCACTTAATAAATGAAATGTCATTGAGGCGTGCCGGCAATCATCAAAAAGAACAACAACCAAAAAAACCAAAAACAAAAAAGGAGGAAATCACAAAACAAAAGTCAGAGCACAATTTAACACCAAGTGGATGTAGGAAGGAGGAGAAGCTTGTATGGCAAGTATTCGCAAATGACGCATGAACCATGATGATGGAGCAACTGTAGAGAAAAAGTGATGGGGGGAGAGTGGAAGACAGAGAAAAGGACCCAACTGAGTGACGGAACGGCTGACTGAGGGGCCAGTTGGCTAACTGACAGCGTTCAAGTCAAGCGAGGCTCACTTTATCTGGCCTCCTCAGAGAGCCTTCTCCACACGCACACAAACACACACAACACACATATATGGCCACTTGTCCACTTGTCATAGACACCCTCTGTGATCCCTCATTCGGTTTGCTGAAATAGGCTTCTCCTGCAAAAAAGGCATAGATAGGGAATATATCCATGGAAAGTAACCAAAAAGGTTTTCATGTTAAATTTGTATAACCGATTAGTCTATAACTAATACATATATTAATATTGAGTATATCTAACAATGTTCGTCCTTTTTCTACTATTTTCCCTTTTATATTATCTGATTTGATGAAAGATTTATAAAAGTAATTATATGTAGTCGATATAATAGAGAAACTGAATTCTATTTGCTATTCGAAATATAAATGGGTATAATTTTCCCACATTTGACTAAATATTAAATGATCAAAGTATTATACTGATTCTCAAAAAAGGAAAATTTGAAAAATAATTATAATTATTTTATCTCAGTTGGCCATTTCAAAATGATCTCTAAATCAATATGCCCATATGTTACCTCTTATCAAACAGAAGGATTTAAAAACTCAACTCAAAAAAGAGAGAGACGCGGTCAACTGCAAACTGCAACTGCTACACCAAAAGCAACAGCAACAGCAACAGCAACTGGCTGAGCTTCTCCTCTGCTGTTGGTGCTGCTGCGTCAGCTGCAACTGATGACATTGTCAGACAGCAAAGCGCCCCAGCTATAAAAGGACTAACAAGCCTGACAGTTACTCAGCGTCAGTCAAAGCTTCTGGGCTCTAGATCCTGATGCTCCTCCTGATGCCACTCGCTTCGACGACCACTCTGCCAAAAGGGGGAGGGGATAGAGCAGGACGAGGGCTTGGCACGATGTGTCGTGCAAATTAAAACTTGGGCCACACTTGACACGTGCTTAGCTGCTGCTGCCTTTGGTACCCAGGACCTCCTCCTCCCTCCCCCATTCACCTACACGCACCCCAGCTATCTTTTCCTTTTTTTTTGGTCAACTGTTCGTATGCGGCTGCTGTGGCACTTGGCTGCTTTTCGGTCTTTTTTTCGGGTTGAAAGCTAGTTTAATTTATGAGATCACAAGCCACGGCAAATGTCAACTTGCGTGCAGTTGCATAAACTTGTTGCTTACCAAAAAAGAATGAAACGGAAATGGTAAAAGAAAGGTAAAAATATTCATACTGCTGACATGGCAGAGATTAAAATTTCATACAAAAATGAAATCAGGTAAAAGTAAGCAGCTAAGTATCTTAAGACTATAATCTATTGATTAAGCAATTTAATGTTTGAATTTCAAAGGCCAATTTGTAAAATAAAATTAAAACACAGAGTTCCCTTCTCCTTCAGTTCACTTTAAATATGTTACTGAGAGATTCCCTATGATCATTTCTTAAGGATTCCTTCAGTATTTCATTGTTATTATCCAAATGTAAATGCCAAAATGTTTTAGTTCACTTGTGAGGTGCAAAGGAAAAAAGAAGTCCCATGACACATTTATGAATGTTTCTATTTCTCTGTTGCAATGCACATCTTTTAGATATTTGCCTATGTATCATATGATTAAATAAATCATTGAAAAATTTAACTCTATATTTCCAATTTTACAGGCACTACAAAAGATTCTATACATCCAATAAATTTTGTCGCAGGGAGTGATTAACAAACAAAAATACTCAAAATAATTAAAAGGTTATAGGATATTTGCTAAGATTAATGACAAAATAAGAGCCTAGTTATATAAACTCTTAAGTGAATAAATAAAATCAAAACTAAGTTTAACCCTTAATAGTTAGTCTTTCAATACATAACAACTTAGAATATTATTCTTTGGTTAATGAGGAAAAACATGTTCACATAAGAATTTTTTTACTCAATTTGAATTATGAATTGATTGCGATATTCCCAGTTTTTTACAGATTTAATGCGTATTTAGGTCGATGTTATCTTCTAGTAATACGTGATTAGTTTTTCAATGTGCTCAATTTGGCGGACTTTTGCACCTTCATTTCGGCAGTCTCAATTGAACAGACTGAATCTGCGTGAATGGGATGTGGGTGTGGATTCAGCTACATAGAAATATGTTGGTATGTGTGTGCGTGTGTGTGTGTGTGTGGGTCTATGCTGGCATCCATATGACAGTTCGAAAAGCATAATTGACAACATTTCCGCCGATGGCTTTTGTTACTGAAATGATTTCAGCTGAAATTGAGCCGCCTGCGGTGAATGAGAGATGACGCGTTGCATTCTGCATCCTCTCTCTATCCTCTCTATTCATTGCCGTCATGCCGTATCGTCATCAATGTTTAGAACAATGTCAAAACGGTTTTCCCATTGAATTTTAATCAAGTTGACTTTGGCAGGTGATACACCAGACACACTACACAGCGAACTATGATGATATGGGAGGCAACCTGATGACAGCTTGAATATGATAATTAAAATGCGATACTGTCCTCTAGTTTGAGAGAAACAAAAACATTTTCAACATTTGTTTGTGCAAGATGCATTTTACGTTTCAATAGACATCATTTAAAATTGAAAATCACCAATTTTTTTCGGCTGAATCGAACTGCAAGATATAGATCGACTCCTACCCATTTACAATTTACAATTGCTGAACGATGCGCTAATTTCAAATGCCACAAAAGGCATCGCATTTCCACTGTCTGGGCAACTGTGTCTGGGAGCTGTTGGCCATTGATTGCAATTATTTTCAATTTTGGTCAATAGGCAAAACGGGTAAATTGAGTGAGAAAAGTGAGGGTCAAATAGAACCCCAGGGCTGGGGCCATTTGCGAAATATTCTTATGGGCATTGCAATTAGTAGTTCATTTAAGTATTGCAATTATCAGATAATAAAAGGTATCGCAGACTTTTCTTACTTAATGCCATGTACAATGGCACTTGGCAACCCTGGTCATTGGCAAAAATGTCCTGGGAAAAACCTCAAAAACCGAAACCCAAAATGCACTCTTTCACTCTTTCGAACTGATGAATCGGTAGGTAGGAGCAATGAACACGAGGCAGGGCATGTATAGGGGCAGGTGATGGCATGCGGTAGTCGGCAATTGCACCGTTAATTTGGTGTCGCACACACAGACACACAAACACATACGCAGAGAGACTGAGGGGACATTCACGCGAGTTGGCGTTGGCGAGTTTTGGCGCCAAATGAATTCAATTAATTAAATTAGTTCAACTTGCTGCTGAAGTTATCATCCGGATTGGGGAATCGGAATTGGCACTGGGCGCAGAGAACTCTGGACTACGAATCCAAAAGGCTTTGTCCAAGCTAACAAGTCAGCTATTTAAAATAGTGCAGAGTAGACATTTGGCATATCCTGGACAAATCCTTAACTATAAAGTTTTTTGCAAATAAACTGATGAAACTAAGCAGGAAATGCGGTCCACAAACCCTTTTTAAATATTTCAACTCACACATGTAACATTTTGCAACAATTTTAATCAATCAAACAGGGCTTCAAGTACAATACAAAATTTATAACAAGATAAAGTTAAGTTATAAGTTTTGTAAGATAAACTTAACTAAACACAATACAAATAATGTTTAGGGGTATAAGTTAATCTGTGGGAAGATTTAATGCAGAAGATTTTTTCGCTTTCTTTTTCTTAAGTTCCTTGGCATCATTTTCATTTGGAACGTCTTTTTCAGCTTCCGCTTTGTGT
Source organism: Drosophila paulistorum (assembly GCA_018152135.1). Lineage (NCBI taxonomy): Eukaryota > Metazoa > Arthropoda > Insecta > Diptera > Drosophilidae > Drosophila > Drosophila paulistorum. The sequence continues at coordinate 50,079,276 of JAECXG010000822.1, read as the reverse complement.
TCGTTCTTCTTGGTTACCTTCATTTTGACATCCATCTCGAAAACCCCCTTGTTGGGACTGTTCTTAGTTTTTTTTTTCTTAGATACGATCTGTTTGGGTTTGTTTTGCATACGATCATTATCTAGATCAATTTTTCCTATTTCCTTCTCAATTTCCTTCATCTTGGTTTCCAGCTTCTCTAGATCGTTCGTAGCATCGTTTATCTTAGAATCCTTTTCTTTGGGATCATTGCGCTTAGAGTTTAACTTTTCGGGCTCGTTCTCTTTTGAATCGTATTTCTTTTTTATATTTTTTTTAGATTCAGTTTTATTTATTGCGATCTTTTGAAATTTTTCATTTTTGGGAGCATCGTTTATCTTTGAGTTGTTCATCTTGGAATCATTCATCTTGGAGTTGTTCATCTTGGAGTCGTTCTTCTTTGTCTCGACCTTCTGAGAATCGTTTTTCTTGGGTGTTTTCTTTGCACTGTTGCAAACACTTTGGTTGTTTGTCATATAAAAGTGTTCTATCGGATCAATTTCACTTTCTGAACTATCCTTGCTGACGTCTTCTTCAGCATCTATCTTTTTGAGATCGTTTTGCTTAGCATCGTTTTTTTTGCGATCGACTCTCTTGGGTTCCTTCTTCTTTGCATCGCTGGTCTTAGAACTAAGTTTCATGAGAACATTCTGTATAGAGTCGTAATTAGCATTACATTCCTTGGTTATTTCATTTTCCAAGTCGTTTTTCTTCTTCTTGGTATCTATCTGCTTTGTGTCATTCTTTTCCATTGCGTTCAGATCGACCTTCTCGGCAGTGGTCATCCCAGAGACAGTTCCACTAGAAACCTTGTTCGTAGTATAGGATTTGTTCTGCATTGACTCTGATTCAAATACAGTACGACTTCTCAAAACCTTGAAGACATTTACTTTCTTCATTTTGAAAAATTATTTATTTATTTTTATTTTTCTGTTTAAATTATCCGATGTAGTCTAAAACTAGTTGTAAATGCTATTGGTTTTTGATGACTGACATGTTTAACAAAGTTTGTTGATGCTAGGAATTCTCAACTACAAAAAATTGAATCATTTGGAAACAGAATTTGGTAATTAAACAGCCGCATTTTGGTTTTGAAATAATGAAAAGAACTAAAGAAAAAAAATAAGAAAGTGACTTTAAAATAAGTTTAGGTTGTCATTACCAAAGTACTTTCATTAATGGCAGTAGAATCGTTGTTCAATTCTTCAGTTGTTGCTCCCTTCTCTAATTTAGAAATAGTTTTTTGGTCTTCTTGTATTGTGACTTTGTTGTCCTTTGGTTGAGTGAATACAACAACACGACTCTCTAAGTCCATATGGATGCGTGGTTCTTCCATTTTGTTGAGAAAAAATCAAAGAGCAAGTTTTAGGTGTTTTTTATATTTTCTCGAAACTGAGTGACTTTTCAAATGATGATTGGAGAACGATTGGGTTATATGCCACATTTGTATTGAAATTTTAGCAGGGTATCAATGGTGCTTTGCGGTCAACGTCAACAGCGACGTCGACTTTGCCATCAGACTCAATTATCAGCTCTTTTATGAATGGCTAGCAAATTTTGCAATGCGGCGGCGGCAACGGCGGCGCCTACCTTAACTGGAATTGGATATTCTTTATTCTTTTCCTATTTTTGTTCATTTTTATTTTCTCTTTTTTCATATTCTGCTTTTGGCATTTTTGCTGGTCGCACACAAAATTGTGCTTCGATTTCTCTCTTTCTCTATCTCTCTCTCTATGTAATTGCATTAAAAAAAGGGATAATTAAGTTGGCCAACTGCAGGTAATAAATTATGAGAAGGCCATGCAAAACCCTTTTTGCAGCTAAAAATGAAAATTGAATTTTATGTTGTTGCGCGAAGCGACAGCAAATCAAATTAGGCAAACAAATTTGTTAAATATGCTTAATTTGATGATGGACAGACAGGGGTTAAATGCAATATGTTAAATAGACGATACACAGAAGTCATGCTAAATGCCAAACATCTGTTTCAACGAACAATAAATGGACCTGCAAGTTAGGTTTGGTTTTTTCTCTCTTCTTGTTCTTTTTTGAGCTGGAATTGGCGTTCATCATGCCATGAATTACGGGGCGTCAAACTGTCAAGCACCCCCAAGCCAAAACGCTTGACAGATGAACTAAAGGCCGGGTTACGCAACTAACAACCATATACATGTATGTATGTGCCCCTCTTCACCCCATCGTCGTTTCCTCCTACCACGTTTCAGTCGGGTTGAAGTAGATGCCTCCATTTTGGTTCGCTATTCATAAAAATTGCTCAATTCCGCAGGCGTTTGCTATTTTTGCCGTCAAGCTTTGTTTCGCTTTATCAACGGGTAGGGTAACTAACTGACTGACTGACAATTCAGCCTCACAACCATCCCCACCCACCTCCCAAACCACTGTGTCTAGTTCAGATTTTTTCCATTGCAAACAAGAGATATTTTTGTTGACAACTAAAAAACCTCGACGCGTTTTTTCTCACGCTCAACATGTTTTCCATGGGCAAAAACAAGAAACAAATACCTAACAAACAGAAAAACATAAACAAAAACGGGTTGAGTGGTCTAAGCCAACCATCCATCCACTCGCCCCGCCCTTCTATAGGCTTAAATGCCAGCCTGTTGGTTTTAAAAATTATGCCTCAAATTATGCCATGTCATGTAGGACTAGAAACGGCAGAAAAAATAAACACAAAAAGCATAAAACAACAACAATAAGTTGTTCTTTTGTGCCCCGTTGGCAGAAAATGCAGCAATGCGTTTTGCCCATAAATAATATTTGTTTCAATTTTTTCGGGCTCTCAAAATATGTAAAATATTTGGTAGCAAACGTATGCAAAATGCATTTAGTTTAGTTAGTTCCATTTTTGCTTACAACATTTTTATGCAACTATGGCAAATTTTGTTTTTATTTATTTCTTTTGGTCAACAAACGAAAAACTATAGACTAAGAAAGAGAAAAATTAATCTAAACCGACTTTTTAATTCATTATACATACCTTAGCCAATTTGAGACTTTTAAACTTAGAGCTTGTCTAAGAATATTTGGTAAATATTTTAAGTTTGTAGCTTTGATACAAATTTCAAAAATCACCCAAGTTTACAGTATTCACTTTTCCATAACATTCCACATTTTGCCACTTTGGAAGAGACTCTCAAAAAGGGTATCAAAATAAAATAGCTTATTTCAATCTTAGAGAAAATTGAAATATATTTAGAATTAGAAAAGAAAAAGGAATTAGATAATAGAAAATATAGAATAAAAAGTCAAAGGTACATGTAAATGCAAAAAATAACCAAATAATTGTAGCTTACATAAAGAAAAATTGTGTAACTTAGTTTGGGTAATTCTAAGCTGACTTTGTCAATTTATGAAATTTATTCTTTTTTTTTTTAACTCAAAGTTTTGGCAGATATTTAAATTTAATTAATACAATAATTTTCGGCAATTATATTTTATGGTAATAAGTTCCGATTTTATTCTACAAGTTGGGCTAGTCCAAAAACCTATTTTGCCCAAATAAGTATGCTATATAAATTAAATTACTTTTATTGAACTCCGTTCGATGCGTTCTTCCAATTCCATTGTGATTCTTCTCTCACCACTAAAATAGTAGCTGCTTAAGGTATGCTAAAGATTAGTTAACTCAGTCGTATTTTTATTGGCCTTGAATGTTAGATTAAATCTATCAAATCATTTAATTCAAATAAATGCATTGCATTGTGCAAGCCAAAGATAGCTTTTACTTTCGACATCAAGTCCATCTTGTTGTAAACTTCTTTTCATTTCTTCTTGGTCAAATTATAAAATATTTTTTGTTTACAAACCAATATAATTTCGTTTTACAGCTTTTTAATTTAAGTTTAGTTTGACATCATTTAGGATGCTTATCTTTCGTTTTATTTGCTTCCCTTTAGCGAATGCATCATACAGTGATTTCTTTCCCTTTATTCTAAACGCTTGACTTGGTTTTCTAGTCGCTAATGAGCTTTGCCTCTTTCTTTTTCTGGCATTTGCTTTGACATAAGCCCTTATCCCTTACAGAACCTTTTGTGAATCCTTTGCGCTTTCTCTGTAAGCTAAAAAATTTGCATTTAGCCTCACATTTGCAAGGGGTTTAAGAGGATTGGATGTATGTACGTATGTACATATGTATAGAAATAGAGAGAGAGATTGAGACGGAGATGAAGGCAGAGCATTGCTTGTGGCTGCAATTTATGAAGTTCAACTGTAATGCGCTTTTAACCTGCAGCAGCTACGGCAAACGGTTCGCCTAAAGAAGCCGCAGGAGTCTAAGCTTTCAGTTTTCAGTTCGAGTTGTGCGGCATTTGGTTGGTATGCGGCGGTGGTGGCGCCTTCTAACACTTAATATGCGCGGCACGTGGCCGAAAACTAAACAGAGAGCCACAATCACACACACACACACTTATATTCACATGCATGTGAACGAGTCGGAGAAGCAGCACTGTGAGAAAATATAATAGATTGTATCTGCATTGGATTAAATGGGTTTAACTGAAAGTAAACGAAGTTTTTTCCCTCGGCAGATCCAAGTGATAAGCAAGTAAAGCTTAAAATAATGCAAACAGTTTGTTTAAACTAACTAAAATGATGTTAAAATATATATAGTTATTCTATTTTCTTCAGTTAAAATTGAACTTTTAATTCGATTATGGACCAATTGGTTAATGTGTGTCTAATATTTAATTCAAATTTATGTCGTTCTCTTTTTATTTATTGTCATTTTTGGCTAACGATTGAATACAATTCTGTATATTACAAAAACTATCAAAATTTAACATTTAAGTTTGATATTCAATTAAGTTAAGGGCTTTATGGCTCTTGTATTGTTGTGAGTAATAGAGCAAAGATAATCAAATTGCAGAGAATTTAAACTGCAAAAGTAAAATGCCTTATCAAAGTAGTTCTTTATCAAAGTAACCTTTTTCTAGATTAAGCTCCCAAATATAGGAGGAGAGAATATTTTTACAATTTATCATATGTTTGTTAATATCCCAAGTATAATTTAATGGAAAAATCAAACTACAAGCAAATTAATTGTCTTTGAATTGAAAAGCGAAAGAATGGATTCTGCAGCTATTCTACAACGAGAAAGGTCGAAAAAATGTAATGGAAAACGTTTGAACTTTACACTTTTGATTATTTGCGTCAATTCCTAATTTCTTGCAGTACATTAAGAAACATAAATAGCCATAGTCACACAAATACTCTTCCATACACACATAAGTCGGGCCAAAACATAAAATGTTACATGGGAAACTCCGCATGGTGCCATGCACAATAAATACGCGCAAAATGGGCGGAAACTGCACTTGCACCCATTGGTTACTGTCAAATGGCATGGTCAAGTAGTTTCTACTAAAAACTGCAATTTGGTTTGATGGGGCTGGAGGTTCGGGGTTCAGATCAGGTTGCATAGCACGCACACAGTTGCACATTAATAACAAACATGAGTTGGCTTATGGCAATGCAGAATGAAAGAGAGCGAGAGAGAGCAACACAGGGAGAGAAGCATTAAAAGAGAGGGAGTTGGGCCAGTTTAAAATAAAAAAAAACAAAACTTTGACAAGCCATAAGCCACAGGGTAAGTTAGGACTCTGTATATCTATCTAGCTTACTCATTGGCACAATTAAAACAAAACAAAAAGGAGCAGAAGAACACTGTGGTCTGGTGAGGGAGATGAGGAAGGTGATAAACTAACAGAGAATACTGAGGCGTGAAAGTGTTGTTCCTAAAAGTATGCACAAATATTTTGACAAAGCAAATATTTATCAACTTTCTGGACTTTTGACCTTAAGCATGCGATAAAGCACAAAGTGACTTTGGGGTCAATAGAGCAGACCGAAAGACGAGTAAAGCTAGAGAGAGGGAAAGAGGAAAAGAAAAAGAAGGACTGTCCTCAAATGCTTAAAAAGAAATTTTAAAGTAAAAACAAGCTAAACGATTTTGTAAAGAAACGATCGATGGGCATGATATTTACTATAAATATAAGTAAAAATCAAATTTCGCATTTAATTAAAATCTTTCTAAGTAGTTTCTTCAATTACCGTGAAAATAATGATTTTCGCTTCGAATAATCACTTGCAATTATTTAAAAACTAAACTATCTCATCTCAAGCTTAAACATCTTGGTAGCAGATTACCAGAGTCACTCTGGCCGTACTTAGAATGCAATTTACTTTCAGGTTGTCCTTATTTTGTGCCCCTATATCCTTGTCAGTGGCATTGCCATCTATGGGTCTTGCCTCTTCAAAAGCCAAGAGTTGAAGTGCAAGGCGCACGCTTGGACGAGTGTGCGAAAACCCAATAACCCAAAGCTCAAGGTGACAATGATGAACACGAAGGAGAAGCAGCAGCAGTTCAGAAGGATGAGGCGGAAGCGATGAAGATGGTTTTTGGGCAGAGGGTAAGAAGAAGGTTTTGTTTGTATGGGTATTTGTGCAACTTGTTTGTTTGCCCTTCTTGTCTTTGTTGTTGTTTTTATTGTTGTTGTGTTGCCTTATTATATTTTAGTAAGAACAAAACGCTTGCCAGCTGTCTTTTCATTGTTGGACAATAGCACAGAGCACAGCCCAAGCTAAGCTATTCATTTTTGATACAGTCACTGGGTTGTTTACTAGCCACCACCCCTTGTCGCCCTCGCCTTCTCACGCAGCCCTGCTTAGTCTAAGTCAGTGTGATGCACCCATGTCTCTGTGTAAATTTCAGGGCATCTTGGGATTACCAACCGCTTAAGTAGAGCTTAACATAGCAAGCGCAGTGTTGATTTCAATTTAAGTCCAAGCTATTGGCTAAGAGTTGACCAAAGCATTTGGTTATTTTAAATTTTTTCAACTAACAATCTATTTTTGTTTTATTTTATATTATTTGTTTATACTAAATAATAAATAAAGTGCAAGGCCAAAACTGAGCTTTTGAGTTGAGATTGCGAATTAATTATTGACTTTGCGATTGTGTTTTGAGAAGTCTTTTAATAGGAATTAAAATTTGAAAAAAGTTAGATGTAGATGTAATAAAGTTAACAAGAATATAGAAAAATATTTAAATCTATAACTAGTAAGTCTCAATGTTATTCGGTGGCAACCATTCAAATTCAAATCCTTCGAAAAATTGTTAGTTTAATTTTAAAAAGTGCCTGAGCTTAACTTATTTTAACCTAACTAAAAATTAAGAGATATGTTTCTTCTATATATTTTCTATAATCTGGTTAGATTACGACCTATTATATTATTATATATATTATATATTATTATAAAGTTTCATGTTGTGGATGACATTTCTTCCTGGAAGATATGCTTGAAATTCCTTAATTCATCTATAAAGATCACTTTCTACAAGTTACATTTTCTTTAGAAACTTCCCAAAATATTGTATTTAAGAATTTGTTGAAAAATATTAATTGAGTATTCAAATAAGAACCATTCAAAAATGCCATGAGTTGGGGAAATGAAGTATATCGTCGGGTTATAGGATACCAAAATTGTCGATTTCCAGCTATCTTTGGTTGTTTTGTGGCTGTGGACCATGTTGTATGTGTTTTTTTTTCGAGGTCACACATATGGCTCACCTGGGTCCGGATCCTGGGTCCGCATGCAGTTGAATAAATTTGTACAATGTCATGGCAATTATGTAAAACAGCGCCATTAGTGCAAAGATTTTCACCTCGAGCGGTTTTAGTCACTGACTGACTGACTGACTTACTGACTCACTGAGTAACGACGTCGAGCTGGCTGACTGAGTGACTGAATGACTGACTGGCTGGCTTGGTTGCATTTGTTGAAATTTATGAGGCATACTGATGCAAGGACAATGCAAATGTGTGCGTGTGTGTATACATGTTGATGATGTTGCCACAGTCGCTGGGGATGCTGTTGCAATGGTGAATTATTTATGCCAACTTGACATTTACTTGGAGAGGCAAGGCCTCGACTATAAGAAAAAACTGTTGATACGTTTTTCCATAGCATACTTTTTTGCGCATTTACTATTAATTGCTGCTTGTTCTTGGATATACTGAATTATATATAGAAATTTGTTATATATCTCTGTACTTTGGATATTCATAACCACTTACCAAAACAAAGATGGTCCTAAGATTGCCCAGAGAAAGAGAAAGAGAGAGGGAGAGGTGGAGGAAGTGTGTGTGTGGGAAAAGTGATTTCATCAGAAGCCGCAATGTTTAAACGCATTTTAAATATTCATAATTCAATTTTGACTTGGTTTTTCGTAGAAGTTTTTGTGGCCAGTCAACGGTTCCAAGTTGTAGTTTTGCTGCTGCTTGCAACTTGTTTATTTTCCTCTTTTCCACTCAGTTTACGTTATTAATGAGCAAAAGTAGAAATGCAGGCCACAGAAAGGCGGCAAAATAGCGGGCAACGATGCGATGGGATGGCAAGGGATAGATAGATAGAGCAAAAGGCAAGGCAACGCAAAAGCAAGTGAATCTGTATTTGTGTGTGAGTGAAAGAAAGTTAAAATAGATAAATAAATGAAAAGCAAATACATGACTAGAGATACACTACCAAAATAAGAAAGAAATCTAAGCTTAGGTATTTACGTTACATACAATTTTTGAAATTTTACAATTTTTAAGCTTAGAAATACAGCAATGGAAGTTTAATGCAAATAAAATACTTATTAGTTATTCAAAATTTTGAATATCATAATTGAATTATTGTCTTTATTGGCTCAAATGACTCTTAGCTGAACTCAATAAACAAAGAAAAAAAAAGAAAATATTTGGAAGATTTAAAGATTCATTAGATAAGCTATTTTTTTAAGCTTAAAATATCATCGCTTTTACTATGATAACATTTCTGTTTTTAAATAATATTTCTATAAGAAACTTTATAAATTGGTGTTGATTTGAATATTTTGTTTATATTTTTTGACCTGAGATCTGTAGGTGCTACAAGAATTAGCCATGGCCTAGCAGTTCACTTGACTTGGTCAGAATGAGAGAGAGTCGGCAACAGAAACAAAGCAAAGTAATAATTTTCAAAGTTCTGACGCGGCGGCAACAACCTTCCCGCCCTCACTTTGAATTTATTCCCGCCTTGTCTGGCCTGCACTTAAATATGCATATATTTTTAATATGACCGCTTGGCCATTACTTTGGCAAGAAAATAAGAGAAGGGAAAAATTGAAAAGCTAAGAAAAAAGAAAACAAAAAACAAAAAGAATTAAATTATATGTATTATATTATGTTGTTTGCCTAGCTCAGCAGGAAAAGAGAATTTAAAACTTGCGATTTTGTCATCTTCTACAGCTTCTCATATTTATCTGAAAGCTCAGCAGGACTTAAGCCTTTACCTGTCAGACGAGAAGCAAATAATAAGCATAATGCATGGCTCAGGTTTCTTTACAGTTGCCTTCAAACCCCCTCCCGCCTTCTTTTGCCCTTCCCTCTGTGCTTTTCCATTGACTTTGCCTTTGCCAATGCCTCTCAAAAACTCACTCAAAGTACCAGGGCAGAGCAGTGAGCTGTACGCGGATATCTAAATAAATAGCTGAGCAGTAAATTTCAGTTTCTTTTTCTTTCTTACCAGAAGTTTGTCTGCCTTTTCCCCCTCAAAGAATTGCGTCCCCTTGATCGCCCTCCTCGTCATATCTACGTATCTACTCATACATACATGGACTAACCCATATACCTATGCTGTGTGGCTTTTGCTTTAGCTTCTGTTGGGATTTATGTTGTGAAAAGTGAAACATAAGCATGCTGGATTGCAGTGAAAAAAATATAGAAACAAAAAACAACAACCATTGGAATGGGGTAACTTAGTTTTATGTTGAAATTGCCATACCCTTACTATACCCTTTCTCTTAGAAGTTCCCCGTCTTAATCTAGAAGCCCTTCAAGTTGAATTCAAATTTCATTGACTCATCTAACTAATAGTACAGAAATTTGCGTAACAATTTCCAGCATAAGAATAAAACCAATTGAATCCACATTGAGTGCCAAGTGCCAATCTTTAAAACCTAAAATTCAAACAATAGTTAGGTTTGGATTTTGCGTCATCCTATTTCAAGCTAATTTTTACTAATTTTAAAATTGAAAAAAAAAAAGGAATAATACAATACCCAGCTAGCCTTTATAAGCAATTTTATTGAAACATTTTGTAAGAAATTTTGTTTGTACATATATAACAATAATTGAGGTCACTTAAAATAAATGAAAAGCCTTAAAAGTTCAAATTTTAGTTTTATCTTTTCAAATAGCTCTTTGGTATCTTATCTTTAACATCAGTTCAGGGAACTCATAGAAATATATGTAACTCAAGAACGGAACAATATAAAATCAGAGTTTAAAAATGTCGTCAAGAGTCTTTATGAGTGGATAATAGTGTAGAGTTTATGAGATTTCTAAAATCTTCATGTTTAATTTGAAATTTAAAAATAAGAAACGTAAAGTTAGTTGTTTTTTAAATCCATAATCAAAGAACATCTGATCTCTAGCAACAGCCAGCTAGTTATATACTTACTTCACAAGTTGTAAGAACCTGGGTTGACAAAATATACCCTTTGGCAAGGGTATCATGAGTAATCCATAGAACGACACGTGCCATTTCATAAGGCAGCGGTATAAACGCAATCTTCAACCCCATCTCATCTACTCACCCCCCACCATCCGCTAAAAAAAGATGTTAGAGATATTGTGAAGTTGAAATGAGTTCAAAAAATGTTTATATCCGTTGCAATTGCCGGCTGGGAATGCGCTCCTGGATCATAAATCGTAAAAAGAAGTAGGAGAAGAAAAAAACACATATATATATATACGAAAAATATATAAAGAAATGATGCGGAAGGTGCGGAAAATAAGCAAAAGAAATCGACAATAAAAGCAGGAAATAACTAGAGCACATGTTGATATAAACATTAGATATAGAAAACATAAATATGAAATAAGCTTCAACTAAACTCTACTAACAGTGTCTCCCTCTTCCTCTCACTTGAGGTTATCCTGTGTTCCTCTCATTGTCAGTTTGGTAGCTTAGCCTAGAGGGAACATTGCTTTTGATCTCCATTTGGCTTCATTCTAATTGACTTTCAAATTAGTTTCTGTCCAAAAAATTAAACCACACAAAATGTATTCATTCAAATGCACAACAAATGGGTGAAGAGTAGAAAAAAACTCAGCGAATTGGAAACAAAAACATTTTGTGCCCATTTGTCCTCTACTATGATTGCCCCAAAAAGTTCCTTTGTTCATTTTTGCCAGTTAGTTATGAAACTTTCATTTGCTCTAACACATAATTATGAACTGAGCTGAACTTGAAGGTGCAAAATACAATTGCTACGCTCTTACCTCACCCCTTTATTCCCCCTTCCACCATTCTCCATTCACATTCTGGCCAACTCCTAAAAACCAACTTCCTCTTGGCCAGACTCCATCTCTTTCGTTGCTTCTGCTGCTGTTTTTGTTGTTGTTTTTTCCAGTGGTTGCTTTGAGAGAATTTTGAAAATTGGAATTGTTTGTGCTATTTCTGGGGCTTTTGGTTTTTAGATATGTATGTCTAGTTCATTCCCAAGTTGCATTGTGGCAATTAAAGTTACTTTTTGATTTGTTTCAACTCATTTTTATATAAGTATAAATTGGATTTGTTGGGAATTTTCCCTCCTTTTTTTTGGCTTATGTTTAAACATCTCCTGCTAATCACCTAATAGGAAAAGCGCATTAGAAATCATAAGTTATAAGTTTCTACATACATCTCTAACTTTTAGATTATATAATGTTTCCCAAGTTTTTAAAAGTTTGCGTTTATGCAACTAAAAAAGAAATAACAAAAAATTCAACTCCATTGAAAAATGTGAGACATAAACTGAGATTTGGGCGATATGAATCGAAGTAAACAAATGCGAGTAATTTAAAATGAATAACATTTTTAATTGACCTCTTCCCCAAAAGTAAAGCAAAGGAATTAGAATAATTGGAGCTTCAAAATATATAAATTATTTATTTGAATTGAGAAATGCAATCATAAAAAAATAACAGTTTTCAGAGCAAGCAAAAAAAGATCAGCCGAATTAAAGCAAACAACTTTTTTGCCAGAATAGAATTACATTTCCGAGCTATGTATTGCGTCTATATGGAATGATTCATTGGGTAAACAATTCTTCGATCATGTCAAATTCAAATTAAGTGAAAATAAGCTAAATTGCATTTCACCAATTAATTTTTTCCCATTTTCATAGGATTCAAATGGATTTCTATTTGTATATTAAATGCTTACTCACTACTATCATAATGCAATGAAATTTATTTCTGGTTCATCTAAATGTAGTTAACGTAAATGTGTCTTATCGAAAGAACTTTAATATCAATTTTCATTTGCGAGCAATTTTCACTCTTGGGGACGACGAAAGAGAAATGCGAAAGAGAAGGCTGGGCGGAAAATATCTTCAGCCCATTTTCGTTAATTTTTTCTTTTTTAATTTCACAGCATTTCATCGTGGGCAATGCATTTTGGCAGAGGAATGGGGGGCGACTGGAGGAACCTGGGCGACCGGTGCTGCCAGGACAACTCTAAACAGGGCAGTGGTCCAAGTCATAGAGAAGGAGCTGGTGGTGGAGATGGTAAAAGTATGGGCAGAAATCGTGGCAGCAAGAAGAAATGCGGTTACAGTGTCCAAAGGCCGCCCTGGAATGCCATAAATTACGTTGTCGGCAAAGAGAGCAAGAGAAGCAAGTTGTAGTATCAATGGCTACTACTAGTCTGGGACCCATTGCTGATCCTTGGTGCAGCAAGGAGCTGGGATGACCAGGAGTAGGAGCAGCAGCAGGAGAAGTTGGCTGCGTTACGTTTTTGGCTCTAAATTAAATTTTTGCCAACGCCAAAAGAAGCTGGAACGAAATTTTTGTGCTGTGCATTGCACTGATGCGGCGGAAGCTAAGAGCCATTAGTCCTCGGCTACAGGAGCTCACAGGACTCCCAGGACACGCTACGTTTCGCTGGCTTTGCTTTGTGGCCACGGCTCATTATGTGTGTGTATGTGTGTGCGTATGTGTCTATGTATGTATGTATGTGTGTGCGCAATTAGCAGCGCTTGTTAGTGCCTGAGAATGGTTAAAGGGAGAGGGAGAGAGAGAGCGAGGATGAGGGAGGGCCAAAAGTGACTGGCAAATGGCCAGGAGTTAAATGTGTGATATGAGCCGAGCTATCACAGAAATCATTGAAATTTACTTAATGTTGATGCTGATCCCGTCGACAATGATGATGATGCTGCTGCTCCTGCTGCTGGATGCCAGTAATAACCAATAATCCAATCCCAAACTCTATCGCTCCAATCGAAATTCGTATTCAATTTCACATTTTCGCAACTTACTGCATAATTTTCACCAGACAATGGCCAGACACAATGCATGGAAAAACCTGACATGGCGCCATAAACTGTTTGGACATGACAAGTTGGTGTGATATTTGGCTGCAACCTGTGATAGTCCTTGTTTCCGTGTTGTCCTTTCTTTCTATTGTTTTTCTAGTTGCTGCTTTTGTTGGTTTGACAAAAAGCCGCACGTTATCCCCAGCTAAGTGCAAAAGTGGATTGCAGTCCTAGCTTGCCGTCTGCCTTCTTGCTTGCTCCCAGTGCTAGAAGTGAAAGCTAACAACAAACTATAAAATACAGAAAAATGTAAACATTTTAACAATAATGCGAAGGACGTGATACCGTTCAATTGGGAGAGATCTATGTTCCATAGTCTAAATTAACAATTTCACAAGGAATATTCAGTATATTCAAGAGCATTTTATCTCCAACCAGTAAAGACCCCTAAAGTGCATACTTTATGGAAAATGTTATGAATTTGAGAAATGTATCGAAATTTCGGTCTAAGATATTGTCTATAAACATTGTTTCCTTACACAAGATATTCAAAAATGTTTATTTGAATTTGATACCCGGTTATGGAGGATCGGAAATAATATAAAGTTTTAATCATTTTCATATCTCGAACATCCGGATTAAACTATTGGTTTAAAGGTTTTTCAAGGGGTTTCATTTGTTTGAATTTGCTTTTTACTTTCTTCCTTATTTTAAAGAAAACTAATTTAAAAGAGGGGTTTTCCACGCTTCTAGTTATGTCTTAACTAACTGAACCACTCAAATTCGTCTTTAAAGTACTGTGTTCTTATATACCCTTCGGATACCCTCTATTGCCTAGAGTTAGCGGGAAAACAAGAAATGGCAAGCGGCAAACGAACGACACTTGCAAATGAACTTGCTGCCACTCGCCTAGTGTAGCCTTTTTTCGTGTTACCTGCACCAACTCTTGCCACTTCTTGCAAATTGCAAATGATGCTCGCGCCTTCGTGAAGTGCATAACGTGGTTGCTTTGCAACATTATTAAATAGTTCAGTTACAACAACAAACAGCTCTCTGACAGTGGAACTGCTTCTGCCCCGCCTCGCTGGCTCCTCTGACTGCCGTTCTGGTTGATGCTTGATGCCATAAAACACTAAAAAAAATGCTCATAAAGTGCAGCCTAGAGACTAAGGCTGAAGGTAGTTGAGCTGTAATACAGGGCACTGGCTGAGTTATGTTATCACAAGGTAGACATAATGTGACCGTTAAGAAAGTGATAAGTGTCAAATGTCAAATGAGAGAGAGAGAGAGCGAAAGACATTTATCTGTCTTTGTCGACATTAATATAAAAGGGTCATATAAATATATAGAGCTGCATAGCAAAACTCTTCTTCAAGATCAAGTCAAAGAAGTTCCTCGTGAATTCATTAGCCCTAACTGATCCATTGCCATCAAATAGCTGAATGCCTGAGAATATATAAGTTAACAATACTAAACAATTGTTGGCCAGTATTAAACTCACGTAACCAAGAGTAACATACCCCAGACTCTATCCCCCTCTTAAACAGGTCTCACTGTGAAATAGGACAATGAAATTGAATTTAGAGTAAGGTACCCGGCACGTACACCCAGATATGGTCGCCGAAAACTTTTTTCACAAATTATTTCTTCTTTTTTTTTGTGTTGTCGAAAGAAAAACTTTTTTTTTTGAGCTACGAAAGTTTACTGCATAATAAAGAAACGAAACGCAACACAAAGCAAAGCCAAAGCCAAAGCAAAAGAAGCTAAAAGAAAATGAAGGCTAAAAAAAAAATAGAAAAGAAAATATACAAAAAAAAAAAGGAAAGAAAATCAAAATTCTGTGTATGATACATGTTTTTAGAGTGGTGGGGGAGAGAGCGAGATGATGAAGAAATAGAAACTTGGCTAATTGGCTGCGCCTTCAGTTGAATTGAAGTCATTGCGTATGCGTAATGTGTGACAAATCAAGCATACGCCATGCAAATCGTTGAAGCATTCAGCTCACAAAATTTAAATACATTTGGAATTGAGAATTCTCGGTTTCTCGGGTTATGCCAGGTATTTGGTAAAATTAAGGCAACCGCAAAACAATACAACAAAGCACCCGAAAAAAAATGAAAAAAAAATAAACGAATTGCATAAATTTTTCACTTATTTGGGTTGGCATTGAATTTTCATTTCATTTCATAGAGAAGAAGGAGTCTCTCTCACACACACAGTCATAAATACATATATATATGTAAATGTATATTATATATTATGTGTATATATATATCGTTCATATAACAAACGACTGCTGTTTGGCCAGACACAGCGAACGTCTCATATGAATTTCAACATTTCCAGCACAAATGAATGAGTTTTAATTTTAAGCATAATTGCTTTTTGTGGGTTATTTTTTCGCACATTTTCTGGCAGGCAATTCATAGCGAGGGTTGCATTTAAATTCACTGAAGAATATCTGAAATGGCAGAGGCTTATGTGTTAGATATAACAAGAGGCATATACATAATTGTATTTATCATTACCAATAATGAAAATTAATGGTTTTTACGAGTCAATTACTTTTTATCATGACTAATAACTTCGTTCAGTTCATTTTGACTTCTCCAGAATAAAAGGCATACTACGAGAATCAAAGAGTTTATAGATATCATAAATCTCTTGATAGTTTACACCAGCCAAATCCCTGTAATAATTATTCTTTACATTTTAGATGCTTAATTCAAACTTATTAATTATATTCGATGCTTTCCATTGATTGATTCCCTCTGTTGATTGAAGAACCGCTTGAACAACCCTCTCCATCTACAATATTAACGCCTTTTATGTTGTTATTGCCGCATAGCGCATGCTTAACAAGAATCAACACGAGCAGGACTCTTCGGCAATTAAGTTGTGACTTCCTGGATGTAAAATCAATATAGAAACATAATTACAATAAGCATGAAGTATTTCAATTCTTTTTTTTTTTCTTTGGCTTTAAACAATCAAAAAAGCAAAAAGTTTTTGCCAGCAGGCGAAAATTGATATAAATCCTCGGGTAAAGTAGAGGAAATGGATTGTAAGGCATCAGCAGACAGGACACATTTGTCACAGCAACGCCGCGAAAATTCCCATGGCGCTTTACACCAGTCAGTTTCTTAAGTCCTTGTCGAGCTTTCTGGTTTTGCTTTTTTTTTTTTTTTTTTTGTTGTGTTTGGCCAAGAAACAATCATCATTTGGACACTTTTAATACTTTCGTTGCCCGCAACGGGGCCGAAGCCAAAGCGGTAACAAGTGGCCAAAGCAATGACTCTAGACAGGCCACAGAAAGGAAGAGCTAAAGTTAGAGTCAGTTTTTTGGCCACATTGGCCCATGTCATTGCTTAATTTCAGGCGACATAAAATGTCCTGAACTTTGTAACTCTGCGTAGATCTCGCGGGATTGAAATTTATGCTCTGGAGAAGTTTTAAAGCCAACAATAATAACAACAACAACAGGAGCAACCAAAATGGTCATAAACAGAAAACTGAAACTGAAACTCAAACTCAAACTGAAACTCAAACTTGAAGTAAGCTGAAACTGAACTGAGTTGAACTGATTAGTTTCTGTGGCTGGCCTTTTTTTTATATTTTTAATAGAAGAGGGAGGTGGGGAAACGGCTGGCATCCCTCTTAGTACTTATGTGTAATGATGGAAAATTCCAAATTAAAAATAAAAAATTTGAACTTACTTGAGATCTCTTCTTATTTTCAATTCTGTTTCCAATTCAATAATTTTTGGGCAGTGAAATGATAATATGAACATTTTTGTAGTCGTTTTTAATACGCATATATTTTAGTATTGCAATTAAAAGATTCAATCTTTAATCCTGTCGCCTTTTTGAGAATTTGTAAAGTTATGTACAGTAAACTCTCTTTGATTTGTGCTGGAAGAGCAGGAAAAATTTTTTTTATAGGGTTTGTATCAAATTTTGTATCTACATATATTCGTATCTACAATGTCTCAATTTGCAAGCTAGTTTCTTACTCATTTAAGCTTTTAAAAGGATAAGGGAGGAAACTATTCGGTTCTGTTTTACATTCTTTGAGTTTCTGTTTGAAGAAAAGTTTTAATATTAATCCACTTTTAACCATTGTTGGACTTCAGAATCGGCGAAGGCATATTTCTAATATTTTTTAAGTATTGTCAGTTTTTTTTTTATATGTAGAAGAGTGAATGCATTTACTTCGGATCACTTTGGAAGTATAGTTTCCCGTTGTATATGCTAACTGGAAATTTATTTGAAAACAAACCGTTTTTTATTTTCGTTTACCAATGATTTGATGTCGAGTTGGCAAAGCGAGTTACAACTTTAATGAAATATACATATGTATGTAACGGAATCCAAATTCAACCCAGTTACTTACTTCTTTGTAAAGTGTTAAAGCTTAAATTTCATGAGGTAAAAGAGTGTATAAAATCAAATTAACAATCCACTTATGTACACATTAATTTTTGCCGCATTAATAAAGCCTCAAAGAGGTCATCATTAATGATTCTTGTTTAATTTTCATCATTTGCTCCATTTGTTTGGTCAGCAACATGTTGATTTGTTTGGCAACATGTTGCCGATAAGTTAAAGCCTGTTTATCTAGCAACATGTGGGCCATCCGATGCAACCGCAAAATGGCAAACGTAGTGACAGTTAATTTTGACAAATTTGTCTAAAGTTGATCACTTATTGATGACAATATGCGGCCGTTACGCACAATCTGCACAATTTATGGTCTCTGGTCTGGCCTGAATGGTCTCTCTATCTCTATCCCACTCACTCTCTCGCTCGCTCTCTCTGGTCTGGTCAATCGAATTTCGGCGCATAACAAATTATGAGGTTCGCAATTTGCAACTAAATTAGTTTCGAGGCTTTGAGTTAATTGTAAATGCCGAAATGGCCGCAAAAATCGAATATAAACATATCTAAATATATATGTATATTTATTATTGAAAAATAGTTAAAGTTGTTATTGTTATTGTTGTTGCTGCTTTTTTTTTGGTATTCCTGTTGCACTTTGTAACTGCTGGTTGCAACTGTATTTGAATTTGGTTTTAGTGTTTTTTGAGGTTTAGCATTTTATTTGCTGTTGCAGAGTTGCCATAAAGCCTGTTTTTATTGTGTGCAAGTGTGTGTCTGTGTGTGCGAGTGTGTGTGTGGGGTGTATGTGTATATCATGGCAAAAAGCTCAGATTAAAAACTTTTCCCATTACGTAAAAATTAACAACTTTTTGTTGTTGCAGCTAGAGAAAGAGTTGCATTGAGTGAGATCAGTGGCTAGTCCTAAGAGAGAGAGAGAGAGAGAGAGACAGACGAGGAGAGAGAGGCATGGCGGTAAATGTGGCAAACAACCAACAGCAGTAGCTACTAAATTTTCTAAAATAAAGCAACTGCCTTTCATTGTAGTTCAACCAAACAGCAAAGAAAGGGAGAGAGAGAGAGGGCGAGAGGGAAAGGCAAATGGCAGCAGTTGCAACATCCAGCCAAGGTCCATTTAACAAGCGGCCATTGTTGCCCCGAATTGCTTTAAAATGCAGCACCTTGAATTGCTATATAATTGCAGGTGAAACGTTGCTAATGGAGAAGCCAAAACCCCCATCACCGCCCACCTTTTGCAATATTAAAATGAAAAGCAGAACAATTCATTATAAGGAACTCCATATTTGCACGAATTCACTTTCCATTTTACAGAAATGAGTAAATAACAATTCAGTAAAATATCAGAAAATAAAGTTTATAAATTTAATTTCATAGACGGTAAGAGCAATTTCTGTAAATTCTGGTGAATTGCGGCCTTTACATATTTGAAAGGAGGAGTTTGGTGATAAATACAAAGATCATAATGAAATATAACAAATCCATGCAGTCTACCAAAGACTAGTCGGATGTAAGGTAGATATCAACTACTAAATCCTTCTAAGTTTATATTATGTTTAAATTACGCAAAATGGGAACATTATAATTGTAATTTATATGAAAGACCAAGTTCTTGAGATTCAAATTATGTATGTGTGCTTATTTTCAATATTAAGAGAATATGAGTTAATATTTTAAATTGATTTAAATCGATTGTTTTTGTCTAAGCTAATTCTCCTTGGGTAATTTTCATATGCTTTAAATATCCTTGAATTTTCAGTCTAAATAATTATCAGATATTACTAGGTACTTAATTTAAGACGGCTTGAATTATGCATTGCATAGCTTTTCGGCTTGAGCAAAATCTGATTTCACTTAGAGAGACCAAACAACAATGCCTCAAGAATGGGTCAGTAGCAAGATAAAAAGGATTTGTAGGCATTTCCTCATTGTAGTACACACAAATTTGAATGTGTTGCATACATACAGGCGTCACTCAATTTCATTTATGGCTCCCCTTTGCATTGTGTCCTTTAGAAGGAGGCTGTGGCTATTGTGTGGGTGTGTTTGTGAGTAACTCTCACTAAGCCAAATGCCAAAATGGTAAACGATGTGCAAATGTTGCCAAAGAATGAGCTAAAAGAAGGAAGAGAGAGACAGAGTCAGAGCAAAATTAAAACAATAAACGATTCACCAAAACTCAGAACTCAGCTTCGACTTTGGTTGGAATGATGATGATGATGATGCCAAATCGACGGTCCAAACTTGTGTGAATACCTCAATTGTGGCCTCAACAATGGATGGATGGATGTCTGACCCAGTGTTGCCGCTGCTGTTGCATGCAACACGACAAGGTATAAGAGTAGGAGTAGGCGGTAGAGGTGGAGGTGGCATTATTGCCAAAAGCACAAACCAAGAGTTGGGCGGGTATATGGGATTCAGTGTCAGGTCAACTTTAGCATTTTACCTTTTAGGCAGCTCTCATGCATGAAATTGAAAGAGTAGCAATTGATTGAAAATTTGCAGAGAGCTGCCTGCCGCTTGCCGCCTGCCATCAAAACACAGAAAACAAGAGGGATGAGCTGGTAGATTGAGGAAACAAAAAAAAAAACATTTTGGATAATGGCTATGGTATGAAAATTGCGGTTCACATGATATTTTGACGTAATTTCAATTTGCAAGTGAATTTCATCGATAAAAGGCTGTGCCAAATATTCGAAAACCCAAAAGTAAAAGGAGTAGAATTGCTTGCCAAAATGTAAATTGATAACGCAGCATTATTACGCATATGTAGAAAGTGGGTGTGGCCCTCCTCTTTATTTTTGAAGTCAAACAGAGAGAGAGAGGGAGAGAGCACTCTCTTCTAATCCGGCAAACATTACGGAAATGTAGCGCATTTTGGCGCATTTCACTTTTCAGGATTATTTAGAATTTATGCATAAACAAGCAAAAGGACGTTACCCAAAGTCATTTGTTTAAGTCAGAGAACTTTCCGTTCCCCCAGCCTGGCTTGCTGGCTGGCAACCAAAAGCCATTTATCCGTCCAACTGTCAGTCTGTCTGTCTGGCTGCCTTACTCTGCTTCTACTTTTGCTCTGCTTCGTGCTCTCTGTCTCTCTTTGTCAGCCATTTTATTGCCACTAGTAAAACAATTTCACATGCAAATTGGGCAAAAAGCACATGGCTCTATGTGCTCAAGTGCCATATATTCCCTCCATCCGCCATACTACACCATTGTCTAGTTCAAGGCTGCAAATTAGGCCGGCATAAGTTGGCTAAGGCGACTTGTAGAGAGTAAAGAAAACAAAGCTAAACAGAACTGAACTAAAATACAAAATGCAACTCGAGAGTTGTCTCTCATAAAAGACAATGTCAAGACTAACGAGTCCTTGCCGAGTGGCCAACTGGAACAAACAGCCAACTGGACGAGTGACTCGACTGACTCAATTGCCCATTAGCATTGACAGAGTTCTCACCTTGACAGCTTTCTACAGCTTGACAAAAAACATTTAAGTGGGCAAAGTAAAGGTCAATGAAAACAACAACATAATAAAAAAAACAACTGCATCTCAAGAGAAGTGAATACGAAATTTAATTGTCAATAAAATAAAGAGATGGGGCATTTCTTCGAAATTACAAGGGAACAATTATATATTTAGGACCCAAAAAGGTCAACCTAATGTTGCTTAATCCTTAATCCTTTCAGCCGAATGATAAATTGTGCTAATTTTGGTTATTTATTCATTTACAAACATGAAAAAAATACATTAATTTTTAAATCTATTTGTCAGTCGAGAATATCTAAAAGATCAGCGGGTCAAAATATATGCTCATTTTGCTCAATGGGTCAAAATATTCAATATGTGAAATATTTTATAAATCTTGATGCGCGGCTTACCCCAAAATATATGCTACATTTAAAAAGACCTTTACTTTTTGAAAAATTCACTGGTGGATCTGTTTTAAAAGTTGCTTAGAATAAAATAAAAAGAAATTGAGATGAAAAAAGGATTTTATAAATCAATGATAGGAGACTCCAAGGTATGTTAATAACAATTAACAATTTATGGAAGGGTATATATTTATTTAAAGTTTATTTAAAACATTATAGTTGTAATTACTTGCTTTAATTAAATGCTTTTACACTCAATTTACCCACTACATATTTAACATTAACCATTCAATATTCAATAATTCTTTGAATTGAGTTTTTAAATTTAAATAACCTTTGAGAAAATGTTCGATTCAATTTAAATTGAATAAAAATTTACATGATTCTCCTTTGGAGTGGAAAACATTTGCATTGGATAATCTAGCGTTTGCTGTTCACCTCTGTCTGTGTGGGTGTCTGTCTGCACCTGTGTCTCATCTTTTAACAAGCTACACTAATTGAGGATATGCCGAAAAGTTATCTGCAGTTGTCTTGGATTGAATTTGGTTGGTTTGACTTGAGTTGTGCATTGTCATACATGGCGTATGCGTCATATGCGTGCAATAACTCTTTGTGTGTATGTGTGTGTGAGTGTGTGGCGAGAGTCATGAGTGCAATTGAAGTTCCGCTGGCAGCTCAAGATTGCCGCACTCAATGTCCTTTGTTAAAAGAAGGCTGGCAGGCTGGATCGTGGAGAATGCCAGGACACAAAGATACATATACATACATACATATATATACATAGATGCTGACAGACAGCAAAAAACTTGCTGCAATTTTCGACTTGACTTGGCGAGTACTTGTCGAGGTTCTCTTGCAGCTCTTGCCGCCGTCGACAAGTTATTTTATTGATAAACTTTTTGCTGGAGTGGCGGCCAGAAAGATGAGGGCGAAGACGACTATTTCGCCTCCACGACTTCGCGTGGACTCTTTGACGTTTGCTATCTTCACATTGTTTGGCTTAAATGGCATTAAATCCTTTTAATGCTAAGGGGAAACGGATTGGGGGGAGGACAACGGCGAGAGCAGAACCATGGCCAGACCAAGGGACTGGCTTCAGTCACTTTGGGGAAATCAATTGTGTTGATTGTCCTGCAATTGAGCTGCTTCCTTGACAGCTGGCTAGTTGTATCCACTTTTTGTTCCACTCTTCTCTCTCGTTTGATTTTGTCTTTCGCTGAGTATTTATTTTCGTTTTTTTTTTTGTCTTCCACTTGACACTTTATATACATTTCTCGTTTGGGTTTTTTCTCTCTTCATTTTGAGCTTTTAGAACATTATCCTTGGTGCAAAAGGCAAATTGAAAGATTTTTGCTATTGCTTAAAGGGGAATTTAGGAAAATATTTGGCTACATTTGAGCCACATTCAGAGTGAGAGAGATCGAGACATGGGCGCCGTTTCTATACTGAAAAATTTCACATATTTTGTACAAAGTTTTTTAACTACGCTCCTGCATTTCGTTTTTGATGACTTTTGTGATGGTCGTCGTCGTCGGCTTCTCCAGCTTCATCATGTACACCTTCATCTGGCTGTTATGTGGCCCTTCGTGTTGGCATTCAATCCTTCGTTTATTGCCACTTTCGAGTTGCATGAAATTAAATTCATTTTACGAGCAAGAATGCAAGGATTTTCTTTGTTCCATTGCAATTGATGGAAGTCGGTTTGGTTCTTAAAGATATCCTGTAGGTCTTTATTCAGGGTCCTTTTTAATTATGCAAATGTGCGGCCAGGCATTGAGTGTTATTAATTACGAGAAATGTATAAAAGAAACTAAAATATATATGCATGTATATGTAGGTAAAGAGACCTTCATCTTTGAGAGAAGGCTAAGCCACAGTTGGCCATTAGGCACAAAATGTTTTAACTATAAAATGCACAAAAGGCAGGCAGGCGGGCAAAGCGAAAACAAAAGGTGGAAAAACTAAAACCAAACCAAAAAGGCGAAATGGTGAATCTTTTAGTGCAATCTCAAAAAGCGGCATGCGGTCACGTTGCCTTCGCTTTATAACTTGTGCAGTTGATAAGAAAACGCTTAGAAAAGCGTGACCACAGGCCGCAGTGGCCCTCCCACCCGAATGCTCCCAACCATTTGCTCTCCTCTTGCACCTACCAGGTAACCGCAAGATAAACTCCCCCAACAGAAAAAAGAAAAAGAAGCTAAAAGAAAACGCAACTTTAGCAAATTTTCACCGTGTTGGTGTGTGTGTGTTTTCTTTTTCATTTTTTCCCACTGCTGAATAAATCATTTTTTTCTGTTGTTCCTCTCTGCAAATTTTCAATGCCTTTTGTTGTCTGGCTTAGTTGCATTGCTTTTTGTTTAGCTCTTTCGCTCATAAAACAATTGATGTTAAATGTTGGCCAAGTATTAGCCCAAAAATACACACACAGAAAGCATACACACAAAGCACACTCACAAACACACTCAAACACAGCAGAGAGGGGAAATCATTTTATTGTTTGGCATATACAAAAATATGTTGCATACTTGTAGGCAACGTGAGATTTTATTTCTGTTGAATAATATTCCGCATATTTATTTTGTTAAGACGATTATGACTTTGGAAATCTTTAAAATTCAATTAGACTGAGCTCAACGTTTCATTTGCTTTGAGTTATTTAAAATTCAATTCAACGTAAATAATGCTTTAAATGTTTTAATAGGACCAAAAAGTTCGTTAGCCATTTAGCGGGCTTTTGAACATGAAATAGAATTGAACTAGGCAGAAGCAGAATATTTTTGCATTAAGAGTGTTTGCTTCTATTTCAGGACATTGATTTGACCTGCTATGCTGTACCAGGGCTCAAGGAATCTTCTTAAGGAGTTCCAAATGAATCTCATCCCTGGAAACCCAATGTAAGATTTCGTAGGCAAGAAAAAAAGATAATCAAGAATTTCAAGCCTAACTTCCTTAACCTCCTTTTAAATATGTTTTCTATATGTGAAAGGTCGAAAATCGTAGTCTTAAATGAGTTTTAGTCTTTTCTTAACAAATCAGGCAGAAAAGCATACGTTTCCGGCTTCAGTATACATATTCCTTTGATATATTTCCATTCTTACTTAAGTAATTGTTTCACAGTGTAACTAAGAGGTTGACAATTTTAGTTACATTTCCTATGAAATTAATGAATATTATATATTGCCAATTCGTGCCACAGTGCACAAGGTTGAAACTTGTTGTCGTTTATTCTTTAAGTTGTTAGCCAACTTTTGATTTTTTCACTTCGTCCACTTCGAGTAAGAGGGAATATCTTTTTAATAAAATTATATCTCTTTCTGTCTAGTCTGATAAATATTTCTTTTTGTTTTTGGTTACGTTTGAAATGCCATATCTCTGTAGAATATATGAAATACTTAGTGCTATTATTCAAATTTAAAGAAGAGTGGAGATGGGAGTAAAGAAGAGCGGAGAGGGGAGTAAACGGCTTTGCAATTCTTTTATGCATTTATGTTGAAACTGGAATCCAATTAAACATTTTAAGTACTTAAAGCTTCTTCTTCTTTACATAACATCTTTCATTTTGTTTTGATTTAGTCAGAGAAATACAAGACAAGCAGTCAGTCTTTTGGCCTTGACTTTAAGTTATTCAGGCACACACACCCACACACATTCTTCAACAAATGGCATAATTTTCTCATGTGGTTGGCACTTCAACACGACTGAGTTCTTGTGATTTATGCTTGTTGGCAATGTTTTGTAGACGGCTTTTAGGCATTTTTTGTTTTGGCCAACTGCCTCACTTTGGCCTTTTAATTGCCTTTAATTTTCAACACCAGAAAGCACGTCTGAGTTCATCTGCCATTTTCCGCTCCTTCAACGCTTTCGTAGTCATTCCTTACACTTTTGGGCTAGAGCTGTCCATTGTTTTGACGCTTAAGGCCTTTTTGGGGCATGTGCTAAAATAAACATACGGCTTGCCAAGTTAAATACATTCTCCCACACACACAAACACACATATTCAGACAAACACTTAAGTTGCCAACAAGTCGGCATTCGACGTGGCCACAGAACCGTAACCGAACTTAACGTAACCGTAACCCTGTAACCGTAACGCGCCCCTCCCTTACTCTTTTGGCAGTGCTCAAATAAAATATTTACATTCCATTTAGGCGCCACAGCAGCCGCTTGGCTCACCCCCCTCTAGTCTGTTGCCTGTTGACTAAAACACTTCATCTTCATTTCACAGTTATTTTCAACTTCATTTGCGTGGTAAATAGGTGAACAAATACTCGCTCACCCTCTCGCACCGAGTGCCGAGTGTCTTGGCATCTTTGCATCTTCATTCATTCCTCAGGATCTCAGGTTCGACTCGCGGCAAGTTCTTCACCCCCTTTTGCTTGTCAGTCTGTCTGTCTGGCGGGCAGCACGCCGCCTTGGCATTAATATATGCCCCTCGTAACTGTGTCACGGTGTCGTTTAACTTATTAGCCTGGCCAACTTTGTTGGCCTATTTGCATTAGCTTGTTGTTGCTGCCGTTGAGCAAATACTCTATACTCTTAATGCCAGCATAACATTTTAATGAGCAAGTTGACATTATTATTATATTTTGATTAAGAAGTAATTAAACCATGGGCGAGGTATCAAGGCAGCACCTAAAGGTATGCAGTAAAAACTACAGTAGTTTTTTCTTGTCACGAATGCATCCAACTATTTATATTTATTGTTACTACAGAAGGAATTATAGTTGCTTACTTGTCGAAATGGTTTCTGGTTTGCAGTCTAAGGATTTTCATCATTTTGTTTGTCATCTTTTGATGGAAAGAAATCTTTAATTGAAATGAACTTTTCCTTCCAGCCAGAAAGTGTGTTTCAATAAAAATCAAAGCTGAAAGCAATAAAACAATATTTAGATTATAATACTCAACTCAAGGTTAATCTTAGGTAGCTCTTGAGTCTATAGTTATTTTAAAAATCGATCAAAGTCTTTTATTGGAGGATTCTGATACAGTCTTCAAAAATCTAAGAAGCTTTTATTGTTAAAATAAATGCATGTTAAGAATTATAAACAAAGTAAGCGAAGAAACGCTTGATGTACAGAATAGACAACATCTGGTTAAAATTTGACCGTCAATCATATTAAATGAGAGTCTTATACTAAGACAGCTTAATCCACATTTCTTTTCTAATCCTTATTGTGGCTCATTATAGAGTATCTTTAAGTTCGTTTAATCAACTTTTTCTTTCTCAACATCTTGGATAACATTTCATTTTCCCCGGCCCACTCTTTCATACAATTTCATGATAGGGTTGACAAGTCGAGCGCAAAAAATGTCGGTTAGCCGAGCAAAAATTTTCATTGCTTCCCACCATCCCCCGTCACCCATTCCATGGTTACCTTCTCACCGTTAACATAACGCTAAAGATGCAGGCGGAGATTAAATAATTCATTAAGGCAACTTTTGGTGAGAGCTTCTACATTTTACTCCTCTTCATGGACGTCGTTGGTGTTGTTGGCGTCTTCATCATCCAACATCTTCCAAGTTCCATCTACGCGAAACACACAGAGAGGGAGAAAGAGAGATGGAGATACTGAGAGCCTTGTAGATATTTTGATAAGCAAAAGGGTAATTAAGCGCTGAGAGTTGCCCGTAAAATTTCTCCGCTAAAATGAAATATATAAAAATGCAAAAAAAAATAAAGAAAAATGTAAGAGAGAAAGTTTTGTCGCTGCATAGATGACGACATGAATTTAAATAGAAATTAAATTAAAATGAGTAACTAACTAACTAACAGGCACAACAATCAAGGCTGAAATTGTGCAACCAAAAGCCATGATGAGAGAGAGGGAATGAGGGGGTTTCGCAGCGGGGCATGGGCGGCTTATTTGCTTGGATATTGCAAATATATTTAATAGCAGTGTGAAATTGGCGGAGCTTGTAAACAAAAGAGGAGGTAGGCAACTGAGCAACAGCAATTAAAAGGCCGCCTGCCTGTGAGAGAGACACCCACACGCACACACATACACAAACGCCAGGACACTTCATATGCATGACAATGTCATGGCAACTTGTAAGCTACACGAATTTTTCCTCTCCCCTGCTCTTTCCCTTTAACACTAACCCTTCATTCCGTTTCAGCTTGGCCGACAATGTCCTATCCCCCTTAAATGTTCTCCGCTTGCTGCAGATTTATTGCAGCAGGAAAACAGTTGTCTGTCTCTTCACTACTTCCCGCTCTCCACCTCTATCTCCTCATCCCGCAACGCTCTGTTTATTTGTGCGTGTGTTTGCCTTTCAGTTTTTCAATATATTTCGGAGATTGCCCATTGTTGGCCTTGGCTCTGGACTATCTGGACTGGACCTTTGCTGGTACCCTTTAGACCAGGGCTGAAATGGGTATGCTGAAATGGAAATTTATTTGAATCAGATTCATGACTATAAGTAGCCATCTATTAACAAGAGGCATTTACCTAAAGAACCTTAGAAACAGATTATAAACTTAAATAAAAACTTCCAACCAGAAATAGCTCCAGCTCTAGCTAAATAGATCGAAAGGTTTCGTTTCCCACCTCAGTTATTGATTCATCTACTACCACAAAATTCATGAACTGCTACAGGATATACATCAGTCCAATCTGTTACTATAGATTTTCTGTGTCTTTTGGTCCTTTTTTTATGCCTTTGGTGGCGTTAAAACCGCTGTAAGTAACTAAGTTGCAGTCCGCCTCTGATTCCATTTTTTTCCTTTGCATATACATTTTTTGTATGGGGGTATCCGTTGCCTGGTCTGTTTCAATAACAATTTTACAATTTTGTTGGCGGTTTTTATATTTTAAATATTCCGAAATTCTACAATTTCAACCAATAAGAACGAAAGCGAAAGAGATAGACAGAGATAGAGAGAGAGAGAGAGCGAGAGAGAGAGAGAGAGAGAGAGAGAGCGAAGTGAACACAATTAAAGTTGTTGGTTATTTGATTAAAAGTTGTATATATATGTATTTAGTGTGAGCCATAAAACAGAATCATTTGTTCATTCAATCAAGTTGGAAATTTGCATGTCAAAAACCACACACAGAGCGTTAAATTCAGTGTAAAATTTTTACCTAATTAGATTGTAAATAGCCTGAGGGAAGGCAAAAGTCAACCTCAACTAACAACACCCATTAGTTAGCTTGTTTGCAACAAACATTATCGCAGTAAACAGCCAACAGAACGACATGCTTTAGTAATTACATGTTGAAACTAACACAAGAGAGAGCAAAGCAGAAAAACTCCAAAAATAGTGTTGCATACCATCAGGCGGAAGAGTGCATTAAATTGCCAGAATGCTCGCTTTAAAAACAGGCAGCAAAAGAGTCTTGCGCCGTTTTGCATTGATTTATTGCCCCAAGTGAGGCTGGACTTTCTTCTTCTGTCCTTACCCTTTTCCGGAGGACTCTGACTTTCCCCCTCCTGCTGCTGCTTCTTCTTCTGCTTGGGCGCCAGTGCATGAATGTCACTGAACAAAATGGACAAGACAACCAAACCAAATAAAACGAATGAGCGAACGAACAAGCCAGCATTCGAACATGGCCCGGCCAAACAGTAACAAATAACATTTTCAACTCCAACAACAACATCAGCTAACAGCCAACTAAATAATGGCAAGAAAAAACGTCTAGCAAAGAAATCAGCGCACGTTGGCAATTAATAATGGGAACCCAAAATAAAGGAACAGCATAGAATGAAATCTAGTACGAAGGGTTTCGTTTAGGTTTCAGTTTTTGGCGGCCTGCGTATAGGGACCAAGTATAAAAAAAAGAGTTCAGAAAAAAATACAAATGTGATATGGGCCGCAAAGGCAGAAAAATTTATGGCAAGGCGAAGAAGACATTGTGAAATGCCAAGTGGCTAGACGGAAAAATACAGCTGCAACCTGTCTTACAGGGACTCACAGTCTCTTAAAGTTCATTAGGGCAAAACAAAGTTTATCTAATAGAATTTCTAAAAGGGATCAATCGAACGATAATCATGCAAGGATACGTTTTGCCTGTCTTACTCCACTACGAATTAAAGATGTTCTCAAATCTCGATAAATATCTTTAGTAATTCTAAGCTTCAATTTAAATTCTACTTCTATTCTATCTTCTATAGCAATATTTAATCAGACTTTACAAGTGAACAAAAAATATTTGACTTATACAAAAGCAATTATAAAAACAAACTAACAAAAGCAACTTGAATAAATAGTGAATTAATATTAGGACACTACTTAGCAGATATTTTAATACCGAAATATAGTTATTCGAGTGTTTAGCCTCTCTTTGACATATCCATCTATTATCATCAAGCAAACATATTATATTTGACATTTAACAGTGGTTCAAGATACAGCCAAACCAGAATGGGCAAAAGTCTACAAGCTGAATAATTAAACCTTATAGATATCAAATTTGGTTTAATTAACTTTTGTTCTCAACTTTGTCTTTGTAGAAAACTTTAAATTTCATAATATTTAAAGACAATTTAATATTCAATTTAACAATTAAAATGGATATTTAAAGTGTTGAAGAAGTTATGATAAATTCTATATAATCTATGTGGGGACTTGCGTCCATAAGCATAAGAATATTTGTTTTTAGGATAATGTATTATTAATTTAGTACTTGATTTAAGCCACTGTATCAAATTTGGCTTTAATTTTCGTTGGCCATTTAGCTGGATGGCGGAAAATATTTGAATGGCCATTAAAGCTTCTGGGCAAAAAGGAGATACAGATACATGCTGACAGTTGCATAATATATGAATTAAATGCCACGTACACATGTACACACACACACACACACACACACACACACACAGGAATACTCAAACATCTATGTACATATGTATGTATGTATGGACACACATACTTATACAGGACACGCACATGGCTGTCATATGTAATTATTAATTTCTAAAAAGCCATTCAAAATAATATAATTTTAAAATTCGCGCTCATATTGGACGCACGAGATGACGTGCCTCACCAAGTTGCATTCACTCGGGGCAGGATCGAACATACGCCGCTGATGCTCTCCATAACAAATGTCGTTAGCGATTAATTTATGTGACCCTGTCCCAGACCCAGACCCTGTCCCAGGACCCTTTAGCCAGTTGCCATTCGAGTTGCCAGTTGCAATTGCAATTCCTGTTAGTGCCAAATCAATATGCCCGTTGCGTAAAGAAATATAACTACCCCCTCTCCTCCATCACTCCTCTATCCCTTTTCGAACATTTCGCTCTCCATAATATTTTCCATATTTTTGGCATTCTATTTGCATTTTGCATATGTTTTTTTCTTTTTTTGATTTAAATGCGCATTCGCATAGTCAACTAATCCTAATTTAAATGTATGTACTCGTTCGCATTGTGCTTTCTGTTTGGCTCTTTCATTCGCCATTTACCATTCGTTGTTGGCCATTTTAGACCTAGGTAACTGACCATTTAAAACTGAACCAAAATATACAATGTTTAATTGTTATGCTAGAAATTAGCGCAAAAATATTTAACTTAAAAAAAATGTAGAATGAGCAGCGAATTGTTTTGCATAACAAATTCAATTAAATAGCAAAGTGCGTGTATTAAAAACATATTAAGCATAATTGCAAAAATTTAAATTTTCCGGTTAGTAATATGTTGGTATAATTTATATGTACATATATTTGTACCTATAATAGATAATTGCTTGTGGTATCTCCCAATGAATAAACGAACATTTAGCACAGAAATTTGATGAAATTGTCCAAATTACATTACAGATTTAATTAGCATATGATTACCACACAGAGAGTTCTTCAAACTAAATTATGTCGAAAATTAAAATTAATTTTGTTAACTCGATTAAATTGTAATTGCTCTACATTTAATGCATATAGATCACCTGAATTTGGTTCTGTTTCATTCACATTCTTTAATCATGAAATGCATAGAAAATATATTTCAAGCTTCATCACCAATGTAAAATAAAAGACAAAGAAAAAGCTACCAAGAATGGAAATGGAAAAATTATCTTAGCTTTTTGAATAAACTCTTTGTTAAATATTAGATAAATAGAATAAATTCATAAATAGATTCATAAAGCAAATAACTATATGTACTCTAAAGTTGTTTATGTACATTTGATGTACAATTTTCTATTGATCACATCGCTAGACTTGTTATAGTGACTGGAATATCAAAAAGGGCAAAATAAAGAAGTATGCAGATAACCAGGCTAAAGATAAAATAGAGACAAACCAGATACCAATCAAAGAAATATCTAAAAATTTCCATAGGCCATGGAAGCTTTCTAAATCTCTTACTAAAGTATTAGTTATAGTATATTAACCAATCTCTTCAAATACAAAAATATTCAAATGCTTATGATCTTAATAATAAAACTAGATAAAAATGGAAACAATTTACCTCGTCTCTTTCCATTCCTATTTAGCGTATTGATTTCTATTGCAACGCAATAAATTCTTATAAACTTGTTAAATATATGACCAAAACAATGCTCATGCCACAAATCTCTAAATTCCCGCAATAGTTTTTAAAAAGGGCAACGAAAATTTATTTTTATTTGCGACGACAAAAACAAACATGGAAAAGAATACACAAAAACCCCCAAAAAGGAAAAAAAAGTGTTGGTTGGAAAACAACCAACAAGTTAAATCAAATATATGACCAGACATTGTTTTTGTTGTTGTTAGTGTCATTATTGTTGTTCAACTGCAATTAAAATTGGCACAGAAAAAAAGCAAAGATATGGCAATAAATGCAATTGGCCAACAGCAGCAACAACAACAAAACCAAAAGGCTGCTTATCTTACGACTTGTATTTAGTGAGGACAACAACCCATGAAACTTTGCTAAATATTTTTGCTTTCAATCGAAAAGTAGCAATAAAAATGTTGCTCACGCGGCTAACTTAAAATCAGGAGAGGGAAGGATGTTGGGGCAATGAAGGACAACACCCAAACACACACACTTGCACACTCTCTCCCACAAACACACATACATGTAACGTAAATCGCTATAATAGAAACATTGCATTTTATTGCACTCGTCCTTGTCCTCGTCCTGCTGTTGGTTCTCGCTTTGGCTTCTGGTTTTGGTTTCCTTCTTTTTTTTGGCCAATAACACTCTGATAAATGGCCCAAACGGCTCTCGTGTCGATGTCTCTTTGTCTCCCTGTGACCAGCTGCCCATATTTGTCTAAGAAAGTGCCAACAACAGAAAACAGAACTTTTCAATTTGTGCAAAGAGTCTTTCTGTATTTCGTTTTTTTCTCTGTTTTTAGTTTGGCTAGTTTTCTGCTGGAAAGTAAATCCCATCTTTCCAAGGGGAAATATCCTCGACTTCTTATCCTAGTGTCTTCATTACCTGTCGCGGTTTTCTCTTATAAATGGTCTTCCCTGTAACCAGCTCTATATCAACCTTCTTCCTCTGTTTCGCTCTGCCCATGATGAGCATGCTTTTCATTTTCAGCTGCGGTTTTGTGATTTGTCTTTCTGGCCGAGGGCAACCAAAAAAAAAAAAAAAATCATACATATATACTTTAATTAAGTTAAGTACATGACCCAAAGGGATTTGATCGAACGAGCTGCCAAAATGTGTGTCTGTTTTTTTGCTATTTTTTCTCCTTTGGTCTCTCGTTGGATGAATAATGCAAGTGTGACTAGGGGCGTCCTTCCATGACCAGGAAAACTGTGGACACATTTGCATTGCATTTTTCTGTCGTTTGCATTTCCCTTCTTTTCTTCCTCTTCTTCTTTTGCTTAAATGCTGGGAGTTTGCATTGAGCCAGAGGCTTGTGATTTTAGCTAGGACCAAAAATAAACACATTTACTTAAGCTGACACTCTCAGAAAGAGAAACAGAGTGGGAGACAAAAAGACGAGCCATGGTAGAGAAGAAATATGAAGTGTTTTATTTTTTTTTTTTATTCTAATACTTGATATATGACAAGGCAAAGTCTTTGCCAATTGTAGACTCCGAAATTTAGCATTTTAGTTTTAGTGGCTTTTAAGTTTATTGTTAAAAAGTTATTTAAAAGTTTAAATTTTTAAGTTTCATATTTTTTCGAGTTAAACGTATAGGCCAAATCCTGCCGATTTGAAGTGATAATGCAATAGAAGATCACGAAATCACGAAAACAGTCATAAATTACCCTTTCCATAAGGAGAAGATTTCTTCAACAAAGTTTAAAATTATTTACTAAATTTAGAAAAGTCTCTTTAGGCCCAGACTTACCTAAGAAAGTTAAAATATTTTTATTTTCCAACAGACTTAAAGACTCTGAAGAATTATGAACTATATTTGTTCCTAAAAAGTTAATTTCTTAGGATTCGAATAAGAACGCGAATGAATTTAATTTTGGCTACTCTAAAGAAAGTGTTAGCTCAATAAATTAAAAGGAATCTATTCATGGGTGAGTCCTTATGGGTTAACTTACTGATCTCAACTAGGTTCAATTAGGGTTACTTTGGCTCATATATCACTCGAACTGCCCATCGTCTCTCAAGGCCTCTGAAGTGAACCGGAAGCTGATAAGGTGAACAACCTTCATTAAAAACTTATTGTCAAGCAGTATTATTCAATAAATTTCACATGATGAACTCAACAAAACCGGTCTGTGTAATGCAAATAACTTTTAATTATTCGAATGTTTAATTAAGAGAGAATTGCACTACCTTACTGATCTTATCAAGCATTGATATCAATGTGCTTTAATTTGGTTGTTAAAATATAGAAAGAGAGTTTTCACTGAAGTCGCTTGTCCATTTACAGCTGAATGTCCATTGCCAAATTAACCTTAATAATTTAAGCCACCGCAAAAATTCCGATTCTATGTGTGTTTGCCATTTTTTTGTTTCATTTTTTTTGCAATTGTTGTTTCATTTAGATTTGTCCATTACACTAAGCCGATTAAATCAATTCACACATATCGTAATAGGAGAGGGCAAAAGAATACTAACAAAAAAATGGGATACACTTTTTGATAGTTCGATTTTCATTATTATATAGACTGATACTATATGCATAACGTATCGTGGATTTAAATCTGTTTGGTGTTTAGCAGGAGAGAAAAAAATATACTTCACGAAGAGGGGCGAGATGGTTAAAATTGTCCACCGTTTTGGCAAAACATTTTGTTAGCCAAAAAAAGGGGCCAGCCATCTGGCAACGCTGGCAGATTAAAATAGATTACAACTGAATTATTTGATAATGCCCTGGCATTGGAACAACAGAATGCAAAATGTTGTCGCATTTCATTCTCATCAATGTGCAAAATTATTTTCGATTTATTTTTGGCATCGACCATGTCAACGATGCCGCTGCAATTTGCCGCTTTCAAATGGATTTTCTCTTTCATTGTTGTTGACAATTTTCCGTGAAAAAAGAACAAAAAACAATAAAATAATATAAATAACGAATGAAAATAAAGGGATGGCGACAAATCAATTCAAAAAATGTATCTTTTTTAAAGAGTTCTCAAAACGTATTCAAGTTTATGTATATTGGGTCAATCAAAAGTTATTAATGCGCTTGATACTATAACAAACAACGATTGAAATGGCATATTAAAGGCGCCAAAATGTATGGCGAAAGACAGCATTTCAAACTCTGTAAAGTTGGATCTGGAAGAGTAAAAAACCAATAAACTATTTATATTAGCTATTAAGTAAAAATAATCTTTTTATATTTTGGGGAATGGTTTTATTATCGGCGCCAATGTGTCTGCTTAGCTCAGGCAACGAAATACCTCACAACTGTTATTACTAAGAACAACTTATTACAAAAAATCTATATCTAATCTTTGCAGAACCACTCTAAATTATAAGTCTCACGAATGCCTTATCAGTAAGAGTCCAATAAGAGTCTTCAAACCAAATTTTCTGCTCATAGCTCTTATACTTAGTAATGCTCAAGCGTTCAGAAGAAAAATGGTAGATTTCGACGGCAGAATATAAAATTAGTCTTGGGTTCTTTAGTAATCGATCCTTTGACATATAACAAAAGAAAAGGGAAATATGTATATTGAATAGTACCAGGATTGAATTGACTATACTTTTCACATTATTTGATGATATTAGTGTCGAGTGCATTCATTTGTGAATAATTCAAAGAGGCGTATCGAATTTTGCACTACTTTTTTTTTAAATAGATATATTCAAAAAAATACGACAAACATTCAATAATTTTACTTAATTATTATTCGAGTAGAGGTTTAGTAGAGCCTGGATTCATACATACATAAGAATATTCGATGCAGCGCACAATAGGGCATTTTGGCATTTTACATTGCGAAAATCATAGCTTTTAAACCGATAAAGCGATTTAAAAAATGTATAAATCTTGTGATAAAGAATTCCTCAAGCTTCAAAATAAATGTTTGCCAAGAGTGCTGGGTGTCCCTGGTACTGTAATATTTAAAGTCAAAGAAAATATTTCCAAGCTTGTTTTTCCTCTAAAATTTGAATGAAAACCGTTTCTTGTTTCATACCAAATGAATTTTTTATTGCTTCTAAGCGACTATATAACGTTTTTTGATTAGATTTTTAAACATCATTTAAAAAAACTAAGAACAACATTTTTAAACAATTTTTTTTTTGGTAAATTTTTAATATTTGCTTTTGATGGCTGATTTTCATTATTAATAATCATTAGTGTTTACATCAATATCTAATAAACTCAACTTTTCGCAACTATAGTTGCTATTTTTCAAATCCTTTCATAATAGCAAGTGTCTAAGCGATGCAATAAGTTGGTCCAAAGAGGCTGTCGGCA
This sequence comes from Drosophila paulistorum, assembly GCA_018152135.1. Lineage (NCBI taxonomy): Eukaryota > Metazoa > Arthropoda > Insecta > Diptera > Drosophilidae > Drosophila > Drosophila paulistorum. The sequence continues at coordinate 50,042,881 of JAECXG010000822.1, read as the reverse complement.
TTATAAAAAGGTTTTCATTGTATTGGTATACCGTATTGGTGCATCTGAACCATTTGTATTCGATGCTTTTTCAATCCTAAGCTATTTCGAATAGCTCTCCAATTTTCCAACAATGATACTCTATTGTGCCTTTCCGTGAACAAAAATCCTATGTACCGTTGTTGTAAGATTTTTTTGCGGATACAATTCAGTCAAAAAATGATCAATTTTTTTTTGCAAATTTTTCAACATTTACTATTTGCTTGCAATTTGTAATAACCAAGATAACAGCCAACATTTTAATGATCTCACCCTAACAACTGACATTATGGATGTCATTTTATCATTTTCAAGAAATCTCTTTGCGTGTTCCCATCATTCAATTTTTAGTCCTAGCTTCCGAAAGAATTCAGCTTGGAAAATTACCTGCTACTTCCTACAATTCTTTCTATGTACATCCTCACAAGGTGATTAATCCTTGTTTGTTTATCCTGGATGGGGAAGTGGCTAGGCAAGCTTCAACGTAAATTCCATCCACTTGATTTTGCAATTCATGGGAGAAATTTAATGTTTCTATCAGTTCTGATTTGCACTCAATAAAGGTAAACGGGGAAATCCACAAAGTATTAAACTTAAATTAACCCAATTATCTATTACCTATCTACTAAGTAGATATCGATATTTCGGCAGGCAGCTAGGAAGTCATCATGAAAATAAAAATCAAATATTTTTACGGATTTTGACGGATATATAGTCAAGAAGTATTTTTAATATTTCACAATTTCCAATTTCTTCTTCCCTATACCTGCGGTGCATTTTTTAGGCGAGGTTTTCTAGTCTTCAGTAACGATTACAAATTATTACAATTTAAATAATTTTTAAATTTATGAAACATAGTATTAATAAAGAATATACTTTTTAACAAAAATACAAGATCGATTGTTGAAATCGCCCAATATTCAGTTTTAAAGTTGCGATTTTTTGTAATAATTATTATTTCACAGAATAATAAGACATACTGCTGTGTTTACATACATATTTTTACTATTATTAATTTAATTCTTAAATAATAGTTGATTCAACATGTTATGAAAGTAATCTGTTTACATTTCCCTTATCTGCTATTATCTACAACAAATATTATCGAAATTTTAAAGTAATCGAATGCATTTCGAGTAGGAATCGAACATTATTAAACCTGCTACCATTTCGTTTTTCACTTCAGTGCAATTTATAACACGGCTCGTGATAGTATTTTGACTCCGCATATCTAAACAGTTACATTTATAAGTAACTGATAGTGTTATCTGATAATATTCCATGGAACAAAGGAATATATATAATTTTTTAGCTGAATCGTTTTAAGTTCATAGTTGATCGATCAAGTTTAACATATATATAAATACATACATACATAAATCATCCAGAACAACTGACGGATATATGAAAGCAGATCATCTTGTTTATAAGTAGTTACTCCTTGTGAAACATTAAATTTGTCGTGACAAGAAATAAAAGACCTATTTTATCTTTGGAAAAAAAGTGCAAAAACTATAGCTTATCTGAAATACTAGTAAAAAGTCATTCCATTGACTAATACGTTTGTCCATTTTCGTTAAGTTAAGCCACTATATAAAAATGAATTGTGAAACTCAACCTCAATCGACTGATAGCGATTTTAATAATCTGCTATACAATTTGGTTGATATAAAACCAGATGAAGTTACTCAACCGCCCACAAAACGAATTCTCGAATTTATCTTGAACCTGATCCTGATTAAAAATGTGAGCTTGTCCCCAAATATATTTCAAAAGCTAATCTCCGTCATGATGGCTGTCTTTGATGGAAATGAAGCTGCTGCTTCCTCTATGGAACATCGTCAGTTTGTCGCCAATGTGTTGGCTTGTCTGCAGCGTCAAATAAGGAAATTCCCGAGTCCCCATACCAATCTTTTGCTGGATCAGTTGTGGTCACTCTGTCTGAATGGCGATCAGATGCATCCTCTCGCTGGACAAATAATCTTCACGCTTTCTGATAATTTCGCTCACCGAGTTGAAATTTCGCCAGAAATGCAGAAAGTAATTCAACATTTAGTCCAATCAAAGGAGACGATGGATCGTAAAACAGGCTACTTTTTTATGCGAAAATTGAACAAGCAGTTCGATTCTGAATTCACTTCTACATTGGAACATTTGGAGGAGCAACAGATGCCCATTAACTTAGTCATTTGGTTGGACAAACTTAAATCCACCACCGACTTTTCCCCATGGACGCGTATTTTTTACCTCAAACTCTTCCATTCTGAGAATGAATTAGTTCTTTGTGAAACAGTCGAATATATAGGCAACAATTTGACAATGTCTCATTTGACTGATTGGAATCTGATGGATGAGTTTTTAGCATTAACCAATCGAACGATTTTTTATGTTTATGATGATTATGATGATAGCGTCTTCAAAAACTTCGTATTATCAAGTGGAGTTAAATCGATTGTTGAAGCCCTGGTAGACGTTCCATGGAAATGGAACGATACTCCACTATGGAATTGGTTTAAAAGTTTACCGAAAGAGACAAAAGAACAATCGCCATGCATTAGTAAGGAAATATTTCTTAAACTCGCTTCCCGAGTCCAAGAAATGACAGACGTACTAATGCTGGAAAAAATTTCACGATGCATTGTGGATCGATTTTGCGTAAGTCACTTCTTCACTTTAGTTTTGTGCCCTTCATTCTCTTTTATCTTATGACTTATAGGCTACGATTGAAAAATTGTCCTTAAAGGATTACTTGTTCTTTATCGAGATGATGTACAAAAACTCGATGTATAATTATTGCGATCATAATAGTTTGTTGGACAAAATAAAGAGTTGTGATGATTTTCAAACGGAAATCGTCTTCTTCAACAAAATACGCTTGGACTTAATATTCTATATACAAGTCTATGAACAGATGGCCTATGCTTTTTTCGCTACTCTAATTGAAAAACTAAGAACAGTACCAAAAGCTCAGCATGGATTGTTACCTTATTATATAATGGCTTGGAACAAGGATTTTGAAATGATAAGGGACTTTTACGCCAGCAAATACGAAGTGAACATTTCCTTAATTCTAGGCGGAGATCTGAAGAGAATGCAAAAACATTTGCTCGATAAGTTCATGTGTCAAACTGAAGAGGAGAAATCTATTTTGCTGGAAGTTTCTGTAGACTGTTTTGTTACAAATCAGATAAAAAAGTGGAAAGACATCAAAAATTTTGGTTTCAAACCCCAGGAACTACTTCAAATGGGAGGAAAGAGAACATTTGAACTCTTGGGGTATCTTTTTAGAGACGTTGATGAACGATTGCAGGACGAGAATGTTTTATCGACTTTTGTTTCTTTATTGGAAAAGTTTCCAATGCCTGACATGTAAGTTAATTCACTTATATATATACGTAAATTCGAAGAGCATTCCAAAAGTAAGAGGACCTTTTAAATTTCTACTTTTCGTTGGCGTGTTAGTAAATACTTCTCAAAAAGTGTATGACCAGTTTGACCAACTTTAAATCCTGTCCTGCTAATTATATTAATTATTTTGCCCTGACGAAGTGCCTTAGAAATATTTGTATCAAACTGAAAAATTGGTGCATGCGAAAAGTATTTATTTATATCTTATGTAAATGGGTCTATTTTATTTTCTTCTCTTTCCATATTTTATAGAGCTGAGAATATTGCAAATTATGCATCGAATCATTTAACACCTGCAGAACAAAATCGCCTTTCCTCGAAGATTATGACGCATCATATTCATAGCAATAAAAATGTTGTTTCTGCAATATTATTCTCGAATGTAAAAATTTCTATCAATGAAATCCTTAAGGAACTTATCCTTCATTCACCAATACCAAGAGATGGATGGTGAGAGTAAATTAAGTTTACTGACAATTAATAATATTACATCAAAGTATCCTTCATTGCATTTACAGGAATTACGACACCTTCATGACTGTACGTTCATTTTGTATCAGCGTGATTACGAATAGCGAGAATCCAAACAAAATCATTTCTGAAATATTGCTGTTTAACAAGGAATTTTCGGAGAGGCATCCACGTTATTTAGCCAACTCCAAGGAGCACAGACTTAAATTTTGCATTGCCTTTGTTTTGCTTGACGTTAAACTGTATGAAATTTCAGATATGTTATGGACAGCATTACTTTCACCCCATGAGCAGTTAAATATTGCATGCTTTTATGAAATATTAGTGGCACAAAATTTGTATCATCCACAAATCCTTATTAAGCACTTGCAGTCCAAAGCTACTCTACAGCCAAATCAACAAATGTCCTTACTTTCCGTGGCATATTTGTTCTCAAATTTCAATTCTGTAGAATGGGAGGACTACTTTGATGAATTCTTACAATGCTTGGTGTCTTTTACGGAAGCAGAGAACTTAGAAGTACGTCAATTCGTAATACTGATTGTTCAAAAATTGTTTACACAATATCCAGGTTTGGGGTAAGCTGAAAATAATTCGTGTTAAAGAAAATAAACTTATAATATTTTTAATTTCTTTTCAGACATGGGCCTTTTTTACATGAATCTATACAGACAATTCTAAAGGTTCAAATAGCAGATGAATCGGTTTTACCTCATGTGAAAGTTCGTCTCCTTTTATATAAATTCATTACCACAAGGAGGACAATACCTATTTTTTTGTTTGCTGTTAATATGGAAAATCGTGTAGAAAGACATTCAAATAAAGATATGGAAGAAATAGTGCATACATTGCGAAGCGCTTTCAAATCCACATCCATCCAAATTCCACCAGTGAATGAAGAGGTACCAAGCATTAAACCAATTAATAATTCATATCCCAAATCCAATCTAACCTGCTGGAATACATCGGCTGCCTCCGAGCCAGGAGTTGTTCCTTTAGTTCGTGGAACGATTCCATCTCACTCTGATGGCGAACTTATTGTATTATCCACTTGCAATCATAATGGAGCCAGCTTAAATGACTTGATGGAAACCTGCAATGCGTTTGGCGTTCGAAAATTGGTATTGGGCAAGGTGACAAATTTAGAGTGAGTCTTTTCCATATTTTTCATTATACATATTTATAATTAACATTTTGTTAAAAAATATTACAGAATCAGAACTGTGGGTGATCTAAGAATACAGATACGAGACTCTGAGTCGTTGCATGAATATTTGCGTGAGAAAAAGATGGAGAAATATAAATTTGTTGGCATAGAACATATAGAAAGATCACATAAATTGGCTTCAATTCAGAAGACGATTTTGATTCTTTGGTGAGTAAATCTTAGAATTAACAATCCAAACTTATTAATAACCTTCAACATCTTTTTTAAGTGAGGATCAACAAGGCACAGCGGACAATTTGAAGGACTTGTTAGATTACTCAATTGTATTACCACTGTCGGATGTGAAAAGTTTACAAAATATGGCAATATTTTTGTGTTCTCAGCCATACAACGTTGCTAGTTTAAATTGATTATTTTTATTCACTTTGGTTTTAAATATTTGAATACTTGTTTGTTGTCAAAATCGACGAGACAACTTGCTTATTTTAACTAACACAAACTATTTTTAAAAAAGGATTCAGAAAAGTACAGTAAATTACAGTTAAATTATAATCTAGAAAGTTACAAATAAATTTACAAATTTAATCTGTGTTTTGTGTTCATATCTTCTAAAAGGGTATAAAAAACATGAATTATCAATTTAGTTGCAATATTAGAACATCGAAAGTAGACATTTGCATTGATGAAGCTAGAAATATATATCTGACATTTTTTATACTCTTTTATTCACTTTGGTTTATACTCTTGCAAAAAGGGTATATTAATTTTGGTCAGAAGTGTGCAACGCATAGAAGGAAGCATCTCCAATCATATAAAGTATATATATTCTTGATCAGCACGACGAGACGAGTTCAAATAGCCATGTCCGTCCGTCCGTCTGTCCGTCCGTCTGGTTCAATGAGAACTCCTCCGAGACCGTAAGAGCTACAGAGCTGAAATTTTGCACGTAGGCTTTTATATACTGCACAGTTTGTATATCTCGGACTCAGCCGGATCGGATCATTATGTTTTATATAGCTCCCATACAAGCGGCAATGTCACGAACAGTGACTCTTTTTAATAACTTCTTTAGTTTCTGAGCTATTGTCGTGATTTTTAATATTGGTAAGTATATTATAAACTATAACTATAAACGACTGTGTGTTAAATTTGATCAAGATCGGATGACTATCTCATATAGCTCCCATAGAAACGATTGGTGGAAAACAGTGACTTTCATCAATATCTTCGTTATTTTCTATGCTAAGATTGTAGGCCGTTCTTTCACAAACAGCCTTTTTAGATAAAAGCGAGAGGTTTATGGTGTATCGCACCAATCGGAATCCAAGGTCTAAATGTTCAGATAATGTTTCTTAAGGAGATAAGATTTACTGAAATTTCAATTGAAAAGACTTCATTCCAGATCAAATTCCATGACAAATTTAGTTTGCTCTCATGCTCAGTTTCATTTTAAAAAGGGTACTACATATATGTTCGATTTCTTTTGTACTTTTTCGACTTTGATAGATTGTATTGGATATTTTTGAGATATTTGTCAACAAATTGTCATCGCTTTCAGGTGAGAGATGAACTGTGCATCTAAAACGAAAATCTTCTGCTATTTCATTGTTATTTCATAATGCCAACTCGCTCAGTTCGCTTTCAGTTGGCCGCTTTCAACGTTGCCGAGTCTCACAATGTTGGCAATTACTCAACGGACGGCAAACAAACTGTCAAAACGATGCCGAATCCCGTTTCCCTAGTCCCTAGTTCCTGATCCCCGAGCCATGTTTACAGTTACAATTGCTGCACAGTGCGACGGGGGCGTGGGCGAGGGGCACGGAAAACAACTGAAAAATATTTGCATGCACTTTTGGGTGCACTTGGTTTGAAATCTGTTTGTTTGCCATTGGCGTCGGCGCATTAAATATGCAACACCTATGACAACGATAGCAAAGGATAAGCTCAACCATCTGAGTCCTACCCCACTGATAAAAAAAAGTTGCCACCTTTTACCCTATTTGTGCAGTTGTAAGGGAATAGCAGCGAATCTGTAAGCAATTTGCTGGAAAATTTGTCAAAGAAGAAGAAAAGAAAAACGAACCAAAAAGTCGAAGGGAAAAAATTAGAAAAAATTATGACTTCCGCAATTGTTTGGTCGAACAAAAGGCAACTAATGTAACCAGCAAGCGGGGATCGCGGGGCAGAGGGTAGAAAAACTTTACAGTCAACTGTTGCTTTTCTTTGCCCAGACACACGAGCCGAAAGTTTTCCCAAATAGAAAATGTTTAATTTCCCCAAAGACAGCGAACGATGCCAAAACGCAGCATTTTCAAGCCAGAGCTAAAGAAAACTTTCTTTATATTTTACAATGCGGCTAGATATGGCCTGGAATGTGTGTAGTAGTAGGTGTGTGTGTATTTTGGTGTGTGTGTGTGTATGTAGGTGTGTCAGTGCATTGCAACAGTGCAGCTGAAAAACTTTTCGGCTTGGCCAAAAAGTTACCAAGACGAGAAGCGACCCAAAACCGAAGTCGAACTTGTTAGTTTGCCATAGCGCGTTGAAAATTATATTATTTGAAACTTTTCAAATGTCACCAGAGAGTCAGAAAATTTTGGCTATGACAAAGTGTTGTTGTTGTTATTGCTACTGCTATTGTGTGTAAGGGAATGGATGAGTCGTGTGTGTGTGTGTGTGCATTAATTAAACATGTACGACAAATTAAGTGAGCAAGAAGAGTATAATGAATCGAACTTTGAAATTTAATGGCGAATGGCTTATCGATGACTATTATGGCGATATGAATTAGATAACTTCTTAGGATCAGGACTTGATAAAACGTTTCAATAAATGTTTAGTGAGTTTCTTTTTGGAATTTAGAACTTTTTTTTTATCAGATCCCTGCAAAGTCCTGTACCTTTGAGAGACTTATATATTCTTGAAGTTTTTCCCAGTAAATTATGTGTAATAGTAATGTGAACAATATTTTATTACAATATTCTTTATCAATTCGATTCAATAAAGAACAACTTAAAACATTTTTGGGATTATGAAAAAGGACGGAGGGAATTAAGCAAGCAATTTGGTGATAAAAGACGACGATTAAATTTAAGACCAAATTCGGCCTCTAATAAGAATTGCAAAAATGCTTAACTTTATGTTTATATTTTAACTTAATCACAATTGTCAAGGATTTTGGTTTACTATGAAAAAAGTTAGGTGGTGGATACAAAATGCATTTAATCTAACTTTTTGATGCTTTTCATACAGTTATCTTATATATATGTATAAGTCTTATAGATACATTTAAGACCTTCCTCACCAATCAATAAGACGTTTTAACATTAAGTTCAAGATAATAATAATTTAAGTGCATTGAAGAATTAATTTCCATAATGTGGCTGATTAAAGTGGGTCATGGAAATTGCTGTTCAGCTAAATCGAATTCATGTTTTAGCTTAATTGCTAAAAATTGTATAGACTTTAGCTAAAACTGTCGCAAAACTGATCAAAGCGAAACTTTAGACACTTGCTCGAGTACAATTGAAAAACAGCCTTTAGTTATGGCACACACAATCAAAGCGGCAACTGCAACGGCAACAGCAATTGCAATTGCAATTTTGCTGACAACTTTTGTAGTAGTTTGACACCTCACCATGCGGCATAAAACTAGCTGGAAGGCAGCCAGGCAGCAGTGGAAACAGCCAACAAGTGTTTAGACTTCTGTTTTCAGTGCAATTAAAAACGCGCCGCCTAGGCAAGCCACAAAAGACGCACACAAAAGCCAACAAAAAAACAACAGCAAAAAAAAAGAGGAGAAAGGGAAAAGAGAGGAGGAAAAACAGAGGCAAAGTGCCGCCTACAACACTTCATGACTTGTTTTTAGCTGCCATCATGATAGTTTTCAACACTCTTTTTTCTCTCTCTCTCTTGGTTTAGTCGGCTTCTCTGTGTGTGTGTGAGTGTGAGAGTGGGTGAGTATGTTCTAACAGCGCCTGGGGATATGCAGCAAAAATGGCATTTTAAGCACACGAGCAGCAGCAGCAGCAACAGAGACAGGAGACTGACTGTTGAACTTTTAGACCCTCTTACCCCTCTTTAAACAAACATATATTCCCCTCCGCTCGCATGCTAATGCCTGCTTAATATGCAATAATTGCAATTTTGCAACAATCAGCACAAAATGTTGGTTAAAAGACGAGGCGGGAGGGGATTGAGTTGTTTTTAAATTGATAAAAGATTTGCAACAATTTTCCTTTTTGCTCCAACTAACCCAAAGAGGCCAAAGAGGATAATTTAATAACTTTTTAGATAGAGACATGCAATAAAAATACTTGCAACAACAAAAAGCAAAAAAGGAACTTGTCAGAGTGGTTTGGCAGTCCAAAATACGCTTCAATTATTCAAAGCATGTAACTGATGAAGCAGAAATGCAACAGACAAGAAGTGAGGCCTACACAAATGCCGAAACATATGTTAAAACAGAGTCGTAGAACCTTATTAGCTAGGGGATACATTTACCTGCTAATGTACTTAATATCGGCTTAATTAGTATAACATTTATAAAACACTTAACATTTTAATTCACAGCAAATATTCAGGAAATATTAAATGTATATTGGTGTAATCAAATATTGATATTAGGACAAGTTAAGCTAAAATTAAGACAAATAAAAAGATGGATAAAGGGCGATAAACTATTCTTTGAATCTTTAGATTTTAGTCTCTTCGGTTTCTCGAAAGCTTAATAAAGAAGAAGCAACATAAATCTCAGCCTTAGGTTTCGAAACATTTTTAAAACAAAGCTAAGCAATTTCGTTAATGAGATACTTAATGAAATAGTTATGTTTGGTAATTAAATTTGAAAGATAAACTTGAAACTTTGCATTAATAGCTTAGAGAATTACATAAAGATCAACTTTAAATGAGTTTTAAGTACACCAATTCACCTAATTTACTTTGTCAGAGGTAATAATTAGACTAATCAGCATTCATCTATTCGTTTGTCAATTTCTAAACAAATCTAATCATTAGAACTTTTATAATCCGCCTTAAAATTAGATGCCATACAAAAATTTTCCATTTCCGAGAGTTCATTCGTGTTTTTTAGTATATAAAAAATACTATTAGTCAAAGAAGCAATCAAACAGATTAATAGTTTCTTTTAATAGAACAATTTTGAAACATTTGCTAATGTACTTGAAAGTTTGTTGAAAACTAGCTTGACCAAAATGTAAACCCCTTTTTTAAACGCTTTCGATTGTGCGTTGAGCACCTGTTATGGTTTATATGAATGCCATTTTAGTATTTTTGAGTGCTACGTGTTATAGATATGCAACACTGGCCGCAAGTGCTATGCAACTATGTGTGTGTATGTGTGAGTGTGGGTATGTATGAGTGCAATGCCTATTATGCTACCAAATGAAAGTGGTAATAAATTGGACAAGATGTTGCTATAAACCACACCACGACATGCCACAGCAGTACGAAACTGGACAGGGCCAGCCAGCCAGCTAGCCTAGGAACCAGAATTGCAAATGCAACGCATGTGGCAGCAACAGTAACAACAGTAACAACAACAAACAAGCGGAGAACCAGAACCAACGTGATTATCATGTACGAAATGCAGCTCAGCCAGACCACCCACAAAAACCAGCCAACTAGCCAACAGCTGACGTAGGCCAAGTCCAGCTTCAACTCCATCTCCATCTTCTAACCACAAGCGCATTTATGGGCATCAGCAGCTATATCCCCAACACACCAACACACACACACACATCCATCCATCCCAATTGCAGTGGCAGGTTGCCCATTTAATCTCTCCAAAGTGACTTGAAATTGAAACGAAAATATCAAAGTGAATATGATGACTAGTACAAGCTTCGACACGTAAATGCTTCTACAAACGCATCGCAAATAACCATCTAAACTCTGTGTCTGAGTTTTTATTCTCAAAAGAGAATTAACTATAGAAATGTACGCATTTTGTTTATCTTTTTTTGCTGATGACTTTAAATTAAAGGGAAGATTTTAAGATGTTTCAAATTGGATTCGTGAAGCTCTCTTACTGTTAAGTGGGTTCTATGGATTAGAAGGCTAATAGTTTACCTTTTACTTAATAGATATCAAAATCTGAAGTATAAACATTAAGGTAAAGACTCTAAATACTTTTTGTTATGGCAAGTCGTAATTTCAGCCTGTAAGTATGCTTCACAAGGTGAATTTGAGGTTGTGTTTTATACGGGGGAAACGTATAAATCTGTAATATCTGAGCTTTCAATAAGACTGCTACAAAATAAATGTCAATGTAAGTAGCCCAGTGCATTTAATGAGCAAAACAAAAGGAAGCCTAGAAATATGGAAATAATTTAAATTTAGCTATGAACTGAATCCAGCAGAATTAAAAAAATTCATTGTTGCTAGTTAAATTCTCTAAGAAACTTACGTTTTTACCGCTTAGTATTTAGATGGATGTTCACTAATTTCTTAAGACTTCTCCATTAAACATTTGCCATAATGTTGATTTCATAATTGAGGAAGCAACATTTCATAAATTACCTACAACATGTATAGTAGAAATCTGTGTGGTTCGGGACGGCTACTTAAGCCTTTGGCAAACTATATTCAAAACCCAAGCAATTGCAATTGCATTGCAATAACGGCCAATGAACATAAGCCTGTGTGCAATTTTCGGTTGGTCCACTACCAGTACTTAACAAATCAATATGAAACGTTTGCCATTTACCAGAGAAGAGAAGACAGACAGTGGAGGCGGCGGAGGGAACGGGGGCAACTGTCCCTACCTGTGCTGACTGTCAATGCAGTTCAAATATTTACGTTCCATTTAAAGTGGCAGTCAGCAACAGGAGACGAGTTCGCAGAAAGAGAGAGAGAAAGAGACCCTGGGTCAGGTCAACTGCTTCATATGCTGGTCCAAAGGCATTTTCAACTTCATTTGTTGTGCAAATAGGCGTAACCTCCATCCATTCAGTCATATAGCCATCCATCCCCAGGATCGACTCCAATTCGCTCTCTTCCTCTTGTGTGTCTCTTAATTTGAAGTCATATTTCGTAAAGCAATAATTGTTGAGTAAAAGTTGTTTCTGTGGTCTGGCCAAAAGTATTTTTGGTCAGTAGGATGAGGAGTTGTGGGTTTAGATCCTTTTTTATCCATCAACCACTTGTTGTATGTTTGCCGATTTTTAATTAATTGAAAATATCTTTGTGGCAAATAGAACGAGATGCAAACACAGAAAAAACAGTCATCAGTTTGTCTTTTTTTATAGCAGACAAGTGTGAAATCCTCTGTAAACTCTATTCACTGCCAATACGAAGAGGAGATGGAAATTGCCGACTGTTCTTTTCTGTAATCCACGCCTTTTTTTGTTTTTCTTAATCCCCCTTCCTCTCGCCTTCTCTTAAAGCGGCAACAGAACGATTACAATTTGTTTTGCTTTTATTCTCACATTTCCATTGCGACTAATCTGCAATTATGTTTTACATAAAAATCGTATCACATGCTAAAACAGACAAAAACAACAACAGCAGCAACAAAAACAACACAAAACAACAAAAGAAAAGTTTTTAAAAAGTTTTGCCCCCACCCACCGTCTTGTTTCAGCTGTCTGCGTTGATATTTTGTGCAACAAAAAACAAAACCAAAAAATACGAAAAACTATCAGAGACAACAATAGCTTCAAACTGCCAAAGCTGGACAACGGGGCGTATGAGTGAGTAAGTGAATGAGTGTGAGTCTGTGTGCTATGAATGTTTGTGTGTTGATTTTCCTCTCTCTCTCTCTCTTTCTGTGTGTGTGTGCGTGTTGTATTATATATTTAATTTGTTTGATTGTTAAATGAACCCATTTACCTTTTGCTCTCAACCAATTGTTACCTACTAATCAAAGTTATTTCGTAAGCGAAAGAAACTTTTAGTTTAAATTGCATTCAACTGTTTAGATGACTTTTATGGAAACTAATTGTATTTAATAATATTCAAACAGTTTTAATAAATTGTAAAGCGACAAGCAATTAATTGAGTAAAGTCTTTAATGGGCATACTTGATGGTCATTAGTGGTAGTACTTGGACTTTCCATCAGTTGCATTTGAAATATATACATATATCATTCAAGAGTTGGCAAAAAGCAAGACCTAAGACGATAGAAAATAAGGAAAGTAAACAAATTTTTTGTCTAAACTTTAATTTTCTTTTAATTTCATAAATCTTGGAGAAGAGAAGATTAATAAATAATGGTGGAATGATGAAAATTGGTGATTCTTGAAATAGGTATTTGGACAAACTGATTATGCTTTTAATTATGGTTCTTGTTTTTTACAATCTTCTTTGAAGCATTATTGTAAAGTTGGGTCAAATTATAATCTATGACCGAACTCTAACAAATTTCGCTTTAATTTGAAAATCTAGTGAAACGATCAGCTGAAGAACTTGAATCTTACATGACAATTGGTGAAACAAAGTCTTAGACTTTGACTTTTCTCTGCTGGTGAGCCTTATCTATTTTCGATCGTTATATCAGCGGCACGCCAATAACTTTGCCATTTTGAATGGTTATTAAGCATATATGTCCTTGAGCCATATGCCAACCTTATAAATTAGCTGCCAGAGGCATCTCGCCTGCCTCGCCAGCCTCTAACCACCATGGTAACCTTCGTCGCTGATGTCCCTCGCCTCTGCCATTGCCGTTGCGTCGCCTGTTGGGTCTAATGAACGCAACAGCACCACATAAACATAAATTATGGGGCCAGGCCGTTTCAACACCCAACGATGACGTCTCTTTGGTTTTTTCGGTTGCATATTTGCGCAGCATACTTCTGGGCGCCATAGAGCTGCAGCAGCAACAGCAGCAGCTGAAACGGTGGCTGCTTCATTGCATACTTTTTGGCTCTGCCGCATGGTTTATCCCTTCTCTTGCAGTAAAAAGCATTTTGGCACGGGCATCCTGTGCATTTTTCCTTGTTAATTTATTTTCTCTTTATTGTATTTTTCTTTGCATATGTATGGGTGAGTGGTTTTTTGCCTTAAAATAATATATTCACAGTTTTATTTTATAATTTTTGTATGTGTTTAATTTTTCTTGTGTATGTTTTATTTGTAAGTTAAACTAATATTTATTTATATATATTTTTTATGCTTTTATGACTTTATCAATTTTAATACATTTTTTTTGTTGTTTTGCTTTGTTTCTTTGTTGTTTAAGTATTTACATTTTGGTGTGTGTGTTGTGAGTTCTTTTTTTTGTATTTTTGTTTTTGTTTAAATAAATTAGTTGTACTAAGAAATTAATTATAAAAAATTCATTAAAAGAAATGCACTTTACGTTATTGCCGATATGTGTGAGTTTTTCTTTTGTGTGTGTGTTACGTTTTGTTTCATTTCTTTTTTTGGAAGCTTAACTCATCCAATGCCTAAACATTAAAATTCAGCTATAACTATATAAATTAAAATTTGTTTTTTTGTTGAAGTATATTTATGTATGTGTATATATTTTAAAGCCTAGACAAACTCAACTAATATATTTAATATTGCACACAATTCTGGAAAGTAATGATAAACCGACAACTTTTGGTTCTCTCTCTCTTTTGTATTTGCGGGATTGCTACACCAACATAGACACTAACTAGACACTTTTAACATATATATCATATATATATATATCTGTACGATCATCCTTACCTATGGTATACAGCTTGACAATAATTAACATACTTATCATTAAACTTTACTTTATATAGTTGTTAGGCCTTTGCATTTGCCGCCATTAACTGACTCTCTCTCTCACTTTTGACTATTTTCATATTGAATGCCCCCAAATGTATGCAATGTATACTAAGCTTTTGAATTTTATGTTCTTTTCTGCTCGCTCGTATAGAGAATTTGTGATGTGATTGCAATTAATCATTTTTTATGTGAGTGTGTGTGTGTGAGTGTGTTGCAGTTGTATTTTGTTTTTCTGGAAACCTTAACTATTGTGTAGAATTTCATTGGTGTTTCTATTTGTTTTTTTTAAGTAAACTTAACTTGTTTTTCTATGTGCGTCTATCTGACCAGCAGATTCAATAGCAATGCTGTTAAAATTAGGCCCAGACTACTTGATGACCAGGTCATGGCTCCATCTCCCTCACCATCTCGACAGCTTTCCGGATGACGTGTAAAATCCTCGCAGTAGAGCTGAAATTTAAATGTAAAATATTAATTATTTAGTGTATTTGGTTATTAAATGATTTGTAGCATACCTTGGTTAAACTGTTGGCATATTTATCAACCAATTCTCGTGTGAATTTTGCTGCCTCATTGCCACAAATTTTACGTGCTGCATTCTCAGAGCAGTCTCCCAATTCGTTAATGGAACTAGAAATGAATTAAAACCTATTAACAACTCGTTCGATGTGAACTTAATCTTGGACTTACCAGCAAATGGTTTTGATATTCTCATTGAGAGTGCCATTCTCTTGATTCTCTTGATTCTTATTGGGCTTGAGAAAGACCATGGTCTCCTTATAGCGATTGGCACAAACTTCAAATTGCTTTTTGGCCATTTCCGAGCAGGCAGCATGCTTTAGATACTCTACAGCAAAACACTCGATAAGTTTTCAATATTTAACTGTGAGAAAACTAATTGAACTTACCCTCTTGAAATTCACCCTTGTTGCAGAGATCACGAATGAACTGATTGGTGCCATGGTAGAGTTTATTGAATTGATTCCTTTGCTGCAAATCCATGCAACGACGCGTATAACTTTGAATACATCGGACACCCTTACGCAACTCACTATAATTTTTGAATTAGAGATACAGAATCGATTGATGAATCGTTTAGATAAAGCTCATAATGATGTTTGTTAATAGGCAAGAGACAGCAAAACAACTTACTGACAAAGTTTATCCAATTCCTCCTTCTTGGCTGGACCCATTGAAAATTCTTTTGTTAAATGCAGCATATCAAGTGGTTCGGCGCACTTGGTGAACTCCTCCTGGCCGCATTCCTCTGACCTGGCCAATGCCAACAGCAATGCTGTAGAAATTCGAGTACAAAAATGTAGCGAAATCGAGTGAGTGAAAGAGAGGCAGAGACGAAAGAAAGGTAGCATAAAGGGACGAAAAGTGGTGGGTATAAACAAACAGAAAAGCTAAAAGGCAATCTGAGACTGAGACTAAAGTCAGAGCTCCAGTCAGCTGCAACAAAAGTTGCAAATGTGCGTCAAGGGTAATAAAGTTGGGCGTAAGTGAAATTGGCATTTCATAAATTTGAAACTTTTCGGTTTCAGTTCAAGTCGAAGTCAGTTCTAGTTTTGCTATATATGTACATATATGTATATTCGCCTAGTCAGTAAGTCGGTTCTAGTTTCGCGAAAGTCACGACTCTGCCAATTATATTGACTGACAGCCTGAGAGATAAGCACATAGGAAACTGCTGCTTATGAACATGATGTTTAGACAGCCAAGTCAGGCCATATTATTGCACTTACCCATTGATATGAGCAACAAGGTCCAGCCCCAACTTTGACTCCAGTTTTCATGCATTTTGAGCAGTTTGTTGCTTTCTCGTTTTCTGTTGGTTTTCCTTTTATTTTCCGTTTGTTCTTTTGTTGACTTTGCAATTACACTGCTGCTCTTCCGATTGGCAGTCGCGTTCGATTTGTGATGTCACACCACTGTGTTTTGATTTACTGCAACAGAATTTACATATTTTTACGTCAGCCAAACTATTACCCAGAATGCATTATGCATTGTGAAATGAGTAAAACGTGTAGACATAGATTTCCAGGTATTATATGAACTTTTATTTCTTCCGTTTTCCCTTTCCACCTCACCGACTAACTGGCTGACTGACTAATTCATTAAACATTTTCAATTATTTTCTCTATGAACTATTTCTGTTAGTTTTACTAGATCTAGATTTAATTTAATAGCTGCTAAATTTGTCGTGCAGCCTATATAGCTTTATTCATTTGACGCGCCTCTTTTTAGCTACAGAAACATATTCATCTATATGTATATATATCCATATTTCATAATAAAATTTCTTATTATTAATTCATAACTTTCAGAGATTAGATACCAATAATTTTTAGTCTATATAAAAAGCATATTAAATTATTCATTTTGTAGAGTCCTCTTTAGAAATGTCATACCAAAAATTAAACTTATTTTAGTATGTTAATAAATATATTATTTATTAAAGCAAGACATTTAAATTCCATGAGTGAAAAATTGCACATTAATTTAAATTGCCCTTTGCCAAAAATTGACAGGATATCAAATAGTCGGCACTATAAGTAATATTATTTGTTTTTAAATTTGTTGTTGGTTTTGTTTTTTGGCTGCTCACTCTCACTTGATGCCCGAAAGACGCATTAAAAGAAATGCTCAAATAATAGAAATGATCTAAATATAAACGAATGTCGTCAAAAGAAAAGCGAAAGGCATGACAAACAAAACACCAAAAAGTTACCAAAAACAAGAGAAATGATCTTTGAATCGAAATGCTCATAGTTAGGTTTTAATACTCTTCAACAAAGACGCCACTTATGAATCTTTGGGTAGAAACTAATTAGTCGCATTTATTCAAAAAAAAAACAAATAAGAAATAAAGAACGCAATTATATTACATAAATGAGCCATTAACGATTCCTATGCAAGAAAAATTAATTAAGGGAAATTGGTTTGAAAATGGCTTAATTTAGATTTAGATTTAGATTTAGAATGTGACAAAGTCATATAAGGACTGACCAAAAGAATATGAAAAGTATGGGTAAGAAAGAATGTCTAAATTGACCTAAAATATCTGCTGAAAAGAGTAAGCGGAGTGGCAATGTTTGCCCTGAAGATCAATGAAAATGAAAGCCGAGTTTTGTAGAATTTGTCATGTACATAAAAGATATAGACAATCCTACAAGCTTTTGGTTGATTGGTTGAAAAATCAAAGAAGAGGTATATGTAAGAATGAATCATCAGTCAGAAATTTCTTTTTCATATCCTTTTGTAAATAAGAACCCTCTTAACAATCGGAAAAAAAATCATAGTCATTAAGAACGAAAATAAAACAAAACATTTAGTTAAACAATGATCAATCCTTTATAACGAATATAAGATATAGATTCCTATACATAGGCATAAAAGAATAAACAATAGCTAAGCTCATCGAGATAATCAAAAATATGTATGCCTATTATCTCAGTGGACATAAAGTGTAGAAGATTTAAAACTTAGTAAGCAAGACAAGACACATCTGTGGCAAAGCGAGTCTGTAAGAAAAGGAGAACGTTTCCAAAGAAAGATAGTCGCTGATTAGATAGACTAGTAAAGAAATAGACGAACAGCGGACTTTTTAAGATTAAATGATTAGATAGAGAAATGCTCAAAAGAGATAAATGAACTGAATGAACCAAATCGATTAGAAGAATTGATAAAATGATTGTCAGTTGAGACCTACAGCTAACTAAAGGTAAATCAGTTAAGACCAACTAGTTGATTAAAAATGAAATTATCTAGGTACATTTCTTGTAAAGGATCACGAGTTTATTTCTTCATTGTTTGACAAACTGTAAGAAAGAACTAACGTACCCTTCCTAGCTAGGATACAATTAGCGTCAACGTTGCTGTTTGTCTCCCCCTCCTTAGTTTTATTTAATTTTCATTTGTTGATAGTAGTACTTGTTATTGCTTTCTTAATTGTTTTTGTTGTTAATGCACAAGACCAAAACATATAATTTGGCATAGGCTAAATGAAAATTTGCATTGTCGATGCCAGTTCAAGGCAAAGTGCAAGTTTTCTAAATAATGATAAAATTATTCATATGCATAAATTAGAAAAAACAAATTTTTCAATTACTGTAATTATTGATCTTTTATGTTGTCGAGATATAAATCATGACTGTTTGATGAATGAAATTAAAATAATACTAAAACTAAAAACAAAATAACTTGTTGCCAGGCCAAAAGGAAACCTTGTAATGAATTTGATTAATTTGTTTGATTAAGAGTCGAAAAGAAAACCAACTTAAAATGTTTATTTAAAAGAAATCTGATTTTATCTATAATTGAAATAAAGTGCTTTGAAATTTCATTACGCTAGTTGCCAATTTTTCATCAGTAATGAAACACACTATAAATTTATAATGAAATAAGATGAAATGCTAGATGAATGTTTTTCTATAGTTAAATTATGCGTTGATGATTTATTAGTTTGATATAAAAATAGTACTTAAAACGCCTTAAAAAAATACTAAAGTAAATGGTTTCACCGAAAATTGTATACCCTATAAGCTTAGAAATTAAACAATTCTTTCTTTTCTAATATTCATTTCTTCAAGGCAACTGCTTGTTTTATATGTTGGCATATGTTTAATTATTTAAAATAAAAATACACGTAACTATTAAGAAGAAGGATAAAAATTAACTTTGCTATTTTCTGAGTTAACTAAAAAGATATTTTCAAAAAAAATTGCAAATATCTCCCATGATCATTTCTTAGTTTCTTTTTTGTTGAATTAACGACTTTTTCTCCATAGACAATAAGTTGCTTCATTCACTAATATACCCCATTCTATATCCTATGGTCATTCTTCAGCATTATCAGTCTCATCATCAGCTCATCTCCTGCTGCAGCTCATCAACCTCTCGCGGCGTAGGCGTAGTCAAAAGTCCAAAACAAAAAAGAATGAAAAATGAGCCAAAAAAAAAAGAAACAAATATGTTGATTTTAATTTATTTGATGTGCCAAATTTTTTCTTCTTTTTTTTGTTTTTGTCAATTTTTTTCGTTTAGTTGCTGCAATTTATTTTCAACATGTAAATGCGGCATATTTATTTATGTTATTTCTTATGCACAAAGGTGCGGCAGATGCTTTTAGCATATTTATAATACAAATAATATAAAACATAACTTGTCATTATTATTTTTTCTTGTTTCTTAATAGTTCTGACGAATTTGTTTGTGTCTGTTGTTTGCCTGTGATAAATTTAAAAAAAGGCAAAAACATTTTTGTTGAGAAGGTCAGCTCTAATTGTTTATCAATAAAGCGAGAACTAAACAAAAAACAAGAGAAACTTTTGCAATCGATGCAAATTTCTATAGAATTTATGAATCAATTGGCTGCTTGCAATTCACTTTTATTCTCTACAACAATTTGCTAGCCAAGTTTTTCTTATTTGCATTTAAAATAAATGGATAGAGCGTTTTAATAATATTTATAGGAGGAAAATGGTTTGAATTAGCTGCAGGAATATACAAATATTTGGGATTTACATTTAAATTATTCATTTAAAAAAAAAACGAAAAAAAAGTTTCGGCATCTAAATAGGGGAAAAATTGACCCCCCCTGCAATTGTCTGCAGTAAAGAAGTAGACAACTATTTTTTCCAAAAATTCAATAGTTTTTGATGGTCTCTCTACTCTTTCAGTTGGTCCACCAACAATGTTTCCATTAAGGATTAGTTTTGTATTCCTAGGTTATTCTGTTTTTTATTCGTCTTTTTTTAAATTGCGTACTTTAGAGGGAAACATTTCCCAGATCGTGTTCCTAGATGCGATTCAATTGATTCAATTCCAGGTCATAAAGTGGCAAGAGAGAACTCAATTGATTTATTTTATTTCTACTGCTTATTTCGGTTTTAACATTTTTTAAGCCTTTTTTTAGCACTTTGTCTTAATTTCTTGAATAAACTTGTTCATATCAATTCCATACTTTAGTCTCAAATAATATTTGCATTTATTATATAAATTATTAATATTAATTGTTTGCTGTATTGCGAACTAATAATTACACAAATTATTAATTCACTGATTAGGCAATAATTCAACAATTTAACTAATTATTAAATTATTGTGTAAATTGTTTTCTATTAAAATTTAGAAACTCACATTGTAAAGAAATAAAAAATGTGTCTTAAATGCATTGCCTAAATAAAATATCCACATAATTTCAAGACTAAGCTAAAATAATTTAATTCTTGATTAAAATTCATCGAAAGTTGCCAAAAGTAGTCATTAAAACGAAGCAGAGGTCGTTAACAGTGTATTGAATTGCCGGCTTGAAACATTTTTGTATTAATACGACATTTTCTCACTACATACATACATATAACTCTTTGGAGTGGGTTGCACTTTTCTGTGCATTACTTTTGCCATGGATGCACATTCATGAGCTATATTCACTCGTAGAGTGTTTTCTATTGTTTTGTGGCATCAATTAGTAAATTGCCGCAAACAACAAATGGAAATAACAAATAACGAACCAAGTTTTAAATTTTTTTCTTCTGTTTTGCAATTGAGTTTTCAGTTGATCGCTGATCGCGCCGATTGCTCGCTCTCTCTGGCCATTTCGCTTGCTGTGGGACAACAACAAAACACTTGAAGAAGCGGCAGATTGAGAAAAATGACAAAAATACCAAAGTAATAAATAAATAAAAATAAACTGTAAAAACGAATTACTAAAAAAAAAAACAAAAAAAGAGGCAAAATCAAAATTAATGAAAAGACAATTTTTTACTGCAGATTCGCTGAGGCGTTAGCAAAGAAAAAGAAAACAACAGAAGTCTGGGCCGGGGGGGAGTGGCGGGGAACCACACGTGAAGCAAAAATGCAGTCGGACGAGCCCTCTCTTCGTCTGTACGCCCCCCAGCTAACCCTTCTACTCCCCCTCTAGCTCTCTTTCTCTCCATCACCTTGCGCCTCTGTGTTGGCGTCGTCTCGTGAGTTCGATCGCACACCCAAAAACGATCGCCCCGCAGCTTCCCCTGACCCCTCCTCAAACCACTGCGCCCCGGCAAACTCTCATTGACTGTGCTGCTCCACACTAAATAAGTTTGTGCCAAAATCAGGTTTCGGTTGACTTTTCAATATATATGTTTGTTATTTTGTTTCTTTTGGATCGGCAACACCAAATTAAACATTTAATATACAAAAATTCATTGATTACTGTTAATTGTAAGAAGAGCTCCAAGAAGACACACGAACAACACACACACACACTCAAAGATACACACACACACAATGCGAACGAAGTGCAGCAAACACTTTTGAAAAATGATTTTTTAAAAGTTCTTTATATTTTGTTGTTTTTGTGTGTTTTCAATTTGTTCGAAATTCAAATTCAAATTCAAAATTCGGCAAACGCAAGCGGCGCCACGTTGTTGGCCGAGCGAATAACAAAACGTAACTGAAGCGACATCGGCAACGGCAACACACACGAAAGCCCTCCAAGTGCTTTGGCCGTGCACTACACTCCGGGCCACACGAAAAGCACAACATCAACTTGTTTACGTTTGGTTTCATGCTAAGTAATTGGAAATGAATTTCCATTTAACATTTAATATGAACCAGTAAAATGTATAATCCATTAAGAAACCACATTAAGTGTTTTGTTAATATCAATAATAAAGCTTACTTGAAAGTCAGAATACTTAATAAATTGTTTTTAATCAATCATTTAATCATTCATCAAATATTTTTTAAATATGGCAACTCTGTTTCAAATTGGAAACATTGACATTACGGAAAACCTTTTCAAATACACCATATTTATGATGTACGATCCCGAATAAATGTATTAATATTAATGTCCTCTCTCATTTGGTTCTACTTCCTCCTCGCTCGGTTTTAAATCAGGTTTATGTGTTAAAATACCATTTTCGCAGCGCAATTAAAGCTATAATTGATATAATTATATATCAAATATACAAAATTTCTTGACACAAAAAAGTAAATGGTTAATAAATGATTTTAAAAAACACTCATCTTCATTTCAAATAATTTAAATGTTAATTAAGAATTGAATTAATTAATTTAAATATTTATGTGAGTTCAGTAGCTTCATAATTGAAATACAGAAACTGTATCAACTTGGTTCTATATCAAGGGCTTGCATTGTATGTTGCCAACATTTGGCTATCAACATTTTACAAAAATGTTGCTAAGCGAGTGCAAAAATATTGTTGCCAAATGCAACAACAGGTATTTTTACACCCAGCACCCAGACGATAATAAAAGGGTATATTCAAGTAGTCGAAGAAGATTGGCACTTGTTATTCCAGATCAGCAGTATCAGAAGAGGATTAACTATAGATATCAGTTTGTTTAGGCTTTTGAGATGTTTTATCACTGGTTTTGGAATCTCTGTTACAATTTATAATTCGAAAACAATTATAAAAACGAAAAAGCCTTAGCTCAAAAATGGAAATTGAAATATTTCTAAGTTATACTTTGACCAGAATTCAAACGATTTCAAATCGATTTGAGCCGTCAAATTGATTATGAAATAAAAGTAAGGGACATAAGGTAAAGTAAATTTGGTAAGGTAGAAGTCGTCGTTACCATTTTTGTTAAGTACATGTTAGCCATATCCTAGCAATGGTTATCACAGGGTATGCTCAAGTCTAAAACCAAAGTTTCTGCACGATTCTATTGGTTTTTTCTTTTTTACGTATGATAAGGTAGTTGGCCTCCATCCAAATAGATTGATTGTCTAATCCGTTCAATGGTCTTGCATGATTTTCTTTTTATTATTTCTTATTTGTTTTTCAATTAATTTAATAAGCCAAAGAATATGATAAGATAAATCCAGCACTTAAAAGGAAATGGCGAATGAAATTCCATTTGATTTGTAAAATATTTATTATTTATATTTGTTGTAGGCAAATAAACGGCGGCACATAACAACAGCAGCAGTAACAACAATAGAATAAGCCACTACGAGAGGCGAGTGGCAAGTGGCAAGGGAGCCAGTGGCAAGTGCCTCTACCTGCTGCCACTTTCCATTCAAGTGTCGAAATTTACACGTGTCCTTTTCTATATTTTTGTTTTTGTCCTTTTCGCCCGTGTATTCCTTAAGTTCTTCCCCCTCTTTGTTTGCTCTATGCCAATTTGTGTTTTCCGTTTGCATATTTGCTTTCCGATAACAAGTAAATTAGGCAGTCGATTTCCTTTCATTCTGGCCGTTTCTTTGCTTGCTTTCTATTGATTTAGCTCACCATAAAGAGCCATAAATTCAGACAGTGACATAAAGACAATCAGTTTGTCTAGCTATCACACATACTTACCTATATACGGTGGATGGGAGGGGTGCCATTATCTAGCGGCTAGTTGTAAATCCATTCAAGTGGAAATTCCGCATTCGTCAACGAGCAATTGAAATGTATTTATTAAGTCATCAAATGAAGAAGAAACCTTGAGCAACACCTGCCCATCACGGTGTTATGAATGGAATTCAATATCAATCCTTTTTTGTAACACTTCAATAGTAATTATTACCCTTCACTTTCTGTTTTCTGTTTGTTGTAACCTAATATAGGAAAAAATTGCCTTTAAACATTTACCTTTTCTTGTTATCATAACAAAACAAACAAGTTATTGGCACGCATAAAGCAAGTTTCTTTGTTTATATGTATGTTTGGCCCAAACAGTAATCTAAACTCAATGGGAAAATGCGCTACTTTTGTTATGGCATATTTTACTCTTACAAGCATTTATATATTTATACCTTCAAGACAGAGATCTCTGACTAAAGATATATAAACATAATTTTTAGCTCAACCAATTGTTTCTAAATTCAATCACTCAGTGGTGTTCCAAAATGTTTACGACTCATTTTAAAAGATTCAAAAATCATAAACAAGTTTTTTACTATGCATAATATGTAAATATACTCAATTAATGTTTTAATTGTGCCTAATGTAAGGCCTCTTGTGATTTGTTTTTTACTCAGTATTGATGTCTCTGGTGTAAGAAGGTTTCTTTGGCAATATTACTTATATGACTAACCCAGAGACAATTAAACAATTTTTGTTTTGTTGGATGTTTAGTCGATGTAAAATCTAGGCAAAAATAGGTTAGGTTCAAGGTTCAAGCATTAATCAATAATAGTAAGGACAGGAAACTTCGGCAAGTCAACACAACCCTTTAGGACAGAGTATCTACACAGTTTGGCTTATGACAGAAATTTACTTTTCTTGTAAATAAGTTTTAAGGAAATTGATAAGCAAGTCTACGTGACAATTAAAGACTGCATCGCTTTTAACTACGTGTCTAATACGTGGAACACAACTTACACCAAATTGCAATAGTTTTTTTTTTGGCAAAGAACGAAGAAGCAACGAAAGGATTAGATTATCTTAATCAATTCAAGGAAGAGACAAACCCGTGACAAGGATAAATTGAAAAACAATTAAATTCATTCGATTCTAAAAGATTCCAAAAATTATATAGACAAAATCAACACCATGAATAAGTTGAAGTAAATGTTCTTCTTTATTTTCCAGTGTTTAAATGTATTTGGTAACCTAAAGTTTTAAACAAATACTTTTTGGTAATTTACCGCACTTCTTAAATTCCAACAAACTTTAGTGTCCAAAATAATGCAAATCATTTCGGGTATGTAGCGAGAACTAGGCCAAATTGTATGCTGA
The DNA here is from genome assembly GCA_018152135.1 of Drosophila paulistorum. Lineage (NCBI taxonomy): Eukaryota > Metazoa > Arthropoda > Insecta > Diptera > Drosophilidae > Drosophila > Drosophila paulistorum. The sequence goes on along the minus strand of JAECXG010000822.1, from coordinate 50,017,413 downwards.
CCATGAAAGAATTTCTTTAAAATGCAATTTCCGTTTGGGTAACTCTCTATCGTTGCTCTAGATGAAGGGCAAATTGATATATAATATATTCAATAAATTAAGTTTGTTTAGATTTTTGATTTGTTAGCCACTAGAAAGATAGTCCCGTCAATGAATATCCACTTGAGTAAATTGTCTTATCAAACATTTCAAGGCGATAAGATAGAATTAGCTTAAGTGGTCAATACTTTGAATTTTTACCTAAACACAAAGCAGAAGTAAGTTTAATGGTATGCACTTTGCATATAAACAACAGCAAGAAGAAAAAATTATTATATATTTGAGATTATGCTCCAGTTTTTACATCATTATCAACATTATGGCCAGCATTTACCTAGTTTAAGGTCAAATGTGGTAGAAAGACAAGGAAGAGAGTGGGTGGGTGTACGGGCGAGTGGGTAAGTGAGAGGTTGAGGGGGAGCGGGAGAGAGGTCATTACCATTGGGGCAACACATGCGTTTCAAGGAACGAAGGATGGAAACGAGAGCTTAAAGCCATTGCTTATACGACAAACAAAAACAAAATGAAGTTTATTTTATTTGCCTTTGGATGGCCAGAAGAAGCACAAGAAGACCATGCCCATGGAAGAGAAACACCTACAATACACACACACACACCCACACACACAACACTCGTACACACACCGACATTGGACTATCGCGCATTAAGGATGCCAGCAACAACAACAATCAAAACAACAACTACAGAAACAACGGTGAAAGTGGCTAGCCAAACGAGTGGGCGAAATGTTAGAGAATGGCAAGGATGAAAGGTGGAGGGGGATGGTGGAGGGGCTGAAGTGGGGTATAGTGGGGATTCCTTGCTGCATTAGTTTGCGTTTGAACTTTGCAAGTTTTTCCCAGAATTGTTGCTGGTCCTCGCTCCTCATGGAGCGCAACTGTTGATGTTTACATTTAGCGCTTGGATTTATGAACTCCGCATGCGGGGCACGTAGCATTGGACAATTTAAAGTTTAGCTTACCCACCCAACCACACACACACACACACACACACACACACACGCACACCGCCTAAACACCCACCCACCCACTCATACGAACATCCATGAAAAGGACTGCTACAATTGTCCTGCCGAACACACAAAAATCTCCTTCCTGTGGCATTTATTCTATTCTTAAGTATTTACGCTTAGTTTAGTTTTATTTTGTTTAAATAACAATGCAAAGGCAATAACAGCAACAACAGCAACAACAACAACGGGAACTAAATTCAAACAAAATAAAGAAAAGGAAAAGTTGAAAAATTAATGACAACACTAATAGAGAAAAGTGTGTATGGTTGTTGAGGGAGGAGAGACGAAGCAGGTCCCCAATGTGCTCCCCAAAAGTCGGCATTAACAATTGAATGCTGTCAGCGCTCCATTTCAAATGGAAGCTTTTTATGGCAAAGCTCTTAGTGCGATAGGTTTGTGTCTTTGCTAAAGATTTATAGTTCTCTATCATTAAATTATTAATTTATATTAGTCAAGGTTATAATTAATTATTATTTATAATATTTTTAGAGCAGACATGGAGGAGAATTGAAAGAAGCAGCGAAGAAATTAAACGAAGAGAAGGAAGAATTGGAGAAGAAGAGAAAGGAAGTATATTTTGCAAACAATGGCGCAAAACTATTCAGAAAACCTTTTGTTTGTCGGTTCAAATGAAAATATCGAATTGGCTAAATACTTATTGGTAATGAATCCAAATAAAAATGAATAGTTAAATAGTTAAATGTTCACAATTTATTTAACTTTATTAAATGCAGTTATTTTTGAAGCTCTAAATCATAAATAAATTTTTGCCGTTATACATATTATGCATAATAAAACTATATATAGATATATAGAGGCTTAGATATTTCATGGAGTGAAAAATCTATAGAATTTCCTTTGCATATAAATAAACTTTCTGGCATTAGTTGGATAATTTTAATAGACTTGTATCGCTGATTATCTGCTGGCTGAGAGATCCAACAAAATGTCCAACAAATTGAGACGATTAGAACGTTAATTGTGAGGCGTAAATCTAACCAACTGCGCCTGCTCCACATCACAACATTCATCAGCCAGCCAGCCAGCAAGCAAACCACCAAAACCACATGACCACCACACCACCAGTTCCCCTGGTTCAGCCACAGCACCACCATCTGGCCTCAGTAGGCCAGGATTTACGAGCGACATTAGAGCAGGCTCACTCTGTGTGTGTGTGTTGAGTGTGTGGAGTTTGTGCTGCCGCTGCGGCTGCTGCTGGTCATAAGCAAATTTTGAGGCAACAAGTGGCACACAGATTGGCCAGCAACCCGCCTCCTCTCCTCTCTCCTCTTTCTCTCTCTCTCTGTGACTGGCTGAATGAATGTTTACGGCAGCGTTGACAGTTTAAATCGTTGTGTGCTCGTATATTTTGACATTTTACAGCCTTTTGCATGAAATTTAGTTGAATGCGTGTGTGTGTGTGTGTTTGTGTGTTGTGGACCACTTGTTGTTGCCTACGACCAGGCGCAGAAAAACGTGAGAAAGCCGCTGCTGTCAATTTCTGGATCATTATGGTCTGGCTCTTTCGCCCGTTGTCTATGGGCTAAACAATCGTTTTCAAGTGTACTCTTCAACACTTGAGTTTGCCTACACACACACACACACATAAAGCTCAAGAAGCAGATGAAACTACCATCACAATTTTAACGGTGGCCTTCTTCTTTCAGTTTTGTTTTCGTTTTTTTTTTTTTTTGGGGCTGGACCCTGATTTAATCGCCACTGCCCAAAAACCATAAAATAACAGATGAAAGACCATGTGTTTCTATCGTGAGCGTTAAAGTAGCATTTCGGAATATATGTGTAGCAGTTCACCGTTTTCTGCCCTCTTGCCCCTCAATGCTCAGTCCCTGCCCCATCGCCCCATTGCGTCGTTGTCATTGTTGGGGAGTGAAGTGCGTAGCAAGCACTCGATCAACAAAAGGCATCACTTGGTTGTCGCCTCGAGTGGATATGCCGTGCAAAGAGTAGTGTTGAAATGAACTTTGCGTTAGAAACGAGACGAGAGTATTTACATGCTGCTCTCTCTCTCTCTCTCTCTTCCTCTCTATCTCTCTTTCACTCAAACTCTCTAGTTGTCGTCTCCCTCTATCTCTCGGACCAAGCAATCAAATCAAATATCTGTCAGATTAAAGTGCTGTTAGTGTGGCTGCTGCTGCTGCGGCTAGGTCAGTATCAGTCAGAGAGAATGGCAGGAATGGCAAGTGGCCATAAGCACACAGAGAGAAAGGGATAGATAGTTGAATAGATAAATAGGAGTAGATAGTGTGTATAGCTCAACTTCCTCTATAAATTTGTAGCCACCTTTAGTTTGAATTTCATCAAAAATTTAATCATTTCGATAATCTTAATCCATAAATAAGACTTTCAACAAGTTTTAATCTCTATTCATTGGCCCCCCTCCATAAGCTTCTGTAATGTAATGCCTGAAGTTGATTGGTAATGTAAATTAATGTATTTTTGTATATCAAGCAATTTGTTGATTGAGCTTCTATGAACAAATTATAATTTGTATAATAATTATTATTCCAATAGTACATTTTCATTTTTCGATTTCGGCTTGTCCATTTTATCATTCCACTATGTAAATACTCATCCGATAGAACAGCACATTATGTAGGTACTAGCTCCCAAATTTTGGTTTCTGGCGTAAATTCTACAACTAGTTCTGTTGCCTGCAAACTATTAAAAATTGCACACTCTTCCAAAAGATTATATCAAGTAGAAATAGAAGGCGTGTCACTTAGAAGTAAGCGACTTTTATATCTTTCTGATAAGCCCTACGAATTGAGTTAATTTAACTGAGACCATCTGTGCATCTCTCTGTTCGTCCATTTGCATCACGGCAATCCTCTCATAGATCCTAAGAAAAAATTAAACTCTGGAATTTTATATGGCTGTACACATTGGATCGGACCAATTCACAATGTACAACATTCCATAGAAATGATCGGTTAAAACGACTTTTAGTCTAATGCATATATTTTGTTTAACCAATTCTTAAATAAGATGATTAAACAAGACCAGACGTCTATATCATATATTTGGCATTGAAATCTTTTATCGATTTCATAGTAATGAAATGCATAATAAGTTTAATAACTATAAAAGTATTTCCTTCCATTGTTCACTTTTCCACGACAGCCAACTTAGTTTTCATTTTCAAAGTTTTATAACGTAAGAAGATTCTTAAAGTTCTATAATGTAAGTAAGATTAAAATTTCTGATCAACATCCGGCTTAGCTCAGATTTTTTCTCAGAGTTAAATTCGCGTATCAAACCTCATGGCATTGAACAATTTTTCTGCCCTTAAAAGGATACGCTAAACTTTTATTTATTTAATCCAAATGATATTTATCTCTTTGTATTAGTTAAAGGATTACAGAAATGCTTTTTGATCAGTTTGACTTAATTTTTATATGATGGTTTCCAATGTAAAAATATTGGCTCTACATGACTTTCTAAATCTTCTAATGTGTTTCAAAAGTAATTACAAATCAAATCCAACTGTTGGACGATGTCTTTGTATTCGCAAATAATAATCTTAAAGAAATTATTCGCACAATAGGGAAGCGTCTTGTGTATGAGTTTCTTCTTCATTTTATTGATATTACTTATAATTTTGCTGCTGGTCACTATAAAAGTTTATAGTTTAAACAATTTTCCTAGATGGGTCTACATTGCACTACAAGTCAATAAGACATAAAAGCTCCGCATAAGTCAGTAAAAACAAAAAGATATTAAAATTTTATCGATTATTGTTTTTATTAATGTGAAAAATTATGTAGAAAGGCTTTACCCACTCCCTTCTACTGGTCTTATGAATTTTATAAGTATATAGATAGCTGGTTCTCGACTGGCAGCGAATTTGGAACTACGATTTACTTACTTTATTTTATATTAATTATCAACAATTTGGGAAGCCGTTAGTTTCTTAGTAATAAATTGGCACGCCAAATTGGATTGGAGTATGTTAAAAAAAGCTAAAGAAAATCACTTTCTTGCGAAAACAAAAAGAGTATTTAAAGCAAGGCTATCTTAGGAAACTCTTCACTTGTTCCATAGTGTTGGTATATTCTCTAATAATTCGATTTCCAATCATGACTCTCTCATTCTCCCCTAAATCATCACTTTGTTCTGATAGATATACATACTTATAACCAGCTAAACTTTTCCACTCTTTCCTCAATAGTTTCAACAAGATTCTTTTGCAATTTAATAAACGGATTTAGATTCTAATATGTTTCTGGTATAGTTAAAACCATTTAAGAAAGCCACTACAAATAATTTATAACCTTTGATTAAGTCTAATGCTCGTGTTATAAATATTTTTATTGAATTTTTAATTTATTTTAATTCACTGCAAATAAAAAAGAAAACAAAAAAACACAGAGAATATAACTAAAAGACAACCTAAAGCTAGTAGCATTTACACATATTTAATTAATTTATTACTTTTATATTATTTGTTGCCATTTTTCTGCCTTCAAAAAAGAGAGAGAGAGAGGAAAAAAAAACAATTAACTCATAGCAAACAACAGGCAACAATGGGGCCCATGTTGACAGGCTAACTGACAGCAATGTGGCTTCAACCTAAACGCCCAAATGGTCATTGATATACTCGCAGGCCAGACCAGGCCATTAATGAGTTGTTCTCCCCTCTTTTTGGTTGTTGTTGTAGTTGTTGCTGGTGAGCCAAAGTTCAAGCCAACAGCAGCAGCAGCAACAAGATCATTATTGCCAACTCATCACGTGTGTATGTGTGTGTGTGTGCCAGATGCTGCTGTCTCTCGCTCTCCTCTCTCCACACTCCTTTGCGGTCTTGGCTTGACTCTTTGGCTATTGTTGTTCCTGTTCCCAAGCCCAGAACCTACCAAGTTACCACCAACTTTTGCCATGGCCAACGTCGTCGTCGTCAGCGGCAACGGCAACGGCGGCGGCGGTTTTAACTGACAAGAAGCCGGATTATTAATCGACGTTTAATTAATTTATAACCAATTAAGCAGCAACATAATGCGGCAAGCGACAAGAACAACAACAAAAACAAGCAGCAGAAAAAAAACGGTGGCGGTGGCGGTGACCGCTGCACTGCATCCACAACAAGAGATCCGCCGATCGACCGACTGACTGAAAGAGTGAGTGAGTCGTAAATGCCAAAACTCGTTCTAAGCCGTTTGCACTACAAAACAAAACAAAAAATAAAAACTAAGGTAAAAGAGAAGAAAAAAAAAAAGAATTAGCCAGCCTTGCTTGGCTTTTTTTCTTCTTTTTGCCCCAAGATGTTGTTGTCGTTGGGGTTGAGAGAAAAACTGAGAGAGAGAGCGAGAGAGAGGGAAAGAGAGATAAGCCAATGTCACAATTTATGGCATTGTTGCGGCAACATGCACCTGCAACAATGAAGCTGAAAGCTTGTGGCGGCATGTTCACTGATCAGTTGTGATTTCTTTTTGCTGCTTACGGGAAATCCTTATAAGCAAAATATGTTAACGAAGCATGAAAAGCAAAATTCAATTATCCAACAAACAAAAACTACACAAACAAAAAAAAGAGAACCGATTCATAAGATGAAGACAACAAGTACAACAACAAAAAATTAGCCTAAGCCTCCTTTCTAAAACTAAAAATTGTTTAATCTTTCAGCTGGCAAGTGAGCAACAAAAAGCATCTAGTCTTATTAACACATTAGGCACCACAGGAGAGCCACCAGCCACTAGCCATCACCATCACCACCACCAGCACCACAAAAAAAAGGTTCAACTCAAGACCCACTTAACTATCAAGGTTTTGCAGCTGTCAATAGCCAACTCCCGCCGTTTGATCAAGTGTTCCGAGTCGTCAGGGAGCCCAAAAATTATTTCTGTATTCCCATACATACTTACGAATATCCTATCGCACAGAAAGAGTATTTCACATTTCTCATGAAATTTGTCAGGAGAAATAATTACAGGACTTCAATTTTTCTTTTTTTTTTCTTTATTTCTATTTATTCAAAGTGTTATTTACATGAACTTAAGCTGTAAAAAAAGCTGTCAAAGTTATCAAAAGGCTAAGTTAATTATCTCAAATGTCAAAAATCATTTTATCACTACTTCATAAAGAAAATACCTTTTCATTCCTACAGTGTTAAAGCCAATTATCCAGAGAGTAAAACATAACACTTAATTAGAATTTTGTGTTTAGTTTTTATTTGATTATTAGTTAAAACCGAATAAGAAGTGCTCATATTAATATTAGTTACTTAACTTTTAACTGAAAGATCGATTTCCAGGATGAGAATTCAATTACAAGCATTGAAATTGATAGAAATAAATAAAAATTAGCTTCAACTTGTTCAGGTCTCAAATATGTATATGTATAGAAGCAAGCTAATATGTACACATTCGACACTTACTGCAGGACACAAAAACAACAGAATAATCACGATTGAGATAAGCCTTGTTGCTTTAATTTTGGTCTTTATGTTGTACAAATATGTCAGGGTTAAAGCTACATATAACTTCATCAACTTTGGGGCAAAAATGTAGGCCATATATAGGACATTGAGCTAATCGAAGTCTAAAGTGCTATTAGAATGTCAAATTTTCAATTGAACGATATTGAGCAGTTATAGAAATATACTATTTCTCTTTAAAATACAGAAATAGTTATCTTTTACTGTAAAATTTTACATTTTAAAGCAAAACAAAAGGATACAGGATAATCTTTAATTTTAGCTCTTGCCGAAAATAAATGTCTCTTTTATTGAGAACTGCATGATCGAAGATGTTTTGTTTTAAATCTCTAAATATCTAATGATAATCCTGAGACCAGAGATTTACTTTAAGATATAGTCCATTCGATATAAGACTGTATGTAGAATAATCTAAATTGTTGATGAATTAAAAAAATTATGAAAATAACACAATAATTTCTAAAATTATTGTCTCCATTTTCTCAATGAAACAGTTTTACATTTTGACCATTGATAATTATTGATTTCTAGTTGAATTTTCTAATCGTTTGAAAGGGTATTACGGCATATGGACAAATTGCAAAAAGTTGTAATGTTGTAATTTCTGTTTTTTTTTTGTGCTCTTGATTGCCTCCTGCTTACCCCTTATCCACTCTTGCTCTCTAGTGATCAGAGTTTTCAAAAGAGTTGGACTGTGTCTCGTCTCCGCTGGTTTTGCTCTGCTCTGGTCTGCTCCGTTTTGGCCAGTTAGCGCCAAGATTTATGTGATCCTTAAGATTTATTGGTTTACGGCATTGTTGTTGTTTGCTGTTTGTTGTTTTTGTTGTTGCAATAAAAAACAACAACATTCATAAATTATCATTAAACGTTTAAATGTGACGCAGCTCTGGGGGCGCAAGCTGCTCAGGTTCTAGGCTGATCAGGAGGCCTTTTTTATATATATTTTTCTCCCCATTTGCTATCTTTATAATGAGGCAAATGACATATTTATTTGTTGTTGTTGTTTGCTGTTGCAGTGGCAAGTTGCTGTTGCAGTTGCAATCAGGCTGGCTTGTTGGCTGGCTGGCCGGCTGGCACTCACTTGCATGCAATTTCTTTTGGGCCACCGTTGTCTGGCATCGACTGGCGGCAGTCTAGACATGGCGCACCAGAGGTGACATTTGATTGTCATTGTTGGCATATTAAAAGAGTCTCACAGTCTGCACGCGCCTGCCGCCAATAGCTTCACATTGAGCAGGGGCAGGGCCAGTGCCAGTGATCGGTGATCAGACTAGACTAAGAACCTCGTACGACCCAACGGCGACAATCTGTGGCCAACTCCCGCTCCCGGTTTTTCTTTTTCTTCAAGTTTGAACTTTAGACGATTTCGTATGCAATGTGCATTAGGCCACAAAAAGAGTCTTTCTCCTCGAATCGAATCGAATGTGTACTAAAACCCACAGCCAAATGCATAAACATAACAGGCCATAACAATAACATAAACGGGTGAGGGAAGTTACAAGTTAACCAGGGGCTGGGGCTTCTGATGCATCAGCAGGGAGAAATGAAAATAAAGGTCAAAGTCAACTGTCGGTCGAACTGCTGTAAGCTGCTTTGGCTCCAACCTTAAATATTCATGGGCATATTATGCAAATAGCTTACATGTTGATTATGTTATGGACTTGAATCTGTATAAGTATATTTATAGAGCATTTTGATTATTGGCAAACAGAGAAAAATGGTTAAACAAACTCAGATCTGTGGTGTAAAATAGTTGAAATTGTTTCTTAATTTTACATTTTCTTTAAAGAGATTAACTCCAATCTTACAGTTTTTCTATATCTACGAAAACAATTAAGCTCTTATTTTTATCATTTTGCTAGCAGAATATTAAAATTAATAAGTAAACCCAAAATATAAAATAATCAATAAAAAATAAATGTGTAAAATACTAAAGCTTTAACTATTAATGCTAAGTAAAAGACGAACATTGCTATTATTTATTTTATGATTGTTTGCTTTGCTATTGCAATTTAAAATTTTAATTATTTATGGAACTCAAAACAATTCTTTAGGTTTTGAATATAATTTTTGTAAACAATTTTAATAGTTTTGTGGCTTCATTGTTATTAACAATTAATTGAAGATTATTAATTGAAAAATACACAAGATGCCCATATCTCCCAATATAAATTTAGTAAGTCCAGAAAATTTTCGTCATTCGATTCAGATGGATTGCATTTGTCAGTTTTCAGTCAACGTCTCGAAGCATTGCCAAATTTTGATTTATTTAAGCTTCGTTTTAATGATTATTTTAAGAACACAATGGCCAGACGAGTACCCGCATAATCTATCTGTTGTTTGAGTCTACGCCACTGACATGAAATGTGCAAAACGCAGGCCATGGCCAATGGCCACAGAAAACAAAGTGCGTTAATAGCCAAGACACACATGGCCAAGGCGGCTCCATCTACCAGAAGATCACCACAGAGATCGAAAGAGAGAGAAAGAGACAGACAGCGAGCGAAGAGGGTTAGAGTGAGATAGGGAGCAGGTCGACAAGCTAACGCGCCTTTTACAAATTTTTATTGAAAAATATTAAATTCTCATTAAGGCAGAGAGTCAAGCAGGTTCCACAAGGCGGCAGGCAGCAGGCAACAGGCTCCGCATCCATTTTCCACTGTGGCACTGGACAAGGCTTTGTCTACATCTTGGATGTAGTTGGAGGATGGAGATGGGGATGTTGTTGTTGCTGTTGCTGTTGTTATTGTTGGCTGGTCTTTTGCCTGCTTTTCTTCCGAAGTTGGCGCGCGCGCATGCGCCGATAGACTTGCTTAGATAAAAGATGATTTATGGGTTTTATGGTGTGATGGGAATTTTAATTTCCAACATATACTTACATTTTTAGCTTAAAACAAAAATTATAAAGAGCCAACAACGGTTAGGCTTCCCCCCGCCCACTCGGCAAGCCAAGCTCTCTATTTGGCCAGCAAGCTCTTGGCAATTGTCAAATGAGACGAGCGGATTGTTTTTAATTGAAGCAAGAGCCACAAAGGCAACAACAACCGCACAGCATGCCCCATCGTCATCATCATCGTCATCCAAGGCCCCAAAAAAAGAGACTTGCAACTGTCTATTATGCTCACTCACCTGTAAAATAAATGGCAAAACTGCCAACACTTGGCCCAGCCATCGCTGACAAACTCCCAGCGAAGTAAATGGAGAGTTGTGGGGCGATGAAGGCAACGTTCCAATTTATTGTGGCAAGAAGTAGAAGCAGAAGCTAGAAAGGGGCACCCACTGCTGTGCCTCGTACCTGGTACCTGGCCTATACCTGGCAGTTACCGTTAGGTGTCAAAGATTTCATGCCCCATGTCGCAAACTAACGACACACAATCGATCACAAATCAAATGGACAGAAGCTGAGACCCGCAGCTTTGCCAAGCTCCCCCTTCGCTATACCAATCTTTATCCCCTTCCCTCTCTCTCTCTCTATATATATATATATCCCTCTGCGTCTTTCTCTTACTCTCTGTGTCATTGCGACAGTCCAAATGTGTCTCAAAAATCAGGCCGCGCGTCCAATGCAAAGCCGTTTCATAAATTGCACATGACCTGCCGACCAGCAGCAACATCGCATCGCATCGTCAGCGGCAGCGGCAGCCAAAAGGCAGCAAAAAGGCATAACAATAAATTAAAAATGGACGACTACAACCACAATGACTGTGTGGACCAAAACCAAGACCAAATCTTTTAACTCCATCCCCCCACCTTCTCTATCCTCTCTCTCCACACACACACACAGTCTTTGCTCCTTTTACTGTAGCTCTTCAGATTTGGTTATTGGAGCGTTTTTTTTTCTTTGCCTCGCTGATGGACAGGCCTCGATTCCCGACGATGCCGACGAGACAACCGACAACAGGCTCCAAGCTCGATTCCACAAGAGTCCACAATATGCCCGACACATTGCACCCGCCAAAAGTCATTCAGCCGCCAGTCGCCAGGCTAACCAAATTGATGGACACAGTGTGGTGGCTCTAACTCTAACTCTAACTCGCTGTCTCCTCTGACTCTCTGGCCATGGACATTATTGGTTTTTAATGAGCTCACATGTTTATGCACTAAGCTGAGGAAATGTTTTCGCAAAAATATCAGACATTTCACGAACAAACAGAGAAAAACATATTTCATTTTACCCACAAGAAACAAAAAAAGTAAAGCAACAAAAGGAAAACTTTAAATAAGCCTGTAAAACTTATGTGAAGTTGTAGAGCATTGAGGGAGAATTTGTCCAATAATATTGACTTGTTGAGTCACTCCCAATGATTTTGCATGTTCTTATTGCCTTTGTTATGATCAGCTTTCATTTAGAAACAGCTGCAACTCAGTTCCCATAGACTTGTGCCATTGTCAATTCCTTTTACTTGCTATTTTTGCTTAGCCGTATGTGCACAATGTGAGCTGAACTTTGCCTCAACGATCAACCTTATTAACAATATAGAGCACATTTAAACTAACAACCCACATGGCTGGAGGATTTTTCCTCTTTATGAAGTGTTTCGATGTAGATAACTAGGTTCGATATATCCATCAATAATTATAATTACTTAAACTTTTTGTCTCTTTTAGAAGCTCGAATATCTCAATTCATCTTAAACTTTTGATCTATATTTTATATATTTTAGTGCATAAAGATCACTATGCAATTTCTATTTTACAATTATTTATGCAAGTACAATTGCAAGTATTTATTAAGTATTCAAGAAACTTTCAACTGTACTTCAAAAACTGAAATTCCTTTTAATATTATCTATAATGATCCAATGATCTATAATGAAGCAATTTTTTATAAAATGGCCTTTACATTTGGTCCTCAAGTTGATGTCTGGAATATTTTTCTTCAAGTATTTTATTTCTATCTCCTTTATGCAGTGCCTTAAACCGTGTTTCATAATGGAAAATATAAGTTTTGAGGTAAAAAGTAAGTAAGTTGAACCTTTAAAGCTAGTTCACTTTTCTTTATATGACATATTTTCGCCAGCTCCAACTCTCTGTAACTTATTCCTTGTATGTTACACTTGTTTTATGACTTCTTTTTTCATTTATTTATGTTTAAATTATTAAAAATTCTACTCCAATGGCAATTGTTAAATTTTCTCATCCCATTCGGTTCTATTGACAAGTCAATCATCACATATTCTTCATGCACAACTCTTACTCTCTCAACCATTCTCTTTGTCTTCCTCTTTGGATGCTTCTCTAATTTACTTTTACTCATTTACATACATTTATCAGGTCATTAAACCACCATGCCATCTCCAGCCCCAACCCCAACCCATCTCTCCCTATCAACAGCAACCTCGACGCAATATTGACCTGACCCAAGAGGCATATTAATTAACCTAAAAAACCGGTCTGTTATACATACGAAATGTAGCTTTACGTACCTATATACATACATATATAGATAAAATAGATTTGTATGTATTAAATCTATGTATATTTATTTAACCTTTATGCTAAACTCGTAAGGTGATGGCAACAGCGGCAGCGGCTGCGGCAGTTACCAGCTACTACTATTGCTACTGTCTGTCTTTTGGTCGGATTTGTGGTTATTAATTTACCAATAAATTGCCTCGGCGTATGCGTAATATTTCACAATTGTGAGTTAATGGCCAAAGCGTTATTCATGCACTGATTTCCGCTGCAGGTGTCATCCAGCCGAAGCACTAACCCGGCAAACTAACTAACCAGTTATGCGTATTAGCGCAAAAAAATATCTCTAACATATGCCAAGCCAGTAGAGTCTCTCCCCCTTTCTCTCTCCGCCCAGTCGATTCGCATTGAAATTACAAATGACGAGAAATTTGTCATCTTTATTATTGCAAACAACGCAAGCCGACGACAAACGACGACAATGCTCCCCTTGGACAATTGGCCCGGGTGCGTGCCTCTCTCTCTAAGTTGGGAGGAATTGTGGCTGGAGTCAGTGGCATTACCCACAAAGGCCTCTGCTGACAACTTGCCACACATCTTTGGCTATGGCTGTGGCTTAGTGACTATGTATGTATGTAGTTAGCAAGGGGCCTGGTCGGCCATGTCAATGGATACTAAAGTTAGCCAACTGCGTCTTGGTCCATTGTGTGCTCAATTGATTTTTCATTCAAATGCAAGATGTCGGGTATTGGGTGGGGAGAAGGAGAGGAAAAAACCACAGCGGATTTGTAACTCAGCTTAATGAGCAGGCCCAGATCTGAAGATTTTTTGCTTGTTCCTTTGTTAAGTTAAATAAATCGTTGCAATATGGTACAAAAAAAGGTTTTTCCATTTCTGTTTTATTATTATTTTGAGAGCAAAAAAATTGTTTCTCCTTGTGATTGTTGTTGATGTTGTAAAATGTTTAAAAAATAATACAATTTGTCCATTTTAAAAGTTAAAACTAAGAGACAATTTTCGTTGGATATTTGTGGCCAATTAATGATGTGAAGATGATAAATATTTCAGCAGTTGTCTTTTTTCTGAGCTGGCCACAAATTGCTGTCAAATCATATTCTACATATAGATACATATATAACTAATGGATAACTTCTATTGTACGAGTATTTTGTATATAAATAGATTGCTTGGCATTTGTTTATTGTTTACTTTTGTCTTTTGTAGTTGCCTCTTCTGATGTTTTTTTTTTCGTCTTCTTTTTCTGTGGGGAGTTTTATAAAAAATTTTCTACTTAACATCCAATATAAAAATTTTTGCTATAATTAGTTCAACTTTATATAAATATATAGATATGTATATATATACAAAAAACACACACATTCAAGTTGCTAGCACCAATCCAAAAAATATATCTATATATTGTGTATAAAGTATTAGGCATAATAGTATGTAATTTACTTAACTAGTTTATAATAATTTTTCAATGTTTTTTCTTTCACTTGGCTTCTTAAGGCAATGCATGGTAGAAATTTTACAAATTTTTCCCTTTTTGTTTCTTAAATATAAATATTTAGTTTTAAACTAAGAAACTAATTTGGGCTTTGAGCCCGGTTTATGCTTTTGTTTTGTATACCGACAAAAAAGAAACTAAATTGAGCTACTTAGGCATTAAAAGAACAAATAGGTTTCACTCTAGATCATCTAGAGAATTGGCTTGGCTCCAATGTAACTTGGCCTCCTTCTACAATGTGGTCTAAATGAGTATTCCTCGGGCGTGGTTCTATATGTATATGTACTATATGCTATAGAGTAGTGATTTTATGGCCAGGATCAAGAGTGGTCAGTGGCGACGCATATGCAATGAGAGATGATCGGATCGACTGAAGCTGCGTGTACACAGCTGACAGCGGAAGGGCTTCACTCCCGTGTGTTTGCGATAATGCCGGGTTAGCTCATCTGAGCGGGCAAATCGCCAGATGCAACCCTCCCAGGTGCACACATATGGTTTTTCACCTGCAAGAAAAACAACAACAATCAACATACCAATTATAGAAGGTTTTCGGAAAGCGGTGAAAGATGAAAGTGTCATAAACCATTATTGGACTTTTCTTTTTTTCTCTCCCAAAAATTTTATTAAACTTTTGCTGTAAAAGTGTTAAAATAGAATGGCAAATTAGTAACGTAAAATGGCAGTTAAAATTAAATGTCAAAATAAAAAGAATGAATGTCCAAAGAAATTAGAAAAATGCTTAAGACAAAAGACTATGCCAAAAGTAAATAATAGAAAAATATGTTTAACAAAAAAGATTGTGTTAAAAGCAAATAATGGAAAGACTAGTCAGAAAAATGACTGCCAAATAGCAAAACGTTCAGCTTTTTACCCTTATGGAAAAGTTATGATAAACACATTGTTACTATTTGAGAATTACTAGCGCACTAAGACATAAGTGCATTTATTTCTGGTTTCAGAAAAGAACTACATCGTCTGCACTAAAACTACATACAATCTTTTTTGCTTTTCAACCAGTTGAGAATTACTAGAGTAAATCGAAAGTATTGAAGAGACCATGCAACAGCTGGTCTCTATTTTGAAGGCAATAAAGTTGAACTTTTGTTTGAGTGTGTGAAGGACGAAAAATGTTGATCCAGTTAAGGGTTATAAAAGAATAAGACCAACTGCGTTGAGTTCGGAAATTGTAAGTTTTAAGTGGCTGAAGTAATTGCAAACAAAGAAATAAAGATCTAAGAAGCAACATAATTAAATGATTCGTCGGACTTTCTAAACCATTAAAACATTGCTTAATTTAGATTTAAAGAATTGTAGGATAATAATTTTAAAGTAACTCTGCAACTTACCCGTATGCGTTCTTTTATGTGCCTTGAGATGCGAACTCTTTGTGTAGACCTTGTCGCAGCCCTCGGTGTCACATTTGTGTACCTTGCGGTTCTTGGAGAGATCATTGTAGCCTCCATTGCTTGAAGTGTCCGTCGATCGACTGAACGGCGATGAAGAGGAGGACGATGTGGTGCCACTGCCACCACCACCACCACCGAAATTGATGCCACTGAAACTGCTGTTATCCTTGCGGGTGGCACCTAAGGCCATCCCACCGAAGGCAGGGTTTAAGGCAGCATGCGGTGAGCCAGCGGATGAGTAACTCTTCCAACTTGGCGAACAGGCAGTGGACGCATTCGATTTACTTGAGGGTGAGGTTTTAGTTCCTCCTTGATGGCCATCGGCAGAGAATTTGTAGGGATTCTTAAACAAGCTTAGCAAACTAAATTTGCGATCATAGTCCTGCATGAGTGAGGCCGAGGAGGAGCTAGAGCCACCAGCATTGCCACCAGTGGTGCCATTGTTATAGCTGCAACTATTATTGTTATCCTCCTGCTTGCTAATCCGTCGATAGGTAAAGAAG
The DNA here is from genome assembly GCA_018152135.1 of Drosophila paulistorum. Classification (NCBI taxonomy): domain Eukaryota; kingdom Metazoa; phylum Arthropoda; class Insecta; order Diptera; family Drosophilidae; genus Drosophila; species Drosophila paulistorum. The sequence goes on along the minus strand of JAECXG010000822.1, from coordinate 50,001,059 downwards.
AATGGCGATGCGGCAAAGAATGGCGAGAATGGCAACTTGGAGACGCCAGAGGCATAAAGTTGTTGCTGCTGCTGCTGATGCGTTGCATGTTGATGATGTCTACCGAATGGTCCCAATGAGGCTGAGGCGCCATAAGTGGCACAGGATGATGATGAGGAGGATGCAGAGGCGGATGAGCTACCAATCGACTGTTTGCCATGGACCACTGCCTTGGTGGCCAACGATGAGGATTTGCTGATGCCATGCGACGAGGTGCTTGCTGCAAGTAAAGGAAAATGAAAAGAAAAAATGGCAATTGAGATACGTTTAAACAAAATGTTCCAACTTTATGGCTGCCAAATGCCTAATGAGACTCGTAAATGAACAACTGCCTGGATTGGCAAGTGAACTGAGCTCAACTCAACTTAACCGAACTAAACTGAACTGAACCAAACTGTCTTGGAACACTTTGGCTTGTCAGTTAACAGTATTTTTTTCCTTTGGTTTTTTGTATTTTTTACACAATTTCCTAATTTCGTTTTGCATCAAAAACGTTTGCATGTCGCGTATTTTATGGCCCTGGCCAGACAGACAGACAAACAACGGGACAGAGAGAAGAGAGTGAGAGACTGAAGCAGACGGACAGCAAATCCGTGCAGTCGTGATCCATTTAACCTGTACTTGAGCCAGACAACGACGACTGCGACGACGACTGTCAGTTTGCTACTTGGAGTTTTGGTTACGGACTTCAACTTACGACGGGGACAAGTGTGTCGATTTTGGCGCCCGCGACATCAACATCAATTGCCAACAGCAGCTGCCATCATGGAGACCAAGATCAGAGGGTCTTAGTATTATAATGATGGTTCTATACCCTTTATACTTTATATAAATAGATTTATTCAGAAAGTGTTTAGTTATAGGAAGAGTACCTCAACAAGAATCAACAAGGTCTGATGGACTTTAACCTGTTATTCCGTAGATCAAAATTAATTGGGATATCTAGCTCAAAGATAATACAGAATTTACAACAAATAATTTGTTCCGAATGTTAAGTGGCATTATAATATTCATGTATACAAAAACTAATACCATAGATCCTAATAAAGTAGTTCACAAGGACAGCTTTACAATATGATAGAAAAATTCTCTTGTGCTGCTCTGTCTAACATGATATCGATTATTATAAAGAACTCTGATATAAAAGGAACGATAAATTACAATGTACTGCAATAATATATAATGATGTAGAACTAACTTTTAGAAATCTTCAACGATGAAAGAAACAACTTATCGGTAATTTATTCAATTAGTTATTGCTAAAAGGTACGAGCGATTAATTTGCACACCTATCAATTTCCTACTCTATTTTCAACGATAGACGATTAAAATTTTAATCATTTTTGTTAGCGCTGATTAGCTATCGAATCCTTTTTGTAGCTGTATAGAATTACCCAATATGCCCAAGGGCTAGCAAGGGTATGAACATCCCACAGACAACATACAAAAGGGGTCTCTCCCTCTCTCACTTATGTTGTGCTAAGCAAATGAAAAATCATCTAAAAAAAGTTACCTCAAGTCTTTGCCACTTGTCTTTTGGGTCTTGGCTGGTCGGACAATAAGGTTAAGAGAGCTTGGAAGATTGCCTCTGTCTTCTGACTCTTTGGTTGTATATTTTGTTATTGGTTTTGTTTGTTATGTTATGTTCAAGTGTTTGAACTGGCCTGAAGAGATAATCGATAGATTCAACAAGATTATCCATATAAAAGTTTTTTTTTTTTTTTGGCTTTTTATAGGAGGAAACAAAAACTGCAAAAGAAACGGCAATTAGCCAAGATAAGAAATGTAATAATTCCTTTTATTTTTCTTTCTTTTTCCTGGATTTCCGCTTTTTCCCCCCACACACACTTGCACACGGACACATTCAATTTGGCTTTTCTTGCGACTCGTTTGTCAGTCAGTCAGTGTGGAGTAGAAGGTGACCCAAGCTCAGTCTTTTGGGGTGCTTAAGTGCTTTGTCTGTGCCTGCAACTATATGACCGAGGGCCACATTCAAGACTGACCGTCAGACGGACTGCCTGACTGACCGAGCGACCAACCGACGTGGTTTTGGACTTGGTCTTCGGTATAGCCTCGAGTGTCTCAAGTGCGTTGTCTACACATGGTTTTTTTAGGTTTTGCTGCTGCTTTTGCTGTCCGCTGATGCATTTGTAATTTCCAGGCCATGGAGAGTCACAGCAATGCCCAAGGTAGCAGCAGCAGCAGCAGCGGATTGCCTGGTCACTGGTCGAGAGGTTGGCCCGTTAGCCAGGCGCGCGCGTTATTAAAATTGATGGCATTTAATTGAACTGGCCATCAACGTCAGCCCACAGTGCTGTTTCTTTCCCTGTTGTGTTGGCCCATTTGCAATTGCAGTTTTCGGTGTATAAGTGAGTGTGTGTGTGTGTGTGTGTATGGAAGGGAAGAAAAAAGACTTCTGCAACATATGCTAATGCTTATTATGTGGCAAATAACCTCACCTCATTTTTTTCGGTTTTTCGCTCTCTCATTTCGTTTTTGGACATTCTCCTTGTGGTGCCATCTAAATGTATATATGTAGGTATATATCTCTAGCATATAATCACCGCTTTTACCCAAAATGCACATGCTGACTTCATATTTCTGCCAATTTAGTTGGCCAAAAAGATGTTGGCGACCCAGAGATTTGAAATCACACTTGTGAGCCTATTGCCAAAGTGGTGCAATAAAAAAAGTGAATGTTGCCCCCAAGTGGCAGGCAGGCAGTCAGTAAGACAGTCAGGCTCCTAGAGCTCCTTTAGAGCTCGTCTTCAAATGGCCGGAGCTCAAGTTGGCCGTCGTGGCCATAAACTGCTCATTTGACTTTGTGAGAGATCTACGCGAATGTTGCATTGCGTTGCCGCCCGAGAAGTCGAGAGCTGTGTCTCCTATCCCCCCACCTCTCCTGCTATTGCATTTGCAGCGATAATTATGATGAGGCCAAGACGGTAACGCTTACCCTCCTTCTCCTTCTCGCGCACGTCACATGCTAGAAAAGTTGCAAGAGTGCGCACAGTGGTGCAAAAGTTTTGACTAAAAGTATTGCAACATTTTGTTAGTAAAGCAATTAAACTTAAATCATGATTTGTTCCAACTTAATTGAAGCTTACTCAATAATTTGAAGGCAACATCAGTTTTTCTTTGGGCAAATTGTTCTGAGACCACTGTTAAGACATGGGCCCAGCAGGCGCTGCAATGCGGATCTCGCACCAAATGCGAAACTGGCGAGACTTGTAAGTAGAAACAACAGCAAGGCGAGGGGAAGCCGAGCTGGGAAGAGACACTACCTATATACATGCATAGTAAACCCGGCAGAGAGGGGGTGAGGAAGCGAGGGCAAAACCCAACTAAACAATAAATTACAAAAACAGTTGATAGGGTTTAATGTGCACTTGGTGTGCGATTGGTTATAATTGACAGTTCGCTTCGCTGAGTTGGACTCTCTACGTCTGCCTCTGCGCCTGCCTCTGTCCATGGCGACGTGCTTGGCCAAGCACCACCAAGCACCACCATCTACTAAGCAACACCACCGCCACCATCAACATTCATTCATTGACTGTTACGTTTATTTTCTTGCCACTTAATTGCCAGGCGCTTTGAGGCACTTTGATTTACTAGTTGATTTTTATATAAAACTGTCGTATTTAAGTTATAATTATGAAACACAACATGGCGTATGAGCAATGAGCGAATGGAAAAATCTCCGTAACTGAAAACTGAAAATGAAAATTGTGAATTTTTGCTAGTTGGGCCATTGCTTGGGCTATTTTCACACATGCCAAAAAGCGCAGGCCGGGGCCGGTCACATCTGAGGCACTGCTCAGTGCTTTGGCTTCGGAAAGTGAATTTATGGCATTGCGCATACGCCGTGGGGGCAGCCTCAGCAGCCCAAAAAGTTTTTCTAAATCGCTTTTATATTTATTTACTGTTGTAGTTGTTGTTGTTTTTGTTGTTGTTGCTATTGCTGTTGTTTCTGGGTTTCTTTTAAGCCATTTTTCACACTCTGCGGGCGTCTTTTGAACCTTGAAATAAAAGTTTTCCCACACTGCAAAACACTCTGCCAAAACGTTTTTCCTTTTTGCCTGCTTGCCAGCCGACCGACGATCGACGGTCTGTCTTCTTGCCTTTATGTCTGTTTTGTATCTTGGGTCTACCTAATCCAGTGTGCCTAGCTGATTCCCAAGCAAAAGCCCAAAATGGTAACAGACGTAGACTTTGTGGCAGCAAAAACTAATGAGCAACTGCAACAACCACAAGAAGCACACAAAATGCAAACTGCACCTGCCAAAGACGCTGCCAACACAACAAACACACAGAGCGTACTAACAAACACAAAAAGTTAAAAAAGAAATAAGGAAACTTTATCTTCATGTAGCTTGAATGCCCTTTTGCGATATCTGAGGAATTTTCTGTTTAATCCAGTAAACTGATCGATTTATATTGTATACTGCATTCAAAATGGTCTCTTTTTGGCAATAGGCAGCCACACTTTTCTTGTACAAACAGAAAGATCAAGATCCAGATCAAGTTAGAGATATTTATGGTATGGATTTTGTCCTTACGCTACTTATATACATAATTGGAATTGTTTTACACAACAAAACTGTTGGTTGCGCGTCTATAGCAATATGCAGCCACACTAAAATCCTAAGCCTAAGTGACTTATTTTTGAAATGGGTTATTATATTAAGTGTTTAAGATATATTAAAACTACTGGTAGTTTGTTTTAAGGGTTTTGTTTTTGCCTTTTGCAATATGCAGCCACACTATTCTTTTATAATAGATGAACTAAAGCTTATTAAAAGAAGTAAAACGTCTAAAAGCCGACGGGAAATAATGAATTTTGGTTACAACAATAGCTTTTAAATAAATTTTTGATTAGTTTGATTTGAAAATCTCTCTTTCTCTCTCTCTCTCTCTCTCTCTCTCTCTCTCTCTCTCTCTCTCTCTCTCTCTCTCTCTCTCTCCTGAGGGGATCTACCAATAAGTATATGTACATATGTACATATAAAAATTTTAAAAATTAGTTAAAACGAGTTAAAAAAAAACCCTAAAAGAATGGTCCTTATTGATTTTAAAATTTGTTATATGCAAACATTCTTTATTCTAAAGTTGCTGATTTTCCCTTTCAGTTTAGTGTATATTTGTGTGGACATGTTGAGATACATTTGTATCTACAAAGATTCAAGTGCCTGCCCACAAATACAACAAAAACAAGAAAAATATTGTCATGTGTATGTGGCTTGTTTTTTTGTTGGCGCTTCGTTAGCGGCTGCCGTTTTATTTGTATTTCTCTCTGTCGTTTTTTTCCTCTTTTCGTTTTTTGTTGATTTGTTTTTTACGAGCAAATTGTGCAAATATCTTGAAGCCAAACAAAAAAAAAAACAAAACAAAAATCGCACAGGGAAAGAGAAAAAAGAATTGACAACTAGATAACTTTAAATGAATTTTCAGTGGTCATAAGCTGACAGCGAAATGGGCGATCAGTTTAAAACATTTTACTATATACATAGACACAGACATGTATCGCAGAGGAGGCATTCTCGCAATAAACAGAGAGCGAGAGATGAAAAACATTTAATTGTTTTGCTACCAATTATGTATTTGTCAAGTTAATTGGTATGTCAACGCAACTAGTTTTTAGATCAAGCTTACAGCACAGGAGTGGCAGCCATCAAAAGCTGCCACCGCCAGCGGAGCCAAACGTCAGACGCATTGTCAATAGGCCGGCCACTGCAGCAGCTCTCGATGATGACGACGACACCAAAGCAATGCCAATCATCCAGACCATTTTACACCAGGCCTTCTGACCAAAAAGAAAACGCCAACAAAAAAAAAAAAAGATACGCGCGCGCAAAGAAAATCCTATTGAAAAAAAGGCAAAAATGTTTAGCCAAAGCCAAAGCTGAAGCCATGCCATGCCATTCCATACTAAAGGCGAACGCGAAGGTGTGAAAAAGCAATGCAAGAAGGCAGCCAAAGACTTCCTCACCAAAGTGCCAATGGACCCGTTTCATGCACTCAACAAAATAATGGGCTAAGAACAGAAAGCGAGACCATTTCCGAACAAATTTGAATTTAAGTTTAACCTATCAAATTAACTAATTACAATGGAGTAATTAATTAACTAATAAGGTACTTCTTAACTATTGTACAGTTAAATAAAGTAACCAATAATAATTGTTGCTTAAAGAAATTACATAAATTAATAATTAATGACTCAAGGGTCATTTCCATAATTTAAAATTTTACCGTATTTTTAGCGAAAGTGGAAAACTTTAATAAGACTAATCAATATTTAACCCTTTCATTTTAAACTCTTATTATCTAACTGACCAGTTTGCTTAACTGACAATTTTCAATCTATTCGAAGTTATGTCTTATTGTTAGTTTAATTTCATCATATATAATAATGAAATTTGTGCAGAATAACTTAAAGGCCTCAGAGAGCTAGGTAGAGACTTGACTTTAAATTTGTAAATACATTTCTCTTTGGTTTAAATTTTGCTAAAAGTAGTTGAAAAGTTTTCTCTGTATTCTGAAAAATTCTGATTGTCATACACTTTATTTCAGTCAATAGAACATTTAAAATCCACATATATTTTCTTCTTGATATAACTTTCTAACTTCTTTGCTCTAATATACTTCCTCAGATTGAAAATTCTGAGCTGTATGAATTTTATTCATCTAAATGTAAAGGCTTTTGATGTTGTTACTTAGAAATTAAAATTATATTTTGATTGAAATTAAAATAAACTTCCCATAGCCCTTTTGATAGTTTTTTGTTATTGAAAATTTACTATATTTAACTACCAAAAAGTACAAGTAACATAAATAGTTACAATTTAAAAACAAACTAAATCAATGCCTGCTTTTGATTTTCAATTAGTTTTCAGAGCTAAATATCAACTTAAATAAACAATAATAAATATTGAAACAAGATTAATTAACTTTTTTGACTTCATTGCCATAAAGACAACATTTAATTTCAGTTATTGGTTATTTTTATCACCTAAATCTATAACAAATACAATCAAATATGGTCTCTTATTATCCCTTTTGACTTCATTTCGCAGTGACTCAAACCTTAAACTAACATAAATCTAAGACATAATTTCGTTTATTAAGCATTTGGATTTGGCACAAAATGTTGAAACGTGATGTTTGGGTCCTTAAACTAAAGAGAGACTCATAAACCGAAATGTAAGTAAAAGTTTAATGACCAATTACAAAAGCTACGACTTGGCATAACCATTATGTGTCGTTGCGGTTTGTTTGGTTGCATTTATAGCCACGAAAAGGTTAACCTTATGATAAATTCGAATAATTTATGCTTTCAATTGGGAGACTTATTTGTTTCTCTACCCACTATTTATTCTTTTCTCTGAGTGTAGCTTCTGTCGCCTTTGATTGCCAGCGCGTGTTCTACGTAGTCTCCCAGACACAGAGACGATGGCGTTGATGGATGGTTGGATGGCTCGATGGCTGGATGGCTGGATGGATGTGGACGCAGTTGGTCGATTCAAGTGTAAAGTGGAAGAGGAAAGTGGAGAAGTACAGGTAGACAGACACCTTATCGCTCTTGATCTGGAGTGCTTAACAAATGCTTTACGCTAATGACAATTTTGTTATACATTTTATGCATGCACATGCCAAGCACAGCCAACTTGGCGTATACGCAATGCCCAACTCCTGATGTCCACTGCCCGATGCCCGATGCCCGTTGATGACGATGCGTGTGGAGATAAGGCGGCAACGGCAGCCGTCGATGGACAAGTCGATAAATAAATTTATGCACGAAAAACCAGAGAGGCGTAAAATGCACAAACAATTTGATTTAATGCCCCCTCAGACCGAGTGTATATATATATATAGTTTGTATGGTGTGGTGTGTGTGTGCGTGTGTACTTTTCGCAATGATAATCGATTTATGGTGTGTGAAGTTTTGTTTCCTTTACGTTAACGTATTTTCTTGCTTTGGTTTTTTGTTTGTGGTTGTTGTTGTTGTTGTTTTTCGTTGGTTGGGTTGGTATTTCGTTTTTTTCGCTTTTCATTTTTTGTGTCATTGCTAATTGTGTACAAATATGGACAAAAGCGTGGACACGGCTAAAAGAAGGCTTTCTAAATGGCCAGTTAAGTAGGCAGTAGGCTGAGTCTGATGCTGAGTCTAAGGCAGAAAAGTAGGCACCGAAACCGTTGTCCAGTCTAGTAAATCGACGTCACTAGTCTTGGTTGTTGTTGGTTAGTGGCCAAACAGGCGTTTTTCAAATGCTTCGAGGAAATAATTTATGCATTTCTTTGTCTGGTCTCTTCGCATAGATAAACCAGCAGGCAACTTAAGTGTTTCTCTTTGTCTCTCTCGCTCTCTCTAACTGAAGAATTTAGAATGGCCCAAAGAAGTAATCAGCATTTAAAGATCATTTTAGTTGAAATGATTTATTGATTCATCGGCGTGATGTGTGTGTGTGTTTGTGTATTTGTGTGTGGGGTAATCAAATGATATGAGAATTGAATTCATTTACAGACACTTAAATTTAATTGTTGACAAATATGCGTTGTATTGGCTGTTCGTTATGCTTAACTAAAGATTTATGTCATATAGACATATGCAATTAAGATACATAAGGAAGTTGCAGCGCTAAGTGGGTCAAAACGAAACCCAAGTCTTTGAGGACCCAACGCCTTGACTGAAAACTATTTATCTATGTCTATTAAAATGAGAATTTTATACGGTGTATTGAATAGTAAAGGGAGTTCCGTTTAAGCTTAAATGGGTTCAATAACAAGTTTCCAGCACTTTAGTTAATTTTATTTTATTATTTTAAATTTTCATTATAAGCTACTCAAATGGTTTCATGGGAACCTATTCATATCTATTTAACTATTTTTTCTATGCATATTTAAGTGCTTAAAAGATAATTATTATGCAATAATAAGTCACATAAGTAATAAACCAATTGACCATAGTTTGCATGACTGTGAATATAAATTTAATCACAGTTTCTTGTTGATCAATCTAAAAATTTTATTTGGTAGATTTTTTTTGTGTTTTTTCATGTTATGCCGTCTAGTAAATTATTATATCCTTGGACAGAAAGAGACGATTCCATTATCAAAAAGTAATTAAATATATTCCTAATGATTATCAACAAGCGACTTGATTCTTTCCCACTGAAACCTGATAATCACTTTGACATATAGTTGACATAAGAAAAACTAAAAGATCAGCTTAGAATAAATTCTTTTAATTATCCCAATGAGTTTTCAGTTCCCGTTCTACTGTGTCTTATGAAAGTTTCATAATTATGTTAGATCGATAGATTGAAGAACTGGAACTAGAAACTAACTTGGTCCTTTAGGAGATAGTCTCTCCAAGGGCTTTTAACTTTAAAACAATGGATAATAAAATAAAAAATATTTTAAATATGAAACTTACTTTAAAACAGTAACGTAATGTATCACACACATTAGTTATCTAAGCCATTTTAAAACCCATTAAACTGTATATTGTCGAAAAATAAGACTTTAAATACTTAAATATAGTTACTTATTTAAGTACCAACAACTACCATATAATTATTTATGGATTTGTAGAATACATTAAATCGTTTTGACGTTTTAAATGAAAGCTTTGACTTGAAAAAATCAATTACTTTACGGCAAGTCACAAAATTAAGGCTTAATTACATAAATGTATAGTTACTTTTGTGTAATTCCTATAATTACTTCAACATGTTTTAGTCAAGTTTTACAGCACTCACAACTAATGTACATACATATGTATAGGAAGTATCTATATCTGTAACTGTTTGTGTGTGTGTGTGTGTGTGTGTGTGTGTGTGTGTGTGGGGACGGTCAAAGGAAAAGTCTTTTAAGAATACACTTTTGTTGGCCAAATCTATGGCCTGTGGCATGGCCATGGAGTCGGAGTTAAAGTTGGAGTCGAAATTGAAGTTGGAGGTAAAGCCGCTTGCTGCATGGTGAGAGACTTTTTTGGTGAGCGGTAATTGCCGCGTGTTAATTCAAACAAATGTCGGGGATTGCACATTTAATGTGAAAATGAAGAAACATTGCGCATAGAGAGACGAGCAAAAACAAAACAACCCAAAAATATAAAAAAAAAAAACTGCGAGCCAAGAGCGACGAGTTAGGTGGAGCGAGTGAAATAAATGATCCCCAGCTTCATGTTTAATTTATTTGAAAGTTAACACACATATAACAACTACAACAACAACAGCAACAACAGGAGGAGACTGTAAAACAGTTAAAACAAAATACAAGGTGGAGATGCACAACACACGACGACGATGGAGACGATGGAGACGACGACGACCCGGTCCAGTCTGTAGCAAGTCGGCTTGGAGCGGCATTAATGCGTCGTAATCACACTAAGCAGACATTAAATGCGTTTTCGCTGTTTGAGCACTAGGCCCAGTCCAAAGACCAAGACGAAGACCAAGAGCATGGCTAGGAGGAGCAGCTATAGCAACACCAGCAAAACAGCGCCTAAATGATTGATAAAATAATTGCTTGCACGTGATGCTCAGCTAGAGAGAGAGAGAGACAGAGTGAGAGAATGAGAAAGAGAGAGGGAATAAAAAGACAGTCAGAGGAGTGAGAAAAAGAGAAAGGCTTGGCCTCACGCAACATGGCCACCGCCTTCTCCTCCTCCAAAAAACCCAGTATGTCAACTACCATCAAAAGAGGATGACTTCAGATGGCGATGGAGATGCGCGCACTACTGACCCAACCCAGTCAATCAGTCGTCGAATTACAACTACATGAAAATAAAGGGATAGTAAAGCAACGCGATCCAAATAGCCAAATAGCAAAATACACAAACTAAACCAAGCACCAGGCACTGGCACATTGAAAATCTAACGAATTATAACGTGGGAAACTTGAAAAACTGAGAGACAACAGCGACGATAGAGACGATGTTTGGCAGCACAAATTGCCGCAGTTAACGGTTCCTGTTTCGTCGCAAATTTGGCTAAGACTGAAGCTGAAGACGGCTACAGAGACAGAGTCAGAGACGCTGATGCTGCTGCAACTGAGGCAACAAACAGAAACAGAAACCGAAAAAGACAAGACTGAATGAAGCTTCCAAATGGGCAACTGATGGCATATGACACAGTGGGGCAAAAGATTCATCAGAATCTATTGTAATCAATTGACTGAAGTGATAAGTCTTTGGTAGTTAGTATTTGCATTCATTAATTATATTAAGGTGATAGAAAACATATTAAAACAGATTACCTAACTTTTTTTTTTAATATTGTTTAACAACTCAGATTTCTATGACATAAGGAGTATCAAATTATTAATAACCAAGTGTTAAATTAAAAGTACAACGATTTTCCAAATTATTTCCTTACGGAGTTTACTTTGTTTGTAAAACTGATAATTGTGTAAAGTTTATTTTAATGGCAAATTTTAAATTTAAGTTTCTTTTCTTATTGTTTTCCTTTATCGACTGATAAGTTATATAAAAAGAACTTATTCTTTAAGTTCTAGGATATCTTAAGTATATAAATAAATTTCAAAGATTCGTTCTTAAAAAGTATTTTCTTAGTTTTCAAAATTATAATCTTATTAAAAACTTTTAATGATAGTTCATTGACTCCTAATTGAGATAGCAAAACTGATCAAAAAATTACAACTAAATTCATTAAGTTTCAATAATTATGATAATAGATAATAGTTAAAAATTTATCACTGACTAGACTAAACTATAAAACATTTTAAACTTTTAATGTTAATGTTATTTTATTATTAGAGTAAGGTGGACGAATCTTATGATCTTTACGATCACTCAAGATGTTTTTGAGCTTTAACCAGTTGCAAATTATAGTAAGTGGATATTTCACTATTGACCATAAAAATTATTAATCAGCTTTTTCAATTCTTAAGCTCTAAATACATTATTAAATACATTAATACAAAATTAAGTTAAAAGTTAACATAAAATCGCACAAGACATTTTGATGCCCTTAGACTAATTAGTGTTCACTTCCACCCACTGTGCCTAAAAGTCCCCCAAGTCAAAGGCAAAAACCAAAAAATAGAGACTCCACCACGACAAGTGGCCCCCCGCACGTATCTCTTTGCCCGCCCACTCGTGCGCCACATTATTTCATGCAAAATCATGCCATGGGAACCACGACATTGCCCTGCCAGGCTCACCATAGCTTCCCATTCATTCTCCTTAAGCTCTCCAACCTTAATCCTCCACCCTCCGCCCACCGCCCAACCGGACCGATAGCTGCTGCTGGAGGATGCAGCAACAACAGCAGCCGCAGTCTAGAACTATTACCCAGGTTCTGTCTCTGTCTTTGGACTGCACAACTAATGCACAATCATCGCAGATTATTTCATTTAATGTCAATACAAAAACAGCAAGAACCCAGCAACGAAGGCGGCCCTGATCTGGTCTCTGGACTATGACTATGACTGTGAGTCTGCCTCTGTCTCTGCCTTTGCCTGATTTCTGATTTTGAATCTGAATCTCTCTGTCTCTCCCACCTCCCCATCCTCAATGGATGGTTTGCGGCATCCTGGCGTGCATTGAAAGCTGAAAGTTTGACACTCCAATTCTCAATGCCGCTGGGCAAACAAATTGAGTGTAGGAGCCCGGCGGGAGGGCGACGACGACAGCAACAACAACAACAGCAACAGCGACTGGAATGACTGGAGCAACGACGACGACGATGGTTTTGGCCCGTTAGTGTTTTTGCAAACGAGTTTAAACTGCTGTTGACTTTTGAAAAGTTTAAGGGCCAGCTGAAAGCAGACACGGATACAAAGAAGCTGACCTTGCAAAACCGATCGAAGACGATCAATATGTACGTCCATTGTCCCCCACGTCCTCATCCATCTTTCGTGGCTTTTTCGGCACATTTTCTGTCTGCTGTGGGTTTCTTCATTCTTGTTTCTCTATATGTTTTATTTATGGTCATGACAAACTTGTGGGGGGAAAAATATTTGATTTATAGTTTCCATCCCATTGACATTTCTTCCCTGCAATGAAGAAATCAATCTTTATCCATGGGCCTGACATTTGAAAGATAAATCCTGCAGCAACTCTCTACACAGTTGTCTATCTATGCCAAATCTAGTTGAAATTAATTTGTTGTCACCAACTAGGTGAAAATAATCTTGTAAAGCTTTAACAAATGTATGCCTTAATCGCAGCCAGGTGGGTGGGCAATCAACACACACTCTCAGAGAAAGACAGAGCGAGAGAGAAATATATACAAAAATCTACTACCCATACAAATGGCACACAAAATGAAAATCAACTGCCCAACCCCAAAAATTGTTCAACCTGTCAAATCAGCCAGTTGCGATCTTTTATTGGCGGTCTAAGAGAGGCAAGCGCCAATTGTTAGTGGCCAGGCCAGGCCAGGTAGCCAACCACCAAGTGCAGATTTATTTATTTAAGCCACCAGCAACCACTAACAACAACAACAAGTTAAGTTTGTGGTGCACCCAATTTCCAAATCAAATCATCACTGAGAGAAAAACCTTCTTTAAAGTAAACTTATATAAACCAATTTATCAATAAATATTTATTGCAAGATAAAAGCTTAACGTAGTTCAATTCAGTTGAACTTTTTTGTTTTAGCATTTATGTTACTAGATTTTGCTCACTAAATTTCCTTCAGCTGAATATTTTTTCGTCAATTATGAATGATTAATAATAATTTATTGACAGATCTGATAGCATATTAATTGAATAGGTTGTAAAACTTCGATAGATAAAGACATTTTGGCAGATAAAATCTCTCAATATATTTTCGGGAAATTAAGAGAGCCATGACGGCATTTTACTCTTTATCTTCCAATCACTTGCTAATCATCAAGAAGCGGAAATCACTCAATGCTTTAACAATAAGGCAAGCGAAATGGAAATAAGTTCAATCACGAACAGTTTTTCATTGAGCAAGGACCTTTTGAACAAAAAGTAGCAGCACCAAAACACTGAACTTGCTAGACAAGTATGGAAAGGACACTATTATAAACCAGGCCATTGAACACAGGGTGAAATTCTTTGCAGAATACCAAATAAAAGATCTGAACACGGCGGGATATGTTACCATATCCAGACATATCGAGATATCGTTTCTCCAACACATCAAGTCGGTTCAGTTTTGACAACCATTCAGATATTTCCATTTAAATATGGCAAGAATCTTAAGAAGATTCCAAGCTAATCGTTTTCAATAGAATGGCTAGCAAAAGGGATCCCAACTTAACCAACTTAATTCTCCGAGTTGAAATCAAAAAGCCATTATAGAGCTAAATATTTATCATTAAAAATATAAATATTTAATTATTGGTTTTTATTTTATTATTTAATATTTTATTTCTACCGTTTTGAGGTGGCATAATCTTAGGCTTTGTGAGTTACTTATGTTATAAAAATATTGAGATCCTATAAAAATATTTAACAGTTTTTATGCCCAATTGCACACTGTAAAAAACAACTCGATAGTTCCCCGATCAAAGATCGATATCAGAAAAAGTGACTCTGTGAAGTGAATCATTAGTTTGTATTACTACAGAATCTCTTGGTATAAAAAAGTATTTTATTTGGTAAACTAGTCTTAACATCTGAAATCAGTCGAGTTCAATCCATAATCCCACGATTAACGAACGAAACTAGTAGTGGCTATTTGTTAGTAAAAGACTTTATTTGCATTTCGAGTTCGATGAATTTTGAACAAATTTCTCTGTGTGTACTTGCCATAGTATCGTAAAGACTTAATTAAAGCATTTTGTGGCCAGTCTGAGTTACCGACTCCCCCCCACGATTCCATCTTTGCCTGCACTCGCCTGGATCTCTTTGTCTCTCTGTTTAGCTGACCGAGGCGATAAATTCATGCTGCTAATTTGGCAGCGTTAACTCAATTTGTGACCACAAAACTGAACAATTTGTCGCTGATTTTGATTGCCTCTTGGCTGCAATTGGTACATTTGAATTGGCCATGGCAACGCCTTACAAGACATCTCTAATTATATATTATACATAGGTGGGCAGAGTGGCCAAAAAAACAAAAAAGGGGAAAAGAAAACAAAAAAACTGGAGCTTGATGCCTCAAAGCCATCTTTCGTTTCATCTCTCTGGCAATCTTCGGGCACCCATGCTGTGAACAACTACACCAAAAAAATATATAAAAATAAAAAAAAAAGCGAAACGACTCTCACGAGTGCATCCAACTCCAGACTTGGACTCAGACTCTTTATCAGCATTCGCAAATCTCCTCCTCACCACACAATTGACTGTCGGCTCTTTTTTTTACTATACTTTAGTTTAGTTTAGTTTTTTTTTTCGGTGTCTTGAGAGGGAAAAAGATTTTCCCATAGTTTGCTGCTTCATATTTTAAACTGATAAAAGTGTGAAGTGGAGTGCCTTCTTGCTAAATGTGGTTCAGGCTTCAGTTTAGTTTATGCATAAAATTGCCTTATAAGGCCAACCAGAGACTTCTCTAACGGACTAGGCACGCACTCCGACTCCGACTCCGGACTCCCAACTCGGACAGTTGCAGTTGTGGTTGTTGTTGGTTGGTTTTCTGACTCGTTTCCACTCGATCTGCAACTTACTGGCTCATAAATCTCAGCAATTAATTTTTTCTTTATTTTCGTTTTTGTGTGTAAGTGTTTGTCTTCCCTCTCGTTCTTTCTGTCTGTCTGTCTGTCTATCTCAATCGCCTTCTGCCATGACAACTGTCAGCATTTACACAAGTTAAGTAAATAAAAATTTGCTCACATTTGTTTTCCTTTTTGTTTTTCATTTGATCTTTTGCGTAATTCTCTCAAAGCGATTTTACTCTTAATTAAAACTGATGGCTAAATATGGCAAATTATCTAAATGAATCATGTCAAACAACATTAAGCATTAATTTAATTGTGAGTAAATAGGAAACCCTACAGATTACATTTCACTTTCTACATAAAGATTTCTTAGTTAAACAACTACTATGATTAATGTGATTTGAAAGTAATACTCCCATAATAAATATCTAACCTTTAGTGTTTATAGAATATGTTTTTTAAGGCCAACAAGGAGAACTTTAATTTGTAATTCGTAGGAATAGGAAGTATGACCAAAAAAATAGTTTTAAACTCGATTTAAATGGAATATACAGAGTGTTTTACAACATATTCAAAAAACTTCAAAATATACCTGAAGTACGTAATGTATAATTGGAATTTCTTAGAATAAAAACCGAATATGATGTCAATTGATTAAATTATTAAAGTGATTTAGTATTCAAGGACTTTTCTAGGGATGGAGGGATGAAAGAAGATTGCACATTTTGTTTAATGATTTAAAAGAGAATGAAGCAAATTAGAGTAGCATAGCATACAATATAATTGGATCTAAGTAGATGCTTAGATTCTAAGTCTTGGCTTCGATGTCCACCATCGAATCATTCGTAGTTGAGACTATGATTTGTGTTTTTCTATCAAAGTTGTAACCGATCAAGAGGAGGAAAGTTTTTTCCATTACATTCTCTAGATTACTTTGGTATGAAAACTGAGAATTTCTGTTAAGTGATTTACTCTCAACTAAGCATGCTATGACAGAAAATATAAATTCAATTCTCTCCAAATAAATTTTCTAAGCTAATCCAACATAAATGCAAACATGTGAAAATGAAAACCTCTCATTTCTTAAAATATGACATCATTTTTTTTATCCTTTTTCCAAAATTCATTTGCAGCAACGACTAATTGCATAACTTGAACTTATTCAGTGGGTTTTTCACATTTGACTCAAATCAGACCATTTAGAAAACAAAGATCACCATATGTTTATCCCAAGTTAATCTACACTTACATTGTTTCCTGATCTGTATCGTAATAATGTAGATCATTCTGCCAACTTAAAGTAAAATATTCTAAAAAATGTTTTAGTTTTTAGTACAATATTTCAAAGTATTTTCTAATTTTTACTGCCCAATCACATTATAAATAAATAAATTATAATAATTTGTCTTTTACTTTTTATCAAATAATTAAATTGAGTTACTTATTATTTTTGTTAGTTGCTCTAGGAAAACAAATTTTGTATTATTAGTTTTAATTCTCTAACAATTAACTTTTAGTACAAATATAATAATAGCAATAATTATTAAAGTTAGATTATTACGAAAAATTATATATAAAATTTTCTCAACTTAAAATTAGTTAGCATTTGCTAATAGTTGAAACATTTAAGGTAGAAAACATTTTTGTTAAGTGTAAAGTGCCAACGCGTTCTCTCAATTAATTATGATTAATTACAATTATGTAATATTAATAAAATTGCATATTTAAGCTTTTCTTCATTCTATTGGGTACAACTTCTTTTGGCCAAAACAAATGTCTTGCATTTTCAAGCATCCCACACTCAATGGCCTAGACACTTGTTGCTTTGGGAGTAAAAACCAGTAGCTCAATCAATTGCTTAATTAAAATCAATCAATCGAATTTCATTGATGTCTAATTTTATTGGTATTTAAATGAAGCATTGTCCGCATCGTATGGGCATTTAAGTTGAATTGTTAAAAGGAAATTGTTTGAGTACTTTGAAATTTCATTACCTTTGCGAGAAGGAAGGAAAAAGGTGGAAAAAACTGTAGGCCTATATTTAATTGTTGCCATAAAATTCTATGGTTATCTCTTAATCTCAACAACAGTTTTCATCCTTTTGGCTATTCTCATTCATTAATTGGCCATTTCAATTAAGCCATAAAAGCCCAATTTTGCCAAAAGTTTTGTTGCAGTTGGCCGTTTTGACTACCAAATGACCAAAATGATGTTGTTCTTGTTGTTGTTGTTGTGGTTGATGTTGGAGTTGCCGATGTTGTATGTAGTTCTCTTTCCTTTTCTGTTGCTGCTGCTGCTGCTGCTGCTGCTGCTGCTGCTGCTACCTTTGCATGTTGAAAATCATAAAAATGTTAAATGACAAGCGAGCGCATGTTCATTTTAGCGCTGTCTGACTGTCCGTTCCTCTGTCTCTCCGCCTGTCCATCTGTCTGACTGTCTGTCTGTTTGTCTGTCGTCGTCCTCGTCTGGAGTTGTCGTTGCTGTTGTTCGCATTGTCAAATTGCGATCAAAAACGCAACAAACGAAACATGCCACACGGAGCCTATATGGGAGACTTAGTCCCCAAAACCAGCAGCATCATGAATCAAAAGGCAGCAACAGCCGCTGCAACATCAGCAGCAACAGCAGCAGCAACAGCAGCAACCGAATGCGTTTTTAACGGCTACTTGTCTTTGGCTATTTATTGAAAGGATTTTTAACACTCACACAAGGGGGCGGAATGGAGGCGGCATACATTACACTGCCAGAAAATTGGCCTAACATAAGATAATACAGAAATTTATAAGGAATCCATTGCATTTACACCAACAACTTGTGCTGTATTTCGCCTTTTCATTATATGTTTTATCTAAGATCCTCTTTCTCTTTCTGGAACTTCACCTCTCTAAAGAATCTAAAAAATTTCATATTTGAGTTATTTAAAATACAATTTTCATAGTTAGTTAAACAAATACTTAAAATGTTTAAGGCATTGAGATAGTAGAATCAAGTTAAACTCTATAACAAATATTTAGATCTTTAGGATTAACAATTAACTTCTAAGGTCAGTCTCTTCAACTTGAGAGTAAATATGTAAAAACTTTCTAATTCTATTCATTTTGCATTTGTTTGTCATATTCTCAAACTTAAAGGAATATCAGTTTGATTTTTAAAAAAATTCATTGGACCTATTAATATATTCTAATATCTGGAAGTCCTTGGTAGAAGAGATGTCTAAGATGCCTATAAAGACATTACCAATATAGAAAGTCTGTTTTAAGCTTTTATTTATAAATGCTTTCACTTTTCAGCATTAAATCTTAGTATACATGTATTTATTTTTAACAGTGTAGTGTGTCCTACAATCTGGATTTTGCTGGCAAGTCAGCTTTAGTGTCCGTCATCCATTCATTCAATCATTTAATTCAATTTGAAATTGTACAACAAGTCGCACATTTGCGCCTGCCACATGTACATACAACAACAGCAACTTGGCCAGGTTGCAACTTGCAACAGCAGCAGCTACTACGATCTGGTGATGCCACTCACTCACATGTGTGACTTGTTCCCCTCGTATGTAGAATACACACACATAAACACACAGACAAAGATTCAGTGTTGGAGTCGGCTTACACATTTGATTATGAAAAAGACTGCGTTTTGCCTCTGCTGGAGCAACAGCAACAGCAACCAAATCGATAAAAATAATTGGTTGCTGCGGTGGTTCGAACTTCGCTCGAATTCTGTTGAATTTTCAGTTTGACATGGTTTGCAGTCGCGGAGCTCGGCTGATCACCTAGTCCCGATGGATGGATGGATGGATGATTACAACATGCCTTGACGTTTTCCCACGTTCGTGAAAATATATATTTTTTCTTTGCGATTTTTCGCAAATTATTGAGAGGAAAACGATGAAAAAATAAAATTAAGCAAATTGAGCATATTTTAACTAACGATTTCAATGTAATAGAAATTTTTGTTTTGTTGTTTGTTTGGATCTTACTTCCGATTCCTGATTATGAGATTATGTGAGAAAATTCCCCTCTGTGTGGCAACAATTGAAATTGCTCCAGTAACAAACAAACAAAACAAATAATAACTAAACCAATGAGGGACGAGGGGACTGTCTCGTTTTGATAGGCTGCTAAATGGGAGGGGGGTCGAAAACAAAATCAAAAATAAAAAAAAAATCACCCAAAAATAGAACGTGAGAAATATTATTCGATGAAGCGCCAAAAAAGTAAACGCTTGAAAAGTTGTTAGTTTTCTTTTACCCATCCCTTACCCCTCCCTTCTCTCTATTACTCTCTCTTCTTCCCTCTGACTGAGTGACTTTGTTTGCTACTCGTAGCAAAACCTTTTGAAGGTTGGATTGTGAAAGTCACGTTTGAGAGCCACGGGAGTGGGAGTTCGATTCGGAGGCGTCTCTTGTCTTATTTTTGATTTGGTGTGATATTTTCTTCTTCATAAACTTCTTACTCTTTGCTTCCTCCCCGCTCTGTGGTGGATTGCTTCTTCTTTTTTTGTATACAGATATTTTCTATAAAGAAAACGTCGACAAATTGGCAATTTGCTTAAACTGAGACTTGGAAAAAAAACATTTCAAGCGGATCACATCACGCGTGTCATTAAAACGCCGACGTTTGAAATGCACCGACTACAACGTCGGCAGAACACACCTCAACCGACTTACGAAATTGTCCCCAGTGTGTGTGTGTGTTGTTGGTGTGTGTTGTTGCTGCTGCTGTTGCTGACACACCCGCTAGAAAAGGAGAGAGATTGCAAACTGCAGACGGCAAAATGAGACCCGGAGCTGCTACAGCTTTGTCACATTTATTATTATACTATACACTACAAAAAATCAACTGGGCTTATAGAATTTAGCATTCGCTTTGTCATTTAAGATAACTTTTTATATGCATATTATTCCTTCTGTTTACTCAAAAAAAAACTGCTTTGGCTTAAATATGGCGAAGGATTTTCTATAAAATGGCTAAAATTTATTTCAACTTTAAGTGGTCATTTGACCTTTGAAATCGCTCAATATCTTAAATACTGTTTTCACTCTTTCTACTTTAGTTTTAAAGAACTGATATCTGTATTATAATGGAAAAATACCAAGTAACCAAACACTAACTCAAAGATCAGATCAACTGGAACGCAATTCCTAAGCCAGCAGTCAGGTAAGTAGAATTCATTGAAAAATCAATAAACCACAATTGAAATAGGTTACAGACAAAGTCAGATTTAAGGAAGGTCCCTGGGCCGTTACAAAAAGGCCAATACCAGGTGAAAACGAAACAAGATAATTGTAGACCAGACTTTATCGATCCTGTCGATAAAAATCTTACAAATATCTCAGTTCTAAGCCCACTTCTCTCTAATCTTAGCAGACATAGATGGAGATTAGGTATTGTTCTTAAAACAAAACACTCCGCATTGTAAAAACAATCAGGATATCGGCTCACTAATATGGTTAATCAATTTATATTGCATTTCCAATACTGCTATCCTTCATATTTCTTCCTGCTTGTATCATTCATAATATTTTGTGATAGAGCATTTGAAATTTTTGCTAGGCAACTTTAGATCAACATTCATCACTTATTATTTCTTTAAAACCACTAGAAGGTAGCTTCCAATTGCAGACTTTTGGCTTGCCACATTCTACACCTCCACACAAAAAGCAGTTGGCACTACGCTCCCACATGCTGATGTTGTTGTTGTTGTTGTTGTTGCTGGTGTTGATGTTGTTGTTCTTCTCGCATATCAGTTACAAAACGCAGATCCACACCCAAAACCCAAGAGGAAAAAAAAACACACAAGTAAACTTCCGTAAGCAGCCGACAGTTTAATGACTTTGATGACGCAGCGTGTGCTTTCAATTTGAGAATGTTTTTTTTTTTTTTTGGTTTCTTAGAGGCCAGAGGAGATGTTGTTGGATGCTGTTTCTGTTGTTGTTGTTGTTGAATCTGTTGGTGCTGGGTGTGAGATTGTAAGCGGTGGGCGTTGATTTCTATTTGGCGGTTTGTGTTAGTTTTCTGGGTGTATCTCTGGTCAAAGTTGATGAGAATTTCAAGAGAATTGTACATTTCATTCAAAGTCAAAAATAAAGTATACTTCAAGGCGTTCAATTGTATAATTGTTAAGTTGGAAATAGATTATTTTTTTTAGCAACAATTACATTTGGTATAATCCATGTCGATGTACATATGTAGTTTTTGAGTCTGAAATATCAGTTGTAAAATTGTTTCAGTATGCAGTATTTTTCTAAAAGTATTTCTACACTAACTAAATTGGATGTGATTAAATCCAGTTTGTCTGATTTCCATCTTCATAAGGACATGGATGGATCCAGGCGGATTCCAGAGGGTCTACACATTCTTTGCACTGTCAGTCTGACAAAATATCAATAGCCGATAATAGTCGATGAGTAGAAAACAAAATGTACTCCCTTTAAAGTTCTCAATATATTCAGATCTCTTTTAAAAGTCGTCTAGACGACATTATTCTTATTAGTATGCCTTTATTACTTTATAAATCTGGTTTGTCCAACTTGGAACTTGACATTGCAAACAAAGGGAAAAAGAAAGGTAATTGAAATCAGATCAGTTTTTTAGAGACAACTCTTGAAATAACTAATTTTAGTTAGGATCTTGTCCCCACTTGCCCCAAAAATTGCTCAACAATTCAAGAACGAAAAAAGACAACGAAACCAAACTTCTCAAATCAATCAACAACATTGTTGCTTTTGCTTTATTTTTGTTTATTTTTTTCGGCTGTCACTCACAACAATTGGCAATTCTATCAAGCTTTCAATTCATTTAAATGTTTAATTGATGGCTTAGATGCGATTGTCATGTTTAAGCTGAATTCTTCTATTCTCGGGTTACTTGTTTTTTATTTATAAATTTTGTTATTTAACTGCTATAAATATATGGTTTGGCGGCTTGGGTTTCTTTTAATTTTTTTTTTTTTTTTTGTGTTTATTTTGGTCAACATGCTGCCGCGAAAATGAGCCAATTAAAGAAATGCTAACAACTGAACTGAGAACCGTAACAACCTTGCAGAAATTGGCACACAGACAGAGAGCAGAGTCATAGTCATATAGCCAGACAACTTAAGGCTCCTCGAAGTTGTTGTTGTTGTTTTAGATGGAGTTGCAATTTCGGAGTTGGGGTTGAAGTTTGTTTGGGGTTTTTTGGCTTTCCTGTAAGAAACCAATCAAGTGGCCCACAGTGTCACTATTACCACCTGACATTTACACAAATCTTGCCTTATGCCTCAACGAAATGAAACAACAACAAAGAGAAGAAACAACAAAACCATATACAAGAAAAAAGAAACCAACAAACATTCAACTTCCTAGCAACGCGCCGCTCACCGCCTATCGCAAGCCAACGATCAAAAGTGCTTGACTTGGACTTGGCTTGGACTTGTACCCAGGCCAGGCCAGGCCAGAGCAGAGCAGAGGAGACAACCGCAGCAGCAACAGCAGCAGCAGAGTGCGGCTTATCGACCAGCAGCAGCAACAAACTCTTTTTTTGTTTGTATGCTTAGCACATGCAATTGCAGCAGCAACAGCAGCAACAACATCGGCGGCAACATCGGCAGCAACATCGCCTGCTGCAGCGGCGTCTTGGCATTGCCTGCCTTTAAACTGATCGCTAACAATCAATTTATTGATTGAGGTCTCAGGTGTAATCGATAAGAATTGTTTTTGTTTTGACTTAATGCTCCAGTTTAAAAATGTTGCTGTTGCAGTTGTTGCTGTGTTTTGGTTTTTTGTCTTTTGTGTTTTTGTTTCTTGGCCTAACATATGACATGGCTACATGACATTATCCAATCTCGATCCGCATTTCTGCTTATCTAAATGCATCGATGAGCCACAGATGTCAGTTACAAATATGTTTTATACAATTAGAGATGTACATTTGACAACAACAAGCAGCTAATAGTTTATTGAGTTTCGCAAAGAAATCGATCTACATTAACCCAGAGTATAGATAATCATTTAAAGTGTAAAGAAACTCATAGATATAATCATAACTTTTGTGAGATTTGATTGGTTTTATTTACGCAATGGCCTTTTTTGCTTGAAGATTTTATTGGACGTAGTAAAAAATATAAAAAGTTTTGTTTAAATTTTGCATGCTATTCTGCGTCGCCCAATTTTTTGAATTGAAGTTTCATTTAGTTAATTGTTTCTTAATTTCTTCCTTAATTGTAACTTTTATTTGAAGAAAACTGAACACACAAACAGCTTGAACCATCAAAACGAGGTGAAGTATAAAAACCACTAAACAACATGTCAAACCCAACAACATCAACAACATATAATGTTTTCATAGAAAATAAAACAGGACCAACACAAACGTTAGTATTTTTCTAAAGCTCCAGCTGCTTGTTAACTGGTGAATAGTTTGGAGTTTACACCAGGAACATCAAGATCACCAGGATCAACAAGAACAGCATTAACACCTGCCTAGCAACATCAAGGACTACTTCAACACCGACAACAGCAGCAACATTAAGGCCAATAAAAACACTTGAAAAATTTAGACCTTCAGCAACATCAACAACAGGTTGAACACCAATTGTACTAACAAATTTCAATTGAACTAATTAAAATTCAACTAAAAGGAAGTCAATTTGTGACCATGTCTTGTGTGAACTTAACTTTTCAAAGTCTTACCGTGTCACATATGTATGTAGATTGCATCTTAAAATTTCCCTATTCCTCACGTTGCCATCGCTAAGCGGAATGGTTTATAAAGCAGCGTTCGGGTCAAATGATTAGATGAGAGAATAAAAAAACTAAAAACAAATTTAGTGCATACATTGGCCAATGTGGGCGTAAGTTTACCAACTTGGTCAGCGCCATTTTTCAGTGGCTACAGATTTGGTTAACAGTTAACAAGCTTATCGCTCGATACGGCAAACAAAGGTGACGCGGCCGCTGCTGCGGCTGCAGCTGACTGTGTGTGTATTTTTTTTCTTCTATCTATAAACATAGTTTATTTATTTATTTTTTTTTTTATTTGGTGTTGCTTTTTTGTCTTCTTTTTCTTAGCCAGGCTAGATAATTAAGGCAAGACGTTGCATCTAAGCCAGCTGCGGCAACAGCAGCCGCCAACCAATTTCGGAAGGAATCACAGTGCAGCAGCAGCAACAAACATCGGCACTGGCACTAGGCAAACATCCACCAGCAACTACCAAACTACCAATCCAATGATCTAGGCGGTTTTGGCCTTTGTTGTTGTTGTTGTTGTCGCTCCAGCTTTGGTTGCTGTTGTTGTTGTTTGTCTTGTTAGCCGCCAGATAATGATCAGAGCGTAAAGTTGGGGGCGGTCAATTTAATGGTTACTATTAATAACGTGATACGAAATTGGCGTTAATTTGTAGAAACATTTTGTGTCCGTCTCTGTCTCTCTCTTTCTCTCTCCCTTTGGGTGTATGTGTGTGCCAGACAAAAATCCCGTTGACTAATTTGAGCAAAACTAAAAGTGTAGCAAAGGCAAAAGGCATCAGGAGACCCCCTTGCACCCAAAAAAGGATGTGAATGGCTGGCCTTTTTGTGGTGTTTGTGGGAGTTAAACAATGCAACCAAGTCATGAGTCAAATTTTTACACACACACACACACACACACATACACACGAACACGAAGCTCCCATTTACGTGTTGTGGCACGATTTGTGGCTAAGAAAGAATTCCTTCACAGCTAAGTACATGACTTGCCTCTGCTCTCTATGCATAGGTGGGTAAGCCAAGGGAAATAATAGTGGAATCCAAGCCAATCCAAAACGGTTTAAAATTTGTTGGTAATTTATTTTTTTGGTACATTGACAAGGTCAAAAGTCTATGGGTAAATATTTGCAATTCGTCTGAAAAAGGAGTTGGAAAATTAGTGAACATTTTGGAAAATATTGATGGACAATCTGCGGACTTTCTCATCGATTTTATCTCTAAGAAGATTTTGAATATTAAAATCAGTAAAGCAAAATCATAGTAAAATATCAGCTATCTAATGTTATATCTTTATCTTAGGATAAGTTAGAAGAGTTGATCAGGACTCAGGATTAATTTGTTACAGAAATACTTTAGAAAATGAAAGTTGGTTCGAACATCAAACTCAATAATAGAATACCCTGAATATCCGAATACTGAAAGGTAAATATAGGTTGATTAAGAGATTCAGAGTTAATATTCAACTACTAATTCCAAGAATATTAAAGGGCACCTTGAGGAAGTTGAACAATATTGCATTAGACGCAATTATAAATTGCTGAAAATTTCAAAAATTGAAGATCAATACACTTAAATTAAAACTTCTTATTGTTTATGTTGAAATCACACATTCAGTATTTATTAGTATTTTTAATCCAAGGACTTCTTTAAGGGCTTCATTATCTTTTCAGATAAATACAAAACTATTTTCTAATCAAAAGTGGTTAATGATCATTGGCTTCAACTTAAAAACTAAATTTTTTCCATCATAGATATGTATATACAAATTTGTGTATAGGAAAAATGTACAACTTTTAGATCCCATATCTAAATTTTTATTTTCAAAGTTCACAAGTTATATGTTCAGATCCCCTTTACGCCTAATGACAAATTCCTATCGACGCCTGTGTCTTGGTTAGTTTTCCTTACTTTTTTTCTTTGGTTATAAAGCAGTGCAAATCTATGCACATGTGCTCTAGTAAAAAAGAAAAAACAATGCAAATTGCTAATATGCAGTCAGTAGTTTTTTCCATTTTGCTTTCAAGAATTGGAGACAAATTTTTTTGCTTTTGGTTGTGTTTTTGTTTTGCTCTCCGTGTGTCGGTTTTGCCGCACTTATGACCAATAAATATGCAGACTCTGTTTTGGCATTGTCTGGGCCCCCCCCAAAAAAAGCTTGCGAAATTAGTTGCCAGGCTAATGAGCTACACGAAACTGGTAACTGGTAACTGGAGATTGGAGTTGGAATCGAAGTCGGAGTT
This sequence comes from Drosophila paulistorum, assembly GCA_018152135.1. Taxonomy (NCBI): domain Eukaryota; kingdom Metazoa; phylum Arthropoda; class Insecta; order Diptera; family Drosophilidae; genus Drosophila; species Drosophila paulistorum. The sequence continues at coordinate 49,974,458 of JAECXG010000822.1, read as the reverse complement.
GCAGTTGCATTTAATGTTGCTGGTGAACCGTTTCAAACGCTCCTCTGATCCTTAACCAGATGCTGATGCTGATGCAGATGCCGATTCGATTGAATTGGCTTATCGATACGATAAATGGCCCAGAAAATACTTTATTTTTATTTTTCAAATTCTATTTTTTTTGTCTTTGATTTTGAGGAGCAGCCTTCTCTATTATGATTCGTGTGGGATGGCTGGGATCTTTTTGGGTATGAGGATGACTAACTTGAATCGATCGCTTGAAGAGATCTCATCGTCGTCGTCGTTAACATGTTATTGCACAGCACTTTTGTCAGCTTTCGAATTGTTTGCTCACGAAAGCGTGGATCTACTTTGGTGTGTCAGCAATGGCAACAACAGCAACAGCAACGACGACGACGACGGCGGCAATGATGATGACGATGGCAGCAGCAGCAACGTTGTCTGTGGCGACTGCGTGGTTTTGTTCGCATGTTCCTTTATGTGTTTTTTTTTTTTCTGGGATATGCTGGGAAACACTATGCAACAGGTTTCCATTAAGCCTACTTGGGCGTTGATTTATGATATTCATTGCAGGGCATGGCACACATGTTGCTTAATTCCCCAACCAATAGAACACTGTTTGTGCCACTTTTGGATACAAAATGAATTTACTACTTAAAATACCATGTATAAATTAGTTTACTAAGCTCTAAGTACATTTCCAGAAATTTGATTTGTAGATTTATATGATTTTTTAAAATTAAAATTAGAATTCATCTCCACAAATGCATTTTTATATGAACCATCTTAGAGATGTCGAACTAAATGTTTCTCTAAAATTACAAGAGATGTGAATTAATGAAACCAATTTGGATTCGAAATTAAATTATAATAATGCAAATATGATCAATCTTAAAGGTAATAATCTATTAAAGAACAAAAATTGCAGAGAAATGTTGTTATTCCAAAATCGTTTGAATGGGCCAAAATCAAATGCAAAATCAATGATATGTTTTCAATATTATCCTTTAACTCTTCAAGCTTATATTTTGGTCTTTTTATTATCCGACCTCAAATTCATGTCTAACAGTCTATTTATCTCTGTTTCGAATTAACTACTTCAACAGGTCCTTGTAAAACTTTTACTGTTAGGTCCGCCAATAAGTGTCATTTTGTACATATTAAATTTAAATAAAATTACACATAACATAATTTAAATGTCTAGTTCTTTATTATTTTTGGTACTGACTGAATTATTGCTACTGCTTTATAAAAAAAAAAAAAGAAAACCTCTATTAGATTCAAACCTAAGAGCTTCTTTAATATAAGTATATAATTTTACACTTATTTTCCTAGATTATTCTATTTAAGAAGGATTCCATTTTTTAGAGTTGGCCAAAACTCTCAACCCATTTTCAGTTTGGATCAATTTGAATTCTAATCCAATCCTTCTCTAGAAAAAACATTAGTTTATTTAATACTCAAAAGATCTCAAAATGAAGCACAGATTTGGAAAAAATCTATGAAGTTTGGGGTGTTTGACCAATTTGGCATTAGAACGTATATGATTTTGAAAGGAAAACAAAAAAGAAGACTACTAATTTAGCCCTCAACAATTCCTTGAGGTCACTCTATCCTTGTGGCAAACACTTGTATATATTGCGATAACTCTTGACCCTTCAACTTTTGTTTATGATAGTCTTCTCGAAATATTCTTTTTTCGATGCCATCTTTGATCTGGGGACACTTTCAAGGTGGGCCGCACCCGCATGTTCTTTGGTTGGTTGTCCAGTGTAATTTTTTGGAGTTCGTGTGGCATATGCTGTCGAGCATTTTGCTGTTGCCGTTGCCGTTGTTGTTGCTGTTATTGTTGCTGGTGGTGTGTCAGTTGCACGATTGCCAGAGACAACGTGTCTCCAGTGTCATCAGCATCTCCATTTTTTTCTTCGTCTCTGTGCTGTTTGCTGTTTTGCTGTTGTTTTTCGGGTGACTGCCTGCCACTGTGTTGTTGTAGTGTCTCGGAATTGTAGTTGGAGGCGATGCTGGCCGTTGTTATAGTGCAGAAAAATTACTATGACAACGATGGAAACAAGTAAACCACAGTTTACATTCACTCAATTCGGTTGGATGGCCAGAGGAGGAGCAACTGAATGGTGTGGAGGACATCATAGACATCCCCACTCAGTGAGGAAGAGAGAGAGACGGGAATGGCAGAATCGTGGCGTGGTGGTGGCACGCTCATCTTCAATTTTTCTACGATGCGACGTCGCTTGGGTCGGGTTGTATATACTATACATATATATATATATTTTCTTCGCTCAGTTTCTGTTTCTGTGTTTTTTTTTCGGCGTCGGCTCACACTCGTGTTCCTGTGCACTAAGACTGGGCCTGGTCTTTTGGGTTTGGGTTTTGGGTTTGGGCTTGCAATGGTGACGGGGTGGAGTGGAGGCGAGAGCGATCTGCGCAGCAAGATGAGTGGTTGGCAAAAATGTTTGAATGCGATCACGAACTTGACCTTTCACATAACCTCAAAAAGGCAGTCACAGTCACTCAGTCAAGTCAAGTCAACCTCAACCGAGCGCAGTCTCGCAATGGCAACTACTCCACCATATAGACCCACTGCCATCTTCTGCATCTTCTTGATCTTCATCTTCAGCATCATCTGGTCAATCGCTGGAAGCTTGGGCTTGGGTGTTAGCTCGGGCATAATTAAAAAACAATCGCAATGTGCGGGCCATGCCATGGGTGAGGCTAACAAAACGAAAACTAAAAAAAGAACCAACTATCGAGGAGTTGGAGTCGAAGTCGGCATTGGAGTTGCTTGTACCACCGCCTGCAGTTATGAGATTACTATGACTCTTTGGCATGTTTGTCTATCGCTGCAGATGCAGATTCGAAATCAGCAGCAGCAGCAGCAGCATCGGCAGTAAAAAGCTCACAATCGATGAAGTGCAGCAACGGTAACACAGACAATTTGAAAGAGGAACGTCGATGTTCCCAGGAGTCAATGGGTTACACTATGCAAATACCTCTGTTATTTCAAACTATTGGAGGGGAAAGAAAAATAAGCATCAAATTAGCCGTAAAAACTATGATATGGTTTAGTGATCTTCTTTGGAGTTAACCTTAACAAAAGTAAGCTTTAAGTAATCGATAAATGGATTTCATTATTGTTGTGTGCTCTAAGAACTGTAAAATAGAAAACAATATGGTATTTCTTTCAACTTTTCAACTTTTGGTATTTCGATATTCCTTCACTTTATTAGTATACCTTCACTAAGATTAGTATACCTTAATTTAGTTTTCAAAAGTGAAGGAATATCAAAACACTCCATGTTGTATTAAAAGATTAATATATGTATCTAGTAGAGACAAATGAGACGTTTATTCTCAAAAGAATTAAAGAAGAATAAAGAGAACACTGAGAATTCGAATCGTTCCAGTATTTTTTTTTTTTTTTTTTTTGTATAGCCATCTACAACATTCTCTCGTTCAATACTTTTCTTACTCTGTTCTAGTTCTAAGATATTCGACCCATTCATTTTTTACCACCTAAAATAAAGTTATCTACTTTTTCTAGCTAATTCTTAAATACATCTATTTTGCTGAGTGTAATCAATGCATTAAATCTGATTATTTTATTTTATAGTCTTTCAAAACTATTTTCTGAGACACTCAGAGTTTATTAAAAGAAAAAAAAGTGCAAATTGAAGCGCATGACTGAAAACCTTTGATATCGTAAATGATTCTATTCACGATATGTTTATATTAATGCATTGCATTAATACATTCAATACCTGAAATGAGTCATTTGGTCTGTCAACTTACTTCATTCCTTTGACCAGGTGTATAGAACATAGTATTTGATATTCGAATAAACAATAGACGTCTGATATTTATGAGTTGTGAATCTTCATCTGTGATTCTCAAAGAACATCCTATTTATATATCCTAGAGTAGAGCGATAAGTTGACCCTAACATTAGCTGCTTTTACTATAAATTTCACTCCAAAATATGTGTATTTTAATTAGATATTGATTTCGATTATCGATTCTATTTCGAATAGAGTTGTTTTAAAATTCACTATCAATAACATTATTATTTAGTTTCATATAGTTGACTATAAAAACCATAGAAAGACGCACCTGCAACGATCTCTTATTCCGAATGTATGCAGAAACCAACTGGATTGGTTAAACCCATCACTGCCGCATTGCTAACCGAAAAATGTTGCATATCATTCGATGAATGCCTCATGCCTCGTCTGCTTTTGGCTGCTGCAACGATGCTCTCTTCTCTTCGTCTTTGGTCTTAAGGTCGTTCGCTTAGCTGGCAACGACCCGCGTGTCGCTGCATCTACTTAACCTGAAAGCCTATGCCCCTGAGTGGTGGTGCTTGTGGTGGTGGTGGCGAGAGTCGTTCGGGTTTGGCTCCACCACTGAGTTGGGCTGGGATTTTGGGCTTTGGGTAAGGCACTGGCTTTATGCTCCTCCGACTATGACTATGACTACGACTCCCACTTCCACCTGCCTGCCTCTTTTGCTCTTTCATCTACTGATGGCTAGTTCAACAGCTTTATTTATGGGCTGTTTGGGTAGCTTAAATAAATCAAGTTGTAGTTGTAGTTGTAAATGTAGTTTGTTGTTGTTGCACACAGCCACCACCTTCTTCTTCTTCTTCTTCTTTTTCGTCTTCTGCTTCTTGTGATTCCACTACAACTCCTTCTTTTATTTTGAGACTCGACTGCAATTAGAGACTTTTTGATGGCGGTGGGAATTCAGCTAAGAACTGGACTTTTTTCTACTAAAACTTCAAGCTTTTACCTCCAGGTTGTCTTTTTTATTTCTCTCTCTCTCTCACTATCTTGTTTTTTTTTTGGCAAATTTAAGGCTATCGCTGCCGCTGCTGCTGCTGGTATGGCTAATTGCATAATTATTTAAAACCCATAATTTATGTTTTAGCTTGAGAGTTAGCTTACGAGACGAGTTCCGCCGTGTATCGAGTGATGAGCGACCGTTAAGCTTGAAAATTAAACCGACTATTTTGGTTTTTTTCTTCATTTTTTTTGGGGGGCCCCATTATGTGCCGTTTGTTTTACAAATTTTAACGCTATTTAACACATTCGCCATGCATAGACAAAAATGGACGTATGGACAGTATTCTCCGTGTGTTGTGTTCAGTTTCCAGTCGTTTTGGTAGCACGCCATAAACCATTAACTTGATTTGCAGCAATTCCCCGCCGCCCCTCGCCCATCTCACCATAAAAAAAACCTCTTCATGAGCGCATTGACAAAATTAATGATGCCCTCACTAATATCATGCCTAATTGATTAATATGCGAGAAGAGAAGATTGAGAAAAATAACAACAACACAAAATATACAAATCGTCTACGAACCACAACTCAACTCTCAACTAATGAAGGCACTGCTTTAGCTGTTAATCTTACTGTATAGCCATTTAAGGTAAGCTCTCGGCTTCTTAATTAAATTATGTGTACCGCTTCGACTGGAGCTGCGGCGGCTGCTGCTGCTGCTTCTGCTGGGGTAGGCACCCTGCGGCACTCATTCAACATTATTTTTTGGGGCGTTGCTGTTAACTTCACACACAGACACACACACACACACACACGGCGAGACCTAGGGTCTGCGAGTCAAAGAGAAAGGCTAACACAAAGGTCAAATGGTCAAGTGGAATGGGGTGGCCTAAACACACACACTCACACTATCTGCTCTTCATTGGATCTTGTTAGTTGCGCTATATCGCACTTCATAGCCACAAGTATGCATATATAGTTTCTTTGAGAGAATTCTCAGTATAGACCAGCTTGAATTTAATGGCCAAAACAGCATGTCTTCTTGGTGCTCTACCCACACCAGGAAGGGTTGCCATACACATATACTTGTAATAATCATAAGAATGAGGCCTCATCATCATGATGAGCATTAGCCATAGATTCGTTGGGGGGATTAGTGGCCGGCCAACTGATGCGTGTGTATAGCCTTAGATTTAGAACAATAGATAACATATTATTGGTAAGTTGAAGCCATGAAAAAGCAGCCAACTCAAAGAGGCCTAAGTAAAGCTTTAAATGCTTAGAAAAATCTATGCCAAATAGAATAGCTCACTAATTAACAGCTATAGAAATAGTGAGCATTACAGCTCTTAATGTAAACCCAATTGTCCACACAAAACCCTTCTAAAGTTTTAACCCTGAGACATCAGTTTGGAAATTGATTCAAATGCTTCTACTTTGTCATTATCGCATTAGTAATCGATCAGGTAAGCCTTTTTTGGTTACTCAAACAGTTTTTTAAAAAGAAACCTCAAATTTGCCGTATTAAATTTTGAAATAAAATTTATCATACATCTGAGCATTCTACTTATCCAACTAATCTATCTATCGGTAAAATAAATTTAAGGTTTCCTCTGCGCCATTTCTACAGATGTAAGTACATAATTTGAGCCTTATCAACTTTCACATGTCTGGATTTATTGGCAACCTATTTTACATAATCAAACCTTACTTCTTTAGCCGGCTGAAGGTCGATGCTTTCCACTTTTCTCTTCCCAATACATTTCGCTTTGATATACATCAAATTATATGTACATCAAACATCACGTTGTCAATGTTGTTTCATGGACATATGTATACATTTTTTAGTTTATTTCAATTCTTAGAATCAGAATTGTTGCTTTTAGTAATCAACTTAGAGAAGGAGAAACAAAAAACATTTAAAACAAAACTGCTTTCATTATCATTCTTCTCATTTACTTATTTTGTCTTACATCCTCTAAAATTTTTGATTTTGTACAAATAACAAATTAGTCCAATCGGACTTAAAATTTTTCAAAATATAAGAACTATTTATAAATTAAAATAAAATGTAATATTTAAATATCATAAATAAGCTTTTAAAAAAAAAGCTAACTATTGTAGTAGATGTGATTATTGTCACAATCATTAGAAAACTATCACTACTAGATCTATCCTCTCCTATTGAATCTCTCCTATAGATATATAATTTATGATGCTAAACATTTCCAGATTAATACATGTATTCTAATTTTCCATTTTGTTTAAAGAGTTTTTATTTAAATATGAAGTTTCTTCTTAAAGATTACAATTCGTACAATTTTTTCATCAGTCAAAAGACCAAATTTTGTAAATTTGTATCAATTTAAAAATTTTGTTTTAACTTCATCATTAAGATCTTTATTGAATTACTTTTAACTATAACTATTCTAATGTTAATTTAAAAGAGATTTCAAAGTTCATAATATTCGTTTTCAATTAGTATTTTTAAATTCAAAGGTCCCCTTGAAAATATTTGTTGTTAAGATTTCACTCAATCTGTTATCAGATCTTTATCTTATCAGATCTTTATGAAATTTGTGTAAAATTTTCATAGAAATCTTTAACGTCTTCTCAATTTCAATCACGATCACCTTTCGGTAGTCACTGACTAACTGATTAATGAATTTGTTTACAAATTTTCACATTGATTATGTGACTTTCCCTAACAGATTGATGATCATCAACAAAATGGCTTGAAGATCAATTTGTTGCAACGGTTTCATTTTGGTAGAAATGCTTTAGCAATTATCATAGACTATAACTAAAAATGCCGAGAAAAAACCACCCACAATATTTTTGGAACTGTGACCTCATTGATTCACCATATAATTAAAACCTCCATCATTTTTCTTCTTTGTTTTTATTTTTACTACAAATGCAAATTGGTTTTTATTTTTTGTTTCTGTCTCGCCCCCTCCCCACTTCTAGAGATAGGTTTTTGTATAGGTTATTTTTTTTCCTACTACTTTTGACCTGCTTTTTGAAAGTCAACTTTTTTGTTTGTTGTTATTTTCGAAAAGTTTGGTTTTGATTAATTGTTTGGAATTTTAGGCGTCAAGTTGAACTGGCCGGTCGAAAGAACGGTAAGTGTTTGCGTTTTGCGTTTGGACTAAAGAAATCGATGGGTTTAAGAGTTAAGATTAACTATATATAATTAACAACTTACCGCGTGGTGAACGCAAACTCAAATCAACTGGTTCAACTTGAACCGGAGGGCCCTCTGCCTGTGAAAGAAGAAGGAGACAAGTTAAACATCGATCGAGATCATCATCATCATCATCATAATTTGCTTATTATATATGCAAGCCAAAACAATAGAGTTATAAGCCATGTTTCACCTAATCAAGCCTGACAAAATGCTGAGTTCCAGTGGTTTTTAGGGGTTTTTTTTGTGTGTGTTTTTTCTTTGAGGGAGTGCGTGTTTGGAAGCTGTTTGCTTATTGAATTCATCTATCTGGAACCACAAATGACTTCCGTCGATACGCCGCTATAAACGCCAAGTTTTATTTTATTTTTTGGGGAGCCTTCTTTTGCTCTCCATCCATATGGAATATAAAAACCGCAATTGTTGCGCATTATGCGCTTACGAAATCCTAACCAATAAACTAACGGCAATAAAACGTAGTGAACAAACAAACCAAAAAAAATATATATATAAAATAAAAACCGAGAGGGGAAAAAAAAGAGAAACAGTTATGGGCTGCCCGCAGCGCCATAAAACGGATAAATTTTAATTTGGCACTCTGCATATATGCATTTTACCTGGTTTTACCTGGTAGTAGCCACCGCACGAGCTGAAACGACGATGGTGACGACGGACATTTGGTCTTGGCTTGCAGAGCGATTTGCCAAGGTGAGAAAGGTCCAACACTTTGCCAAGATTTCCACAATGCCAACACAAAAACCAATAAAGAGTGCTTACATTTAGAAAAAAATCTTTGCCACACGTTTAGAATTATGATTTATGGAGAATAAACTGAAAGATACCCAGCAAAAGGACAAAAGAATTCAATATAACTCAATTCGATATGGCAACCATCTAACTTTACTTCATGTATCTAAATCGATTATTTAATTATTATTATTATTTGTACTGTGCTTGTTTTTACTGTTGAGCTTTTAATTGTTTAATCAAAATGTTTATTTTACTCTTTAAGAAGCTCGCAAATGTCAAACAAAATGTTTAAATGACTTTGGTAAGTTAGTTCCAAATTACTCAAAATTAGTCGTAGAGCTGAAGAATGAGTTAATCCATTTCCTAGTTTATATTTGTTCTTAGCATACCTTGAAAAAACACACAACTAAATTTTTAACTTTAGAAACCCATTTGATTATTTAATCATTAAGAAAACTGCTAAATCATCTACTCTTCCATGTATCAAGAAATATTACCCCAAAAGATTTAACCAACAGTTTAAAAATAAAATAAATATTCTTTTCTATATAAGTAGAATCGTTGTATTAAGGTTTCATTAAATTAAGTCGTACAACTAAAAGAAAAATTGCTCAGAAGACATACAAAATTCTGAAAACTTTGTTTTTACATAAATTGTTTGTATTAATTTGTAAGTCATACTGTAAATATTATCTACCATATATATAGTTAATAATGGACCCAGCAATAACTTAATATAGAAACTTTCTGCCAAACAAAAACCGAATTTATTCCTTACTAGTTAGTGTTTTTCAACGTATTAAAGAAAATATTAAAAAATATAAATATTATAACATATTATAGAAAAATATTTGGATAGTTCAACGTTAAAGTATTTTGTTTATGTAAAATTAAAAAATACTTTTCATATATCTAACTAAAATGTCGAACCACTTGAATTCCACTTATTTAATTAAGGTCTCCAATCTAATCCCACCCATTTCTGCAAAATACCTCAAAATCAAAAGACTGAACAGGCCTGATTAAAAAAGATTATCCCTCTTAACAAATTTTTCTTACTGGTCCTAGGTAACGATGTTACAAGTCGCTTGTAAAGGGTTAAAAAATTGTCAGAAAACTTCAAGCAAAAACTGAGCTTTCCTTTATAAATGATTCTGCTTTTGCATTCTCAGCCCGTGTTGTAGACAGTTCTTAGACTAGCATCATTCTTATTGATTATTAACAAAATCTTCATAACACAAAAAATTAGAAAAGAATCCTACTTTGTAGTCATTTTATATCTACCTGATTTTCAGCCGAATTTTGAAGGAAAACAAATTTTGCAAACTAAAATATTGCTAAAATTAAATACTCTTTCTTCCATCATGAATCAAAACCTTCAACAGATTTCAGGATTTTCTTTTGAAGGTTTTGATTATGAATGGATTTTGGATAGATTAAATTACATGCATTTCAATTTTTGTATTGAAATATCTCATTCAGTCCCAGTAATCGGAATATGGGATACAAATTTGAGTACGAACTACAAAGGTACTTTTTAGCATTTAGTGATTAATTCGAGTTACAATGCCAAGATGGAATCTATCTTAACAAGGTAAACAAAATAAAGATAACAAAAATAAAAGTACAATTAGTTTAAAACATCTTAAACAATTGCAAACTATCTGAGTTGCATACAAAAAATTAGCCTTACATTCTTTTTCTTTGACTGTGTATCAATACATTGGTTTTTGTTATCAAACAGAAGTAAATTGCATGTAGACAAATATCTGTGAGATATGATTTCGATACCTTTAAACGTATGTGTGAATTTTATTTAACTTCAAGCACATTAAATACCAAATACATTGGCTATATAAGTAAAACAAAATAAAAGAAAGAAACCGTAGCAATTGCAGAATGACATAAAATTTAAAGAAAAATGTTGCATAATTTAGCGTTTAAAAGTAGCAGTACATAAATTGATAGACATTTGCATTCTGGGAAACTAAAGTTTTAATTTATGGCCATGCAATTCTACCCTTCTTAAGGCGATAATGCTAACAGGGTATCTTAACAAGCTGCCAACAACACATCGAGAACAGCAACAACAACAACAATCATAGCATTGTATGTCCAGAGTGTTGCCCAGTGGGCAAACAAACGACAATTGTCAAGCTTGTAACGCAAATTATGAAAAAATGTCAGTGGCGAGTGGGCGATCCAACTACTCGTACCCCATACTCTAGTCTAGATAGTGGTAACTCTTTCAACTTGGCCACGCGATGCAATGGTTTTGCAGGTCTCTGTGTCTCCATCTCCATCTCCCAGTCGCAGTCTCAGCCTGAGTCTCAGTCTTAGTTTGTGTTTGTTGTTATTTATACAAACAAATGCTCATTGCCTTTGAAAACAACATTAGATTAGATAGTTTGTCTTCGATTGTGTCCAAACGAATACGAAAAGGAGAGGGAAAGGTAGAGAGAGGGAGAGGAAGAGAGGCAGACCCATGGGGTCTCTGTAACTTGACTTTTGGCTATTTTATTTTATCTCTTGGCGGTTTAGAACATTGACAACAACTTCATTGCAAATTTGAACGAGACAGATAGATAGATCGCAGATAGATCTGAGATCGGCGGCGATCTCGGCATTGAGATCGAGTTCTATACGATATGCAATTGATATGCGACTGTTGTTCGCCCTAGTGCAAAAGGTATTTCTATCTAATTGCCCTCCTCCTCTAGCGCCAAACAGCGCTGATTTATTGTCAACCCATGATGATATCAGAGATCGACAATTGCCCCCTACCAATCCATCTATCTATCTATATATAACTAGACATCTATCGACGCCAGCTTCTTTATGATATTGTTATTGGTGGCTGCTGCAGTTTCTTGGCTAATTTGTGTGAGACGTGCTGAAATTTCTCATAGGCGCCCGCGAATTGAGAGGAATGCTCGACCATTAGTTGGCTCCAAGATCCATCACCTTGTCTTCCCCCACACCTTTTCTTTCCATCTCCTTCTCTCTCTCCCTCTGTGTGTGTTTGTTTTTCTTTTCTTTTTTTATGGATTGTTTTCCGCTTGGTATGTGGCGCTGGCAAATGATATTGGCTGTCAGGAATTCTTTATTATTTCGGAACAACAAAAAAAGAGAAAGAGAAAAAGTTGATGGGCGGCTTTTGCGCCTTTTGAGCCACCGACGACAATCACCAAGGAGCCAAACTGATGAGTTTTATGAGCCGCACAAACGAATTGGCCATATGGGAATCATTTGATTGCCATTTAGTTTTGTCTGAAGGTGTACTATCAACCTTTTTATTCCATATACTCCTCTTACAATTATAAATGCATAAACTAAGCATATAAAACTTCAACTCCACTGAATACTAGGTCTGTATAAGATTATAGACAGAGGAGAATCAACATCATTATTTTGAATTTGGGTAAGCCTTGAGATCTGTAATTTCAACTATGATAGAATTAATGTGGACCGAAGAATTCTACGATTTCTTTGAATAAGGTCTCATATAATTTAGGAGAAGTTTACTACTTAAAAGTTGTCCTAAATATCAATAAAATAAATCAATATATAGGAAAACAAATTTCTAAATTTATAATTTACAATTAGCGAAATATGAAATATACAAAAAGCTAAAATTTTGCTTAAAATTGGATTTCTCAAACAGTAACAATAATTTTTTATTATTTATTAATAATGCAGTAATCCCAAAAGATAAATATTTAATATCTATTGAGTATACGAATCTATTAAGTAATATGATAAACAATTATCTATTCAACTTATTCACATCTAATTTATTTTCTAATGAAATTGTATTTTAACCAAAGTTCCCTAACAAAATCCAACAACATTAACCTGAAACAATTAAATTTTAAAACATTATGTATAAACGTATAATTTTACATTATCCAACGTTCAAAAAATTGTTTAAATTTAGTCTACTAGTTTTGAATGATTAAAGATCGTATCCTAAGAAAGATAAAGAAATTAATTTTGAAACTTATCAGGATAAAGGTGTTACAACAAACTTACAATTTTTAAGATTTTGTCAGCAAACTAAATCGATATTTTGTATACTTTCTGTGGCTTTATTTTTGCCAATTTCAAAACGATTTTAAGATGGTGTTGCCATTTTCTGTTTTGTTAACCTCTTTGAATTCCATAAAGCCTTTGATATGAGTGTTGGCTGCATTCGTATAAATTTTTAATTACTTAGAAGAAATACTTTTTGGTCAACACCTCTCAGATTTTTCTTAGAACTGCTATTAATAAAAGCTGATCATTCTCATGAATGGAAATCCCCGGGGATATCAATACTGAATCAATAATATTTGTATCTATTGAAATATCTTTGTAAAACAGAAGTCAAACGCAACTAAAATAAGAGGCAATTGCCTAGCAACTGACTAACAGCCCAGGCTGAACAAAACCGAATACATGATTTATCTACATTTATAATAAATGAAGCCCCAATAGTCTAGAACCTAAAGTGAAAGTCATTTGGGTGGGCAAATTTAAGAGTCCAATCATTTATTTATATACAGCTGGAAACACAAAAACCTTAAAATATTCTCCATCACTGACTAAAACACAAGAATCCAGACCATAACAAATTAAAATTCCATATAAGCTTCAGTTTACATTGGGTCACGCGTAGATTGTGGAATATTTGGTGTTGTTTGATTTGATAAATTCATAAAATTGGTTGTTATCCCTAGTGACCCTAATCGAGAGCCCCCTTTGACTTACCTCCTTTGCTGACAGAGGGTCGGATCCAAGTCCATTCTGGAAAATAGAAAGAAAGTCAACAATGAGTGAGAGAGAATGTCATGGAACAATTACGCACTCCAAAAGCAAAGCAATCAACCTGGACTTGGTTTTAGTTAAAGTTCCAGAGTTCAATCCCAAAAAAAAAAAAAAAAAAACTACGAGCTGACACAATGAGAAGAAGGGCCAGTATATAGAGCATATGGCGTTGTCTTGGTGTTTGGTTGTTGTTGTACTTACCATGAAAACCATTAAATTGTAAAACGTCTTACAAAATAATAATTGCCCCGGCAACGTTCTGGCCACGTTACTACGGAAGACACCAATACAGCAACAACAACAAAGGCAATAAAAACCGTGGTGCGGGTGGAGGAGGCGGAGACGGAGGAGGATAACTTTGGCGGCGGTTGCTTGAAATAATCGCTGCAACTATTGTAGTTAGTCTGTTTTGTCGCAGCAGCTGTTACCGTTTGCTTTGCCTGCATGCTCCTCCTCTATGCTCCGCGAAATCAATGACAACAAAAACAGTCCCAAGGAGAAGGAGGAGATGAAGGTGGAGGAGTCAGAGTTGGAGGAGCTGCGGTGCGTGGTATGGATGGGAAGGCTAAAAATAAGTGCAACGCACCTAAAACTTTTCTTCTTCTCCTTCTTTATGTGCTGTATGTTTTTTTTTTTGTGTTTTGTTTTTGGTTGTTGCTTAGTTTGCCAAAAGTGCCCGAATGCAGCAAAGAGGCAGCCAACAACTCAGCGTTGGCCACCCGAGCAGAAGCAGCCGCATTGTGCAACAACAATAACAACAACAATAAGACAGTAGAAGGAGGTGGAGTAGCACCTAGTCGGAGTCGGAGTCGATGTCTTGGGCTCTTGCTCACTCGAGGAGGCAGTGCGTGACGTTTAGTCAAGAGTTAGTTCGGTTCAATTCAGTTCAGTTTAGTTTAGTTTAGATCAAGCTCAACACACAAAAAAAATTAAAGGCTTCTGTTGCTGCTGCTGTTGTTGTTGTTGTGATTGCCCTACATCCGGTTTGATTATCTATTTCATTTTTCTTTTATTTTTTTTACACTTATTAGCACTTATTGCCAGAAGAGAAGTTTCCTAGGCGGGGGTGTTACACTTTGTTGCATATCCGGTGGTGTGTGTATGTGTGTGTGGTGGTCAATTGCAATAGTCCCGGTCCCGGTCCCGCGGGCAACGCAACGCACAGCACTTAATTTGATCAACAACTATTACAACAACTAGACACATGCTCTCTATGGATGGTACAACGCCCCACAGTTGCTGCCTGCCGTAGATTCTTTCTTTATTTCTTTTTTTTATTTATTGACACTCATCCGCGTGATGGTGTTTATCTGTGTGTGTGTGTATGTGTGCAAATTACGGGCCACATCCGTCATTTTAATTTCACTTAAAACGCCATTTAAATCAGTAAAATAACACACAATGCACCAAAACACGAAACGCATTCACACGCACGCACGCACGAAACGCTCGAACAAAGGCACGCATGCGTAGAGATGGGCAATAAGTTATACTAAACGAACGATTTTACTATATATATTGTATTTGAGAAAATTATCAAACAGGGAAATGCCGGCTCAAGTTGGGGGACAAAAAAACACGTAAAATACAGACGACAAACGCAAAGCAAACAAAACGAACCAAGTAGGAGGCGAATGAAAAAGCACAAGCACGTTTGCACGGTCCGCCTAGCAAACATGCACTGAAAGCCCGTATCAACCATAAAACTGGCGTTGAGCTGCCTTCAGCCCCAGCCAGTCAGTCAGCCAGCAAGCGAGCCAGTCATCCAGTGGCAATAGTCGTTCAGTGTGGTGAGTAGTGATGCCAAGTAAAGCAACGACACTCTTGCTATCAGTAGAGGGAACAAGTCACGGGGCTGAAATCACAACATTTGAAGTTTAACCTATATGTAAAAAATTGCAAATCAAATTACAGAAACTTTGTCTCCTAAAGCATGTAATAGGCTAGAACTGTTCGTATACCTTGTCACTTCACCAATGGGCTTGTATTTTGTAACCTTTGTCAATTCTCTTTAGTTTCATTTACCTGTAATTCCCAACTAGTTTTAGTGGTGAAAATAGGGTATGGCACTGCAATTGCAACTCTGCGGAAAATAGCTTTTTCGCTTTATTTAGTTGCAATTCCCAACTAGTTTTAGCGTGAAGACATGGTATGGCCATTGCAATTCTGGAGTTCTTTAGGTAAGGCTGCTGATTATAGAACTTGATGGTTCTTGAAATAGCTGTACAGACAACCGGCTGACCTTCTTGTGTTGTCTTTAAAATAATCTTCTTTTTGAAAAGTGCCCTCAAGTCGACTTTAATGACATAAGAAACTTAAAAACAAAATGTTTATATACAGTTTTTTGAGTATCAAAGCCAATAATCCAATTTCAAGATCAGGAGTTAGAAAGCGTCATGGATGTATTCTATGCCAAAATAAGAGGGTCGATAAGTATTGCACAATTCAAAGGAACTTGAACAACAAGATTACTGAAAAGGATTTAAATGATTTCAGTACAAGTAAATGTACTAAAAATATATTACAATTTGTTAAGATGCTGGGGATATCGAAAAGTTAGTCAACCAGTAAACGATGGAATTTCTGCAATGGGAAAATACAACAAACACAATTTCATTTCATCTCATAAGAAATGAACCCTTTATCTTTATAACATTATATTTTACTAATTGGAAAAATCACAGTGACTGAGGCAGTGACTTGTGCTCATCACTGTCGGGAAGCTGGGTGCTTTCAATTCACCACAGTCTTTTGTTGGATACGTACAGACCGACATACATATTCGGTGTGAGTTCGGCATGTTTGTGTGTATGCGCTCGAGTTTTGTTTGTTTAGTTAAGGTGGAGCCAGGCTAAAATGACAAGTTGGCGCTCATATTATTGGGTGGCCTCACAGCTCTTACACACACACACACACTCAGTCTCTTGGTGTGCGTGTGCGAGAGTGTGTAAATGTATGTAAACTGTTAATTAACATGCATAGCTCCATATAGTTAGAGACGTTTGACAAGTTTGGCGTAGGTGTTTTGGCGCCAGCGTTTTCATTGGCTGGCTTGCCTCATGTGGCAATTAATTCACCAACAACAACAACAACACACTCTCTCTCTCTCTTCATCTCTTTCGATGAATATGCGTTGACAGTTGGTCCGTTGGTTGCTGCTGCTTCATCAAGTTGCCTTAATCTCAGAGGCTGCATCTCCTTAGCGGAAAAGCTGTGGGAGTTTTGTTTCTCCACTGATCCACTTTTCCACGCGCTTTGACAACCATTTTTGGTAACAATAAATCGTGATACATCATCAAAAGTCAATTCAAATATGTAGACAACGTTTGCGCTTGGTTTCTGTTCTGTTTTTTGCTTTTGCTTTTGCTTTTTCCCCCGTTGACATGAGGACCAGAAACAAAAAATATTTTAATTTTAATTGATTGTCGAGCAAGATTTACGTTTAGCAAAAGTTTCTTCTCACGCTCCATACACACTCACAAACACACACACAAACACACTCTGGTTTTTATTCAACTGTTTTTGTTTCGCGATCCTTGGCTTAGGATTTGCCAAAATGGAAAGTTAATACTGATGTCGTTGGCAGTTAAAGTTGAAGTTGAATTTGATGAAAAAAAACATAGTTTGGCGTACGCAAAATACCTATAAAAATTTTCTTGTTTTGCTTACATTTACTTCTTGTTTTTGGTTTTAACAAATCACAAAGAAAAAAACCTAAACGGAATTGAAATCAATAAACTACGTGACTTTAAGCGCATCGTAACGAATTGCCATAAGATAAGATACGTGTTCACGTTCACATGGCTACAAACAATGAATCGTCAAAGTCTTGGGGTGATTCACCAGTTCATATCGATAAATTATCGACCAAGGCGCACCACTAACACTGGTTATTAATCAAAAATCACAATTTTAGAAAGAACGCAGTAAAAACATCCAATAGTAGCCCATATCTTGATTATTCCCACTTCAAATTTGCATTTTGAAAATAATAATTTTAAAAATATGATATGCATTAACAAAAGGAAATTAAAAGCATAATTACAGTCAAACTAGCTTTGGTTGCAAACATAGTTTGGGATTTTTATTAATTACACTTAAATTTCGAATTTGAAATCTGAGGCGGTCACAAAATTCTTTGCTACATCTTTTGAATCGCTGAACTTATTCAACTTCTTTGTTAGCGACTTAACAAACATAAATTTTATTAAGAAATTCGTTAAATCGACATTCCTTATATTTAGGGTAATTTGACATTCAAGAACCCTTGTGTAATAAAATAAACAGTAAAAACATTACAACAAACAAACATAACTAGAACAATTTGATTAGATTGAATTCAATTCCACAATATATATAATAATAATGATATATTTAATATATTTAATGAAATATTTAATACTTATAGATTGGTCCTTGTAAAGAGAATAATAAAAAACTTACTTTAACACATTCAGCAAGAATGTTACTGCTTATAAATAAACAATAAAAGTTGTATTAATCTTTTATTTACTTCACTCAATTAATTTTTGTGTTGTCACTTATTTTATTGTAAAAAATCGTTACATTAAAATTTGCATGTTTATTTCCAAATTGTACTCCATTTTGTGCAGCATCGACAAATTTCCCTAAATAAGAATATAAAATTCAGAACGTCTTCAAATTGGCTTTTGAGATTAAGCAAAAGCAGTTAAATGATATTTATGTGGCATCTTTTGGGCTGATTAGTTAATGTCCCAGAACATGGCATTGAGCGCAAAAAAGTATGCAATTTGTTTGGCAATAATGTCGTCTATATGGGAAATGTGGGAATGCAGTAAATAAAAATGTTATTGCTTTCGCGTAAATATATAAATATAAAAAACAATTGTTTTCTTTTTTAATATAAAACAATTTTCGGCTCTTAATCACACTTGTCCCATTTCCATTGACCATAAATCTTTTTAATTATTATTTAGTTATTAATCAATATAAATTTCCCGTTTTGGCCAGGTAGTTAGAAGATCGAGCCCCGCTTTAGGGCAAAACCCTTGAGAGAGCGGTTTTTCTCGTAGGTCGCGACTTAGGTAAGCCGAAGGACGTGGACCTTTTATGCGGTTTTTTCCAGCGGAAGTTCGCAGCGCCGATATTAATCGGGTATTTTTACTTTACCCCGACAGGCAGGCGGATAATTTTGCATATATTTTAAGTATATCCGGAAATTTGACTTCTCGCTCGTATTTTTTTGGATTTCTGTGTTTTTCTAGATGAGGTTTTTCGCTTCCCTTTAGATGTGCGTGTGTGTGTGTGTGTGTGGGAATTTACTAATTATGCATAATGAAACCTTTTCGCGGAGTTCCCAGTTCGAGACCCTTTAGTGTTAGGGTTGAGGATTTCTAGTTTTATGATCTCAAGATTATTATATAATCGCAAATGATTTTAATGGGCATAAACGACAAACAAGAACTGAGAGTGAAACCATTTCAAATCCTGGGAAAATTTCACAATTCTTCACCAAATTGAAAATTGACTATCGTTTCAAAGTAATTTTCATAATACAGATTTTACGCTGACGTCATTGTGAAAATGACTTCATCTGTGACCAATGAATTTTCTTTTCATTTCCAAAAAAGTGCAATAAAATTTATTTTCAATCGCTTAGATTGAAATATTTTGCTGTCTACAAATATGTACAAACACATATACAATATAAATTATTTTTATGCACAAATAGATGAAAAATTATTTTAACAAGTTCCTGAAAATTATCTGCTTGTTTGCTTTGCTGGCCAAAACAAAACAGAAAAAAACCAAAAATAACCCAAAATGACAAAATTCCAGAGTGAAAGTCAAGGTTCTAGGTTCTTGTGGATATTTTTGCAGCCGCTGCATTCAAGAAAATCCAAGAGACAGACCTCCAGAGGAAATGTATTTCATACCTGCCATATAAGAATACCTGTGATTGGATAGATAATGCTTTGAAGGAACACAGAGAAGAACAATTGTTTTTTAACTAATATGTCAAATTTATCAAACTTTTCCTTAAAGTGGGCTTTAATTTTTAGCAAAAGTTTCTTCTCACTGAAGTTTAACTCATAAGTATTCATTTTTAGTTGGAGTAGATTAAGATTTCGTTTCAAAGACTTTATCTTCGATTTATATTAATGCATATCAAAAACCAATGATCCAACATTGCTCAGTCCTAAAACTAAACTTTTTTGTTTAGAAATAGCTAAAAGCAACTTAACTAAATTAGTTTTTAAAAACAAATATATTGGGATATTAAATTATTAAATAAATATTAATTTGTCAATCACTTGGAAAAAAATAATATTAATTGAAGACTGCATTTAATCAACCATTCCGTACTAGTTCAATCCGTTTCCAGTTCAGTTAGTCAGCCTAAGTTCAAGTTTTGCAAGATATTGTATACTTTATAGTAGTAAAAAGTGCTTAAAATTAAAATTTTTTAACAAGTTCTACCTTCATCAAACTATATGTAAAAAACCAGAGGGCCGGGGCTAACTTCGACCGCGTCAAAGTTTGTATACCCTTGCAAGTTTGTTAGTAACTCTTTTATCTAAACTAACTGTTTTATCTAAAAAGGGTAATGTTTGCGAAAGAACGGCCTTCAATCTTAGCATAGGATATAACGAACTTTCTGATGAAAGTCACTGTTTTCCACCGATCCTTCCTATGAGAGCTATATGATATAGTTACCCGATCTTTACCAAATTCGGCATAGTCATTAACAGATATATTAAACTGACAAATGTTAAATTTGAAAGCAATCGCATCAAAAGTAACGAAGTTATTGACAAAAGTCACTGTTTTTGACCGATCGTTCCTATGGGAGCTATATGATATAGTCACCCGATCTTGATCAAATTTGGCACAGTGGTTTATAGTTACAATAAACTTACTTATATTAAATTTCACGACAATAGCTTAAAAAGTAACGAAGTTATTGAGAAAAGTCACTGTTCGTGACTTTGCCGTTTGTATGGGAGCTATATGATATAGTCACCCGATCTTGATCAAATTTGGCACAATTATTAATAAGAACACAAAACTGACCAATACCAACTTTTATGGCAATTGGTGATAAAATAACAAAGTTTTTGAGAAAAGTCACTGTTCGTGACTTTGCCGTTTGTATGGGAGCTATATGATATAGTGGTCCGATCCGACTGAATCCGAGATATACAAACCCTGCAGTATATACAAGCCTACGTGCAAAATTTCAGCTTTGTAGCTCTTACGGTCTAGGAGGAGTTCGCATCGATCCAGACGGACGGACGGACGGACGGACGGACGGACGGACGGACATGGTTATTTGAACTCGTCTCGTCGTGCTGATCAAGAATATATATACTTTATATGGTCGGAGATGCTTCGTTCTATGCGTTGCACACTTCTGACCAAAATTAATATACCCTTTTTGCAAGGGTATAAAAAAAAATGTTTATTGTATGATTTTTGAAATCAATAGTTCAAGGGTCAAAATGATATATGGTTGCCTTTGTCTTGGACCTGTTCTCTATCATTCTCTATTTATTTATTTTGTAATTCATAAAAATTATAATTTATTATAAATTTTTTAGCTAACTAACTAATTTGTTTTAGACAAACTCATTAATTGTTTAAAAGTAAAAATCACAATTGAAGTCAGAAAACTGTGTAATTAAATAAAAGATTTTTAAATTTAATTTAGTTCTAACTTCATTTTTAATTTCAATACCTTTGCTTACTAAAATGGCAACGACCTTAAGAGAAAACCCAATCATAGTTAACCAAAACATTGTGTGATATCTTATCTACCCAACGAAACGGCCATTGCCGCTGCCGATTACAGCCGAGCGCTACGGAACGAGCGACGACAATTCAATGTGCACGATTTTTCCCACAGGGCATAAACCAATTAGAGCGAGACAACAGCAGGATGCCGAAGAGAGATGGCAGTATATGGCTATGGTGTGGGAGCGAACGACGAATGGCGGGCGAGCAGCCACAAAATGTCAATTTGAGCAATGGCCGGCAGGATCGTGCGTCAGTTGCGTTTCGTCATTGCGTGCGTGAAGATCGACGACGAGCGAGAACGGCTAGAACAGTGACAATTGAATTTAGAAAAATTACAAGAGATTTTATATTTAAACTTAATCACAAAAAATAAACTAAATGATGAGCGCACGGTCGGCATCGCCAAAAGTTTTGCTTGATATAAGCTATAAACCAACGCTGCCAAATATAATGGAATTGCAGCATAATGTGATTAAACTAATACAAGTTGAGCAGCAAGCCTATATCCAATCGGGGCAATATCTACAAATGCAACAGCAGCAGCAACACCAGCAACATCAACAGCAGCAGCAGCAACATCATCATCAGCAACAACAGCTTCATCATCAACAGCAACCTCAGTATGCTCCTCTACCCACGGATTATGCCGCCTATGGACTAACAGAATTGGATGATACCGACTACAATATACCCAGCAATGAGGTCCTAAGCACCAGCAGCAATCAAAGTTCTCAAAGTGTCAGCCTGGAGCTGAATAACAATCAAAATGGCTTTGATCAACAGCAGCAACAGCAACAGCAGCAATTGGCCAATAATTCAGGTGGCTCTGCATGGAACGAGCATGGCAAAAGAACGCGAAGTCAAAGTGATTATGATTTGCAACAAAATGGAACTTTAGCCATGCAACCAGAACACAAAAAGCTCCTGCAACAGCAGCAGCAACAGCAACATCAGCAACAACAACAGATCTATGTGGATTATTTGCCCACCACTGTGGATGAGGTGGCCTCTTCGGCCCAGCAAAGCAATTGCAATTCACCGCATTCGCATTTCGATTTTGCTGCCGAGGAGGAGCTGAAATATGCCACAACTGCTCTATATGCCAATGGTGGAGCAGGAGGAAATCCTCTGAATCCATCATCCAATAGCACAACCACTCCTCCACAATTAATCAATTTTCCAGCCACTCACAACAGCAACACGTCAGCTAACTATAGACAAAGTTTCGATGCCTATGAAGCGGCTAATTCTCTGAATGGCAGTACCTATTCCAGTTCCGATCGTGATGATATTGAATACGCCCGTCAATCGGCTCTAAGTTCGGTCCATGACTTGGCCGGTGGCATGTCGCCAGCCTGCCTAAACGATGATTTAGATGCCGATGGCGTGGATGATGATGGTGTCCTCGGCATGGGCGGTGGAGGTGGTGAAGGAGGAGGAGCTGGCAAAGCTTTTCGGAAACCACGACGACGTTTGAAGCGAAAACCAAGCAAATCCGAGGACACGGATGAGTTTAGCAATCAGCGTGTTATGGCCAATGTGAGAGAACGTCAACGTACCCAGAGTCTGAATGATGCCTTCAAGTCACTGCAGCAAATAATCCCAACACTACCCAGCGATAAACTGAGCAAAATTCAGACCCTTAAACTGGCCACAAGGTAAGAAGACAATCCTTTAATAAAAAGCAAGGAAATAATGAGTGTTATAAAATATATGTATAGTTTTTTATAGATTCGATTAGGATTTAAAAATTAATTTTCCCTAAATTTCTTAATCCAAGTTACACAGAAAAATGTTTAGAAAAATACATTTTTAGTTGATTTTTCTAAAGTAATTCAGAAAAAGTTCTTCCTAATATCCTACTTAAGGATTTTTACAAAAATGCAATTTCCAGTTTAGTTTTTAAATACAAATCTCTATGAAAAGTTTTGCTCGAATTCTAGTTCCTATCCATCAGGTTTATGGCCCGAAGTAGGATGACAGAAGTATATATATATTTCTATGTTAAATTTTAAAAAGGTATCAGTTTATGTTTTTCTTTATATAAACTAGATTGAGAGCTTAATAAATGCTTCCTCTCTGAAAAAAAAAAAAAAACGCGAAAAACAAAAATCAAGAAAACAAAAGGGACTTACCATGATTATAATCATTAAACATTTGAATAGAAAATCTCAATCAAAGTTTTGCCAGATTGAATATAAAATAATTCTTTGGAAAAGTCTAATAACTTTAATTTTGGATTTTGTAATAAAACAACTTTAATCCATTAACAAATTCTAAATTCATGTTAATTTACATTTAGGATAAACCATTTTAAAAATATTTTCATTTATTCAATCAAACCTTAGATATAATTTAAGGAAAACATTTCTAACGATTTTTTCACCAAAATGATATAAGAAACATCAACGACTATCCATAAATAGGTTCTGGCGTACATGAATCTTAGATTCTGATTTTATTAAATTATCTGCTTCTGGCATATTTTATGTGATATATGCCTGGGCAATGAACATATAGAAAGACATTGAAAGGTTATGATATATACATATATGATACATTACAATTCATAGAATTCGAATTCATTTCAGAGATAAAGTTTTATGTTTTCTTTTTAAAATACAAAAATTCTTATAAATGCGGTAAACTCAATACATTTTATTAGGTTTCTTCATAAAGTAGATTCTAATTCAAATTCTATACAAAAACCATTAAATTTGAACAAGTATGGAGAACCCTTTATTATGTTTATTTCTTACTAAATATTTAAATGAAAATGACAAACTAAACTGAAACAAATTTTACAGTAGGACTTTTCAAGAACAAATAATTTACTCATTGTATATTGAGTTTCTTAGTTTAAGTTCTACAATAGGCGTAAAAACAATTAAATTGTTTGATCAGTGGTCTTCTTCTAAAATATTTTCTAAGAAACTGCCTTGCTTTCTGACTCTGACTTTGATTAGTAACAGTCAATAACCATCTTTTGTTATTTTATTCCAATTTCAGATACATTGACTTCCTTTGCCGCATGTTAAGCTCTAGTGATATTTCGCTCTTGAAGGCTTTGGAAGCTCAGACCTCATCAGTTTCGCCTGGCTATGGGAACGTGACGACAACAACCTCCATTTTGAGTGCCGCTGCCAATGGGGCCGAAGCTGATCTCAAATGTTTGCGTAAAGCGAATGGTGCCCCGATAATTCCACCAGAGAAACTAAGCTATCTCTTTGGTGTTTGGCGCATGGAGGGGGATGCCCAGCATCAGAAGGCATAACACAATAATGAAAATTAATCCTAGGGGGCTTCCAGTTATTGCATATATACAACTACAACGTGAATTCCAGAGCCTTAGTATCTATCTAAACGTAAAACAAAATTGATAAAATATAAAACAAGAAATTGAAACTCTTTCCATATTATCTTATAGATATTTAAGTTTAAACTATTTTATTTAATTCTAATTCTTTTAAATATATGTATAACTAAATTAATTGTACAAAAAAAAACAAACAACAACCAACAAAAAAAAAGGAAACAAGAAAAAAAAAAATGAAGAGAAAATATAAATATATATGAGAATGATGAGAAACCATTTTGTATTTTGTTCTCATATCTTTTGCATTCAGCTTCTGTCTGTCTGCTCCCAAAACCATTTAAATTAGGCGCGAAAATATCATCTTCTTCTTTGGGGGGGGTCGCGGCTTTATATGTATATATATTCAATACGACGACATACTTAGAGCGTAACGTCATTCCACAGACTGAGAGACATTCAGTGTGTATCTCAAAGATACATACATCTGCCCATAAGAGACACTCGGCGTTTGGGCATGGGAAGATAGACCCAGAGACCGAGTGTAGCTGCTGGATACTCTGGAGTTTTTGGTCTCACATCCGGTGATTTATGTTCAAAAACATAAAAACTGTTTACAAAGTATTCCACATAGCAAAACGAAATGTATTTATGTCGCCAAAATGCCTATTTAAAAGTCACATAATTAGCTCAGTCAGTTGATTTAGTCGAGTTTTTGTCTCTCGATGTGTGCTGTGGTCATCAAAGGCACGATATATCTCATTTTTAGTTGCTAACTTAATTGCTTTTTAAATGACAGCTGGCAAATTTGTATACACAAAGTAGTATACACATATATTTTTACTATATATAGATATAGTATCTTCGACAGGTTGTTGCAACTTACAGATTGACGGATGTGAATAGGGATGGGATAGATCCCATCCTCCATAAGGAACATGCAAACAACTTGACAACTTTCACATAAATATTTAGGATAACAGATTGCAGATCAAAAGACATTACTTTTCGATTTTAATATAGGTAAACACATTTCTCTCTAATGCCATGACATCATCACTTATATTAAATCAATCTCTGCATTTTAGCAAGCATTTGTCATTCATTAGTAAAAATATATATGTATATATATATCTAGACAAATTCGCGAACAACATCATTAGCATGGCAAAGATATAGAGTTCTTAACATAGCAAAAGATTGCAACTAGAATCTATATATACATTGAAAATCTTGCTCTTAATTGCATAAATTAATTTAATACATATTTTTAAGCACAAAAAACTAGAATCGGATGCAAAATCAAGTTAGTTAAACTGGTTGAATTGGATAACTTGTATTAGTTTTGACAATTCGTTTATATATTCTTTTATTTCATTTAAGTTCTCTATACTGGATAATATTAAGATTCTATTAAATATAAGCATATTATATAATATTATATCGAACGATTTGACAATCTTTTAATCTCGACTTTGGTAATTTAATTGGGAGTTTTAGTTTTAGAGCAATTCGGACTAATGTTAATATAATTTAGTAAGCCAACTTACTAAAAGAGAATAAAGCCAACAAAATTTTGAAATATTCCCAAAAAATATTGAAAACTTGTTAAATGATGACTTAATCTGATGTTCGAAAAGTCAAAAGAACCACTGATAATGGTTCTAGATACAATGACGAAGTCTTAAAAGAAAATCTTTAATAAGTATTACTACACTTTCAGGTATTTTGTAGATAGGCCTATAGAGCCTCCCGGATATCCAAATCACTAAAGATACTTGACAAGGGATAAATAATCGACAATCACTTATCTAGATCAGCGCCTATCGCCTTGAGTTTTTCCCTTGTTAGATTTTTTGTTCCTATGCTGAATCGGATCCTGAAAAAGATTTATAATTTGTATACATATTTCACATATTATTTAGCTAGTTGTTCCTTTTTAAAGCATTTGGGAAAGAGTTCCCCCCAGATCCTTCCTCCTGGACCCGATGCTATTCATTTGAAATAACATCTATCAGGTTAACATCAAAAATAAGCTAGGGAAACTTAGGTTACTTTATAATAAAAACTAATTATAATCAATGGGCCAATCTAAATTTTGATACCAAAGTTAAGAAAAAATCATTAGTGCATGATTATGTTAGTTACCTCAACTAAACCTATTAATATTTCGATCAATTTTAACTTACAGTTGAATGAGCCTCGATAAAGAGGTAGAAATTAAGAGTACAAAATAAAATGTATCGACGCTATTATTAAAGAAATAGTTAGTAATCTTTGCCTAGAAACCTCTTTGATTGGAAATTTAAGCCACTTTGAGAAACTTTAACTCATTGCTAACGAAATTTGACTTGATTTGGCAATTCTCTAAGCATAAAATGTACCTATATCCAAATAATATTAATAAACCATATTAACTGCAATATAAATCACTTAAAGTCATTTCAAATATTATTACTCTATATATCAAAGACATTTGACATGTTGGCTTAAAAATGTTTTATCTTTTGTACTTTTGTGTAATAGGAAACTCACATCATTCCAAATTAATTTACAAAATATATTTATGTAAATTCCTTTGTTTCTTTGGTTTCCCTTTTTTGAATATTCCACCCAAAAAACAAAGACTAAAAAAAACATCAAATTTCCTTTGAAAAAACTGCATCTAATTAAAACTCGAGGCAGTCAGTCTCGAGATCTCTGGCATGGTGAAGGGAAGAACAATTGATTTATATGGCTATTGCTTACTTAAACGCCCCTTTAACCCAAAATGCCTGATGCATGAATGAAGACCAAGTATATAAACTATATACATACGTATGTATGTGTGTATATATACTTATTTTTATATACGTATGAACATCACACATTATCCTGCCCTCAGGACAAAGTCAGACAAAAACAACGGCGCCTATTTTAAGTCAGAGGCCAAGAGAGAAATACAACAAAAATGTTTTCTAAAAATGGGAAACAAAAATATACGAGTCCTGAACGGTATCCTCCCTCACACACACACACACACACACGCACCGACACACATCGAAATTCGGGACTTTGTTTTCATTTCATTTATGAGTCGAAAGAAACTCCGTCACATATGTTGGGAAAAAACTTGAGTCGAAAACAAAGCCTGGCATGAGGTCCTGGCGCATAGCACATGCCATTGATTATACCCACGTGCATTCATTCGCAAAGCCATCTCCTTAAAGGCCATGTGAAAATTTTCGCCTTGCGAATACGTTTCTAGAACGAAAATTTGTTATCCCTAACCATGGCCAAATTGAAATCCTTATTTCTAAAATTAGTTACACAATTTTCATGGATATGTTATATGACACCCTCAACGATGACGATTTTATGATCTCAAAGAGAGACAAGGGCACTTGGAGGAGTTTCCTTTAGAGGGCGTTGACAGTTCTTTGGAGTTTGTTGGGGTATAGAAATGCCTAGACAACAAGGTGGTTGTATCTCTTTTTTTATTCAATTTAGTAGCTCTGCGAATTCCAAATCTGCAGACATACGTACGTATATCTTGTGGTATATAGTATCTATACATTACCCACACTTCAATGCTTATGCCTCATGTTAAAGTCAAAACGGTGTGTCCAAAAATTATACGAAGCGTTTCAGATTTCAAAGTAACAAGCCAAGCAACCGTTGCACGAACGGAAGCATTTGCCAGTAGTTCAAGAGACTGACGATAATGATGATGATCATCATTGTGTGACCCATTCTCAGACTCATTTATGCCTTGCTGATTGATTTTTAGTGAGAACCTCAAGCAAATACAAGACCCCGCATCCATCAGTCTCAACCCATCCTCCATTCCATCAGCCCCAACCCCTATTCTTCTACAAAACATCTGGTGGTTCACGCAACGTTGCCAGCGACAAAATATGCAAAAGGCAGAGTAATTAAAAATCATCGATATATACGATATTTTTCTATATCTACAACACTATATAGTCTATCATGTGTGTATAGGTATTTTGCCTTCTGCCTGCCTGCATGCATTTTCGTATGCATTTTGCCAATCAGTCAACGATCAAAGTTCATAAAATGGGCAGCTGACTAATGGCTCGACCGCCCCTCAAGTCGGCCGATCTGTCCATCAACAACACTAACACTAACAACAACAAAAACAACAGCAACTAAAAGGCAAAAGCTAATGTACTAGTTGTCGGTATAAGATGTATACACAATGCATCTATGTATGTAGGCAAAATTCATAAAGAGACAAGTTAAAAATTGTTTTTATACGTCAACATTTTGGATAAAAGATAAGACGAATTTTGTATACCCTACACATTGTAAGTGCTATCTAATTCATTCAAGAAATCTCGGTTTATAGGTAAATTAAGGTGGATAATTTCGAATGGAAAAGTTCTCTGTATATCGGTACTACGAGAACTCTCAGCAGATTGTGTTAGCTACTATAGAATTGTAATGTCATAAGCATTACCAACGCTGAGACCACTTGAGAATTCCAACTAGATGAACCCAGAACTTTGGCTGGGATAGAAGCCTATTTAGATGATGAGCCCATAATTTTCTTACCACTCGATCAGGAGGATTAATGTACAAAAAGAGAAAACCTTCCCCATTGATAACAGTAGTTTAATTGATGAGTCAAAGGCCAAAGAAACAACAAAATTCAGTAACTAAAATTCATTTCTGTATTTGCTCGAAAGTATGCTTCACTTTAGATCTAACTCACCTACATAGCCATGCAAATATTTAAGTGATTCTTAATTTTATTGCAGGTAGCCTAATGAATTATTGGTCTAGGTGAATACTTGCCCAATTAACTTAGATATAACAATTAGTTTTATGACTTAATAAACAGTTGGATCGAATTAATCTCTTTGCATTACATTTGAAGTTGATAGTTGATTGAGATAATTTTAAGAAATTAAGTTTTTAAGGAGGATTTTGAAAAAATAGGAAATAAATTAACCGTAGAAAAAATTTACTCATTGTAAACAATTACAGATTTTTCTTAATATAAACAAATTATGTTAATACCTATCTCATTTTTTCAGACTTGAGACAAGTGATTAGCTGTTCACAGCCTTCTAAAATCACTAAAATGTTAAAATATTATATATGAATATATGCCAAAATGGATTTCTGATTCTGCATTCTTAGCCGCTGTTTCTTTCTATTATTCTTCAACCTCAGAATATTGACTCCAGACTATTCTGTAAAATTAAAAATATATTTAAATTATTGCAATTTAAAGTTTTAGCAACTGTTATATATTTTTCAAAATTTTTCTAATTTTTGAAAAGAAATATTTTTAACAAAATTGAACAAATTCGAATGCTTGTGAATTCAATGAAATATTTTGTTAGTGTATGCGTATATGGAGTAATTGTTTGTAGGCGCGAAAAAAGGGGTAATACAATTGGTTCCCCTTCTCCTCTCCCCATCCCTCGCCTGCCTATATAATTGTCTGTCCATCCAACCATCCGTAAGTCTGTATGCTCGTCCAATCCGTCCGCCTGACGTTCGCTCTCGTATACCCAGGACAGGCTGCGCTCATATAAATATTTTGCTTTTATATTTTTTCAGCCGAAGATGCGCGCAGCACATAAAAAGCAACTAACACACACACACACACAAAAACACAACAATTCCGCTTTATGTGTGTGTGTGTGTGTGCATAAACAAAAAACAGTTCATAAAAAAAGCATTGGCTATATATCGTTTGGCGGCGTTGGCGGTCGGGTCCCCATCTTCCTAAAAAAAAAGCCAAACTTCTTGTTGTTGTTGTTCTTGTGCTTGTTGTTGTTTATTTACATAAAAACATTTTAGTGACTTGGCTCGATCCCCACACCCACCAAAGATATAGCAGAAAACGAAGATGCTGAAGCAGAAGCCAGGAAGTAACTAAAATGGTTTTCATTTTCCAAAAAAAAAAAAAAAAACAACGAGAACAAAGCAAAATAAACTACCCCGAAAAAAAGGAACAAAATGGCGACAGGGCAACTCCTTATTCAGGCGAAAGGCAACCCTCG
Source organism: Drosophila paulistorum (assembly GCA_018152135.1). NCBI lineage: Eukaryota > Metazoa > Arthropoda > Insecta > Diptera > Drosophilidae > Drosophila > Drosophila paulistorum. The sequence goes on along the minus strand of JAECXG010000822.1, from coordinate 49,943,808 downwards.
ACTGATGCGGCTGATGCTGTCCGCTGCATTTGATGTAAACGCTTGACACTTTACGCTGCCTGCCTGCCTGTCCCTCCTTTGAGGTCTTTTGCCCCTCTCCTCCTTCTCCATTCAACGTCCTCCATCGTCATCATCATCATCTCTTGATCCGTCTTTGGCAAACCGCAAGCAGCACCAACATCTGGCAAGAGAAAAGATTAATTTCTGACAGCGCGGGAGCGTCTCCAAAAGGCGGCCATATATATATATACATACATATATTTATATATATATATATTCATCTATATATGTATAAATGATATCCGATGGCAGCCAGTGAAAAAAGACAACTCAAAGGTAATTTATTAGAGTCGACCAAAAAGTACTTAGGAGGGAATAAGAGTAAGTATGTATATTGAAAAAAGCAAAGTTCAGAATTCTTGACAGAATACAATTAAGTATCTGCTTTGATGCTTTGACTTTCGGCTATATAATATGCACATATGTACATATGTACATATGTATATAACAAACATCTTAAAGAAATTAAAAAATCAAATCTTAGAAATATTTTAAAAACGTAAATCTATAAATCCGAGCCTTGACTTTTTAGATGAAATCCGCATTGATCTCGAGCTAGCTATCAACTTATCAAATGGTCAAATGAAAAAAAAATGAGTTTCTCTAACTTAAATACCTTAATTAACTCAAACTAGTCCAAAATGTCTGAGAGGAAATCAGAATTGTAAATTTATTTGGTACGAATAGTTTCAGACTCTACGATAAAAGATTGCATTACTTTGTAGATATTTGTATACTACTTTCACCATAAGGTCAAGAAAGTTCCAACGTTAATTTGCAATTAAGAAGAATTTTTCCGGAAATCCCTACAAAATATTACAGTTAATACTCTCGTAATAAGTAAATCGTTGTATTCAAAATTTATAGGATTCTTCCTGGTTTTGAAAGAATTAGCCAAATATTTAGAAATCAACATAGGGAACAAGAAGAACTACTGAGAAAGTGAGACTGATCTTATTGATATAAAGAAGAGCTTTATAGAGAGGATCATTAACAATCTTAGTTTCTATTTACAAAATTTACGTTTACGTCTTCGTCTTATATACTCCAACTAGCCCAAAGGGTATTGAAAATGTTTAGATACCCATCGAACATCGAAACATTGATTGCCCGTTGGTGATGTGAGTTTTCCACGCCACGCTTTTCACGGTCGCATCCGTCAATGCCATAGCGTAATCCAAGATGCCATCATAGAATGTAGGGAAAAAGTACAACATACTAGAAAATACATAAATGAAAATTTTGCTGCCCCTTTCCATCTCTCCTTGTTTCTCCCTTTCTCTCTATGAGTCTCAGGGTCTTGGGTGAAACAAATGATTAGGCGTCAGCGAGTCTTCTAAAACTAATCATGTGCCAAGAGCGGAGACATAAAACGACACAAAAACGAAATGCTATACAAAATAATACAGAGTGTGTATCCCTTCTCCAATTCTCTATGGCTGCTCTTTAGTACTTCATTATAGTCACACTAACGATGTTGTTTTAATGATCTTTCGAGCTCGACAAAATCCACTTGACAAAATGCAAGCAGCAGGCAAATGAAATGCACAAAAAAAAAAAAAAAAAATAAACTCTCTCGCCCAATACTCAAGTGTCTCAACCGAAAAGGGGCTCAAACTGCAGTCAAGAGAAGTGAAGGGCCTGCGAAGGGTAGCACATTTACCATATACACTCAAATTTATATATATACTTTAACTTGTATACAATTTCGCAAAGACATTTATGTCTCTTACATCTGTAAGATGTGTGAAAAAAACGCACACAGTTTCGAATTGAATGTCTCCGGCATATCGTTGGAGCCTTGTTATATAGTACATACAAATATTCAGTGGAAAAAAAATGGGAAGTGGAAATATCGAAGAAGAAACAAAGAGGGAAAGGGTGCCAAAACTGTTGATAGGCGAGAGCCTATAAAGAATTCATAGGGGATTGTGTGAAAAAACATGTTCGAGAATTGCCATTGAAAGTTTGTGTTGAAAGATGGAGAGCCAAAGTAATAATCAGACAGGTGAGAGATTGAGGAACCAAAAAAAAAAAACAACTAAAATTCTTTATTAATGGAAAACTAGGCATCTTGAAATTAAGTTTGGGTTTGACTGAAATTAAACCTTATTGGGCATAAATATTATAAATAATGTGAAATTTTCTTGGGAACACTAGCAAAAAAACCATTATACTCCCAGTTATCTATAGAAATACTTATTGTTTGCCTTAAAACAGTCTAAATTGCACAGGAAAACAACAGACTGATATTTTAAACAAAATTTGAGACTTCATAATTGAATATCTCATGTACATTAGCTTAAGGCCTAGAAGCTATAGCTAATAAGAAGACTGGCTGAAATTTACAATCACTGCCCAATGACATTATAAATAAATAAATAATAAATAAATCTCATATACATACATACGTATGTTGAAATGTAGCATAACAGGTTTCCGAATTACATTAAGAAACTAAAGTTTATCTGTTAAATATAAGTCTTGGTTTCTTTTAATTTCATTTTTACTTAAACGTTTAAACTTCTAAATATGAAACTCGATCACTTACTTGTTATTCCATGAAAGTTGCTCAGATTTTGACTTAGAGTAAGGTTATGCAAAATGTCAAGTGATTGAAATGAAAGGGTTTCTAAGTCTATGTTATTTTTAGCAGTTATAGGACTGGTTGGAAATTACACCTAAAATATCACGAAAAGATTTGCAAACCTTTTCATACATTTCTTCAAACAAAAACTTAATGATTTCGTCAATTACATTTACCTAAACTATGTAGCTCATATATTTATTTCACTTGTCTAAGTTGCAACTCATCAAGTACAACTAAATTTCTTATGATTAAATTTAATTTAATCTGACAGAAAAGTGTCTATTAGGGTACAAAGTATCTTGCAAAGTTCAGTCACCAGTAAACTGTTAATTAATGAATTACAACTAGTTAATTATATTTAACAAGGCTTTGGACCAAAGTTCTCATCAGATAGTTATATATACGAATTGAACTTTTATATATAATGCAAGCTTGTAAAAGCCAATAAAGCTTTGCAATTGTTATAGCGTAACTAATAACTAAAAATTACAATAAACTAGTTGTTTTTCATCTAAAGACTTGGCTAGATGAGAAAATATTTGAATAAGCAAAGGATAGCTTTAGAATTATAAGTCAAAAGAATGTAAACATTGCAATATATTTATTGTTAGAGATAATAATTTAAAACTTATAGTTTATTAGACGATTATAATCATTCTTAAAGGTTTTAATTAAACTCTTCTTATATAAGTTAAGGGACATGAGAAAAAATATAGATTTAAAATGCATTCTAAAATTAGAAAAATGTTAGTCATTACTTTTATTCATACATTTTAAAATATTATTTAATTTATTTAAGTAGTTTTGGATCTTTATCATATTTTGCCAACCCTTTCGTCGTCTTGAGATCAATCTAATGAGTAAGATTATAGAATGAAAGTTACTTCATTTTTATACCTCTTAAATACATAAATAAAAAAGTTATTACAATTACATGCAAGAAACCTTATTTTATTTATTATACTTAATTTTAATTCACAAAATCTAAGAATATTTTCGAATTATTGTTTAAAAATTGTATACCGCCAATGATTTACAATAAATCGTTTCGATATAGGCTCAAAAGATCCCGAACCCGAACTTAAAGATGCACAAATCAGTATTTGATATTCTTTCCATTAAATTGTTATTTAATTTTTCATTAAATCTTTAACTTTGTCATACCTAAAGTTCCAATTGAATCTTATGGACACTTTTTGAGCTTATCAAAACCCCTTCTTTTGGTCAAAATATATTAGTTAAAAGCTCTAAAAGTCAAACCCGTCTTTGGTATGCCAAATTTTGAGAATCAAACAATTTGGCCATTAAAATTCATGAAGTTTTGTTGTTTGTTCCTCTGATTGTTTACCAGCCCGTTCACCACGTAAATAAACGCCTCCAAAAATAAAAATATATACTGTAATTTTGCAATACGCAATTAACCCCGTTTCATAATAATCTCCGCCATAAGTACTCGTCATATGTATGTATGTATAGGTATATTTATATAGTATATAGTAGTATATACTAAACATTCAGATAACTCAACTCCCTGGCCCACTCGAGACAAATTTCGATTTAGCCAAGTCATGGCAAACATGCGAACAAATTGAACGAATGAAATCAGCATACAAAATTCTGTGTCTTGCACTTGTCTCGTTGGAGTTCATTGGGGCAGAATCGGAGTATTGGAGTCATGCAACGCTTCAAGTGCTCAAGTCAACCCAAAGACAACAACAACAACAATGACAAGAGTCCAAAGGCAAAAACACGTGTTCTGAATTAAATGCCCTCCCCCCTTATACACACATAGACATTAGAAAATTCTTCTCTATGCGTTGCTTTGTGGTGTCTTGTTGAAATGTTAATGGCCAGCCACAAGGGAAACTACAAACTCGTACATAATAAAATGTTGCATGCTGAACAATTCACGTGTTTGCAAAACAACAGAAAAAAAAACAGAAAACTGAATGAAGAAAAAAAATTATAGTCATTAGATAAGCAGCAGTGACAACGACTTGGAAATACACTATACAAACTCCTAGTTAGCCCTTATTTTATTCTATAGATAAATTTAAATAACCATTTCATTAAGTCTTAAAATCACAATTTGTGTATATTTTAGAGGTTTCTTTTTGTTGATCCATTTCCGTTACTCAAACTTATTTAAGTAAAGAAAAATCCCTCAATTAACTTTAGAATATTTTTATGTCTGTTATTTTAGGTCTTTATCTTTAGGGCTTGGGTCTAAGGAGATGCTATACTTCTATGCTGAGTATGCTAAAATAATTTGACCAATTTATTTATTTTAATCAAAATTCATCTGTGCCGAGTTTTTCTATTCTTTGTCAGTCCCAAATCTGCCAAAATGGAAGGTGCTTCAATTTATTGTATGAAATAATCTATTAAAGTTAATAATTATGAAAAAAATAAAGACTTTATATTCAAATAGGGAATACATAACAGATCCATGATCCTTTACATTCACCTGATCTCAAAAATAAAGGCCTTTAAATACATATATAAATTCATAAAAAAAATACATACATCTTTGTGAAATAAAGCCTTCTATGTGAGGTCTGAGCAATATAAATATGCTCATTTTGGTGAAGAGTATAATAATGGCAAAGCGAAAGAAAATGCAGGGAATACAAATATGCATATAATTGCTGCCGGTATACATTTAATAGCAATGCAAGTACATTTACACTGAAAGAAATTAAGCGGTCAATTTAAGGAAGGAGCTTTAAATTAAGTGCTAAATGAAAAGAAAAGTTTAGAGAAAATAGTTGCTATTTAAACCATACCCACCCAGAATTTGGTAAATTATAATCACCGTGATGAATCTATTTCAAGCCCCCTTCTTGACTTAAGAATGATTATTTTGACTTAAAGAAGACTGTAAAAGTCACTCCTCCTTATGCTTAAAATCTTATTTATATTAGGTACAATAAGAAAAAGGAAAAAGGAGTCGAAGTGATTCAATTGTGATCAAATGTTGAGCTCGTTTATGACTATTTTCGTCAGAGTTCAATCAGAGGATTCAAATTAATCAGATTAGGGTAAAATGTTGCCCTAAGCATTTTAATCCTTTTTTATGTCAGGAATACCAAACTGCTCAAAATGTGTTTAGAAAAGAATAAAAAACGAATTGAAATATATATTACAGTGGGCACTCCCCAAATAACCAACACAGTTTCTTAACCAACGTTTTGTTTAGAAACCCTCGTTGCATGTAAAATTTCTGTCTCTGTTTAGCATCGAATCAGGGGAAGCCCCGTATACACTCTTAGTGTGAGCTTTTTATCTTTATTTGGCATTAATTTACAGATTTATTTAACATTGACTTAACATGAAAATCAATTCAAAATTCAAATATAATGCTGGAACTAATTGTGTTACTCGAGGTTTCACTGTATATAGATTTGTTTCTAAATTTAAGTTTTCAATTCACTTTGGTCCGTTGTGGTTCAAGTCATTGAGGAGAAGTAAACAGTGTTATAAAAAGTTTCCTAAATATAACATTATATTGAGATATACATATAGAGTTGGGCAAATCCAACATTACTTTTTATGCTCACTTTTTAAAAGAAATAGAATTATATTAATTTTCATTATCAAATCGATATAGAAATGAATAACATTCACGATAATAAAAATCGTATTCCCCTATGCATTTTCCTATTGTTTTTAACGACTTTTATATTATGAAAATGGAAAATATTTATAGATTTCTTTTCTCTATCTTAGCCCAAAGTAAGTTTGTTTTGTTTTGTTACAGTGTACCCACTCTACAGGTTGAGCTTCAAAGCTTTAGCTGTACTTTGCGTGTCTTGACTGTGACGACCTGTTGCTGTCGACGTCGCGACGTTAGCGTCAACGTCAACAGCGACAGCGACAGCAACGCAGCTTTTGTGTTTATTGTGCGAAGGCTTCAAGCTTCATCTGCTGCTTTGGGCGCAGTCAACGATTTGAGTTGCTGGCCTAAAGACGCGTCCGGCTTAAACACATACGCACACACACATACTCAGTGTGTCGGCCAAATCTGGCTTTGATCTTGGCTAAACAATTTTAAACAAATGTTCTAAATGCGTGCAGTGAATTAAACAAATTGTACAAAGTGTTGCTCAAAACTCAATTTCATATGTGGAAATTTCTTTAAAAATCATCTTGAAATTTGTTTATCTGTAGTGGCTAATTTATAAACAATTTATGGTAATTTCAAGTTGAAAAAAAAAACAAAAGAAAGAAAGAAGCTAGTGAAAGTGATGGAGAAGAAGAAGATGAGCCATGACATCCGCATCTCTAATGATGTGAGATTGAGATGATTGTTAATATTAATCATATAGAGAAAGAGATGGGGTGAAATGGGAGAAAAAGAGAGAGAGAGAGAGCGATGTGCAACAACAAAGGAAAACTATTAAATCGCAGCTTCGATAAACTATAAACCATAATAAAAACGAAAGTGAAATAGTTGAAATTTTCTTTTTAAACATTACAAGGAATGAAGTTTTTAAAAATTCAATGGAAAAATTCAATTCAGGCATGAAAAACCAATGAAAATCAAACTCATATATGTAACTAAATTAAAAATTTCAATTATCAAAGACTAAAATTTTATTCAATTTAATCCATACATTTGTTTTAATTTTTGACAAAATTTTGGATGCTAATATTTTGAATTCCAGCAATAAATTCGCCAAAATAAACTAAGAAGTAAAACTATCATGTCAAACATATGTATATACAGTCAACGATTCACAATTAGAACCACTTTGGTTTAAAGCCAATTTCTTAAAAAAATCAAATAATTGAAAAGTTTCTTTACTAAACTCTTCAAAATTTAAAAGCAAATTGACTAAAATTTGTATATTGTTATCAATTTGCTTAAATATTGTTTATAAACAGATAAAGAAATTAAATTTTTATTTTTTTAATAACTTTAATTTTCAATGTACCAAATTCAATCAGTTATATATCAAATTAATAACTAGCATTTAGAAAATTAAAATTTATTTGGTGGTAATGAAGTAAAATTTGCCTTGAAAATGTTTGAGAGCAAAAAATAATAAAGCGAAAGCTTGAAAGCAGATATTATATTTTATTATAAATAAATATAATCTACTATATAGATAATGATTTCTGATTTTATTCCATCAGCTTTAATATTTAGGAAGGGAATCGTTTATCGTTAAAATTTAAACTATATTCCATTTTCAATTGATTTATAAACACATTTTGGAAGTTGTAATGCTGAATTGTTTCCTATTATTAAATTCTTAAGTTTCGTTAAATGTTTTCCAAATTACTTCCTCACTCATAAATCTGAGTTAATTGCAAGACTTTACTATGTCTTGAAAATAAGTTGAAAATTGTTAGGCATCTAAACAATTTAAATTACTTGAAGTCCAACATGACAAGTCAGCCTCAACCAGTCACTTAGCCATCCATCTATCCATCCATCCGCTTGAACAACAAGAGAGACCCAAAAAAAAAAAACATGAAAGAAAACAAAAAACAAAAAGTACATATATAAATCTCACCTTGAGCATTCCAAAAGATTTTTAAAGGTACAAAAGCTGCAGTCAAAACGAAGTCAGGCAATTTTTCTTTTGTGTCACTCAATTGTAAGCAACAATTGCAACTCTCTCTCTCTCTCTCTCTCTCTCTCTCTCTCTCTATCTGTCTTTCTCTGGCACCTTTAATTACCTGCAATTTCATTTTGAAAGTAACAACAACAAATCAACAAAAGCTGCTGCAACCACAACCAACTTAATTGGGCTCACACAAACACCGAGTTAAGGCAAAATGAGTTCTGCCACTTTGAACGGCGGCAACATCAGCAACAACACCAACAACAACATCAACGCTGATTCAACAGCCTTGAACTCCGCACAGGTAAAAATGACATATGATCAACATTTTGTTGGTTTTTCTTTTATCTACAACAAACAAATAATTATAATACTAGATTTTGCCATATCACAAAACCAGTTTTAAGCTTCAACTTCAAATACAAATATATTTTTTTGGGGGACTAGGTCTTGGTCTTCAAGTAGAATGCATCTTTGTATCTGTAACTCTCTGCGCAAACGAGTTGAATTATTTTGTTTTTTTATTTTTATTTAATTATAAAATTTCAAGTGCTTATTGTTGTCGCATTTTATTTTTAATGTTGTTTATGGTCGATTAAGTTTGAAAGTCAAGTCCATGGGCTCAGGTCAGGCGAAATAGGCGAAACAAAATGCTTTTTGCTGTAGCCTATAAATACATAATAAATATAACCAGAAACAGGGACTTACTTGAGCCATGCCGAAGTTGGTATACCCTTACACGTTTTCGTGTTTGTTTCGTTTTTTAGGGGAATTATTAAACAAAAACCATTATAAGAAAAAAAAAAGTAATAATTAAATGATTGCTGTTGGTATTATTATCATACTCAGAAAATTTGGAAAACTATAGTCTCGAAAAAGGGGAAAATTATGTACCTATATATTTATATGTGTGTGTGTGTGTAAACGTGTAAAGCGCAAGGATATATAGAATAGCTAAATTAAGACTTAAACTGATTGTTTTTTTTTTTTTGTTTCCGTTTTCTTTGTTTTTTTCTTGTTGCTTAATTCTGTATCTTCCTTTTCCTCTAGATGTTAGGCGGCAACTCGTCCTTATCGTTTATATATAGAGAGAGATAGACAGAGAGAGACAGAAAGAGTATACTATATATTTCAGACATCTTTCAGTTCCTCCGGCATATCGTTTTTAGGATGCTTATTTTCGAAATGTTGCTTATAAGTCTTGGGATCGGGCATTTGTGACTTGCAGACAGCGCAGACATGAACTAAAGCCTTTTGGGCAGCCTTCTTCTGGTCGTTCGCACTGTGACCCTGTTGCTTCTTCATTTTTGCCTGCTTCTCGGCAGCCTTTGCCTGGGATTGTATTTTTTGGTGACCGCGTGCCATGGTTTTCCTTTCTGGTTACGGTTTGGAACTGCAAATGCAAGTTTTATTATTGTTGTACTATTAGACGAAATGTTGTTAAATATACCCGAAATTGTTTAAGTTAGAAAAAAAACTTTCGAATTTTTCTTCCTCTGTTTCTGTTCAGCCTACTTGATGTGAAATACGTCCTAGAGATGACGATTTTTATTACTCTTCCACAGGCGTGAATGTAAAAAATTACGCCTGTTGAACAGGCGTAGACAAAAATGTCTACAAATTATATTGCTATATAAATTATTCGAGTTTCCCCTTTAAAAAAGTCCTACAAACTTAGGTTGGAGCAAAAAGTGATTGATTGTTCCTATGTAAGATAGGAGATATATCGATCTTAATGAAATTTGGCACAACCTTTCATAGGTGGTTCTTTACACTGACAAATATTAAGTTTTATGACAATAGCTTACAAAATAACAAAATTATTAAGAAAAGTCACTTTCTTGAGATTTCTATGAAATCTCTATGGTATAGAGAAGCTCATATTTAAAAGTTCTGCTTCAACGGCCTAGGATGAGTTTGCATTGATTCAGATTAACGGACTGACATGATTATATCTACTCATCTCTTCGACCTGATCAAGAATAAAAATGTATACTTTATATGGTCGAAGATGCTTCCGTCTATCTATTGCACTCTTTAAATCAAAGTTAATATACCCTCTTTACAAGGGTATACAAAAACATATTACCAAGGTCAAATATAGTTCATTGCTGAAATAATTGCATAACCCATTAAAATTGAATATTTTTGCATCATCAAAAGTTTCAACATTTAAAAAAAAATTGACGGTAGAAATCAAATTTCACAGGATATTATGATATATTGGCTTAAGACTAATAAAGAATGTACAACTTTCACATATATATGTACATACATAAACACATAAGGCGTTGAAAACGAAACTTTTATCATTCGATGGGTAATTGATTAAGTTTCATAATTTAATTTGTATAATTTAGAGTCGTAGAACGGTGTTAGGGTAACAAGACCAAAAATTACTTACGAAAATCACAAATTCAACAGGCCCTAAGCCGATTTTCATATTTTTTTTTACAACCAGCCGGACTGCGGTATTAAGACTGCATATAATATTTAGTGACTTTAGCTTTTAACTTCTACGAAATCTAAAGGTTTATACAGACAGATATAACTAGGTTGACTCGGATTTGAGGCTGATCGATAATGAAAAATATTAGCAACAAAAAAAAAACAAGACGAGAATTGATCAATTGCAGAAAACAATGCCCACATGATCTAAATAACAAATTAATGTTCCTTGTAGTAAAAGTAAAAATTCACATGGGGAATTCTTTTTAACACATTTCAGGATCTGGCTGAGAACACAAAAATATTCCCATATTTTGTAAACTTTTCACATCCGACAGTGGTAATGCAATTGTTGAGTCTAACAAGTCCTTCAAATTTTCCGCTGTGCCTTGTTGATCCTCACTTAAAAAAGATGTTGACAGTTATTAATACATTTGGATTGTTAAGTCTAAGATTTACTCACCCAAGAACCAAAATTGTCTTCTGAGTTGGAGCCAATTTATTTGATCTTTCCGTATTTTCTATGCCAACAATTTTATAATTTTTCTTTTTTTTCACATGCAAATAGTCTTCGAATTCATCAGAATGTAATGGCAGTAGTTTTAAGTTTCCTCGAGATTTTCTGGTTCTGTAATATCAAAATAATTTGTATACATGTGAAAAAATCAACGGAAATGATCTTACTCTAAATTTGTTGAGTCGCTGAATACCAAAGTTCGAACGCCAAACGCATTGCAGGTTTCCATCAAGTCATTTAAGCTGGCTTCATTATGATTGCGAGTGGATAATACAATAAGTTCCCCATCAGAGTGAGATGGAATCGTTCCACGAACTAAAGGAACAACTCCTGGCTCGGAGGCAGCCGATGTATTCCAGCAGGTTAGATTGGACTTGGGATATGAATCATTAATTGGTTTAATGCTTGGTAACTCTTCATTCACTGGTGGAGTTTGGATGGATGTGGATTTGAAAGCGCTTCGTAATGTATGCACTATTTCTTCCATATCTTTATTTGAATGTCTTCCTCCACCAATTTTCATGTTAAAAGCAAACAAAATAATTGTCCAGCTTGTGGAAAAGAATTTATATAAAAGGAGACGAACTTTCACAAGAGGTAAAACCGATTCATCTGCTATTTGAACCTTTAGAATTGTCTGTATAGATTCATGTAAAAAAGGCCCATATCTAAAAACAAATTTAAAATATTATAAGTTTATTTTCTTTAACACGAATTATTTTCAGCTTACCCCAAACCTGGATATTGTGCAAACAATTCTTGAACAGTCAGTATTACGAATTGACGTACTTCTAGGTTCTCTGCTTCCGCAAAAGACACCAAGCATTGTAAGAATTCATCAAAATAGTCCTCCCATTCTCCAGAATTGAAATTTAAGAACAAATATGTCACGGAAAGTAAGGACATTTGTTGATTTGGCTGTAGAGTAGCTATGGACTGCAAGTGCTTAATAAGGATTTGTGGATCTTTTAAGCTTCGTGACACTATTATTTCATAAAGGCATGCAATATTTAATTGCTCATGAGGTGAAAGTAATGCTGCCCATAACAAATCTAGACATTCATTTTTTCTGTCGATGGACAGCAAAACAAAGGCAATGCAAAATTTAAGTCTGTGCTCCTTGGAGTTGGCTAAATAACGTGGATGCCTCTCCGAAAATTCCTTGTTAAACTGCAATAATTCAGAAATGATTTTGTTTGGATTCTCACTATTCGTAATCACCCTGACACAAAATAAACATACAGTCATGAAGGTGTCGTCATTCCTGTAAATGCAATGAAGGATACTTTGATATAATATTATTAATTGTCAGTAAACTTAATTTACTCTCACCATCCATCTTCAAGTATTGGTGAATGAAGGATAAGTTCCTTAAGGATTTCATTGATAGAAATTTTTACATTCGAGTCTAATATTGCAAAAACAACATTTTTATTGCTATGAATATGATGCCTCATAATCTTCAAGGAAAGGCGATTTTGTTCTGCAGGTGTTAAATGATTCGATGCATAATTTGCAATATTCTCAGCTCTATAAAATATGGAAAGAGAAGAAAATAAAATAGACCCATTTACATAAGATATAAATAAATACTTTTCGAATGCACCAATTTTTCAGTTTGATACAAATATTTCTAAGGCACTTCGTCAGGGCAAAATAATTAATATAATTAGCAAAATTTCGTCATTGGATCGGATGTCGATTAACTTTTCCGGTATTGCCTTTCCTATGATCTTCCACAGCACGAGAAGACACGTATAACAATTGTATCTGGCAAAAACAAATACAGACTTGTGGGAAACTGTTTAGCCTTTACTATTAATAACTCGTGAGCCTACTAAATCGTTTCCTCTCCAGAGTTGCATTGACAGAAGTATAACCTTTAAATGTTGCAAGCTCATAGGATGAGTCAGCATAGATCCTGGCAGATATATTGGAGGACAGGACTCAAAGTTGGTCAAAATCGACAATAGCCGCTAAAAATCCAAAACTCCGAGACATACACTTTTTGGGAAAAGTAGAAATTTAAAAGGTCCTCTTACTTTTGGAATGCTCTTCGTATATACATAATCGGTATTCATAAAAACAGATACATTATCTAAGTGAATTAACTTACGTGTGAAACAATGGAAACTTTTCCAGTAAAGAAACAAAAGTCGATAAAACATTCTCGTCCTGCAATCGTTCATCAACGTGTATCAAAAGATTCCCCAAGTGTTCAAATGTTGCCTTTCCTCCCATTTCAAGTAATTCCTGGGGTTTGAAACCAAAATTTTTGATGTCTTTCCACTTTTCTATCTGATTTGTAACAAAAAAGTCTACAGAAAATTCCAGCAAAATAGATTTCTCCTCTTCAGTTTGACACATGAACTTATCGAGCAAATGTTTTTGCCATCTCTTCAGATCTCCGCCTAGAATTAAGGAAATGTTCACTTCGTATTTGCTGGCGTAAAAGTCCCTTATCATTTTAAAATCCTTGTTCCAAGCCATTATATAATAAGGTAACAATCCATGCTGAGCTTTTGGTACTGTTCTTAGTTTTTCAATTAGAGTAGCACCTAAAACATCGGGCAACTGTTTATAGACTTCTGAATAGAATATTACATCCAAGCATATTTTGTTGAAGAAGACGATTTCCGCTCCAAAATTGTCACAATTCTTTATTTTGTCCAACAACCTCTTATGATCGCCATAATTATACATCGGTTTTTTGTTTATCGCCCCAATAAAGAACAAGTAATCCCTTAAGGACAATTTGTCAATCGTAGGCTATAAGTCATAAGATAAAAGATAATGAAGGGCACAAAACTAAAGTGAAGAAGTGACTTACGCGAAATCGATCCATAACGGATCGTGCAATTTTTTTCAGCATTAGTACGTCTGTCATTTCTTGGAGTCGGGAAGCGAGTTTAAGAAATATTTCCTTACTAATGCATGGCGATTGTTCTTTTGTCTCTTTCGGTATACTTTGGAGCCAATTGCATAGTGGAGTATCGTTCCATTTCCATGGAACGCTTACCAGGGCTTCAACAATCGATTCAACTCCACTTAAAAATACGAAGTTTGTGAAGACACCATCATCATCATCATAAACGTCATAATCATCATAAACATAAAAAATCGTTCGATTGGTTAATGCTAAAAACTCATCCATCAGATTCCAATCAGTCAAATGAGACATTGTCAAATTGTTGCCTATATATTCGACTGTTTCATAAAGAACTAATTCATTCTCAAAATGGAAGAGTTTGAGGTAAAAAATACGCATCCATGGAGAAAAGTCGGTCGTGGACTTAAGTTTGGTCAAACAACTGTCTAAGCTAATAGGCTTCTGATGCAAGTTTTCGAATGCCAAAATACAATCAGAATCAAAATGCTTGTCCAATTTTTGCACAAAGTAGTAGCCTGTTTTACGATCCATCTTCTCCTTTGATAGGAGTAAATGTTGAATTACTTTCTGCATTTCTGGCGAAATTTCAACTCGATGAGCGAAATCATCAGAAAGCGAAAGAATTATCTGTCCAGCGAGAGGATGCACCTGATCGCCATTCAGACAGAGTGACCACAACTGATCCAGCAAAAGATTGGTATCGGCACTTGGGAATTTCCTTATTTGACGCTGCAGACATTCCAACACATTGGCGACAAACTGACGATGTTCCATAGAGGAAGCAGATTCATTTCCATCAAAGACAGCCATCATGACGGAGATTAGCTTTTGAAATATATTTGGGGACAAGCTCACTTTTTTAATCAGGATCAGGTTCAAGATAAATTCCAGAATTCGTTGTGTGGACAGTTGAGTAACTTCATCTGGTTTTATATCAACCAAATTGTATAGCAGATTATTAAAATCGCTATCAGTATATTGAGGTTGAGTTTCACAATTCATTTTTATATAGTGGCTTAACTTAACGAAAATGGACAAACGTATTAGTCAAGGGAATGACTTTTTTTTACTAGTATTTCAGATAAGCTGTACTTTTTGCACTTTTTTTCAAAGATAAAATAGGTCTTTTATTTCTGGTCACGACAAATTTAATGTTTCACAAGGAGTAACTACTTATAAACAAGATGATCTGCGTTCATATATCCATATCCGTCAGTTCTCCTGCACGATTTATGTATTTATATATATCTGTTATTAAACATGATCGATCAACTATGAACTTTAAACGAAAAAATTATATATATTTCTTTGTTCCATGAAATATTATCAGATAACACTTTATCAGTTACTTATAAATGTGAGTGTTTGGAAGTGATATGGCCAATTTTACCCGAGTCGAAATACTACTATGAGCCGTGTTGTAAATTGTACTGAAGTGAGAAACGAAATGCTAGCAGTTCGATTCCTATTTGAAAGGCATTTGATTACGTTAAAATGTCGATAATATTTGTTGTAGATAATAGCGGTTAAGGGAAATGTAAACCGATTACTTTCATAACATGTTGAATCAACTATTATTTAAGAATTAAATTAATAATTAAGTAAGATTATTGAATGTTTGTCGTATCTTATTGAATGTATGTATTTTAAAAGTAATGCCAAATTCGATAAACCGATTATTCACAAATGAATGCACTGACATCAAAATGAAGTAAGTCGTCTCGCCGACTTAGGTATACCATACACCAAAAAAATAAATATTTCAAATTTATAATAATAACAAATGCATTTACCTATTTTAAAAAAATTCTCGCTCAGTAAAGCATACGAGCACCCTAGCGCCCCCACCAGCCAACGGCCAACTCCGGCCATATGGAAAAACGTTTACAAATTGGCTATTTTTAGTCCGATTTGGTAGAAATGGTAGAAAATTACGAGAAATAATCGAGATTTTTCAAATTACGCGGGCGGAGAGGGGCGTGGCAAAAGTTTTACACATACAAAATGTGCGCATTTACTATTCAAATATACATACCAAATTTGGTGAAATTTAGGTAAACGCTTTTTTTAAATTGCGGGGGCGGAAAGGGGCGTGTCAAAAATTTGAAACAAACTCGATAACTGTACATGCAACATGAGCCTACATACCAAATTTGGTGGCTCTAGCTCTTGTAGTCTCCGAGATCTACGCGTTCATGCGGACAGACGGACATGGCTAGATCGACTCGGCTGCTGATTCTGATCAAGAATATATATATTTTATCAAGAATATATATACTTTATGGGGTCGGGAAAGCTTCCTTCTGCCTGTTATATACATTTTGGCGACTTTAATATACCATTTCATCCTATGGGTGGAAAATGTATAGTCAATTCAATCCTGGTAAAATTCAATATAGATCACTTTTCGTTTTTTATACGGCAAAGGATCAATTACTCAAGAACATTAGACTTATTTTATAGTCTGACGGTGTAATCTATTTTTTTCCTTTTAAACATTGAATTTTTTCACCAGGATTAAACGTAAATCGTTAGGAGTCGGTACAATTAGTAAGAAACACCTCCAAGATGGCTTGTTAGATTCCTTGGGCACTAACTTTTATTAGTCACTGTTAAAGCTAAATATACTACATATTGATAACCAGCCAATAACAGTTAAAACTAAAGAAAAGGGTTAACAAAACTAAAGAAGCGACTTCTGGAAAATGAACAGGAGAGATCTGTCTAAAAAAAAGGCAGGATCTGAAAAGATAATTTCAAGAACTTAAACTAACTACCTGGCGTTGCATTGAATAACGAGTTATTAGGAAATTAGACAGTTAACATTTTGTTTAACTATTTTTTATGCAACTTTATACTGATTTTCTAAAACTCATCTAAATTTTAAAGCATATTTGGTGGTTTGAATCAACCAATCAAATATTTAGTCAAAAGAACATGGTCTAGTAAGAAATTTGTTATTAATGAATAGGTATTAATTATGAATTTATATATACTTTTTAATAAGAAACACAATGGTAATAGCAAAATTTATTGATTTTTAAATATTTTTCATAGTTTAGCAAAGAAAGAGTGATAATGAGAATGAAATCAAAACCTCAACAGACATTAGTTAGTGACTAAATTCGAAACGATCTTAAACATGACTAATAATATTATGACACCTGTCTAGCAATTGAGTTAAAAAACTAAAGTCAAGATCAAAAGGTGATCATGTTGATCAAGCGTAAATAAGCAAGCAAATCGAAGAGGGGAAAAAATTATTGATTGTATCCAAACATTTGCTTTTCCTACACTTTACTGATTAAACTGTCAAAAACCAGTCAAACTAAAATAGAAAAAAAAATTGATTGACTCGAAATCTTATATCGAAAGTTCATAAAAGCCAAGCAAATATTTGGCCCAACGATTCAGCTAACCATCCATCCAAGATGATGCCCAGCAGCGGCAGGGAACCGTTGGTGGAAGAGAGCGGAGTTCAAGGCCCCCAGGCACGCCTTACCCTTGGCCATAAAGTAAATGAGGGGGAATTCGGAATGTATCTGTCAAAATCGTTCTTAAATAATAATTCTCTTGTTAGATTCTCTTCTTTATGCTGGGTCTGATATCGGCCCTTACCATATGTGTGCTCATCCGATTGTCCAATAAACTGACCGCCGAAGCTGAACACAAGTCTTTGATGCACTTTAAAGAGATCTCAAATGGTCGACGCTTTGGCAATTAGCATTAATCTATTTGTATTAATATTTTGTATGTACACATATTTCCCCCTGTATCTTTCAAGTGTTAAATGATTTGATGCGGAAAAAGTTATGCCGATTTGTTTGTTTTTCAAGTGCAAATTAAACAACTAGCAATTAGCAAAAGATCACGAAAATCGTCTACAGGGGAAAGGGTTCAATGTTTGATCTTGACAATATTTAATATTTGAAATGTTTTCTAGCTCTCCGATGTGGAAAATGCTGTAAATTCCCCTCAGATACCACCCAAAAACAAGAGCCGATGGCGTCTTTGGCTACTATTGTTTCTCGGTCCAGTTTTGACAGCTGGAACTGCTGCGCTTTGGTACTTTCAAGGTCTTTGGTTTGGATTGGGTTCGCTCTATGTCAGTTTGAGCCTTTTGCTATTGATTAAGCCCGGATTCCGTTGGTTCTACATAGCCGCAGTAACAGGACCAAGAGATACCAAGTAAGTTAATCAATTACTTTCATTTAATCTGAATTTGTAACGTTTTTATACCCTTGCAAAAAGGGTATATTAATTTTGGTCAGAAGTGTGCAACGCATAGAAGGAAGCATCTCCGACCATATAAAGTATATATATTCTTGATCAGCACGACGAGACGAGTTCAAATAACCATGTCCGTCCGTCCGTCCGTCCGTCCGTCCGTCTGTCCGTCCGTCTGGATCGATGCGAACTCCTCCTAGACCGTAAGAGCTAGAGAGCTGAAATTTTGCACGTAGGCTTGTATATACTGCAGGGTTTGTATATCTCGGATTCAGTCGGATCGGACCACTATATCATATAGCTCCCATACAAACGACAAAGTCACGAACAGTGACTTTTCTCAATAACTTCGTTATTTTATCAGCAATTGCCATAAAAGTTGGTATTGGTCAGTTTTGTGTTCTTATTAATAATTGTGCGAAATTTGATCAAGATCGGGTGACTATATCATATAGCTCCCATACAAACGGCAAAGTCACGAACAGTGACTTTTCTCAATAACTTCATTACTTTTTAAGCTATTGTCGTGAAATTTAATATAAGTAAGTTTATTGTAACTATAAACCACTGTGCCAAATTTGATCAAGATCGGGTGACTATATCATATAGCTCCCATAGGAACGATCGGTCAAAAACAGTGACTTTTGTCAATAACTTCGTTACTTTTGATGCGATTGCTTTCAAATTTAACATCAGTTTAATATATCTGTTAATGACTGTGCCGAATTTGGTAAAGATCGGGTAACTATATCATATAGCTCCCATAGGAAGGATCGGTGGAAAACAGTGACTTTCATCAGAAAGTTCGTTATATCCTATGCTAAGATTGAAGGCCGTTCTTTCGCAAACATTACCCTTTTTAGATAAAACAGTTAGTTTAGGAAAAAGAGTTACCAAACTTGCAAGGGTATACAAACTTTGACGCGGTCGAAGTTAGCCCCGGCCCTCTGGTTAATAATCACCTTTTGTGCTGCCTGTGATTTAAAATCTTACAAATAAAGTAGTAAGATTTATTGACCTGAAGCCCAGCTAAAACCCAGTTGTGATTAACTTCAATAAGGTCGAAATCAAGACAAATAGTTTTTAATAATATTTTGGAAAAGTTTCAAGAAAATCAAATGAAGCCATCCGCTCTCGAAATTCCATTCCATTCTTTGACAAACTTTATTTTTCAAATAAACATAAATCCAAATACGAGTGCCTTTACTTTGTGGGTGGGAGAAAACATAATTTCGATATTTAAAACCCATTTCCTTTGTAATATTCACAGACAACCAATATAAAGGCTTGAAATATAGCCCAAACTAATCAGATTTCAATGGTTAACAAGTTATCCCTAATTTATTATTATTCCTTTTTTTACAGGGCTCTCATATCGTATATACGAGTTTTAATGTTTGTGAAACGTCAAGAGCGCAAAAATCTCAATATTGGGGACATTTTCGAATCGAATGTGGCCCGTCATCCGGATAAATTGGCCATTGTGAGTGAGACTCAGCAATGGACATTCCGTCAAGTGAATGAACATGCGAATCGTGTGGCCAATGTCTTTCATAGTCATGGCTACAAGAAGGGCGATGTGGTGGGTCTCTTGCTGGAGAATCGCCCTGAGTTTGTGGCCACATGGTTGGGTCTATCCAAAATAGGTGTGATTACGCCTCTGATCAACACAAATCTACGTGGACCCTCGCTCCAGCATAGCATCAAGGTGGGTCAGTGTACGGCTCTCATCTATGGAGCTAACTTCAGATCGGCAGTAATGGATATAGCCAAAGATTTGCCCGCTCATGTGGGACTCTATCAATTCAATGATGAGGGATCGACCGCTGCATCAACTGAAGGACTCAGTCAGGGTTTGGCCCAACAATTAAACGGACTACTGGATGGAGCAGCCAAGGACAAAGTGTCAGCTGGCGCCAATCGAGCTGATCATCATGATAAACTGGTTTATATCTATACATCGGGCACCACAGGTTTACCCAAAGCTGCTGTCATTACCCACTCTCGGTGAGAGGAGATCATCTCTTGTATTTTCCAGACTCTCTTGATGAATTTTGATCTTGTTATAGGTACTTTTTCATAGCTGCTGGCATACACTATGCTTTGGGTTTTCGTGACAAGGATGTGTTCTATACCCCTCTACCACTCTATCATACAGCCGGAGGTGTGATGAGCATGGGTCAGGCCTTGCTCTTTGGCTCCACTGTGGTTATACGCAGGAAATTCAGTGCCTCGCGCTATTTCGCCGACTGCGCACGCTTCGATTGCACGGTAGGATTAGCCATCATAGAGATCTCTGGGATACTACAACTTGCTCTTTTTCAGATTGCTCAGTATATTGGAGAAATGGCACGTTATATATTGGCCACGCCAGCAGCTTCACATGACCGCAAGCACCTGATACGCATGATCTTTGGCAACGGTTTGCGCCCACAGATTTGGCCCCAGTTTGTAGAGCGTTTCGGGATTAAACAAGTCGGAGAATTCTATGGAGCTACGGAGGGTAATGCGAATATCATGAACAACGATAGCACTGTGGGAGCCATTGGATTTGTGTCTCGTATTCTGCCACAAATCTATCCTATATCCATTATACGTGCAGATCCTCACACTGGTGAGCCGTTGAGGAATAAGAAGGGCTTCTGCGAACTCTGTGAACCCGATGAGCCGGGCGTGTTTATTGGCAAGATTGTCAAGGGCAATCCTTGTCGTGCTTTCCTGGGTTATGTGGACACCAAGGCCTCCTCCAAGAAGGTAGTACGTGATGTCTTCAGCAAAGGGGACATGGCCTTCATTTCGGGCGATCTACTCGTCTCCGATGAGAAGGGCTATTTGTATTTCAAGGATCGAACCGGAGACACTTTCCGTTGGAAGGGTGAAAATGTCTCCACTAGCGAAGTGGAGGCCCAACTAAGTAATCTTGCTGCCTACAAGGATGTGATATGCTATGGTGTGGCCATACCACACACAGAGGGCAAGGCTGGCATGGCAGCCATCTATGATCCAGCCCGGGAAGTCCAACTGGATAAATTGAGTGTGGAGATAACAAAGGTCCTGCCCAGCTATGCACGTCCGCAGTTTTTGCGTTTCCTACGTAAAATCGATTTGACGGGGACCTTCAAATTGCGCAAAGTGGAACTGCAACAGCAGGGCTATGATCCGGCCACCATCGAGGATGAATTATATTATGCCAAGAGCGATGGAAGCTACGCTCCGTTGACGCCAACCGTATACGACAGCATTCAGCGTAGTGAAGTGCGGTTTTAGGAGACTCTCTCCCTCACGTCTTTTATTCCTTTTGGGGCAAAATCATACAGGAATATATAAGATTAGCAAATGGAGGACCTCTCGAATGGGCTGGGGGAAAATCTACTTTTAATTGATCCAATGGTTCAGTTAGAGGTAGTCTTAACCCTCCCTTAGCCTTGGCCTCTACTTCTTTACGGTGGTGCTGTCCTACGGAATCGTTAGATGGCTTAAGCATTTATTATTATTAATGGATAGATTCATTTTATTGTGCTAAGTATTAAGTAAGTAATAAAAAATTAATCTTACAATTGGAGGAAAAAAATGTCTAAATTTGTTGCTCACAGAAGGAAACTTTCTCTCTCCAATTTGGGGGGAGATAGAAACTTGAAATACTTTTAGATCAAACTTGCTTATTCCTTAACCGGCACATCCTTGGTTAGTTCGGCTTTCTTCTTTTGCTCCATGCGTTCTTCCACCTGCTCCAGACGCTCACTCATGGCGTCCAGGGATTTGAGTAGACCAGCTTGGATTTCGCCATAACGTTTCATGGCCAGTATGAGACTCTCCTCAATGAGTTCACTCTGCTGGGCATATTCGCCATTGTTGGCTGTGATCTGTTTCAATTGATCCAGACACTCGCTGGGAATGCTGCGAAAGTATTCGGCTCCAAGAGCCGGTTCCAATTGCTTAATCCTCTCCAGCTGCTCAGCCTGCAAGTGCAAATCGGGAGCCACTGCATTGAGGTAGACCTCTTTGGAGCGCACCTGTTGCTGTTCTTCTAGGAAATTGGGATCCAAATATTTCTCCAGCTCCCCACTCCGAGCCACACACTTCTGGAGCTCTGTGCGTCCGGTGGTGGCTTCAGTTAGCATGGAGTTGGTGGAGCACAGCGAATCCACAACATTGGCTGTTTTATCGCTACCAGAGTCGACGTCCGGCAGGGGCCCCAACACGCGTGTCAGTGCATCAATGCGCTTCTCCAATATATCCAGAGCATCCATAGTTATAGTTTACAACTTAATTTATTTATTATAAAATTAATCAAAATTAACTTTCTGTTTTGTTGATGATATCATATGGGTGAGAGTAACAGTCCTAAGGGTGCGAGTAAAAGTCCTAAGGGTGCGAGTAAAAGTCCTAAGGCTGTGAGTAATAGTCCTAAGGGTGCGAGTAAAAGTTCATATGGTGCAAGTAATAGTCCTAAGGGTGCGGTTATATACAGGGTGTCAGAGGAATTTTTGAATGGCCAGTGGCCACTAGCCACAAGATTAAATCTTAAACTATTAAAAGTGATAGAAAAGCTATTCTTGCTTTTTCCAAATTAATTTAATAAAAAAATATAAAGATTCCAATCAAATTAATTCACAATTTAAAATTCTCCAAGGACAAACGCTCCGCATCTTTGTTGATTTCGGCCATACTATCCTCCGATATGATGCGCACCTTATCGATTTCCTCTTCATCCGCTCCCGTGTCATCAAGGACACACAACAAACCATCATTCTCCATGTAGGGAAAGAAGAACTCTGGTTTATCCCAGTTCGAGCGCCGCCCAATGCCACAATGCAACTCCTGGGTCATGTGTTCCTCGAGTAAATCAAATTCATCGAACTGAAGATCACAGCTAACACATCTCAGCATGCAAATTTGCCGCCTCACATAATTTACAATTTTGACACGTTCATAGAAATTCAGGGATTTGGTTTCCCTTTCGAAATCCAAATGATGAATCTCATTCATGTGCTGCTTGATATCCGCAAACTGATTGTCCGAATGTGGGCAGTAGAGACATTTAAAGGAATTACCCTCAGCCTCATCATCCCCGGCCCAATCCGACCAATCGGAGTCGTGTTCCCCATCCGAATCCTGGCGAGCGAAATGCTTATCAAAGTCCACACTTCCCTCCCTCTCCACAGTGGAATTGGAGCATTTTCTTCTTGTGGTGTGTCTCTTTTGATGGCCTTGACGGGATTGCTGCGGCTGTGATCCACGATTGTAATTGATGAGGAAATATTTGTCATACTCTTTGCGATTCGGATTGATGCGTTTGTGGCCCTTCTTGCGCATGTGCTCCTTGAGAGTGGGTCGATCTTTGAATGTCTTCTCACAGAAGAGACAAATCAATTTATTTAGATTCTCCTCCAGTTGATTGAGCAGCTCATCGACATAGACCAATTTTTCCGGTTTGCCCACAAGCAGGAAATGCTTATCGAACAAATGATCCAAATAGTCGGCACGTAAGCCCTTGATCACGGTGCGACAAAAGAGACATTCCTTGCTGAAATTTCGATCCGTCAGCTCGTAATGATGCCGCTCCAGAGCAGATTTCAGGCGCTGCTCCTTCAAGCTCTGGCGCAATTCATAGTCCTGCGGCAGGATATCACAGAGCAGATAATATTTCTCATTTTTGGCATAGGTACCATCTGGCAGTTGGTCCAGGAACATGGTCGTACAATATTGCTCAAATTCATGGTCTGCCAAGCAAATAACTTCAATTAGAGAAATATTCATAAATCAGTTTCACACTTACCCTGAAACTCCTTCTGCCAGTATTGCAAATACTCTTCCAACATTGCTATATCTTCTACATCGGCTATAACCAAACGATGCTCCAGATACAAATGGGCTAAGCAATCATCTCTATCTGCTGGAAAGATGTAAACCTTTTCACATTTTAGACACTTGATGGCTGTATTGCCCGATGGTTTAAGGTGGGCTTGTTCGCTGGCCGTGGCTTCCAATGATGAACTGCCTCCTGCCACCGAGTCCATCTCCGCGTGTTCCATTCAACCAAGCTGAAAAATTAAACAACACAAAACAGCTGTGCGTGCTTAGTGTGACCAAATATTAGGTTTGTGTTAATTAACAGAACCCATATTCTGTTAATTAGCATGCTGTTAACAGTTCTACATTGATACCCATTACTAAAAAGAGCATATCGCCTTAGAATATTGCATGCAAAAACTTTATTTTAGACTTCTTAAATAAATAAAGTTATTATTTTACAAGTCCGATTGCAACTAAATGCTCTAAATCTTAAAATATATATTAAAACTAACTCAATTTCACCCACTCCCGCTGAGATTGACTAATTTAGAGGGTGCTCTCTAGTCGATCATTTGAATGTTAAACATTTAACAGAGTCTGGGGGTGGAATATAAATTAAAACTAATTTTTTGTTCGTACGTAGACAAAGTAAACAAAAGCACGTTCTCGCGTTCCGTTCGTTCGATTTTTTTTTTGTAAATCAATAAAAGGCAACCAAAAGCCACCACGCACAGGTCGGTGGAGGAGAAATCAAAAATGTATTAATTTAAAAAGTAAAAAACTCTACTTGCAGCAGCGGCTTTTTAGTCTGTGTGTGTGTGTGTATATGTATACTACGCATTTAGGTACAAAGTTCATTTTGTGTGCAATGGCCTGTAATTGTGTTGGTAGAGTTTTCGTTATGTGTGTGTGCGTGTGTGTGAGAGAGACTGTCTGGGAAGCAGATGATTGCGTTTCATTTATGCGTCGATCAAAATCGTGAAAAAGTTTCAGAAATTGACAAATTGCAAAAGAATTACATCTAAAGTTCATACACTTGGAATATTTCAGAGGAAAAGTGATTGTTAAAAAAATAAATAAATGCATTAGAATTGCAATCAAAACGACAAATTAAAGAAATTACTAAGTAAATTGTGTAGATGTTTAAATTTTTACAAAAAAAACTAATAAAACTTTTTTTAATTGAAAAAAAATTCCAAAAAGAAAACAAAGAAAACTTGCAACTTTAAATATAAATAAAAGAATAAGGAATAAAATTATTTGAGAACTTTGAATAAATTTAAAATTTAGTTTTGTTTTCAAAGTATTAACACCTATATAATATTCATAAATTATTAAATACAGAAATTGAAAATGAATATTGAAATCTAAAATTGTAAAAATGTCAATTTTTATTGAATATTTAAAGTTAATATACAAATTAAATCTGCATTTAATACAAACTCGTCAAATTGTTCACCTAAAAATAAATGTATAATATACTAAATACTATTCACATGTTATTGAATTGTTATAACAATTAACACAACAAACAAACTCAAGAGAAAGTGAAGAAATTTGTTAAATTTCAGTTTATCCATTGAATTATCGATAGATCACGATTTTGGTACACGCATAAACGAACATATTTTTGCGGACGTGGATATTGTTTAAATTAAGAATAAAGCATTATCAATTTGTGTATGTCTTTGGTTTTTGCAGTTTCACTTGTGTCGCCTCTCGCCCGGTTTTAGGCTACTTTGCAATCGATTCCAACTGACTAACTAAAACAAGAAAAGGAAGGAAAATGGCATACAATTTCTTTCGCACTGCATTTTATGCAACTGCAGGAAAAAAATCAATAAGTTTGCCATTTGCTGCCGGTCGAACAGCCGCTACTTTAGCCGTGGGCCTGTCCTTTGGCGGTAATAATAATAAAATTAATCATTTTTCACCCGATTTCTCGTTATTATTACACACAATTGTGTATTGAGTATATTTATGTATTTATTTATAAATTGATTGCCCCATTAATTGCACCTCCTTCCCTGTCGCAGCGCAAAATAGTCGAAGTGCAGCTGTTCCCTATGAGAATGCATTTGCGGATAGTTTCTTTGGCAAGGGGCAGATGATGCCGGAGGGCCTTCTTCGGCCAGCTGAATATCGGGAATTGCAGCGACCCATTTACCGTAATTTCTCAAGCCTGCAAACTCCCATCACCAAGGTGGTGACCCCGACGCAACAAGTAAGCATTTTGTTTTTCGTAATTATCTATCGAACTTATTTCCATATTATTGTAATTTTGACCATTTTGCCCCAAATTATATTTCCTATATTCAATTTATTCCTATTGCTTCTATCTCTCTCTTTCTCTGTTCTCCTCCATGCTTGATTTGAGATGTTTGATTATTGATTTCTGAACTTTGTACTTGCAAGTTTCTGTATTGTGTGTACATATATTAAAACCTTTCTGAATTTGCTTGACTACATTGTTGATTAGCCGGCGAACGATTTGTTTCTTAATTGCCCTGTACTATAATTAACCAGTGGCTCGTTTAATGCATGAACTAACCTTAAAATTACTGATATTAAAAACATAACCTTCATATGTATATTTCTTTTATTTACCAAAAAATATATGTAAAATAAAATGATATCATATGGCTCAAAATTTATATTAGTTATAGCTGATATAACACTTTACTTTTCTAACTACTTTAGTTAAAATCTTATCAGCTAAACTAAATGTTTCAACTTTTCTTTTACAATCCACTGCAATAGAAAGTTCATTATCTAAAATTTTAAATTTCCTGCAATTAGTTTTTCTTTTTTAAATGAAATGTTTGAGTCTCACTGAAAATATTTTGAAACCTGATACAAAATAGAAATGTTATTCAATACGGATTCAAATGGTCTATGAATTATTCGATTCTATTGAGTTTTATAAAATTTAATCCAAGTTTTTCCACTTTCCGTGCGTTCCCTAAAAACGTTGGTTTTTTGTTCAAATATAACTCGATCTTTGAACTAAAATTTAATTTGGACGACTCATTTTTGTAGATTTGGAATCAAAAAATAGTTACTTTATTAGATGATAAGAAATTTATGACAAATTCATTCAAGTTTTCTATCAAAACTATTAAAAAAAACGCAAGCAAACAAATTTCAACAAACATTTTCTACTTAAAGCAAGTTTCTATGTTAGCTTTGGTCATGATGTTGGTTTACCAGCTGTGTTTATAACATATATATATGAATTGGGAACGTTAAAGTGTCTACCGAAAATCTTCAACTGGATTCGCCAGATACTCTTACCATTTGTATACAATGTACTTGCATATTGTGATAAAGTATGCCATTTGATTTCACCTCAAGTGAATAGAAACTATTTTTAGAATATTTTCATAGAAGAAATCAATGTGTAATTAGAATTTGTATTGAATTTCCGCCGGGTTACAGTAACTTTTCAATAAAGCACTGAACAAAGCATTTGCTAAACAAAATTGACACCTTGCTGAGAAATGATTTAAATAAAAAACTTTATAAACATTTATTTACGCGAATTTTTTAAGTTTTAAGAATTTATGCGAAAGACAAACTAGACAAATGGAAATTTCAAACTTGCCTTGTAATGGAAGATTTACTTATGCTTTTTAAACATTTTTAAACTCAAACAGAATGGAAAATTTTGTCGCCTAGTTCTCTCCGATGCCTCTGATCTCTAGAGCCACCCTGGAGCAGAGCTTGACTGCTCAATTGATGGCAGCTTTTTACGTTCTTTCTTTCCTTTTTTTTAGTTTTGCTGTAGTCATAAATCATAAATGACGCTCAATGTCAAGCTTTCATTCAGCATGCGAAGAGCTGAATCTTCCAGCAGAACTAGTGGATCAATATGGGGGAAGGGGGCTTGGCTTGGGGTTGCACTCTTCCAGTGCCGCAATGTAATTCAATCTGCCGCAAAAAAAAAGAATTCTAAATCCCCCACACTCAAACATCTGTACATTGGAAGGTGAGCTTTAGTTCTCTATCCATGATCATTCCATTGGGTAGGTAAGTCACTCAGTCAGTCAGCTAGTCGGTCAGGCGATTTCACCTGTTCTTTATCTATTTTTACAATGTTGGATTTTGCAATTGAATTATTATTATTGGCCATGTTATTGATTGCATTACTTAAGGCCCATCGTCATCTGAAACGTCGTGTGAGTGGTTCAAGTTCAAAATGTCAAACAATAATTCCAAAGAATTAAAGTGAAAGTGTTTTGCTCTCTCTCGATTGTGTGTGTGTGTCCAAATTTGAATATTCATCCATGTGTATGATATAATATATTCCTGCTAAACTTGTTCTTTGACTTGGCCATTGTCATTATCTAAACAAGAAATTGCAATATTCTTATCTAATAGATTTGGCTTTGGTCTATCTATGAATCCAAAGTTCTTAACCAGCTGATTATGGTTGGCAACGGCAAAATGTAAAATTCTTCGTTCAGTTAACTGCATTTAAGCCAATTTGACGGTCAGTCAAGTCGAAGGGAAAACTTGCAACAAACCATTAATTGGAATAATAACGTTTTGTTTCTAGATAGCGTTAAAGAAAAGGACTTTAGTATGAAGAATTGCCTTTAAGCTGCTTTGAGTTTATACTAAAATAAGTTCATTTTGAGTGTCTTAGGACTTTTCTGTGCAAAGAGTATCTTCTGTTCCTTAGAGGTCTTGAGTTATCTTAAGATTCTGTGTCTAACTAACATAAAATTGATCTTAAATTCTATAAAGTTGATTTAAAACAATCGTGCAATATTTACACTGTTCCTAATTTTCACCAAGTTATAAAGTTATGTCCGATATATAAAAAATTGTGTTAAAATTTATCAGTCATTGGCAAGATGGTAAAAAACTTTGTTTTATTGATGTTCTGTTCCACTTGAGCTGAGTTTCCTTCTACATAGTGTTCATTAGATCCTTTTTAACATCTCTTTTATCTAATTACTATTATTATCGCTTTCTGTGTGTGTTTGTGTTGGCTAGTAAAAATCAAGTGAACTAATTTGCATATAAACCACGCCACGCTTAATCCCATATCTAATCGTTAAATGGTCCGATAAGTTCACAATGATCAGGCCATACGAACAGGTAATATTCAGGTGCACAGTGTGCAGATAAGATTTGTAGTTTACCCTGGACCTATCCGAACTATTCATATAAAATAAAACTAATAAGATTACTTCATTGTCTAGACGTTTAAAGTTAATAGATTATAGAATAGAAGGGTCTAAAAGCTTATCGACTTCAACAACAGATAATGACTACTACTAAACAGTAGAAAGCACTATCTAACGAAGGGCACTTGAAATGCTAACCTTGAGTCAAATATATATGGATTTTAAATACAATTTGAATCATTTAGAAGGGTATTTCTTTGACAAAAATGCTTCCCTTTTTCTATCAGTTTCCTTTTTAAACTTCTGAGACTTAAAAGTACCTCGAGACCCTTTCATATATTTTGGAAGAGATCAGAAGTTAATTTAACACTTGAGTGCATTAATTCCTTTGTTTCTATGGTTTTCTTTTATACAGAAGAACAAAAAAATTGTAAGAAATTAAATAAAGGCTTGGTTTGAATAATATTCAGCAAAAAATATTCAATATATTCAAAAGCATAAACTGAGACATTTGTATTTTGAAAGGTTTCAACTCACTTTACTCGTTTGAACGAGTTTATGGAACAAAATATTTAGTTTTCGAAGAATCACTGGCTATATTCCTTCTAGTTTCTAGTCATAAAATTAACATCTTTTGGGTTTGGATTATCTTACTATTAATAGTTTCTTTAAGTCCTTTATCTAACACTTTTTTACTTAGATAATTGTCTCCTGAGGTAAATTCATAAATTATTGTAGGTAGGGTAGGTCTATTTGAACTACGACGCTGAGAAAATGATCTCGTTTATGAGTTCGGAAGCAGATCTTAAATATGACATAAAGACACTAGGATTGCCTCTATTTTCTGATATTTTATAGATAATTATGTGTTTACTCTGCTATTAACTTTCGTCTGATAAAACACTTAAAAGTCTATCAGTTGCTTGCATGTCCCACAGTTGCCTGTGCATCTCATTGTTCCTTATATTAAATTTGTATAATCTTTCTTTATCCACTAACCACGTCAATATATAACCCCCTAATTTACTTATCTTTCGAAACAAACATGTTTAACAATAATTTTATTTGCATTTTTTTAGAGCGCCATGGCTCCAGGGCAGAATCGTCGCAATATATCCTCCAAGGATATTACCAAAAATATGACACTCTACACGACGCACAAGGGCGACATTGAAATAGATCCCAAGACATTGGCCTTTAAGAAGCCAACGGGTAATCCTTTGGTTCTAATGATGGCCTGGCTAATGGCCAAGCAGAAGCATTTGAAGAAATATGCTCAGATCTATACAGAATTGGGTTTCGATGTGGTAGTTGTGCATATTACACCTTGGCAATTGTTGTGGCCCACCAAAGGAACCCAGGTAAGTCAATACAAATATATATATCATTATGATCGGATATCACTATAACTACATATTTTGATTCTAGGTTGTGGCCGCCGAGACATTGAAATTCCTGGAGAACAACAAGGCTTATGAGCCAATTGTGATGCATGGCTTCTCGGTGGGTGCCTATCAATTGGGCGAGATAATGTTGCAGATGTCACGGGATATGGAACGTTATGGCAGCATATTGGATCGTTTCGTATGCCAGATATGGGATAGTGCTGCCGACATTACGGAAATACCTGTGGGTCTGCCCAAATCGATATTTCCCAAGAACGCCCGGATGCAGAGTGCATTGAGAAATTATACGCTCTACCATATGAAGACATTCCATAATCAGGCGACCATTCATTATATGAGATCGAGTCAAATGTTCCATTCGACTCTATTGAAGTCGCCGGCCCTGTTCTTTGTCTCAAAGAACGACCCGATTGGGCCGCCATCGTCGAATCATGCGGTGAGCAATTTATATTTCCATTTGGTTTAATAATTCTGTAACTAACTAACAAATTCCCTTTCTCAGGTCCGCGAGAATTGGGAAAGGGCCGATATTACGGTCACTTTCAAGTGTTGGGATCATTCGCAACATGCTGCCCACTTCATGAAACATCGGGATGAGTACCTGCAGATCTTGTTCCAGCATCTGGAGACATCGGGGGTACTCGAGGCCATCGGAGTGCCAAAGAGGGCCAAATTGTAAGCGGCGACTCCTGTGAGACGGTGATATAAAATGCAACGCGATTGATTGATTTTACTCCCCTTTTAGTTTCTAAGTTTCAAAAGATTTCAATTAATATTAGCACATTCATATATATACATGTGTCTGCACCGATCTATATATGTGTGTATGTGCATGTATTTTTGTGTGTATGTGTTTCCTGAGGCAGAATCTTGAAGCGAAAGCGAATCTAGACTTAAGCTATGAATGTCGAAAGTAAGAGGAAAATGCTCTATACTATATATTGTTATATTTGGAGAATCACTAAAAAACATCTAAATAAATAGTAATTTAACAAATAATAAAAAAAAATACTAAAAGCAAACGCTGTCATTTTAAAATATGTCCATTTCGGACGCGACTTTTGAACGCAATTATTATTAATATGTTGAATAAATCAAACAAAATCATATTTTTCTAGAATTTATCACTTATTAAGTTGTTTTGGTATTTTGAGAGGACCGATTTGTATCTTGCAATATCTTTAAAAAATAAAACAAACATAATTCAATGCCTCGGAAGTTCAAAATTTAACTGCGACACTGCTTCTCTCATTAATACCACAAAGGCAATAATAAGGTCTAAAGCAGACTACGGCCTTCCCATGTACGGATATTGCTCAAACAGTATCCTTCGTCCAGTTAAAGCTGCTTTAAACACAGCTTTCAGATTTACCCTATGAGCATTTAGAACTACGTCAACTAATAATATCCTTTACGAGGCCCGAATGTCTCCAATAGAAGACAGACGGGATTTCCTCACAGCCAACCTCTTCAAGTCATTAATCTCGACTTCGAATTCCCCAATCTTCAAGATAATGAAAACATATATGTAGATCACCTAAAAAAACAAATCGGCCATTGACCAGATCATTAATTTCTGGCAAGCACACAGCATACCATTTCGTCAAAAAAATACACTTTTAGATACTCATCCGCCTTGGTTTATAAAGCTATCTACGATAGATTCCTCTCTACGACAATCCTCCAAGAACCGTATCAAATTTGAAGAAAAAAGAAAGAAATACCATAGCTACTCCTTTATTTACACTGATGGATCACAATCCAATGGAATTATATCTCTTGCGATCGCAGACGATCAAAACCCCTAAAAACTTGTCTATTACCCCACTAATCGTCTGTATTCTCTCCTCGTCGTGCTGATCAAGAATATAGTTATATACTTTATATGGTCGGAGATGCTACCTTCTATGAGTTGCACACTTCCGACCAAAATTAATATATATTTTTTGCAAGGGTATAAAAATGCAATATCTTGGATCCGTGATATAGTTATGGTAGATATTACATCTGATCTGATTGGTTTTACATTTTTTATGTGTTGCCAAAAAAAAGTCGATGAAATAAAAGCATTTATTTTTTCAATCTTTAGCCATTGTAACCACATTTAAATGGCCTAAAAAATACCACTTGTTAGCAAAATTTATTGTCAATTAATGCTTAAATCGTCAGAAAGAATGTGACAATTCCCTAAAAAGAAAATTTTAAAGTTAGTAGGTTTAAAATATAAAAATTTATAATTTTCCCAATGAATTTTAGTAAATAAGCCCACTGTGCTTCAAACTTGTCGGGTTTCGCTTTGATGAAACGTGTTGCAACTAGAAATGTTGTAAGCAAACCAAGACACTCATATAATCAAATGAGTCATTTGGCTCACCAACATCAACAGCAGTTGTGGCCGAGTGGTTAAGGCGTCTGACTTGAAATCAGATTCCCTCTGGGAGCGTAGGTTCGAATCCTACCAGCTGCGAACAACTAGAGTTTCTTTTTTTTATTCTTTTTATGTATTTCTAATATAATTTTGTTGAAAGAAAATAAAATGATGAACTTATTTAGAACTGAAGAATTCTAATCCAGTTTTAAATTTGTTTAATGTCATAAGCTTAAGAAATGGGTATTTAGAGCAGAGTGCGTTGACTTTCTACAAATTTAGAGTCCTTTAAAAGTTTAACAGGAATATAGAATAGCTGATACAAATAAAAACGAAAATCGAATTTTTAGTATCATTAGACAAGTTAGATTTAACCTAAATAATTTAAAAAAATGTAAACAATTGTGCCATACAACTCATAAAGGATTTCCTGAAACGAAACTATATATTTCATACAAGACATACAGAGAACGAAACATATTCCCATTACTAATTGTAAGAATTTGGAATTTTTCTTACAAAATAATTGATAAAAAAAAAGTAAAAAAGAAATCCTAATCATTCGCAGCTGGTAGGATTCGAACCTACGCTCCCAGAGGGAATCTGATTTCAAGTCAGACGCCTTAACCACTCGGCCACAACTGCTGTTGGGTTTGGCTGCTCAAAAGACCATCTAGAATTTTCGAGGGTGAGTAATGGGTTCCACCACGCACGTGAGAACAATTGAATTCGAAACCTGTTGCTTTCTATTACTTTGTTATTGTTTACAATTTCATTGTTTGAAATGCAATGTCGATTTACAATTTACGAAAAAGTTTTACTATAAAAATACAACACAAATTTTTTGCTTATTAACTTCTGAAATAGTTTCAAAAACTTTTTTAACATAATTCAAACTTATGCATTTCAAAGAAACATGTGTAATTAAATAGAGAATACACATATTTACATATAAAGAAGTTGATTTTTATACCCTTGCAAAAAGGGTATATTAATTTTGGTCAGAAGTGTGCAACGCATAGAAGGAAGCATCTCCGACCATATAAAGTATATATATTCTTGATCAGCACGACGAGACGAGTTCAAATAACCATGTCCGTCCGTCCGTCCGTCCGTCCGTCCGTCCGTCCGTCCGTCCGTCTGTCCGTCCGTCTGGATCGATGCGAACTCCTCCTAGACCGTAAGAGCTACAGAGCTGAAATTTTGCACGTAGGCTTGTATATACTGCAGGGTTTGTATATCTCGGATTCAGTCGGATCGGACCACTATATCATATAGCTCCCATACAAACGGCAAAGTCACGAACAGTGACTTTTCTCAATAACTTCGTTATTTTATAAGCAATTGCCATAAAAGTTGGTATTTGTCAGTTTGGTGTTCTTATTAATAATTGTGCCAAATTTGATCAAGATCGGGTGACTATATCATATAGCTCCCATACAAACGGCAAAGTCACGAACAGTGACTTTTCTCAATAACTTCGTTACTTTTTAAGCTATTGTCGTGAAATTTAATATAAATAAGTTTATTGTAACTATAAACCACTGTGCCAAATTTGATCAAGTTTGGGTGACTATATCATATAGCTCCCATAGGAACGATCGGTCAAAAACAGTGACTTTTGTCAATAACTTCGTTACTTTTGATGCGATTGCTTTCAAATTTAACATTTGTCAGTTTAATATATCTGTTAATGACTGTGCCGAATTTGGTAAAGATCGGGTAACTCTATCATATAGCTCCCATAGGAAGGATCGGTGGAAAACAGTGACTTTCATCAGAAAGTTCGTTATATCCTATGCTAAGATTGAAGGCCGTTCTTTCGCAAACATTACCCTTTTAAGATAAAACAATTAGTTTAGATAAAAGAGTTACTACCAAACTTGCAAGGGTATACAAACTTTGACGCGGTCGAAGTTAGCCCCGGCCCTCTGGTTTGAGATTTTTTTAGAATTCCAGGTTTTCTTGATTTTTGACATTAAAAAAAAAACGTTAGTCATCCTTGCGTTTTCAATTTTTCAATATCAGTTTCAAAAATATTTATGAAATTTTAGAAATAGTAAATGAGCACTTTTCATTTGAATTTGTCATATTAAATACAAATTTTTTAAGAATTAATATTTCCATAAAGTCGAAATAATAATAATATTTGGAAATAATATTGTAATTTTTGCTCCTTACAGTTCAATTTATTATCTCAAATCTGTCTGCTTTATTAACCCAATTTCAGAAATAATCAATTAATTTTAAAATAATCAATCTTTTCTGTAGTCCAAACCTTGCGTCAAAGGTCATTAGAAATGGGATAGAAAATTTACAAAAATTCAAAATTTCTCAGTCCTTGGGATGTAATTGTTATTTCCTAGTCTGTTATGTCTGGAAACCACCTAATATTCCTCGGAAACTTTGCTTTGGTCGCACAAAGTCCATTATATCCTCGCCTTGCTCCTCTGAAAATGCTTCCACAAAAGCAAAGTTATCTTGGGACAATAGCTGTTGTCTATACTTAACTGACTAGGAAATAACAATTGCAACCCATGGACAAAAACCTTGTTACGTAGTGTAATTCATCAAAAGACGAAGTCATATGAATGGAATTGTAATATAATTTTGATCTAATATTTCCATACAGGAACTCGAGTCCTGTCCTGTCTTCTATATATTAACTAGTTGGCTGTTTTGGGGTTTTTGTAATTTTTTTCTGTATTTTTTTTGTACGTAAATTACAAAAATATTTTTGTATTTTTATCATTTAACTTTAAAACTATGGTTTTTGATTTAATAATAAAAGTGAAACTTAATACAAAAGTCTGTATTAGGTAGTAGTAGTAGTAATAGAGCCTTAACACCTAGCCGACTGCATCATCTGTTCCCAAATTTCAAGGAGCGACTGATCCATCATTTCTCTCCCTACTTGGGTGGTGGCCTGTAGACGCCAACAACAACCGCATGGTCACGCTCGTAGGGTTCCAGTGTCAATTGTTCTTGGGGTTTCAGTTTGTCGGCCTGCATCTTTTTGACTTCGGCGGCAAATACCGCTTCGGGTTGGGCTGTGGAATCAATGCAGGATGCCTTAATGGAGATGACAAAGTGGCCACCATTCTTAAGGAAATGCTGAGCATTTAGGGCCACAATACGTCCCTGATCGGGTTGGGCCACATCGGCGAATATTGTGTCAACCATGCCCACTAACATGCGATATTTGTGTGGATGACGTGCATCCTCAATGATGGGTATAATATTTGTACGTTTTTTGGCCACATTAATCAAATCTCGACCCGAACGATGGGAGAATTCAACGGCATAGACAAGACCTTCGGGTCCAACAACATCAGAGACATGGGAAACGGTTGTGCCTGAGGCACCGCCCAGATAGAGCACCTTTGAGCCAGGTGGCATGTGTATTTTCTCAACGCCTCCCAAAATGGCAGCAGCAAGCTTGGAACGGAAGGGATTCCACACACGGTACTCAATCTTTTCGCCATTGGTCTGAGGAAGAAGTGGAGGAAACATTTAGTTTAGGTTAAACTTCTAAAAAGGCCTCAAAGCAAAGGACGAATCTCTCTCAGTTGTGTTTAGATTTACGCAAAACAAAATGCCATCAGCAACTGCTTCAATGTGCACCCGAAGTCCACAGCAGCTCCCAGATGAAACACATGTTTGCTCATGGCCACATACTGCCATGTTCTGTACCCCTGCGCACAGCTTCATCATTGACAAAGAGAGATCGGTGTGGGGGAAGAATGTTTACCTCGACAGAGATGCGTTTCTCGCCGTAGACCTCAGAGCCGGGTACGAAATTTCTGGTCACCAAAGCGTCTTCCTTGCCACGGGCAATAAACACTCCTTCATGACGATGTGGCTCAATGGTCACGGTCTTGCCGCCCTTGAAACCTCCAGCTGGAATAGAAAAAAACATTAAGGTAAAAAAAATTCAAAAATTTCTTCGTTTCTTTCTTGTTTACCTCCGCCACCGCGTCCACCGCCGCCACGACCACCACCGCCGCGTCCACCACCACCACCACGACCTCCACCGCCGCGTCCTCCAAAACCACGTCCTCCTCCGCCACCTCCACGGCCACCGCCGCCACCACGACCTCCAAATCCGCCGCCGCCGCCACCGCGACCACCACCGCCGCCGCGACCGCCAAATCCACCGCCGCCGCCGCCACCACCACGACCACGGAAGCCACCGCCTCCGCCTCCACCGCCGCCGCCACCACCGCGTGGACTAAAACCTAAAGAAAATACAACAAATTAGATTATGCCAGTTCTAAGTAGTTCCTTTTTGGCGATTGAAGGTTCACCCACCTGGTTTGCCCATTTTTATGAGGTTTTTTGGTTTTAATACAAGATTTTATTTCAAAATTCAATTCCTGAGAAGCACGCGGCACAACCAATGCTGTACCCGCAGACGTAAAGAAGAAAAACACGTGTGAAACCCAGGGATGCAAAGCAAATTTGAAAATATCGATAGTGGCGCAACAATCGATAAACTGTCACAGATGCTACAGATTACTTATCGATATTTATTGGCGCCATCCAATAGATTCAAAAACATTTGGTTAGCAATTATTTAAATTCAAACCTTTTTTATTTATAAAGTGATTTCCATTTGAAATTATTTCAATTATTAAAGTTATAAATTTTCGTCTATCAATGACTCCTTGACAACATATACATAGCGTCCAAACGTAACCCTGACAATGACCCCAAATCAACCTGGCAAATACCTTGGAGATCTAAGAGCCCTCAGACAAACAACATTGTTGATTTATATATTTTTCAAACAATACTTTTTTTCATTCTAGAAAATAGTTTGAGTTGAGGAACAAATCCATACATGAATATATATCTATACAAACTTGTAATTTTGAAAATTGGAAAATATTTCATTGAAAAATAGTTTTGTTTACTTTTTTGTCGCGTTAAATCATGGCGTTCCATTCGGTGGTTACAATGGAGAAACCATTGCCTCATATATCCTTGACGGATTGGCATGCTCGAGTCAATCAGTTGCGAAATGTGGCCGATGCTCGTCGAACAGATGCCTTTTCCATCCGCCATTCATCGAGGACCTTGCGAAATGAGACCAGAATCGAGTGCGATTGGGCCAACTATGAGACAAATGAGGCTCTAACTGATCGGTAAGGATTTCATGAGATCGCTCTTCCATTTCCATAGATTCCCACAAATTACCTTGTAGCATCTCGGAGCTAAATCGCT
Source organism: Drosophila paulistorum (assembly GCA_018152135.1). Lineage (NCBI taxonomy): Eukaryota > Metazoa > Arthropoda > Insecta > Diptera > Drosophilidae > Drosophila > Drosophila paulistorum. The sequence goes on along the minus strand of JAECXG010000822.1, from coordinate 49,905,572 downwards.
GGCGTGAGATTATCTCGAAAACTTTCGAGCGCATTGAAAGGGAAATCTATATGCTGCAGGAGGAGAAAGATGCCACCGAACGTGAACTGGAAGCATTGGCAGGACCCATATCGGTTATAGCCGAAGTTCTTACCATGCGCGATGGACGCTTGGGCTCTGAGATGACCTACGATGAGGCCGATACGGAAATCAAAAATGAATTGTCCATTTTGGAGAATAATCAACGTCTCTTGGCAGAACGTTGCCAGAAGGCTTGGGAGAAATTGACGCGCCTGGAGGAGGTGCGCTTTAAGATTGGCCTGGAAATTGAGAATAAACTGGAGGCAGTGGAGCTAGATGCATCCCAATTGGCCCTGGATCGCAATTCCGCAAATATATCCTACAAACCTGATCCCACTAGGAATCCCAAAAAGTAAGAGCCCAACATTCAAATGAAATTTGTTCCATGTTTATCCTAATAATCCTTGCAGTTCCTGTTCTTATGAGACTTGGTTGGAGCATGTGAAGAATATGAAGCAGCTGGCGGAGAATGAGCTAGCCGATACCTATGCCATACGAGAGGCTCTCTTTGTTTGCCGCGAAAAGGCCCGTAATATGCTGCAATCCCAGCAAGAACGTGCCGAGCATTCCATCAGGAAACGCATCTTTGAGACCCAACGGGCACGCAACGAACTCGAATGGCAAAAGCTTAAGATGAAGGATGAAATGGAGCAGGCAGTGTGTGAGATTAAGACTCTGGAACAGGCCTTGAGGGACAAAACTGATGCCGTCAAGTTGGCCGAGACCCGTCTAGAGAATCGTGCTCAGCGTTCGGGCATGGAGTTATGCATAGATCAGGCTCATGATATGCTCTGCATCGAGGTCGAGAAATTACGTGAAATTCGTCGTCGTCTTATAGCCAAAATTGATGAGAGTCGTGCCAATTATAATATGATGGAGGAGCATGCCCAGAAGATTGATGTAGATCTGGAGAATAAGCAGCATGCCCTGATGACCGACATTCGTGCCTTGGATTTGCGTCAACGTCTCAAGGGCGGTGAGTTTGGTCTCAAAATGGCCAATCCCAGTGCTCAGACTGATCGAAATATTGTCCTAACACGCATGGAGAACGAGATACCAAAGAACTAGAGGTGTATCGCCATTTCTCCCTTTGTCCCGTTCCCCCAAATCGGGTGATGTATTCGTGTAGTTGTGGTTCCAAAATTTATGTGCGTAAAAAATCCAAAAATAAAATAATTGTCTCTTTAAATTGATTTTAAATCAAATATAAATTTAAGTTCGCCCAGCAGGGGCTTAAAATCTATTTTCCATTCGACATGAGTCGCATTGGTTGTCTGTGGAAAATGCACTCCCTGGCGCACAAACATGTCCCATTTGACGAATTTGCCAATCTCAATGGGCTGACTGGGTCCGGAGCTTACGAAGGCTTTAGGAGATTCCGAGGGATACAATTGCCAGTCAACCCAAAGGGCTATTCCATTGCATTCTTTGCTCCTAATCAGCTCAATGCAGCCTTGTTGATGCAGTTCCTGATTGAAGTTGGCGAAGTCAACTCGGAGTACTTCTTGTGGTTGAGCCAAGGCACGTCCAGGATATTCCCAGAGGGGTTGAGCCTCTACAGAAGAGACTGCTTTGTCGGCAGAGTCCTAAAAAGGATCAAGAAATATTTAATAAAAGTTTGGTTAATGATTCCACCTTCTTACCTTAACCATTTCATCAAACAATCGCAAATCGAAACCCTCACAATTGCCCACTGGAGCCCTAATCTTGTGTAGATCCAGAAATTCCATGGGTAAGGCAAAGATTCTCGCAGCACAAGGTGAGACTTGAGTTCCTTCACTTAGTCTATCCTTCAAACTCAATAACAAAGTGCCAAAATAAAAGTTATCCCAGGGTAAAATGGAATTTACGAAATAAGGTTCCGCAAAGATGTGAGTTAATTTGCTGTGATCCTGAACTTCTTCAAGTTTCTCCAGTAGCCTCACATTTTCCAGCTTATTGAATTTGATAAACGAGTCCAACAATCGACGAGAAAGAGAATTTGAATCATAAATCTCAACAGAGGCTGCTCCCAGGCCACTTGTGGCCAGGCCCAAGAAACAAGAGTTGCCCAGGACCAAAAACTGGGAATCCTTTGTGGTCGTCTCTTCCAGGTAGTTGAGGTAGCGTTTGTTACGCGGCGATTGATTCAGTTGACCTATACGACTGCGAGGATTGACGAAATGCAGGTCACAGGTGCAATTGTGCCTTTCAATGGATTCGGCAGGTTCCTTCAATTGGGCATCGAACCAAAGGGAGTATTCATCGTGATGGCAGCTCAGGTAGAAAGTTTCTTTTGTATTGCTTAGGTGGAGGGGCTTGGGTATATAATAAATAGCCTGCATCCAATGATCCCGCCATGGAATGGCATTTGCCAAAGGTTTGTCATCGCCTGCAACATGTTTATCCTTGTCCGGGTGAGCCCAAAAGGGGGCACAGCTGAGGACTATTTCACTTTCATGATCCAAATCTATGTCCCACCAATAGAAGACCATATCCGCTGAGCCCGGCTGACTGGCTTGAAGCGGTACAACCTTATTTCTTTGCTTCTGGATGGGTTCCAAGTGCTGTTGGAAGTCAAATTCAAATATTTCCACAGGTTGGCTAAATAAACGAAAAGATTCCGTTGGCAATTGGGAGAGCTGAAGATCATGTAGAGCAGCATCGCCCTTGCATTCGTTCAACTGTGGTGGCACTCTTACCAATGTCTCACCATCAAGATTGGCCATCAGTTTGAAACCGTTCCATTGTTTGGCCAACGAGGAGGTGGCCACTTGGGCATAACAACGGGCACGAGCTGGAATGCATAGGGCATCCTTGGTGAGTAACTCCTGATGAGCATGATTGTAGATGCCAATGGCTCCTTCTCCTATCAGTTCAGTGTCTAATAATTCGGCAACGAGAAGGTTAGCTCTCTTGGCCATATCCACACCGACTTGAATCTCTGTGGAACGTTTTCTAATCAACTGGATTTTATCCGCACCATTTGCTGCCATAATTTTGGCAGCACAATTGGCCATGGGCAGGAAAGCTTCACAGGCTGTCACTGAGTCGGCTCCTGCTTTTAAAGCCATCATCGACAGGATTCCCGTGCCCGTGCCAATGTCCAGGACATGAACTTCACGTCCATCTGCATGCATTCTCTTTATCGTCTTCTTGATGGCCGCATAATACTTTTGATTCCGTTCCCAATCGTGCAGCATGTCGCCAAATCCCGCATTGGCCACCTACAAATGAAATCGAAATGGTTTGTCATGTCTTCAGAAACCGCATGGCATTTGGATTTCGTTACCTCCTGATGATAGTCATAGTCATCTGCATTTTCCTGCCAGGTGGCTTGTCCTGTTATGGGATTCCTCACTTGGGAAAAGGAGGACATGGCACGCCTCAAGCAGAATCGTCTTAAAATTGTTAGATTAATTTTGTATTTTTATTTGTCTCTGCGGCTGACTCTCTCAGCTGTTTTATCTTTCTCTTTCACACTGCTACACCACGCCGGCAATAACAATAAGTCGATTAATTGCTATCGATATTTTTCGAATTTAGGGTCACATTGATTTTTAAATCTAAATTTGACGCCAGAGACGTTAGAGTTTGAACTAGTAACGGTAAATGAGATGATTTGAATGAATACATTAAAGATATTCAACTATTTATTACAACAAAAATAATGAAAATACTATTCCTTTTTGATTTTCTAATCCGTCTACTTGGAATATATGTACCTAATAGAAACGAAAGAATTTATACCACATCATATTGATTAATGGAATAATTTTTAATGAAATTGACTATTTGCGACAATATAAAAACTTAAACAAGCTGAATTTGTTAAAAAAAAACCTACGTATGTACATAGCTGAAGGACTGTATGGATATTTATTCTGAAAATGTGCAGAATATGTTTTTCATATAGTTTTGAAAGTTTTTTTTTGCACAATTTTCAACCCGAAACAATCGCAAAACTTTATTTTCCCTTACAACTAAATAGATCACTAAAAAGATTATTATATTTGTTTTTTTTTAAATATTTTTATTTATTTTTTAAGCATAATTTCAAATTTTGTTTAAATTAAACTTATATTATTTGGAGTCAAATTTTATTCAACTAAAAATAAGAATATATTTTAACGTTTATAAACTATAGATTGGTAAAATCCAGTCTTCGTCGAACTCCTGTCATAAGTTTATGACGATGTCGTGAATCCAAATGACGACAAAAGATTGGAGTCTCTTCATGGAGCCACTGTACACTGATTTCCTCTTTTGTTTCCTTGGTAGTCCTCGACCAGCTATTGACTAGATATTCCACCAATGTTATGATCAAAACGAATAGGACCATGTAACTAACATCGAATTGCAGAAACGCTATTGGACTTTCCATTCCTTCCATGGTGCGTGTGTTAACTCTTTGAATTGTGAAACTCGAATGATGTGACAACGATTGAAGCAATGTCTTTATATAGAAAACAGGTAGAAGATATTTACAGAATGTACCTGTTTGACCCAGGTAAAGGGTTAATGGGGAAACCTTTTCGTGATTCTGTAAACAGGATCATAAAACGTTAATCTGTTTGTTTGTGTTCTTCATTTCTAATTAGGTAGAAGTTTTGCGACATTATCTATACATGGATCCCTTATCAAGATCTAGATATATTGACACGTGACCAGACATGTATCAAGGGAATTCTACTGAACACTTTCAATAATTAGTCAAAGCCATTGAGGCAACATTTAGTTGCCTCTTAATAGTCTTGCATTGCGGTAAAATGGTGCGACGTAAACTATTGTCACTTTATTCGAATTATAGCCTAATCTTAGGCATAACTTCGTATCGTTATTTCGATGGTGAATTTCAGCAGTCTAAACTAACCCGTTATTATGCCTTGGCTATAAATATTTTTACGATCATTTGGTTGCCCAAAGTTCTTCTGGACGCAGTGGACTTTATCAAATATTTGAAAACGTTTCCTCAACTCATTTCCATTACAATGACCACAAATCTGTATTTTTCCGTGATGTATGTAGTTGTGGTCTATACGATTCTCTCCAGAGGCATGAGAGACAAAACACTGAAACATGTTCACGAGTTGGGCGTAAAACTCAGAAGAATGAATATTGAAACAAATCCACTTCTTCTGAGAATTTTCTATTTGAAAATGTTTACTGTGTTTTTCTTACATACTGCCAATATATTGGCCTTTGGGATGTTTTCCAAACCACGAGCTTGGTTGCCAGTACTCAATGCAATATTCATGATTAATACTATGAATATTTTGGGAGTCGCCACATATGCCTATTTTTTGGCCCTGTGGGTTGTGGCGCGGAGTTATAACTTTATCAATGGCGAGTTTAAAGGCATTTCAACAAACTTTAAGGATGAGAAAGAGTTACACGATCTTTGGCGCCTTCGGACTACACTCGATCGAACTGTTCAGAAGATAAACCGAATGTATGGACTTTTGATGTTGGCGGCACGTTTTGATTATTTTATTTTTGGCGTGATCAACAGTTATTGGGGGTATCTTTTAATGACTAGAGGACCGGTGCCGCATTATATGCGAGCCTTTGGATCAGTATTTTATTTAATACGAGCTGTGGATTTCTTTCTGCTTGACTATATATGCGATTTGACGGTGAAATATCAAAGTGAACCGAAACATGCTCTAACCGAAAGGAATTTGGCACCAGAGGTAAGACTATTTAGACTTGTGCTACTACAGCACAAAGACTGGTTAGTTGAGTGTTTTCTTAACTTAATGTAGTTGTAATTCTCAACTACTTTGAGCAGTAAGATTTTAAAGTCAATAACAAGACTATAGCACCTAATGTTTATAGATTGCTAATTGCAGAGGGCTTCCTTGAATAGCCAATAAGTGAACTCTTCTTTTCTTTTAAGTCCCAAGTAGTTCCCAAGAGATTTAACTGTTGTCTACACTCATAAGGTGACCATTTTTGCTTTGTAATTCCCAAAGTGTTAAGGCGTTTCGATTCTAAAAAACGGAAAAAAGACTTTACTGCCCATGGTCCGCTCTAAAAGTGGCAATTGTAGTCCCCAACTGGTTAAGGCAGTGAGTATAGCAAAACCTTCCTAGAGCCTAAAGAAGTAAAGTTTCGTTAAATGGGATCGTCTGAGAACAAGCAATATATAAAATACCTTTCACCTAAGGCAACTGTAATTCCCAACGAGTTTAAGCGTGGAAAAAGTGAATTCTAGTGGTTACTGTTTGTTTGTGAAAGTACTATAGAGTATTAAGGTTATTTAATTAAGACTTTTTTCTTCTCATTTCAGCTAAATTCCTTTGTAATATACGAGACGACTTCTAAGATAAATATATCGATATGTGGACTCTTTGAAGTGAATCGTAAACAATGGTATGAAACAATGTGCGCTATATTAACATATTCTATAGTTTTATTGCAGTTTCATTTATATTTGATGGGTAAACAACATATTAAAATATAATTAAATTGAACTCAAACAATAATTACCTGGTTTCAATTGTGTTTATTGAAATTTATAGGTTTATCCTTGTGAATTTATCTTGCCAACCATCTTCAAGTTCAAAGCTTTTTGAATAATTGCCATCATCGAAGGAATTGAAAGCAGTTTATTGACAACCGCCATCGGTTACGGTTATGAATTCTCGAAAACTATTGCTAGGATATAATTGGTATTGCCTTTTCCTAGGCCTTACTTCGTATCGCATGGTCAATGGAACATTTGAACAGTCAAGAGTAACGCGTATCTACGCCTCTTGTGTAAATGTCTTAACCATGGTAATGTTGCCCGCGGTCTTTTGGAAATCTACAAAATATGTGCAATCTTATCATTGGTTTCCGCGTGTTTCATTAATCGATTTAACTTCGAAAATCCTTTACTTGGTGATGTATGTGGGTGTGTCTTATACCATATTATCGAGATGGGCTCGTGATGCGGCACTTATGGAAATTCGAAGTGTCTTGAACAAATTGAGACAAATGAAGGAAGCGCCGAAATGCACACTGCGATGGCTCTTCTATTTGAAATTTACCTTTGTAATCTTTATGAATGTGGGTAACTTGTGTTCCCTATATTTTTGGGTTGAAGATGCCGATGCGATTGTTTTCCTAAACTCCTTAGTCTTTGTCAATGCCATGAATATTATGGGAGTGGCAACATATGGCTACTATTTGGGTCTCTGGCATATGGCACGAGGATATGAAATTGTTAATCAACACTTGAAGGAAGTATTTCACCACGTTCCCCTAGATGAAAGGAAACTAAATCGCATTTGGTCACTATATATTGGCCTAAATCGAACTACTCAACGGATATGTGGATTATATGGTCTTCAAATGTTGGCGGCTCGTTTTGATTTTTTCATCTATTGTGTGGTCAATAGCTATTGGAGTTATCTATTAAACACCAGTGGAAAAGTTAATTCTATTACGCTTATTGTTGGTGGCTGTCTATATTGGGTACGATTTTTCGATTTCTATCTATTTGATTACCTTTGCGATGTGCTCGTACAATATCAAAGTGAACCGAAACATATTGTCAGTGAAACACAATGGACAAATGAGGTAAGAAATAATTGAGAAAAAGTATTTGAACTTTTCTTTAAATTTATAATACTTTCTTTCAGTTAAGTTCGTTTGTGATCTATGCAAATAGTTCGAAGTTGACCATACGGATTTGTGGTCTCTTTCAAGTGGATCGCAGGCAATGGTATAGTATAATGTGCGCCATACTGTCCTATGCCATAGTTTTGGTGCAATTTCATTTATATTTGAATCGAAAAATCGATTAATAAATGCAGTCAATAGAAATATCTTGATGAAGGATCTTCAATATGGAGGCACTCTAGCTGATTAAACGGAACAAGGAAGACATTATTTAGTTAGTTACCTGCCGCGTTTCAACGAGTTCAGTATGACAACGTTTATATTACGTATTGTACAATTTTATTTCGATTATGCATTTTGGATTGGCATTAGTTCGCATCGTATGAAGAATTTTTGTTATTACGAAACTTGTTTTACCCGCATATATGCTTTAATATTGAATGCCATAACTCTAGTGCTATTGCCCGTTATATTTCTGAGGGCAGCAAATGACATAATGCCATTTCATTTGTATCCCAAACTTATGGTTATTACCGTATACGTGAACTATGTCGTGAATTATGCAGCCATATTTTATACCTTAGTATCAAGGGTTTATCGTGATAAGGCATTAATGCAAGTGCAGCGTATTATTTTGAAATTGCAACGATTCGAGATTGATTGTTATAGTAAGGAACCTGAAATTAGTCGTTTGTTAGTGACTCTATTTTATTTGAAATGTTTTACCACTGTGTATCTAAGTGTTAACAGTTTAGTGAGTTTCTTTGACTGGCTGGAGTTTTCTTCATTGTTATCTGTTTTGGCCGCATTATTTTTCAATTTTGGAATCAGTATATTGGGATTTGCTGTATTTTGTTACTTTTTGGCATTATGGCGCATGTCTCTTGGTTTTGAGTGTATAAATCGAGAGATTAATCGTATCGTATCATCATCATCATCATCAAGTGCTTCGCATGCTGATTTGGACACACTGCGTCAACTATGGTCTGTGCATGCACAATTGAGTCGTACTGTACTTACTGTCAATCGATTGTACGGTCTTCAAATGCTCGTTGCTCGTTTCTATTATATCACTTTCACTGTCATTTATGGCTACTGGGGAATTTTCTTTACCTTCGACACGAATACATCATTTTGGTGGATAATCTATGGTTCTATAACCTATATTATCCGCACTTTAGACTTTTATTTGCTCGACTACATCTGTGATTTGGTAGTCAAGTATCAGAGTCCTCCGAAACATGAAGTTACCGAAGGCAAATGGTTTAAAGAGGTAAACATTTAAAAATATTTATACAACCTTTTATTAAACTGTATTCAATTACAGCTAAATTCCTACATCATCTATGGGAATAGCAGCCGCTTAAATCTCTGGGTTTGCGGTCTCTTCAAAGGAGATCGGCAACAATGGTTCGAAATGATGGGCGCCGTTTTGTCCTACTCGGTAGTGTTAATGCAGTTTCACCTGTTTTTAAAGAACACGAATAAATAGTTTTAAAAAAAGAAAAAATGTTCACAGACAACTACAAGATGACTTCCTTCCACTTTTTGCTTGAAGTCAGAGCCAATAATTTGCTGTTCGATAATTTCCAAATGAATGCGTTCGACAAATAAATTTATGCTTTGACAGCGAACTCTCGAAACGTTTGCCAGTGCGCACTCTGTGAAATTTTTAAAACGAAATCACGTTTTGCTGTTGCATACTTTTTGGCGTATGCACATCTGCTCTTTCACAAAAGCGTACGTGATGAAAGTTATGTCATAAACACACACACACACAGAGAGACGGAGAGAACTACATAAGGTTAGCAGGTGAAATGGGCAAGAGAGGGCATAAATAAAATGAAATAAAATAAATCAAAACATAATTTTCGCAATAAATTCGGTTTTGTATTTTCACTACAACAAAGAGCAAAAGCAAATGCAAATCTAATTTCTATTCTTCGGCTACAAATCGTGAAACGTGTATTGAAAACTTGTTTCAACAATACATTTCTTAGTGAATATTATTCAAAATGTTATGGAACAGAATTCGCAATAATTCTTTTGTTCAATTATTTTACTTTTAAGAAAGAAACTTGTTCAAAATTAAACTTACCAAAGAATTTATATCTTAAATTGATGAACTAGTTCAACTTCTTGTAAGTAGTTTTAAATTATACTCGAGATTAGGATGAACTAGTCTACCTCGTGGTAACTAGTTGCAAATGTTATACACCCTTAAGATAAACCTTACTGCTTTTCTATATTGATCAAACTTGTGCTTCAAATTATATAATTTATTTTTACCAAAATATAAATTTGTTAAACATTAAGCTTGCTGGAATATATCATAAACTTGAATCAAGTTTTCTAGAGAACTTCGACTTCATTATGCTTGGCTTAAACTTAATGCATACTTGTCGTATACGTTATCTTTAATATATACATGAGTCCATTCACATATTTGCAATCACTAATAATCTTTCCTCACTACAGCGTCATTCGCTTAACATTCGAACTTTTCAATAGAGAGTAAAACTTGTTTAAGTTTTCTTTTCAATAACGTAAGTAAATCGGTAAACTAGTTCCTTTAGGTTGAAATCTACTGGGAACAGATCACGAAGTTAATGTCCAAGAATAAGATGAACTATTACTTAAATACTTAATTTTTATTAATTGATAATGCAAGAAGATTACTGTAAAACTTAAAGTTTGTTGGACATTATTTGCTGCATATTGTATTATTGGAACTAGTTCTAGTTAAATTAGCAACTATTAGAAGAGCTTTATAAATTTATGTCGATAACAATGAAACTTGTTGTAAATTCAGAATTTTACTACACAATTAAAAATTTAATTGAAGAATTTTTGTTGCATTTATTAAAAGAATTAGTCCACCTACATACTTTTATAACATAAATTTTCTTGAAACTTGAATATAACTTGAATATAAATTAGAGTCAATTTAATTAAAATTTTAATTTTTAAAGGTAAAAACTTTGGGGTTCTTTTTGGGAGTTTCAACTATTTGGTGGTTCTGGCTTTAGAGGAACTAGTTTAAATTATATAGTACTAAGACTAGTTTATGAATATAATCAACATTGTACCAAAAGATATAGACCACTAGGTTTACCTTGGGAATGGATATTCTAAAACGCCAAATTGCTGAGTTTTAAAGATGTAGAAAAACACATTGAAATTATGAATTTTTCACCATTAAACAACAATTTGATGCTGTTGCTAATGGAACCAGTTCGCATTTGATTATATCAACAGGCTTTTCAATTATATACCATATCCCCAACACGTCAACACAATTATGTTTGGGTAATAAGAGCAAAGATTTATGTTTATACAATACACATCAAAGACTACGCGTCTAACGGACGGGTTATATACACACATACACACGTGCCCGGTCGGGTGTGTGGGTTGAGTTAAGGTGGGCGTGTCCCGGTCGCTTGACAATTGTCAAAATTGTCGTCATAATTCATGTGTGGCTGCGTGTGTGTGTGTGTCTGCTGACGGCAACATTCGAATCGACGACGACAAACCGGTGTGGCATCAATTCAATTGAAGCAAATGCAAATTACGCAATGATTTACATTCCGATTGACATATTTTAGGCGAACAGTTTGCACTCATCTCTCCTCCCCCTCCACCTCTTCCTAGGCCACCCACTTGCTGGCCACGCCCTTTACATGTTGCGAAAATCAAGAGACTTTTGTCGAATCGCAGAAGTTTAGAATTTCGAAAAAATATTGAATATTTTGTAGATAATGAAATGTTGTTACCAGTTTCCTAGAAATTCAACTGTTTTCCATCCATCTTGAGGGTAAAGTTTTATTCTCCTGCCACTTCAATTATCCGCAGTCGTGGAACATTACTCACAGATGATGGACCAATCCACGGCTGGGAGTACTATGAGAGTCATCATTACTCAGCCTTTCTTATTGGGGTGTCATAAAATTTCTGAACGGACATAAATGCGTTATTATACGTACGTACATACATATTATGTGCAGTGGCAGAGCGAAGCAATGAAGAAAAGAAACGCATTGAGGGTCCAACCAGAGTCCGAAGCACTTGCCATCTCTCTGGGCCATTGTGCGAGATGTGAACGTGCAACAATGGAAGCCACAAGCCACCACATTGACATGCACATCAAAGGCAGCAGCCGCGACATTGAATGGCCTAGAACCAGGCACCAGACATGAGTCGCCAGGACCAAGAACCAGTGTCAGGACTATCAATGCAACTTTTGAGTCAAGAGCCAGAATATTCGCTGAATAGCTTGACTTGCATTCTTTGCCTGTAGCCTGTGAGGACATAAATTCGAAAAATAACAATATGACCGCCATATCCTTCGCTTCTGAATGTCCCTGCCTCTATGTGTATGTATGTGTCTGAGTGTGACCCCAAAGTCAACTCAAGATGGCAACCAAAAGTTTTTTAATGATGCCGCAAAGTCGTTGAACTAAAGTTCAATTTCTTGCTATTGAATTGTGGCCACAGATCTACCCTAAATCCACGTCTACTTCAGTATGCAATAATCAATGAAATGTCACAAGTCAGTGGGGATATTTAGAAATGCAAAAAAATTTGAAATAAGTTTTTATTTTAACTTCGGTTTACAAATGGCATATAAAACTTTAAAGGAATGAATCTTTCAAGTGATGGATAAAAAACAATGAATATGTGTTTGAACTAAGAAATTTCTGCCGCTAGTAAATGGAAAAGTCCTTGCTTCAGAATTGAGACCTTGATACAGGATCATGTAATACTGTAGAGTCACTAAAGAATTCATAATTTACAATCTTAAATAAATTTTCGAGTACAATCCACTCCATTTAAGGTTATGCAAAGTGATATGATGTTGTATTTAAAAGGATTTATGTGGAAATTCGGATATAATAGATATATTCTGATTCTTAGAGTCATTGAGAGTGCATTGAAATGAAATGCGTAGTGTAATGGGCCAACCATATTACTTTATTAAGGTTTGATTATGGGGGGGTTTTAGTCCTAGATGGATTATAAAAACGACTAATGCCGGTATAACCAGTTGTTATAAATATCCTCGACGATTTTAGATCCATCCATATCTTAACAATTAAAATTTGTTTTTCAAATTTGAAAAATATTTGTTTTCTTTTGCGTTATTAGAGATTAGAGATCATTGCTAAAAAATCTCATATTCTAAATTTATGTCCAAAACTCAATTAAATGGTTTAAATTAATCCATAGAATTAACTAAATTAAGGCAGGGATTTGTATGCAAAAAAATTAAAGGTGAAGAAAAGTTATATTTTTTAAATTAATTGCCCTTAAAGTAAAAACTTTTGAGTGTAAATGAGTCAATAGTATTTGTTTTGTTATGTTAAACTACAAAAAAAAAATATGCACTCTTCTCTGTCTTTTGAAATATGTACATAACTATGAAGATATATAACAATTTTTTAAAAAGTTGAGCGGTTTTTTGAATTGTAATCTTTAAGTCTGTCAAATAGGTCTGCCAACTCGATGTGGAGCAAGTGGAGAGTATCCCAGATTTCTAATAAAAACTTGGGATTTCCTTCTATTCTTTCTTGCTGGCAAAGATTTGGTAGATTTCTAATAAAAACTTACCAAACCTTGCAGTTTAGCCGGCTCGAGGTCAATCTTCCAAAAGAAGATTATTTCAAAGGCAACACAAAAAGGTGAGCAGGTTGTCTGTATAGCTATTTCAAGAACTACCAAGTTCTATCATCAGTTCAATAGGTCGTAATCTAACCAGATAATAAAAACTTACCAATATTTTTAAATACATTTTTCCATATATACATATATCTATATATTATACAAAATTTTAATAAACTTCAGATGCATTAAGTTTAGATAAACAGGAAAATGTTGAAAAGTTGAGTTAATTCTAAATTTATGTAAAAGGGAATCATTCTTTAAAAATTCAAAGAGAATATCAATATCTGAACAACCTAAAAATGCAATAAAAAACTTATAAATATAGCGCAGTGCAGGAAAAAACACAAAATGCTTTGATTTACTTGTTTTCGGGGCGCATGGAGTACCATGTGGCTCAGTGGTGGGTCGAGGAGGAGTTCATCGGAGTTGGCAAAGTGAAAGTTCAATTTCGCTTGCAGTAAAAGTTTACTTTTTTAGCCGCTCAAAATGAATATAGATTTTTATTTTTGTTGAAAGTTTGACAAGTCGTGAAGGAAATTTGTTTTTCACGCCTTTTCCAAATACAAATATTAAGAGAAACGATTTATATACACAAACACGTACATGCAAACATATACACACACACACACGTGTCTGGTTGTTTTCAAAAATAACTGTACATATGTATTTCCAATCAGAGATATCTTTTCTTGCGCCAAAGAAGAGCGCATGAAAAGATAATTCTCCTAAGTCCTGAAAGTTCGCGAAGCGCAATCTTCTAACCTTTTCACACATACACGAGCCGAGCGATTGTCGAAGCTTGCAAAAACGTTAAAATATCACCGACACACTCGCACACATACACACAGATACACAAAGATTCTTCAAGCCGAAGCTGCTGTCGACTTCAAAAGCCAATCCTTTCTCTTCAGTTATCTTGTCCTGCTCGACGCGTTCACTTGCTCCGTTTTAAAGTTAATTAATTCTTTTTTTAGTGCGTTTAAAAGTGCTTAAAATGGCTAACGAAGTAGATCAGTTAAAAGTAAAAATGATTCCCTTTCATTTAATATTATTCTCATTACAATTCGTTGTCTCGTTGTTTGGTTATAAGTAAAAAGAAAATGAGTGAAAATATCGTGTTGGTGTGTAAATGGGATCAATGTGTGTGGGAGTATTTCTTTCTTTTTTGTTTTAGTGAGCGTAAAAATAATGTTTTTTTTTGTTTTGGTTTTGTGTGTGCGAAAGAATGTGAATTTCAGTTAAAATTTTCAGTGAATTGACAGATAAGTGAAATTTCAAGAGAAAATGTAACAAAATCTGGCAAATTCATGTGGTAAGTGGCTCTGACAAAAAATACAAACAATAAATAAGTCACAAACACTTACAGAAGTTTTCACTGTGTTTCACAATTCCTAGCTAACGGTAATAAAGTCTCCTTTTCTCTTTCGTACCCCATCGACTTGATCTTAAGATAATTGCAGTCCATCTCCCTTGCATCAACAGACTGCTTGGCAGCAGCTTTAGTTGCTACGCTAACGACAGCTGCGAATTCTCTCTCACTGATTTTGGCGCTCTCATTTAATGCGTTCTCTGCGAAAACAGCCGTTAGGTTAGATTAGGTTAGTTTGCGTTAGGCTGTCGTTGTTGGTTTTTTGGCTCCATTTTACTTTATCGAAGGCTAATAAATATTAATGTCCTGTGATTAAAATAAAAATCATTTACGATATTAACTAAATTACATAGATAGATATTGTATAATTAATTACAGAATGATATAACGGTTGAATATAACTAAGTGTATAAGTACCTACTCATGGGTTAAATTAAATTATAAGTAATTAAAGGATACACGAACCTAAATGAATTTATAATTAATTTAAATTAATTAATTAGTCAATAATCTTCAGATATTTCAGATTATTAGAGTATCTGGAAGAGTCTGAAATCATATTAATATAAACAAGTAAGTATTTTTAATTTTTCACTCGAAGTATTCATCTGAATGAAGTTTTACTTACACACCTACATACATACAAATACATACAGTATTTACTAATAAAAGTAGTGTACTTAAAAACAAAACATTATTTTGCAAAGATGTGTTTATTAAGTTTATGTAGAATGATCCTATCCCACATAGTGAATCCGTCTGCACTCCTACGCCATTTTGTTCGTTAACTTCCTCCCATTTTGAGGGTAATATTATCTCTTTCTCACCCTTCCTCTTTCTCTACTAGTCTTTAAGATAAGCAAAACATCAGATATTTTCGTAAACAGAATTAGCCTTCACCCTGTGCAATTTCGCATTCAATTAGATTCGATATTTAATCATAAGGACACTCTTTATAGGCGATTTGCATTGGTTTAGTTTCCATTTTTTGTTTAGAATATATCATTATGATTCTTATCGGATCAAGCACTGGTTAAAAGTTTTGGATAGAGGAGGCCGGGACATTCGTTCAACATAAAAAGACGGTCAAAACTTATTCATTGATGATTAGGTAAGTGCTCACTTTGTTGTATTGAACCAATCACAGATTTCAGGTAACACTTCTCTCCAACTGCTTTTGTTTTGCCATTTTGTCCCAATGATAGTAAATGACAATATAGGTTCGCTTTTGGTATAATTATTTTATTTAGTTGTTTACTTATTCTTAGTAGGCATATAATTTAGTATTAAACGATGATCTTATCCAAAAAATCCGCCAGATGAGGCTGATGCCTGAGCCGAGGCACTGCTAAATCCGCTACCATAACTAGGATATCCACCGGGATAGCCGCCGTATCCTCCGGGATAACCACCATATCCACCGGGATAGCCACCATATCCTCCAGGATAACCTCCGTAGCCTCCATAACCGAACTGAGGAGCTGGCACTGCCTCCAAGAGGCCACTGAATACAGCAATTAATACAATAAAGAAAATAACAGCACGCATTTTGCTATAATAATAAAAATGTAGATCTGCACAAGTCGAAATCAGATTGTATACAAAACTCTCTTCGGCCATGCCAAAGGCTTTTTTATAGGAAATCTTTGTTAGGCAAAGTTGACAATCTGGTATCGATTCTCTCTAATTAATTCACCAAATCAATGTGTGAGCAAAAAATAAACAAATGAAAGCTAAAACCCGTAAACAAAACAAAGTAGGCCCCCTCATCGAACGGGTTTAGCACTCTTTTTTCGGGTGGGTTATTTGACCTTTTGGCGGATCGGGTTACTCTCACGCGCTTTTGATTTAAACCTTCGACGGGGAGTTTGGGTTTTGGGGAATCACTCAGCCTGCGGGTTTTTGGTGCTCCATTCTGCAATTGCCACATTAGCATATAATAAAATGAAATGTTTGTTTTTTATTTCTATTATTAAGTATATCAATATATTATTTGTTTTCGTTTTGTTTTGTTTATACCAGCCATTTGCTTAGTCATACTTTACAGAGTTTTTTTTTATCTCAGCTAAATTTATGCTAATCATATGCGATCACTAATGCGATTTTTTGGTTGTTTTTTGTTTTTGCCATTTCATCTATGCTAGACATTTAACAAATTATTGATTACAACAAATCGGTTGAAAAAGTGGAGGAATTTTTAATCACGTCTTTTGGGTTACATATTAACATCTGCCTTTTATATAATTTTATGTCGTATTCTGAGATTTGGGCGATGATAAAACATAATTTGACACAAGTTTCCACAGTAAAAGTTTGAATAAATTTAATAACTGAGCAAACTTGTTATTAGACGATTTACTTAAAAAACTTGGATTCTTAGTTCTGCGTGGTTTTTTTAATCAATCGCATATTCTAGTCTAGAGTCTAGACTCTAGTGACAAGCATTTCGAACGTGTTTTGATACTTCAGAATAAAATTAAAATCTATAGAATACATAAAGAAAAACGTTAGGTAAGGAAAGGGGTTCTTGTAGCAACGATTTCAAAAAGTTACGACTTTTTATGAGGTTAAGTATCGAAACTGAAATGGAACTTAAATTCATTTTTCAACTTTTTAAAATAGTAAAATATAAGGTTAATGTGGGTTCATGGGTTCATTGAAAGGGATATATAACGAATTTTTGTAGCTGTTTCACTGGGAAGTAAATCGAATGGTTAGAGCTTGAGATTTCAGTATACCAAATCTATTTTCGGGAAAAACCGATTATTTATCCAATTTAGTTCGATAGTTGACGTGTAGAAAATACTGCTAATGGATGTAATGCTGATATTAACGATCATTATTTAGTATCTTTGTTAGGATTTGTCAATCTTTGCATCATTTTGACATTGTGAATGATGGTTAAAATCAAGTTCTTTTAGTTTGGACTTTCCAATGGCTTTGCTGACATTTCAAAACTAAGGCTCAAGTGTAACAAAAAACCAATTTCTTAATAGACTTAAAACTCCTTTCTGTGTCCGAAGCAAATTTTACAAAGAATTCCACCCGCCCCTTTCCTTCCATCAAGCTCTCTATAATTAGGTGATAATTTTTGCCTCTGTTAAAAAGCAATTACTTATGTACTTATATGTGAGCGGGAATGACGAAGGGGAGGGAGAAAGGAGAACCACATATGATACGAGGGCGCTTTGGGACTCTTGAAATGGGGGGAAAATCTTGTCAGATGAAAGGCGCAGTGAGTTATGATCTCTCGACAGATTCTTAAGTTCCATGCCGACAATTTGTGATGACTGCATCCTTGTCAAAATGTGTCCACATTGTGATGGATACATTAAACGGAAGAGTAAAAGCAATATTTTTATTTATTTGCAACGTAAAAATAGAATTACTACCAGTGCTGCCAATACAATTAAAATAAAAATATTTCCATTTGCCATTGGACCAGAGCTGCCCATTCTATTAGCATCGAGGCGATCCTCTAAATTTGCATAGTATAAGGCTGCAAATGTATTTTCCTGTCTCTCTATTGGACTACAATTTGAGATGAGCTCTTCGGCCATGTGCAGGGTATATCTCAGACAAGCCAAATGACTATAGCCCATCTTTATAATACTTGAAGTGCCGTCTTTATGAAAACACTTGAATACGGACATGGTTAATACTCGCAAAGTGTCGCATTGGGCAACTTCCTCACTTCGGAAAACCAAGAGCAAATGACTGGGATCACTCTCCATCTGGAAGACACTATATGGTTCACCTTCTGTTGCCAATTTGCCACCATATTTTATCATTACGTATAGGGGATAACTATTCGAACATATTGATTTCCAAGTGCTGGTCAACAGAATATGACAATGTTCGGTGATTTGGCTTAAAGACGATGGATAAGCCATGGAAATTTTTGATTAAACAGCAACAAATTTTGCTTCGTGTTTCTTTAAGTTTACTTTAACTTTTTAAATGAAAGGAAAACCAAAGTTTTATCACTTTTAATAATAAACTGAATTCAAAATTTTACAACCGGCAATTGGATTAGCCTTGACTGTTAGATCAGTTTTTGACTTTTTTTTCGTAGCTGCAAATGACATTTGGATAACTGCCAGAGAAGAAATATTATTCAAGAGTCAGCAACTGCATATTAAAGAAGATAACGAAATCCAGTGGACGTCATTAATACTAATTCAAGTTAATTAGTGGTGGATCTTTGGCAAATAGAAATAAGAAAAATTTCTCCACTCAGAAACCGAAATTTGACATTTAAAACTGATGAAATTTGACATCTCTTCAAAAGGTTTCCCAAAATGAGCTAGATCGAATATTTTCAATATTCCACCCCAATTTGTGGTGGATGAGAAAAGACTGTTTAGAATTTTAGTCCTTTTAAATGTTGAAAAGGATAGCAAAGATGGCCAATAGCTAAGTTCATATCGTTCGGTGACAATAATTAACATTATCTTAGAATTCAAACCATGCATTCAGTTTCTCAATGAGTATTCAAAATAAACCAAGTTTCGGAAGTATTCGTGGAGCTCTCAAGTCCAATTCATTGAAACTTTTAGAAGATGGAAAAAAAGATATTAAAATTTTTGCCAGCAATATTTTCTTTTGGTCTAGAGTCTTTCTTGTCCCATAATCTCAACATTCAGATCCATGCAAATGCCTAGATCAACCTTCAAGGATGCTAAGGCTAACTCTGTACATTAGTAGACATCCCATACAAATGGCATTCTTATATTTTTATCCTTTTGCCCACTTAGTTGAGCTATGTGTAAGTGCTTTGTTTGTTCTGGCATTTCCTTTTTGCCGTTTGATTTGACAGGACCTGCTCTCTCTCTCTCACTCTGTGTCTTTCTCTGTGTGTCCATAAATTGTGTATTTCCTTTATGCAAACTTCTGCAACATGTAGCCTGTCAGCAAATGTCGTCCTTCTCTGTAACAATTTGCCGCATCGCAACAAAAAAAAAAAAAAAACAACCAACGGAGAACAAAACGCATTTTTTTCCGCCTCTCCAACTCAACTCAACTTAACGTTGTGTGTTGCCTTTCAAACATTATTGCAATTTTGTAAATATTGTAAAAATGTTCACATGCACACACACATACACACACACAGATGAAGGGTAACACACATTGCTCTCTTTATGCAAATTAGTTGCAAAAACCGCCTCACATTCCAAATGTTAATTTACATTTTTTTTCTTACTATTTTTCCTTTGTTTTCTGCTGCTGTCATGTTGGTTGAAAAAGGAATTTTTATTTGCATTTTCAATTTTTACATACTTGTTAACCTTTTGCCTAGGATATGTATTCACTCATACGTCTCCTCTCGTCCCCTGTCCATGTTCCATTTGTTAGCTTTCGGATCTCGGAACAGTGGCGCATCTGGGATGCCAAACTAAAGGGTTGTCCTTAACAGGACCAAAAGTCACATAAAGCTTTTGCTTTTACCATTTTGATCTTAAGAGAAGGTAGATTCAGGATATTGGGTACGAAATTTTGCCACATTTTTATTGGTTATAATTTTTCATAGAGACTAGAGACATTTATAGACTAGATTCATTATGCATCGCTCAGTTACTTGTACTTACATTTCCAGATTTACCTTTTGATGCTGGATAAGTTCTTTTAGTTGAGGATTTTATACTTTTTCCTACCATTCAATTCAGTATAAATGTCACAGTATATACATATATAGACTGGAGAAAAAAAAAACCAGACCACTAGAGCTTTGCTTAATTTTGATTTGCTGAAATGAAAATGGAAATAACCACTTACAAGGGATTGAAATTGGGGTTCGTGGTAGATCTTCTACTCATTAAAAAACACTGAAAGACAGGTTGAAGCAAATTTTATCATTGCCGTTCATTGGGCGTCCTATCCGGTGAGGGTCCTTTTAAGACGTTTTTGTTTAACAGGCAGACTTAGATCATCATGATCTCTGCATCAGTTAGAACCAGGTAAGCAAAAAGGAATGCAATTAACGCAGAGTTTGACTATAAATAACTAGATGGATAGATAGTTTATTTTAGACGATTTTTACGAATAGAGTCTTCAGTCCTTAAGGACTCAAAATCCTTATAGAAAACTTACTGGCTAGTTATTTTCTTGACGTCAAAATGAGCAGAATGAACTTTATTGGTACATGTAACTATGAAAGTGTTACAGTTCACTCCTTATCAAATATAGAATATAAATATCAAATATAATGTCCTACGAAGATCCTCCAACTTTCTTACGGATGGAATCTGTTCACTGGGCGTTCCTACCTTAGACCCTCTGAATGTACTTAAATCGCATATATATTCCTTTACCATTGGAATTTATTATAAAATATACATATTCAGCTCTTTCAATGAATGAATGAATTTAAAAGTGAAATTAGTGGATAATTTCCTAACAAGTTTCATTCAATTTCCTAAGAAAGAGAATGCTTTCACACTGAATGTGCATAAAACCCTTAAAACCTCCCATTCAATGGGCTAATGTTCCCAGTAACTTGATAGCTGACACATGTTACTATAAAAGGGTTATAGACAGCATTAGACTTCCTTTTAAAAATATATAGTTTTTGCCATTTTCTTAATTAAAAGTTCCTCTAAATAACTTAGGGGAAGGAAAGTCTTTACTCCGAGTTTATACTTTAGACTCTTTGAATGCGATTAAACCCCATATAGCCCCCCTTTCACATAGGCCACTGTTCTCGGTAACTAGATAGATGCCTTTTAGGTACACACATAAGTAAAAGAATGTGTTTTTATGTATTTGCTTCTTAAGGGGTTTTCAGACTTTGGTTGAAATATGTAAAGTTTTTCTGTGTATCCTTTGTGTGAGTGATATCCTTAAAGAAAGGGTGCGTGTGTGTTTGTATTGGAAATGAGTGCAAAGATACAAAATCATTTGTCGTTTTCAAAAGAGAGAAAAGGCAAATTTGTTGGTTGATTTTAATTGCGTTGGCAAAAACCATTTTGGCCACACAATCTTAATGTACTTTGATTGCGGCTGCGCCTTTGCCCAACGTTTTGTGGCTTTTTAGTCAAAAGTTTTTGCTTTGTATGTGTTTCTCGCTCTCTATCTTCCTCTCTCTCTCTGTGTTGGTTTGTTTGTTTATTTGTCTTGGGCTTTAATTAAGTTTCATTATACAAATTAACACATGCGGGTGTCCTACACCCTCCCCCCCAACACTCTTGTCCCTTCTGCATGCCCTTACCCTAGGCATGTTTAATTAAATAATTCATTCATATGTTTGTATAATTGACAATGAGTAAATAATTTGAAAAGTCATGTCAAGATCTTGAATATTCTTCTTTCTTGTGTGTGTGTTAAATATTAAACTAATTTATTTAAATTTAATTTAATTATATTAGTCAGGTATTGAAAATTAAGAGAAATGTGCTTTTTCTTTAGCTAATTGAAGTAGTCTCTTCTGGGGGGCCCCATTAATAGATCATCCTCATAATCAGAGTGATGGATAGGCACTCTTGGCCGCATAGTTGGCCGCCGCAGCCACACAATAGTTGGAGGCACCAAAGAATGAGCAGACACCATTGCCACTTGCCCCCGCCGTTGGATTTGCCCCAAAGCTGCCATAGCAATTCGTATAATTCTGACATGACCGCAACTCCAGAGGACCAAAATTCAATGCGTACGCCGCCGCTGCTGCTGCTGCCCCGGAGGGCGTGGCGTGGGCGGTGGGATGTGTCAGATTTGGGTATTTATGCATATTGGCCGTGGAAGCCGTTGAAATGGGTGCTGGAACCAATTGGGATCCCGCATGGTCCATCAATGGACGAGAGCCGCTCACACTGCGCTCATTGCGGCGAAATTTCGCACGACGATTTTGAAACCAAACCTGTATAAATTAGAGAGATAGATTTAGTAGGATATTCAGATTGCAAAAACAGATTGATTTACCAAAAATTTTGTAAATTCTGACATGTGTTGGTTATCTCTATTAATTAGCATTGAGTTTAGGTCTTTAGGCTATGCAATTTGAAGAGTTAAATAAAGTTTAAAGTCGCAGCCGATTCTGGGATGAAAAACAAGGTAATTTTCCCCTTAAAGTATACAATAGGCTGGAAAAGTATTCTTTGTTTCTCAACTAAACTTCATCTTTTCGTATTAGTATTTTTATTTCGTATTTTGCTTCAATAATTATGTTGAAAATATCTTTAAATGTAACAAAAAGGGAAATCTTGGACTGTTTATTGTATACTTTTAGGAGTAACGTTTTCCTATTCAACGGTCCTAGACTCGCCATTGTTAGGTACTAAAGTATTTCTTTTTTTTGTGTAACGTTTTAGAGAACACAAACTCAAAATAATGGGGCCAATGACTCATTTTGAGAGTCATTTACTTGTAAGGCCTCGAAGAATTAAGACAAGGAAAAGAGTTTAGAACTTAAGAAGATTTTGAAATTTCGAATGAATTATTCCTGAAAAGTTCAGTTCTTTTGCAAAATCAAAAATAGGTTAAAAGCAACAACAATTAATAGAAAGAATAAGAAAGCACAAAAAGGGTTTAATCTTTTCCTTATTATTGTTATTGGATCAAATTTGTTTAAATCGTAGAGGAAATTTCCTTCACGAAATTGCGAAAAAGATAGGAAAACTTTAAATGGGAAAAGTTAACTAATTTAGAAAGTAATCTAGAGTATTAGGTTATAGAGAATTCAGAATCTTATCTTTGGCTTAAAATTAAAATGATTTCACCCAAATGCACTTAGCTCAAATTTTAATAGTTTTCCCGGAATTGCAATGAAATGGAAAATTTCCAAGGATTACCTGAACTCTCGCCTCACTGAGATGCACTTTGGTGGCCAGTTCTTCACGTACAAAGGCATCTGGATAGTGGGTTCTTTCGAATACTTTCTCCAGGGCTGTCAACTGGGATGAACTGAATGTAGTGCGATTGCGTCGTGGCTTTCTTGAGTGTCCCGTTGAGAGATTGTTGGGGTAATCTGTGGCTCCTCCAATGCCGCTACCAACGCCTGCAATAGACAGAAGAAGAAGAAGAAGAACACCATTAAAGAAAGTATTTTCGACTTTTAGTTGGAATTTTTCGCTGGTAATGCAAAATCTGATGGCCTCGTAAATAATCGATAAGTGCCCCGGATATCAATTAATTTTTCGTTACTTTTATGGTCGTTGAGATAACAAAGACAGAGACATAGAGAGATTGAGAAAGAGAGAGAGAGAGCGATAGAGACATAAAATTTTGCATTCCATTTGATCCTGCCTGGGGTTTGTCTTTGTCTTGTAGTCACTGTAGGAAGGTCATAAACAAATGGCATGGAGTCATAAAATATCTTTTGACGACATTCGATGGCAGCTGCCGCCGCGACATACAAAAACATACAATAACCAAAATACCTCAACAACAAATTTACGATCTATTAATTAAAGAGTGAAATTTCTCTAGACATTAAGCGGTCATAAGATCGTTTCAAATTTTCACTAATTGGTTTTTTTTTTTTCGGAAAAATCATTGAAGAAACATTTGTATTTAAACACATATATAAATATCTAGCAAAAGTTTTGGATTTTGTTAATTCCAATTAAATACGTAGCGGTGAAATTGTGTTTTTCCAATTAAAGATTTTAAAAATGAATAAAATGAAATTTCAAATAATTTTAGTGAGCTAAACGGCGACTGAACAACTTTGTGATATTCCGAGATGGCCAAAAAAAAAGGAAAGAAACATCTATGGAGTTTATACATATAATATAATTCTTTAATGAATTTTGAGATAATTGAGAAATATTTTGTATGCTAAGACCATGTTAAAGCCATTTAAATATTTGTTCCTATATTTTGATCAATTTCAAGCAAAGAAAATTCTTTATATATAGAAAATAGTTGGTGCAAGTGAGTGGGAAAACAATTTTTCTTGGCTGTATTTATTAAGTAATATTTGATTTAAATAATTTATCTGTTTCTGAAATATTTAAAGGGATTTAATATTTTTGTTTAATATTTTAAATTCAAGTTCTATGACTCATTTTACTATTTGGATTTGATAAAACAACAAACTGGATAAAGTAAGAGACAAAGATAAACAACCTTTATAGTTCGAATCGACTTAATTGTTTTTATTGAAAAAAGTTCGAACCTTTGATATCGAAAATACCAAATTTCCTCTCCATAAAGGAATAATAGGAAACACTTCATTGTCCTTCATAATGTTAGAGCTTCCAAAAATCAACCTAAAATATAAACTTCTAGAGACTATAAGACCTTTATAAATCGTAGCTGTCTCAACAACAGACTAGACCAATATCATTCACTTGATCTTTCATTCGGGTCCGCACATAAGAAACAATGGTCTTAAATGAACTTGCTTACTGTTCAACGATAGATTTTTAAATAGTTTTGAGAATTTATAAAACTATTTCAGCAAAAAATGTAATTTAAGTTTGAGAATTTTTAAGATTCTCGTTCGCAAGTTATCAGATAGAAATTTGAACTAAATCCAGTCCGATTCCCGATCTACTGTCAAGTGTAGATTTTTTTTAGTTTTAAAAATTTTACATTCCGGTGGCTTGAACTACGTTTTAACTTCAGGGTGGCCTTGCCCCTCACATTTGTGGGCCCGTGTACATTGCCGTGACAAATCTCTTTCCCCAGGCCATTTGTCTCAATTTGTCAGCTGGAGCTGTCCGCAAAGTTTTCAGTTGGAAATTGTGCATCGTCGATCAACACGTCGGAGTTTTTGTAGAATTCCGAAAAACAAAAGAAACAACTGCACCAACTCCACCTCCGGAGAAAAAAAAATTCAACTGCAACTGCAACTGGGTTGTCCCAGGGGAACGAATGGGTGGCTAGATGGATGGATGGATGGTTGGTTGGTTCGATGATAAAAAACGAAAAGATCTTTAATTTGGATTGCCAACGAGTAGCGATAAAAAAAAGAAAGAAAAACAGTTGCCACCGAAAGGGAAACCTCAATCAGATTTGTGCAACGAGTGTGGGGGAGTGAGAGAGATAGGATGAGATGATGGGGCATGGAAATGGAGATGGGCATATGTTGCTCTTGTTGTTGTTGTTGTTGTTACCATCCAATGGAGCGACGAAAATAAACACACGCCCAAGCCCAAGCCCATTTAGTAGACACGAGGGAGATACCAGGTCGGTCGGCCTGTCTGTCGGTCGGTCCATGTCTGGTACTGGTTACACTGCCGTTTTATATGCTCCACTTGAAAAATATAGTCACTGGTTTCTCTAGATGGGATCTCCTTCAAAGGCATGCGGCCACTGAGGGAATATCATGTCAGCTTTGATTACGTTTTGTCATGTTGACAATGTTGAAGTGTTGTCGGCTCAGTAGAGGGCTACAAAAATTGAATGAAATAAGAAAGGAGCAGCAGCAGCAGCTAAGAAAAACCATGGAAACTTGGACGAAAACTGTGAAAAACGTTTTAAATTGAGAGACTTTTCTTGAAAACTACATAAATACTTGCCTTGAATTTTCACGTGGCAAATTATGCAGAGTTGACAACCGAAGCTATATGCATTTTATATGATGGTCAGGGGAGGAAGGTGGGAGGGAGGAGGACAGGAGTGAAAATGGAGCTTCGCTTAACCACAAACCGCAAATAGCAAAAATGCATGATGATGACACTGTGCGAGGAGGAGAAGAAGGAGGTGGCCCAGGAGTGGCAATTGGCGGCGGTGGCGCAACGAATGTCGCCCACATCTGGCACCTAAATGTCATATATATATCCTATGACTTGCTCGACACACACAACTATACAATTTCATATATTCGGTATATACTGTTATATATACATATATATATATATATATATATATACTTGCCGATGCAATTTCGTGCGAATAATTTCATAAATTCTCTCAGCTCATTTCGAATGAATTTATCATTTATGAATTAAGCTAAAGCCATCCGCAAAATATCACAAATTCTCAAACTAAATATGAGTGATATGCATGAATGTGTATGTGTGTGTGTGTGTGTGTGTGTATTTGTGTTGGAGTGTATATAGTTGAATAATTCCTATCGAAATTATGCATTTTGTTGTACATATGTATAAGTGGCACACTTAAAGCCAAATGATGATGAATTTGGTGGCAATGCCAGAAAACTAAAACTTGACCAGACTAAACTGATTTAAAATTTTAATCCAATGTTCTTCTTCTTTCAGCTGCTAATTGGGGGATTCTTATAATTATTAATATGGGTTTAACTTTCCCAATTTTAATGCATTCTGGAAAGGAATATACAAACCCTTGAAATTAAAGTTTTATTTGTTTTTTTTGGTTATATCACAACTTAAATCCAACCAAACAACAGTTAATCTCTCCATTTGTTATGAATAATTCATTTAAAATGAAAAGAAAGTGATTTCGACAATAGTTAAATTTTAATCGACAAAAATTTATTGCCTCGTAACTATCTAAAACGTTAAACCTTGCCTTTAAACCTTGAAAATGTCCTTTATAACAGATTTTAACGGCTTGGCAATTAATTCATTAATTGTGTTCTTCATTAAATTCTTTTAAATATTTCTAAAATATTCCAAGTTTTCTAGTTAAATATGCAACATGATTCTTTGTGAAGTCAATAAAATTGGTACTTAAAAATAGGATCAATTGTGAAAATTTTAGATATTCAGATTGGGATATGAGTATCAAATTGTTTTCTTTTTCACTATTTCAAGTGTCAATTATAAAATTCTTCACTTATTTAAGATGAAAATATTACAAACAAGGGTTTTAGGTAGTTAGAAAAGAATAAAAATAAATAAATGTTATTAGTTTTGGAAGTTCTAGATTGAAGAAAAGTTTAATTTATATATCCAAAATTGACTTTATCGCAGTTCTAAATATTTGAACAGGTCTTTAATTACTTTTATTTGTCAAGACAGTTATTATTTTTTATAAATATAAAATCAAATAAAAAATTCTCTGAATTAGTCTTGTTTTCGAAATATATTTTCATTTTATAAGATTTTTCTACTTTATCAGATATACTCCACTTACTGTTAGATTTTTCAATTTTTAGGCTTTTCGATCGATGGTTTCGATATAACATATAGTGGGCAAAAAGAAAGTCTTAAAAACGCTTTAATAGTTTCATTGCAGTAGCTTTCTATCGATTTAGCTTCTCACTCTGATCAAGAATATATATACATTTTATTATACACTCTACTTATAAGTACATATTCAAATACTATATTTGAGATTGAAAATTCCATAGAGGACTGTATACACGTAGAGTAACATTATGGAAAATTACACCCCAAAAACAAAAAATGGAGCTTTGTTTTTATTAAAAAGGAAGACCCTTCACTGCTTCTATATAATGATAAAATTCATTTTTGCATTTGTCTGCGAAACTTACCGTAGTTATTGTTCAATTCCATGGACATTTTGCCTTTGCCATAGGCATCATGTTTCAGTTCAATGAGATTATCGACCGAGAACCGATGCATTTTGTCCAAATCTCTGATCTTGTCACATCGATTCTTTGGATAAGAGTCAGAAGGATGTTGTTGTTGCTGTTGATGTTTGTCTTCACCATCGATGACCAATTGATGTGCTACTGAATAAGTGGATAAGGCTTCTGGGTCTAAATGAGAACCCGTCGTCGGAGGCGGCACCGTCGGTGGTGGTGGAGGCAAATGGGCCGTCGGTGGGTAATAGAAATTTGCAGGGTTACCGACGGGTGAGAGCGAATGCTGATAGTTCAACATGATCGATAATTTATCTAATTAAAATTCACTAGAATTTGTTTTGCCAAGGTTAAAGCGCGCTCGTTAATTGTCACTAGATTTAAGATACAATTCAATTCAATTCATTTGTCACTTCAAATTGTTGAATGATTGAATTAAATTCTTTTCATTTTCACTTTCGCCTTCGCTGTTTCGCTCGCTCTTCTTTCGATCTCTTTCGTTGAACTGATCCTGTGTGAACTTGGGTAATTGTAATTGGATTAGCACACAACACATAAACGAGTTAATTACGATAATTGTTGCGACGATACTAAACCGTGCCAAAGTCGTGTGCCCACTGAAATTAGTCTCAAATCGAAAAAAAGAAATGAAAAGAAAACGTCTCCCTCTCAGTTTGGATGATTCTCAGCAGCAGCAGCAGAAGCAACAGAAGCAAAAGATCTTTGCTCTCGTTTCAGCTAATTATAGAACTATAAGATCTTTTCATTGGTTGGATCGTTTTTCCGACATTTTGTGATGAGGGCGTTACCCATCACAGCACAGCACAGAAAACAGGGAACATCAACGATTTACTTATGAAATACGAGGTGAAAAGTAGCAACAAGTTTTAAGCATTTACCTAGGCAATAAATATACCAATTAGCTACTGTCAACACACACTAAAAACAAAAGGACTACCAGAACATGTGCATGCGAGTGTGCGTGTGTCTGCAGGATATGCTGCAGTTTCTACAAACCACTTGAGGACTTCATTGAGAGAGTCTTGTTCAGGTTGCATAAATCTTGGCACGCATTATGTTTGTCATCCTTTTTCAGAGTAACATAGGATGAGAGAGAGAGACAGAGACAGAGAGAGAGAGACGAAATTTCCATAAACCACAACATGTTGTTAATTTTCCAAAAACAAGAAGAGTATGAGACTATGGATGGGGATGTGGAAAGATATTGCATAAGCGGAACGTGGGCGGAATCGGTTAGTTAAGTGGCTCATGTACTTCATTTAGTTGACAGGTTCATCCTAAGCAGCTGGCAATTCAAGGTGTTTCTTCTTTGGTTAAGCATTTCAATTAAGTGATCAGTTTAGACGAAAGGAAAGGAAATTATTAGGAATAAATATGTTTTCCTTAACAAATTAATTAAAGATGGGTTTATGAAGAACATTAACTAACACTAGATTTAAGTGGAATTTTTTGAGTTCGTTTCTTGTTCGTTCAATTCATTCCTATTGATTTTTATCTCAATTCATTCGATTTATTATGAAACTAAATGGGTCAAAACTTTGTGGGATTCACCTCAGATAAGTTTCACAATATGTTAAGCGGAGACTTAATTCAATCTTTAGGTTCTCATTTGACTCCTGCAACTGATAATCCTTGTGACAAACAAGCAAAAACTTTATGACACAAATTCCTTCTGGCCTGACATATATACTAACGACAAATATCCCCGATGAAACTTAAAGCCAACTACCATCATGCCCACTCATTAGCAGGCAACAAGGTAGTTATCCCTTCCCCCCCACTCGCTCTTTTCGCTCATTACATATCCTTGGCACCCGAAAAACTTCATACTAATTTTGAAATATCTTAGAATGTTTATTGATTAAGTGATATTGATATTACATAAGTATATCTCGCAAGTTTATAATGCGTGTGCTTGCTGCGAACGACCGGCTGGACTGCCATTCGGGCGTCAAGAATAGAGTTGCCAGATGGCTTACGTATGATAGGGCTGCATACACAACACCCCTTAACACCCAGATGACTCATAGAATTGAGTGGGTCGTCTCATGCGAGCAGAACGTCGTAGCATCGGTGAGGCATGCAATGACTGTGGATCATCTTGAATAGGACTCTCTGGCCTAGAGTGGTTACTGGAAACAGGATCTTCCGTGTTGTCATCAGTTGCTGATGGTGCTTGATGTGATATGTTTACATCTATTTGTTCAACTCGGCTTCGAATTTGGTTATAATGACGCTTCATTATGCGATTGTCTGTCAAACGAACTTTGTAAGACACTGGTCCTGTTTGCTCGGATATGTAGGCTTCTATCCATTTTGGGCCCGGTGCATAGTTTCGTACCCAAACGGATTTGCCTGTATCAAAACATTTCGATTGATTAATAAATGGCTCTGCTCCATTAGAAATTTCTTGTGGCTGTAGTTTATCAAAGTAGGACTTTAACTCCCGATTCAACAACAGCTGAGCTGGCGAGCGATTTGTCGTTGCATGTGGAGTTATGTGTTGATTAAACAAAAATCGAGCAAGGCTTAGATCCATATTATTGTTCGGAGATAGTTTTTTAAGGTAGTTTTTGGTGGTCTGCACCATTCGCTCTGCTTGGCCGTTTGTTGCTGGGTGAAACGGTGCTGATCTAATGTGTCGAATTAGATTGTTGTGGAGGAATGCCTTGAACTCCTCGGAGGTAAATGCTGTGCCATTGTCTGACACTAACTGATCTGGTAACCCATGCGTAGCGAACAGTTGCCTGAGAACTTTGATTGTAGCCGCTGTAGAAGTGGAGCTAACAACCGCAACCTCTAGCCATTTTGAGTAAGAATCCACGACCAGAAGAAAGGTTTTCCCTTGAAAAGGTCCTGCAAAGTCGATGTGTAGACGGGACCACGGCCGCTTGGCTGACTCCCAATGATGCACCGGTGCCTCTGAATGATCGTTACGATTCTGCTGGCATGGAATACATTTCTTAACAATGAGCTCAATCTCTGCGTCAATGTTTGGCCACCAAACATAGCTACGCGCTAACGCCTTCATTTTTACAATGCCTGGATGAGCGGCATGTAGAGCAGCTAAAATTGTTGCTCTGGATTTCGGTGGAACTACGGCGCGATTTCCCCAAATCAAAACTCCTTTATTTGTAGATAGCTGTTCCCGACGGCAATAGTATGGATATGCAATATCTGATTGCTCCAATTTCATGTCAGGCCATCCCCTTAACACCCAGTTTGATACTTTCGCCAATAAGGGGTCCTTCGATGTTTGAGCGGCAATCGCCTCAGCACTTATGATTGGCGTTGCTGCTAATTCGATCATAAGCACATCGTCTGTGCTCACAGCGTCCGATGCTGCTGACAGTGGACAACGACTTAGAAAATCCGCATTGCCCATTTTTACTCCGGAGCGGTGTACTAGCTCGAAAGTATATGCTGACAGGAACAAAGATCGACGTAGCATCTGATTTGAAATTATGTTTGGGATTGCTTTCGATGTGGTGAAAATACCCAGCAGAGGTCGATGATCGGTGATTAGTGTGAAAGTACGACCGTAGACATAGTTGTGGAACTTCTTTACTCCTGCTACCAAGGCAATAGCTTCTCGATCAATCTGAGCATAATTTCGCTCAGCTTTGGATAAGGTACGGGAGTAAAAAGCGATGGGTTTCTCCGCTCCATTCGGCATTTTGTGACTTAAAACTGCACCGAGTCCATATGGCGACGCATCACAAGCTAGAACTAGTGGCAATGAACCATCATAATGCACTAGTACGTCGTCTGACCCAATAAGTTCCTTAAGTGTAGAAAAAGCCTTCTCACACTGTTTGTCCCACCTCCAAGTTGCATTTTTATCCAAAAGACGATGTAAGGGTTCTGCCACTGTTGCTTTATGTGGCAAAAATGAGTGATAAAAATTTAGTAGTCCTAAGAAAGCCTGCAACTGCTTTTTATCCTTAGGTTCTGGTGCGTCTTTGATTGCCGAGACTTTATCGGCACATGGTCTTATACCAGTTGAGTCAATTTTGAACCCTAAAAACTCAACGAATGGTACTCCGAATTGGCATTTGTCCTTGCGTAGTCGCAGTCCCGCTTTATCAAAACGTATAAACAGTTCCTGTAATCTAGTTGCCAATTCCGTTTCCGTTTTTCCCATTATTACAATGTCATCAAAATATGGTAAGACTCCGGAAATATTCTGTACCACATTCTCAATACAGCCTTGAAAAATGCCTGGTGCTGATGAAATGCCGAATTGCAATCGAGTAACTTTGAATGCACCCTTATGTGTACTGATTGTTTGCAGCAAAGACGAGTTTTCGTCGACTACTAACTGCTGATAAGCTTGAGCCAGATCAATTTTGGCAAAAATCGATCCACCTTCGATAGATGCCAGCAAAGTGTTGATCGCCGGTATTTGATGGCAGTGCGGCTTAACCGCTTTGTTTAAAGTTGATTTATAGTCGCCGCAAATACGAATTGAACCGTCCTTCTTGATAACTGGTACAATAGGAGTGGCCCAATCTGAATACTCCACAGGTTTAAGAATCCCTTGCTTGCATAGGCGATCCAGCTCCTCTTCGACTAGTCCCTTTAGAGAATATGGAATTCGGCGTGGAGGTAGTCGCACTGGTGGCACTGTTGCATCAATGTTTAATGTGACTGGCGGACCAGTGTAACAACCAAGTTCTGTTGAGAATAAGTGTTCGAACTTATTCAGAATGCATGCGATCTGTACGTCACTGCCCACTGAATGTATGCCCTTGATACTGATGCCTAGTGGGTCAAACCAGTTGCAACCCAGAAGGTCGCTACAACCGCTTTTAGTGACGATGACTGGTAGATTATCAATATTACGACCGTTGTAATGAATTGATACATCAAAAACTCCTAGTATCTGGATTGGGTTGTGTTGGTAGTCACTAAACCCCGGATCGTAGTTGTAAACCTTAGGCTTGTTTGTTGGCCAGATACGATCATAAGTCCGCAACGTCATCATAGTTACGTCAGATCCAGAATCCACTTCAAAAGTACACGATTTTCCATTAATCTGTACCGTGATACGTTTCTTCAGGCTCACCAGATTAGATATGAGGTTTACCGATTTTCCGCGTGAATTTTTGCCCTTTACTGGATGAACATCGTTCGACGATTCATTATTCCGGCAGACACGCTTAAGATGGCCCTTCCGGCCACAGCCGTGACATATTGCTTCACGATAAGGGCATTGCTGCCGGCCGTGTGGACCGGCACAACCCGCACATTGTTGTCCTTTTCCTTTATGTGGTTGTTGAGGGCGCTGTGATTTGATGCTGTGGATAGTCTCATTAGGCTGTCTGATAGCCTTTGCACTCGCTGCTGCAGCTTCACTAGTAGTTGCTCTCTCCAAAACTTTCTGCACTGTCAATTCAGTGTCTGCAAGAAAACTTCTCTGTAAGCTTTCATCCCTCATGCCGCATACAAAACGATCACGCAGCATTCTGTCCAACGCTGCTCCAAAATTGCAACCCACTGCCAATGCCCGCAGCGCTGCGAGATAGTTTCCGACGGTCTCGTCCGGATGTTGATCACGTTTGTGAAAATGATAAAATGCAGCGATTTCCGATGGACGTGGACAAAGATGATCAGTTAGAATCTTCTCAATTTGGTCTAACGGTAATGTACTGACCTGGTTTGGAAACGCCAATGATGTCAAAAGATCGTAGACTGGTGCTCCGACCAATGTGAGGAAAGATGCTTTTTTGCGACCCTCGTCTTTGACATCATTGGCAAGCAGGAACAATTTAAATCGCTCCAAATATGAGCCCCATTTATTTGGCTGCCCCAAATCAAACGGTTCCAAACTTCCAACTGTCGTCATAATTGGGTTCCGTTGAGTATATTTAGCACTCGTAGAATCAATTACTTCCTTCTTTTCCTCAAAAACGCCGGCCAATCTAATCTCTCCAAATTCACCAGCAAGCGACTCTGCCATGCAAATGTGTGTGTAAACGTTTGCAAAATTTCACCACAGCATGTATATGTAAACGTATATGTATGCTTTTGTGCGTGACAATTTTTTGATATTTTGCGTCAATAATTCCAAGTTTATTTCGGATGATAATTAGCATCCCATCCTCGTCGCCAGTTTGAAATATCTTAGAATGTTTATTGATTAAGTGATATTGATATTACATAAGTATATCTCGCAAGTTTATAATGCGTGTGCTTGCTGCGAACGACCGGCTGGACTGCCATTCGGGCGTCAAGAATAGAGTTGCCAGATGGCTTACGTATGATAGGGCTGCATACACAACACTAATATTCTAATACATGGCAAGCCTCCGCTTGCCCATCAACATCGTGTGGCCCGTACTCCATACGGTTTTCCTTTCCCAAATTGAGCTGTCACAAAAGTTTATCCAAACTACTTGACACTCCACTACCGTTTTTCACCTGTCCCCCCTCATCCACCCCAATCCCCGCCCTCCTACCAAAGTCATCATCCAAGTGGAGCATAGAGGAGCTGCAGCAGGAAGAGAGGACGAATGCGACGGCGCCTCCACTAAATTATCTCACGTTTTCGTGTGCAAAACTTCTTGAGGAATGTTGCGGTGTGTATTTTTAATAAAACTTCAAAGTTTTTCTTTTTTTGCAGTCGTAGTAATAGTAGGTACTTGGGCTACTTGGGCGTTTTACTCTGTCTTCCCGACGTTTTTCTTGCTTAGTTTTCTCAAAAATTCTTTGTCACGAAACATTTCTCGCGTGTTGCTGCTGCTTCTTTGTCTCAGTTTATCCATATAGTAATATGGTTACCAAAAAACACATGGAGACAAAGTTTTTGGCAACAGGAATTTCTCCTGAAAAGTTTAGAATTCGAGCAGACAGTTTTAATGTTGTCAGGATGAGTCCTGACTGAAAGTAAGTGCACATGACATGGTCAGGTTAAAGGGGTTTGCGAAGGCAACAAAAATTGTCAGATATCATTTTTATTCTATAGTCAAAAACAATGTAGGCAATCAAGTTAAGTACTGTGAACGAAATGTGGTTGACATAATTTTTAGCATTTTCTTTTTTAATTGTTACAAATTTGCAAGAAAATCTTTGAAATATTTGAAAGGAAAAAAATGTCATCACGGTAATTCTATTTTGAGGCATAGTTAAAGTTAAAGTTGACCGATTAGATAGCTTTCAATACTTTATATCGTATATCCTCAGGATTTAATTGCCTTGGATAAACAGAACTCATGTTTTTCATTTTATTTAGTTATAATTCCCAACTAGTTTTGGAGTGGAAGAAGTTGTAGGCACTGAATATAGTATTTCATTGATCAGAAAACTTCAAAATTCTTAAAATATATTGTCCTCAATTCTAAAAACATTCAAAAATAATTAAAATGTTATCTAAATTTGATTCGTCTAGTATATTCCTAATACTAACCCTCTAAAACAACTTTAGTCGATAACTTTTTGTTTAAAAAATGAATCCTCTCTTTTTCTCTTTCTCACTCCTTGTGTATTTTTCGTTTAAGAGTTTTTTAGAATTTCACTTTCTGTTGGCCAAAATTTCCTTAAGTTTTTTGACGGCAAAAATTAACTAATAGCCGCAATTAAAAAACTATTTTGTTCTGGTTTGAAATGTTTCCTAGCATATTTCAATTTCCTTGTCGGAACAACAAGCAGACAAGCTACAAGCAATGAAAAATCACAAAAAAAAACAGCAAAAAAATAAAGAAAGAACAAAAATGTATAAGTATGTAAATGGGTAATTTTAGATGGGAGAGGGGGAGAAAAGGAGACTGCGGCGGTTGGAACCTTTGAAGTTCATGTTGTTTGTCAAGAAAATGAATTTCACTTGACGGCGATTATGTGGCAGCCATTCAAAGTTGCTTCTGCACAAAAGTTTTGCGAAACATTTCCGATGTTTTCAAATATAACAGAGAGAGAGAGACAGAGAAAACCAAAACTCGAACCACATCATACAACGCACACAGTGGCAAAGTGGCGGGTGCTGGTAGAAGGGCTTTCGGCGTTCCATTCCAAACGTCTACGTCAAGGGTATTCCTCTAACCCAGAAAAATGCCAAATGCTGCTCTTTGACAGCATAGAAAGAAGAACGGAGCGGAGAGAGGAATAGAGAGCGGCGGGGAAGACGGGGCAGGGAAAAGCGAGCAGATTGCGGAAGGGTATAAAACTTTTGCCTAAATCACTTAACAGAAAACAAGTGTTGGCATGTGCCCGCCGTCTTCCTGTATATGTCCCGCTTTCTCTTCTACTCCTCTGACCAACTCTTCTCACCACCCGATATGCTGCTATTCTCTCTATCTTTTGGCAGGCAAAAATATAGCAAAACTTGTTTTGTTTTTCAATGAAAACTTTTTCGGTTTACCCATTACTTGTCAAGGGTATATAACTAGATAGAAGTTCACATTTGAAATATCCAAAGCCCATTTCTGCTGCAAATCTGAATCCGCCATTGTTGTTTGGTGTTGCTTTGCTTTAAATACTATATACTATATACTATACTATTCTAATATATTAGCTCCTAATGCTACATCTGTGTGCAATTCGATGAATATTTTACATTCATAAAAAATAAATTTAACTATCGATAGTTCTACAAAGTGTTGTGACATTGCTCAAACCAAATAAAATTTTGAGTATCTTTAACAATCTTTAAGACAGAAAGGAATGAGAATTTAAAGTTTAAATGGAAAACTTTAATGGGTCTATTATGAGTTGAGTGATAATGTTTTCTCCTAAAAAAGATCTTCAAAATGTCTGAGGCTTCAGAAACTTCCCAAGACTCTTTTCAATATGATTTTCTTTAGGAACGTTTTTGATATGAGCAACTCGAAATCTGCAAAAAATTCATAGATATGGAATATTAATGGTATTTCTTTTAAAATTACATTGCTTTCTACTAAAAAACTTGCAGAAATGAACATAATAAATATAACTTTAAATTTTCTTACTGGGTATTTCAAAGTTTTATATTGAAATGTTTTATTTTAAGCCATATTAAAATTCTTTTTTTTCTGTTCATCATTTGTTTTGAATGCACTGTTTTATATAAAGCTGAAGAAGTTGACGGCAATGAAATATAATAACAAGAAATAATCGAAAGCAATGTCCGGAAAACTTGCCACGCCCATTTAGCTGAAGTAACAACGGAAGAAACGGCAACTGCCTTCATTTGCCACCCTCTTGACCCTCTTTTCCTTTGTCAGTGCGTAAACAGAAAATCAATTACAATGTGCATACACGCAGAAGAGCAGATAGAGAGAGAAAGTAGGGAAAGAAAGCAAGGAACAAAGAACAAAAAAAGAACCAGAAAGGGGATTTACATTAATTACGGCAAGCAAAAGCTTTTTGACTTTTATTGTGACATAGGCCTGGGCCAACTTTACTCTATATAAAACGTATGAATATTTCATTCCCCACGGATATGGCTATTGGAGGACAAGTTTTTAAAAGCCATGTTAAGAGTCCTGCTCCTTGGCCTGCTCAGATGTCCATTTAGGTACACACACTCACACCCATACGCACACAACACACCCATACACTCACATGCATTTGGGGCTATTTCTGAGTTGGGTCAGCCATCTGCCAAGCCTTTTCTCTCTAGTTCGAAAGGAAGTTCGATTTTGCTTCCATTTTTGCATATTTTACAGAATTTGCCTTTTCGTCTCATTTGAATTTTTTTTTGCATTTGTTGAATCGCTTTTTGCCCAAAATTGACAATGATGATCAGTTCTCTCTCCAAATTCTAACCTTAAATCAAGGTTTTGTTTTTGTCCATAGAGCGAAACTCACATGCATTTTAATGCATTTTAATTAGCATTTAGCTCGAGGTCGAACACGTGCTGGCTTCTGTTGCTGTTACTGGTGACCCCCTCAATCTACACCCCAAAACCCAGTTTATCTCTCTGCCAACATCTACATGCAGTTTGTTCGGGAATTGGGATTTATGTTAGCATGTTGCATGTACATACGTCTCGACCCTCTTTCCTCTTCACGACTTGCCCCCGATCGACCGAAAGTACATGATGAGTATGGAGGAAAAAACCGCAGAACACGAAATACACCGCAAATTGTGGTTTTAAATACTCAGCCCTTTATCATCCGAACCTCGAATCTCTTCCCCTCCCAGCCGCAGTCCAACCTTTTTCGTTCCATAGGTATGTGTTCTCTCTAATGGCGCATTTATGAAAATTATGTTTTTAGTTGAATGCATGAAAAACACGAGGCAAAGTTTTTCCACCTAGATCCATAAGGGTTGCAAAAGGTTGTGCCAAAGTTTTCATTAGTTTGGTAAAGTAATTTTTATAGAAAATAGTCTAGATAACAAACGCTGTATAGTTCGTTCGGATTTAAATCGATATACTTGGGAAACCTAATGGGTTCTGTCTTTAATTCAACTGTTTGTTCCGGAAATAATTTCGAAAAGTCTTACTTGTTTCATTTTTGTAAAACATTGAACAAAAACGTTGCTCATGCTACAAATTTAGTTAGTTTGCCTTGTTCGTTAGCCACCTAATGAAATGCTATATACGAGATTCCTACGAACTAATCGACTGTAGTTATCGACAAAAGATATCTAAGAGAAGACTAAGAAACCCACAAATATTAACTCTAGAGATATCTAAAAATGTAATAAAATGTAGAAATTCTTTTAAAGACATTAATGGGAGATGTCGCATAAAGTTATCCATTCAATGCACCGATTATTCATGTCAAAAAAGGATATCGACTGAAGAGCTTTCTACTAAAAGGGACTTTTCTTATACCTGCCAAGGTCTTGACTGCAGTTCTGCCGAAAATATGTATATGTCTCACCTGAAACCCAACTGTAACGATTATTTGATCGATAGATATCAAAAATCTTTAGCTCAATAGAAAATTTTGTTAAAAGTCAAAAGCCAAAAATCTTAAATTACATTTCATTTACATGGAGACAGAGTAGAGAGGAAGGAGAACCGCGTTGTTTTTTTTTGTTTCTGTTACACTCATTTCTTGATTGCACAATTTCAATTCATTTCTTGTTTGTTGGTGTTTTTCTTCTTTTCATACTGGTTTTACTTTCATTTGCCCTTTCTTATACGTTTATATGTTTGCTTGCTGTCATTCAGTCAGCTGCAAAGTCAGCGCCATTTAAATTTCGCTCACGATTGTTCGGAGGGGCGGAATGAATGAATGCAAAAAAAACTACGGAAGAAATTACGCGATTGAAAATCAACGGATGCGGATGCGGATGTACGGATCTGGAGACGTGGAAAGACCTGCAACTGTCACTTTTGCAATCAGATGCAATTAGAGCGATAAAATAAAATAAAAAGGGAGAAAATGAAAATAAAACAGGTCACCAAAGAAATGACAGTGAAATCGAAATTTCTAACAAGAAATCAACGGAGAAAAAAAGTGCAAGTGCTTTTTGTGCTTTTTCTTATTTTCCATGTTTGTCAACTCTAAGAGAGCATCCTTAATCCACTTAGTTGCATTCACTTATAATCTAGGTCAAGCATTTATTGTTGTTACACAATTCACACACATGAGTATTGAAACATTTTGTTGACTTTTCGGGCGAAAATTTCATTATTTTAATGCAAAAATATGTTATGTGCTTTTCAATTGGGCCACCCCCTTGAATCAATTGAAGCAGAACTCTTTGAGTGGTGAATAAAGATTGCAAGACTTATGTGTCAATTTGGAGAAATGTTATAAAGAACATTTGAATGAAGACTTTTAGATACTCTGTAGGCCGTGTCCAATCTGAGAAATATAAAGATATATAGAGAAGGAACAAGGTTCTTTTTTTTGGCGGGTTTCGAACATTGAAAGAAGTCAAAATGAAGTATACTTTCTAAGGAGTTAAAAGATTTTGAAATTTAAGGTTCATATTTTAAATATTTTTAGATGTTCTGTTGATTTAACACTTATCGAAGGAAATTCTCATATTCTTCTGTTAATTTTATCCCCTATTTTGGTATTACTTTCTTCTCTTCCTAGTTTGCCCCCAGTACAGAATACAGGTGTATGTTTAAATTTGTTTTTCGATAGAGTCTGAAATATATTGGGAAAATATTAAACTGAATACCAAAGTTGTTTATAATTTTCCCCCAAAGCAAGGCTTGAAAAGAATATCCTTTTAGCCACTTGCTCATTTGTCGCAATTTTTCGTGAATAGTCACTGTGAAAAAGCTCTTGATATCTATATAATGAGTAGGCGTGGCTAGAGTACATTTATTTTTTTTTT
This sequence comes from Drosophila paulistorum, assembly GCA_018152135.1. Lineage (NCBI taxonomy): Eukaryota > Metazoa > Arthropoda > Insecta > Diptera > Drosophilidae > Drosophila > Drosophila paulistorum. The sequence continues at coordinate 49,865,240 of JAECXG010000822.1, read as the reverse complement.
TTGTTTTTGCTGTCTCAACTCGAGACAGATGAAAAGTTGTTGCCCACCTGGCACATAAATCACATAAAAAGAAGAATTTTAGGTAACCAAATCGTGAAGAAAACTTAAAACTTTTTGGCGCTATAAAACGAATATTTCATGTGCAAAAGCCCCCATCTCTGGATTAGGCTAAAGTCAGCTAGTCACTTTGGTTTGGTTTGTCGGGTTTTTGGGTTGTGCCAGATAAAATACGGTCCTAAAGCGTGAGCAGATTGTGCATTTTGGGTTTCTGTTTTCTTCATTTTTTTTTTTTTGTGCAAAAGCTTTATGTGTGTTCGCATATAAAAAGGTGTCGGTGTCACCTTGTATACCATTTTATGACAACCTGGGAAGAAGCTAACCCAACCAACCGACCAGCCAGTCAGCCACCCAATCCACTACTGCGCCAGTTGCTGCCAATCTGTATGTTCTCCATCTCTCTCTCTCGTTCTCTGTACAGGTGTGTCTACATTAAAAGCCATAAAAAATTCATAAAATGCAGTTTGCAAAAAAAAGTAGAAAAACCAACAACATTTCATGCGGCAGAAGGTACACCACATCCATAAATATGAAACCCACACGCACACATACACCTCACACACACACACGATGATAGAAGCGACAAAAGGTTTGACCGAATACAAAATAAACATAAATTTTAAAGTTTGCAATTTTGAGTTACGAACATTTTGCCCACCAGCCACCTCGATAGTAATCAACGTCATCAACATTATAACTACGATCGTAACATTGCCTTGATGAATATATTAAATGGCTAAAGTTTTATCTATCTATGCATGTATGTATATGAAACGCAAGGTAAGGTAAGGAGTAGTTTACAAGGCTCTTATGGTTAAGATATGTATATTATAATAATGAATGACACTATTTGGTTAGTATAAATAAAGTAAAGTGGGATAAGTTTTTCTGAAGCTGAATGAAAGTGTTTGCAGTGGTAGTATAATTGACTTGATAAATGAAAGGTATGTAGATCGGAAATTAATTTAAGAACAAATAATTCTAAGTCATATATAACACAGTGTAATAAAATTTCCAAAATTATTCCAAAGCCTAAGAGGTTTTGAAGGTTTGCTCAAACTAAGAAACACTGTTAATTCGAAATTTTTAGGACATCTCAAATTTTCCATTCAATTGAGAATACAAACCATTGTACAAAATAATTCTTAATATTTTATATCTCAACTGAAAAGAAATATAAATAGTCTAAGCTCTGCAATGTACATAATGTATATAACCAGCTTTAAGTTTTATATAATAATCAAGGAAATAAAGCTTAAAATTATATGACTTTCATCAGTTTTCTTCTAGAGGCAAAACGCCTTTTTTGTAGAGACTCATGTAAGTATTTAGACATGTCTTGAAAATGTCTGATAAAATTCATTAATTTTGTAAGGTTCATCCGAGACAGAGATAGAGAAACATAACCCCAAAATCCGCCAATAAGTGACCCACGTACAATGATGTCACACTGTGTAAGCAATGAAAGCAAGATCTATTTTTCGAAAGAATAAAGATGATTTAGCTAAGATTTCTTTCTGTCAAGAATTATATTTCTCTGAATTTTTAAATAATTTTAAAACTTTTTTTACACTAGAAGTTGAAAAATAAAGCAGGACAGACTAAAGACAAATTGTCCAAGTAGTATCGGTAAAGACTTTAGTACAACATATGCCTTCTCGACACCCATTTGCATTGCAGGAGGCATATTTAGTCACTGAAACTTTTTTTTTGCTTTGAAGTAATGCATTATATCGACATTTATGTATGTAAGCAAGCTGTTCACTATAGCTTTCGATTTGCAATTCATTATCTTCTGTTTTAATTCGGCGTTTGAAACTTAAAGTTGCCAGTCAAGATATGGGTTTGGCGGAATTTGAAGGTCTATAAGTCATCTGACTGGCACTATAGCTTTTCGCTCTAACAATTTTCCGTTATTTATGATTGATATAAAAACCATTTGAAATGTAAGCGAAATTAATTATCGTATGCATATATCTAATTTATTATACATATTTCCTGCCATAAACGTTTTGCCTTGAATAATATATTTTGATAAATTTGTCATCTCAAGTAGTTTCATGTTTGAAATTGAAACGCAACTTTCCCCTTTAGCAGGGAAAATAAAAAAGAAAATCAAACATTTACAGTTAACATGTAAGCGACATTTGCCAATTGCTACAAATTGCACAGAAATTATATCAATTTCCCAACGTAATCATTGAAAGTTATCAATTTTACCCTCCCAACCACCCCATCACCTCCATTTGCCCCTTTGCCAACATCCGGCGACGAAGACGATTGAAAAAATGTGAAAAATCAAATATTTATGATACGTTTGAGCAAAAAAACAAAATTTGTTCTATTTGGCCTGTGGCGAAAAGCAAACTACAAGATTTCAAATGATTTTTTCTTTCTTTTTTTTTTTGGCCATTTTCCATTTTCTCTATTCTCTTCTGTGTGCGTCTGTACGTGCGTATGTATGTGCGAATTTTCATTTTTTTGGGAAATTCAATTTCATATTCAGTCAAGTTTTAGAGAGTTCAGTTGTACATATTTATTTTTTCTCCATGCATTTTTCGTTTTTGCACATTTGCCTTTTTAAAGTTATGAAATTTTCAAAAAGAAATTATTGTGTAACTTATTTTCAGGTGACAAGTTGAAAATGTAGATACAAATAAGCTTTTCTGACTGTTTTACTGGTTCTTGAGATTTAATATGGCCTTCTTTAGGCCATCTAGCTCGTATTTGTATTGACGATTCTCCATCTCAATTAACATGGCCATTTGTTCATGTCTGGCTCGTATGGCACTTGCCTGCAAACATTCCAATTCTTCATTGATGGGCTTCAGTAGCATTGCTATGGGTGAACTTTTTGGCGGTAATAATGTCTTGCCATGGCAATTCACCCATTGAGATAATCTATATGCAAAAGGTCGTTAGTTAAAAAAAGAAAATTTAATTTGCAACATAAATAACTTACACACTATCCATTGGAGTTGTTTTGTAGATGTTTGATTTTGTTGTTTGTTTCTCGTTTTGATGTGATTGACATAGACAGTTTGATTTGCTTTTGGTTCAAACAGAAAAAAAATAACAACCAGAGAAATAATGTTTGATAAGCTTTTTAAACTTACCCTAGCATTTTTATACCATGTACTCATAGCGTGGCAAAATGTATGAAGAGGCAGAAGAAACCCTTTTCAACACCACTAAGTATATGTAGGATTTGTGCCCACAAGAATTAGAATTGGTGTTATATTGAGTATATTATTTATTTAATTAGTTAATTATTATAGGGTGAATATGACGCAATGGGTTTTTGACAAATTATGTATTGATTAATTTACTCACACGTCGTTTGTCGTTTTTTCAAGCCATCTCGCTTTCAACTCTGCCTTGCCACTTCGTCTTCTGCTTTTCATGCCACCTCGTCGATCAGCTGCATCGGGAGTAGATCTGGCCTTACAGCGTTACCATACCATCCCCACATAAATATGTGTATTCTTGATTATCATCAGCCGAGTCGATTTAGACATGTCCGTCTGTCCGTCCGTCCATCTTATGTATTTCAAATTAATGCTCTTTACTCCGCCCCCCTTATTGAAATAAAACTGAATTTCTCGGAGATCAAAAAAAACCTAAATCACCTTATGTATTTTGGTAAGTAGACTTGGTTGGTATGCCAGCATACGATGAAGGTTTAAAACTTGCCACACCCACTTCTGCCCTCATAATTTACCATTTACTGCCAGCAATTTTTGAACTATCGCAGTCTAATTTGGAACTGCAATTAGTAATATTTATTTCTACCGGCACATCAAATTTTATTAAAATCAGACTGAAGATGGTTAAGTTATGCTACATAACTTATGAATATTATTTATTATTATTATAAGGAACACTTTATTTCAGATAAACAAAAAATTAAAGCACAGGATTTTCTGCTTAAGCAATTAATACAAATAATACATATTGAATTTATTTTAAGGAAACATAATATGAAAGGGGGAAAAATATACAAAAACCCCATAAACTATATTCTAACTTAAAAATTAAATCTTACACTAGACTAAAGACTCAGTTGAGAATATTAGGGTAGACCGAATATTCACATTTATTTATGATATTTGAGTGCAGCCACTCTTGCAGGGACTAGCTCTGCATTGTGTCTATGAAAGTCCGAAGTGCATAGAAAAGTTATAAGTTGCCCGGTGGCTGGTGGCGGCTCACAGTTGGGCCTCTGCTCGGATAGCGTTGCAAAAATCAGTTTTTTCATGATCGCGTTTGGCAAAAATGATATATGCAATCGATAGGGAATACTTCAAAGATTATGAATCCAAAAAATTGTTCAAATCGGTTCAGATTCATGGGTGCTAGATGCGCACAAAGTTGAGACATTTTTAGTAAATGGTAAAAAATGATAAATGATCATTTATAAAAAAAATAGCAACTTTAAAACAGAGCCCGGCACTCATATCCCCCGGGGGACGAACACGTTCGGCACCTCGTATGCGTGTAACCGAACGGCTGAAGAAGTCCTCTTGATTTGATGAATTTTCATTTTGCGCAGTGTAAAGCAACATACGCACACAAGCAAGCGCACACATACAACTACATCTTTTTAGTGCTCTCTTTGTGCCGGGCCCTGCTTTAAAACTGAATATTGGGCGATTTCAACAATCGATTTTGGATTTTTTTATCTAAAAGTATCTGAAAAGTATGTTCTTTATTAATAGCATATTGCATAAATTTTAATAATTACTTAAATCGTTATTGAACTAGAAGCGTTAAAAAAATACTCTAAATATTGGCGTTTTTTAACTTTGGTGGAATACAACTAACAAGGATCAACGAGTATCAATACCGGACTACATACACTAGGTAGGTGAAATATTTACCTATCAGATGTGTATGGTCCTAATATGCGGAGACCTGCGACACCGATGCGTAAGCCATAAAACTAAGGCAAACTCGCCAAAAAAACGCGCTGCAGGTATAAGGAAGAAGAAGAGCGGATGCCTATTGGCCTGTAGCTTCTTTGAATTTAAATGATAACATTGCGTAATGCTGTTTTGCAAATACTACCTGTTTATATACATATATGCCTTTCTACAATGATAAATTGCTAATTACCTGCTTTGGAAAAACTGACAACGCAGATAAATGATATTTAAGCTGATGAAAAATTTGTCCTAGTTGTAGGTTGGTCGTTTTTATTTCCGTTTACCTAATTGGATGTAAATATTAAGTTTTTTTCCACGACTGTGAAAACTTAAATGATTTTGAAATGGGATTACTGAAGGAGATGAGCGTTTTATTCGAAAACGCTAGTACGGAGCTTAAGGTAAAAATCATTTACATATACACAATATAACTTAAGGCGAAAATGGATCGCAAGCGTCAGAAATCTGGCAGAAATCTGGCAGAAATCTGGCAAATTTCGTGAACAAACGTTAAGGTGTCTAATTTGACGTTAAGGTGACTTAGACGCATAGCTCGCAAATAACTGTCGACCGTTTCTCGTTGTCTACAAATAAGTGTCTATTCCTGACTCATTACGAAAAGACTCAGCGAGCAACAGATTTTTCGGTTCTTGAATTAGCTCGCTCGCGCTCGGAGCGAAACCGTTTTTTTTTATTCTGTTTTGTTTTGGTTGTTCAAAGACAGTTTCGTCGTGTTCAGTAAAGCAAAGTGTCTTTTGCGTTTGCCGAATCAGCTATTTTGTAGCTAGATTTGGCCACTTTTTAGAGCCGATTGCTCCACAAATTTTAAAACAGCTATTAGCTACAAATTTAGCTATTTTCATAAGTTACATATAGCTGGTAAGCAAATCGTTAAACGTCAGACGAAATGTATTAATTGCCATCGTGAATTGAGTGTGTGAAGTTGTGAAATATTTGTTGTGCAAAATGGGAAGAGAGTTAAATAAAAAAGTGTAGCTAAGCTATGCTTAGACGACTTAGATTACAAAAGGTTCAGATATACTAATACATTAAAAACTTCTCGTGCTAGACAAAATCAAGACCTTTTTAACATGCTAGCAGCCTCTTCGGACCCACTTATTGCATCACTGAGACACGTGTGATCACGATAGGATTTGGAAAATAGCAACTATAGTCCCAAAATGTTGAGTTTATTAGATATTGATGTAAATATTGAAAATTATTTTGAAGAAAATCAGCTAGCAATAGCAAATTTTCAAAATTAACCTAAAAAAAATTGTAAATAAATTTTTTTTCTTTTATAATCAAAATCAAATTAAAATATTAAAAAATATTACATAGTCGTTTAAAACAATGAAAAATTCCGTTTGTGATTGAAAAAACCAGGTTTCGCTCCATTTTTAAAGGAAAAACATGCTTGGAAATATTTTCTGACTTTGACCGTGAATATTTCAGCACCACGAACACCTAGCACTTTTGACAAATATTCATTTTGAAGATTAAGGTATTCTTTATCATATACTTTTTTAAAATCGCTTTATTGGTTTAGAAGCTATGATTTTTGCAATGTAAAATGCCGAAAGGCACCACTGTGCGGCGCTAGCGAGTTAAATGTAGCAGTCGGTAGTACTCATTCTCTCTAAAAGAGAAGATGCTTGACTCTGGGGTGAACGAGCTTGCGAATCACTCCTGGTAATTGGCAGTGTAAAGATCTGAAATAAATATTGGTTCACATATGTATATATAATCAAACGGAATTATCTCACATATTACAATATATAAAATAGGGTGTTCCCAATGTGCAATGTACAAGTTTTATGTAATAAGAAATTGCATTGATTAATGCGTTTTTTGCTCGAGAATGTTAATATTAATCTTAATAAATGAATAAGCATTTTGCGTGAAATATGTTTATGAATAAGGACTGGAATCTGGTAAAGAACCTCTTAAACTTTCGGCCATGTGCACCCTAATGTATTCACATGCACAGCATGTGTATGTTAATGCAAAAATCCAAATCCAAATCAGAAGTGTCTATATAAATTGTTAAATAAACAAAATCGAAACTCTAATGGAACATTATCTTGGTTCTTGGGTATATAAGCCGCGATTGTTCCAACCTAAGTTAGTAATAATAAGACCGCCACCATGAGAGTGTCTTTCCTTTATTGTATATACCTCTGCCTTGCATTTTGCGAGGGTTTAACACTTCAATCAAATGTAGTTTTGAGAGAGACAACGAATACACCGAATGATAAGTAAGTGTACAAATTGTAGTAAACATAAAAAAAACATAAGTTCAATATACAAATAAACCCAAAAACAGCTCATTGGAAAACAAAGTAAAAGAAACAGTTATCTTAACATCCTGCCCACGTCAGTTTGGAAAAGAAGGGATATTCAATGTTAGCCTTCCGGGTCTCGATCCGTTTCCCGTTCTGTGCGATGCTAAAATTGCGGGAGCAGGTTGGACTGTAATTGCCAGGCGGTCAAATGCGAACCTGAATTTCTTCAGGAATTGGGCGGACTACAAAAGAGGATTCGGAGACCTGTCCGATGATTTTTTCATAGGACTCGATAAGCTCCATTCTATTACTAAGTCCAAAGCCCATGAATTATTTATTCAATTGGAGGATTTCGATGGGGTCACCCGTTTCGCTCAATATGACGAATTTTACATTGAAAATGAAAATGTGTTATATCAAATGACGAAGTTAGGAACCTTTTATGGAGATGCCGGAGATTCATTAAGTTATCACAAGGGTCAAAAGTTCTCGACTTATGATAAAGATAATTCTCCATCCTCAACGAACTGTGCTCTTGAAAACCTAGGTGGATGGTGGTATAACCAATGTATAAACAGGTATAATTTTTAATGTAGCTTAATTTCAAATTGTTATCTATATTTAATTTTTCAATGTCTTTCAGTAATCTGTTTGGAAACTATTTCGCAGGGAAATTTGACATCAGTATGGGCGGGAAAGGGATATATTGGCATAGTTTCCGTGGGTACGACTATTTCTATAAAACGATGAAAATGATGGTGCGACCCATATGCGAATGTTAGACCAAAGCGAAAAAAATCAATTTTAATTTGTGAATCCATTTCAATATGTCGATCTTTATGGTTTATGTATTATGTATCTAAAGAAAGCCTAACAAAATTTTAACCATCTGAAAAAATCCAAATATTTTGTAACTGTGTCTTAATATTATTTTTCCATTAATAAAACTTATTACTGCATTAAACAAATTTTATATTTTTTTTTTAAATTTTTTTTATAAATTTGGGAGCCAACATTTATTTTATTCTGCATTTCAACTTCAGTCCACAATCGAAGATGACATTGGTAAGCAGTCCTCAGTGTTAAATGAGGTTGGTATATCTTTGTTTTTTTACTTTTATCGAAAGGTGTCGAAGCTAAAAACCGATTTATATAAAAGTATTGCTGCCAAAAAACAGCCTACAAAATCAAGGTACAGCAGTGCGGCATATTTAGCATTATATTTTATATGTAGTATGTTTATATGACACCTGTATAAAATAGTAAACCGACTTTTATAAAATCATTTAATCGTTTATTAAGGGCAATTTGTAAATACTCACTTGGTGTCACATATAAACAAATCCCTAATCTCCTAGCTAGTTTATTAGATTATTCTCAATATGATAAAGTTCAAACACAACGAGTCTCCCCTTATATTCTTTTTTATAAACTTGCAGTGGATAGTATAAAATTGATTAGATGTTTGTAACGCACAGATGGAGACGTTTCCGACCTCATAAAGTATATATGTATATTTATTATCAGCATGAGGAGCTGAGTCGATATAGCCATGTACGTCTGTCCGTTTGTACGTATGCGTTTTACTCAGCCATCTTAAAAGCTTTTTATTACCTGGGTCAGACCAAATATGAAAATCTTTAGGATCGGACCACTATATCATATAGTTATATATGAAAAGTAGGTGAAATAGTTGGAGTATCGCTAGGAATTAAACTAATGTGATAGAAATGGATATCGGATATGATAGCATGAATCTGATCGGATAGCACATGCATACACACACACATGATGGAAGAAGAAGAAAAAATTGTAGTAAAAAGAGTAATAAGTAGAAGGTTTTGTTTGTGTATTGATGAATTGAGTCGCATGTATAAATATTATTGCCAAGTACTGAAAGGTATAAAAACTTCGGCATGGTTGAAGTTAGCTTATTTGATATTTTCAACTATCGCAGTCTATTTATCTATTAATTTCAACCGGCACATTAAATTTCATTCAAATCGGACTGCAAATTGTAAAGTTATGTATATAGAAGTTATGAGTGTGGCCCGTTAGCTCCCTGGCGGCGCTAGCGAGTTAAATATAGAAGTCGGTAGTACTCATTCTCTCTAAAAGAAAAGATGCTTGACTCTGGGGTGAACGAGCTTGCGAATCAGTCCTGCTAATTGACAGTGTAAAGATCTAAAATAAATATAGGTTCACATATATATACTCAAAACGGAATCAACTCACATATTACAATATATAAAATAGGGTGTACCCAATGTGCAATGTAAAAGTTTTATTTAAAAAGAAATTGCAAATAATGCGTTTTTTGCTCGAGAATGTTAATATTAATCTTAATAAATGAATAAGCATTTTGCGTCAAATATGTTAATGAATAAGGCCTGGAATCTGGTGAAGAACCTTTTAAATCTTCGGCCAGGTGCACCCTAATGTATTCACATACGCACATCATGCGTATGTTTATTGAAAAATCCAAGTCCAAATCAGAAGTGTCTATATAAATTGTTAAATAAATAAAATCGAAGCTCTAAATGAACATTATCTTGGTTCTTGGGTATATAAACCGCGATTGTTCCAACCTAAGTTAGTAATAATAAGACCGCCACCATGAGAGTGTCTTGCCTTTATTGTATATACCTCTGCCTTGCATTTTGCGAGGGTTTAACACTTCAATCAAATGTAGTTTTGAGAGAGACAACGAATACACCGAATGATAAGTAAGTGTACAAATTGTAGTAAACATAAAAAAAACATAAGTTCAATATACAAATAAACCCAAAAACAGCTCATTGGAAAACAAAGTAAAAGAAACAGTTATCTTAACATCCTGCCCACGTCAGTTTGGAAAAGAAGGGATATTCAATGTTAGCCTTCCGGGTCTCAATCCGTTTCCCGTTCTGTGCGATGCTAAGATTGCGGGAGCAGGTTGGACTGTAATTGCCAGTCGGTCAAATGCGAACCTGAATTTCTTCAGGAATTGGGCGGACTACAAAAGAGGATTCGGAGACCTGTCCGGTGATTTTTTCATAGGACTCGATAAGCTCCATTCTATTACTAATTACCAAACCCATGAATTATATATTCAATTGGAGGATTTCGATGGGGTCACTCGTTTCGCTCAATACGACGATTTTTACATTGAAAATGAAAATATGTTGTACAATATGACGAAGTTAGGAACCTTTACTGGAGATGCCGGAGATTCATTAACTTATCACAAGGGTCAAAAGTTCTCGACTTATGATAAAGATAACGATCCATCCTCATGGAACTGTGCCCTTGAACGACTAGGTGGTTGGTGGTATAATGACTGTGCCCTTCGGTATAATTATTTAATGTAGCTTGATTTCAAATTTTCATTTATATTTATTATTTCAATCAGTTACAGTTTCAGCAATCTGTTTGGAAACTATTTCGCAGGGAAATATGACGAAACTATGGCAGAGAAAGGAATATATTGGTATAATTTTCGTGGTCAGATATATTCCTATAAAACGATGAAAATGATGGTGCGACCCAAATGCGGATGTTAGACCAAAGCGAAAAAAATCCATTTTAATTTGTGAATCCATTTCAATATGTCGATCTTTATGGTTTAGGTATTATGCATCTAAAGAAAGACTAACAAAATTTGAACCATCTGACAAAATTTGAAATATTTTGTAACTGTTTCTAAATATTATTCTTCCATTAATAAAAACTTATTACTGCATTACAAAAATTAAATTTTTTTTAATAATTTATAAATTTGTGAGCCATCATATATTTTATTCTGCATTTCAAGTTCTTTAATAGAAACTAACAGTCCAAAATCGAAGATGACATTGGTAAGCAATCCATGTTAAATAAGGTTAGTATATCCTTGCTAGTTGTTATGTTACTCTTCGTTATCGAAACAGACTACAAACTCAGTATGTTTATGTGACACCTAAACCTTAGATAACCGATTTTTATAAAATCATTTAATCGTTCATTAAGTGCAATTTGTAAATACTCACTTGGGGTCACATTTTAAACAAATCTCTAATTTCCTGGCAAGTTTTTCAGATTATCCTCAATATCGTAAAAGTCCAACACAAAAAGTAACTCATTTCATATCCCTTTTATATTAAAGCTTTAAAAGTGCTCTATATCATATTGTATGAGGAAAATTGATGTGGTTAATAAAGTGTTTGCCATGCCTAAAATATGCCGGCGTCCGACTCTATAGAGACCCAAGCAACTGATTTCGAAAGGATTGCGTACCAATTGCAGCTGAAAGCTCTCAAACTGTAATAGAAAAATCAATTAAGATTAGATTTAACTCACTATTCATTGAACTCACAGTCAATTCCAGCCGCTCATCCAAGCCCAATGGTAAAGAAGTTCGACTTTGCAATAATCGAACCACTACACCGTGGGCATCCTCAATATAAAGTAGAACTAGAACTGTGATGTACTGATCCAAATGGTAGAATAATAAACATGGTAGAAAAAGTCCTACAGCCCAATTGGATGTCGGATTATACCTATTCAATCTAAAGCCCATGACCGTAAAGTAGATGGTAGCTACGTTAGTCAGAAAATAGGTAAAATTTATACAGAAATACTGAGCTCCAAAAACCTTGGAGATACGCTTTATAAGTGCTTGCAATTGAGATTGTCTTTCGGCAATGTTATCCATCTGATCGGCCAGAGAGCAACACTTTGTGATGAATACACCCATTCGATGTGGATTTAGTTGTGAAATGGCATCCAAAACATCGCGTAAATCTTGTATAAGCAGAATGTAATGTCCATGAATATTAAGCATTGCAAAATAATATTGAGTAACGATGACGTTGAGTATCGCTGTGATGATCGATATAATGTAAAGGTGCAGACCAATGCCAAATGTGAGACGCTCACCAACTGCAGTCAACATGATAAACATTTGCAACAATTCCGAGAGGAGGGCAAAGAGGAACTTATTGAGTACGCCCCGCCGATAAAGACGCTCCACATGTGGCCTCTTCACAAAGAGTTCATACAGAGCATTAACCAATTTCACAAGCTCATGCCTTTCTCGCCAACGAAAGAGAATAGTGACAAATACTCCACACACACGTACAGTGCCTACGACAAGGAAAACATATTGATGCAAATAGTTTGGATTCAATAAAACTGATCTTATCCTTTCACCGAACAGATATTGCATGGGTATAAGACTAAAGATCATTACATTAAGAAATATGGCATATATTGTTGCACTTTTGTCGATGTAGGCTCGTTTGCGTTTCGTATCGATTTTGAAATTAATTAGACCTACGAATCGTCCATAGTTGTAGCTAATTCGTAGGCACCATCTAGTCAGTTCAGACATAATAATAAATTGCAACTAAATTATGGTCTAGTGTCATTTGTTGGTGATGACAGGGCTCAACGCAATTGAAATTCAACCCTAATGACGTGATGAGAAGCTCTGTGTTACAGATAATCAATAGCTAATTGAGTACATGGCAATTTCACTAATAATACATAAGGGGCTTGGCTAGCCTTTTTACAACTATGACGTATATGTTGAGTAGTTAATTAATCAAGGGATTACAAAGCCCTATAGAGGGTATCTAGTTATACTTCCTCAGTTGACTTAGATACCTTTTCCTTTGGGAAAGAATTTTAAGATCCATAAATTTCTTCATTTACAAACTTTCTAAAGATTACAACAGTGTTCTTGCTTTTTTTTGAGTCCCTCTACTCACAAACTCTCTTCCTTTCCTTTCTCTAAGATCCATGTGAGTTGATCCACTCATAAATTGCAAAGCGCAGTCTTTTATTTCTTGTGTGCAGTCATTGGCTTTGGGGTCTTTTGGATTTTTTTTCTGGTTTATTAGTTCATAAGTTTTTTCTCTTTTTCGCCCTTGTGTGGTGGTAATTTGCTTTTACTTGCCATTACCTAAGAGTTTTTTAAGATTTAAAGTCAATTCTTTAAGATAATTCCAATCTTCCATGCCTGAATCATCTGAATACAAAAAGAAGGTACCAATATAAAGCTCTGATAAGTGAGCAACAAAAATTGTAAAATTTTATTTTGAATTTTTAATAGTTTTTAATATCATACTGAATTAGAATAATTGTATTACTTAACAAGGACGCAATCATGGTGATGACCCCGCATCTATTTAGCTCAAATAGGCCCAGGACCGTCATTTTAAGAGGATTACAGGCCAATTGAAGTTGAAAGCTCTCAAACTGTAAGAGAAAAGAGTTGAAAAACCAATTATAAACGAATAAATAGTCTACTCACAGCAGTTTCCAGACGTTGATCCAAGCCCGCAGGATATAGACAACGTTCTTCCATAAGTTTCAACATCTCATTGTGGGCATCCAAAGTATATAGATTGGCAAATATCACTAACAAATTGTCTATATAATAGCAAATAATGGCACATGAAATCATGACTAAACCGAACGGAGATGTACCCAATCCAGAGGCGCTGTATTTAAAGGCACAGAACGTGAAATAGATGGTAGCCACCGAGGAGAGATAATACGTGGCCGATATGCAGAAACTCTGTAAACCAAATATCTTTGACATTTGCTCGACCAAACGCTGAAGTTTTGATTGAGTGCCAGCTATGCCATCCAACTGATCAGCTAAAGCACAACACTTGCTCATAAAAATGCCTCCATAATGACGTCTGGTGTTGACCTCATGAATTTCGGAGAGTAACCGACTGAGCTCCAGATTGAGTAGCATGTAATGTCCATGGACATGCAACATGGCGAAGAAATATTGTGACACAATGCCATTTAACAATGCTGTTAGAAAATACATGAGACTTAAATTCAAACACAGCTCAAGACTAAATGGTTGACGTTGGGCATCTAATTCGACAAACATTTGAAATAGTTCGGCAAGGGTATCGAAAATGCATTTACTAATCACCCCGCGTCTATAGAGCCTTTTGACTTGGGGCTTTGTCAAAAACAATTGACGAAGTCCCTTCAATAGGCGTCTTAGTTCATGACGTTGACGCCAACGACTAAGTAAACTGAGTAGAACACCAACTAAGCGGATTTTCGTCATAATCACAAAGACCTGAACATGCAGGCGATTTGCTTGCGTCCAGGCCACATTAATGTTGTCACTTCCTAGCAATTGCAGAGGTAGAAAACAAAAAATAAACACATTAACCAAAACTGCATAAATTGTAGCTTTATGGCTGATCGAAGAACGACCTGTTCGCAAGTCAATCTCGAAATTCAGTACACCCATTAGGCGGGCATAATAGTAACAGAGGCGCAATAGAAAATCAACTAGGTCAAACATTGTGGCAAATCGAAATGAACTGAAAGTCACTTGCTTGGGTTCCCTTTATACCCATCAATAAATACAGCTAATAGAGAAATATTGTCTTCAATTAATAGTTTTCTATTTCGTATTGTATAAGAATTAATGAATGGCTTATGACAGAGTGTCCCATGACTATGCCCTTACCACGCTCTAACGTAAATAGACCCATTAGAACTTGAGGGGATTTCTCACTAATTGCAATTGGAAATTTTCAATATCTTAAACATTTGCCTAGAAACCTTCATGCGATCAGATTGTGTTTGAGCTATCTCATCCAGATGATTGCAGCCATCAATACAAATATATATTCGTGCAGCGATTTCGATCGGTTCCACATGACACTAACTGAAATTAGAAAAGTCAATCACTAGTAACTCATTTTGAGAAGAAGACTTAGCCAGACATTGCCCTCGAATCAATAGTATGGAAAGAATGTCACAGGTTAAAGTACTGATGATATCTGCATAAATGGTTACTCCAGTTGCGATGTAAGGACGTCCAGTTCTTCCATCAATCTTGAAATTGAGGACTCCAGTGAGGCGGGCATAGAAGTAGCTAATCCTTATACACCATTCAACTAGACCCAGTGTTTTAGACTAAAAGTTAACTAATAACAATAACAGGCAATTGACATTTGGCAATTGATATCAGTTCATGACAATCATGTAATGTATTGAATATAAATATATCTTTGTGATAAAGTCAATTGATAAAAACGAGTGCCCAAACTAGAACAGTTGAACAAGGCAATTTTTTTTACCAAGTCCTGGTTTGTTGCTCCACCCACCAAAAAAGTCAATTTTTAAACTACTATACAAATTAATAATTCTGTATTTCATATTGTATTAAAAACAAGGAATGGGTTATGACAGAATGTCCCAGGACTATGCTATTACTACGCTTCACCGTAAAGAGGCCCATCACAGTCATCTTAAAAGGATTTCTCACCAATTGCAGTTGAAATTTCTCAAACTGAAAATTAATTATTAATTAGTAATTAGTTCATTTAAGTCACTACTTACAGATTCTTCTAGACGCTCATCTAAATTCCTTGGAAATAACGTGCGTTCTTCCATTAGTTTCACCATTTCTGCATGAGCTTCTATGGTATATAGCATTAAAGAGCCAACTAGGTATGTATCAGAATAGTAGGCAATTAACCCACTTAAAATAAAGATCTTTCCCAAAGTGGACCAACCCATACCAGCAAAACCATATCGATAGGCGCTGTAGCTTAAATAGATACTAGCCACAAAAGTGAGGTAGTAAATCAATGATGTACAAAAACCCTGTACCCGAAATATTTTGGACATCAGTTTAGAAAGTTCCTGTAGATCAGATTGTGTTTGAGCTATACCATCCAATCGATCGGCAAGCGAGCAACACTTTGTCACAAAGACCCCGACGCCTCGCCGCTTATCACTTAACTGATGTGTTTCAGCTAGGATTTGTTTCAATTCATAGTTCAGGAGTATATAATGACTATGAATATTGAGCATGGAGAAATAAAATTGCGAAATAATAACATTGAACACCGATACCAAGAAGTAGACGAAAAATAATTTAAATATTGCACCGAGACTTAGGTAATTTCGCATGAAATCAAAAGCCACACCCATTTGCAGGATATCCGCAAAAAAGGTGCAAATAAATTTGCTTATTACCGCGCGGCGAAATAAACGTTTTACTTGGGGTTTCTTTACCATTAAACGCCGAAAACCATTTACTAACTGGATCAATCGACGACGCTGATTCCAACGTGACCACAGCGAGGCGAAGACTCCTACGACCCTTACTGTTGACATCATTACAAAGATATATTCATGCACCATATTAGACCGCATCCACATGGAACCAACTGTAATGAATCGGTAGAATTATTTGTTTAGAAACATTTCAATAAAAGGTCTTCTCATACATTGCCCTCGAAACATTGTTAGGGGAACCAAGGCACAGGATAATAAATTGATAATAGCTGCATAAATGGTTACTCCAGTTGTGATGTTAGGACGTCCAGTTTTGCCATCGATCTTGAAATTGAGTACTCCTGTCAGGCGGCCATAAAAATAGCTAATCCATATACACCATTCTACTAGATCCATTGTTTAAGACTAAAAGTTGACTAATGACCATTCCATCAATTGGACTCCAATAAATTCTATCAGTTCGCGACAATCTTTTAATTTTATTAAGAGTTCAATTCAATAAAAGAAATTTATATTTAGTGGGTATATCAGTACCTAATCATGGTTAAATATTTAACTCATGGGAATAATTAATTCCAACATAAAATATAAGTGGTAAAGGATGTGGTCATTAAGCTCTATAGTAGAACAGCTAAGCGAGAAGTGAAACGGAGAAATATTTATTTACAAAAAAGAATGTCGAATTCAATTATCTTGGAAAATATTATGGATTTTAATATCAATAAAATTGAGTCTCTCGAGTTTTTATGTGCTTGAATGTTACACTAAAGTTACAATTAAATGAACTTAAATATATTTATACATATATACATAAAGACTTCAGTTCATTTGGTTGGTGTTGAAGTAATCGAAGATAAAACAGTGGACGACGTGCTAGACGTTTCAGTTGTTGAGGGCATTAATAACTACATTTTTTAAGAATGGGTTAATAATAAAGCAGGAAACTTAATTACATTGAGCTTACGAAATTAAAAACACTTGCTCAGTATAAGCGTAGAGCCGATTTCGCCAATAAAATATAATCAAGGGGCATTTATCACATACATACCTCCAATGCTTGGCAGAATTTAAACGTTTCAATCACGCTGACTAACTAAACCCTCAAGGTGAACACAAATAAATAACCTTAAATAAAATTGTTGAAGTTAATAATTTTGCATTTCATATTGTATAAGAAATAGTGAATGGAGTATAATAGATTGTCCAATGGCTATGCTATTACTACGCTGAACCGTAAAGAGACCCATTATAGTGAACTTTAGGGGATTTCTCACCAATTGCAACTGAAATTTTTCAAACTAAAGATAAAAAAAGAAAATAAAAGTTACTTTGAAATCGCTCATATTCACTACTCACAGACTCATCTAGGCGTATATCCAGATTCCGTGGAAATAAAGTACGTTCCTCCATTAATTTTACCATTTCAGAATGAGCTTCTAAGGTAAATAAGACCAATGAGGCAATTAGGTAAGTGTCTAAGTAGTATACCAAAACACCGCTCACTACCAAAAACATTCCCGAATTCGACCAACCCATGCCTGCAAAAGTATACTTATGGGCGCTAAAGCTTAAGTAGACATTAGCCACAAATGTGAGGTAATATATCACAGCAGAACAGAAACTTTGCATTCGAAATATCTGGGACATTAACTTACAAAGTTTCTGTAGATCAGATTGTGTTTGAGCTATCTCATCCAATCGATCGGCTAGCGAACAACATTTTGTCACAAATCCTCCAACCCCGTGGGTCTGTTTTCTTAACCGATGAGTTTCGGCAAGGATTTGCTTCAACTCATAGTTGATGAGTACATAATGACTATGGACATTCAGCATGGAGAAGTAAAATTGCGACATGATAACATTAAAAACTGCTACTAGATAGTAGATAAATATAATTGTTAGGAATACTTCCGGAGTGAGGTAAGCTCGAAGAAAATCATAAGCTATGCCCAATTGCAATAAGTCCACCGAAACGGTACTAATAAATTTGCTTATTACCGCGCGTCGAAACAAACGTTTCACATGGGGTTTTTTTATCATCAGACGTCGAAAACCATTGACCAAGTGCATCAATCGACGACGCTGATACCAACGGGACCACAGCGAGGCAAAGACACCTACGACCCGTACTAGAGCCATTGCCACAAAGATATATTCATGCAATGAATTCGAAGTTTTCCACATGTCACGAACTGAAACGAGTAGGGTCAATAAGACAAGTCAATTAGAAACAAGTCTATCCTTACATTGTCCTCGAATAGTTTGTAGGGGAACTATGGCAAAGGTGAATAAATTGATGATAGCTGCATAAATGGTTACTCCAGTTGTGATATAAGGACGGCCAGTTCTTCCATCTATCTTGAAATTGAGGACTCCCGTGAGGCGGGCATACAAGTAGCTAAGCCTTATACACCATTCAACTAGACCCATTGTTTTAGACTGAAAGTCGCCTAATGACCCGAAAACAAGCAATTGGAACCCAACAATTTTTATCAGTTTTCGATAATCTTCCGACAATCTTTTAATTTCAATAAGAGTTTCTGTTCTATGCAATGAGGAAAAATTCGATTCAGTCTACCATTAGCAGTATGTCTAACCTGATCTTTGTTAAATGGATACTACACATGCATTATTATTATTCTCGATTCATGGGAATTTTGAATTTCGAAATCAATCCGAAAACGGGAAGGGCACGAGTGACCATAATAGGAACCATATATGCTATGTTAGTCAATGGACTATTTTTCTGCATATTTCCAGTATTAATACTAAGATCTTCATTGGTGTTTACTTTATGGGATCGACCGAATCTTATACATCAGTCACTATTATTGGCGGCATCAATTTTTCGTGTCGGTGGTGTTTATTTGTCTCTGATAATTCGCTGGCGGCGACGACGAAAAGTTATGCGTCTATTTAATGGTTTTTGGTCTCTGTACGTGGCGAAACCTCGTGTGAGGCATCTCTTACGTCGCGGTGTGTTTTGCAAATTTCTTTGTGCCTTTCTCACGGAATGGTTACAAATGATGACCGGGTTAAGTGTAATTTACAAATATCTTACTCCTGGATTGGTGTTGACATTCTTTTCACTTTTTGCCTTGACTGCTTTACTTAATGTGATCATATCCGAGTATTATTTTGCCATGATCAATATACATGCACATTATATTCTACTCAATTATGAATTGCATTCCATTCTGGAGGAAGCTCGTTTACTCAGCCTGAAGTGCTATTCCCATCGTGGCAGAGGAGGTTTAATGACCCGCTGCTGTTATCTGGCCGATCGTGTTGATGAGATTGCAAAGACTCAGTCTGATTTGCAAACATTAAATGAACTTATGATTGAAATTTTTGGAGTTCAAGGATTCTGCATAGCTTTCATCTATTATCTGACGACCATAGCGTTAATATACTTTACATTCACTGCTGCAAAATCCAACATGTTAAATCTAAAACTATCAATTTGGAGCACTGTATTTACATGCGGTTATATTCTTTTCTACTATTCTGATGGTTTTTTTGGTGTGTTTATAATGTTTTATGTTTTGGATGCAGATGCCGAAATGAAGAGATTGCTGTGCGATCGGACATTGTTGGCATCGGGCCTCGATGAGCGACTTGAAACGGCGGTTGGTATGGGTTTAATAACTGATTTAAGCAGAGATTAATATTCATATTCCATTACAGTTGGAGAACCTTCAATTGCAGCTGCTACGAAATCGATTAAAACTATCTGTACTTCATCTTTATGATGTCGAACGTCCGAGTGCTATGATTATGATCAATTCGGTTGTGATTAATTCTTTATTATTAATTCAATATGATATTGAACATTTTTAGGCACATAAAAAATTTTATTTTAACAAAAATTATGTATATTAGTTTTCATTAAATAATTTTGAGATTTTCAGGGAATTAAATTGAGTTTTGAATATCCTTTGTAAAATAATTGAAACAAATCAAACCCAAGTAGTTTGTTATGTAGAGTTTCATAGTAGTGATGTTGAAAGTTTGTCTAGAATCGCAAAATATCGATATATGAGACTAATCGAACTGACATCAATTGGTGAATTGTCATTCAAAGGTGAAATGTTTAAAAATGTGGTTTTTGACAACGATTTTGGTTACGTTTTTACTATATCTAGATAGTAAGAACATAAAGGTCGCTAGCCGCTAATATTCGATACATTAAGTCGATATAATGTAAACGTTCCATACATCTCAAAAACTCGATCAAATCCATATCGATGTTATACCATCAATGTCGGTAGGTTTGGTTAATTAAAAGGTTTTAGGCAACTCTTGGTTATCTGTTAAAAGATCGATCTATTGGATGTTATTTTATAGATCAAAGTTTAAGACATATTTCCCATTTCAACATATTTAAAATGTCTGACTAAAATATATTTACATTGGCGAATATGTATGTAGGTAAAAATACTGCTTAAAAGACACTAATGCAGTTGTTGATTTCAAAAAACTTTTAAATATTTTGAATGAAAATACACCAAAAATAATTTTACAAAATGACAACAAAGAGAACCTGTATGCATGTTAAAGGAGTAGCTACCCACACACATGTAGGTATTTGTATATGTACATATATATATGTATTAAAAGGGAGAAATCAATAGAAGAAGAAACCTTGTACAAGGACGTTGTCCTGGTGAATTTCTTTGTTGCTGCTGCTGCCTCCGGTTGTCTGTCTGTTCATGTGGGTGTATGAGATTGAGAGTGAGTGTGGATGGAGGTGTGTTTTGTGCATGTGTGTAAGGTGCTGTGGGTGGTTATGTGTATAGGACGAGGAAAAGCTGTTAAAAACACGACCCTCATAAAATAAACACAATAATGACTGAAAGAACTTGCGGAACACAGAGTCGAACTGAGAGTTGTGAGCCGTTTTTACCATTCTTCCAGCACACTGTGTCAATAGCATGTGTAATTGCGCCCAAAGCAACCGATAATGGCCATTTCATACAGTCAGTCTCAGTGGCCGGAATGATATTGAGTAGGTGAATAAACGGGATGCCTTTTGTAATGACGATTGCCCAGGCATTTATAACATTCTCCATTCCCCGTTTCCATTCCATCTCGGGGAACTTAGAAAACTTGACACTGACTTGACACTGACAAATCCAGCGACAGGCATCCGACGATGGCAGCATCAATACTTAGCCGCAAGAGCGGCAAAATAAACGAGCTTCCATTCAATTTCCTTCCTTTACTTGCAACTGCAACGACAACTTGCCACTGTCTCGCTTTCTATCTTTCTCTCTCTTTGGCTGCTTAGCATAAGTCGCAGTTTAATCCTGCACCCGACAAGCCACGATATGCATTGCCAAGTTTGTCAAGAGAAGGGAAATGAAATACAGTGGAGGAAGGGCATCTGAGGGGAGAGCGAAAAGAGACGTAATGCCAATAAGCAAGCAATGACATTTTAGCATAATGCATTGCCTTCTGCATCGTCTACTTGGGTAACATTTTCTGAAGCCAAAACTAACAAGAGAACGACTAGGAGAAGACCCAGAAGACTGAAGCGAAGTGCCTGCTGACATGCTGCAAAAGAGTTTTAGGTTTTCATCCAAATATATCTACATACATATAAATGTATGTATATAGATTTACTTATAGACATCGAACATGAATATGCTTGGCATGTAAACATTGATCAAATGTCTGAAAATTTAACTTCAATGAGGATTATAATGATCTGATTACAATATTTGCAAATTGTATCACTATTTATCTATATTAGAAGGGATACCACGACAATGTAATTTAATAATCAAAAGAATATTTAATATTTCAGTTTCCAAACACTGGCATTAAACTTCCAGTGGCTTTTTGGCGTTACTCGCCACTGAAATCTCGAATAGTTAAAAATACATTTGGTGGAAAGATTTTTCCAATGAAGCTAATAAAACTAACTTACTGAACTATTTTACGTAGGAAAAGCTAATTAAGCAGAATCTGTGAAAATGTTTTGAAAACTTTTAAGTCTTTTTGAAAGATACCTGAATTTGCAGTTGGAAAAGTCAAACATGGCTGAAAAATGGATTAATTACGATAATTAACATTTACAATTAAATTTCTTTAACTTTACTGACAAATTTATGTTTAATTGAATAAAAATCCTTAGATTTTTATTGTTGTTAAACAATTTTCTAATTCTAATCTAGCTCGGATAGTTAGCTATATCATATTGTATAAGAAGTAGAGTGTTTATGATGAGTGAATTACCCATTGACATCACACCATCACGTCCTATATCAAACAAGTTGAGAACGCGTATTCTTAGTTTATTTTTACCCAATTGAAATTGCAAACTTTCCAACTGTAAGAATCAAACTGAATTATTCACATTCAAATAACATTTAGATAATACTCACAGCAGTGTCGAAGCGTTCGTCAAGACAAGGACTCAATACGGTGCGTTCTTCTAGAATTGAAGACATCTTAGCATGGGCATCCATTACATAGAACAATATATATGTAGTGAGGAAACCATCCGCATAGTGAAAAACTGTTGAAACGCATATCATCACAAGACCCCAAATGGAAAAACCCATGCCTTCAATGCCGTATTTAAAAGTACTAAAGGTAAAATATATAGTCGACGCAGTGGTTAAATAATAGGTAGAGGCTATGCATAAGCCCTGAATGCCAAAGATTTTTGACATCAGAGTAAAGATGCTATGCAATTCGGATTCTGTCTGAGCTATTTTGTCTATACGATCGGCTAGCTCACAACATTTTGTCACAAATACACCCATTCCGCGATTTCTTGGGGGCCTTTTGATTAAACTTAGAGACTTGGCTTCCGCTATGATGCCCTCTAAATCGTAGTTTAGTAAAATAAAATGTCCATGAATGTTAAGCATGGCAAAATAATATTGTGTTATTATCAGATTCAGCAGAGCCGTCACTATGTAAAGCAAAGTAACACTTAAGGCCACTTCAAACGTTAGATTACTCTTCAAGGCATTCAATCCGACTGCCAATTGGAGACATTCGGAAACAACTCCGCAGATAGTTTTGCTAATCACTCCGCGACGATATAATCGTTTCACCTGAGGTCTTTGTATATATAAATGCCGCAATGCCTTAACAAATTGCATAATTTGTTGACGTTTATACCAGCGACTGATAATAGTTAAAACAACTCCAATGAGACGTATTGCGGCCACCATTACAAAGACATATTCATGTAAGAGATTGGAACGTGTCCAAATTGCATTCACCGTGGAATTGGTCAATATTTTAATAGGCACAACGCTGAGGAATAACACATTAACAACTGCAGCATAGATGGTGACTGTGGTAGTGATTCGTGGTCGAGCTGTCTTTAAATTGACTTCAAAATTCATTACACCCATCAGACGGGCATAGAGATAGCTCATCCGAAGTATCGACGTAACCAGATCGGGCATTATTGCTTACTGACATCCAATTTCATAAAAAAGTGACGGCAAACTAGACACTAATGATGTGATTAGGGAATTGTGATAACGCGCAACCTATATGCTTAATTGGATTGCATTGAAATCAAATCTACAATGGGTAAAATAACGATTTTCTAATAAGTTGGTTAGTTAAGGTTTTACGCCCTAAAGAATGCTACAAAATAATATGGGTTTCATCCCCTCCCACTATCATTCAAACTTTTATACCTCAAAGGTATCAAATTTGTTATTTGTTTGCTATTTAAACACTTTTTTCCATAGTACCTAAAATATTTATTGTTTTTCCCTCTGATTAAATTCTTAATGCAGTTGGACAACCTCGTTAAACTATTTCATCATTAGAAGAACCTACTATAACTATTTATCAAGATAGATTCGTTCACGAAAATAAAACATGCAGAAAATAATAGATTCGCCCTTCAAAATGTAACTTTATTGACTTACGTTTAGCCCAACATTTTTTCTATTGCGTAAATTATCAAAATTTAAATTAAAATGTTTATTTTGTTGATTTTGAAATCACTCAAAATCTTTTTATGTTTTATTTTTACCAATATCTGCTGCACCTGCCTTTATTTCATTATTCTATTACTCTCAATCACAGGAGCAACTTGGCAGGTACTTACTGATTTCTTTTCTCAAGTTTTTTTTATGTATTCCCACAATTCTCGTTTTTGGAACATTTTTCCGTTGCTTCATGCTTCTTTAGATTTCTCCGCAAGTTTTTTAAGAGACTCAGATCAGAAGACTGCCTGGGCCAAGCCATTAATAATGAAAAAAGGTTATTAAAAATCACAATAGTTAAACTAATAGGGGTTATTACAGTGTTTTGTTCTTAATATATATTTTAGAATATTTGTTTTTTCTTATTTAGTAAAGGCTGTTTATTCCACTGCCATTTGAGGTTGTTTCAATAATCACCTAAAAATCATATTTTCAATTTTGAAGTTCTTTTACCTAGAGTCTTATAATCATATATATATTTACTTGACTGTTGTTAAGGTAAACTTTATGACTTTATAATTACAAACTTCTATAATATTGTCACTTTCATTGGTGATTGATTCTGTCTATAATATATAAAACCGTAAAGACACACATTGGATTTGGTATATATTTATAGACATTTTGAAATTAAAGCAATTTTGATATAAGAATCAAGAAAAGAATGAAAGTGCACTTCACGTTGAATCCTTGGTACACATGACCTCACTGTGCCGCCACCTCACAAATTGTTTGCGTAAAGTGTGTTAAACATCTTTAGTTCACCATAGTTTAGTTCATAGTTTGGCAAACATGCCCCCGATACGAGTAGGCTCCACATACACATACACGAAGATGATGAGGATGATGATGACGATGCAGTTGCAAAATTCTATGAACATCAAATGTTTGCTCAACACTTATTTTTTTCGTTTCTTTCTTAGCCCGCAGCTGGCAGGCATAAGTAGCGAATAGCGGACGGAGGTATCCAACTGAAACTGAACTGAACTGAAACTGAAACTTTGACGTGCACTCGAGTGCATATTAAACAGCGAAAGCTGTGGCCAAGTCTCAAGTGCCTGAGTCCTTTCCCCTCCACACACTCACTCACTCTCTTGTTGGCAGACAAAAGGCCAAGTGAAAGGTGCAATTTTTGTCATGTTTTTTTGTCATATAATAACTTAAATTTTTAGTTTAATTTTTGGGTATAAAAATTTTCAGATTCCAAACACTATTCTGGCCATTTGTCATTCCGTCAAATGCCAGGCAAAAAATTTGACATCATACAAATTTTTCGCTTGTGCAAGTCTCACAAAAATGTTGAACATTTTGTTTGAATTTGGTATAGAGTTTTTTTTTGTTTTGCTCTTCTTATTGTTGCAACAAATCAAATTGCCAAATAACAAAATACCAAATCAAATGAAAAAATTGTGGGCGAACACACACACGCACGCACACACATAGAGAGCGAGGAAATGACTACGGAAACGGAAGCGTCAAAATGGTTGAGAGAATTTTTGAATGCAAAAACCCCAGCAAAATAAAAAAAAATAAAAACTGTTGCATAGTTGTGGGCGGCAAAAAAAAATGAATACATATATTCACGGGCGGAACAAAACATATATGCATGTTTTGATATTTATTATACATACATAGCATTTGTATGTGGTTAAATTTAGAAGGAGATTTTTTTAGTTAAATGAAGTGTGTTAACATTTGATTAAGAGCGATTGCTTTCTGTGTGTGTGTGTGTGTATTTGAAACATGGACTTAGTTAAACAAAATGAATACACTGTGCCTCAGGACAAATGCTTTTTTGATTAGTGCAAAGCCCAAAAAGGAATTGACTAAGCAATAGAGAGGAATCTTTGTGTTTAGTGGCCATAGAAATATTTGATGTGGCATGTGGAATTTTTAAATAAATTTAAAATGAATTATAACCAATATTCCAAATGACAATTGCGGGATTTAATCATTATAAAAGAATTAAATGCTTAGATATTTTATGGCCTTAGTGGTTCCCTTAAGTAGCCTTCACTCCGAATAATTTTGTAACAGCCAATGGGACACTTGTTATATGCAACAGTCGAATTACTCATACGACACGTAGAACTTTTATTTTATAGTACCACTTAAAATCAAAAAGTAAAAAGTTAAAAAAGTAGTCTCTTGGTATAGTATAATTAAATTACCGAAATGTTTTTAATTTCTCCATAAAAAAATTGTGTAAAAATGTTAGATTCTTTTTTGTTTGCTTTTTTAAGTGTTGATCTATCTTCTAAAAGTTTAAAATTAATTTCATCTGAGCACGTAGCAAACGGGATTCAAAGTTGTCACGAGGAGGTCAAGTTCTTGTCACCTAAACTGCTAGCTGATTTCTGCTAAATTGTTTCTTCTGCAATCATGAAATTAGAAGATCTCTAAAACCTGCTGGTTAATGCAATTCAAGGTTCTTATAGGGTTATTTTCATATCTCTCAAAAGTTTGTCTATTTTGGTACGAAAAAATGAAAAAGAGTTCCCTCAAAGAGAAAATATTCCGTTGAAGGTATAACAAAAACAGCTCTAACGCAGAATTTCATTATTTGCCAACCATATTTAAAATTATGGACAAGATAAAAAATGTTTGTTACTGTGGAGGAAAAAACTATATAAATTTCTTTTTATTGTGCAAAAATGCAATCTTTCCTTATTAATTTATTAAGGCAAAAATGCCGAATGATTGCAAAAAACAGAGTAGGAAAAGTGGAGAGTCTCAACAAAACGAAAGAAAGCAAGCAAAGGCAAATGCAAAGTCATTATGTTATACATTTCGCCTAATGAGATTTTTTATGGTGATGATGGCATGTACACACACACACACAGTTCACACACACATATACATACATATACAGGACACGCAAACATCTTCTTAATTATTCACAATGAACGAATATGGCATTAAATCTAAAGAGAGAGGGCAAAACAAGCAAGTAGACATTTTGACACCTTTATGGCTCAATAAATTTGACCAAAAAAGAGAAGAAGTAAAAAGCAGTTCATTAGTAACACACTGCTTGATTACATTCAAAAGATGTCGAACT
The DNA here is from genome assembly GCA_018152135.1 of Drosophila paulistorum. Taxonomy (NCBI): domain Eukaryota; kingdom Metazoa; phylum Arthropoda; class Insecta; order Diptera; family Drosophilidae; genus Drosophila; species Drosophila paulistorum. The sequence goes on along the minus strand of JAECXG010000822.1, from coordinate 49,837,915 downwards.
CCTCACGTACAGTTTACAATTACCCTCAGCACTATGTAATAGTAAACAAAAACCTAACACACATCCACATAAGGACTCCTTCTCTCTATTACCATTGGTTGTTTTAGATGCTCTCGTGGCTCTCATGTCGACGTTATGAATAATGTTTTCATTTCAGTTCCCCGACACGCAATTGCATGTTAAATGCATATGATTCCCCAGTTGCTGCTCCCCCATCAAGCTTGATGGGGGGAAAGAGCAACTAACTCGTTCAACTAATAAGCGAAAATTATGGGTTGTAATTTAAGAGGCACTTTTCTCCTTTTTTCTATCGTCTCTTTCTTTCTTCAGTTTTCCTTATTTTTTTTTTATCTAGGCTAGAGTTTCTTCAATGTCTAAGTGATTAGACGTTAGTTTTGAGTAAGAGTTGAGCAAACACATTAATTAACGATGTCTGGGACACTTAAGTTGAGTAAAGTGACTCCAAATGGGTAGAATATAATGACGCCAAACGAGTCATATACACATACATATGTATGTATGCTTATTTTTGGTAAAGTAATCAAGGAATTAATTTTGCCATACTTAACGTTATATTTGTGTCAAATTATTTCAGATCAGTTAACTCATCAGAGAACTGTTTAGTTTCTTGAAAAAGGAATGAATAATATTATTATATCCTTTTTTTTATTAATTAGTATTTTACAACACTGTGACTAATCGTGGGATTTAAATTTTGTTAACAATTGCTTAGTTATCGTTGTAAGTGTCATATGTTGCTTGCCAACACTTATTTAAAAACAAGTTTAACCAAAAAGTTATTGCTGATGCCTTACTTAAAATCAAATAAGCCAACTGTTTGGGTTAACTAAATTACAAGCCACTTTCAAATTGTATTACTGTGGAGCCATTTCCTTTTATTTTTATTTGTATTCTTTTGTGCCACATTTTATCAGTTTGGGTTAGGTTTTAGTTTGTAACCTTAACTAACCTTAATACTTTGGCATTTCGAGTTTATTTTGAGCAAAACTCAAATCCAACTCGTTCAATGTAATTGAAAATCGATGTTCTTACATAGTTTATGCTTAAAAGGCGATTACATTAATTTCACACACCACAAAACAGATGACAAAGTCAGAAAATACAATGCGAGAAAAGGGTTTTTGTGGACCCATCCCCCCTTTTCTCCTACTGCTTCTCCTCCATGTTTATTCTCTGCCCATCCGGTCGTCCTTTAGGCTATCGAACAAAAAAGCTGACAGCTAAAGTAGGAAAGTGGCCAGAAACTTGTTGAGGAAATGAAAACGAAAAGGAAAATGAAAACTCCCACACACAAACATACGAACTGACATTCGAAAGCCACTCAGTCAGGTGTTAAAACTAATTTACGACAATTTTACCAACAAACACAACAATGCTTCCACACTGCAGTGTTGGATAACCGGCGAGCAGCAGGCGATGTTATGGTCACATCAAGTGCTTCGCATATTTCACACGATGCATGAAAAGGGTCGTCATTTGCCGTTCTGCTTCTCCTTCGATGCCTCCCACTAATGCTTCGCCTTGTTGACCGCAAAGCATTGCAAATCGAATGAAAGCCAACACGTCCGGCTTAGAATTCAAGGATTCCAAGGACTCCAGCTGACAACTGATTGTGAGTGTTAAACCACAATCTGATCTGATTTTGTAGTGAATTTTGCTTACCGATGCCAATTTGCTGGTTTATAACTTTCAACGGCTTTTTCTTTTGTTGATTCTGCAAATTTTGGTCAACAAAAAAAGACGAATAAAAAAACCAACAGGAAATTCAAGCGAGCCAAAATTATGCAAGCCATAAGTTATGCAATTCATTATGTATTGAAAGTAATGGCAATTCTGCTGACTCATAGCTTATTAATTAGTTTGTAATTAAGGCAAAGGCAAGCCCCTTTGCTTCTTTAATGAATGCCACACAAAGGAAGAAAAATGATTCATAAATGCAAATAACATGATGTAAGTGTTGGTAAAGTTTTTACCTAGCAGTAAGCAACAGTGTTGAAAAACTTTATTTATCATCTAACTTTTGTGATTACAAGTGTTGATAAATCAGTGCTGGTTAAGCACATCGTGATTGCTTAAGTGCATTTTTATTACGTGTTTCAGTTGTGGTGTTAATCAGTGTTGAAAAATTCCATGAATCACATGGGTCTTGACTATAGATATCCGAAATAAACCTGACACTATATCTTTTTTTCATCAGTTTCGGTCAAAATTTCTCAAAAAGTAGTTGATCAGTGCTAATTTATGCCAAACAAAATGTCAGTATTGATAAATGCCAAAACTCAAATAAGATTTTTGTTAACCGTTCACTTATTTAATTGTTTCACAGAATTTCTTTGCTCACAGTATTTGGTTATCAATCTGTAGGCCCCTACGATTGCAGAAATCACGATCACAGACTTCATTTTTAACAAACGATTTTCCCATGGTCTTTAATTCTTCCTCGTAGGCCGCTTTTTCGCCACGAATTAAATCCTCCATTTGCTCTTTTCGCAAAGATAGCGTGATAACCTCAAGTATCCGCAACTCATAGGTTATGGGCTTTAACAGAGCCGAATGGCCATCTGCAACACGTCCTGGATCTTTGGTGCCATGACACTTCAACCATTCCTCGACACTTGAAGAATGCGATTAGTAATTAAGAAGACCAAGTTAAAGGAAAACTTACAAATTTTTCATGACTGAAAAGTTAAATTTTTTTTTTGTTTTTTCTTTTTTTGTATTTTGTTGTTTATTGACAAAATGAAACTAAACTAAAACAAAGCAATTCGCTTTGACAAATCGATCGAGAGCTGCTGGTATATATCTTTATATATATATATGTCTCTGAAAATCTAAGAAAATGAAGGACAAGCAAATTTTGTTAAAATCCCATCATAAAATAAAAAAAAAACGAAAACCTTACAAATCCAAATACAGTAAAAATACAACATTTGGGTCACTTTTCCTTGCTTACGTCCTTTAGCTGTCCGTTTTTGGTTTTCTTTTGGCTCTCAGTTTATTTTATGGCAGCTTTCAAAGTTTTTACTCATTGCCTGAGACTCAGGCTGAGACTGTCGAAGTGATGGAACAGAGAGAGAAAAGCAACTGCTGCAGCAGCTGTGAAAACCAGAGCCAAGGTGGCAATAAAATAAATGGCAGCACTTTCGGTTTTACACACACATTCACACACACACAGACACCCCTCATACCACACCACACACCTCTTCTCTTCCGCATTCCACCGAAAAATGGCAATTTGCCGTAAAGGTAGTGGAAACATAGAGACAGAGAGACCGAAAAACGGCAGAAACCTGGCGGCCATATATCAAAAGGCGAAAGAGTAAAGTAAAGCACACATAAACCTGCAAAACTAAACGAACGTGAGATGGTGAGAAAGAGATTTTTAGCCAAGTCTAACCGAAACGAAAACCCATTGGAGTTGTTAGTTGGTTAGTGGTAAATATTTGTGGTATGTATTTTACAGTTGGCCACTGAGTGCTTTACGACTCTGGAACAAAAAAAACCGAAAAAAAGAAGTCCAAAATGCACATAAAATAAAAAAATAGCTACATAAACAAAAGGAAAAAAAACAAGAAGCCCAATACAAAATGTGCCACTACATCAGGCATTATCTTTCATTGTTTCCCTCAAACGAAAGGAAAAAAAATATTGACAAAATTTTGGCAAGAAAGAATAACTGAAAATGTAATTTCTAAAAGGATTACCCGAAAAGGCTTTAAGGCAAAGCCAAAAGCGACAAGGACAACGACGACATGAAAAATGAATTGCCAAGCCAAGAGAAGAAAAGCAAGAGAGTTTTCATTTTTCGCGACACACATACACACACGCACACACACTAACTTATACACACATCATCATGCTCATCGTCATCGTCGTTGTCGTCGTTGCCGTCTCGTTGCCGTAAAATATGTGAAAAATGAACGGAAATGCCGCAACGCCGAAGCGGAAATGAAAAATGCACGTAGAAGAATGCCGGAAAATTGGAAAGAAGGGGGCTGGGGGCTGCGAGCGTAGCGTACAGAGCGACTGACTGACTGTGGCATGAGTGTGTATGGGTGAGTAAAAACCTCAAATCAACAGAGAATGCATGAAAAGGCACAAAAATTCTGAAAAAGTCATTGTCGCTTTTTATACACATGATCCGAAAGTTGGCCTAAAAGTATAGGGTAATTAATGATGAGACGACAGTCATTTCGCTTTGGCATCGCCATCAGCCAGAGCTAATTCGCAAACTTTTTTTTATTTTTTGTTTTCATTTGTAATGAGAGTTGTCAAAAAAGTGTAGTGAAAATTTTTCAAGAGTCAAAGATAGGTAACAAAGGCTGCCAAAAAAAAATTCTGCTAGTGATTTACCAAGGTTTGGGTTTGCGATTGTAGGAAAAGGAGCTATAATTCTCTTGCTTTTTAGAGGAGTTCGGAGGGTCTTTCCATCTAGTTTAGGTACCTAGGTGTAAAATTGTCTGATGCGGTTTCAAATGGTAAATTTCTGAACGTCTTTAAACATCGCTTAAAACATTTACTCAGCTATTGTTAAATTTTGAAAACATCACTGAAGAAAATACATTTTTTTAAAATGATTAATCCATTGATTAAAATGATTATTACAATCTATTAACTTAAGGAAACCCATCTTTGTCTATTTAGAAACTGAAGCAAGGTCACCCAATAAAAAATTTTGTGAATACTTTCATTATTTCACTTTAAAGTTAAAGTCATGTTCATTGCTCAGGTTTTGAGTATAATTTTCAAATAGATTTTTAGATCCAATTTCTTCTGGCCTTTATTTTCCCATTTATTATTCCCTAAGTTTTCAGTTTCTACTTCTTTCAACAAGAAGACAGTTGATATTTAGGAGTTTAGTTTCTTATACTGCAATAATGACCTCTAAATATTATTTAGTCTAAGAATGAGGTCAGTCTTCAACTTTACACCTAGTTTTAGTTGGTGTTTAGTTGAATTTATCCGTATGCTTGTGCTTGTTTCCTCTATGCTAATGTTTCTTTGGCGCAAAAGTTTTTAAAAGATACTTAAAAGTTTCAACTGTTTGATTTTCATAGACCGACATTTCTTGTGAAGCTTAGCGTTGCAGGTGCAAAGGTGCTACACGTCACGCCCTCATCCCTGCTATTTAACCTCTATTTCTTTCTCTCTCTCTTTATATATCCTTTTTTCTGCCTATTCACCGGTTATTGTTAACAATTTAAAGGAGCCTAATTGACGGGCATTAGAATCCTAAAAGAAATAACTTGACAGGCCTCTACTGAAAGTATAAAGCAAAATAAAAAGAGGATTGTCTGGCTTAGAAATCTGCTCAGTAAGTTTGGTTCCTGTTGTGTTGTGTGTGTGTATTTTTTATTCCATTCTTACTTTCTTGCCACTCAAACATTTACAAATATTTTATGAGCACTTAAGTTGGGACGCTCTTTCTCTTCCATATTCGTAGAAAGGGGGCTTGAGAGGGAGCGAGTTGGAGACACGCAATAAAATGTCAACTTTAACCGGTAGGGGGCAATGCTGGGGTTGGGGAGGGGGTGGCAAAATGCTGCTGCTGCTGCTAACTCAAAAGTTGTTCGTGAGACGATGATGACTATGCAACATGACATGTTTGTTAAACTCTAAATGAAATCAATTTAATAAACTGTCAATAATACAGACGCAGGCATTAGTTAAGCACAACGCGGACGGAGGGGAAGGTGAATGGGGGACAAACGAGTTAAGCACATTAAGCGGATGACAGAGCTTAGCTTAAAGCCAAAATTGAATGAGGCCTTTAAGCCGAAAGCCGCAACAACTGACATTGAATAGATTTCCATAGCATACATTTCTGGGCAAAAGAGCTTTTTACACCTTTCCATATAGTATTTCCAAATAATTTTCCCCAAGGACAACCCTGACCTTTTCAATATTTCCAATTTGCTTGCTTTCATACTTATCAGAACAGTTTAATCAACAAACAAAGAACTCTATATATATAAACATTGTATATTTACTTCTATTTATATTTAGTCGAAACTCAAGTACTTATATTTAGAACTGTCAAAACTTATTTATTACTGCTATAATCAAGGACTACAAGGAAATGTCTCATGTACTCATTAAATTTTTTTATTGAGAGAACAAACAGCGAGATCTTAATCATAATAATCCAAATTTTTTTTATATTTCGAAAGATTTTTCTCGGGTTTTAAACTCAAAAAATTGTGACAAAATTGAAATTTTAAAAAATTGATTCCAAATCAGCTAAGGTTTTGAGTATGCCAATTAAATTTTCTACAAAAATGAATATTAAAGATGTCCACCTAAGAATATAAATTCAATACTACCTCATTATATGTACCTAATTAATTATTAAAAGAATCAAATTTTTGTAGAGAATTTCCCTAACAAAAAATCTTTTTCAACTCCCGAGAAGCCTTTAAAGTAGCAGGAAGAACATTCATAGCTCTTCATTTAGACCCAAATATGTGGTTGGGTGGCAACATGGCAACGTATAGTATGTTGATATTAAGCATTCTCTTATCTTTCTGCCCAAAAACGTGATACCCACACACACAACACATCGATGTGGCTGTGTGTGGCAAAAGGTTTTGCCATTTTTCCAGACCTTGTTGCGATTTCCATAACTATAAATATCGATTACTTGTGCTTGCAGGCATCGCCCCCGAGTGCTTAAAGCTGCCATTGCAGATACACACATCGACATAGACATACGCCCACATGGCTAAGCACATATACACTAACACACACACATACATATGTGTTTAGTGGGTTGGGTGTGGGGGAGAGGGGCAGAAGCACCTTAAGTTAAGGCTGTCATTGTTTTTTCCACCTTCAAATGTAGCTCTTCTTCGTATCTTTGATGCTTTTATGTTTCCATCTATTGCTATTTTCTCTCACTCCGTCTCCTTTTACTTTTGCTTACACTTTTACCAGCCTTATTTTTCTCTTTTGACAAATAAATTGACATGCCACATAGCGATAGCGACGAAAAATACACATACACGCACGCTGACACACACACACACACAGATAAATATTAACAACAACTGTGAGAAATAGCAACAGAAAGGTAAAGAGTCTGGGTAAAGAGTCTTAATGATATGCTAGATACTCTAACTTTGTAGTAGACAGCAATTTTTGCTAAAGAATTTTTCAAGAGACCATATAATTTGTTTGAAATACTATCCGAGACATTATTTGTAAGCAAATATTATGTGACGCTGTAAAGTATGCTATGGCAAATTGAATTACTTGCCTACTGCTAATACGTTATAAGCGCCAACCTTGGAAAGTTGACTACTATAATGATGTTAAATTTCTGCTGAAGTACTTTTTGAGAGCATTGAAATTCGTTGAAATGCAATCCAAGATACTATTTTTAGTCTATGTCAGATAACGAGGAAAAGTATCCTATGATTATGCAAAATTTTCCGTGAAGGAATCCATGTAGAGCATTTAAATTCACTTGAAATGTTATCAATGATTCTATTTATGGATAACACAGACTGACGCTGCGAAGTATGCTATGCTAAAATTCGCAGAAAGTAGCTTTTGTGTAAGTTTACTTGAAATTCCTAAGTGAATGGAAAGAAAAACGTAGTAGTAACGAACTACACTATATTCCTTTAAACTAAATATCCCTCATTCTCTCTCTTTCTCTTTTAGTTTCTCTCACTCTCTTGTATACCTTCTTTTTGTTAGAGTATATGAGTAAAATTGTATCGACATCGTCTTCAGTTTAGAGGCGACATTTGAAGGTTGCTGCTGGCATTGATGGTGCGTTTGCTCTCCATTCTTCCTCAAGCCCTTTCTTCACCTGCTCACCCTTCTCATCAACGGATCGCCCACTCCCACCTTCCGTCTGTTCCGCAATGAAAACAATGAAATGTCAGGCACGTACGAAAGGAATTCGTTCGCATCGACTGCCCTTTTTCCCTTTTCATCGTCCCTTCGTCATCTTCTTTCATTCTTTCCTTTTTCTGGTTGTTGTTGGTTTTCTTTTTTTGGGTGGCTTGCGAAATTGACGTGCAACGGGCAGGAAAGAAATAAATATGCCACAATATGTTAACGACAAGTCGCCGTCGCCTTGCCAACTTCTTCGCCTCCTCCTTCTTCTCTTCTCTTTTGCTATGCCCACCATTAGCAGGTGGAACTACGTGCTAAGTTTTATTCCTGCTGCCTGTAAATAAATATTATTTAAGCGACACTAAAAAATGGCATTCGATTATTTAGCAAATGTTAAGATAAATGATCTGCAGCATGGCCTGTACAGAGGCAAAGTGTCCGATGGTGGAGAGGGGTCTGTAATGCGGGGGAGGGGCTTGGTGGCTTACCACACGAATTATGTGCAATAAATGAAATGTAAGAGCATAAATCATTAGATGAGATAGCAGCACTCGCTCCCTTTCTCTTTCACTCCTACACTTCAAACAATGGCAGATCCAGCCAAAAAGTATGCAATCATTTTTCAATAAGCTGTATTAGCTTGTCAACCCAGCAAAACAGACACACAACACAGATACACAGCAAACACACACGACAAACACACACTCTCATAAGCATACACACACACGCATATTCTTGCATCTATGCGTGGGCTTTTTGATTTATCATTGGCAAACAAAAACATTCGAATATTGTCTACTTTATTGCCAACACTTGAGAGTTGTGTGTTCATCTGCCTGTAAACATACACATAGCCCCTGCCAGATGTGTATATGTATGTGGTAAAGGTAGACATATTTAGATCTGAGACCATTCCAGCTTTTTGCTTAGTAAGATAAACTTTAGTCTTAATGTTTTTAACATAATATCTTAATAAATTATTCTGTACATTACAGAATATACGAAATTTGCCACAATGAATCCCTCGATTTGATTAAAGTTCGCTTCAAAAGCAGTTGAAAATGTTTTTTTATAGCTTAGGTGAAAATGCTGACATGTGTGCTATGATTCGTGTAATACAATAATAATACAAGTTTTCTACATATATCTAAAATTTTATAAGAGTCCTAAAAATGCTTTCAAAAACATCTGGCAGACAGCATAATAAGTATTTACAGGTAACAAATAATGATGCTGAAAAGTATGCAATGATAAAATGTTAGTTTTTCACTTTCTTTATTTTCACGGTTTTAGTGCATTTTACGAAAGATTTCCGGCTCGGGAAATGTTTCCTGCAAACTGTACAAATTGCAATCACTAACTGTATAGGCGTCTCCATGGTGACGCCAACTAAACGGTTTTGACCGCCACCAATAAAAACCAACAGCAATAAACTCTCTGGCTCGCTCCCTTTCTCTCATTGAACGACAACATGTCGACCCTCCTCTTGCAGTTGGAGTTGAACCATAATTACAACATAATGGTCTCCACATGTAAACTGGTTTTTAGTCCCAGTCGAGAGCAAAAGCGTCGCCTCTAATAACTTTATTAATTACTTAGACTGGACTTTGGGCACAATCCTTGTACAATGTATATAGAGGCAACAGCTGTGGCTATAGTCGCCTCTTTGCCTGGCATATTAATTTATTCTATTTCCTTTTATGGCTTCAAGTGAATTTGGAAAGCCGACAGTGCTTAAGTGCTCTTACCTACTGGCTTTAGTTTATTTATTTATCGCTTTTACTACTGCTTATGCAAGGTAGAAAGTCTATGAAATTTAAGACAATATTCCCTAAATTTAAAGTGTATCTTGCATAAATCACATTGTCTCTCTCTTTCAGTTCAAATCAGATTCTCTCATTATCACCCGTTGGCTTACTACAGATATATGGCAAACTATTTTCTTTCACAAATTGGTATAAATGATAGGAATTAGGAGCCTCTGCTGGTGGCCATAAATAATAAGTTCCAAAAAGCGTAAAAGCAAAGCCAAAGCCAGAGCGAAAAATAAAAACCCCTAGGGGAAGGCCACAGGGTGAACGCAAAAAAAAGTAGGCAATGATTTTTATTAATTGATAAGCATTTGCAACAAGTTGCCTGCCATTTGCGCCTTTGTGTCTGTTTATTTATATTCAACCAACCAACAACTAGTCCTTTGCTAAATCCCTACAGCCGCTCGACCTCTCTCTCTCTCTCTCTCTCTTGTCCTCGTCCTCGTCTTCGTCCACTCTTTCACTTCATCTGTCTGTGTGGCATATTCCCTAAATACTTTTCTCATATTTGAGGTAAGATTTAAGGGCTTCTGCCTCTTGCCATTTATCTGATCATCGCAATGAGATAAGCCAGGTGAACGAAGAAAAAGAGGAAAAAACAAACTACCTCAGAGAGAATATAGAAAAAATATAAACTAAAATGAAAGGGCAAAAAGAAAAATCTGGTAGGTATTTGCAGAGTGCGAAAGGACATCAAAGTAATTATGTATTTTTTTATCCTACCAACCCTCTCGTGTTTTTTTTTTCTCTCCTTTTTTAATAGCTAAAACAGTCTGAATGCAAATTGTAGAAAGCATAAGACTGTAAATATGACAAAAATCAAACAGGATATGGATAAGGACTAACTGAAACAAAAACGACATTTTAAAATTACAAAAAAAATTCAAGGAGAAAACTTTTCTCACACAACGAGAAAGTTCAATAAGTTCCCACAAGCAAACAAGCAACACTTTTTTGTTATAATTTGCCTTGACTTTGATTTAATATAAATTACTTTTATTACTTTTAGTAACTACAAAAAAATAAAGTCTTGATTCATTTTAATTAGTCAATAGAGAAACTTGATTTCATAGGCGTACATGTCGTATACGCAATGCAAAACTGAACTTGACTTTGGAAGATGGTTTTTCTTTAATTTACATGGTCTTATTATACTTTCCTTAAAATGCCTACTGGGTAGACGGGAAAGGACGTCTACAACTTTTAGCTTAATTTATGAATGGCAAACGACTTTTATGTTTTGCCAATGTTAACGGTTGACTAATTTGAAAAGCTAACAGCAGCAGAAAAAAATGAGAAGAAGATGAAGAAACTGCTGCATTCTTGAAACTTCGAACGATACTCGAAAAAATATTTTTCTTCCTGCCCGATGTAAGGAAAGTTTTCCGTATATTTTCCCCCGTCTTGGTTTTTTTTGTGTAAAAAGCAAACTTTGCTATGCCATCTTATGGCATAAAACAGGGGGCCAAGAAAAATGTGCACTTGTCAGCAAAAGAAAAGCGCAAAGAAAAGAAGAAATCGAGGCTGCACCGAAATCATTAAAAGAAGGAAATGCCAACGTAATTGATAAAGGGAGAAACGGAAAAAAGACGAGTAAGAAGAGACGAGAAGGCAATGGAATATGAGGGTCATGAGGCATTGAGGGAGAAACTTTACAGCGATGACATCGTTAAAAGTCTACCAAGTACTTTCTACTACTACTGACTTGTTGGGGATAGTCAAGTACTTGCCAAGACCGAATTAGTGGCCACAAATTGGCCAACTTCAGAGATTCATTCACAAGAAGAGCCAAACGAGAAAAAGAGAGAGAGATTAAAGGAATGTGTGTGATTTACTTTGCCACTTTACTTTTTCATTCCCAATGATATGCAAATGGAAAAATATTTAGTTGCACCACCCCAACGATCCCTCTGAAAAAAGAGCGCAAAATGGCATTTCTGAGTTATTTCTTTCAACTAAGAAAAAAGAAAGCAAAGCAAATGGTATTTGTTTCATCGTTTTGGAAGCATTTGTGCGGGTGCGGAGGGGGAGAGGGGGCGGTGAAACAAAGCAGCCATGAAGCGTGGTAAAAGTACTGACCCAATGTCTTCACTCACTTCTCAGCTCCACTCCTTGTACCATGCTCCATGAAACCTTTTCCACGGCACTTAAACCAAACTAACAAAAGTTCGCATTGCTTTTATTTGACTTGGTGGAGATGGAGAAGCAGAAGAATCGAGACAAAGAGGGAGAGAGAGAAAAATACGCTGCATAAGTCATTTGCATAAGTTGCTGTTAAACTTGCCACACCCCATGCTACACCCCACGCCCCATACCCACCCAAAATTCATGCCACAAAATGTGAGAAATTTTTGTTTTCGCAATTGTGCAGAAAAGTGGCCGCTGCATATTAAAAAAAAAGAAAAGAGAAAGAACCCAGAGAAATAAACGAATGAATATATTTTCTACTTTATTTGGCAGGCGAAACTTTTCTGTTTTTTTGACCTCTCCCAACCGCCCCCTCAGCCTGTCCAAATATTTGTTTAGTTTGGTAATATATCTGATTTCTCAGGCATTCTAATTACGTTGGTTTTTCATTTTTGCCTTTTAATCAAACAAAAAGAAAGAAACGAAATGAAATGAAAGACAAGCCAAAGAAAGGCGAAGAAAACTTGTTTCTTTTGAGTATGAAAATCAATAGGTTTCGTTTTTTTTTTCTTCACCATCCCACTCTGACCCCTAAGGGGCAAAACAATAAAATTCAATTCAAGGAAATCAACTTGGTAAATTTGTGTTGAATGAATGCCCTCCGGCTGGGCGAACGAGCATATTGATGATGCTGATGACTGTCAATGCCACGCCCCCTACATATATTCCAAATAAGAATCTATGTATATGTATATATGGGCCATTGGGTATGTTGTGAATTCAAGTGCAAACAATGGAAGGAGCAAACAAACGACAAGATAAGTTTATGTGTATGGGAAAAATATTATTCTGAATATGTATTCCAAGAAATTTTTAAATAGGCAACAGTGCATACTTTTGGGCACATAATTTGAATACAAGAGTTTTAAACACCTTCAATAAACTTAGAATGAGTTCCGATTACGTAATACTAAGAAGTTTCCCAAAATGTTCCTTTAGATGAAATCGATAATTTTGGAAAGACAATCGTTCCTCCCAAAGATTCGCCTCTGATAGGACTTGTTCTGGTTTTCTATTCCAAAAATAATTGCCAAAATTCGAATTAATTAATTCTTTCTAAAACCTTTGACTTTTTAGTCGATAGGATTATAAGTTACTTTCACAATTATTTTAAATTAACATCACCTGACAGATCTGCATATTCAACCAATAGAATCAAGCATTCCACGTACACCTTCATAGTCCTTTCGGTATCTACATATAATAAGTAATTCAACAATAAGTAATTAAATAATAGTGTCAATAGAAGGAGACCCCATACTTTGCTGCATCATTATACTGGATGGACTCAAAAGGATATTATGTAAAACAACGTTTTTCGATCAAGTGCAAAGAACTTGAAAAACCTCAATTAAAAACAAAATTTTGAGAATATGTTGTTTCTTTTTTAAGGATTTTACACATTTTCCATTAGGGACTATTTTTAATCGCAGTCACATTACAATAGTCCTGCAGAAAGGTATGATAGCAAGATAAGGCTACTTTAGGCAATATACAATTTTTAATTTTTACATCTTATATTCATAGAAAACTTTCGACGTAGTAAGAGTTTTCTATTAAAGATTAACAACTTAATAAAGTAATTTGTTTCTCACCCATTTTTTTTTTAAGTCCATCAGAACTTAAGCTAAGATAGAACATTTTATGTAGGTATGTATATTTCAGGTTCAGCGATTTACAGAAGACCGACGTGGAATCTTAATTGACATGATTTAAAAAAGTATGAGCTGAATTATATCTACTTCAACTCTTACTCTTGTTAGACAGTTTTCTTAAGTTGATTAGTTGCTTTCTTCAATAAACTTAAATACAAATAAATTATCAGAAACATGAGAATGACATGCATTGAAACTCTCTTGTGTATTTTTTCTCTCTTCTAATTCCTAATTCAAAACAATTTTTTTTTTTTATATTAATCACTTGGAAAAGTTTATTTCCCGCTAATTAAACTTGTGCTAACAGCTCAATTAAAAGCTGTCATCTATCTTATACTCTGTGGGAGTAATGGCTAGAAAGTTTAAGGTCTCTACCTCCCTCTGTTCCCATGTTTTGGTTCAACATGATATGATAAGATACAAATATGCCCGCTGGACGCTTTCGCTTTCATCACTTGTCAGTGTCAAGATCAAGTTTTCTTGTGTCTGTATGTGTGTGCTTGTGTGTGTGTGTGTGTGCTTAGAAAAGGGTAAAACAATCACTTCAATAGGGGAGAATGAAACAACAACAGCAGAGAGTAAAAAGAAAAACTTTATGTATTTTTATGAGCTCACATTATTTTTGCTACTGTTTGCACTTTATTACATTTTGACAAACGAAAAACTTTTGCCAACACTTCTAACTCTCCCCGTAACATATGAAGATGTTGGTTAAATTATGTTGTTGTACCTCTATATACTTTTATATATGTATGTTTATATGAAATTGTGGGCGTCACAACAAGTGGCAGGCTCGTTAAATAACCAAGAATAAAAAAGAGGCTGGTAGAAAAAAAGTTTTCATAAACTTCCAAAAAAAAAAGAAGGAAAATATTTTATTCAATCGCAACTCAAGTGGATTGCCTTTTTTTTTAAAGGACTTTCGGGCCAAGGTCTATTTTATGTACGACAAATTTCAAATTAAAAATAAGTATATTTTTATATTTCAACTTGAGCTATACATAAGTCTTAGTCTGAGGTCTCCCTTTTCTGTATGCTAAGTTGACTGGTTTGACTTGCGTTTGTAAGTCACGCGATTTTCTCAAGTTTCCCTCTCTCCCACTCACTCACTCTCTCTCTTTCTCTCTCTCTCTCTCTGTTAGTCTGACTTTCTTGAGTATATTTCATTTAATTACTGTTTTGCTCTAGCTCTACTCGTAATTATATTCGTAATTTGAGTGGGATAAATGAACGGCACTGAGCACTAAGGACTCGAAACGTTACTGCTACTGCTGCTTGGCATTTGGTTATTATTATTATTATTATTGATTGTCCTGCAATGAATACGAACAAAGTTTATGCTAATTGCAAATGGTTTGAGGTTGGCAGACTAAAGAAGAACAAGAGAAGAAGACTCTTATAAATTGAACAAATATTCATGAAATGATTTGCATTGCGAATATGACTTTGACATTGAATATAAAAAGTTAAAGTAAAGTAATTAATTCCAGTTTTTTTTGCCATCAATTTTTGAAGAATCAAACTTTTTTTTTGGGTGCATGTCAAAAAGGGTAAACTAAAATTATTGTAATAAATAAGAATTATAAATATGAGAGACAGTTTATGGTTGAAGTTTAATTAAGATAGAAAAAGGAAAACTCTAACGATTAAAAATTAAACTTTCAACAGAAAACTCCTTAAAGGAATTGTGATAATACTTTCCCTATAGTGATTGTGATAGTTTAAGCGACCTTTGTGTTGTTATAGTTGGTTAAGAGACAAACAGATTATACAAATATTAATATCAATATTAATACTCAAAGAGTTTACTTATGATTAAGTAAAAGAAGCGTAGGAAATTCCTTTCAAGAAAGTCTTTTCACATCTGTTTAAGTTATCTTTCAATGGAAAAAGCCTACAAGTAGTACGAAAAGATATTCATCCTGCACATTGAAGACTTATCCAAAAAAAAAAAGAGAAAAAAATGGAAGCAAAGTTTCCTACTACCAAAAAAAGTGTACATAATGCATACAAATGTGTGTGGTAAGTGTACCCCTGTGATTTTTTCATCTCGTTTTTTTGGTGGTGGTGGCAAATTTAGTCATTACGTTTGGTCAGAGAGTGTGGAGAAGGTGAAAGGGGTCGAGGTGTCGCATAATATACACAAGCACATATCCTGTATGTCCTGCTGTTGCTGCTCTGTTGCTGCTTGGGAGCGCATTTGCATGTTACTTGAGCCAAATACTAGTTGGAAGCTCTAACTTCTTCTGCTCCCAACTTTATTCTGCATTCTTTTTCTGTGTTTTTTTTTGTCATTTTATTTGTGAATATGTATATTTTTCTTTGGCCTGCGGGGAACTGCAGAGGGAAGAGCAGCAGCAGCAGCGAGTCATGTGTGGCAGACATGCATAATTCAAAACGTGGCTGGGAAAATGTTTGCTCGGCATGGTAGCCACTTTTTATGCTGGTAATTCGACTATGGGGACATGCCTGCCATCATGTAGGTGGCCCAATGTGTGTGTATGTGTGTGTGTGTGTGTGTTTGTGTTAACGCAATTTTCGTTATAAAAAGTCGCCGCCTTTGCTTTTCTTCTGTTTGATATATTTTTCACACAACGTCTGCTTGTTAAATTGTTGGCGGCAATTTCGAGGTTAGCGTGACATACACACATACACACATTGCCCGGACGCAGGACGCACGACCCAGGATCCAGGACCCTCCAACCAACTTTTATGTTTGCAAAGTTCTCTGGGGCTAGTCGCTGTTGCTGTTGCTCCTGTTATAGTTCCTGTTCCTGCTGTTGTCACACTTTGCGTCTGTTTTCTTTTCACACTTTTAACAATTTTTCCTCTCTTTTTCTCTTTCTCTTTACATATTTGCTACAACAACATCAATTGTTGCCTATGGCATATAATATTTACCATAGAAAAAAAGGCAAATTCTCAGTGATTATATAAATGGCTGTTATATTTTTCGCCCATTTTATTTTTTTACCTTATTGGGTAATTCTACATACCCCTCTCAAAAAAATGTATTATTGGCAGAGAATATTATTCATATTTCATTGAAAATACATACATATGTGCGAGAAAAAATGTTTTTAAAAATTGTCACTGAAATTGTCAATATGAATGTGGCAACTTGACATGCGAAAATTGTGTTAAAAATAGCATCAAGAGATGAGAAATGTATAAAAAGTGTTAGAAATATTAAAAAATAGTATATAAAATTTAAATTTAGATTTTAAACATGCTGGCTAAACAAGATTTTAGACAGTTTCGTCGATTTAGTTAGTTTTTTAATTGCCAATAAATGTGATGAGAGTATTACAAAAAACATATTTTATATTAGAAACGATAGTTAAAGATTTTACTTAAAATTGTGTTTAGTTGATGCCTTTGTTTTTTACATATATGTATAATAAATATTCACGAAGATTTGAGAGTTTACTCTACCTTTACATTTCTTTGGTTGTTGTTCCAGGGTTTAGCATTTGAAATCCCATCAATATATCCAAAAGTCACTTCGATGTGAAAGATTGTCCTTAGGGAAGACCTAAGCTTAGAATTTGCAACTATATTGATCAAAACTATATACTCTCTGAACCTAAGTGCAATTCAATTCCTTGTACTATTATATAAGATGTTGAAGTCTCTGTTATATAAAAAAATATATATTTCATAATCCGTTATTCATTTTTCTTTTTCTCTTTTGTTTATTTTCAGGTAAGTCTAATTTAAATAACAAAGTACATTAATTGGAAAGACTCGTGGAACAGTTAATAGTGCCAGAATAAGAAGTACATAAACTATAATGGCAAGGAGAATCTTTTAATCTTATTCTGAACCACTATCAATAAGCTTACTTAGATTACGTTGGATTCTCTTAATTTTCAAATTCTTATTCCAAACTTAAACAATTTGTTGGTAAGTTTTTGTGTATAAAATATGGATTAGTAATTGTCGATTGAGTTCACTGTTCCTCCTCCACTTAGTGCCCTCTTTCCATGCATCTTAACCATTCCTCTGAAATTCTTTAAAAAATACAAAAATGTAAACGTTTCTATGAAAATAATGATTTATACCTTTTTTGTATACCAGGTAACCTTGTTTGAATTGACTTTTAGAGGCCTTTGGATTTAAGTGTGTCCTCCTTGTTGGAAACGAAGTCTGACAGTGTTGGTTAAATATGCAAAAGTTTAGTTTTATCTCGAGGCATTTTCTTCAAATGTTTTTTTTTTCATATTCTGCAACACGCGATCTCGCCATAGTTGTTAGTTGCATGTTTGCCACTTGACTTGACGTCTCAAAATGTGGTGCAAAACTGGGCCAATTTGGCTTAAGAGTTAAAAAATTTACATACAAACACAAACGCAAACACATCTGAATATTTGTTGCAATTTTTCTCAGGTGCAACAATTTTTAGCTGATTACGTTTGTTGGTTTTTTTTTTGTTTTCTTCGTTATCTATTTAATCTGAAATGCATTTTAAAGTTGCAGTAAATGTTATTTATTTGCTTGCCATTGCTGAAGCACTGAGGGGAATTATTTAAACTGTAATTCTCGACATAAATAATTCGCCTCGAGCCATGCCAACTGGAAGGACATGCAGGACAACAGTAACAATGAACAGGACAACAGAGAAAGAGAGAGAGAGAGCGAGAGAAAGGCAGAGAAAACATGCAGCTGCCAACAATTTATTGGCTCGAAAATGACAACAATCTGAAGAAGGCAGATGAAGGAGGAGGCAAAAGGGGGCGTTGGACCAAGGAAAAGGAGCAGGACAATTATCATTGTAAACATTTTCCAAGGCAGATCGAAATGACACACAACAACAAAGGAGAAATAAAACAAAAAACCAAACGAAGTAAAAATAGTTTGAGCGTTTGAGTGATTCGAGCCAGATTGTTAAGAGTACATAGATGGAAAAGAACGTTTTAAGCGAGATAGTTATTCATACTATGAAGTGAGAAATGAGTGTATGGGTTATTAGAAGTGCTGAAATGCCAATTTTTTATAAAGAATTTTTTACTAACTCAAATTTTCCAAGCCACTTTAGAATTTTTTTTCTCAGATATACTAAACCAATCGTTTACCTAAGTAAACATCCTAAGAAATGTTAGATTGTATCTAGAACATATGTTGCCAAATTAAGCAGAACATCAAATGATAAAAATATACCGTTAAGTACTGCCTCATAACTACCAAAATGTCTTTTTCTAGCTTAATTTATGTACAGTAAATGATATTCAATAACAAATATGTCTCCTTGTGATCCCTAAAGTTGGTTTTTATAATGAAAACTAATGAAGATACATATTGACTCTGTGTAAATCTGACTTTTGAACTAGCTTGTTGTTGTTGTCTCTGTTTGTCAACAGAGTTTGTGGCCAACCTTTGGTTACCCATATAATCTGCTTCTGTGCATCAGGTATCATTCAAATGTTGCATTTATGCTGCAACTGAAACCCAATCTCTTGACTGCATCTCAGAAGGACTTTAAAGCAAATAGTATTTCCCATTCCCCACATCTCATACAAAATGAGTTGTTTATTCACCTTTGAATGTGAATGCAAAACTCACTTACATAAAAGACTCACTTATCATACGAGTTCAGGTGTTTAGCTCAATCTCAAAGCTCAAGTAAGCTTTAGTTGAAGCTTGCCAAAGCAACAGGAAGGATTCTATTTGTGCATACTTATGTCTATGCTGTATGTCTTGTTTTAGTAATAGAAAGTATCTAAAGATAACTCTTTCTTGTGTTAGAAATTAGTTTGAATAGATAGTAGAAGGCACAAATGTTCAGCTGGAGTAAGTGGAGATATGTTCTACCTTTTGCCTAATTTTCGTTAAATATTTTAATTAAATTAAACTAAACTAATTGTCTTGAATACTTTTTGAATCTTAATCGTATGTTTGACTTTGCTGGTTTTGAGTCCAAAATAAAAAACAAATGAAAATGCGAATAAAGAATCATGATGGGTAAGAGAGTCTTTGATTTGAAAAGTTTTCTCTAACGCATTGATAATCGTATAAGTTATTATAAATCCTTCTTACTTACGTCATGCTGAGTAGAAAGGAACTCGTCTCAAAATCATAGAATATTTTTAGATTGTTTACCAAGATTTTTGATTGACAAATTGATATTGGAGGTGTATTTAATTGCTATTTTTGAACTTCAATTAGATTACCTAGTCAATGTGTGTGCGTGTCTATTCCTGAATCTGAATTTGCCTGTCAAAAATTTAATGTATACAATTTAATTTCTTGTCTTTTGGTTCGTTCGCATCGTTAATCAAAGTGTCTTTAATCTCACGTCAAGTTATGTAAATAAACAATTACTAGCATTTATGTCTAAGCACACACACACAGAAACACACGCATTTTATATGTATGTAGGGGTATATATACGTGAGCAAACACAACACACACACACACACACACATACGACAAACGGGCACAAATTTTGTGGCTTAAAGTTAATTCATTTCGCAAAGTGTTTACCTAACCTGGCATTAAAACGGCTAGATGAGACATACATACATATGTATGTATGTTTATGTAGCTGGTATCAACTGCTGGCGTCTTCTCCTGCCATTTCCCTAATTCCTATCTCTGCTTTCATCCTTATGTCCTTAACATCATGGCTACCTACATAAATTCGATAAACATAAACACTCACTCACACACACTTTTCCCATTTTGCCATTTAGCAAACAGAACCGGAAGGAAACGCGTTTCGAATTCGTTCAAGTGCAAACATTTCAATTTGAAACTGATAAGTCACATTAATGTGTTCAGTTAACTCGGCCTAAAACCAGATTTCGAAAGCAGCAAATCTCTTTATATCGATTACTTTTTCTCTCTGTCTCTCTCTAATGCATTTTTGCCTGCTGCAATTTCATTTTTGGGCTACTAAAACTGTAACTGAAGCCAAGTGGCAAGTGGCTGAGACCACCAAACATGCCTTAAGGAAACTTTTTCTTCAAGAGTGAATCGATAGAAGCCTCAGTCCTTATGCCTGAATGAGTAATGGGAATGATGCAAGGCATTCAAAGAGATTGTAAGAGCAAGAGCTTGAGATGAAAACTAAGATAGAGATTAAAAGAGAGATAGAACTAAAAGAAGCAGTAGCTGAAACGAATCTGGATAGCAGTTGAAATTTCAAATTAAACCTCAAACATTTTTTGATCTATGTATGTAAGTATCTTGTTATGTTTGTAACATTTAATATGTAAATAATTGTTATGCTTTCGTTTTTAATCAAATATCTTTTGTCAATGATAAATATAATGTTATTGGTAATGGGATACATTTATGTAGTCTTATTGAAATAACTTTTTCAATTGGTCTACTAATTGATTTAAAGCTCGTTGCATTCTTCTAATTTAGTCCACATAAATATTTCTCTCAATCAAGACCTTCTAATTCAGCAACAAATGGTTTGAAGCAAATGAGTTATTCCCAAGGTCGAAATAAGTTTAGCAATTCCTCATTCAGTTCATATATTAGATATGACACAAACCTGCTTATGTCAGTTTCCGCAGCGTCTATGGAGTTATCTTTTAGTCCCCCCTCATTTAAAATATATATATACATATAATGATAAACATTCTGACAGCTAAAAAGTTGTGGCATAACACAATTAAAAAAAAAAAATAACAAAAAAATAGATAATGAAAATAGAAAAAAAAAAATTATAGCAAAAGTTGCAACGACTCAGTTATGATGTCAAAACAGTTGCTTTTTAATTAAAAAAGATTTTTCATACTCGCTCCAACACTTTATGAGCTTTTTCTTAAACTCGAGTTTCACGGTGCGTATGAGCAACGTAACAAAGTGGAAGAGAAAACAGATAGAAAAGAAGATAGAAACCGTAGAAAAGAAGGGAAGGAGTATTTTTTTATTTAGTTTTGCCTTCTAGTTGATTAAAGTTATTTTAATTGGTTTTTAATGTTAATGGCAAAAGTTGCAAAAACTAGCAAACTTTTCACCCCTCCTTTCCAACCCCCTCCCGCAAGTCACTATGTCTCACTGTCAGTCCGTCAGACATTTGGAAAATTGAAATGTTTACCCGAGTTCTCATTATTGTTGTTAGTCTAGGCAAAAATGCATTTAATTATTTAGCTATTTTTAGTCGAATTTCATTTCATTTTTAATTAATGGGCAGGAACAAAATCTAAACGAGAAAGAGAATTGGATAGAGAGAGACAGCGAGAGAGTGAAAGAGAAATATGCAAAAATAACAAAATGCTTTTACGTATTTATTGGCGGATTTGCGCAAAGTTTTTTGCCTAAATGAAACCAAAAAGTTGCACAAAAGCCAAAGGTAAAAGCCTTTAAGCCATAATTTAATATATTGACACAAAGCTTTGTCGTAAGACGTGTCTTTGCTTCATCATAATCCCCCACCATCTTCCGCACCCCCAACATCCCCCCTCGGTCCTAGTAGCCCATATTGTATATTGACAGCTGTCAATGAAGGCGGAAGAGAAGCTCCTCTTCCTCTCTAACCAGATAAAAATGAGAGAAAAACTCAGTTGGTACGCCAACAAAAGTAAGTTTTCTTCGCCTTCCTTTTTTTTTTAGGATTTGGCTTGGTTTGACTTAATGCGCAACTATGCGGAAAATGTTTGCGCTTAGCTTGAATTTACCATTCACGGGAAATTTTTGGTTATACCTACACATACATATACATACATAAGTACTTGTATGTGTGTTGGGTTATTTGACAAGCTAAATAAACTGACCCATCAGAGGCATGCGATATAAATAAATACTTATGAATAGTTAAAGCGATTCTTGGACATCTGGTTAATCATTTTGGGTGACCAAAAATTAAACCACACTTGATTGAAAGTCATTGGAATCTCAGTGAAATGCCTAAAGCATCAGTTTAACTTATGGCAAGTTACAAGCTACAGAAATCTACTTAGGAACTGAATTGATATATCCCATAAAAAGGAGTAAGCACGTTGACTTTGTAAATTTAAAATCATAAGTAAAAAAAGTTGTTTCCTAAACTTTAAATGCCTTACCTTGAACAGATTTTTAAAGTATATAACATATAAGAAATTAAAAATTTAGAATCCTTTTTAAAAAAACTCTCAAATATGTTAAAAGTGGATAGGTGCAAGGGAAGAGTTTGTTAAGTTGTTCAGCTGATTAATTCCTTTAGTTCATTTCTTATATCTTGTACGTAGTATATGTATGTATGTCCTTATGAGCTAAGCTCAACATAGAGGTCAGTTTCTTCAATAAATCTCGTAGTGGGAGAGAAAAACGTGTCCTCTAAGCTATCTTAGCCTTCGCAAAATTGTAACTTTGTTTATTCCTTAGCACGCTATATCGTTAGTATGGACAAGAGGTTCAATTTTATTGCCAGTGAATTGCTTACGAGCCAAAGTCGGAATCTATTCTTATGCTTGTCCATTCTGTTTACTTTTGGGATGAGTCTTGTCATTTTCGTCACCTTTTAGATTTTTTAAGTGTTTTCTTACTTAAAAATCAAAAAAAATCGTATATTTTCTAGAATGACGCAGATTTAGAAGTGAAAATTAAGTGAAAATGAAAACTTCCTTTCTCTATTTATTGTTTGTCCAACTCTTTCTTGACCCCAGCACCGTAAATTATTCCTAAGACTAAATATTCTCAATCTTTAATTTAAAATTATTTTTCCTTCTTCACACACAATATAAATTTTTATTTCATCACTTTTAAATATTGCCAATTTTGATTCGAGTATGTGTCTGAAAGTGGTTTTCTAATTGTGGAGTGGATACCTAACAGATTCTTTGTTGTCCATTTGGTTTATTCTTTTCTGCTGTTTCCGCCTGCTTTTTTTGCCACCCCGGTTAGATGATAGTTATCGGTGACAGCATTGAAATAGGCCAAGTTATCATGTTTTTGGTTGAGATAACCATTATGTGAGTTCCACACACTGTGTGTACCATTAGATGCACTGGCATCTCCATCTTCTGGCAAAGATGTGGCAGATGCTCCTGGTATAAGTGCTGTTTGAGATGCGGTCAAGTTGGGCAAAGAATTTCTGTGGCTCCAAAGGCCATTGCTCTCGTCATTGGAATAGAGTGAAACCCCATTATCCGTAGCTGGTCTCTTGCGAGAAAGCCGTTGGGCCGTGAGTTCTTTGACACGATCTGCATAGCGCAAAGTATTGAGAGTATTCTCAACAGAATTCAAACCAGGAGAGATCATGGCTATCATGCAAGTCTTGTTTTTTTCACCACCAATAAACGAGTCACGCAGTACTTGAGTTAGCTTCGAGCCACGGAAGGGCACATGAGCGGATTGACGACCCAAAGCACGAATGCATTCCTTGAGGGCCAGTAATGACTTATTGATTTCAGCTGCCTCCAGGCGGGTTAGACGATCAGCTGAGCTATTATCGGCTCCTCGCTCATTTCCCGCCAAATCGATCAGTGAGAATTTACCATGAACACGATAATTTTTGGTGTAGCGTAAAACTATCTGGAAAACAGCATGGGAGCGTGAAGACTTGGCATTTGCTGATGTTTGTCCTGAAGTTCGCACAGTATTCCCCAATTCCAAGAGGGTCAAAACATCGGTGGTGTCCTTGACTGCCTTTTCGGTGAGACCGACAACTTGTACGACCTGATGACCATCTTCTAGGACTCGCAATTGTGGTTTGCCAGGCATAAGCAAATCATGTACCTTTGAGCCATAGATCTCAAAGAAACAACAGGTAACAGTTAGACCTAAACGAACATATTTGGTCTGTCGCAGATTATCAAAGACATCAACGGCTGCCATGGCATAGATGCCATAAAGAGGATTCTGTTGCTTGCCAGTGAATTGGCCACCCATTGTATATGTTTTGCCACTGCCAGTTTGGCCATAGGCAAAACAAGTAGCCATTCCCCCCTCAAAGACATGGAGGACCAATGGGCGAGCCGTATACTCATAGACCATGGCATTGGAGCACTCCTCATTGAATGTATAATCAAAGCGAAAGTTGTGATTCTCCAGAAACTTGACCAAATTGACATGTTTACGCGGTTCATGCACAACCAGAGAATCCTTAGTGGGCACAGTGATGACATCGAGTTCCCCTTCCCTCTGCTCTTTGCTATTCAATGGGCGCTTCCTAACACATACAACAATCTGATGCTCTTTGAGTTGTCCTCGAATACCGATATGTAGTGGATGAAAATCCATTTGCATCCGATGTAAACGTATCATTCTGGCCACTTCCGAATGTTTATTACCAGGATCTTCGTTCTTTTGCTTTTCTCGCATAACCCTGGCCAAAGCATGCTGTTGGCGACGCTTCTCACGCTGCTGCCTCAGTTGATCAATCTGATCCAGGACTCCATCATCGCGGCGCAATTGCCTGGGCGTGGCGGTCCCAACTACCGGCGCCAAACCCCGTGGGGAATTTGTGCTGCCAAGGGGAGCCTTATAAATCTGGGGATTTTGCTTCACAATCACCTCAATGGGCAACTCTTTGCCCTGAATGGCACTGCCCTCGTGCCATTCTACAGTAACTGCATTTTTTGAGCCGCCATCCAGTTTGATAATATTCGCCAAATGAACACGACCATCGGATCTTTTGATATACACTTTCTGATTGATAGATAAGATGTCCATTGAATAAGAAAGAATAAAAGAAAAAAGCGAAACTTCAATTGGTCTTTTGGCCGTTTGTCGATTTCTACAACCAATTTAAGGTGTAAGCCAGAAGTTTTCTTTGAAAAAAAAATAGTAAAAAAAAATTTAGCAAGAAAATATATTGTTACGTTTATATCACGACAGGTTAAACAATAACTTTATGATTGAAATATCAAGCCTAGTCTTTTCAAAAAAAAAAAAAAATTATAATCTAGTTATAAAACCATGCAGTTCACCTTATATCAATCGCTTTATTACGACACAAAGACCCAGCAATCAAGCACAGTGGTAAAAAGTCTTCTTGCAAACATTATTTTCATTAAATTTTCAAGATTCTGTACCGAAATTTGGTTAGAGTCATTAGAACTATATCTTAGATATTTCTGTGGTATATAGTGGGTATAGTTTTATTGACTAGTTTTGTATTTATAGATTTTTGAGCCATGAAGCACTGTGCAAATTTCATATACATATGTATCTTTGCCTGTGACA
Organism: Drosophila paulistorum; assembly: GCA_018152135.1. Taxonomy (NCBI): domain Eukaryota; kingdom Metazoa; phylum Arthropoda; class Insecta; order Diptera; family Drosophilidae; genus Drosophila; species Drosophila paulistorum. The sequence continues at coordinate 49,812,276 of JAECXG010000822.1, read as the reverse complement.
AAAATGAAAATACATGCATATGAGGGTCGAGTTAAAATGAGAATTCAAAACGAGAATTCGTTCCCGCTCCAAAATACATTTTTGGGCCATGGTCCGACTAAACAAATATGCCAGTTAGGCAAACACACGCCAGTCGACCAGACATGAAAAAGCTACAAAATTTGCATATCAACCAACCAGGCAGAAGATGCTGCAGCTGCATGAAGGAGGAGGAAGGAGAAAGAGTTGCAGACCAGAACAGAAACCAGGCTTATTTGCCCAATTCTTGTTGCATTTTGAAGGCATTTTTGGCTTTTCGTTTTTACTGATAATTACACGGTAAATTTGCCAAATGTGACGACAAATGGTAAACTGAATGCTAAAAAGAGAGTGAGTGTGTGTGTGTATGTGCGTGTATACACCTGGTTTCCTGCCAACTTGCCGACTGACTCAATGACGTTCAGACACATTTCGTTCGCCCCTTCGCTTGAAATAAAGCGCAAGCACTTCAAAAAATAAATAACAATTTTGTACGTTACACACGTCTCGGCCTATGCAAACGTATCTGTTCATTTATATATGTTTGTGCAACTGTGTGAGTGTGTGAGTGGAGTGCGCCTAAAAGTATACTTCATTTCGTGTTTTACAAGACCGACCATCAAGCAAACCCAACCCAGTTGGTAAATACAACGAAAGTCCTTCGTGCCAGTCAGACTCCCCTGCCCTATTCTCTCTTTCTCTCTGTCTCTTCCTTTCTGGTGTTAGTGTTGACTTTGTTATTGTTGCGAAATTGAACAAATCGTGTTAAAACAACAAGAACAACAACATCAGTTCGAACGATGTCATAGAGAAATCTATCTATCAAACGTTTGAACTTGTCGATCCTGGCAATCTATGCCTTGAATGTTAAAATAGATTCTGAAATTAACATAACAACACATACATTTTTTACTCGTATTTATGTGGTAGGTTAAGAATAAATTTTTAAGCCAAAACTAATTCTCTCTATATATACAGGAATTAGGGGCGGGCTATGAATAACAGTTAGCCACCATTTAAAACGCCTGGAAGAAAACGTAACGAACAAAATAAAAGAAATACCTGGAAAATTATAGTACAAAAATCACGTTGAAAAGTCCCATAAAATGTTTCGAAAGTTGATTTACTTTCTAATGGCCACATTTGGCATTGGCCTCGCTGTATTCTGGAGATTCTTTAAAGAGGACGAAGTCCAGACTGTGGCAGATGCCGAAAGCCCAATAATGCAAAAAATTCGTTATATGATGAGCGAAATGTATTACTATTTCCATGAAGATGAGCGACCTCCTGTGCCGAAGATTAGTGCAAACTTCCTACAACGTGCCTGGGAATATGTGGGAATCTAACAAAAACTCACAAAAAAAGAAAAATGGAATCACAGAAACATCACATCAATAAATGGGAGACGGCAAATACTTCAGAATTATTTCACTAATCTCTTTACGAACAACCAAATATGAATATTATATAAATAAGCTCCATTACAATTGCAAAAACGAATTTACAACAAAATTGTTTACAATAAAATAGAAAGAGTTCACTTTCACCTCCCATTTCCCATCTTTCTCTCTATCGCCGACCAGTCCTCTTCAATGTGCACAAATATAGATATAGATTCTATAATATCCATTGTAAAATTATTACTAAGTGAATTATTTATGCAATTCGTTTAATCGCGTGCACAATTTTGTGACACATTTTTCGCCCCTTTTGGCATAATTAAATCAAAAAATGACAAAAGAGATTACCGCTGATTTTGTAAAGAGGATTAATTCAAATGTACAAAATTATTATATGCAATTCGATTACATTAATAGAGGCAGATCGATTGAGAGAGAACAATCAAATTATAATTTATATATCTAGCAGTAACTTAGATTGATTACATATTGTTAAAAGCCCACAAAAGTTTGTTGAACCTGCTTTAGGTAGCAGGTAGCACAGCGGAATCACACTAAAGTGGATGCAAATTGAACTACTCGGATTGTTTACTCAGTGGGGCAATATAAAGACTGCCCATGAAAGCTGCAAGTTATCGAAAACAAAATACTAAAATAATTCTTTAACTTGTCCTACCACCGATAATTAAAGTTTCTATATTCTAGGTGTGTGATAATGCCAGAGCTTTGGACGCTATCAGGCTAGAGAATATGGGATACATGTGTTAGTACTTACAATAGAATAAGAACAAAAGATGCAAGCTTGCAAAATTTAAAGAATTTGAACTTCAGTAATTCTTTTTAAACTACCTAAGACGTTGATAAAGATTGGAAAAAACATTTATGCAACTTTAAATACACAAACTAACCCAGAAAGATGTCAGAAATCTTTTTAAACTCAGTTCGTTATTTATTATAAACACTTTGAAAATATCTTTACAAAATTTGAAATTTGACCTTACTTTAAAGCCAGGACAAGTGGACTCTGGACTATGGCAAGCATCGCCAAATATCAAAAAAAGGTTAAGTGCACTAGTCTACGATCTTCCTACGATCCTACGATCTTGCAGTTAGACTTAAACTTCAGGAAGATCGTAAATTAATCCGACAATTTGACAAATGCTTAATAACCACAATGGATCAATACAAGTTCCTAAGGCTGTTCATTATATCGAGTTATCATCTAGAATTGCAGGGAACATATTTATTTAGGAAGTGCCCAACTCATTTTTCATGGGAAATTCTAAAACGAGACTCCCATTAAAGAGCAGGGTAATTGTTCTGACGAATTGCACCTAGAAATATTGAATTGTCACTGTACTTGGAAGTGTGTCATTCAGACTGCACTCAGGATAGAACGAGTTTCTGGTGCGTTTTGATGCTTCTTGTTGTTGCCTGCTCCCATTTCCTTTATTTCAATTGGTAGCACAATACCAAAAACTATTCGATACAGAAACAATAGAATAGAAGGGAAAGCAATGCGGTTTTTTTTTCAGCTTCATTCCCTTTTCCATATTTTTTGTTGTGAAGTGAAACCCTCAACAAGTGCTTGGAGCATTTGGGTGCATTCAATGGAGTGCACTTTCCATAAGGAATACTTGAACAAAAAACAAAACACAGAAGAAGGAGAACTAGAAAGAAACGCAGAAAAGACGCATAACAATAAAATGTGCATGGCCTTTGTTTGGGTATTGAGTTCAAATGGGTTTTCATTCTTTCATTCATTCATTCATTGTTAAAATGTTCAAGACATAAATATGTAGCTCGCATTTTCAAAACCCATTTTCAATAATAAATCATCAATGAGAGAAAAATATTTTTATTGTTACTAAATTTCATTAGAGTTGAAAAGTATGAGTGGGATGAAAGCTAAAAAAAATAATGAAATCAATATTAATATAGGAAATCAAAATTGCATTCTCTTACATATCCTCTCGAGCAAAGCGTAAGGTCTCTACCAAGCGTGTTAGAGGTTGATCACCCACACAGATCTTATAGATGACTGTGAATAATGGGAATCTATAAAAAATATACGAGATTAAAGTCAGAAAAACCTCAAGTCCATAACTTACTTATCAGCTAGACCCTTCTTTTCAAGCATTATGTGAACCAATTCGGCGGTGACTGGACCCAAAGGTTCGTGGCCTGGTATCAAAATGTGTTCTAGTTCACTCAAAGGTTGTCCGGTCTTGACAAATGCCTCAGCCAGTTTGCGATTACGATTGGCTAAACGAAAGAAACGTTGGAAATCTCTAGAGAAAAGTTTCGCAGATTCCTACCATAACAACTGGTGATCAAATCAGAGATGCCACAAGCCTCAAAAAATGTGGCCATGCGACAGCCAGGATAGAAAACATCCACAAATTGAAGAGTCTCTAGAAAACCGCGACGTATAATGCCAGCTTTGGTATTCTCATTCAGTTCCATGCCATCAGCACAGCCAGCACCAAAGGCAATGATATTCTGAATGCCAAAGGACAAAAAAATTACAAGCATTTTGGTAGATTTACAAATTTACCCTTAGGGTGGAACAAATCTCCACACAATCAGCATCATCAGTGACTACCACACGAAATGTGGCCGACTTGAAGATATCTTGCAGTATACGGAAGTATTTCTGATCCCGACAACCAATCGTACCCTCTACAAAGTTATCATTCGCTATCTCATGGGCCAAATTGCAGCCCACCAAAACAGAGCAGGGTATCTAAGTAGAAAAATGTAGAAGAATGTTATTCAAGAAAAACAGCAGAGTGTTCGCCCTCTCAACCTTCAATTGCCTCATTATAATCTGTGAAATCAAAACTATTTGACCATCATCGCCGCGTTCAAAACCTTTTATAAGAGATACCGCATGAGCCGTGGGCTTGACCTTACCCAGGAGAGTCTTGCAACAGCTGTTCACAAAGGTCGGTGGTATGGCAAATATTAAAATATCAGCATCTCGAGCTGTTTTAACCACATCATCAACAGCCACCTAAAAATAGTGGGAGCTTTTAATTAAAGAGACAGCAGCAAATTGTCGTCCTTACTTACAATATTAGTTGGCAATACAAAATCCGGCATATACTTTACATTGATGTGCGTTGTGTTGATAATTTCCGTTAATTTTCGTCCGTCAACCATTTCCTCGTAGACATACATATAAACGATGGGCTCCATATGCTGTGAATTGGCCACATTTCTACCCACATTGCGGGCAATCGTTGTGGCCCAATTGCCAGAACCGATTATACAAATGTTAATTCTATCCATTTTCGAATCAATGTGTATCGAGTTTTGTGTGTACGTGTGTGTGGTGTGAGTGTGTCAAAATGTAAATGAATTAAAGCAAACACTAAAATAATGAGTGATGGAAATGGAAGTGATAATGTTATAAATTGAACGATGATAAACAAACGGAAAGCAATTCGCAAAATATGTTCAACGAGTATTCTAATTTACTTCTGAAATAAATTTGCGACAATATGTTCCAGTGAAATATAAAAAGGGACAAAATATACATACGTGTTTTTTTGAAAAGTGGGCCTCAAAGTATTGCCAAGTAATGTAAGTTTTGATTCACCAAGGTGGGAAATGAACAAACCATCGTTTTATTATTATTTATTATACTATTTATTTAGTTAGACATTTTATATTGAAATTAATATTATTTACCATAAAATTGTATTCCATTTGCTCACGTTTTTGCTTTTGTGTTAAAGATTGCTTGCACCGCTTTGAAGTTCTTTTGCTCAAGGCCGTTTTCCAGTGTTTGTTATCGGTATTTAACTCTACAGATAATTATCTAGCATCAACAAAACATTCGAAATGAATTTTTTAGCAACAAGAGTCTTTTCAGTTAAAAAAAAAAGGTAAAAAGGAAAACTTAGTGATTTATTGACCTAACCTAGTTGACCCAGTTAACTTTACCTTTTAGCTTTTTAGCTTTACATTTTAACACGTATCTTTGTTATTTTTAATCAAATTGTAACAAAATTGCATTGTATTGATTTTATTTTATATAATTACAATGCATTTGCTTTAAAAAAAAAAAAAATCTTCTGTGTTTCAGAGTCATTGTGAGAATGTTAATTCTTTGATTGTATTAACGCAATGACAATAGCCAATTTGGAATAATAACGAAAAGGGCTTACAGTGGGTCAAAATATGGTAAGCCCATTTACAATTTATTACTATTTTATATCGATTTATACATATTCTGATGAAAAACTCACAGTGCCAATTTACGTATAGTTTGTTCATTTCGATTGGCCAAATTGATCGTTTTACCATATTTATTTCACAATTTGACCTTTTCCACTTTCAGTGTCCCCCTCTCTTTACTCGCACAGAGAGAGAGAGAGGGTGTCAGACTCTCTCTGTCCCTTAAAAATAATTGCACACGCATAATTCTACGTAAATATTGCTCGTATATTGTATGCACACACTTATATATGGTTCAATAGTACAAATATAAATATATATATACATATATGTATATATTGATTGAATGCTGGGCAAATAATTCATTTTCAAGGCAAAGACCAAAGAGATAAGCCCAGTAACTGTAACAAAATAAGAGAAAAAATTACGCATACGTCACGTACGCCGAACTGGCTGGCAAATAATTAACTCTGGCCAGTTCGTTGCCCCTTTCACTGCGTCTGATTCTGCTTCTGCCAAAGTTTCATCTACTGTGCAGTAAGTAGTTCTGCATTCAGCATTCGGCATCTGTATCCATTCCATTTCATAATTTTCGTATTTATTTTTTAATTACGCCCGCAAGTATTTAACCAACAAAAGTTGGATAAAAAATAAAACAAAACCCAAACTGAAACGAAACGAAACGAAGGAGAAAACAACAATGCGAAAATAAATAAAATATTAAATTGCCAGGCCGAAAGCCAAAGTGAAAGTTCTTCAGCTACTTGTCTCCCTCTCTTGCTCTCTCTCTCTCTCTCTCTCTATCGTTCTCTGGAAATCAATGTGCAAGAAAGTAAACACTTTTGGAAATTGCACGCCAACGTTGACGGCGATCCCAGCTGCTGGGATCCAGCCAGCCGCTTGCCGTGTCCGTAGCCGTTGCCGTTGCCACTTGCCACCAATCCTCCCCCTTCACGCCGCCATGCACTCGACTATGAAATCAAAATGGATGATGGGCAAAATGAAAATGGAATTTTTAATGAGTTGTGTTGCAAAGGCAAAGGCCAAAACGAACAGTTGGGCAAAAAAACAATGGCTAGTGAAATGACGATACTCATAGATATATAGAGAGTGAGAGAGACGGCCCGACGGTCAGTCGGTCGATGGTAGTCAAGTGGGCAGGTCGAAAACTCTTTAAAGGCGATGGCACGAATGCAAATTGTAGGTTAAAAAAAGAAAACGAATTTAGCAGCAAACTCTTTATGTATCCTTGCATTTGCTCTAATCCCAAAAAATAGTCATTAATATAGTTCATCGATGTTTCATGGCATTTTCTCTTTCTTTTTCTCTTGGACAATAAAATAATCTTTGGTAAATCTTAAATTCCTAAGTATCTATATACTAAATTGAAATACAACTAAAGTTTACTGAGCCGCATTTTAAGTTTCACAGGGATTCTAAAATTCAAGTTTATATTTCACATACTCGTCGTACATTACAAAAAATAAGCAAAAGAAGCAAACTAAAAGAAAACATAAGAATCAAATTCTCACATCTGTTTGCTCAACAAAAAGAACAACAAAAAAAGTTCTTGGCATTAATTTCGGGGTTTTTATTTGTCGCTCTTACGTAAAGTAAAAACTTAACATGGGGCCATTTCAGTTTCCGTTTTCTGCACATAAAGTTTTGTGCCACGCATTTTTATGCTTTCTGCATTATTTTTGCTCTCTCCTTAACCACCCACACACTCTCTGTCTTTCTTTCTCTCTCTTCTTAAACACCCCACCAACTTGTTTATATTTTATTACATTTCGAGCCAATAAAACTTGCCACCTTTTTCCAAAGAAAAACAGATATTTACTTGTATCGCACATATACCTAAATATGAACAGTTGAGGCCATAAAAATAGAACACCTTTGTTTCTGTGTGTTTTTTTAGGTGGCTGATTCTCAACTAAGTTTATTAATCTAACGGCTTCGTAAAATTTCAGCCTGCCATTAAAATATTTATATTTTAGATAAATATTTACTTCAGTTCCTTTCATTATCAGTTTTACAAGTTTCGACTATCGACCTTAATGCAGCATCTATTCAGCCCCAATATAGCCATATTAAGAGGCGTGTGTTTTCCTTGTTACAGTTGTTAAATAAATTGGTTTTAAAAGCTAATTGTCATTTCAAACAAAAAATTGCACAAGAAGTGCTGTGCATTAAATATTTTGATTACCGATTTATATTCCACTAAAAGCTTTACTTTCTTTCTTTCACTTATTTATCATAAAAAATAATATATAACCTTTAAAGCTAAACCTGTATATATATTTGTGACCTTTACTGTATATATTCATAACAAGCAAACGCCTTCAATTTTAGTATAGGAGTGAGTAGTGAATTGTGAGTGAGTGAGTGTTCAGCACTTACTCATATGTTCTGTAATACAAAGTTGAATCGTAAATAAAATTATTCCTTGATTTTGTTCAGCTGAAACGTGTTGGCGCCACACATTCTCATACACACACAAACAAACTCATACCCACACACCAAGGGCATGAGTGGAAATTGGCCAGATGCAAAACTTATTAAGAAATCAAAGCAAAAGGTTGGTAAAGCCAAATATCTTGCAATTTTCATAAGACTTGCCATGGGTTTTAATTGTGGTCCGACCATCTCTTGATATAATACTGTGTATAGTTCATGTTTTGGCATTTACGCATCGCTGGCCATTAGATACGGAATGAAGTTGGCTGTCTGATCTGGTGTTCTCTACTTTAAATGGCATTAAATTACTCGGCAAAGAAAGTTTTGTTTTTCGGTTGGGGGAAGGCCAAAAGTTTAAGGCACTGCGGAACGCTTTTTGGGATTCAAGTGGAAATCAGATACAGCGGTAGGGATACAAAGGCTCCATAGAGAACCAGAGGGCGAAGCGTGTGGCGAAGCCTTAGTCAACTTGTGCTGATTCTGAATTCGGGCAAAGGGCATAGGAGGCGGAGAGATGGAAAAATGGAGGCGGGGCTTAGGTTGGGCTGGGTAGTTGTAGTGGAACCTATGCAAACTCGTAGTGCTATTGCATGCTAGGTTCTCTGTGTGAATGAAATCGAGATAAACTACTCACAATATTTACTTTTAATTGGAGAAGTTCAAAGAATAAACAAGAAGGAAAAAAGAAATGCGGCAGTAAAAAAAGTTTTTTCCGCTTCCTCCCTCCCCATCTTACCCACTCTCTACTTGTTGTTCTACTTCATTGATTGGGTCTGGCTCATGAAGACATAGAAGAAAGAAGGACGTGGGAATGGTTTTTTCGTTTTCCCCATTCATCCATACATAGTTTAATCCATGCCAAAGACCCAAAATTAATATTCCAACAACAACAACAAGATGTTTGTTTTTGTAATCTAATTTTAAAAGTTCAAAGCAATCGGCAAATGAAGAAGCGTCTGCAATTTTTAGCATTTAATGTAAATGGTAATTAAAATGTATAAGACCAAATGTCTGGCCAAGAAAATGCCACGGGGCTTTTCTAAGTGCGTTGGGGTCACCTTTTGCGTTGGGGTCACCTTTTAGCTCTGAGTGCTCTGAGGTCACTTAAAGTTAATTGGATAAACTGGTCGAGGACACCAACATTTGTCAAGAGTTGTTGTTGTGTTCAAGTTATTTATTCAGTTTGAATTTTATAGATAGATCCACAAATAGTAAAGAACTATCTCAACTAACTATGCAGACCATTTAAAGTATGCAAACTTTGCCGCCGCTGCCGCTGACGTCGCTCATTCGAAATAATTCCTGCGGCTTTCAGTACTCTACATTCACATCTGTTGGCTGCTTCTGATGCTGCTGCATCATCCTTGGTGGTGACCCAGCTGGGCGAACACCGAAACTGTGTCAACGGAGCCATTTTGCTACTTGCTCCCATTTTAACCATTTCTTTTTCCGCAATGTTGATGGCGACATAAATAGCAACGCTCGCTCTGGGCCTTCCCATGATGATGATCATCCTCATCACCATCATGTGGCATATTCTGTCGTCAATTTCCAGGTAACAGCCGACGGGCTCATAAATGTAAACTTCTTCTCAGTAACATGAATTCTGTGTTTTTTTTCGGCTAGTTACATGTAATTATGTCATTTGTGCCTGAAGCATGAAAAGAGTATGAAGGATTCCCTTAGGCATGCGTGAAATTTTCCTCTTTTCGAGTTGATTGCCAATTTAATCGGCTCAGCCATTTGGCTCGTCTGAAAATGGTAAGGAAAACAGGCTTTATGTTTCTTGTTGTGGAGGGGCGTGGCATATGTTAATGTTAATTTATTTGCGCACTGAGAAGAAAAAATCGTTGGCAAAAGCAAACAAATTTAGATTTCTCATGCATATCTCTTTGGCATGTCCTTGTCCTTGGTCCTGCTTTTGGTTCTGCCTCATAATTTGAAAACGTGCTGGGCATATACTTAATGGCTCAATTTGTAAAATAACAAAATTGATTATGTTCTCATATGATTTACGAGTAGAATGAGCTTTGAATATTAACAAAAATAGTGTTACAAATTTAAACTTCCGATAATTCTAAAAAAAAGATATTCATAGCAGACCGAAAGTTATCATTTATTAAGTTTTGTTGTTCAAGGGTTGTATTAAAATGAATAAAAGAATAGGTTATACATAAAAATAAGATATTATTGCTTTCAATTTTTTTTGCTTTATATCCCTTTCCCGCCCATACTTCATACAAGCAGATTGCTGAAAGAGATTGAAATAATAAACATATTGATGAAAATTTAAAATTAAGCTGCATTAAATAATTATGCCTAACAACACAGTCCTTATACCACCATACACCTAGGTTTCCAAGGGCACAGTGAGCGAAACGAGTGATCCCATCGAAATCCTCCAAATTAATATATAGTTCATGAGTTTTAGGGTTAGTAATAGAATGGAGCTTATCGAGTCCTATGAAAAAATCACCGGACAGGTCTCCGAAACCTCTTTTGTATTCCGTCCAATTCCTGAAGAAATTTTAGTCCGCATTTGACCGACTAGCAATTACAGTCCGATGATATGCACTCATTAATAATAGTATTCGTTTTTTTAAAGGAACTTAAAAATAAATTCGTTATGTTGAGTTTCTCGTTATAACGATGTTTATTATATCGATGTTTCACTGTACATACATATGCTGTGCGTATGTATATATGTAAGTATATGTATATATGTACACTAGGGTGCCCCTGTCAAAAATAAAATGTTGCACGAAAATTCTAGACCTCATTGATCAACATCAACTGACATTATCAGATGGGTCTTCCTGGGGGAAGACTTTTATTTTTCATCAAATGTTATTGCAATCGGTTGCATGTATGAAAGCCACATAAAGTTTTGTAAAATATACTTATTGTTTATTTTAGGGTAATACAACACAAATGTATGTACATACATAGTATTAATTATCTATTTGCGAAATATCTCGTTAAATATAACATTTACATTCCACTTTTCGGTGCAGATTAAGAGACCAATAAGATTATTTTAGACAAACTTAGGTCCATTAATTTTTAAGGACACCCTAGTTGACTTTTGCAACATTAGTCAGCGACTTAAAAAATAACCAATTAGAAAAATTCTAAGATAAAATTGGAATTTCCGCTCGTTCAGCTTGATTCTGTGCTGGAATTTCATAAAACGAGCGTATCAAACATTATTTCTAAATTATTAATTTAACTTTATATATTGGGTTGCTTGTCTCATATTCCGCCCTATCGGACCACTATATGACCACTATATCCATAAAAACGGCAGTCTCTAAATGTGATAACTCCATTATTTTCTTATTTATTGTCATAAAACTTAACATTTGTTAGATTTTTATACCTATTGGTGACTTATTGGTTGACTACATCATTTAGATCTCATAGAAATGATCGATAGAAAAATAAATTTGTCTCAGAAAAACTGTTATAAAACTGCATATAACCAAACTAGAAAACTGACTTACGCATATAATTTTTAATAATTCTATCAATTTTAATAAAATTCGGATAACTATATTTTATACATGAGAGTGCGCATCCAGAGAGCGAAGTCATTTTCCAACAGGATGGTGATCCGAATCACACGGCCAAAATTGTAAAGAAATGGCTCGAAAATCAAATTTTTCTGATGAAGCAGTGGTCGGCTCGAAGCCCAGATCTAAATCCGATCGAAAATTTATGGGCTCTGCTAAAGAAGCAACTGTCGCACTACCATACTCCAGCAAGGACAATGGACGAGCTTTGGAGTCGAGTCCAAGCGGAATGGAGCACCATGTTGCGCGGATTGATAGAAAAATTGATGGCGAGTATGCCCAGACCATTGATAGCGTGATTAAATCATTTATCTATAATATTTGTTAAACGAGCAAAAGTGGATACTTGCTAATTTTAAAGTTTTTCCTGGATTTTTCGAGCTAAGAAAATAATGAATAAAATGTTTTGCTTTTCTGTTTATATATTATTAATGGATTTTTGGTAAAAATTTGGAATCAATTAATGCATTTTTCTGGGTTTTACAGCCACTCAAAGTCACAATATCGAAACATGTATCCGCATGTGCTCGCCACTGTAGTTGTCATGCGGAAATTTGACTTTTATATAAGGAAAGAGTAACAATAAAACTTGCAAGGGTATTTAAACTCGAAGACAGTGGGCTAAATATTGTCATCATAATTTCTTTTTAAAGCTGTTTTGAAATGTTATTGACACATTATCCAAAATATAGACTCGAAACTGCTTTTATAATATTTTTCACCTTCACTCCACTTCACAATGTATTGATTATTATGCTTTGACCTACAACAAATTTAGTTGTCCCATTAACATAGCAACCACTTGCAGATTGAAATGTCATTTTAAATACAATTGCATACTTTTTAGATCAAACTTCACTATAGAATGCTGGAAACGTTGGCAGCAGGTTTAATTGGGTTTTTGTTACAAATTGTTTAAGTGAACTAACACCAGCAAAGAAAGAAAATGGAACCATAAATTAGCCCCGGAAAATACACATGTGAAGGAAAACAGAGAAATGAGCATCACACAAAGCACAAAGCGAAGCAACATGCTCTTTTTGCTCTAGTCTCCTGTCTTTTTCTGTTTTCCTGGGTTTTGGTTTTTTTTTCACCGACCTCCATTTAGCCTGGTTTTCCCTGTCTGCTTTTCGCATTTTTCACCATATGCAACTACTGTTTGCTTAGTTCACATGAAGTCAGTTGTTAAATTGTTGGCGGCATTTCTGAGGTTTGCATTCGCTGCTCACTCACCCACCAACTCACTGTTTGCCATTGGGTGGTGCCAGGTGGTGGCACTTTTTTGTATGTTTGCTTGCCTTACATAGAAATATACTATATTCTCCATTTATATATTTCTGCACTTGTATGTGTTGAAAGTTTTTTGCTCAAATATTTCTTTTAGTAAGTTTTGTCATGCTTTAAATTTTCATTTTTTGTTCCAAATTGACTTGAATAATTTCAAGTATCTGATGTGTGTGTGTGTGTGTGTGTAGAGGACATGGTAAAAAGGTCATTATCCCACCTTTATGCCAAGTTATTTATATCGTGTCTAAGCTGTTTTTATCATCAAAAAAAGATGAGTTTCCTCGTTTTTTTTCCTCCCAGCCGAGACGATTTACATTCTTAAAGCAAAAACTTCTGACGAAACCAAATGATATAAATTTAATTATTTATTTCAAATCATGCTTATTTTTTAGAAGGCGTGCCTAAATGACATATTTATGTAGAGAAAACTAATATACAATCCTCATGACTTTTGCTCCAGAATTATATATAGCTTTGCTCATATTTCACTAAAATAAACTTAAGCAATTTTAACTTTATTTTGCAAAACGATTTATATATATAGTACGTATATAGGTATATATTTCTTTTTTACTGCTTATGAATTTATAAGAGAAACTTTTACATTTTCGCAAATCATTTTTAACACCTGCGGCGGGTTAAAGTTCAGTTCAGGGCTTCAGCCAACGTGAAAAACTTTGCAAATTAGAAGCAAGCAAGTTCGCATATTTTGTATTTATATTTCGCTCAACGAACATTTCCATTCAAAATGAGTTAAACGGCTGTGTTAATGCCATAATAATGGAGCAGAAATCCGAAAAAGGGCTTGAATATATGTATGCGGATATATATTTAGGCTATCAGAGTAAAGAAAACCAAGGAGAAGGAGAAAAAATGGAACGAAAACTAAATAAAACATGCTCATGAAAACTTAATGCGTGTCCTGTTCCAAAACCCCCATCGCAAACCCCAACTGAGATATGCATGGTGTTAGGTCAAAGTGAACCAGTTGAGATGCTGCTGACCATAAGCAAATGGCCAAAAGATTTATGGCCAAGTAATCGACAGAGCCAATCCCATAAATCGCATACAGTTCGAATGTCAAATGGCAAGCAAACGCAAATGGCAAATGGCAAAAACAAAGCCAAACAAAAACCTTTAGGTGAAAGTGAACTTTCCCAAACCAAAGGAAACAAAAAGGTTAGCCAATTAAAAGTATTGTTAATTGCTTTTCTTACATGGGTCTGATAACATTACATATATGTCTGCACATACATATATCTCTTAGATAAATACATATATCACTTTATACTGAAATACCATGTGCGAGGGTTGTTGAAGAAATAACAAAAAGCACAGAAGAGCTGCATAACCACATTCAATTCGACTTTTGAGTTCTTCGGTTCTATTTAGAATCGAGTGAATCGAGTCTGAAAGTCGGTCTTAATAAGTAATAAGAGATCCTTAGGTTTTCAATGATTCGATAATTCTTACTCTGGCCTAAGGAGATTGCAGTTTTCTTGGGTAGTATCAGTATTTATTGACTCAAAGTGTTAATAGTTAAGTATAGCTGTTTTTGGCTAAAGAAGATCTGTCAAATTTCGAGTTGGGGGTGGAAACGGCTAAATATGCAAGATGCCCCATTTTGGATATTATTTTAAACACTTTTCGCTTAATAGAATTTCATCTAACAATAGATTTGAACGACTTAGTCCACCTAGTCCACATTCTATTTCATAAAATAGACTTAGTGTAAGTTTTTTTAATTAACTAAACCTGCTTGAAAGAACTTAAGAGATCCTTCAGGTATTATTTCTTAATATGTGCCTTCAACTTTATCCAGACCTACAAGGTGCCCCTCGCGTATATATACTTTTGTATATAAATCAAGCCAGTAAATTTTATATCTTGTCTTATACATAAGTAAATATTCATTTCGTATTAAACTAAAACCAGTAGGTGTAGCTTTATTTTGCTCTGGTTCAACGCCCAACATAATCTTATCGAAACCATTGTGAACCTTGACATTTTGGTATTGGCAATATAAATATTCAAATCTGAATTAAGGGACTAATTAATAAATTACCTTTTACACAAACCAAGAAAAATGCAGTAATAATTTTTGTATTTTTAAGTAAAAGTTTTTGGTGTGACACTTTTGGACTTAATTTTCTAATGGGACTCTTTGAGAGTAGGGATAATACAAGGAGCATTCTTAGAGTTTTGAAAAGTTATGCAAGGAGTTTTAAATGGGTAAAAAGAATCGTATGTTTTTTTAACAGTTAAACTTGGTTTTTTAATTGAGCTATATGTTTCTAAATATTACCTGTTTTTATGTACCTGGATTTCATGTTCAAATTTTAATGTTTTTCAAAAGATACATTATGGGGTTGTTACTCAAAATTTGCATGTTGACTTAAGCAGGTGCATTTAATGGATAAAATAGACCTAATACATTATAAAACTTTTACGTAGGAAAAGTGTTTTCTAAAAGTAATTGAAATGGTCGAAGGAAAAAAGGGGAAAATGCAGTTAATTACATATGCCGTTAACAAGAGATAGAAAGGCGCAAGCCATTAACAAGGTAACTAACCCTAGGGTTGTTTGCACAGTTTCCTTCTTTTTTTCCTATCACATTATACAGTTAATTATATAAAAATAATATATGTATGTATATATGTATTTGGTTGTTTGCTACATAATTACTCCTCAGATTTCATTGTTTTGGGGCCCAAAAACCATTTTGTGGGTCGCGTTGTCGATGTCGATGCGATGTCGATGATGTTGTTCATGTTGTCCATGTGTGACTTTTGGGTTGTAAGAAGCTTTCGTCTTGGCCGCAAACTTGTAATTAATTTGAAAGCAAACATGGTCCTATGATGTGGTTACCGTTAGCCACACACACACACACACTCAGCCCCTTCTTGTCGTAAAAGGCTAACATATGCAAGAGAAGAGAACGAGCGAGTGAATGAGAGTCCCTTTTAAGCTCATTAGAACAAACCATTAAATGGACCATGCCAAAAGCCTCAATTTGACTCCCTCAAAAATTTTCTTAAAAAGGCCCCTAAAATGGAATTTAAGGCTATCGCTTGGCAAATAAATTAGGCAAAGCTGGCGTTAAAATCTGCTTGAACTGACCGCATTACAGCTTCCTGCCCCTCCCCCCACAAACTGTTTAACGCCCACTTCTTGAATTAAACTTTTAAAACTGTCAAAATTATCTTGGGCAAGCCAAAAACTTTTCATTCTCGGCCCTTTGACCAAAACAACACAAATAAAAAAAATAAAGATTTACTCTTGACACATTTAATTAAAATGCGTTGAAAAAAGTAGATATATATACTATATATATACATAGGGAGATATTTGCACATATAGCCACATCCATTAAAAGCAAAACTGACCAAATGAGTTTGATGTAACTTTTTTGTTACAACGTAGAAATTGTTTGCACTTTCCTTCTCTTTTTTTTTTTTTTTTGCTTCTCTCCGAAATGTTTGCAAATCTGCTTGAGATTTGCCAAAAGCTTACGAAACTTTTATATTATATACCATATATTTGTTTTATTTTTTTCTCTCTCGTTTTCGGTCGAAATGTTTTATCCTTTAGTTATTTTATTGTAATTTTCCAACAGTTGAACGAAAAGTTTTTTTTCTGGTTTAATAAGCTTAATTTTGAATTTACTCTTTTCTGGTTTTTCAGTGGTTAAAAGGGCATTTTCATTCCATTTTCATTTTGACCAACTATTTAAAGCAGTCAGCTTCAACTGCTCGGTAAAGAAGGTGAAGTTGGATGGGGGAGAGAGTGAAAGAGCGTGAAAGAGGGATAAATCTGTATGCACTCTTGTATGTTCATATGTTCTATCTGAGAATTGTTTTTACTCTTTTTTCGATTTGTTTCTTGGAAATTTGTAGAATTCTTCTCATGGACTGAATTAAAATTTTTGCTGATATTTTCAAAAAATAAATTCCGAGAATTTGTAACTGCCTCTCCACATTGATATCGTTAGATTTCTGTCATTGACATCTGCTTGCCATAATTATGCGGCTTTCCGTGGTTTGTGTTACATGTCATAAGCATGACAAGAAAACCATGCTAAGAAAACACTACAACACAACGAAAAAGAAGAAGTTGACAAATTAATTGGCTAAACAATTTGCATTGGTATTAATGGGTGTGATTTCTTGAGGCAAAACTGATGTATACACATATAAATATGTATGTATTGTTCATATACATACATATATAACGTAGGTAATTAACTTAATGATAAAGAGGTTGTCCCCAGGCAGCTTTTGTGTTAGTTGTCCGAGAAAGAAAACCTCAAATGACAACACTCATTAGCTTAAAAAGAAAAAACAACAACAACAACAGAAATTGTTTGCCAAATGATGAATATGTTTAATTTCTGCTTTTATTTGTATATATTGTATGACATAAATGACCAGAAGGTCACAGAGAGGAGCAGCAGGAGGAGAAGAAGACGACGACGACTGAAGGGAGATGATATTTTACCCTAGGCACACATTTTTCGTTTTGTCCTGTAATTGCATATTTGACGATGCTTTTGCTGCTGTTGTTGATGATTATGATGATGATTTAGCTGCTGCTGATGATGATGATGAGCATACATATTACAATTACTAAAATATCCAGCTGTGCTTGCTCACTGGACACTCATCTCTCTCTGTCTCTCTGTTTGATGTCGTCGCCAGAGTTTACTGGCTGGAAATAAATAGAATGCCAAGTTTTAGTGTCTAATTAAAAGCCTGCCAGACAAACTGCCCCCTGTTAATTTATGTATGTCCAACAAGACCAAGAACAAGACCAAGACGTAACTGCTGTAGAGATTGAGTGACTGTATGTGTAATTTATTTCAATGTACCAAAAGTTTTCATCATAAAAACCATCTGTGGCCAAATATTTGTTTAAATGATGACAGAATCAAATGAATAATAAATTTTACACAGGTAAACCTAAAATCGAAATAGGCCTTGCCAAGTCAGTTAGTTTTCATACAGCAATCTCAACAAAAACAAACAACAAAAGTTTACGAATAAATCTGTAAAGTTAACAAAAAAATTTCGAGTAATTTTCTACAAAAAACAGAAGCAGTGAACAAATTTTTGTAACATGGCTGATCCAGATTTCGATGACTTGGATGTAACTACCCCGCCACCAATTGGTGGCTCAAATAATATTAATTTAAATAACGAACGTTTGGACTGCGAGCATCTTGGTAAGTTTTTTAAAACAATCAATTCAAAAAACCTATTCCAATAGAAAATCTTTCTAGATGAAATCACCGAAAAATGGGTTGATCCGAATAGGCCCGCTTTTATTACAGTGCTTTTCCGTTTTTTTGGCAATATTTTTGGTGAGCTTCAAGCTGATATACTACTCAAGAATTTGTCTAATCATATTTTTTTTCCTTTCAGTCGACGTCTTCAGGGCAGTCTTCTCCTAAGTAAAAAATTCCTGTGAAATTCCGCAATAAACAACATACTATAGCTCCTTAAAGTTTCAGTCTTAATAAATTCACTCACAACATAATTGATAGTGTTTTACTTATAGCTAGGAGCATACGTTATTGGTATAGCGAGATAAATTTTGCCAGCTCTAAAATGACATTGAAATCTACATTTTCTAGTAGCAAAAAAACCATTTGAGAAACACATACATAACGAAAAAGGCCAGATTCCAGGATAGTCCTTTTAGTGTAGGATCTCAATATACAACTATTTTCTTAATCAATAACCAAGAAAAATTATTTTCGGAACCAGTTATAAGAATCGCAGCTGTCTTCGACTCATCTAACCCAAGTAAATAAACAAAATTAGCTATGATTTGTTCTGTTGCTTGTTTTTGTTTATTTTTTTTTTTTTTTAGAGACAATAGATTTCATCGTAAACGGGAATACTACAGTAACAACTTCTGCTATCAATTTCCGCTAGAATTTCAGAGATTTCATGAAGAAATTTCTCCAAATTGTTGGGATCACGAAAGACCTCTTGATCAACAATTAGTTTCTGTTCATCCCAGATTTTCCAGCGTCTCATACTATTGATGACATCGCCACAGAAATCACGTCGTTTACTTTTATGTTTTGCCAGTATTTTGTCAATCTGTTTACGTCGTTTCTCTGAAAGATACATCTTGAATTAAACTTATAGATTTTTATAATCATTTTGACCTACTTTCCGCTAGATTGGTATAAACTTGCTGTGCCTTGTTATCACGCTGCGATTCCTCATACAATTCAATGATCTTGAACATACGTCGATCCAGATCTTTGGTATGATGCAACACCTGATCGGGTTGCGGCCTACATAGACCCATAAAATTGGGCCCGTGATAGGGAACCTCTGTATAACGGGAATTTAAAGTAAAACGCTGACGTTGACCCCTCACATCTGTCATGCGTTTGGCCATAAAGGCCCGCACACGACCATTGTGAAAGCGGAAGTTGAGACTGGCCAACAATTTTTCCACACGTGAAAGGCAACTAAATATGGAAAGAAATAATCAGCAACTTCGGCTAGAAGTTACCTAGTTTTCCAACTTACTTGGAATTCCGTATGGAATAAACGCCTGGTATCGAATAGGTGCGCAACAAATGATGCAATTTGAAGGCCACACAGTTCAACAAATCCTCGGCAGCACCCACCTGCATGCGCCTCAGGCTATGCATATCGTGAACCGTTTGACGTACGAACCAACCACGGAATAGGGCTTGAATTTTAATGGCTGCCTTATTAAAACGTTCTTCTATGCGTTGCTGCAACATATTTTCAATCATTCGAAAATAGGATTTCCTCACCATAGTACCACGCCACCAACTCTGAATGGTAACAGCAGCTTTGGTGCGTTTATTTAACAACTGACGAATGCGATGGGCACGCCAGTAGCTTTGTATGGAGCGGGCAGCTTTAAACTGTATATAATCAACGATCAGCAATGATGTGCTAGGAATCGACAGCCGAGCAATCAAAGGGATAGGTAAAATAAATAAAGTTAGTTTTTTACTTTGACTTTACTTTACTTTACTTAGAACTGAAAGTGAGTCAATGCAGGAGGTAGGCAAAATCAGAAAGACCGCCCCCTGAAACCAATTAAAGACGGAATAAAAACTGAGAGGCAAGAAGAAACAACTGAATGATGGACACATTGTCAAAAAAATGGTTAAATAAATAATAATTCGACTGTGTGAAAGATTATAGGAGTTGCGTCTTATTAGGAATTATTTTGATTTCAATAAATGATAAAAAAGTGATTATAAAATTAAGCAAAACATCTCGATTCTAATGGCTAGAAGATAGAATGAGGGAAAAAACACAAAATCTCGTCCTCTTAGATAATGACTAAAAAGCGTTACGCATACGCCCCAGTGTCCTATCATACTCACCGTGACAACGTTGACTTTAACGAACGCCCATCTAGCTCACTTTCACCTTCAACCATGTCCAAGAAGTCGCTCCTAAAATCATGAACAGGTATAATGTAAATGGTTAAACTTATGCGAACACTCACACGTGCTCCTCACTTGGTGGAACTGTATGGCGTCGAGTGTTGCACATCATAGCCAAGTTACTCCGAAACATCTTAGACATTGGTGGGGGATGTTGTCTTAAATGTTTTCTGTTGTCTGTTTTTTTTTTTTTTTTTTTTTTTTTTTTTTTTTTGGTTTTTTGTTTATTGTTTTCTGTATAAGGAGAGTCAAACTAAAGTAAAGTAAGAAGTATTTCGCATCTTGACTACACGTGACAGACATTTCATAGGCTTATTTCTTTGCCCTTTTGTTTATCATATTTCGGCCCTTCCCTCCGCCGCATAATAATTTATGTATGCTCGATTATTTCGGCATAAATCTTTGACACATTTTAGGCGACATATTTTATTTTGGATTTTTGTATCAACATGTTACAACAGTCTTATCGCTTGCGCCCGAGCCATATTAAAGGATGAAATTTATGAGGTCCTTTTGTATGCTGCTATGCGAGAGCCTGCGGGCACTTTCCACCCTGACTACAATAAATTTCGTTTCATCTAAAAGTTGCATTTAATTGAATTGTATTCCGGAATATCTATATCTCGCTCGCTCTCTCTCTCTCTCTCTGTCTATCACTATCTCACTCGCAACAATTTAGTCACGTTCGTTGAGGGGGTTCAGGTTGTGTTTGACCCATTTATGATGACGATGTCCTTGGAATTGTTGAGAGGGTGGCAGGCATCATCTCATTTGGCAACTATATGTAATTTGTGCCTAATGCTGACAAATGGCAAATTGCATTTGTATGGGCCAAAGGTCAAGTTGCGGTTACCTTCTCGCTGTTCTTGCTTCTCGACGGATGCAGTTGGGCTATGGCCATAAATTTTATAACATTTTGCTTGCTCCCTTACTCTCAATAGGGAAATGTCATTATGGCAGCGGGGTTAAGAGAGAGTGAGCGAGAGATTCCACTTTAAATGAAAATCAATAATAACCTACATTTCAGGGAATGTAGTAGGTTTTTTTTTTGGATGATATACCCTCTTTTCCTGTCCTTTTTTCGCCGCACTGCTATTGCTCATTATGCGCCACAAATGAACCACACACAAACAACGGAAATGAGTCGGAAATTCTCATTTATGGCGCCCTTGACGCCATTTGCAGTTGCCACACACACACACACACACACACACACACACACACACACACACACACACACACACACAAACACATACTATCTACTCGCCAGGCAGGCTGACAAGTTGGCATTGCTTTCTGATTCCGTTTCTGATTGTACAAGCCATGAGATTTATGTCCTCCCTCCAGATATTGACAATGACAATGATGACGATGATGATACTCTGCTCCTGCTCATGCTGTTGGAAATGGACATGGTTGAGGACTCTTTTGTGGTATACCCATCTCTCATTATGACCCAGTCGCTGATATTTGACCATTGTTTAAGACAAGAGTCCTAAAAATATTGAAGCGGACAGCAATCACAGGAAATCTATGAAATATTGTTATAGATTGGCTAAATATTAAATGAACATTTTCTAAATTCTTAAGCAATATGTTGCTTGAATTTAAAGTACTAAGCCAAAGCAAAAGCCTTTCCTATTCTTTATGCCAGCATTATGGTTAGCATTGTTCTTCATTATGGTCTTATAGAAAATTTCTGTAAATTAGTTTTTACACCTGACTGCATTTTACTTGAGGCAAAAGCAGTTTTACTCTGGTCTGAACCCTCGACCCTAGATGTACAGCTCTGTCCGTAAAAATAGGACCAGCTAGCATGTTTTTTGTTATCTTTTCAAAAAAGGATTACTTTTCGAATACATACAGCTTTCTTCTTAAATATAGATTTACTTCGCAAGCGTTTTTTCGCTGCTCTCTCTCAAATAGGCATAGTTTGTAGGACTTTTACCGTTATGACAGTTTAGAAGCCCAGTCTTAGATATACAGCTGCTTCCATCAAAATAAGGACCTTCTCGTCTGCTTTCCTCATCTTTTGACAATTTACATCAATGATCAACATTTTCCAATTTTATCTTTGACAAGTTCTTTAAGTGCTAAGACTCAAGTCACTTTCATTTTTCATTTTCTTTAATCCAAAGCTGCTGACCTTTCGTCTCTATATGATAATTCTATCACCTATTTAATAAAATTTAATCTTCCTTCTCTTTTTTTAGCCAATGTAGTTTTAGTTTTATATATCTTTATATCAATTTATATGTCCATCACTGTACTTACATACATGCCTATACATGGGCTGGTTGATCAGGCGATGCGTAAACTAATTTAATCGGCCTGCCAGGCAGCATTCAACCTGGGAATGATTCTTGTTTTTAATTGTAATCCAATCAAAAATGTTTAAGACACGATGTCTGTGTCTAGACTCTAAACTAAGGGAGTCCTTCCATTTGCTGTGTCAGCATCTTAAATTTTCCTTGGGTAAATATTGAAACTGGCAAATGGGAGCTAGATGGGAAATAAAATGGAATGGGAGTAACAACAACAACATTTTATGACTGTTAAAAAAGGACGCCTAAATCTAATTTGAAAAGTACTAACCCGTAACGAAGCATGGCCCATATATCAAAAGCGCCACAAACACACACACACACACCTATTTGGAGGTATGTGCTTTGGTGTGTGTGATTCTTGGAAGACGGTAAATTTACGAGCGAATCCATCCCCCAGTTAAAGCAACGCTCCAACATTTTTTTCTTTGCCCATAAAATCTGTCTGATTTTGCTTGAGATATGGGCACTTAGTACACCGAACATTATCTGTCACATAGTATGGAATTCTATTTAAACTACATATATCCAAATTCAGGTTTACCTTTCAGATTGATTCTTTCATTTTATCACACTAAATCAGAAATGAACAACGCAAAAAACTCGGGAAAAATTAAATAAATAAATATACACAAAAGTCCGATATTTTTTGTTCTTCCTTTCGCGTTACAACACAAACAAAAAAGGAGTTCTTTACAACCCTCAAAATTGTTTAATCTAAGTGGTTTTTAATTGTTGTCCTTTTATATTTTCAATATTTTCCTTCTTTTTTTTGACAAAATTTACTAAGAGAAAATCGAACCCTAATTCGGGCAAAGAAGTCAGAACAGCAGGCGAGGTCATTGAAGTAAGTTTAAAAAATAGACGACTATACATATATCTAGCAGATTTCCAGTTGACTTCAGCTAGGGAATTGACATTGACGAAACATACACCCACAAAAGAAGACATTGTAATTTAAACTTTTCTTATATTTAATCGCCTTAACAATACCATACCAATAAGATACAAAAGTACGCGAAACAGGAGATATATATTATATCTATATATATATATATGGAACATTTACCAATCGGACAAACAATAAATATCAAACGTTCGGACGGACGCATACACCAGGTGACTGTCAAATCCAAGAATATCGAAAACGATTCCATAACAACCGAATGGACTGAGGGTAATAATATAAGAGGCAAGGAGATATCTCTGAGTATTGTATTGGCGCTTAACGAGGATTTGCTTAAGAATTTAACTACCGAACTGCCTTCAACCACTGGCAACAATATGTTGGGAGGCGGTGTCGGCAAAACTGCCGTGGGTAAGGATACCGATACATATCGCAAGTCATTGCTTCATAATAATCCTCCCTATGAAGAAGGACGTATACGTGGATCGGGCAATAAACTATCGGGGCGTCGAAATAGTATAGCACCCAGGAAGACCCAATCGATTATTGCCACACGTCCAAATGCGGCACGTCTATCGGAGGGTAACACAAAGCAATCAAAAAGTAAGATTTCTAATGTTGCAATTTCTAATTGAGATTCCAGCTAATCCTACTCCTAACAGATGGCACCCAACGCTGCTCCAGTGTGGTGCGAGAAGTGGAACGCATGAAGGAAGAACGTGAACGACGACGTCAATTGCAGGTCGAACAGCGTCAGGAGAAGAGTGCCCTGATGAGCAAAGATCCGGGTAATCCCAACTGGGAGGTTGCCATAATGGTACGTCAATATCGTAATACACTCGCCTTCAAGCCGCTGCGTAGCCTTAGTCCACGTGGAACCCGAGTCCAACAGATCACTGTCTGTGTGCGCAAACGTCCGATGAATCGCTCGGAGCAAAACAATAAGAATGTCGATGTAATTTCGGTGCCCAGTCCGGACTCGTTGGTTGTACATGAATTGCGCAACAAGGTGGACCTCACCAAGTTCCTAGAGCATCATAAATTCCGTTTCGATTACACATTCGATGAACAGTGTTCGAATAAGTTGGTCTATGATCACACAGCTCGTCCTTTAATACGTACAATGTTTGAGGGTGGCAATGCCACGTGCTTTGCCTATGGACAGACGGGCAGTGGCAAGACGCACACCATGGGTGGTGAATTTTTGGGTAAGGTTCAAAATTGCAGCACTGGAATCTATGCCATGGCCGCCAAGGATGTGTTCATTGAGATGGCCAAACCGGAATATAGCAAAATGAATGCCGGGATAACTTGCAGTTTCTTTGAGATTTATGGCACCAAGGTTTTCGATCTACTCCATCCCGATAAGCCGTTGCTGCGTGTCCTTGAGGATGGAAATCAGCAGGTGGTGGTCGTTAACCTTACCGAAATGCCTGTCACCAAGGTGGATGATGTCCTAGAGCTAATAGAGTTGGGCAATAAAGAGCGCACTTCGGGCAAGACTTCGGCCAATGCCAAATCATCGCGTTCACATGCTGTTTTTCAGATAGGTCTCTACAAGGGAAACTCCATTCATGGCAAGTGCTCGTTTGTGGATCTGGCTGGTAATGAACGTGGAGCAGATACCAAGACAGCGAATCGTCAAACCCGTATCGAGGGAGCGGAAATCAATAAGTCACTGTTGGCCCTTAAGGAATGCATTCGCGCATTGAGTCGTGGTTCTGGTCACTTGCCCTTCCGTGGATCAAAACTCACTCAAGTTCTGCGCGATTCCTTTGTGGGTGGAAAACGTAATAAGTTGTGTATGATTGCCATGATAGCTCCCGGACTGACCTCCGTGGAACACACTCTCAACACCTTACGCTACGCAGATCGTGTTAAAGAACTTATAGCCAAAGATGAGGAAACCATTAGAGTGCCCATGCCCGAGGAGTCAAATGATGTATACGAGGATTTCGATGTGGAATTAACTGACTTGCAAATGGATGAGAACGGAGATAGTCCAAGATCAGATGAGAATAACCCAGCGGAAGATGGTACCAATTCCACTGCCACAGTTTCTTCAGATGAAGCCTTGCAATTCGATGTGAGTACCAGCGGTGATGAAAATATAGGAATGAATCCCAATTTCAGCAATGTGCTGTCGAACAATCGTCCACCGATTAAACTCTCCCAGGTGATGGTACAACATCGTGTGCTTAATGAATATCTGGAGAATTTCGTGCGAAACTTTAAAGATTTGGAGACACCCTCAAATCAGCATAATCCTCAGTTAAATGGTTATCTGGAGAGTGCCGATCCAACATTCCATGAGCTCATTACTTTGGTTACCTATACCCGAGACATGATCTTGAATTTTAATGCTCAGCGGATTTTATCGACTTTACAGTCCGATCCTAAAACGGACGCTTAGAAAGATAAATAGAACTTTTTCCCCATCTGCTTTATATACATATATTTATTGTCTATATATTAGTATATTAGTTTCTAAGTCTCTCACACGATGTGTGTCTTGAGCTCACAGCAAATTTAAAAATTCGATAAATGCAGTTAATAAATTTTTTTTTTGGGGAACCAAAACAACAAAATACAAACAGAAAGCCCGCAAAAAAAATTGCTCACCCTTGTTCTTCATTGGATCGCTCAAGTTTCACTTTAAGTCACCCAGGTGAAATAAAAAACTTTTGCGCCACTTTTTATATTGCCCAACATGGAGCAGAACACCAAAAAGTAGTAAGCAACTTGCCAACGGTTTTCCCCCTCTTCTCAACAGTCCTGATACAAATTTATGAGCGACCAAAGTGTAATCAAGACTCCAAGAGAAATACACAACAATAAAGCAACAAAAACTTCAAGTGGGCGACGGGAAAAGGGACTAGGTTTATTGGTTAACTTGGTTAACTTGCTAGAATTCCCTGTATCAAGAAAAACTGTTGAAAAAAAATTTCCCACACTGCCATAAAGGGCAAGATAAACTTGAGATAGATACGATAGTTATATAAACACATTGATTTAGTTAGTGGAATTTTCTGACGTCGTTTATTCGCGTGGAAAGCCGGGAAAGAACATCAATGCTCAAATCGCGTAACTCAAAATCGTCTTTTTCCAGTGGACGAAATTGTATCCACATTTCATCGAAAATTGGCTGATAAGACTGTTGAATGGAGCGATTCGAAATGACGACAACATTTTCAAAGTTCTTAAGAGTTCCTTGCCTGGTCCAATTGAGTGATCCAGTCATAACAAAGCCTGTTCGTGACCAAAGTCGTGTATACCAATGCTGCTGAGCCTGATCCAAATCTATAATTCTTGGCTCTCCATCAATAATAGCAAACTTGTGATGCAGCACAAATCCCGAGGACTCCAAACGTATTGGTATACCCAATTTAAGTAGACAGTAAATAATGGAACCGCGCAATCGAACCATTTGGCCATCGGTAACAATTCGCACGTTAACACCACGAAGCCAGGCAGCCTCCAGGGCTATATACATATCGATATGGGAGATGGCCAGCTGGGCCACATCAATTGAATGTTTGGCATTATACAAATACATTACCAGACGATTGATGCGACATTGTTCGCAGTATTTACGGTTACATTGAAGTTTGGTATGTATGTTTTCGTCGTTATCAGCGTGTTGCTGTTCGTTGAAGATTATAACATCAGCTCGATCCGGTTCATTGTAGATCCAAAGCCATAGAAAATACAATGTGTAGTTGCAACTATAGAGCACACAGGCCAAGATTGAACTTAAGTTTTCTAGATTGAAAAGATTTTTAATAAAACTGCAAGTAACTGCCCTCATTTTCTCTGACGGATATTGCCAGCTGTCATTAGTCGTCCAGGGTTGCCAAATTAAACTTTGTAAATGATAGATTTCTCAATTATTTAGCCTTTTTTTGTAGAACTATCGATGAAAGTTAACGATACTGTTCTCAGATTGGTGTTGAAAAGTTCCCTGTGTTTTAGATATGGGAAGAGACTACAGAAATTAAAACCGAATGGAAATTGCTTTTGAAGTTTACAAATACTTTGTTAACTTTAAAGTGTTTGTGTTGTTTACAGATATAATATATTTGCCATGAGAAGTGTCAATTCCCATAGTAAAGGGAATGATAATAATGATGATGATGCTACCCAACAGCAATCTGCTGTAGACAATTTTCTAGCTAAATGTGAAATTTTCCCCAGATGCTGCCTGCTGCCTGAAAATTGCAACTAATTCCATGAGAGAGAGAGAAGACCAAAAAGGCGACACCAAAGCCAAATCAGTTGCGTTGTAAACTTTTGCTAAACTGAAACTTGTACCAAAAATCCTCCCTCCCTTTTCTCTGCGTTTTCCTCTTTCTAGATTTGCAAAAACTTTAAAATTAGTTAAGTTAGAGAAGCCCCGAAGCTAGAGAGAGAGATACTTACCAATAATCCGAACCGTAAATGTGAACAAACAAATTTATCTCTGCGAATTGCGACTTGTGCTCATGTGATGGCTCACATTTAAATGCAGTGTGCGCCGCATTTTGGGCCAACAACTTCTTGACTTTGATGTGGCTGGACCTCCAGGAAAAGTTTTCTTCAAACTTTCAATCAAATTAGTCTACTCTATACTCTCCTGGATAAAAAGTATTCTGCAATTTTCTAATAGATGATAATTATTTTTACTAAAAGAGAGAACTGGAAAGAAGTGCTTAGGTCTTTAGCTAAAAGTGAAAGTACATTTTAGCCATTTGATGCAAGAAGCAAAAGGACAATTCGCTTTTACCTCTCTCTTTCACTGCGGAATGTGTAGCATAACAAAAAAGTAAACTTTGTTGCTTTTTCTTTTTTATACATATATATTTTTCTTCTTTTCTTTTTTGGTTTTCTTTGGTTCTTCTTCTCTTGTGGGTTTAGGATTTTTAGCAAGAGCCAAAGCACTGCAGTGGCAAAGAATTTAAGAGCAGCAGCATCCGAATGAGCCAGAAGGGGGCTGGCGGTGTATTCAGGGGTCGTCGACGTGATAGGTAAGGGTAACTCGAAGCAAAACACTTAAGTTTTAACCCAAATTGTTGCCAACAAAGCGGTTTGTCTAACATTCTTTTGAGAAAATTTTGTGAAAAAGTGTTTGCAGCCAACGAGACACACACATACAGATACACATACGAGTGTGTGTGTTTGTAGAGAAAGCTGTGAACACCCAAAGAGTAAACATGGCATCTTATAGAATGAGAAAATGGTAGCCAAAGCTGAAACAGACCCAGATACCATGTATAACCATGCCTGAGTAACAATAAACGTTTGTGGCAACCCAAAAAGACATGGATATGGTAAAAAAAATAAATTGCTAAAGGGGTTTCCAGTTGTAAATTAAGATTAAGTTATCACTTCTTATCAACAACAAAGAACCCTAACAAAAGATTTTGCAAATTTGCAGAAGTTACGAAATTTTTATTGCATTTTTTAGTTAGAGCCCAATACGAATAATTGTAGTGAATCGAAACCCCCTTTTAAGGGTTTTTGTAGGCTAAACATAAGGATAAAAATTATATATTTCTATAGATATTTTTGGTCTTATGAGGTAACTGAAAAAATACATACTTATGCACATATACTTGAACACGACTCGAAATCTGTTATCAGTCGATCTCTATTAGTCGATTTCCAATACTTAATCACTACTTTACGATTTCTATTTCTCAATTATCTCGCAAAATACTTCTTCTTGTTAGTGAAATTGTTTTTGTCTTTATTTCGACTCCTTTTGAGTCTACGTCTGCTTCTCCACTTAAGTGCAAATACGCAAAAGCAGCTGAAATGCATTTGTGGCAAAGGAATTTTTCTTTATTCCTTCCATTTTTTTTGAGTGTTTGAAAATGCACTTGTAATGAATTACTTAAGTCCAGTAACTGGATTTCATTTAAGCTTGAAATTGAAAAGTCGCTGCTGTCAAAGTATCTAAAAAGAAAATGACAGCAAAAACAGACGTTGGGCTAGATAAACGATAAATGAAATTTCAACTAATATTCTAGCCCTTTGACGATTTCGGAGGTTGGGGGCTTTTGAGCCCGTCTGCCTCTGCTGCTAGCGACATGTTGACCTTAAAAAAAATAAACTTGACGTGTTCAAATGTTGCAAAACAACTCGAGGGCTTTCGACTTGAGCACTTTTTTTTCATCTCTGTCTCTCTCTCTCTCACTCTCTCGTTCTCTTCTCTTTCCTATTTGGATGCACTACACTACACCGTATTGCCCCCGTCCCGGACACACTTTTAAGGCCACTAACGTGTGCTTTTTCCTCCTAACATTTGGTCTCTGTTTGACGCACATGAAGTGCCGCACTTGAAATATGCTTTTTTGCCTCTGGCCAAAGGCAGAGAACGATGCAGAAGGTACATAACATAGGTGAGAGGTGTGGAAAATGTGCTTTAACAAGTGTCACTTATGCTTTAGCTACTATGAAATATGCAAACCCTATAAACATCCCCTCCCTTTCCCCCCTCTCTGGCATTCTCTGTGTGTGAGTGGAAAAACTATGAGGCATGTTGTTGAGATTGCATTTTGTTGTGTGAAAATGAGTGGGAAGAGGTAAATCAATGCCGACTATTAGAGTGGAATATATATTTAGAGAGGCACAAAAGGATGCCTTGGAATGAGGATGTAATTAATTTGTGCAACGTGACAATTTGAGCGGAAGAGCAAAAGTGAAAATTACAAATTACGTAAAGTCTTTCTCTCTGTGTGCCTCTCCCTTTGAGGATAACCCGTCTTTAAATATAGGTTATATCTATTAGTACAATCCAAGCCAATTGTCCAAACCAGTCAAAATATGTAATTTTATATCCCACGAGAGTACAGGCAAAGAGAGAAATGGAGAGCATGAGCGAGAGCAAGAGAGAGTTAAGGAGTAGAAGATAACCATTTAATATGCGAACCTTTTTCGTGCTTGAAATTTCCGAAAAGCCATTGACCCTTAGGGATTTTGCTATAAATATTAAACCAACGCTTGAAAACTGGCCCGAAATTCGCCTCCCTTTCAGCCAGCCCCTCGACACAAGAAGGCCATGCCCCAAATACAAGCAAATGCAAGAGAATATTTAATATATATTTTATATAAATTTAAGACCGTCAATTCCCTAGACATTTAAATAACCAACTCGCTACTACAAAATGGCTTCTATTAATATTTAAGCCACGTTAAAGAGTTTTGCTTTAAAGCCAACAAAAAAAGCAAGAAAACAAAATTCCTTTTCCTAGAGGTGAGGCATAGCGGAAAGGAATCCGCCTATTAATTAGCATTTTACCGCAATCAAACGTAAAAGTTGGCAATGAAATATTTATTTCTGTAAAATGGCTGCGTTTTACTACTCTGCATCATTAGAATCTCCGTACCTCTGCACAGTTTTCCCAACGGAGGGAAAAGCTGGGGCTTAGATTAACTCAGATTTAACTCAGCAAGTAAGAAGAAGAACGAATCTCTCGGTGTGT
This sequence comes from Drosophila paulistorum, assembly GCA_018152135.1. Classification (NCBI taxonomy): domain Eukaryota; kingdom Metazoa; phylum Arthropoda; class Insecta; order Diptera; family Drosophilidae; genus Drosophila; species Drosophila paulistorum. The sequence goes on along the minus strand of JAECXG010000822.1, from coordinate 49,781,213 downwards.
GTGTGTGTGTGTGTGTGCTACTTAAATATGTAATTCAATTGGTACTAATCAGAGAGCTGTGCCCTGCCATATTCCTTAGAGGAAAAGACCTGAAATATTATTATTCTAAGGATTGGCTTAAGAGCGTTAGCTAAATTTCCAAGAATCGGTCAAAAGTGTTTAAGTGAAATCTTTAAAAGCAGTTTATCAAACCACACGAAATTCAAAACTTTTTGGATTGAGAAACTTAAGTTCAGGTGACTAATTAAGTTCAAGTGATAGTTGATTTAATTTCATTTGTTCATTATTAGGGTTAGGGTAACTAAGTAGTCAATGTATGACCGAAACTTTATCCACTTATATCCCTAATCAGCATCAACAGGAGAATTACACATGCATATGTCCATCTATTTGTTGGTCCATTCATCTAATCATCTGTCTTTACGACCATTATGCTGCCTGGGGGATAAGAGGGAGTATGGCAGATTGTGCTTAATTGGTGGTTAACCAAAAGCCTTCGGTCAAGTCGATTAAAATATAATAGTTTTCATCCTTCAGCTGCTCTATTGTTATGATCCACTTGGTAGTTGGAAAGGGAAGCAATTCTAGAGAGGAGTTAACATTTTCATCTTAACCTATTGAGAGCTTGTTTCTTTATATAAGAGAATTGGAAAAGTCTTGCAAAAAATGGAAAGAGACTTAATGAACACCTACATTAGCTCACTTGACTTTGTATACTCATAGAGTGCTGATACTTACGCCTTTTATAAGGATAATGATAATCAAGGGTCAGTTATTATTATTCTATAATTTTTCTTCGCTTTGCACAATACGAAACATTTTCATTTGCTAATTTGCATGGCAAACACTTTGCAGTTTATTTGTTAGCAATCTGCCGCATACTTTTACAAGTTCTTCACACCTTTTACACGGTGTGTTCTTTTTTTCGCTCCCCCTTTTTGCATTGTTGCATTAACTTAACAAGAATTGGGTCAAATGCGTGGCAAGTTTTGTAAAAAAAAGAAAAGGGCTAACAATAGAGGGGAATTCTTGTTGCTTTTTTCTTTGTCTTGTATTTTGTGTGCCCTGCGTTGTCACATTCCTGGCAATTCCAGCGTAAAACTTGTGCAAAAGAACGGTTTTGTGCCACGATAGAGAGAGGAAAGTTTGGAAATTGAAAGCAGGCCTGAAAACGCTTAAAAGCAATTACGTATTCCGGTTGTCATTTTGTTGGCGAACCGGAAGTCATTATCCTGGCAAACAAAGGGCAATTGAGAGGCGGGTTGGGTTGGGTGACTAAGTCCGCTCTTTCGCTCTATCTTCTTTTGTGTGTTCGTGTGTTAGTGTGTGTGCGTGTGTATGCCATGTCTCATCGACTAACCACAGAAACAACAAGGCTAACACACCATTACATACATTTACGCCTTCTCCAGCGACAACTTGGATAGGACCTACGACTACCACTACGAGGTTTGTCCTCATTATCGAGTTAATTATGTGTATGGGTGGGTATATCTCTGAGTGTGTGGCTGTGTGTGTGTGTGCGTGTGACCAAAGGTAATTACAGAAACGCTTCCATTCTTAGCAGCTTATTCCTTTGCTCTTACTCCCCCTCTCTCTCCAGCTTAATCTGCCTTCTGCTCCCTCTCGACTTGTCAATGATGTTTTCGTTCTTGGTTTCTATTCACTGGGGCTCCACCCCCGCAATTCTCAATTGAGTTTTGCACCTTTGCCTCATTGTAATTAATTCGCAAGGCGGCTGCCTTAATGATGTGGTTTTTAGGTCTATTTAAGGTGATGAATATCTCCCCGGGCACAGCCCACTCGACCCCCACAATGATTACGAAGCCAATTTATCTATGTTTTTCTTTATGTTGCTTTAAATATGAATTGCTGGCTCAGAAACGTATGGTATAGATTTGGTAGCCAAATTATTGACAAGCAATCGAAGCACTGCCCAAATAATATATATTTAACGGTTTTGCTCCAGGTAAACAACATATTCTAACTATGTCTAGCAATGAAAATTGTGATGCTAAAATGTCCGATACGTGTCCGTGGTTTGCCACGAAATGTTCTCAAAATGTCATGGTATCAAAGTTGTTACAGGAAAAGTATTGATATTTACCTCGTTCTCTCCAAATATCAATTTGGAAAACCATTACAAAAGCGTCTCTTAAAGATATTGTTAAGAAATATGCCAAGCAATTTAAATGTTGCCCCTGAAAAGTATGCTATAGGTTTTGCAGCACAAAACATTTCAAATAATCAAATATTTTTAGATCGCTATCAACCCTCTTTCTCCCTTTCTATTTATCTGTCTCTTCCTTGCCTTGTGCTGTCGTCTGTGCTTGTCCTTGATTATTAAAAGGACCCAACTCAATGCTTATCCTGTAGGTTAATTACATTTATCCAAACGCAACTGACCCCGCAGGACATCGACTTAATTTCCCAGGCGTTATGTTTTTTTCCCGCACTTTTTCTTTCCACTTTCTCCTTCTTTCCCATATAATTTTTGTTTTTTTGTCCGCCCTTTTGCTTTTTAATTTTTTAATGCCTAACGAAAAACGGCAAAAAACCAGCAGCCAGTGAAAATTGCTGGTAGGTTTGTTTTCTGTTCAGCAAAAAAAAAAGAGAAAAGTACTGAAATGCTTCCAGCAATTTGGGTAATTTTTTTTTTATACTGTGCTCGTTCAGGCGCCTAAATGGTAATTAAAAAATTGTTGCATCGACGCTCCAATGCGTTTGGCTATTTATTTACTTTAAAGTGAGCTTAAATTGTTGAAATAGATATTGTATATGCGAGCAGCTTTTTCCTATAACAAATCAAATCTCGCTTACGTTTAATTTTTGTGGCATGGACAGGAGACAAAACGAATGGCATTGCCAAAATAAATTTTAGAATTGACAGCAAAAATATTGTCAACTGTTAGTTGAAAAAGAGGGTGACAGATAGAATTAGAGAGAGAGAGAGAATGCAACGAAATCAGCGCACGTTTTCGTAGCAGTTTCTATTTCGATGGGTCCTGACATTAGCCAGTTAAGTGTGAGCTGGTCGTAAGCCGCATGGCACAGTTGCCACATTCGCCATTGCAGTTGGCCTTTTCTCCTAATCCTAATCCTAATGCACGCATAAGGGCTAGCAACCGCAACGTGTTATAAAACATGGCATAAAGTTATGTTGTGTTTCTCCCCTCTCTGGATATTTTGCTTTGCTGGCTTTGCTCTATCTCTGGCTGTCTGTCGCTTTGGCCAAAAGTGGCCCATTCAGCCTTGGTAAGCTTAAATATTTAATTTCATTACGTCAGGACTTTGCCACTGAAGGATCATACATATAAATACTGCTCTATATAACATTTTTTTTTCATTTTTGAAAAGGCAGTTTACATTTATATGGCTTGCTTTTCATTGAAGCTTCTGTTAGCTTCCTTTTGATTACACTCATGCACGCTGCTGGATGGTACAAGGGACAAAAGAGCAAAAATAAAAAGAAAAAAAACCTTGGAGAAAGAGATTTATAATGATGCTAATATGTCAAATGATGTTGAAGGATGACTATGCCAAGAGCCTATTTATTCCATAAACTTTTGCTCTCTTGTCAAGAGAGAGAGAGAGAAAGAGAGATGAACAAAAGTGCAGGTTCATTATTACTTTAATTGCACTTTTTGCACAAGTAGCAAGCAACAAAACCACATATCCGGACATGCCGGATATTGCCTTCCGCGGAAAACATGCGTGCAAGCCGACATGGCGAAATTTCTACCACGAAATAATGCCAGCGGATATTTGCTCAAAACCGATTAGAATACTTAACACGAACTTCTATTTAAAGACAGCTAAAAAGATATAGAGATAGAAAGAGATAGACAGAGAGAGAGAGGAAAGATAGACAAGAATTGTGTCTTGTCCTTGCTCAAGTATTTCCTCTCGACTATAAATGCCACGGCTCAAACTTTTCAAGCCAGTCACGAAGGTGTCTGTTTTTCGTTTACCTGTTTGTTTTTTATTTTTGCTTTTCGGATACAATTTCATTGTGCACAAGAATTTCTTTTGGGGCGCCGGTAATAATTTTGTCAATATTATTATTGTTTGTTTTGGCCATAAATGCAAGTTTGTATGTTTCTTTGCTCTTATTTATTAGTTTTACTTGCTTATTTCGGGTGTCAATGGGGAGGTTACTCGAATCAGTGGGGGGCGGACGGATTCTCTGATATTGATATACGAGCCAAAGTCATGCAATGCGGCAAATGATAAACAGCCAACGCCTTCCATAACAAATAGACAATATAATGGCAAACAAAACAGGTGAAGAATTCGAAAACGATTTCGATATTTATATATATAGAACATGGATAAATTAAATTCATTATTACAAAACTTGCCATGGCTTAAGAATCTTTAACTTGAAGGAACAAAACAATTTCGATGACTTTAGTCAAGTGTTAGTCCTTTAATTTACTCTATCTTAGGTAGAGGGCCTGAAATTAGACTTAAGCTGTTCGTAAGGGGCTTGACTACCTCATTTTAGACTATTTTCATATAATAATTATGCATATTTTCAGAGCTATATAAAAACTCATCTAAGAACTTTTTTAAACATTGTTCTAGCCCCATACATATGCATCTTGAAAACTATTGAAGATAAGAAATGTAGATTAAATATCCCTCAATAAAAATAATTTTGAAAAATACATTTAAGGAAATTAAAAAGGATTTGTACAAACAGTTGTCAAGACTCCTCACCAAGAGCTTGACTAATGATCTATCGAAACATCTATATGGAAACTTATTGAAATACTCATGGCAGATCCAAGTTGATAATTTAAGGACTTATTAAAAGACCCAACCAAGGCTTTCATAAAGTTACTCAGAGAAAACTACATAAATGTATTATTTCTTGGGAAAGTTTACCAAAATGGAGAAACAAAAACTTAAACGTCAATTGTTTTAAAGCACTAAAAAGTATTCAAATATTAAACTTTCGACAAAACTGTGTAAAGGTTATGTATTGAAACTTCAGAGTGATGAACACATTATTTGTAAATAGTGTTTTTGCATTTATTGATGATGATAATTATATTATAATTTATAAATTTGCAGCTGAGATATTAAATACTACGAATTATTGTGCAAAATGATTTATTTACATTCGGCAGATGAAAACGGAATAGAAAACCCTAATAAGGAGCTTAATACTAAAATAACCGAAATAACTTCAAATAATTTGTTTTTGCTTTTATGTTTTATTCTACCATAAATAATATATACTTAATATTTTTATCACCTTTTATACTGTCTTTAAATCTCTTAGTGAAAACTTTCAAATTGATGAAATGCTTTTAATGATAACATTAAAAAGCATATCTAACTTTATTGTCTATGACTGAATAGTTTAGAGCCCCGTAAAAACACAGTTACCAGAAACCTGTTGAAATCACAGCACTAAAACAAATAAGTACAAAACAGATTGAAATATTTAGCAGTTGTTTTTGTACAAGACCCAAAAAAGAAACAGATGTTTGCACTTTTAAGCAACAAACATTGTATATAATGTGAAAGCAAATTAGTCTTTCCAAAACTACTCAAGGCAATAGTTCGATTTTAAAGAAAGTTCTTTCTCTTTGTAAAATGGAAATTATATCAATTGTAACATTAAGTAGTGAAAATCTAACAGATGAATGGTCTAAAAACACAAATGATGGTAAATACTTTTTCTTTTTCCAACAAACGATTCCCAATTTGATGAACCAATTTCTTTTGTTAGCCAATGACTCCAACTATAATATGGTATTGTCCATTGCTATTGTAACTTGGATGCTGCTCATCTGTCTCAGTGAGAGAAACAATAATTGCAATGACTAATTTCTGATTCTCTTTGATCGTGGCATTCTATTTTCACTCTATTTCAGCCATGTACATTTGCTGTTGCAACTATTGGCATGTCTTGAGACCGCCCCCAGCACATGCAACTCCATTGCAATGTCAATATTCTCAGTCAGAGAATCAACATAGTTCCCTGCTCTCGCTAGAGGATTAGGCCAACAAGGTCAAAGGCAACAGAAAACACAAAGCGACTAAAAAAGGAATAAAAAAACAAAAACAAACAACCCAAACACACAAAGGACACACAAAGACAACAACAAAAAAAACAAAAAATGGCATGCAGCAGCTGTCGGCTATCATCTTTCTCACTGGCTGGGGCCATATGGCCACGTCGTTGCAGCTTTCATTTCCATTTCCGTTTCCGTTAACTTAATTCCACACACACACAGAGAGAGAAAAAATTCCATATCTCTTGCTTATTCGTTGTTTAGTTAACTTTTTTTTGCTCTCCCTCGCCTTCTTTGGCTTCTTTTTCTCCTGTTTCTTGCTTTGGCTAAAAAATATTTTATTACAAGAGCGAGAGAGAAAAAAAATGAAAAACTCAGGTTGGGTTTTCTTTTCTTTGCTTCCCAAAAAACGAACAAAAAAAAATACTGAAAAGCATCTTTTATGCAAATTTACAATGTCAGGTTGTTGTTGGTTGGGCTGAGGGGAAGTAGAGCCAGGGCGGAGCTCTAACATGACTTCCGCTGCTTAACTGGCTTAATTTCGTAAAGTGAAAAATGTGCAAAAAGGAAAAATACTCGACGAGAAATTCAACAAAATAAATGCAACGACTTGCCAAATACCCTACCATCAGTCATGAAAATTCTACAAGTCGCAACAACTTTATGACATCCAATTTAGATATCCATAAGATGGCTAATAAAAGTAAGGTTGAAGAATAAAAAGTGCATTTCCTATAGATTCGAGTCAATAAAACCCCAAAAAATTGACATTAAATGAAAATATAAATAAGTAATTTGGAGTTGATTCTTTGGCATAGTTTTAATATAAGTATTTGTAAGTGTATAGAAACTTTATCGAATCCGTTTCGAAATAAATCAACTTATATCTGAAATAAATTTAATATTCTTCCCCTTATGGCCATGACAAAAAGTCCATCTGGGGTTTAATAAATATCTTTGTGTAACTCCGCTACTTTTTCTCCGATTGTAAGGAAACTTAGTAAACTGATTTATCATAATTATTTAATTAAAATATTATAAAAGTTACTGTACTTAACATTAATTGTTAAACAAAAGGGCGTGGAAATATTTTAAATGAACTTGCTACTAGCAAGAGCGAATGACCGAAAAGTGTACTCAAGTTCAATACTCTAGTCTTGAATGTAATAATTGTTTTCTTCTGCAGATGAAGAATATTTACATATATTTTAAAGAGTCGAAAATTCCGTCACTTTAATATACACTTATTGACCCCCTGCCTGCAGGGTATTTATGCAAAGGAAAGAAGAAAAAATTATTTTACTTGGTAGGTAGCTAAGTAAAAGAAGTAGCATAAATAGCAAAGTTAAAGTTCCCCTTTGAAAGATTAAACCGATAACAGAAGAAGATAATGCCATGGAGTGAACCATAAGGGATTAGCTAGTTTAAAGTGTGTATTTGGCAACTCTTTTTGGGAGGAAAAGTTTCAGTCGGCACCAAATCAAATGTCGATTATCGCCTAGTTAGTTGCAGGGATTTCAAGTTGAGTGGGTCGTGTCTCGGTCTCAGTGGTAATGTTTGCTCAGTGCCTGGCACCAAATGCCTATTTCCGCCTTTCCAAACCATTTCTCTCCCACCCTGCGATTCATGTCTGTCTCTCTTTTATTCATTATCGTCGTGTTTGTTTTATGAAGGTCGTTGCCAACAGCCCGCAATATACACCCACACCCACACACACACACACACACTTACACACAAAAGGATTCGGGGCACGCACGCACAGAGAGACCAAATCGTCATCATTGTCATCATTCTCACCAACATTCAACGGGGGCGTCAAAGGGGCCATTTCTTGGCATTGTGTTCACTCCCACTCCCAATCCATTCATTCATTCTATCCTATCCACTGGCTGAGCTTTGCTTTTCAGATTTTTAGAACTTTTGTTTCCTAGTGATATCTTTGACAAATCTCAGGCAGCAAATTTGTCTTGTTGTCCGCTTGTCACTGCCTGCTAATAGGAAGCTAAAGACACAACGAACAGGGAGAAACTGATAGCATATACGGAGTAGGGGAAAGTTGAGGGAAATTTGGTGGAAGGAAGGAAATATGGTAACATCATCATAATTTCTTATGACACGAACAGAGAGAGAACAAAAAAAAAAAAAATAATAATAATAATATTATAAAGAGAAGAAATCTGTTGACATTAAATTATGGTGTATTATTGACAGTTTATCAAATTGATTTAACTTTATTGTTGTTGTTTTCAGTTGTTGTTGTTGCTGTGTGTTCTATTTCTCCCTTTTCCTCGAGTTTTGTTTGTAATTTAAGCGTCCTTAAGTGCTCATGATAAATGTTATGGCTCTTTCTCTAGTTCTACTCTAAGCTCCCTTCTCATTCCATCCCTCTTTCACCCTCTCTGTGTATGTGTACCTAGATGTGTGAGTGTGTGTGTGTGTGCATCAGTGTGAATTTATGTAATGCGCAAAGTTAAAGCATACTTTTGGACTGTGTTTGCTTAATGCTTTTGCTTTGTTTTTGCTCTTGTTGCTGTTGCTACTGAGCTCTCAGGAAAATTTTAGTAAATTTTTAGTTTGTTTGTATAATAAAGTATGTTAAATTAGCTGATGTTTTATTAATTTAAACAAAAAGCTGCCAAAACAAAAGTTTTCTGCCAAAAAAACTTTTTTGTTAATGTATTTTAGCCTTGAATGGCCGAGAATAACGAGCATTTGCCCGATATGTGTATATATGTATAAGTATATACATATATTTATATAGTATATTTGAATATGATAAATGAAAGGGTAGAAAATTGTGTATGCTAATGCCTGTAGACGTTGTCCGGTTCAAGGCATGCATTTAATGAAATGCAAAAATAGTTACATACTTCAAAATATAAATGTGAATTGTGAATTATTTTAATGTAAATAGTTCACAATGTAAAAAAGGGAACGAAAATGTATGAAAACAAAACTTATTCCATTGAAAATTGCAATTTGTATCCATTTTTTATATTTCTCAATAAGCTAATAAAAAAGTAAAAGTAAAGATATAAGAAACATTGTTGTTTACTTATAACATAGGTTGAAAATTGTTGTAAACATTAAATTTAACAATTTAATATATTTGATCTGTTTCGTTCAGAAAATCGTGTATTTCTGTAGCACGTATACTCCCTAAAGTAGGCAATAATTGTTTCATCTTCGATTATTCTTTTTCCTAATGGTTTTTCAGTAAAATTAATAGGTATATGCCTTTAAAGAATTGTATAAACTTCAGCAAATTGTTAATACTCATATATAATTTCGTACCAAAAGAAGCATTAATTGACATCCCCAAAGTATGCAATAGTAATGAAATGCAACCATTTTTTCGCCGGCTTAATAGAATTGTAAATAATTCAGCGCTAAATTGACTTGTTAATAAGATAGTTAATAACCTACTTTATTTAAATTGAATATCCGGCTTGCAGAGCTTTGGGAATTTTGAATTTTCAGTCCAATATCCTTTGGCATGTTGCTCATCAAAGTATGCAATAATATGTAGAATATTCAGTGGTATTCAGTATTGTCATACAAAGAGGACAATCTCTCACATCGTTGCAGTGTGTGTGTATGTACTTGCCACCCAAGAGACAACAACCCTAGGATATTTGAATTTCTGAATGCGACAAGTTGAATGGAAGGCAAACAAAACGAGAACATGATAAAAGCAATTGAAGAAAATGGCATCAGCTTAACTGATCGGAAGCGAAAATCGTCTACAGTACAGAATAGAACAGAATACAGTGGGCACAAGAAAGCATACAAAACACATCGAAATTGAATGAATGGAATGAAGGAGTTGGAATTGAGTTGAGAACTAATCCGATATTCAGTTGCCAACATCTTGTAAAATATTTACTTTGGTGTTGCCAGCATTTGTTCCATCAAATTGTTCCTTATAATTAAGCCTGGACCAAGTTGAGTGCATATCAAATATATACTACATGTACATCCTTGGAGCACACATTCGGATGCGTCTCAAGTGGTAAGACACAAAAACAAAACAACAACAAAAAAGGGAAGAAAATAATCCTTCTACACGTTCTTGCTTGTTTATTAGTCAGTTGCAATGCCTTGACAATGGCTATTTCGTCACGGCCACGTCCTCAAAGTCCTTCCGAAGCTTCCGAGAAGAACTGAAAGAGTGAGAGACAAATGAGTGTGATGTCTCAAGTTTGAAGTGCAGTTGTGCAGAAAGTCAAAAGGCAATGGAAAAAGGAGTTTATCTTCCTGCACTTTTGAAAATTGCAAAAGAATATATACATACATTATTATTTTCCCAATTTTTGCAAATTTTCTCTTTACTCCCATAAGTAGGCAACAGTATTTAAAGCAACACTTCCATGCTCGTTACTCTTATCTCGTAGAGTGAAAACTGTTCTAAACGATTTAATCTTGACTTAATGTTGTGGTAGCTCTTTTATTTCTTAAAAACTGAATAAATATTATTTGTGATATTGTGTAATCACCTTGTGAATAAGCCACATAAAAGTAGGCAATCATTATTAAAACAACATTTACACATAACAAAATGTTTTCATAATTTATGCAGCAAAGTTGACAGTTATTCCTTCAATTATTTATAATAAACATTTGGCAAATGTTTGGTTCTTATTACTTGACCGTAAATGTAAATTAAATATTTAACTTGGCAAATGTTGATTGACAAAATATGTCGTGTAAAAACAATAATTAATTATTTACAAAATTTGACAGACTCAAGTCAAAAGCCGAAATAAATGTAATCACAATACAAGTATATATATGTATATATTAGATATATATATGTATGTATGTATATATGTTTATATCTAGAATTTCTCAACTGTTGCAAACTTTTCCACTTGGATCTGGCTTTTGGCGAAAAGTTTCTCTCACTGCTGCGCGTACTGCGTGATTTTTCGACATGCCGACACTTGTTTTTGGGCTAAGTGATTTAGGCAAAAGTTTTCCCCTACTACTTTTAGCTACCTACTCCCCTCTCTATGCCCATCCACCCGCCAAAAAACCTCTGCCATTTACAGTGAGTAGAGAAAGCGGAAATGTTTTGCGCCCGAAAAACTTTTTGTTGTGCATAATCGCTGCTCACCCCAGCGGAAGTTGATCAAAAGAAACAGTTTGCCAACAGTTTTTCGGAATGAATTTTTCACAAATCTGCGCATCCGACTTAGAGATGGAGGAGCAGGAGGCTTCGTTCTTCGTTCTTGGTTTTCCTTCAAGTTAATCTAAGTAAATAAAAATCAATAAATTTACTTAGTTTAAGCTGACAACTTCCTGTCATGAGTAGCCCTCATTTTGCCCATCTCAGCCATGTAATGTTTGCGGGAGTATTTATGGAAGATTATGTGACGATTTGTATGTGTGTGATTGCGAGAGTGTGCGTGTATGTATGGATGTGTGTGTGTGTGTGTGTGACAAACACGTGCCTCCTTAGCACGTTCCATGAAGCATGGAGTCCAACTCCTGCCCAGTTGAGTCATAATTCATTTGCATAACATTAACGGGCAACCGGATGCCTGGGCAGGCAACCATAGTAAGCCTTTCCCAAAGTGGGCTAACAACTCCAAAGTTTAAATAAAATATGTATGCTAACGAATTAACCGTAAACTGTTTAGATGACACAGGCAATGAGCTAGCGTGTTGAGTGGATAAACGACATAGAGCAAGACTTGCATACATATGTACATATATCTACTAATTTATGTATCCTCCACCACACACACATACCTAAACATCTATATATGTATATACTACTTAGTCATTATATATGTACAAGTGTCCATGCAATTGGGATGAGGTCAAACAAAATTTGAATTGCAAATTTCAACTACAAGGTATTGTTTTGACAGTCACACGATTTTTCGGGTCAAACTATCAAGGTATTTCACATAGGAAGAGGGGCCAATAAGTCAGTAGAGAACATACATATATGCACTTTACAGTTTCTGAAATTATTTAATTGGGTTAAGTTAAAGGTTTTTATGTGTTTAAACTAGGCAATATGGTGTTATTTGAGGTAATACTGTACGAAGTCGACTAATCAGTGCCATCAGGTACTAAATATTTACAGTTTTTCAATACTTTATATTCATGTTGAGTAGGAGATAGCTCAGATCTTGCAATCCGAAACCCCCCCATTCAATTTAAAGTTAATGCAAAAATCCTTTTCTTTCTATCAATTTTATATGAACAACTATTAGGTAAATAAGACCCTTTGTCAATCTTCATTTCATAAATTTATTTTTAACGCTCTGGCAATTTGATACATGATTTGGATGATTTTTCTTATGGATTTACTTCTTCAGCAGAGATACAACGGGAGCAGCAGCATAGGTGGTCAGAGGTGAAGCAAATGAGGAGTAGACCGAAGGGGCGACATAGGAGGCAGAGTAGACCGAAGGAGCATAGGCTGAGTAGGCACGAGGATAGGCAGCAGCAGCGTAAGTGGTAACTGGAGCAGCAGCAGCATAGGTCAAAGCTGGAGCAGCAGCGGCATAAGTGGTCACTGGAGCCACCACATGAGCCTGGGCCACGGCAACAAAGAGAGCGAAGCAGATGAGGAACTATGGAGATGGAAAACGAGTGAAATTTAATAAGATGTAGTTGAAAGTTTCTTTTTTTCTTGAGATCTCCTTACTTTCATTTTAAGTTGAGGTTTTTGGTTTGTTGGTTGTTTGACGAACGTTTGAAGTGCGTTGACTGATGCTTTAGTTCACTCAGACCAGAGTATTTATAGTCCAAAACAGTCTAATGACAGACAAGAACGAGTTCTTCAGATGCGGATGTTGAACTGGTAGCTAATCTGTCCATATCGAATGGATTAACAATATTTCAATGTTTGTTATTATTCTGTTTCTTTGTGGCTTTCAGCAAAGTGCGCAATCAATGTTTCATTCCACACAATTATCGGAAATTGTTTAACAAAAAGGGAGGGAGGTAAGGTGAGGCAATGTATATATTGGGTCAAAAAAGGTGACAAGCAAAAAAAAAAAAATAAATAAATACCCATTCAGTGTTGTAAACGAATGTGAAGGCATAGCAGAATCGTCAAACATAACAATAAAACGAAATGTTTATTTATATATAGCACTAGCCCCATAATCGTTGAAAGAGAAATCACTGTAATTTACGTCATTACAGGTTCCCATGACATTGACAATATGGAGGAGTACGGCGGCAATTTCGATATATGCAGAAATCAAGGTCGTTTTCACAAAATTTTATGTTCGTTTTGTCATCTTTACAAAGGTGTTTACCTAGTTCTCGTTTTCATTTATATTGCAGATATTTAATATAACATCTTTGAAGTAGCTAATGCGAAACATCCATGGAAACTTTAATCTCAATTTATTATATTAATTGCCGAAATAAATTTAAATTGGTTTTTAAGCCAAAACTATAAATTAAAAGTTGTAAGCAATGCATTCTTTTCATTTCCCTTTCTATATGTATATAGTTGTGATTCGGTACTAGTTTTAGTCTTGAATGGTTAGCGGAGACTGCAGATTATACAACTTAATAGTTCTGGGAATAACGCAGCATTCGTAACATATACATATGTTATTCTAAAACAAATATTAATATATTATTTAAGAGTTTTAAAAACAAGCATTTTCTTTTTACATCTTCTGCTACTAAAGATAGAATTAAAATGTATAAATTAAATTTAAAATAGAAATAGAAATGAAATATAAAATAAAGCTCATATGCTTATATATTAATCAACATTAGCAATTGATTTGATATTAATTATTTTCGTCATATTTCACATAGGCGAACTTCAGTTCTTTAAATTTTGTATTTCTTAGAGATAGTCACACAGTACCACAGTTGGAACTCAAATGGTTCCGGCCCAATTCCTATTAGGCCTTAGGTCTTAGGTTAAAGATATGATGAAGGATTTCTTTTTTTTTTAAATCGTGTAAAATAAATTCAAATTATGCGAAATTTTGAAATAAAAACCCTGACATTTTAAGTAAAATTGATTGGCCATTATTTTTCACCAAGTTCAGTAATTAATCGTTCCTTAATCACTGTACCTTTAATATATTCAAGTGGATACACAAAATATGGCAACTCCTTGTGACACATTAAATTGAGACTGTTCAACACTGTTGTCATTTGAGAATCAGAATATAGTATGAGAATAGTGAACAGTTGAATTTAATATGAGTGAAATTGGAAATAAATCTCTGGAAAATGTGCATGATCTTCTCTTTGAACTATCCGCAAAGCGCCTAAATCTACGCAAATGGATACAAAAGGCGGTAAGTGGTCAAGGATAAATTAAATGGTAACTAAAGTTAAAGCTTACGCCTTAATTAGTTGCTCTATTACTCGGCCCGTCAATTTGAAAGCTTTGTAATGCTGCTGGAGGCGGCCATTGTTAAGAGTGGAAAATTATATGTGGGCTATAAAGAAGATCTCATACGGACTTATACCCTCCTGGCGGGTTATTTCACAAGCATGGCCTACCGTGAAACGGGAAATCGACGAGCCGCCTTGCAGGCAAAGATAACAAATCTTCTGAATGCAGCGCAAGAACTGCAACCGAATGATCATCAGCATTCGGTGGTACGTGCCTATGCAATGATGTTGAGTTCCGGACGTTCGCAAGATGCGGATAACGTTTTTCTCAGTATTCTCAAGACCATGCCACATAATGTTCCCTGTTTGATAGGACGCGGGTGTTTGGCCTACAATCGGCGGGACTATTCAGATGCCTTGGGTTACTTCAAGAGTGTGTTGATGCATTATCCACGCGGTCCTGGCGATGTTCGTGTGGGTGTGGGTCACTGTTTTCTCAAGATGGGCAGTGAGGATTGTGCTCGGCGGGCTTTTGAGTTGGCACTCGAGTACAATGGTCGTTGTCAGAATGCCTTGTTGGGCATGGCTGTCATTAAACTAAATGTACTGGATAAGCAGTCCCAACAAGAAGCTATTTATCTATTGTGCGCCGCCTTCGAGCAATATAATCGTGATCCCATGATCCTTAGTTGCCTGGCCCAACATTTTTACTATGTGAAGAATTACGAGCAGGTGCAAACGCTGGCGGGGAATGCCATTGCCCATACGGACAGCGCAGAATTACGTGCTCAAAACTTTTTACAAATCGCACGCTCTTTTCATGCCGTCGGGAATTTTGATCAAGCCTTTGAGTTCTACAAAATGTCTGTGAAATCGTGTCCTAATGGCTACGCTCCACCACATTTGGGACTGGCCCAGATGTATATACGTCGAAATCAATTGGACAAGGCAATTAATTGCCTAGAGACACTACTCAAGATTGTACCCGACAATTTACATGGATTGCGTCTGCTCTCCTTACTCTATGTACAAGATAATACAGGTCCCAAGTTGGATCGGGCTTTGGAGTTCTTAAATAAGAGTTTAAGACTATCTCCGAGACTGAATAAGGACTATGACATTTGGTTGACCTTCGCCAGGGCATATGAAAACAAAGAGCTCTGGTCACAGACCATTAACTCCTATGAGCAGGCCGTAAGGATCTTTCAAGATATAGGTCAATGTGTCCCTGTGGAATTGTTAAACAATTTGGGGGCATCACTTATATATGGCAAACAACTACAGGAGGCTTTGGTCACCCTTGACCGCGCATTGGCCAGAGATACTAGTGAGAGTAATAGACTTACCATACGCTTCAATCGTGCTCGTGTGCTGGAAGAACTCCACAGAGATGAACTAGCAGAGGATTTGTATAAGCAACTTATAGCAGAATGTCCCAAGTACATAGATTGCTACATAAGATTAGGTCAAATGGCTGCCAAACGTCAGCAATATGTCAATGCCATGAATTATTACAAGGATGTGCTTAAAGTGGATAATGATAATTTATCTGCTAGGTAAGTAATGACAAACAATTGATTAGTCCCCCACTTTGATTGGTTCTCTCTCTGATAGATGTCTAATGGGCAATTACTTCATGAAGCAAGGAATGACCACTCAAGCCATGTATTGTCATAATGTTATACTACGTCGGCGGGAGACACGCAGAGACCCTTACACCATGGTTGCAGTGGGCAATGTGTGTCTTATAAATGTTCAACGCACTTTCGGAGGATTGGAAGATGGTACGTCCAAGAGACATCAAGAAAAGGCCATACAGCTGTTTAGAAGGGTGGGTAAAAGAATTTACTGAAGCAAGATTCACTTAAAGTTACTTTTTTCTAGGCCTTGGAGCAAAATCCTCGTAATCTTTGGGCAGCCAATGGCATTGGAGCTGCTCTGTGCTCCGGACGTTTACTCAACGAGGGTGAAGCCATCTTCAAGCAGATCTTGGAGTCGAGTAAATATTGCACTCAGAGTCTACTCAATTTGGCTAATGTATCGCTAGAGTTAAAGAAATATAAGCAGGCTAGTCAAATGTACAAGCAATGCCTTGATGATTTTTTGCCACCAAAATCTGTGGAGATAATGCAACTTTTGGCCAGATCTCTTTATCTAGGTGGCGAAGCCAAAGAGGCTAAGCTAGTTCTACTCCAAGCACGTCATGTGGCGCCCCATAATCACATTTTGCTATATAATCTAGCTGTGACCATTAAGCAATATAGTCTAACGGTCTTTGGTATGCAGAGACCCGACCTAAAAGAACTAATGATGGCAGAACAGGAACTAAAAGTGGCCTTGAGGTAAATGAAAAACTTAGCAATTTTTTTACTAATGAAATTCTCATTTAGGTACTTTGATGGCCTTGTACCTTCCAAATTTGAGCGTCAGGCCCAACGACAGGCAAATAAATGTCGTGACATTTTGCTGGATTTACCCGAAGAGCTCAACAGAGTAAGGGAACAAGAGCAATTAGATGAAGATCGTGTACGATTGCAGGAGCATCGCTATCAGGAATTGCAAAAACAATTGCAGCAACAGAAAATACAACGTCAGATGGCAGAAAAGCAACTACAAGAAGATCAAATGGCCAAACGCCTCGAAGTCTTAGAACGTACCAAAAAACTTATTGGCACTGTTACTAATGAAATGAAAAAAGTGCCAAAAAAGAAACAAACTAAAAAGAAAAGACACAATTATGACGATGACGATGACGATGACGATGATGTTGATGAAAATGGTGGAGAAAATCTAGAGAATGAAGAGGACACAAGTCCACCACCAGCAAAAAAGGCCAAAACGAAAACTACCAACGAGAAACGTTCTACAAAATCATCCTTTAAAAGTAAAGCCTTAATTGAAAACGAATCAGATGATGAGGAAAGTGAAGATGCAACAGAACTAAAAAAGCAAGTAGAACAAAGTCCCAAGGAAACAAATAATGAACAATCCGACGAGAATCTAATGGATCGCCTTCAGTCTATAGGTCAGCGTAGGCAATTGGAAATGGATAATTTTATGTCTGACCGCAAAGAAAGGGAATCCGAGACACCAGAAATGATTTTCGAATATGTGGAGAGACTTAAGAAGAAAATGCAAACGAATTCCCAGTAAAATAAATAGAAATTTCTCCACCCTCTCTAAAGTAAATACAATTTATAGTTTCAACTAAATGTGTCATGTCTCCCACAGGGGATGACTATATAGACACACACACATACAGAAGTGAATTGTTAGATGGATGGAGAAGTTTATGTTTATTTGAATGGCAACTCATGTTAAATAACCGCAGGACTTTGGTCGCCAAGCTCTCAAATTGCTATATGAGCAGGGATGAGTGGAATTTGGTGGGGGGCACTTTGTAACTGTCAGGAATCGTCAGAAAACGAACGAATAAATAAAAGTAAATATATATATATAAATTTGTGTATGTGTGTATCGTATGTATGTATATGTGCCACTCATTAATATCAATTTATGAGCTGAGACACGAAATTAGTCTGTGACAAGTTTCGCCGCAGGATGTGGACATAACATACTACGCTATTTCTACAAGGCATTTCAATGTTCCCCCAACTGCACCTTTTTCTATTAGACCCCTACACACACACACACACACACACACACACACACATATGTTGCTGTTTTTGGGGTTTCGTTAATTAATTCCAACAAAAGGAGACGACGACGAAAAAAGTGTATTGCGTGTCCTGCCAAAAAAGGACAAATATGCTTACACAAGTTCATGTCCTGCAGCGAGGTCAAAGCTTTTGTTTATGAATCATATGTATAGGAACCGAAAACAAGCCTCCCCTTACCCATTTAGCAGTTTTTAAATTATGAATTATTATTTCTGTCAGTGAGAGACGCTAAATTAATTATACCCTATCCAAAAAAGGGTATGTCGAATACCAGAACCACAGGAATATTTAGGCCTTAGCTCTGGACGTCTAAGAAACAAAACTCTTAGCTAATGAAATCTGCATGGGAGTTGATCTGATCATATATAATAACCAGATGCAATGTATATAATTATAAACCTTTTGCAAAAATAATTTCCAATGAAATGTTATAAGGTTCATTCAAAAATCCAGTTTGCGATAAAAGATTTTAGAAATTTTTTATAGCTCGAGTTTTCATAATTCACAATTGTGAATCATTTTCTTAATAAAGCCTTTGTCTTATCGTTTAAGTTAAGGGTCCGTTCAGATATTACTCAACGCGATTTCAGAAGATTTTTGAGCCCCTTTCCCCAATGAATTATTTCCTAACATTTTATATTTCTCATCCCAATTATATCTCTCTTATATGGGAAATGAAGTAGAACAAAGAAATCAAAACACTTTTTTATTTGCTTTACGATCTAAGATAGAGAGAGAGATAGAGTCTCTTCTAAATGCATTCATAGTGTACGTTTAAACCCGATTTTAAGTTAAAACCTAACTTAGTCCAAATGTGATAATAACCTTTGTTACCAAGGTGTTCTTATGGTAAAAAATCTAAGTTACTTACCTGCGACTAAACGCTTCTCTTCTAAAGTAATTATTTTGAATCTCCATCATTAGAAACAAATTTTCAACATATTTTTCAGATTTTAGTTGTTTATTTATTCTTTGCACATAATTCTGTATTTTTTTTTTTTTTGTTGTAGGTTTGTTTTAATTTTTGTTTTGTTTTTTGGGTTTGTAGAATTATTTGTATTACACATAAAAACTTTGTTTCTTTTTTAAATTATATTCGATAAAATAAATATATATTATGTAATTTGATCTTACAACTCAAATAGTTTGTTGGTTTTGTTAAAGTAAATTTCATTTGTTAGTGGAAAAACGTAAAACTTTTGAAATTTATTTTGAAAATAATTTTGAGAAATATAATTTATACATATATATGTATATATATATAAATTGTATATATTAGTTCAACTCTAATCACTTATATAATAAAAAATTGTATTTCTTTTTGCATTTCATTTCATTTGTTTTACATTTACAATTCGAGTCACAATACAATTTGATTTTGTCATTTTGAAAAAGCACTTGCAGGTTAAGATGGGGGGATTTCCGAAAAGAGAATGTTGAACATTGAGAAAACTTTTAGTTTGTGTGGGTGTGTGGGTGTCTGAGTGGGTATACGTGTGTGTGAGATTATTGAATTGGAAAATTGGGCGGGTGGCAAATTTGGTTTTTCGGTTTTTACATATACAATTATATTATATTTCTTTGTTTTTGCTTTGTTTTTTTTTTTACATAGATGTACATACATATATTTGATAAAGTTTTCGACAACAGATTTTATATAAAATTTATTTTACCTTTTTTTCTTTCTTTTTTTTCCAAATTCAACAAATGATGCTTTATTATCCATATACATATACTATATATCGATTCCTATGCATATACACACACATTTATAGTATACATATATATATATATATTGATATCAGTTAGATAAAGATCTTGCCTATTTCAGTTTCTTTATGTTGGTTGCTGTGCTAGATGTATATTGACTTTAACTATATGTATATATATGTACGTACGACTTTCAGATATGCCATATATATATTTGCTATATATACTCAGGATTCGTTCTTGGGGGCTTTTTGTTTTTTGGGATAGTCTTTTCGTAGATTCAATGTGACTAACTAGTTTAGTTTAGACTACAATTAGTTTAATGTCTAGAATTAATGCTACACAATTAGTTAATTAATATATATTTATTTTGTATATCTATTAAGCTTAACTCTCAAATTATGTACAAGTTGGTGACTAAAACTAATTGTTGATAGAAGGGCTTTCTCTTGTTCGTGTAGTTGTTTTTAAGTATTTGTTTAAATTAGTTTTCGTTTTCTTATTTTTTGTTTTAAGCATAGCTCTGTTTGTTCACTGAAGTGTTCTTTCGCACAAATGTAAGTCAAGTATACAAAGTAAATATCAAGTATGTGAAGCAGGCAGACAATTTGCATCTGAAGTATGCAGAATTGTCATTTTCGAGTTGATTTTTCGTAGACCATAACCTCAATTTCATTAGCTAAACTCACATGGAGCACTTCCCAAGGTAACCTCAATTTTGGGGTTAGATCTAACCTCACTTTTAAGTAGTTAACCCTACTTTTAGTATCTAACCTCACAATATTGGCTAGATCTAACCTCATTTTCACATACCTTGACACCAAATAGAGTAAACTAAGTAAATGCATTAAGTTTGTGTTTGTGATATCTCTATAAATAGTATCTATATATCTCAATATATGTTTCTATAATTGGGAGTTTACTTTTAACCGCTTGTTATTTGCATTATTTTTTTTTTTGTTTGTTTTCTTTTAGCATCCGGAAGTCTTGTAGGTTTTGAATTATTTTTTGTTTAAGGCTAACAGTTAGAAACAAAAATACTCGTACGCACTGTGCCATCGCTTAACTACTATAATACAGATTCGGATTACCTCAGTTATTATGTGTGTATACATCCCTTAGACAATGGTAGTGCGCTCGGCGCCCAATGTTGTGCACGTACTACTCCCGCCACCTATGCAGACAATCTGACATTTGATGTCCTCTTTGGGTAACTCTCAGGAGGTCACCGTCTCGTAGTTTCCGGCGCCCAGCAGAGAGCCGCCCACACTGAGCAAAGGCGATTGAGTGCCACTTGTGCCACCGACGAGCCCCAAGCCAGTATAGGCCGCCTGAGCTCTGGGTGAAGTCAACAGTGATTGGGCAGCTCCAATGGTGATGTTCCCGCTGGTCACCGAGCTGGTCAAAGCGGCTGAGATTCCACCTGTATGTAGGCTACCCGGATGTGGTAGAGTATTACAGTTAGTGCCAACTAATCCAGCTCCAACTGCTCCAGCACTGCTATTGGTCTGCAGAGAGCCATTCGATTGGCCACCCAGCAGGGGCATGGTGCATGTGGTGGTCGAGCCGTAAGGGGAGGTGGGTGAGGTGCGTGTCTCGTAGGCAGGCAGATATGTGGCAGTGGTAGTGGCTCCACCATTGGGTCCTCCAACTGATCCTCGACCCGGTATTCTGGTATAAATATTGGGTGGTGTACGTGTCGATAGCAAAGGCGGTGGAGCCGTGTAAATGGGACGTTGGGCAGCTGGTGCTCTTTGCGGCGTATTGTACAAACTAAATGCAGGATTCGTTGTCAGCGATAGTTCACCATACTAAAACAACGATAAAGGTCAAAAAACAACATAGACCCATGATTAAAAATTAAGACTCCAAGTGAAAGTTTCTCATTAGTTTATTTTGTGTGCCAAAAAAAATATTTAAGTGGCTGACCAAGCAAATTTTTTTTATTTCCCCCATCTACTTCATTTATGCATAATATTTTTGCTTTTGGTTTACTCCTAATGAGCTTGTTAGCACTATATAAGAGAGGAGAGTGAAGCAAAACGAACCACAACCCCAGCACAACAACCAACAACCAAAAAAAATAACTAAAAACTAAACAAAAGCAAATTTAACTTTTGGCTCGACAGGCAAAAACATTTGCCTCATCAAAATTTGATGTTTGCCCAGAAAACCAACAATGATAAAAGCCAACAGAAACTTCCTCCCAAAAACGAAAACAAAAAATTTTGTTAACTTGTTGACCAGGACAACGTTGGTAAAGGAACATAGAGCAAGGGTACTCTGTAGTTTGGGGGGGTGACAAAGAAAAAACGAAACTAATTTGTGTAATTTATTTACGGTTTCTGGCTAATTGGCCCCAAAATGTTGCTTAGCAAGGGGGAAAGTTGCAAAAAAACAGAAAAAACTTTTACTTCCTGACCGACTATTGGGAGAAGACTCTCTGTCACTTCCATCCCAGCAACGCCTCGTGTCTCTGTCACTAAATCAATTTGCCAAAGTGTCAATAAAGCGTAGATACTAATAATTTGTTGTCCTTACATATATCTAGAAGGACCTTTTGTCTACAAAGTGTATTAGAAAAAGGTTATCGTAAGAAACAAATATAGGCCGTTTCTGTATGCTTACACTTGAAGCGAAATTCTAGGAAAGTTTATGTCAATTGAAGCTAAACATGGCTAAACTGAGACAGTTACTAAACATTTGTAGAAATGACAAGTCTATTTTATAGCCTTTTTAAATAAGTCCTAATAGGATATTATATAGATGACTAGAATATCTGCTTTGGTAACCTGAGCCTGGGCAATTTCTATATTTTTCAGGAATTTGGTGGCTCTTCCATTCAATTTTTAAAATTGTCTGTATACTTTTAGGCGTCTGTGTTAATATGTAGTTTTTAAAGTTCATTAAACATATTACTTATAGAGAAAAGAATTCCAGCAACTCTAGCATTTTTATACCCTTGCAAAAAGGGTATATTAATTTTGGTCAGAAGTGTGCAACGCATAGAACGAAGCATCTCCGACCATATAAAGTATATATATTCTTGATCAGCACGACGAGACGAGTTCAAATAACCATGTCCGTCCGTCCGTCCGTCCGTCCGTCCGTCCGTCCGTCCGTCCGTCCGTCCGTCCGTCTGTCCGTCCGTCTGGATCGATGCGAACTCCTCCTAGACCGTAAGAGCTACAAAGCTGAAATTTTGCACGTAGGCTTGTATATACTGCAGGGTTTGTATATCTCGGATTCAGTCGGATCGGACCACTATAATATAGCTCCCATACAAACGGCAAAGTCACGAACAGTGACTTTTCTCAATAACTTTGTTATTTTATCACCAATTGCCATAAAAGTTGGTATTGGTCAGTTTTGTGTTCTTATTAATAATTGTGCCAAATTTGATCAAGATTGGGTGACTATATCATATAGCTCCTATACAAACGGCAAAGTCACGAACAGTGACTTTTCTCAATAACTTCGTTACTTTTTAAGCTATTGTCGTGAAATTTAATATAAGTAAGTTTATTGTAACTATAAATTACTGTGCCAAATTTGATCAAGATCGGGTGACTATATCATATAGCTCCCATAGGAACGATCGGTCGAAAACAGTGACTTTTGTCAATAACTTCGTTACTTTTGATGCGATTGCTTTCAAATTTAACATTTGTCAGTTTAATATATCTGTTAATGACTGTGCCGAATTTGGTAAAGATCGGGTAACTATATCATATAGCTCCCATAGGAAGGATCGGTGGAAAACAGTGACTTTCATCAGAAAGATCGTTATATCCTATGCTAAGATTGAAGGCCGTTCTTTCGCAAACATTACCCTTTTTAGATAAAACAGTTCGTTTAGATAAAAGAGTTACTAACAAACTTGCAAGGGTATACAAACTTTGACGCGGTCGAAGTTAGCACCGGCCCTCTGGTTTGTATTAATATTTTTCATAAATTGATTTTGCAAAAACTGTCTATAAAAGCTATTTCAAACATTTTATTCTCCTTTCAGAAGAAAAAAACTTGTGCCTAAATTGAGTGGGTAAGTGTTTGTTTGACAATTGAATACATTGACACAACAAATATTTGTTAGGCATGTGAGTGAATTTTCACCATTCGATGAGAAAATGCTTTGCAAGTATTTTTGTCGCATTTAATATCTGCGGAAATGCTTGAAATGTTCCAAGGCTATCAGGCATTTGTTTTTGCCTCTCTCTTTTCGCTTCTACACACACTTTTATTTTCAAGCTACGGCCTAAATGTAGGCAATGTATTTTTCGGTCAATGTTTTTCTATTGGTTGGTTCGGGGGGTTGGGGAAACTACACACAATCAGAATATGCAAATCCATAGAAACCAAATATTCTCTTTCCGTTCTATGGGTTTTTTTTCGCTCTCTCATTCTTACCTGTTTGCCAAATGTGGGCGATAGCGAAGGGGGTGGCGGCGGGGAGGCGCTACTAATTCGCGTTGGCGGTGTATACAAAATTCGCTGCGATTCCATATTCAGACGGTCGAATGCCTTTTCCTCCAGATGGAATTCATCCTCGCTGTTGGCTTCCTGCGGCACCACATCCGGATTTTTGTCCTCCAAACTGGAATGACTGCCCATATTCCTGGATAACGGCTCCGCGCTACCCTTGTCCGCCTCTGTGGTGGTGGCATCGCCATTGGCATGACGTCCATTGCGTTTGCTGCGAAATTTGATAAAGATCACCACGCAAATGGCCACGAGAAATAGTGTTGCAATGACGCCAACTAAGGCGCCCAGCAGAGGTGTCAACTGCACTAGCACGGCTGTCGAGGAGGCTAAGTGAACAGGGAGAGAGAGAGAGAAGGAGGCAGAATGAGAGGATGAGAAATTGTGAAAAATTGAATGCCGGTGCAGAAAACAATGGAAAACAACGCCAACAACAGTGAGCGTGGTTTATTCTGCTGAAACAATAGTAGCGCAGCAGCAAACGCTGCTCACTTACCTGTTCGTAGCAATGGCGCTGACAGCGTACGTCCACGTAACCGATAGGCCACCTTGCTGGCTCCCTGCGCATTGACGGCCGTCACCCGGATGACGAAGACCGAATCGCTGGGCAAACGTTTTACTGTGAATTCTGCATATTTGTACGAGGCATTGTAAAGTATCTGGCGATTCAGTTCATCATAGACCTGCACATGAAAATGTTGTGGTATACCACCATCATAGCCGGGTATGCATTGTATCTGCAGTGAATTGGCTGTGGCATTGTAAGCCGTACAATTTTTCACAGATTCAGGAAGGTCTGTAAAAAGAATAAAATTCCAAATAGAAAAAGAAAGTGAATTACACAAATTTTAAATGTAAACCAATTTGTAACCTTTTTGAAAAGTAGAAACCATTTAATCGAACAGTGTAAAGTGCATTTTTCTCCCTTAAGGTATGCTACATTTAATGCTGGCGTTAACTTGCTTTTCATTATGTTAAATATTTTAAAATTATCTCATTTTTCTAACTAATTAAGTAGAGGTCTCTTCATTACGAACTTTTAAGTATGCTGCATGTAAGGGCTAAGTCGTTTCTCAAACTTGGCTTAATAAAACTATACGAAATCTAAAGGTAAAACACTTTGCTATCTATTAAAATAGTAGAGATGACTTAATCAATGATTTTTGAGTAGATTAGTGCCCCCTTAAGTGTGCTTCACTTAAAGCTAAAGTCATTGCTTTTGCAAATTGTTTAGGTAAACCAATTCAGTAGTGTTTAGACTAAGTACTTAATCAATTAGCTTCGTCTAAAGTGTTGCCCACCCCCAAAAGTATGGTCCAATTAAAGTTTAGGACGTTTCTTTACCATGAGCTTGCCATCTCGATTGGCGGCTACGTTTACTTTTCTAGAATAAATGATGTTCCATTGGCAATTTATTGCATTTGATTATCAGATTATCTCTGAACACAGATGTGCAGCCGGCAGACGAATAAGCACATGCACACGGTGGACATACAAATAAACAAACATGGAGACATGATGACGTTGGTAAACATGGCTTTCCATTGCTGGCAGGGACAACGACTGTCCGTCCAACTGGCCAATGGGACAAACGGATGGACAACCGGTCGAACAAACGGACGACAAACAATCGTGACGCGTAAAATTGCCACAGAAAATGCTGCAAAATGTAAATAAAGAGCCGAGATTCCACGCACAAAATGCTTGCCACTTGCTGGCAACGCTTGTGCAATGGTCGCTTCTGCAGCGACGGGTCGTCGACGTCACGTTCAACAATTATCTACTGACCACTGTTTCTACTCTCCCCTATCCCCCACCGTCTGACCACACTGTGAATTGAGTAAACATGTTCCATGTTGCGTTGAAATTTTTGCACTCGACGCTTCGATGTGAAATTAATTAATTTTTTTTTTTTTATCTTTCAACTAACTGACTGTGTGGTCTTACGGCCCCGTCTCGCGCTCTGTCGCGATGGACTCACCTGCCGGTTGAATGTGGTACCAACAAGGTTGGCTCTGTCCCATCGGACTGCTGGCCACACAGGAAATGGCACCGAAACTCTCATAGCTTTCCACATAGTAACTGTAGACATTATGCAATGGCGGCACAGCTGTAGTTGTTGGCATGGCCATGACCTGACGATGATGCTGCTGCTTGTGGAGGGCAGCCAGACGCTTACGTTCGGCCAGTTGATGTCCAGAGGATTCACCCAATTGCAGCTGATACTGGGATTGCTGTTGCGATAGTTGTTGCTGCTGCTGCTGTTGTTGTTGTTGTTGCTGTTGCTGGAGCTTCCGTTGGGGCTGCTTGTTCTCCACGTGATTCTTGTGCACCATGTTGGAGTAGACCATTTGGGTATAGGGACCCACACCATCGACAACATAATCCTGATAGTCGTGCTCCAAATTCTCGGACCCATCGGCATAGTCACCATCAGCATCGGCATGGTCGTCGTCGTCCTCGAAGCGTACAGCGGCCATGTCAACAATGCTGGCCACACGACCGTGTCGTCCATGGAGCAAGTGATGTGTGTGCTTCCTTTTACTGCGCTGATAATATCCGGTCTGGCCGGAAGGCAACTGCAGCGATGGCAGACTGACCGCCAGCTCACGTTGGGGCAGCTCTATGAGTGTCTCCAGCGAGTTGTTGAAGTGCCACTTGTAATTTAGATTATCGAGTGGATTGGCGTCCACCTCGCAGGTGATGTTGATTGTCTGCTTGAGTGCTGCACGTATAATCGTTGAATCCGACTTGCACACAGGCGGATCTGCAATCAAATGGGTGGCATTTGTAGAGGATGGCCAAAGTAAGTTACGTTTTGTGGGTTCGGGTTCAAGTGAATGGGAACTTAAGTGCCCTTGTATGGGTCTAACAGCTACTTACATTTGACATCCAAGTAGACCTCATTGCTGGACACGCTGCCCTGGAGATTTGTGGCACGGCAAAAGTATTGGCCATGCGACGATTTTGAGATGCCTTGAAGTACTAGAGTTTGGTTCGAGATGATTATGCCGCGTGAGGAATGCAGTTGCTTATCCTAAAGGCAAAATGGCAATGCAAAAACAATAATTAATGATTATTATCATTTGTAATCGCAATAATTGAATGTTTAAGGAGGTTTTTAAAGATATTAAAGTGAAGCCTAAAAGTATGCACTTCTTGGAACTTACATTGTGATACCATTCCACACGCGTTATACCAGGATTTGCCTTGACATCGCACTCCAAATAGACATCGGAACCTTTCAGCAAATTATTCGGATCAAGAGGAGCTCCCAGATTCAGGGTAACAATAGGAGCATCTGCAATTGGATAACTTTAACTCAATTTTCCTTTTTAAAAAAAAGGTTCAAAAAAACTTACGCGTCACATTGAGAACTCGCGAGTCTTTCAGGTAAAGCCCCTGATTGCCATTGCCCAAAGTGGTCATCACTGTGGTATGACCTTCTTGCAATTGTTGTGATGTAATGCCGGCATTCAATGAGATAGAACAAACCACCTGACGTTCATTATCCTCCGGCACGGGTATGAGCATTAGCTCAGAGATGGTTGTATTACCGTCAGGAGCGGTCTATCAAATAATTTAATATAAGTCTCCACGACTTTTCTTTCCATCAGTTAAATGATAACTTACCGACTGGGAGGCTCCTTTCAGTATCTGTCCTGCCTTCGACCATATGATATGCGGTGGGGGACGAGCGCCAATGGCCGTGCAGGTCACATGGGTGCGAGTGCCAGCGATCACAGCATGATTGAGACCTTGCAGCAATAGACTAAGTGGTGGAACTACACGGAGGGGGGGATAAAATGAAATTGAAATGCAAAAATTATTATTATATGCCATGTCCTTTCAAAACTAATTTCCATTAAGCATATCCATTTCAGTTTATGTCACGCCTTGCACAGTGGCACAAATAGTAATAACTTTAGACAAACTTTTGCTTGAGTTCTCCATATAAATGAAGTCTTAGCTGTTACGTTTCAGTTTGCCATTTTTGAAACATTTAAAAATGGTTTCAGCCTGCCTCACTTCCCTTCTCACTCTCAATTTCGCTCAATTTCCCATTTGACAAATTCCATAACTCATAAACCAGACAGACCACTGTGCCTTGACCATTTCACAGATATTATATCTAATTATAATTTCCACCCACTACATAACACATATTTTCAATTCCATAGGGTTCTGCGTGGGGGCCCAACCTAGGCGGATAAAAACATTCAACATTTACGACACATTTTATTACATACCCATCACTGACCTTACTCATGGGACACGGACACCACGGCCAATGCGATTAGCATCCTCCCTATGGCTGATACAGTTCACTTTTATAATACTAAATTGGCCTCCTTTCTCCCCCATATAAATGCATAAATGTATGACAAAACTTTAATTACATTAATTTCCATGCTAAAGCCAACAAAAGTCAACCCATTTTTATCCACCCACTCTGAAGCGACCTTGAACAAACACAAAATTTTATATATGTATGTATATATGGAAAACCCTTAAAAACCTCGAACGTGGTCAGAACCCAGAACTTTTGGCCTGCATAATTTTTTATGTGGCAAAATATAAAATAGAATTTTGTAATACAAAACGGGACATGCATATTTAAAAAGGACCGAAAACAGAAACTTACGATTCAAATCCAGGACAACTTTTTTGGTCAAAGCAGGGACCACATGTCCATTGGTCGCCTGGCAGGTGTACATCTACAAAGAGAGAGAAAGAGAGAGACAGGGAGAATGAAAGATATATAAATTTAATGATTTATGCTTATTACAAGAAATTGGCTTTTATTATTAAGATTAAACACAATATACGATAAAATATCGGGCGATAATTCGAAAACAAGTCGATGATAAATCATCGATATGTTCAACATTCAATTTTAATTGCTTGAAATGTTTGTGAAACACGCACCTCCAAACAAAAGGGCCCCTCCCTTTTCTCTCTCACACACACACACACACACACTTACACAAAGGTTAATCAATTATGCTGTCAGGTGAAACGGGGGGAAACCTGTATTGGGGTAAGGAACCAATCGGAAGGCCAAGCAGTTCGAGCTCGAGTTCAAAAGGTTGTCGTTTGTATATTAATATCATAAATTCTGTTGCTTGTAATACGATACTTTTTATTGATTCACAAAAAAGAAAAGAATTGTAACGATAGCTAATAAAAATATTTGCATAACTTTGGGGGAGAAATTAAAACGCAGCAGCATTTGCCCTTTTACTCCCTTTCCCTCTCTATCTCTCTCTCTCTCTCTCTCTCTCTCTCTCCCTCTCTCCCTCTCTCCCTCTGTCTCTCTCACTCTCTGCTTTTCCCCAAAATGTTGCTGGGAAATTAGGTCATAAATTTCTTTTCCATTGCACAATGTGCTTAATATTGAGTCTGGCGTCAGTGAGCAACTGACTGACTGACTGCCTTGGGGTCTGACCGCCTGAAGGTTCGCAGTGGGTCATCGTTGTCTTTGAGGTGTTTATTGAACTGATTTCGTATGATATTTAAGCATTAAATTTGAATTGAGTTACTTTTGTTAAGCACTTTAAATTCAACTGAAAGAAGAGAGCTATGGTAAGAGAAAAGTATGGAAATTTGAGAATCTTTAACATCTTATCATAAAATATTGAAACTTCATGGTGCTAATAAAATGTTTCATATGAGAATATCAATCATCTAGGTCTTTAATTGTCTATAAATCTATCTGGCGACTGTCTTTTAAAGATGAATAGAAACTAAGTTAAGCAATAAACTTATAAATATAATTCTTACCACCTAAATTACTGGTACCACAATTTTACTTTAAAGTTTTCCTACTTTACCTACATTTTAAAGTAAAACAATCTAAATAAACTACTAACCAGAGGGCCGGGGCTAACATCGACCGCGTCAAAGTTTGTATACCCTTGCAACTTTCTTAGTAACTCTTTCCTTACCTAAGCCCATCAAAGGAAAAAACGATTTATCTAAAAAGGCTAATGTTTCCCTTACCTGATTATCTCTAATACAAAGAGAAGTATTTTAGTATCACATATCATCAGTTTGGAGCTTAGCTCAATACTTATTAGATATATAATTTTCAAAGTTAATTGACCTAGTGAATAGAAGCAATAGTTTAATTGTAGTGTTGTAAACCCTTATTTAAAACCTATTATTAATTTGCTTACTTTGTTTAAATATAAAAAGCTCAGCTAAGAAGTTAGTTACTTAAGAGGAAAGTATCGTTATGAGAAACTTTAAACTACCTTGAGCTGTCTCTATGCCACAGATTTCTTCTACCACTACCACTTAAATGTAGATCGCGTAAAAAATATTGTTCAACACCTGTCAAAACTAAGCCTATGCCACTTGATCTAAAAATATTTAATAGATTTTCCCATAAACCAATGGATTATCAACAGTCAATTCCATTTAACGCAGGCGACAGGCACACCTATTTCTAGACCTACCAACATCTAGTTATTACCACGCCCCTTGCTAACCAATTAACATGAACAATTCCCTAACTCCCCTATTCAAATTTATTGTACTGGCATGACCTTTTCTGGTTCACTTCTTAACCTATATACACACACACATACAAATGTGTGTGGTAATAATAAAATTTATGTATTTTCTGACTGATGAATAACTTCTATTCCATCTTCTTCACACATAATCTTAACGCAGAGAGACGGAGAGAGAAGTAGAGCATCTGAAGTGAATTTATTCATTTTTCAAGTTGAACTCCCTCTTTTTTCTTTGGCTTTGTTGTGAGTTAATAATTTTTGGTATTACATCAATGAAAGAAGAAGATGAAGGAAAAATATCTAAATGATTTCTGTGGGCCAGCATATTCATTCATTTCACGCAGTTACAATGGACCGACAATTTGTACAAGTGGGAAGTAGCAGGAGGAGGAAAAGAAGGAGAACCCACATCTGAATAGCTGGATTAGCGGTCTAACAATATTGTTCGTTACATGAAGCAAACGCTAAATCGGCTTAGAATCAGAGCAAAACCACCTTCCCGGTCCAATAGCTGGGAACAATTCCCGATGCAGTCAGCCTGCCAGTGGCTGTGGTTGCTGCATTCATTTCCCAGGCGCTTTGATTTCTATTAGGCCATTGTATGAGGCTAGGACCGCACAGGGAGAGAGCTGCCATTAAAAGAGGAGTCGGTTGAGAGAGGGGTGAGGTTCTGGGGGATTGGGGGGAAAATAAATGGCCAGCGGTGAGCAGCCATTATGCTTCGAGTAGAATGAAAGCATTGTTGTTGTTGTTGGCAGCTGCTGCTGACTGTAAATAAGGCTTACGGAAAATTTTCGGTTGTAAATCAACTGCAACTTTGAGTCCGAGTCCCGAATTCCGAATTCAGGTCCACTTACCGTCAATAGATCCTTCCGTTGTATATTCTTCAAATGGAGCACATTGCGTACTGATCCATCCGGTAGAACTTGAAAGGAATCATCAACTAGGGCATGCTCACGCCACCAGGATACACGCGGCGGTGGAACTCCACCACTGGAAAGGCAAGTTAAATTGATGCTATCCCCTTCCAGATAAGGTCCAGCACTTTGTTCTCTTATGGCAGCGCCATGATGATCCAAAATGGTCAACTGTGTGGGCGGAACTGTAAAAAGGGAAGGAGAAAGAGAAGAAATAAAACACTTTTAAGTCACTTTCTCAAATGGAGACGATGGCCGGGAAGGCAATGGGGGGAGACCTCTTTCAACTTACCCAAAACTGTCACATTAATGCGCCAATTTCGCGTTGGTGATTTATGGAAATCAACGCGACATTTGTAGAGCCCAGCATCTGCGGTCTGTATGTTCTTGATGCGTAAAGCTGGCGGATTTGTGTCATAGTAGAAATGCGCCTTCTTATTGAAGACATTCTCATCCGCCCAGGGTATGGCCTGATGCAAAGGACGACCACGAGCATCAAAGCTGCAAGCAGAATAAACAATTTCATTCAATTACATTATTTAGAGGTAATAATTTACATATTTGACTAAGTTTCATTTCTTTAAACTTTATTGAGGTCACCAACAAGTAACTTATAGCTCCACTTCCCTAGTTTCAAAAAATCAAAAATTCTTCTATCTTGGCTTTTTCTAGACAATTAAAAAGACATAAATCGCAGGCATTCGAGCTATTAAAACGTTTAACATACCAAACCCAAAAGCCAGCAATTACACATATGTACATATAACTATGAAATTTTCCAATACACACCTTCAGGGTAAATAGTTTGGTAATGTTAAGATTTCATCAAACAGTCGATTATTAGTTACCGTGGAATGTTTTTTATTTTCAGGTGGATAAATTGTTTGCTAAAATTAAGCTAATAACTCTTTGCACTAGCAATTGTTTATACTTTCTTATTGTCTGTAATTGTTTTAATTGACTTGATTCAAAAGAACTTACTAATATTATAATTAAATATGAGAAGAAGTTGGGCTTAGAATTAAGAAAAAGAATAAATGTTGGCAGAAAACTTAAGAAGAAAGTAAGTGAAATATGGAAATATTTTTTTAAAAGATGTTCAATTATGAATTAACTTTTAGTAGTTCAAATCACAGAAGCATATTGGGTAATGAGTGATCCATCTTAACGAAATCGCGAAATTCCCCTGAAATGGTTTATTAAACTTTTGAAAGCTTCGGTCATTAGCCCAATTTTAAGGCTACATTCAGAATGTTTTTCATTTGGCTTAACTGCCAACTTGAACTACTTCAATTCATTCTCTCAAGGGTATCTAAAATCAATACTTACTTTTTCGACAATTGATTTTATTTGGCAACAATTAATCGAACAGAACGAAATAGACACACAGACAGACAGAGGCAAATAAAAAGTGTGTCACAATGAAAATTAAATGCACATAAAAAAGCCAAAAAACAAAAGAACGAGAGGGAGAAAATTCTGCAGTTCAAATCAGAATACTTAATTAGCTTTCGCCGAAGGCACAAATATCAACAATATAAAACTATTTCAAACTATAGAGAATAGTTTTTCTTTGTCTCTTTTTTATCTTCTCGTGTATGTGTTTTTGTGTGATTTTTCGCTGTTTTATTGTTATTACCAAACGTTTTTATTTTATGACTTTGTGCAATGCATTTTGACAAAATGCCGGCATTAAATGTCAACGCCCAAAGGCCACACTATGCCATAGCGTCCCTATCCCCCTCCCCAATCCACTTTGCTCTTAAATGCAACACCAGCAAATCGTAAATAATCTAAAATGCATTTCCAGAACTTTTAGTTTGGCTTTTTTTCTCGTTGTTGTGTGTCTTTTTATCTTTACTGGGGCCACTTTGGCGTTTTTTTAAGCTTTTTAAATGGTTACATTTAAATTGTTTCTCTTTTATTCTGATTTTGTTTGTCTACCCTGTGAAATAGATCAAGTTGGGTATGCATGAACTGAAGACAAGTACGAATTAAGACTTGACACAGTAGAAATTTTAGAGCTTGACCCAAACTAAAAAACTTTTCAGTTAAAAAAATATTTTACATTCTCTAATTCTTTTCGTGAAGGGTAATCTCCTAGTCGTTTCTTTAGCTAGTTAAGTGAACTTTTTAATATATTTATTTCGTTTATTTTTTTATATGCGGTGGCACTTAATTTGATGATACTTGTAAATTTTTAATTTGGTTGCCTTTTATTTGGTTTGCTTGTCTGTGTTTGTGTGTTTGTCTCCAATTTGCTTGGCTGCTTTTTGTTGTGGTTTTTCCCCTGTTGATGTTATTTCCGATTCGGAAAATATACTTCCATCTTGCCCATCGGTCCCTTCCCCCATATCTGTTTATGTTAATTCCTCCCTCCCTTTCAGATTATTCCCCTTCGGCTTGTGCGCCTGCAATATTCATTTTATAGTTCGTTTCAATTAATTAATTGATCAATTTAGTGCATGTTGTTTGTATTCTTCTTTATTTTGTTTTAAGCCGATTTCCGATTGCAATTTTTTATTGTATTTTATTTTATTTTATTTCAGAGCATTTAAACGATTTCTCTTTTAGGGTCATTTTATATTTAAATAAGTCAAAGTGCCCACAGGGCGCATATATTTATATATCGGCATAAAAAGTTAATTTCCCTAATATATGCAACATATACACTTAGTTTATTTGAATAAAATATATAACAATTACCCATTGAACTAACTAGACTCTCTTTTGCACAAATTAAAACCTCTCAAATACGAAATAGTGTTGCAAAATGGCATGCAATTTTGACCAAATCTCTTAAGTTTTTAAGTTGTTTTAACAGTAAGTAACTGAAAGTGGGTCTAAGGATTTGATTTTGACTATTACTTTACTTTAACCTCTCAAATTAGGCTTTTTGCCCATAAAAAGACACTTGGATACATCCAGAAAGCGTTTTGCAAATGAATTTTCAACAGTTTTTGATATTTTGCCACACATGGTTAATATATTTAATTTGTTTTACGGATTGAAAAACTAACCGAAACACTTTCCTTTCGACTAAAGGGTATTATTTATATATCAAAGTTGAAAACTTTAAGTTTCTTTATGTTTTATGTGTTACTTGAACACTAAGAATTGCTTCTTTTATTGAGAATAATTTATGATCAGAACAGATCATTTGAGATTATCTACGCATATCACAAGAGCTTTTCTGGTTGTAACCCTCATTCTCAATTGCCTTGAATGATTTATCTGTGTATTTTCAGATATATTTAGGGAAATGCACTCCAAAAGACACATATCCCTCATCCCCTTCCCCACAACAAATCGTTCCCCAATGTTAAACCGAAAAATGCAAAAGAAAACAATAAGCAGAAGTAAGTGCCTCATGATGGATGGTTATTTGTTAATGGATTTTCAGATAATTAAATTAAGCAAAAGGCAAAACTCCAAAGCCCCTCCGTACCCTCCCAAACACTCCCTCCCCTGCTGGATAAAGGTCACTGATTGGTGAATGGTGGAAAGGAAATTTTGGTGGGGATGTAGGAGCAATTTCTCATGCAATTAATCTCTCGACCTCTCCACCATCTTTGACCGTACACTTTGTGAGGTGAAAACGCCAAAGACAAGGAACACAAATTTATGAAGTGTTGAAAAACAAATTAAAATTGATGGAAAACAATAAAAATAAAAACACAAAGAAGGAACAAATGAACAGCCACAGAACAGCAACCGAAAAGAAAGTAAAATGTGAACACATGAAAATTATTTAGAGGTAAACTTAATGCGGTCATAAAAGCAACACCTCTCCCTCTCTGTCTCTCTAGGCCTTTCTCTTCAATCTGTCTCTCCGCTGCAGTTAATGCTAGCGAGTTCATACTGTAGACCAAATGGTAACCACATGAGTGCACATTCAACTCTGACACTTTGACTTGACATAATCGATTTCTACATAGAGCAAAAAAAAAAGAAAAAGAAAGAAGGAAAACCAAAACGAAAAACGACATTAAATTTCGAAGGAGAAGTACAAAAATCAATTTCTGGTCTACTGCTCGCATCTGTCTCGCCCTTTCTCTCAGCGAGTGATTGCCTTTGAGGAAAGAAAAGTTTACCATCTACCTAACGACTTTAACGACTCCTACAATGACTACCAACTTGGTGACATTTCCTGTGCGTTTTGGCACAGTGACTTACATATACCTCTGTATATATATAAGAGTATATCTACTCATATCAGTTTTCTTTTGCCTTTGGAGCTTGTTAAAAATTGTTTCCAGTTCAAGTTGGTCTCCAGCAACATACATAGCACGTAGCATAGCTTCTTCTGTGTAAGTAATGTTTATATCGTCAAATTCAACATAAATGCCTTACGTTAATAGAATTTATAATGAGCGCACCTACTTAGTCGCCCATGTGAGCGTGTGTGTGTTCGTCTATCTTTCGGCCTGTCAATGTTGCCAGTTTTTCATAATTGGGCGCCACCCCCCACCCATCCTCAGATATTGCACAGTGAAAATATTAAAAAAAGTATATACATATATGTATTAATATCTGCCTCCACACTTAACTTTATTTAGGGTAGATTCTCTGGGCTTAAATAGAATCTTCAGTGGAGCTTAGGTAACACAAAGTGACAAAATGAGCGTGGGCTGTAACCAAAAGGGCGAATGCTGGCCAAGTTTAAAGGTTAAATATCTAAATATGGTATATAGGAAGTGATTTTGTAACCTACTAACAGATGGTCCCTCTTATATTTGCGATCTAATTGTATTTATTTCTTTTTATGTAACGAAATTTGTTAAAGGAAAGCTCCTCTGACAGTTTCCGTTATCTGTTTTTATGAAACGTTTTCGATAAACAATGCAGGAAAGTTAAAAAGGTTAAAAGTTTCCACTGCGCTCTCCGTTATATATTTGTAGGATGCCAAATTATATAACTTTTCTTTGCCTATTCCAAATTTGGTCTCCTAAGCGATTCTTAAATTATATAAACATGTAACCTGAACGTTACTTCATAACTCTTGTCTTACAGAGATTTGCTTGGCCTAAGCTTCTACGATATATGTAGGATGTACAAAACATCATCATGACATTAAGAGTCTAACCATTATGGCCAATTCAGAATGCTAACATCTGGTAAAAGGTTTTTCTTGAAAGAGGCATTAGATTTCCATAAGAGGCACAAGTGTGTGAGGGAATGGATTTTTTTTTTTATTTTAACAGCTGCAATTGTTTTGTATGCCAATTGACTTAGTGAATCTTTTGCATACCTTGTCTCGTCATCCATTCTTAAAGTATTAACACATAGAAATACCTAGATAAGCCTAGTAACTAACCAAATGATCTTCCGAAAATATAATGATTACTTACGTATATATGGGTTTCACATTGCCCTGACGATACCAAATGACCAGCTGAACCTTGTCGGCAATCATTGTTCCAGGCATTAGATCACACGGCAAGGCCACCTCAGACCCCATGGCTATTAGAACCTCCGATAGAGGACCTAAAAAAAAGAGGAAGAAAAGATATCATCAGTTTACTATATGGATAAATGGATAATATGTATTGCCAAGCATGACTTGACATATTTGTGTGTAGGTACATATGGAAATTGATAAAATGAAATTGGATCTAGGTTTGTTTATGGTTATGGGTTTAGAAGAAGGGGTATAGGATGGGGCGGGTTACACTTAATTGAAATATCTGAACTTTGACTTTGGTCTGTGCGTGCCTCGCTGTTTTTTATACGACACTCTCTTGCCCTTTCGTTCTCTCTCTCTGTATCTGACAGCTTGATTTCCCTTTGATGATAAAGACTTTGGGGGGCGCTGAAAGGGTTTAAGCGGCATTGTGCGCGGATTCCGACATGGAGTCGTCATCATCGTCATCATCATCATCATCCACATTCACATCCACACACAACGCAGCCAATCGCAATGTCAACGCACAGTGAGAGGTGACGTAGAAGTCGTGTGGCGCCTCACCGTTGTGCGTGCCTGCTGGGCCTTGCCTTTTGGGGCCCCCACTCCGCCCGCACAATAACCCACCGCCCGCTGTGGGAGAACGGAATAAACTCCGCTAGCGGCAATTAGACGATGCTTGATTAGAGATGAGCGAGTGCGATGACAAAAGCATGACTTTAGAAATATTTGAAGCAACCGTTACGTAACCGAAAACATTCGTCCTCTACCCAAGCAACAAGCACGTGTTATCAAACCATTGAGAAACCAATGAAAATTCAACCTAAAACATTCATTTTTCAAAATTATAGGAAAACATTTAAATAACCGTGCATACATAAATGCATTTGCTATAGAAATGAAGAGTGCATCGAAACGGTTCTAGGAATTTCTTCAAAAGAAATTACATAATAAATTTCAGTGTAGCTATTCGAATCTGTATTTAAAATGATTCAAAATGTAGTTTCGAATTAAAGTGAGAGTCTGATCTTCAAGGATCGTACTTTGTTCTATGATTTGTAATGATTTTATATGTAAATTTCTTCTGTAACTAAATGCAACCAGAATAAATAACATCGAAATATTAAATTGAATTCAATTGACGCTGATATACTGACAAAATAATATATTTTCCTTTTTTTGGTTAATTGAGAGATTGATTCATAATTAGGTATGTAAGAATATTCACTAAAGATAGTTATTAACTAGAATATTTGAGTGGTGACTTCGTTACATTACATCTCAAA
Source organism: Drosophila paulistorum (assembly GCA_018152135.1). NCBI lineage: Eukaryota > Metazoa > Arthropoda > Insecta > Diptera > Drosophilidae > Drosophila > Drosophila paulistorum. Next base: position 49,742,853 of record JAECXG010000822.1, on the reverse strand, counting down.
GGTTACTATTTTTGAAGGACAATGATTATAAAAGTCCATTTCATATAAGAAATAGTCTTACTAATTAAAGAGTTCGTAGTCGAAAAGTGCAATTTGCCGTTATGCTTAACGGTTGTTAATTTAATTTCAAGTAATAATCAATCAATCAATTTTTTCTTTGATTTAAAGTAAAAGTAAAGAATAGAACGATTTATATACCGCACTGGATTAGGTTTATCTAATGGAATTTCAAAGAACTAAGGGAGGAAAAAACATTTTACCCATCGGATACCTTTAATTCCCAAGTAAATGCTTGAATGACATTCTATATTATTCTTGAAATGATCTCTTAACTAAAGCACGACAACCATTTCTCATCTCTAATTTGGTCTATCTGATATCGGTTGGGTGTTGTCTCTTCTTCTCATACATATAAAATAATAAAAATACTACTATGTATGACAATCGATGTGTCTTTAAATGCGTGTTGTTTTTGTTGTTGCTGTTGTTGGTGTTGCTTGATTGGTATTTGGTATTTATCAAAACGTTGTAATTATACAAATTATATTTTCCATATTTCCATACGCAGTGCAGCAACAACAACAAAGCGACCAAAAGGGCGTGCCGTACGTGCCTATATATGGCCCTTCAGGCCCATTCTCTAACGAATCATTTACCGAATTAATGTACAACTTTTTTTTTTCATTTTATTTTCTATGGTGTTGTGTAAGCAAAGATATGTATGACCGGGGTTGGCAAGGGGGGAAACGATTTTTGTTTGCTTTGCTGAGGGCTTTTAAATATATTGGTTAACCTTTATCTAGATTAGCATTATGCTGCTTCTTCGTCTTTTAACGAATTCATACCACTGCAATTTAATTATCTTAATGCATTTTCACTCAATTAATTGACCAGGTCTGCCAATATACATATATGTATGTACATACATACATACATACATACATACATACATATGTAAGTATGGCGGATGAAAGTAATATGACTTTTTCAAATTTTCAATTTGCCAGTTTGACCAGTTGACCATTTGGTAGCTCTTGCTCTTGCTCTTGTTGTCGCCCTCATTGCCTTTTTCATGCTCGATTAATTGCCACACAATAAGCTCCAAAATGCCACACACAAACACACTCGCACACACACACACAGTGTGCATATGAAATGAAAAATGGGGCTTACAAGGTCGGTAAAGGGTATAAATGTTTGCCTCTCTATATATGTATATAGTTGCTTTATGTTCAGTTATTTTTAGTTAATTAACATTTATGAATGGAATATGGGTTAAGCCGAAAGTTATTTTCAATCCATTCTCAAAGAACAATGAGCAACTTGGCTTAATAACTAACATTAATTGGCCTGCAATAGGACGAAGTAATTTTTTTAATACCATTTATTATAACTTTTATTTGTTTCCGTTCATATTCATGTTGAAGTCGTTTTGTGAAGGGTGAAGTTAATTTAAGACCATAATTTCCGACAATAAGATTATTTGAATGGTTGGAGGAAATACATAAACTTAGTCTAATCTATAAACCATGAAGCAGCTTCATTTGGTAATTGTAAAGTGGTTAAAGCGATTTTGTAATATTAGTGTTTACTATTTAATAAATAGTAAAAACTATTTCCGTATTGTTAAAAATATAACTTGGTCAAAATTCTACCTCTGGATATATATATGTATGTATAAATATAATTCTTTATGGCCGATGTCGCAGTTGCTAGTCACTATTTACAACTATATTCTATACTAAATAATAATAATAATACTTTAATGTGTTATCTTTGAATATTCCATACGAAAGGGAACATTTGTTGTAGACTTTAAGACACTATTTGATATTGAATTCATCACAAATAAACTCTTCTAAAAAATATCTGTCAGGATCATCAGAGGTTTTGTTGATTTGCTTGAAATAACCTTGAAGAATCTTAAGAACCTCAAAGAATTCACTGGATCTTAGAATACGAAGTATTTCTTCTTCTAATAATAATTGTTTGATAAAGTCTTCGGCTCAGATGTTTCTTCAGGTTGCTTCTTTTCGAAAGGATCCTAAAGAAGACTTAATATTTTTGAATGAAAATATTTGAATGAATATCTATGTTTATTGATAACTTTTTTGTTGAAAAACAATTCTTAAGAAATTTCAACTAAAACTTCACCAAAATTGTATACTTATTTGCTCAGAATTTAATTACTTTTTTTTTTATTTTATGGTATTGCAACATTGATCCGACCGGATTTCCGAGCACATCTTACCCATTAGCCTATCAACGGAACAAATCACAAATCCTCTGCCCACTTAAACAAATGTGACGAATGGATGGTAGATGGGGAAGGCGCCAGAAATGATTGCCGCAATTGGAAATGATATAATTCATTGAAGCCAAATGCAATTTGTTATAGTATAGACATCAGGGAGTGAGTACGGATCATATGTACAAATATATTATTTGGGTCAAACAGATCAAAGCGATAAACAAAAATGACTTACAGATGAGGCACACAGAGCGATAGATGGAGGGGCAAAGAGATTGAGTTCAATGGCTAATTGCAATCATTGAACAAATGTTCACAGTAAAATAAAAATTATTTCAATGATTCGTGGCGAGATTTTGCAACTGTCTGACACCAAACAACCGAAACTAAAACATTTGACGCTTTGATGCAAAACGGAAATTAGTAGAACCTCCAACCCAAGCCCCCTCCCTCACTCCCATCAATCTCCTTGCTTATATCGTCCCCAACCCCACTGAAAAGATTTATTGTCACAGGCAACAATTTGGACGGGTTTGATATTGATTGAAAGTGCATTTCAATGTTGTTGTGTGTGTGTGTGTTGTCAGATTTGCTATATAGCTATTTTTATTGGCCAAGAAAATCGAGTTATACATTTTCTTGTTGTTTTTTGACAAATTCGTGGGAGCTGTTCTCGCATTTCCATCAGTTTGATGGACATTTTGCTTCTAATGGGGCATGCAACAGAAAATTGTATCTCTTCACGACATGTAGATATAGTTCTATAATTAAGTCAGGCCGGATAAGATGATGTTGTCGCCTCATAATTGTGCCACTTAATGTGGGCGTCAACATGAGATGGACCAAGTTGTTGACTCTCTCTCTCTCTGCCCCTCTCTCGCCACTCGAAGGCAAACATGAAAATTATTTGGGTTAGGAAGAGAAAACAAATGCCATTTAGTCAATTTATATACTGGTCACTAAGGGGAGGAAAAATTCTTGGAATTTTATTTGTATATTTGTATGCATCTTATGAACTTTTCAACTTTTCTTTTAATTACCAACTGCTGCACCTCCTCCCCTTCCCAGAGTTAAATAAGACCCTAGGCAATTATCTAGTCAATCAGTCAATCTCTCTTTCTATCTGTTCTAATGCATTTTCCTTTCTTAGCCCACTTGCTGCATTATTTATTTATTTTGATTTTCCCTTGCAGCTACGTAAATGAAAATTTGTAATGAAAATATTTTGACAATCCGTTTCGATGTTTTTCGTTTTTACCCTTTCAACTTCTATGTCGATGAGGTAATTATTTAGATCGTTTGTTTGTGCAACGCTGTGGGGGCTTTTTCTCTCTTCTCTCTTGAGTGAAGAAAGCATTTTCACTATCTATGACCATTTGTTGCTTTTTTTGTATAGTTTTTTTTTTTTGTAAGCTTTTCGTCGCACACATAAATAAGCAATGGCAGCAACAGCAGCAGAAAGAAGTAAAATTTTGTGGCGCCAACATGAAGCAAAAATACAGGCAGCAAATAAATCAAATGAAAATGTTTATGTTATTTACCATGCAACAGCAAAAACACAAGAGAGACATCAAACCCTTTCGACATGGTCGACTTTTGTGTACTCTTTTTTAAGAATTTGATAGTTTTGACAGTGAACCGAAGGGTATTTCTTTTAGTAGGCAAAAGAGATTAAATAATGATTTAAAACAAAAGTCATCAAGATCGTCCTATTCCAATCGTCAAGTCAAAAAAAACATGAGAGATGTGTCTTATTTCAAGTCTTTGCTCTTCTAAACTATAAAAACTCTCTACTCCTTCTAAGGCCTTTCAACTTCTGACAAAAATGAATATATTCTATCTAGAGTAGAGAAAATACTAAAGGGGGAACCAAAATGTGTGTGCAAGTCCAATAAATGTGAGTGGTGGCGCAGAGGAGGAAATCTTTGTTTAGCCAAAGGTAAAGTCAATGTCTCAATCATCTTAAACAATTTGTTGACGACAAATTGCCAATGATTTCTTCTTTAGCAGTCCTCCTCTGCCCTTCTCACTTGTTGTAGCAATTGACTTTGTCGTCGTAAAAATGTGTCTTTGATTTTTTCCTTTTCTCCTTTATTTCCTATATATACTTTCAACTGCCAACTGGCAACAATGTCCGAAACAAGCTCCGCACGTGACCGATGACAATTTGCGAGAAACCGAAAGACCCAAGACCCATTTCAGTTCTTCCTTAAACAACTTGAATTGTTGTTGTCGTTAGTCGTCGTTGTAGTTGATTTGAGCTTTAATATTTCCTGCAGGCGCAATTTATCGAGTTTTAGGCGCCTCCCATCAAGAAAACAGAGAGAGAGAGAGGTAGAGTCAAGTTGAGTCGAATCGATTCATAGGCGGAAGTTTCAAATTGCTTGCCACCAAGTCAAAGTAGGGAGTCATAATGTCAATAATGCGATTGCCGATTGGTTATGGCCCATTCCAAGACACCCACCCCAACCCGCTCACCTAACCATCTTCTTCTGTTAGAAGCTCACCTAAATTAAGTCCAAAATTAGCTAAAGCCATTTCGATGGCCTTTTTGTGGCTTTCCTTTTAGTGTGTCTGAGTGTGTGTGTGTGGCTTTCCTTTAACTGACTTGTAATAAAGTTGTACATTTTGCTGTTGTGACATCGGAAGTTGTAAAATATGGAAAATACTCATGGGTGGTAGAGTCAAAGTAATTTTATTCGATTTTCATTATGCATATACATATAAGAGGAAGAAGCAAGAGATAAGGCATCAAAAGAATAGATGTGTGAGTGTGTTTGTGTGTGTGGGTCGAGATGGTCATCACTTAGAAGTTGATTAGACTTTGGGGGCAAAAAACCATTGGGGAAATTCGACATGGAAATGCAAATTTTCATCTAAAGTAAGTTTAACTTGGGTTAAGTTGACCTCACAGTTAGCATGTTTATATAACCAACTTGCCCCAAAAAGTAAAAATTTATAAATTAAAGTAGGAAAGTCATCGCAACTTGAGCATACCCTGCATTAAGTAAGAGAGTTGCTTGACATGAGGCCAAATATTTCATTCCTTCAGTTGCCGCAACTGGTCGGTCAAGTCTTTCAAGAAGTATATCTTATCTATTATTCATTAGATTTTTATAATTCTTGGTGGATTAATTGTTTCTTAATAAGATAAAACAATTATCTGAATATTTTAAAGATTCATTAAAAAGTAAAAAAAACTTTCAATAGACGGCATTGGATGTTTAAAAGTAGAATAAAACTTTGTTAAGTCTAGCTTAAAGTATCCCATTGTTCATGGTTAAACTGGCGTTCATTGGGGCAGCTTTAATATACCCATCTTAACCTTACGACTGCAGGGTATTATAATTTATATATATTATTTATATGAAATTAAACAAGCTAGCTCGTTCTGCTTTTGAGTTACTCAACAAAGGTAATCTATGTTGAAAAATCTCGTGGTCTTGCAGTGAAACTAATTTTATGATGGATTACCTGACCAGCACCATCCCCACCCTCACCCTCGTCAATTCCCTCAATCTCTCTACTCTACAGTCAAGAACTGTCGCCAGTTGTGTGAGGTGGTTTTCCACTTATCGCTTTCCCTTTTGCTGTCCATCAAATGCCTGGCCACGCTTATCAAATGCATCGAGCTCATGCAGCGAACCAAAGCAAAGGGCCCCCGCACCCCATCTCCCATCCCTCTCACCATAGCACTAACTCCTTTTTGGCCCCTTAATAGAAACCTCAAAGTGCATTTTGCTTTCTGTTGACATTTGTAAAATGCAAACAGAACACGCAAAGGCGAGATAGATAACTTGAAATACGTACAGAACGGATACGGCGACCCATCACTCAAAGTGATTAGATCATGGCAGGCAGCCAAGGCGGATTGAAATTTAGAAGGAGTTGGAGTTGGAGTAGGAGTACTAACAAAACTCCTCAATAGATAATCAAACAAAAATTCATCGGTTTTTTTTTTGTTTTTTTCGGGCGGGATCCATTGAAATTGTTCATTATATGGGAGGCTTCCCTTAGCCGCTCAATTAGGTTTCGATTTTATTGCTCACCGGGAAATGGTATTTCGTTTCGGTTTTTAGGTTCTGGTTATGGTTACTCTTCCGAGTTGTACGTTCTTTTTACGATATTGACACTAGAAATCGTGACTTTTTCATAATGAACGGGATTTACACGTGTTTTTATGGCCCAGGGTCATAAATGGGTTTGGTTTTTAGCCAAGGAAATGCTTTTCACGCATTCTTTAAAAAGAGTGAGAGAGAGAGAGAAAGAATGAGAGGAGAGAGGGTGGAGTGGGAGTTGATTCTTAATCGCTGTAGGACATGATACTAGAGAATTATCTCTACTCGATCACTTCCCTTTTGACCAGGCAGAGAAAAAAAGAAGATATTATGCACAAGAATATATATATGTATATATATCTTTTGATGGCAACCAATTTGAGCCTGTCATAACAAGAACAACAACAACATCGTCCACCAAAAGAAAAATCGATATATGTAAAAAATGTTTGCATGACTTTAGGAAATTTAGCAAACTTTTTTTTCCTTCAGTTTTTTGTTGTTGTTTTGTTCTTTCGCTCTTCCTACTCTTGCTTACAAGGGGCTGGCCCCAAAATAAACCTCCATTGATATGAAAAATATCTTTTAAATGCAATAAAGTAGACATTAGAGAAGAGGAAGAGAGTGCAAAGGATGAGGGCTGGCGCAAGGACAAGGGGGATAACCTAATCGCGTAGAGGGAGAGACGAGAAAGCAAAAAAAAAACAACACTCATAAAATTAATATGATATAATAAAGAAAAATTTGCAAGCTGCCAAAACCATAACGATTGATTCTGAATTATAGCCCAAAGGCAGGCAAAAAGAAAAATCTCCGGCAAATGCTGGGAAAAATCAAGCAAGAAGAAAACGAAACCACAAGGCTAAAAGGGAAAAAAGAAAATATGTTTGTTGAGGCAAATCAAATCGCATAAATAACACAAAAACCAAATATATTTGGTTGCCAGGAATTTTTGGAAAAGGGATTAGGTTTTTTTTAGTGGACACTTGCTTAACTCACACGTGTGTCTGTGTGTGTGTGTGTGTGTGTGTGTGTGTGTGTGTGTGTGTGTGTGTGTCAGGAAAGAGAAATTAATCATGGCATTGTTGCAGAGCTTTTAAAAATAATAAATACTTCAGCGCGACTATAAAATAAATTACTCAAAATCATTTCCCTATCGCCAAACATACACACACTCTAACACAAAGAACCTCAAAAGAGAATAGAATATAGAGTAGAATAGAACTAGAACTGAATAGAATGGAATAGAATAGAATAAGAATGTCATGGGATTGCATAGGGTGGGGCAAATGGCTGCGGTGGTGAGTGAGAGGGGATCGTGTCGCATGTTTGGACAGTTTTAACTTTTGGTTTCAGTTTTCAGACATACAAACATTTATATAGATAGATAGATATATGTGCGTGTTCATTCTGCTCTGTGTGTCAACTTCAAATGAAAACGAAATGTCTAGGGAATTTGTAGATCATTAATAACGTTGCAACAACAACATCAGCCAAAAAAACATTGAGGCCACTTAGGACCGAACGATAAAGAGAGAGAGAGGGAGCAAGCCATGAATGGGCGTACGACCAGAGCATCAGATCTGCTTGGGACCGGCAACAGATTCCCCTGGTACGCGGATTGAATAAAACCAGCCGGAAGGGAAGTGCAGCAGCATCAGCAGCCGGCGGCAGACACCAAATAATAAAAATGCCATGCTTGAAACCAGAATGTCAAAAATTAATCACAGCTCAGGGACAATGAATGACAAAATGCCAGAGGAACTTAACAAAAGATATAAAAATCATTCCAAATATGGCACAAAGTTCCAAAGATAGAAACATTTACGATGCGTGCATATCAAGAATTAGATCAAGAGTCACAAATCGGAAATAGTTCAAAAATAAAGAGTTTTAGTCTAAGTTTCCTTGATTTCAATTTCAAGTTTTGATAATTGTACGAAAACTTCATACATAGGAGAAAGGAAAGTAAATTATATTAGAGTTTCTTTCAACACCTTTGATTTCTAACACAAAAAGTATATAAAATATTCAACAATTAATAAAAAGTTTCAAAATCATTCAGCTAAACAAATGTGCCATTAAATCTTAAAAAAATATGAAACTAAAGACATTTTCTTTTTATACCCTTGCAGAGGGTATTATAAAATTGATCAGATGTTTGTAACGCACAGAAGGAGACGTTTCCGACCCCATAAAGTATATATATTCTTGATCAGCTTGAGAAGCTGAGTCGATATAGCCATGTCCGTCTGTCCGTCTGTCCGTCTGTCCGTCTGTCCGTCCGTCTGTGCGTATGCGTTTTACTCAGCCATCTTAAGAGATATCGGGTTGAAATTTTTTTTGGAGACTCTTTATTACCTGTGTGAGATAAAGTATGAAAATCATCGGGATCGGACTACTATATCATATATTGTTTAATAATCATTAAATGTGTTTTGAATTCAGTAGTTTGAAGTATGCGTTTTACTCAGCCATCTTAAGAGATATCGGGTTGAAATTTTTTTTGGAGACTCTTTATTACCTGTGTGAGATAAAGTATGAAAATCATCGGGATCGGACTACTATATCATATATTGTTAAATAATCATTAAATGTGTTTTGAAAATGCGTTTTACTCAGCCATCTTAAGAGATATCGGGTTGAAATTTTTTTTGGAGACTCTTTATTACCTGTGTGAGATAAAGTATGAAAATCATCGGGATCGGACTACTATATCATATATTGTTAAATAATCATTAAATGTGTTTTGAATTCAGTAGTTTGAAAAATATTTGAGCATATTCATAATACGACAACTAATGCTGTTGATGTATGAAATTTCACTTTTCTTATCGAATTAAATATAATAAAGAACTGCAAGGGTATATAAACTTCGGCAAGGCCGAAGTTAACTTCCATAGCTCGTTAATATTTCAATATCCATTAAAACATAATATAAAGTAAAAAAAATTGACAACTATTTCACATGGAATCATCCAACACTTACGAAGTATTTCTTTTTATGTATTTTTCATTCACCTAAAGTCTTGTCATTTGTAAGATTACTTAATTAGACCGTGAATCCTCCTATATCAATTAGTTTTCACATTTCCTATTTTTTTTTCTCCCCCCACAGCTAATAACCTTTAGTCTTCCATCCGCCATGGGAATCCCCTTAATTGTCTCAACATTTTCATTTGTGTTGCACAGTTTTCGGTTTTAAAGTGTTTTTTAAGATTCTAGTATATCCATTCCATGGCATTTATAAGCTCTGCAACGATTTATGTGGAATTGAAATAAAATTCATGTGCATATTTTTTTTAGGATTTTCATTTCACTTTTCTTTCATCCGCCGGAGTTGTTTTTCCTCCTATGCTGTTGTTGCCCTCAACCAAACCATCGTCATCTCTGTCCCAAAACTGGCACAGTAAAAATTCCTATTCGCTTTTTTTCTATTATTATTTTTTCGTTGCATTTTGGTCTCTGGCTCTCTTTCTCTTTCTCCCTCTCTCTCGCTCTCTCTCTCTCTCTCTCTCTCTTTATATTTCTCTCTGTCTATATGTATATTGTTTTTATGCTTTTTTTTTCTTTTTTAGCGTCGCGGCCACTTCCGCTTAAAGTCTTTTTTGTTTTGTTTCGGAATTGAAATGGGCAATGGTAAAATTTATACGTCAGCGCCTACACCCCACCCCACACCCCCCACGACACACACACACACAGTCTGACTAACAAAAAGGTATCCCTATATAAAATATTGCTTTTTTTTTTGCTTCACTCCTCCGCTCAGTTTGTTTTTTCTTTATTTTTAAATTTGGAGCAAAATGTCAAAAGGCTACACAAAAATTAAGCAAACAAACTATAAAAAACAGATTATAAGTCCCCCCATTATAAACATAAACGATGGGGGGAAAAAACTATGGCCATAAAATATGCAAATGAATTGGAAAAGTGAAGGAAAAATAATTCAAGTTAGTCGCCATCGTCTACGTCATCGGTTGATGTCTTCATTAATTGATGGGTGCTAGATACATACATAGTTCTCCCTTCTTTTAAATGTTGTTTTAAATGGAAGTGCAATGAATTTGATAAATTTCCTTGAATATGCATGAGCCCATAAATTGAAACTCTATGCAAATTACCACTCTCTGTTTATTATAAATAATATTGTTTAATAGATTTTTCTGAATATTTATCAAGGCAACGGCTCATCAATTTTAGGCGGAAGGTGGAACCTCTCTAATTTGTAAATCTCACACATTTGTCAGGCAATGCTGTCATTTTTTTTCTTGCCAAGATTGATGGTTAGATAATGCTTCTGATAAATCTCCATTATTTGCATCCTTTTATCCAGAGAGTTAATTTGGAGAAAAGCAACTTCTCACTATATATGTATATATAGACAATGATTTGATTTTGGCCATGTCATTGTCATTATACCCAATGGGGAAACTGAGCTGAGCTTCCTTCATTTGTCATGACTAGGTAAGTGACTTTGACAGTGCCACACACACACAAACACATACATACACACACACACTCACATAAAGGGAAGAAAAATGTTGAGGCAATAAAATTGTCGATTGATTGGCATCATTCGATGGCATTTTAACCAAATCACCGACTCATTCACAGCAGACATTGTCATGGAAATGAGATGCCATTGCTAATGCTGGTGTTGATGATGACAGTTGAGTTAGTTAGTTAGTTAGTTATATGGAGGTGTGATCGTTAAATTGCCCAAGAAAAAGGGAGAACGAGAAGATGCCACATTTATCTGAAATTTGAGTTAAAGTTGAAGGTGGCAGTCAATTGATTTACTAAAAAGCCCTTTTACCATATAAAAACCAAGTGTCAAATTTCCATCATTACATGGGCTGTAAACTAAACTTTATAAATGAAAAACTTACAGAACTATGCACTAAGTTTTTAAAGATTTTGGCAATATAATTCTATCTGGCGATTTGCATTTGGAAACACTTGTGAAAGAAGGCAAAGTCCTTTTTCTAATAGAGTCTAAAGATTTTTTCAAATAAAAGTCGGAATTACACAAGAAAAAGCTTAAAACTTAAATGATTTGCTGATGTAAATTAAGTAAAAGTTTTGACTGTATAACATTTAAGCATTTCTTTTCCATTTTTGGTTAAATTAAAAATTAATTTCAATTACCAATCACTATGAAAAAAGGGGTATTAAATAATTTAAGCTCAATCAGATTGCGATGAGGATAACATGTTTGGCTCAAAACCGGCAATTACTTGAACCCCCAATCACTACAAATACAATATATGAAATTATCAGTTGCCACCCACTAAAAATGGAGACAGCAAATCAAATTGAAACACGAAGGAAACAGGAAGAAGTTCAATTGAACTTATTTTTAAAGTCCAAGTACACCCGCAACGCATCGATCAAAGGATTTCGTATTGATTTTCATGAATGTGGTAAAAGCATTTCAAGTAAAAATAGTAGGTAGCTATGCACAGGCCAAGTTTAGTAAGTAAATAACTGAATAAACGGGCAATGGCAACGGCAACGGCAACGCCACAAAAACAGAAAATAACATCAAAAGGAAAAGGCGGGAATCCACAACGACGGAGAAGCAATGGAAAATCGCTGCTTATGCCAGGAAGCACTTTCCTTTAGGTCTGCTTGAGCACTAGTGGAGATTTTACCAACCAAGCAGCAAAACACAGCAGGCTCTTATCCTAAAATTCCTGACTGCCTCCTTCGACTACTTGTTCTCCTTCTCCTACTCCTCCTCCTCCTCCTCGTTGTCCTCTATGTGACTTGGTCTATCTTTCTCCTTGTCTCTTCGTGTGTGGTTTTGTGAGGAAACGTGATTTCAGCATAATTCCGTATATCAGCACATAAATGGAGCATGCCAGTGAGACAGACACACGCACACACACACACACACACACTCAGTCACAGTCATGGCCACAAAAAGGACTCTCAAGCTGGCTGCACTTTTTGCTCCTACCAAAAAGGCATCAATGTACAGAGCGAAAGAGCAAGAGAGAGAGAGTGTGTCAGCCTAGTTCTTAGCTCGCCTCTACCCACATTTATCAGGTCAAGTACGTTAAAAACGAATGCCAAAAATCTAAGCTCAAAATTTTCGTTCACACAAAACAGAAATGTCTAGGTGAATGAACAAATCTGGGATGAGGAAACCATTATGCCAGGACTAGAGAATCCTCAAAATGAATGAGCTAAATTAGAAGTAGTTGCTAGAAGACATACTTCAATTATAAGTCGATGCTTGGCAGCACTTTAAAATGCCATCAATCTGTTGATTTATCTGCTTTATCTGAATTTTCAACTGAAATTCGGATTTCGACTAACTAAATGAGAGACAATAATTGCTGAATTCTATTATCTACTCTCGGCTATAACCCGTTTTCTCCTATTTCTGTCCACGTCTTTGAATTCATGAACTTCTAATTGAAAATCTTTAACTCTTTTGTTTAATTGCTTTTATTACCCAAAACGAACTTTTCTTTTATTAAATCACAAATCAAAATAATCACAAATTCACCAGACAAACACGAGTTCAAATTTGGCTAGATTATTTACAATAAAGATAAAGGTTAGTTACTTTCATCAATGATTTCTATCATCTTCTTTATGTTGCTTATATATTTTAGTTAGTCTTAAAGGTTTGTTAGGACATGCCCAATATATTCTTTATGTGGTCACTGTTTTAGATTTAATTGACAACTAGTTTAACCTTTCACTAGTTTATTCATTGAAGTACATATATCTTTCTCATTTTCACATGCAATTTTTTCAGCATGTGCAATAGCCCTTACTAGCTATGACATCTATCGATTAAGTGCACAAGTTCGAGTTCATGGTTGGTCAAGCGATGTTACCTTGATAACACCAAAATTCCCAAAATCCATATCTCATTTCACTAATTGTAAGTTTGTTTGCTGTCGGGTTTTTTCAATGATCATATTTCACCTCGCTCTCTAGTGGCCACTCAAAAATCATTGACTGTTCAATTTACAAAATCGTGAATGGCAGAAGGGAAGCCGCCAAAAATGGACAATCCACAAACCAATATCCAGAGGAATCAGAAATCAGTAACCGAATCACACATTGGGTTGAGTGTTGCATTCTGAATTCAGAAATTCGATTGGAGTTTGGGTTATGGTTTTTTGACCCAAAACACGGATGGTAACATGAAATTTGAGCGCTTTAAAAATTGAGCCCATTGATTTTTGAGCTCAGCACGGACATCACACACACACCAACACCCACACACACGTACAGAGTTTGATTCTCTTTCTCTCTGCTTGGCATATGTGTAAGAGTATTTTGTATATTTTCCCTGGCTTTTCCGCATTTTCATTCATGCCGTCAAAGGCATAACGCCGCTTCAGCGCCATTTCCCATTCCCATTCCCAGCATGTAATAGTCAGAGTCAGAGACGGACATGAAGGATAAAAGAGGATATATGTACACATGTATGTGTGTATGTAAGTTCATGTGTGTGGGTGTGTGCATATGTTGCGGGTGAGTAATTTTTCAAGTATTTCCATGTTCCCAATGTTGTTTGTTTAGCTTCTCCATGGGGGGAATATATATAAAAAAGGGTCGTCTCCTCTCCTCTCATCTCGTTTCTCTAGACTTCTTCATACCTTCAGCATATATTTTTTATGGGATTTTTTCTTTTTTTTTAACCAATACGTATTGAACCTCCCCTCGTGAAATCAAAGATTAAAATGAGCAGCGACGAAAGGATCTTTGGTTATTTGCTCGCCCGCTTAGCTGCTGGTCGAGGGTTTTGATTTCATCACCAGCTGCTTCTGTTTTTTGTTGTTCTTCATATTCAGGCTCCAAACACAAATTGTTGTACAAATATTTGATTTTCCAAAAAAACAAAAAAAAAAAAAAAAGAAATGGAAAACTCTACCGGAAAAAAGAGAAAGGAGAATCGCGTTCCCTATGTAAAAATTCTCGCTACGCATTTATTGAATTAATGGATTATTTCTGCGTCAAAACATCTGTGGCTCACTCCCTCGCACTCTCTCCCCCCCACGCGTTTATTTATATATTGCAAGTACCGCCCTTCCCTATTCAATGGTCCACCATATTTTCTCAATTTTTTCACATTGAGTTGTACAGGGAAATTGAAACCAGAAACGTAAATAAATATAGGCAAATTAACATTTTAATCTGTAAAATTGTCTAAAAATTCAAACACAAATGGGCAACAAAAGTGGAAATGCTTCTAACAAGCAGGAAGAACAAATACAGGAGCGTAGTTGGCATATTTGAGGGGATTTATTTATGGAAGTAAAATTTAACATTTTAACATTTACATTTTTACATGTTATTTTGACTTATTTAAGTCTATAGCTAATGCCATAAAGAGATTTGAGTTAACCCATGTAACTAATCAAATCGTTCATTGTTTTCTTTATTCTATACATACATAACAAATAGTCAAATCCCTTTAATCATTAGTTCTAAAAAATATCCTTCAAATTCTCTCAAAAGTAAAGAAATGTTAACTTAACCATTTATTGTTGTCTACGGCCGCCTCTGACTTGGTTTCCATTGCAGGGTCAAAAACGAAAACTCCCGCCAAATGCTTTGCATGTTCAAATTACATTAAAAATGAGCAAAAAAAAAGAAAAAAGAAAATCCAAAACGGCAAAAAAAATGAGCCACAATCACAAACTGTGCTCTCACACAAAACACATTTGGAAAGGAAAAAAAAGAAAAACCATGTCAATTTTCTATTCCAATTGGCCAAACACTCGCACACACACACAAACACACACTGGGGACTATGCACAGTTGATAGGCTTGTGTTTTATTTTTTATTACTCACATTCATTCCAATTGTGGCTACTACTATTACACACACACAGCCTTACCGACAATTTGGCCAAAAAAAGGGCCAAAAGTTTTTTCCCGTTGCCTTTTTTTCGCATTAAAATGCACTTGTTAACAAGTAATTTGTTGGGGAATGGCTGATATTTGCTTATCGCCGTCATGAAATCAGTTCAAACGAAGCCCAGTAGGTTGAATATTTGATTAGATAGGAAAGGAGAATGTGGGACGGGGGGTAAGGTTAAAAAGGGACAACGTTTTGTTAGGCAAATTGTTATCCCAATTGTTTGCAGAGGTTTTGCTATAATAGTTTGTTGTTTCTTTTTCGGCTAATTGTAGGAAATAGTTATTGGATCTGATCTTAAAGTATGTAACAAGATCCATTTATAATTATGATAATGCTGTCGGAAACTGAGTATATAATCCACTTTGAGGGGGGTTGCCTGTGCGGCATCTGTAAGCACTTTAGGGTCTAAAGAAAAATTCTTAATCTTTATTAGACACGGCCTGTAAGAGGCCCTTCGAAATGTTAAGTCCCTGCTTTTCATATAACTTTAACACTTGACTTTCCATACGAACCTCTGTTTCTCTTAGTCACACAAAGTACTTGAGAAAGCAAATGTATGCTTAAGATACGAGACGACTGACTCATACCCTATATTAAAAGACATAAACAAAACTAATATATACGCTCAGTATGTGACAAAGAATATACCCTTAATTCTTATATTACTATATAGGGTATGAAAATATTATGTACAGCGTACGAAATCCCCCCGGGCGAAGGCAAAATCAATTTCAATCAAACAAATGCAACAAACGCTCAGCCCAGACACAGAAACACAGAGCCACAGAGAGGAGTCCCAGACCAAATCCACTCAAGTGAACCAATAAAATAAAATCAAAAAGCAAAAAAAGGAAAACAGGAAAAGTCAACTGTTGGAGGGCCTGAAAAATGAATGACGCCGGGAGAACACAGAATACAGAGTTCTCCGAACTGAGAATCGAGAGCAGGGAACAAAGTACAGGGCGAGGAAAGGGCAAACGAATCACCCTACCCATCCAAATACAAAAAAAAAAACAAAAACTGAGGCAAAAACTGAAATGAAATGCATGTAACAAAATAATTGAGAATAATCGAATTTAAATCACATTTTGGTTCAAACAATGGCACAATGACAGCGACAATAATGATGATGATGACGACGACAACAACAATAATGACAAGTTAGAGGGGTGACAAATATTTTTTTTTTTTTTTGAGTGAAGAGTCATACAGATGGCACGATTTAGTCTAAAAGTCATTGCCACATGCTGGGACAATTCATTCAACCGATTTGACTCTCTCTCTCGCTCTCAATTCTGGGTTTTTTCTTCCTTGACGGACTTCCTTGGTAATTAACGCCAGATGTTTGGGACCGACGACCAGCAAGGCAGGGTTACGCCTTTCAAACTAAAAAAGAATTCACCATCACAAAAATATAGTCCTTATAAGTATGTAATCATAAAATAATTGAAATAAAATTAAATAAACCAAGAAATTCATAGAAACTCCCTATAATTTCTAAGCAAAGCCGTGAAACACGTACTAGAAATATTTCAATTATCGGGCTATAGAAAAGAAGAGGGAGAGATTTTTAGTGTGAGAAAATTTTCTATTTTAAATATATTTTTGGTTTCAATAAATAAACAATTATCTCTATTTTTAGTGCAAGTGAAATGTGGTTAGCATAAGCCAAAAGAAAGCGTAAAGGAACTCAACCAAGAGGAAATTAAATTAAATTAAGGAAAGCTGAACATGTAAATATGGAATGAGGAAAGCTTTGATACCTCACAAGGAGGTAGAAATCTAGAAAGATACATACATATATACATGTTAGATAATTATCCAATTGTCAATTATAATTGACAATAAAAGACAGTTTTTAATTTAGTAATAATGTCATATTGTCTAACTAGCTTGTCTGACTCTTTCTTCAAAAGGCAAATATATGATTAAAATTGGTTTCGTGCCATTCATAGCTGATACATTTTTCGACGAACTATTTACTACAGTCGAGTCTCGTGAATTCGAACCCCGCTAAATTGAAAACCTCAATATTTCGTAAAAAACTGCTGGTCCTTTGATTAAAATTCGTTGGAATGGAAAACCACGTCGGAAACCTCTGCTATTCGTCAAAAATTCTGTTTCGCTTGCCTCGACTGTAGTTCCAACAAACTCGAAGAAAACTATTGTAAATTGTAAATTGTTTCTCCTAAGACGACTTTTTTGGTCTTGAGAATAAGAATGGGTTAAACAATGTTTTGATAAGCTGACACTTCTTTGTTTAAACTCGGTAAACGATTGAAATTGAAATTTCTTTTAGAAAGATATTCACATCTGAGAGGACATGTTAAGATAAGCTGCAATTTTCTGGTAAAAAGTTGTTCTTAGTTTTAGTATATGTAGGTATAAGT
Organism: Drosophila paulistorum; assembly: GCA_018152135.1. Taxonomy (NCBI): domain Eukaryota; kingdom Metazoa; phylum Arthropoda; class Insecta; order Diptera; family Drosophilidae; genus Drosophila; species Drosophila paulistorum. The sequence goes on along the minus strand of JAECXG010000822.1, from coordinate 49,725,261 downwards.
TTACGAAAGGTCTAAAGCAAAATGTTGATAATATTCTTACAACGTGTAAAAATTATAAAATATAATAATTATATAATAATAATAATAGAAAAGCTTTCTTTTGTTAATCACTTTGTCTGCTTTCCTTTTAAAAAACGTTTATTAAATAAGTCTTTAAAGGATTTTATTTTTATTTTCATATTGCAAAAGTTAATCAGTTTATAATTGGAACAAAGAGGGTCTGTAGATATTATATATAACACAAGAAGAGAATAAGGATAAGGTAGAGTGACAGAGGGCAAGGCTAAGCTACCATTTTGATTTTTTGAAGTATTCTTAATTACATTAAGAGCAATTTATTAACCAACAAAAAGTTGTCATATTTGAGTGATATGTTACTTCCCTCTTTTCTGTCTAATTTGTTTCCAATGACTACACACACACACACATTTTGCTTACATATGAGTCTAAAACACATTTCTATATTGGGTTACCCACAAACAAAAACAAAAAACAAGCAAGAAAGAAAAACATTTCAGACCTGTCAAAAGGTTTTCGCTGTATACAATTTTATTTTTTAATTTAACGCTCAATTCTTTCAAACCGAGAACCCGAAAACCTAAACTCTGAACCCAAGAACCCAATCCACATGAATAAACCAGCCAAGCCAACCAACCAACCCCTTGGCAAGAGTTCACCAGAGTGTTAATGTCTAAATTGCGTTCAGTGTGTTGTCAATGTTTGTTGTTGGCTGTTAGAGTTCGTGTTGTTGTTGTCTTTGTTGTTGTTGTCTTTGTTGTTGTTGCTGCTGTTGTTTGGGTAACCCCGCAACAACATATCCAAAACATTTGAACTTGTTTGCTGCGGTTACGCTGTTTATTTTTCAATTGAGGTTTTCACGCAATTCCCATTGCCTTCCTACCTCCCCCCTCCACCCACCCTCCACTCAATATCGTCTCTTGCCCCCTGTCAATAATAGCAAGTGAATGTTTTATTTATAACATTTCCGCTGAAAATGCTTAGGAGTAGGAGAAGTTGGTTCGGTTTAGTGGGGGGGACACTTACCTTCATCAGCTGTGGCCGGATGCTGTTCGCCTTGAATTTCCATTATCCGGCTAACCAGGAGAAGGACAACAATAGTTGCAATTGCAACAGTTGCCGTTGCCTCTTTACTCTTGCCGCACATTTTTGCAATTAATTTTCGCACAGATTTTTCCGCGTTTTATATATATTTCTGTTACAATTTTGGAAATTTTTCTTTCTGGCTTCAATTGCTGTTTCTTTTGTTTTCTCTTTGCTAAATGGGCCCTGCCCTTGTTTACTTTCTCTCTCTCTTTCTTCGATTTTCTTCTTCGTATTGGTTTAATTCAATTGCGTATAGCTGGTTTTGGTTTTCCACAACTTCTCATTTTCCTCGTTGTTTTTTTCCCCAAAATGAGGGCTGCCGCTTTTCTAGCTAGATATGTGTAGCTTCTCGCGTTTCAATGCAATTTATGTTCGACATACGCCACTGCAAAATAGAGAGAAGAAGGAAATACATTTTCACGAATTAGTTTTCATTTATGCAGAACAATTTTTTTGCAAGTCTTCTCCTTGTTTTTGCTTAATTACAAGATGAACAACGAAATATTGTGTTGCAAAAAGAAAGCAAAGTTTCTGTTGTTAATACTCTTTCTAGCAAAAAGATTATATTCGCCGAGGAGGTAAATTTGTAACCTCTAAATGGGATAGCAACAGAGTTATTAGTCGGCTTTTTCTCTACATAGGATTGTTTTTCATGTCTAATACCTATAGAATCTATAGTATAGATCATATAAGGATTATACTGTCTTCCACAAATTTCAATATGCATATTTTCCTAAATCTAACTAGACCTGAAGTAGGCAAATTTTCAGACAGACACCAATTTTTTATCGTATTCATGTGTCCGACCTTTTTAAATTGATGGAAAATTGTTTGAAATTATACTTAAACTAAACTTTATAAAAGAAATTTAGATATATAAAGTAGAAGCTCTTCATTATAAGGAAGAGCTCTGTTTAAATTTCCCTTACAAAATTACTAATACAACTTTTGCCAAATTTATAAACTTTTCCATTTTATTTTTGCATTTGACAATATTTGTATTTACTTTTAGTTAAACTAATCAAATGCAAAAACTGGATGCCCGACGGTTTGTCATAAATATTTAAAAAGCATAACCCGAGCGGGGAATTATCAACTGGGGAGCAATATATATGATAGATTGCAATAACGACGAGAGCCAGACAAACTTATGACCAACTAGTTTGACCAAGGGCCAGCATAAATAATAAATAAATAAATAAATATTGTTATATTAAATAACAATGACAGTGAATGTGGAAAACTGAGGTAGTGAGTGAGTTGGTGAAAGGGAAGAAATGGTAAATGAACGGCCACCTGGAGGGTTAGAATATGAAAGTAAATTTTTGTCAACCTTTCAACATACCAAAACAAATTGACCTCAATTTTTTTCATTATATACATGAGTGAGGGCGAAAAGGTTTGGAGGGGGAAAATGGAAATGCAGAAGGTAAGCAGAACAACAAGAACAACAACAACAACACACACCCACACACACTAAGCACTCTTGGGGGCTGTCAGTTACAGCCCCAAATGGAATGTCTCGCCAGGTGAAATATAACTTAATATGAAGTAAATACAAAGATTTAAGTAGCAATCAGCTCTCTCGGTGCTTCCGCTAGTTTCCCATTCCCTTGCCTCGTCACCCTCACTCGGTGTTTTCTCTTTCTTTCTCGACTCTATGCTAACAATTTCTGGTTACTTATGTGCTCTAGTTTATTTCCTCTATTTTTCTTGAAGCAATTTCGCAACATTTTGTTTGACTAAGGGGCTTACAGCAATTCTTCTAATACAAATACGACTACACAAGGGCCAAGAGAGGGGGAGCTTATGAGGGGCGAAAAGTGGGGAGAAGAGCCAAAATGAAGAAGGAAAGTACATCTATACATTGACACTTTCACAGGCCACACAGCTGTCAGGGCGTCAAAATACAGTAGGGTATTCAATGTAATGAATGACTATATAGAATCTGCAATACAGATAAATAACCAATGTATTGGTAGTAGTGAATTGGAATGGTTACCCCCACTAATTGAATTCAAATAATTATAATTTTTCCAGTCTACAGATTGTATTATCCTTAAAGAGTTTTAAGTGAGTACTTCAATTAATAGAAAAGGATTAAAATTAGCATTCTTAAGATATCATTAATTTTGATCCGTGTAAAACTTGATAGAAAAGTGGATTTATAGAGCATACAACACTTTGTTTCTCCTAACTTAGAAGTGTCTTTTGTCTGGTTTTAAGAAGACATTAAAGAACCCTGATCTTACATATATGATGTTCCCTTTATTCCTTAATTCCGCTCCTGTGCCTAAATGTGTAGGCTGAGTGCTGAACACGCAGTGTGCCAACTCATGTTAAAGTTGAGCAGTGAGAGTGTAGGGACAATTTTCTGCCAAACAAGAACCCCTAGCAAATGGGATTGGATGATGGTAGCTGTTAGATGGTTAGATGTTGGCATGGAACTGGGCTACAATGCATGAGTTGCCATTCATAATATTAGCGCGCCGAGGCGAGGCAAACAAAGGATTCTCGAGCAGGAGGCAGCTGGCACAGTGGCTCTGGCTCTGTCAGTGGAGAGGTTCCATCGTCAGGTCTTAGCTGAACTCACAGAGAGAAAGAGAGATGGTCGAGGAATTGGTAAATAAAGGCACGACCTGGCAGAAAAGTGGGGTATTTTGGTGTTTCTGTCGGGGCCAGCAAACTACACGTGTACGCAAAGCAATCAACAAGCAGGATACGAGCCGAATGAGTAACATAAATAATAAAAACGGAGAGTCGGAGAGTGCCAAAACATTTGTATGAATGATGTCTGAGACCAGGACAAGAACGAGACCAAAAACCGAGAACGACTCTGGACGACTACGACGCATGAATGGCAAATGGCGAATGGCGAATGGCACAAAATGGTTGAGAGACGGCAATTCAAAAGAAAGAAAGAAAGGAAGAAGGAGGACCCCCTGCAAGGATGTATGTTGGTGTAGAAGGGCGTCGGAGACGTCGTGTGTTACTTATTTATGCTGTGCCTATTGCTGCCACTTGAGACTACGTCTCCAACTCCAACTACCTAACCATTGCCGACAATTTGGAATCTAGCGCAAATAGAAAATATTTATGTATTATGCAAAAAACGTAATGCGTAGCAAGCCAACAAGAGGGGGGAGAGATCGGTAAGGGAGGGCGAAAAGGAAACGCCAGGCCAATAATGGAAACCTGTTGGCGGAAAATCTAATTTTCGTAACACCTCCCCACCAATTCGACCTCCAACCTCCTCACCAACCATCCCTCTTAGGAACTCAGCCTACGAACAAATTTTGGAGACGCCTACACATACACACACACATACACATATACATACATAGGAGAACCCATAATTCAAAGGAGGGCTTCCACATGGTTATTTAATTTGGGTTTACGGTCGAGCCCAAGGAATGAAAAAGTAAGTGCAGGTGTTAAAGATTGTATCCACTTTCCCTCCCCCACATCGCCTCACGGCCCCTTCCCCTTTCACTCCCTTACACCATCTTGAATGTATGTATATCAAGTAAGCAGGAAATGCTTAAAGATAAGATATAGGCTAAATGCTTGGGTGGGGGAAAGAGAATATATATTCTTTTCGTTACGCAAAGGTTATCTACAAGGTGTAAACTTTGTAATTTCAGGTAAGAAGCTCAAATAAATAAATACAATGCACACACACTTAAGTCTTTAAAATTTAAACTGTGATCTACTTATTCTTAACTGAAAAACATATTTTCCAACCAATGAGAACAACATTACAAACTAAAAGAAGTCCTTAGACAATGATTAAGTGAAGTTTATTTGGCATAAATGAATATCCAACACCATTTCATTTTGAATCAAACTTAAGCTAAAAATCCAGCCTAAATCTATAAAGTATTCTTTGTTATTAATGCAATTTACTTTCCTAATTTAGAACCCTTTGTTTGCCTTTTCCCTCAAAAAATACATGTAAGGCCAATTGGTGGCAGAGAAACAATCGTCTGAAGTTTATCAATTTATGAAGCAAACTTCACATATGCAAAAAGTGAATTTCATATGGCAAGGACTCTCTAGCTCTCACTCTCTTAGGCCAAAACTATTTCAATCTCCATCACCAACTAGTTCACTTTTTGCCTAGATGAAGAGAAGGACAGAGAGAGAGAGAGAGAAAGTGTGACTGGACCGTGTTATATTGACAGGCTTGAGGAAGTTTCTTGCTGGGCTGACAGGCAGAAGAGACACAACGAGAGAGAGAGAGAGAGAGAGAGGGAGAGAAAAGATGAAGAGACAGACTGCAGTAAGTGAAATTAATTAAAAGCGACGAATGGCACTAGTCAAGGATCCCAACCGAGAGATAGACAGACTGTGAATGCCAGGCGGACTAGGGACCAGAGACTGAGGACTAAAAACAGGTTTCACAGGGCGTCCACACACACACACAGACAATGAATGGGCAAAAAGATGTCAACACTTTGTTCAAGATGATGACGTCGTTGTTGTCGTCGTCATCTTGCCAGTCCATCCATTCATCTATTGTTGTTGTCATTGTTTCATATTGCTCCATCCTCCCTTTGTGCCCCACTCTATAACCATCCCCATCCCTTTTGGCACCCGCTGTCCGTCCTTGTGCCTGTTTATGAAGTGCCAGGATATCTCCAGGACGAAGGCATTGTTAATAATAGAATGTTACTTCTATTTTTGCTCGTTTCGCGTTACAATCTCCACCAGCAACAGCAACAGCAACAACAACGGCAACCAGCAAAGAAGACGAAACACTTATTCTTTATTTTGTTTCCACTTGAGTCTGCAGGGAATTACGCTTTGAAAGAGTTTTTTTGTTTTGTTTTTGTTTTCCTTTTTTTCAGAGTTTTATATTTTTTTTATAATTTTCTTTTTGCACGTAACTTCTGTTTTGCCACTTGAAGCGCTTTTTGGCATCATCATGATGATGATGATGATAATGATGAAGCATTGGCCATTTGAATAATTGGATTTAATATTTAATACTCGCAATTATTTTTGTTTATTTTCTTTTACATAATTGGGAGAAGCAAGACATATAAAAAGCTTTTCCTTAACTTTCTTTGCCCCTCTCCTTTCTCTAATGGAAAACTACACACACACATCAAAATTCCAACAATTTAATGAAAAATTGCTTCTCAACATATATTTTAAGAGACTTACATAAACAAATCTTAGCTTTGCTTGACTTTTTGTGACTCCTAAATATATATATTTAATTCCTCTGTGTCATCTTCCTCTAACGATAAAGCCACAAAATATTTTTAAATCAAACTTTCTACTCCATTTTTGTATGTTAGAAATGAAAAGAAAATAAATTTCAATTTCATGCAAAAATTTATGAAAATATTTGCGTTGTCAAAAAAAACCCCAAACAACAACAAAAAAACACAATATTTTAGTGCAATTGTGCATAGATATACTATACTAATATGTACATACATAGAGATCTGTTTGTATGTTTGTTTGTTGCTCTTGCATTTTTTAATTAAAAGCAAAAAGCCAATGTGTTGCTCTTTCCCGGAGGGTCCCAGGGAGCCTAGAAACGGCGTGGCTGATGGGGGGCAAAAGGACAATGCTCGTAAAATTTCAATGCCAACAATAATAAAATACCATAAAAAAGGCATCTACTCTTTGTGTGTGTGCCATATCTATGACAAAAAATTTGTTTATATAATTAGGACACGCCCTGCAGGCGGCGCCTTTTTCTCTTTTTGGTTTTTGTTGTTTATACATTTTTGTCTCGTTGGAAAAAAGAGACAAACAAATTGAAAAGATTTCTTTAAAAAAGGCGTCCAAATACCCTGGAAATAATTTGGCTTTGATATTTTATATACTTAGTCTTTAATTAACTTGTATTGTTTAAAAAGTAGTAAAGATTATCAGGGAAATAAGAGATACATCTAGATGAAATTAAAAAATATTCATATTTCTGTTTTATGACACAAAGTACTTGATGCTAGAAGTAGTTATAATTTTGTCTATGTTTATCAAATCAACACGTTGGGGAAATCGAAAAGGATATATCCTATTAATTCAAGATTGTTTTTTAGACTTCTTCTTTGCATTATACTTGGCAGCTATTAGCTTAATTTTGTGTGCTTTCGGGGCACATATTTGACGAATGTAAAGAAAAGAAAGTTAAATGTGTCGCTATCTGAAAAGTAAAAAAACATTCTTGTTCAAAGTTATGTTAGGAGTGTTAGGAAACAAAATAATCATCTTCAGCTAACTTCCTATTTACACACTACTACTTCTATAAAGAAGTTTTTATTTGGTAAACTTTTCTTATCTGTTTTGTGCATAGAGAAAAAATCATCAGCTTTAAATTTAACTCTTGTTTGAATAAGACAAGTAAATGAAATTTCTGAGATTTTCTCTAGCTCTGGTCGCATCTCACCCACATTTTACGGGGTATAGAAATAATAGAAGAACCTGCGATAAACTCGTGGCAGACTTGTTTTTAAGGCAATCCATAGAAGCAGAAAAAAAGTACTGCATAACGAGCCCAAAGCCGAGTCGCGTCTCACATATCCGCCCGAAAATAAAAGACGTAAAAGAAAGAGGAGGAGGGATGTGCGGTTCCCTCTTTTCTTTTGTTACATGTATTATTTTCGTATCCTTGGCTAACAAATGCATGGAAAATGATTTTCAAATGTGCCGCTAGAGACTTGACTTGATGCGTCCCCCTCCCCACCCATAGAAAGCAGACAGAAGGTAGAGAGAGACAGGGGGAGAGAGACTTGGGTTAAGACATGTTTTATTGGCCTCAGTCTTGTTTATATCGTTTTTGACACACACACGCACCAAAAAAAAGACATTTTGGGAGTAGAATTTTCGCTTTGATGCGGTGCAAAGAGGGAGACAGTCTTTGGGGGGGCGCCAATGGGAACAGGAGTTCACGTTAGCTGGTGCTGCATTGTGCGGTTACATGGCCTACGCACGTGCCGGGTTCGTTTTGGTTCAACCATAAAAAAAAAATGGAAAAGTCTGGCAATTCATCTGTAGGAATGTGTGTTAATTGGCGGTCTATGTGACGCCCTCTGTGTGTGTGTGTGTGACGACAAGCAGGATCTATGTGGGCTTAAAGCAGTGGGCAACATATTTTTGCCACCTTATTCCTTCTTGTCAACTTAATTGGCCTTCGTGTGAAATTAATTGGATTTTTTGCTAATTTTATATTTGTTTTTTCTTTGTGTTTAATTACAAACGAGATGAGAAAATAAAGCTAAATGCGGAAAGGGTAAAAGAGGCTAAAGGATAACACCACAGGATATATTTTATTTGGTTTATGGAAAAGTAAACTAAATAGATGTACCAAGACAAAAGGCCATCATTTAGAATATTTGAATATTTTAAAACCAGTTAAGAGAACAAAACGCATTAAAAAGAACTAGTAATTTCAATAGAAAATAGTCTAAGTCGTCTTTAAGTTTTTTCAACATTACAGCTAAAATCCCACATTAATTTGCTTCAGACTTAGAAATAAAGCCTTTTTATCCATAATATCAACTTTAATGTCTACTAAAATGAAAAATGATAAACCATTATACGGAATCCTTTACCCTTTTCTGTCGATTTGTTTTTATACCTTGGCTTCCACTTTAATTTTGCTAGAGTTTCCATGGAAAATTCGTTGGAAAAACATTTGGCCTGTTGGGCATTAATCGCTCAGTTTTTTCACTCTCTTCTTTGGCATAAAAAAAAGAAAGAAAGAAAACCACCCAACTCAACCGCCTGACGATGCGTAATGTTTGCTCAGACAAAATAAAATACTCGTACTTAAAAATTTTGTTGCACAGCTGTTTTTGCTTTTTGTTTAAAAACCTTTCATTTTGTTTTGTTATTTTTGTTACTTTAAGTGTTTAACTTTTCTTTTTACCGCAACAACAAAAAGAATGAGCCATGGAAAACTTTTGCTTTGTCCTGTTTGTGAAATACTCTTTGCAAAATGTAGAGACTCTTTATTTTTACCCAAAACTTGGCAACATTTTTCGCATAGTCGTTCCAATCCGTCTTTTTTCATCCGATTTAATACAGTTAACTATAATCTGTAGATATCTATGTATGTGGGTTAAAAAGTTCAAAATAGATTTTCTTTTACAAATTGACTTTTTGTTTTTCCGAAATTTTCTACCATTTTTACGTATATTGAGTTTCCATGAAACAGTTGAACTCCAACATATGCCAAGTGAAAGATGTAATAGAGAACATTTAATAAAATTGAAATCAACTCCAGAATATGTGAAAGGGTATAAAAAGAACATACAAAACGATGTCACAAACCGAAATTATCCCATTCGTTTGGCTTGGGCGGCCTGATACAAAATATTTTCTCTGGCAAAAAAAAAAGGAAATGTGATGAAGTCGTTTGCCATCGTACACACAAAACAAAATACAAATTTTCCTTACCCAAGCGCATGAAATTTAAAATTAAATAAACAAAACTCCCAAATGTGCAATTAAAAAATTTTACAGTCATAACTTTTTATTATGGAGCATAATTCAGTCAGAACGTTTTTTATGCCACAAACAAAGAAAACGACAGAGCACGAGAATGTGAGAGTGAGTGAGCAGGAGAATTGGATAGAGCGTGTTTCCATTTCATTTTGGTCCCTTTTTCCAATAAATTTTCCTCCTTTTGCACGCAATTTCCTCACTTTCACTTCACTCGGTTTATTTTTTCTTGCTCCTGTCAGGGTTTTCCTTTTTTTTCTGCTTTTGGTGTATAATTTCATTTACACAAGCCAAATTACATTAAAGCTAACCAAGTTTATGTCTGTTTCATAATTTTTAGTGGCAGGTTTCCGCATATATATATATTATATATATTTTAATATTTGCAGAATTTTCATTTGCCTCGTTTTAGTTTCTTAGATTTTAATCATTTGAACTAATTGCCAGCACGTGAATACTTTTAATTGCAATTTATTTGCTTTCTTTTTTATGTTTAGTGAGCTAAATTACAATTTATTATTATGCATATGTATTTTATATCCTTAGCAAAAGGATTTATGTAGTTCATATGCAAGCTTTTACTCGGCTTCTCGAATGTGGATTTATTTATTTATGTTTTGGGTCATTCCACTTATCTACTCTAGTTATGTCCCACAATCTGATTTGTTTTTTCTTTATAAGTTAATTAACTGAGTTTACATCTAACCAAATGTAATTTTTTCTGACTTTCTATTCTTACCATATTCTACAATAACTTTCTTAATTCCTGCAGATCAAGTGTCTATATATACTAGAAATCCATCTTCGAAAACAATTGATAAGCTATGGCTTTTTTTGAAAGTACATTTTCTTGCAGTCTCTTTGATTCGCCGCAATTACGTAAGAGTTTTAACAACTTCTAAGTCTTCCAGGTCTTTTGCCACTTTTGTACCTACCTATTAATATCTACATATCCTTAACAAGTTCTATCTGCTTTTATGATATTTTTCTTCGATCTGTTCTTCTGTTGGGAAGTGTCAACACTAATTGCCAGTGTAGTAAAAGTCAAAAGTAAAGAGCTTTTTATGACTTAACTCTAAGCCCATACAAAAGATGAAGCACCTTTTTCAGTTTTTATTACAATTTTATTTCACATGGATCATATTCAGTCGTCATAATGCAACAAAGAAACCATCATGGGGCATAGAAAAATGTGAGGCAAGTTGCCGCCGCAAGTGTCTTTAACTGCTTCAACTAGGAAAAGACTTTAGTTCATTGTTTCTCTTGTTGTGGCTTACTCATACATTATCCTTGACTCCATTAAGCAGTCTAACAGCAACAAAGGCAACAACAACAACCAATAATTGTCGCTTCAACTAATAAATAATGCATAAATATTAAAACCGAGGGGATGAAAACAAAAAGGAAAGAACTCAACTCAATAAGCAGTAACAAAAAACCAAGCAGAAAAGACACTGAGAAAGGAGGACCACAAAAAGGGAGAGTTGAGTAATATCAGGAATAAACTGAAGGCGGGTGAGGCCTGGCCTGGCTAGTGGATTTGTTAGCGAGCAACAACAACAACAACAACCAGAAACAAGCAACAACAAAGTGAGAAAACCGCAGCGAAGAGCATAAAAAATGCATAAAACGAGAACAGAATAAAGTCATAAAGTAAAAATTGCTCAACGGACGGGGATCCTGAAAGGAGTAAATGTATATGGGTATGTCAGCAGAGGGGTAGGTAAAAAGGGGCGACAAACTGGGAGGAATGAGACAAATGTGTTGGTTAATATCGTTGTTGTTGTTGTTGCTGTGCTTGGGTCTTGTTTGAGGTTTCAATAGGTCATAATTCACGCCTAGTCGCCGCTTTTGCCATGTTAGGCGCCAGCCCTCGATGGCAGCAAAGGGACAAGCCAAACTAAAGGAGTGGAGACCCGCACACAAAGCAGTCGACACAGATATAGTATATCAGGAGCTGTAGTGTGGGTGCTGCACTTGCAATACATATATAGAATCAGATATACACATGCATACATAGGTAGTGTGTATGTATATGTGTAACATGTGTGCAGAACCAATATTGATACTTAAATCCAGAACAAGTGAGGTTACTGTTCGAAATTGGCTTGACATATGACTCAAAGCTAACTGGATAAGAGACAAAATCAATTTATACGATAAAGAAACGAATAGCTAATACCCTTAAGCATCGATGAAAGAAGTAGATGATATTCAATTTCTGGTTACGCTAGGTAATCTAAACCCTAGTCTAATCTCTTCCCACAGGAAGTCACTTTAGCTATCACTTTATAGTTATTTATTATTCAAACGTAAATTGAGTGTCTAGCAAGTTTTTGGTTTAATTTAATTTTTAATTAATTTTTCCACCTTTTATTGCTTTAAGGAGACTTTTGTAGTGAACTCTTCAAAAGTTCTCGCTGTCCATTGAAGGTTGTCTAGCAAAACTTATGAATATCTAAAATATTAAATGGAGTCAGTGACCAAGCGAGCGGACTGAGCCCCCTAACGTATACAATAAATAGACCAAGAATTTGATTTTAAAACATATAAAGAAAATTTTGGAAGTTACTGGGGATCAAGGATCAAGGATACTTCATTGGGCAAAGTTCCCCCACATTTTACAGTCCTGGATCCGTCTACATACATATGTATGTAGTAAATTTCAGCTATAAGGAAGGCTTTTCCATCTTGAATAATAAACACACCAAACTTCAAACCTTTTCAAAACACATATTTTGTATATTTTGATTCACATATATGTTAGAAACTTTGTAGAATTATGAACTAATCTAAAAGAAATCTCAAAGATGTGTAAAATATTTTTAGAATATACTCAGAAGAAAAATAAAATGCAGAGTACAAACTCTTAAATAGGACAGAACAAAAAATTTTAAGCTTTAAGTCCAAGAAATTATTTATCCTCTACCCATTTTTACACGTTTTTTATTCTCCCATTAGAAGGCGGAATGGTTAAAAGGGTCTTGAATCTTAGATATACATATGCATATAGTAAAATGGGGGCACACAACCTGGTAGTATTATGTAATCAGAAATCTAATTAATTGATCGTTAAGTAATGTCTGAAAATAGTTGACAATAAATTTCCTTTTAGTGTTTTGCTATCAAATGTCGCGTCTGTGAATAAAAATATGTTTCCATTGTATATGGAAAAAATTTTAAATAACACGCAAGCTTAATTAGTGTAGAATGCATGGGGCGAGTAAGAGGGTGGTGAGAAGGGGAGGGGCATAGAGTAGAGCCTTTCCACTATCATCCATATGAATTATGTGTATGCCACTTTTAGCCATGTACCTATATACACATATATATATACCAGACACAGACAAAACCACTTTTGGGCCGGGTCGGCACTTTGTGGCCATAATGGAAAGTGCCATTGGCTTTGACTCTCATTTCTTTTTTTTTCTTTGCTGCGTTACCTGCGTGTGAACAACGACGAGGTAGACAACCCCTCCAAAAAACAAAAAAAATGCCTGACGCCAGCCACACCCACCCACTCGTTCAGGCTAACCGACCGCCTCTTTTCTAATGGAGAGGATTAACTTTAACCCCTGGTAACAAACAACAACAGCAACAACAACTGTAACAAGAACAAAAAACAGCAGAAAAAGTTTCCATTTTTCTACTACTTTTTGTTTGTTGTTGTTGTTGTTTTTGTTGCTGCTCCTAAGTGCGGCTCTGACATATGCACAAAAGCACTGGGAGAAAACACACGCAAAAAAGGAAGAAAAAAACCGAAACAAAGTAAACTAGGATGGCCTCTAGGATGGGTCGGCAACTCAAACTGGAACTGGAGGCTCTCTCTCTGGGACACGCACAGCGCAAACATTTTTCATCGTTAACGGCCATAAAGAAGACAGTAAAACCAAAACCCAAAAGTGGCCGACCAGAGACAGACCAAAACTAATGTAGAAACGAAAACAAACTCAAACACAGCGAACAAACAAAACGAAACAAACAAACAAATTTGCACCAAAATGCATCAGGACCTCAGAGATGATAATGAGATGCAAAAGGGTTTAGGGAAAGGAAGAGTAGAAAAAATGTACTTAAAATTCGTATTAATCTTGTTCGTAATAGAAGAAAAATGATGAAGATTTTAAATAATGTTATCAATTAACGAAGTAGTTTAATTATAATTTTTAAATTAAGCGAAATTTCAATTTGATAAATCATTTTTTGGGTCATCTAAAGGACCTGTTTTCATTTCCGAATTCCTCGTTGCAAAAAGTTTTAAAACTCCAAAAGAAGACGATATGAAAGCAAATAATTTATTTAAAAGCACACCCAAATAATTTGTTTTATATTTATTTTTCATTAAATATACTTCGATTACTTTGATTTCCCAGCTAAAAAATATAAACTTCAAAAATTTACAATTCAAATTTGCTTTCTATCTTTCAATTTTAAAATGTAATGTTTTAATGTAAGAATAATTTTATCTTAAACTATGTTTTGTCATTGTTTGCAAAGGCAAAATAAACTTATTTGATGAATTAACCAACAAAGTTTGTTTTAATGTGGTTCACAAAAATAATTTCATCTCATTTTAAAAACACTCTGGTAAAATTTGAAGTTTTAATGACAACTAAATAAACTTTCGAATTAATTATATTACAAGAAAATAAATACTTTGCTATAACTTTTTTACCAAAAAAACTTTTCATTATGGCTTTTGGAAAATATTTTCAATACATTTGTTTTCCTTCGTTACAAAAATAAACAAAAATCGTTTGAATTAATCATAAGTGAAGTAAAAGTCCTCTTCTATTTATTTTGCCATCAAAATATTTTGTTTTCGATTTCTTTAATTATTCTTATGCAATAAACATTAATAAATCGTTTCTCTTAAAGTTTTTCATGAAATTCTTATTCTTTGGCTAAAGGACCGCATCAGTATCCATCTCAAAAAAAACAAAAGAATGAACAAAACTCATTTTCCTTATATTTTCCAAGTTTCCCGAATGACACACACACACAAATGAAAAAATGAAGCCAAAATTAATGCAAACCGAAAAGTTTTTCCTGAGTTGTCCTCCTTCTCATCTTTCGATGTGCCATCTGCCGCCCATCTGCAGCATATAACTTTTGATATATATGTATATATACATACATAATATTTAGATACAGCTAATTTGCCTCTCAGCTTTAATCTGGTCAAGTAAATTTACAAATTAATTAAAATAACAAACACCGAGAAGCAGACAACAGACAAAAGCGCTAAATGGGCGACAAGCAACAGTCGGCCGGTGGATCGGTCAAGAAGACACAAAAAAAATCCATACATATATATAAAAGAGAACCGCAGAAACCAACACCAATGAAACAACAACCACAAACAGAATTAAGGCACTAAAAACACCAAACGGCAGAAAACAAAATGTCAGCCTTTGGGGCCAGAGCAGAGTAGTTGAAAAGGCAATTTTCGCCAGGCATCCCAAAGCCTCTCTCTCCACTCCGGTTCCCTCCATTTAGAGATGCCGCCACAGGCAAATCCAACAAAAACAAAAAATAGAAGGAAGAAGAAGGACACCAAAAAAAGAAAAAAACGAGCTATGGAAGTTAACTTCGGCCTTGCCGAAGTTTATATACCCTTGCAGTTCTTTATTATATTTAATTCGATAAGAAAAGTGAAATTTCATACATCAACAGCATTAGTTGTCGTATTATGAATATGCTCAAATATTTTTCAAACTACTGAATTCAAAACACATTTAATGATTATTTAACAATATATGATATAGTAGTCCGATCCCGATGATTTTCATACTTTATCTCACACAGGTAATAAAGAGTCTCCAAAAAAAATTTCAACCCGATATCTCTTAAGATGGCTGAGTAAAACGCATTTTCAAAACACATTTAATGATTATTTAACAATATATGATATAGTAGTCCGATCCCGATGATTTTCATACTTTATCTCACACAGGTAATAAAGAGTCTCCAAAAAAAATTTCAACCCGATATCTCTTAAGATGGCTGAGTAAAACGCATACTTCAAACTACTGAATTCAAAACACATTTAATGATTATTAAACAATATATGATATAGTAGTCCGATCCCGATGATTTTCATACTTTATCTCACACAGGTAATAAAGAGTCTCCAAAAAAAAATTTCAACCCGATATCTCTTAAGATGGCTGAGTAAAACGCATACGCACAGACGGACGGACAGACGGACAGACGGACATGGCTATATCGACTCAGCTTCTCAAGCTGATCAAGAATATATATACTTTATGGGGTCGGAAACGTCTCCTTCTGTGCGTTACAAACATCTGACCAATTTTATAATACCCTCTGCAAGGGTATAAAAAAAAAAAACAAAATAAACTGAGCAACGAACAGAGCAGAGCAAAGTCAAGTCAAAAGTGGCAAAAAGTTGACAAAAAACGTGGCAGGAGGAAAGTTGAAAGAAGGAAAAAGCGCGTAGAAAACGCACAGAAACAATAATAATAAAAGTCGGCGGTGGGCCAATAGGGTGGTCATGGGGGGTAGGTGGAGGCGACCTCAGTAAATTATAAATTAACGCTGCAGGCAAAGCGAGGTCAGCAATGGACTTGGTGCTCCAGCTTCAGCTTCAGCGCTTGCTCCCATTTCTCACCCTCACACTCACTGGTCCTTTGCCTTTTGACTTTCGGTTTGTATTTTGGTACTGAACGGAAAAAAAAACCGCCGGAGTGCACACACGCGTGTCTGCTTTTCACGTGCAAGCCAAAAAACACACACAAAAGAAAGTCGGTCGCGGCACGCGGCATTCACTGACCGCAACGACACAAAGGACGGAGGACGCAGTGGTTCTTTCTCGGGGATGACGACAAGTGACTTGGTTTATAGTAAATTCACTTTGGAGTGAGGATTTTGAAATGAACTTAAGTTAGTGGTGAGTGGGGGGTTAAAGCTGCAGCTGCTTACGACCCTATGGCCCTTCGAGGACCATCAAGTTGGTACGTATAATTGAAAATAAGTTGTGATTTAAGGAGCACAACCACAGACAGAGAGAGAGAGAGAGAGAGTAGAGAGCGAGTAGAGCTCAAGGGCTAAACAAGTTGTCAAGGACCAATAAACTGAAACTTTAGCTATATTTAGATAGCACTTCCTATAAAGGCTTTGACTGTCTAGAGTTACAATGGTTTCAAATTGAAGTGCATTGAGATACGAAAAATACGCACATTTTGCCATTAATTTGGACCCACCACATGGACTAAGGTCTGTTCTTGAAATGAGATGGAGTGGTGGGGGTGAGAAGGGGATCATTACTAGACTTTCTCAAGTTTTTACGCATGACAAATATGCGGGAAACATGCATGTGCCCTCCAACCACTATGCCAAAGAAAAGTGGGCGGAACCCAACACGCCAACTACACTCACTCATAATTCTCCCCCCAAAAACAAAAAATTACAGACCAATGGTTCCATGATGAGGGCGGAGCAGGAGCAGGAGGAGATTTACTTTCGACACGCGTACACAATTAAAAATTTTCATTGACTCGCAACATGGACATGAACATGGACAATTCCCGGTACGCATAATTCTTTGTGGTGAACTTAAAATATTTCAAAATATATTTCTATGCAAATTACTTTGTTGTTTAATCCTTTTTGTAATCCTTGCTAAGATTAGAGTTGACTGGAGCATCATCATCATGGGAGAGGCAAAACTAATTTCATTCCATTTTCATTAATTATATCACTAGACCCCTTTCGATTTTTGTTGGGGGAGGAGCACCAGGTGCAGCAGGTTCCATAAACTGCTGCACCAACAGGAAACACTCACTAACACACACCAACGCACACACAAACACACACAAACACTGAGTAATATCCGCACTCAAAAAGGACCCGCAAGGACCTTCTAAACTTTTCGTTTTCTGTTGCTGTTGTTGTCATAAAGTGTGTGCGCTTTCTTATTTCTTATTCTTCAACCATTTAAACGGTTGAAAAACTGTCGCGCAAAGGATGCCAAAAAATCAACGACCAACTAATCGACCGACCAAACCGACTGACCGACCGAACAACCGACACTACGACCAACAAACCGAAGGGACCACTACGAAGGGACCCTTTTCTTCAGTTTTGTTTTGCTGATAATTGAGTTTAAAGTGTTTCCTTAACTGGTCGACACTTTTAGGCTACCTTTTTCTTCTTTTTATTAGGTGTTGTTACGTTTCTTCAAGATTGATTCTTCTCGACTGCTTTGATTTCGTTGCGATACGCCGTTTCTTTAGATACCTATGAGATTGCTTCGTGCTCGACCCGCTGCGCGCTACCACTACGTTTGAAACTCTCGGCAACACTGCGGATGTTTGCCAGTTGCACTGAACATTCTGTTAACATTAACATGAATCCACGACGAAACTTCACAGAATTGTCGGTCTCGGTCGGTGGGCAGAGGAGTGGCCAAGAGCAAAGAGAGTTGCACTGAACATACTGTTAACATTAACATGAACCACCCGCAACTGTGGACTTACTGTGGAACGTATGTGGCAAGAGAGTGAGAGTAAATGAGTATCTGCGCATAGTTGACAGCGGGGAAGTGTAAGAACCCAATAGACTGTTAAGATTCGATTGGTAAGTGAATAGTAAATGTTGGTAGGAAGGACCTGAAAGAAGTCAAGTTAGTAAATATTTAAATCATACCACATTCAAAAGTCCTTTAGCAAAACATTATTAATTTCTTAAAATTAATAATTGAAATGGGGAAAATATTTTGAAATAAATGCCTTTATTTGTATATAGAATTTCTTGTTCTCTCATATTAAATTTTTTTATGTTCTAAAACCTGACACACATTTAAAATTCGTTCCACAAACAAAGGAATCCAAGAAACTGGCACGAGCTCTCAGTTATAAAGAGAGAACGGCTGCTAAATGCTTCTCTTATGCTCTTTCCGAAAGTGGATTCATGTTAAAGTTAAGTTTAAATGTTGGAAACTCTTATTTGTATGTTTTTTCTTTCTATAAATTTATTTTCAAATTTTTTAAAATATTTTTTAGGTTTTTTTTAATTTTTAAAATGTCCAAAATTTGATTTCAAAACTAACAAACAGCCTTTTTAACATTCGGAGTAATGCAATCCACAATGTTAAGAGAAATCATAAAAGAGAAATAATCTGTTAAGAGAAGAGCTAACAGTTTTCGGACTAATGTAATGCTAACAAGATTTGTTGTAATCCCAAGTTAGTTAGAACTGACCTAACACAATATTAATTTTAAAAAATATATGTGTACTTTCTTTAGTATCCTTTAGACGTATGTAAAAATAACTGATAGAAAATTAGAGAGACGAAATCTGAGAGTCTTATTTATTTCCAAGTGTTCAAACAAACAAATATATTTCTCTTCGGTTTAACTCTTTGATAAAGTTTTGTTCTTAGTAATTCATTCCTGATATGCATATTGAATGCTCCTATTTGGTATGAATATGCTAAGTTAGGTACCAGGCCACATAATAGTAAAAGAACTTATAAGTCCGTTTCTTGGTCCTATATACTATAATCCTTTTTAACCAAGTTGCCTTCCTTTGTGCTTCCAAGTTCTTATCAACAAATTCTTAAATTGCTAGCACATTTTTAAGCCATTTGCAATAGTCTTAAAGATTTAAAAGAGAGCATGGCCCTCCCATTATTCCCCAAGCCATACTTGTACATAATAATATGGGTATTTATTATATGTACATACATATAAATATGTACATACTTATGTATATAAATGTTCATAGTAATGGTCAATGAAGTAAAATCAACTTAATTACGTGTAAGTGGGCATATTTAAATATAATCCTGCAGGAAAATTCATTTTTTTATTGTTCATATATTAATATCCTATATTGGCTGGGGATAAATGGGTATATTGAAGACATAAAGAGCTAGGTAACAAGTGGAATGGAATATTTGCGATTGGCTAGTTTATATTTCTATGTTTTTAAGCCCTTAGCATCACGTTAATAGGTCACAACTTGAATACTCTCTTCTTCGGTCTTCTATTTAACAAAAAGCCAAATCTGTCTGGAATATTAAAAAATTATTTGTATTTAAAAGTAGTCTGTACTTAAATAAGAAGTTTAGAGTATTAACAAAAAAGTATTAGTGATAAATTTAAAACAAATATAAGGCAAAGAGTATTTCAAAAGTCGTCCATTCAATTGGTAACTAAATTTGTGCATATATATTTTTCCATTTCAAGTTTACGCTCAACAGACTCACCCACCGCTACAGACAATACACAAAAATCAATGCAAAGGTTATACGAGATTTAAATCGATGGCCACGCCATCATAAAACAGAAGCCTGTTTATTTTTTTCTGCGTTTCTTTTTTTCTGATTTTAATCTGGACTCTATTCAGTGATTAAATCGTTGAAAAAACCTCGATTTCTCGATATGCAATTTGAATAAAGCAGCGGCAACATCGCCAACATGGGCATCGAAATCGTCGATTCGACCGAAATGCGTTTTAAAGTATCAAAATACAATCAAACTCGAAACCAGTGACAAAAGGCAGGAAAAATAACAACGATTTTAATACCAATTAGGATACTTTTTCAGACTTACTTCACTCGGTTTCGACTTTATCATGCTCTCTCTGGGGGTTGGGGGTATTCTGCTACTCTTCACTTCAGTTCACTTCGGTAAATGGAATGAAAAAAAAAATAAGAAAAATCAAAAAAAAGTGCAGCGCCAACAAAAGAAATGAAAACCTGTTCACCTGGGCACGCGGCAGGTACAATAAGAAAAAAACAGAAAATCGGACAGGAAAAAAAAATTAAAACTAAATAAAAGCAAAGAACAGGAGCAGCAGCTGAAGGAAAGGAGGCAGAGGACAGTGAGTAAAGTAGGAGCAGAGTGGAAGATTAAAATCAGAATGACAGTAAACAGCAGCAGGAACAGCAGCACCAGCAGCAGCAGGCAACGAAATGAAGAGCGAAAGAAAATAATGCAAATTCAGATGGATATCAAAAGTTGAAGTTGAAATGTTCCAAGAGGGAGAATAGTGGGCATGTAGGGCAGGGTAGGGCAGGGCAGGGTAGGGAAACGACCGGACACAAAACACAGACAAACGCCAGGACAAATGCCTGCTCTTCTATGGACTTGCAGAGCTGGAAGCTTTGGAGTCACTACTTGGGCAGATGAAGAGATGACTATGAAGCATTCATCAAGGCAGAGCATACAAAAAACAGGGCGCATTACACGGCAAAAACTGTTGAGGCCTTCTAGGCTCCTAGACACACTAGACAACGATACGATACGGTTTGGGTCGTTGACCCATTTGATAGTCAACTGACAGGCATAGATAAAGACCAGTGCCAGTGCCTGCCTTGGCCTTCTCCAAGATGCAACGCCCTGAAAATAGTGAAAAGAATTCTATAAAGTTGTCAGTCATCATCCTCGGAGTGACAGGGCAAGGAACAACGACAAAAAAATACCAGACTGATAATTAAAATATACAATATATGTATATACAATACTTAATGTAATACTTATACCTAATCCATAGAATGCCATAAATGAATTTATTTTGAGCGTGCGCTATGGTTTAGTGTACTAGGTCGATTGAATATCTCAATTACATTTAATCAATGTTTAAATTAAGCTTAAAATCTGTTTTCTCTGTGTTAACTTAATGGTATATAAATATGTACCATTTAAATATACATTTCAACCATGTAAAAATCCCTAAAAAGTCTAAAAAATTAATACATCCAAACTGCATTAAATGAGTCACAACTGACGATTACAAATATAACAGACGAATGATTGCTTAGAAAATAATATTTCAAACTTTAATCTATACGTTGACTTGAGTTACTTCACATTCTAAATTTTCGGTTCAGTTTCAAGGAAAGAAATATAAATTAGAAACCATTTATTGGTACTTTTACTTATTATCGTACTACCCGAACTATAAATGTGTTTTTTTTAGTAAATAGAAAACATTCCACATAAATATTTACACCCGTGTTAAGTGAACTCTAATTGTAAGTTCGATTAAGCCAAAGTATTGGAATTTGTCTCATAGTCCAGACTGAATGAGGAAATTAATGAGAGTCCAATTACAAGCATTACATCAATGGAAAGTCCTGTAAAGACCACAACATTCGTTTATCCACATTTTCTGCAAAATTCAACAATTGAATGGAAATGCCTATGTTTATTCTTTGCCAATGGTTTATTGCAGTGTATTTTTTGCTGTAGGAAACAAGAAAATTAAGTCAGACATTTAGTTTCGGATTATGGCCAAGTTGCGTCGAAAGTCGAGCATTTCAAGCAGCTTAAATTGTATTTCCATTGTGAATTCCTTCGTCCATGTCTTTTGCTTGTGTGTTTCGGACTTGTATCTTTTCATTTGCTCTTGGGTTTTTTTGTCCATCTTCTTTTTGTGTGTTTTGTGTGTTGTGTTGGGTGTTGTGGAAGTTCTTGTCGGTTTCGGTAGATTATGCATTCCGGACTACACTTAGGTCAACCTGACACGCCTCTTTCTACTCTCCGTTTGTCTGTCCATTTCCATTTTTCCGCTCGTCATGCATTTGCATAGGAAAATAAAAACCAAATCTCTGTCTTTTCTTTCTTGTGTCAGTGTCTTTGTACGTGTGTGTGTAAATTCTAAACAAACGATTTGGTTTTAAATTCAGTTTTCCGAGAGTCAAAAGTAGGCGGTAAAATATCAAAGAAAATACTTGAACATTTTTAAGAAAATGTTACAAAATGTTATGTCTTTAAGCCAGCTTTAGGGCCATTTAGAAATTGTCCTTACCCTTAAAAAACCGAGTAAAAACTAAACTCCAAGCCTCCAAAGCCTCTAAATGTCATTCTTTTGTTTGGTTTTTACACATAATCTGCATTATAATTTCATGGTCCAGACATTTGGGATGGCCGTGGCAACTTTTTCTTCCTTGCTTCAACGGGTTATCGCACCTGTTACATTTCCATTTGTAGCATTTGTTGTTGGCTTGGTTGGCCTTCAGATGGAATGGCGCTTGATTTTATGACCCTCATTAAATGTCCAGGTCACTGGCAGACTCGACTCGCAGGTTATTTCGCTGTCTTTTCCTTCGGTTGAGAATTTCTTTTGTTTCATTGTAGAGGTTTCTACCGAATGTTAGATTAGGTCATTTAACATGATTTATGAGATGCAGGGATTTGAAAAATGGAATAAATTTTTCCTTTCTACATATCACACATTCGGCAATTCTATATACATAGCTCTTCTCATTTGCGACAATTGAATGGTTCGACTTAAAGATCTCTTTACTTCCTATGAACCATTTGGTTCCTATTTCGCATTTATTATACTGAAAAGGCTCAGTTCAAAGCATAACAAAAAGTGCCGCGGCATACCGTTTAATGAATTTTTATTTGACGAACCCCGAACGAACTCCCTCCTAGCATTTGGAGAGGGCGGACAAACAGTCGCTCTGACGGTTGGTCGGCCATAAAAAAGGGTTCACAGACGATTTGCTCGAATTAATTGCGCTGCCATTAACGAAGCGAGAGACTGGAACTGGGAATGCGGCGACACATCTTCAGTTCCTCCCACTCCTGCTCTTGCTCCTCCTCCTCCACCCGTTCTAAATTTGTATTCTTTTTTTTGCTTTTTTGGGTGTAATTTGTTTTGGCTTTTGTTGTTGATGGGGATTTACACGATTATTTCCTTAGGTTTTTTATTCGGAATATTATTTTTGTTTATTTGGATTTTATTTTGTTTTGCATCAAAAAGAGGAAAACAAACAGGAAACGTTTATTAAATAAGGGTAAACAATTGAAAGAATTAAAAGAGAGTGAAGAGAAGGGGGAAAGTAAGTATCAACAGGTTCTGTTGATCTGCAGATTTCATTCGAAATTCTCATTTCATTTGCATAGTCGTCTCCTAATGAAGTCACTAACAAAACAATAAACAAATTGATCAGATAATATCCGCCGTTGTGGGATCATTAGAACTTGAACAAATTTCATGAATAAACTTGAATGTGTGTGTAGGGAGATATTTAGATAGATATGGAATATATATGGCTTGTGTTGACTCTTAAAACATCATTAACCGATTTTTGGATAAGCTTTAAACACGTTTGCAAACAGTTAGCTAGAGGATTCTTCCTACCTCTCTTTCTTTCCTGATTAACAAGCAATTTCATTTAGTTGGCAAGATTTGTTTCTCTTTCTATTGCCCTCTCTCACTCTATTTAATGACCATCATCAAGATTACGCCTCTGAATATAGAGATTGTAAGTTATAATTATCTACTACATCATATTCAAATTCTCGCCCCCTTCAATTTAAAATGCATAGAGACTATATAAAGTTCAATCAACTTCATGGATTTGATTTCTTAATTTTTTTTCTTATCTCAGCTCAGTCGATTACCTAACATAAAAAATAAAAAAGGAAAAAAACCCTAACCTTACCTAAGACGCAACATCACAGACACTCAAATGGAGTGAAAAACCAGAAAAACCAATCAGAGAAGTTGTCTTAGAACCAGATTGAAGCTAATCCCCCCAGATGGGACAGCTGGGGATCGTCATAAACACATTGAAATCAAAGAAACCCTTTTTGTACCCCTTCACAGAGTTTTTCAGCTTGGAATTTTTATTGTATCCGCTTCATTTATGGGCGTTTATTAATTACCCAATTCGAGGCATCGATTTTCAAAAGGCGGCAGCATCAGCTCAACATCATTCTCTCTCTCTTCTTTGGGAATGGAAGCCCAAACCAGGGCGTTGAATTAATTTGTGTCCAGGCTGGGAATGATCCGCACATATCTCGTCGTCTTCGATAAACCGTTTAGTTCGCGGTCGTCGTTGCCGCACTGATAAATTGTCGAAGCTTCTTCTGTCTTCTGGGCTTTCAAGAACAGAAGTTGCATTTCATTATTGATGACCAGAAATAAAGATAAGAGCAGACCTTGAGAATGGAACCTGAGTGCGATAAGAGGTTGATTACTGCGGCTGCTGAGACAAGAACAAGCTTCTTTCATTTTTCGGTTATTTATACCCTTTTCAGAGGGTGCTATAGAATTTATCACAAGCTTATAAAATCGGAAAAGAAAAGGATTCCGATACCTTAAAGCATTTAATATTGATAAAAATGATTTGAATTGATCTACTTTTGTGTACAACTTTTAAAGAATCCATTTGCTGAGGCTTTATTAAGAAAAACTCTAAAGCTAATTCTCTCACACTTGAAAGTTATAAGTATTTTTGTTTGATTGCAATCAGCAGCGGAAGGAGAGAATCTAATATATGTTTACGGAGAAACCTTTTTTGTTTCTTGTAGTTAATTAAGAAAAATTGTTATTGATCTAATATATTATGGTATCTTGATCCAAAAATGAGGAAAAGGGAAATAGGAATTGGTTTAAAGGATGCTCATAATATTAATGAAGGTCCTAAAAGGAAAAGAGAAACTCAATCAAGTCACAGACAGTCTTTTTCTAAGTTCTTTCTGTAAGGGCATTTCAAAGTCAGTGCAACGTCTCACCTTTTTGATATATTTTCGGTGGAAATTGAAAAGGTATTAAAGCATTGTCTTTGTTTTGCTTTACGTCTTCTTGTCGTAATGAGCTTGCCTTCTCCTGGAGAAGGTGTGAATATGCCTGAGATAAAGTTAAAAATTTTAATTAACGCTTTTTTTTTTTGGAGTGGTAAAGTGAGAGAAGAAAAGTAGCAAAGGGGCAAAAGAGATACGAAAAAAGAGCCTTGAGCTGATGCTGGTGTTATTTTTTCTTCTTCCTCCTTGAGGATTGCCGCTTAAGTCGGCTTTGGCTAATTGAATCGGTGCCAACGGGCAATAGGCGGATCCTGGCATGCCTTAAGAGATGAGCGGCAAAGCGATTTCGTTGAGTAGATACTTTTAAAGATTTGCTGGGCTTACTGAATAAAACACATCATTAAATTGATATGGAGATTCTAAGAAAAAAGGATAAACACCTTATGTTCACATTGGTTTATTAAAATTCGTTCTTTTCATATTTATCTAGATTAAAGAACGATGTCACCACAATGCGTCCATTGAATTTGCGACCACTCAAAGCGTTCAAAGCCTTCTGGCAATCCTTCATAGACTCAAATTGAACGAAAACCTTGCCGCAACCAGCACTTGGTGTTTTTCCCACAAGGGGACGTGGAATCTTGAGACCCTTCACCTTTCCATGTTTATCACATTCTTGCTTAATGTCCACACAGATGTCTTCGTATTCCTCGTCATCCAGAAGATCCTCCGGTTGAACCATATTCAAGAGGCAAAGAATCTCCGTTGCAGCACCTGTACTGAAGACAGCAGGAAAGCCAGGAACTTGCAGAACCGAAGCCGGGGAATGGTTACAGGCATTGCGACCACCTGCTATGGAACGTTGTACGACGAGTCTGCGATCACCCAACAGCATGCCATTGAGTCCTGCAATAGCTACCTCTGTCACTGCCGAATCCACATACTCGAAGAAGGCATAGCCCTTGCTCAGGCCCGAATTCGCATCTTTCACCAAATTGAAGCCACGCAAACGTCCAAAAGAGGACAGCAATTCCTTGATCTGAGCCTCATCTAGACATGGGGGGAGACTACCAATATAGATTTTCTGCGGTGAATCTGGCACCAAAGTCGACACTATATCGTTCATCGGGGCCGGAGTGTGAGCCGATGTTACTATAGTATCCGTCAAGCCAACGGCCTCCAATGGTGCAGTACCAGGCACTGGATGATAATCATGTGGACGTCGTATCTTCAAAGTTTGTCCTCGAAAATTCACACCGTCAAAGGCAATGGCTTGCGTGGCCTCACCCATTGAACGAAACTCGAGAAATGCGAAATTCTTCTCCAAATTGGTTTGACAAGTTAGTACTGGATTGCCATCTTGAAACTGCTTTAACCCCAAGGACTGTAGCTGGATGTTAAAAAAATTTATCATCTCCTCGTCGGTGACACCAAATGGTATATTGCCCACATACAAACGACGCGCTTGACGCGTTACCATGGCCAAAGCTGGCGATTCTACTGTTGGCAATATATCCGGAACAATCCTCGTTGCAATCTGTCCACTTGCCTGCATGGCCTTGTATTGAACGGGTGTTAAGTGCTCATAGCCCAGCGGTGCCTTGTCCCACGAGGATGGAGCTCGCTGCTTTTTACCCACCAGCGATTTGGCTGCAGTTAAGTAGCGTCTTCCGCGTTGTTTCGGCGAGCGAGGCAAACGTGGATAACGTGGTGAACGGGAACGAGAACGAGACCTGGATAAACGGGAACGAGAGCGAGACCTGGAACGGGAACGAGAACGAGACCTGGAACGGGAACGAGAGCGACTGCGTTTCTCCTTAGATAGTGTGCGGTCTCGATTGCGTTTCGAGGATTTCTGGTCATTCGCACGACGACCCATAATAATTTTTTGTTTTCGTTTTCTTGCTTGCTAAATTTACGTTCAGTCTCCAAATAGAGAATGAAAAATCGTTGAGAAAATTATTAAATTTGTTAAAAAAAAAAAATCAAAGCTCACTGCGAGCCTGAGAAAATTTAATTTTTATACTGAACGAGGCGACAACCGACGACAATCGATACTGTCAACTGGTCACAAGGGCGTCTAATAATGTGTTGAACATGTCAAACTAGCCATGGGGAGAGGAGCGGTTGGGGTGTTGGGTGGGTGTTGTTTGGTGGTGACTTAAAGTCAACAAACGGTCACCCAATGTCCGTTCGATTCGCCCTTCCAATCCCATGGAGCTGCCACTTATGAAATTGAATGTAAACAAAATGGGAGCTCAAAATGAACCTCCCTCAAGTGGACATATCTCCGACAATCTATACCCCCATCAAGTCTCCCACTCTCTCTCTCTCTCTCTGGCTCTGCATTGACTAGTTAAATGACATATCGGCGCCAAGCAGGCAATTAACATGCAATTGTCATAAATTTACCCCAATGCACAGATTATTAAACATTCATAAAATAAATTACCAAGCAAAGCGCATAAATTCTGAATTGATTTTAACGCATTGTCCAATGAAGGGGAAAGCGGATATATAGTCAAAAGCGCCCACAAGAGTCCTGAGGGGAGGGGGAGGGTGGTAAAGCTTGAGGAATTTTGTTATTGAATTATAACGATTTCTGGCACATAATGGCCAAAGGAAAAACATAAATTCCTTGCCCGCAAAAGTCGTTGTTCGCCTTCTTACAACAACAATTGCATAGAAATCAATTTCAGAAAAGCGTTCAAGGGTTAAATTTCAGGGCATTGCAGTGAAAGGCATTGAGGAAAAATGCTGCTGAGGGGTGGGAAGGGGGCAGGCGGTGAAAATGGGTGAAAGAACAAGCAAATAAATATTGTAAATGCAGCAAGAGACGACTACTCCACTCTAAAGTCAGCGCCATAAAATGGGGAGAGAAAGAACATTGAAGCCAAAGGGACAACAGCTATCTATTCTCACCCCCATTCCCGATTCCCCTTTCTTACCACTTCTCCCACCATCTTGTGCTTGGGTTGATTTGCTATAAGTATGTATATAGTTTTTCCTTTCTTTCTTTTTTATGGACTTTTCTGTAAAATTGAAAATGGTTGACATTACCAGACACTTATGTTCCGCATACAAAAGCCATAATAATCAAAATCGAATAGTATATTCATATCGAACCCCCCCAAAACAAAGAGCAAGGGAAACTTATCGGTTACAGAAATCGATAAATATAAATTTGTTAAGGGTAATAAATGAATACTTAATCTATGGAATGGAAATTCATATCATATGGGGAGATTTCGAATGAGAAAACATTTGAGTATAGTTTAGAAATCTTAAAGTTCAAATGTCTGTGTATTAGTGTTTGAGAATATTTGAAAAGTTTGAAAGTTAGAATGCAGTAAATACATACTTACATGTCATTAAACAAATCATCACCAAATTTCTAGTCAATTGTAACTCATACTTTTACCTTACTTAATAAATTTCTATATTATATTAAGGATATAAGTATATGTATATTTGCCTAAGAATAATTGTTTATAACGTATTCTAAAACGTAAAAACTCTAGAGTTAGTTGATGATGACAATAAAATAATATAATATAATGTTTCTACAAATTAAACTGAAGAATCATTCTGGATGTTATTCTTTACCAACTTTGCTTAGTACTTTGCTCAATAGTTAACTCATTAAATACAACTAAATTCGATCATAGTAGTCTTAAATATTTACTTCATGCTTCTGAATGTGTTCTTATCAAATAACTTGGCAGTTCACTCAAAAAAAGATGTACAGATAAGATACTTATCTGTTTTGGCTCCAATAGCTAATCCCAAAGCTGGTGGTTTAAAAAAAATTTGATAAATTAAATATAATTATTTGCAATTAAAATTGAGGAATTTAATAACTATTAAAGACGATGAAAAGTGTATTGAGGAATTAGTTATAGAAGACAAAAAAAAGGAAATATTCTACTAAGATTCAGTGTTAGTTTTGGTTCGTAGAAGTCTGACAATGAGAGATATAATAACGCTAGTAAAGAATATTTATTGAATTTAGTTTTAGCCAACATTTGGGCACGGGAAAATCCTAGTATATATAAAACCTTTTGTTATCGACGAAACCTGATTAATTCTTCTGTGTACATATTTTCAGCCTCTTCAACTTAACAAACAAATATTATTATGCCTCAAGATAAAGGCAATAAGCTAACCAAGTATGTAACTTTACGTAAGATTGCATAGCAGCTAAATTTGCATTTGCAAGTCCCTTTCTAAGTTAATCATTTGGCATTTAATCATTTGGCATTCCCTTTGGTATATTCCCAACTCCCCTTCACTCACTCCCTTCGTCTCTACCTCTTTGTCTCGTGGGCAAATTGTACTCGTAATCCCTTTAGTTTTAATTCGCTGGTGCCGTATGCCAAATGAAATGCTAAAGAACGAGGCGGACATAAAAAAGGGAAACTACAGACACATATAGACACATGTATACTACTATATGTAGTATATTTGTATATTTTATGACATTGCTGACAATTTATGATGCAAATTCCTCACTGACAGCAGCAACAGCAGCGAACTAAAGTGAAGGATGATGGAGCGCTCCACGAGTTGGAGCAGTTTTTGGTAGCTCTTGTAACGACAAATTGTCGAGAAATTGCATAAAAAACGTATACACCAGAAACAACACAAAAA
The DNA here is from genome assembly GCA_018152135.1 of Drosophila paulistorum. Lineage (NCBI taxonomy): Eukaryota > Metazoa > Arthropoda > Insecta > Diptera > Drosophilidae > Drosophila > Drosophila paulistorum. The sequence goes on along the minus strand of JAECXG010000822.1, from coordinate 49,695,532 downwards.
TCAAAAATGAATGGCAGCGTGTGAGAGCGAAGGAGATGGACAGAGAAGAAGAAATAAATAAATATAAATTGTTATGCTGAAATCTGTAATCTGAAGTAGTTGCGGATGCACTCGAGAGATATATTTATGGATGCAAAAAACTAAAAGAAAAAAAATACAAACACAGGACGAATAAAAAACAAAAAGGGCGAAAAACACCAAACAAAACCAATGTGAATGCGGGCAAAGGGCAAACCGAATGGCTTTTGTGTTGATTCATCAAAAAAATAAATTGAAATATTCCCCTTGACATATTCACTACAAAACAAAAACAAAACCAACAATACTCTTTACTCTATTCCTTTTTTCCTCAATGTGTTCTGTTTGCTCTGCTGATTTATTTAATTTACTAAAACTAACAACATTTCATATATTTGATAATAAAATCACGTTCACACGCTTACAGGCCGCAAATCAATTGAAACCGATCAAAATCATCAGCATATCAAGCTATATGAAAATCAAGAGAGAAAGAGAGATAGAATGAGACACAAGCGAGGCAACCGAGCCGATAACCGACAAAACCTCACACAAGTCAGTTCATTAAATTTTCTTTTTTTTCGTATACCCTATAATAAGCATAAAGAGAAAAGGTATATTCAAGTGAAAATAATGCATCAGAGTCTATTATAGAATAAGAGTGGGGACTGTTTTCAGACTGTTGATTCGATATGCTCTATTTGTAATGATACCATAAAAATACTACAGAATTTTTATATAATTCATAAAAAGTCCATTAGACTTTGATTATTTCAAAGGCTCTGACTCCAACATGCCTTAATTATTTTTGTCTTTATTAAAAGTTAGTGTAACTGTTGTAGTTGGTGTAACTGATACATCATATACAAAGTATTCGTTAACTAAAGTCTCTTTATAGCAAAAAATTATCATTATTTTGCATTGTTTTACATTAATAATCAATATTTGAGTTCCAGTTAACATATCCCTATATAAATCTATGTGACTTGCATTCATTCATTCATTTGGTATACAATCTCATCCACTCTGTAGGATTCGAATACTTGCTCTTTTAAATAAACTTCCAATTCGATCTTCTTAACTTCATTCAGAGAAAATCCAAATTATGACAATCAAGAAATATAAATATGTATACTAAATGATATTTTAGAAATTCAAAATTGAGGATTCTATGTGATGCTCTAAGTCAAGCTTCAACCATTCATATACATCATATCTAGTTATAAATAAAGCCTAAGGGCATTCTAAAGTCGTCCCCAAATTGACAAACTCTCCAATATTTTTTCTCCTTCACATGAGGACACACCAAAAACAAAAAAAATGGAAACAAAGTTGGCTCTCCGATTTCGTCGAACGAGTCAAAAACCACAGAACCAAAACCTCTGTGTTGCTGTTGGTATACACACAAATGATGGTTAATATCCCATCATTTCATTTGAAAACAAAAACAAAAAAGTAGCAAACAAATTGGTGTGTTGTGTATAACATTTATGAACATTTCAATAAAAATGTTTTGCAATTTCAACAGGATTTTAATATATATATATTTTTTTTTTTGTCAATTTTTGCCAACAAACCGCAGCAAAGCTTATAAAGGGATGATGCCAAAGGGGAGGGATGGCAGATGCAAGGGAAGTGGAAGGATATCGCGGCTCAAATTGACAGTAAGGGAATGGAAATTTCGTATGTCAACCCCAATAAAATGGTATAATTAACAGAAGAAATATGAGAATTTTAAAATTCGTTGCCGGCGGTCAGTTTGTGTGCGAGTGTGAATCAGGCAAATCGAAATTGGTATGACTAATGCCAATGCAAGTTGTGGGAAGCTAATGGGAATCTATTTACTGTATTATCAAATCATTCCAAGAAAATTGAATGGTCATAAATTAGGATTAGTCATGTGTGTAGAGGAGGTTGCTTTAAAAGGGGAGATTCTTTTGAGGTTTGGCGATTAAGTGAGAAGACCAGTCGTTTTCACAAATTCTGCAATCATTTGTTTCTACAGTTTTGTTTTTTTTTCGATGTGGATCTTGGTTTGGCCAACTAACTGGGCCATGAGTTGTTAAGAGACTTTAAGAGCCTTCAATCAGTTTTACTTTGCTAAATATTTAGAAAAGTATAATACTCGAAAGTAGTATCGGATCGATTGTTGTTGGCTTACAAAAGTTTCCATTTATTATAAGTAGATAGATACTTTCTTAAACTTGTTTAATGATATTTCCTAAGGGCAGGAAGTTATCGATAATTTTCGTGCAAGCTTCGAAAAGAATTCAGAAAGCTTTTTATAGTATTAACTTAAACTCACACTTTGAAAATATTAAAATGAGCTGTGCTGTGAACATAAAAAATAATAAAAATTACTTTTAAACTTCTGTAATAATGATTTCTGAGTAAAGGATTTATCCTTTGATTCGATTATTCTCGATATTGATTGAGAAAAACGAAAATTACTTCGTTGAGCAATTGTTACTTTACTTTTAACAAAGAAGTGTCTACAAAATGTTCTTTATTGCCCAATCGGTAATCATTTGTCACATCTTTTCCATTATTCCTGGAATTATTCTTTGTCGTTATCGAAATTCTTTCTACTATAATCGTTTGTAAGTGTTATCAATTCCATTTCTATCTCCAGTGCATTTCTTTCACAAAAATGAGTTGAATATTAATTCATTGCTTGAAAACTTTAATAAAAACTATCAATACAAATTCATATAGAAGGTAATTTTTCTCACAGACTTGAAATGAATTTTGGTCAAATTGAAAAGGTGACCCCGCTCTCTCCTGCTCTGTTTGTCTTTTGTCCAACTCATTTCCATTTGCTGAAACTTTCTGTTATGAATTTTTATTCAGTTTGATAATGTAGCGAACCACAGCAGCAGCAGCAACCCGAAAAACAAAAAAAAAAATTAATTTATCGCCTTCGTGATTGTTCAAATAAGAACCAAATCGAAACAGGCGATCGAAAAAAGGCCTCATCATCGCCATCGTCAGCGTCAGCGTCAGCGTCAAATGTCTGCAGAGCGTTGAAAACGGCGTTGCCTGAATTTAAATGGACAAATTAATTGCGTTTGTCAGGCCTTTCGGACAGGTTTTCTGGTCAACAACAAAAACACATGAATAAAGAATTAATTGGTTTTTGGACACTGAATGAAAATACATATTTAATTTAGCATTAATGGTGTACAGAGATTTCGTTTTAGCATCAAACCAAAACTTCATGGCAAGTGACAATTGATGACCTGGTTATAAATCTCCAGAACAATCATCAAAGAGCCATTAAACAGTAGACAATTCCTATACGATCCTGTCCTATCACGAAGATCGCATTAAACTTTGTATGGACCCCCAAGGAGAAGCGAGGATCGCTTATCGATAATCGTTGGGAATCGTCGACATTAATTATCACACAGTTTGAGATTGAGATTGAGACCGCTCTGAAAAGGGTTTCTTCGTTCGTGTGTAGGTGTTCAGGAGTTTGGGGCATCTGGAGGAGGATCCCTGACTTGACATTTTTATTGTGTCGCCTGGTGAATTAATTGAGGCGCGTTCCTTTTTATTTTTGCCCCAAAATGAAGTCGTTTCCCTGGAATGCTTACTCCTTCTACCCATAACTACTCCGCTGCCTCTTTCCTACCTCTCCTTCTATACTTTATTTTACTTTTGGTTCGTTTTTTCCCTTTATTCAGGCATAGACCACACACATTTACAAAGACATTTGAACAAAAGACACGCAGCTCTATTCTTTGTTGGTCTTTACTATTTGAGCCTGCGGGTGGCTCTGATTCGCCAATTAATTATAATTGATTAGCAATATTAAACAATAATTATGACAATCGTGATGTTGATGATGAAGTTTCGTTTAAAAAATCAACCCGCAGACAAATTTTTATTTCTCTCTCTCTATAATTTGCATACAAAAAAGTTTAATTTTTTAATAAATGATAAACGACTTAATAACTTCGGCATTTCAACAGTCGTTGGAATGTTGTATTAACGAATTAAGAAACATTTACTATACTCTACTATATGGGGAGGGTATTTTGCAATTGTTCAGTTGTTTCAACGCTTTTTGCAAGCAATTTCATTAATATAGTATAAAATTACATCTAACAAGGTTGAAATTTTGGACGACAAGTTTTGATGGTATTCACATTAGTAATAAAATATAAAGACAGGAAGAACTGATGAAAAAACTTTTAAAACCCGAAAAGAAATTGATTGAGTTAAAGCTGAGAAAGGAGAATCAAAAATCCTTAAACATTTCAGACCCCTTGAAGATAAGTCAAAAGACAAGAAAGATAATAAATAGTTCAGGGTACTCAATCTTTTGTTTAAAATGTGACTTTTATTGAAAATCCTTTAAAAATAATGCAAATAGTTTAATAATCACATTGTATTGTATTGACAATATTAAATATAGAACTGTTCAAGTTTCTGAATCGGGTTTTATAATCAAAGGTTTGATGGAAACTGAGCATTAGAAAGAATTAAGTTCTTTCTGTCGGCAAATGATTAATATGATAATAAAATAGAGCATAATCTAACTTAACTTTCCAAATCAATGGACAACAATAATAGAGCCAGCAAATGAACAAAAGAGTGAGCGAGAGAGAGACTTCATAACAATCCATCGATTACAAGGTAAAATGACACTCAGAGCACCAAAATTGTATTCCTCGTTGAGAGAATTAACAAAATTTTGTTTGACCCAGGTCAAGTTGTGTTTTGGTGTTGGTCATATGAGATGCGCCGCCTAATGAGTTGAAATCCCCTAGAACAAAGGCCTATATGCTTGTGTGCGTCTCTTTATCCTATGTGACGCCAGAGCAATTTAGCCAGGAAGTTGAAACCTGGATGCCAGATATGATCGAAAATGACACACACTCACACACAATGGGACAGGGACAGGGAAATTTGTGCCTAATTTGAAAGCCAGACCAGTCCAAGCCAGACCCGACTCGACCAGGGGGGTTCCAGTTGCATGTTCCATGTAAAATCTAAACAAAAGATTAGCAGCACTTTTGTTGTTGTTGTTGTTGGTTGCCGCTGTTTGGCTGGCTGGTTGGTTGGTGGTTTTTTCTCTCTCTCTGCTTGCCTAGTAGAAGCTGCCACAGTGAAAATGACACGAACGAGAGTTGCACAGTCAAAAGAGCAGAGCGAAAGAGAGATAGACAGAAAGCATGTGCACGCGTTTAATGGGCAGCGGACAAACAGCGGTGCATTGGACATTGGGACATATCGTGGACATTGGCAAACTGGCAAAAACAATTGTCAACAGACGTGGAAACGTGACCAACGAATTTTACGCACAATTTCACTTTATGCCAGGGCAACAACAAAAGACCAACAAAGACCCAGCAGAAAAAGAAAAGAGCCACAGCGAAAAGGAACACATTGAATGGACAAAACCAGAGAATACCATTCCCAGCTCTTTGGTCTTTGTGACACATTTATTGTTTAGCCAACCAGCCATACGGAGGCAAATCCAATTAGCCAAAAAGAAAACCCAACTGAAGGAAATGCGTTTCTCTTTTTCCTTCACATCTCTCTCTATGTGCAATTAAAAATAATATTAGTTAAATGAATAAATAAATATGAATCAACTGGCAAATGTCGCCATCCTCTGAGCTAATCATTCAATAAAAAATGATGGTAGAAAGAAGGCGCCGCCGCCATCGTCTCGAATCGTCGTCGAATCGAAGAGTTAACATTGTTGCCTCCACTTGAAACATCCGCAAATAGCAAAAAAAAGAATAAAAATAACTAATAGTCTCATTCAAAAGGCGTTGAGTCCTATGTTATGGATGAGCTAGAGGCTTAACTGATTTGCAGAAAATGCAGGAAAATGAGAATGTGTGTGTAAAAGGAGAGGGAGAGCAAGCAAACAAAAAGAAGACAGAAGTAACATGACTTTCCAATGGGGCAGTTCATTGACATTTTCCTAGTAATTTCAATGAGCAGATATCATATGGATAGAAAAGGAAACCCATTCAAATAATGAGCTGAATGGCCAAGTGGTTAATTAAATGGTTATGAGGGATTGCCATTAGTTGGCTTCAATTGTGTGTGTGTATGCAAATTCTAGGGAAGAAATAGTAGAAAGAAATTCTATATCAGATTATGAGTGTTTATGAATTTTTAATACAATCCAATATTCTTTTACTTCTAGTGGTTTGGCTACAAGTAGAAGCAACTGTGCTTAAGTTTGCGATAGGAAATGGCAATAGATATGATTAGTTACTTCCTAAGGAGTTATAGCCTTATGCATACTATGTGCTCTGTTTCCGCTTATCACAGAATCTTAAATAATTGCTTTGCGGACATAAGGATCAATTAAGAACGTGGAACTTGTTCTCCAAAAAACATGAAATTCGGACGAAACATTTCTTATTTGACCGCCTCTGATTCATCGGAATAATTTGTTGCTGTAACCATTTACAATTCACAACAATTTTGTAATTTATCATAAAGTAGTTGTCAAATAGTTTTCTATTTTCAATTCTGAATTCAATTGAACTAATTTTAAACTTTAGAGCTGATTGGAAAGTTCAAACTTTTCCATTTTGGACTAAAAAAATTTAGCCAAATTTTGGAGCACTTATTAATTGATTTAGGCTTATTGGATATACATGCATACATTTTATTCTAAGCGACTACCGTCATGAATTGGTAAAATGATGTTTCAATGGGCAAACTGACATTATAACTTTTCTGACCTTTGGTCAATTCATCAAACTGTTTATCAACTGTTAACATTTGGATTATCAACTGGACTCCAAATTAGACAACATCAAGACATTAATGCCAAATTTGTCTTAAGATAATATCCAGATCTTGAGTTTAGTGTTAAGGTTGGTACAAATAGAAGATTTTCTTGAACTACTATCACGCTTCTATCCCCTCAGATGTAAATTATGTTCAAGTTATTACAAATAAAGAATTTTTGGGTTTTTGGTTTAAACTTCTCTACTTGAGAAGTATTCCATTACTTAAATTCCAAACCTTTAACTAAACTACCTAGTTGACTCAAACTAAGAACTTAAATTATGATTGTGAAATATTTTAGTTTATCCCATTTATTCTTATGTCCACTAAGATCAGCATAACTTAGAATAATGTACAATTTAATGCCATATTTTCGAGTATAATTTCCAACTGTGACAACTTTTCACAATCCAATTTCAATGTCAGTTAAAAAGTTTTTGTGTTTTTTCGCATTTTTTTTGGTACTCGACATGTTTGACCCACTTGGACATATCCTTTGCTACACAATCTGCTCTCTCTTTCTCTGTCTCACTGTCTATCTCTTTCTCTCTGCTGGGGACAGTTGGCCTGGTAGCTGTTCTCCATCATCTTCAGCATAAAGCAAAATGACACTTGTTTGTCTAAACGCTGTCGCGTGGCGACCTCCAACCTCTGAAGTGACCCCATGATCTCTTCAGCTAAAACTGAAAAAAAAAAACAGACAAAACTGGGGGGACCAGAAAACTTGCAGTGGCAACAACAACTAACACAGTTACAGCAGCAAACAAACAAACACGCAACTTCCAGCAAGCAACTTTAATGATTTATGAAACCTCTACACATCATAAGCGAATGCGTTTTATCATTTTTTATGCTCTCCGAAGCTAGGAAAAATCTTGAAACTGGCGACGTTGACAAATGACAAAAACCGAAAAAAGAAGTTTCAAGTCCGAGCTGCTCTTAATTTTATCCCAGCTCTAGCACGCGCATCCGGCCAGGATGACACTTCCACATTCACTCCGCTCCTCTCCTCTCCATTCCATTCCTTTTCCACCATCATGGAGCCTTCATGGCTGGCGGCCGCATCATTAAATATGCAATAGAAATTCTCGCAATTCGTCTGCTCTCGTAACTTTAGTTTACGTTCTTCTTTTGCTTTTTCGTCTATTTTGTCTTCCCTGTTGCTCCTGTTTTCTTTTTCTGTCTTTTAAAGCATTTGGCCAGGGCCAGTGTCGCATAAATTATTCTGTTAACAAGTTGTGTCAACATCATTATTAACAACAACAACAAGAACGACAACTACAACACACATCTCCTCATTGTCGGTCTCTGAAATGTGAGACGCATCAAGTGAAACTTTAGTTTTTTTCTTCCCCTCGCGAGGCTTCTCCCCCTCTAACCGCTCCATATATCTGACTCTAATGGGAAACATGTGTTGAGTTTCCTCAACATTTGCAATGGAAATTGAGTTTGAGTTGAAACAAAAAATAAAAGAAACGACACCAAAGAATTCTAAGTTAGTTAATAGAAGTATAAAATAATTTATGGAATAAAAAGTCATGAATTAAGTCAGTTGGAAAATTACTACTGCGATCTCTATGTAGAAAATCAAATACTTTCTAGTATTTGGCATTACATTAGGAGAAAGTTCTTACGCTTTCACTCAAACTACATTTTAAAAGGGTAAAATGTTTTAAACAAATATTTCCAAGCCAATCCTAATCAGCTATATTTGACAAAATGATACGAACTGAATATTAATCAAAAATATGGTGCTACGATGTATTGTTTATTTTTATACCCTTGCAGAGGGTATTATAAAATTGGTCAGATGTTTGTAACGCACAGAAGGAGACGTTTCCGACCCCATAAAGTATATATATTCTTGATCAGCTTGAGAAGCTGAGTCGATATAGCCATGTCCGTCTGTCCGTCTGTCCGTCTGTCCGTCCGTCTGTGCGTATGCGTTTTACTCAGCCATCTTAAGAGATATCGGGTTGAAATTTTTTTTGGAGACTCTTTATTACCTGTGTGAGATAAAGTATGAAAATCATCGGGATCGGACTACTATATCATATATTGTTAAATAATCATTAAATGTGTTTTGAATTCAGTAGTTTGAAAAATATTTGAGCATATTCATAATACGACAACGAATGCTGTTGATGTATGAAATTTCACTTTTCTTATCGAATTAAATATAATAAAGAACTGCAAGGGTATATAAACTTCGGCAAGGCCGAAGTTAACTTCCATAGCTCGTTCTAAAAGTTTTCGACAATTAAAAGAACTGGAAATTGCATTTTTTTCTTTCACTTTAATGACATTTTACAACACTATTTCAATTTAACACAATAATTAATTATTTTAGTTTCTAAAAGTATCAACGATTAGCCGATTATTCTTTCATCTAATTCACTGCTCTTACATATGTCAATTGGTATAATTTTTAAGTATAAGTCAATTATAAGGCGAAATTCATGGTATTTCTTTAATAGTGATTTTTCATGTATTTTCGAGCACTAAAGATTGATGATAGGAAACTTAAATTGAAAGACCCTTTAAGAGAATGGACAACACGTGGCACTGGGTGGCTTTTCTAAGTGGGTGGCAGCTGCGCGGGGAGGGTGGCATGGAGTGTGTATGTTAGTATGAGGTAGTAAGCTCAAACGAGTGAAAGGATTGACTGTAGTATATACAGCAAATACCAGAGGTTCTGCAGCTTATAAAGGATTACGTTGCCAGGAAGTAAGTTTATTGTGTGACTGGCAACAACAACATCAACAACTACAAGCAGAACCCAACACACACACACACATATTACATGAATCGTAAAGTACACACACGCATGTCTGTCCAGAATCCGCACTTACTTACACCGCGAGTTATATGTATATATATACGATTTCTGTGTGCGTTTGTGTATATACATATATGCATATGTATGTATTTATTATGGACCATTCGTCCTTGCTTTTCATGCCAATCCTGGCCTGCCTCGTGGCCAAAGCAAATGCAAAAATTATTGCACAATGTTTTCCATGACGACTGAGTCAAGTTGAGTTCAGCTTCCCACCATCTTCCACCCCCTGTTCCCACCCAAACTCCTCACTGCCCCACATCCCATTTTCCTTTTGCTTTTGTTTTTTCCTCGCACTTGTTTTTGCCAGTTTGTCCTTTTTGTTTTGTTTTTATTTGTACGCGTCGTTGCTTCCTTTTTGCAAAAAAAAAAAAATATTTTTTTGAGATTGTGCAAAGTTTTTTTGCTATCGTTTTTGTTGTTGTTGTGACTGTTTGTATATTTGTATTTGCTCTGATGCCATGATGATTTTTAAGCCTTTGGGCATTTTATTTGTTTAAAATATGTAGAGTAGTGAAAAGCACAAACAAAAAAACAAACAAACTAAAAACACATGGAGTGAAAATGCCCCTCTTCAAAAGCAACAAAACACCAAGACATAGCAACGGCTAAAAAAATACTCTATATAATATTCACAAATGATATGCAAAATATTGCAAATATTTTGCGCTATTTTTAAATCCTTTCTAATGAAATTTCGTTTTCATTTTAGCTAAATGAGAGGCGTTTAGCCAGAAAACTGTGCAAATTTTCGGTTAAATTTGTTTCTTATTTGCATCTAATTTTATCTGCCTCATTACTCGCACAAAAAAGAGTGATGTATTTTTGGCAGAAATAAAACGCTGCAAAAATAATATTAAATAAACTGAAACCCATTTACTTTAAGGGCAAATTGAGTAAAGGCTGTATGACACCCATAAATGAAGGGTATATAAGGCTAAATATGCCTTTGATTTTTAATCCTTAGCTGAGTTTAATTGGTAATCTTGTAAATGTGATTGAAGAAGTTTTGAATACATGACTTTAAGTCTAATTTAATACCAACTAGTAAGTTCTAACGGAATGGCATGGAAAAATGTTTGATACTAATAAGTATGCATCACAAGGAGTTATGTGAATGATAGCCTCTTTCTATAAAAAAACGTTTAGAAACGTTAAGAAACTGAGATTTAAAGTAATTTTTAAATATATATAAACGTAATTACGTACACTAGCCTCCAATTCGATCTTTTATCTTCGTTGATTAGAATATTTTAGGTTAAGAAAGTTGAAAGTTTGAAAAGTCTTTGAAAAGAAATCACGTTTGCAGCTAAGCTCAAGGCTTCTTTGGCATTTCATTTTAAAGGATATAACAACAAAGGGTTAATATAGATTAGCTTCAGATTTGTTTAACATTGAGAATTTTGATCGATTCTATTCCTTTTGAATTTAAGGAACAACTTCAAACAAAATTTGGATAAAGAGTTTCTTAACTTGAACTAAAATATTGGTTATCCTAGCTTTATTTTCTTGGAAAATTCAAAGGGGTTTCTTTCTTTGTATTTAGTCACACCCGATTGTCCTTGACGCTTGTTGGCTTTTGTGTGTTGTTGGGGCATCTTTTCTCCTCCCCACTGCATGTTATGTTGGGTCCAGGAATCGTCTTGACACTTGACCTCGCACAAAGAAATAATATTTGTATTTAATAATGTCAGGGGCACAAAAGGCAGTTACTGAACTCAGTGAGTTCACAGACTTCATACTTTGCATTCAACTTACAAAAAATTTAATGTAGCCTGTGGCAAGAGCTGGCAAAGGACCTCTCCAAGGACTGACTTCCTTCATCTTTCTCTCTCTCTCTCTCGCATGCTGACTATGGCTATGCAAATAACAACAACAACAAGGGCAAAGAGAACAACGAAATAAAAAACGGGGCAAATGCAAAACATAAAAAAATACAATAAAATTCGAACATGAAAAGCCTATTTAAAATGCTGACATACGAAATGCGCGAAACGACGAAGAGAATAAGAACAACAAGCCGAATTGAAGCCGCTCGACACTTGAGAGCGCCACCGGGCAAGGTGGCTGAATGAATGAACGAACCAATGTGAATGAATGGGCATGGGAGGGTGTCGGTGGCGAAGGTGTGGAGGCAGTCAGGCATCCCAGGCAGCCGAAAGGGGACATTACCATAAAATGAAAACAAAAGGCGGAAACACGGAGATTGGGGTAGGGATGGTGAAAGGAGGGGTGGAGGACCTCTTTTTCCTTTTTTGCAGCGTAAATATGAAAATTGAGTGAAAATATGTAAATGTAATGAAATATTGTTTTCGCCTTGCGAACAAGGACTTCTTTGCACTTGGCATGCCAACGTCAAGGATTTACTTAGTTACTGTAACTCCCAGTTCACCAATCCATCCACTTGCCACTTGGGTTGCTTGGTTGCCCCACCAAAAAACCAAAAAAACCGAAAAAACAAGAATGGTACCGAAACTCGTCGTCGCTGCTCCATTTATCATTTGACTCGCTCTGTGATTTACACTCTCGCTTTTTTCGCATATGTAAGTCTGTATCCTTACACTCATCGTGAAACCAAACCCCTAGGAGGATGGGTCAGGCAGAAAGGACTCCGGACTGACTGTCTGACTGACTGACGCAAAAGTATTGAAGCCGTTTTTGGTTGTGTATTTAAATTATGAAAATTATTCAAACCGCAAATGGAATCATCATCATCAGTTATACGAGTATCTCAGCCCCAAACACTGCGGCATTCATTCATATTATACATATTATTCAACGAGGCCCAAAACATAATCCACAACTGGCAATAAAGGAAAGAGCTTTATTTATGTTAAAATATGTGAACAGATTTCCTATACGCACACACACACACACACACACTCACATTGGTATTCAATAGATGTTTGTATGATTATTTTGAAGATGACTTTCAGCAAATCCAACAAGTTTCTAGAACACAGACAATCGGTTTATATCAGAGTTCTTCTTCTTTCAACCGAAAGTGACGAAGTGTGGCCATTAAATAATGAAATTTATTTCTATTTTACTGTCCAGTAGAAAGGAGTTATCTATATAAATCTTTCATTATTTTAAGACGTGCTAGAAATCCTTTTTTAATCCAGAATGTTTTTAGTTTTTTTAAAAGGCATTTGGTGTTCTCCTCTTTGTAGTAGTTTTTCTTGAAGACCAGTAAAATAATCTTTTATCTTGATTTGTGTTAAAAATATGGATTATACAAAAATAATCCATTAAATAAGATGAGAAGTTATAGTCAATTCTACATGGAATTCTCTTCTCTTCAAACTATAAGACAAATTAGCATTTGATTCTTTTTAATTATTCATTAATGTAAAAAAATATTGTCATTAACATTAAATGGTTTCATTTTTGCACATATTTTGAATAGAAAAACCAATTAAAAGCCAAAAATAAAGTGAAGTCTCACAACAATTCGTTTTCTAAATGTGTCACTTTAACTCAATTATGTGAAAGATAAGGACTTTAACTTGATAATCTATTTAAAGGATAGCTAAAATGCAGTTAAATTAATGTTAGGTTTTTCTTCGGAATTGCCAGTGTACTTACTTATTTTTCATCCACCCCTCGTTGAAAATACAAGCTCCAAGGCAAAGTCGATTAGTTGAATTTAGGAACAATGTCTGAAATTGTTAGTCTTCATAATATGCAAGATTTATCTGCAACTAATTTTAATTGTTTTCTCTTATTTTACAATTTCATTTTCACAATTTGCCTAAGAAAATGAATTACTCAGAATCAACTCGCAAACAAAATACAGAATTCAATCTCAATTGCAATCCTCAGCTGTCAACTTTTCTCAAAATACACAAAGACTTGGCCACTTAAAATGAGAAACCGAGATTAGTACAGAAAGATAAAGTAAATGGCAGAATTTAGACAGCATTGCAGCGACAGAGAAAGAGAGATAGATGGAGAGAGATAGAAAGAGAAAGACGAAGTGCACTGACCAAATAAATTAAATGAGTGTTAACCCCAATTCGAAATGTCATTAATAAATCCCTGGTCAAGTCGGAATGTTTGTGCAAATGTTCAGACTAAATGACATTTGCCCAAAAATGTTGGCCCAAACACACACACACACACTAATACACAGTGTGTCTATGAAAAATGCTGAAAATATTTTGTGTGACGGGCTGTAAAAGAGAAAGAGTGAGAGAGATAGAGCTAGAAATATAGAGGATGAGAGGAAAGAGTAAGGCACAGAATTGCATAGATGAATGTACAGATATTTACTCCTAATGAGTTAATTCAATTAAGGAAACCGCACCAGGGGAGCACCTGGTGGGGGGGTGGAATACGAATGCATCATGATCCCAACAACATTTGACTTGCAATTTGACAGTTTTCAATTAGTCAAAGTGTCATTGGGTCACGTTGATGATGATGACGATAAAGTGAGAGAGAGAGAGAGAGTCTGGTGTGGTAGAGAGAGAGAGGGAGAAAGAGAGAGTCAGACTCCAGCCACCAGGTAGACATGTCCGAGCATTGGCTAATGGCGGATGACCAACGACCTTCTCTGTGTACCAAGAGTCTGGCATTCATTAAAAATCATCCACAACGAATTGGAAATTTCCTATATACTTAAGGAAATACTTAATTAATGTAATTGATCAGACGGCCATGAGTTATGCAATTTGGAATGTCAGAGAAACTTCATTTGGGGAAAGTTGTAACAATAATCTCAACTAATGACGTAAATAATTTTGATTCATATCTTTCTTCACTCGGAAATTGTAATGAAAATTAAAAACCCTAACTGTGAAAATAAAGATCTAGAATCACAAATTTGTGATGTTTTGACCTCTATTTAGGTTAAAACTTTGGATATATTATTTCCTTTATGGGAAAGCCTATTTTATGTTCAGTTTTGAGCTCTCTTAGAATAAAGTTTATTCTTACTGAGTTTGGGCTATCGATTTCAATAACTTCTAAGCAATTAATGTTGTTAACATTTCTAGTTTTCCGTAGTAGATCTTCTTCGTAGAGAAATGATAAAAGTTTTAAAAAGTCAAAACATATTTTTAATTTTACACAAAAATTCAAATGCCCCACTCATCCGCAGGACACTCTACATTCGGTTAAAATTGTTTGTTTTTCAGTCGCTGTCGCTGTCCTAGACTCAGGCTCACTTCAATTAGCCATTGACACAAATGTGAAATAAATAAAAGTGACAGGACAGGACAGGGACAGGAAACCAGCTTGCCAGTCCGTAGGTTGGTGAATTGGGCGGTCGTTTGGTCAGTCAGTGCCATGAATTTTAACCTAGTGCAGTTTTTGTCAACTCCAAGTAAATAATGCATGAAGTGTTCCATAGAGCACACTCCCATCTCTCCGTCCCTTACGGCTTTGGCATTAAAATCGACATTGGCTAATTTAATGAGTTTTTCTTTCCTTTTGGCTTGCTTGGTTGGTTGGTTAGCTGGCCGGCTGGCTGTACAGTTGGTTCTTTGGTTGGCCCAAGGCAAAAATAAACACTCAAGCGTTAATGCACGAAATATTTAATTTATACACTTACATTCAACATTCGGTTGAAACGTAAGTGGACTAGGGCATGGGTCTGGGACTAAATGTTTTTATGGCCAGCAAAAACGGCAAACGCCAAAGGCGCCAACTTCTGACACGGCCACACGGCCTCGTCTCCGATGGAGAGGCCTCAGTTGGAGGCTAATAAAAATCAAATATGACCAGGCATCCATCCGATGGGCTGGGGTGGGATGGGTGGTGATGGTGAGGGCAGGTGGATCCTCTGGTAACGCTTTTGAATTATAAGCTGTCAGTTTGATGTCAGTCGGTCGCGTCCCTTTCCGTCGTCTTACTCTCTAGCTAAGACAGAAAGTGTTCTAGGGTCCGACAGCACGTGGCTGGCGATAAAGAAGACATTCACAGCACTTTGTTCGAACATTAAGTGGATTTAATGTAAAGTTTATGTTTTCTTTAGGTTACGTGGTCGATTTCCATTTTATTGCCTTAATTAAAAGACCTTTCCATTCCTTTCCTTTCCCAAACACATTTCAGCTTCAACTCAAACGATTCCTTCCCGTGTAGTACAATCAACAATATTTATGGCTATTTGAAATATTTATTTTAGCCTTATGCCAAATTTTATGAGTGAAGAAAGGTGAGCAAGAGTGTGTTCACCTCCCCGTCCACCCTGCTCCTCCTCATCCAACTTCTTTTATGATCCGAATTGGAAAATGTGCACAAAAATTAAAATCGTATAAATTTTTGATGGTTTTGGATGAGCCGCTTGAAGCGGGCCAAAAAAGAAAACGAAGCCCTGACATACCCAAGATAAAACTGTCATTCTATTTTTTATGTGAAACTATGTAAATTGCTTTTTAAATTTTGTGCATTTTAGTTCAAGTTTTTTCTTGCCTTTTTTTTACGTAACGATCACATAAAGTTTTCACACCTGCATTCACACCTTCAGCTCTTAATGGTGGGTGTTTATTAGCCTAGAGATCAGGCCATAAATGTGACAACGTTAATCGACCACGCAATTTGCAACATCTTTTGCCCAAAAGCCAAATCACATAGAGCTTATCTTAAACCGATAAACACAGAAATAAAGCAAATCCCACTTTCGTTTTCACACCAGACAAAAAAATGAAGTAAGTAAGTCGTCACGCCGACTTAGGTATACCATACACCAGTAAAACAAATATTTCAAATTTGTAATAACAAATGCATTTGCCTATTTCAAAAAAATTCTGTTCACATGCTTTTTACAAGCATATCTTAGTATCTCACTCACTCATGCATATGAGCACTCTAGCGCCCCACCCGGCAACGGCCAACTCCGGCCATATGGAAAAACGTTTATATGCATAACTTGGCTATTTTTTGTCCGATTTTGATCAAATTTGGTGTTTTGCTGGGTATTAGTATTAAATTTAAGTGTGCCAAATTTGGTTCCACAAGGTAAAAAATTACGGGAGATAATCGAGTTTTTCAAATTTCGGGGGCGGAAAGGGGCGTGGCAAAATCTTTATACATACAAAATGAGCGCATTTACTAGGCAAATATACATACCAAATATGGTGTCTCTAGCTGCAATAGTTTTTGAGAAAAACGTTTTTTTTGAATTGCGGGGGCGGAAAGGGGCGTGGCAAAAATTTGAAACAAACTTGATCACTCTACATACTACACGACCCTACATTCCAAATTTGGTGACTCTATCTCTTATAGTCTCCGAGATCTACGCGTTCATACGGACGGACGGACGGACGGACGGACAGACGGACAGACGGACAGACGGACAGACGGACAGACGGACGGACAGACGGACATGGCTAGATCGACTCGGCTGTTGATACTGATCAAGAATATATATACTTTATGGGGTCGGAAAAGCTTCCTTCTGCCTGTTACATACATTTTGGCGACTTTAATATACCATTTCACCCTATGGGTGTATGGTATAATAAAAAAACAGATCCAAATGGAAAGAGTAAGCACATAAAACGGCTTAACTTTAACTTCCAGAATTCCAATTTTAAATCCAAACAACAAAACATAAAATAAAGTTGAATAAACAAGAGATAATGCCCATCACAATGATGATATGGGGAACAGCAAACAGACAGTGAGAGAGTGAGAGAGATTTTTAGAGAGTTAGTTGAAAAATGATACGAGAATGCGAGAGATGTGTGTATTATGCGGCTATAAAACGTGAGATTATTTCTCTTAACTCCCATAACCGATATGTTATTAGCTATTGTGTTATAATGTCGAGTAACCGAACATTAGTTGATTTTGGTTTATATCTTTAATCTCATATACATTGGAGAATCTTTTAAAGCTGAAAATCTATAGTTGAAAATTCCAATTCCTTGCAAAATATAATCAAAGAATTTTTCTTTTATTTTCTCTCTTTGAGGATTAAATTCTAAAGAGTTAACTGAATCAAATGTTTTAGTACGGAAATAAATTATTTTAAACAAATATTAAATCGTATATCGTTTTTCGATCGGTGGCCTTTAGAAAAGTTCTGATCGTGATCTTATTTTCTTGAGGTGCACATTTAGTTTCAGAAGGAAAGCTCAATGAGGAAAAAAGAGCTCCTTACCTAAACAAAATCGGGTTCAGTTGTGATAAGATCCTTTATTATAAAGCTCTGTTCCATCTTTTTTAGTTTATACTTAAAGTTCGAAAAGAGAACCTGCCATTAACCGAAATTACGTTCGGTTCGATTAAAGGATTCTCAGATATGTACCTTAACATATGGCATATTTTAAACCATTCATTAAAGCGCTCCTAACTTAAACTGAATAGTTTTTTTCGGGAAAACACTCCGTTAACTAAATCGATATCTGGAAATGTTATATCTTTGTTTCAACTTTATCTGTCAGCTGTTACAACACTTCTGATATAACCCCAATATTATTTGGTTTGCTCGTTAGTGTAACCGAATAAGATTTTCATTAAGTTCTGAATCTGTTAAACAATTGATTACTTAATCCGTCTGGACTTAACTGGTTTTACTTTACCCAACAATTTTTTTTGCATTAACCGAAAAGGTTTTTTGCTTGCTCAATTCTCTTTTCTTCACATTTAACTCATTTAGAATGAAATTATTCATCTATTTTCATATGATGATGATACTTTTCTTTCAATTTTTGTTGCTGTCGTTTAAATTTTAAAAGTATTTCATCTTTTGAGCATTTTGGTTACCAAATCCACTTTCCTAGCTGGTAGTAAGATGTTGTTGTTGTTGTGCTGAGAAGCATTTTACAACTTCTCTTGACAACAAGTTTCGGATGCTGTTGGTGGGTTAGGAGGAAGGGGAACTGGAACTGCTGCTGCTTGACAGCCCACTTGTCGCTGGAAGCTGCTGAATGCCGCACCGTCGGTCGGTCGGTTGGTCGGTCGGAGGTAGAGCTACATATAAATGCAAACATGAGGTTGTAAAAAGCGACGGAAACTAAGTTACCGAAAGCCTTTTTGGACGCACACAGGCAGTTGCTCAAGTGCTGGAGGAAGGTAAACCTGTGGTGTTTGGTGGGGGCAGCTGATGCTGCTGTTGCTGCTGCTACTTTAAGGCAAACAAAGAAGAAGGTTTACTTCCAAATGAGGGGAGCCTTTCACCACTCTTTCTTCACTACTCTCTCTCCCTCCCTCGGTGTCTTTCTCTTGCTACCTCTTGGTTGTTTGGTCGTCACTTAATTGCGTAGGTTGGTAGCTTCAAGAGCAACCACTCGACTGGGCACTCACCGAGGCTATCCCACTTCCCCCCGTCTCAGCAACGGTTTGTCGTCGTCTCTCCCTCATGGTTCAGTTGTATGTGCGTTTACATTTTTACTAATTTACAACAATTTTCGTTGTACTTGAATATAAAATGCAATCCTCCCCGCACCCCACCCTGTCCCTCGCCCTATCATTTAGGGGGAGGGGCTTGGGCACCTCAGCGAAAATAAAATAACAAGAAGATGCCAAGGAGCCAGAGCAAACCAGAGCAAGAACAACAATGGCAACAAAATATTTAAATGAGGTTAAGTTACTGTGACTAAAAACGTTCCCCTACCTCACCCTAACACCCGCCGCTCCCCCTCCTTGCCTTCACCCTCGGCATTTTCTTGTGCTTTTTCCGCTGTTTTTTGTTGAGATTGCACAAAAAACTTATCCAAAAAAAACCTCTGTATGCATCTAGGGTTTTCAAATGTGTGTGCGAGTGTGTCTTGAATGCGGGGTTAAAAGTCTTCATGTTTACGTTAATTGGGTCAAGTGTTCCCCATCCCCCTCGTTTACCAAAAAAACAAAACAAAACCAGTTAAGATAACAGCGAATTCACCTGCAACACTATAACTTAAGCCAACTGATAGAGGATAGGAAGAAAGAGCTCTCGGTTAGTGTTTAGTTTTAATGAATCACTCCAATTACCAACACCAAAGTAAAACATTTTCGTGTCCATGTGTGGGAGCATTTTAGTTTAAGAATTATCGGAATTAATTTCTGTTAAATTTAAATTAACTTAACAACTTTTAAGAGCTTGTGATTCTGTCCTTTGAGAAAAGTTTTCGTTTAGTGTAAATATTTCGTAATGAACTGAAAAAGGAAACTGATAGATCTTGAAAGTTTTTCATCAGCAAAAGTTTCCTTGAAGGTTTCGTAAAGAGGGAAACTTTCAGAAATATTATATTTCAGCTTTGTACAAAATAAAAGAATCTGAAAATTTTGAGAAACTTTGAGAAGTTGTATTACATTCTTTAATGTGTTCTTAAAATCCTACATTTTTAATTTTTAAGCATAGAAAGGTTTTGATGAAAATGTTGAGTAGATTTCTGTTTTAAAGCTTTTTTTTTATAAACTGGACATTTAAAGCTGAGAGACCCATAAATCCTAATGTATTTTGCTATATTAAAAACATATGTTTTAAAACTTGTCTTCGGTGTATTTATTATTTTTAAATTTAAACTTTGTGTATTTTTATGTGCCTCAATCAGGAAATTGACAAATCGTTTACCCCAAAAAAATGTTAAATATATGTCAATGTTGTTCTAAAAATTTATATCTAAATTGATAAAATATTTGTTTAGGATCGCCAGCAAACATCCTGAAGCAGTTTTTAAGATTTCATAAAGTACGACTGAAGACTCTTTTCTTTACTTATTCTTATCCTCTTTTTTCAAATTCTGAGTTTGAGTTGAATAAAAGACACATTTCATATCTAAGAATTAAAGACGAAGACTTATGTCGTCCTCCTTTGGATCTAACCAAAGGCACACCCTTTGCACCCTCTGTCTTGCTCTTCTCTCTCTCTCTCTCTCTCTCTCTCTCTCTCTCTCTCCCTCTCTTTCTCTGTCTCTCTCTCCCATATTCTTATCAAATGTTTAATCATCTTTCTAAAAGCGCAAAATCGATAAGTAGCAATTATTTTGTGTGTGCCGAATTTCACACAGACAGCCGAGTTCGAGTTGAATCTGGTGAAATGTCTTCAAATAAAAATGTCAATAGATAATCGGATATACAAACATATATGTATGTACATATATGTATAGCCATATATCGCCATACTTAACATTATATACCAAATGCTTTTAAATCGAATTTAATAATGAGAAATTGTGCACAGAAATGGCACAAAGTGAATGGTTGGATGGGTGGAGGGAGAAGTAGATAAAGGGTGTCATAAAAGGGGAGGGCACTTAAGCACTTAATGAAATTAAAATTGCTCATAATATTTATTCACATTTAATTTTTTCAATTGGAGCCCACTTGATTTAATTTCTTTTTTCTTTTTTTTTTTTGTGAAATGAGATTGCATAAAGCGACAAAAGGAATACGAATCCAGGACACATGGCTTTCGGCTCTCTTTGGTCTCTGGTATGAAATCACAAAAATACTCTCAAGTGGGCGGCAGCAGGATAAGAGGACACTTAATACTCAGGCGTAACCAAAAGTGAATTAAACCAAACCGAAACCAAACCAGCAAACCAACTGACAGACCAACATTTTGTAAGGCATTATTCAATATCCTCCAACAAAATGATATTCACAGATACTCATACATACCTACATATTTGTTTGTTTGTATATGCGTATGAACAAATAAATAAATATGCGAAAAATTCATTATTAATAAACAAGTATCTGTAGCTTCTATATATACATACATATATACATATGTATGTTATCTGTGTATTTAGTCAGGTTTCACCTCCTACCATTCAGAACAAAATGTCAAAGTCTCAAGCGAAATCAACAAGCGAATATCCTGCGGATATTTTGTTCAACATTTTGTCAGCTTTCGGTGTCAGAGCCACGTAGTTGTCGCCATTTTCGGGGGAGGAAATGAGGCAAATGTGATGGGGATGGTAGGTGAGGGCTAGGTTCTAAGGGCAGCGCGGTGGGGGAACGAGAGCAGCATAAAACAAGTGAAACTCTCTGAATAATGAATTGCAATTAGCACAATTACAACAGATTGTCACAACTATATACAATTCGGATTCTACCTACCTACTTACTTATCCCAAGCCAAAAACTTTTGCTCCCCTTAATGCACATGTGTTTGTGTGTGTGTGTGCATGTCGAAAATAATGTCATTTCATTTTTCGCAGAGTTTTTTATAAGCCAAAAAAGGAATATATATATATATATATATATATATATATATATATACAAAAAACGAAGCATTACAATTTGAATAATTCAGCAATAAGGCAAGCAAATCCATCTAGAGCAAGTCGAGCTGCAAATGCTCTTGATTAACTACAGAGAGATTAACTAATTGAGAGTTTTTCAGCATTTAAAATAATTACTATATCACTGGGAATTTAATATACTTTGTCATGCTCTCAATTACAGATTTTTTTTGCTTAAAGGATTAACTAATTGAACGATTTTTAATTTTTTTTTTTATAGAAAAAAGGACAGCCAGGTATCTCAAATGCAATATGCGATAATTTATTTAAATTTTTAATGATGTAGTTATCTGGTCTTTTTTCAAATATACGATTAACTATTTGAAATTTTATAGCGTAAGAAGTAAACATGTATGTCATTATCAATCATGTATACGAATCATTATCAATCACGAAAATTCAGGTTTTAAAGAGAAAATATGCACAGGACATCGTAATATATCTCCAGGAGGAAAAAGGAACGTTCCTAATCCCTAATCCTTTTAAGATCAGTAAAATAATAATCTCTGTTCGTATCAGTTTTATTTATAACCCAGATATATCTAAAACTTTAGAGTCTGCTAAACTTTTTTAGAATAAATGTAACACAATTATTGATTTACTTTAGAATAAAAGATCGTAAATTAACGAGCAGTGGCAATTACAATTAACTTTAGAATAGTTTTTTAATCTTTAGCAGAGTTTAATCTATGGAATATGCGGTTTTTAATATAGCTATAAAGACAACTTGCTCAATTAACGTAAAATTAATATCTTAAAAAGTTTAAACAATATTTAATATCATTTTAACTGTCTAATACCCTCGCAGTTTAGTGTATTAAGTAGCCAACTTCGTATATACCCCGCCAGTTGATGACTAACTTACAAACTGAACAGATTCTGCATATGTATGTGTGTACGACATGTCGACATATCTGGTTCTAGGGCACATCTGCTCACATCTCTCACACCTCTCCCTGCCCCATTCCCAATTTTACCCGATCTCTGCGCCTCTCATTGTTGGCACAAGTTCAGTTCAGCCTGAATTTGCCTCCCAGAGGGGGCAGGGGCAAGGCGAACAGAACTGGCACAGTGGTCTCTGTTCGCCCCGAAAATCCTGTGTGTCATTGTTTATGCGCGTGTCGAATTTTGGGGTTACTTGCAAGTCCATTGGGAACATAAATATTTATCCAACGATAAAATAATTTGGGGAATTTTTCTTTTATTTTCCAGAAAAAACTCTTCTGCCCCTTTGGCATGCCTGCCATCCCTTCCCCTATCCATATGTCACCCTCTCCCTTTAGAGCCTTATATAAATAGCACAATTTGACTTGGTTAACCCGAAAGCCAGTTAAATAATGTCGGTTTGGGGGGTAAGAAACTAAATATGTCAAGGGACCCATAGCAGGTTAAACTTGTACACAAAATGAGGAAGCAAAATTCATGGAATTGAAAGCAATAAATGAACAGCGAGTGGAATTTGCATGGCTTTTCATCAAAGTTAAACGATCTAATAATGTTAGTTGCGAATTTTTTGCCTCCTAAGAACCACTGTCCGACAATTTTCACTCATTTTCCATAAGGTTGAATTTGGCTTGGCGCTTGGGTAGGGAAAAAGAATTAATAAAGAAATGAGAGTGAGGTGCAAGGTTTTGGCCTGCGGCATTTACCGCAAAACAATGAAAATTACCACGAAGATGATGATGATGGTGATGACAACGGGGAGGCATAGGCATCTATTAGCCGAACAGGTAACACCATGGTCTGCTACCTGTCCCACTCTCCTCTGGTCTTTGAGTTTGCCTTGTGTCAATATTGACACAGACCGTATCTCTCTCTCTTCTTTTTTATGACATAAATATCATTTTTTTCGTCTGTTTTTTTGGCTACTGTCAGCACTCTGTGGCATTTCTGGGCCTTTGTTTGCATCCCCTCGAGTATTTTAGTTTTATATATTTCTCTCTTCTGTTTTTTGGTTAAGTAGACAGCAAGTAGCAGTGGGGTTAGCATATTTATATACCTACATATATGCATTATATATATCCAAATATGTCATATGTTTACGATTGTATGACACCAAAAACAAGAGAAAAGGAAAAGCAAACACAAAAATTCTGCACTTGGCTGAACTTTGCTTTTTTCTTTTTGGATTTTTACTTTGATGTCACTTTGCTTTATTTTGTTTCTGTTTCTGGGTTACTGGGTAATGCAGTTGTATTGGTTTTTATTGGGGTAATTCAAATTTTTTGTGTGTATGTTTGAATAAAGCACATTTTAGACACATATCTTTCGATTCAATTGATCTGCGTTGGTGGTGTAGACTAATTAATTTCATGGCAAACGTTAACTGAATCAGAAAAAAGTGACCATAAATTACATGAATTGACCATTTGAATACACTTGAAAAAAAAAGAAAGTGTGAAAATAAAGAGAAATTTGTCTGTGTTGCAGTTCTATGATTAATATTGTTGATTAAAGTACTTGAAGAGAATTTATCATACTCTTAACTATACATACATACATATATAAAACATTTCGACTTGTAGTTATTTAATTACCAACAAAAGTACTTAACAATTACTGTCCTTAGTTTTTACTGATAGTAATTAAAATATTGATTGAAGAAAGTACTTTAAAGTAAAATAAGTAATCGTTAGCTTAATATTTATTAAAGTGATTTAATGTAATTTATCTCATTAAAGACTTAAATTAATAATCATAATATTCACAATTTTTAATTGAAATACTTTAAGGAAATTTATCGTATCTTTAACTATATAACAAAGTAATTAATTTATTGAACGAATTGTCTATGAACTTTATATTCAATATACTCAATTACTCTAATCCTATTATGTACTTGGATGAATTGAGCTCATTTTTACATAAATAAATTAAATGTTGATTTCAATTTTTATCTCAATAAATAAAATATTAGACATTCATATTGCTTAGATATATGAATAACATGATTTCAAGTTGGGAACGATTTCTGTATTACCATGAATAAATTCATGATAAAATCTCACAGACAAATACATATTATAGTAATTATTATTTGTATTATGTTGTAACAAAATGATTCTACAATGCCATTAATGATTTTGAAAACGCCATAACTGGTAATTTTTGGTAATAAGTTGAAGTTGACTTTTTTATCAAAAGAGCTTCAGTTTATGCAAAGGTTTCCATAAAAATGTTTGGTACAAGTTTGTTGTGAGTTTTTCTGCAGTGCAGCTAGTTTTGGGTTTGGTTCTTTTTTGGGTGCCAAGGTTCGTTTTTCCATGGAAGCTCGCGACAATTTCACACATCAACCAGCCTGTCGGAGTGTCTGGGTGTCTGATTGTCGGGTGCTGTCAGGCTGCCAGGTTGTCAAACTGTCAGAGCTACTGACTTTAAGTGGCCATAAGGTACGCACATCACGTGGCCCAAGCGTTGCAGGTGTTGGCCGCTAGGTGTCGCCCCAGCAGGACATGCATGGAATTTTAAATGACTGTCACAAAATGAAATCGTTCAAGAAAAAAAAGCCAAAAAGGATCAGTTTACAATTGAATTTGTCGTCCTCTAGCAACCGGATTTGAAAGCCACACCATGATAATGAACCTCAGGTTTCCGCTTTTCTGTGTATTGAATGATATTAAACAAGTGGCGATCAATTTGCTTTAGCAAAACTACCTGAACCGCAAAGGCCAAGTGACAGCTTTGGAAACCCTAGTAAGTAGTAAGCAAATGTAAGCAAGTCCATGAGCAATTCCTCACGATCTTGGGCGAGACTTGGTATTGCATTTCAATGACGCGACCACATTCCGCGATCTTTTCTTCAATTTAAGTTGAGTTTGAGCTTTGCAAGGTTTCCAAAGATATAGATTTCCATTCTACACTTGGCATTGTTCCAATGGCATGCTCTCTTTCTCCTTAAGCTTTAACTCGTTTTTGTTTGTTTTGTTTTGTGTGGTCGCATTTTGCCTAAATGGGCAAGAGTCTATGTAATCCAATATGATATACCTATCTATAACCATATTTATATGTTTGATGAAGAAAAAACTTAATCAACATTTTCTGACATCATTTCCGTTGTCTTTTGGCCTGGGTCTATGTGTGCCGACAAAGCGACCACGTTCCAATCTTGTCAATAAATCTCAATATCAAAATATGCTAAATGACCACCCGTATTCCAGACAATATGAGAGGAAAAACTAAAAACAAGAAGAAAAAAAAAACACATAGAAAAGGAAAAGAGAAAAAAAAAACACAAAATGCAAATAACTGCACGAATGTGAGAGACGCGCATAAATTTTATCTACTATGCGGTGGAAGGGGGGAGGTAGAAGACTATACACAATCCACACTCCAATCTACTCCCCACCTCAAACTCTATTCTCCCCCTTCATGGCTCTAAATACATGCCGAACAATGAACCGTGTTGACAGGTTTCTGTTTCGTACTCTTTTGTGGTATGATTGATTTAACCTGAATCGGTTGACAGGTACGAAACGATATGAAACTTATGCCATCGACAATAGGGGAGTAGTATCCATAAGATTGAATTGAAAACTCAACTGTCGATCAGAATACATTTTTGTAGTTTATGCAGAAATGAATCTCTAGATACATATTCATTGAAATTCTTTTGTGAGTTTGCCACGCCACGCGGCATAATTACATGTGGAATTTTCTCGTGCCACATCCTGAGAGACACAAAAGATACTTTTTGCATAATCATACTTTTCATACCGTTACACTTTAGAACTCATACACAAAAATGCATTCAATTCTGAAACAGTAGAGACAAGAATAATTGTTTCTTGGACAGTTGACCGCTAGCTAGCCACCAGTTAGCTTCCAATTGCAAACAAAGAAGCAACTTACAGCTCCCAACTCCCAAACTCTTAAACTCATGACAACCGCAACGAATGCGAGACGAAATGAAATGAGTTGAGGGGAAATTGATTGACAGTTGAATGATTTAATGAGCAACAAGATAAACGATGCCAGTCTCAGTCTTCGACTTTGACTTCATCTCCAACTTTAGTCTTGCGGAGTGGACATGGATGTTGATGCTGCCAACCGCAGTGCCGCAGAGCAAAGCAGCGCAGCGCAACGAAATGAATTACTTATTTTCATTTGAATTTTCCAAGCCACTCACACACAAGTTGTAACACGGCGGTCCATAAAAGATGCTTATCTTTCTCTCTTTGCCCCTGAAGCAACAGTTTGGGGATTCGGATTGGGATTGGAGTGGAAGTGGAATGGAGTGGGAATGAGTTGGATGGAGGTCTCACTGTGATGTGCATATGAAACTTTTGGCGGTGTTTCTTGCCCTGTCATCCCAACAATTGACGATGATGACGACCACGCATTTTGTGTCAACTCTTGGGGAAGCCTCCGGGACCAGTCAGACTATTCAAATTCAATATAACACAAAAAAAAAAAATAGAAAGAAAAAAACATTGAAGCGCAACATAAAAACAAACGAAACAAAAAATTAATGTCTGACGAAAGTTTTTGTTAGAAGATACATACGAATATTTTTATACACAGTAAACAAATCAAAGCACACCAGCAATGAAATGTTAGTGAAGATACAAAGTTTGTTTACAAAGTGTATGAAAAGATAACTGAGGGACAAAGTTAGAAATTTCATACACTTCGGAATGTATTTTGAGTATTAGAGGATATTGTTATACCATACACCCATAGGGTGAAATGGTATATTAAAGTCGCCAAAATGTATGTAACAGGCAGAAGGAAGCTTCTCCGACCCCACAAAGTATATATATTCTTGATCAGTATCAACAGCCGAGTCGATCTAGCCATGTCCGTCTGTCCGTCCGTCCGTCCGTCCGTCCGTCCGTCCGTCCGTCCGTCCGTCCGTCCGTATGAACGCCTAGATCTCGGAGACTATAAGAGATAGAGCCACCAAATTTGGAATGTAGGCGCGTGTAGTATGTAGAGTGATCAAGTTTATTTCAAATTTTTGCCACGCCCCTTTCCGCCCCCGCAATTCAAAAAAAACGATTATCTCAAAAGCTATTGCAGCTAGAGACACCATATTTGGTACGTATATTTGCCTAGTAAATGCGCACATTTTGTATGTATAAAGATTTTGCCACGCCCCTTTCCGCCCCCGAAATTTGAAAAACTCGATTATCTCTCGTAATTTTTTACCTTGTGGAATCAAATTTGAATTTAATACTAATACCCAGCAAAATACCAAATTTGATCAAAATCGGACAAAAAATAGCCAAGTTATGCATATAAACGTTTTTCCATAAGGCCGCAGTTGGCCGTTGGCGGGTGGTGGCGCTAGGGTGCTCATATGCATTAGTGAGTGAGATCCTAAGATATGCTTATAAAAAGCATGTGAACAAAATTTTTTTTTAAATAGGCAAATGCATTTGTTATTACAAATTTGAAATATTTGTTTTACTGGTGTATGGTATACCTAAGTCGGCGAGACGACTTACTTACTTCATTTTTGATATATCAAGTACTTTTGCAAGCACTTGGATAATTAAACTAGAGGTTTTTGCTAAAAATCTAGTGAAATGAAATTTCTGCTTAAATTGAATATTTGTGAAATACTTTTACTAAATATACCTACATATTAGTTTATTATAAGGAAGGATTCCTTATTCCTTTTTATAAGGAAGTGTCCATTTGAGTTTTATTCTTGGTCTTTATGGATATTACATGTAACCTCTATAAAATCGATTATCACTATTATTAATCATGATGTAATAAACGTTTTTCTAATAAAAATGGCTACTGCTATTCTTTGATATTGATTCAGTTATACAAGAATGGTTGATACTTGAACTTTACTGTCTGTAAAAATATCAGTACATCATTTCATTATCTTCAAATTGGACAATATTATCCATTTGGTACTCCAGTTGGCTAACCCTCTGAAAATTTCATCTCTAGGAAACATTTTTTCCCTCTTGGGTATATTGGAATTTATGGATTTGAACTTATGTTTAATTTCTCATTAAATGTCTTTACACATAATTAAATTCGATGTGCCATTTAAATATACATAGATCTTTTGTGCCCGACAGTCATTCCCATACTTGTAAATAAATAACAATTGCATTTGAGAGTTTTTACGTTTTTCCTCTTTCATTTCCCTATCTCGTTAATTTTTATGTCGTTTGCGTGTGACCCAAACCAAACCAAAGACCAAAAGACCAATGTGATGGCCAAAGTAAGATTATTGTAGTCTAAAAGAGATTCCACTTGCCAAGTAACAAGGAAAACCCACACAAACTCACGAATAGTCGACAACCTTAAAGTTGAATATAATTTATGTATCGGTCAAATAATGTTTTATGATCTTCACATTCCCATTAGGCCACAAACAGAGCTACCAATATTCAGATGTGTTTCTCTGTGTGTGTGCGTGTGTGAGTGTTTGTGTGTGGGATTTTCCCCATTTTCCAATTCCTATTTCATTTGAGTTTGTTTGGTTTTTGTTTTCAAGTCAAAATTTGTGATTTATTTTTTTTTTTTTAATTTCTAACCGAAAATTTTCTGTTAGTTCTTTTCGGCATATCCAAAATTGCAGATAAAATGTTCAATCTCTAGAGATCCATCGAAATGGCATTGAAAATTCTACGTAAATACAATGCACTTCAACAGTTGGCCAGTCAAAGATCCCCCCCCAGTGGACTAGTACGCCAATTGCATGAAAGCAAATCCATCCAGCAACGGAAGATTATTCCCAAATTGGTGTATCTACATAATCCATGGAAATATCTGGTAACCAGATTTAATTTATGGAAATTGAAATGGCTCTGGGATCGCGAATTCAATGAAACAGACTTCATCGAGGGCTCCAAACAGGCGGCCATTGTGATGACAGATATCATAAGGGATCAAAACACTGAAAAAATCGGTGACTATACGACTCCAGTGGGTTTCCAGCAGATAACCAGGGATATGCTATTATCACGCAACGATACTCGTCTGCAGTTGGTGCGTTTCGAGAGGGAACATCTACGTCGTGCCATACCCATGAAGGTGGCAACAAGACAGAATTTCGGTAGAAAATATGCATTCATTGACATGTTATTTGTGGTTCTAAGGAATACCAAAGACTTTAATTCACCCTCCGAAGTGGTTGAGGTCAATGAGATTATAAGACGCATGGATAATGAGCTAAAGACTCCATCAGACATACTGGCAGTGCCGCATCGCATTGTTTTCGCCGAGATATTTATACGGTTTCGTCGTGATTACTCGGCCAATATTGCAAATCAGTCTAAGGACACCTCTCCATTGCATCCTCCTCCATTGCAAGACACTCAGAAGAAGCCCCAAAATCTACAAAATCCAGCCACAACTGCTTTGCCTCTAACTGGACGCATCTTGCCGAGATCAGATGATAATGGTTGGTCCGTATCGTTCTATAAAATTCTTACCTTTGATGTCCTCAACTATGATCCGCAGTCCAAGCAACAACAGCAAGCAAATCACAACTAAAGAAATTTTTTAGGCAAAATCACTTCAATTTTATAATCTTTTTTTTTTGCTTCGTAAGAAGTCAGGTGAAAATTGTTGTTGAGGAGGAGTGGAGAAGAGAAGAGAGGGGCATATCCATTGCCAAAGCTCACACCTTTTCTCGTTGGATGTTGTAATGGGAATCACATTACACGATTTTGATCTTGTTAGTGGGGCTCTCTACAAGCTGTCACATTACATTTGTCGTTTATGGGTCTCTAATTGGTTTCCAAACATGGATCAGGGCTTGGCCTTGGCATGAGCCAATCGTTTCCAAATAAAAGAAAAAACCTAAATGAATTTATATACACATGTCATTTCGTGTTTTTCTACATGTTTAACACACATTTTTGCATAATTCGTACATGGGTAAATAGTTATACTTTTCCCCCCACTCCACGGTTGGTGGCCCCCCAGAGTTTTGAAAATAAATTACAATTAAAAGTCAATGAAAGAGATATTGAAGAGAAATCTCTGAGGGTATCCAAAATGATGCAAGATTTTTTCGTCGGCTTTAGAAGTGATAAATCATGTTAATGTTAAAAATTTTATCTTGGTTTCTTAGAGAGATCTATATTGATTGATTTAAGGTGTAATCAGTTTCCAAAAAAATTGTTTTTCTATGAATTTGTTATGCTAAAAGTACGAATTTGGTGTATTAATATCATATCCTTCATGGAGATTATTAAAATAGAAATGAGCAAAAGATAAAGCAAAGAAGTAGATCATAGTTTAACCCACTCATTTTGAGATTAGCTTAGTAAAAACTATAGATAACACGTCCTTTGACTAACTGACTAAAGGGTGAACCCCTTCAGAGTTTCATTTGAAATCATTTCTTGTTATTTTCAATTAAAAAGCATTTCTTTAGATTGCTTGATTACATGTACTCAAAGCTGTTTGCTTAAGTTAAATAAAACCCAAATCCCAAAAAGAAAAAAGGAAAAATTCAAGAAAAAATAAGTAAAAATCTTAACATCTAATGGCCAAAGAGCGTAAAACAAGACGCGAAAGGAAAAGAATAACAAGACGTCACAAGGGGAGAAAAGAAAACAGAAAAAAAAGCGAGAGAAATAATTTAAATAAGAAAACACAAACAGCTGTTGCAGTTTCTGAGCCAAAGATGGAAATGTGCCAGTCACAGTCACACACACACACACACACAGAGTGTTACAAGGAAAAGGGATAATCTCATTATAATGAAACGCAAGTTATGCACGCGCAGTCGGCAGCCGCTAGATGGCGCCAAACCCAGGCGTCAGTCAAGTGTCGCCCGCGCGGCTTAGTCAAGCAACAAGAAGACACAGCTGGTAGCCATGTCCCCCATACCAAGATTGAGCCCCCATCCAATACACCAATCAGCCCCAAGAACCTCCAACTTCACTCCTTGAGCTTGCTTGCCAAACGTCCAAACGGCAGCAAAAAAACACGAAGGAAAATATATAAGAGAAAAAAGGAAAATTATAAAAATTTATGTAGACTTTTCTCTTTTCAATCTCGGGACGAGCTCGGTATGTCCATGTCTAAGATGTCAGCTGGCCAATGCCCATAAATAAGGCAAGGCGAAAGTTTAAAATATTTGCCAAAATCTAGGAGGCATCGGGAATACTCTTTCCTACAGATTAGAAATTGTAAAAACTTACGCAAAGTGAGGTAAGCAACAAAAACCAAACACAATCTTTCAAACTGAGAGACACTAAGGCTGAGAATTGGATTGAAAAACTAAGATCAGAAATCCAAAAGAGCTTTAAAATTAAAAGTTTTACGCCTAAAAGTTAAAGATTTTGATCTCCCTTCATAAGTCGTATGACTCAATAACATTACTTACGAACATTCCTGCAGGATTCCTAATAAACATTAGTTATAAGATTCTTGAACTCATCTCTTCTTTACCTTTTTAGACACAATTTGTAATGTATTTTTTTCCGTTTCATGGGTCACGAACTTTAACCCAAAATGATTATAACCATTGCTCCCAGAATTAATTAGACAAATCCAAAAAGTGAAGCAAAAAATCAGTAAACCGGCTTAATTTCAAACTCATTTGCAAATATTTACACACAAATCGAGAAAGAGAACCCGAATAATAACCGAAAACCCTTAACCCTTTTGGTAACTCGAGCCCCGTGCCAAGTATGTGTGTGTGTAACAGGTGTACACATTGGGCTTGAAAACTTTTTCCTCCTTTTTTTTTGGCGAATTTTTCTCAAAGATTAATTACAAGTCTGGCGTAATGAGCGGATTTCCGGAGCGTCTTATGAAATGCTTGGCCTCAGTGGCTCCACTGCAACTCACTAGCTCATAATTCTTGTGTGTTTAAATGAAAAAAATTGAATAAAATTTATGAAATATTTGCGCGATGCGCATAGAAATGTGTCCACCCACCCGCACACGCACACACACACACATAGGTCCAATCTCAGTCATGTTGTCGGCGTCCTCCACTCGTTGATCTTCATTAGTGGAGGCACCCGGTTTGCCGGTAAATGTCTTCATTGGAGTCGCCTTCGTCTTGGCCAAAGCTTTAAATTTATGGCAACGCATTTGCGGCCATAACAAAGTCTGGCTAATAAAGCGTCGGCGTTGTCTGTCTTTCTGCCTGACTGTCTGTCCTTTATTAGTTCATTGCTTGTGCACACTTTCAGCCATTCTTTCTCCTGCTCTCTACGCTGCTCTATGCGGTATCCATTTACACTTGGATATTTATCGCTGGAACCTGGCTGAGAGAGCGAGCAAAAGTGAGAGACCACCAAAGACCAACCTCCTGCTCTTCGCTTAGTCTTGTCTCATAATTTTTAACGCTAACAAGCTAAATAAGCCATTTAACACAACATTTAAAATGCATATCGTAGCGTATATCAAAAAGGTCATTTCATTTTCATTACATAATCGGTTCGCCATGGAATATGAATGAGCATAAGGTATATATACTTGGATACACTCTAGACTCTAGAGACACGTGGCATATGGGTTAAGAATTGTATTACAGATGCAATATGAGACTTCTTTGGTAAAGGAAACGGTCTTTGGTTTTGTATTGCTTTTTACTTTTTACATCATCATCGTAAACATTGCAACATCTTAAACGACACACCGACACAATATTTATGGCATGAGGAACTGAAATCAAGTGAACTGTGCCCCCAAAAGTGGCAACTGGCAACTGGCGACCAAAAATTGCCTTTGCCAAAATTGCCACTTGGCGCCATAAGTAAATAAAATGGATCTCCAATGGTTACTGTCAGTATTTAAACTGAATCTGCATAAATTTTGCGTTCGCAAAAAATCGAAAAACGAACAAAAACCGACAAAATATTTAATTTAAAACACATTTTCGACGGAAAGGCATAACACGAAGAGGCTAAAAATGTTTAATACACTTGGCAAAAATATAGGAGACTTTTAAAGGAATTGACGAAACCAACGCAATGATCTCTCGATAATCTCGAACTGGCTTAGTCGAAATCTAGACACATTGTATGGTTTTTAAGATATAGAATCCACGGAATTATATGATACAAAGAACAATACTTAAGTTTTTTATCACATAACAGCTGAAATTACTTAAAACTCAACTTTAAAGTAAGCGTTATGAAACTAAAACTAGTCCCAATAAAAATACTCTTAAAAATCCAAAATTAATTATTAAAATTACCTATTAGTTACATAAATCCTCACAAAAAAATTAAAACAATAGACGAGTTTATGAAGTTAACATAAATGGACATTTGTTTTTTAACTAAACAAAGGTTCTTCAAAGAATAAATTTGAGAATTACTTCTAGTTATGTAAATCAGGTCATGAGCTATGTATAAACATGAAGACTTAACAATTTATTTTTAATTTTCATAAAAATAGATCAAAACAATAGAAGGAAGTTTCTAATAAATATTGTGTAAAATTGATATTTGCACCGATATTTAAAAAATATAATTCATTTAACTCTCACAAGGCTAATGCCCGTGGTAACAACATTTTGTATAGGTCGAATCCAGGAGACCCAGAACAGCTTAATAATATTTATAAATATTTCACCAAAACTATTATTATATTATATATTAATATAGTTTTCACATTTCAATTCTTACCTAAAAGAATAATGGCTAATAAAAGTATTGGCGCTTTAAACAAGGTCTGTTCTTGAATTGTTTTTTGAAACGAAATCTGTCCGTTTAAATAATTTTGAATAAATTTATAATCCGTTTTGGAAAGATGGCGATATAAGACTGGTTGCTACGAAATGGTTGATTAAAATATTAATGCTATTTAGTTTTCTGGAATCTCAAATAAATAAAATATATAAGGACACATAGAATGGGTCCACGATTTCTAAAGGGTACAATTATAGCTCATTTTAGTCTAGTAGTTACATGGTTTCAGAACAATTATGTACACTAATTTATCGACAAGTAAGACAAGTTAACAGAATGTAAATTTTAATGATGAAAAAATGTATATAATTTTAATAAACTGCAATCTTACAGTGTAGTGAAGGGAATATGAAGAGCAACCGAAGGAAAACATAAATAAATCTGAATTTTTAAGTGCTCAGAAGGGCTGGCAAGGACTACACACACACACACGCGCATATGCACAACCATAAAAAAGCTGTTTTCGACTCAAAACTTTTGTTTTTAAAACTTCTTTAACGGCGTTGTTCCTGTTGTTGTTATTTTTTGTTGGTCGCTTTTTAAAGCTGTTTGTAAAACATGCAATTTCTTTTGGTTTTCACTGCGTTCGATCGGTGTGGTTTTTGGTGGAATGGGGTGGTTTGGGTTGAGGGGGATTCGGGGTCTGAAGTTGCTGAGCCACAGCAGCTGCAACAACAAGCGACAAGGACAAAAGCCAACAATGGATTATTAGTGGCACTTAAGTAAACACGGGCAAGGGCCAAAACCAAAAAAAGGGGGCTGATGGCCATGGTGGTGGGGGATGGCGGCTATTCAGACGGACGTGGGCGTGGCAGACGACTTATGGCACCACACGAGGATGTGTGTGTGATTGTGTGTGTGCCAAACCGCCTGCTGCTGCTGTCGTTTTCCCTGATTTATCGCCAAAATGTCGGCGTTTTTAATTAATTTCGCTGCTTCAAGCAGCAGAGCATCGAGCAGACTTCAACTCAGCTCATAAAATGTTGTAATAAATATTTAAAATAAAAGAAAACAACACAATTGCAAAACTCTTGATTTGGTTAAGAATTTCGCACTCACGAAAATTCATTTCAAGTGGCCTGACAAGAGCCACTCGTCCAGAATCCACAAGAAATTGGGCAAATGGGTTTTGGTCTTCATTTTCTCTACCTCCTCCTTCTGTTATGGTTTTCAACTCGGTTTAGTTTTTGAAGTAGATGGAGTGAAGCATTCTGGGGAAGTGCATTGTGTGGTTTTACATACTTTGAGCGCAAAAGTGCCTCAAGTGTGAATGAATAAAAGCAACAGCAAACTGCGATTGAGAGCCATCAGGTTTATGCCCCAAAGGAGCATTTCAAACTAACACAAGAAATACATATGCACATAAAGTATGTACAAGTGCTTCAAACTAAAGACATTTCATGAAGGACATTTTTTAAATTGTCAAATTTCTATAATTTAAATACTTTTTCATAATGTTCAAATTACAATTCAAATTACTAACCAATTTTAGTTATTTGATGGGTAAGCCCTATTGATTGACACATTTTGCAAATTAAGATTACCCACAATATAATAAATGGAATACTTTTTATAGTTTGTCTTATAGTTTTTAAAATTTATGTATACATATAATTGTTGTAGGTATTTATATTATTTATATTATATATATATAATAATGTTTCATCTAGTATAGAAACTTTTGATTCAAACATTGGAAGATTTCCAAGTCGTTAAAGCTAAGGATATAATATCCGAAAAAGAGCACACGAAATGTTGAGTTCTAAGATAACCTTTACACATTCTTTCAACTAAAGTGAACGGTATAGAATGTCGTTTCTTACTTATAGACAGCCTGTCACCGAATTCCCCATGTAAACAGAATTTCTCTTTTAAATTTCACAGACGTAATTAAATATAGATAAATACTTGCAAAGAATGTCGTAAAACAGTTGCCATAAATATATAAATAGATTGATTAGCTTTCAAGAGCTTTATGGCTTAAGAAATTGAGCCAACTTTGAAATATCTTATCGAGTTTCAATTTCTTTTATCAGACGTCTGAAAGTCTGTGAAGTAAAGCAAATAGCAATAGCAAAATGTTTTTCTTCATTTAATTGACAAAGTTTTTGTTTCGCTTTTTCGTTTTTGTCTGAGCAAATTTCTTGGTGTGAAAATGAAAAGGAATTTAATTAAGGAAGCAGTGAGTGGGATTTACCTAAAACTAAACACAAAGTAAATGAAATTGAAGAGTTTTTGCCGGTTGTGGCCTGAAGGTTTGGTTAGCCTTTGCGTTCATTCGTTGGCCACCACAACAAACAGCTCAGAAGTTCTTCAGTTCATATTATTAAACCAAAAGTCGAAACGGGAGGCGTGGCGAAATAACAAAAAAGACTTTGAACAAAGCTAAGGCAAAAAGGAAATTGCAAACGATGCCACGCAACAAGAACCGGCAAATTAGTTTGGCCGCACCACCAATTCCCCCACCATAACCGGCAGCACCACCATCACTGCCCTTCGGTAACACCATGGCCCAACCCGCAGCAGTGTCAAGCGCATCTTCAGCAGTCAGGCAATACCCAATCCCCAATCTTCAATTCTCCAAGAGCAAGAGCGAAAGACTGAATAAATATGAAAAATATTGCTGAAGAAGCCGAAGGCGTCTTTCCAGGAAACCAGCACCAAACAATAACAATAACAACAACAACAATCAGCCCTCATAAGAAGGCCCCAAAGCACGAGGTGAAGGGAAAGAGGACAGAGGAACAGGGTCTGGGGCAGCATCCCATTTTATCAGTTTGCCGCTTCCTCGTGATACCTTCTCCCCTCACTTAGTCTTTCTCTCTTGAGAAATTGACACAAGCCTCGCTCCAAAATCGCCGTCAATGTTGTCATCATTGTCGTTGGTTGCATCTGCACATCTGCATCTACATCTCGCTCCTTCTCCATATGTGTTCACTTAGATGCCCCACACCAGATAAGCCAAGTGGCCGTCTCTCCACCTCCCATTCACCCTTCACTCTCTGTGTGCGAGTTGTCCGCTCCTTTTTGTTCATAAATTATAATTTTATGATCACGAACATATTCGTGGAATATGTTGGCGTTACTTGCAGCATTTCCATTGTCGCCATCATTGTCTGAGTCTCGGTTTGAGTCCGTGTATGGGTCTGGGTCTGGGTCTGGTCTGCTCCCAGGGGCGTTAAATATTAAAGTGTCAGCGTGTCTCGGGACCCTGAAAATTGGCTGCTTGGCTCGGTTTGTCCACTTTGGGCCACCATTGGGTGTCATCGTTTGTGTTTACACTAATTGAAGAACTCGTCGTGGACACAGTCCACTCATTCTCATCTCATTTCATCCCATCTTTGCACTTCGTCACACTCATCCAGCAGACTCATAGAGCGAACGAGTCATGGTCTTAGTGTTGCTGCTGTTGCTTCTGTGTCCAGTTAATCGTAAAAATTCTTTATTGCTTCGACTCTATCCTAGGTTGAAATTAGTTTGTTTTAGGTTTTTGCCGACATTGGGTTTGGACGAAGCCATCAGAGAAGGGGTGGGGGATTCAAGGGGGTGTTGGCAATGATGGCCTCTCATCTACGCCTTTATTGAAACTCGTAAATCAATTAAGTCCACGGGACAGCTAAACTTCAGATATTGCTTTATTTATGCCTTTTAATTACCATAGAAATAACATTCTATCTTTTCGAGACTAATCTCAAACTATTAAAAACCAGAAGGCCGGGGCTAACTTCGACCGCGTCAAAGTTTGTATACTCTTGCAAGTTTGTTAGTAACTCTTTTATCCAAACTAACTGTTTTATCTAAAAAGGGTAATGTTTGCGAAAGAACGGCCTTCAATCTTAGCATAGGAAATAACGAACTTTTTGATGAAAGTCACTGTTATCCACCGATCTTCTTATAAGAGCTATATGATATAGTTGCCCGATCTTTAACAAATTCGGCACAGTCATTAACAGATATATTAAACTATCAAATGTTTAATTATCCTTCTATGCGTTGCACACTTCTGACCAAAATTAATATACCCTTGTTGCAAGGGTATAAAAATAAACCGAGGGGCGTGGCAAGCAATGTCAAGTGAAATATTATTAAAGCGGAAAAAGTTCTTTTAAATTCAACATTAAACTTCTTCAAAGACATGCGGTCTAGGGATTCAATGCATACAATTTTTAAAAGAGTTTAGATGTGTCTTTCATATGTAACAGATCCATTGGAAATCTTTTTGAAAAAGCCGCATGCATATGTACAAATATCACTCTCCTTTTTTCTTGGATTGTCTCAAAATCTCATTAAGGATCGGCCTGCGGTGTTGACATTTCCAGACACTTAAACTTGTTTTTCAATATCCTATCTCAAATAGAAATTTCCTCTAAAATAATAAATCTAACATTGTAAAAACATTGTTTAGTTCGTAAAATATAACAGCATAACGCGGATCAAAAAATCAATGCATTGCCAAATTTACACTATATTTTCATAATGTAAAATAAAATGTTTATTAATATTTAATGACATCTTTTTAAAACTAATTATTGATTTGGATAAACACTGCCTTTTTCGTATATTAGGAGAAAATATTAATAAACAAGTTGAACAGAATTTGTTATTCATTTAAATTTAAAATACACACAATTAAAATTCTTAATTTCTTGTTAAATAATTAAGCATGGGTAGAAAATTAAACGGATATAAATTGGTCAAGTCACAATAGTAATAAGAATCACCTCAGAAACATTTGCGTATTAACAGGATGAACATTGCACATTGATGGTAAGATGGATTAGTTTCTGAACCTAAGACCACCTCGAAGTACCATACAAATATAAGTTTATAGTAAAAAGTAATACCTTTTAAGTAGTAGTTCGAATTTAACCTGTTTTAAGTAACAGCCCTGGACTTGAAGTATCAGCATAAGGACTAAGTGTAATTAATATAATGTTCTATCTATTATGAAAATCTTAAGAAAGACTTATCCCTTTCTGAAGGGTTTATTTCCGAGATTACAGTAGCACAGCAAATATTGCTATCAACTTTTCTTAACGAATCCCTCATTTGTTCATATTAGCTGTGTCTCTCTTGATAGTTTGTCTAAACCTATTTGAAAATAATTCACCTACAATTTAAATGGGTTCAAAGTGCATGGAATCCGCTTTAAATTGTTCATAATTAATTCAAAATGTTTATGTTTAATGTTTTCAATTTTAATTCAAGTTACGTGCAGCAATTAAAATTTTGCATAGCCATTTTCGCCTTCATTTCGCTCTATAAATTGTGAAAAATTGCAAAGCTGTCCTTTTTGGTTTTTCTGTTCTGTTTCTGCACATATTGGTTTATTGCGTTGCATGGTTTTCATTATGAGAAACCGTACAACATCGGCAACACCAACAGCAACAGCAATAGCAACAAACAAATATGCGTTAACGTTTATGTGTTTAATTTGAATTTGCGAAGGCAACCACCAGCAAACTGTTGGCATTGGGAGCCAAGGAGAAGGAACAGGAATCGGAGCTGGAGGCAACATAATGAACTCTAGCATGCAATAAAATGAAATTTAATATTCCGCGTTCCTTACTACGCGGCTTTGGAGCCAGTCTCTCCTCCACTCTAATTGGTTCCTTCCGCATAATTGTGCAACAATGAAATAATTTTTAGTACAAACTAAATGAATTTATTGTCCAAATGGGTAGCATTATGTAGCCAATTCTCAACTGGTGAAACCAGAGAAGACGGAAAGAATCAATTGTCATTAACCAAAACAAAACCTAAAAGGAAACAGAGCCAAGGAAACTCTTTAAAGAATACTTTTCGTTCTAGAACTTTTAGTTTCACTTTTCAAAAGAAGTGAGGGAATAAATCTTCACTTGGGAAAAGTTGGCAGCGACAATCTGGACAAGATTATCAACTCACATCATCATCAAGCAGTTGCAATTGGACTCCAAGTTGGAGTTTTAGTTGGTGTTGGCTTCTGCGTTGGCGTTGCCGTTGAAGTTTCTAGTAATTCCCTAGAAAATTTCAAGTTGAAAGTTGAAAGCAAATTAGCAACAGCGTCAAAATTGCCCTAGCATGAAAATTAGAATTAAAAGCTGGCAAAAAAAAATAAAATAAACTTGTTCTAACAAAAGCAGCAAACAAGAAAATTAGACAGTAGATGGTAAGGGGAAGGGTGGGAGCGAGAGAGAGTGAAGAAAAGTGAGCAAGAGAGAAGGCGAAAATTAGCCAAAAATGAAATTAGTATTGTATCTTAAGTGGAAAGCATCTCATGGCGCTGAAAGTGCATTGCCAACAAAATTTGAACAAACTAAATTAAAGAAATGAAATTTTAAAAACTTCAAATAGAAGACAGATTTAAGTAGCTTTGTTCTAGTTACTTCTTTGAGTTTAATCATCAGGACTAACAGCAACTTGGTTATCAAATGTCTGGCTTGAAATATTGAATGAAAATTTCAAAAGCTATCGTCTTTAACATTATCGTTATCAAAACGTTCATTTCGCAACTGCCATAAGAGATAAAATTTATTTTCATTTATTTGTGTATATAATTTTTTAATCATTTTTCAGCTTCTGGGCGCGCATTGTTAAGGCAAAATTAAAAAATTATTCACATAGCCTCAGAGCAGTTTATTATGGGGCAGAGCGATGACTGCGACGGCAACGTTGGGCGCCGATGGCCAACTGATGGCGATGATGGCCATGGCCAATGGCTTCGATGTGGTCTTGTGGCCAGTGTCTGGATCATAATTCACGCCACACAACAATGCCAAAAAGGATATGGTAAGTTTACGATTCTCATCTGTCCCCCTTCCCCACTCTCGCTCTATCCAATATTTTGCCAGAGGGGCAATAATTTAAAATATGCTCTATTATTTATTTAAGCATATGTCAATGAAATTTTATTTATTTATTTATTCACGGCAGCTACAATAAACAAAACCATGGAGTCAGCATGGTTGGCTGTTAATGAGCAAAGGAATTGGATGGTTTTTTTGGGGGTGTCTGATGAAGGGGCAGGGGCAGGGAATCTGCCGTATTGCCGCAGGGTTACCAGCTTCGTTGTTGACGTTAATTGACCGCAACAATTTTTTACCGATTTTCGCTCTCTATATATATTTTCGTGTGTGTGTGTGTTTTTTTTTCCTGTTTTATTGCAACGTGCAGTAAATTTTAATGGAATTGCTGCCGCCTTTTTGCAATGGCGGGGCGTGGCATGGCTGCTGATGCTACTGCAGCAGCTCAAAGTGCTGATGACATGGCTGTCAACGACACTTCGTGCCGCTTGTTGCATACACAGCGGCAAACCAAATAGAGAGAGAAAGAGAATGAGACAGAGATGAAAATTATGTAAAAAAATGAAATCTACGAGTTTAAAAACACAACAAAAAATGCAAATGATTGAGGCTTAATTCTGAATACACTGGTATAAGGGATAAGCGAACGAAACGAGCCAACATTCGGTTGACTGCGACTGCGGCGTCGACGACGACGGCGACTCCTCTGTCATTTTTGATGTCGCTGCATTTATAAATTAATTAAAAATAAATTACTTTATGTTGCATGTCCAATTTCATTAAAGTTAGCAAGGCAGCAACAATAAATAATTATGCACAGAAAACATCAACAACAAAAAAAAGATGTGGACAACCGAAAGAAATATTAACAAATTGCCCAAAGGGGGGTAAAGTAGGCGTTAAGGTTTATGGGTTTTTGTATGTCTGTTGAAAGAATTTTAAAAATTTCACGCTATGGCAAATTATGTCAGTTAACTCTAAAGGAAAGTTCATTTCAAGTAAAGTTTTAAAACGCTAACAAAGGCGAGTTTCAATGTGAATAATAAATAATGTACGTATGTATATAGGCTAGTTAGATATTATAGATATGTACATACATATGTATGTATTGTATTTAGTCCTCTTTTTGAATCTTCTAACATGCCAATAGGATAATTTTTTATTTAGGTAAGAAGAATGTGATCTTTCCTTCAAGGGCAAGTGCATCATACTTTACTCCGATTGTATTGCAATTTTCGCACAGTTAATCTTGTTGTGTTGGTCGGCAACAGGTGACCTCTTTATAGAATGCCCCAAGATGTACATATATTACTATATGTACCTGAATAGTTGCCATCATATTTGCTTTCAGCAAACAGATTTGCAAAAGTTAACGTCGCATTAAGGATACAATCCCTGCCCGGGTTCGCATATAAATCCACTTGGTAGACGGCAAAGACCTTCTCGAAATGTTTGCCACTCTCATATATTTTACCAAAGAGCAAAAGAAGCTAGTCGAGGGTGATGCACGGGGGGAGGGGTGCAAATGTGCTGGAGAAGATGAAGCTGCAACACTGCCGCAGATAAATTTTCATGTTGTCACACCTGCAAGTTGCATGCACATAAATATACATATTTCTACCTCGAGAGCCGCCAAAAGGAGGTGCCACAATTTCTGTTTCTCTCCATTGCATTGGTGGAGAGGTGACAAGATGGGAAGTGAAAGAGGTAAAGAATAAGATATCAAGCAAACAGGCAAACCGATTTCGTATTCAGTTGTCCTTCACCTACCTCGCCACCATTTTTGTTTGCCTGCTCGCGGAGAGGTGTAAGAAATTGAAAGCGAAATATTATTGAAAAGATGCCTCCCGTTCTCGGAACTTGCCACATTTTATTTATGGTGAATATTTGATTTTCGATTTTCGTGTCTCATGTCTCGTGCTGTTAACGTCGTTCCATGGCATTGACATTTTATTTTTACTCCACCCAAAAATGTTAAAGGAGCGAAGTGGGGGAGAGGCCCGGGAGATGCCTGATAAATATTTGCTTATTTGTGTGGCTGAGTTTACACAAATATTGAATTGATATATTATAGTACATTCACTCGCTCTCACACCGAGTCTGTGCAACAAGTGACGATAAGATAGAGCAAGATAAGTGTGAATAAGATGAACTGACTTTCAAGTATGGAAAGTTGTTAACCAAAAACTGGGCCAACAACGAAATAAAAGAGTCGCAATCGACTCGCAGGGCAACATGGCATCATTATGAGTATTCCATCCTACCTGCTCTCATGAACGAATTGCAGAAAAAACTAAGTCATTAATATAATTACCATTATGACACTGCAATAAAAAATTGTTAATATATGGTTATTCATTTTAATGGCCCTTTGAGTTTCTAAAATTCTCGCAAAACTTGCACAGGCATACAAATTCACTAAACAAAATAATTTATTGTTCCGAAATTATATAGAAATTTGGGTTTCCCTTTTTGGCATGATTTATATTTCGACATTGTTATTGTTCATATTGGCCAATCCATTCCTCGTTTCATTCAGGTATAATTCTCAATTAGTTAAAGCTTTAAAGAACTAATGTAGCTCTTGAAATACGTCCAAAAATAACCGCGATATGTTAGTTTTAGCTAAAAC
The DNA here is from genome assembly GCA_018152135.1 of Drosophila paulistorum. Taxonomy (NCBI): domain Eukaryota; kingdom Metazoa; phylum Arthropoda; class Insecta; order Diptera; family Drosophilidae; genus Drosophila; species Drosophila paulistorum. The sequence continues at coordinate 49,651,682 of JAECXG010000822.1, read as the reverse complement.
AAATATAAACTGATGATCGAAATTCAAAAACCTTTGTTATCATAGAGTATATGGGGTAGAACTCCTCCTCTGTATTTAGCTAGAGCAGTTACTCAAGTAGAAATCAATTAGCAAGTCTCAGATATACATTTATCTTCTTACATAAGTACATATATACTTCATCCTTTGAACTAAAAGTGAAAATCAAGAGAAGACAGGCTAAGTGCCACCCAGGAGGATAGCTGTCAATGGAATTGGACCACACACATGAACACACGACTGAAACCGGCAACGAGAGGCCAAAACAAGGCTAATGAAAATGAAACCTGGTCACGCACAAAATTCCCCCACCAACATTAACTCGAATATGAAATTATTCAAATGCAACCTTACTATACATACATACATATATATAAATTCAAGTTAATCCGCACAGCTGGATATCTCTTGATGCCTTGAGGGCGCCAGCAATTTCCAGTGGATTTCTGATCTGGATCTTGGGCTGATAGGTATACTTTTCGTTCTTATTATTTTCGCTAGAAAAAGCGCTGACCAAAAGTTGTTGTTGTTGCTGATGGGCGCCAGCTTTTAATCATTATTAATTATACTCTACCTTAAGGCATATAAATCATTTCTGTGTTTACATAGGCCAGGACCCTCTGGCTTTTAGATAGTCAACTCGGCAGAAAAATGTGCTGAGAAATGTGACTAATTATTACAGGGTCCAACAGAAATGTGTACACACTTGTTTGCCTTTTTGAACGTTTCATCAAATCAATTTATTAAAGTTAAAAACATTCATTAAACTCATCGTCATCATTACGAAACTTCATTTTTGCGTATTATATGAATTACCAATTTAGAATTCTCCGATGTTTTGCCCTTACGGGCCAAAAGAAAAGCATTGCGGGCCAACTCCTCGCCAAGTTTGAGATCCAAATCATCGTTTCAATTTTTCCTCAAGTACTTATTCATTTTTTTAGATCCCTCGCCCAAAGCAACAAATTTGACACTGGAACAGCCACAACCCGAAAAAAAGGCATACATATGTATGTGAACTGGGTTCCGATTCCGTAGAAATAAGTAGTCCCATTTAGATTTTTATTTAGTTATATGGTAATAAGTTTTATTTTAGATTATAATTAGGTTTTAGTAACTATAAAAATGGTTGAATTGAATGTTAATTGTTTCGTCTTTAGGTATTTAATGAGAGCGTCGTTTCTCATTCGTCTTTACACGTCTTTCGTCTTTAATACGTCTTTACTTCTTTTATACGCGTCTTTCGTCTTTAATACTTCTTTACTTCTTTAATACACGTCTTCTCGTCGTTGGCTCGTCTTAAAAAGTTCTTCTCCTCGTCGTCTCGTAGCAGCCTTGCCACATCGTCGTTTTGTGGGTCGCTTGCCACCTCGTCTCACATGGATCGCTTGCCACACCGTCGTTAAACAGCTGTTTTGAGGTGGTCTGGCCATTCGGCGTTACCAACCCAACCCCACACATATGTGGACCCTTTGAATCCAGACTAGCTACCATTACTTTCTTTTTGTTTAGCTGCTCGAAGTCCTTCTTCACCACCTCGATAACCTCCGCTTCCACCGTCACCTTAGTGTTTTTGTTTAGGCTGTATTCTTTTAGTTTCTTACAAATAGCCACTATAGCAACACGCTGTTCGGGCTGATTTTCAGAACAGAAGCTAGAATGTCAGGTACAGGAAATAATACTTAATATTTATTGAATTATTCAAATAAAATGTAATTATTTTGAAATCAAGTTGCACTTAATGAATCCGAATAATCTGTTATAAAAGTATAACAGATATAAGGTGACAACTGTTATACAACAGATTTAAAGATTTTTGAGATAATGTTGAATTTGTGCAGATTTCCAGTAGAGATAATTTTTACTTACTAAATGTCTTGGTCAAGGAAAAAAAAACTATGCTGCAAATCATTGATAGCCACGACAATGCCATTTTTACGCACAACTCCAATAATGGCATTTGAGGGATCAGAGCTGGAAGCAAAATAATGAAAAGTTAATTCGAGAATCACTGAAATGTAAAAAGAGAAGTATCATTCGAAATCTATTACCTCATCATTGTGTTGTTATCAGATTTTATTTCGGGACTAAGTATGCTGAAGAATCGCCTCAATCAAATGATCTGTGAAAGAAAACATAATCCAGTTAAACACTTGAGAAACAAGCCGAACAGAAAGCGTTAAGTAAACGATATTTTGAGGGCTACTCGGTAGTTTTTTTTTCTTTTCTTTTTTTGTCAAGGGTCTTCTCAAAGTTTGTTTGCAAAGTGTCAAGTCATTGCGACCTCGAGGTAGCTAGCTTGGAATCATGATGATGATATGCATGAGCAGATTAACAGGCGTGTGGACGCGAAAAAGTGTCAACCAACGCCAGATGAGTGACATGGACAAGATGTTGTTGTTGTTGCTGTTTCTTCTTATATTGTGAGAATGTGTGTGGTCAACAGAGAGCCAACCGAACTCCACTTTACTGATGATGATGACATTGTCTAGTCGTAAACGATATTGACAGTCCAAGGGTATCCAAGCAAAGCCACCAACGCCCATGGTTCCATTCTATGCATAGATTTGCAATACAAAACTTGCACTCACCTTAGTTGCACCTGCTTCGGTCTTTTTCTAAAAATAGATGCAACCAGTTTTCAGCCAAACACCAGAAGTCCTAGGCACATTTGTATAAAAAAGTTACTTTCATTAATTAATCGCTGCGATGCAACACGACGCGACACTCGCTGGCGACATAATCAGGTTGTAAGCAATGCCTTAATTAGCATATCTCCAAGGGAGATTTGCGGTTTAACTTACCTGATTTGTGATTTTGTCACGCAGTAGGACGTCTTGCTCTCAATGTTCATTAATCAAGACTAATTTATATTTAAAACAAATTAAAAGGTAAACTTCATCGTAAGTTCAACAGTCGTACTCAAATGTCAAGGATTATTTTTGCTTCTCTTGCTTCATTTCCACTAGTTCAGAAATGCAATAGTCAAAGTAATTTAGAAGGGTTGGATAGGTTTGTTTCCGACTATATTTTTACCGTCAGACTTGTCCGTTATCAATAATATTGAGTTGACTTCGATACGGCTAAAATCATATATACATATATAAACGTAGGGTTATTATTGAGGTAATTATTTAAACATAATCAGGTGTATTACAGAAATCTCTAGATTTTGCGGAAGATTGTTCTTGAATTCTACCAAATGAAATGGTGTCACAGAAATCACGGCGCTTTCATTTTTGGTCACACTTTTTGATTCACTGTTACTGCTAGACATATCAACTGGTATGATACACGTTAGTTAAAATGAACTTGTTTCTTAGAGATCCAAATTTTATAATTAAAACCAAAAATGTTAAAATATTCACCTCGTGCAATATTTCTTATTTTACGTCAATTGCAAATTTTAACTGCCAACTTAGTACGTTTTTTTAAAGCCGAATATTCTTTCATTTCTAGCAGGTTGGCAGGTTCAGTTATGGTTGTTTTGGGTAAAATCCCCCTGTGTTTATTTATTTTCAATGGGGTTTTCGTAAAATAATAAATTAAATAAGAAAACAACCATTTTTAGCGATCGCTTAAATGCAGATCTATGCAAAAATTATCAAAGTTTCACTAATGTTGTCTTTAATATTAATGTCACAACAACTGCAATATTATACAAATGTTGGAGGAAATGCTGAGAGATTTTAGAACTGACAACCGACATTTCTGTTACCCCACGTTTGCTTTTGGGTTGGTTTTAGGTTGTTATCGATTTCTGTGAGACACTTGAATACTACAGTATTGTTGATTTGAAATATTAATTCAAAACTCCAATAAAACAAAAATATTACAGTCTTTTCTTATTATGGTATCATTCAATAAACTAAAACTATCTCTCTCCATTTTATGAAATAATGTATGTATGTAAAATTGGCAATGAAATCACTATCAATTAAACTTCCTTTTAGGCATTTTCCATACTTTTGACAGGGTAAACTGAAATTCATGTGTAAGTTGAATCATCCATGTATGCATATGTACAAAATGCTCGTTGTAATTGAATTTTGCTGGCATTTACAAAACACTTCAACTCCTTTTTGACAAGAGGCTCAACGAGACGACAGCAATTACCATACAATTTGCATGACGTTTATACATATATACATATATATTTTTCCTTTTTTTATTTTTTTTATTTATGTATTTTTGCCGCTTTAACAAGTGCTTTCGTTGGATTTTGACAGTTTTCTGTCCGTTCTCGTCTTCTCGGTTGGCCACATTTTTGTTGAATTCGCATTTCATTAGCTCGTTATGGACCACCTAGGGCCTTTGCTGACAGACCCCTCCCTCCACACAGGCCTCCACCCATGATAGGCTCAGCTGTGGCTCCAGGTAAAACAAAAACGACAATCAGAGAAAAAGAGAGAGAGACCAGACCCACAACGAAGCAATTAAGTTGGCAATCGGTTGCTAACAATCCAACAAAAGTCAAAGACGGACCCAATGGGGCAATTTAAAAACGTGAAAACATAAAGAAAACAAAACAAATTCAAGTCCAAAACAAGAAAAACACTTGAAACCCATCAATAATGTCAATCTCAATGAAGTTCAACATATGAATTCTTTTCTTTCTGCAAAAAAAAGGGCAACATTTATTTTAGCATTTATTTGTTTTCAGCATCATCATTGTGAGGGTCACCTGAGCTCCTTTAGTTGAGAAATTTGTTTATTGAAGATGGTAGAGAACAGAGCGGGTTGCTTTTGATCGCATGATGGTCTAGATTTGTAATATTTTGATGGACTTTAATGTGTTATTCCATATAAATTGTCGTATCTGCTACAACTCAGGTCAGAGCTTCTATCTGACAGCTCTCGATTTGCCATTCAATTGATGCATCATTTCCACCTGGTGCCCCCCTGTCCAGATTGTCCAAGGCTAACCTTGAACTGCTTTCTTGTGTTTGGATAAGTGCAAGTTTATCCGATTGAAGCTCTTTTAGGGCCAACATATGGCTTTATTGTTTCTTTGAAGCTTCCGACTTACAATTAGAGGTAGTTGAATTGTTGATACCTATGACAGCAGCTAATTGAACTTTGCTAAGGACTAAAAGTTTCTAACAATTTTTTTTTCAGATTCTATGTTCATATGTATGTATGTCCTTGCCTTCATTGGAAGGAGAAAATATTGTCAAAAATAAATTGCTAACTCGTTACTTTTGAACTAAAAGTATACAAATTTATTCTTGGGTAAATTATATTACAATTAACTGGGTTATTATTTTTACTTTCTTTATTACTAATTTTATTGGCGATAAGAAGTTACTTACATACTTATAAGCTCCTCTACATCTGTTTTGCAGAGATTGCTAAAGTTCCAAAAACTATACAATTCATGTTGTTGTTTAGATTTCATTCATAAAGGCAGGCAGCCTTTTTTTGAAAAATTCGCCACTGCAGTGTAATTTTAAAGTGTTTATGATTAAAGAGCCTTAAGACCCATAATGACATCTGGCTGGACTCCCAGACATTGGATACGCCATTCAATAACAGCGGTAACAAAAAAGAAAGAAGGAAAAGGGACAAGCCCGTCAAAACAAAAGTCTCCCAGTGGTCTCGAAAGTATTAAGCGATGACGGGCTTGGTAAAGGACCGCGTTGATGCCTCCCTGTGATTAATTGAAGTTCAATTATTATTATAGCCGGTTGTTGTTGTTGTTGCGGCTCTTGCTGATGGCTGATATCCAACCAGCAAGTACTGTAATTTGTAGTTTTAATGAGGTTTTGGTCTTGTTTATCTTTTGGGTAAATCAAGTGATGAATTAAAGTGAAATCTGTTTAAGACTGATCAAAGTTTTCTCTCTCTTACTGCTTTCAATTGTAGGGATACAGTTTAAGCCTTCTCTTTGCTGAGCATGTAAAACATTTTTGTCGATTTTCAGGTAAATTTATGTGCTAAAAATATGCAAAACTCTCCAACTCCCAGTCCCTTACCCACGTCTATGAACTTGTCGTGACAAAGAGCACAACAGCAACAACGACACCTTCAACAATTGCTTTGGCCATTCAATAAAAATGTAAATTAACTTATCAATTACAATGCCCAAACAACAAATAAACTGCACAGGGTAAAGCAAGATGGCAAGTAAAAGCCATGAAGTAGGAGGAGGTTGAGGAGAAGTTCTATACGAAACGCGTGCCCTTCGTTCGAGGCCAAATGCAGAGACTTGCCCTAGAGGAGAACCCCTCCTTTCCTCACAGAGTTTCAATCTTGTGGGCACTATGCCACTCGCCTAACGTTTTTCTTATGCAAATGAGGTCAAACAACGTTAAAATATTCGTGCTCATAATTTTTATTTCCGTTATTCAAGTTTCAAGATTGTATTGCACACACTTGCCCAAGAGCATCCTCTGACTTACTTTTGTTAGTTACAATTTTTTTCCCTGGACCAGGTCCAGGCGACATTTCGCCAGTTGGGCGGGAAAAAATTTGCCTTGCTAATAGGCCAAGCGTCTGCCATGGTGTCTGCTCCGCTCCTTTATATCTTTTCCTTCCCACCTCATATTGGGGGAGAGCGGAGACATTCTGACGCCTAAAATGACATAAGTTACGAGTGTCGTGGGGGCATTTATTTTAATATGAAGCTGATAAGACCTTTCACTGATATCTAAATTAGACAGAAGCATTGCTTGCCCCAGCAGTGACCTGTGAGATTGCCAAGGGAGCAGGGGATCGGCAATAGTTGTAGAGTAAATCACCTTAAGAGTGTTTCAATTGCTTCCCTGTAAGTCTCTCAACGAGTAGTTTAAGGTGCTTTAAAGTAGGGGTATTCAATAAGCATTGAAAGCATAATCTCGATAAATAAATAGGAAAAGTCTAAGACTTGGCTTTATTTTAACTGAAACTTCAGTCGTGAGCTATTAGTTTTCAAGACCAACTTTCAAAAATCAATTAATGAACAGTTAAAAGAGCTTTGAATTAGTCCTGTTCGAAATTTATTGAAGGCACGTTTAAAATGAATTGACCAGTTGATAAATATCTACAAATTGGCTAGAGCAAACTTAGTTAATAATTTTTAAGCAAACACTTAAATATAATTGAAACTTTATTTCGAACATATCAGACAATTTCATCCATATGGATTAAATAAATACATAGATTACGTCTGATATCATTTGAAATACTTTTAAAATGGTTTATCAATAATAATTAATCGTTTTCTATGCTTTATATTCAGGTGATAATTTTGTATAGAATTTGTTTAATACCCTTAATCAATATATGGATGAAAATCTGAAAGAACAATCAAAGTACCCTTGATTAAAAGACGTCGATTAATTGCAAGAAAAATAATGATATCTTTAGAAGATATACACTTCATTTTTCCCCTTCTTGTGCACAATATAGCTGTATATCATGAATCACCTTAGTCCGACGTTGGTCGAACGCTTCATTGAAATCGTGTTGCTCTAATGATGAGACCTTGTTACCCACTCACACACACACACACAGAGTCCCTCAAATTACTTTGCTGGCCTTTCACACAGAATTGAAGCACTGCAACAGGAACGTAAAAGCATAATCAGAGTGAGAAGGTCGATGGGCCTGAGGGAACTAAGTTGGACCTGGTCATAATGATGATTTTAGTCATGCCACAGCGAGCATTCAACGCCCATTTCTCGTTAGTTTGCAGACAAATTATGACCACGACTCCTGTTCATGTTCTATTCCTGTTTCTGGTGAGCTGTTTGCTGGTTGCTTTTAGTGTTACTGCTGGTCACTACACAAAACATAGAATTCCTATTGCACTGCACACAGCTTGTGTGTGTGGCTCGTTTGGCAACTGGCAACTGAGCGATAAACATTTGCGTGATTAATGAAATTTGAGAATAGGCGTTAAAGGAGTTGGCAAAAGGAGCTCCCCCAACTGGCATCATGGCTTTCCATAAATAAACAATTAGCTCTGACTTATGGGGGTCTCTCACAATGGGTGGGCAACTGGAAAACGCGCAAGGGTAGGGGAGTGGGTGACCTGTAACTGTTTTTCCTATTTACCCAGGGTACCCCAACATAATTGACTCGCACTCGGCCCCCAATTAGAATTCGTAAATGCCGCACGCTTTAGCCATTTGAATTTATATTGAAATTTAATTTAATTAATAGACCATAGCCAAAAACAAAAACAAAAACCAATTGCTATTGTGATCCAGATGCCAATGCCAATGTGTGTGTGTGTGTGCGCTTACCCCAGGTGTTGTATCCATTTCCATTTTGGTTTTTATCGCAGCGGGAAGTGTCAAAAAGTCAACTCAATAACTGTTTATTTTACTTGGCATATTTTCAATTTTTCGTTTCCTCTGCATATGTGTGTGTGACTCAGTTTAGCTCTCGACATGACGTTAGTTAGTGTCCGTTGTTGTTGCTTTTGCTGGCCTTTCCACTTTATTTTTACAGCGGCTTATTTATCTTCATGGGGGCTTGGGGGCATTTGGCTAATCAATTTGAACTATTTGGGCATCGAATATAGATACAAGCGAATGCGAATATATGTATTTGGTTATTAGGCCACACAGTTAAGACCCACTGAAAAAAGGGATCATAATGAAAGGTTCGTTTCATGGAAAAATTGTCCACAAATGGTAAAAAATTAAGATACATACAGATAAATACAGCAATTGGAGCACTTGATCACCTGGCTAGGAATATTTTGGTGAACCTGACGTGAATTACAAAAATTATGAAAAATTCTAAATTGAGCTTATTTTTCGTTAATGACGTAGGTGTAATATATTTTATTATCTAAATAAGTTTTTTCATTTATATCAAAAAGGGGAGTTAATTGCCTTTGGTGAAACTTTCAGCTCTCTGGCACTATTTTTGTCTCTAAACCATTTGGGAATTACAAAGATTTTTATTCAAAAATCTATTTCTTTTTTTAAAAAATGTTTTACTTGAGCAATATGACATTGGAGCTCTTTTTTCTGAAGTGTACGTCTATAAAAATAAATATGGATTGTGGGAAGCATTAAATCAGTTTAATACTAAAACAAAACAACTGTCAGAGACTCACTCGCCTTTAATATTTTTTTAAGTTTTGTGAATTTATAGTTTTCTTAGAGATAGAAATAGTTTTCAAAGTTTTTGTTTTCCTTGTGATGCAACTTTCGCATATGTTTCTAACGATCTCTTTTATCTCCATCTCGGTCTCGGCCCACCAGATGCAGTTGTTGTGGCTGCCGTGATCAATATTCCGAGCTATTCGTAACAAAATGACTAAAGGCTACTGCTCACAGTAAACGCCTCCACACACTCCCATAGTGGGCCCATTTGCTACCGTTTAGTTAGATTGGCTACGGCACGACTGCCGACTACCGGCCCACCGATCAATTCTCTCTCCAAAGAGGAGCCACCACATAACGCCCACAATTCCCATGGCTTGGCCTATCAATCAATTTTCAGTTGCTGCAGCACTTCACTTGCTAAAGATATAGAGAATACCCTCGGCTCTCACTCTCTGACTGGGGCTCGGCATCTGGGTTTAGGCCTTTGAGCGCTTTTGGTTGTAAAAAATAACAAAAATTTTTCGTTGCGGCATCATTTTTCATATCCGTCAAGCAAAACGCAAAAAGGCCAAAGTCAGATATCCAGCAGAATCAGCGGCATGGAAATCGAGATGCAAACAGAAAGCAGCGGGAAGGCCCAACCAAAAAAATAAAAAAAGTAAAAAAAACAACATAAAAAGAGGATAAAAACAAAAATACTTTTACGGCCAATCGACAGGGATCGTTGTATTTTGCATTTCTTTTGTTTTTACTACACTATCGAGTAGCCACTTTACCCATCCTCCATTGCGATGCACCTCTCTTTTCGTTTCAACTTTGTTTGCCTTTGGTTCATGGTGAATGTTTGTGTAGCGCGAATTTGTTGCAATTTCTCATTGTCAGCGAACGCGTTCGCCGGTAAATTTTGATTAAACGCTTTACGGGAATTCACTTTACCTTGGCACTCGTTGTTTTTTTTGTTCCTTTTACATTTTCCACCTATCCCCCTCTTTGGGGTTCCAGCTGGTGGCCAACTCTTTCATTTGGGTTTTGATAAATGGAGCTCGTTGCTAGGCGATATGTTATGCAATTTAGGGATTTGTTTTTTGGTTGGTGAAAATGTTGATGCATCCTCCCCAAAGAGGTGAAATCAATTTAAAAGGATTGTGGGAAATGTATATACATACTTCCAAACAATCGATTTTTCTTTAAAAAATCGCAAACAACAATTATGAAAGTTGTTTCATCAATTCCATCAAGGTTAGCCTGGTATTTTGACTAGCAACCGATAGTATTGATTGTTCGATTTGTGGTATACCTATATTACCGATGGTTCGCCTGATTTTTGTTCTATCGATATTTATACCCTTGCAAAAAGGGTATATTAAGTTTGGTCAGAAGTGTGCAACGCATAGAAGGAAGCATCTCCGACCATATAAAGTATATACATATATTCTTGATCACGACGAGACGAGTTCAAACAGCCATGTCCGTCCGTCTGGATCGACGCGAACTCCTCCTAGACCGTTAGAGCTGAAATTTTGCATGTTGGCTTGTATATACTGCACAGTTTGTACATTTCGGATTCAAACATTATTCTATTCTTTCGCAAACATTATTCTATTTTTTTGCAAGGGTATACAAACTTCGGGGCGCCGAGGTCCCCGGCCCACTGTTTTTTTTTTTTTTTTTTTTGTAAATCGGAAAACAGCAAACGCTTATTCCAATGGGAATGCAAAGCAGAATGTGTTCTTTAATATTAAAATCTAACTCACATTCTTTTGGTTAGTCTGAGGAAACGTAGCGAAAACAAAGTGTCTACATCGAATCTTGAAAAAAGATCGAAAACTAAATCTATATCCTACAAGAAATTGTGCGAAATAAATCGTTCCCAAAGCATTGCAAACGAGCTTACAATTTTAAATGATACAATAAAAAGATTTGTTTATTTTACACAAACAAAGAAAATAGTTAAGTACCTATATAAAATATTGTTGCTATTGATCCTTCTTAAATACGTTTACTAAAATTGTGTTTCATATTTCGCTTCGAGCTTTTTTCTTTTCTTTTTGGAGGTATGAGAATTATTTTATTGATGAATGGAAAATACAACTGGCTGGTGGAACGATTGGACCATCAAAAATAGCTACATTTGTAAAGTTTTAGGTACACTACCTTTGCTTCCCCATGTTACCCACGTGTGTGTGTGTGTTACCAGGCATATCGTTAATTTAATTAATCATTTATCTCAATTATCAAAGCTTTCTTGTAAAATATGTGAATTTTGGTTGGTTGTGTGTGTTTTGTTTTGTAAAATTATGTTTTTTTTTACAAGAGACAGGACAAGTTGTTTCATTTTGTTTGCAATTTAGTATATAGGTTTTGCATATCGAGGAGGATGCTTTTTGATTTAACTGCGGTATTTTCTGAATGTGTCTGTATGAGTTTTACCGTGTCCTGGTAACGCCTATTGGCGGCACCGCGACCCATGTTGCCACCGCCTTGGCCACCACTACCACCGTTGTTGCCACCTCCTTGATTACCTCCCTAATTGAATCCACCGCCGCCACCACCACCCTGGCTGTAGGGCGCAGGTCGGCTGTTTCCAAAGTTGTTGCTTCTCTGCGGTCCACCGCCATAGCTTTGTTCATAATTATTACCAAATCCACCGTCCCAGGGACCGCTCTGCTGATTCCAACCACCGGAACCGCCTTCGCCTTGATTGCCAAAATTGCCGTTGTTGCTGAAGCCACCAGCGCTTCCGCCGCCCCAGTTGCTGCCGCCATTCTGACGATTGTTACCACAACCGCCACCCTGGCCAATACGATCTCCGCCACGACCGCCCCTTCGGCCAGGACCGCGTCCACCAGATGGTCCACCGCCGCCTGGGCCACGAGCCTGGCGATCCACATCCTGTTTGGCTATGGCCTTCTTAACAACCAGAGTCTTGTTCTTGATGGTATGACCCTTTTGCAGAATGATTTTATCAACGGGATCATAGTCATCAAACTCGATGAAGGCAAAGCCGCGATTCTTTCCCGTCTCCTTGTCCAACACAATGCTTACGCTGACAATCTGACCAAAGTCCTTGAAGTAATCACGTAGGCACTCCTCGTCATGATCGTCGCGAAGGCCCCCAACAAACAGTTTCTTGACCGTTGCTCCCGCATTTGGAGCATCGATCTCTTGTCGCGGAACCGCCCGTTTCGGTTCCACAGTGCGTCCATCGATCGTATGGGGTCGAGCATTCTGGGCATTGTCAATCATATACGATTGGGAATAGGTGATGAAACCGAAGCCGCGTGAACGTTTGGTTTTCGGGTCCTTCATGACCACCACATCGACAATGTTGCCCCATTTCTCAAAATGCGCCTTTAGGGCCTCATCAGTGGTGCGGTAGTGCAAACCACCAATAAACAGTTTACGCAGCTGCTGTGGCTCAGAAATCTGCTCATCGTTGTCATCGTAGTTTCCATTGGAATCGTTGATATCTGCCATTTTATAGGTTTTTTACTTTTCACAAATTAAAAGATTATTCGTTTCTCAATTTTTAACTTTTCTTCACGTCAACGTCACAGACCTGTGCACCACGAGAAAATTTGACAAAGTGTGACCAGAAGCTGCAGTGTGAAAAAATAGTCGGTCATACTTTGATGTCTATCGATATTATTAATGATAATCAACTTCGTTCTAGTTACCCCAATTTAGCATTTAGTAGTCTATGAAATGATGTTCTAAATTTTCAATAATATTTTTTTTTCTCTTATAAAAGTTTATTAGCAATTTATGGAAGCGAACCCCTCGAGCCCAAAAGATGTCGTAGTGCCAGATGAGCGACCCCCCAGGAGGTCAACAAGGATGTCAATAACCTTTGTACCAACATGTAATATGAATTGTGCCCTGGTTGTTTTATTTATTATTATACTTTTGGCTGCTGCCGTGGGTTACTTTTATTTCTACACTTCTGTACGCTGATAATGAAAGTGAAGATCGTACTGGATACAATGTAAATTGTCGCTACAGAAGTTTGAATAAATGTTAAAGAAAACATGGTTTACTCTTTATGCAACAATTCGTTTTGCGTTCGGTCGGTGCATGAAAAGTTAACAAGAATTGATGTTGCATGTTCTTCTTTTTTGGGTGCAGAAACAGAACAAAAAACCTTAACCGAAAACAAAGCATAAATTTCACCATCTCTGACCAGTTTTACATGCAAGTTGCACTGCTGTCGATATCGGTTCCCTTTCTTTGCGTCCTCCACCCCATGTACCTTCACATGCAGAGCCCAAGCCAGGCCAATGGACGCGATGTTGCATAAATTTTCAGCCAGCGAATTCAATTTGCGTAACGCGTGGATGCCAATGTGAAGGAGGACGAAACAGACACACAGACCAGAGAGTTGGAGTATTGAATTGGTTGAACGAAATGTTGTATATTGGAATGGAAAAGGAATGTTCTTTTCGGATAACCAAATTTAACTTCATGCAGCTGTTAAACGGAAAAAGTGACAAGGGGAGGCGATTAAGGAAAAATAAAATAATTATTATTTTTGTCGTGACACGCACTCCAAGTCACTCACTCAACCATCTCTATGTGGGTGCAATCAGTCGCCCGACTGGCTCTAATCCGCCTCACTCCTTGACTTTGCATGCAAATCACCTCGTTGAGCTGAACCGCCCTCTGCCAGCAGCTGCCTCAGTGGGTGGGCAACCAAGACCTGTAGAAGCTGGGCAGGAGGCGAGGATCACCCAGTTGGTTGCTCTGTATGTTGTGTCTCCTCTGATTTAAGTTGATGAATTGCAGTTTTCTGCTGTCCCCTTCTATTGACTAAAAGTGGGAGTTGAAGTTGAAGTTTTAACAGTTGCGAGTTGAAGTTGCCAGCTTGCAAGACATAAGAAAACATCAGATAATCTCACTTGAGCTGATTACGTGTGGCACACTAGATAAACAAAAAGTGTTCATGTTTGTTGCTTCATCAAATATGCTAAATACATACGTATTTATTACTTGTTAATCAGATACTGTCGATCAGAACTTTCGAATAATAACGAACAAAATTTCAATTCATTTTCTATGACAATCCACCCAATACATAATTGAATTTCAATCAGCGTCAAATGTTGAATACTGTTTTATGCTCAATTAGCTGCTGCTGCTGTCCCACAACCAAATCAATGGACGCAACTGCAACATTGGCTATGGCAACGTCAGTGGCATCAGTAGCTGTAGATGTAGCTTTAGCTGTCGACAGTCGCTAACAAAGATAAATGGCTGAAGCCGCAAAATTGATTTTGGTTGACAGATGAATTGTGGAATCGCCAAATGGTTGAGAATCGGGATAGAGCCAAAACAGACTGACCGCCAGACCAAGCGACCGAACGACATCAACTGCAATAGTTGATAATAAAAATCGAAATCAAAATCAAAAGCATATTTTTCAATCATATATTGCGGACGAATAAATGTTTCGCTGGCAGTTTGCGTCTGAAATGCAATTACGCATACGCCACGGAGGCCCAACTAAAGATTCAAGAGAGTGTCCAGCAGCTTGAGAGGCGATAGAGGAGATGTCGATTGTTGGATGGTCAGAAAGGGGAGGTAGATTCGCTTGCGTTGAGGGGTAGCTGCTGCCAATTGACACTTTGATGCATAAATCAACTTTATTGTTTATTGATTTTTATGTTTGTCTCTCTGACTGCCGTTCACTACTCTTGCATCAAAAAGAATTGCATTGACTTTTTCTAGGGTTACGTCTAAGCATAGAAAAATGAGAGACTAGATATATAATTCTGATCTACACTTAACTTATGGGTGAACTTTGAGTTGAAGCTGCACGAAACGATCTGCCTTTTAGTAGGTCTAAAAGTTTTGTAACTCAAAATAATATATTTTACAATTTACATGAACTATCTGTAAGATAGTAAATCCTACAGTTTTCAGAGTGATGATAGGGACTTAAAAGTAATAGTATTAGATCATTCTGCTATTTGTTTGATTCCGTTTATTTTTAGAAAATATAACATTAGATCCTTAACTAAATTTCCCTAATGCATCTTCTGTAAGCTTAATTTATTTTAACTTATTAGCAACTTTCTGTTTCTTTAATGTTTTTAACGTTATTGAAATGGGTTTAAGCTGGCATCTAAAAAATTGCCGTGTCTCTTAAAAAAGGGTTGCCAGACTTGATCTCAAGAAATAATTGCAATTTTATTTTGTTTGATTCACTAATATTTCTATATTTTGATTCCTAAAATTATAATTTATATTCAATCCAAAAAAGAACTTTGTGTGTTCTCAGTTAAAAAGTCAACTAACAAGGGTATGCCAAAGTCGTTGGGGCTTAAGTGTTCAGCTATCTCTGGGTTTTGTGTGCCATTTTATTAAATCTCGATTCTGGCATCTCTTGAATGGCCACCGCCCGCACAGTGGCTCCCCCCCTGGACCACGCCCTTGTTATTTATTTGAATTTATGCGATTTAAATGAAATTGGTTCATTGTTTGACATCCATTCCGTGAATTCCATATACGAGTTCGGTCCTGGACATGCTCAACAATTCATAAATCGATTAAAGAAGTGTTCAAAAAATGTAAAATAAAATAAAAAAAAAGGAAATTGTACATATGTATAAATATGTGCATCTATATACCCATATATATATATATTTATATGCGTATATATGTCAGACAATAAATAAAATCTGCCCTTGTTTGGTTATCTGCATGAAAAATCTGTGTATATTTTGGATTTCAGTTGTTGAACAATTTCCTTTCCTTTTCTTTTTTTTGTGTTGTGTTTTTTGTTTTGTGTATATTTTTTTATGTTTTTTTTATTCGCTTTTATTATTATTATTGATTGACATGGCAATTTTTGATTTTGATGACTACCGCCAATGGTTTACTTGGGATGAGAGTTTGTTATAGCTTTAAGTAATCATTATTTATGTGCAAGGCAATAAAATCGCAAATCGCCAGCTTGTTTCCAGGCAAACATTCTTCATAATTGTTGGTCCAAAAAGTTTTGCATTTCATGTCTTACTTTCACCCATCCCAACGCCCAACGTGGTTGTCTTCTTCCCTATCAATTTACCTGCTCCGACGAAAAGTTTTTGATTGCCCAATTTGCTGAAAGAATGCTCCTCAGCTGGCAACAATCCACCCACCCACACCCAGCTACGAGGCAATTTTTGTCTTAAACTGCTGGAAAAAAAACTTGAACTGAAACCACTTGAAAAACTAAAGCTGCAAGAACGTTGAGAGGTGACCACCAATGGCCCAATAGCTGGACTGGAGCCACATGTGTCTAGCTCGAACTCCTTGCCAGATAATGTGCAACAAAATAAATGGTGAGACTGACAACTTACTCTGGTTTGGGTTAGCCGAGGAAGGAGTTGCACCAGAAGCACCAGCAGCACTTTTCCTGACTGGACTTTTAAATTGTTTTATTGAGGTGCCAATGTTGGTCGAAAAGTTTAGCAAGTGTAGAATAAATGAGCATAGAAGTCCATTTTAGAGCATTTCAAAAAAAACAAAAAAAAGCTGGGGTGAATGGGGTTGGTAAACTGAGCAATGGTTATCCACAGATAAAGTAGATGGATGAAGTCACTGAATGGGATGGAGTTTTTTTCTGAGTCTTACAGGCAAAGTCAAATTGCCAACACTATTTAACAAATTTTATTATATATTTATAATCTGTTGGGATGCTAAAAACATATGTATATAGTAGGTATATATTCTATAATTAAATAGTTTTCCCAAGTATTGGCTAAATCCAGGATTGTCTTAAATTCTTAATTTATGGATATTTATAAATGGTCTACATAAACAGAATAATGTATAATCTATCGAACTAAATAAAGCAGAGAGTGATAAAATAAATGTAGAATCATAAAATAAATGTACACAAGAGCATTACTTTTGTTTATCTGTGGAACTGAACTGATTAGCTAGTAGCTCATAGCTACGATATCATCGAATCCAATCTAAACATTTTGTCTAAACTCTGTGAACTCAATAATGTATTAGAAAAACGTACTCTGAACTCCGTGCCTTTGTTTTGTCGGGGTATTGAAATCATCTTCTTCTTAACATTTAACAGTTTCCTATAAGTAGTTTTCAGTCAGATCCAATAAGCTTAAGAAGTACAACGAACACTTTATCCAATTGTTCATAAAGCTTCATCAGGTCTACATCCTTTTTAATGTACAAGGAATCATACTTAGCATGCACTTATTTTGTACCTATTAAAGAGTAACAGATTTATGGATTCAACTAAAGCTAACCTGGATTGAAGTCTAAATATTGTACTGAGATATGTTATTGCAAACCTAACTCAATTTTTTTTATATACTAGTCACTTGTAGCCAAGTCCACATTTTAGTTAGATTATTCTAATTTCCAATTGTAATCATTATCTAGATTAGTTCATCAGTTTACGAAAAAAACAAACGCCTCTTTCTTAAGGATATCCTAAAGCTGAATTTGTAGATTTATTTCTGTCTATGTGATAAGATTCAAAGCATTGTAAATCCTTTATAGAGAGTGTTGCATAGTTGATTGGTAAATGAAGATGCAGATGCAGCAGCAGGAGAAAGGGAGGTTCGTTCCTAGGGCGGTGGAGCTTTCCGTTCACGTCCAGCATTTATGTGCCCTGTCACCATAATGGTGTTTCCAAACTTTTTGCTGTTGCCTAAGTAGCCCAAGCTTGGCAACTTGCTTCAATATGGCCTGATGACATGTTTTAACACACGCACAACGAAAAGCACACTCAAACACACACATACACATACATGTACACAGACACAGACGGGTCATAGAAACATGTGCCACGGACCCCAAAAACTGGTCATAAAATGTTGTCCAGGCCAGGAAGGGCAAGCGCGATGACTCTAAGCTGCTGTCAATTGGCATTACCCCAGCAATAGTGGGAGCAGCAGGACAGGAGCAGGACGAAAGAGAGACAGAAAGAGAGGAAACTCTGCAGCGTCATCGTCATCGTCATGGCCTCGAGGCAGGAGCTTAAACTGAAGCAATTTTCATGTTGAGCTGTTGTCTGTGTGAGCGTGTGTGTGTGTGCTGGGAAAGTTAATGCTGTCGCAGATTAAAACCAAAACATGAGCCCAGGCAGGATCTATCACCTGAAGGCAGGACCAGGTGCGGAGTGCCATGCCGCGCCGTGGCATGTATATGGCATGCCTACCATTGTGTCATATTAGCACAAGAGATTTAAGCGATTTCAGACACACACATACATCCCAAACTGCAGAGGAAGAGTCATCCTTTATCCTGCCACAAGCTAAAAGAACATGAAAAAAACATCCAACAACTTTCGCCTCCAAACAAAATCATTGAATTTTCTGTAATCGAAACTCAGCCGACAACAAACAAAAAAAAGTAAAGTAAAATGCCCATTCATGAGTCCTGGCCAGAAAGTCAAATGGAAAAGCTTTTGAAAATATAATGGGAATTCCGCAGAAAAGTTTTTTTCTCTCCTTATTTGACTGCTCTTCAACTTTTATGGCCGCCTCACAAAAAGACCGATAGAAAGAGAGAGAGAGTAATAGAAGAATAGAAGATAAGTTCCAATACAAATTAAAATTTAAATGAGCTGCTGCTATTGCTTCGGTTACTGCTCCATCTCGAGCTCCATCTCCCAGCTTCTGCCCCTTGACACGTGACAAAGTTCAACTGGCAATAAAAAATAAAGGAATATATAAAAACAAAATGCCAGGTCAAAGACTTCTAAATACCCTATATGTTATCTTACAGATTACTCAGTTAAAATTTAAGACAGTTGCACCTAACACAGACTCTGTAATCTTCTCCTTTGTTAATGGTTTTTAATCACTTATAGATTTATTGTACCCTCCTAACTATTTGTGATGGAATGTGAGATACTTTAGTAATTATTAAGATCCTGGATTGAAGAAATAATAGATTACATTTGATAGAACTTAAAATAGAAAGGAAGATTCAGATGAGAAAGATAAAAACTCTTTGACTTGTGACTAAAATGCGTTTTTGAGACATGGGACTACTAAAATCTCGAGGCGAAGTGTTCAATCCTAGAACTGCCTTCGACTCACAATGTCAAAGATGCTACCTAGAATAGTTCTAATCACTTTGATTTCTTTAGACTACCCATCATTTAGCCCAAGGTTATAGGGTATTGCCAAAGCAAGGAATCGAAGGAGAAGGCGTAAAATGTTCGAAACAATTTCAATAAGCGTTTCCTTTGCTGCTTACACACTCACACAGAGGACAGAGACCCAAAGCAAGATGAGGGCTAATAATAGAGAGAAAAATCGACGACTGATGCCAGCTGAGCATTAAATTGATAAAAGCAAAAATGTTGCATTTAATTGGAAAAATGTTTTCAATGAATTTTCATTCATTTTCCCACCAGCACTGAGCAGCATCAGCAGCAAACGGCGGCAGCGCACAAACAAATCGATTCGATTCGATTTCAGTTTGTTTGAATATACATATATATATATTTTTTTTTTATTTGTTTTTGCTTTTATGGTATTTGTATTTTGCGGAATGGTGTTGGGTGAGTGCCTGATGGCGGGGGGCGTGGTGTGGGAGCCAAGGGTATTTTCCCTATGCTGCTATTGTAAACAGTCAGGCCGTGTAATTGAAAATGCCATGGGGCTAAATATTTAATTGTGTATATACTTTTTTTTACTTTATTTTTTGTATACAGATTTTTATTGAATCTGAAATGATAAGCAAAGAAAATGAGTGTGAAACTATATATATATATATGTATGAAAACAAATTCAAAGTTGGCTTTGGTATTTCCAATTAACTTTATTTATTATGGTTAGGTTATTTAGTTATTTAGTAATGAAAGTGATTATGTTTAAGCTAATGAAGAAATATTATTGGTAAATCTTCTTGCATTTTGTGTAGAATATTTTATTATTCAAAATAACCTTTGAAATTTGTCAAAATTTTAATTCATTTTTAGTTGTATTTCTCCTAGTTAGTAATATCAATTTTAGTTTTTTATATTTCTCCGTTTTCCACTTTAGTTTTCAAAACTTTTTATTATCTATAAAACGAGAAATGACTCACTGTCAAGGGAAAGAAAATTCAATAATTAATTAACTTTCTTTGGCGAGTATGTGTGTGGCAAGCATGAGTACCCTTAATGCACTTCATGTTCACTTGTATGGTCAACTGTAACATCAACCAAAAAATTCGCATATTTTACAATTCAACTTTTCTCAATTCAAAAATTCTGTTTAG
The DNA here is from genome assembly GCA_018152135.1 of Drosophila paulistorum. Taxonomy (NCBI): domain Eukaryota; kingdom Metazoa; phylum Arthropoda; class Insecta; order Diptera; family Drosophilidae; genus Drosophila; species Drosophila paulistorum. Next base: position 49,631,391 of record JAECXG010000822.1, on the reverse strand, counting down.
AGAAGCTCGAGGCAATTAAGGCGGTTCCTATGAAGGATGCTCGCATTCCCTTGCTTGTCCTCCACTGAACCACTGTCATCTAGCGACCCATCCACCCATCCAGCTCCTGTCATTGCCTTTTTTTTTACCGAGCAGTCAACAGGCGCTAAAAACGCATTAAAATTAATTATGAGAAACACTGGCCGCCATTTCCATTTCCACTTGGTGGAATTTCCCCTGGCCTCCTCACCAGTTTTCCTTCTCTTCTCTTCTTCTATCCAAACATATGTAGATGATAAATTTTTTGCCAAGATTCCATACCATTCCCACACTTGCCATGAAAGGTTTCGGTCATATGCACATTTTGGTCGGGTTACTTTGCTCTGCTCTGCTCACTTTGCCTGCATCGTCGCTCACTTCAAAGTTAATTATGTTGACATAGTCAGTTTCAGTTATTTCTTTCTTCCAACCCTTTTTTATGATGTGCCCCGCCCCCCATCACCCACTCTGTATTAAGAATTCAAGCCACACCCCTCGGAAAAAATGAAAGAAAGAGTTGGAGGCGACGAGGAGTTAAGGTCCAACTGTTGGGTCGGCTGCCAAGTTACTCAAATTAATTAAGTTTCGCCTTTGCCAACATGAAGTATACGCCCAATGTGCCACCTTCTATTGCCCGTCCCCGTTCCCCCTGTCACTCTCTCTTTATATAGCTGCAGGGTCTGCGGAGACTTTCAATTTTTTTAGGTGACATTTGCCAGACGTCGAGAACGGTAGCCCCTCATGTTTAATATTTTCTAACCGCAGTCAAAACCACCACCACGTGGGGTGTCCATTGACAGGGGGAAGGAAAACCTGTAGCTATAAGCTTTTGAAATTTAAAATTAATTGCTCTAGCGCAGTTTTAATTATTAAAAAACTATTGATGGAACTGAAGCTCAAATGGGAAGAAAAAAGAGAAAGTAAAGAGAGCAAAAAATAAAAGAAAAATAGAGTGAAACTTTTCTACTCAACTGTTGGAGTTTTTTCTCTCTGTAAAAGGGCGAGAAAGGAACATTCGAGGGGACTAAAAGTCAATCAAAATAAGTTTTTAGCAACAACAACAACAACTGACACAAACACACACATACATATATAGAATGCGGGATATTCGAGTGACTTTTAAAAGCTTTTTGTGTTTTTCGAAAACTAATTTTAAAAATTTGCCACACATTTTCTTGACTGTTTTTTGTTAAAGTTTCTACAAGTTGATTGATTAATTGTTACCAGAAAACACAAAAGAATTTATTAACCTGCTGGTAAAAGAATAAAAACTAAATGTAAACTCGTTTTAATAAAAACAGTCGACTTTACAAATGCCATGAAGTCGAAAGATGTATGAAAGTGCTTAAAGGTTACTGAATAACTAATACATATTATATTCAATCTCAATACTTGTCAGAACAAAACTGCTCAGATTCTTTGAGAAAATAAATAGATAGATAGATAAAAAATAATAGATAGATAGAGATATCCATACCAAGATAATTTTGTAGAGAAAATCTAATTAAGTCTAAATAGGTCGGTCTATAAATTATTACAAAATGATGTGTTTGAAATGGGTCCGGTATAGTCGAAAAGACTTGTTAAGTTTCTGGATTGATATCGAAATTGTGTTTACTGTCTTTTTCGACAAGCATTACCAAATAATAGCAATTAAAATTAAGACGATCCCACCCTTTTATCTCCTTTTCCACTATTACCCATCGTATCATATCCTTGTAATCCAATTATTTTCTAAATTTGATCAATTTTGATTGGAGGAGTATGAACACTTTTACAGGGGCTGATCACCCGCATCTAGTTTGATCTAACACTCTGCAAATTCCAACTTCATTTAAGTATGCGTTAGCATATGTTATATAAGTATTTAAATTTATTAAAAAATTCTAACTAATATTTTTCGCTGATAAAGCAATTATCTCTTGTCTAGCTTATGGGTAAATTTTTTTTTCTGCGAAATGCAATTTAATATTTATTATGTCTAGATTTCGTGACCGCGGGCATTGAAATCAGTTGCTATGACTGGGACAGCTGTTCATCCACGCAGATCATAAATAATAATAATAGAAAAAAGTGAAGAAACTAAAGGAAAAATCAACAGCAACAGCAACTACACCAACAACAAATGCACTTCGGACACATATCAGGTTTTTCCTCACATCGGTGTTGTCTCTCTGAGTGAAGTGGCGTGCCACTTTTCGCACTTTTTGCACCTTTCGCACCTCCATTTGCCATGAAAGATGTGTTACGCTGCCAGCCGGCACTCAGCCAAAATGACAGGCAGCTAAGTGTTGGGAGCACTTCCTCGCTCCCTCTAGCCTCACAGTCCCGAGCCCCCCGTGTTGTGTCAGTTGGGCAATTTAAAACATCAACAGCAACTACATTGGCATAATCTTTTTTACATTTTCTTTATTTTATCCCCTTTATTTTGCGAATTAGTTGGCAATTGGCAAACAAACACAAACATTGTTTGGCCGGGAAAAGACCATAACCAACTGGTGGAGCAGATTAAGAAAGTGTAAATGAATGCATTATGAATATTATTCGCCAACAAAATAAGCAACATTAAAGCCAAAAATGTACATTTTTATGGTAATCCAGTATATTAACTGTGAATGGGGGTTAAATTAAATTTAGAATTGAAATTTTGAACCTTGAGAATGCAAGCACCTATAATTGTTTACTCTTGTTAAGTTCAATTAGAACTTAATTTAGAGCTTAGAAATGGTTTTGTGATACTTCTTTTGAAATTTTTTCTGATATTGTTACAACTAAATGAAAACTAAAATAGATGTGGATGTAGATGGATGTAGATGAACATATAAAATCAATATAAACTCGTGTCATGAAATTAAATCATATTAGAGCAGTGGTTTCTTAAATAAACTTAAAGCAACATTATGTAGTAGAACTATATTAGGATTATTGGTATAGCTTACAACGTATTAAGAAAATGTAAATCAAGTCAACTATTAAGGACTGTTCCAAATTTCATATATCTACTATAGGGATAATCGAGTTTTTCAGTCCATTCTTAGGAGATAAACTTCATTTTGCATGAAAAATGGTTTCGTTTTGACACTTATGTATATATGTATAAAGAAAGAGTAACGGAACTGGGCTTAGCTTTCTTTTTGTCCTTTATTGTTTGTTACACTACATTGAATCATATTCCATATGGCTTTTCTTTTTTGTGGCTTTTTTGTTGGTTTTTCTACAAGCTTTTGTTTATAGCAAATGCCACAAAGAAAAAAGAGCACAAAAGGTTAAATTGTAATTAAAAATTGATAATAAGCGGTTTGGTGTTGTTTTTCCTGTTCTTTCAGTTTTTTTGTGTACTTGGAATTGGCCGAAAAGAAGGGAGCGCATCTGGTTTTCGGCCATTGTAATTAAGATGGAAAAGGACTCAGAAATGTGGCCACATGACGGAAGTTATCCTCCGTTTTTTTCGAATCTTTTTCCCTTTTTTTGGGCAAACTCACACACCTTTTGTCTATATATGTAGGCGCCTGCCAACCGCCTCTGTTCTGCCCGATTTTGCTGGTTTTGCCTCTACTGTTAGCTAAAAGCTCAAACGAGCATTAAAAACTCGTTTCAACTAAATATTTAAACAGTTTATTATGCTGGAGCCCAGCACACAGCACATAGCACACAGACGTGCCACGCCTACACACATATGCGGCATAGGGGGCGTGGCACTGTGTAAACGTCGAGCCCTTTTTTCTACCGCCTCCCCTTGCATGATTCCCCCTATCACTCTCTATCACTGTCCCTGTATAAAATGGCGCGTGCAATGCGCCAAAAAGGAAATTTAAATTTGAATTAATTATGATGCCTCTTCCCTGCTTATATGCAGGTCCTGTTCATGGTCCGTGGATTCAGGGTCCTGTTACTCCCTTTCTGGACCAGGCAGTCATTGCAATTTGCTGCTGTTGTTGTTGTTGTCATAGCGGTTCTGCGGGTCTATGTGGCATATGGGGTGTTACATTTACCAAATAACAAATAATAGCACTTAACGCCCCACCAGGCGTGTGAGATTTCATTTTACTAGGTGTACATATATAAAAACTTTCATTTTATTTTGTTATTTTCAAAAACAAAATGCAAAACAAAATGAGCAACTTATAAAAGAAAATAACCGCGCGGCAAATTTACTTTAAAAGGAGTTCTTGATTATGGAAGGTGCGTTAAAACCTAAGATTCTCTATAAATATTTCTCTTATTCAACTCTTTTTTAAGTATTTAATTTACAAGCGTAAACAAAAGGCGATGTATTATTCAGCATTGTCTAAACAATTTATATGAAAGGAGACGAAATTTCACATGAAGTAAAATCGATTCATCTGCTATTTGAACCTTTAGAATTGTCTGTATAGATTCATGTAAAAAAGGCGCATATCTAGAAACAAATTTAAAATATACAAATTTTATTTTCTTTAATACGAATTATTTTAAACTTACCGCGATTTTGGATATCGTGTAAACAATATTTGTACAATCAGTATTGAATTGACGTACTTCTAAGGTTTCTCCTTCCTTAAGAGATACCAAGCATTGTAAGAATTTATCAATGTGGTTGTTCCATTCTCCAAAAATATTATTTAATAACAAATACATATATGTATGTGTGTAAATATGTATGTATGTATGTCTTATAATCATCCCTTCAGTAGCGTTTCTACTAAATTAAAGCTAAAGATAATATGTTGGTAGTTGAACGAAATAAACTTTAATTCCAAAACAATTATATTTGCAAGTAAACTTGTTAGTCCTAATGTGGGACAAAAGAGTTCAACTTGAGTCGAATGGAGCAGACCAAAACAAAAAGACAAATAATAAAGTATGCAATTTCAAAATTCGCAAAATGAATTTAAAGTATGCATAAAAGCGTTGAGAAAAAAGTTAAAGTTGTCCAAAGTTTGTCCTCAAAATACTTTAGGAGTAATTTGTTTTTTTTTTTTTTTGTTTTGCAAAGTTGTTGCACTTTGGTACATAAATCGGTTAAGCTGTTGCGCTTGGGTTGAGTTAGTTAGTTGCAACATTTTGTTGCCTCGACGAACATCGATGCTGTCTGTGTTTAAGCCTTTCACCAAAGAGCAAAGTATTTTTCAGTGAAAATTTCAACGAATTGTCAATTAATTGAACGACATTTTGCTTCATGTAACGAAAAGCAAACAAACGACTCGAATGACTATTTCGGAATTGCCACAAGGTCATTAACATTTCACGGAATGTTGTGGAGTGGTTAGCAAAACATGTCAATGGACAACCGAAATAGATTCATAGAATATCTATCTCCTCCACAAAAAAAAAGGGAGGAGGACTGGGGTTCGATGTTGGTTTTCAATGGGTGAAGTGAAATCAAGCATTCAAGTGTCATTAATTAGTCAGTAACAAACAACAATCGATGACCGCTTTTGGTGGTCAATTGCCAATGGCAACACTAGCAACTCCTGTGAAAGGAGTTACACATGGGAGGCTGGGCAGCTGGAGCCCGCCACGCCCATGCTTTTACGCTTCATTTGGTCAACTGAAAAAGAAAACTCTGCATAAAAAGGGAGATAAGGAAGGCAGAGAAGTGGGCCGACCTGCATTTGCGTTTAATTACGAAATAATCCAGAGAGTATTGCCGCCGCCGTTGCAATGCTGGAAAATCGATGGGGATAGAGAGCGAATCGGCAGGTTCTCCTCCCATTCACTCATCCGCACGCATGCCATGTCAGGGCCAATGATCCGCCAATGGACAAGCCCGTTGACGTTGCTAACCCAATTAAACTGTCGAGCCACCCACTATCGAGAAAAAAAGAATATACTTCACCCCCTCATTTAGGCCCAGCTCATTCACTGCAACAGTTGCCCATCTCCTCCTGCTCTAGCTGACTCTCTGTCTATCTGTCGTGGATCTCTTTGGCACTTTGCCCGAAAACCGCAAAAGCAAAAAGCCCCGCCAAAACGCTTCACTTCACTTCGCTTTCGCAGGCTTCAATAGCAATTTGGGAAAATTCCTTTTTAATTTCAACCGCAGCCGCTTGACGCCATCGTCGACTGCCGCCCCCTTGTCCGCTTTTAAAAAAGAACGCCCTTGCCGCATCGTGTCGCATAGTCCGAAAGTATTCAAGAGATGGCAACGTGATTTACGTGAATAATTCCTAGAAAAATGGATTTGGTTAAAAGTTGATTAAAAGGGTTTTCAATGCAACACAATGCTTTCTTTTATCCATTTTTCCCTTTCATAATCGAAGTGTGTTTCAATCAAGGTCGGTTCTCATTTTTGTTTCTATTTACAAAAATTCTAAGGAAGTTTTAAGGACGTTGTTAGGTAAGATATTTCTGGAAACACTCATCCACCTTGTGTTTCGATGTAACTAAATCTTGATCTTAATGACGAAAATTGTTGCGAGTCCTAAGTATGTACACAATTTTCACTTGACTCTCATTTCCATATTGACGGGTAAATTAAGATTTAGCGACAGTTTAGTGAGTTTTGATAAAGTAATTTAAACGACTTAAATATCATATAAAATATAGCAAAATCAACTTTCAAATTTTAAATTACTTTTAAGCATTCTCTGTATTTAAATTAGACATAGAAGATATTTATTCCTCACCTTTTTAGGCTTTTCAATTGCAATTCACTTTTTGGGGCACGCAATCATCTCAAAAGACAAATTGAATTGAATGATGTTTAGTTTTAGCTGTCTCATCGGCATATTTCATTCAGCCTTCTGGCTTCTAGCTTCTGCCTTCTGTGTGTATTTTCGAGGCAAAACAATCCAAATTTTTCAATGGCAAAATGAAAATTTCATTAACACCCAGACAACAGGCCAGACATAATCATAGCATCCGAGAGTACATGGCAATTCTTTTTTGAAATATTTTCTTGTTGTTGTCTTGTCTCGCATTTATATTTTGTGTGGATGCCTGTGCGACTTTTGGCTGTCTGGGGCCAAAAATCAGATTTGCGTAAATTTCGCGCTAATAATGGAGCAGTCTGTGGGGGTCTCTAAAAGTCTACTGCAGTCGGGTTTTTGCCTTCTAAGGGAAAAGCTAAGAAAGCCGTCGACATTGTACCTAGGGAATAGGAAGAAGGAGCAAGAAATTTGCTCATTTTTCCTTTTTTTTTTTTTGGCTGTTGTTAATTGTTTTGCCAACGGAAACGGAAGTGTGAGAGAACGAACTTTTTATTTCAACATTCTTCTGCTCCTTGCTCCCACTTTTGTGAACTGTCAACGTCTACTTAGGCTTTTCTCATAAGTATGGATCCAACTCTCTTCGTATATTTGAGTTCTGCAAACATGTGAAAATTCATGCAAAATTTTTCTTTCATTTTATTTACTTTTTCTTTGAACATGTTGACTTTTGCTCCCTTGGCCTTCATTCTTATCTTGCTGCGTCCTTTTCATTGTTTAACTTATTCAAAGTTATATCCTTGCAATGCATTTCCTTTGAGCCTGTGCAATTATATGTATATAAATTTCTATATATTATTATGATATATTTTTAATATTTTTGTTTTCACTTTTTTGCTTTTTGCTTGTTTGCAAAACATTTTTAATTAGGTTGCTTTACATTTGTTGCCTTCTTTCCATAGAGTTGTTTGTCTTAATTTTTTTTTGTTTTTAGTTGCCAATCGATGCAAAAGCTGAAAAAAAACGAAGGAAAAAGTTTTATAAATATTTTGATTTCATTATTTGTTGGGTCAGTGAGTTTATTTATTATTAAAAGTTGGTAACATTTTTTATTGTAAACATAAAAACCAGAAATGAATTAATGTTTTAAACATTATTAATGCCCCTCAAAATCATAATCAATTGTATTTAATTTATAAATATTTGCGTTTTTTGCAATTATTATGGCCGTTGTTTGCCTTCTTCTTATATAACAAATAAACTCAAATGACATAATCAACAATAATCAATTAATTGAAAATGACTTAAATTAGTTTAGCGTAAAATGAACGATATCGTTTTAAAGCAAGTTTTTATACCCTTGCAGAGGGTATTATAAAATTGGTCAGATGTTTGTAACGCACAGAAGGAGACGTTTCCGACCCCATAAAGTATATATATATTCTTGATCAGCTTGAGAAGCTGAGTCGATATAGCCATGTCCGTCTGTCCGTCTGTCCGTCTGTCCGTCCGTCTGTGCGTATGCGTTTTACTCAGCCATCTTAAGAGATATCGGGTTGAAATTTTTTTTGGAGACTCTTTATTACCTGTGTGAGATAAAGTATGAAAATCATCGGGATCGGACTACTATATCATATATTGTTTAATAATCATTAAATGTGTTTTGAATTCAGTAGTTTGAAAAATATTTGAGCATATTCATAATACGACAACTAATGCTGTTGATGTATGAAATTTCACTTTTCTTATCGAATTAAATATAATAAAGAACTGCAAGGGTATATAAACTTCGGCAAGGCCGAAGTTAACTTCCATAGCTCGTTTTTTGTTAAATTTTGCAGGGAAATAATTTAGTTGTATTTCATTAGAAACAAAATGTGGCCCAAGGCGGAACATTTATTTGAGCACACACACAGCTCCTATGAGAGCGAAAGAATAGGAGAGAAATGTGAGAAAGAGAGAGAGAGAGTAAAAGATTTTGTGGGAGATAGCATGGTTTCTCTATCCTTGAGGCAAGCATCCTTTGTTTGTAATTAATTTCAATATAGCGAAGCATTACAAGTGAAGCTCAGTAAATTTCAAAGATGCTGCGAAGCCAATAAACTCAGACGGGAATGTGATGGGTTTTCCTAGAGACCAGAGGGGAGAGAGTGAGAGGGGGGGGGGCAATGGAACTGAACACATTTCTGGTATATTGCACACGCGAGACGCGTGAGATGAAAGGAAATGCTAAAATTTAAACTTGGAACACGTGGATAGCAGACCAAAGTATGTTTGGGTCTCAGGCTGGGGGGATCGCTACTGCCTGGGTATTACTTTGAGCCATAAAAGTAGTAAAATTATGTTGACTGAAAAACAGCGGCAGTGCTTGCCAGTGAAGAAGGCGTGGCACACAAATACCCCACCCCAACACACACACACAACTCGCATAAAAGCAGATAAAAGTAACTTGCCTTGGCGTTTTAGTTAAAATATTTGCACATTTGAGATACTTTCGTGTGTGTGTGTGTGTATTTTGCAGATACATTTCGCTATTTGGTTTCGCTGTTCATTTTCCTTCGCATATTGACTGGGGAATTGCTAGCAAGAACAGTCGAAATGAGAAAATACAAAAGGAAAATCGACGTAGCCATGGCATAATTTTCATTTTTCACCAAAACAAAACCCCCAAAAAATCAACAACAAAACGAATGTAAGAAAATAAAACCTTTTGAAAAATAAACAGAAATCTGTAAGTTAAAATTTTGCTAGAAATAAACCATTTTACGAAAATAATCTTTGTACTAGAAACATTTTTACATGCTTTATTCAAAAAGAGGAAAACAAATGGGTTAAATGGATACAATGATTAAAATTTGAGGAGTAGTAAAAGTTGAGTCGAAATGAGAGTCGAAATTTTCAGACAGAGAAAATGAAATGCCAAATTCTTTAATTTTGGCATTGCACTTTAGACAAATTTTTGTAATTGACAGCTAAAAACTGATTTGGAATTAAAATATAATTCTTTGTTAAATACAAGAATAGGTTTGTAGTTTTTGGTCTTCCATTGTGGTCAATTGAGTAAGAAAGTTATTTGCAGGTATAAAAACCAGTTTATTTAGAGGAACTCAATTCATTCAAAGATGAAACTCACTTCTGCTATTTTTTGTAATTGAAATCACGGCCTTGGCTCTAGTCTACATAATGCTACTTGTATCATGTCTTCCTTTGAAGTTCACATGGGTCACTTTAAGTACTTCTGGAGTCGACTCTCTTAAAGAACGTATGAAAAGTTCTCCTAAATCAGAAGAAATTCCTATTTTAATATTACCTTTTAGGGGAATGTTGAATTTTCCCATTTCCCCTTTTGTGACATTATTTGAGACCTTTATGGCAATTATGAAGCTCTCTGTTGCTTTTAGTATGTCACTTGGTACGTTAGTTTTGGTTTTGTCAGGACAATGGCTCCCTTCTTCAAGAACATATTACCCGATTTGATCAAAGTTTAAGAACAGAAACCATACTATGTAAACTTTCTTTCTACTACATAGTGTCGCCTACAAGTTGATCTCTTATCTTATTAGTATCGTCCACTTTTAGCCTAGATTAATTCAAAACCTTATTAGCTCGTTAAAAGCCAATTTATTCAACCAGCTAACGCTCTTTATGATTTCGTTGGAGAATCAATTAGATAAAGCCCCAAGATGTCATCGTCACAATGTCATTAGAGAGCAATTGCAACCGTCTTGGTGCTTGGTGGTGACGAAATGTTTGCTTTCAATGGGTCACGGCTAAGATACTTTAGCTATGATTGGACTACAATTTGATGGCCTGAATAGACTGAATTGTGATTCCATTATGTGGCCAAGTTTACTGGCCACACAAATAGCTCTGCATTTGGCTTCATTTTGTCCTGATATAGTTGCAATTAACAGACACTCGATTTAATGCACCTAATGAGCTTGCATGCGATTAATTTTCCAGTTGAGCTGTTGATTTTCACGAAGCCACTGAATGAAAATGTCTTGCAGATGCTTCCATCATAAATCATATTCCATTGTCATTGAGGGACAGAGAGAGTGAGACGAGGCTCTAAGCTGAGACATGATACTGAAGAGTTGGAAGCACTAACACAGTTGCTTCTACTTAATATTTCCAACATGCTATGCTTCCGCTCTATGGCAGAAACTGCAACTCCATATCTTCATATCTCTCTGAGAGGCATAGACAGAGATGGAAAGAGAGGGAGAGAGACTCACGTCAGATGTCACTAATCTAAATTTATGCAAATTGCCAACTGTCTGAGTTTGGCTCACATACGCGTTTCAGCTTTAGCTCCGGCACCCGCCAACGGCAGATTCCGATTCCAAATGCTTCGGCCTGACTACAACAGTTGCAACAGTTGTAAAAAAAAAAAAAAAAAAAAAAATGGAGAAAAAATGCAGCTAAATTCAAATTTGACATGACAGAGGCGGAGGAGAAGTCAAAGACAGCTACAGAAAGACTGTGAGTTGGGGGTAGATAGGCGAATATCTACATAGGATGCAGTTCTCGTGCTGCAGTTACAAGTTGCCAGTTGCCGGTTGCCTGGGGCACAGGCTCTTATTAAATTAAAAACGAAGGCGTTTAAGTGCCATCGTCTCACAAATCTCTGATATGCAAAAAGCAAAAAAAAAAGCTCACAACTCGCATACATTTTTGAAATAACTCAAGCGTAAGCAAAACTCCAAGAACCAAATTAATTGAAAAAGTTACACGCTTCGGTAAGTTGACTAGTAAAGGATTCGCAGTTGATTAGACTCAAGCCCACAACCCGACGGAGACCGAGACCTAGACTCAGGCCGAGACCCAGACCCAGGCCCAGACACTAGGACCAGATTCCAGAATGAATCTTCTTTTCCTTCTTCAACGTTGTACAAAAAAAGGGGAAAAAAAATTGTTAGACATTGCAGATTTTGGGAATTGTAAGCTATAAGCTCAATGGAGCTCTACAGCTTGTGTAGCTGAGCTTTGCATGCCTTTCAGTTTCATTATCGCAAAAACACGGCACGCAATGCCCCCACGTTGGCCGCCATTTACAAGTCGGCGCGTTTGTAATCGCTGCACCACTCACATGCCCATATGCAAAGCGACAAAGTGTGAAATTTCAGTCTGCTCCACGCATTGTGTGTGCCTTGAGGGATTGGGAGTTCACCCAACATCCAGAAAAAGAGAGAGGAAGCGAAAGAGAGAGGAAAAGAGATTATAGCTGACCAGTTTAAGTCTTGTTTGCTCTGCTCCAATATGTAAGTGCAAAATGTGCGCCAAAATGGAACTCCAGCTAATTGATGGACACAGCAAAGTATCCAAGAGAAGAAAATGTGTGAAGAGTTGGAAAATATGCAAATTTCTGTATATCTCTCTCCCAAGTAGAAAGAAAAGAAAATTTTACAATAATTCAAGCAACATCTTCATTTCGTTTTTAACTATAAATTTTCGTTTTCTTCTTGGTTTGCTTCTTTAGTTTTGCTATCGCTCCCTTTTTCGTAGCAGCAGCAGTAGCAACATTTGTCAGTGGTCTGCGCCCTCTTCGTATTTTATTTGCACGAGAGAAAGATATAACAATTTCAACCTATAATTTATTCCAACTAAATCCTTTCGCCGCCACCGCCGACGTCGACGGCGACGGCGACGCCCAATGTAAGAAAATGTAACCAGAAGAAGACAAAAGCTTGAAGTAATAAAAGATTGAACGGAGAGTGGGAGTAGCGAAAATAAATTAAATGGAAATCATTTGTCTTGCTCAACAAAATATCAAGCAAAATGGGCAACAACAAGTGTCAGCTCTATACAGGGAAAATTTGCATAAAGAAATAATATTCATTTTGCAAAAACGGAGAGAAATGAGAAAGGATTTGAACATGTCAAAATTGTCCTTGAAGGTTTTTCATTTTGTTTCTTATATTTTTGGTGCGCTAAAACGTTTGAGTAACAGATTAATTTAACGTCTTTTTGAATTTTAAATTTTTTTTCAGCGAGCAGACGCCCTAAAGTATGCAACAAAGTTGGACTTTAGTTTTTAGCTCACTTCTCTTTCGCGTTTGGCAACAAGAAACTAAAGCGTCTTTAAGGCTTATCACACAACTTAACGTTAGCAAATAGCAGACTTTGTCCAGTCAGGCCAATTTTCATGGACACGCCCCCATAAACAAGCTGAGCCACACCCACCAAAAAGCGAAGTAGTTTTTGGGATCTCAGAAAATCTCAGCTAACGGGGCGAGGGAATGTGGGTGAAGGGAGACGATTAACAAGATTAAAAGCACCATTAAATGCTTTGATTCCGGGGGCTTCAAGTTAAGACCGCAAGCAACCAAAGCAGATACGCAAATGTATCTACAAGATGCAAAGATACTTTTGGTCCTCAACGGGGACGCACCCAATAATTTATACCCTCAGTTTGCCTTCGCCTTCGGGGGCCGAAAGTTGTTAAAGGAACACATGTTTGTGGCCCACGGAAGGAATTCTCAAAGCGTTTGTATCTCTGTTTCTCTACATGCATGTATCTGTATCTGTATTTGTATCTGCTTCTGTAGTTGGCATATGTTGAATTCCTTTTGCCTGGCAGACGTAAATTACATTAAATTGCTGTTAAGTAGAAATCCAAAATTATTCAGATACAAATGTATCTATGGGGGCGACTGGTGCGGTGGCCTGGGTGAATCTATCCTTAAGCTTCATTCTTGCATGCGTGTTTTATCCTACGCTTGATTGATTCTCTCCTGTTTTGGCCGGATTGGTTTCCAGTGGGTTCGAGTTTGCCCCGAGGGGCTTAACCCTTACCATGACACACTTAATCCCAATTTGCAAACGTACAAATCAGTTTTAGTTGCTTGTATTTCTTATTTGCCTGTGAAAACTAAATTACATATTCATTCCTATTCTACACGTGGCCGACAAAGTCGCAAAGTAAAAGAGTTTGGGAGGGAGATGGATGGATGGAACGGAAATCTGAGGGCAAAAACTAAACTAAAACCAGGCTGACTAACCGTTTGCTCGATTGCCAATGTCAATTGATTGATCCACTTGGGAAATTGTTTATATGAGTAAAAAATCAACCAAGAGCTTCAAATGGAAATGCATTTGATATACATACATATTAGAGACTCCAATTTGGTTGATGAATGATGAAACGCACGAGGGTTATTGACAAATGGCCTTTACTTGGCAATGAGTTAACTTTGATCATTTTGCGACATAAATGCTTACAACATACGACATAAATGTTTATAAGAAAACCTTTCAGAGGGAAAATTAACTATAAGATATATTCAGTAAGGAGCAGGAGAAAATTTGTATTGAGTTGCACAAAAACTTACGGGGGGTAACCAGGTATCATTCGCTTTGTCTTTCTTAGTCGCTATTCTGAGTTATGATTCGCAACTAATTATAGCTTTAACCTAATCTTCAATAGCTATTGCAATCACAGATTTCATATAATTCACAATTAGCGTTGGGGCGTAAGAGCACAGAAGCCGTAGTGGTTCTTGAAATAGTTGTACAATTATCCCGTTGTTAGTAACCAAAGCTCTCCTCTATCTTAGAGAACTTTGAGACTGGGATACAAGCTATTAACAACTTTTGTTGCTCTCGTCTTAAAGATGGCAAAAAAACTAAATTAAACTTAAACCTTTAAACCTTTAATGAACAATAAATAGTTCATGGCATTGAGGAAAGAATTTTGAATAAATTGTTGTGTTCTTTACTGTTCGATCCCACCTCCTTACGCAGCAACTCTCTTTTATATTACATATTTTGTTTATATATAAATAACTATCAAATTTTATTTAGATATTAAAACTCATTTCGGAATACCTCAATTAATTATTCCATTCTCATTCAACAAAATGGCTGAAAATACCAACAACAAAATGGTTTTCAACCCCTTTCTCTCTCTCTCCATTTCACAAAAATTTAACATAAATTGCATTTCCATTTGCAAACAATTTTAACCTTGCAATACGAAATTAAATTTCTAGCCACACACACAAAAAAAACACCAACACAAAAGCACACAATTTCATTAGGCAATTCTATGTAAAATTTATAATGGCTTAATGTACAAATACACAAAAATCAACAGAAAAATGCAAATATCAAAAAAACAAAACCAAAAACCTTAACTCTGCAATTTTAATTCGTTTATAATGTGTTAAACACAATACAAAGTGCGAAAAAGGTTACGAAAGGTGAGCCAAATGTTAGAAATGAAATGAATGCATTTGCAGAATGCATACAATAGCTTGCTTGTTTTTTGTTGTTGTTTCGCTTGTTTTTTGGATAAGTAAAATTTATTGCAAATTTTTTGAAATAACAATTGCCAGGAGAGAAACTGCTGGAGTGAGAGTGAGAGAGCTAAGCATTAAATGAAATTAAATACAAAAACCCATGGCAAAATTACATTTAGAGTAGGTTGCAACAAAAACAACAAAAAAAAGAACAACAAAAAGGTCCTGTGCCACATAAATGAGCAAAAATAATTTTATGGCAAAATGCAATGGCGTTAAGTTGGCTGCGGTTGCCAGTGTAGCCTGATGCTGGCTGGGTCCTGGCCATGGTTCTGGTTCTGGTCCTGGTTCTGGACAGGCTGGCAGGCAGGCAGCAGCAGCAACAACTAATTTAAATTGAAATTAAAATTGATTGTTTTTTAAACGCAACAACAGGGCAAGGCACAAACTGTTGCAGGGGTTCATTTGAAGGGAACAGAAGAAGTAGTTGGGTCAGCGGGGAAGGGGATAAGGGGCAGTGCTTGTAGGCGTAGACTGCTGCCACTGGTCGGCCACGTCATTTGCAACAATTGCCAACAACAAACAATGAACAATAGTCGAAAAGAGCGAAAACGCTCCAATATGTCCAACATGCAAACAAATTCGTTAACAAATGTTGAAAATTCCAACAAGAACAAAGGAGAAATAGGCAAGGAATCGAGACAGTTGAATACCCTAAGATTTAAAAAACCTTATACCAAATTGTATCGAAGTGCCGAAATAGCCTTTAGTAGGGGATACATATGTATAAGGAGAGACTTTTGTAAGATTTCTTTCATGTTTAGATGCTTAACTCTTGAGAGTTATGTAAAAATAGTAATTGGGTTATTTAGATCTTTGTAAACTTTTCATTTAAGTTAATATACCAGCAGAATATAGCTACTAATAGGCAATGGACTAAGCTTGCCTAAATAGATTAAGTATAAAAATTATTTTATTTTTGTTCTTAAGTAAGTTCTTAAGTAAACACAGCTATTTATTTTTAGATTATTTTACATTAGTTAAAAAAAACTATATAAAAGCATTTTCGGTTTAGCAACTTATGACTTAGCAAAATCATAAAAAACGTTGTTTTAAAATATATTTTTAACAGCTTCATTCATTCTTTGATCTATAATTTTGATCCTAAACTTGACTTTTTATTCTGCTTCTAAACATGTTTTACTTTTTGGTTGTTAAATCCTTTTTTGAAAAGTTTCTCAAAGTAAATTTAGTTTTATGCGTTTGGCAACATTCAATAGAAAGATTAGATCCATTTGATAAGACTTTTGGTATGCTGCTACACTGTAACCAAGGAATCCAAACATTTTAAAATAGATATAATAAAATATGTGTAACAATGCCCGTAATGTGTTTTGATTCTGTTCAGAATTAGAATCTTCCAAGAACATCGCTTCAACAGTATTATTAAATGATTTAAATTTTAAAAATTTTATATTAAGATAGCTCCTTAATCAGAGGCAATCTAAACAAACATAATCTAGAGTTTGGTCTGGAAATATCCAATAATTCCTAGAAGGTTCAAGAAAGTTCTTAAAATATCGACCCTGACTGAGCTTATTCATTCGATAATTTGAACGATTCATTCAAAAGAAAGTGCGAAACAAACTTATTAGCAAAATGAATGCTTCCCATTGTGAATCGAAGTGCATATGCAACAGAGGGAACAAACGCGTGCCACTCGCATCCACTTACTACTCACTTGCATGCACACTTACTCCCACTCAGACACACACTCACACTCGAACAAGCACTCAATTATTTGGTGTGTGTGAGTGTGTGTCGCTTTTGTTTTGTCGTTTGTTCGGGTTTTTTCTTACATACACACATATATATATTTTTAGAAAATTGTGGCTAATTTTTTTTTGTTTTTGCATTGCATAGCCAAATTAAATTTTGCAGCTGCTGTTGCACGTGCGATTGCAGCAAAACACGCTCCTCTCTAGAGCCTCCCCCCGTTCCCATAAGTTCAGTTTGTATCCTATAATTGCCGCCATCATCAGATGGTCGGCCATACTAATTTGGCTTGGGTCTGGAGTTTTTGGTAATTTCCTTTCTTTTTTTCTGCTGATGCTACGCTCAATTAACTGAGTTTGGACATTGCCTTTTATTTTGTATTTTGTTTTTTTTATTTATTATTTGGCGGCTAATTTGCCTTTACACCAAATTTGTGAGTGTGTGTGTGCAGAATTTTATGCTGTTTTGGCTAATTGCTTGGCCAACAGCTCCAAAAACGGGGTAAACGGCACACAGCAAAGCCATCATCAATATCATCAACATCCATGGAAACGAAACAAATAAACTTTTGGAGATTTTTAATGGTAAATGCGTGACTTATTGAAGAATCTCATATGCATATATACAAACAAATCACTCATTCGATGGGTCTCTCCGTTCATTGCAACTCTTTTTTCTTTTGGCTTTTATTTTTGAAACTGTGTCAGTGGGTTTTGGCATTTCAAACGTCAAATGATCCATGCCATGTTGACTGACAGACATTGTTGGCGTTGCTGTTGTTGTTGTTATGCCAGGATGCGTCTTTTTGCACTTTTTCAGCATTGAAACTGGCAGGCCGAAACCAAACCTAATTGAAGTTCTAGCAAAGAGTGGCTAAAGGAAGGGAAATGGTTCCCATAGCATAATTAGAAACGAACTGCATTTGCAAGAATTGCAATGGTTGCAGCTAAGTGATTGATAAATGCAACTGAGCGCATTTAATGAGTTTTAAATGAGAAAAGTATCCGACAGATATTAATTTTTGCAAAGGATAGAGGCATTTAAGAAATAATTAAATTAGTTTTTAAATTGAAATGAAACAATGCCTGAACCAGAAAAACCGGAAAACCGTAAAGAGTAGTAAAAATTGAAATTGAAATTGAAATAAAAGAACATCATTTGAATTTAGAAATATTTTTTAGATTATCAACTAATTATGTAATTGGGTTGTTCAGCTGGGGACTTGAAATGTTTCGATATAGCTCATTTATGCCTTAATTTAACTTTTATCCTAATAATAGTTAAAGCAAACAAATTTACTTGTATATATTGGAATTCACTTTGGTGAATATTTGCTTCTTTACTTTCATGCCTAACTAAAAAGAAAGTGAATCAGTCCAAAAAGCTTAGCTTAAGTTTCAATACTTGTTATGGATCGTTTGTCAATATTAAGCAATAACTATATACCATTGCAGTTTACATTTTTGGAAACGAAACTCGATAATTTAAGAGGAATATACATGTTATATTTCTAAGTTTGTCTAGCTCAAGAGAGAAAGGAAATGTAGAGAAGATCATTTAATGTATTTAAGACTTTTAATCTTCAACAACAAAATTATACATTCCACATTGAGATTATTCAGGACAACTAGTATAAAAATATTCCTAAATTTCTGCCTTAGAGTTTCCATTTTTCAATGCCTTATATATATAATATTTTCCAACTGTTCAACGATTTTTCTAGTAGCTTTGTCAAAAAACCAAACACAAACGATTATTATTGAATATTATTAACCATTGAAGTCACGCCAACAGACAATAAATTCAATTTTATTACCGCTTAAATGAATTTAACAACAAAATAATGCGAAGTGATCAAATGTGCAAAAGATCAAAGTGTTTCGGCACACTTTTGAGATTGGCGTTTCTGGCGACCCTTTTACAAATTGCCCAAATTCTTTGGTGTAGCCATAAATCAACATTGAACATATTTCACTCAATTGGCAATTGCCAATGATCGCCCAAGTGAAATAGAGGGTCTCAACAACACGCAAGTATTCAATTTCAGCGCATGTTACCTCTTTTTTTTTTGTTTTTATGGCAAAGCACCATTAAATTAGTTGAGAAAACGATCGAATTTTAAGTAAAAGCCAGCCGACGAAATTGCACATTTTACAAGTTTAAAGACTTGTAAAAAAGAGAGCTTGGCTAGATCGTAGGAGATCCTCCTTCTACACACAGAGAGCCGATGGCTCTTTGGTCGAGTCAAAAGTTGCTTTTGCTTAATTTATTTCTAAAACAACTCTATCGCGATCACCTGGCGACGACGAACGAGGAACGGTCGGTCGGTTGGTTGGTTGGTTGGTCCCCACCATAAAACCAACGATTTATGGTCCAAGTCCGCAACAATTTGACAAGCAAATTGCTATAATTTCTTCAACTTTGCAAAAGGAGATCTCCACAAAGACTCCCAAAGACTTCGAAAGAGTGGGATCAGCAGATGGAAGAGCAAAATTTTTTCGCGCTTTTATCTGTGTAAAATTTATGTAAACGATAAAATCTCAATGACTACTGGAGTGGTGGATGCTGTGGATGGAGTAACTTCGTTTTTTTTTTGCCCCCAAGCCAAAGAAGGAGGTACTGAGTACTGAGTGGCTGAAAGGATCACAATCATCCGTTAAATTGCTATAATTTCCACTTGGTTTACGACCTGAGCATAGAGAATCTCGATCGCTAGAATTGGCCCCACACATAGCTCTCCTAACCAAGTGTAGACAGTTTTTTGAAATATTTCACAACTCGTAAAAAAATTTGTTATCAACTAGAAAGTTGAACTTGCCCCATTGATTCAATTAGACCACAAATGTGAAATACACATATTAAAAGCCAAATGGATTCTGCAATTAAATCAAGTTTTTAGCCAATGTGTGTGTGGTCTTGATTTTCAGTTATTCCTTATGACACAAAATTACCTCAAAGATCAAGAAAATTGCTCATAAACTGAGAAATATGAAGACCCAAAGCACTTTGAAACCTTCAGCTCTTGGTCCAGTGAATGAGCTCGTAAATCGCCTTGGCAATCATCATTAAAAATTCAAAAAAATACACAAAAATGTGCACATAAAATCTACAAACCAAATATATAAACATATATATATACATACATACATATATATATAAATGATATTCTTCAATGGAATTGTGAGCAACCGTAAAAAAAAATCTTTTTCGACCAAAGTCATAAAAATTAAAAAGAAAATCAGAATTATGTTCCTTTTTGTGCTTTATTTTCCTTTTGTTTCTCTCTTTCTTATTTGTTTAAAATAAATATTACACACTTTGTTGACGAAGCTTTTACGATCCGATGAATTATCAAGAAAGAAAATATGGAAAACTTCTTGCCATTTTATGGGAATTCACACTAATTGTTGGTGTGTGCAATTGGGGTTTGGGATTAGGCAGAGAATTGTGGGAGGCAATGGGAGGTGGACACAAATTTTGATGGCACTTAGAAAGCTGTTAATCCTAATTTTATGTTTTACGTTTTGGCTTTGGACTTTCGGGGCAATTTAATGGCTCAGTTCTTTTTCGGCTCATAATAATAATAATAATACTGTTCCGGCTCCTGATGATTCCTTCCTTGTCCCATGTTGAGACATAAATTTTTCGTTCGACAAAAAAAAAGAGGCGATGAGACAGTGAGCAAGAGAGAGACCACTTGAGGAACATTGAAACAGCTTAGTTAGTTTAATTAAGATTACATTAATGTTAAATTTAAATGCCGCCTAGAGAATTTATGGTCAACATTTTGATTAGATGATGTAAGTGGCCCCTAATGTATATAGTTCTTTTCTAACTTCGAGGGCGGGTCTTAAGGATTTTCGACGAAGCCTCTAGAAGGACTTCTTGTATCTTGCATTATTTGATAAAAATATGCTTAAACTTTTCTTAGTTTTAGTATTTGCGAATAAGTTGTGCTTCTTTAGGCTTGGTCAATTTCCTTAAGTTCTTTATTGGCTTTAATGTGTTGGTAGAGCGACAGTATTATATAGAAAATGTAAATATCGAAAGCAAGATAAGGAATAGAGCGGACTGCTGGCTGAATTTGTCCTGAACAAAGTTGATTGAACCGTAAAAGTATGACCCCTACTAAGGGAGCTGCATGCAATATTAGCCACGGCAACAAATATCCATGACGGTTCTGTGTAGAAAATGATCATGCAATTAATAATATGTTATATTTATGTAAGCTCTATACATACCTTATTGACACCGACTATAAGGAAAATAAAGCTAATTAAATTCACCGAAATTATAGCCATACATATGCATCCAGTCAAAGCATCTAAAAAATAATCACACATATTAACACACACAAAACTAAAATCGCTAATGCTTTGCATTACCTAGGTGTACATTAGTCGACGCTTGATGGCCGTCCTTAAATGCAACAATTTTAGTTCCACCCATAAGCCAAAATACATATATATATAGCACGAGTGATAAAATAAATCCCGACCAGCCAATGACTTTTCCCACCGTATGGAGACGCAAGCAGCACACACCTTTCAACATTTTAAAAAATTGAGACTAAAACTCAACTCAACTCAGACCGATTCGATATATAACTTGAATTCAATGTAGTTTGGCCGATTGCACTCAAACGAATGAGAACTTGTGCGAAGAAACCATGAATTTAATCTATATGTTTATCTTGATGTTTATCGTTTAATAAGATTTTGAAATGTTTACATTATTTAGGGAAAGCAACGCAAAGTCTTTTGGCTCTGAGTAACACTCTAGAAATGCTATCTGAAAATGTCAAAGAATCATGTTATTGGGATCCCAGTTAACATCTACTTTTTACACATACAATACATATATATTCCGTCTTTGTCTAAACATTTTTATTATTGGAAATTCTTAATGCTTTTTGTAAGACTTTACCGAAATTAAATCAAATTTACTTTCCTAATCTATCGTTATTAAATAGCGTAGGTAAAACAAACTAGATAAATCAAATTTTAGTAACCATGAAGCTAATATACAAAAAAAAGGGTATACTGTAAGGATCAAAGGATATACATATAAAAACTTTATTATTTCAAATTTTAAGCTGAAAAGCCTTCTCTGTTTCAGATGCGAATATCGAAGGGGTATAAAAGTTGTCTTGGTTGTCTTGAGTTAAGTTTCAAATGTTGTTATCTTATCTGAAAGAAATTTAACACTGATATATATCTTACCGAGAAATAATACAGAAACCAATGTGTGTGTGTATATATAAATAGGATGAAGCAAATCTGAAGATAATAATACAAATAACTCTTATCATGTATACATCATTCACAGAAATATTAATCCATTGGTTATATGTAACATATATGAAAAATATACAATAACAAATATACATACATAATATGTACATACAATAAATAAAAAAATAAATATAAATTTAAAATGAAAATGTTGATTGTTTAAATTTGTGGAAAAAGTATGAAAAGTAAGAGAGAAAATATTAGGTCTAATAAAATGTGAAACCGTTGAAAGATTTCAAATGATATATATATATCATATTCATAAGATTTATTTAACTCAGGCTGGCTAAAATCTTTGCTTTGGTTTATTTAAATAAATTTAAATTGCCAAACTTCGTTTTTGAGGTTGCCACACAGAAAAACATATACTACACAACAGATGATATCGGTCTATCGATGCCTATCGAAGCTTGACGCGCTTGCATCACTATTCAAATTTGCTACATGTTAGGCGTTTTGCAACACATCCTAAACTTGCAACTTCAAAGATTTAAATAATTTCCAACACTTTTCATTTATATTGGAAATTAATAAAAATATCGCGACGAATTCGAAACAATTAATTCTCGAAAACTATAAAATCATGGAAACAGCCAATCATCCCAAATACGCTTTGCACATTTCAAGTGTAAGTTATTTTCAACGTTTTCCAATGTAGAGACTATATCAATTTGACACTTTTCCTTTAGCTGAGTATTTTCAATTGTCTAGGCTGTGAGAAAGTTCAACTAAAATTCTCCGAATCGAACGTACAGTTTGTGCTCTATAAACTGGCTGGAAATGTTCACTACACTCAAGCACCAACTGTCACCATGACTCCAGTAGTGTATGCCTTGAAATTGTTGTGCACCTCAAACTATGCCACAGCTGAAAGCTTGGAAAGTATTCCGCAATTACAGATCGGTCAGGGCCGGGTGGAGATGACATTTGAAATGCAAAGAAATGCCCCGGAAACTGAGGACGTTAGCTCCGAGGACGAATTGGATATGGAGCCCAGCACCTCGAGGCAAGCAATGGCTAAGGAATTGGAACGAGTTAAGCGTAAGCAGAATCGTCGAGGTCGGCGAATTATACGCCGCAGTATTCCATCCCGGAAAATTAATGTGGTGCGTCGCTTTGAAATGGTATTCGATCTGGAATGGGTGACCTATCAGGTCAACGAAGGAAGTTTCCGGCAAATGTGTATTAAAGATTTCCACAAGAAGTTCTTTATGCCCACACAACATTCCATGGATCATCTGATCAATTTACAGCGAACCTTTGCTGGGAATTTCCTCAAACTAATCAATGCCGACATGGATGCCTATCAGGAATTCAAGTGAGACGAAAAGACCCGCTAAATTCTCATTTCAGTATAATTGTAGGAGAAATTTTCATTCCTTAGAACCAATGCGAATCCTTTTGATAAATTCATTGACATCTTTCTACGTTCCCAGGAGGAACAGGATGAAGTGTTGCATAAACTGACCACAAATTGCCTCTCTGTCATTGAATCATCTCGTCTCGTTGAAAGGCATTTCGTTCTAAAGGTTTTTAGTGAAGTTCATCGCATTTTTGAGTACATCACGGCGGAAGAGTACACGGTGATGTTCTATGTACCCCGCTTGGAAGGTTATCAGCCGCTAAGTCTAGTGGTGAGTTGGCTAAAATAGTTACGCTCAATGTATTCTTTGCCCAATCTTTGCCAGAGTGTCGAAGACTTTGATCTGTCCAATGTAAGCACCTACATTAAGGTAAGCCATGTGGACGATGTCATTATGTGGAATCAAGCTGATCATAATATAATGGATATATTGTTGATCTCTTTTCAATTGGCCTTGGCAAGTATTGCCAATCAATCTATATTGTTTCTAGGACAATTGGATAAGGTATTAACTTTGATCTTTGATCAACTAGAACTACTAATATCTTAAATCGAAATCTCTCGCTTTGTGTGTTTCAGTTGAATGAATTTGTTTGCCATCAATATGCCACAGCATTCTTTATGAACACTCTATTTGGCAATGATGATCCGAATACTCCGGTAGGGTCTATAAAGCCCTTTTTATATTTATTTTTGATTAATCCTTACTATATTCTAGAAATGGATTTGCACACGTTACTTGCAACGCATTATGGAGCTAGGCGACTCCATGGGCATTATTATCTATCTGGAATACCCTAGTGGCTTGACTCTGTTACCCGATAGTCATAGTGTGATCAAATGTAAACAATATCGCAATGAGACCAGCGGCCAATTGGGATGGCAACTATTCGAAGATGTTGTTAAGGACGAGAATCAATATCTACTACAATTTTTGGGAATTTTTGACTCAAAAGAGCTTGTTTGAATGGATGGCCTATTGAGTTACTTTCAACATATATTTTCATCTAAAGGCATCAATTTTTCAGAGTGTTCCCAAAATGAAAAAGATGAAGACATAAATAATTATATGAATACCATGAAATGTAATGATAATATTTTTATGATTTTCTTAACATTTTACAACACTTTAGTCTAAGATCAATACGTGGACAATATGAAATGCGACATTTTTCGAAATACCTGTTTAACTTTTTGATTTCAAACTCGTATAAATATACGTTCATCACAAATCTTTAAAAACTTTGTATTCCAAAAAAGGACATCTATATATATTGGATAATATACCAACCCAGATAGAACAAACTAGAGAATAATGTTTTACCTTAAGCAACAAACAAATTTAAATGTCTGATTATGATCTTTGAATTATTCTAAAACAAGAAAATTGCACATATTTTTCGGCCTTTTTACTTAGTTTGAAACTCAATATTTCTACAACATTTTGCGTCTTCTATTTCTATCTGAGTCTGTATCTTAAAAGACATTACGTATTCGAATATCTGGAATTAATTCAAGTGCCTTAAAACATATCAAACATTTTATTAGGTTGACACCTAATTCATTATCACATATTTTACTGAGGTAGACATTTTCTATGTTCATACACACTTATTTTATTTTGTTAATGTCATGATGCTGAATAGGTTTACTCGAATTAGTTGTATGGAAGATCAAGATCATGCGAGAACATTGGGGAAATAATAGCTCAACTTAATGTAATGAGTTTTATTTAGTTAAGCTTCCATCATATTATGATACTCATTTCAAACTGAAAGTAAGAGATCTATTTCTACGATTTAACTCTACTCAAACTTTTGTCTATTTATTCCTTCTTTTGTTTAAGCCAATACTAAAACTCTTTCAAATTCTCTGCCATGCTGACATCTCCAATTACGAACGTTTTTATTGTCGTTCCAGTTTTTTGTTTTTGTTTTTGTTTTTCTTGTTGTTGGGTGAAGCTTACACCTGTGCCTAATGCCTAGTGTCTGCTTCCTGGTCGTGGTCGTGGTCCTGGTCTGTCTGGTTTTCGTTTTACTCCCAGAAGCGCTCGTAATTCGAAATGTTTACGGTACATTTAATTTCATTTGGATTATTACAATATGCTTTAGGTGGAGAGTAGGAATTGAGAATTTTTGGCTGTTGTTTGCTCTTGCCGGAGGCGTTTTTCCCGCCCACTCCCTGCCTTCCCCTCGCTCGCCCACTCTCTGGCTATATTTGTGTGTCACTATGCACCATTTGGCAAGCCGAACAATGAGCCATGGAACCCATGAATCCCATGGTCGTTGCCTCGCCGCCTTCTTTCAGGTGTATAACATGGAGGCGACATATTTCATTGTTGTTGCCAAAGTGTAATTGCGAATTCCAGACAAATGTGAAATTTGAATTTACAAGTTTAACTTTTCTTGTGAAATCATTTGCTCACAAGGACGACTCCCGACTACTGTGTGTGTGTGCTCCAGTTCCATCTTGAACTACCGAACGGCGACTGCTCCTTTTGTGTGTGAGTTTGAGTCAAGTGTGCAATTCTCGACTTAGTTCATTTGTTCCATTTCAACGCTTGCCTTACGTTGTGATGGAAGCGAGAAGAGACCAAGAATGAGGTGGAGTTTTATTTTGGGTGGCCCCCGAGTAAGAGAAATGTGGTGACTCGTACATCTTTTCCCAGGCCGCATAAACAAATGTACTTGCCTTTTGCTATTCCTGCTCACTCTTTCTCTACTTCTCTGCCCTTTGAAATAGCCTAGCATGTGCCAGCACTTTCAATCTCAACAGTCGTCCTCCTCGTCGTAGTCAGGAGCCGCACACACAATGGCAACCGTTGCCATATTTCCGGCTTTTTTCCTTCGTCTATTGTTGTTCCGTGGTCTTTGTGTGTGCTTAGTTGCTGCTGTAGAACCTCATGTTATTATAGATACCTTAGTTAGGGTATATACCAAATACTTTGATGGGTTGTAAGTTTTAATAATTTAATAACTATTCCATTACTAACTGTCTTAACAAAAGATACTATACTAGTAGGGTAAATAAAGGTATAAAAAAAGAAATGTCGTTAAGAATAAGCGTTCCTATTTACTTGCTGTATCCTAGCCATCCTATCCTGGGAGAACTAATGTATATATAAATATTAGATAGTTCTTTTCTTAAGAAAGGACACTAAAAGAGAGTGTTTATAGAGATATTGCAATATTGAATTTTCTTAGATTCTAGTTTTTAGATTCTTTAGCAAGAATACGAGTATTTAGGTATTATATTTACGGGTTGAATTCTTCATAAATCGCAGAGTTAAAATTTCCAACTTTACGATTATTTAGAATGAAAAACTTATATATTTTTCTATTCGACCAGAAATATCGTTCGATTCGTTTCTATCCAAGCTTAGAACACTTTTTAAATTGTCTAAATATTTTTGTGGTCAATAACTCTTTCACAGATAACTCTTTATTCACAGTTTTCACTTTAAGGACTTTTCTCAGTTCTGATCATAGAAAATAGCGTATTCGCTTGTTTAGCTATTTCTTTACCCTATATTCAATAGTTTCTAGTTTGGCTTTACCATTTCTTTTGTATTTTCTTTATTTTGTTTTTTCTTTTGCTTTTGTATTGTTTTTTTTTTTTTTTTTTTTTTTGTTAGCCAGTTTGTTCTTTTGGCATGGCTAGTAAGCTCTCCGCTGCCGTAGGGAGCTTTTGTGTTCGAGCGTCATACCGAAAAAGTTGCATTTCACGTTTTGTTGGATACCATTCTAGAGCTCCAAACTAGGATTCTGGCTCCAGCTCTGGCTTTAGTTCTAGCTTCCAGACTCACTTTGGGAGCTCTTCAATTCGGTTTGCTTCTTTCATATTTTGTTCATCGTTCTTTTTTCTGTGTGTGTGTATGTGTGTGTGGGTGTTTTCTCAATGTTTTTGTGTAATACTTCAGACCAACCCAAAAAGCCAAAGCCAAAGTGGTGTGTTCCGGTCTGCCGCATAAAGCATTGCCACGCCTCCTTCCCTCCCAAGCCACACACACACACTAACATAGATATAGACATATACACACACTCACACAAATACAATTAGACTCTTGGTTTGTTGGTTCAACTTGTTTGCTTACATTCAACTTACTTCACTTCTGCTGCGATAGTTTTCTTTCACCTCCTCCTCCTCCTATTCCTCCATCCACCCATCCAACATACAGTCTATTGTCCTGGTCTCGTCCTACCTCGTTCTTGGTTGTAAAGTTTTGTTACCCGAAGTTTTACTCATCGTCATTGTGTTTAGGAAGCGACTTAACTTAATTTTGTGGATTTCCATGCATTTCTCTCTCTCTTTCCTTCTGACTAAGATGAAATTTTCTTCTCTGTGTTTGCTCTTTCATTGTTGTATTTTTACTCCTCTTGTTGATGGTTAAGTGAATCATACATATACATACATATATAACTATAGACATTCGTAGTTACATATGTACATACAATGTACTGGCAATGTAAGCATTATGATTGTACTAGCACTCGTTCTTGGCAATTGTTCATTTGTGGCCATATTTTCAGTGTATAAATCCTCAAAACGCAAAAAATAAAAATTGAAATGCCTCAATTAGTAAGATTACGATACGGTAATTTAACAGCAAACTTGAATTACTTTTAGGCATTTGAAAAGGCTTATTTCTGAAAAACAATAAGAAATCTGGGTTAAAGAAATATTTAAACTTTATAGCCAAAATGCCAAAATAAATTCCTAAAAGCTATGTAAGTCTTCCTTATAGCTTTTTTATAAAAAGTATTTTTTCATATATATGTATGTATGTGTGTACATGTGAATATATTTTTAAAATTCGTTAAATACATAAAAATTCATTTTATATTTATGTGCAAGACTTCATTTTGTGAGATATTAAAACTATTTACATGCTAAAATTTCTTTTTACTTTATTAAAAAGTTTTACAAACATAAATTCTTAAAGTAGATCAGTCAATCACCTAACTAAATTTGAAAATATATTTAGGTATGATTTCATTTTCAATCAAAAGTATAAATCATACTTAACCCTTTCGGGGCCGGTTAACATTGTGAATTGGTAACCTTGGCAGGATTAAATTAAAATGGAAATACTGAAAAGCTATCCTTGATTCGCTCGCCACAGAGATGTATATACTTACCCCGAAATATTAAAAAAGAAATCCAAGTCTTTGAGGAGCTTGAATCAGCATATATAATATTATAATTTTTTTGAGGAACAATTTTCGCTTTAGAAATTATTCTTAAATAAATTAAACATATAAAAATTAAAGAAAAAATCGTTACCATATTTCTTCATGAATAAATTAAAACACACTTTCAAATGCAGTCTCACCTTTAGTATAAAATACTATAATTAAGAAAGCAAAACCTTAACAAAAACTCTCAAATTAAAATATGTTTGACTCGAAAGGATATGCATATGTATGTATGTATGTATGCCCACTCAGGACAGGAGATTACACTTTGAAAGGAATCTTTCATTCAACTATCCTTTCAATGCTCTCGTTTGCAAGGTATCTGAAATCTAAATCATATCTTGCTGAAGCTTTTCTGTATCATTCAGACATTTATTGATTGCAGATAAATTTCAGCAAGGCTTCTTTCCTTTCTTGGTATAATGCTTCATATGCAGCAAGAGTTCGAGGGCCGCAATTCTGCATAGACAAATGGAAGATGCAGTTTTGATTTATCCTCTTTGAATAATTAATTTAGATAGATTCAGGGACGACTTAGAATAAAGTCACAATAGTAAAAAGTTGAGTTATTGATCAAATTAAATGCCTTTATTTCTCTACTAACTTTTTTTCGAAAATTTTGTCGTCAAAATTGTAATACAGGTTCGTACCTGTATTAAAGCAAATGTGGTTAAATAAAGAAATCGTCTAATAGTTGTCGAATCAAACTGAGTGTTGCTTACATTGAAAAGAAAATGATTAAACAAGAGGAAATCATGTTGAAGTACAAAATGTTGTGGCCTCCAGAGGACCCTGCCCAAAAGGAGGCAATTCCCGACAGAGGAAGGAAGCAGGCGGAGAAAGGGAGGGGAGCTGCTTAGGAATGTTGGCCAAAAACATCAAAGTCAACATGAATTTAAACTTGTCGTTTGTTGCATTTGTCAAATGCAGGCAAAAATAAAACCTTTGACTAAATTTGTTGTTGATGTTAGTTGGTTATTGACAGCCACACACACACACACACACACACAGAGGCACACACATAGTGTAAAGTTTGTGCCTTGTTTTAGAAAATTTTGCAGTCTGTCTTTCTGATTGTTGAAACTGTGCCAACTATTTTTTTTTCTTTTTCTTTGTTTGTTGGCCTGACAACTTCATCATGAACAACAACAACAACAATAAGAACAAAGTTCATTCCTTTGCCTCATTCGTAAAAGAACAAAAAACATGTTGAAAAACTGTCGTTGGCCAAATGTTTTGTCATGATTCTCTTTTATGAAGTCCAAGTATCCTTTCCAGTAACTTGGCCCACTTTATTGAACCTGGAATCGAGGAGAGAGAAGGAAAAAGAGAGAGAGATAGTCTAGGTGACATAGATGTATAGGAAATGGACCACTTACCATTTTGATCTAATGGTATGCTTTTGAATTTTTCAGCTTTTGAGTAATTAAATTTATGAATTTATACAGGACAACCTGTTCGTTATGTGTATGTATGTACACGAGCCTATATCTACATTGTTGGCTATTAATTTGGAGTATATTTCAGTTTGTCGTTTCCTCGTAGCCTCCTCCACCTCGTCCTGCTTACTTCACAAAATTGTACACATGTTTGGTCTTGTAAAAATGTCATGTTAATTTGTGGATTGTGCGCCCCAAATGGAGCATGGACATGAAGCTGAGACATGGACACACAGAGAGAGAACTGGAACATGCAAATAAATGTCTCCACCGACCCATCCACCCGGGCACGCATCCCAAAATTGGCCTCGGCATGAACTTTTTCGGGTTGTCCCCCTATAGCCACCACCCTCCTGTCCGCCATCCTAAAAGATTTATGAGTGAATCTGATAAGTGCTGCCAATAAATTTTGCGAAACAACAATTTACAATGTTCATTGCATGCTCTTGATGCCAATGGAGGGTTGAAGGTGGTTCGAAAGGGGGAAAGCCAAAGTCCAAGTAAAAATATTTTCCTTTTTTTCTCTTTTTTGGTTATTTTTATGACCATTTTGGTTGCAAACAATATAAACAGTGGGCAATTGAAGATACATATTCCTCTACATACCATTAGTAGAGCACTTCTCTGGGAGTAAATTCCTCCGCTTTGAAATTTGCTAATGACTCACCATTTTAGATAATAAAGCAACTAAAGCTATCAACTATTTGGTCTTTATTTGGTATTTTGGCAAAATGTTCGTTTCTCTCTCCTAGAAAACTAATTTAGTCATCATCGATAAATTAGACGCAATGCTTAAAGTTGTGCCATGAAGTTTATTTATCTATTAGCCATAATTTTTAATGGTGTAGTTTTAAGTTTAAGTGTGGGCAATACACTGAAGTGTAAACCTTTGAAATTTTAAAAGTTTAAGTGGTCTAGTTCTTTCAGAAGAACCGAAAGGGTTCTTGAGCTTTTCCACCAAATTTTAGGACAAGTAGTCCACATAACATCTGACCATCTATTAATACATACATTCATCTATCTATCTTATTATCCATCTACCTATTTATCATCTTTCTATCCATCCATCTAGGTATCTATTAACCCACTCGCCATCTAACAAATTATGTTTTTACCTTATTGGAGTTAAAAATATAATAGTTTTCTTTATATTTCTGATTATTTCTAACAACAACAGAAAAAACACTTTCATATTTTTACAGTCCTTGTCAAATTGTTGTTTATTCTTCATGTGGTGAAATTTTTGCACATTTGAAAGTTAAATTCTTTGCTTAACATGTATGTTATGTGGCTAAAAAAGTAACTAAAATCTCATTTAAGAACGTCTGAGAGAACTATTTTTGAGAGAAATTCCCCCAAAGAGTTGAGTTATGCATGTCAAATTGTTTTTTCCTTTTTGGCATTTCAACCAAAAATGGGCATCATTAAAATTAAAAAATAAGGAAAAACCTAACGTAACGTTAAGCTTAAAATGAAAAGGATAACCCGCAATAAAACGAGTGGACAGACTGAAAATTTTTGTCTAAAAGTTTTTGGCAAGAGTAAGAAACTGAAGGGCCAACAGAGCACATGACAATGACTTTCCCCCTACCACCATTCACAACCCTTTGGCATGGCGTCGTGTGTGTGGGGAGGGGGGGTTAGTTGACTGGTGGTGGCGATTGTCAAAAGTTTGGAAGCCTTGCAATGTTCACAAACATAAAAATTTTATTCATGACGGAAGCAATACTCAAATTTCATCTATTAATATCTGGGCACAAAAAGGGACTTGGCTGGTGGCGGGGGGAGGTGGAGGAGACAGGGAAACTACAACTGAAGCTGTAGCAAGCTAGAAGCAGGGACTCCCAGATGTCAGCTCATTCTAGGCTATATATGTATCCCTATAGCATCTGTCCAACTGTCAGTCCAACTGTCTGTTTGACTAACTGACAGACCAACACACACACACACACTCACACTCAGCTACATATAAACAAATACGCATACAGATGCGGTTGCATCAAGCCTGAGTGCACATTGCCAACATAACCTCAAATTGCATTCCTAATTCCTTTTATACTTCTCCTCATCCTGGTGCTGGTCCTGGTACTGGTCCTTGGTTTTTCGGTCCTCAGGTTCTCTCAAACCACTTTTTTGCAAAATGTGCAATTTCCGCTTGAAGGCGAACACCAGGCATACCCAAACCCACTCCACACCCCTCGATTACCCTTCTCCACCTACCCCCCCTCTCTCTTATCCTCTCTAGATTTTAGACATTGGAATATTTTTGGGAGTAGAGAGAAAATTTATTAGAATCATTTTATTATTTTGCGGGCAACTTCATGTTGGCATCAACATGCATATATACATCATATTTTCATTCAAGTGCAGAAGGTAACTAAGGTCGGTTAGTTCGGTGAGAAGATGGGCGACATCAGGTGAACAGACTACCCCCCAAAAAAAACACATACAAATAATAAAGCAATCAAAAATAGGAAAATTGCAACTTTTACAAATTGGTCCAACTAGACAGAGAGAGAGAGAGAGAGAGAGAGACAAAGGGATTCATGCAAATATAATACATTTTATATATATTTCAATTCGATCCGAAAGAAACTTTTTCTCTAAAAACTAGTCACCAAATGATCGGTTCGTTGATTCGTTGCCGAGTTCCAAATGAAATGTAGCAGAATGCACAAAAACTTTTTCATTTTCATTTTTATTTTGTTTTATTTTTTTTTGCTTTTTGTGCTGAATCAACTACTACTAAAAGATTTATGATATCAAAAATGGTGCCTCATAAAATATACACACACACCTTTTGGAGCCAGAGAAAGAGAGAGCGCGGGAGGATGAATGGAAGTGGGTCTGGGTGGGTGTGGGTTGTGCATGTGGGTGGTGGGTAGTGTGTGATGTGATGCCATAGTGTCGATAAAACCATTGTTTATACTATATAACCACCTCCTGCCAGACTGCCTGCCTGCCGCCTTCCCTGCCTTGGCAATTGCAGACTTTTGCTTGGATGATTGCATTTTGGCAGCATTTTTTATGCGTTCATCATGCGGTCAGCATAAAAGTCGTAAGTTAGACTCACCAAATGTCTTGATATGCATAGCTCCCCTTCTTCCACTAACGGCAACCAGCAACATGTTGCCAATTTTCAAGTCTGAACATCGTAAATCAATGACCAAACATGCCACACCAAGGGGAAAATTTAAAGACAAATTCAAAGTTTATTTTCTGTTGAGCCCAAGAACAATTTATTGCACTAAACGCATTTTCTACTTTATAAGTATGTACAATCCGAAAACGATTAACAAAATATTTTGGACAACTCATTGGATGATAATTAGATTACGCGTTAGTCATAGTTAACGCCAATGGGTCGCCATCTTTCCGTTTTTGCCTGCAGACAAGTTCCATCTATTAGTTTGATTCTGTTTTTTGGATTTTCCCCAGACAGTTACTTACTGGAGTTGTACTGATTGCTGCCAGTCTTTGAGAACTTCATCGAATCGTGCATTGTAGGTGAACTAAATGTGGAAAAAGGACTAGGTTATTTTGGTGCAGATTCGAAATTAGAACCGTGTCTATGTTCACGGGACGGTGCTTTGTTTTATCTAGGTGTGAAAAGCATCTTAAAAGCAGGTATGTTGTCTTTAGGCCCCCGAGAAGGACAGTATGGAATCGTAGATTCCTTGTTTGGCTTCCTTTTTTAAAACCACAGTGTGAGTCATAGAACAGATCTTTACATTCGTAAAAATAGGCCAAAAGAAGGTGAAGCCAGGTTAATGGTTCGCTGGGTGAAAATCAAAAGCCTGGACTAAAATCAAGGGTAATTGGGCATATTTCAGCTTGGTCCTCATTAGATAAAACCTCTTTAGGCTGATTAATTGGATAGAGGAAGGAAATGTAAAAGAATTTTGCTGCTTAGAATGTCGCAAGAAATTAAATATCCCTGTTAAGAAATATTTACTCATTTTAACGCCTAAATGATATTTGACATGCAAAAAATGCAGGTTATCCGACTGGAATAAAGTCGCAGACAAAAGTAAGAATTGACCGTAGATTTACATTTCGTTTCAATCTCTCCCCGACTTATTGACAGCTTTAGACACATTTAACAATACTTACTTAAGACCATTGCGCATATCTCTATTATAGTTCATTGAATCATATTGGTTTTTAATGCGTTGATGTTGTTGCATTTGCTGAGGCGACGGCGATGGGGATTGTTGCGGCTGCATTTGGTGTTGATAGGGCATATTGTTGCCAAAGTTTCCACTTTGGGGATAATTACCCCACATTTGGTGAGATGGCTGGTTATTGCCACTGTTCCAGCTTGGCGGAGCGTTGGCGACAGAACCACCCATCAAACGACCCTGATGCATTTGATTATATTGATTCATTTGTCCCATTTGTGGTGCCATGCCACCAGCTGACATGCTCTGCAGATCGGGTATCACAGCATTCATGCCAGGAGCATCAATAGCACCGGCCATGGGCATCATGGTCATGCTGTTCAAAGGGGTAACCGATCCAAATGGCAACTGTGTGGACATGGGCATCGAAGCGGCACCTTGTGGCAACATTCCCATGGGCAAAGATTGCATCGGCATGCCTCCACCATTAATACCTTGATGCAAGGGAAAGGACATCGGAGCTGCAGTGGTCATTGGAGGCATCTGCATCTGAGTATTGAGGTTCATCTGGGGACCCATTGGCATAGGGGTCATTCCACCAGCATTACCCATTGGTCCATTCTGCATTCCCATGGGCATCATCATTCCCTATATACGTACCGAAACAGGATTTAGACATTACCTTGGGGTTAACTCCAGAGAGGAAGTCATCCAACTATACCTTATTAGCATCCACGCCACCAAAATCGGCTTCATAGGGCACTGAGCAGAAATTCATTTTTAGCAAGTTTTTGTTTTAATTTTTAACTTAAAAAAATTTAGTAAAAAATTAATTTTGATTTTTTTTGTTTTAGAATTTTTCGGTTTTTCTCTAGAGAGGTCTGAATGTTACAAGCACAAACTAAGAACTGACTACAATCTGGTAGTCAATCAGTAGGGTCAACTTTCTATAATCCAAGGCCTGCTGAGATTTGAAAATAAAGTCATAACTGATTCTTTAGCAAATTGTTGACAGTTTTCTCAAAGTAGTAAAAATCGAAGATTTACCGATTTTAATTTCAATTGCTGTAAATATAAAAAATCGATATCATATA
Organism: Drosophila paulistorum; assembly: GCA_018152135.1. NCBI lineage: Eukaryota > Metazoa > Arthropoda > Insecta > Diptera > Drosophilidae > Drosophila > Drosophila paulistorum. The sequence goes on along the minus strand of JAECXG010000822.1, from coordinate 49,596,219 downwards.
CTAAATCATCACTGTTTGTTATATATCTTATGTTGGGGTCTTTCATCCAACGAATCACCATTTACCCACGCACAGTGAAATGGAAAGTAATGAAACTGAGAACGAAGACTACCAATTTCCATAAAACCGAATACAAACAACATGAACATTTGTTTTTCCGTGTATATGTACGTACATAATTAAGGTTAATTTGTTGTACATTTCCCTAGTCCGGTTGCATTTCCATAACCAATGCTTTCCTCATGGGGCAGATAGGTGGGGTAGGGGGCCTCATTCTCTAGCAGCACAATTAATTTTACCTTCGCTTGTCATTTTATTGTTTATCTACATAAATACATGGACATTGCTAGTGCCCGCTACCTTAACCTGTCTCTCTGGCATAAGCTTGGCATGCCATTTATTCAGCGTCCTGACTTCGGATATCCTTCTGACTTTGCCTGGCATGGCCTTTCCTGGCCGTGGCCATGTAGTTGCCACACCATTTATGCCATTAAGTCATTAGCTTTGTTTAACAAATAACAAACTGTCAATGAGTTGATTAACGATGTTTTTCGCATGAACTGCAATTAGCCATAGCCGTTGCCGTTGCCGTTGCCGCTGCCGTTGCCGCTGCCGTTGCCATTGCCGTCTGATAAATGGGTGTGATTTTGCGCCCCAGCTCTGGCAGAAGTTGCTATTGATGCGCGGCCTGAGGCATGAACGCTTGCTTCGCTATCCTATCGCAAGTTGCCGCCGTCACTTGGCAATTATTGTGTATATTGTGCTTCCAGTCAATGGCATTTGCCAGAGCTTGAGCCAGAAGCTAGAGCCCTCCCTCTCATCATTGTACTCATCATCGTGCTCATCATCATCATCATCATCGTCGTCAGCATTGGCACCAGCTAAAAGGAGCAGCACTCGTTCCCATCGTCAACGCAATTACACCCGTTGACAAGTGTAATGTCAACCAACTGTGGCCACCATCACAGTCAGTCAGCTCCTCATCGTCAGACCTTCTCATCCTGTTGCTGGCGACGTGACGAGCTTCATCACTCATTCACTTACAGGCTCACCCACTCACTCACCCATTCAGACATTCATTCACTTGGCAACTAAACGACACTTGGCTCAATTCGATTTTTGTAATATATTTTTCACCAGAAACAGGGACGGATCAATTCACTCCTATCTAATAAGTTTCTATAGTAAAAGCCAAGCCAAATTGTCGTTGCCTACTTTTTGGCGGCTTTATGTTTTTTCTCTTCTTTGTTAATGCATTAATCAATGCATTGCAATGCGTTTAATACAATTGAATGTATAATGTTGAATAGGTAAAATTTATACGTCTTTCAGATGTTTTCCAACTGAAATTTTTCATCTCAATTTTTGCCCCAAAGATTCGCGTTTTAAAACATCAATTATAGATTTGCCTCTTGTTATCCTGAACACCCTTTTCCAGAAAGTCCGCACCTGTTGAAAGCATTTACAATGTAATTATTATGCAAAAATGCATTGGCCCCAAACATGTAGCTTCGTTTATTGTAAAACTCTTTTAACAAATAATGTCTAGCTAAATACGTGGGGGACAACTAAACCTAGATACATACATATATTTGTATAGAAATATAGAATTGGATTAGGTGAAGGGGGAGGGGTGGGTGGGCAAATATTATAGAATGTGTTTATATGTTTGCACATAAAATAAATTAGTTTCTGGTCTGAACTGGCGCTAATTGCCTTAGCCAGAAAGTTAATTATGGCAAAAATTTGAAATTTTCAAAATTGGACTTGTCAAAAACATTTTGACATTTCCCGTTGTCCTTCCCGTTTCCTCTCGTTCTTCTTCACTCCTCATTTATTAATAGGCAACCCTTTCAGGGCGGCAGTGTTTCAGTGTCAGTGTTTTTGTCGAGGAAATTAGTTTTACAAACTTTTGCGTTTTTGCATTTGTTTTTGTCGTTGTTGTCATTCTCGTTGAATTTGGTGAGTTTGATTCGGTTTTCACACTCATTATTATTATTGCAAAATAGTTATTAGCACTCAAATATCAATCATGAATGAGGAAATTATATTACTTTATTGTGCATTTGCAACTAAATACTATAGTTGACGATGATGTCCATGAGTTTTTGTAGTTGTTCTTGTTGTTGTTGTTGATGATGATGATATGGTTCAAACTAATGCCTGAAGAGCTGCTGGAAAAGTGGCAAATGGAAATGGTCATAAAAGTGCGCGTAATTAAAAGGGATGTTGATGTTAATGAATACGCAAAGTTTAAATAATTGCATTAAAATTGTATTTTTCGCAAAATGTTATTATGTAAATGGTGTAACTAATGGCTCGAGTGGATATTTGATAATTTCACCTCACAGTGGCAGAGAGTGACAGGGGAAGGCAATGCAATGCATTTTCGACATTTTTTTCTGAAAAAAAATAAATGTATGTCTAAATGCAACATTTTTGTTAAAATTAAATTGCATATTGATGTTGATCTAAATGAAAATTGCTTTTCTAAAAATCATTTTTACGAATTCCTTTGCGGTTGAAGTTAATATTAAAATTTAAATTAAACAAAATATTACCAAATTAGCTTAGAACTAGTTAATAGTTTTTTCTCTGAGGTAATTAAAGTGTTTCTAATTGTATTTGTTGACATACTTAATATTTTCTATTATAATTATGTTTTAAAACTTTGCCATTTATTCTGCAAATCATTTGAAATTATTAAAATCGTCATATGTGGATCTGGAGAAGTGGAAAAAGGAATGATTTGCTCCCTAAAATATGCAAAAAGCCGAAAAAGTATTCACTATTTTTAACTTTTCCAAACTGATTTTAAAGAGAAATGTATCAAAAGAATGTAGCATTTTAGTCTATAATGCCACAAGACTGGTATATACATAGTTTTATATACATACATAAAGGAACAAGCTTTAAAGCTTTTCAATGGTTCAATATGTAGATACCAACTATCTTTATTCAATTGCTACTCATATTACATAACGATTTTTTAGAAATTTTCCTTAAAGACTGTTCGTAAAAAATACTCACATAATTCCCGTTAATCTCTTACAAGGACAAAGTCATTTGTAAATGAGAAATTCCACATTGTGAAGGAATTTCTCACACCTACTGAGATTAAAAAATAAAAGTAGGAGAAAAACCTTTGCAACAACTTTCATTACACATTTCACTACCTCCCACCTTCATTTCCCCCTTTTGCACTCTTAACTCACACCTGCACTTGCATTTCAATCTCTGATTACTCATTACGTATGCATGCCAGGACAAAAAGGAAAATAATAAGAAGGAAGCAAAACAATGTCTTTTGATTTAACACCTCAAAACTAAGCTCCAACACAAAAGGCATCATTAATTAGGAATGTTAAGATGATGAAAACTAATCTGCTAAAAGCAAAGATTCACTTTTTCTTTTTCTTAACAATTTTCTCTCTATTTTAGCCAGAGTCTACCGCTCTTTCTCTTTTCTCTCTCTCTTTTCACTCTCTCTCTTTCTCTCTCTTGTCTGCGAAGGATCAACGAAAATAAAGGCGTTAAGATGGTAGAGGGCGTGCCATTGTTTCCTACGTCTTTTTTTTGGCACAGATTCACATAAGCTTAATGCACTCGGAGAAGCTGCTGCACGGCTTCACCTTCTTCTCGACAATCTGTTGTTGTTGTTGCCAAGGATGGCAAATCTGTGCAAATCACAAAATTGAAAAGGGGTAAAGGAAGTAAAGTAGGAGCTGGCAAGCCGAAGTTGAGGCAGCTAAATGCCAAGTGAAGTAGAAGCAAAAGAACAAGACCAATATCGAATCGAAATCGTGTCCCTCCATTAGAAGTTGGCCATAAACTAGGCAACGATTCCCGTACCCATCATCCGCCTCCCCTTGGCCATTCCCAGTCCAGTTTAAGCCAAAGTCCTTCGATGCATGACGCTTGGCTGAGTGCAAATTCAATTAACTTGTTACAACACAATCTCAGGATCAGCCTGGTTTGGGGATTTCAGTGTGCATGCATGTGTCTATCTGTAAGTGTTTGTGTGTGTTTCCAAACTCGGAAATCTATTTATCCATACATTTCCTTTACTTTGCCCATTTTTGTTGATTTTATTTACAATTTTAATTCGTATCAAATTGGTTTTTTGCGGTACGCGAACTCTTCGACACATATTTGATTTTCTAAATTCTATTTTCTCTCTGTCTATCTGATAGCATCTGTAGTGTAAATGCATTTTTCCTAAATCAATTAATAAAAGATTTACACATCCATCCAACCACACCGAGTAAACTAAACATTATTGATTAGCTTCTGCTGCCCAATGGACATACCGAACAGAAGGCACAAGACATTTTGCAAAATTTTCAAATGAATTTTCCTCGGTCGCTTGGAATTGAAATTAATAATCAAATGTCAATTAGTTGTGGGATTTGCCATGCATAAGTAAAACAAGAAAACTTTCAAATCTTCGTCATGCTGTACGAGTTTTGTAAATAAATCAAATATTGAAAAGAAAATATAGACAGTCCTCAATAAAAATTAATTAAAACTAGTAGTGGGGGAAAAAGTGAAGCAAACTCTAACCGGTTGAACAAACGTTGGACCAATAAATCTTTGAAGAGCCAGAATATTTATTGCATTTCAATTCATTCAATCGTACTGAATTCACAAAGGTCTGCCAAATGAATCAATTGCTCATGTGTTAATTCAATAATTAATTCAAAGTTAATGGCAAGTAATTAATAGTTATTAGCAGCCAGAGATACTGTATTCAATCTATGAATTTCTATCAAATTTAAACGAGTAAATGGTTTCGAATATTTCATTTAGTTTAAAACTTGACTTAGTTACTTACAGAACTACTAACTTAAACAAGCTTGAAGCGAAGTCTGACTTAAGTAGTCTATCCTTAACTCTGTAGAATACTCTGAATAAATGGTATTCGTATTGCCATTATTTTTTTAAGAACATGGTAGAGAAAGAGTCCTTAATAATACTCTTAAAAAATGATTCCTTTATTTTAAAGATGTTTGAGGATTTACCAGATTGCATGTTATTCCAAAATATCATTTTTAAAGTCTCAAAAAAAACATTTATTTTTATTAAATTTAAAGACTTTTCTTGCATGAGGCAAACTTTAATTCGTATTCCAGCTGTTTTCTCATTCTTGCCCTTAAGCCAAATATCCGTTTGTTATTCCATCTTTTAAATGTATATACATATAAGTATATATATATACATATATATATATTTGGGCCGACAACTGCAGCAGCTTTAGCCCCCTTGTTCCATAATTTATGACCTGTCCCAATTCTCGAGAGTTACGCGCTGCTGTCATTATGAATTCATTAGCACCTCAGGCCTTGAACCGAATAAAAAAAACCTGTAAAAAAAGAACTGAAAACCTGGTAGAGCGAGTAAAAGCCAAAAAAAAAGAGAAAACAAAAAAAGGACCTGAAAGAAAAAGTTTAAAAAACTCGACCGACCACGCCCACGATGAACCAGAGAAACGCCCATGGCTAGCATTTAAATTAGTCTGCAGGACGACTTCTTAATGGCTAAATCCAGCCCCAATTTCCATTTAACATTTGTTTTGCTTTGGTTTGGGATTTTAGATTTGCATTCGCTGGATTTTAGTTCATTTTTATCTTAAACCAACAACTAAAACGATTGATGCGGATGCCTGGAAAACGGTACAAATGATGCGAGATCCGGGAGACGTGCAACTGTTAGTTGCCGCTTACTGTCCCTTGCCACAAATCGATGGCCAAATGCGTTGCACGTTTCGCCAGCTGCAGTCTCAGCTGGCTGCATTTGCAATTAGTTTAGAGACTCGAGACTTCTTTTTTTCTCAAGAACTTGGTGATTTTGTGTGACGCTAAATGGCCGTGGCACTGCAGCAAGACATTTTATGATGTGAGTGTATCCTGACTTGTTTGCTTATCCTTGGCAATGTCACCTTTAAGGCGTTCTGGTAAGCAAAATCAACGTCACGTCCTTTTGCCTTTGCCTTTCGATACGTAGGACCATAAAAAAGGCTGCGCACGACTTGACGAATAGTTTTGCTGACTGCTGCAGTAAGTAGCTACCCTTTCTCCACACCACCCCGCCCCCCCACAGACACACACACACCATGAAGTCGTCCTCCTGCACGAGTGTGTCTCTTCAGTCCAGTTCAGTTTCGTCCTGACTACGTGCCTCAGCTCCAGTTACAAGTTCAAAGCATTTTATCGTCGTGGAAGGTCATGAGAGGTCAGATTTTGGGTCCATGTGACAGCTACAGCTTGTTTGTTTATCTGTCTGTCTATCTCTAGATGCGTGCCTGACGATGGCAATTGACAAATTTTCTATGCATTCAATGGCAAAACTGTTGCACTGATATTATATATGGAAACTTGAATTTAATATGGAACATTGAATAATAAGAGAATAAGGTAATATGTTTGGACAAAAGTTCACCTCCACCAAAAAACAGAAATGCTTCCAGACTTAAAAGTAACGAAAGAACATTATGTTGCATGTGCAAATGTGTCGGATTGTTGCGTCCTCCATGATGCACATCCTTCCTGCTATTGCAAATTTAAGCCTCTCGTGGGGTTGTCGGTCCATTGCCTTGGTTATTAGTTCCCCCCCCGCCTTTACCGCCAGTTGTTTCATCAGTTTTAAGTGGTCGTCTCTGTAAAATTGTAAATAATAAACAGTTCTTTTTATCTTAACTTATGCAGTGGACCCTTGGTTAACGAACACAACTAGTTTCCACCATCTTCATCATGCCAAAAATTCCCTCTTTCGTTCCCAAAAAATATTGCATGCAATTAAAGTTTCCGCCGTTTGCATTGGTAATTATTCGGAACTTTAATTAGCCAGGGCGTTCGTAAACTGAGGGTCCACCGTATAATAATACTTACGCAATTACAAGTATACAATCCTCGAATCAAATAGAACACCAAACCAAAGAAAATGAACAGAGTTCCATATGCGACTTCAGTATTCTGCAGGACACTAACAAACTCACAGAAACTCTCTATCACTTTTGGTTGGAAAGGCTTGAATAAATATAAAAAAATCTCAAACATTTTTGTACTTTTTTTCTTCTAGAAAACAACCGTCTAGCTTTTGATAAATTGACTGAATTTTCTTTGCTCTTGACTACCTTGTACTGCCAAGAACAAATCAAGACCTACTAGATTAGATTACTAAACTTCTATTGCCTACTACTCGATTCTGTTTTCTACAAATTTTGAACGAAGTGGTTACACTTTGTCGATGGCTGTAATCGATATACCGCAAACAAATCGATAGATTATGTGGATGTGTTTCAAAAAGGTTCAATAGATGTGGCGAGCTCTTTCTCAATCACAACGAGGAAAGTCTCATAGACTATTTTGTAGTCGAATATTAATCTGAACAAACTTTGTTTTCTGGGTGAGAAGGTTTCTTATCAGAATCAGATTACCACAAGCAGAATTAAGTTTACCAAGAAAAACAGTTAACAGCCTGTTTTAAAGGGCTAAGCTAAAGTAAAAGCAACTCTGAAAAGTGAAAAAATCGATGAGTGATTTTTTCTTTGCAAAACAATGAGAAACTCAGACACTATTCGATTTGCTAGCTTTTGTCTATTCAACATATGGCACCTTCATCACCTTCTCTGGATCTGGATATATGTATATATATTACTAAATCTTAAAATTTAGGTAATTATTTAGTAGGTATATTTTAAATGTCAACTGTCTTCTTGCTCACTTTTAAAACAGAGTGAACTTTTCAAACAATTTCAATCGATGTGCAAATGGTTTTCCGTTTTCTTTATCTTGTTCGAGGACAAATTCAATAAGTCAAAGTTCAGCACTTTGTCATCTGTCTCTGGGTCGGTCTCACCTGCAAGAGTCGCCGCATACATGTGTCTCTTTCTCTCTCGCATTATGTGTGTGTGTTTCTGTCATGGTGTCCTGTTTCGCAAAAACCATCACTCGAACACCCCATTCACCTATTTTGTTGCATTACGTCTCCAAGTTTCTACCCTCACGGCTCGTCGGTTCGTCGGTTCATCGGTTTGTTTCACTTCAATCAGTTGTCGGTCGACTGCTTTCGTTAAGTGCCATCTTTGCATGAGAGTTTCCCGCCAGCTCCTCCTGCACCTCATTCTGTCCGTCACTTGGCAAGAGCACACGCAATGCATACCACTTTCCTCACCTCCCTTACCAACCTCACCTCATCTCATGTCCTCTTGCAAATCATTTGGGTCTGTCACAGCCGTGATTTGGACTTTTGATTACTTGATTACGTTTGCAATGCGTTTCCTCTTCTATCTCCGTTTTCCATTCTCATCTCATCTCATTTCATCTCATCTCCAACCTCCTCTGACAATCGGCGGCTTCGTCAATGATTTAAATGGAGGTCAAGTGGTAGTCCCCATCCCCGTCCCTAATCCCTCCCCACATTCAGTTTGTCTCTGGTGATTGACACTCTACATGAAAGTTGCCTTTTAGCCCAGCTGTGCGGAGTATGTTTCAGTCAATCTTTTAGCCAAAATGTAATTTGCACATTGATTACATTGAAGGGAAAATGAGCTCTTCGCTGCAATTTGTTGCGTAAATGAAGTGAAACCGATCGGCAATTTGTTGATAGTTTTCTTGCCCCCAAACTCCACTCCAAAGCTGAATGCAAGACAATGGTTTAGAAGAAGAAGAGAAGCGATGACTAAAGGCAAAGAGCAGAAGACTTTAAGTATAGCCCACGAAGACTAAACATTATATATGTTCTTGATCACGTAACCAATTTGTTTACGACATAAAATAATCAATTGCCGAAGCACTAAAAGCAATAATTATGTATATGAGCTTAGGATGTTAATAACAATAAGATGCATTTAATTTCATTGGAGTAATAATAATTACCTTACATTGGACCTAAGGGCATTGAATCTAGACATTATAGTACCTTTTCTTATAGTTTCAACTTTCAAGTACTTTTTTATTTAAAAAGCTAGTAATTATACGATGGAGCATTGAAAATGGTTAATAATATGACAAAAAAATGATTACAGATGGTCAATATGGCTTTTTGAGTATAAGCAATGCTCCTGAATAAGTCGTATGTTGCTTTAATAAGTTGCAAAATTTTGTACTCTTCTGGTTTTCAAATATGTATTTCAAGTTCCTCCCTTTAATTCTAAAGTATTCGCAATCAGCCAAAATTTAGAATAGATTGTTCAATCAGACAAGGGGTGCAAGGTGTGAATTCTTAACATACAAAATGAATGATAAGAAAATTAACAAATTTTAGTTTATTTTAATCCATTTTCAATAACATATTTTAGATATTATTGACAACAACCGAGTAAACAAAAGGTTTGAAATCAGTCAAAATGGTCAGTGACAGAGACAAAAAAAAAACAGAAAGACTTTCAAAGTAATCCAAATTTGGTCTTTAAGGAATCAAAATAAATTAAAAATTTGTTTACTCATAACTCAATTTATTTCCTTTAAAAGAAAGTTTAGAAAAAGTGAAAGACGAATGACCAGAAATAAAACATTTTCCACCTTAGCAAGGGTTACTTTTCTATTAAAAGAAATGTATTATGAATGAGCCATCAACTTCACTTGATTTCTCCCCCCGAATGCTTTAATTTTTCGCCAACTTCGCGCTGCTCACCCCTCGCCCATTGCTCCACGCTGAATAGCAAAAACCAACAAGCCAAGTTAATTGTCTACTCACATAGCCAAAGGCTATTAACTTTCCTCACCCCATGCTGTTGATATGATAATGATGATTATAAATAAATCAGTCAATACTTGTTCGCACAATTTTCAACACTTAGTTCATATAGAAAAACTTGAACATTTTCTGTTGTTGGACCCCCCGAAGCTAAAAATAAAAACAGCTACGAAAAAAAAAGAAATATTAAGTCAGCAAGTAAAAATTAATTGCTGGCTTCTTGGTATTTTAAAGAAAATAATTCATAAATTAAAAAATAAAAATAAAATAAAATCCAAGTAAATAAACAAGTAAAAATTTCGTTGAACGAATTATGAAAAATCACCTCATAAATTTACGAAAACGTGAACACACACACAACAATTACTAGGTGGAGGTGTAGTGGCCAAGATTGGCGGGGAGGGGATTTATGTATGTGGTTGTTACGTGACCCGGTCGAAGAGTAAACATCAGCAGTTTGTTTTTCAACAATTTGGCAACCTTTTTGTTAACAACTTATCAAAATTATGACAAAATTGCTGTGAAAGGAGTCCCCAATAGCATGGGTTAAGGTTAGAGCGGCCTCCTTACCCTACCCGCCCCCCTCCTGCCACTTCGTCCCTTATACTTCTCTTAACCATAAGTTGATTGGCATTCAAGCACTTCATTACAGCAATTGGGGGCCCCTTCCTGGCAAACCTTGTGTGCTCTTGCTGCTGTCTGGGACGCCGCGAATTGAAATTTCACGCAAGTTAAGCACTGAAGGAGTCACTTGCAACAGCCATGCAAGGGACAGGGAGGACATTCTGCGGGTTGGTTAGGAGGGGAGGCAGTTGGTGTATTGGGAACTGCAAGAGCAATTTAAATGTCGACCAGCGCCTGGGCACCGGACATGCTGCTCCCGTTTATTTCTTTTTTTCTCTCCTTCTTTCTTTTACATTGTTGACCGCTGAGTGATGCAGGTTACCACCTCTTTTTGGCCCTCCTCCTGCCACTACACTCTCCCACCTCCACCTTTTTGCTTCGCGTTTTTCGCGCCGCGCAAGCCGATAATTTATTAAAGGCGATTATTATGGCCTGGTTCGAAAGGAACGAATGAACGAACGAGTTTCTCGTCTGGTTTGCGTGTTGTGGTTATTTACTGCCAAAGGGAGAGTTTACCCAATACCAATGGGAGTTCTGCCCCTTCCCACTTTTCCCTTCCATCATACTTACCCCTTCTTTTTTTTTTTTTTTGTCCCCTCTACACATATGCGTGTTGTTGTTGTTGTTGTACTCTGTGGTATTTACATATGAAATGTGTTAAATTGAGCTCTTTTTTAGCACAAGTTTGTTTTAGCGAACAAATTGCTGCTGCTGTTGCTGTTCTACCCACTCTTGGCCCCCCCAGGTTACCTCAAACCTTCTCGTTTTTTGAAATTATAGTTTCAACATTCCAGCAACTCAACTGCGGCTTTATAATCGGGCGCCGATTTGATTAAAAAATCGCACAATCATCGCCCAAGGGGGGAAACCCAAGCAGCCACAAAGGACCTCATGCTCCGTCGACTCCTTTAACTAATGAAAAATTTGCATATCCTTTTAACAGAGGGGAAAGGAGAGACAGAGCTAAAAATGAAACTGTAAACGGTGGGCGGGGGAGGTCAGAAAAGGATAAATGGAGAAGTAGAGTGCATTCAACTGTGAGCTTGTTGTTTTGTGAAAGTTGGAAGGATAAATTTAATCGCCATTTATTTCGCTTAGCAAGGGAAAACTATTTAATTGATGTGCATCAAAAAAAAAGGAAATCATTGAAATATTTCCAATCCTGCCATCTTCGATTGACAAGATATCTTTTTCGCTCTGGCTTCCTAATCAAACAGGCTTATCCCCGGCTCGGATTTTTCTGTCCAGTCGAATCGATTTCCTGTTGCCTGCTTCCGCTTGGTATTTCTGTTTCATCCTTTTGTTTATCTTCTTCGATATTGCCGATAATCGTTAGCCCTAAGCCTGACACAAATCAAATCACTTCAACAGCGGCGACTCCAAGTATTGTTGGCCAACTGGTTAAGCTGTAAATACAATACTATTTACTCACAATCAGTTCTATCAGCTGTTGCTCAGGCGAGGTTTTAGTCGAGAATAGGCCCAGCTGGGGGCATTAAATCCATTGGTCATTAAAGGCGAGAGCAATTTATTTGAAAGTTAATAGCAAGAGTTGATGAAAATATCTTTATAGCAAAGAGTTTTAACCATCTTAGCTTCTAGTATTTACTTCAACTATTACTAATCGAGTTAACTTTGAATATTTTTAAAGAACAAATGATGAAAAACTTTAAAAATTCACTTTTGAATATCAAGTTATTTAGCATTTAATATTTTCAACCTTTCGATGCACTTTGTGACATTATTCTTAAGAAGTTTTACTTTCTCCACCAATCTAAAAACCCAAACAACGAGCTAACTTTCATTTACTAGGCCCATGCAGTGTTTGATCCCAGGGACCTTTACAAGCAACTTATTTCCTCCCTGGAGCCTTCTTGTTGTCTATAGTTCAGAACTTGGAGGCGGTTGGAGGTGGAAAAGTGCAAGGCATAGTGCGAGAAAATCGCTTGAGCCGGCTTAACGAGGCTTGTAATTGAATTATGCGATTTTATTGTGATTATTTTCAGAGCTCAGCTGGATCTGCTCCAGTCTGGCCTCGACTTGTGTGTGTGTGTGTGAATGTGTGTGTGTTGGGCTTGAAGGTTTTTTAGTCGCATCAGTTACCAGTTTCAGTTTCCTTTGCCTTGTCACTTCTGAGTAATGAGATACATAAAAGTTATTTAAAACTTTTAAATCCGCGTCGCTGCCTTTTACTTGCCTTTCGTTTTCATTTTCATTTCCCTTCTTCACATCGACCTACTCCTTCTTCTCCCGTTACTTTCTTTTGGCTCTTGGTTCTTGGCTCTTGGGCTAGTTAAACGTTTGAAAAGTTTGCCAACAGAATTGCTGAAATGATTTGGAAAATTACAACAACCAAGTGACAGAAAGGGGAATGCTGGGGAAATACAAATGAGTCGACGGTTTTAAGGCCCCGCCACCGCCATTGCCGTCGCCGTTTGCTGTTGCTGTTGACAAAGACAGAGCCAATCCTCCATCCAGCCACCAGTTACCACCACTTGGTTGGTTCTGTGTGTGTTTTTTTTTGTTCCATTTTTCTGTAAGGAACGACGTTGTTCGTGCATATTCCACATGCCAAGCCAAAGAAAGGGTTGATTGGCATTTCTCGCCGAGTAAGCAAAAGTATTTTTTTTTTTTTTCGTTTTGGCCCCTCTCCCTTTCTCTCACACACACACACATAGGCAAGTGTTTCATTTTTTGGCTTGATTGCTAGGGCTCTCTGATGGTAGTCGGTGTTGGCCATGTTCATCCTCCATTCCTTTACTGTGGGTGTTTATTTGAGTAGAGCCCATCTCCTGATGGTGCTGCTGCTGCTGCTGTGGCCCAAAAATTCATTTGTATTTCAAAATCCCTTTTTGATGAACTGAACGTTTCGTGTTTGTCTGCATTTTTTCCAACCCCCTTCACACCACCCTACCAAAATCTCTCTTCGACCAGCTTTTGTCTGTTGTAATGCGATTGCTACCAAAAACATTTTACCATCTACTACTTTTTTTTTTGTGTGCGTCTGAGACCAAAAAAGCAATTTCAGTTGATTTTGATTAGTTTAAATGGAAGACAAAAAACTAACTTGTATTTGTCTGAAATGAATTGTAAGATGGAATGAATGAATGTCAGACAGTTGGCCAATTATTCAATTAAACTCTTTAATTGTAAGCACTTTGGTGAAACAAAACAAGTTAAAGTAGTAATGTATTCTATATTCCAGTTATCATTAAGGCCATTTCGACGACGATCGATATTCCGACACGCTTGAAAGTGAAATGAAATAAAAGGATTATCTTGCTTAGAAACGTATACTGTTTATCTTTAATTGCTTTTTGTCTTTTAAATACGTTTAAAAGCACCAAATCAACTTCTTTTAGTAGACACGGACTTTTTACGCTGTCAAGAATCAAATCAGTTCTGAATACTTAGATATTTATTGCATGTAATAATTATTATCTAAGTTTCTCTAATAAATCAAAATGTATAAACGACCTTTAATATTATAGCCAAGAAACATCTCAAAATGTTTATTTTGTCTCGAAAAGGATATTTTGGATGTTATTTGGACTGACTGCTATGTCTTAAACTTAATTGAAACGAATTAGGATATTTCTTCAAGTTCTATAATAATTAAACAATTTCTACACACTTTGACTTACTTTCTGTTCGAATTTTCAACTACTGAGTTTAAACTACAGGATATTTATAAGTCATTTCGATGACAAAACAATATAAAGAAGTTCCTTAAATGTGTTACATTAAATGCATTTTAAAGAAAGAAAAACTAAATAACATTAGTAAACTTAAGCGACAACAAAATAATGCTCAAAAATATCAAAGCACTTCGGTTTAAGGCTCGTAATTAAAATATTCCGTTTATCCGTAACTATCGAATTTATATATTGTTAATTTTCTTAAACTATAAAATAACATACTTGTGCTCTAATTTCTATAATTTTAAAGTCCTAAAAACTTTTCGCTATAAATTTGATCTAAACATTACGCATACGCCCAGTAAGCCTACGAGTAAGGCACTTTGCATTTCAATCACTTCAATTATTTTGTAAACGCTTTTTCTCTAAAGTCAAACCCGGAAGCATTTGACTGGCTTAATTGAGGTGCAAATTTTTGACCAACAAATTCACAGCCCATCTCACCACCACCCCAACCCCAACAAAATACAGATGGGGTAGCATCATCTGACTGCCACACGCCATTTGCTGCCATCAACAATTAACTAACAGGGCGGAATAAAAAAGAAAGATTACTAAAGCTTTTAGAGTTCTCAATTCTGAGTTCATTTCTCCCCCGTAACTTGGCTCTAATTGTACCGCATGCAATTGCAGCAAAAACTGGAGGAAAAAAGAAAGGAGAAGTAAAAGCAACCTCAAAACCTTAGCTCTATACCGCAAGCACTTGCCATGGGAAAACTCCGCAATGGGACTCCGAACATTTGTTCTTGCACCTTTAGTATTTTTCCATTTTCCATTTTCACATCGTTTTGCATATTTTTCTAGCATTTCATTTTTTGGTTTTTTCTTCGTTTTTTGTCGTACGTTGTGCAGTTTCTTTTAAGTGAAAATTCTAAATGGTTTTTACTACCAACTGTTGGCTTTTCAGCCATTTCCTTAGCCATCCATCTATTTGGCCACCTTTTTTGCGTCTATCTCTATGCGTTCTGTCTCCGTTTCGCTCTCGAACTCTGTGATGTTGCTGCTGCCTCCTGTGTCATTATCACTGGAAGCATTTAACTCAGAATTTCGTTTTGTTGTCGCCCTTTTATTTCTGTTTTCAATTTTTTTTACTTCTCTTTTGCTTTTGCTTTTTGTAAAGTGTAAATAGCATTTGCTGGTCGGTTACTCAGGCGGTGTCCAAGTCCATTCCGTTTGTCGACGTCCCTTTAACTAAAAAGTGATAAAAAACAGGACGAGAAACAAGACATTAAACCGATTTGGTTATACCCTTTGTCAGTTTGCTGACTATTTCTGTTTTTATACCCTTGCAGAGGGTATTATAAAATTGGTCAGATGTTTGTAACGCACAGAAGGAGACGTTTCCGACCCCATAAAGTATATATATTCTTGATCAGCTTGAGAAGCTGAGTCGATATAGCCATGTCCGTCTGTCCGTCTGTCCGTCTGTCCGTCCGTCTGTGCGTATGCGTTTTACTCAGCCATCTTAAGAGATATCGGGTTGAAATGAACTCGAACCCGTTTCATTTAAATCTAATGAACTTCTCGCAATCTTTATGAGATGCACTTACCACATTTTCACTTTATTAAACTGTTGATATCTAAAGTTTTAGTTCCGACATTAGATTCGAGTTGTTGACCTTAAAAATAACAGAAACATTTACTGTAATACCTTTCGCCAGGGTATAGCTAGAAGGGTCCTACTCTTCCTAGTCTCAATTGGGCTGCTCCTTTTTGTTCTGTTCTCGTCCTGCATTGCGTTCGTTTTCGTTACGTTTCGTTTGTTTTCATTACATTCTTTTTCTTGTACTACTACATCTTTGCCTGCTGACCCTGTGGCCAAGTTAACGAAGAAGATGGTCGAGGTGAAGTGGTTTTGGGTTTTTGCGGGTTTCGGCTGGAATAGAGGATGGATGAATTCCCCTTGGACTTGTAATTTTAACCAACAAGGCGAGTCATGTACATTGGGCATTCATTATCCTGCTGCGTGTCCTGCCTTCCCTTACATTCTCTTCCTCACTGCCTCTTTGGGTTCCTTTTTTTTGCGATACGGGCCAATCGTCGAGAAATGCGCATAAAATTGTCTTCTATTTTTAAATATACATACATATATACACAAGACGAAATGTTTGCGCTTTCGCTTTCCGTTTTTAGTTTGATTCCTTTGACAATTTCCGGTTTGTTGACTCCTTTTTGTTGCCCTCCGATTGCTTGCTGTTGGTATTTTGTTTTGTTTTTATGCTTTTCTTATTTAAAAGCCATAAAATTCAGCACATGTCTTCAATTTGTGCGTCTCGGCTATGAAATTGGTCCAGTTCCTTTGGGGGCGACATTGGACAGCTTTGCTGCCCATAAAAATAAGTTAGTAAAATGTTGCTTATTGTGGAGGACTCCACTTGACCAAGTGGATGAAGTTGTTAAAGGGCTAAAGAGTGAGAATGAGTGAGATTGCAGATTTGAATCAAAAGACAATACTTTAATTGCCTCTGTCTCAAATCGTTATGATTTATTGCCCGCCACTTGTAGGAGCTTCTTGCTACCAAAGTCATATTGAATCAATATAACGTCAAGAGAAGCAGGGAGAGAGAAAAAAAAGGAAAACTTTCATTCGGAAATATAATTTATTATGGCTATTTTCATGTTGCTGCCCGCATTGTTCTTTACCCCCTTTCCTCCTTTTTTGTATCCGTTCTTGCACTTGCAATTAATGTCAGACACAAGGACGATGAATAAAAAACAATAAAAGCGAATTACATTAAAATTACACAATCAGCAAAAAAGCAGCAGCAGCAAAACCAGCAGGAGGAAGAGCAGCAGAATCGGTCGAAAAGGAAGAAATGGAAACCTTGTTATATCGCATGGATAGAGGGGTACAAAAAGGAGGGAAGGAGAGTTGGCAGACGTTAAGGAGAAGCAAAAAAAGCCAACTGATTACTCAGTTGAGTGAGGCGGGGAGGGTATTGCCTCCTTGAACTGGACGGGGCAATTGTTCAGGCAACAGGTTCTCAATTGAAAATGTTGTTAAACGAGTTTTAATTAGACAGAGAAGTGTGTTGGCCATGGAGGGGTGGCGAGGGCAGGCATAATCCCCTCTCTAAAACAGACTAGGGATTAGCGGGCTAGCCATTTCACTCTGTCTCTCTTTCTCCTTCTCTGTGAGAATTGAAGCTAATTTCAAATCATGAGGGGATAAAAGAGATCGAAACGAGAAATGGCACAAATGGCATACTAATTAGTGCCCATTCTCTCTCATTTCAAATTGGCGAATGATGTGCGAAAAATGTGAATGACGTATTAGTTGAGAGCCCCTTACCCTAAAGGAGAAAGTCCTCTGCGTCTAAATCAAATCGGAAATGCAGTAAAAAGAACTTTGCTTAATTACCTTCTCTCTTTTCTTTTGTTTTTTTTTCCACTCTGATGCGAATTAACAGGGCGGAAATAAAAGCGGAGATGGAGCACAGCCAACAAAGAGGGACATAAGAAAGTGGAAGACACAAAAAAAGAAGAAGGAAAACTAAGCGAGATCTAATAAGTAGTAGAGAGCTAAATGTTTGACTACTTAGTTAGCTAACAATGAGCAGTTTAAACATGGGAAAAAACTGTCCAAACAGAGGATTATTTTGGCATCTTAAAATTGTTTTAATAAGCATTTGTTGTTTGTTCCCCTTTGTTAAAAGCTTTTCTAAAATAAAAACTTGCCTTTGGACATTAAAATTAGCATTTTACCTCAAATTGTATTTCTTTAAAAGGTTCCCTTAAATTAAAACGGAAAAAGCTTCAAAATTTAAATCGAATTTTCCACAACTTAAAAATCTATTTAATAGTTTTTGTGAAAAATTTGAATCTTTTCAGTTACTTTAGAATGGTTTATAGTCAAACATTTTTTCCAATTCCTACTTTTTCATTGGCTTAAGTTTCACCTTTAGACTACAAAACAATTAACTAAATCAAAAATTTCTTAAACATTTTTCCATTTTAGATTTTTATTTTTACCCCTGAAACACTTGTAGTTAAAACTTTAATTACAGCAAATGGAGTAATTTTGCAATATTTATCAGAGACAAAAGTAAATGAAATGAATGAAGCCATAACTGATGTGACACAGAGACCCCCACCACACTCTCCACTCAGAGCTGGACACAGACAGGTGAAGACGCCACCTTGTGGTAGACTGACCAGAAGAGTGGACCATCTCTCGTGGAGATTGATTGAGCGTAACCTCGACGCGTTTCTCATTGTCAAGTGAATTGCTGAAATTTCTTGGCATCGTCAGTGTGTTAAATTACTGGCATTGCTCAGCGGCAGCAGCAGTAGAAGAGGGAGAGACAGGTAAAGGGAAAGCTGTGGGGGATGTCTGCATCCTATGGTCCATGTCGAAGCGATTCCAGCCAGCCAGCCAGTCAGGCGATGCATGTCCATGGTTTGGCGGTGACTTTTGAGCATTCCATTTGATAGTTGGCCAGTTGGTCTCTGCATTGTCGTCGTCGTCGTCGTCGTGGTCCACTGTCAGCGAACTGACAACGGAATTGATTTAATGCCTTCTTTTTTTACTACATTTATTTCGTTCTGTGTCCCCTCATATATGTATGTATACAGGTGGAGTCGCAGCTCCAGCTCCAGTTGTCTTAATTGGCCTCACTTTGGCGGTGTTTATTCATGCGTTCATGCTTGTGGCTAGTATAGGACATTTTTCCCCTTGTCGCGGTAAACATTTTAATTATGGCCAAGTGATAGTAACAATCGAATCGGGCAAAAGGTAAGAAAAAAGCGAAATTGATAAGCGCATAATTGCCTTCAATTAAGTCGCCAGGCAGATTAAACAAAAAAGAGACTACGACTGCAAATGATGCTTGGACACCTTGAAGTCAACTTAATTGACTTTGCTTAAAGTTATCTAACAGAAAAAATGGTTTTAATAAAAGTCAAGAACTTAACAACTAAGCCATTAAAGCTTAATCGAGTTCTTTGGCTGTAAAAGTCATAGACTATTCTTCGGAAGTTTAGATAAAAATCAAGTGAAATCGTCAGCGTAGTCATCGACCATCAATTATCCTGAATCTGAGTGATGAAAAGACGAGGTCAACTTTTCTGCTGGCATTGATTGAAAATTTTACAAATGCACTGAACAGTTACTAACGCCCATTTCGCCACCCACCAAGGGCCTTTTGTCTTTCATTTTCAGTTGGAAATTTGCATTTCTCGTTGCATTTTCAATTTGCATCTTCGTTTTTTTTTATAAATTGAAATATTTATTTATAAACAGCAGAGAAACAACATAGAGAAAGAAAAAAAATCGATAAATCAACAAAAAGAGAGACCAAAATCATCAAAAATGAAACGATATTTCAATCGTCAAGCACACAAAAGTATGCTATGGAAATGGGGCAATGCCAATGCATTTTCACACCATTTAGGGTCTCTCTCTCTCTCTCACTCACTACAAGGATACGTTTTAAACTTGGCCTTTTGTTTGATTTATATGGCAAATGGCAAAAAATGTAAATTGTTGAAACGGAAATTGACAAAATGCCTAAGGGAGGAGGGGCAAAAAGGGAAGGGAGGTCAAATTTAATGCACGTCTGCTGGTAAAACCATTTGAATTGAACGAGCAAATATCTTGCATGGGTCACAATTGGTATTTCCATCAAACAAATTGAAATACTCACAGCTCTCTCACTCTCTCACTGGACTGCACTTAAGTTAAAAACGTTTCAATTTTATATAACCACATTGAGCAACCACCAAAACACCATCAACCATCCACCATCCACCTCCACCCCTAACCATCTTCTCATTCTTGGAGATTCTCTCTGGGGACTTTGGTTGCGGCGTTTTGATGCTTGCGCCATAAAGTATGCAACTTCATTGATAACATTTATTTCAAATGCACTCAAAAACCACTCAATAGTATGAAATTTGTTGCAGTTTACCTGGCAAACACACACAGACAGACACACGCCCACTCACACCCACACACCTACACAGCAGTAGAACCCCCTAGGGCCAGCCATGCTCATATCGCTTGAAATGAGCATCTGTATGTGTGCGAGTGTAGCATGTGGATAAAAATATTCTTTATTATATTTCCCACATGCTTTGCATGTCTGTAACAATATATTCTGCTTTTTGTATTACATAAATATCATTCATTCATTCGTTCTCTCTCTTTCTCTCTGTCTCATTTTCAATAAAAAAAAAAAATGAAGCATAATCATAAAAAACAACGAACAGAAAGGTAATATCTCTCTATGGAATCCCAGAACAATGTGCTTACTTTTTTCCATGTGACATCCAATCGAAGCTAAAGTCAAATTTACTTTTGCCATCTGTGGGAGTTAGCCTTAATTTTTGTATTCCAGTTGAAGTTTACTTTAGTTTGGTCTAGTGCAAATTTTAGGTCGTTTTGCATATGCGGCAGGTTTAATACCCTGTCAATTTGTTTAAAAGTTCTAAGATATGCAGCAGATTAAACTAAATGCAGTTTCGTCTAATAGATTCACTTAAAAGATACTTAGGAATGAAAATAGGATCTTTGCAACAATATTTGCTGACTATTTTTGTTTATATGTGTCACAAACCGAATTCTTATTGCCTAATTTAGGGGGTAAAGTTCCCACCATAGCCCTAGATCCGACACTGACATAATGTATATAAAGATGGTAGACATTTATTTTTTTCATGACCAAAGATATATCCGAAATATATTTTCACCCAGTAATTCTTATACTTGATTTCGTTTCCTTTTCGAGCTTGAATAGGCTAGATTGTCTTTGAAGCTTTGCCTGCATATATTCTACTGAGAAGAATTGTAATTCTTTGCTAATTCCAAAATCATCGTTGTCCCATTAATTAAGATGGACTTGCGAGTACGACTTACATTTGCGTCTCTTCTGCTCTTCATATAGTGACATTTCCTTCTGTGACACCACCATTTCATTAGTTCTTTATTCTACTGTACTTTTCGAAACCTACAATCTTATTCTTGCATAGATCTAAAGTCTTAGTTAATCTCATTTTTCGAGGAAGACAAGTTTTAAATTTTTACCAATGTGATCTGGGAATCACTTGTTTCTGACTCTACCAGTCGTTTCGTTAATGCTCAGATCTTGCAATTACTGAGCAAATCTTGGTGTTTGAGTTTACAACCTTTTTTCAAATTAAATAGAACCCACTTACAAATAGAGTATCTACATAAAAATAAATATTCTTGTGAGAAAATACATCACATGCTCTTATTGAACCAATTTGACTTGTGGCTTTTCTCTTAGAGCTCTGAGGAAAAATTTATTCGTGTTTAATTATTTTCAAATTTCTCCATTTTCTGCCCTCCCCTCTTGTTCTTCTTTGATTATCAGTGTTTTTCCTTCTGTCCTGATTGTCTCTGTGTCTTAATCGTTTATTCCATGTTTGCTCAGAATTAATTGCAATTGCGAATATTTATGTTGCACATATTTGACCCAAATTGCTTTCTGTTTTCTAATTTAATTTAACAATCAAAAAATTTCAATGGTAAATTTAATATTCTTGTGCACAATAAATCAGAATAAAAGTTATTTAAATCAAATGGAATATACAATATTCACGCCTACAATTTGCTTCAAATATAAAAAATAGAAAAAAGAAAAAACTCTAAACAAATGAAATCTTCAAAGCATTGTAAAACAATTATAAACATCGTTTATCTCCCAACCCCTTTCCTACCGGTATACTCCCCTCTTCATCGTGTTCTTTTAACCATATGGTAATCTTGCATTTCATGTTTCATAAAATTTATAGTTTTTTGTTTTTCTACTTTCTAATTGAATGAACATGGTCAAAAGTTCTCCAACTCCTAGCTAAATTCATTCATTATTTGCACATGTGTGCGGATGTGTGTGAGAGCGGGCGGATGTGTGTGGTGTATTATTAAAATATGACCATTTGCCTAGTCAGGGTCGATTTTTGCATAAATTAGATATTAGTATATACAACGAACAACTGTTGGTCCCTACGAAGGAGAGAGGGATAAATTAGGTTACATCGTCAATGTTGTGGAAACTGAAATAAAATGAATAGACCAAATTACATTGCCCTCTTCTTGTCTCCTTCCTCTTGTACATATGTTTCCTTTAAAGTCGTTGTAGTACATATCTGACCTAAATTTTCAAAATTCTGCAATATCATTAATAGACCAAAATGGCAAAAAATAAAACCCATAATGATGGCAAAGAAAAGGACGACCACAGATAACAAATTACTTGTCATGAATAATAATAGAGTGCAGTGTGGTCACGCCTCTTTTACACTCCCATCTTGGTCCACCCCCCTCCATGCTCTGTAATGACTACGAAGGAGTAAAAGGCAAAAGAATATGCAATGACAATAATGACAATGACAATGTTGACAAGTCGATGAGCATAAAAGATGTGCGCATACAATACGAAATATGCATAAGTATAAGCATTTTCACCCGTTCTTTATTTGAAAGCGGATGTTCTGGAAAACGTTTTTGGAATTTCAAATAATTTACATTAAACATTAATTTTGGCTCAACTCGATTGAATTCCTCTTCGCTTATGTACAGATGCGAGCTGAAGAGTATGCTATAGAAAACATAAACCAAATTTTCACCTTGTTACCTATTCGACATCTGAAAAATCAAACTTTTATCAACATCTATCGAAATATTAACTATTCAAAGTAAAATCATGTCATGTCAATTCTTATTGAATTTTACTTTAGAATAAGTTTACATTCGAAGAAATTTCTTCGATTTTATATGAGCATCTGAGAAGTCAGTTTTTTCTTCAACTACCTTGACTATCTTGAAGAAGTTACAATATTTAGCGAGTGCGCCAAAAAATATGCAACAATAAAATTGGTCGATATTCTGGAGAAATATATAAATTAGAATGCCAGTACGTAGAAAAGCAGGTCCGCCAAACTGAAACAATGAACAGAAATTTCATTACCGGACCCTGGATTGGGCTGGGGGTAGAAGAAGACAGAAATTGTATGGATGGATAGATGGAGTCGCTGGTGAGGGTGGAACGGGCGCTATGAAATGGGTTTCGACTATAGCCGGGTGCTTGTCATCTTGACGGGAATTGAAATTGAAAAGAAAATGAATAAAATGTGCCTGCTTACTTGGGCACACTCACAAAAAAAAGAAAAAACATATAAAGTAGTTCCAACAGTTGTCCTGCTGGCTGTCAGTGCGACTGTCATGTCTTTGTTGTCGCCCACCCCGCCACCCGCTTCTCGCCCTTCCAGTCTGGTTGTCCTCTGGTTATTTGCATTAAAAATATTATTCATTGCAATCACAAGGATTTGCAAAGAGCGAAAAGAAAAATAAAAAGGAAAAACCAAGAGAAAATTTCTGTTCTGCAATGAGCCGTTGTCGCTACATGAAAATGCAATTGCTGTGAAGCATAAGGCCAAGAGGAGCGCAAATACAACATGGAGAGCATGAGGTGGTGGGGAGGGGATGTGGAAAGGCTTTTGTCTCGAGCGGAATAAGCGGATAATGAAATATCTGTGACACAGTTGTGTTGCCCCATTGTCCCGCCCAAAAAAAATAGGAACGAAATTTGAGAACTGAAAGGGTTGCTAGAATTTTAGATTTATGAAAATTGATGATGGTGGCACACGAATGCCATTCTAAACCTCTAAATGGAAAATTTGCGAACATTTTTTGAGGACTTGAATTCCGTCTCTGTATTAATCCACATCAAGTTACGCTCTAATGAGCATGGCCTGTGGGAATTACAAGGCCAATCAACTGACACAAATCGGACATGGAGCCACCCACCCACACACACATATTCCGCTCTCGATATGAAGCAGTTGCATCGTTGGCTAGTTTTTGGCGCCGCAACAAGATACACGACATTTTAATTGGAATTGCCACTGCCCACCAGCTGCAACTCCACCACCACAATCATCATCATCATCATCAGCAGCAGCACCTGGAAAAAAATACAGAAGAAGAAACATGGACACGCCCAAACTGAACAAACGGATTAGCCGCTAATTAAACGCCAATTGGAAATGCCTGAGGGAAGCCAAAAACACAACAGAAAGATAGATGGGAAGAGAGAGAGGGAGAGAGATGCCCAGACAGATAGAGCTGGTGTTCGCTTTGACCACCACAACCATCATGTGTCACTGATCTAAATTTATGCAAATTGCCAGCTGCAAATGCCTGCAAGAGTTTGAACACTAGAACCTAGACCCACCCACCTAACACCCAGGACCCAGGCCCCGCTCCTCAACGTCCTCACATTGCCACACATTTCATTTTTGCACGCGCCTCCAGTTGCAGCAGCAGCTCTTGGTGCCCTTTTTAATGGCTACTGGAACAAGAGTCGAGGCCATTCATTTGGGTTGCATCCGCGCTGATTATTAAATCACCAGGAGCACTAGCAATCTGATATGCAAAATCTCGACTAGCTCAGACAGAGAAAGTGTGAGAGAGAGAGATGCTAGACGGCACTCCAAATGCAACTTCAGCTGGGAGCTGAAGCTCGAGCTACTGGCTCTTCCATCCTGTGTTAATTACAGCTTCAGTTTGTTCTCTCTCGGAACTTGTTAAACACAAGAATACACTGGCTGGAAAATAAAAATAAAAAATGAACCAAAGATTTCTTCGTTGCTTTCTCGCCAGTTTATTAGAGAGAAAGAAAGAGAGGGACTGGGGCCGTGAGGCTAAGAGGCACCAAAGCGAGTAGCTTTGCAATTAATTGGAGCTTAGTTACCAACCTGTTTTAATGGTAACCATTCCATCCCTTTCTTTTTCTTCTCCATTCCTTTAAGATCAACACAGTTGCCAGACAACAAATATTAGTTATGGGTTATGGGTGTGGGTATAATTGAGTTCACTTAGATGTCAGATGTATATAAAACTGTTATTCGGTTATTAAAACGAATAGAACATTTGTTTAACTTAACTAATAGGGAATAGCACGTAATTTATCTTACATTTATTATGTATGGCCTTATTCAACTCAAAAGTTGTCAAATAGGGTCAAGAGTGTCAAGGTTTTTCACCAAATATTTTTAATTTCATTGAGGTGTATCAGAAAGGGAATCAAGAAGCTACACACAAGTCCTGTAATGTCCCTCATATATCCTTTTAATTTAAAAATTCATCAATCCGCTTGAAGTAATGAGAATATTATGTACTTAATACATTAAGACACTTTTTTTTCTCACTTTCACACACTGATAAATCACTCTGAAAATACACATTCGAAAATATTTTAAAACAAAATTTTTGTAATGGCTCTTGAGCAAATTAGTGGAGTGAATCGATTGCCGTTCATGAAACGTTTCAATGAAGTTCAATTAGAATGGCAAATGGAACAACTTGACCAAGCCACCAGTAACTTTCGTAATCCCTATGCTCTGAGTGCTCCACCTTTTGAGCAGGTTAGTTGGAGGCACTTAATCCATTCATAACTTAAATCCCCTTTTATGCTTTACTAGCCGGCTGAAAATTTACCTAAACTCCTCGCGCATTGTAATATTCAAATGGATTTTGCTCATGGCACTACCACATTGGGTTTTATATTTAGAAACGGCGTCATTCTTTGTGCAGATTCTAGAGCCACCTCTGGACAATATATTGGTTCGCAGACCATGAAGAAAATTGTGGAACTAAATGATTACATGCTGGGCACTTTGGCTGGCGGCGCAGCGGATTGTGTCTATTGGGACAGAGTGTTGGCCAGAGAGTGTCGGCTGCATGAGTTGCGCTTCAAGCGGCGAATGTCGGTGGACACGGCGGCTCGTAGGATGTGCAACATCTCAGCGGAATACAAGGGAATGGGTCTAGTGATGGGCATGATGTTGGCCGGATACGATAATGATGGGCCCAAGTTAATCTATGTTGATTCCGAGGGCATGCGTTCCCATGCCAATGTCTTTTCGGTGGGCAGTGGCTCACCCTATGCCCTGGGCGTCCTCGATACTGGCTATAATTGGGACATAACTGATCAAGAGGCCTACGACTTGGCCAGAAGGGCCATTTATCATGCCACCAGCAAGGATGCCTATTCCGGTGGCATTGTACGTTTGTATCACATCACGGAGAAGGGTTGGAAAAATGTAGGCAATACGGATTGTTGGGAACTGCATGAGCAATATTGCAAAGAGGAGCAAAACCGAGAGGGACCCGATCATGAACGGGATCAACCGTGTACGAGTCAAACTCAACCGTGGATCGAAAAAAAATTAATAGAGACGCAAATGGAGGCTCAAATGGTCGCTGCTACCACTGAGAGACAAGCCGGGGCGAATAGGTAGATGAATTTTCCAATCTCTTCATACATATGTATGTGTATGTGTTGTAACCATTTCCCATTTTGAAAACAAACAGCTGAATCTAAAACCAAAATATATGAGCAACTTTCGCTCGCTAACGAACTTTTTCTATAAATCAAAATAATAACTTCTAAGCTCCCGAACGACTTCCCAAATGGGTGTGCCAACACACACACACACGCACATCCCAACACACACAGTGCTCCATGAAATGTTGCATTTTGTGTCTTTTGGTTGTCATCAACAAATGTTGCAGATGCCTGCCTGCTACAGAATGGCAGCTGGAAGTGAAGCTGGGAACCAGGGAGAGCCTGGCCGGAAAGGCACAACCGCAGACCTTACAAGAGCGGAAGCAGAGGAATAGCAGAGGAATAGGAACTTGGAGAAGAGGGACATTAGGGAGTAGACCCTGCTAAGGCAGCAGCTCTAGAGCATGCGATAAATTTAATAAATTACAAACCAAATCCGCAAATTTGTTGAATTCCAAAAATAAAAAGCCAAGAGGCGGCAAATGACTAGAGATGAGAATGAACCAAGATGAAGGTGGAAGGCGAGGAGTAGAACGAGGAGAAGGAGAAAGCGAAATTCGCACGGCGTTTGGGGAACATGTGTGTGTGTGTACAGCACGTGTGTATATCCTTAGACAGGACGAGGGGAAGGAGGAACAGGAGGCGTTTGCGTTTTGTGGGCAAAAAGTTTTACTGTAAATTGCTTTTAATCTAATGAACGTCGCCAACAACAGTAGAAAAAGCAGCAGGGAGCACCATGAGGGAGTGCCATAAGGTGGAGTGCGTTCCTTCTTTTTCATCCTCCACTCACCCCCTCCCTCCCTGATGACGACGACGACGACGTGGACGAGAACGACGCCAAAGTCATTTTTCCTCTGCGGTGTCATTAGAAAATTACTTAAGCAAAAGGCGGACTGCATATAATTGAGAGAATGGCCTGAGAATTGTGGCGAAAGTGGGAGATAATTGTGTGGAAATTGAAGAGGGTTAGGGCGGGAGGTCGGAAAGGCGGATAAGTAGATGTTGGATACTCACAGCTAAGTGCATTTCATTTTGGTATTTTTTTTTCATCTATGCAGTTTATAGGTCACTGATATAACACTTGAAGCTTATTTCAATCTCAGTCTCAAAGCATTAGGCAAAGTTCAAAGCACCAACAGTAAATGAATCATTCTCTCATATTTTCATCAACTTTTTTGCAGCCAAAACGTGTAACGTTATCATAACGATAACATAGCCTGATTGGGATTACGAATTATCACTTATACATTACTGATGAGTAACAGGAAGTTTTACGATCTTGAATGTGGGTCTGAATTGGCCATACTTAAGGGTTATGGTTAGCACAAGTTATTTATTGGCTAACATTGAGCACTAAACTGATAACTAAATTTATTTGGAAAATTGATTTAATATTTATAATAATTGAAATCAAACCTTGCAGTTTAGCCGGCTCGAGGTCAATCTTCCAAAAGAAGATTATTTCAAAGGCAACACAAAAAGGTGAGCAGGTTGTCTGTATAGCTATTTCAAGAACTACCAAGTTCTATCATCAGCAGACTTTGCTAAAGAACTCCGGAATTGCAATAGCCATACCATGTCTTCAACGCTAGAACTGGTTGGGAATTGTAACAACCAAATGAAGCGAAAAAAGTTGGTAAAGCCTACAAAACCGAAGACCACCTTTTTGTGCATACCCTTAGGCGCTATGAATAATATAATAATTGTTTTAAAATATATAGTTTTAGAAAAAATTTAATGACTACAAAATTTAAACAATTGGCATTCAATCGACCATCGATTAGTTGCGGATAATTAAGTAGAGCTAAAAAACTTGCTGCTACTATAAAAATATAATATATCGTAGCTCAGCATTAAGACTGTCACTTTGAAAATAGATTTTATTAGGGTATTAATTCTTTAGAATTTCAACAATCAATACCAGGTTGTTTGTTGATTAGGTCTGTCTAATTTAATAGATCAAAACTATAGATTGTACGATTTATTTTCATCGATAAATTTGCAATATAATTCTATGCCTAATATTTTAATAGCCGTACTGAGAGTCAAGTGTGAAGGCATTAAGAATAATTCAAACATTTTTATTTTAGTTTAGTTTAAAAATTTTATTTAAAATATGTTCCGTTTCTCTTTTTATTACGACTTCTGTACATACAAATTTTGAGATCTAAATGATGAAACACTTAATTTGGAACTTAATTGAAAGGTCAAACGTTTTTTTTTCGTTCTTTTTACGGTCAAAGGGTAAATATTTCTTATGTTAGCAAAATCGATATCATTAGCTGATTAAACGTTAGTTCTTATTCATCTAATAATATATCTGATATCTCTCTACCTCATACTCATAAGAAACTTCTTTCAAAATTGTTTTCTCTGTTTAAGATTTTTTCGCTTTATCAAATTTCTCCATTTTCCCATTTCATTCATAAACTACTTGCAACTCTCTCGTGTTACCATTTTGTGCAATGAAATTTGCATAAAATGATACGAAATGTAGCACCAGCAACAACAACATTAACAACAACATTTACAACAGCAACAACAAATGGCATATTAATTGCGGGCTATCATTTTCCACCAAATTAGCTGTTTCAACAGAAAAAGATATTTTTACCTCTCCGCCCTTATCGCTTGGTCGACACGCACACACACACAAACACACGTAACTAATATGCATAACAAGTATGCAATGGCAACAAAAACTATAATTTAAATTAATTTGCAAAACAACAAGGACAGCAACAGCAACAAGAACAACAATTGCAACAGCAACAAATTTGCAGCACCTGCAATGGCTGCTGCTGTTGTTGTAGTTGTTGCTGTTGCAGTTGTTGTCATTCCACTTTTGTCAACGAGCTCAAATTCAATGAAATTTCACACTTTGTCGTTAAAAGCGCGCCGCTTGCCAAAGTGAGAGCAGGTTGAAGTAGGAGTAGGAGGTGGAATAGGAGTAGTAGTTGGGCAAAGGGGCAAGGGCGGGGCATGGAAAGTAAGGCCGTTAACTGGCAGGCATAAGGATGCAAATATGCAAATGGATTTTGCCAAGCGAACACAGGGGTATACAGTGTTGAGGCCGGTTGAAAGGTGGTGGGGGAGGTAATGGGCCGACAGACGAATGTTTGACAGGCAAGCGTGACTGTTTCTGCTGGGCACAGAACCCCAAGAAGGAGAACGAGGATGGGAGTAGTAAGTAAGTAATGGGAAGGGGAGACCAAAAGGTGTGAGGAATGGGCAGCAGCATCTTCATTTTAGACTAAGCATAGAAGCTACAACTGCCGCTGCTGCTCATGACGATGATGTTGTTGTTGATGTTGCTGCTGTCACACAAGGCAACAGACACGCCAGCAACACTTTGCCAAAAGCTGCAATATCCAGGAGATAGACAGCGAGAGAGAGAACGTTGCAGATGGAGGGGGGTCAGGTACATGGTTATGAGACAGCGGATGTGGACGTTGTGAATGCAATGCCTCGTTTGGCATTTTCATTAACAGAGTCGCGGCAATGTGGCAGAAGAAAGACTGCGACAACCAGCAACAAAAATGCAAATGCACACAGGCCTGGCAAAGACACGCGCTGCAGTCAGTAACAACAGCAACAAAATGAACACCCATATTAGGAGCAGCAGCAGCAACAGCAACAACATTACATGTAGCCACATCAGCAACATCTTCTACTACTGCAACAAGCAGAGGTTCAGCGTCAGATGCACTTCCAATTTATCAGCTCTAGTCTGTAGTCAGTTCCCCCTTCTCTGCTTTTTGCCTCCTCCTCCTCAGTTCTCCTGTCGACCCATTTGCCTGCCATAAGAGGCAACTTCAAAGCGCAGAGATGTTTGTTGCTGTTACTGATATTCTTATGGTTGTTGTTGTTGTGCTGTTGTATGTTCTCCATTTATTGCCACTTTAGAAGGCGGCAACTGCACATTAGTTGCATATCTGTTGAAATTCACGGCAATTAGTTGGCAATGCAATATTGCTGTTGTTGTTGTCGTTGCTGCTGCAGTTGCTGATGTTGCTCCTGTTGTTGCAGTTGTTTCGCCTCGTCGGCAAATGCTAAAAGACATTATGGAAATCAGTTATCAATTATAGAGTTAATTATAGTCTGCCTATATAGGAAAGGAATTTATACTATAAATAAAATGTTTTTCTTTTAAAAATTACACAAGTTCAAATGAAATTTTTGATGCTTGATTCTGTGAATTTGTAATGATCCTATAAAAAACAAGCTAAAGAGTTGAATAAACTGAAGCTAAAATATATATAAAATAGACTTAAATATACCTATTGAACATTTTTATACCATTGCAGAGGGTATTATAAAATTGGTCATATGTTTGTAACGCACAGAAGGAGACGTTTCCGACCCCATAAAGTATATATATTCTTGATCAGCTTGAGAAGCTGAGTCGATATAGCCATGTCCGTCTGTCCGTCTGTCCGTCCGTCTGTGCGTACGCGTTTTACTCAGCCATCTTAAGAGATATCGGGTTGAAATTTTTTTTGGAGACTCTTTATTACCTGTGTGAGATAAAGTATGAAAATCATCGGGATCGGATTACTATATCATATAGCTCTGGAACAAAAATTTTTGCAAAAAAAATTTTATAAAATAAAAATTGGAGTATCCCCATGAAATTTACCAATATAATAGAATTTGGTATAAAATCTCAGATCCCAAAATTTGAACCTGATCGGATAAATAGAACACAAGTTACAGTCAGAACAAATCGGTTCAAGCGCTGCCGGCAGCGCTGCTTGCTGCCTACTACGTCATCATCAAATCAACAGAACACATGCATACACACACAGCACGGATTCATAAATTGTATGTGTGTGTGTGTGTGAGCCGTTGGCAATTGTGGTGTCCAATTTTAAAAATTTTAACTTCGATGATTTTCGATAGATTAGTATTGTATTTAGTATTTTTGCGGCATATTCATAATACGACAACTAATGCTGTTGATGTATGAAATTTCACTTTTCTTATCGAATTAAATATAATAAAGAACTGCAAGGGTATATAAACTTCGGCAAAGCCGAAGTTAACTTCCATAGCTCGTTTTTATTAGATTTTTGCAATACATTTCTTTATACTCTTATTTTCTATAATACGGTCGAATTTCCTTGAACATTTTGTTGTGTTAAGATACTGACTTTCCATCATCCTTTGGTGGTTTCATCCTTTACAGATAGTCTCATTTAACTGATATTACTTGCCTGATATTAAATCATTACATTAAAATACTTGATAAAAAGATTTGGGATAAAATTTAATTGTCTAACTTTAGTTTCTGCATACCCAAGTTGGTTATTCTCCCTGATTTCTAAATGCCTTCAGGTTAGAGTATGAAGTTGGGTATTGTTAGGACATAAACAAGAGGAAGGAAAACTGCCAAGACTTATTGAGTAGTAGAAAAGGAAACTTGCTATACTGAAGATAATTCCTGATAAAATATAGATGTCCGGATGAATCTAGAGAAAAAAAGAGACTAAAATTAAAACTACTAACTGATAATCTCAATTAAAGCGAACAATTAATAATAAAAACATAGAGTACACAAACTGAAATGAAAACTGGGCGTTAAGAGGAGTCTTTTCCATGTTTAATTTAACTATAATAAACTTTTTAATTAAGAAACTTCTAATACAAAGATAATTTCTTATCAAATATAAGTACATATGCAAAATAAACCTAATTATATTTTATCTTAAGTTAAGTGAGTAAATATATTTCAAATGTATTTACAAATTTCTCTGACAAACTTTTTTTTTTAAATTATACATAATTAATTCCTGCGGATTTTGTCACAAACTTTCGCACAGAAAAAAAAATATTTTTGGTTTTTGTAAGACCCGAATAACAACAAAAATAATACAAAACAAAGTAATATTTGTACTTTTATTTTCACTTAGATTTTATTTACTCGCCAGCTTAGCATTATTGTTTTAAAATCCTTCGAAATCCTTTGTTTTACTGCTTATTGTCAGTTCAACTTTCGTTGCGTTTCGGTTTTTGCTTTGGTGGGGTGGGGCAACTTTTAAGCCGCTCCCCCAGCCAAGGCAGAAAAGTTGTCTGCCTCCAAAGAAAACTTTGTTGCTTAAGTGTGGAAGGAGGAGGCGCTGTCCCCTTCCGCCCCAACCGCATCTTCATCGCCATCATCATCATACGGCAGCGTATCCAATTTGCAGTTCATCATCTGTCCTGTGGGCCATGTCATACAGAGAGACAAAACTCTACACAGATTTGACAGTGCGCTTAATTGAGCTTCCGAAAAACAGTTTTGACATTTGCGGCCACGCAACGCATTTAATTTATTTTAATTGAAACAGGCCCCTTCGCAACGGATTAGCTCATCTAATCTGCTTGCTGGACAGACTTAAGGATGATGTCGCGACGGGAGTGTCGACATTGGGTTGGATAGGATGGATGGAAAGCTCAAAGTTGAGGGAATCTCTGAAACTTTTGCATCAAAAGTTGCTTATTAGGTCAACTTGGGCTGACAGCTTTGTATCCACAGGAATCAAAGTCAAATCAAATATGAAAAACCTGTTTGAGTTCTTGAAAGGCAACGAATTTCATATACTCTATGCATTGAATCTTATTTCTGAAAAAGATCTTTCATTCCAATCTTTTAGCTTTCATTTATCTCAACTTTAACAAACTAGGTCAGTTACATTTGCTTTAAAACTGTCCAACTGTTGGTCATAATCCAATTTCCTTATATTTCAAAAGGGTATACAGATACCAAACTATTTTTACGGTCTTCTCATGCTGCTGCTTTCAAACAAAGTATTCAATTTTTACGATGATGCATTAAATTAAAAAGTTGGCAAAAGTTCTCATTTTCAAACAGTTGCCAGAAAAAGTTGTTAAGGACTATGTGAAACAGTTTGGCAAATTATAATTGCCATAAGCCAAACCAAATTTGATCGAGAAACTGGTCTTGGCTATAATATTTTGTAGTAAATTTAACTTTCTATATAGTATATGGGTTGAGCTTGCAAATTTCGGCAGTCAGATAATCAGAGAAAAAGCATTCAACAAGATTTGTAACCCAATGGTTGCTGAAATATCTATTACATATATTTATATATATTAGAAAGAAGAATTTTGTAAGAGTGACTCAACTTTTTGATCACACAACTAAACTAAAATGTTAACACGAGTTAAAACACAAAATTTAAGTTATTTTTTTTATTATTCAATTTAAAATATTAAACAATTTATAATAATTGAAAAATTTGGATAGTCAAATTTAGCAATTCTTTAATTTACCAAAATTTTCCTATAAAATTAATCAACATCAACCCATTTGACCATCCTCAAAGTACTTTCTCTCCAGGGTATGACCGAGGGCTACTAACATAGAGCAATTTTCGTACAACTTTCATTGCCAACTTTTTGTTGGCTTTTAACGACTTTGCATTGGTTTTCATTGAGACGACGACGACCACGCCTCAATGTTTTTGTGTCCCACATACTTGGACGCCCTGAGATTATTGGATAGATTCAATTTTTATGACTTCACATCCTCTTCAGGAGATTGCTAATTGTTGCGCCTTGGATTTTTTTAATAGTACTTTGGAAGCCATTAATACGCATTTTATGTACTTAATTAGTTTTCCTCCCTTGCTCCCCTTCGACCAGTCAAACGATGGAAAATGCTTTTGAAAAAGAAAGTGGCAATTTATTTAAGCATTGCTATCTGATGTCAGAAAGCAAATGTGTTCCTCATAGAACTTGATTATCATTTGTGGTATCTGAACATTGGCCAAAGTTGTTGGAATAAACTCAGCTTCGTTCTGATCCTTGAATTTGACCAGCACCTTCAATTCCTTCCCATTCGTCGATCCCATATCTACCACCGTAATAATCTTCTCCACCTCTCGTCCGTCTAGATAGTTGGTTAGTTTGTTTACTTTTTTGGTTTTATTCATCCTGAAATTGGTAAGAGATTATAGTTGTCATTGGCTGGAAACGTGATGCAGCATGAGGAGCAGTAGAGAAGAGATTGGAGACCCAAAGCAAAATTAGCTTTCGCTTGGCAAAAGTCACGCTCGAGGGGGAAAACAAAAAACAAGGCCCAGTAATGACCACAAAAGCTGCTAATGTGGACACCCGCATGGGCAAAGGAATTGGGATCTGAACCGAACTGATCTCGCCCCCTGCAGGGTTGTGGGGGCTTTGTGTGTTGGTCGACTAATTTACGGCACAAAAGCGCGGAATTTGTTCCAGCCATGCAAGAGACATTCGGTCAGTCAGTCAGCCTTTGTCCATTCCATGCTGTGTGTGTGTGTGTGTGTGTGTGGAACTAATCAAAGTTTTCTATCCAATCCTTGCTAGCCTTCGCTCTGCTCGTGATGTAAAAATCAATTGGCAGAAAATTGCTTGTGTCCCAGAGGTCGAGAAGAGATGAAAATGAAAGCTAATAGAGCGAATCTAATAAGTAGCGGGTGGAAGCAAAAATGGAGCACTTGACTTGGCAGCATTGTCAATCGACTCCCTCTCTGCTCTACAAAAGTCAAGTGGGCGTGATACTTACCTCCTTCGTAAAACGTAGAAATATTTATGGCAATTTATGCAAAAAAAATATATTCACCCTTTTTTACTTTCTCGTTTTCTGTCGCTGGTTGTCAGTGTTGGTTAACTTGAAAATCAATTGTTATCGATAAATTGCAAATTAATTGTGATCAATTTTTCAAGTTCCAGCTGAGACCCAGTCGAACCACAGACAAGGAAAAAAGAACGTTTTAATTAATTGCATTGTGTGTGTAGTTAACTGGCCTAGTAAATATTTCAATAGCTTTAATTAACCAAAAAATGTTGCAATTAATTGACTTTGCCAGCTCAATTTAATTAATTTTTTGTTGGCTCGTTTTATTTGGTTTTCGTTCTGTTTTTTTGAACGTTTAGCCTGTTTACTGCCGGAGGAGCTGAATTAGGTCATTTCATTTGAGGGTATTAATCAAATTCTGCGAAAAATAACCGTAGGGCCATTTATTTCGGGAAAAGAGTTAATAATTGCTGTAATTTATATTGTTTTATTTGGCTTCGGGCGATTTAGATATTGCATGACCGATTAGCATTTATGCAAATTTTATTTGATTTCTTTATGCATAACAAATAGAAATGTTAAAAATAATATACAACTTAATTAAAATGAACATATATATTAAATTTGGCTATTTACGCAGGTGATGAGAATATTTCAATCACTTCAAGCAATATCATATAGGGTGGAATCAGCTTTCATTTGAGCAGGACAGTGTCTTGCCCATCCCTTGATATGTCAGCTGTTTTCAAAGTCTACTTGCTGTTTCCGTGACAAAGTTGCCACACTTTAAAAAGCATTTTAAGTTCGTAAAAAACGTCAATATATTTTTGTAAACAATAACATATGGTGTCTCCTCGATCTCAAAATAATTATGATCTTTCAGTTCTTAAATCGATAGCTACTATTTTATTATTATTAATAGTCATGATATTAAAAGATATAACATTCGGTAATCGAAATCATGGTGGGTTAACTTAGAAAATCGTTCTAGAGATACAAAATGTATAGTTTACTTTGTAATGACTCTTCATTACACGGTCTTTAAAACTAAATCGGATTCCTAAGAAAATTGTACATTATTTTTTATATAAATAGATCATGTATCAACAACTATTCCTAAAGCGGTTTATCATTTGTATTCATCCAAAATTGTTTCGTAGATGATTCGCTGGACATCTGTTATCTTAGTTGCAAATATATGTATAAGTATGTAGTTACAACTGGCAACCAAAAAACAATAGTGCTTATATAAAAATTATACACATAAAAATATACACAATATATGTGTGTGTGTGTCATGTATATTTAACCAAATCCATTAACTCATAATTTTGCCACCTCTGAAACAAGTTTAACTGAAAAAGTATTTTGAATACTCACTTATTGTGGACTTTCCAGAATATTTACCAAAGATATAAACCTATTCCAAAAATGTATTGTTTTCAGATATCAAAATCCCTTAAGTAGTTATTACAGATTGCATTTCAAAACTTTTTTTAATATGACCAGTTGATGTGAATTTTCCTATATTGGCTTAGTTAATAGTTAGAGATTCAGAAAATTAAACTCTTTGCTTCTTTGATATCAAAACTACTTCAAAATTCACCTGAAATACATACATAACTGACCAAACACCATCTGAGTAAATGCATTTGTCCTGGAGGAAGAATTTAAAATCTATAAGCTTTTTATTTGTCTTACGACATTTAAGAAAAAGTTTTTTAAAAATCGCATAAATATTGAGGAAGTTGTTTGTAACGCGCTTTTTGGTCTTTTTGGTAATTCCATCCAGACTAATAAAGTCCCTGTTCGGCTGTCTAAAGATTATTGCCTAATCCATGAAGAAACCCCGGACTTAATGTGATTTAAGAAACAAACCAATTTTCCACCTACTTTTTTATTTCATTCGTCTGGTGCATAATTTTCAGGAGCTTTTTGTTTTTGCCTTGCGAGTCCGAGCGCTTAAGAGAAAAAGTGTCAACCTGCAAAATGAAATACCTTTTAATAATGCAAGTTTGCACATTTTTAATTGTGCTTGGCGACAGGTGGAAGAACAACGCGCTGAGGGTGCTCGCTTTTTCACCTTGTGCGAGATGCTGGCTGCTCACTTGACCCACAAAACGCAAGATGGGCGTGTCAGAGACGGAGGCGGCAAAAACCGCTGAGGCGTCTACTTT
This sequence comes from Drosophila paulistorum, assembly GCA_018152135.1. Lineage (NCBI taxonomy): Eukaryota > Metazoa > Arthropoda > Insecta > Diptera > Drosophilidae > Drosophila > Drosophila paulistorum. The sequence continues at coordinate 49,559,159 of JAECXG010000822.1, read as the reverse complement.
TCGTGCGTTTGCCCTGTTTAAGGACGAGAGATGCAAGGACATTACAAAACTAAATGTAAACAGCTTAATTAAAATATAAAACTCCGCACGGCACACGCATGTGGCACTCACCTGGTGGAACACCTGCAGCAGCAATGTGCGGCGGGAGGCGTAGGGGGTAAACTTAATGCTCTTTATTTGCTTAAATGCATGGAAAGTGTTTTTCATTTAATTTTTCATCATTTTGCACTTGTCGGCTCCGCCGCTGCAGTTTTTCTTAATTAAAATGCCAGTAGTAAATTTTTATCCCAAGAGAGAGAAAGAGAGTTCATTAAATGAACTAACAAAAAAAAACAGGATTTATTTATAGAATTGAAATACATTTTTTTATTCTTTCTGTATGTGGCAAATGAATTGAAATGTTTGCCAAGGAAATTTGAAATTATTTGCGTCTGCTGCCAGCTGACTTTCCACTCCCTAACTCCCACCCTCCCCTTCTCCACCACTCAGCGTGGTATGTGTTGGTATTCTTTCCATTCAAGAAGAAACTTTTCTTTTAAATATTTTTCATACTTAGCCAAAAGTTTTATGCATACGCAATAAGATGTGTGAATTGTTGGTGGAGGAGTTTTTGGGTAGTACTTTTTCCATATTTTGAAAGGTCCTTCACATATGTGAGTTCACACACATACATACATATGTATATGATTACTACTTCATTGCATATGGAGAAGTTTACATTCCTTTACTTTCCTTTTGCGGTGTATAATTAAAAAGTTTCTGTTTTTCCGAGTAAAACTTTCTTCCTTTTTTTGTTTAGAAAATTTCTGTCGCCATAATTATTTGAAAAGTTTACTGATCTCGTGGTATTCTTCAACATGAAAATTTGTATTTGTAACACAAACGTATTGAGCTTCCCTCGTTGCAATGGCGCTTGCATGCTAAGGGAAATTTGCATGCCAAATTGTTTACTTCTCGCATTCAAAAATTACTTTATCAATTGGAAATTGCATTTGCATGTTTGTTTAAGAAAATTATTTTTTGAAAAATTCTTTTGAAAGAAAAGCAAATGAAAAACGCAGGCCAAAATTTACATAGAACAATGGCAGAAAGATGAACATTATAAACTGAATTGCACTTAAGAGAAAAATTGTTTTCGTGAGGATAAAGTCGAGAAATTTTTGATATTAATTGAGCTTTTTAATCTATATATAAAATATTAATTTGAAATGTAACTTCAAGGGGCAAGTTTTTATTTTCCGAGCAGCTGAACCTCAACCTCAACCAAAAGGTTAAACCATCAAGGGCCATACTTATTCCAACTTAAAGGATTAGCTTACTAATAAGTCATTGGAGAAATGGCAACCAAATTTGAGTCAATTTTCACCCAAATGTCTGGGGAAACGTTATGAATAGCTAGGAAATTTCCTTGGCAAGAAGAAATGTGGAAAATTGGATAGTTCAATCATTGAATAACAAGAATTTAAAAGGCTCAAACTTTGTTGACATCATCACTTTAAATATATCACTCAAAATGTGTGCTAATTATGGTCACAAATTAGATAGAGAAACAAATGTTTAATTACACTTTCACTTAATTAACCTACTTATATTAAATGAACAGCTAAACGGAGTCTCTATAGTATTAATTATTTCCAGCGATTCTATTAAAATTTATACAGATTATTGTTGAGTCAAGGAATTCTAGAAGCTGATGACATATTGTATGACTTATGCAGGTCATGAAGCTTGTTACCTTTCAACATGAAGTGTTTTGCCTGCTGAAGCGACTGTCACCGACGCAATTCCGCCCCCTCCTCCATCTACCGTCAGTCTGTATGTCTGTCTGTCTGTCCAAATAGCGCCATGAAAGCCAGCGAATGTGTATTTAATTGTGTCTGGCAACGATGTCGGGCATGTCGCCTATGTCGAAGAAAGAGAAAGGCATGCAGAGACAACAAGAACAAGGACCACCACCACCAACTCCTCCTCCTCCCAACACCACAGAGATGCAGAGCATCAAATGCACTTTGCCCGAATCGGCAATGGCAAAGGCAAAACGTTAACTGACACGACACACGACTGGGAGGACGACGCAGTCACAACTTGGCAATGCCACGGTATGGAAGAGTCTGCGGTGTGGCCACCACACCTGCAATTTGAGTCGCGACCGCAGGAGGAGCACACCAGAACAGAGAAGAACTGCGGTCAGAAGGTGTGTGCGGGGGGTCTCTTGATTGTGGGTCCAAATGAAGTCATAAAGTCTGATTTCGCCAGCTCATGCTCATTATCACGTAGCATGATGTCATGTAATCGTGATACTGATGACAATGATGATGTTAACCAAGTGGAAATTGCATCCTCTTTTTTGCCTCAAAACTTTGGCTCCGTCTCTGGCCTCGAAATTCCCATCTTTCCAATAGCTGCTAAACTGTTTTTTTTTTCTCTTCGACCAAAACTGACACTTTCGTGAAACAATTTAAAAAGTCATTGTCATTGGCAGGCGAATCCCTTACTAACCCTCCCAAGTTTCTGTCAATGGCGTCATTTGTTTTGTTGCCCATTATGGGGGAAGGAGTTTGGATGGTTTCTCGCATTGGTCAGTCGGTCTGTGGTTGAAAAAAATAAAATTGTCATTGCTGAAAATGACCAAATGTCCCAATTTTGAGCAAAACTTACAGCAGGCGAAAATCTCAAACTGGTGAAAATGAAGTATGTGCAAAGCGACACCAAATTGAGAAAACTCCCCATACACTTTCACTCATGGGGTCCACACACATTGTGTATCAAGTTAACCAAGTTAGTTGAAATTTATTCATTTAGCTTAGTTTACTTTATTGCCCCCAAAAGTATACTGGAGACTGCCAAAGCTGCTAGCTCCTTAGTTAATTAAGCAATTCAAGGACTTGGACTAGTTTATGGTATAAGTAAACATAAAGATGATCTGGAATATATAAGGAATATAGAAAATCAGTTTCTTTGATAGTTTTTAGATATGCTGACCCCAAAATTATGCTATAAACATAAGAGTTTCTGTAATTTGCGGATTATAAACTGAACTGACTTTCTTGAATTAAGACTGTTGAAACTTTGGAATATTTATATTTTTAGAATGAACTTGTTATCTTCCATGTCGAAAGTATTTTCTTTATTTCGTGTTAAACATTCTAAAGCGTGTTAGCACTACGACCATTTGTGGGACATTATTTTCAACTTAAGTTCTCTTTTTTGCAACCCGAAAGTTTCCACTTGGTGTCGCTTCAAGTCTTTGCCGTTTGTTTTCGTTTTTTGGATGGGTCAACGTGACATTACAATTTGAAAAACAATTTCAAGTTGCTTTTGCCTCAAAAAGTACTTCACCGACTAACTTTATGGAAACTTATTGTTGGATCAATTGCATTTTGGCAATATTTGTTGAAAATATGTGGAGAATGCTATAAGGACAACAACCCCTCAAAGTTAATGTGACTTAAATTCATAATGACTTCTTACAAAAGGAATGGAGGAGCAAAAGGCAGTAGCATAGCGGGGCAAAGAGTGAGGGATTATATCCCAGCTGGGTAATTTCTGGCTACAAAGCCACAGGATTTTATTGAGCGGAAAATTAAAAGCATAAAATTGCATGCTTTAAATTTAAATGCAGCAGCAGCATGGCCACAAAGTGTCGGTACTATCGCACAAAGTCCAAAAGATTGCCACAAGAATCGAGCAGGAGTAACAGGCAACAAAAGCGGGTTGAGAGGGGCGAAATGCTCAGATGGATGTATGGGCTCCACCCTCGAATTGCGAAACTTACAAGTGCCTTCGTCCTTTCTCCTTCTGCAATCTCTGCCCTGGACTCACGCGCATACTAAATTCTACTTATTGACAGGCTGCAATGGAACGTGTTCCGATAAGCGTCGAGCAATCGTTGGAGGGTCCTACCCCAAACCCCAAATTTCCTTATCATTCCCTTCCTCCATGGTTTCATCCTGGTCCATTGCGGCACTTGAGAAAATGTGTTCCAGTTGAGATATGGCCGATTGTTGAAATTAGTTGAAACATGAGTCTTCCAGGCTAGTCATGTTTATTAGCTGCTAGGCAACTAACTTTTGACTAATAAACTAAACTCACTTTTAAATCGTGTGAATTTAATTAAAAGTGACCAAAGCAAAGCCTTACTTCTATATAATGTATATTTAATTTAATATATTTTTTCATCTCTCCATTTTTTAGTACTTCCATTTTCCTTTCCACGTACATCTTTCTTTATTTTCTGCATTAGAAATTCATGAATTGCGTCAAGAGACACGAAAGAATAATAAGAAAAAAAAGAACTACATTCAAATCTGAAGTGTTTAGAATTTCAACATTTCTAGAAATATATTTCTCAATGTATATCATTGGTGGTTAGCTCAGAATGAACCTTTGCTGGAATCTCATATTCCGGATGATATTGAACAATATCGAATTGAAGAATTTTATACGAAGACACCAGCCATTGGCCACCAGAGCGATTCTTATCCATCGAGTAATCACGTCTAAAACGCACAAAGATCTCTGAAAATATCAAAGGAGCTTCTTCTTTATATTTGATGTGATTTGCATAGATATCGATTAATGATTCGATTTCGCATTGCTCTTGCGACGACCGGAAATCATCGGTGCGACGCAAAGCCACAAAGATGACGTCAATGAAAGCGAATTTGTGATCGTAGTGGCGTAGTAATTGCACTTTCAATGGAATGCAACGACGAATGTGACATTGGTCGAAACGCATCAATTGGATACGCCAATCGTGAAAGAGATCATGATTGATCTGCTTAAAACCCATGGGTGTGGTACAACGTTCGATGCGAGTTTTACTGTGATGACGTATCATATCGGTAAGCACCACTGCAGCTTGCTTGGAGTTCTCCATGAACTTGGACTCGACGAAACTCAAGTCCCAAAGAAACTTTAATTTGAAGAAATTCCATTTGGTACTTAATAGTTTCCATGGTCCATATAGATATATGAGCGCTGGCAATGATAATTCCTCCGGCTTATCCTCACATTGTTGTATATCCAATTTAATATCGAAAGTACTCCATTTGGGACCATCCAAGCTATCTTTCTGCACGGATGGGGGATCCCCATAGAAACGTCGGGGCGTGTGAGACGAAGATAGCGTAGGGCATAATCGATATTTGCAGCCAAGAACTCCGCGGAAAGGTTCGACTGAACCACCTGGACTAGTGGTCAATCTTCGCTGCAATAGAAATTTATGGCCAAGTGCCAATTTGCTACAGCCAAGTCTTAGCTGCGCTTTTATCGGCATATTACCATAATTTTGAATTTTGCTTACAAAATAATTAAACCGAGTCCAGGCAGAAAAAAAATATTTACGATATAAATAATGAACACGCAAAATTTGTTTAGAAATGTATGAATATTCAAAGGTAACTTTCTATATACAATGACTATAAGTTATAAATGGGAACTTCTAAGCTTTGCATCTTTCTATTTGGCTTTAGTTAATTGCAATTCTCAACTAGTTCAAGCGTTGAATTAGAGCTATTGACTTGGCATTTTTGTAGTCTGCTGTTTTGTGCTAAGGTTAAATTAAGCGATCTTCAAATGTTTCAAAATTATGGCTTGGGACTCTCAACATATGTACATATGTATAAGAGAAACGAGATAACACAAATTGTGATCAATTCCGCAAGAGAAAGGATTGTGGCTTAAAAATGCGGACATCTGACTTATCAACATCTATGACTGTGTTTATTGTTTAATTTACTTATAATTCCCCACTGGTTTAAGCAAGCAAAGGTTTGTCAGTTCATTTAGCGCTGTCAGTCAAATCCAGTGATTAGGAAAGATTTTAAGATGTTTCTTTGTTAACAAGGTCTAGTAATAATTTGAAAATTCACGTCTGATATCACATCTTAGTTCTTGTATTTGGCATAGCAAAACTTATTATATTTTAGTATGCAAAGTGTGACCGGCTTTTGCAATATTTTTTTGATCCAATTTATTTGTAATTACTTGTAATTTCGTTTGCGCACAAATTCACTTCTAAAATATATTGCCTTTCTTATAATTACCATCAAATACTATCATTCAGTTCCATTCACTTGAGAAAGGTTTCACTTATTAAGCACACACTGTACCATGGCATTGTCTTTGGCATTGTGATTGCAATTTGTCAGTGCAATTATGCTCAGACTATTGCCATTTGTTGCATGGCCATTGTTGTTTTGTGTGTTTGCATTTCATAAACTTGTCAAATCTAATTTCACATATTGACTACAACAATGAGCTCTAATTGCGTAAACATAAAGGAAATCGATTTACCTGCCTTCCATCTCTCAGTCTGTGAGTGTGTGTGTACATTTGTTTGTTGCCGGAACAATCCCGCAGGAGTATTGTAGACTTTGATTTAACAACTATCCAAATTCAAGAGAGTTTTGTGCGAACATTGTGCGCAATTACGCATTAGCAAATGCAAAACCTTTGTAAGTCTAAACGGCAAAAGTAAGTTCTGCCCGAAATGCATTCAAAGTTCATGTTATCCAATTTACCTACATCCGTTTCTCCCCTCTTGATTTTCTTGTATTTACTTAAGGAAGCGTGTGTGTATATCTAATGCCAAACAAAACGATGGCAAATAAGAGGCAGATGCAGACACGCCCACTTCTTTGCCTTGTGTAGCAAAATTTATTTTATTTGGATTACTTGTTTAACATTTTGACCTTAAATGTTTCTGCATTCAAGCTAAGTCCACTTTTACTACAAATTGTCAATTTTAATTATTCCTCAAGTATGTTAAATACGAGTAAATTTAATTTTGACCTCAATGATAAGTTCATAAATTTTGAATATCTACTTTTATTTAGCTAGTATATGGTCGTGAATAATGAATTGAAATTAAATACACATTTGGAATCAAGGATAAAAGTCATCCTGTAGTCATCTACCCAAATATCATAAAGGATATATATGGAAAAAGACGAACATACCAAAATAAGATTCTACATAAAATCTAAATAAATGGGGATTAATAAAATTTCTTCAATAAGCATTTTCTCACATACGTGTTAAAGACTGAACTAACACATTTGGTACACAGGCGAGAACTTTTCCAACAGATCTGATAGTGTTTCTAAAATAAATTTTTGGGGTAGTCAATTAAACAAAAAAAGAGTAATATTCGCTTTTCGCATTTTGTCTGTATACAAATTTTTTGAAAGATACTTTGACTATATTAGCAGAAACAATCTAGAGATTGGTAGTTCTAGTCGAACTCTATTAACTTTGGTTGAGCTCTTAAAATTCGATCTTACGAAGTTTATTGAAAGAGATAGAAATTGAATATAAATATTGGTATAATGATACCATTTAGTGTTTAGGTATATCTAAAAATATTCAATCAAAATAAACACAATGACCTAAAATAAACATAAACCTTGTAGAGCATAGTTATAGAGACTTAATTTACTTTTTAATGCTCATCAATCAAAAATCTATAAAATTGTGAGAAAAATAGACATGTCTTCTTTTGTTGAATTTTCGAATGCCAACTCAAATCCTTTTTAGTTGGTTGCCGTCAAAATGGAAAAAAATACAAACAAAACAACAAGAAACTCTTTAACTATTTACTGGTCCATAAATGTTTACTATCATGTACTCAATGTTTCTGCTGCTGCTGCTGCTTACTGACAATTTATCAATGTACAAAAAGGCAACAACAATAAAAATATGTACAATATTCGCATAAACCAAAAATGGATGTATGAAAACTAAACAGAGAGAGAAAGAAGGAGTAGCTACTAAAATGAAAATATTTATTCCAAAGCACTTTGGCACACAAATCCTCATGTAATCCCAGCCAGAGCGATGGGAGCAATGGGGTCCAGAATGGGCCACCATCATAGAGCAACAAAAGTATCGCAATAAAATATGTTAAGTAAATACGGAAAACGACAACGAAAGAAGAATCACAGAGAATGTAAGAGAATGGTAAAGGGATGCAGGGAGGTAGGGAGGTAAAACTAAACAATAAGCCAAAAAGCACGCTTGATTAAGTTTAACTTCCGGTTTGTTATAAATTGAAGCATTTATGTGGGATTTGTTTTTCGGGACGGGGGAGCTGGCAAAGAGCTCTGGCCTCCAAAATATTCTAACTAAACACACACATACACATATGTGAGTGTGTGTGTTCAGATATTGGTATGTCTATTTCCGGCGGAAGTGGTGAATAAAACATGAAACGAAATAAAATGACAAGGCTCAGGCTCAGTTTCAGGATTCTGGCTCAAGGTAGAAGATGGCCAAAAACTTTTAGTGGACGAAAATTGAACAACTTTATGGACGAATTCTTCTTTTTTTGTCTCTCTTTCCCTGTCTCAATACTATACTCAAGTAATTTTTTCTTTTATTTGTTTTTCAAGTAAATGGCTAAATTATTCCATTGCAAATGTAACTAAAAATGTGCAAAAGTCTTTGGAAAAGAAAGTCTTGTGCTTGGGCTTGGTCTTGGGCAACCGCATTTCACTCTACGAATATGTAAAAAGGACATTTAATATCCGTAAATAAAATATTCAATTTCCCTGCCATGACAATGTTAGGAAATGGGCCAACCAGCGAAGAGAAATGCCATCATCTAACCACCTGATGGTAGAAGAAAATTGCCCTATCGATTTCTATATTTGTTACCTCCTTTGTTGCCTTTTCAAGTCAAGCTACTAGCAGTTAGATTGAATGATTTGGTTTTGCATTTAGTTAACAACTGAAATAACAATTTGGGTCAAAATCTTAATTAAATTGCTTTGATAGAAATGTTACCAAAACTTGTCTAATTATTGAATTTCTCCTCCAACAAACTACATATTACTCTAATCTTTATTGCCCAAGACGGCACAAACGATGAGGATGATGATCATGATGATTACGTAGTCAAGAAGCCATTTACATTTAATTTGGCAAAGTGCATTTGAATCCTGCATTGGAATCGTCCTGTGCCTACATTAATATTATGCCTAATGCCCAAAGGTTGACCGCAAATTATTTTACAATTTGGTAAAGGAATAAATAGAAGGAAGACAAAATTAATTGTTGGGACCCCTCCCCCCACCCACTTTGAATGGGCTTTTAGCAGGTTTATTGACGATAAGAAGGTGAATAAATATATTGACCACCAAAGCCAAAGCGTGGACAACAGGGCATCTCACAGCAGGGATATCCTGGACAGCAGGGTGTGGCATAGGAACAGGTACAGTGAGGACAACTGTGACAGGGATGGGCACAAACTGTACCCACACAACAGCAGCGTGGCTCCCTTACGCATCTGGACACTATATCGTTTGAGGGGTATTTAACTTTTGCTGGCTTTTTCGGTACTCTCCGCTTGCGAGGCTTTGGACTAGGCTGGGGCTCTGGTTCGGGTTCAATCTCTGGCTCTTCTGGTTCAGCGGAATATCTTTTCACCCTATGCTCAGATGTTGACTCAGAGAATATATTCTTTTTTGTAACTAAATCTCCTGGTAACTTCGATTCGGTTTCTTTGGTATAATGCCTGCGTATAAATAAAGCGGAGGCAGCATCTCTAGGCACTACATCCTCACCGAAATCTTCGTCATTGTCAGAATGATGGCTTACTATCTGGGATGCATTTTGCGATGGCTCGTCGTCATCATGGACCCTATGACTGGTTGCATCAGTATTTAATTGATTTTCTTGGGGCGTGAACTGAGATGAAGGAACTGCAAAGGAAACGTCATTTCTTTTTGAAATCTTTGGTTTTTGGGTGCTGGACTCTCTCCATATTAATATTCTTTACTTTCGACTTACCACTGCCTACACTGGACATCTCAATGTCTTGCACTTTTCTTCCTATTTCATAGTTACGATCAGGACTTGACGGGACTTTGCGATGTAAGACATCATCTGGATCTCTTTTGTTTTTACTGGAAGAAACACGTGCAGGAGCTCTTCTCATCATTTCTCGGGAAGCACTTGGTGTTGATGCTGTATTTGATATTCGTTTATTTGGTGGACTTTCCGGAGATGATTTACGTCGCGTTGAACGCCTTTGGGCTTCATCTGTTGAACTTGCTCGAGATGATCTGAAACGTGTTCGCTCGGTTCCTGTTGGACTTGTTAGCGATGATGTGCGAGGCATTGAATGATTTCGTCCATCTTCTGTTGAATTTGCTGAAGATGATCTTCGTCGCTTATCCTGGTTTTTTTCTATTTTTTCCTCATTTGATACACGTCGTTTTTCCTGGTCATCTTCGTCATCCTCATCTTCCTTCATTGATATTTCTTTTTCGGTAATATATTTATGTTTCCTTACAGATGTAGCTCTAAATCGTAGGGGCACACTTTCATCATCTTCATCCTCAAGTTTACCAAACTTCCTGCGTTTCACAGAAGGTTCATTTTCCTTTGGATTCAAATTGGTTTGCAAGAGAACCTCTTCTTCAATAGACGTTTCTGATTTTTCTGGCGGCATATTTTCATGTAATGATACTCGTTTAGACAATGAATTCATTTGTGATTCGTTTTTCAGTATGGTTTTAGTTGATTTTGGTAGCTGAGCATTCAACATTTCCATTTCCTCGGGTGATTTTTTTTCAATCACTTCCTGATACTCTGTCACGGGTTCACCACCGTCTTCGGGAATTTTGGTACTTCCGGTGCGATGAACCACCTCGAATTCTCTTTCACCAGTTCGATGTCTTATCTCTCTGGTCTCGACCTCAATCTCTTTGATATTTATTTCCCGTAATTTAGGATCTTCAGGCCATTGCATAGACTTATCATTCATGGACATATTTGGATCATAAGAAATATCAGTCTGGGCAAATCCCATTATCATTTCTGGTTTGGGCTCTTCGGGTTTAGGTGGAGTTGGTGTGGATGTTGTTGGGCAGGGAATATTTTCCACCCTGCAGCAAACCTTGCGGCAACTATACAACTTATTTACATCTGGCTGTTGGCAAATGGGCGGTCCAAGATTGTAGACACATGGATGACATGGCTCCACTGGCGCCGCCAAAGGAATGCAAGAACATGGCTCCGATACAGCGATTGCCTGCCATTGCCCCTTAGCCTGGCATGGCTCTGCTATGGGTACTGCCTGCCATTGACATTGTCCTTGGCCAGGTAGACAATTCACACAATTTATAAGTGGTTGAGCTATTCTACACTCATTGGTCTTCCGGGAACTTCTTAGATCTCGCTTGTGTTCCATTTTAACGCCACAAACAGATGAAGAAAGGTAAATCAAGCCAACATATGAATTTTTTTTTTTAGTTTTCTCGGGGACGGGACCCAACAAATATTTTTAAATAAAATGAAATTTTCTTTGACTTGATCAAAGTTTTTCAAAATTCTCGTCACTCAGATTCCAGATTTCCAGATAGTAGGTAGAAGTAAATTCTCTAAAATTGTAATTATTTGTTTTGTTGTATTTATTATTCTAAATTTGTTTGTATTTGGTAAAAGAAGATGACAAATAATGAGCGTCAGAAGAAATTAAATGAATTCGGTCGGAAAGTAAATACGGCCAATTGGTATATTGGAATATCGGCATATCAGGAGAAAAATATATTCGAATTATCTGGCAGCTTGCGTGATGATTACGAACAGGGTAGCAGTTTCCGTGTATTCAAGTTCCTACAGACATTTGGACTCACACCTTTGTTGAGCAATAAGAAAATTTTAGCCATGGTCCAAATGAGTCGTGGGAATGATTTAGCTTTCCTCTACTTTCTGCTCGAAGGCGTGTACAAAACTCCGCGTGAAGATGGTGAATTTAGTAACAACGAGAAGCTATTGATGATAGCCATAGCGAAGTTGGATCTATTGCCCACTTTGAGGGAATTGGATCGTATATTGCCACCACCACAGTATGGAAAGTTTGAGGTTCAGCATAAGGAAAGACAAACGGAAATTGAGCTGAAGGAGCTTTCGTTGCGTTTGAAGAATATGAAGAACTATCAACCGATCGAAGAGAAAAAATTCACAAAAAAGAAGACCTACATTTTGCCATATTTTGAGCGTCTAGTGCGACCTAAACGGGTTCCTTCAAAGCTGACAAGTCGTCCACAGGATATGGTTGTCACATTTCCCTTCTGGAAACATAAAGAACGTCCAGATTATGGTAGACAAACAGAAGCACCATGGTTTACACAATACGAATTGAATCCCATAAGTCGTTTGATCCGAAATCTAGTTTCCGATGTGGTCGATCAATTTCTAGATGTCGACGAATTGCTTGGTAAAGCAGTTAAAGAGGGTCCCGGCATGATTGACTTTAAGGAGAACGTCGATGGCGAGCCAAGTTTATGTCTCTATCATAAAAGCATCGAGGATAATACACAACTTCTGAAGGATGAACTTACTGTAAAGGCTCGGGATCGTTGTTTGGAAATGTATAACATCAATATGGGCAGAGAGCGAGACACTAAGAGACGTAAGGCAAGAATTATAGCCCAACTAGAGCACGATATCAAGGACTGCATGGAAAGAAATGCGGCTAGCTTGAAGACGGACCTCCAAAAAGTTCATACTATCTCCCAAAGAGATTGTGTGATAAAAGCGACACATGTTCCCATACCCCGACACTCGATTGACCAACAGAGAGAAGGTAGAGCTTTAGTTGGCTCCTGCACAAACTTAGCCCACACAGTGGTAACTCAAAAAAATGAAAAAGGCCAACAAATTGTTGATACCTTCTTTGATAAAATTGATTTCAAAGATCTGCATCCTGAATTGTCGTGCCACATTAAGCCGCCAGTACTTCAAGATTTTTACACATTGAGTAAGACTGTCGTAGAAGAACCAGCCAAAAAACCAGCAAATGTCAAAGGCAAAGGCAAAGGTAAAGGAAAAACCAAAGGCAAAGGCAAAGGCAAGGGCAAAAGAAAGAAGGGCGGCGCCAATAATGAGAACCATTGTGATAATGAAAGTACAAGTCTAACTAGACGTCTCTGTCCACAATCTGTGAGCATAGTAGATCAACCCTGTGGCGGCCAGAATTGTCGTGCCATTCTGATAGCTGGTGGCAAACTAAAACCCAATGATACCGCCACGGAACCAAACTGTAACGTTATCCTTGTAAAAAATCAAACAAGGAAAAGTTTCTTTCGTGCCGCTAGTAGCCAGGGACCGTATAAATTTAAATATCATCGCATTTTTCAAACTGCTCCGAAACCTTACGATCTAAAGAAACACATAGCACAAACATTTGTCAAGGCTCTGGTTCGACCACCATCACAAGACAAGGGCAATTATTTGCTGCAGCAGCAGAGTTCAACTCGAATCAGAGTTCCCGAGGTGACCAGTCAAGATACGGATTATTTGGATAAGCCAAGTGATTCTAGTGAAACAACTGATGCCTCCAGCGAGCACAGCGGAGAGAGTCATATCGATTATAAGGCCAATGTCGTCGATGCCGTTGTCAAGTGTGTGAAACAAATTTGGCAGCACAAGGAAGCCGTTAAGCGCTTAGAAATGGAGAAAGCCAAAAAACACTCGGAGCCAACTCAGCTCAAATACGAGATTACCCACTTTGATCCGGATGATGACAATCTAATGGATCGTTTGCTATTCGATGGCATGAAAGAGTTGCAAAAGGATCAACGTTATGTCTTGGCTACTTTGCCAGAGTCGCACAAGTTACCAGCCCTAAGAGAGTGGATAAAGCGACGTTTTGGCAAATCGTATACGCAAAAGGAATTATATGAACAGCTCGAAGAATCTCAGCGTGTATTTGAAGTAGTCCAAACAATGCAAAGTAGTCCACCTAAACCAGATTTAATGGGTCTTGACCAAATATCCGCTGAAAAGTCAAATTTTGCCAATTTCAAAGCAATTCAGGCTTTGGTAAGTATAAGAGTTGTGAGAGAATCTTTACTCACGCACATCTCTAGCTGGTATTATAGAGACGTCTTTTTATCGATAATAATTCCGATAATTCCTTGCAGGGTGCGAAAGTCAAAATTGCATATTGCGAGAAACTCAATCAAATTTACATGGAGCAAATGAATGCCTGTTGGTCTGCCATGGGCAATTACAGGAATCCTGGTGGACCGCCGCGAAAAATCTTTTACGCCTACATGTCCTCGAATCCCCGAGATATTATCCGCCAGCATGTTTGGAACGGCGAATTCCGGAACTATAAGCAAATTCGAGACTTGTCAACACAAAATGTTGAATCTTAATTCATATCGAGATACCACGAAAAATATAAATATCTTTGTTGCTTGTTTTCTTTATAAATTTATTTGTTTTCAATTCTGATATTGGATGCAAGTTCGCCGTCTGCCTGTTATGTTCTTGCTAGCCATAAAGTTCTGTATGGCACGCTTTGTGCGGGTCTTCAGAGTACGCACATCGATTTCTAACTCCTTATTCGTGGATTTGGTACCCTCAGATTGACGGATTATATGAATCACCTTAAGAAGATGCTCTCCATCCAATTTCTCAATCTTGCCATGTAAATCTAAGTCCTCTTCAGCGGTTAGAGGGATTTCTTCGCCATCAATTGAGTGAATTGACTTCCTGTCCTCTGTTTCTTCAGGCAATACCACTGGAGAATCAAGGGAACTTATATCCGAATCGTCGTCGCCTTCTTCCCCATCATCATTATCGCCCTCGCCGTCGTCGTCATCTTCGTCGTCGTCGTGTTCTTCTTCATCATCATCATCGTCGTCATCATTGACGTCGTCTTCATCCGCTTCTGGCTCTACCACCTCCTTTTCGTTGTCAGCAATTTCCATAAGTTCAGAAGAATTGTTCAACAGTTCCGTAAATAATTTCTCAAAAATTAATTGCAACTCTTTGGCCATTTTATAGCACACGTGATCTGGATTTGTATAAAGATATGCATTAAAAAATATTAATCTCACATCTTTAGCAAATTCCAAGGCATTTTTATAATCATCCGCATCCAAACGTTGTTTTATGGTCTCAAAATCCATGGGTTCCTTTACAATCTCATGATAGTCATCTAAGCCCAAAGCCTGAGGATCAACCGGTTCATAGAAAATCCAAGCCAACTTCTTGTACGTTGGAGACATGAGATTTTTCAGGAGGACCTTGCAGGCATTTAATTCTGCCAGAGAGTTTGATATCTTACCCTTATATCCGTTTGACATCACACTTAGAACTAAATCAAAAAATTAATTTTGCTTGACATGTAAAATCATTTCTTATTTCCAGCCTACTTTTATTAGTTTTTAGTTGCTGGCAAAAAAAATATTAATCAAAACTGAGTTTTAGCTGGCAAATAAAAAAATATTAATATTAACTTTAAATATTCGATATACCGAACCCATCAGAGTCTTTTTCACCCAAATCGACATCGGACTCAAAGTCACTAATTTGACGTAGACCAATGATGGCATAACGAATACCCAATATACTCTGCATTTGCACTTTTATAGGCAGAGCTTTGCATATATCCTTCTTAAGAAAACGCAAAAGTTCCGCACAGGATTAATGAGGGAAATGAATTGCCTCATTGGCCACCTGATAGTAGGCATTCGATTTGGCAAAATCCAATGACAGCCTTCTCTTTGGCTTCTTTAAGAAACTCCTTCCCACGAAATTCAGGAAGTCCTTCAATTTGTTTATGTAGTATTTTAAAGGATTGTATTTGAATATCAATTCAGGTACAAATGTATTCTGTATTATCTTAGCATTCACTTCCAATAGTTTCGGTGACATGATAATCGTAAGGAAATAATATTTAACCATCATCATGATATGCAATAATTTTGGTGACATTTTCATTTAAAATACATTTTCTATTTTCAAAATGAAGATAATCAAGGGGAAAAGAACAAATGACTAGTTTACTAAGTTGAGAGAACCAAAGTACAAAATCGATTGTAGCCAAACTGACCATAAAAACCATAAAACAAAAACAACAAGAATATTATATTAAATAAAAACATTTACTCATATACAATCTATTCTCTGCATAGAACATTTGATTTCTGTTGACATGTGGGAAATTCGAACTTTACTCGAACCAAGCCAAAAACAAAAAAGCCAAAAAAAATGGAGAAAATGGGGGAAAAACAGAGCACAAAAAGCAACAGCCCCTCGGGAAGTGCTCAAGAAAAAGTAACGCAACAAAAATATGCAAATGAAATATTTGTGTAACCGAAAAAGAAGAAAATAAAAAATATATATGTATATGTGTATATACACATACATATTTATGCAAAACCACAAGGATGGATAACTTGTTGTTGGGTTAGCTGCCGAGGCACACTGAAAGGACTTTAGTTATTCCTTCTGTTTCACTTCGAGTCCCAACCCACCAGCTGACGTCAGCGGTTGACCAACAAATTTTTGGGTAAACGCTTCGAGGTTTAAATATTTTGACATTTCAGAGTTGTCTTATTTCATATATAGTATATGCACAAAATCTTTTACTTTTTAAGCGGGGACATCGAATAATTTAATACTCTCTAAATAGTTAAAATAATAAGAAAACGAAATCAACATGCAACTGCTGAAATACAAAACAATTTAAAAGGTTTATTTGATTAAAAATAAAAAATTTCAAAAGTAGGTGAATTTGTTAAATTTTATTTTATTATATATGTTTTTTTTTTATTAAATGTTATTAAACTCATTTTTTCATATTGAAAATAGTTTTCTAAAATATTTGGATACCAATTCAGCAAACATTTTTGAATGGGTGCTAACATTTTCAATTTTGAATACTTTTTTGGCATCGAACTGAAGCTTTTACATAGAACCAATTTTTAGACTGATAATAAACAAATTCCGAAAAAATCCATTTGTAAAATGCTTAGTGTTCTCAAATTATTCAAAATATTTATTGTTTCAAACCTTTTTAAAACACAACTTGAAATCTTTTTTTCTTACTGATGTTGTCGACCAAAAAAGGTATAGATACATTACCCAAACTTCCGTTAACCACACCTTTCCTTAACCAATATACCCGTTTGAGCCTTGGGGCTTGTAGGGTATAAAAAAAGGACTGTTTACATTATGAACCAAATTGAAATTATCTAATTCAATCTTTGTGATGAAAGTTTTTAGTTCCTTCCCCCTCTCTGTTTTAGGTTTAGAAAAACACTCTGTCCCAGCATACATATGTACGAATGTATATCCATTCATTTTTTCCCCTCGGGGTGTGGCTAAACAAATTAACACTATTAATTTACCCCCGATCCTACTACGCATTATTCATTATGATAATTTTTTTCCACTTGCATAATTTGTTTTAATTATGTTTGATTGATTAGATAAGCATCCATCGATATTAGTTAATTGAATTAAAGTATTTAGAATAGATTGCAAACATTTTGTATTTGTTAAGGGGAATATAATCACATTTTACGATAAACTATGCAGCGTCAACTAAGCATCGATGTTTGTCAAATAGCCGGGCTTCCATATCGGCCACGAGTTGTATACAGTTGCCCATATTTAATATGGGCTCCCATGTGTTTTTCTGAAGTGGATATGACTGCCACTTGACCAATACACGAATGCTTCTCTTGTCAAAACGACGGCCCAGAATGCGTTTCACACGGAGCACTGTTTGGGAGAAGAGAAGATATGAAACTATTCAGATTTTGCTATCTTTTATTGGATCTCTTACCCTTGTTGGCGCTTGTGCACATTGCAGTCGGCGAAATGGAATCGCCTTTACCCTTCAAGTCGTTATTATCCTCCATCTTTTGTTCAAAATAAAAAAGCAACAAGAAATAAAATTCTAAAAGCCAATTTGACAAAAACAAAATTAAATTACCTGAAAGTCTGTAGACTTACCTTTCAGTGTTGCTGCTTTTTATCTCATGGCCTACTGAATATGAGAAATAGTGGTCACTTTTTTGACAAAGCCTACACAAAAAATCTGTGTAATTCGATAAAATATCTACATACATATATCAATTGCAGAATCCAATTCAAATCGATATTATAAATATTGTTGTATCATCGGGGACTTTCAATAACACATTAAAGTGACAATATCTAGATTTAGATATATCAACCATTAAAGCTTAAATTTAGGCAAGAGTTGAACTATAGATTCAGAAATATAAGCCCAGGTTTATATTTCTACTGAAATTATATTATTTGATGTGAATATTAATGTATTTGTTTTAAGTTTACAGTTGAACCAGTGCCGGATCTGACAAGTAAGGGATGGGAGGGAGCAATCGCCACGGGCGGCCAAGATTGGTTTTTCAGGTCTGCATACTTATTTATTTGTACACTTAATTACTAACAAAAATTGATACGCTCGTTTAAATAATTTCATTTGAACTATAATAATTAAGGAGATTAATGATAGAGAACTAGAGAGCATTGGTAGCTAACTAGAAATAGTAACAGAATTAAAAAGGCCACAAGAAGTAAAACAATTGGACTTTCTTAAGTCAGGTTTTTGAGTAACTAGTACTATTAACTATATGTGTAAGAACAACAATTAAATCTAATATCCAGTCTATAACTCACTTCTAAGTCATCCTAATTTTAAGACAGTTTTGAAAAGCAATTTCAAAATAAAAACTGTATATCATAAGTTGAAGTTAAGTCAATAATAAGTTCCTTTTACAGGCCCAAACGCATTAGGACATGTAACAGCCGCCCATTAACTAACCCCGGGCCTAGTGTGGTTTGAGTGTAGAAGTTGATTCCGTTTTGGCTATAGCAAAGAGTTTACCAATTGTAGAACATAAATAATTGCAAGCTGTTAATATAGTCAACAAGTTTTTACAATACTTAACAGAAATACCGTTCCACAGTTAACAGTGTAACTGAGAACTTAATATCCACAAATGAGAGAGTGTGGCTTACACGCACACGCTCTCTCTGTCTCTTTGTGAGTTTTGGCCTGGTTCTTCTCTTAAGGCCAATTCCTGTTAACTTACCTACCACAATTGAGAACTGTTAACACTTCTGTTGCATGAGGAGTGACGGGCAGCAGGTGTGTGTGTATGGGGGCGAGGAGGAGAGCTTACCCATTAAGCTACATCTTATAAACACCTTTCAGTTGGGAGCTAGCTTTTGCTTAAGTTGGACAGCAAAAAAGGTTAAAGGAAAGATGGCTATCAAGCAACCAGCCAGAAGGCAGTGGCAAGTCATAGTGGCCTTTACTTATCGTGTGGCAAATTTGCGCTTACTGACCCACTTCCTACTCATGACCTTTGACACGCATTTAAATGCATCTGCATCAGCGTTAATTAAAGTGCCGCCACTGTGCGATAAAGCGCGTGCAGTGCTCCTCCGCCCACTCCTCCTGCTTCTTCTGCATTCGTTTCCAATTAAAATCGAGTTACAGTCGCCTTTGACGCACAATCAGACATGGGAGCGACAACCGACAATCTCCTCCATCTCCTCCTTAGTTCTGCCATCTGACAATTGCAAATTATGCATGCAAAGGCAACTGAGAACATAACAGACAATTAGAGCTGGAACCGAAGCTGAAACTGGAGCCAAGTGCAAAAGAAATCGAAGAATAAAAAACAAACCACAAAAAAAATAAAGAGAGATTCAAAAAATTCTTATTTTTTATCTGCTCCCCTATACTCACACACATATGTACATATGTATGTATATTTATACATACATGGGCATCTTTCAAGCTTCATCACCCATCAAAACATGAGTTTCCTTTTAATAAATGACAGCGATGGCAAAGACAGCAGACTCCGAGACTGTGCAGATACTCAGGGGGAAGGTGAGAACCAGTTCCCTTATGTTAGAAGAAGATGCCAGGTGATTCCAGGTGATTATGCCTTGCGAATTGGGCTATAAAAAATATTGCATTTATTGAGGTTTTTGTTTCACTTTTGATGACTTTTGCTCTTGCGTTGGGATTGAATGGAATTTTTAACTTTAAAGCTTAAGTGTAGTAAATGATTTTATGTAGTCAACAATATGATAATAAACATTGATTTGGTTTTATATGGACGACTTCTAGAGTTACGCAACAGGCAGAAAGCTAAGATAGATAAAATAGTTAGAGAACTTTCAATGAAACTTTAATGAAAAGAAGTAAAGGCTTAGTCAAATAATAATCACTAATG
Organism: Drosophila paulistorum; assembly: GCA_018152135.1. Taxonomy (NCBI): domain Eukaryota; kingdom Metazoa; phylum Arthropoda; class Insecta; order Diptera; family Drosophilidae; genus Drosophila; species Drosophila paulistorum. Next base: position 49,539,129 of record JAECXG010000822.1, on the reverse strand, counting down.
GATTTAAGTACTTCATTTATAAGCGCTAACCTCTAAATCTTTTGATTTAATAGATGAGAACAGTACTTGGTTATTGTTGATATATTTATCCATATATTTACATATATAAGACGTTGTCCTGTTTACTTTTTGTGAGGTCCTTTAACAATTCTTTCTTTTCATTTTCAAAAGATTGACCTCAAGTTAAGAATTAAACTGTATAAAGGTGGTATTCTAGACAGATAATAGATTGTTTATTGCTAATGTTTATTATCAGATGCGATATCTTTAGATTTTTTTGGTTAAATTAACTTGACCTTAGTGAACCTTTACAATCATCAACCTCAACCTCAATCATCAACCGCAAAAACCACGGAAAATTAAACTATCTCAAACTTTTCATTAAAGAAAATTAACCATATGTTAAACTTTTAAGTAACCTTTAGTTGCATTTTAGTGTAGTATTTGGCCAACTTGCATTTAAGTTTAAATTTAGTAGAGTGGAATATAAATATTTCAATTAAGAACTTTAAGACTTAATATAATTGCTAAGTTATTACCACAAGGAACAGTTATACCTTTAAATTGAAAGTTACTCAAAAATATATGTATATAATTACCTTACTGTTCAAGCACACCTCTTGATGGTCTATTAACGAGAAAGAGAGTAATTAGGAAGCAGTTTTTAAGTAATACACAAAGCCTTACTTAAATTTAAAAAAAAAACTTTAAATTAAATTTAATTTATGTTTGTATTTTGGTAGATTTCGAAAGACTTGAACACATATCGTTTGATGTAAACATGTTTTTGCTATGGTGAGCCTACAAGAGATTTAGTTTATTAAGGATAGAAAAAAAGAGAAAACCAGGTGTATGCACATACATTAGCGAAATTGAATTGAAAACGATTCATAAGTAAATGCCATGTGTTGGCATAGAGACGGGGAGGCAGACACAAATACATACATAAATCAACTCGAACTCCAATTTCAACTCCAGAACTGCCCCAACTCGAATGCGAAATCCGACTGCTGACAAGTGTCACTGGGTGATGCTATGACAAAGTGTCAAAAGAATGTTTGACATGTGACTGTCTGTCGGTCTGTCCGTCTGGCTGTCTGTCTCACTCTGGGTCTTTCTGTTTGTCTCGCTCTATGTACAAACATTTCTCATAACTGCTGTATGTCTTTTTTTATTTTGCTTGGCTTTCATATTTGCCGCTTGTTTTTGTACAGATATATGTATATTGGTTGGGTATATATGTACCTATATGCAGGTAGAAAAGGGACTTGCTTTTGACAGGCTTACATGTTTTTTTCTCTGTCCAGCGTGAGGGTTCCAGTTCGTGAGTAAGACATAAGATCCTTTTAACACCTGCCCCTAAAGATTTCTTTTGTCAGAATTGAGTAAAAAGAGCAGAGGTTTTTTAGCAAGTAAATAATATTGACAACGTTTTTCCATGAAAATTAATTTAAAGTACATACATATATTGGTCTTTTTATCCTTGAAGAAGATACTTTAACATTTCACTTAGGGCAAAGGAAATATTTTTGCTTAAGCTTTAACAGGTTTTTGTTATCCTTTAGCATAAGGATTTGCTGCAGTTCTTGGCCTTGTAACAATTCTTTCTTCTCCATTGGCCACAAGCCAAAAAAATGTGTGCAAGAAAAAGGAAGAAAATATATGTATGTATGTAGAATAAATAAGCTTTTAAATTGTTTTGTCATATGGGTAAATGGGTAGGTGGGTCGTTGGCAATCCTCTTGGGTGTGCATGTGGTCAGCAAGTTACTGGAAAATTGTCAAACAACAACAGCAGAAGAAGACGCAAAGTGGAGGCGGGAAAGAAGTATCTTGTGAGATTGCGGTGTCCATGTCTCAGGTATATTATTGCGCCTGGTTGAACATTGTGGCAGCTGGCAAAACATTGCAAGCCATCTTCAAAAGGAAAGATACATAGATGGCATTTTGTTTAACCTTGAACTTCAAAAAGCCATGACCTAACATGAGAAACTCTTCCAAAATATAAAGAAAACCAATCTCCCTCTCTTTTTCGCGCGTCTATTCTCCTTTTTTCGCAAGCAATTTCAGGCCGTAAATTAGTTTTATGTTTCTCGATTTTTGCTTTTATTAAATTACCTTTTTCATGATTACTTGCAAACTTCATTTGGAAAAATGCCTGCCAACGGAAATGGCCAAGAACAACAGCAACAACCAGAACGTTGTCAGACTCCATCTTCTTCTTTCGTTACTTCGTTTCCTTCTTCTTTTTTTTTGGAGCTCACTTTTCCCCTCTTCGTCTCTTCGTCCTGCAATAATTTGCGCCATTTTGTAATTTCTGCTTGAATCCTTGGAGAGAATGGTGAGTAGCTACTGCTTCCGTTTTGACTCCCGTTTTGGGTCGAAGACCTAATAAAGCCTCGACCCTCTCTAACCATCTAAGACTCTCTGTCTCTGTTTCTCTTTCTGGTTCTTGGCCCTACAGGTTAATTATCTTTGGCGTAATTTAGTAGTTGCGCGGTAGCTCCACAGCCGAAAAAGGCTTTCCATTTTAATTTATTTGACCACTAAAAGGATTAGATTAGATGCCCTGATAAATGGCCGTCGTCAGCGTCGGCAATGCCGCTAGTTACGAGTAAACGGCAAACTGTTCACAGTCGCTAATTTCGTTAGACCAAAATGAAGATAACAACAACAACAACATAGAAATAAAAACAACAAAGTTGATAACAAATTAAAGACACCCCATGGGAAAAAAGTAGAAGAATTACCTCAAACTCACTTTAAGTTTGAGAAAGAATTAAATAACTTGACTGTTGTGGGTAGATTAGTTGTCTAAGTCGTGATGTCTAATGTATGGATTTAGATTCGTCTAAACCGAGGGTCATATATGTTAGTGCTTGTTCAAAGTAATTAGGTTGATAGTGTACAACTATATCAGGATAAAATTAAGAATAAGTAAGCTTAAGTTGGACTTACAAAAACTAAATCAGAATGCTTTGACATGCCTTGCCGTAAGGCGAAATAAATGAAATTATTTTCCTTTTGTTTAATCGACTTATTGCTTATTATTCTGTTGTCTCTAAAAGATTTTTACATTTCATTTTCTGTAGGAGACTAAACTTTAAGGCTTTAAGACTAAGCTTAGTAAAATTCTTTAAATTGTAGAGCAGCCAATATTTTTTGGAGTCACTGTACTATAAATAGTTTTACAAAATGTCAATCGAGTGATTAATGAGTTTTGGTTAACCATTTTAGAGACTTTGGCAAATACATTTACCCACCTCACACCTAACAAGTCAGTACTTTCACACTTGATTTAAAAATGCTTAAAAATTAACTCTTCAACATACTTAGATTATGATTTATATTAAGTACAATTGGAAATTCAACAAATGATAAAAAAAAATTGTTCGAAAGAACCTTTTAATTTAGAGTATTAGCCTATGTAGTAAACACTTTATTCCAGTGGCATGATCTAAAAGTTTAGTCACTGTATATTGAATAATTTGATTGCTTTGTTTATCTTTTATATCTATCTCAAATTATTTTAAGACCAGAAATTAACCATATAGACCATTGGATATATGTTGATACATATGTATATCGTTCAATCAGAGATTGTTGATTTAAGAAAAGTTTTAAAGCAGTTACTTTTTGCCTGTTATACAACCGAGTAAGTTACTTAGCTTTAAGTCTGGTGAATAACAAATTTTAATTTCCCTATGTATGTGTATGATTACATTTCCTCGCATGCCACAATTTTTAGCTGCAGTAGAATACTTTTCCCAAAAGAACTAACCCATATAACGACTCTCTCTATGTTTCATTAAAATTGCAGAGAAAACCTTTTAGATAGAAAGTCATTTCAAGCAGTCTGACGTGTTTTTTAGGTACAAGAATTTCAAGTTAATTGACATATTTTCAATTCAATTTGTTGAAAAATAAATGAAAACTTTTAGTAAGCTTTAAATATTTGAAAAATTCCTTAACGACAAAAAATTAAGAAAATGTTGCACACATTTTCTGTATGCATCTTTGGGGAAAATCCTTTTTAATTTCTATTATGCAAATTTGGTAGCAAGTGCCCCACTCACCCCTCAGCTAAAGGTATGTTCATGTAGATGATGATGATGATGATGATGATGATGTCGGTCTGTTAGAACACAGACGGCCAAGTGGTTGAAGGAGTCTAGTCACAGCAAAGGGTTCTTTGCCTTGCTCCAAATGCATAATAATGTCATTTAACGGCAGCAAAAAAACCCTTGCAACCCCCATCCACTCCACTCCCTCATGTAAAATTAGATTTTGACCTGCTTTTTGTCCTGCAGTCCCACAACATCCTCACCCTAACCCAACCCAACCCACTTATCCACAGACTCAACCAAAAAAGGCGAACGAAACTTTTCAACAGCATAATTTTTTGACAACAAATTTTTGTCATTTTTTGGCATGGCCAATTCAATTTGTGTTGCAGCATATTTATGAAAATATTGCACAAAGCCAACCAGAAAGCGAGAGAAAGAGAAAAGCCCAATTTAAATGCTTGCCACACAGCACACACACACACACACACACACACACACACACACACACACGTATAACATAAAGTAGGAGAGGTCCAAGGGGGAGTAGTAGGAGTCACTGTGGCAGCCACTGACAACAAAGCAAAGTGGGTCAAAATGAGAAAAAATTCCAAGCATTTCTCGCGGGTGTCACACACATTCATAGAGACATGCATGTGCCAGTGCTCCTGCTCATTCTGATCCTATGGCTCCTGCTCCTGTAGCTCCTTCTCTCTCATCAGGCACATGTTTAACATCCTCGCGCCCTTGTCACATTCTCCACCCAACCATTCACTCACTCTCACTTCCTCCATCCACTCCTCCCACTCGTGAGCCGGCCACAAAGGCCCAGCGGTGTCAGCGGCGGCACTTTGACATTTTTGGAGCAATGTGTCCCGCGGCAGGGAGGCAAACAACACCAACAACAACAACAGCAACAAATGGAATATCAACAAGAAGAAATGTCAACTTTTCAAATACGAAATTTGTTGTACTCTTTGGATATGTTTATGGAAATTTCTGATTCTAGTTTAGCCAATCCTTTCACCCACAAACAGATCGCATGTTGGCCAAAACAATTTTCTTTTTCTACGAATGGCTAAACCGCACAATCAAAATGTCACCGTCATAGTTGAATATGTCCTTTGAGGCTAAAAGATATTCTTTGGGGAAGATATTTTTAAAACACTCTAAGGAAAAGCATTTTTGCACATCTCGCTCAGTCTGAGAATAATTTCATCGCTTGAGAAATCAAATCGTTCAATAGGTCAAAATTTTGACAATCCTCAGCAGAATAACTTTATAAAAACCTTTCTAACTCTTTAGGACAGCCCATAAAAGTTTTTAAACTGTCCTTAATGATCCAGAAAGGTTTTTGCTGTATGTCGATTCTTAAAGACCCGCAATCAATTGGCAGTGTATTTGCAATGCAACATGCAAATATTGTAGCAAAATGAAGAAACCGCGACATTGATTTCGCATTTGGCGTAGCCCAATCCCAAGACCCAACTCCGACCCCTTGAATACCCGCCGTCCCTTTTACTATACCTCCCTGTATTCCCTTTCCATCGGAGAGCTCCCCCAGAGAGAGGCGCGAATCAGTTTACGTATGTCACTGATGTTATTTTTTTTTCTCTTCGTTATTTTTGTTTCTTTTTTTTCTTTTGTATTTTATTTCATTTTGTTTGTTGTTGTTTGGTTGTGGAAAGTCTGTAATAAAATTTTATGATTTGCCAACGCCTCGGCATTGTCAATTTTTATTGTCATTTTCCTTGGAGGCTCGAGGATGTTGTTCGCCTTCCCAACCCCGCCCCTCTTCTGTGGCAGTGGCGCAACATCATAAACTTGAAAATCGATTAGGCAATGGCATAGAAATGCTATATAGTATCGATATCGTATCGTATGGCATCGTATAGTCGTAGCATTCAAAGCCACAACTTTTAGCCAAAGTCAAAAGCTCAAGTGACAAAGTTTTATTTTGATTTATGACTCGGAATCATGGAAACGCATAGGAAATGCGCGAGAAATCAAAAATCATCATCAAGAGACGGAGTCGTCCCACTCTCTATGCTGGAAGATAAAACCCGAACCAAAAGCGGGTAGGGAAGGGAGAAGAAAACTTGGCTGGAAAGGCGCAGCAGGCTGAACAAATAAATCACACAAATTAAACGCCGAGTCGACTTCAATGCAATTTGACGTCAAAAGTTGGCAAAAAAAAAACCTCTCGCATCTCACTCTCTCCCTCTCTCCTGCGGCACAATTCCACAGTAAAGTTGTGTCGAAAGGGGTCTGAGGTGGGTTGATGCTAATCCTGGCCAGAAACGAAGTTAAACCAGATTGCGTGGCTGTTTTATGGCTCGTCCAAGAAGTTTGTTTTATTTGCCTTTTTATGCATTTGCCTTAATTGCATCAAGTTAAGATTCTTTTTGGTCTTCTCAGATAAAACAAGACACCAACTAACCAAGGCTTGTCCAAGTTTTGAAAATACTATAATATGTAATAATATTACAAAATGTAACCTTTACATAGTTTACAAATACATACAAAAAAACACATTAGACAACATTAGAAAAAGAATAGAAGCAGAAAAAAAGAATAGAATAGAATAGATAATGTGAATAATATAATATTAAAGTGAAATTTAAAGCTAAATTTCGGAGACTTCCTGGTTCCTGGAATACTCTTTTAAGTATTTTAAAAAATATATATTGAAAGTCACTAGTCAAACTAGTCACTGGTCACTAGTCACTAGAATTTAAGAGTAGTTACTTTAATGGATTGACTACAAATGTGGATTCATCTTAAACTATGTTTCTGAAGCCTCCTATCGAAAACGATTCAGTATTGAGTATATTTTTATATATCCCTTCCCACACTTCCTTACTTTTACACAAAAACAAACGCATTTTGCATTCAAGTATATTCCATTACTATTCAATAATCTCTTGCACAATTGCAGTTGTAAAATCTCACCCATTTACAAGAAAAATCTTCCCCCAAAACGAAAATGGAAGGACTTCAACGAGGGAGCTTTCAGGATGAGTATGATTGCCTCAGTTCCAGGACATTCACACGTAAGTCGTTTGTAATTTAGTCAAGTTCATAATCATAATAATAATTATGGTGGAATGTGAAATGTATGTGGGTATGAGTGTGGGTGTTTGTGTGTATACATGTGTGTATAGTCTCCCCAAAAGTTTGTGTGGGACAAAACTGAAGTATTCTGGCACTTCCTTATTCTCCGTATGTCCATAACATGCGCAAATAACATAATTTTTGGCATTAAAATCAATTTTCATCTTTCCCCAGACTCTGTCAATTGTAGCCAGCTGGTTTTTCCACCACTCACACTCACACACACACGCACACACCGATTTTTTGTGAGGGGTCGCCACTCACTTAGGTTCTTGACTTTCTTCGCTCTCATTCCGCAATTCTGAACATTCCGTTCTATTTGCCATGAATTGGCCGCATTGTCGTGAAAATAATGCAAATAGTAATTGCCATTGCCTGGAATTGCCATCTTTTTTACTGCCAGACAGCCCAGTCAGCCCCAATGACAATGGAACCCAGAGATTTTCTGGACGAGAAGGCCTCGGACTAATGACAATGGCATCATTTTCATTCCCATTCCGGCCCAATGTCGACGTCGGCGTGGTGTGTGTTCCCTCCTCCAAAATAAACGAAAATTGTCGACCAGACAATATTTGCCACACAAAAAAAATTCATAATGGTGACCCCTGTGTGTGGGTGAAAAAACCTAAAGTCAAAAAAGGGAAAATCAATGCTTTAAAGGCTTTTGGCCCCGAAAGAAAGTGTTTAAAGAAGGAAACGAGAAAAAATAAAGAAGCGAAAAGGGTTGCCAAAGTGAAATAAACATTACAAAATAATATAAATGGTAAACATATAGCAGTTGGAATGTTTGGGAAAAGGGAGTGGGAGCAGCAGCAACAACAGCAGCGGGGTGAACGTGTGAAAAATGAAAGGAAATGCCGCGACGCTGAAGCGGAAATGAAAAATGCACGAATAAGAAAAAACGGAAATGCTACCAACAGCGATAAGAATGCTTAACAACACCAACAACATCAACGAATAAGAGCAAGAGAAAATAGTCCAGAGAGCAAAAGATGAAGCAGAAGGCAAGGCAGAAGAAAACAAACAATGAAAGAAAGAGTAATACTTCAAAAAGTGGAAAAAAGCATTAAGAATTGCCAAGTTGTTGAGTTATGTATGATGAGGCTGAATGAGCAAGGACTCACCGCCCACCCGCCTACGAGTACGAACAAATGTGGGCGTGGAGCTTCAACGTGGGCATGTCAAGTTAAATATATATAACATTAATGAGAGATCCTTTTTTCTTATATTTTTTTCGTTTTAATGAAAAGGACAATGGAAAGATGTTAACTTAATAATGCAAATACAAATACAGGGGAAATTAAAACCAAGCCAGAAAACTGTAGCATACTTTTCAGCCGGCCTCACATTTTAGCTTGCCATTTTGTGCTTTCAAAATGGCCAGCAGCGAAAATTCTATTTTAAACAGTTGTTTTATGGAGAACGATAATTAGTGAGCTATATCGCAAAATGTTAGTCCAATTGGAAAATTGTTTATTTTTGGAATCTCATAAAGAAATTTTATAATTGTTTAACTAATAAATGAAGTAAGTGAACATTGCTCCTAAAGTCAGCAATAAGCAGTTTAAGAATTCGCTTAATGCAACGTCCTCAAAGTAAACATTGTCTATGGAATTTTTTTCACAAATCTATTGAATAACCATGAACTCCAACTTCTCCGATCTTTTTCAATTTGCCCCTAGATCCGCCTATGTTTTATTTAACACAAAATTGAAAAATCTTTAATTAATGTTTTATTATGTAATATCCTTTTTTTGTGTTGTTTTTTAAACAAAGTTTAAGACTTTGTGACTTAATTTCTAGCTAGGATAACTAAAAAAGCCATTAGGGTAAGATCCTGTAAATATTTTTTCTATGTATGTATATTTATATAACAAAAGTACAATTTGAAAATCGTATGCCACTTAATCACACAAAGGTTTAGAGAGCGCCTACCTCATTCATTCTCGTTTTTAGCCAATTTACGAGAGTGCCGCTCATTAAGCCAGAATGATTTGAAAGAAAAATGCATACAAACATATCGTAGATATATGTATATAGTAGGATATAAGGCATATTCACGGGTGGCTGCTCATTAATATAATGCGCTTTGGCAAATACCAGACCTAAATTGAATGGGCTTTGTGTTGGCGTGGGGTGGGGGTTGAGGATGTTGGGTGTGAAACTGATATGATGCATATATATGCATATATTATAACGAAAACGCTTTTATTCGGCGTCACGATACAGCACGGCCATATTTGTGACATCAAATTTGATTGTCTGCAGAGCAGGAACCCCAAAACCCGAACTCACAACTCAAACTCAAACCAAAGCGATAACCATGTCCCTGGTGAATGCATATGCATGAAACGGCATTATTTCGCTGCTGCCAAACAATAGACTAAAGATCCAAATCTCTCTTTGTCTCTCGCTCTCACCAAGCTGTCTGTGTCTGTCTCTGCACTCAGAAGCAAAAACAACGCGTCATTCTGCCATTATGCACAGCGGGTGGTCCTCAGAGCAGAAACTGGAATCTGGACGAAGATTCGAAGGTGGTGTTGGCGGTGGCCATGAGTGGAGAAGGTGGCTATATGGGAATGGCAAAGCTGTGGGTATTACCCACAAATCATGCAGTTGCATGTGCCTTTGCCTAAGCATCGAATATGTGTATTAATGACGAGGACAACGACGACGACGACGTTGACGAGTCCTCTGAATCTGCTCTGATTCCGATTCCAATTCGGGTACAAATTCCATTTCTGGCATATCATTCTCTGCTTGGGTATCTTTTAATGAGACTTGGCAACCCCCCAACCCAACCTCACCCCAACCCACACCCCGTAGCACCAACAAATTCAGTGCTTTAAAAATTAGGGGTGTTTATTATTTTTGATTGACGGCACGCGACCAAGAACAAATGTTCCCGCATTGTTAAGCCTCAAATTGATAGAGCGCGTGGGCAAAAATTTCCTTCTTTTTCCTTTGGTTTTCTTTTTTTTGTTTTGTTTTTTTTTCAAGTGCTTTGTTTATTGCCTAATGACTCATTTCTTGTCTCCATCGTTCGACTTTCGGCCTTTGTTTTTTGGCCACCATCAAGGGTGTCGCTTGGCTTGGAGTGTGAATAAGGCAAGCGAAGAAAAGGAAAACAAACAAGCAGCAAATTTTCCTTTTCAAATTCTTTTTTGTCTCGTCGTGTTTTTTTTTTTTTGGGTTCATGAAATATGAAAGTAACTGGTGTTTGGGCTATCCCATTCATTGTCTAAAGCCCCTCGCTTCCAGAATCTGTGCAAAAGGCACGTTCTCTCTGCCAATTGAGTGGGATCGGGTGTGAGGATGTCTATAAAGGGGTGAGTAGTGCAAAGGGTTCGCCTTTTGTTTAAAAGTTCATCACTTGACAATGCATTCGCAAGCATTTTGCACTTTCAAGGGTTTCCATAAATTACCGGAAATTTGAATTAAAAACTCTTAACTCTCAGTTCAGTAGGCAAATTGATGTTTCTATAAAAATAGCTAGCACAAATAAAGTCCAATCGGTTGGCAGACTAGAAGCTAATTCATGTTGCATTACCTCAAAATGATTGTGCATCTTATATATATTGAAATATCAAGCCAAATAGGGCGATAATGGAAAAGGATGCTATTACAACACAGGACTTGAACTTTTGTTATGATTGGGCAGTTAAGACAGATATTTGAAGTCATTTCAGTTTATATAATATATCTTCTCCAAGTTATTTATTTATAAAATATATTATTATTTCTTAGATGATTCTATACAGAAGAATCTTATGATGAAAACTAGACCCGAAAGCCCTTAAAGTTTATCATAGAAGGACTTATATATCAGAAATGTTATATTGCTTAGGGATGTATCCCTGTATCTATTCTGTAGAATTGAAGAGTAATGTGTTACAAAAGAACAACAACAAAGTACACAGAACTTATATCTACAATAGTTAACTAAACCATAGAATGGTTCAAAGAGTTTAAATCATTATAATAGCTACAATTTTATGATTACGAATACATTTTAGAATCAATCTACTAAGAGCTAAAATAATTTATAAAATGAATTTCTAGATTACTGCAAAGAATCTTAAGCACAACCATGTTATTATTAAATTTCCTTAGGCTCAAATTCATGCAGTAAATTCCCCCTAAGAGTCTTATACATTTCGTCTTGTTTAGCAAACTAGATTTTGTCATGGGCAAATATCTAAGGAAAACGGAAAATCAACATACACAGTATTCCCCGAGGAATTTTTGTAGCACTTTAGATTGTCTACTATGTAGATATTACCGACGCCCAACCATTCATTCCAATCCATCAGATGGATGGATTCGATTTACCTCACCCTTGTGTTTATCTAGCTATTTACGTCTGCTTTTGGCCAAGCTCTGGTAAATAAACAATGAGGAAGCTAAAGGTTCTTGGCTCTTCAGATGTCTTTGCTCTCAGCTAAAAATCTTTTAGAGTGCCTCGACGCGACTACACGTAACCTTGTTGCCCCTAAAACTAAGAGTGGGGTGGTGGGGTAGTTGGGTGGATAAAGTCCGTCAAGACGTTTCTTCTATTGGTTTTCCCCTTCGATGCGTGTTAAAAGTGTTGTTTCTGCTCTTTTTTCTTTTCTTTTCTGTTCTTCGTTCCCCTTCGGGTTTTCCCGCCGTTTTCTTCTTTTTTCTTTTGCAACAAACCTGCAGAAAGCTGGGTAAATAGCAACTCAACACCGAACAACAAGAACATCAAGTACTCCAGCTAGAGGGGCACTTAATGTTGTTCTTTCTCCACTCCACATTGTTCTGGCAAATGCTTCGACTAGCTAGCTGATGGCTAGGGAAGATGATGGATTGTGGGAGTAAGAATTTTGTTTAGTTTCAAGGTCAGAGTTTCAAGTGGTCAATTGTTGAGTTATGGTTGAAATGAGTTTGACAATGGGAATATTGAATATACATACATTTCATTGAATACCAATACAGACGAGCAAACAAAGAGCCGTGCTGAAGTGGTGGTCCATAATGGATGAGAGAACTACCGTCTTTAATTTCATACTTAACTATAGCAAAGGAATGGAAAATTTATTTCAATCAGCAAGTTGTTAGCAGTGAGTTTAAGCTGAACTATATCTATACCTATAACTATGTAATTTTATAACTTTGAAATTATGAATAGAGTAGTCTAGGGTTATGGATTCACGAGCCATCCAAATGGGTTTTAGCACTAAGGGATCTTGAAGATTAGTCGTCACAAACTGGTCATAGCAGACGTACGGAAAAAGAGTCATAGCTAATGACATTTGATTATTAAGTGTTTCACATTAGTGAGGTAAAACATGCAAATCTAAAAATAAATTATGAAAGGAAAAAGAAGATCGTCCATTTTAATGGGAAGAATCAGGCTTCCGCTTCAATTTATCATGCAGAAGTTGTTCCATCAACTTGATCACATGATTAGTAAACTTTACACTTTTAATGAGGGCGGACATTAGTCTAAGAGAACATAACATTTTACTTCATCGAAGGATATAAATATAGTGTCTCTTTACATACTGAACAATGTTTTAAAACACTTCAGCTGGATATAGGAAATGGTATAATAAGGAATTATGTTATTCATTGAATTTGCAGTTGAGTTATATGTATATTAAAACCTTTATCTCCATTTTAATGATTATTCTAAAAATGTAGAACAATTATCATAAAGAGTTTCAATTCATAAATAAATGATCTCAATCCAGGTTTTTGAGATATGCCTTTAAACCAGTTCAGTCATCTTTTTTTCTTAAAACTATTGTCTATTCATTGCAATTCTTGAGATTTTTTCTAGATTTCTACATTAATACTTTTAGTTTAATTTCAAAATCTACGTTTTATTCGCTTCACCTCAATTATTCTAATCAAAAGTTTTCTGCATCGCTAGCTCATTTTCTGTTGTCTGTTGCTTTTGGGAAGTGAAAACATTTGTTTGCCGCAAATCACACACTTTCCTTTTGGCAATGAGAGATTTCTGGAATTTCATGGTGGAGCTTTAGGAGCTAACGTTAGCTTGGTTTTAGTTTGGTTTTCACTCTGTCTTCTGTATGTCAGTTTGCCGCACAATCAAAATTTTGAACGTTAATTAATATGCATTCAGTGTCTAGCACGACAAGGATCAAATTATGTAATAGCCGTATTAAAATTGAATTTCTCCATGCGTGCCTCAACGGAGTAGACTCAAATACACACACACACACATGTGTGGCACATACATGCACTTGGATTTCTGTATTGCATACATGCAGGCGCCATCATTTTGAAGTTGCTACTACACCATGGGTATGCTTAGATACATATATCTGTCCATTAGAAAATGGTCTAATTAGCTCTAATTGAATATGACATACTTAGTTTGCCATTTTGTGTGGCCATTTCTGTATGTCTCATAATGTTTTATCCATAGTTCAATTGTAATTCAATTGCACATCGATGGTTTTCGTTTATCAACTCAAGCAAATGATGATTGCCGATTATGTTGTCAGTTGTCAGTTGTAATCGATTGAGTTTAATCAACTGTTCGAGTCAACTTTATTGAAGTTGCAACAAACAAATACAAAAAAACCAACAAAACATATAATTCTTTAATTGTTTCTCTTTAAAAAGCAAATTTAATTTTGAGTTTTGTGAGCCTTCTCCTGAAAATTAAATATGAATAAAGATGATTTTATTTTAGAAATTATGTGAAACAGTTTCAAAGTGTTTTATCGTTGTTTAAATATACAAATATGCTTATATATTGAAATTAATATCAAAATCATGAAATGGCCAAAAGTAGATATTTTGCTCTTTCAATAGCAAAACTTCAAAACCAATCACAATTAGCTACGAAATTGTTAATTAAAATATTAAAGTGCTTCACACTGTTAAGCATATATGTACATATGTATAACCCAACAAATATCAATCACACATTTCACTAATCTAATTATGGCCATGAATGTGTCACTTGAAACAATTTGAATGCCAATTAATTCCAAATTAATGTCTAAAATCATGTAAATAAATACTACATTTTCCATGGTATCCTGATAGCATTTTGTGCATTGATTTTTGACCTAGTTATATACAGTTAAATCATATATATAAAGTTTGCAGGTATTTTTACTTACCCAATTAACAGAAGTTTAAAAGTTTTAAAGTTTTGTCGTCAATTAGCTGCATATAAATACCAATTGTCTTTATTTTTTATATCTAGTATGGTCGACTGGTAACTTTCAGTCTCATAAATATTTTATTTGAGTTCAAAACATATAACTCTTAAGGTATATTTATACAATAAACTAAGGACAGCCTAATGCATTGGACTTTCAGCCCAAACTAGAAAAAAAAGATCATCAGCTTCTTACCCGAAGTAGAGAAATGCTTGCTGACCATTCTCTAAATATTTTTGATCCCCATTAATAGTCTTTAGTCTAGCTATATATATTTTCTGTTTATAATTTTGCTGTCAAAAATGTATTAACAATAAGCATATAACATAATCAAAATGAATATTTCAACAACATGGCGTATGAGTGATATGTATTATATTCTAACTTTGACAACGTGTCGTATGATTGATTTTATATTAGGCTATTTTATATTCATTAGATTTACACTACAAATTTGTTAGCATGCATGTTACATCATTAACTTTACCAACCATAAAGTAGGAAATCCAATCTTGAAAAAATAATAAATAGATGAAGTTACTAACATGTATGTATCTATATGAGTTTCTTTCTATTCTTTTGCACCTTTCGCTTTCTTCATCAGTTTGCAGCAGTTTGCTTTTGACCTTTTGTTTTCCTTTGTCTAGAAATATATTTCAATTAGTGAGCCAAGCCTCAAACCAGCCAAAAGCTTAACTTGTCTTGGTTTATTTTACTTTCTTTTCATTGCCCTTGCCATGCCTTTGCTTGACTTGGCTGCTCTGCCTTTCGTTTCCTCAATGTGTGTTTGCTACCAACTTTTGTTGTAAATTTTTGCAGCTTTGTTTGCTTTTCACATTTAACATTCAATTGCATGTCTATGCTTTTTATTGTCTTTTACCTGTTTTCTTGCTAATGTTCTTGTTGTTTGTTTGTTGTTGTTGTCTTCACTATATAGCAATTTCTGTTTACGTCGTAAATTAAACAAGGCAAATGCTTTTTGTATTTTAATGGCAAGAAAGAAAATAAATTCATTAAAAACTTTTTGCCACATCTTGCATCCCACCACAAAACTCACCCCATTTTATTGACTTTTTGCAAATATTATTGCATTTTCTCTCTTCCTCTCTCTCTCTCCGTTTCTCTCGCTTTCTCTTAAGAATATTTTTGTTAAATTTAAATCGATTCATATTTTTCCGTGTATTTGCTGACCCAACGAAGGAAAACTTTACATTTACATTTATTGCTTCCTTAACGCTTTGTTTGAAATTTCATAAGAAACAACTTGGTCTAAAAGCGAAATTTTAATGCTCTATCTAAATGAAACAGAGTTATATGGTTGAAATCGATCACTTTGTGCACTTGGTTTTCGCTTGATTTGGCAAAATGTCTTGAGCTAGAATCCTAAGCCAACAATGAAGAGCAAAGGTTAAAGTTTTGCAGTCTAAAATTATCATTCAGTCAATACAACTGTATTCAGAACATAACATTCTAAAGGATTCAAGTCATCTGTAATTGCTACTACAGTGAGTAAGGGATAATAATATATAAAGAACTATTTCTTAGATCTTCATTAACAAAGATTTATTAACCCTTAAGATCAATAAAGTCAAAAAATATATTTTCAAAACACTTAAACCTTCTAAATCACTTTCAGTTAACCAAATCGGCTACATCTTTTAAAAAAATCAGTTCAAAAAAATCAAAACAGGAAAATAAATAGTTTAAAAGACTTTTCTGATAGTTATCATATTTTTGTATTGTCTGTTTAAGCAAGTTAGGCGTCCATAAATGTTTTTGTATGTTACCAATATGGTTCAATAGAACAATGTAATGTATTGAAACATGGAAAAATGGGTATATACTTTATAAACATCTCAAAGAAACATCAATTTCTTTATTAAGGAAGAGTTTTTTGAATCCATAAATCAGCTGATTATATGTCTAAGAAGAGATATTATGACTTATTCATGACTCTTTATATAACTTATATAGTCTTTGTAGGGATAAGCAACCTGAGCATAACTAAAATATGCTTTTGTAAAGAGCATACAAAAAGTAATAAAATTTTGCAAAGTAAAGTAGGAAAATTTTGAAACTATTTCTTAGTTTGTTCTGCTGCTGGTTCCGCCAGGCAGAGACATTTCAAGAAACTTTTCTCTCTGTCTCTGTTTCTGTTGTCCCGCCGTCTCTTTCCCCTTTTCCCCTCTCTGTCTCTCTCTCTCTTTCTCTCGTTGCCAGTCTGACAGAAACTAAAAACTTGCAATTGTCCATAGAACTATGGACCATAGTGTGGTGGTTACACAGAAAGGGAATAAAAAGATGGAAAAGGACTGGCTAGATGGCAACTTACAAATTTAGATTACCAGCACAATTGCCACACACACACACATTGGCTCACACATACACACACATATGTTTTTTTTTGGGGCCAAAATGCTGGCAAGATTGTCTAATTTCATTTAATTAAATAGCAAATATTGTACATGTCGCACTTAAATTTAGTTAAAGGCAAAAGTTTTCTTTTTAGTTTCTCTTATTCTTTTTCTGTATACTTTTTTGCTGTATTCGTCTAATTTGACATTGATGAAAATGTGTAAAATGAAAAGTGTCAGATTCACGTGTTGCTGTTCAATTCAATTAATTCATAATAAATAAAGTAAATAAATTAAAAAATTGCCAACTCTCTGCATAAATGTATTAAGCATTAATAATCTGAGAGGAAATATTTTTAAAACATTTACTCATCTCCGCAACCCTCCATGTCTCTCTCTCTCTCTCTCTCTCTCTCTCTCTCTCTCTCTCTCTCTCTCACTCTCACTATGTATTGTCATGTGTGTGTGCACAGAGACATCATAAAATGACATCACTTTTAATTAATTTAATAAGCATTTTTAACAAACATTAATATAATTAATTTGCTTCGACTGAAAACACTTTTCATTTGCATAAAAACGAAGCCAGCTGGCAAGTTGTGGAGGGGGAAAGGGGGCAATTGGATACGGATTTGCGGTTTCAATTACAGATGAATGATGAATTATTTCCATATCCTGTACAAAATATAAATTGCATATCTAAGTAAATTTAATTAATAATTGACAAAACCAAATACATCAAACAAAACAATTGGCTTAGGGTTAAGGGTTTAGTATGTTGAAATATCAAACTAAATTCTTTGTATTCTTGCTAAATAAAAATGTTTATTAATTACGTCTGTTAAAAACTTATTAGTTCACCAAGTTCCTTTACAAACAGTCCGAGATTACTCTACGCCAAAACCAATTGAGAATTACGAAAAATACAAGTAAATACAAGCTTAAAGCTTCTGACAACTGAATTCATTGACTTAAAAAGAAAACTATGGCCAAATATGAGCATTTGTTTCAGTCAGGTAATAATAATTGAACGAAAATTGTATAAAAAATGCTAATCAAAATTCTTACATTGTTTGTTTCTCTTTCATAGATGATACTCGATTAAATCAAAATTGTTAAGTCTAAATCAAATATTGAGATGGCTACAAATTGTTGACCTTTTAAAACATGCCAAGTTTTTAACTACAAAGGTAACCTTTCAACTCAAAACTTTGCCCAAGTTATTCCAATTCATGTGCATTCAAAATTTACTGATGGAAATGTTGGTAACACAAGCAGCTGTCAGTGGAGGAAATTTCACAGTTGATTGATTAAATATTGTTAAAAAAAAAAACTTTCTCAATTTGTTTCAGAAGGCTCCTTGCTCTTTCTAATTCATAAATTTGCATGCCAAAATAGTTTCAATTTCAGTTCTCCAGCCATCTTTATCCTTCCAGCCATCCATCATTCGTTTTTGCCGCTAACCATTTCAATTTCAGTCGATTAATTTGACTAATTGACCACCAAAGTTAACTATGTGAGAGATGATTTGTAATCCAAAATGGCGACTAAAGGGATAACTAACTAACTAACCATTTTCCGCGCCTCCATTTTCATGTCCTCTAAAGTCCCCCCTATCTCCAATCATTGCATGCACATGACACATCTCAGCGCGACGAAATATTTTGACGTTGCCGTGTAAACGTCAAATGCCAAAACAACTGATGAAGCTAAAGGACGACGATGATGATGATGAAGATTACGAAGAAGATGACAGCGAAACAAAGCTGAACTGAAGTTGAATTGCTAGTGTGGAAAAGGACCAGCCCAACCAACCCAACCACCACCCACTTTCTTCTAGTGTGTGTGTGTGTGGTGTGTGTGATGTTCTGTGTCCTGTGTCAAGCAATTTACAAGTCAAAGGCCTGACAGGACAAGTTTCTGACAGCCAAACCAGCACGACAAAGAAAAGGAGGTTTACAAATAGCAAAAGATTTCATCACTATTGGCTTAATTAATACGAAAGCGAATGTTGAACATGACAACTTGACGAATTCCAAGAATTTCCAATTTCTGAAAGCACAAAACCCACATAAGGCTAGAAATTCGTCCTTTTATTAATAAATCCTTTTAAATAAAACTGCATGGAATTGTACGGAATGTTGTCTTAACCATAGTAAATTGGTTTCAACTAAATCTGAAACTTTTTTTACGGGCTCTTTAAATTGACTCAAGTCCTTTAAATGTTCTTTCAGTTCACTTAGCTCCTCTGGAGTTTTCAGTTCCTTAACCATATGCATAAGAATGGGTTCTAAGTCCTTTCTCTTGAATTTTTCACTACAAAAGAAATATGTTTAAATTAATTATGGATATAATATTTTCTTTTAAACTTACTTCAATATTTTAGCATGATCAAATATATGTTGCCTAGTGTCCCTGGCCACATTGTCACGTTTCAAGGCCGCTGTTACTGCCTGAATATAACAATCGCTGATGCTCTTGGTGTCTGAATGTATGGCATAGTCCAAGAACTCTTTCAGTTGCGAAAAGTTACTTGAGCAACCCAAACCCGAAGCGAAGGCGCTTTGTTGTGCTGGGGTAGATGAATTTTTGAAAAGATTCATCATTTGTTGAAAATCCCACGTAGTTCCTTTCTCTATGGCTGTACAATAGACCAACTGGCGAAAGTTTGCTGGCACTGATATGCTTGAATCATTGGTATTAAGTATCAAAGCCTGAGAG
This sequence comes from Drosophila paulistorum, assembly GCA_018152135.1. Lineage (NCBI taxonomy): Eukaryota > Metazoa > Arthropoda > Insecta > Diptera > Drosophilidae > Drosophila > Drosophila paulistorum. The sequence goes on along the minus strand of JAECXG010000822.1, from coordinate 49,519,711 downwards.
ACACAATCATCGACATTGTAGCGACAAGACTGGGTATAAATGAAACGCCTAAAGGCAATCTCATTGACGGGTATCTCGATGCTATCAATCAATTTCAGTTTGGGTAAACGTCTATAATGTGGTGTCAATTGTTGTTTCAAATAAAGCTGAACAAAAAACATAGATACATTCATAGTTAAATTTAATTTGGTATGAAAAAAGAGGCTTGTAAACAGAAATTTTTAGGATCTTGAGATCTTGAGAACTTACATTAAAGTCTTCTGCTGCCTGATCCTTGAGTAAGCTACCATATTGTTGTAGTAAAGAAATCCCCCTCTCGCAGGGCAAATAATCCCTTTCGAGTTTTAAATACTCAAGCAAGTCGAATACCAGATCATAACTCTGTTCACCAAGAGCAGCTAAGGCTAAGAGATCATCCATTAACTGAACTCTATTTAATTTTGGTATGCCGCCATAATCAACTTCATTTTGTAGAGTATTTATAAGCAGTTTCCAATTATGTTCATCATAGTTAACACGATAGATGGTATAGACTTGGGGATTTAGTAGCAACCATTCCTTGGAAGTACCCACTTTCAAAACTCTCTCATTACTAGGACAGTCTAGCCAATGTTTAGGTTGAATATCTTCGAAATTCGGATCACTTTGACTAACAAAACTGAGGGGAACCCACCAGCATTGATTCTCTAATTGTATATTATTTTGCTGAATGAATCTCTTTTGATTGACTTTGACTTCTCCCTTCTTGTAGTCACGTTTAAGCGAGATCAATGGATAACCCTCTTGGAGAGTCCAAGAATCCATAACAACATTTAAACTGATATTCTCATTGGCTACCTCTTGAAGACAGTTAAAAAGATCCCTTTGCTCAACATTCTGATAGGCATATTTTTGCAAATAATTTCTTATGCCCTCAAAGAATGTTTCGGTGCCCAATATTTTGTGCAACATTCGCATAGTTAGGGCTCCCTTCTCATAGACATATTTGGAAAATTGATCAAGTACTTCGGTAGAGTTCTTGACATCACGTGATATAGGTCGTGTCGTGTTGGTGGCATCGTGACGAAAGAAATATGCCAAATCTTTGGAAATTTTTCCTTCACTCCATTCCCATAGCGGCTGCAAAGCATCTAAAGCCAAGTAGCCAAAATAAGTGGAAGGTCCTTCTTTTAGCCAGAGATCTTTCCACCATTTCATAGTCACTAAATTACCAAACCATTGATGACTGAACTCATGGGCCATGGTATTGCAATTGGTTTCCTTTTTCTCCTGCAAATCGAAAGCCTCATTGAAGACGAATGCATTCTCTTGGTATGTAACCAAACCCCAATTCTCCATGGCTCTAAATTTATGAGTTGGCGAAATGAGCTGATCAATTTTGCTAAGGGGAAAATTCAATTGGAATAATTCCTCCAAGTATTTGAGAATTTTAGGTGCCATTTCCATAGAAAAATCACTTTGATTAACAATCTTTGGCTGCAGCCAATTGCGAAAGATTACTTGATTATGGGTTTGACTTGTTACAGTTCCCGCATTGGTTAAATTGTGTATGGCATAGGCTACCAGATAGGTGGAAGTGCGTAAGAGTTGCGCATGGGAACACCAAATATAATCCTCTAGAAATTCACTGAAATCAAAAGGATTGAATTAGCTAAGAATCACATAGTATGTCTTTATTTCTAGCTTACTGCTTTTCACATTTTCTCACTGGAGTATTACTTAAACCTTTATAGTCCTTATGATAACCCAAGGTCACATTGAACGTTGTCTTCCAGTTGGGTTGATCGAAGCAGGGAAATGCCAGACGAGCAAATGTAGGTGAAAATTGAGTCACTGCCAAGTAACTGAAGGGAACTTATTCAATTTTAGTCCAAAATCTATATATTTCAGTTTCTACTTACTGAGTTTTATTCTTATTTTCTGTATCGTTGTAGGAACTTTTGTAGTAACCTGTTTGACTTTCATTTAATTGTCCTTTAAAGGGCATTTCCAATATGTACTTCTCACCTGCATTTAGCTCTTTGCATAAATACATTATATAGAATTCATACTTCTCAGAAGGTTCTACATCTTCAATGCAATTGCTTTCTGTAGATGATTTCACACTGATTCCAGTTTCATCTATAGTCAAGTTCCTGGCATGCAGAGTTATATTCTTTGTCGTTTGAAGTACTAATAAATCAATTTTCACCACTCCCTCGAAATGTTGAGCGGTGTCATTTAAATGGGTTAAAATACGTAGATCATAATGTTGTGGCTCGAGGGTTTCCGGCAAAAGATGATAGTCGTAGCGGGCCAAGACGCCGGGAAGAAGTAAAAATAAAATTTCTATGCTAAAACCAAACATTCTGTTTAGTTATAGATAATGTAGATAAAAACTGATTAAAATAATGAAAAATTTCAGAAAGTTATAAATTGGAAGCACTTGTGGTGTGTCTTGGAATAAATGAATTGTGCCTTCTTCTCTACTTAGGTTTCTACTTGCTAAATTGCTTGGGATCTTGATTTATGGTAAACCTAATTATCTATCTTCATGTAAAACAAAACCTTGGGAAGTGAGCGATATATAAAATTTACGAAATTCTTGTCTTTTTTCATCTCCTAAAGGTTTGATGTGTTATATTTTGATATCGTAGTTGATAATTTCCTAGTCATTAAAATTCTGAACTTCTTTAATTTAAGGCTTATATTTGTACATCTTGAGCTTTAGACTGAGTTTAATTTTTAATTTCAATTCTTTTATATTTGATCAATTTTTGATAAACAAGTATTTGTTGTCAGTAAAATCTTTTAAAAATCTCTCACTTTTCTCTGACACCTACAAAATCAAAAATTATTCAAATTTCGATAATATTTGAAATGATAAGCTATAGCTTTTTCAATCAGTTTTCATTCGGTTAGATTTTAGTTTACTTCTTGGACTAATTTTGTAGTATTTTTTTTTTGTTTGCTTTTATTCGGAAAAAAATGTTTAGTAAATCCTTGCGAAGCCTGGGCTACATGGCCAGACCAACGAAATTAATTTGCCTAGCCAAACGACCGCACATCCATTCCTTAGCGCCAGCATCAATCTCTTCGAATGCCTCCTATACAAATCGTCGAGAGTTGAGCCTGTGTGCCCGTCGTTTCAATCTCAAAATGAACTTCATGGAGTTGCTGTGCAATTTGCGTAGTCGCTTTTGCATATGGAGATTGCATCGCATGTTGGATCAAGAGTTCTGCGAATCTGAATTCCTGCGGGGCACTCGAGAGGCAGCTGTGGTTCTGATCGAGGCCTTTCGACGGGCTGACTGGGCATGCATACACAATTGCTGCACCACTAACGGATCTTTGGATGTCTACAGTTTGGCTCAAAGTGGCAAAACGCTGGTAAGGGACTTAATCAGATTTCAGTCACAACATCTGCGAGAGGCTGTTCCCGTCAAAGTGGCAAGACATTGGATCGACGGCAAGTGCTATATCTTTGTGGATGTGGCATTTATCGGTATGAGGAATATTCGAGATTTCGCCACTACTGCCGAACAAGATGACATGATGCAATTGACGCAGAATGTATTAAGAAAGTGTCGAATGCCCGAACAAATCGTTAAATCACATAGCCGCATTATTTTAGCCGAAATTTTAATGACATTTCGTCGTGAATTGAACAGCGATGCAGAGGAGGAAGGTGAAGGAGAAGGCGCGGGTTGGCTTGTGGACTCCTACAAGGTGTTTCGTTTCAAGTTGATCAACTTTAATCCCGAAACATTGCAGTGTCGTGTAGTTGAGTTCTCGAAACCAGTTTAGACCCCCTCTCACCTGCGTCCAATCACGTCCGTCGTTTCTCAACAAAAGCGTCGGTTCAATGTACTCGCATTCAAATTCAATAATCTCCATATATTGAATTTCTCTAAATACAAAACAAAACACGTCTGGTCTCTACTTGAGGCTAGCTCTGACTGATTATTGTAAAGAGTAGAGAGGGCCCATTCGAATTCCAAATGTTCCAGCACGTCATTCTTGGAGCGTATATCAATAATTTTACGAAACAAAACCCTCAGGAACTACTCACCTGAAACTGGAAAAAAAATAGACTGTACAATAAAGTTTTAAGAAAAAATTGTGGAATTTTTATTAGTGTATCAAGGGATAAATGTTTCAACTTTTCTTCCTTTCATGTAACTTTCTTTTTGTTAAATATCACGAGTTAATGTAGAACTCTTTTTAGTTACAACAGCCATGGCCCCGAATTCGAGTTACAATACTCTTTAAGCCGAACGCAAAGATTACATTACCCAAAAACGTGTGTTGACTTAGTCATCCATCAATACAATACAATTAAAACTTAAACTATGAATCGCATATGATTTCATGTTATTTGTGTACTTTTTATTAACAAAAATTGTTAATACTAAGAAAACCAGACTGCAGTTATACACCCCCAAGAAAGGTGCCCTTATTTATTTGGCTCGCACTGTTAACACTGCTAGTGGTTAAGATATGATTGACTTTTCAGGAGATGCATTTGTGGCTTAAGAACGGCATCAAATGATAATCAAAATACAAAAATAAGAAAACTTGCTTCAACCAACTCGGCTACTTTCCTTATTTAATACTAACTTCTTGTAGACCAATGCAGTTACCTACATTGGGCCACAAAGACTAGAATAAAATATCTATGGGATTATAGGAACTCTAGTCTCATTTAGTACAAATGGAGATTAAGATGACATATAGGTGACAAATTTATTAATTTACTCTCGAGCTATATATTATATATATTTCTTGCGAATATAAGTTTCTTCAATGCTACTCAAACAATTTCACAAAAATATGTTAACCTATTCAAATAGACCGATTTGTACTTATTCGTTTAATTGACAAATTTGATGACATTTCCTTCTCACATTGTTATTCATTCACGCAACTAGTTAGCTAGCGATGTCCAAATTACTTTATTTTGCAAAACAGTAGCCAAAAAAAAACCATTTATCAAATGCGAGGAGAACCTGCAATTCAATTCCCTGCACACACACACAGAAATGTGTAGCCGCCCATCCATTCGACCTTTTTAACGCACTACTGGAAAACGAGTAAAAAAACTATTCTCACACTTCTCGTACGAGAAATCACGCCATGTCGCTTTCGAAAGGAGGCAGCAGGCACATAAAAAATGTAGGACTTAATTAAAAAGCGAAAATGTGCTGCGATTTTCCGCTTTTTTAACGCCAACTGCAACAACTTCATGGCACCCCAAAAAAACCCCTTGTTGACATTACCAGGGCCAGGGCCAAGTGCACAAAAAGGCGACCAAAAAAAAAAAAAAACAGAAGCATACTTAGTGGCGACTTTCTGTTTGCTCCTGTTTCTTCTTGGCAGGAGCCATTTGAAATGTTGCCTGGGCTCAGCTCATGTGTCTTCTTATTTCATTTTTTTTTGTCCTCCTGTTCACTCTCTCTGTACAAATTAAGGTTTTTCATTACGTGCCTCTTTTTGTTGTATGTATCTGCGTGTGTGTGGCAGGCAGCAGGACGACTTTTGTTGTTAATTAAAGTTACGACTAAAAATGGGAGAAAAAACCCAGAAATACTCAAGTGCTCATTAAAATTGAAATGTGACTGCCTCACACACACGCATGAGTTTTGTGAGGATGTTTATGAGAGTGAAACGTATAAAAGTCCTGTGGAACGCAAGCATCCAAAAATAAAGGTCACACAACGCTTCAACACATTTCTTTGTTAGGCGTTAAGTTGAGAATTCAATTAATACAAGCATTTCTCAGGTAAAACCTATCCTCAGAAAAGAAACTTAAAAAAGAGTAGACCTTTGAGAATGAAAATCGTTTAAATGAATTTGATATCGGAAAGGAAAGGCCTAAAAGTCCGACCTAAAGATTACAAAATATGTTGGTAAATAAATAACATCTCAGAAATGGATAAGTTAACACTTGAGGAACTCAGATTGGGATAGTTGTTCATTTAAGAATTCGATTTCTGTGGTTCACTTCATTTTTTTGTGTCGTAGATGGTTAAGTTAAAAGGTTAGGCTCTATATATAGATTATTAGTTTAAGTATTAACTAAACAAAACAGAGGAACTAATTGAGCTGTTTGTGACTGTTAGTTTTAAAACAATATACCATAAAATGAAAACAAAAGGGTTCTTTTTAAAGAAGTATCAAGTAATGTCAATTAAAAGTCTAAAATAATTAAATACTCCTTAGCATCTCTATGGGTCTTGCAATTAGTAGGGGTAAAGCCGAGAACTGGTTTCATCTTTTCACTGATACAAATCTTGTCTAATATCAGTTGGTTATCTTATGCTGTCTGTTGTCGATTCTGTTGATGGGAAAACATTCTGCCCATAATGCCCACATGCGAATGTTTTGGTGTGTGTGTGTCTGCGTGTTCGTTTTGGGATAGCATCGGAAGGAAATCTAGGAATGTAAAATCGAATTGGCACTCAACAGCATTTGCCACTCACACAATTTGAAAAGGTTCAATTTGTTGGGGCCATATCCGTTAAGTTGGTTGATTGAAGACTTAAGTGGAAATCCCGGTTGCCATATTAATTAATACTTAAAGCTTTCTTCTTTTGAACAGAAGCTGCCCTAATAGACTTGGTTGGGGGTTTTTTTATTCCTTTTTTTTTTTGGTCTGTTAGCCAAACAACTTCATTCACTTTGTGTGCATTCCACAATCCACTACAAGTACCTACTAGGTAGTAGTAGTCGTTGGTAATCCCCTTCCACACCCATTTGGCCAGAAAAGAAAGGGAAAAATTGGCAAACAACAGAAAGCCAACACAAATCGTTGTTCGGCAATTTCGAGGCACCCTTAGCCACCTTTTTTGCCATCGCATGAGAGCCAAAAAGTCATGTGCGAAAAGAGAAACACTCAGGTGTGTAATTGCAATCCGAATTGGTCAAGTGTAACAATGTAAAGACGCCAACACACTTGCCAGGACAACAGAGAAAGAGAGAGGGAGAGAGAGAGAGTGAGATGAGATGAGGTGAGGTAGTTTACACCTGCTTCGACTCCTCCTCCAACATCCGATAGAATCAATTTGATCCCTGAACTACTGCAGCAAAATGGAGAGAAGAGTGGTGGGGTTGGGTGTTTGGACAAGGGCGGTGAACTTTGTAGACGCTTGAGAAACAAAATCAAATTGCAAATTGCATCCGAAAATGTCACGTGCATGGACACATTTCGCCCACTCCACCCTATCCAGCTTCCACTCCTCCGCCCGCTTCTTTTCTCGTGTTTTTTTTCCGTTAGTTCTTTTTTGGTCTTGTCGTGGACTATGCGCCGCCGGTTTTTGGCCTGACATGAAGAAAGGTTATTGCAATCTTCACTCCTCCCCACTCTAAGCTCTACTACGTCAGAGCAATCAATGGGCAACAGAACTAGACATGAACTCCCAAAGTGCATGTGTTAGATTCGTATACGTTTAGCTACCCAATATGCACCTGCTGCCATTCTCCCCCCTCCCTAATATCTTCATCTCACTTTGCCGCATGGTGCATCAGCGCATTGAAGAAGGCGTTGGAAATGCAAGCGGGAGATCTGGCAACCATTCATTATGTTGACCACGCTGTCGCATTTGCTACGTGACATTTTGCTAACTGGCCAAAAGGAGAGAGAACTACACACACACAGGCAGACAGGACTGAAGGATTTTGGAGCCATTGTCAACTGCAAATGCGTCGAACATCAGTGCTGAAGCAAGATGGGGGAAACGTACGGTTTCTTGGGGAACGAGCCAGCCAGTTGTCGCGCTAGATGATGGCAATTGTATCAGCGATGAGACAAGTTCAAATTATGTATAAATCGGTACATACATATTGAAATCAATCTAATATTTCATATGAAACGGAGAAATAACACACGGTTATGTGGGACAATGCACTAGATATTGGGTCAATTATTACAGATGAGCTAGACTTAATTGCCGATTGTGTTCACTATGATTTATATTCAATTTACAAGTGTTAAAATTTATATACGAGTATTAGAGAATGGGAATACTATAATGAAACAAAGAACTGATTAATACCGATTGAATGGAAGCAAGCACTAGATCCTCGAAACTAACTTAGGCCAGGAATCGTTCACTTTACCAACATAAGAACCAGTGAAGAGAAGAATAGAAACACAGAAATATAATGGAACTGGAAAATGTCAGCAAGAGTAAAGATTTTCAATATCGAATAGGAAACAAATGATTCATTGGCTCCTTTGTTATTTAGCAAATGTTTCAGATAGAGTTCTTCAAAGACTTAACAAATTATCTTCAAAAACTTGTCCCTTCTCTTATTTAAATTATAAGCGCTATCGTGTTCTTTATAATTTCATCTAGTTTTAAGATTAAGTTCGAGTCTTTGTGTTAAGTTCGATCTTATTGCCATAGACATGAACTAGGGACATTTTCTCGCATCCCTAGCCCCCCATAATCAAAGACAGAACATGGCATCTCCTTTGTCCACCCACCCATACATGCACTTTCTAACCCACAAGTCGAGCTGCTAATGTGAGCTTTGGGAACGTGAGATTCACTCGAATTGGCTTTGGCTTTGTCTGGACCTTAATCACAGGAACAGTTGCATTCGCCGCAGTCTATTCTATCCGCATCTCCGGATGCTATTGTCGGATTTCTTTGGACCACTCAAATATGTGCGGGCTCATCATCCTCATCATCATTATCATCATCAGCAGCCATCCAAGCGAATGTGATGTACGTATGCTGGGCGATATGTGAAGTTCATCCTATTGGCCAAATTTAGCCAATTGCATTGCCATTACAATATATACAAAGTTATGGCAAATGCTTCTCTAGAGACGGATGAGATGGAAAGAGAGAAAGCCCCTTAACTGCATTGCAGCCATTGGTAGGAGCAGAAGGAGGCAGGAGGATTTGTATTGAAGATTGCCATAGAAGGCCAGCTTCAAATTACAAGTAAATAAACCCACCAGAACCAGCACCAGGCACCAGCTCAACCAACGCCTGAGTTGAGTTATGAACGTGCTTGGAACAGGAACAGGAAAAGGAAACGAAACACCCACAATAAAGCCATAGAGAAGGAGATGCAGGCGAAAGACTAGTAATACTACGAAGCAAAGTAAATGTGCAAACATTTATTTATGTGGCCTGCTGCCATGGAGCACTTTTAAAGCACTTCAATTGCCTCGATTGCAGAAGAACAAAATCCCCAGCCCCGGCTCCGATTTACCCCGATCTGAACATTTTGGTCAATGGACGAGACCAACGAGAATAGATACAAATGACAATAGGCAACACATAGTAGAGAATGCAAAGGAAGGAGCAACTCCTGCAGGTGTCTGTGTGTGTGTGTGTGCCAACAGGAGGAGAAAGAGGCCAGATCGAGAATTGTGCCAAATTCAAAATTACGAATTTCTTGTCTATGTGGACTTTTGTGCCTTGTGTCTGGCTTCTACCTGTGCGTGTCCATTTCTCTTTAATCGAAAATGGAATTAAATGTTTTGCAAACATTTCCCATTTCCCAACAACAACAAGGGCAACTGCAGCTAGCAGCTGGTGCTTGGGCCATGGGATCGACCTCGCCCTACTCTTGGTCTTGGTTATAAATTAAATTTTATGGCCCAATACTATCCACAAATTGCGCAAAGTAAATTCTGATGGATTCGTATCACTTCATGCAATTCATAGTAAGTAAATTTTATAATAAAGGCATATGATAATATTTAATTCTGATTTTCAACTTTAGACTAATCCTATGATTGACAAGAAACATTTCAAAAATATGGTTTTTATATAGTTATAACGTATAACGCTTTTACTTTATAACAAAAATTTAATATGGAAAAACAAATATACAAATTTTTAAAATCATCTGTCCATTTTCAAAATTTTGGTATCTTCAAAAGCTGAAAAACGAAATAAAGGATAATGTTGATTTATTTACCAAATTTGTTTAACAAGTCTGTTAGTCAACATCTATAATCAGATTGCTTTTGGATATACTTAAGAAATTGCCATTGTTTTCAAAAGTTTATTAAAATTTAAAGTTTAATGTTTGAACTCAAAAAGAAGTTATAAAATATACCTAGAAATCAAACAAACAAAGAATTGTATACAATTACCGATAAAACTATTATGAAAATATAAAGAAGGATCGTGGAAGAATTATCGAAACCCTTGAAAAAATCACGAATCCTTATTCAGATAAAAGACAGTTTCCATCAAGCAGTTTTTGATATACTTGTTAATAAAAAAGAGTTCAAATTTTTCTAAACGAATTACATTGTTTCATGTTTTATTACAAGTTATTTAATTGATTGATTTATTCAAGAAAATGGCTGCCAATATGTAAGCAATGCTGAGTTTTCCAATCCTTTGTCTTTTATTTCTTTTCTGTTTTAAGTTTCTCGTTGCTAAAAAATTACGAGGTCCTGCGGGTGAGTGGCAACAGTTCCATAGTCCACTATATGGTGAAACCAATGCATAGGGAATTAAAGGCAGCCCAAGCCTTTATTTTGAATGTACGACGCCAACGAATGCAAGAACTCTTGGATGCCGAACATGAACTGGAGAAGAGACAAATGTCCCATCTGAGGAGAAGCCGCATTAAGGATTGCTACCATCCATGTGGACCTTTTGGCCTAAAATTGGCTAGACAATAGCAAATATCCCTCCGGAAAACTACATTGTTTGTTCTTTAAAAATAGTAATGTCTAATGATGATTTGTGCTGCAGCTTTTGGCAGGGGACGAATTGAAATTGTGACCCCAAAAGCTATAGCACAATGGCATCAAGACTCATTTTAATAATTTTCTTTATTTTTATTTTCAATGGTTTGGTTTTTTTTTTTTTTTTATTCTTTTGCGGTCAACTTGTCTCGGGCCCAAGATAATAAATTGATTTCGTGGGCTTTGTTTTAGGGGGTTTCATTAATCTATGTTTGTGCCAAGAGGCTGCTGTGGCACGCCCCTTTTAGTATTTGTTGTTTATTGTTTATGTTTAATGAATGGAAGACCAGAAAGCTGAACAGTTTTGTGTAAGAGACACATGGAGCAAAACCCTTTCTATATATATGTATATGCCAGCTCAAGGAAGTACAAAAGAAAGACGGAGAGAAAAAGGGGTTAAAATGATGACTAAAAGTCTTAAGAAACTATCCTCAAGAGGGAAAATAAGATAAATTTTCAGCCCCTAAAACCAAGATCTTACCTAGAAATAGGTAAAGTTTCGATAACCAAGAATAACCCTCCCTACAAAGTGGCCGATTTAATTTGGTAGGTCTCAATATTTTATTAAACATAAAGTTCCTTCTCAAGTCATGTCTCTGGCTTATCTCTGTTTTCCCATGCTGCCACAGAAATTTGTTTTGCTTGCCACACTCACACAACACCGACACCGATACACACACACACACACACACACACACAAAGGACATGATTATCATGAGGATACGCCACTTGTAGTATTAATTGAAAGCTAAAAAGGACTTGTGTTTTTTTTGGCTTAGCATTTTTATGGCTCTATCATCATTTGTCATTGTCAGCAAACGGAGTGTGAATATTTCGCCATTCTCTGGCCCAATAAGTAGGACCAGATAAGGCTTAGGGAATGGGCCAGCTATTATGTAAGATATTACCCCACTCTCTACCTCTCTCCCTGTCTCTGGTCCTGTCTGGTTTTCTTTCAATGCACTCAGTTGCACTTCCCTTTTGAACTTTCCTGTTTTAGTTTCTCATTTTTTTTTCTTTTCTTTTTTTGTGTGCAGTCAGCGATGCGCTAATCAAATTATAAATTGTGCCACATTGGAAAGTCATTCAATGCAGAATTTTCTGCTCAGGCATTTAGACATTGTCATCAGCACTGAATTTTGATTCAATGGGAAATGAAACTGCCAGGGAGGGGGAAGGGGAAAGAACATGAAACGAATTGCTTGCCCTCATTTTGCTGGCCCTTACTCTTCGTTCTCCTTTCTTTTTTTTTGCAGGTAAAGGATGGGGTAGGACTCCATGGAAGGCTCAGGTGTTGTTGCCTGCAGTTAAAGCCTTTCCACATGGGGGGCATTAAATGAATGGCGGTTCTCTTTAATTAACAATTTGCATTTGGTTTCGCTCTGCTTTTTGCGCTCATATGGCTCGTATGGCCGGCCTTCTCTCTGTTCTCTCTGCATTCGCTGTGTGTGTTGGCCCAGGCTGCTTTTGTTACACTTAATTGCTGTTTACATTCGGGTAACTGTTATTTTATGTTAACGTTAACTTGCAATAACAAAGAGCCACCACCATGGCAATGTAATTGAACAAAGGATAAAATGACCAAAAATGCCCACAATTCGAAAGGTTCTTTATGCTTCTCATGAAAATTAAAGCGAAAGTGTCTATAATCGAATCTCGTAAGGGTTTACCATAACTTAGCATTCTTATGTCTAGAAGTACTTACAACAAGTAGTTAAATCTCAGTATTTCAGTGAAATCTTCCATCATATAGTCTGATATAAGAGTGCCCCATCTAAAAAAGCAGTTTCCACTATCAGACTTTAAAATTTGTTTGATCATTATTTATAACTTCTTCAGTTGTTCATTATAAAAGAATAGAACTATAATTATACTCACTTAATTTTGCTGAACACATTGAATTTCATAAATATTCAGAAGTATTCTCGATAGTTTGTTCATATTACAGGGCAAAGATAACACTGCCTACCTACAGGAATCTACAGATATATGGCATAAGTATTTCTTTTAAAAAAAATGTTTTTGTTTCCTCACAGTTCTTACTACAAATAAAGCCTGGAAATATACTTTTCCACTCTTAAAACTGCTTGGAAAACTTGTTAAATACAATTTTCCGACACTTCCTTGACATTTTTACAAACATAATATCCTTTGGCAAAACGTTTTAAACTGAGGAATAAATTGCAACTAAAATATATATTGAGAGGTCAATTTTTGTTGTGGATTCTAATAGTTTTACTCGACTATTGACAAACGAAAATAATAATTGGCAAGTCTATGTAAGTACCTACATATATAAAAACGTTGATCTTGAAGTTAAGCTATGCCTCGTATTTCGATTGATTTCTTTACTGATTTATTTATTTATCAATCAAGACCAAAACTTTAGAACAATTCCATTGAAAGGTTCAATTGCTTGACACTAGATATTTTCAGAATTGCTTTGCCAGAGACGTTAATTACATTTTGTATTTGTTGTTTTCTAAACGAATTCAAATCGCAATAAAAACGTTCTTGTATTTCATTTCTTACAAAAATTTGAAGAAGAAAAAACAGTGCAAAGTAAAAATCCATTAACACAAATCTTGTTTTTTTTTCTCTGGTGGCTATCATTTTCTTCATTTTCTACTCGTATTTTCTACCTTTTTGGCTTTGGTCATTCATACACATTCCGTTCTTAGTAAGTTTTCTACGGGTTTTTTTACTCTCTCTTTCTTTTTCTACTGCAATCACCTTTGTGATTGTGCTTTGCTTTTCAGCTTTATCGCAAAATGCTATTCAACAATTTTAGCTTTGTGCACTAAAAGTATTAAATTTCTTCAAATATTCTCGGTATAATCCGTAGCACTTCCGTTTGCATTCACAGGCTTTCAGGTGTCGTTGCTGCTGTGGCAAGGATTAGGAGTCGGTTGGATGTGGGGGAGAGGAGTAACATTTTGTGGTCAACTCCCACTTCGCTCCACTCGTTTCTAAGTCCCAACAACAACAACTAAAATATAAATGCTTTTTGCAGTCATTTCTCGTCATTATTGTGGCAAGCGTTTAGCTGTAAACGCCTTTTTGTATTCATAGTTGATTCTATGCTATTGCTGATTGTCCTGCCGCCTCCTGGCCTGCATTGGATTGCATTCGCTTCCTGCCTGTGTCCCATCAACCAAGCTCGCCCCACCAATGAGACTTTCACAGTTTTGCTGCATTTCCGTTTCATTCTATAATATTCATTTTATTGCATTTATTTCGTCCGATTTTAACTAAGAATTTTATCTAATTCAAATAGTTCGACTAAAAGGAATTTGCATGGGAATTTCCATACCTGACTCTGATATAAGGACAGATTCTAAATGATTCCTAACAGTTTTAAATGCATCGTTCATGAATTTTCCAATTTTAACCCTCTGAATTATATTTTTAGTGGGCTTGGTTACAGATCCTCAGTTTTTCGGCCTTTCTGTCTATATTTTCATATCTCCAGGTGTAAATTATGGAATGCAAAATATCCTTTGATGACTTTTTAATAATTTTATGTCACTAATATTAAAATGGTATTAACGTCTTTAATGTGTTCCAAATTAAATTGTAAAAATAATATTTAGGTATATCACTTCCAAATGTTTTCAAGAAATCTGTATTTATTACCTTAATGTCTTTATATAACCAAAATTATAATTTCATTTAAAGCTTCTATTCAAGTAGTAAAGGCATTAGGCCTATGGTTTGAGTGTTTTTTAGAAAACTAGGAGCTTGTGACTAAAGGAAGCTAATTAATTTGCCACATATTTTAAAAAAGGCATTGTTTTTATTATATTAAAAGTAAAAAGGCCATAGTACATCAGCAAGTGCTCCTCCCATGCCACAAATTTGGGAATTCTTATCCTGATTCTATTTTGCAATTAGGATTTCTTTTCAAATTTAGATTAGCACCAAAACACCGTTAAATTTTCATTACAAGCATTTGCAAAATATAACATTTTACGTAGTATGCGCTAACGTAAATAAAACTGGATGATGTATGTATGTATGTACATATATCTTTCATACTTATGTATGTATTCATACATACATATATGTACATATATATGTATATACAAACAAATTTCCCCAACAACAATTACAAATTATTGACATCGGACCACTTATCGATAACAAATTCAGCTGCAGTAAAAACATATCATATTACTCACTTGTGTTTTTTTATCATTTGTCAGTAGAAAAAGGGTCTTTCCCCTAATTGTGGCGAACGCCAACTACAAATACATATGTATGTATGTACATTTCCATGGGTGCGGCTGTTGGTTGGGTCAGTTGTTATCATTTTTGAATAAGTTGGCAGGCTAGCTAAAAATATCAACGAGGTGGCGCACTATTTACAGCAGACAATGATGTCACAAATGAAAACTAAACCAAATGTTTAAAGTTAAAACTTAAGGTTTCAAACATAATAATAAGAATATTGTTTAAAAAATATTTTTATTTTAATAAAGTGAAAGTTATAACAAAGTTTGGTCACAATGCTGTGTGATTGTGCGGTGATATCAATGACGTCACGAATGTTCAGCTGCTTCAGCTGTGTGATCATAAGTTTCAAGTCAGTCAAAGCAGTCAGTCGGTTGAAGGAGAAGGAAGAACAAGGAACATAAAATGAAGTGGGCAATAATTTGGTTATATCTATTTGTAATAGCCAAACCAAATTCCTGTCATATCATATCGGAAGCACTGGACATAATACGTGTAGTAAAAGATGTAACCGATGCCATATTACAGACCTGGGATGTGGTGGAGAAGCTGCCCCATGATACGGATATCGAATTGCCGATATTGCAGGATAAACAACGCAAAGTAATGCAACGCATCGATCAGATCAATCAACATATAACTAATTTGGAGGAATGGCAAAACGAACAAAACATCATGATTATTGAGAATTTGACAAGGATCTTTGAGAAGCAATCGTTGCTTTCTATTCGAATGCAGAATATCCAGACCTCGATCAGAGCCATCAATTATCGGTACAACCAATTCGAGGATTATCAAAATGTCAAAAACAAATTGGAGCCCACCACATTGCGTACATTTGCCGAAAAGAATGTTGATCCTGGCTCGGATGCTTTGGATTCCATGTTGCAAGTTTTATATAATGATTTCTTTGGGATCGATAATAAAAACGCGAATAAGGACGACATCGAGGACTCCCTGTTAAACCATCTGACGAAAAATTATGAATCATCACCGGATCAAATTTGTTTCCATAAAAAATCGGCTCAACAATATGCCTATGAACTCTTTGTAAAGGTATCTTTAGCTGAACTTAAGGCCTATACCATCGTGGAGTTCTCCTGGATAACTCTGCGTAGTCAGGGCTTGGGTAACTATACGGAGGAGATATCCCTGATGCGTCAGAATCGTGAAAGTCGTCTTAATATGTCCCGATTGGTCTTAAATCAGATCATGTCTTACAGTCAACGTGTCTACTGGCGCTGCGATCCCGATGGAGGATATATTTTGGGTAAAACTTATGATGAGATTACTCGCTTGCTTCAGGGCTACTTGGAAAATGAAGTCAACATGAATGAGAATCAACAATGCTGGGGCACTTGCAATGGTTACTATGATACCCAGCAATTGGGATGCTATCAACCTGAAGAGGAATACTGCGGCAAACAGAAGAAATGTAATGGAAGGCTCTACAATTGTCGTTACATCGATTCGGATATGTGGGTATGTCCCAGTGCAGAGAACTCTACGCATCGCTACAAGCATATTGAATTTGAGAGTGGTACAATATTGGGTAAAATATTCCCACAACCTCCGCCCCATCCTGAAAAATGTCAAACGGAGATGGAAAAGGTGGAGTCCTGGTGGCGTTATCTATTCTGGCACTGCTCGTATTGCTTCTGCTTGTGCGATGAGAATGGTCCTCAATCGGATCGATTCTTTAATCTTCGTGACACAATTACCGATTATCAAAATGGTCGCGTGGCCACTGGGATCCGTTTTGTCAAGAGTCAAAGAGTTTTTCATTTGCAATTACAGCAGGGACAGCTTTTGCCCAATGGTGCCATCAATGGATCATCACTTGAATGGCTGCCCATCGATTCGTATGACCCGGACAATGTGGATGTTCGTAATGGAATTGACTATCACATCCTCTCCTTTGATAGTCGCACTGTGGATCTGGATGAGGTCGTCTCGGAATCGAAAAGGAGCGATCATGTGGTCACCGGTGTGCGTCTTCGTGTGCTCGGCAAACATCTCAATTTGGAAGTACGTTTCAGTGAATATAATTTTACTACGGGTCGCCTGATGAATGCCAAGAACAAAAGCTTCTGGTTGAGTAACGACAACACCGATTTATCTGGCACAAAGAAACGTCAACGGCTGTGGCTCACTAATCCCGATTTACCCATCAATTCCAAATTAAAATCACTGCCTCTTTCATCAACCAATCAATTCATGGATTTCTTCACTTCCAGCCCAGAGTCGGATGCTTCGCAAAGTACTGTGCCTTTTATTGATATTCAGGATGTGGTACCCAATCCAGTGGTTCCACTAACTGGCCTGGGCCTATATCATAAGGGACGTGAAGGTTTTGGTGGCTTCTTTGCACCCAAAGTAATTACCTATGACATATCCAAGAATTTTTTGAAACAACTTAATTAACTTTTGACTGAAAATTCTTTTCCTCTTAATACTCTCTTTGTGCATAGACTTTAATTTTTTTCTACTCATTCATTGTAATATGTCAAAATCATAATAAAAATAAACAGCAACAAAAATATTAATACATTTGTTTTTGTTTAACACATGTGTTTTTTAATTGTTACCGCTCGCCATTTAATCGATAACTGCTGCTATCGATAGATAGTCCCCCACATCGCCTATCGAAGCCGGGCCCCCAAAAGTTTTGACTTTGTGACATTGAAATTGAAGCTACCATTACCAGTTTAACCACATGCTATTGTCATTGGTGGGTCGTTCACGCTGTCTAATCTCATCAAGTAGAACATTTAGTACTGCATCCACAGTTAAAATGAGTGAAACTATTTCGCTGGACCAGGCCAAGAAAATGGCAGCACGCGCCGCTGTGGAAGAATGGATTATTGAAGGCGAAACCAAGATTGTGGGCATTGGCAGTGGATCGACTATAGTCTATGCAGTAGAACGCCTGGCGGAACGTGTGTGGAAGGACGGTGAACTGTCCGATCTGATTTGTGTGCCAACCTCTTTTCAGGCTCGTTCATTGATACTCGATCACAATCTGAATTTAGGAGATTTAGATCGTAATCCCATATTGGATGTGGCTATTGATGGAGCCGATGAGGTGGACAGTCGCATGGTTTGCATCAAAGGTGGCGGCGGTTGTCTATTGCAGGAGAAGATCGTTGCCGCTTGTGCCAAACGTTTTGTTGTGGTTGCTGATTATACCAAGAAATCCTTACGCCTTGGCGAGCAATGGTGCAAAGGTGTTCCTATTGAAGTGGCTCCAATCGCTCATGTGCCCATCAAACTGAGGATTGAGGCCATGTTCGGAGGCGAAGCTCAATTGCGCATGGCCAAGGCAAAGGCCGGACCAATTGTCACCGACAATGGCAATTTCCTGATGGACTGGAAATTTGTGGCCAAACGGGAATATGACTGGAATGAAGTCAATCATGCCATCAAAATGATTCCAGGTGTCATGGAGACGGGTTTATTTGTGGGCATGGCGCACAAATGCTATTTCGGTATGGCCGATGGCAATGTCAAGGTGCAGGTCAAAACAAATTGATGACTGACTGGTATTAGTTTTTAAGTTTGTTCATTTTGAATAAATCCACAAATGTTTAACAATTGCACTATGAGAATTCTAAAATTTTATCGTTATTAATTCATATTTTTGTCATTTGTTAGTCTTCTGCTGGTATTAAAAATAAATAATTTACATAAAGGAACTACTTGAAATAGCTATCGATGGACATCAAAATGTTTTCTTGCTGCGTCCTGGCAACAATGTCTCCTTCATATAATTGAATAGCGATAGTAATCCCTGCTTTTTATTCCTCGAGAAGTAATTGCTAACCACATCTGGACTGCCCAGACGACTCTGCTCATTGACAGTGGGCAAAACGCTGTCGTTGGCGCTTAACGAAACAAAAAGGCCAAACGGCACCATCCACAAACAAATGGTGAAATAGGCCAGAACCTAAAAGGAGAGAAGAAATGGATTTTATCAATGATCTTTAATCTCCGCTCCTGGCCTTGGCTCACCTGGGTAAAAGGCACATAGACGCTGGTGAAATACTGAAATGCCAATGCATGATTGATAACCAACAAGATTAGGGAGCCAATAAAAGGCACCGACATCAGTCGGATAAAGGGAAAGCCACCCATTATGCTTAAATGGAAACCTTGCTTTTTGCAGTCATTTCTCGTCATTATTGTGGCAAGCGTTTAGCTGTAAACGCCTTTTTGTATTCATAGTTGATTCTATGCTATTGCTGATTGTCCTGCCGCCTCCTGGCCTGCATCGGATTGCATTCGCTTCCTGCCTGTGTCCCATCATCCAAGCTCGCCCCACCAATGAGACTTTCACAGTTTTGCTGCATTTCCGTTTCATTCTGTAATATTCATTTTATTGCATTTATTTCGACCGATTTTAACTAAGAATTTTATCAAATTCAAATAATTCGACTGAAAGGAATTTGCATGGGAATTTCCATACCTGACTCTGATATAAGGACAGATTCTAAATGATTCCTAACAGTTTTAAGTGCATCGTTCATGAATTTTCCAATTTTAACCCTCTGAAATATATTTTTAGTGGGCTTGGTTACAGATCCTCTGTTTTTCGGCCTTTCTATCTATATTTTCATATCTCCAGGTGTAAATTATGGAGTGAAAAATATCCTTTATGACTTTTTAATAATTTTAAAATGGTATTAATAGGGTGTACAACGTCTTTAATGTTTTCCAAATTAAATTGTAAAAGTAATATTTAAGTATATCACTTCCAAATGTTTTCAAGAAATCAGTATTTATTACCTTAATGTCTTTATATAACCAAAATTATAATTTCATTTAAAGCTTCTATTTAAGTAGTAAAGGCATTAGGCCTATGGTTTGAGTGTTTTTTAGAAAACTAGGAGCTTGTGACTAAAGGAAGCTAATTAATTTGCCACATATTTAAAAAAAAACGAGCTATGGAAGTTAACTTCGGCCTTGCCGAAGTTTATATACCCTTGCAGTTCTTTATTATATTTAATTCGATAAGAAAAGTGAAATTTCATACATCAACAGCATTAGTTGTCGTATTATGAATATGCTCAAATATTTTTCAAACTACTGAATTCAAAACACATTTAATGATTATTAAACAATATAAATCTTTATTTAAAATTATAAATTATTTAGACGTTTGTTCCAGAGCTATATGATATAGTAGTCCGATCCCGATGATTTTCATACTTTATCTCACACAGGTAATAAAGAGTCTCCAAAAAAAATTTCAACCCGATATCTCTTAAGATGGCTGAGTAAAACGCGTACGCACAGACGGACGGACAGACGGACATGGCTATATCGACTCAGCTTCTCAAGCTGATCAAGAATATATATACTTTATGGGGTCGGAAACGTCTCCTTCTGTGCGTTACAAACATCAGACCAATTTTATAATACCCTCTGCAAGGGTATAAAAAGGCATTGTTTTTATTATATTAATAGTAACGAGCTATGGAAGTTAACTTCGGCCTTGCCGAAGTTTATATACCCTTGCAGTTCTTTATTAT
Organism: Drosophila paulistorum; assembly: GCA_018152135.1. Lineage (NCBI taxonomy): Eukaryota > Metazoa > Arthropoda > Insecta > Diptera > Drosophilidae > Drosophila > Drosophila paulistorum. Next base: position 49,499,242 of record JAECXG010000822.1, on the reverse strand, counting down.
TTTTAATTCGATAAGAAAAGTGAAATTTCATACATCAACAGCATTAGTTGTCGTATTATGAATATGCTCAAATATTTTTCAAAAATATAAATCTTTATTTAAAAAATTATAAATTATTTAGACGTTTGTTCCAGAGCTATATGATATAGTAGTCCGATCCCGATGATTTTCATACTTTATCTTACACAGGTAATAAAGAGTCTCCAAAAAAAATTTCAACCCGATATCTCTTAAGATGGCTGAGTAAAACGCATACGCACAGACGGACGGACAGACGGACATGGCTATATCGACTCAGCTTCTCAAGCTGATCAAGAATATATGTATATACTTTATGGGGTCGGAAACGTCTCCTTCTGTGCGTTACAAACATCTGACCAATTTTATAATACCCTCTGCAAGGGTATAAAAAGGCCATAGTACATCAGCAAGTGCTCCTCCCATGCCACAAATTTGGGAATTCTCATCCTGATTCTATTTTGCAATTAGGATTTCTTTTCAAATTTAGATTAGCACCAAAACACCGTTAAATTTTCATTACAAGCATTTGCAAAATATAACATTTTACGTAGTATGCGCTAACGTAAATAAAACTGGATGATGTATGTATGTATGTACATATATCTTTCATACTTATGTATGTATTCATACATACATATATGTACATATATATGTATATACAAACAAATTTCCCCAACAACAATTACAAATTATTGACATCGGACCACTTATCGATAACAAATTCAGCTGCAGTAAAAACATATCATATTACTCACTTGTGTTTTTTTATCATTTGTCAGTAGAAAAAGGGTCTTTCCCCTAATTGTGGCGAACGCCAACTACAAATACATATGTATGTATGTACATTTCCATGGGTGCGGCTGTTGGTTGGGTCAGTTGTTATCATTTTTGAATAAGTTGGCAGGCTAGCTAAAAATATCAACGAGGTGGCGCACTATTTACAGCAGACAATGATGTCACAAATGAAAACTAAACCAAATGTTTAAAGTTAAAACTTAAGGTTTCAAACATAATAATAAGAATATTGTTTAAAAAATATTTTTATTTTAATAAAGTGAAAGTTATAACAAAGTTTGGTCACAATGCTGTGTGATTGTGCGGTGATATCAATGACGTCACGAATGTTCAGCTGCTTCAGCTGTGTGATCATAAGTTTCAAGTCAGTCAAAGCAGTCAGTCGGTTGAAGGAGAAGGAAGAACAAGGAACATAAAATGAAGTGGGCAATAATTTGGTTATATCTATTTGTAATAGCCAAACCAAATTCCTGTCATATCATATCGGAAGCACTGGACATAATACGTGTAGTAAAAGATGTAACCGATGCCATATTACAGACCTGGGATGTGGTGGAGAAGCTGCCCCATGATACGGATATCGAATTGCCGATATTGCAGGATAAACAACGCAAAGTAATGCAACGCATCGATCAGATCAATCAACATATAACTAATTTGGAGGAATGGCAAAACGAACAAAACATCATGATTATTGAGAATTTGACAAGGATCTTTGAGAAGCAATCGTTGCTTTCTATTCGAATGCAGAATATCCAGACCTCGATCAGAGCCATCAATTATCGGTACAACCAATTCGAGGATTATCAAAATGTCAAAAACAAATTGGAGCCCACCACATTGCGTACATTTGCCGAAAAGAATGTTGATCCTGGCTCGGATGCTTTGGATTCCATGTTGCAAGTTTTATATAATGATTTCTTTGGGATCGATAATAAAAACGCGAATAAGGACGACATCGAGGACTCCCTGTTAAACCATCTGACGAAAAATTATGAATCATCACCGGATCAAATTTGTTTCCATAAAAAATCGGCTCAACAATATGCCTATGAACTCTTTGTAAAGGTATCTTTAGCTGAACTTAAGGCCTATACCATCGTGGAGTTCTCCTGGATAACTCTGCGTAGTCAGGGCTTGGGTAACTATACGGAGGAGATATCCCTGATGCGTCAGAATCGTGAAAGTCGTCTTAATATGTCCCGATTGGTCTTAAATCAGATCATGTCTTACAGTCAACGTGTCTACTGGCGCTGCGATCCCGATGGAGGATATATTTTGGGTAAAACTTATGATGAGATTACTCGCTTGCTTCAGGGCTACTTGGAAAATGAGGTCAACATGAATGAGAATCAACAATGCTGGGGCACTTGCAATGGTTACTATGATACCCAGCAATTGGGATGCTATCAACCTGAAGAGGAATACTGCGGCAAACAGAAGAAATGCAATGGAAGGCTCTACAATTGTCGTTACATCGATTCGGATATGTGGGTATGTCCCAGTGCAGAGAACTCTACGCATCGCTACAAGCATATTGAATTTGAGAGTGGTACAATATTGGGTAAAATATTCCCACAATCTCCGCCCCATCCTGAAAAATGTCAAACGGAGATGGAAAAGGTGGAGTCCTGGTGGCGTTATCTATTCTGGCACTGCTCGTATTGCTTCTGCTTGTGCGATGAGAATGGTCCTCAATCGGATCGATTCTTTAATCTTCGTGACACAATTACCGATTATCAAAATGGTCGCGTGGCCACTGGGATCCGTTTTGTCAAGAGTCAAAGAGTTTTTCATTTGCAATTACAGCAGGGACAGCTTTTGCCCAATGGTGCCATCAATGGATCATCACTTGAATGGCTGCCCATCGATTCGTATGACCCGGACAATGTGGATGTTCGTAATGGAATTGACTATCACATCCTCTCCTTTGATAGTCGCACTGTGGATCTGGATGAGGTCGTCTCGGAATCGAAAAGGAGCGATCATGTGGTCACCGGTGTGCGTCTTCGTGTGCTCGGCAAACATCTCAATTTGGAAGTACGTTTCAGTGAATATAATTTTACTACGGGTCGCCTGATGAATGCCAAGAACAAAAGCTTCTGGTTGAGTAACGACAACACCGATGTATCTGGCACAAAAAAACGTCAACGGCTGTGGCTCACTAATCCCGATTTACCCATCAATTCCAAATTAAAATCACTGCCTCTTTCATCAACCAATCAATTCATGGATTTCTTCACTTCCAGCCCAGAGTCGGATGCTTCGCAAAGTACTGTGCCTTTTATTGATATTCAGGATGTGGTACCCAATCCAGTGGTTCCACTAACTGGCCTGGGCCTATATCATAAGGGACGTGAAGGTTTTGGTGGCTTCTTTGCACCCAAAGTAATTACCTATGACATATCCAAGAATTTTTTGAAACAACTTAATTAACTTTTGACTGAAAATTCTTTTCCTCTTAATACTCTCTTTGTGCATAGACTTTAATTTTTTTCTACTCATTCATTGTAATATGTCAAAATCATAATAAAAATAAACAGCAACAAAAATATTAATACATTTGTTTTTGTTTAACACATGTGTTTTTTAATTGTTACCGCTCGCCATTTAATCGATAACTGCTGCTATCGATAGATAGTCCCCCACATCGCCTATCGAAGCCGGGCCCCCAAAAGTTTTGACTTTGTGACATTGAAATTGAAGCTACCATTACCAGTTTAACCACATGCTATTGTCATTGGTGGGTCGTTCACGCTGTCTAATCTCATCAAGTAGAACATTTAGTACTGCATCCACAGTTAAAATGAGTGAAACTATTTCGCTGGACCAGGCCAAGAAAATGGCAGCACGCGCCGCTGTGGAAGAATGGATTATTGAAGGCGAAACCAAGATTGTGGGCATTGGCAGTGGATCGACTATAGTCTATGCAGTAGAACGCCTGGCGGAACGTGTGTGGAAGGACGGTGAACTGTCCGATCTGATTTGTGTGCCAACCTCTTTTCAGGCTCGTTCATTGATACTCGATCACAATCTGAATTTAGGAGATTTAGATCGTAATCCCATATTGGATGTGGCTATTGATGGAGCCGATGAGGTGGACAGTCGCATGGTTTGCATCAAAGGTGGCGGCGGTTGTCTATTGCAGGAGAAGATCGTTGCCGCTTGTGCCAAACGTTTTGTTGTGGTTGCTGATTATACCAAGAAATCCTTACGCCTTGGCGAGCAATGGTGCAAAGGTGTTCCCATTGAAGTGGCTCCAATCGCTCATGTGCCCATCAAACTGAGGATTGAGGCCATGTTCGGAGGCGAAGCTCAATTGCGCATGGCCAAGGCAAAGGCCGGACCAATTGTCACCGACAATGGCAATTTCCTGATGGACTGGAAATTTGTGGCCAAACGGGAATATGACTGGAATGAAGTCAATCATGCCATCAAAATGATTCCAGGTGTCATGGAGACGGGTTTATTTGTGGGCATGGCGCACAAATGCTATTTCGGTATGGCCGATGGCAATGTCAAGGTGCAGGTCAAAACAAATTGATGACTGACTGGTATTAGTTTTTAAGTTTGTTCATTTTGAATAAATCCACAAATGTTTAACAATTGCACTATGAGAATTCTAAAATTTTATCGTTATTAATTCATATTTTTGTCATTTGTTAGTCTTCTGCTGGTATTAAAAATAAATAATTTACATAAAGGAACTACTTGAAATAGCTATCGATGGACATCAAAATGTTTTCTTGCTGCGTCCTGGCAACAATGTCTCCTTCATATAATTGAATAGCGATAGTAATCCCTGCTTTTTATTCCTCGAGAAGTAATTGCTAACCACATCTGGACTGCCCAGACGACTCTGCTCATTGACAGTGGGCAAAACGCTGTCGTTGGCGCTTAACGAAACAAAAAGGCCAAACGGCACCATCCACAAACAAATGGTGAAATAGGCCAGAACCTAAGAGGAGAGAAGAAATGGATTTTATCAATGATCTTTAATCTCCGCTCCTGGCCTTGGCTCACCTGGGTAAAAGGCACATAGACGCTGGTGAAATACTGAAATGCCAATGCATGATTGATAACCAACAAGATTAGGGAGCCAATAAAAGGCACCGACATCAGTCGGATAAAGGGAAAGCCACCCATTATGCTTAAATGGAAACCTTGAGCTATGAAGCCGCATAGCAGCATTGTCCAAGGGAAATCCTCAAAGGCCATTAGCATGATATAAACAAATATGGTGAAGCTGATCATGAATAGTATTACTTTGCGTGCTGGTGTTGTGTACTCCTCCGCCAGTTCGGCCAGATAATAAAGACCAGCCACTAGATAAATCAAGAGTTGCAGACGTCAACAATGAAAAGATTAGGCGAATAAAATATAATTAACTACCAATTGATTGCTCACCTATGGACAGAGTGATGAATGTGATCTGTATTCCTAATGATATCCAACTGAGTATAAACAGGAAACCCATATTATCTATTATGCTAAATGTATATGTATTTACGTTAAAAACAAATCAAGCAATAAACCGAAACAAAATAGAGCTGGAGAATATTGATGTTATCGATGTTTTTTGTAAAAATATCGATACTTTTTATCAACGAAGCCTGTAAATTAATTACTTTGCACGATAAGCAAACTCAAGTGGCTCAGATAAAGAGATTAGGTGGCCTAATCTAAACTTTTCTACTTAAATTAGTTTGGATCCATTCACTAGATCGACATTTAGCCATAGGTAAAAGGTCGACATTAGTTATTGAGTTGAATTTTTTGATTAAAATCACTTCACGACCACGGTCACAGTTTTGTCAGCGATAGTTATCGATGCATTTTGGCGCTTCTTTTTTTGGCCAATCATATTTGGTCACACTATTGCAAAAAACCGAAGGAGCGCGTGGTGCGGCACGCTAACTTTTTACCATTAGCAAAATCAAGTTAAAAAGGCCAATTTAAGCAAATAAATTGTTCTCTATAGATAAATATTACCCACATTGACATTATGTCAGAGGGCAATGCAACAAATAATGATAATTCATCGCCGGCGGCACCAGCAGCTGGAGCTGTGGATGAGGATGATGCCGCCGCCGCCGTCGCCGCAGCTGCTGATATGGTGGCAAACATGATGGACGATGCTTTCGCCATGGCTGTGGCCTACCAGAGTGATGAAGATGATCTTAACCCCCCAAATGAGCCAGCCGAAGAGAGTCATAGTGCCGAAAGTAATCCCAGTGCGGATGAACCCAACGCTGATGGTGATGAGGAGATTGAGGCTGATGATCAAGCAGCTGATGGTGCAGCTGCTGCTCAAGAAGGTCAAGAAGATGCCAATGGCAATGACGAGGATAATGCTGGGGATCGTCGCTCTGCCACAAAGAGGGAATTCACACAAATTATTGAGAAATGGGAGCAAGAGCAGACCACAAATGGTTATGACCCATTGCCCACACTAAAAAGGTAAGTCCAAATGCGCAAATGAATGCAATTTATAATCATTCACTTAATTTCAGTTTGGCAGAGATCTTTGAGCGTGAAAAAGATGCCTACATGCGAAAAGATCCGGATCCATTGGACTCCAGACATCCCTACAGAGCTGATCCTAGTTGTCTGTATGGTTTACTACTCCGCCAGCTCTTCCGGAAAGATCTGTTTATGAATAAGCTGCTCAACGATTATTTGCGTGAGAATTACTTTACACGTCAGAACGTATCGCGCAGCTCCTTGGAGCTGAATATCCTCGCCTGTCGCTTGGTATTGGAGGTAATGCCCGGCCTGGAGACCACTGTGGTCTTTCAGGCTGCCGACGATGATGGAACAATAAATCGCCTTTACACTTGGGCCGAGGACAGCATTGAGCCGCTACAGAGCTACGCCACTGGTCTCCTGGCCATGGCCATGGAGGTCAGTGACATAGCCATAAACTACAGAGATCAGAATATGCGTCTAGTGCCAAAGATGATAAAACGCCTGCACATGCTGTTGGCCATTAGCAAAAGTGCCGCCAACGATGCTTCCACGTCAGTGGATCCCAATTCCTCCTCTATAAGTTGGGTGGCTTGTGGCGCCTCGGCTCCGCAATCACCCCAACATAATGGCAGTGGATTAACCAGTTCCCTTCATGCCGATTCCTCCAATATGTCCATACTATTTGAGAATAGCCGGGATGCCTTTGCCACATCGCATTATTATCGGCGCATGTATATCCCACTGCATCCACCCACAGCGGATACCAGCCAGAAGTTAATCATGCGCTATCTAACCAGCTTGGGTGAATATCAAGAGTTCCTGGCCATGGCCTTTGAGAATAATGTAATGCAATTGATCTTTGGTTATCTGGAGAATCTTAATCGTCGGGACACATGCTTGGCCTACGAGGTCCTCAAGTATTTGGCCTCTCTGCTGTGCCACAAAAAGTTTGCCTTGGAATTTATAGCTCATGGTGGGCTGGAGGTAAGCCAAAACTTTATCAAACTGGTCCAAGTCTCTCATTAACTTTTATGTTTTTGGCAGGTTCTGATGAAAGTTCCACGTCCTAGTTTGGCTACAACTGGCGTTTCCATAGCCATTTACTATTTAGCCTATTGTGAGGATGCCATGGAACGTATTTGCTCCATGCAACGTCCCATTATATCAGAACTGGTACGCTATGCCCTCTGGATATTGGGACGTTGTCATATGTCATCCAAATGCCATGCCACCATGTTCTTCAGCCTTAGTTTTCAATTCAAAGTCATTCTTGATGAATTCGACGCACAGGATGGCCTTAGAAAACTCTACAATGTGGTGAGTTTGAGAGAAAACACACCCATTCGCTTCCCTTCCATATAACTCGCAATTTCCTTGCAGATTTCAGTCCTTAAGATCCTCGATCCCACACACAATGAGGGCAACAATGATTTGGACATTAATGATGATGAGGAATGTGCTTCCCGCCAAATGGTGCGTCATGTCTGTGTGGCCCTCAAGCGTTACATTGAAGCGCATTTCTTCTACAAATACAACAACTTCCTGTGCCAACAATATGCCTCGTCGTCGTTCTTCAGCCGCCATCCGACAGTGGCCACCAAATTGACATTCGATCAATTGCACGAACAGATCAGGACACTGCAAGAACATACCTCTGTGCGAGCCCATTGGGAGCCAGTGGATCAGCTTATGAAATTGGGCGTGATAACCATGTTGCTAAGGATTATGGCTTTCAGCTATGATTGGGTCAACAGTGGCCGAGCGGAAACGGTGCGCTCGGCTTTGGATGTGCTGAGTGTCTGCTGTATTATACCCCGTGTCTATATTTTGCTGTGCGAACGGATGCAAATGCTGGATAATACCACAACCTCTGGTTTCTGTTCGGTGCTGGGAGCAGCCGCCGGCGAGATAACCACCGATGCGGAAGTCTTGAAATCCGCTCTGGCCGTGCTCTGTCATTGCGTGTGCTCGCCCATTATACGCAAAGATGGTGGCAATCATCATCTGATGAAATTTGGCAACTCCTCGCGAAAGAACAAGGCCAACCAAAAGTACGCCGAGGAATTGATTGAAAAAGTATGGGAATCTGTGTGTTCCAACAATGGAATAGTCGTTCTACTCTCGCTTATGCAGACCAAAGGACCCATAACCGATGCCGATTGCATACGAGGCATGGCCTGTCGTGCTCTAGCAGGACTGGCCCGATCAGATCGTGTACGGCAAATTGTTAGTAAACTTCCGCTCTTTGCCAGTGGCCAATTGCAGACCCTTATGAAGGATCCCATACTGCAGGAGAAGCGGGCCGAGCATGTAATCTTTCAGAAGTATGCCCTCGAACTGCTGGAGAGGATTTCGGGCAAGACCAAGCCGCTGAACAATCCATTGGATCCCTCTCTAACGAATATGCACAAGGCCAATGTGATAGCTCAGACGCGGATTCAGTACAATGATAAGCAGCTCTATCAATTGATTTTTGAGCATCTGGAGAGCAAGGGATTACAGCAGACAGCGCAAATGCTGCAGAAGGAAGTGGGTTTGCCTCTCCAAGCCCCGACACCAAGGAATTTCCATCAATCTCCATTCGACTATAAGACTTTGCCCAGCAGTAGTGGCTCTATATCGCGTCATCGTTTGAGATCGCGCATGCAGGATGTCAATGCCGCCATTATGGGCATCACAGATGAAGCCTCTCCCAGTGCCGCTGTGGGTGGCATACCCAATTTTAGTTACTTGCCCACCTCGGCCACGAGCAGTCAGACACCGATTAAGCTGCGAAAAACAGAACGTATGACTTTGAATTCAGCATCCTCCAGCTCATCGATAGGTCGTACCCTGCAGAAACATTTCACAGAGCCATCGGGAGTGGGTCCTGGAGCCATTAGCCTGCCCGATGAGGAGTTCATCACCCCAAAGAGAATCACTTTGAATACCATTGTAACGGAATATCTAACCAATCAGCATTCGCTGTGCAACAATCCAGTTACCACCTGCCCCCAGTTCGATCTCTTTGAGCCGCACAAGTGTCCTGACCCACGTCCTAGTCGCCTGCTCAGCTCGAACTACAATCTAACAAGCCGACATTTTCGTACTCAAGCTGGTTTCGATACAGGACGCTACGATCGACGACATGTCCACACACATTTCGCTCCCTGGCGCACTCTTCGTTCGGCCGACTATGAGGAACTGGAATTCAATTGCTGTGATTTGGTGGGCAAATACATTATTGTTGGCACCCAACAGGGCCATGGCAGAGTCTTCAATATGAACGATGGCATTGAACAGTTCTCGATGAATTGTCACAATTTCAGTGTGGATGCCATTAAAGCAAATCGGGCTGGAGATTTGGTTCTAACCACAAGTCTCTGGCGTACTCCAACAAGCATATTGTGGAATATTGCGGATCATGAATTTAAATCCAAATTGAGGCTAACTGAAGTCACTTACTGTGAGTTTAGTCACACTTCTCAGGATCGTTTGCTGGGCACACAGAATGAGGTGAGTGAAAATGAAGTCGCAACTCGATGGGACAGCAGTTAAATCCTTTTTTTTTACCATTTTCAGAGTGCTTCCTTGTTTGATATTAATACGGGGACCAAAGTGTCCACTTTTACACCAACCATACCCAATCAATATACCAAAAATCGAGCCACACTTTGCCGCACGGATGAGCTCTTGCTGTCGGGTAAGTAAATGGCTTGGTAGTCATCTAACTGAAATTAAATCAAATTCTCATCCAGATGGCGTCTTGTGGGATGTGCGTTCTGGCAAGGAAATTCATAAATTTGATAAGTTCAATCAGTGTATATCGGGAGTCTTCCATCCAAATTGTCTGGAGGTTAGTCAAACTTAATTTTAGTCAAACTGAGATCGCCAAGCGTCTTTCTCACTCCACTCCCTTTGTCTTTTGTAGATCATTGCCAATACTGAGGTCTGGGATTTGCGTACATTTCACTTGCTCCAAACTGTTCCTGTGCTGGATCAGCGTAATTGCACCTTCTCGCCCATGCATGTTATATATGGTGCCAGATTGGGTGCCGATAGGGATGAGGTTATGGAGACATATGATACCAGCTTTAATGTATTGGATGCCTATGACTATTCTAGCATAGCCACAATCGATGTAAAGAGGAATATCAATGATTTGAGTGTTAGTGCCAATGGCAGTCTGATTGCCGTAGTGGAGGATCATACCAGTTATGACTCGAAGCAGGAGACCTACGTGAAGATCTATGCGGTGGGCGTGAAGAAGAGTGAACGATCGGAAGAGGTGCGTGATGCAGCGGTTAAGGAGCTTGCTAGTGAAGGGGGCGGAGACGAAGTCGTCGGCAGTGGGGGCGGTGGCGGCAGTGGCTCTGCCAGAGGCAATTCTGCTCCTGCTCCTGCTGCTGCTGCTGCTACTGCTAGAGCCATTTTACGCATTATCGATGGTGATCGGCCGTCGCCACATGATAACCAAATGGATTTGCTGCCACTTCCAGCTGCTATTGGTCTTGCTCGGCCAGCAGCCTCAGCCTCGAATGCAAGTCCAAATCTTTCTCGCCAACATGCAGCCAATAGTTCAATTGTTGGCGTGCGACGGCGGGCACGTACACTAAGAGGCAGAGGTGGTGGCAATGGAAACAGCGGCGGTGGCAATGGCCATGGCCCTGGGCAAGGCCAAGGCCAGAACCGTGGACTTGGATCTGCTATCAATGATGTCAGATCTCTTATGCGGCGTATGGATGATATTGAATTAAATATTATGTCTATGCTTGCAGGAAGATGATGAAGAGGTGCCCGATTCTGATGAGGAGGGTTCCGATACTGGTTCCGAAAATGGTGAGTTATCCCCCAAACCCCAGCATTCTTTTGTTTTTCGTGATGTTTCGTTTTATTCTAGCCTTTGCTTTAGGTCCAAATTTCTTGGGTTTTCCGCTCCGTAGTCATCGTCAACTAAACTTTAACATGGGCTCCTCAAGTGACGATGAGGATGACGAACTCAACGATCTGCTCGAGGATACGGATGACGGCGACGACGACGACGACGACGACGATGAGGATGATAATGATGACGACGACGATGGCGGCGGCGACGATGATGATGACAATCCATCCGATGTCGACTTGGAATTTGAATTGGCTTTTGGTAATTTTGATAATAATCATTGAAATTTTGCTTCTCTCCCTCACTTTGACCCCTTCTCCCTTTCACTTTTTCCAGATTGATTGTTACTGGCTCCGAGCACCAGCCCAACGTTAGTTTTGTTTGCTTCCTTGTTGTCCCTGCGACTGCAAAAATCTGCTAACTTCAATACCTACATATATATAGAAACGTATAGTCCATAAGCAACTTTTTTTGTTTCATTTAAATTACTTTAAACTATGTTGAGTTTGCAAATTAATACAAAGGGAAGGAAGGAAAGTGCATTTCACTTTCGAGAAAAGAAAATAACCAAACCGACTGTGAGAAAAAACATGTAAAAAGTTATTGAGGAAATTGTTAAACAATTTCTATTTGTACAGAGAGGAATATAGTTAAATAGTTTTCTATCAGCAAAAGAAAAAACTAAAATATAAACATTTACTTTGTACACAATTTTTGTAAAATAAAAACTAAAGTCTACCTATGTAGGTATTAAACAATATAACTAAAATATAAGTTTTGAAATCTCTTATTTGTTTCGCAATAAAAAAAAAAAAGAACTATTGTAATAAGTATTTACTTATGTTTCAAGTCAAAGGAAATAATTTGAAGGCAGAGAAAGAAATCCAAGAAATAACTTGTAAAAGATAATTCTTCATTTCATACAGAAAAGTGTGTATTTCTATCTTCTATTCTACTTATATTTTAACCCTTAAATTCATCAGCAAGCTTTGTATGTTTTCCAAAATTCTGTTTTTTATTTGACTGTATTTCAACCAAAGGGAATTATATAGTTAGTTACAGAAATAAACCTTGAAATTCAGTTTTCAAACCAGTTTCCTCCCAAACTAAAACAGGCAGAATGTTTTATTTTTTAAAAAAAGTCATTTTGCATCTTAAAATCAGACCAGTCCAAATTGGTCTAAAGTCTAAAACCAATTTATGATTTAGATATTAAGTTAAGTGATTCATCTTGCCATTAACTAAGTTCCCAATAACTTAGTCATAGACTAGATAGATTGAAAAGCTTGCAAATCTTCAAAATAAAAGAATAAAGTTTATCACATATAACGATCAGATCGTATTCAAGTTCAAGTTTAGTTTAGATTTACTAAAAGTCTAATTAAACTTAGATAACATTTAAACTTATTCAACTCAGAGATCAATCAAGATACACGAATTAACTTCAACATCCGATTTCGAAAATATTGACTATATATAGAAGATTGGGTATTAAAAATGTTTGCCTTCTTTAGGACCGATGTCTCTCCATTCTCTCTAGAGCCCTACTAGAACTGAGTGTTTTCCACTCACTAGTCTCTGTTCTTATCTAATCGCATAGTTGAGTAGTTAAGTTAGGAAATCACATTACTCAGTGCCCGAAACGCACCTAGTCAGTCAGCCAGTCGGTCGGTTGGGGAGTGAGTGAGTTTGGCGAGTTAACTTTGGCTAAAGTTAAACCCCAAAAACTGAAGCAAATCCTTCAACAAATAGATAAATATGGATATATTGAGTCAACTTTTGAAGCTTTTGTCGGTGTCGTTGTGCGTTTGTGTTTTGCGGTCAAGTTGAATGTGTTTTGTCGATGGTCGAAATATAATTTTCAGTATTCTCAGTTTCGATTTGTCAACGATAGTGAACGGTTTCGCTTGTTTTTTCGGTTTGCAATGCTTTGTCGTCTGCTATTAATCGTTTGCCTTTGGCTGGCATCTACTTGTGGTGGCCATGTGGAGCATCCGAATTTCTGCATCGAAACGGAACCTTTGCTCTTGGCCGACATAGGTCAACATGTGGTTATACCCAGTGAGAAGTCTTTAAACTGTCAAATCATAGCCACCACTTTGACATCGAATGAAAAGGTGAAGGAAACATATATATATAGTAGCCATATATGGTTGGATCAAAACTGGTTCTCATTCATCTAAATCCTTAAATGAACACTTCAAAGTCAACTATAACCAAATGCATTTGGTCTTTTATTTTATGCGAGGTCGCTAAATTCATATGCTTGACCCTTTCATTTCATCAATAATTCATCAATAATCCAGTCCCTCCACTCCACACGCCTCTTCAGAATATTGTCTCTGATATTTGCAATTGAATTAGTGTGCGCCTGAAAGAAAAGTGTCTCATAGATAATGCCAATTGAATGGCAGATAAGCAATACATATATATGTATAGATATTTATTAATTTATATACTTTTATTATTTATTAGCCATCAATTGATTAATCCATGCTGTAACTTCCTTCTTTAGGCGAGTTTCATTGACACCATGTGTGCGGATCATGGCTCATTGACGGTTAAACAGGACAATCATCATTATTTAAAGCTTCACAATGGCGAACTCAGTGGGCGTGGCAGTCAAGAAGATATATGCGAAAATCAAGCGAAATCTGTGCTTGCCTGGGTTCCCTATCAAATGGTCTTGGAGCACTATGCCCGTGAATTGAATCCCAAGGAGCGTCTTACCTACATAGCCAAGGCCACGAATGTGGAGAGGCAAAAAACGGAATTGTGTCATTTTAGGCATACAGATCTGGTCAATAAAGTGGTCGATGGCCTCTTTACATGTGTAGTCATGATTTTTGGTGATAATTTCGTAAGTTATTCTTAGAAACTCATTCAAATTGCTTCTAAAGAAGTTCTTGGCTCTCCCTTTCAGTATGGCGTGGAGGATAACATCAATGTACTGGTGGAATTGGAGCCACTGATGTACCAACTGAGGAACATCACCTATATGCCCTGGCGAAATACCACCAATAGCTATAAAATGAATCTGGGCAGCAGTGTCCTGAAGAATCCCAGTCATGAACGTAAGCCTATTTATGGCAGCATCAATTATTCCTTTGTGGAGAAGTTACGCCTGAATGTGAGCAGCATCTATCAGGGGGATGAGAATCTGGCAAAGCTTCCATTGCTCCTAGAACATCGTGGTTCAGTGCTGGAACTGGATGCAAATGGCATTGGTGGGCTACAGGTGGACGAAAAGGCATATTTCGGACGCAGTATGGATCCCTTGAGTGAGGTCAGAGTTCAGGTCATCGGCCAATGGGTGGATCAGTATCGTGAGTTCAGTGCCGATATCTATGAATATTATGGACATGGATTAAGGCGCTACAAACAGGCACTGAGCCAGGCCAAACTTACCCTGGTGCGCGTAGATAACACAGAGCCCGTCTTTGAGGCTCCCGAATCGAGTAACCTGGCCAAAGCATCGCTCTTCCGGGAACATAGTGGTTCTAGTCACTCCAAATTGATGGTCAATGGATCCCACTCCAATTTCACAGAATGGGAGCAAGCCGTCGATGATGATTCTGCAGAGGAATCGTCTCGTTTCTATGGCTGCTTTGTGGTCACCTGTCTATTGGTGGCTCTGGCCATCATCCTTAGTGTTTTCGCCATCGTTCGCTCCCAAAGCAGACGACTCCAGCAACGGCAAAAATATGAAGTAGCCAATCAAAATGCCCAACAGCCTTAATAATAATAATAACAAAACTTGAATTTATATTTTTCTACATATATGTATGTATATCCTCTTTATTTGCAATTAATAAAACAGAAAACTCGATAAACCGAATTGTAAATAATATTTAAATGTCATTAATTAACCAACTGTCATTTAAATATTACAAACTGTTTGCTAAAATGAGTTATACTCGGAGCAAGAGTATTTCTTTCGTTTTGCATTAGTTGTGTTTATGCTGCTGTTGTTGCTGTTGTTGTGTGTGATGTTTTTTTTCTTTCTTGTGGAAAATCTATTAATTAATTGAGAGAAAAAAAAAATTGTTTCATATCAGTAGACGAACGGAAACCTGTGAACTGCTGCGAATTTGCATTTTAAGAGAGAGTAAGTCCCCAAGATACCAAAAAATAAATGTTTTAATCATTTGCCATTTAGTTTAATTATTTAAGACACTATAAATACTTAATTAGTAATTTTCACACAAAACACGTTGAAATTAAATTCTAATAGAGATGACAGAAATGCAATGAGAATATTTTAAACGCAGATGCACTTTTTTAAGAAAAGCTTAAAATATGTAATAAATTAGCCAAGGGCAGACACGCCGTGCTTTGTTTGCATACAAATTGTTTATAATTTACTGTTTTGAGAAGTTTTTTCGGCTCAACTTCTGCACAACACTGCTATCGCAACTATCGTGTCACGAGGCAACGCCCGAGTTGGCAGCTCTCCAAATTGTGCTGTACACGCCTATCATCTCACTCACACACAGAGGAGTGAAGCAGAGCAATAGAGAAATTCATTCATCGAGTTTTTATTAATTTTGTGCTACATCTAGTTATTTCATTTAAACACCTTTAGAATAAACCAACTGGTGTGTTTTGGCATTTGTGTGTTGTTTATGTTTTTGAGCCGCCAACTCGAATAGCAAATGAAATCGTGTAAAAAATGTGAAATTTTCTCTCGTTTTTAATATTGTGACGCGGCCATTGCAAAACGCAAAGCAACGGCAACGACTTCGACGGCGACGAGTCAACATTTTTATAACAAAAATACATTGGCATTGGCCCCCACAAAATTATATAAATACCGCAGCGCAGGTAAGTCAAAGCAAATTTTCCAGTAAAATGGTTTAATAAAATTCCAAGCAAGTTTTGATGCCCAAATCTCAGAATGTAAATAAAGCCAAGGATTTAATTAATTAAACAAAAATAAGGAAAGATTATTTGTTTCGTTTTTATTATATGATTTTTTCTCTGTATAACACTATATAGATGTCTCTTTCTAACAAGACAGAGTTGCAGCTGATTTTTGACTAGGCCGGTTATCGTGAAAGTTATCGAATTTGAAAAGTTGACCATTTGCTGGAATTTTATTAAATTGTTTTCTTCAAAGTACATTAAAAGTACATTTCAAATTTTGTCTTTAGCGTATTTGATTGCTTGAAATGGACCGCAAGAAGGTACTGGAATTGGATAAAATTTGTCGTGTTTGCATATCGGAACGAAAAGAGATGAGACCTTTGTTTAGTGAAAAAGTACCAGAAATGCTGATGGACTGCACCAGTGTGCGAGTGGAACCTACAGAGGGATGGCCGGACAAGATTTGTGTACAATGTGTTCACGCTGTTAGCCGCAATCATGCCTTTAAAGCATTGGTCGAGCGCAGTGATAAGGAATTGAGGGAATATATTAAGGGTATAACGGTTCAAATGGTCCTGGAGGAGCAGCAAGCCATGGCGGCAGCAGCAGCGGCGGCGTCCACCACAACAACAGCAGCGACAGCAACAACACCAACAAAACAGCAACTGCAATTGGAACGCAAGCAACAAAAACTGCTACAAAAGCAGCTCAAGCAGCAGCAGCAACAACAGCAACAGTTGCTATTGGAGGAACAATTACTACAGCAGCAGCAGCAGCAACAACAACAACAGCAACAGCAGCTGGTAATACAACAACAACAACAGCAGCAGCAACAACAACAAACCCAGGTCAAAAGCAAATGGAAACCTTTAATGAAAAAGGGCTCAAAACAGGCCAAGAACTCATCACCCTCCATAACAAATCAAGTGCAAATACTGCCGGAACCGGCACCGCCCCCGCCACCATTGCAGCCATCTCCTTTACAGCACCAGCAGCAGCAGCATCACCAGCAACAACAAATCCAACAGATACAATTACCCACACTCCAACCGGCGCCCACTCAATTGCTATCCGCTCAGGCAACTGGCGGAATACCGCATCAAATCATTCTGCCCAATGGTCAATTTATCACGACCGCTCAGTTAGTAGCCCCGCAACTGGCGCAGATTATTAACACAACGCCCCAAGCACCGCAGGGACACACAACAGCCGCGCAATCCCAATTCCTGCCACAACTTTTGCAGACCCCAAATGGTCAGACATTACAAATAGTCCAGCAACCGAATGGCACACAGTCCCTGCAATTTGTCCAGCTCGTGCCCCAGCGAAGTTTGGCCCAACCCACCCAGCAAGTGACGGGAATGCCAGAGACTTCGTTGGCCGAAGCAGATGTTCAGCTGCTGAACGAGGCCTGCGATGTGGAGGATGAAGATCTGGATGAGGTATACGATCAGCTGGACTCGAAGGGTCATACATTCGAAACGATTGTACTCGATGATGATCAACAGCAGGATTTCCTTAAGGATCAGGTGCTAATCGACGAGGATTTGACTCAAAGTGAGACACAGGAGCATGAATATTTCGACGATCTGGAGCAGGAGCAACATATGGAGCAGGAACATGAACTGGATGAGGGTGAAGTGCTTAAGCACGAGGATGATGATTTCATCATCGAAGAGATTCAACTCGAAGATGAGGATATAATGGATGAGGCTGAGGAGTCAATGAATCCAGATTGCGAATACATAACCGATGATCAGGATCATCATTTGGCCGGCGGCGATGTCGATGATGAGATGCAGTATGCCATTATGGAGCATCCGGATGGTGAAACCGAAGCCGATCTAGAGCAGGCGTTTTTGGAGCAGGAGGCCGGTGTGGTGGAACAACTGACCGTACAAGATGGTGTCGAGCTGACCAGTATATCCCTGGAGAATGCTGTCGTTGAATTCAGCCAAGCGGATCAATCTGCCCTGGTCACTGCTGCAGCAGCGGCCACGATACCCGCCGAGACAATAAGCCTTAATCCGCCCAAAGCCAAGCGCTCCAAGCGGTCCAATAATGCGCATTCAGCACCTGCCATCACTAGCAACACCACCACCCTCACTCTCCAGCCGTGCAATCATCAGAGTAGTCCACCACCAGCTCCTCCACCCATTAGTAGTAAGCTGGCCGCTGCCAATTCCCGGCAATTGGTCCAAACGGCATCGGTGATAGCCGCTGCCGGAGCCGATGACAACTATGAGATCGACGCGAATCTTGTCACCGAGTTCATCCAACAGCATACATCTCCCTTAGGCTCCGGTCGCTACATCTGCCATTTGTGCACCACAGAGTTCCGGCAATTCAAGGGCCTCCAGAATCACATGCACTCGCACACGAATTGGATACGCGCCAATTGCAAGAAGCAGCCCCAATGTGAGATTTGCCTGAAGAGCTTCAAGGGTCCTGGCATGCTGCGCATGCACATGAAGACTCACGACGCCGAATCGAATACTCCAGTGTGCAATATCTGCAACCGCACCTTCAAATCGAAGGCGATACTCTATCGCCATCGTCAGACGCACCAGCAGCGTGCCTATTGCTGTGGCGTCTCCAATTGTCGCAAGAATTTCTCATCCGCTGCCAATTTGCGTTGGCATGTGGAACGCAAGCATCCGGATGTTGTGGATCCCTATTACAAGTGCGGCAAGTGCTTGACTCTCTTTCAGGTAGTCGACGATCTGCAGCACCATGTGGAGACAACGGATTATTGCAATGGCGGAAATACCAGCAGCACGGATTCGAATCAAACACACTCCGTAACACATGCTGGCGATATGCATGGAGCAGCCACTGCCAGCCAGTTGGGAGCGAATGCCGCCTTCAGTGGAGCGGTTAGCATTGTTAGCAATGGCAATGAAATGTCCAGTTTAATTGCTGCTCCAGCTGGATCTTTGGCCACAGCAACCACTGGTGGTGCTCCCGGTGATACCCATGCCGTGGTGGTGGGTTCATCCGGCGAGCTTTTCTTTGTGACGCAGGCGTAGCCAGCGGAGTATGCCGTGGCGGGCGCCAATGAATGTCTGCTCGGCCTTTAGGTCATATGATAAATATATATAATAACACTATAAATAAAACTATATAAGGATATATATATTTTTGTACTACTCCAAACACAGCTACACACACACACACACACAAACATATTGCAATCCTAGATTTGTATCCAACATTTTTGAGGATCACTTTAGTTAATATATATTTTTAGAATATAAGTTAGTTTATAATTTTTTATCATACACCTGGGGAAATATTTAGACTAAAGGAATTAATTAATATTTGCAGCTTGGTTAAAATTGTTGGGAATTGTAAAATAATTTTTAAAAAATAAAACAAACAAAAAAACAGGAAAAGTACTAAACACAAACTGTAAAATAAAAACTGCTATTTGTATTTTGTAAGTTTAACTTTCGATATTTTAATCGTCGTTTATTGTTTGCAGAGGAGCAAAATATATGTGGTATATATAATGGATAACTGAACAAACATATCAGATAACTTTTGAAAGTAGAATACTTAAGGGAAAGTAGTTTTATTATAACCGAGCAGATAAAAAAGAAAGACAGATAACTTTGTTTGGATATTTCTGTGGCACTTGTAGTCCACCTGAAGCAAAATGAGTCATTTTTATTATCCTAAATTAGATATAGGTACATACAGTGGCGGCAAAAAGTATGAGACATATATTTTTTGACCTTAAATTCTGATTTCATGCGATTTTTATAGAGTGTTAGTGAAAAGTTTTGATGTGTTAATTTATTGCGCTAAATTGGTCATTCCATTGAGATGATGTACCGTAAATTTTGTGGGCGTATCTCTAACGGTTTTGTTATACCCTTGCAAAATGGGTATATTAATTTTGGTCCGAAGTGTGCAACGCATTGAAGGAAGCATCTTCGACCATATAAAGTATATATATTCCTGATCAGCACGACGAGACGAGTTCAAATAGCCATGTCCGTCCGCCCGTCCGTCTGGATCGACGCGAACTCCATCTAGACCGTTAGAGCTACAGGGTTGAAATTTTGCACGTAGGCTTGTATATACTGCAGGGGTTGTATACCTCGGATTCAGCCGGATCGGACCACTATATCATATAGCTCCCACACAAAAGGCAAAGACACGACCAGTGACTTTTCTCAATAACCTTATAATTTTCTGGGCTTTTGTCGTGATATTTAATATTGGTAATTAATATTACACATATAAGCGACTGTGCCGAATTTTATAAAGATCGGGTGACTATATCATTTAGCTCCCATAAAACAGTGACTTTGATTAATAATTTCGTTATTTCCTATGCTAAGATTTTAGGCCCAAAAAGTTGCAAGGTTATATAAACATTGACGTGGTCGATGAGCCCCGGCCCTCTGGTTTCAAGTGAATTTTGATAAAAAGCCCCAAAATTTGCACAAAAAATGTTTTAAATTTATCGTATACCTTCGGACCCTAAGAAAAGGTTTTAGATCTATTAAAACTAAGATGAACTGTGTACCAATTTCAATTTGACCACAGGGTCCAATTTGGAGTCAATTGAAAATCTCAATTTTGTATGTCTTTTTTTGGTCTCTCTGCTTGGCGTCATTTCACGCCACTAATTCAATTTAAAGGAAAGCTACACTTGAACTATGAAAGATAGTGAATCAAATTTTCCGTCGAGTGAGATATTGCTTATTAAAATCGGATAAAAAATAGATAGACTTAGGCTTTCAGGTTTAGATGGAAGATATAGCTGCTTATCATTAGTCCAACGCATTCGCCACCTTATCAAGGAGTCTTTTACTTTTGAGGCCAAGCTTTTTTGAGTATATCAGATTTATTGCACATCGGATCACAATATATAGTCATCAGAAGTGTATATATCAGATATATCTACAAATATCTATTTCAAATGCATTAATAATACAATATTTTCTTATATCAATTTCACTAAAGTAATGTAATTTTCAGCTAATCTTACTTTCCAAATAATTTTCCAATTTAAAAATATTCCGAAATGAAGCAAATTGTAGCTTTTGGGGATTTTTGATAATTTAAATATACAAATTTTCATGAATTTATTTTCAATACACAAAAAAGTAATTATAATTAAACGAACGTACTCATCGTTGACTACAAGTGAAAAGCAAAACTGATACCTTTCATAACAATTGAAATAATAAAAACAAGACCAATACAAGATGGAAAGTGGATGCATATTAATAAATTTGAATAATTATCCATCCACATTGAGTAAATGTAAATGAGGCGTAATATAAAACGCAGACACAAAAGACGCAGTTGTTTTTTGAAATTGGGTTTGGGCTTGAGTTTTGGTTTTGAATTTCATGGCGACGTAAATTGAAGTAAACTCCAGAGACTGTGGGGGGGGAGTGTGCAGGGAAATGACTGTCTATATTATATGCGCAGCAAATTTTAGCTTGGAAAAATGATTTTCTTCAAATGAAATTAGTAATATGACCTCACTTTAATCATACATTTGTCTGTCTGTCTGCTGTCTGTTTGGTTAATCTAAAGTGTCTCGTCAGTATAGAATATTGTTCAATTTTGAATTAATTAGCAAATAAGTTGGCATATGTCATAAACAAAAACAAAATCCCTCATAGCCAATTCATTTTTATGGATATTATTTATGATGACAAAGCTGACGTCGGTGTATGTTGTTGTTATTGTTCTTGCTGATGATAATAATGATAAGATACCTTAAGTTCTAGTAAACAGAATTCCAAGATTTCACTTTGTTTTTCTTTCAATGTGCGTGACTTTGGCAATGTCTGTGGGCGCGGCACAACAAAAAAAAAACATGTAAATTCATTTCAATTAAATATTAAGTAGAGAAAAAGACGAAAAAAGAAACAAAAGGTGTAGAAAATCAATATAAATTGCTTTGACATTAGAATTGATTTCATATAAAACTACAAGCACTTGATTTTCGATGAAATTCAGAAACTTTCACATACTTTTGGGGGCAAAGCTAGACGAGAAATCAAAGTTTAAGTTTTAATTACCTGGGAAAACCCCAAAAACTTGGGAGCAAAACTAAAAGAAAAATCAATTACTACATTCTTATTATTAAGAGAATTCCAAAAAATTTGCGAAATTCCCAGATCTTGATTAGGTTTAATGATGTTTACAAAGATAATCACATACTTTTGGGGGCAACACTCGATGAAAAATCAATAAATACGCTTACAATTGCTGGAAAACCCCAAGAATTTGCAATATTTTAAATATTTATCGGGTTTTATTTCATCAAAGTGATTAAATGCACATATATTTGATGAAAATAAACATGAAAAGATTTTTTGACTGAGATTTATGTTTACTTAAACAATTTTTAAATTCAAATAGCTATTCGAGTATGTATATAATTTGTTAGGTAAACACTCAAGATTATTTTTTGTTGAATTTGTGGATAATTTTATAAATTCATTGGCACTTATTTTTTACACTTTCAAAACTAAAGAGTAAACGATGTTTTGATATATTTATGTGTGCTTTGAATTATATTGAAATGTTTTGCTTAACATTTCAGTTGAACAATGCATAAATTAGCATTTTAATTGTTAAATTTTCCCCTCACCCACTCTCCCGCTCCCAGTCTAGTCATGCTTGACTGGAAACGTCCTTGACCTTTGGAATCGCCTGTTTGTTGTCGTGCATTTTTCTAAAATTTATATACTAATACTTTTACCTCACAAACTTGGCCCGTCGGCCAA
Organism: Drosophila paulistorum; assembly: GCA_018152135.1. Taxonomy (NCBI): domain Eukaryota; kingdom Metazoa; phylum Arthropoda; class Insecta; order Diptera; family Drosophilidae; genus Drosophila; species Drosophila paulistorum. The sequence continues at coordinate 49,476,466 of JAECXG010000822.1, read as the reverse complement.
ATTCAACGCATGAATTGAAGAGAATTAAATTTCTCAATGTGTATATGGACTTGGTGAAATAAATGTATATGAAATTAAATAAATGACAAACATTTAATGCGTTTAGTTGATGCACACACATGTCCAATTATTTCAAATTTAATTGATTTGACGTAGCACAGAAGAAAAAACTAAGAAAATATGTGTATTTTCCTTTTGATTCATAGAATTTTCCTCAACCAAATGGCATTTGTTTAATAAGTGGCCAAACGATTAGACATTAATTTTAATTATGTACATATTTTCTGTGGTTTCTATTTTGTCGTGCCAATATCTAATATACACATATATAGAATCAGCAACGTCACCCATACATAGACATAGAGTGGATCGATTGTATGGAATTTATGACATTAGTCACGTCAAGGTATATAGACTATATATATATACATATGGCTTTGTTTCACCAACTATTCAGTAGTTGTATTGACAATTTTTAATAACCCCTTTTACTATTTTTCTTTTGTTTTTGGGCCCTCAAAAAAAAAAAATTGCGAAACGCAATTGAGAAATTTATCGCTTGTGTGCCTAAGAAAAATATTGCAAAAATTTACGGACTATTTGATTTAGAAAACAAATGGAATCTAATTATGGTTCTCGTTACGTTTATATTCTTTTATCAAGAGCAGCAAAATATGTATATTTTCTGCAGCATTTGTTTATAATAATTTCTCAAGTGCGCAACAACTAAAATACTCATAATGCCCGCTAAGGGAATAAACAAAAACAACCAAAGAAAAAACAAGTTGATAAACTTTTGAAATACTATTGGCAATATTACCAAACCAAAATGTGTGATGTAAAGTAAAATATTCTATAATTTTCAGAGTTTAGTTTTCATTTTGTCGACTACCAAAAAACTTAATGAAAAACGTTTTCTCTTCGTTGGTAAATTATGTCTTATTCTTAGTTTAAAACGAATTTATAAAGAAAGTATGTTTTACATAGCCTCAAAATGAATTTATAAGTTTGTCTATTTCATTGTCGATTCCAAATATACAATTAATTGGGTTGTTCAAGTTCTAATTCAAAGAATCGAATACTATTAGAGTCTGTTTCTTGAAGTAAACAAATTTCTTGACAATTTCTAAGATTTAGAAGTAGAATATCTGCCCATTTAGTCTCTTATTAAACTAATGCCACTTGAAATTGAAAATCTCTTTATATTTAAGTATTTTTTTGCTTATTTCCATTTGTGTTTCTATTTCTGCATATTGAAAATATTAGAACTCAAGTCGTCAGTGAGATTGTTTTGGTTATTCAAAAATAAACGCAAAATTTGGGTTTTTTTTTTTTTTGGTAAACTTTTTGTTTATGTCATTAAACCGACAAAGAGTAAACAAAAGAAAAGTATACATTTTGCTTTTGCGGAAGAAACCGAAAGCGTTGCGACCATGGGGGACTGGGGGGTTTTTTGGGGGGTAAATGTAGATCTGATGAATGATTACGTTTTGTTATGGTGGCGAGGTGAAGGTTTTCCGCCCCCCGCCTACCTCCCTCCCACACCAACACCCACTCAGTTTGCTTGGCAACATATGATTTACATTCATTTTACAATCAGAGGGCAGACTAAAAGAAACAGAGAGAGAGCGACTAAGTAAGTTGAACAAACACTTGTTGTTACTTATCGTCCCACCCATTTTCCATCTCTGGGGGATTATTCGTGAGATCCTCCATTGACGCAAATTTTGTTGTGTCTTTGCTAACACTTTGGGACCAGGCCATAAGTATTCTATCTGAATATTTCATCTCGCAAATTTTCATTTCGTATTGTTTTTAATAGCGTCACGAAATTCGCATTTTGTTTTAGATCTCTTTCCCCTCTATTCACATGTTCTTTGATAAATATTTATATACATTCATAATATGAATTTCATCTAGGCAATTTTGTGCCAATGATTTGCACAAAATATTTAATTGCTTACCAAAATGTTGTTCATGTACATGAAAGAATTCACATGACTTTGTCTAACCTAATAATAGTTTCGCAATTTATTCTTCAAATTATTTGTTAATTAAAGAGTTTAGAGTCTTAGCCAACAAATCAAAACAAAATACTTTGAATACGATTCCCATTTACCCCATTTCATATTTTAGAATTCAAATAAGTTTTATCTTTTACCACTAGTAAATCATTTCCACTTGGTGTTTTTGTTAGAAATATTTGATTAATATATACGAAAATCGTAAAAACATATCTCCAAATTATTTGAAAATATTCGAAGAGAACTTAAAGCCAAATGTTTGGCAGCTAAATTTAATTGAAAAGAGTATTAGAAATTCGTCTTTAGGTGCCATAATTCGAGGTAAACTTTTTGTCTTGCCCTCTTTTGAATTCATTTTCCTTATCGTTGGCATTAAATTAAACTTGATCTACATATGGCTATATATATATCTATATATATTTGTCTGTAAGTGTAAACCGTCTGTGTGCAATGTACATACACATAAATTTTGTACAAATACTATTCAAATATTTATATAATTCGTACAATTATAGATAATCGTTGTTGTTGTCTGGCTAGCCATTAGATCTTGGCAATATTTTTAGCATTATCGTTGCTTCATTTTCTTCTCTTTGGCGGCGCAATTTCATTTCCGATTTTTGTTTTTTTTTAACAAGAGATTGCAAATTTTTATTTTCTATCCACACGAGCAGATCTTTTGTTTTTATTTTTTCTTGTTTCTTTCTGGGGCACACTCTTGGCATTGACTCATTTTGGTAATGAATGTAAAACTGGGTTAAGGATTTGCCTTTGGTTTAGAAATAATTAATTTTTCATTTCATTATTTTATTGTCCTATTTATATAGCATACTTATTTGGGGCGGGGTGGAGAAGAGGAAACGATTTCAATTTTCGCGGTTAGACAAACTTTCGTTTCATTTATCATTTCGGGATGATCTTAGCCGGCATTTTTGAAAGGAGGCAGAAAAACATTTTGGCTCTAATCCAACGCATTTTGTAGGTGGCAACAGCTGCTAATAAAATACATTTTGATGGTGGTCAGGGCTGCCTTTTTTTCGATTTGAAAGAAGAAAATATTTCAACGAATTGAATATGAAATTTTTTGGTCCGTCCGTGTCCGTCTATATATATTTTTTGGTTTGTTTGATTAGCCCTGAAAAGTGTCGTGCCAACTGTTTTTGGTTTTTCTTTCTTTCTTTTTTTCTACATTCTTTTGGGTGAGTTGTTTCGCCTCGTGCCATGGGGACAAGAACGGGCAATGCCTTTTAACCAGAGAATCATCCGCAGCATCAGCATTCGATTTATCGTATATGCATATATATAAAGCGCCACACGAATACGTTTTCGATCTTCGATCACGATATTTGGTCGTGTTGGCCCCCTTCTGGCTCTATATAGTTCCGGCAACCGATGACGTTTCACACCCGCCCTCAAAAAAGCGAAAAAGAAACGCATTGACTACAGACAGATGCCGATTGACATTCTGGCCCAAAAGTGTATAGAATGCTTTTGTCTGTCGATTGAATACAATGTCAAGGTTGTGAGATATCTATTTTAGTTCCAAGTATTCCAAGTATATATACATACATAAATCTCGCTTTGTGTTTGTTCTCCCATTGAAATACAAATTTCGAATATTTAAAGAATCTTTTTAGCATGAATTTTGACTTGCATTTTTATTGTAATACAATTCGGAGAATTTCCTATCATCTTAGCCGCTTTTTTGTTCTTGGCTGTGACTAATTTTGTGATTATCTGTTGGTTTATCTATTCGTCAGTTATTACTCAATTTGAAATCCCAATTCAACGATATTTTAATGAACTTTTCATTACATTTGGCATTAAATTGAAAATAAAACAAAACCTACTTTTTGTTTTCTGCCTTTTTTTTCTTGGTCGAAATATTTCATCATTTTTTCTGTTCACCCTTTAATTGATGGTGGAAAGGGCATTTTAGAATTTGTACACTTAACTAAACGTGAGGGATATAAAAATATATAATTTCTAATGTCAGAGATCTTCATCTAAACTATCCAATCAAAATCAATTGAATCAATTGCTGAAAACAAAACCCATTTAATTGCTTATGGCCCTATAGAAATATATTTCATCTGTTAAAGCTAATTAGTTATGGGTTTCAGATTTAACAGGGTATCAATCAAGTCCTCAATTGAGTCCTATCATTCAAGTGTTTATGAATTTTTCACTGTCAAGCGAAATGATGCTTCTATATGTACATATGCCTAATGATTAGTCACCCATGAGCGTTGTTTCCTCTGGTTAGTGGGCCCCAATTTTGGTAAGGAGCTTGACAGCCGGCAAATAAACATTTATAGACTATAAATATAATATATATATATATATATATATATAGAGGGAGAATCGTATTCACACAAAGACAAAGGGAAATTGTCAGTCATCATCATAAGAGAACGGAAAACGGAAGGCAAATCAGTGTCAATATTTTTGTTTTTGCATTTCATATTTATAGAAATCGCTTTTAAATGGTTTTATAAACATCTAATCACGTTTAAAGATTAGAATAAGCTCTGTGTATATTTATAGATTTGTCGTATTACGATTTAAAGGCATTGGGCCATGTGTGGATTGAGTGTCTTCCCCAGGCAATTCCATTAGTGGCAAGCAAGGTCATACTTAATGTTCGATTTGCACAGGTGCAATTTAGTAGCTCCTTTTAAATCGATTTTCAACCTGACCCTGAGTTGCAGCAAGAACTGAAGGACATTATCATTGGCAAACGGATGAGCATTGAGGGTGCAAATGAATAATGATGATGCGTGCCTAGCATCACCATCATCATCAGGTCTCGGAAGCTCTTGGTTCCAGTTCAAGTCTGTACCTGCCAGACAGTCTGGGACTTGAACAGCTTTTTTCATTTTATTTTTCTCTCTTTTATTATTGAAAACACGCGCCTATTGATCCCAATTTGATTGAAAACGCGAAAAACAACCAAGCAAAGTCAAAAGCAATTGACAGACGTTTCCCCGTCTCATATTTATGACTGAATCACACACAAAGCCACCAAGCACCAAGCAGCAGCTGCCACACAATGGCCAATAAATTGAGTTTATCAGCTGATTCTCATTGAGTAAATTGTTCTATTTACCAGACAATAATCTAACCAAAAAAAACTCTGTTTAGATACAATTCATAATATATGAGTCAAATAAACAATATGAGAGAATCGTATGATCAGGAATTTGCACGTGATAAGCTTAAATTTGAATAATGTTTCAAATTAAAGCCTACTTTTAGGTCGAATTATATGCGAATTTCAATCCTTTTAACTACCTAATAAACAACAATTGAATGACAAGTTTTCGGATCAATTTGTATCGAAAATCGAGTTAAGAATTTTTTTAGCAAATTTTTACTACCTAAATTTTTTAGTTGAACTACTTTGTATCTGCAAACATTAAAGATTTCAAAACTGCGGCTTACTTTTGGGACAAATTGTGTAGAAGAACTAGATGGCCAAGATTTGACTTAATATCAGTCCCTTCTCTACCTAAAGAGCGCTTAATTAACCAATTGAATATTCTTCGTAATCCCAATTTTAGTTAAACTATTTCGAATCAACAAATATTTACAAAACTAAAGCATACTTATGGGACAAAATCTGTAGAAAGCTTGGTGAAAATAGGGCTAAATTTTTGACCTTCTGTGCTAAAGTATCGCCTTGTTAACAATTTTTAATGTTATTCGTAATTAATTTTTTAGTTAACCAATTTCAAATCAAAAAATACTCAATCCTGTGCAAAATTTAAGTCGAAATATGACAAAGATTAAGCTGTAGATGTTTCAGGATATCTTTTAAGGGTATAGGTATTCAATTTTGATTCTAATTCCACAAATTCTAGAACTATTTTAAACTCACTTTGTGTGTTTTTAGCTGAAACTGTTTTATAGCTAAATAACAACAAATTCGCCTTCTAAAGAAGGGTTCTTTCAGGACCTATCGCCAATAAATTATTAAAAAAAAAACAAAAAAGGTTTCAAACTGACGAACCCTTATAACTGCTGCTCCAGGTGAGGCTCGAACTCACAACCCCGGCATTGCTCATACACACAGAATACTGATTATAAGTACCGTGCGCTAACCAATTGCGCCACTGGAGCTGTTGAATTCGGAGTAATATTTTCGTTTCAAGATCTCTCACCGAGCCATTTAGCTCTTGATCATAAAAACATTTAAAAATTAAAAAAAAAAAAATTTTATGTTTCTTCTTTTTAATTAAACTTTCATTTGGGTAATATCAGTTAGAATTAATGGAAAAGATACTTAAATATAAAATATAATAAATATAAAACACTTATATTTTAAAAATATCATCTATATAATCATTTATACTCTCATTAGCAACTTTATATTTATAATTTTTAAATATTTTATTAACATTAAACCGTTGTTCTTATTTCGTAAGCTCCAAATTGTTTGGTGTCCAATTAGTCTATAGAAAACTACTTCAAATCAGCAAATTCTCAATAGATTTTTGTCCAAAGGATATGCATCAGAATTTGTTGGGTTTCAAGTGCATCAGCTGTTAAATGTTTCAGGCATCCTTTCCGCTATTCATAACCACTTTTTGTCTAAACTCATTTTCCGTTTTCCGTAAAACACACACAGAGAGAAAGGCGCCAGCCTCATCGTTTTCCGTTGGCAGCCTCCTACTCGTCCTCCGCGTTCTCCTCCTTGTGTTTCTCCATTCATCCTCCATTCAAAGTCAATGTCAAGGATGGAAATTGAAGGAAACGAAAACGTTTCAAGCGGCACCCCATGGCCAGGGACAAACGACAAGCGACAACCGACTACACCAAGGACATGAACATGGGAACAATGACGACAAGTTCTAAGAGCCTTTTTTGAATATAAAATTTATTTATGGATGCAGCAGAAGCTACCAACCAGAGGCCTCTTCAGGGTCATTTCTGGCCACAAAGCTCAAATATTTCAGTTGTTGTTTTTTCGCCTTTTTCGGAGAAAGTTCAACCATTTTTCTTTCCTTATCTTTTTGCCCATTTATTTTGCCAACTTTTTAATATACATATATACAATTTCGTTGTTTATTATCAACTGCCCACTTGAGTCTGGAGCTATTTTTGTCTCACTTTTTTATGTGATGTAAAAATATCTAAACGTTGCGTCACATTTGGCATTTACCATTTATTTTATTTTCATTTTGGTTGGGTTTTTGTGGATGTGCCAAGGCACACGCGATGTCGCTCCGGTTAGAGAATGTTCGATTTCTGGTGATATCTCGACCTAGCCCACCAAGCCCAAACACCAAAATTTGGGTGGCTAATATTTGCAATTTTCGTAACTGACAGTACCCGAGTGGGAACACTTTGAGTATTTAATTAAGATGCCCTCCATTTTCCATGGTGTTGACTGACGCAAGTCAGTGGAAAATATATGACATCAGGTGGAACTAGAATCTAGTCACGAAATTTTGTAATAAATTGGTTAAATCTAGAAAATGATGACACCTTATTAAGACAAATTCAAGTTACTTGTAGTTCCAAATGACTAAGGGACTTTAGTTTGTTAAAAAAAAATATTTAATCAATTGATTTGAAACCAAATTATTGAGCAATCACTTAAGAGTAGAATATAATAAACGTTTTTGAAATACAATTGCATATAAGCCATGCGAAATAGTTTGAAAAACTATGAATTCTGAATGATATAATAAATTCATATCCTTTAGATTCAGGCTAATTTTATTTATAAGACAATACGTATTGCCTCATTAGACTAACTTTTAAACCGTTAAGAGATTTATAGAACCCTAAAAGATCCAATTTAAAGGTCTTTGAGTTTGAAGTATTATTACCCTGATTATTTAACTAGATTCTTGTCTAAAAATAAAACATTTTACCTAGATATTTATACAATCTATATCTAGAAGCTGTGTCATTATTCAGATGTCCTTCGATAGAAGTCGACACATTGGACATGTAAATTTGATAAAATTTCAAGAACGTTTCACAAAGTAAACGTTAATATAATGTTAAATACTTTCACTGAAACATCCTTATGAGTTTTATAAAGTAAATATATTTGCCAGCCAGCCAAAATCCGTCACCCTTTTAACTTACCCCTATTGGGTGTAGGGGCATTATATTTTCCATTTGCCATTCAATTTGAATAACAGATAAACATTGTTATCTGATCTTAATGATGGAACTGTCATGTCAAATGGAAAATTTCCAAGTTTGTATGCAAGATAAATAGCTTATTTAAGCAGAAGTATCGTCTTAATCAATCAAATTTCAACGACAAATTGTCAAAGAATGGGGGATTAAGTATCAAATAAACATATCAGATATAGAGACATTTGTATATCAATCTGTTAGGGAAAGGCATTTGTCATGCTTTTTGGTTATCTCTCAATATCGAGTTCTCTGATGATATAGGCAATGTGGCATAATGGAAATATTTAGCGATAAGATGTGAACGATAGCCAGCGGTTTGGGTTTGTCAACAAAATTGGCAATCGGCCCTGCCTTGTCTCTCTTTCGCTCTGTCTCTCGGTCTCTTTCTCTGGATTGCATGTCAGGTAATTTAATTAGGGGCTCTCCTCTCCGGGTTCCCTACTCATAATACGGAAACCGGCCATGTACAATGTACATAGGCAGATAGCTAGGTGGTGGTTGGTTAGGTGGTAGGTGATATTGGCCAATGTTGGCTTCCGTCAACAAATATTTGTTTTGGCATTTTGTTTTTTGCTTTTTTGTTTTATTGGTCAAACAAATTGCAGATTGGAGAGGAAAAAACAATTTGCCAAAGATATTCTACTACAATAAAAAAAACCAAAACAAAAGCCTAAAAATGGGAAATTGCATTTGTTTCTTGGAACAAATGATTAAGAATTCAGAATTCCATTCAATATTTGTATAATCAAGTGTGGTACTTGATAATATGAAGAGTTGTAAAGATCACATGATTAAATATAAATGATTAGATTTGGCTGATTTAAGAATAATTCTCAAGTGGAATACCAGATAAGAGCTCAAATACCATCATACAATACGATCATCTTTCAGAAATAGTCCCATATATTTGGATTACATTCAAACAGAAGTTTTTATGAGTGTTTAATCTGTGCCATTTTTTGATATTAATAATTATTTTATAGTTTTTATAGACTTTGAGTATATTAAATACACCTGTTCAATGGCACGAGTACATTTAGAACAGAACCCCTTAATAATTACTATCATTATTTACTCAGAACCCATCTTATCTGCAATTTCCAATCGTAATAGATTCTACAAACTGTATGTATAAGCATGTTTACTATTACGAAAAATAATTTAAAAACTGATTGAAAATCTTAAAAATATAAAATTTTTGTTTCTAAAACTTTGTTAGAAGCCTAAAATTGGCTAATATTCTAATATATAGAAGATTGAATGTTTTAGAAGAATAAATTTAATACATTTAACTTTGTTACATTCATAAGATTTTTAAAGATTCCTGTGTATGTATGTATGTGGTAAATAATGAAGATCGTATATAGCGCCAGTATATTGAGATTAACACTTTGAATTTTGACATTGCTTTAGAAAGCTCTTCAAATATTGGTTTTTGAAAAAGAATTTCTATATATTTATAGTGTCTTTTTGAATGGATACTTAAGGAATGCTAAAGATTTGAGTTGTTATAATAAAAGTCATCACTGGAAACATAATTATTTCATTTCCGAGAGACATAAACAAAGATAAAAAGTATAGTGTAATTAGGTTAAGCTAGAATAAAGTCCCAACGCATTAGAATTCAGTATACACTGCCAAATTCCATTTAGCCCCGAAAACATATAAATTTGGCTAAAAGCGGAATTTCGAGTTGCCGCGTGACACCTAATGGTTGGTCCTCAACCAATTTTATCTTTACCACTCTTTACAGAGCTTAGGTGTAAGACACACTCTTTTTGTGTTCCATCAAATCCATCTTTATCAAATTCATATTTATCTTTGGCGCGTGTCTCGGGTTAATTTATCAGAGAATTTCCCAAAGGGGGAGGAGTGGGCGCATGGCAAATTGATTGCAAATCTAGTTTAGCCTGGTTCAAGTGACACACAAAAAGAAAAACTAGAGGGTAGGGCCATATAAGTTAGAGTCCTACCGACTTTTCCTATACTCTAGTTAATTTTGCATTCAGTAAGCAAATTCCTAATCTCGCGCTATAGACTGAGATGGCTTAAGGAATAAAAATATATGTACATATATTTTTATATAGCCATCTGGGAAAAATTTCATAAACGACTGCAGCTGCGCAGTCAGAGCACTGTGGGAAGTAAACAACATTTCAGTCAAATAATTAAACTTTATAAGGAAATATTCATACACAATTAGTGAGAAATCATGAAGGAATAGGATAGTAGAAAACTAAGGTGTTTTAGAAAACCAAATTGTTAATTATTAAGTTCATGCTACAAAATATGTTGATTCATCATTATATTACCTAGTTATCATTTAATTCTTAGAGACAATAATGTTATGTCTCAGCTTTACACGGAAAAAAAAAAAACTTTTAAAATTCCTTTGATTTGCTGTCGTAATAGGGACATTGATGACCATTTCAACGGCTCTGTCCCACTGTACGACAGCGAGCCCAACAAATGTAGGCATAAAATAGCGGGAAACATGCTCAAATATAGGTTCAAAAATGGGAAATGAAGAAATGTTGTACCCTCCCACTATTCGCTGGTCGCTGTTTTTTTTCAAACTTCGCTTCGAACGGACGTGCTCAGCGGACAACGCTCGTGTGTGTGTGATAAAGTGCAAAATAAGCAAAAGGAAAAAGAAAAGAAAAAAAAGACGCGCGTGTAAGAAAAGCAAAAAAAATCAAATTTTAATTGAGAAGTTTTATCTGTGTGTGTGTGGATTCGTGTAGATCTCTGTGCATAGTGTGTGCGTGTGTGTGACATACGTGTATGGAAAATGCCAAATTGAATGAAAACTAATTGGAAATTCATAAAAGAATATCAAAAAGTTGATCTTTAGCAAAAGGTAAAGAGCGAAAAGAAGTTTAATCGCTTTTGTAATTTTTGGTGTCGTTTTTTTTTGTTGGACTTTTTTTTTCTTCTCCGTTTCTGTGTATGTGTACTGTAAAAATAGCCAAAGAGCGCGAGAGAGAAAGAGAGAGGGATAGCGCGAGTGAGTTTTACTCACTTTGGGGTAGCTAGAGATGACAACGTGATTTCTTAAACTGCGTAACGAAATATACGGTTTTTTTCTTTTTGGTTGAAATTTGATTTTCTGTATGGGAATTTCTATTGTTTGTGTTTGTTCATTGTTGTTTTTCATTTGTGACGTCACGGTGAGAGACTCTCTCACCGCAATAACAACGTCATTGTTCAGTAATTTATTGCATTCTTCCATTATCTTTCTTTTGTGTTAATCTGTTTCAACGTTTTATCTACGATTCTTTTATGTGGCTGTGCTTCTGTATAGCTGACTAAAGTATGGTGTCTGTGTGAGTGTGTGGGTGAGATACAGCTGCTTTTTGTTTTGGTACCTGAAATCCATAATCAACCTGATCAAAAAACATTTAACACACAAAAACTGGTTTCGTTTGTAGCAAAAAAAATTCCCCTTTCAGAAAGTTTTTTTGGCGAAAAGTTTCCCATTGTAATTTTTGTATGACTAATTGCCATTACAAATGTTTAACAATATAAACATTAAAACAACTAGTTGAGTTTTCAACTACCATAAATCACTCTATATAGTTATTGTTCAACTTGAATCGGCTTAGTTTAGCCCTCGACACTTGGTCGAGGCAATTTTGTTTTGTTTTATCGCTTTGACATTTTGCTTTCTTTTTTACTCTCATTCGCTGAACTCGATTTCGTTTCTGTTGGAACAATATATATATATATATATATACATATATGTACCTATACAGTAGGAGTCGATTAATAAGGGTCAATCGGGATCAGATTCGTTTTAGATCTTTTGTTCTGATATTGTGTAAAAATGTTTAGACCTTAAACTTTACATTAACGCTAATTCATTAAACAAAATTATAATTCCATAATTGTCTTATAAATTAGACAACGATAAAGGATAATTGAAATTTTTCTATTTAGCCAAAGTGACTAATCTTTAATGGAAAAGAACAAGAGAGACAACTTGACATTTTAATATTATTATCTAAGAAAAGGTTTTGATAATAAAAAACTGGTTTAACTGTGATTCACACTAGAGAAATATATATAAGTACGTACTTCAGATTGTTGACAGACTTTTGTCGTTCCCTACATTGTCTTGATGACGCCAAATCTGGCAAAAAGTAGACTTACTGTCATTGATCATCCTTCAGCCTATTTGAAACTCATCACAACTAGTCCACAGCCAATATAGCAGACTCTATAGCAAGGGTGGCCCGGAAATTGTTTTTGGGAGCCAGACCATCAGCGGCAGTGGCTGGGCAGAGTGCCTCGAGTTTTACGACAGGTCATAAACGACCTTTTGTGGGTCGAGCAAGCGAAATTTTTGCCTCTGCCGGGTAAGAGCCACTACGTGGTCATCCTTGCTCTCTAGTAACATTTCCTTATACTCTCTGTACCAAGTTATTGATGAGGCCTCTAAAAATTGTCAGTTCAAGATTTCAATGCACTGGGTGACGAATCGTAGTCTCATTTCAATACCATCTGATTAGCCTGAGCAGCACTTTAAGTCCTTTATGAAGCTGTCATTCTTCATCAAATCGGTTACAGGTAGAAATCGAAATTGGCCCATTTCCCTTGCTCATTGAGTCTATTGGATTGTCTATTAATAAATTGTTAACATTTCTCGTCTTCTCATTTGTACTTGTTTACTTCATGTTTTTGGCTACGAAATCTAAACTTGTCTAGACTTTTGATCTCCATTTGCCCCTCTTAAGTGGTTAATACTTGAGAGATAAGAATATGGGATGGAAAACTTCTAACAAACACTTTTCCTCTGCTAAACTGTTTATATATTTGTTTTTTATAAACAATAAGTTGTTATTTTCTCTCGTTTCATTGGTTTATTAAACTTTGAAGTAATTGTTTTTGTTGTTGCCAAGCGAATTGCAAAATTTGTTGTTTTGCTTATCAGTTTTATGGTGACAGAGAATGAAGGAAGAGGGCAGAGTTCATTTCGAAATGTTATGGAACTCAAGACTTGGAATGTGTATATATATATATTTATATAGAGAAAGATATATTCATCTTATTTATTGGGTCTGTGGAACGGCGACGAGCCTCTTTTTGGTTCTTTCTTTATTCCTTTGCATCTTTTTGTTGTTGTATTTAATGGGAGCACTTCCTCCTTCTCTTCCTCAATCTCTTCCTCCTCATTGAAAACCCAGTCGTGTGCTCCACATTATGTTTCCTACTTTTATTTATTTCTTTTTGTTACTTACAAATGCAGTTCGCATGCCAAAATCACCCACCCCGCCCCTCCCTCCAACAAAAAAAAACAATTTGTTTATTTTTCTTCTGTTCGATTTTTTTGCGTTTTGTTTTTATATTTTGTTTTTTTTTTTTTTGTTGCCACTTTCGGACCGAGTATCGTGGCTTTGGCTATTGATTTAGGCAAATATTTGTTTAATAATTCACACATATTATCTAAATTGTAAATGTATGTGGCGACCGAGATACATATTATATATATGTATCTATATTCTATATATCTGCCCTCGGATGCCCTAAAGAAAGTTTTGCGTATGCCAATCTAAAGACTTGTAGACTTACTAATTGTAAGATCCTTTCATCCTTTAATATGGATAATAGAGAAAGAAAATACTGCTAGGATTCTCCATAGTTCCGTCTATGACTGACCAATTTCACTTCGATAATGCCATATATAGATGATGAAGTAAATCGATCAATCAATCTGCATTATTAAATACCTACAAGAGAGCAAGAGAGCGAGGCTATCGATCAGTTCCTATCGTTTTCCGTTTCCTATGATTTCCTTGTTTTGCTAGGTTAAAACGATTTCCCGGACATTTGCCTCGATGTCTAATTAGATTAGGCAAACCTTCAATAAGTCTCAAAGCAATTCACAGATTAATCTAGGTTCTAGAAGATAATGTCTATTGGATCTTTGTGTCATCTTTTATGGAGGTGTTGAAGTATGAAAGAGCATTCGAAAGTCGTTTAGTCCGTGTGAATCGCTTGGCTATTGTTTGTATATGGACGTAAGAGAGCTTATAAGTATGTAAGTCATATCTATAAATATGTATATATGTATATATATATATAGGCGATTGTGTGGCTTTGTTGTCATTGCTCGACAGATATTCCAGTTATGATTATTTTGTCGTTGTTGTTGTTGTTGTTTGATATTTGCGTCTTTCTGGTGTAGGCGAGAAGATCAGCTGTCAGCTGATTTCTGTGATTTGGCAATAATATTAATATTAATAGAGTCGTTACACTTTACAACAAAGTTAAACAATTAGGTGGCGTCTCTTTCTCTGTCTCTCTCTCTCTATCCCTCCTTGGGTAAACTGCAGCTGTTTTCACTAGAGTGACCTAGTTTCTCCTTCATTGTGTTTGGTGAGTTCTGCTAGGTCTGTTTGTGCCTGTTCTCCCTTCTCCCCCTTCCGACTAGTTACCAAACATTGAAAAAGTGTTTTGCATACAAAGATTACTCAAAGTAAATTTTGCTCCACTTACAATTTTTCCATCGATCTCTCCGATAAGACTACTATATATATTCTGCTGATTCATTTGTGTCTGCAGCGCAATTGACACGAATCAAAGTATGTAGTATATGTTGCTCATCGTTCATCGTCCGATTTAATTAATGCTGTGATTAGTTTATATACTAAGCAAATACAAATGCAAATGTTTCCGTATGACTTTGAGAAACAGCCAAAACTGAATGAATCGCTCAAAATGTTGTCAAATGTAACTTACTTAATTATTTAAAGTTATCCAAGTTAGATTAGAGACGGAAACTAAAGTGCGACTCCAATGAATTAAGTTAATTACTAAGAATTAATCAGACCATTTGCGTCTGTCTGAGGGGTTTTGTAGGCGATAAATGTGGGCGGCCAATTAGCATTCAATTGAAAATAGACTTCCTCCAGGTGTTGCTCCTCCCCCTGCTCCCCCGATTCTCTGTTTGGTTAGTTCAATCATTTACACGTGTCGTACGCTTGGCTAAATCCCCTCAAAAAGTAATTAACCGCACGCTCCATTAGAGACTGTTATACATTGAGCTTGAAATGGGATCAGCTTCTCTTCAGAACGATATTCAGTGGGAGAGGAGAGATGCCAATGAACTAAACCATTGTCTATATATCCCGGAGGGTTAATGATCTTTGATCGTCCGTCTGGCGGGTATTCAGTGTTTATCTTTACTTGGACTTTGTTGTTGTGTGTATTAAGAGAAGAGAAAAAAAACAAAAGCTGATCTATTAATGGCAATCTTTAGGCATTTGCGTGCCTCTCGCTCTCTCCCCCTCTCTCTCTCTCTCTCTCTCTCTCTCTCTCTCTCTGCTTTTCGCTCTCGTGTGACAAGAAAGATCATTTACCTTACAAAGGGATTGCATTTGTTTTAACTAAAAGTATGAATAATTAAGCCATCCATTGTGAGGGCGTCGACTTGGCTATACTCTACACAGCAGCGGATCAAAGAAACCAATAATTATTTTTGAAACATTTTAAAATGGATCGCAGTCGTTTCGATGAAGAACAAACTTTGTGAATATAAAATAAGAACAAGCTCCTAGTGCTAGTAGATAACTTTTCTAAGATATTCTTACCAAGCTTGGCAATAATTTGTTTTAACTAAATGTGCATTTTTATAAGAATTTTACCGAAAAACCTTGAAAAATCAAATTTAAAGGATTTCCCAATCGCCACGAACAGAGAAAACATAAAATAAGGATATCTAGTACAGTCGAGTCTCGATAATTCATACCTCTCTAAATCGAAAGCCTCAATATTTCGTAAGAAACTGATGGTCCCTTGGAAAACCCGGTAAATGTTCCCTTGCCATTTCGAATTATCGAGACTCGACTGTATATACACGATGGATCATCTCTGTATGGGATTTTCGAACCCGTTAAAAATACAGTAGAACGTACGGTTATAACGACTCCGCTTATAACGTCCGTCGGGTTATAGCGACTAAAGTTCGTTGACTTGATTGGTCCCCATACAAACTTATATGAAAAGGCCTCTGGTTGGTACGTCTTCCGGATAGAACGACGAAAATCGTCGGTCGCTTGAGCGTCGTTATTACCGGACTCTACTGAATACAATACTATCAAGAATTGGGATTCGAATGCATTCGAACCATGGCAACTCATTGTCTTACTTCCTAACTCATTCAATTCGGATTGTTCACTTGAAGTCGATTTTCAGAGACATTCAATTTATTCACATCGTTTTGATTAGTGTTGATCTCCAAGTTATGCCATTTGTTTAAGCTTCTATTTGAATGACTTTTCTTATCTTCTAATCTAGCAAGGAGCAATCTGGTTACTTCTCTTTGCATTTAATGGAAACCCCCTTTTTGCATTATTGTAATTGATATGCAATTGAGTATAACCGGAACTGAAAATTTACATTTTCATTTGATTGTTAATGTTAACAGTTAAAGGGGGAAATGACAATGAACTTAGTCTCTCTCTTATTGATGAAACCAGTTTCCCTCCATTGAAAGTTTTCATTTGAATTGTCGAGGGGATTTACCCCTATTTAGTTAGTCTAACTAGTCCACTAATTGATTCATTGTTTTATCTATTTACAGATACAACAACAACGGCAATCAGGAGAACGCATCCTTAGAGGAGAAAGGAGGATTCGTTTCCTGCACAAAAGTGACTTTTTTTAAATAAAATTAACAAATTCGTTAAACTGTTTCGTGTGGCAGGGAATGGTATATTTCTTGGGGGATTGGGGCATGGGAGATTCTGACTTGTCGTCATATCAGCAACATGTTCCAAATATACAACATCAACAACAACGCATCCATGGACGTGATTTACTCCAACAGCAGCAGCAGCAGCAGCAGCAGCAGCACCAACAACAACAGCAGCAGCAGCAGCATCAGCAACAACAACAACAACATCAACTTGTTGCCCAAATCTCAACTAGCCTAAGCCAATTGCAATCCCAGCTGCAGTTTGCCAGCGGCTCAAGTTTTCTACAAACATCAGCAACCGCATCCTCGTCGGCAGCAACAACAGCAACTACACCGCAACAACATGTTGCTGTCGTTGGTCCAAGAGCAACTAGTAGCAGCAGTTTGGTAACCGCTAATCTTCAGCAGCTATCAGTGAGCTCCAATTCAAGCTCCAACTCAAGCTCCAGCTCTAGCTCTGGTTCCAGCGTCAATAACAATAGCAGCAGCACTTGCAATAATACACCAACAGCGGTTGCTACGGTTAAACCAACAGCAACATCTCAACCACCAGCTTGGTTAAGACAATGCTCGGAAACTGCACAAAGCTCTCAGACCTCTTCGAAGAGTGGCCAACTTGGCAAGGATCTTTTGGATAATGTGGAGGATGAAGTGGCAGTACACCCGCTATCCAATCAGGTTAGTTTTATATACATTAGACAATATTTATTTTTTTTTATATGGTTTCAATTGACAATCGGTTAAAGAGTGGAATGTAGGACAACATATAATTGAATTGGAAGTGGGATTGGGATTGGGATTGACATCGTTCTCATCACTGTTTAGTATTGTTAAACTCTTGATGTAATTCCTTTTGCATGGACTGAAAAAACTCCTCGAGTCCGGCATAAGTATTCTTCTCGATGAATGTCTTAATCACAGCCCACACGGACTTGATGAACTTCACCTGCGCAAAGATCACAACGTCCGTATGCTTATCCACTGTACACTTCATACAGAAATGCATTTCGACATTAAAGGCATCTGCATAGGGTATGCCCGCGTTGACGGAATTCACATCGATTGAGTACAATTGACCTGGTTCACTGCATTTGCGTATTGTCTGGTATTCCGTGACATTGGAGGTCTTTGGACCGACATTACCCTGCAGGGCCACAGTGACCTTGACGGTGCGTTCACGATCACCATTCGGGACGGTTGTCCATTCGCCCATATTGAGATTTTTGGACTGACGTTTCTCGTGAAAGTTTCTGAGGAACGTGGACGAGTTGGAGAAGAGCATATTGAATAGCATATCGATGGGCAGATTGAAATTCTCTCGCAGAATAATGCGTCCTTCGTGGGTCGCATCGCATACCATTGAACAACCTTCTGGCCCATAGCTTCTACCCACAAAGAACGTTTTCTTGTTAAAGGACACCACCGAGACAGCTGCTTCTTGGAGGTGGCTACTCTGACTTCCACCACTCGCTGCAACTACACTTTCACTCTGGCTAATGCTACGCGAGTTGACACGTGAACTCTTGCCAGAACTATTCGAATGGGATTGCTTGCGATTGACTACGGATTTCTTGCGATGTTTCCCTGACGCATGTTTGCTTTTACGTGGTGTCGCCGCCCCCGACGAACCTACACTCGCATTCGATAAGGAACTCCCGCGATGCACTGCGGTTGACCCTGTGGATGTTGTTGTCTTCCTTTTCCCAAAACCTCGTTTCCAGCGCTTCCAGCCTTTCATGGCACCCAAAATGTGTCAGTAATTTGTTGGTATTTCAAGTTAGTCGAGAATCCCAGCCATTCCCCAAAGTATCAAGAAATAAATGACAAGTAAATTCCACAAACCGATTGTCAATTATCAATAAACATATCAACAAACAAAGGGAAAACAAAAAGTTCTTAAATAACTCAACACCTACTATTTAAAATTGAGGACACACTTCAAAGAGTCCAAAAAAAGCATTCCCATTTATAAATGTGACTCACCAGAGAGAGTGTTCACTCTATATAGTATAGGTTATCTCTACCCATAAGCCCAGAGAAGCGATCGGTCAATATCAATTTTTTAACTTTGATAAATTATAAACTATAGACAAATGAGTTTCGCAACGTTTTTCTTCAGACATTCTTATCAATCAATTGACTGTTCACACTCTTGATGCTCATATATCAAAGTTAAAGTTGATAAAGTTATTAACTGATATTTCAGTTATAATTTCAAAGCACTTTCGCTGGACTTAAAAAGTAAATAGCCCCCTAAATGCTCTTTGATGCCGTCGAATGACGTAGGCCAACCTGAATGATAAGATATAGATATCTATATTATACAAATGTATAGAAGGTGAGGGTTATGGCCACGCGACTTGAACTTTATTTTTCGCAATCAATAACATTAAACAAAAAGTTCCTTCAGATAATCTTAGCTTATCCTCCAGAGGACCTAGTTATATATAAAAATAATTCGGGTTTTCCTCCCTGACGCTATAACTCCAGAACGCACGAACCGATTTCCACGGTTTTGCTTTTGTTGGAAAGGTCTCGGGCTCCGTGACGTTTATAACAAAGAAAAATATTAAAATAAGTCGAGCTTTCCTTCCTGACGCTACCAAAATGCCGAGAGCACGACGTGCAAACTATAACCATGACTCGAAAATGTAAAGATAACTTAGGATAATAGAGAAAGAAAGTTTATCCATTTTTGTTATCCAATTGTCTCTTCTCTCGCCGATTTCCAGGTTGGAGGACACACTCGCCTTTTGCTGCTCAACCAGTCGACGGTGATCAAGCCTCTGAATTTGCGGGAATTGGACTTTTATCAGAACATTCCGCAGGACATACTGAAGTTTGTGCCCAAATACAAAGGTAAGATACCGACTGTTTTCTAAGAAAACACATTTGAAAAAAAACAAAAACACAAAAACCAATTTAAAAATCGAAACAATTATCGATTCTATCGAAGCGCTTCATTTGATCTTTCGTTTCATACAATCGAATCAACAACAACTAAAAAAATAAAATAAATATATAATATGCTTAGCATTGTGTCCATTTGTCTTGAGTTTAAAAAACAAAAAAAAAAACATTAAAAAATCTATTTATTTTGTACTAACTCGCCAAAAAAAAATAATAATAAGATGAAAAATTATGCGCTCCTCTTGTATCGTCCCTAGCAAAAAAAAAAAAAAAAAAAACACACAAAAAAAAGCTAAAACCAAAAATCATTTTTTTATTTTTAGACTATATACATCTAATTTTTCTACCTTAAATTTATATATATGTGTTATCTATAGTTTTTAAGTGCTTTGAAAATTATCAAATAAAAAAAAGAAAAAAAAAGAGAACAAAAAAAAAAAAAAGAAAAGAAAAAAAACCAAAATTTTACAAAAAAAAAAAAAAAACCAAAAGACTGAACTGAAACTTAACTACATATACAATATATAGCTATAGCTATAGCTTTAACAGATTTGTAATAAAAAAAAAAATACAAGAACTTTTTGAGTAACGAAAAATATCAGAAATATAATAAAATCCGTAAAACAAAATCATGTTATAGCTGCCGACGTAACAATATCTATCTGTCTCTCTCTACCTATAACTGACTCCTCCTCGAACGGGGGAGTATATATGCCTATTCGATATCGAAATCATCATTTTTTGTAGTTTAGTAACGAAAAAACATTAAAACTAAAGCCGACCACAATGGGTAAGTCGCACATGAAACTAAAAAATTGAAAACAAAAAAAAAAAAAAACAAGAAAACAATTGAAACACTTAAAAAATCATTTTTTTTTTGTATCCAGTTGCAATAAATAATATATCAAAGAAGAAAAAGTAATCTCTTATGAATTGTAAAATTTTCAAAAAGTACGAAAAGAAATGCAACAAAATTCTACAATTCCAATTCCTTTGATATATATAGCACAAAAAATAGTTAATGGGGGCACGCCTTTGATATGGTCAATGCAATGATTTATATATTTATGTAATTTTTTCTATATCTGGAGGCGTGTCACTCTATTTGCCCACTACATATGCGCTCTATGTTCGTATTATCCAAAGGTTCGACTGACAGACCCGCTTGCGATCTGCCCGCCCGCTGAACCCCCAAAAACCGAACACAAATCGTAACGAAAAATTCCCCGCCGGAGTGTTGTGTTGTAACCCAAAATCGAAACAAAAGACCAAGACCAAAGAAAAAGCGTAAAATATCAGTTACTATACATATATAAACCACATATATCTCTCTATATAAGTCGAGTTTTTTTTATTTTCTCTCTATCTCTATACTTAATATGTATCTATGTATATATATACACAAATATCTGTTCAGAAATCGGTGCTCTCGGTTATTGTTGTTGTGTCGTCGTCATCGTCATCGCCAAAAAGTCGATATGAAAACGATTTCTATGCACACACACACACACAAGAGAAAGAAACATCGATCGCTCATCGATCCATCAGATCGATAATCACTCTGCACTGAAACCGAACTACTCTGATCGGGATCTCTCTGCTCTCTGCTCTCTCTGGCTGTGCTCTGCTCTGTCTGTCTACCTTAATAATTGCGAGACTCTCACAGTACGAGAAAGCCCGATTTAGAAATGCTTTAACCGAAACTGAAACCGAAACCGAAACCAAAGACCGAAATGGCCGAAAAGGGTTTGTATGCATAAATCGCCTTAAATACTACTACTAAACATATACATATATATATTATCTAATATATATTACAAAATTTGTTACACAATTAAGTTATTTCGGTTTTTCTTAAGTGAGTTTTAAGATTCAGGGCCCCAATACACTTGATGATGGATCGTTTTTTTCTACATTTGCACACAATATACAATAAAATACAAAACTAGATTTATTTATATTTTTGTTACTTAAGTCTGTAATTGCACAAATATTGCATAGATCAGATCTAGAGTTTTTTTTCCTAAATTTAAATAATTAACAAGCATTTGTTTTCCGTCTGATTCATTTACTCATTGCCAACATTTTGTTTGGGCATACTAATCGAAGTCAATTGATCTTTATATCGAATTCAGATCAATTGAGAGGATCTTTATCTTTAACCAAGTCATCTCATTTCTAGTAATCCTTTGTCTGCTTTAATGCCATCTTTCTTTCTCTCTCTCTCTCTTGTTATCTCTGCATATATATGTACATTACTTCCCGTAAGTCAGTCGTAATAGTCTCGTTCATATTTCTCTAAATCACATTAATTGTCTAACCCAAAGAAGAAAAAAGAACCTAACCTCAATTTTACATGACATTTTTGTCACCAGATCTTGATGCTTTAAGGTAGACTAACTATCCAATCAATATCCACTAATCTTCAATACGGGTTTCGCATTATATTTCCAGGCGTTATGCAAGCAACCAGCATGGGCGGAGCCAAATTGGAGAAACGCTATTCACCCAATTTCCGTGAGGAGGCGGCGCCGGCGCCATCGGTTTCCGGCCGTAAGATGAGTGCCTCCAAGCGTAAACGTGACGACGTATTAAGGTAGGTCCAACATGAAACCGAAATATAATGCGGAATTCTGTTTATCGGATAATCATAATCAGATCCGGAATACAAATTCGTTGCTAGTAAAACTGATTTCATTATTATTAACCATTGCAGAATGAAGGTGCACAAAAATGGCCAAGCAGCCGATGTTATTAAAAGTATTTCTCAACTTGATAACTCCAATAAGCAATGTAAGTGATTCTCTTTTGATATCCGACTAAGTAGTATTACTAATTTTAGAATGCTTTGTAGATTTCCTTATGCTCGAGAATATTACATCGCAATTCCGTAATCCTTGTATACTCGACCTAAAGATGGGCACTCGCCAGCATGGCGACGATGCCTCGGCCGAGAAGCGTTCCAAACAGATGGCCAAGTGTGCGGCCAGCACATCAGGATCTCTGGGTGTGCGCCTCTGTGGCATGCAGACCTATCAGGCCGATCTGGAGCAATATGCAAAGCGGGACAAGTACTGGGGCAGGGAGCTAAACGAGGGAGGCTTTAAGCAGGCTCTCCATGATTTCTTTTACAATGGTTTTCGCTTGAGAATTCGAGTGATCCGTAAGATTCTACAGCGCTTGCTTCAACTGAGAAGAGTTATTGAGAAGCAATCCAGCTATAGATTCTATTCCTGGTAAGCGGCATGCGCATTTACTCCATTCCTTAGACATTGTCTCAAATCATTCTTCTTCTTTGTAGCTCTCTGTTGATTGTCTATGAGGGTTTTGAGGAGAATCCCATGGCTCATCCACCAGCTATGGATTTGGAGGACTGGCTGGAGGCACCGAAATCGGCAGCCAGCTTGGCCACAGGCTCGGCCTTTGATTATCATCCCGATAATAGCATAGATGAGGATGATATTGAGGATGAGGATGGTCATGAGGCAGGCGATGAATTAGAGCCGCATGATACCGATGATGATTTGCATTTGGTGGCTGCAGACAGTGGCAATGCATCGGCCACTAATAGCAGCACTGGTGGAGATGGCTGCAATTATGATGCGGATGCGTCCAACGACTCCAATTCGCGTCTAAATCTGGCCACTCGTCGCCATCTGCATAAGCGCGGCTTTGCTGAGGCGGCAGCTCGTGGAGTTAAGCAAAGTTCCACAACCACCGACGAGGAGGAGGAGGAAGAAGAGGACCAACAGCATGGTCATTCGTCGCATCCAGTAGCTATGCCACCGCCGCGTACTTGTGGCGTTATGGCTGCCGCCACCAAAGCTTCGCCACGGTCTGCTGCTGCTCAGCAGGCCAAGGGCCAGAGCCAGGCCAATAGCCAACAGAGCACACCTGCATTCATTCCAATTTCCGAAGAGACAGTATTCCTGGATCCAGAGCCAGCATTGCCCAGCGTAACGACCTCATCGCCACATTCCGGTGACTCGTGGATGAACTATAGCAGCAATAGTAGCGATGACTTCTCCGGCCTGTCGGAGCAAATCAAAGCGGTTGCCAGTGGCCGCCAGACATGCAACAATAGCTCCGATGATGCCAGCTCTGATTACGAGGGCAGCATTATGGGACCCACGGAGGCCATGTTCAAGCGCTACAAGTCCCAGCAATCGTTTGATGCAGCCAGCAATGGAGTCGATCTGCAGCCGGCCACCACCAACACCAACACCAGTGTCAAATCTCTGGTATCACCCGCCTCTTCAAGCGCTTCATCCATCAAATCGGTGAAAGGAGCAGCAAAGCGTTTGCGTTGCAAGGACGACGACGAACACTATGCGGCCCACGATGGCGACTGCGAATCGCGTGAAGCCAAAAAGTCCACTATCAATTCAACACCAGTGTCGGCAGTCTCCTCACCCTCGAAGGCCTCCACCTCCTCCACAACTGGTGGAACAGGAACCGGATCCGGCAGCGGTGTGCAAAAGACTTATGAGAATCTAACTAATTCTCTGTTAGCTGGCATGCTCCTGGACTCTTTAGAGGGCGAAAATAATAACAGCAGTGGAGTCACAGCGCCACGTAATGCTGCTCTGCAGGCTGGCTCCAAATCCCTGGATATGTCGGCACCACCCACTGATGATTCGCGGTGCTTTGTGGATGTACGGCTAATTGATTTTGCCCATACTGCTTTTGTTCCACGCAATGGCAGCATGCTACCCACTCCCAGCGGTGCCCCAGTGCATCATGGACCCGATGGCGGATTCATCACTGGTCTGGACAGTCTCAACCGATTACTCAACGAAATTCTAGCCGAGGAGAGGCTCTAAATGCAATAGCACGAACACTGCAGAACGGAGGGGAAATGGTTAGATGGCTGGTATGGGATGAAATGGGGACGGGATGATAAGTTAAAAGTACAATTTGATTTCAAAATACCTAAATTGTTGTTGCAACATATTTTAAAACAAAACAAAAAAAAGTAATCTATAGAAATTCGAAATGTGATTGAACAAAACAACAAAAAAAAAAAAGAAAAGAAAAACAGCAAAAAATATATATATTTAAAGAAAAGCCCTTTTAAAACCAACCAGGAAAAGAAATTTGCGAAAAATTCCCCTGATTTTTAGAAGCATTTCCTAAAAAAACAAAAACACAAAACCAAGAGAAACAAAAAAAAAAAAAAAAAAAAAAAAACAATGAAAAATTTTCAAAAAAAGTGAAAAATTGTATTTGAAAATGTTGCTTCCATGGAAAAAATGAAATGTAGTTAAAAAAGTTATTGTTCATGCTTTTTTCTGCATTTTCGAAAATCAGAAACTTTAGCCTACAAATGTTTTGATTTAATTATTCTTGAATATAATGTCTAATATATATTTCTATATATATTGGACGGACGTTTTTATACCTAGATCTTACAATTTACAATGCAAAATGACAAGAAACTAAACAAAAAATGTGTAAGGAACAGTATTTTGTTATAATCTACATATATATACACTATATGCTTTAAAACCCGTTTCCTTTTCCTAAATAGTGATCAGATTGAAACAAAAACCGGAAAGAAAAAACACAAGAAAACTTAAAAAAAAAAAACATTAAAAACAAACATTTTATAATTTAAGAGAAATGCTATTAATATGTAAAATCCTACAAATTATTACTATTACTTATTATATAACTAGTAAATTACAAGAAAAAGCAAAAAACGAAATAAAAAACAAGAATTTATGTATATTTTCATTTAAGCACGTTTAAACAATTACAAAATGTTCGAAAATTAATAAAAAATATTTCAAGAAATAAACACTTGAATTTTCCGTTACTTTCTCGATGTCTTAAATCGATAACGATAATAGTTCAAAATGCTGTCGATTATAATTCACTTCGGTTGGACTGGTCACATCATTTATATTTGTAGGCTGTGGTCACACTGAGATCGAAGTAAGTTTATTATTTCTATTTGGAATTTAGGTAATTTTGCAATTTATGTCCTAGTTACCCACTGTTTTAAGGTATTCAAGGGCAAAACACATAAAAGTTGTACACAAGTGACTGTGAGTTTTTTCTCCGAGTTTTTTTCGAAGACAACTGTTAAACATAAACAACCTTATGTAACCTTGCTGACCAAGTACAATTTATAAATTATTGTAATATTTTTCAGTTGAACAATGGGCGGACATCACGGAGAACCCTACAAGGTGCCACATCCTTCCATCTACAAGGTGGAAAATGTACCACAATTGCTTGAAGTTAAGGAAGCTTTGGGCCGTCAGGGCCTGAAGGATCCCTGGCTGAGGTGAGTAGAAAGATTCATAAAATCTTTGATGGGACACGATGAAATTTACTTTGTTTTCTCAATTCATTCTTAGAAACGAAGCTTGGCGCTATGAGCCAAAGGCTTTTGGCACTCATGCATCCCGCCTGAACACTATGCTTTTCCGCGGCCTGGGAGTGGGATTCTGTGCTTTCCTAGTCACCATTGGTGTGGAGTATGCCCTGGGCATTGGCAAAGGCCAAGGTGGTCACGGACATGGCGAACATGGTCACGACGATGACAAGAAGCATCATTAGTTGAAATGTTTAATAAATACAAAAATTTAACTCTGTAATTCATTAGCTTTAATCGCAGTTCATGCTCATACTAAGGGTTAGATTAGAACTATCCATAGGTGTAATGGTTGGAAATCAGTTGATTCGCGCCTTCAGTTCCTCAAAGCAGGAGCGAAGGAAGATTTGTGGTTTCTTAGTCGGATTGAAATACTCATGTCCCTTGGACCAGTCATAGCCAACGGCATAGGCGAATATCTGTCCATTGGCATTGAAAGCGCATTTCGTAATTGATTGATCCATAGCCTCGCTGGACTTCAGTTTGGTGCGGGCATCTTTGTCCCAGAAACTAAATGTGCCATCAGAGCCAACTGTAACCAGAGTTCCGTGGATGGGATGGAAGGCTATATCATTGACAGCATAAATATCCTGATAGCCCGATGATCCAGCTGATCGATGGCACTTGAAAGTGAAGTTATCCTTGGGATTCACTGGGTTAACATACTGTATAGCCACGCGACCTTCAATGCTGCCCAGGGCATAGCCAGTGGGCTCTTTTTTCTTGTCTTTGAAAATTGATATGGTGCGATGTTGATATTTCAGCGGGCTTTCCTGTCGCTTGTATTCTGTGGGACTGTTCTGCAGTGAGTAAATTATTAGGCCACGACCCGCCGTGCCCACCACAGCCATGGGATAGTCCACATCGGCGCAATAGCAGCGTTCGGGCAGATTAATGGCCATCATGGGATTGGGTGAACGTGTATCCCAAAACTAGAAACGTGGAAAGATTAGAAAATTAGAGAATGCTATTAGGACACCTTTTACTTGCCTTTAGTGTCTTATCCCAGGATCCGGTCATCAGACATGTATAATTCGGACCTTTAACCATATGGCATGTCTTTACTGGGCCATCGTGAGCCGCTACTTGCATCATCTGGTCGGATGCCAAATCCCAGAGTTTCACTTGTTTGTCGCAGCTGGCCACAAAGACTTTGCTGCCATCATCGCTCCAGCTTACATCTAACACTGGGCCACCCATTGTTTTCATAGACTTTGGCACCGTAACTCCATTTTGCTCTACCTCCCAGCAGCGCACGCTGTTGTCCCAGCTGCCGGCAATGAGAAAATTCTTCTGCATTTGCATTGTGCTCGGACTGAACTCCAAGGCGGACACCGAGTCGTCCGGCGGCGAGGCCACCTCGAAGTCATTCATCCGATTTGTGGATTGTGTGGCTCCAAACATGATATGATAATAGAAAACTTTACAATCCCGCTTAAAAATTATTTGTTGCTGTCGCGGTTATTGTTGTTGTTTGTTTGACCAGTGTTGACAAATACCAACACGGTGTAGAAAAAAATATATATACATATATATCGGAAATAATCGATTACAAGACGAAGAGCGTTACAATTCAAATTGGTTCGTTTAAAATTGTATAAATTGTTAAGCAATGAACAATACTTTGGATTTAGCTTAGCATTGAGAACTATAATACACCTCTGACTAATATTTTGACTTATAATGAAAAAGTTGACTTTCATTTGATAAAACATCTAAATGGACAATGTTATGTTCCTTAGATTATTAGATAAGATATTAAATAAGTAAATAAATATAAATATTATTTTAATCACTACGAAACAATTATATGTTTTTAAAATATATCTGAATTGATAATAAGAAGCAAAACAAAGTTTTTAATCCAATATGTATTTTGTGTTTAAGATGCTAGCATTGCTTATGCAAAGATTTCCAGTATTTAGTGGCTCCTAATTGTGATTAAGTCACGAGAAAAACATTAATTTTCTTGAAAATTACGTAATTTTTAACCTTGAGCTCATTTTACTCTAATATCCACGTCTTTAACTTTCCAAAACATACGCCCCAAACATAAATTACCAATCCAGATTACCCCAACCAGTATCACTTTCTTATCGCTTCCTCGATTTCAGAACCGGAGAAACGTGAACCATACAAATTATCAATTGTTTAATTAAATTCAACTTAAAAACCCCCGAAAAAATTGTGAATGCGGCACTCGAACAGGCTTTGTGTATTTTTGGTCATTTCCAAGGGCATCACTTTTTCAAAGTAAAAGCGAAATTTCGCTTTTATTTTTTGTTGATAAAGTTCCATTGGCGGAGTACTTTTTCTGCGGTTGACATTCGTCATTGTGAAGTAGGTCAGGTCAAACTATGATGATGACTAACTGAACCAAGGAAACCACCATAAATTCAATTCTAAGAAAATAACTTCATTGTTACTATGCCGACCGACTGTCTCTCAAGTGTTTAAAATAATAAGAAACAACACATTTTTGAGTTATTTACACAAGTTGCCATTGGGTAAATTACCAAATGAAAATGTGGAGTACTTTGGGCAGGGGATTTTTCTTTTTGACACAATGAAGGAGAAGACAATAATGATTGTTTAGTGTAAATTGAATTTAATTTTCTGTTATTTTCTCTACATATATATAAGCTTAGATCATTCATTCACGGAATGAACAATTTAATCATTTGTTCATGATATGATTGGTGTTTTTTTTGTTGTTTTGTTTTATAATAAATATAATGATTAATACTATAGGTTAGGTCAGTCAGAATTTTGGTTTGATTTAGATTATATATCTGATTGTTAGAGGAACCCATTCTTGAAATTCATATCATCTTTGGTCCTAGACTCTTTCCTTCCTTCAGTTTCCATAGCTTAGATGCTAACATTAATGGCATTTTTGACTAAAATATTTCCATTGAGACCATTGATCACTAGATTATTTTCGATTTCCACATTCGCACTTGGTGACGAGGGTGGAGACTTCGATTTTGCCTTTGACCTTGGCTTGCCATTCTCTTTTCCTCCTTGAAGATCCAAAGTCTTGACCACTTTAAGTAATCCATTGCAGCCTATATAGTTGACTGTCTGCTCGACGGACTCTTTGCCCAGATAGATTCTACCATCATTTCCTGTATACTTGATGGAGCCTTTGTTGTTTTGTATTTTCAGTTTGGTGCCATTGCCAATGATATCCAGATTGCCGGAATTCTCTACAATACGAATGCGATTGCCATTGCCAATGATACGCAGATCTTTGGTGTTATGCTCAATGCGATATTCCTTGCAATTGCCCACCAGATCCTTGCTTATAAATGTGCTACCCACTTGGGGTAACTTTTGTGTATTCCTTTTGCTTTTGTTTGCTTTCGGTGAGTCCTTCTCCAGCTGCTGTTGGTGCTGTTTCTTCTGACATTTTGAACATTCCTCATCGGATGAGGCTGATGCTGCATCTGCTTCAATCACTCGTACGCCCATCTTCTATGTAAATCACCCGTAATGATTACTAATATTGTATATCCAAATATGTTGTTGCTAAACGCCGCCGCCGTCTGTCAATAAATGATTGAGGAACACTTCCTCCGCTGGGGGAATAACCGGGTCTTTTTTTCTTTGCTTTGTGTAGTGCCGCGTCGTGTTCCGTCGGTTCCACTGTGACCGATCGTTTTGCTTGGTTTAATGCTTTTGAACGCTTTCATTCGGCTGCCCGTGGCTTTTATACCTCGGCGCAAGAAACTCTCTAGCAAAATCGGGGGCTTTTTCGCTTGCCTTCTGCGGTAGTGGGCAGTGGCGTAATCTCTCAACAAGCAAACAAAGGAGGGGCGACCTGAATCAATAAAGATAACTCAAATGAACTGTAGAAAGTAAATAATTAGTTAGTATAGATTGTAAGGCAGTCGAAAAAAAAGAAATAATTTAAAGAAACATTGTTTTTTTAATGCATCTTTTTAATGACCTAAAGGAATATTTCTAGAGAGATTTTTTGGGACAAGCTGGCTTAAATGTCGCTACATTGTCCACTACATTTCGGATTATATTCGTCTGTATAGATATCCATACAAATCGGAAAAGTCAAAAATTCTTTCGTTGTCATTTTAAGTGACTGGATAAGATATTTCATAAATATTGCAAAGAATGCTGGAATATTTTACAAGTTTGAAGTTTTTGGGGGCCAGAAGAGTTTCCTTTTTCTATTTCTTCCTTACATCATATATATATCTTTATATCTATACGTATAAAGTGGAATAATATACATATATACTAAACATATACTTTAATGAGGGGAGAACATTTTAACAAAAACCCCTTGTTTTCTATTTAGAAAAAACATTACGGCTACAAGATAAGTTGAATAATGCTAGGATATTTTATTCTGTACTTTTTCTTTTCTTGATTTTTATATTTTTCAACTTATTTTGTATGCAATTTTTGCAATTATTGCATCTATAGCAATTTATACTTACCTTAAAAAAAGACCCGAAAATTTAAGAACTTAATTTAATAATTTTTTAGAGTTGATTCTTCAAAGATTTGTCGCCTTTACAAAAAGATGACCTCATCAAAATACTTTGCTACTAATTATACAAACAATACGTTAAATCATCAAATACTATAAATGTTTATATAATTGGATCCCCTTGCAATGACTTTTAACCATGTCCATTTATGGCTTAGAGAGTAAGCATGACATTAGAAATAAAAAATGGTTCCTTATCTTTGGGGAGAGTCCTTTGATAAGGTTTTTAGTTGTAATATTGCATGATTAATCAACACCTGGGCCCAAAAAAGTAACCCAAAACAGAAAAAAGGGCAAAACCTTTGCCACTTGATATCTATCAACTCTTAAGCTTCCTGTACAAAATATATATACTATACTATGTACCTAAAACAAATATACGATAAAAATCTCATCGACCTCTTTATCAGTCATTAGGTTTAGTTGTTTAAGAAAAACCCCCAACAATTTTTGGCTATCAGCAACTTTTTGTTGCTGTTGTTTCTTCACTTCTTTTTTTTTGCGAGGTTGTTAAATTTCTTATCAATAAAGCCTACAGATTTTAGTGCGGGGTCATAAATTTACCTAATCAGTTTATCTTTCGCATAATTCGACAGTCAGTAAAATATAGAAACAACACGACAATCTCTCTGAAAGTTCAATAAGAAAATATTTACATAATTTCCATGGCGTAGAGCAAAAATAAAAATAAATATTTATTCAACAAATTTGCCATTAATAACAAATTCAATTAACAAATAATAACAAACCGCAAAGAGAGATGGAGAAAGACAGAGAGAGAGAGAGAGAGAGAGAGAGGGAGAAACATTTAACTTCCTCAAGAGAACTATAAATGGCATCGAAAGCTTTAACATTGAGTTTGAGAATCAAAATGTTTATCAGTTGAATATGTTAAACAAGTTTTTTTTATTATTGTTGCTACTGCTTTATAAACAATTGCCGAGTTTGTTTACTTGGGGGTAAAGCACCGAGAAAATCTAACGGTAAAATTGCGTAAATTTATTTTATATATGTAGCTTGTAATTTTTAAGTGCAATTATTAATGATTGATTTATTTGCTTTCGTTTTATTTAATCAATGAAGGGGAACTTTTCACCAAGTGCAATTTATACCGATTAGAGTAGAAAACTTTAACTAAGTGAAATTTGCACCGAAGTTTTTATTCCACGTGCCTAACTATAGTTATATATTCTATATTAGATCAGATATATAAACTAGTTGCAGTTTTGCTAAAGCTCCTCAATTAAAAGAAACGTTGTGAGGTTTAAACATTCGACTATGAGTTAAAAAAATCCCCCTATATCTGATGATTGGGTGGTAGTTCGTATGATATACCCTTTAAATAAAAAGGGGTACATTTACTTTTCTATGCACTTGGGAGTTTGCTTCTTCAACTATAGAGAGAGTATATTTGTTATTGTTCAAAAAGTGTGTTCTCAAAGGATATAGTAATGTCCTTCTGTTTGATTATCTGTCTATTCACCCAACTGGACCAAGAATCTTATTGACCTTTTAGGTTACAGGAAGAAATTTCTGTACCTAGGCTCCTAAATACTGTACAAATTATATATCTCTGATCGGATGACTTTATCATACAGCTTCCACAGTAAAGATCAGTTAAAAATTAAGTTTTTGGTCATTAATTTTATTATTTTTCAAGAGTTAAAATTTCTTTGTACTTACTTATTAATAAACATGTTATAAGCATATATCCGAATCGGCTGACTATATCATAAAAATACTTGATTCAAGTGCATGCTACAGATACAAGTCTTTTTCCATAAAAGATTTTTCACTTTCAGCTTACTTCAGTTAGCGTTTAAGAGTATACAAACTTCTCCAAAGACCGAAAGTTAGTACGGCCCTCTGGGTAGTTAGTTCCTCCTATCTAGCATGAGCGTGATATAATGCCTTCTCTATTTCACCTTGTCTCTTTCTCTCTCTCTCTGCCTCGTCATAGCGTCAGAAAAAAAATCACCAAAATTAACCTGTTTTTGTCAGTTTTTTTCGATCAACAATCTGGCCTTTGTTTTGTGTCAGTTTATTAGCCAAAAAAAATGGGACGAGAGTTTTAGGTTTGGAGAGTGTCGTCGATATAATTGATAAGATGGGCAGGCACATCAATGAGTGAGATGTGTTTGTCTATATAAATATGATGAATAATTTGTAAAAAATCATCATACATACATATGTAAATGCTGAAATGTTTTTATCATGACTAAATATGGTCAGTTTGCTTCTCAAAAATATGTATGTATTGCTTTATTTTTATCAATTAATTTGATATAATCTTTAACAATTAATGTCTTGATCTTAAGGATGTAATCTTGATATTTGAGGTCAGTTTCGAGAGTATGTATAAACATATAATTCTTATGTATCACAATCGAATCAATAATTGCTTTCTTTTTTGATGTAAAGAGTATAAATGTTTCGCATTTTGATTGACTAGCTGAGATTCAACCATAAATTGTACTTGATATCATTAGCTTAGAGTGTTTCTTTCACTGGAAGAAATCAATTTAAACAATTAATTAATTAATCAATTTGGGAAGTGGCCATTGAAGGTTCGGCCTACTACTACCAATCCTCTAACTGGGCATTAAACAACTACAAAAAGCAAACACAAAATCAAATTAAATTTGAACTACAAAAGCAATTAGAGCGATAAGAAGACTAACATTAGTTCTTGTGGTGGTCTCTGCCGCACCGTGAGTCATCTCATGGAGCTCCTCATCTGTGTAGCTAAGATTAGCGGTCTCGATTTTGTAGCTGAAGGTTGCCCAAACAGGTTTATGATCGGAGAGGGTGTAGTCCATATTTGATTGATAAGACAACTGATTGGCGCTCAGAGTAATGGCCGGGTAAATGTTTCGTTGCACGCGATGTAATATGCGGTCACACCAGGCGGGACGACGCTTTAAATCGTACTCATTGGTGCCCTCTTGGAACTGGAGAAAGGGGGGAAAGTGAAAAGGCAAACAAGATTCTCGCATGAATAAAGGCAATGAGAAAAGTGGGTTAAAGTGTAATTTGTTTAGTTCTACAACCTTAAATGTTGGTGCAAAATTGGGCAACTGTTCCTCCATTAGACTGAAGGCATTGCCCGATTCTCGCAACAGACGCAATTGATCATCTTTCAGGAGCTCAGCGAAATTGCCATTTTCCACAGATGTGCGTACATCCCAAGCCGACAGATTGCCCGACAGACGGAAATTCAAATCGCCAATCCAGAAAACAAAGTCATGATCGTATATCCTACGATAGCCAGCCGTCTTGTATTTATGATTGTCCACTATCTGATGATAATCCTCTATGCGCTCCTTCAATTTCTCGTCATGGGCAGCCAAATGGGAGCAAACGAACACAGCTCCAGTTCCATAGAGGCTTAGACGTATGCTTACCGCACCCTTATTACCCCAGAGACCACCCAGGCCAGTGCGTGTTTCATCGGTCTCGATATCTTTCATGTGCGGCAAATGTTTGTGCAGGCTGAACATGGTGATCAGTATTCCCTGGAGTTGTTTACTCTCCACTTTCACGTATTCTCGATCCGAAAGATAACTCGCTATTTTCAGGACCCAGGGATCGTCTTGGAATATTTTTAATTTACTAGTGCCGACCTCCTGCATTCCAATGATGTAGATATCGGGCAGTTGGTTGTCCGGGCATTGGGTGGTTCCGTTCAAGGCCAGCAGCGAGGTCAGGGACAAATCTTTGGGCGAATGTGTGCCCACATTCCATGTGAGCAGGAATATGCACAAATCGGCTATCACGTTTGTGGTAGCCATTTTTAATGATATGTTGGTTACTAATATTTCGCTTTAATTGCGATATCAATCACGTCACGAGTTATATTAATGTTGATGATCTCCAAATCCAGTTTGCAGCTAGGAATTCTAATGTGTTACAACTAGTGGAAGTTAGCCAAAAAATTGTGTAACTTCCGTTTTGGAATTTTTAATTAAATTAAAACTTATCATTAACCACCTGCCGCTGCTGTGTGTGTTAAATTTATATTTTGTTACTTTTAGAAATCAAAATAAATCTTTCTGTTGAAAGTTAACAGACTGTTATTTTCTATCGCTTTTTGGCCCTGTTAATTACCAGCATTTGATTCTGTGCTCATCTCTAATTTTCTTGGTTTTTTTTAGGCAATTTCCTTCTTTTGTAAAAAGAATTTGAAAATTAATTTTTGTATAATAAATAATAAATGAATATTTATATTTATGGCTAATAGCTACGACATGCCCAGTTGGTAGGTGAAAGACAACAAAACCAATAGCAGTCAAATACAATTTGTATATGGTTTTACTGGGCAGGGAAATCGCCTTGATCGTGCAAGTGCAGGATAATTTTCTTTGAGCTACCGATGTTTCTTTTTGTTTATTTGCCATTTTCAAGAAAACTCGAAAATTTCGTTCAATTCTAAGTTTAAATAACGGAATATAACAGATGTTGAAATTGCCAAAACGGAGTTGCCCAATCGATCAAATTATTAAGAAGAAACGATTTAGTACTAAGTGTGCCAATAATTTTGTTCAATGAAATTGAGTTGTTTTATTTATTTAATTTTAGTTAAACCTACGTTTAAGATAATGGAAAAATAATTTTGCTTTCTGTTCGGTTCTATTTGGTTAATTTTTTGTTTTATTAATTTTACTTCTAAAAAGTCTTGAAAAGGAGTACCATTTGACCGGGGACAGATGGTATCAAGGATATCCGGATCGTCCTTGAAACGGCTGAGTAATAAGGACATTTATTGTTTTTTTTCGCGATTTTTATCCATTTTTTTGACTAACACCCCTTACAAAAATTCGAGTTATAT
The DNA here is from genome assembly GCA_018152135.1 of Drosophila paulistorum. NCBI lineage: Eukaryota > Metazoa > Arthropoda > Insecta > Diptera > Drosophilidae > Drosophila > Drosophila paulistorum. The sequence goes on along the minus strand of JAECXG010000822.1, from coordinate 49,440,952 downwards.
TATATTATATAGAAAATTTTTGTATCCATAGTCCTGATCCTGGAGAATCTAAAAAGAATAGTTATTTCGAAATCAACCAATGTCCTGCGATACTATGTCAGTATCGAGAAAATTATTCTTTTTATTTTCACAAATCCTGCCGCAGGACGATAGGACATGGTTTTTTTTTTGTTAATTTTCCTAAGTTTTTCAATGCTAATGAAAAAGTAATGGTAATGATTGAAGACACAACTCTGATAGGTGCCAAGGCCTAAACTTCAAAAATTAAATAAAAAACTTTTTGTTCTATGTATAAAGCTGCCGCTTCTTAAAATAAATAAATAATAAAATATTCTTAAATAAATAAACAAGTGCTAAAATGCTTCAAAAAGTCAAACCTCCATCAGACTTTAGCACTCAAAAGCCACCTATTAAACGGTTAACATTTTTATCGATAATTCATTATATCGATTAATCGTCTAATCTGCAGGCCATCACTAACTAGCTGTAGTTCGCGCGCTTTTTCGGGCATAATTTTTTTTAATTGCAACAAATCCAGAATAGTACGGAAATAAATTTAATCACATATACGTTAAAACAACCAAACAGCGCCATGGACACTGACTATGATGCAGAGGCGGGTGCTGCTTATTACGCGGTGCAGTTATCAGCTAAAGAGGTCATCACCGCAGGGCGTAGACAGAATTACTGCAATGTAAGTGTTTTAAGCCAATGCAGCAACAACAAACACGAGTCAATCCAACCTAATTTTAATGTTGTTCTAGATGATGGACTTGCTGGCCACCAGCTGCAAGACCTCCGGCCTTTTGGCCACCTCTTTTACAGACGACCAGCTGGTGGAGTTTTGGTTAAAGGACATTCTGCCCCTAATGTTCGATGCAGACCAAAAGATACAAAATTGCGCTTTAGCTGCCGTGGCAGAGGCATTGGTGGCTCTCGATGTAAGTGTTATACATGCCGCTCAGAGTTGGCCACAGATCAGAACGGATCTGGTGCAGAAATTCGTTCCACTTATCGCCGAAATGCGCGATGCCAAGAACTCCAACTGGCACAAGATTTGGTCACTTATGGTCCAAATTATGGATGATGAGCTATTGCGGGGATGCACATACATTAATAAGTTTCTAAACGTTGTCGAACTCGGCTTTCGCAGTCCCGACAATAATGTTCGCTCCGAATCGTTCCTGTGCTGGCGTGTCCTGATCAAAATTTTCGCCGCCTACAATGAGTTGTCTTCGACCAAGCGTATGCGTCTCCTGCTCATACCTTTAAAGACATCTCAGTCACGTTCACCACATGTAAGTGGCATCAAATTGCGTGTCTGGTGGTATTTACTAACCTGTCTTGACCGAGAATTGGTCAAATCCTTCGACAATGCCGTGGAGTATTTTTTGAGTTTCGTTTTTGGCGGCGGTTCCAGAGCCGCTGCAACGGGTTTGATCCATAACTATCAGACAGCACGGGAATTGGCTCTCCCCTGCCTGGTGGCTCTGATGAATATGGAGCGCAGTGAGCCCCTGCAACGTATACTGAGAGAATTGCGTTTGGAATCATTAAGCCAACCCTCACCTTTAATGTGTGTGGATGTGATGCGGCCACATTGGAGCTCTCTGCTAACTGCCAGTGTGTCAGGCTATACTCTTCTCTCCGACAATGATCCATCGGAGACAGAGCAGCTACTGCTGCAGCTGCTAATGCGCAATCTCACTTTGGCCATGTTCAAGCTGGGATTGCCCGGTTTCATTGTAGCCTTGTGCATTGAGTTGGAGAAAGCAAACGGAAGAGTTATGCGGTTGTTCTTTAATACCATAGCCGGTGAGAACCTTTGCCTGAAACGTGCAGAAGGCAGCGATGGCCTAGATATATTTGAGGCTTTAATGAAACTGTGCATTAAGAGCAAACAGGAAGTCCCTTCGGCTATCTTACAGCGCTGCATCAGTTTGATATTCTCATCAGAGCATTTGGAGGCCACCAGTCAGCAAGATTTCCGTCTGCTTTGCTCCTTTGCCGAACTTTTGATGCAGACCAATGACGAGGAGGACTATGAAAGTTTTTCAATTAGGCTGATTATATGGCGTCAGGTCTCCTTTTCCTTGGCCACGTATCTCAGGGACAATGCTCTGGAATATCGTGTGAGTCACAATGCCTCTTTATTGGACTCTTGGCTTCTATGGCCCCTGAAGACATGCGCCGGATTTGCCGGTCGAAGAGTCCATAATGCCTTCGATAGCGCCTTTTGTGAACAATGGCGACAATTGCTCAATGCTGGACAGAATGCATCAGAGCGCAAAGTGTTTCTAGGTGATCTTAAGAATGCTTTAATGGATTTCCTCAAAAGCAGCAAAGAAGAACAACAATTCCCAGAGTTCTTTGATGCTTATGTGACCGCAGTTTTAAAACTGGGCATTTGCAAGGATACTCCCCTCTACAAAGACGTCTTTGGCCTACTCCAAGTGGTGTTTGAGAATCCTACTCAGCAAGTTCTCGAAGCCTGCCTGAATACTTTACGTAACATGATCTTGGATCTCCGTCAAAATGAACTTATGGTCGTGTTTGATGCCCTAAAGCCCATCCTAACCTTAGCCATTCAATCATGGTCCAAGCACAAGTGTGAGGGCAGTTTTCTGGATGAATGGAAACGTGCTATTCAAGAGAAATTCCGCAAACTGCCCATGAAATCAATGGCCAATCAGTTAAAGTCGTTGTTCAAAGGTGAAGAACTCTTTGTGATCATACCCTCAGTTTGGAGTCTGAATCCCGAGAAGCTAACTGAGAGGCAAAAAGAACGTATGGCTGAAAAATCTGATATACCAGCTCTATACAATGATATGAGCCAGTCGCAAGACAATTCGATTAAACCCTGGACACCCAAAAAAGTGGTGATATCTAAGAGTAAACAAGGCGAAATAGCCATAGCAGGGAAAGATGATGAACAGACAGATGTGGTGGTTATTCAAGACACACCAGTTGAAGAACTGGGAACGCCCAGTAAACCCGTCGAAAAGTATAATTTCCGTAAGCCTCGTAATCTACTCGAAGATGAGTCCGGTAAATCCACCGAGGAGACAACACCAATGCGGCAGACGAGAAAACGTGCTGCCCAAAAAGAACTCTTAGCCGAGAAGCCCGAAACGGTTAAATCGCCTAAAAACCAAACACAAACAACAGGTGTTACAACAGGTAAGATAAATATTGTTGTTGTCTCTTTCGATCTGTTTCTTATGCACGTTTTTACAGTTACTAGCAAAACAGCTGTTGCTGCATCACCAAAGTCTACCAAGACCTCAGCTGACCTTAATAAACCGGCAAATATTTCGATGCAAAGCGAAGATCTCTTTCCCGATTTAGGGGTGGCAACGACATCGGCAACAGCAGCAGCTGCAGCTGCCACATCCTCTCCACCAACACAAGTGTCAGAGCAGCAGGTAGCGAACCCTATTGCAGAAACACCCTCGACCATTGTGCCCATGGAAACTGCATCGTTGGTGCCACCTACTCAAATAATGCCCGAGACTAATAGTGATCCCACACCAACTACTCAACTGACCACCAATCAAGAGTTGTCGCCCAAAAAGTCGAGCACACGTCTCTGTAACTTGGTAAAATTATTAAAAACCCTAATTCTCCGTTTGTTTTCTTCTAAATAATCACCTTTATTACAGAGCTCTCCACCGGATCGCAAGCAGACCAGCAACTTGACCAGCCCCACGCTGCGACCCAAGCCAACGGGTCATCTGACGGGTCGTGGGGCACAATTGATTAATATGATACGTAACAAGAAATTAGATACGGCTTCACCGTATAACCAGCTAACGGCTGCCAACTCGCATGCAGCACGTATTCATCAGGTGACTCCAGCTAGGAGTATAGATCGTTCCGAACAGGTTTCCACACCCACCTGTGAGTTGAGTGAACTGCCCGGTGCGGAACATACATCCACGCCGCTGCAGGCCAAAGATCTCTTGATTTTCTCAAAACGTTTGCCATCCCCTTCAGCCAGTCCATCGGCCAGTATATTGAAAAGAAAATTACGTAGTGAGAGCATCGATGATTTCTCTATGGAATCGCCAGCGATGAAGAGGAAACGTGTTAGTTTCCATGATCCACCGGTATCGGTAACGAAAGAGTACTTACGCGACACCGAGGAGCCGCGCAGCAAGACCAAACGTTGTCTGCTAATGGATAAAATTGCCCAAACATCGGAGGCCAAGCAAGCACTCAAACGTCGTGGACGCTTGGATAGCATCATAGAGATTGAGAGATTTGCCCATGAACAAACGGCCAGATTGGCCTCAACAGAAAAAGCAATAGAAAAGACAAACGAAGTACCCATCGAAGATGAGGCGTTTGCTACACTTAAATGGAATGATACATTGAATCCAACAAGCAACAAAGAAGATACAAAAAGAACCACTGGAGAGGAGATTGACGGAAATGCACCATGTGTCCGAGATTTGGCCATAATGGATCCAGATGCAGCCCTTAATTTGGTAGTCGAAAAATGTTCTTTGGAATCGATTCTCGAACGATTTTGTGCCAAATCTACAAATCCATCTCTGAAGAATGCCAACATATTGGCCAAGTTTCTGTCGAATCAAATGTCTGGCAATGATAAATTGAAAACCATTGTGTTGGAAACCCTTTCGGAGAACCATTCCAAGGACTTTCTCGATCATGCTGTACGTGAGAATCTATCATCTGTGGTATGCGATCGTCTTAATCCAAATTCGGTATTGGATTACATTTGTGCCAAGTCTAAAATCAATAATAACTGCCGCACTAATTTGCTATCCCAAGTTGTGGATATCTTAAAGAGCAGCAGCCGTACGGAGGCCGAGCGTTTCGCATTTCTACAACACCTCCTGCTGCAGTGCAGCTTCACGGATGAGCAATTGCTCGACATTATTGGACAATTGATGGTAGTGCGAGATTCACGAAGCAGCAACAATCAAAACCTCATGGGCGGTGGCCATGACAATGTGGCCGAAACGGCAGCCGATTCCTCATCAAATTTGTGAGTCTCCAACCGCCGTCTTATAACCTGTTTATTTTTTTTGGATATAGCCATTAGTAGTACCGATGACTTTTGTAGTTGTATTTATTATTTTTATTCTATTTTAACGTTTTATTCGAAATTTGCATTACACTTTTCAATGTGTGTGTGTGTAGGCTATATTACACAGTATACCGTTTTCGTTTCATATTTTGGATTTTAATATAATTACTTATAAAAAATTACATACATTGTATTTGATAGTTAATAATAATATTTCTGAATGTCTAAGTGAAATTTGAATAGCACAATCCATTTGTTTTTGGGGGTCACATCAAAATTTTGTACCATTGCTCACCTTCACTCTAGGGCGGGCTTTCCTCTGATAAGATAACAATGTTTTTGGTCAAAGTCAAAGCGACAAATGAGTTAAATGGATTTTAAGTGTAGAACCAAAACCAAATTCTTGATAAGATTCACGTGCTATAAAAACACAAATGACGTTGATCGTCGGACATCGGCTGAGAGATAGCACATTTAGTCTGTCGCTAGGAGCTTGCCAAGTATTTCGAAGTCGTCCACATAATTATATACATTGACTCGTATATTATATTTCCGCGTGGGTGTTTATTTTCACGGCATTGTTGCGTGCACGGAGCAGAAAAAAAAGAAAGAAGAAAAACAAAATATCTGCGATACTATATGTTGTTGTATCATTTACAATCAACGTGATAGCCGGCTTTTCTTTTCAGTTTCTTAATTTTATAATATTAGTTTATTTTTGGCTATAAAACGAAGGTTATTTGTAGGTCTGCCTTATCTGAGGGTATCTCTGTGTTTTCGTATCTCTAAAAATAGCGTGGAATTTTCCGCACCAAGAACTGACCTAACCCATGTCGACGGTCCGACTGACTGACTGTGACGTGCATCAAAGGTCTGCTTAGTGTCTGCTAGATTTTTTGTTTTTGTTCTTGTCTGGCCTTGTGACGTCAATGTCAAGAGTCTGCTGGATCCCATTGCCCCATTTCTGTGTATATAGTATATACACACTCTCTCTCATAGATCTTAATTGACGCTAGTGAATCATTCATAAAAATTGTGTATTTTGTCGTCCAGTGAAATGCGTAAAACATTTCATGAAATTATTCTTATCAGTGACCAAAAAAAGCGACACACACTAGACAGCCAAAAAGTAAAACCGGAATAATGGAAAATAACTTAAGTGATTAAAGTTTTTCCATGACAGAAATGGGAATAGTTGGAATAACCAATTTGACTTTTGGCTTTTGGGGCCAAGTCTGAAGATTTCAGTAATATTCTTTAATGAACTTTAAGTCCGTGGTAAATTTAGTTATACATTTTAAACATAAATAAATCCGTCTTGTATTTAGCTAATCTCCCCTTTCTAATCAACTTTGGCCTGGACTTGCCTCCGCACTTGACATGATTGGACTCGAAGAAGGAGAACCATTTCCGATTAATGAGTTCTGATTTGATTACAATTTCGTATTTAACCGAACCCTTACCGTGTGGTCAGGTGTTGTATCTCACTATCTCTGACAAGCGTCTAGATATAATTGAATAATGGCGCGGGCGAAAGAGAAATAATTTCATTTTGGGCTCGCTACGCTTTGCCAGTTACAAAGTAAAAACGTACGGACACACGACGTATACGCGATCAGCAGACGCCAACGATAGCTACAAATACGCGCACGAGTCTCAGATCGTCTAGTCTCGTATGTGAATAGGTTTTTGCTTTTGTTTCTGTTTTTTGGCGACTGCCTGCAATTTAATTAGCTGATAGATAGAAACCAAATTTGCCGCACTCGGACACGGCGGAGACGTATGTAGATTCTCTCGATTAAAGGTGTTCGTTTGCTACATATGTATATGTATGTATAATCAGCTGTTCCTTGCAAGTTGCAAGTTTTAGCAAGCAAAAAAAAGCTGCACATGCATATTACACCCGCCCAGCTGTGACTGTGGATTCCCGAAGCAGAGCGACGGCGACTATCAAGCGGGTCAGAGCAAAGCCACTCGAATCAACATACGGTCGGAGAACGACGACGTCGACGTCGACGAGGTTTCCAGTTCTAATACAGCTCAGTTCCAGGCGGTCAGCAGAAGCAGCATCAACTTACATATTTACGGTAAGCCAAAGTTAATAACTAATTTACTCTAGCTCACAACGGTCACGAAAACCATAGAAAAAAAAAAAACCATACACAAAAAGTGACTCAAAGTCTGATGTAATCATTTCGTTGTTACGCTCGCCAAAATTGACAAAACTCGCACATTCGCCTGGTAGATACATATGTTCAGAAAGCAAAAAACTAAAAGAATCTCGGGCCATTGTCGGTGGAATTTTTTTTGTCGGTTTCGTTTGCTGGAACTCAAGGTAAAAATATATTTTCAAAAGTGGCAAATCATCACCTGTCATCACTCTCCACTGTCGGAGCATCAAATAGACACTGGAGTAGTAATTGCAGGCTCCCGGTGTTAACTTGGTCTAAATAATATTGATTTGGCATACTTAAACCATTATTCATTGGAACGTAACTACGAATGTAGCCGACCGACCGACCCCATCGCGTTCCAATGCGTCGGCAGAGCAGCGCCAATGGAAACAGCCAATAAAAGCTTTTTTGCCAACAAAAAGCTTTTTTGGCAAGAGAACTACAAGAGAGAGAGAAAGATTGAGTGGGAGAACACCCGCGATTAAATTTTGAAATTTAATCAAACACTAATTGCCCAATTGTTGTATATACATACAGTGGATCCTCCGTTAACGAACACATTCCCATACATGTATGTAAATTGAATGTGTTCCAGATAAACAAGAAATTCAATTATGATTAAAAGAATATACACATTTTAATTCAGATTTTATTGAACGGTTAGTTGGTTAAGGCGAAACCCTTTACACTAATTCTGATGGCGCCCAAGGGTATGCAGATAAAAAAGGTGGAATCTGCGGTTGCAAGCTTTGCCGTTCTTTTCTCGCTTCATGTCGTTTGAATTCCCAACTACTTTTAGCGTTGAAGATATGGTATGGCCATTAGAACTGTGGATTCTTTAGCAAAGTCTGCTGATGATAGAACTTGGTGGTGCTTGAAATAGCTATACAGACAACATGCTCACCTTTTGTGCTGCCTATGATTTAAAATCTTACAAATAAATTAGTGAGAATTATTGACCTGAACCCCAGCTAAAACTCAGTTTTGATTTGATTGAAATTACAATAATTTTTAAAAACTTAATAACTTAATGTTCGTTAACCGCGTCGATCTTTAACCGAGGGTCCACTGTTACCATACCTTTATGTGTAATGTTTTTGTTTTGAAATAGTTTTCTTTTCTTTTCCTGACCTTGGCAGCATTAAAAATACAGGGAACATTAGCTAGGATAAAAGAAATCTAAGGAAGAAGATGTCATCACGTATGTTTAAGTTCGGTGTAACAGCCGCAAGTGCCTGTGTGGGCTCAGTGCTGGCTTCCTGGTCCATTGATCGCTGGAACTCCCCCCATGTGGTAAGTGCACTTCAGTCAGATGACACCAGTGTCATTTTCCATTTCTCACATAAATCTTTGCTCCCTCAGGTCAGCAATGCCACTCAACGTCCACCAAAACGTAAGCGTACTCTACCCCTACGTGAGGAGCAGATCAAATCTCTGCAAAGTGGTGAGGAGTTCGATGTCCTTATCATTGGTGGCGGTGCCACAGGAGCTGGCTGTGCCTTAGATTCGGTCACAAGAGGTGAGGATGGCATTTATGGAATTTTCGTGTACAAACTTTAATTTATTATTCCTTTCGATCAGGTTTAAAGACTGCCCTGGTGGAGTTGGATGACTTTGCCAGTGGTACATCTTCGCGTTCCACTAAGCTTATCCATGGTGGTGTGCGTTATCTGCAAAAGGCTATACTCGGCGTAAGTGTTTACCATATTGACTTACACCCACTACCCGCTTCCAGGAGGACCGCTCCCTAGTTAGATGGCTAATTATTGTCCTTTCACAGCTAGACTTGGAGCAGTATCGTATGGTTAAAGAAGCTTTGGCTGAGCGTGCCACTATGCTAGAGTCGGCGCCCCATTTGACCCATCCATTGCCCATCATGTTGCCCGTTTATACGTAAATACTTTTTGGTTAAACATCTAGAATTCCTAGTGCTAATTGTTGCTTTCTCGAATCTCTAAGGTGGTGGCAAGTGCCCTACTACTGGGTGGGCATTAAGGCCTACGATTTGGTGGCTGGTGATCGCAATGTGAAAAGCTCATATTATCTATCCAAGAAGGATGCTCTCGAGCTGTTTCCCATGTTGAAGAAGGACAAATTGTGCGGTGCTATTGTCTACTATGATGGACAGCAGGACGATGCCCGCATGTGTCTGGCGGTGGCACTGACGGCTGCTCGTCATGGTGCCACTGTCTGCAATCATGTGGAGGTCAAGGAATTGCTCAAAAAGGACGATGGTTCGGGCAAACAAGTGCTCTGTGGTGCCAAGGTAAAGGATCATATTTCTGGCAAGGAATTCACCGTAAAGGCCAAGTGCATTGTTAATGCCGCCGGTCCATTTACCGACTCCATTCGCAAAATGGATAATCCCACGGTGAAGAGCATCTGCTGCCCCAGCTCCGGCGTGCACATTGTCTTACCCGGCTACTATAGTCCTGATCAGATGGGTCTGCTAGATCCATCGACTTCTGATGGTCGTGTCATTTTCTTCCTGCCCTGGCAACGTCAAACGATTGCGGGTACAACCGATTTACCCTGCGATATTACCCACACTCCCACACCCACCGAAGATGAAATTCAATTCATTTTGAGCGAAATCAAGAATTATCTTAATGCCGATGTGGAAGTGCGTCGCGGAGATGTGTTGTCCGCCTGGAGCGGCATCCGCCCGTTAGTATCGGATCCCAACAAGGATGATACCCAGTCTCTGGCACGTAATCACATTGTCCATGTCAGTCCCTCCAATCTCATTACCATTGCTGGCGGTAAATGGACCACCTACAGAGCCATGGCAGAGCATACCATCGATGCGGCTATTAAGGGTAAGCGATAAATCCAAACTCTAGACTCTATTGATGACCGTTTTCGTGTTTCGTTAGCCTGCAATCTGAAGCCCGAACGTGCTGAAGCTGTCACCGCTTATTTGAAAATTGAAGGCGGACAAGGCTGGACACCAACCATGTATATTCGTCTCGTCCAGGACTTTGGTCTCGAGTGCGAAGTGGCCCAGCACTTGGCCAAATCGTATGGCGATCGTGCTTTCGCCGTGTCCAAGATGGCTTCCCTGACCGGCAAACGTTGGCCCATTATTGGCAATCGCATCCATCCCGAATTCCCATACATTGATGCTGAGATCCGTTACGGTGTTAGGGAATATGCCTGCACAGCTGTCGATATGATTGCTCGTCGTTTGCGTCTTGCTTTCCTCAATGTCCAGGCAGCATCCGAGGCTTTGCCAGTTATTGTTGATATTATGGGCGAGGAGTTGAAGTGGTCTAAGGATGAGAAGGAGCGTCAAATCAAACATGCCACTGAGTTTTTGGCCAACGAAATGGGACATACTGTCAATCGCACCTCCAAGGAAAGAATACCCATTAAACTTTCAAAAGAGGAAATTCAGACATATATTAAACGCTTCCAAATCATTGACAAGGACAAGAAGGGCTACGTGTCCATCAATGATATTCGTCGCGCTCTAAAGAGTTTCGGTGATGCCGATGTCTCTGGTGAGCAATTGCACGAGATTCTTAAAGAGATCGATACGAATATGAATGGCCAGGTGGAACTCGATGAATATCTTCAGGTAAGAGCACAAACAGATATAAAACTTTATTCATACTAAAACATGCATATAATAAAATATATATAATAAATATCTTCTCTTCTGCTGCAGATGATGTCGGCCATTAAGACGGGCGATGTGGCTTATTCCCGATTTGCTCGTATGGCCGAGCTGGAGGAGCAGAAACACGAGGCGGCAAATCTTAAGCAAAAGATCAGTGTCGATCGTTCTGGTGGCGGCTTGTAAGCGACTTAAGTGACGATTTGACATCACAAAAAATATACTAAACGTTCATCTACAACATAAACTTTTTGTAGGATTAAGTACAACGAACTTATTTTCATTTTGCTGTTAACAAAATATAAAAAAAATTTAACTCACTTGAAATTGTCCTTTCATTTTAAGACAGATTGCAAGACGATTCATTACTCTGTTTCTCATCTTTTGCTGGTTGTGGTTTGGCTTGTGTATTCTTTTGATCGCTTACGGACTTGGAAGGTTGAGGTAGAGTTTTTAACTTCGTTTCTGTCTCAGTTTTCGACACGGCTGGCAAAGGTTTGGTCACTGGTGCTGCTGATGTTTTAGTCTTTTTAGTTTCGCCATTTTTCTCTGCAGGCTTAGTAGACGGAGCTGGATTTGCCTTTGGTTCTTGAACATTTGGAGCCTTTTTTGGCTTTGTTCCTGTGTCAGTTTTGACTGCCGCTGGCTGATTTGTCTTAGCCTTAGTTTGATTGTTTTGCCCCACAGGTTTAGAGGGTGGTGAAGGTGATGTCTTTGCCTTTGGTTCTTCAAGAGTAGCAGATTTTTTTGAGTTTCTTCCTGTGGCAGTTTTAGTTTCAGCTTTAGAAGATTTCACTGGTGCTGCTAGCTGATCAGTCTTGGTCTTGGTCTCACCATCTTCAAGAGTAGCAGATTTTTTTGGGATTGTTCCTGTGGCAGTTTTAGTTTCAGCTTTTGATTTCACTGGAGCTGCTAGCTGATCAGTCTTGGTCTTGGTCTCACCATCTTCAAGACTAGCAGATTTTTTTGGGTTTGTTCCTGTGGCAGTTTTAGTTTCAGCTTTAGAAGATTTCACTGGTGCTGCTAGCTGATCAGTCTTGGTCTTGGTCTGACCATTTTGTCCTGCAGTCTTAGTAGGCGCTAAAGAAGTTGTATTAGTTCCATTGGCCTGTCCTGGTTTTTCTGTCTGTTTTGAATTGGTCTTAACCTCCAGTCTTCCATTTAAGCCGCGCTCAAGGGCTTTACAGAATGAAGATAGGACATTCTCTATATTATTATCGTTCATGTTACCACTAGCCATCTTTAGAACATATGCACCACAGCCTACAGCACAGTTGAACATATCCTTACGTTGTCTTTCTGTAAAATCAGCAAACATATCCAACTTGGGATCCCAAAAGAACAAGAGTTTACCATTTCTTTTATCCGTTTTCAAGCAATCGGCCAGCTTATTAAACATCTGCAATTAAGCATCATTTCGAATGTTTCATAAAATAATACAAAAATAATAATGGGACAACTTACATCAATTAGAATTTCATTGAGTTGCTTATGCCAGTAGCCTGGTTCCCGTTCGATCACTTGCCAAAGAAATAAGGTTTTAATGTAGTAGCTTTTCAAGTTACCCATGTTTTGTTTAGTATCCCGAAATTGTTTCATAAATCTTATGCCATTCTTTAGATTTCCTTTACCATTCAGCAAAGCGTGTTCGGCATCAAAATATGATGCTCTATATGATATATTGTCGCCCTGTTGACCCTTTAAAGGTTTCGGTATGGCATTCCAGTATTCAGTTTTACCAAAATAATATTTTTCTTTCGGTCCCAAGACAATCTGCTTTGCCGACAACCTAATCGAGGGTACAAAATCTACGGAATATTCTTGTGGTTCTTTTATATAGATGGTATGTGCGGGTCCTGAACGTTTATAGACCAACTTAGATATATGTCCATTCACATCAATTTGGTTATTCAAGTCATTTAGGGTCTTTGTAAATAAACCCTGTAACCAGCTCTGCAATTTATTTTCCAAAAGCATATTCTTGGCATTGACAATTTTCTGAAGTTGTTCGTATACTTCCCTATTGTGCTCTTGATTTCTGATGCGTTCCATTAGCTGGGTCATATCGAGGGTGACGTTACCTATATAATGGATTATAATTTATTGATGGAAAATGTTTATGTTGGTTTATAATGTCTACCTGGTCTTTGAGGATCAGCTTTAACGATGATGTAGTCATTCTCCGGAAATTCAAAATTGAGAACCAAATCAAATTCATTGGGAGTTCCAACTTTTAGATTGTCACCGTAAGATCCTACGTGGGCGCCACAAAAGAAAGAAAATATATTAATGCCGTTTTATTAGTAGTTCGACGGTTAAATTCCGGGAACTCAAATTGATTTGATAGTGCGATAACGAAAGAAGTAAATACTTGGTAAAAACGGATTCTCTATACCCTCTATACCAAAGTAACAGCTACAATTTATGGCTAACATATGTATGATATCTCACTCACTCTTCACTTTTTATACCCTTTTGGTCGGAAAGTAGCACGACGAGACACGTTCAAGTAGCCATGTCCGTCCGTCTGAGTCCACGCATATATGTATAGTGCCCAGTTTGTATATCTCGGAATCAGCCGGATCGGACCACTATATCATATAGCTCCCATTCAAACGGCAAAGTCACGAACAATGACTTTTCTCAATAACTTCGTTATTTTCTAAGCTATTGTCGTGAAATTTAATATTAGTGAGTTCACTATATGTAGCTATAAACGACTGTGCCATATTTGGTAAAGATCGGGTGACTATATCATATGTCTCCCACAGGAACGATCGGTGGAACAGTGACTTTGATCAATATCTTCCTTATTTCCTATGCTAAGATTGTAGGCCGTTCTTTCGCAAACATTAGCTTTTTTAGATCTAACGTTTTTCCACTCTGATGGCTATGGGTAAGAAAGGAGTTACCAAAAAAGTTGCAAGGGTATACAAACTTCGGCGCGGTCGAAGTTAGCCCCGGCCCTCTGGTTATAGTAATCGATACGTTTATTTATACAGTTATGCTATTGTCCTATTAAATTCTTATGAAATTTGCATGGGCCAATCAAAATTGATAACAAATATTCTGTACCAAACTTTCGCCAAGATCTATATATGTACATATATGTATGTATATGACTAGAACTACTCGACTATTGATCAAGAATATATATGTACATACATTATAAATATCCATTTAAGGGACTGGAAACGCCTTCTTCTGCATGTTACTTACAAAATTATATTTGGGCGATTTAAAAAATGATTTCTTCGTATCGCTACCATAAAAATATTCACTTCCCTTCAAGACAAATCCCAGTCAGATAGTTGAATTATTTCTGCTACCTATTACTAAATACTGACAATAAGTCCAATGACTTAAATACATGAAAATGTGTGTATGTATTGGCCACTTAAATCTTTTAGTTTAAGTAATTGAAATTTTTATTCAGCAAAAAATAAAATGTAAACAAAGTTATATTTGACGATTTTGTTTATATTTTTTTAAACAAACCGCCAATAAACAAGCCACGTAAGCTTGAATTCTTTCAAATACACACACACACACCCACATAGATACACATCTTTATCTGACTATAGTGAAAGCTCTCTTAAACGGACACCATAATTTCCAATTCCTCAAACTTTTGAAGGTTGGAAAACAGAAACTTCGCCTACTATTTCGAAAGAACATATCAAAATGCTGCGGGGGAGGGGGTTATCCCCAAAACCCCCCCGTTGCTACGACAGTGCCCTCCTTTTAAGGCGCCTAACTTTCAATAAGTCATCTAAATTTTACAAATAACCCACTCACAAAACATAACAAAAAAAAAACTAAAAATTTTAATTCTGAAAATAAAAAAAAATATATATATATTTGCAAAATGTATTATGTAACTTTTATTACTATTTGCTGACGATTTTCCCTTCAGAGAACTAATTTGTTGGTTAAAACTTATAAAAATTGTGTCCACTTAAGGGAGCTGTCCGCATTAGGGAGCGTTCACTGTAAGCAAACTACTAAACCTTCAAGAATATTCTTTACATGGCTGTATTCTGTTAGCTACCTTACACACTTATGTACCTACATATGTTCATATGTATGTATATACTAGTGCAAATTTAAAATATGTACATACATATGTATACCTTCTAATTTATGTCCTTTCATCAGTTTTTTTAATATTGCATTCTTTTCTTTAATTGCGGTATAAAGTGCGTTTCGCAGCGCGTTGTAATGAGCTGTATATGTACTACGAGCTTCATTGATATTGATGATGCGTCCATTTACTACATTTAAGCTAGATTCCAGATTCCTAGCCTGATCCATGGTGTTTTAAAGACACAACCGAACGCACTGAGCATCAAAACAGAACTGACAGATACTTGTGTGTATCGGCTGTGTACATACGGCTAAAGGCACGTGTTGAGGGGCTCGCTCAATCGACCAGATATCTCACGTAGTGCTGATCAATAGTATATATCCGTTTGTGCATCCGTATCCCTGCTTACAATCCGAGAGGGATACTTTCCGAGTTGGATATCCATTTCTGGAAATTGAAACATTTAAGAAAGAGAGAGAGAAATAGAAAGAGAGCACACTCTCGCAAATTTGTATCTATGTATGTATGTCAGTATGTCCATATGAGCCACGAAAACTGGACATTGGGGCCAAGTCGAACATTTTGAAGTCGCAATTTTAAAATGACTTTACGAATAGGTAAAAAGTTTTTTAAACTATTTGGAGATCGATGAGTTTGGCAGCTAAATAAATAAATAAGCCGCGATATTATTTTCTACCTGGCTCATTTATTAGCGGATTTTAAAAGTATGAGAAATGTAAATAAGGAAATCCCTAAATATCTTTGTACAGTTACTATTATTTTATGGATTAATATTAAATCCACACAAACATAAAAGAGATTAAAATTCTATCTTATCGACTCAGCTTTAATTCAACCTCAAAAAAAGAAGGATTTTCAGGGATTTTCTTTACAGTGCAGCATATCCTTACGTTCAAAATCTCCTAAGTCTTAAATGCAATTTAGAAATTTTTGGGTTACTTTTCCATTATTGTCAATTATTTTTAAAACTATCGAATTTTTATTTTTAGTTTAATAGGTTTCATACAAGAGACTAACTAGGAATCAAATTAGGCGGAGTAGCAAATTATTTCATGAACTTTTTTATACCAAAAAATAATGAACAGTAATAATGAACTTTATTTTTGAAAAGACTGAATGAAACGAATTGTGAAACGAAAAGTGGTTGAATCAATTCTCTAATTGGTAATTGGATTTCTTGAAATATAAATTATTTCTAGTGGAATTGTAATTAAAGTGTATTCAAAACGTAAAGTTCGAACCTTTGTTTAATGTTTCATTAGATCTTATATTCCCATGAAAATATTATCTAAATATTTTGCTTTGATTAATTGCTCAATATTTGGATGTGTAGACAAAAAAAAAATTTATTGTAAACATTTGTTTTCAAACTGTTGGCAACCCTACGCGATCAGCTGTGTCCAACTGATAAGAAGTGGTCAGATAAGATCACATTGTTAGTTTTTTTGTTTTTGTTTTAAATTGTGCAGATCGCAATCGTATCATCCGTCGCAAAATGGAAGTTAAAGTATTGGAAGTCAACAAAACACTGCCATTTGGTAAATATTGAAAAATATGAATGATAATAATTTAAAATGCCGCATTGCCCACAGATCCCACCCTTCTAACGGTCAATATATCACTGCGTCAAGTTGAGGAAATCGCCTTGAGCATCTCCCAGCGTTGCCATGTGAGTGGGGTCAATGAGATCGCCTGGGCACTGAGGGCTCTGATGTTGACGGACTTAACGACATTGGCCGGAGATGATACGGCTGCCAATGTACGGCGATTGTGTCTACGTGCTTGTTATCCATTTGAACCGCAATTCTTTGACAAATATTTTGAACGAGCCCTTCTCTCCGATGTGCATACGGCTGCTGTGTGCGTGTACCCAGCCCGGGTTAAAGATGCTTACGGAGCTCTTCAGCAATATGATATGCTCGATAAAGTAGCCATTGCGGCTGTGGCCACAGGATTTCCTACAGGACAATACGGTTTGCAGACACGTCTGCAAGAGATTAGCCATGCCATATTGGCCGGAGCCACCGAAATTGATATTGTAATTAATCGTCAATTGGCTTTGGTGGGCGATTGGGAGGCACTGTACAATGAGGTGGTTCTGATGCGCAGCGCTTGCGGAGAGAGAGCACACTTAAAGACTATTCTGGCCATTGGAGAACTTGGAACCATGGAGAATGTAAAACCCAATTAAATGGTTCAGAGGAAGAAATATTAATTGACCATTTCTCGTGCAGGTATACAAAGCCGCAATGGTTTGCATGCTGGCTGGGGCGGATTTCATTAAGACATCCACTGGCAAGGAGGCAGTCAATGCCACTCTACCCGTTGGCCTGGTTATGATCTTTGCCATCCAGGAGTTCAAGCGCCGTACATGTCAAATAGTCGGCCTAAAGCCGGCCGGTGGCGTGCGAACAGTTCGCGATGCCATCGCCTGGATGACTCTGGTCAATGAGACTCTGGGCATGCGTTGGTTACGTCCATCACGTTTCCGCTTTGGTGCCTCTGGCCTGCTAGACGACATCGAACGGGTGGTCCGCAGCGGTGTGGCCAAACTAGAAGCCGAGGAGGCTGCCAAATTGAAGAGTTCAGCACCTGAATTGACCAAGGATAGTGCCGCAGAATCCTTTTGCAAGGAGTTGCGCAAGAAAACAGAAGCCGAATAAATCAACCAGGAACTACTACTCAATTTTGGACAGGGATTAATACAATGTACATATATTTTTTGTGTGTGTTTTTGCATTTACAAATTAAATAAGTGGCTTTCTATGTGAGTTGCTTGCCAGACTTGTTGTTGTAATTGTAGGCTAATTGAGCTGGTGCTGCCATCAGATCCTCCTCGTACGGTCCACCATTTAGATCATCATTGTCGGGCACCGGCTTCACCTGCATGTCCACGGCGAAAAAGGAATCGTCGAAATTTATTCGATTTCGTTCATCCTGCTCCAGATACATGGCCTTGGGTGGACCAGCTGCCATACCGACGCCATCCATGGCCTTTTCGTAGGTATTCAACCATTTGAGATTCAGATTTATATGCTTGGCTCCGGCTTTGAATTTCTTTGGTTGTTTCTTTGGCTTATCCGCATAGTAATTGTGCGTATCCGGTTGCTGTGAGGGCAAAGGCGGTGGAGCAAATTTCTCCATGCGGCGACTCTTGGCATCCAATTTTGGTTCTATGTGCTCAAACAGAGGCAAATAGAAATTATATGGCTGCTCTGTTGGTGGCAATAAGCGTTGCTGGGGTTGTTGCTGTTGCCCTTGTGGCAGGACATGCCATTGCTCATTCACCTCACTTGCCATGGCATCCGAATCCCCAGGACCTGCTGCTCCTGGTGATGCACCGAAGATCTCGCCCGCCTGCCTCAACAGATGCTCCAATCGTTCTATAGTTATAATATGCGGATGCAGTAGTTGCACATCATCATGCCGCAAACTTCGAGGACTTCTCTCTGTGCGCATGGGGGCGGCCAAGGAGCTGCATATGCCCAGCATCAACTGGAAATGTAAGGAAGTGCGTAACATATAGATTTATGGAGGAGGACGAGCAATTTCTTTTCGCTTTACACTCACTATCAACAATAGTTTCAGTTTATTCATGTTGTTATAGATCCACCCAAATTGATGGTTTCTTTATCATTTATCCGTTACAGTTACCAACATTCACTTTCAACGAGGTTCGACTAAATAGTAAGGCCTGCATGGATTTGGCCAAATCATTTATACTCCACATCTGACTCCATCTCTTTCTATCTCTCATGGATCTCTGTGGAAAAAACGGAAGCTGCTGGAGTTAAACAAGTTTTTCCTCACCAAAAACTGGTGGCGCAGATGCAGGCATAATAATGTTAATGTAACAGACAAGACAAGCTCAGACAAAACTCGAACCCCAAGCCATAGTTGAAGTTGAACAAACCTGGCCACTGGCAGTTTGTCACTCATAATGAGTTCGCGGGCCAAGAGGCAATTTGAAATGTTGGGAAAATTGTTCAATTTCCAATAGAAAAGTCGGCCGTTTGGCAAACAGAGCATAAGGAGTAGCCCCCCCCTCCTCCAGAGAGGAGGCAATTAACCTCGGTCATTGAACTAACCGCAAGGAGCGCAGCTAATTTTAATCAGCAAGGGGGATTGGCCTACAAAATGCCTTTTAATAATCTCCAAATGGTAATGCTTCATTATAGAGTATGAATAAGATGCAGTGCCCCCCCTCCCAACGCTACGCTCTTACACTTAAATACAATTATTTCCGCCGCATTGCGGGACATATATAATAATGATGATGATGCTGAACTGTTTGTTTGTTTGTTAGTTGTATGATGTGAACCCGTTTCGATTGTCCCCATAGCCGTAAAAGTGCAAGTTCAAAGCTACAGGAAACTAACGCGATCGATCGAGAGAGTGAGAGAAAAAAGTGTAACGACCAGAAAACTTGTTCATTGACTTGACTTTATTTCACATCACCTAATCACGCAACCCTTTCGATTATCCTTTAGCCCTGCCTTAGGTCAGGCAATCCCTTTATGATAACATCGAGAGATTTTAAATCTTTGTTAACAGTTTCACTAAGCACTTCCATGGCCCTCTGTTGCATGGTTAAAAATGCTTTCATTTCGTCCTCGGCTTCCGTGTCGATGGCATATCCGGCTGTTGCTCCATTGCCGGGGAATTGATTGCGTTGCATTCGCATTTGGGAGAGCAATTCACTAAGACGTCCCTTGAATTGGGTGGGAGCCGATACAAGGGCCTGCATGTTCTGAAGCTTAGTGCGCAATTCCTCCTCCTCGGGTGTTAAAGAAGTGCCCACCTTGCGGGTGCACTCCTGTTTAACTATAATCTATAATTAAGGGAGTGGTGGAGTTGTTAAGCATTCATTTCTATCAGGAGAATTATTAACATCTCTTACCCTTAGTATGCGATGACTAAGCTCCGCTAATTTACGTTTGTGCTCTAAAATCCTGGCCGTAGCTGAGGCATGTCGTTGCCTTAACTCGGTCAGTTCACTCTCCACTTTCTTCATGTAGAGGGCATGTGTGTCGGTTTCCTGTTCTTGCCATTTCACACGCCACTTTAGATCACCGAAGCCAATCATGGGAACTGGGATGAATTTACTAGCGTCTGGATTATCCAAATTAGCCTGACGCCACATTCTTGGATCTACACCACGCGGCGGATTCTCTAGATACTCTTTCAACTGATCCTCATCGGGAAGCACCAGAGCCAACACTTCTACAATACCAAATTGATTGAGTTGAGGTTTAAGTGTAGCTTGATTTAAATATGTCGTCAATTCGGTGGCCAGTATCCGTTTGCTATCGATTTGGGCTGAACCAATTTGTTGTGATTTCTCCTCCACATAGATGACCATTTGGCATTTCTTATTATCCAGTTCCTTAATGCTATCAATATGGACCAACATGTTCGGTTTGCTGCCAAAGAGAGTGTGCAGAGTCTGAACGACTTGTTGCTGTTGGGTTCTGTAGGGAATATAATAAATAGCCAAATTAATTGGGGAAGGATGTGAATAAAAGTCGAAACCTACCTAACAGCCGATAGTTCTCTGGCAAAATTAAGGGCCACCAGACCCAATTTGTTATCCTTGCCGGGCATTCGACTATATCCAATTGCCTTGAATCGGCAGAGATAATTTTCTTGACTAATATTGACAGGGGCGGCGCTTTGGGAGTAAAACAACTTGCCAGTTCCCCACATTGCCTGCAGATAATTCCATTTGGCCACAATATTATCCCGCTCATCACCAAATATAGATACATTTAATATAGATTGGGCAAAGGCTTCATCTGCCGAAATTGGAGCAGGTTGCTGTTGAGGCTGTCCAAGCATGAAATTTGTCCCACCGAATCCACCAAAGCCTGGTGTGACAGTTGTAGTAGCCGGCTTGCCGAAATCTGTGAAATGACAATGGAATTGGTTTGGATGAAGTGGCATTTGGGCGGTTAAGTGGAACTCACTGGAACCAAAAACACTGCTACCGAAACCGGTTGGCTGATTACTAGCGGCTGCTGCTGCTCCAAAGCCTCCAAATGCCGGGGCGGCAGTTGTTGTGGATGTAGCACCAAATCCTCCAAAGGCTGTTGGAGCTGAACTTGCAGCAGTGGCTTGCTGGCCAAACCCACTGAATGCTGGTGGTGCTGCTGTCCCAAATAAACTTGGCTGACTCGTTGCCGGAGTGGTACCGAAACCACCAAATGCACCACCACCGCCAATAGTTCCCAGTGGTGCAGTGGATGTCGCTACGTTTGTAGGCGTATTGCCAAATCCAACGAAAGCTGAACCGGTCCCAAAAGCTGGAGCCGCTGCTGTGGCAGCTGGAGTACCAAAGACGGGAGCAGCTGCAGCTGTAGACCCAAAGGCTGGTGCAGCACCTGCTGGAGCGCCAAATGCCGGTGCAGCTACTGCTGGAGTTCCAAAGGCGGGCGCTGGCTGGGCTTGACCGAACATGCCGCCAGCTATTTGGGGAAGCGATAAGAAAATAAATTACAAATTTAGGTCGCTTGAAATAAATGTTTGGCATCCGCTCGGTTCTCTTATCTCCCATCTTAGTTCTCTTTGGTCAACCATCGACAGCGGATCAAACGTCGGCAATGGCTTTAATTTTACTAATTCTACTTATTCTGGTATTGTCTGCGGTGGCTTATTTGATTTTCATCATCCATCAAAAGGGGTAAGGGCCATGAACATTATCAAACGATAGTTCTAATCCTAATCCATATCCGCAAAGCCTCAATCCAAAGGAAATCCGAGTCGACAGCATTAACGATGTCCAGAAGCTACTTACACCTCTGCCAAGTGGCATAACAACGCCGCTAAAATACCTGGAAAAGATTGCCTAATCCTTTTTGGGATACTAAAAAAACTCTTACGTTTAACAGGCGTGCTCGTGGGTCCAAGTTGTGTGTTGTTACCAAAGAATGACATGATTTCGTCTGTTTATATCTATAAAAGGACTACCACTGATGTCCACTGTGCTAAATATAATGCTCTCTTTTTATTATTTACGTTGTGACATTAAAAACTTTACTTAACTCTAATAAAAAACGAAAAATTTTGGCGCTTTCTTTTAGCAAATGTTTTCTTCTAATAGCGATGGGTATGTGTATGCCAGGGCTGCAGTCGTCTGATATCGGAAAAAATATATACATAAATAATAATGGAAAACTTAAGGCCAGAGATAAGAATTTAAGTTGGTTTTCGATAAACAAAAACATCCATAAATATTTAATTTAGAACAAACTGACTAACATTTGAATATTTGCCCGGCTACAAATTCGGGAGCTCTGCCCAACGGTGTCATCTCTTATGGCACGACCAGGTAATCGAACCGGTTCCATCGCTAGCTCACGACTTGTACCCCCCGCACACACGCTTGGAAAAAAAAAACGAAAATGAGTAAATACACAGCAAAGTACTTGGAGGATAAGTTAAAAGAGCAGCTTCAAGCTCAACACGTTCAAGTAACCGACGAATCCGATGGTTGTGGCGGAAAATTTAGCGTTGTAATTGTGTCAGATGCATTTAAAAACAAGACTCTATTGCAAAAACATCGACTTGTGAATAGCACGCTGGCCGAGGAACTTAAAGAAATACACGCGTTCTCCCAAAAATCGTACACCCCTGAAGAGTGGGAGAAAGTGCAACAACAACAACAATAACAACCGTAGATGGGAACCTGTTGCTGAAACTTGAAAATCCAAAAAAAATACAGTCGAACAAAGAAAGTGAAAGGCAACGCAACGCCACGGTGAGGAAGGGAAGCGAAGCAGGAAACGGAATTTGGAGTTTACGCCAATTACATAAAAAACAATAAAAATTAAGAAAGAAAAAAAGCACACATATATACATATGCAATTCACATTTTAGTACTCGACACTGGAAACAATTTGTACGCTTTGAAAAGAAACAAAAGGCGAACGGATCTAATTTGAATTTAAAATTTTGAGCGATAAGAGCGACAACGACAAAGTTTTAGTTTTTCTTCAAACAATACACACACAAAATGCTTCAGTTCCAGGTCCATTCTCCGGGCAAGGTTATACTCCATGGTGAGCATGCAGTTGTCTATCAGCGTCCCGCTCTGGCCGCTGTTGTTGGATTGGGAACAAAACTTCAAATTCGACAGCAATCGGACAGTCAGGTGGCCAGTTTTCAATTGGAGGCACTGAATTGTACTTTGGAGATTCAGTTAAGTGACTTCAATACATTCCTTACCAATTTCCGTAGCCAAAATCCGAAAGGAAGCACCGCCAAGCTATTGGAGGAGGTGCGCGGAGAGATAGACAAGCAGCTTGAGCGGAGTAACAATGGCGTGCCCGCCCTGAAGGCATCGACACAGAGGGCTTTTATTTCGATATACTATTTATTAGCCGGAGCAGTGCTTTCCGCTCCTGGAGAGGATGAGTTGACTCTTAAAACTGGGTTCCAAGTTCATGTAGAGAGTGAACTGAATGTGGGCGCCGGCTTGGGTAGTTCTGCGTCCTATGGGGCAGCACTGGCGACAGCATTTCTTATCTTGACGGGCCACTTTGATTGTGAGACTTATCTGGATCAGGAAAATCTGGCTCTGATTTCCCACTGGGCATACGAATCGGAGCGGGTTAATCACGGCACGCCCTCAGGAGTGGATAATACAGTCTGCACTTATGGCGGCATTGTGCGCTTCGTTAAGGGTCAGGGTTTTGAATCGTTGAGCATACATAAGCCCCTAAATATCCTTTTGGTGGATAGTCGCGTGAGTCGCAGTACAGCTGATATTGTGGCCAAAGTTCGTCATCTTCGCGATGCATTTCCTCAACTAATTGACGCCATTTGGCAAGCATGCGAGGAGTTGGTGAAAGCTGCCATTCCGCTTTACGAGAGTTTTGGCAACGAGCAGGACGACAGTTCAAAATTTGAGCAACTTGAGCGGCTCTTTCAAATAAACAATGACTTACTGAAGGCGATTGGAGTGTCACATCCCAAACTGGAACAAATCTTCACCATTGCCTTCAAGCGGGGATTCTTCTCAAAGTTGACGGGAGCTGGAGCAGGAGGTTACGCTATTGTATTGCTGCCAGAAAATTATCAGGGTAATGAGGTCTACTGGAAACTTAAAGAGGAACTGGAGGCAGCGGGCTTTGGTATCCATGTAACAACAGCTGGTGGCGAGGGTCTAAGGGTTAGTTCTCTTAAGAATTAAAGTATCTTATGTTTGGTATTTCTTTTTTTTTGTGTTTGCATTTGTACTTAAAATGTATTTTATTCCCTATTGGTTGACGTTATGAAAGTGAACTAAAAATAAAACTTTTTGTATTGAATTTCTTGGCCTATCTATCGTTGACTTCTGTCCCGCGACTTGTATACAATGCCTCGATTCTTCATATCCCTAAGCGTGGATTGAGGCAGAGTTCCCGAGACAGATATAGCATAAATTCCCCTAGTGAAGCGTGCTGGAAAGCGAAAAATTGTTGTAATCAATGATCAGTTCTTTATTTTTCAGGACTTACTTAATCTTTGCCACTTGGCAACCCAGGAATCGCTGGGCGTGGTTAAGGCTATTATGCCGTCAAAATTGTTGCTGGTATGATCGTACACATTGTCCTTGTTGTTTTTCATCCTTAAGAATTCCTCACAATTCTCACAGCCATCCGTCTCAAATTGATCAAAACTCTAAGAGGGAGATATGACAAAACAACATGTTCAGCCAAATCTGAGGTAAACATTAAATGTTTCGACTTACCTTTATCAAAGAGCAAACTAGACAAGCACGCAGGCCTCTTAGATCCTTTGGTATAGCATCAAAGGACATTTTTAAAATGTTTTTTTAAGTCTACAAATTGTTTATTAAAAAAATTCTCAGACGCCGTGGCTCTGGTAAAATAATAGAGATGTGTAAGCAGCCGGTGAAAGTAATCGAGTCACAGGTTCCGCTCTTTTTAATGGTTCGATGATTGTTCGATGATTTATCGGCGAAAAGCTATCGAGTGCAAGTGTTTTAAAATAAAACGGTTGAATATATATACATTTAGGCAGAGAGTTAGAGTTGTATACACACTATAAAACAATTTTCTGGTTTTAGTGTTTTCGTTGCAAAAATGCATTCCATTTGATGCATATATGTTTATACATATGTCAGTTATATGTACACTCATATATCAACATTCTATAGATTGTAAAGGGAAGTGAAAGAGAATAAAAAAACAACATAAAGCATCTGAAGTAAACTAAATTGATTTTTGTGTTAACATAAGTTAATTTTGTTAATTGTGAGCAGTTCATTAGGATTTACACAGGTTTTTATGTATCGTGTTGGATACTTCCTCAGCCATTATCCTTTTGAACTTTATCTTTTCGATCCCACACTAGCTTTTGACATGTTGCCAGCACCTAACTCTGACACAACTGTCAGTGTAACATTCAAGATGAAGTTACATGGTAGCCGGGGAAGCTGACGACTTATTCGAAACATTTGTGCTTAATTCGGTAGTTTGTTTTGCAACAAATTACCAAAATATGTTCCAAAATCGATTGTTTTGGTCAATGTTTCCATATTGAACCGGAACTGACAAATGATAATACATAGAGATATTTTAATAGCCGCAAGTCATTTAAAATTGAGTTTAATACAGTATTTGCTCTTAATTACAATTATTATTAAAAGAAACTTAGTCTAAAAAAATCAAATTTAGTTCTATTCGATTACTTTATTTATATTATATATACCCATTGATCACAAACTTCTCACTTCCGGGTTTTGGCTTAACTCTTTTTCGCTTGCCATAATAATCCTCGCACACTTCAAAATGAAGCACTAGAGCTCCTAAAAAACGCATAGGATTAAGGTCCGTAAAATTAAAGGATATTTTGTATTCCTGCAATGGAATATGTGGCAACGTCAAATCATCCAAATAGAAATTTCGAGCATATATATGACCCTAAGTCAAAGGAGAAAGAAAAATTGTTAATATTCATTAAGATTAGTTTTAACATAATGTTACCATATAAGGACAGCTGTGATTTACATTTGTTAGACTCAAAAAATGTAGTAAGGAATATCTTTCCAAAAAATTTAAGGGTTTTCCACTGCCAATGAGTCGACAAACATTATATTCAAGATGCAATCCAAATGGTTTATACAGATGCATAATATCCCTATAAAACAGGTCGATGCGCATCTAAATTTTATAGAGAGCAGCAATATTATTTTCAAATGATATTATAGTTACTATTTAGAGACTTACGCTCACATTTTCAAGGCTTCCAATAATATCACAATCCATATTCAATACGGATCGAGTCCAGTTTATGGGCTTTAAAGTACACGTTACATTTTCAATGTGTCTGTCATTTGCGGTACACTCAATTTTTTTGATTTTTATATACACATCATTGGCGAAGACCTAAGAAAAATTCGGAAAGATCCAGTTTACACCGGCTTACTTTAAATATCCGTGAAGCACAACACTTACGACTGTAATACAGCATAAAATTACGAACGTGGTGCCAGCCTTCCAATATGACATGATTCAAGGAATTAAATATGACATTTTCTCATGTATCTGAATTTCTCTATATATAATATGTGTATCAAAATAATGACTGTTTAATTACTGACTACATTTAAAAGCAAAATAAACATAAAAGGAGACAGAATAATCGAAATCGCACAATTTGTTACGCGCGAATGCGTCCATCGACGATTATATTTTGTATATATCATGGAAATTATTTTAGTAAATGTAACGATGATAGGAGGCTGGCCATTCTACCAAAGCCGAAAACGGTGGGAATGAGTCTGCAAACTCAATAGCCTGCTCGTCGCCCTCATTGCCAATGAAGTGTCCTGAAATTCCCAACTGGAGGAGTGGGACATCAAAGTCACCATCTGGTTTCTCCAGTTCTAGGAAGAAATTTAACGGAGCATCGTTTGAACCGTATGATGAGTAAATGTGATAAGGAGCAGGATATGTGGTAGGATCGTCCAGCATTGTGCGGATAAACGACCAATTCCCAATTGCCACATCCTCATAGGGTTGAACAAACACACTTATATGATCTGGGCCAGTTAGATTGAATTCCAAACGAACTGTCGTATTGTCGGACAAAACTGTCTTACTCAGGAGCTCCAGACTTGGTATGGATGGCGGGTTGATTGGTTCTTCGCGGGGCAACCACATAGCTTGCAAGCGTCTACTATACCATCGGTCGTCGTATAGTGGAACACCACAAAACATGTATTTATCACAGTCGGATTGCAGGCTAACAATTCCAGTGAGATTGACATAGTCCTCAAAAGGAGCCTGCTTACGACGATCTTGGAAATTGAAAAGATAGCCGGACTCATCTTTGCTCACAGTACCGTCATATTCGTAGAAAGTACGGCGCACTTGCTGAAAGTATGAAAAGTATATAAAATAAAAACATTTCTATGTTGAAAAGATAAAACTTTGATCTTACCAAATAGGGCACACGTTGCACGTTGGTCTTAGCACGATAGGGGAAACCAACTTGAGTGGAAGTAGCCGCGTAAATCGTCACACCGGTAATTGCCAATAGAACCAAGAACACCAGACTGGGACGACGGTAAATGTTGACAAGGAGAATCTGTCATAGAACCTAAACTAGTTATGCTTCCTACTAGGGCAATCAACTGTTAAACTTACCAGGAAACCCAAACTAAGAAGGGCTCCCAAGGCAGTCAGTGCCGAAACGATTAGATCTGGATTGGTTGAGGCGCCATAGCGACCCATCATTGGAGTCAGTGCAGTAATAAATGTGTAGAACAGATAGCTGTTGTACAAAAAGGGGAAGACTTGAGCGATCTTAAGCAGTGCAGTCCAGGCGTAGCCGCGATCTTGCAAGGTAAGCAGTAGATTCAATGCCAATGGAATGACATAGAAGATCAGAGTCCAGGTGAAAACATAAGTTGTACGCAGTCCGTAGTAATTGAGAGCAATGGCCAGAACGGCTAGTACAACAGCGTAGCCATGAAGAGCCAGTTGAATTTGAGATGGATAGGAAATTTTGGGCTAAAATGAGGAAAAAATTGTCAAAGACTCGAAATACATTGTGAATTTCAGAATGACTTACATTTCGCTGCAGTTTGAAGTAAATGTAGGCGGGCAAACTCAATCCAAGAAGACTGGGGCACACATAAAGACCAATCAGTAGGATAGGATGGCTGAAGTACGAAAGGGATAGGCCATATTTGTCCATGACGTAGGCCACAACAATGGGAAGAGCCACTCCAAGGACAAATCCTATGACTTGTATAACTAGCACCACGATACCCCACAGCAAGGCAGTCTCCAGGGTGATATTTGATTTGACAGCAATGCGCCACAGAGAAAGGAAGACAAGGAGGATAGTAGCTCCAGCCACGGCGTAATTGAAATAGACAGCATTGGTAGCCGAGTAGGTCACGAAAAACAGTCCGAGGACATCAAAGAAAATGGCGTGTCCAGTTTCATAGGCCTGACATGAGAATATCATTAGTATTGGTTAGATTCTTTTTGATTTATGGGAAATTCCTACCTCAGGATCAAACAGTTCTGTGGCATTGGAAAGAGCACGGACTAAGCCGAGCAGATTGTCACCGGTGTTTTGTAGAGCTCCTAGAGGAATCACATCAATGCGATCGTTTAGGGTGTGATAAACATAACCATTGATAACCTGAGCAATATCGAAACCTAGAAGAACAATTGTATTGGTTCTTATCTAAATTATAACTAAACTGTAATAAATTTACCAACTAGAGAGCCATAAGCATTAAAGATTTGAAAGTCGGTATCAGAGGGTAGCAAACCAGTCTGGAACAGTTCTTCTGCCATAGTAGTGGCAAATGGATATTTAGCGTTTTTTTTATAGTACTAGAAATATGAATAAGAATATAGTAAACGGATATTGACGTTTTGTAGAAATTACTTACATCAACCAACCAAGGACTATCAGGACCTGTCTGGAAGAGGATTTCGCGACCACCACTACCAGCTGCATCCAAATTAATGACGGCTCTGCAAATGTTAGAATTATAGAAATATACCATTATTTTCCATGGAATTGGTTGAAAAACTTACTTGCAGAAAGGTGCCCACTTGTGCTGGGTAATAAATCCATGCGAACCCTGCAATGGGTTCTCCTCAGCTCCGTTCAGCAGGAAAACGATGGGATGAGTGAATGTCTGTCTTGTCGAACCAATAACTCTTAGGACCTCTAGAATCGATACAATCATATGGCCAGCATCTCCTACGGAAGGACTCGTTGGCTGGGAATCAAAATGACTGTTGACTAAGAGATAGGTTTCACTAGTCGAGTTCTTGGGACTCAGTTTCACAACGATATTCTGAATACTCTGATACCGATTCACAATTGTCATGTAAATATATTCTCCTGTCGGTTTCTGTACTTCAATTTCAAAATCAAAGAAGTCATCTAAAATTTCCTCTTTGATTATGGCCAACTGGTTTAACAGGTACTGCACGGTATCCACCTCGTTTCCTTGACTACCAACCACTTTTGTACCAATACTGGCAAAGCCAGAAAGGGTATTGTAGGCTCGTTCAGCAATAAAGACCCCCTTGTTTGAGTCATTGATGGTCAGAGGAGTGGGCAGGCGGTAGAATAGTGGTATCACAATAGAAAAGAAAAGTAGGCCCCAGAACAGCAGGGAGCCTGTACCGAAATACCAAGGAAGTTGCGACTTGACCACTACCTTTGCCACTTTTTTGGTAATCGAGGTCGTCGAGCCTTCCTCGATGCTTTCATTGTTAATCTGTTGAAAACTTTGGTTTAGTAAATTGATTCGATTTCAGATCTGCTTATCCTTACAAGTTTGTCCTTGTCGCCCATTGTAATCGACCCTTACACGATCTTTCCTCTAGGCGAACTACTTGGCCGTCGAAGTAATTTGGTTCTTTTTATACAAAATTTGACTATAATTTGATACTTATCAGTCGTACTGTCTGATAATTTATATTACACCTACATACATATATAATTATGATTATAATCAGTTAGAGCTTATTTATGACATCTACGTCTAAAGTACTTGACAAAATGTTTCTTAAATGTGCGCTAAAATACGATTAGTATCAATTATAGTAAATATGCAGGAAAGTCTGAAGCTAATGGCTTATTGGTAGAAGACAAGAATTCCAAATCAACTACTTACTTATTTATAATTACTTATACAATGTCTTAGATCAGCCCGCGTCGTTTATAGATTTATGATTGATTTATCATAGCCCGTGGTACTTTTCTTTTTTTTGCCCTCTTTAAAAGGGGTACATTTATATTGTTGAAAAGTTTCAAATACACGGACTTTAAGACTAAAATTTGGATTTGTTATAAACTTCAAATAAGCATTCATAGAAGGATCCTCTTTTATTGTGGTTCGCCCAGACTATCCCAGACCAGACTTGATTGGGTCCTGAAAGCGTTAGGTTGCTCTAGAAACATGGATGTAGAATATTTTTTCACTACCTCCTCTAAGTCTTCAAGGTCTTTTGTCACCATCTGGGACGAAAGATGTGAAAAATTAATAATAATAATTAAATAATGACATTTCGGGGCTATCCAGACCCGACAGACTCTCTCGATCTATTGCTCTTGAAATCTTAGCGTATAGAGTATACCAACTTTGAACTGGTTAGATTTGTGAAATTTAATAAATTATCTTTATTGTGGCGCCATCAAAATTTGACTAAACTTGTTACTATGTGATGCCTGTCCGCTTATCAATATCGAATGATTTGTTTAAAACGTAGTAGATGAATAATTTTGATTAGGTAGTAAAATAGTAGTCAAGGGAACATCTCTGACCCAGCAAGTTCTAGGCTTATTTTCTTTGGAACTATCTAACTCTGCGTCAATTTAGCTCACATGTTAAAAGTGAGGTCTTAAACACCATAAGGAATTTAACCTTCATATTAGTCCAGCAATTGCGAAAAGAAAGGCATAAGACAGAATTCGGTAAAATATGTACCAAGTGAAAGAACCATCGGAAAACGAACGTTTGTTTGTTGATATTTTTATACCCTTGCAAAAAGGGTATATTAATTTTGGTTAGAAGTGTGCAACGCATAGAAGGAAGCATCTCCGACCATATAAAGTATATATATTTTAATAACATTTATCTACAATAAAGTCAAGAATGTTGCCATTATACAGTAATGATGGTTGGCATATAGTATTCTTTAGTGTGGCTATAAGAGTAAGTAAGATAGCACTATATTTCTATGAACTTTTAAGTGCTAAGAAAATAATATCCCCCCAAAAAATAGTTCAAATTCTATAGTCAAGTAGATAAGTTGTGTATTGGAAAATATTTATTTTATAGGAATTGTTTTAGTAAATGTAACGATGATAGGAGGCAGGCCATTGCACCAAACCCGAGAACGGTGGGAATGAATCTGCAAACTCAATAGCCTTCTCGTCGCCTGCATTGCCAATGAAGTGTCCTGAAATACCTACTTGAAGAAGTGGGACATCAAAGTCACCATCTGGTTTCTCCAATTGTAGGAAGAAATTTAATGGACCATCATTTATACCATAAGAGTGATAGACATGATACGGAGTAGGATATGTGGTAGAATTTTCCAGCATTGTGTGGGCAAACGTCCAATTGCTTATCGTCACATCCTCATAGGGTTGAAGGAAGATACTCATATGATCGGGGCCGGTTAGATTGAATTCCAAGTACAACGTCGTACTATCTGTCAACACAGTTTTATTCAGAAGATCGAGAGTTGGAATTGATGGCGGGTTGATTGGTTCTTCACGGGGCAGCCACATAGCCTCTGCTTTGGCCTTAACCCAGCGGCTATCGAATAGGGGAACACCACAAAACATGTATTTATCACAATCGTCTTCCAGGCTAATGAGTCCAGTAAGATTGACATAGTCCTCCAAAGGAGCCTGTTTACGACGATCTTGGAAATTGAAAAGATAGCCGGACTCATCTTTGCTCACAGTGCCGTCATATTCGTAGAAAGTACGGCGCACTTGCTGAAAGTATGAAAAGTATATAAAATAAAAACATTTCTATGTTGAAAAGATAAAACTTTGATCTTACCAAATAAGGCACACGTTGCACGTTGGTCTTAGCACGATAGGGGAAACCAACTTGAGTGGAAGTAGCCGCGTAAATCGTCACACCGCTAATTGCCAATAGAACCAAGAACACCAGACTGGGACGACGGTAAATGTTGACAAGGAGAATCTGTCATAGAACCTAAACTAGTTATGCTTCCTACTAGGGCAATCAACTGTTAAACTTACCAGGAAACCCAAACTAAGAAGGGCTCCCAAGGCAGTCAGTGCCGAAACGATTAGATCTGGATTGGTTGAGGCGCCATAGCGACCCATCATTGGAGTCAGTGCAGTAATAAATGTGTAGAACAGATAGCTGTTGTACAAAAAGGGGAAGACTTGAGCGATCTTAAGCAGTGCAGTCCAGGCGTAGCCGCGATCTTGCAAGGTAAGCAGTAGATTCAATGCCAATGGAATGACATAGAAGATCAGAGTCCAGGTGAAAACATAAGTTGTACGCAGTCCGTAGTAATTGAGAGCAATGGCCAGAACGGCTAGTACAACAGCGTAGCCATGAAGAGCCAGTTGAATTTGAGATGGATAGGAAATTTTGGGCTAAAATGAGGAAAAAATTGTCAAAGACTCGAAATACATTGTGAATTTCAGAATGACTTACATTTCGCTGCAGTTTGAAGTAAATGTAGGCGGGCAAACTCAATCCAAGAAGACTGGGGCACACATAAAGACCAATCAGTAGGATAGGATGGCTGAAGTACGAAAGGGATAGGCCATATTTGTCCATGACGTAGGCCACAACAATGGGAAGAGCCACTCCAAGGACAAATCCTATGACTTGTATAACTAGCACCACGATACCCCACAGCAAGGCAGTCTCCAGGGTGATATTTGATTTGACAGCAATGCGCCACAGAGAAAGGAAGACAAGGAGGATAGTAGCTCCAGCCACGGCATAATTGAAATAGACAGCATTGGTAGCCGAGTAGGTAACAAGGTACAATCCGAGAACATCAAAGAAAATAGCGTGTCCAGTTTCATAGGCCTGACGTGAGGTTTGGTTGAGTATTAGTAGAAATTTTCCTTGATTCATGAGAAATACTTACCTCCGGGTCAAAGAGTTCTGTGGCATTGGAAAGAGCACGGACTAAGCCGAGCAGATTGTCACCGGTGTTTTGCAGAGCTCCTATAGGAATGACATCCAAGCGATCGTTTAAGGTATGGTAAACATAACCATTGATAACCTGGGCAATATCGAAACCTAAAATAATTACCAATTGCTTTAGTTCATATCCGAATTTAAAAAAAATGAGAAAATAATAAATTTACCAGACAGTCCCCCGTAAGTATTGAAGATGCCAAAGTCGGTATCGGAGGGTAACAAACCAGTCTGGAAAAGTTCCTCAGCCATGGATGTACCAAATGGATGTTTTGCATTTTTTTTGTAGTACTAGAAAGATTCAATGAAAATAAGGTAAACGGGCATTTTGTAGTTGCTAAAATTTACATACTTCAGTCAGCCAAGAACTATCAGGACCACTTTGGAAAAGAATTTCGCGACCACCACTACCAGCTGCATCCAAATTGATGACGGCTCTAAAAATATAATGAACTATAACAACATTCTCCAGTGGATTAGTTGAAAAACTTACTTGCAGAAAGGTGCCCATTTGTGTTGAGTAATAAATCCATGCGAACCCTGCAATGGGTTCTCCTCAGCTCCGTTCAGCAGGAAAACGATGGGATGAGTGAATGTCTGTCTTGTCGAACCAATAACTCTTAGGACCTCTAGAACCGAAACGATCATATGACCAGCATCTCCCACCGAAGGACTAGTGGGTTTGGAATCAAAATGGCTGTTGACCAAAAGATAGGTTTCACTAGTCGAGTTCTTGGGACTTAGTTTGACAACAATGTTCTGTATGTTATGATAATGATTGGTCATAAGGCTCCAAATGTAGCTTCCCGTCGGTCTTTGTATATCAATTTCCAAATCAAAGAAGTCCTCTAAAATTTCCTCTTTGATAATGGCCAACTGGTTTAACAGGTACTGCACGGTATCTACCTCATTTCCTTGGCTTCCAACCACTTTTGTACCAATACTGGCTAAGCCAGAAAGGGTATTGTAGGCTCGTTCAGCAATAAAGACCCCCTTGTTTGAGTCATTGATGGTCAAAGGAGTGGGCAGGCGGTAGAATAGTGGTATCACAATAGAAAAGAAAAGTAGGCCCCAGAACAGCAGGGAGCCTGTACCGAAATACCAAGGAAGTTGCGACTTGACCACTACCTTTGCCACTTTTTTGGTAATCGAGGTCGTCGAGCCTTCCTCGATGCTTTCATCGTTAATCTGTTGAAAACTTTGGTTTAGTAAATGGATTCGATTTCAGATCTGCTTATCTTTACAAGTTTGTCCTTGTCGCCCATTGTAATCGACCCTTACACGATCTTTCCTCTGGTAGAACTACTTAGCCGTCATACAAATTCAGTTCCTTTTATACAAAATTTGGCCATAATTCACTACTTATCAGAGAAAACACATTTGAATTACAATCAGTTAGGGTCTCATTTATGATTCCTGATTCCAGAGTACTTAAGAGCATAATCGCTAAAGTGAGTGCAATAATCAAACAATTAGAGCCAAAATTTGGCTATCACCTTCCAAAACGAGGGTAGACTGAAAACGAATCGGTATTATCAGCGATAATTCTACTCGATCTCAGTTCGAACTACTTAAACGATATCTTTGATCAGCCCTCGGTTTCAATAGATTTATGATCCATTTATGATGGACGCACGTACCTTTTTTTTCTATTTTTTTTTTGTGCTTTTTTTTGTTTTTGCCGCTCCTTAATTTGACTAAACTTGTTGCCAGCTTATTTGCTGATGTCTGGTTTGGGAGGGGGGTTCCTTTATAACCATATCAAGAAGAAAGAACATGTGGGAGAATACGTGTTTTTTGAGGTATGCTTTTGTTAAATATATTTATTTCTTTTCTTGTTTTTTTTTCTTTTTAGAAAATATAACGATGATATGTAGCTGGCCAATCGACGGTCACTGCAAAAGGTGGTATAGTTTTCACAAATTTCACACCAAGGTCATCGCCCGGACTGGATATATAATGACCCGATACGCCCAATTGCAGCAGAGGTACTTCAAAATCGCCGTCGGGTTTCTATGTATTGTAAGTAGAAATGGTTAAAAATATTATTCGATATTTTCAGAAGGGTAAAGTGAGTACTCACAGTAAGTTCGATAAAGAATTGCAGTGGAGATTTGTCTTTGCCGTAAGTGAAATAAATATGATAGGGTGGAGGATAAGTGCTCGTCGATCCAGGTGCTTGAATATAGCTAGTGAGGAAGGACCAATTGCTAATAACGACATCCTCGTAGGGTTGGATAAACAAGCTCATATGATCGGGACCCGTTAGACTGTATTCTAGACGCACCGTCGTATTATCGGCTAAAATCGTTTTGTTAACTAACTCCAAGTCGGGCGATCCCGGTGTTGTAATGGGCTCCACTCTGGGCAACCACATGCCCTTCAAACGATTCTTAACCCAGCGATGATCATAAAGAGGATAACCACAGAACATATATGTATTGCAATCCGACTCGATACTAACTAGGCCAGTAAGATTCACTTTGTATGCCTTGAGAGGAGCAGCTCCACGACGGTCTTGGAAATTGAAGAGATAGCCCGACTCGTCTTTGCTAACAGTTCCATCATATTCATAGAAAACGCGACGAACATGCTGTAATAGTAAAATAAATTAGCAGGGAAAAAAGATAAAGTTGAATTAAAGTCATATTTACCAAAAAGGGAATCCGTTCCACATTGGTTTTAGGGCGGTATGGGAAACCAATCTGAGTCGAGGTGGCAGTGTATATAGTCAAGCCGCTCACAGCCAACAAAATGAGAAGAACAAAGCTGGGACGACGGAACATATTGATGAGTGGAAGCTGAGAATAAAAAGCAAATAAACGAATTATTGAACTATTCTTCATAAGAATACCCTGGTAGCTTACCAAGAAACCTAGAGCTAAAACTGATCCTAAGGCAGTCAGAGCAGAAACAATCAAATCGGGATTGGTACCCCTGAAAAGATAAATGATGGTTAACCTAGATGTACAAGGAATACCTGTAATATAGAACTAACCTGCCAAAACGGCCCATCATAGAAACCATCAAGGTCAGGAAAGTGTAGAAGAGATAGCTGTTGTACAGGAAGGGCAAAATCTGTAAGGCCTTAAGTAATCCACTCCAAGAGTAGCCACGATCATGCAGAGTTGTTAGCAAATTCAAAGCCAATGGAATGACATAGAATATTAGAGTCCAGGTAATCACATAAGCCGAGCGTAGTCCATAGACAGTCAAGGCAATGCCTACAAGAGCCAAGACAACAGCATGACCGTGTAGGGCCAATTGCAAGTGATGGCCGAAAGAGATCTTGTCCTGAAAACATTTTTTGTGAATAGATTGTTTAAAGTTTTCTCTATTAAAAACCTACATTTCGTTGCAGTTTGAAGTAGATAAATGTAGGCAAACTTAATCCCAGCAGACTTGGACACACATACAAGCCAATCAGTAAGGCTGGTGTGCTAAAGTACGTCAATGACAGACCATACATGTCCATTACATAGGCCACCACAACAGGCAGACCAACACCCAAAACAAAGGCAATAATTTGCAAGATCAAGATCAGGATAAACCAGCTGGACACATTACAAGTGCTTATATGCGACACAGCAGCTATGCGCCACAAGGATATGAAAACTAACAACAGACTTGAAGCAGCCACAATGTAGTTGAGATAAACGCCAGTTGTAGCCGAATAGCTAACGAAATACAAACCAAGGAAGTCAAAGAATACTGCATGACCAGTTGCATAGGCCTGGAATCAAGAATCATCATTTAGAGACAGTTATGCGCCAATAGACGAGCAACTTACCGAAGGATTATGCAATTGTGTGGCATTGGACAAGGCCCTCACCAGGCTTAATACATTGTCACCAGTGTTTTGATAAGCATTGCGGGGTATGGCGTCATAGCGATCGTATTTGGTGTGGTAAAGGAATCCATTGATGCACTGGGCCATGTCCAATCCTGGCATAATATGGACAAATCGGTAAAATACTTATTCCCCTGTCAAAATAAATAAACTATGAACATACCAATGAGGTTTCCATATTTGGTAAATATGGTAAAGTCCGTATCCGAAGGTAGTAAACCCGTTTGAAAGATTTCCTCAGCCATTGTAGTGGCGAAAGGATGTTTAGCATTGTTCTTATAGGCCTACAAAGGAAAAACATTCTGAAACAAGCTGAGGTTGATATTTAAGGATGTAACTTACATCAACCAGCCAAGGATTATTGGGACCACTTTGGAAAAGAATTTCTCGCCCACCACTGCCAGCTGCATCCAGATTGACAACGGCTCTAGAAATTATTTATAAAAGTTATATGATATTTCTTTTAGGAAACTGCCTAGGAGCTTACTTCACAAACGGTGCCCATTCATGTTGAGTAATAAAGCCATGGGATGCTTCCAAGGGATTCTCCTCAGCTCCGTTGAGAAGAAAAACAATAGGATGCTCGAATGTCTGCTTTGTCCTAGACATTACTCTAAGGACTTCCAGAATAGTGACGACCATGAAGCCAGCATCACCAGCAGAGGGACTTGTGGGCTTTGAGTCGAAATGACTGTTCACCAATAAGTAACTCTCGCTAGTAGTATTCTTGGGACTCAGTTTGATCACAATATTCTGTACACCTTGATACATATTGATCATGGTCCAATGGATATAAGAGCCCGAGACGACTTGCACATCAATTTCCAAATCAAAATAGTCAGTTAAAACATTTTGCTCAATCAATTCCAATTCACTCATCAGATAGGCCACCGTCTGATTTTCATTGGCATCGCTGCCAACCACTTTGGGTCCTATGCCGGCCAGATTGTAAAGATTATTTTGGGCTCGTTCGGCAATGAATCCACCTTTGCTGATATCTTCGATAGTCAAACCTGTGGGCAGGCGATAGAATAATGGGATAACGACGGCATAGAAGAGCAGAACCCAAAACAACAGGAATCCACTGGCCAAGTACCAGGGAACTCTAGTATTTTGCTGCTGTTGCTGTCGTTTCAGGCTCGTTCCTGATTCCACGGGCTTATCGGATATCTGCAAAGAATTCATTTTAAAAGAAAATGTTTAAAACACCCATGGACCATTTCCTCCTAAGACTCTTACAAGCCTGTCCTTGTCGCCCATTTTGATGTTTTGACCGTATCTGAAATGGAACTACTTGGATATAACTGGTCTGCATCTGCTTTTATATCGAAACATTTCGGATATAAAATTCCCCATATTCTGCTTAAACATTTGATAAAAAAAAATAAAATTTTATGATTTTTTTCGTAATCAATTGGTTACAATTAAAGGCGAGGGTGGTTTCTTTAAAAAGCAATTAACTAACGAAGTGTGCCTAAGTTGTGCAGATTTATATTTTTTTTTTTGTTAGTAATTGCCATAATTTTTTTTATAATAACCTCAGATAGCATACGATATCGGTTATCATTGATTTATAAGTGTCTCATAAAATTATAATACAGGTTTGAGTTTTTTTTTTATTTCTTTTCATTTATAACTGATAAAAAGTCATTCGATAATTCAAGACCCACCGCAACGGAACAATAATTGTTGTTAGACCACTTATTGGGAGTTTATTTCCTCTCAGAAAACGTGTGCCAAAAGACGCACGTGAACTGGAGATATCGTGTAAATTAAGATATGTTTCTCAGTTCCAAATAGTAGGGACTTTTAAAAGGCCGCGTAAAGTGGTATCTGTCTTAATACTAGAGTTTTTTTTTTTTTTAAATGATTAGTAATTTAGGTGTTTATTGGCCAATTATGCTGATAATGATACCGAAAGTTCGAGTACTATATCAGTTTGATAAGCAAATTATAATACAATTTTTGTTCTTTATTTTCTTTTTGGGTGTGAGTTGAAATTTTTAATTTAATTATGGGTTTTGAACTTTGCTTGCATCATAGATACGATCTATACTATAATTTGAAAAGTGTGTAGATACGATTCAAAAATCAAATATCATAAAGCGCCACCTTCTAACAGTTTCTAAAAATATTGCAGTTTTCATAGAATATTTTGAAATTTTCAATTTTAGCCCTTAATTGTTATGGCCTAATAGGTCGATGATCAAGTCTTTGATTGAGAATAGTATATTTAAAAATTTTCTAATGGTTTTGACAACTTTTACTATATTTGAAAAATAATATATGTATCATATGATACATTTGGGACACATAGTAGCACTATAGTTATTTACATTAAGTTACATTAACTTGGTGGATCTTTTAAGAAAATATTAAATATTTGCTCTCAGCGTAAAAAAATACAATAATGTTTTAAGAGGATATTTAATAATGATTCTCATTGATTTGCAACAGGGTTTATATAAACAAAGAGGTTTCTAGAAATTAAAGCTAGACATATTTAAAAAAAATAAACAATTAAGTATGAGCGACTAATGAGATTATTGCTCATGTAGTCCTACACCAATACAAAAACTGTTCAGTACACAATCTTTGGGAAATTCCATTGAACTAAATAAAACCATAGTAAAACGGTAAGAGAAATGCCTTAAAATTGCAAAGTGGTAGTAGTTTCTTGGTAGTAAAATTTGTAGTAAAACCAGTGTGTACTTTTTTTTTTATTATGACCATGCGGTTTTCACTTTTTAATTACTGCTCATACCTTTTTATATCGATTGCTGATTCAGGCTATAGATTAACAATATCGCTTGACCACAAGCGCACTTAATGACAGCTGTATAAAACCGATATCATTGTGACTACGGTTAAAATCTTAAAATCAATTGTTATTTAATAAGGTGTGCCAATTAATAACATTTTGAATTCTATTCGGTAATGGTTACACAAAGCACTGCTTGCTTATGTTTGGTTCAAATCTTGTCGTTCCTTAAAACTCTGCTTGTCATCTTTATATTCTAACCCGATTTACATTTGAATAGCGCTTATTAACATAAGAGTTCATTGACATAAAATTATTTTACAGCACTTGGAGATTGCAGCCACAGTCAAAAAGCAGTGCGTTTCGTTGTGATTCACCAAAGAAACTGCTTTGTTGCTATCAGCAATTAGCTGATAGATAAACTTATATACCCTGTACTTTTGGCTTAATAAGGTGTATTAGAGTCACTGATATGATTGTTAGAGATGGAACATTTTTCGTATTAGTTACATATTAAATACCTCTTTCTGAAGTGAACAGCTCAAATAGGAACAATTTTCCTTATACACGCATATAAAAAAAAAACAGAAAAAAATTTTGATCTAAAAAGGTGAGCAAAGCGTTTTTAATTTTTGTTCACATACTTATAGTGGAAGTTCGTCTACTTTGCTTAGATTAAAATCGAAATAACTGAGGTATTCAATCAGTTGTATAGAAAACTATTTTCATATTAATTTTGGCCAATTTACTTTCCATTGCTCTGCTTTTGAGGCTCTAGATCCAAGTCTTTATAGTTTTGAAAGCACAATCCTTTAGACACTATGGCAGTTATTAAATACCCTACAATTAATGTAACTAAAACTGACTTTGCTAGAGGCGACTCTAGGGACCTTAGTAATTAACACGTGGTCTGCAGTTTGCATGTTCCATTCAGTAAAATTATACATTGCCTTACATTAATTTTTTTACTAGATAGTAGAGAGAACAAGAAAGAATGAAATTTGATGACATCAAAGTTCAACTCATACCTCTTTGTCTATATATTAACGCGTTCGCTAGTTTGGAACGCTTCTGTAAAACACACCAAACAAAATTATATTTGATTGCGACATTTATAAAAACTGTTGAAATATTTCAAAACATTGCAGAGAGTAATATGGAAATGGTTAATTTGTGTCGGGGCTTATGCGAACATTGTGTAAGAAACTTTAGAGCTATTTTATAAGCATTTAAATATAGTAAATATGTAAAGAAAAATTGAATGAAAATATTTTTATAGAGGATAAATATTGAAATCTAAATACAATGATGTTTTTTTAGTTCTTTATTTAAAAAATATGCTGTAAGCTTTAGAAAACCTCTAAAATAGTGTTTTTCCTTATTCATTTCACTACACTTCTCGTTAGTGTATAAAATCAATTAGTACAATGTTTTCTAAATGCTCATTTGGGTGGAAAGTTCATGGTCAAATCATGACAGTCTGTTAAACAATGGCCCATTTAGTTGGATGGTTATCTAAAACACAAATGTCATTTCGGTTTCGGATTTCGTTTCACTTGATTTGTTAACGAGAGCACAGAAACATTTAAATTTACCACAATGTTCCGCAATGTTTGTTAAATCTGTTAAACTCTCACTATCATTTGTGGAATTATTGATGTATTCTTTTTGCACAATATTTAAGTTATTCTAAGGGCGCCCTCACCCGATTCTGGCAAGCATCCAGCAAGCGGCAACGCATGGAACGCCACATCTTCGGAACGCGCGAGCAACTCAACTGAGGGAGAGATTTGCTGATTGCCAGTGCGAGATTTCTCAGCCTGGTCATTAGTTGTTCGCGAGCAGCTTCAGTGCTCATCTTATCAAAAATTATTGCTTGTATCTATTAAAAAAAAAGTTTGTTTATTTAATTTTTGTTTTGATTCGCCTCAGCACACTCTTTTCTATTCATAGATGAAATGCCCGTGGAATCTCTCTGCAAAATATGAACGTAGTGAGTGAGCCACAAGTTCAACACATTCTAATGTCGTGATGACCTCTCTTTAGGTGTTTATATTGATAAATTGATAGTTGTGGGTGTGTGTGTGTACCTCATAGACGTAACAAATCAATGTCGAAAATTTAATGGTGAGTCCTCATGGAATTCGCTAAGAAATGTATGGTATTAGGAAATTGCTTTCATGTTTTTCTGTTATAAAATCAACAACAACAGGTTTTGTTTACATTATTGGCATGGTGTTTAATTTGAGCGCCAAAGCTGTTCAACCAATTAAAGCGGTCAAAGCAAGCAGGTTGAAATGGTTAAGGCAGTGCAAGCAGTTTACCCAAAGACTAAATAATCTACACACACACATGCACATAATTATACTACTACACTGACTGGACAAATTATTTGGCATGGTATTGACATTTGACTAATGCCACAGACCAAAAGTGTATTGAGTTATATTTTAGTTAGTTGTTATTTACAGTCGAAATCAATTGTATACTTATTTCTTGCACTAGGCCTTAAAGGGTTAATTACATCTTTAAAGAAATCGAAATAACTTATTATATTTTTATAAAGACAGTATATTTGAAATTGATGTCTATTTTT
This sequence comes from Drosophila paulistorum, assembly GCA_018152135.1. NCBI lineage: Eukaryota > Metazoa > Arthropoda > Insecta > Diptera > Drosophilidae > Drosophila > Drosophila paulistorum. Next base: position 49,398,595 of record JAECXG010000822.1, on the reverse strand, counting down.
ACTAGCTTTATCATGTTAATTTATGCAAACTATTGAATAAATTTTGAATCGAATCTTCATATAATCCAATCAAGACGTTTCTATTACATATAGAAATATTAAACTTATAAATAACAAAAATGTCTGGAATCCCTAACCCAGAGTCCACGTTTTCAATAGACTAAGGTGGCCTGAACCCAAGAGTCTTTTTAGAATGACTTTGATTTGTAGTTATGTACATAGGATTGATTAGGGATCGGATTAAGCGTATTCCACTAGAAAAATCTACTCTGGTCTCTTGGTCTGAGCTTTGTCGGCCAGCGAAGTTTCCATTTAAACTTAATGTTTGATATACAATTCTATTTCGTTCAGATCACATTGATGGCACAAAGTCCATTCTGATCTGTATGTTTTTCCGAAATACAGTTCGTTCAATTTAGAAAGACAAGAACGTCAAACGATTTGAAACTATACAGTCTTATGATAGAGATAGTGAAATCTGTTCTGTTTAGTTTAATAATTACTAGCTGATACGAGTGCGAAGTGGTGCAGTTTCAAAAGTGCCTGCTAAAGACAAGTATATTTTAAATGACGTAGTGTCTAGTACTTTCATCGGTTTGATATTGCACGGCAATCGTGAAAATAAAACTTTTCAAACTTCATTACCACATAAATAAATTTTGTTAATTAATTAGCCTTCAGTGACTTTACAAAATCAAAGAAGGTATACATTTTCGTTATAATATTCTTCAGATTATGAATTTATTTATCAGATTCGCTACAGTTACAATCGATAATAGCAACAACTTAATAACCTATAATTTATAATTTAGTAAATCAATAAAATAAGGTAATGTAAATATCATTTTATGTATAATTCCCGCCCGCTAAGTGTCTCCCCTCATAACCTAAACCGAACTAAAAGTACCAACTCTCATAGGTGCCCACCCAACCTTGTATGTAGGTGTAGGATGGAAAATGTTCTAGATAACGATTCAATTGCTCCATGTTATTAAGATCTTCATTGACCCAATGACCTCCAATGCCAATTTCCAGACTGGGCACATCAAATGAAGATGTCGTCTTCTGCGAAAGAATACGAGATTAAAATTAGTAAACGATACATTTTGAATTAAATTGATTGGCCTACCTCAACATCTATGTGAAAGTGTAATGTGCTGTTATCTAAGCCATAGGAAAAGTATATAAAATGCGGTGGTTCTTCATTCTCTCGCAGCATTGTGTCGTTGAATGACCAATCAAGAATCTTAGCATCATTTTTAACATTCACAAAAATTGTCATATGATCGGGACCAGTCAGTGAGAAATTGAAACGTCTTTGTGATTCATTGCCCTCCAATTCGGTGATTTCGTCCAGCTCTAGTTGTGGATATACAGTTGGAATTTCAGGCTGTTCCTTTATGGGTATCCAAAGACTATATTCGCGAGCCTTGCTCCAGCGATGATTGTACAGAGGCATGCCACAGAACATTTCCTCGTCACAAAATTCACTAACCTGATGAACATCTCCAATGGACTTTAATTGGCCTGAATAAAGAATATTTAATTTATCACATGTTCATGGAAAATCGAATGGAGAAAGTTTTTCGAACCTTCAGCTATGCTGAAACGTCTGTCCTGAGGATAAATATACATTCCCGATTCATCTGTGCGTATGCTGCCATCAGCATTATGTAGACGTCGGTGAGCGTGCTAAAAATAAAAGGGTCATGAGATTATTTTTAGTATAAACCTTCATTTCTTGTTCCAATCCACCTACAATCACGGAATAACGTTGAGCTCGTTTATTGTCCTGATAGGGAAAGGCAGCATCTGTGACCGATATAATAATGAATAGAATTGTGCCAGCCAGAAAACAGAGAATTATCGTTCTTGTCTTGCGGAAGAACATAGTAAGTGGCACTATGAAACCGGCAAACATTAGAGAGAATAGCCACATTAATGCGGCAATAACTAAATCGGGATTCGATTCGGAACCGGAACGTCCTTGCATGGGCATAAGAGTCATCAGCGAAGCGGTACATATGTAGGTAAAGTAAATGAAGGGCAGACCCTGACAAATAGTTACCGCAATGGCAAACCAATAGGCTAAAAGAAGCAAAATATGAATATAAAACACAAAATATTCTTTAGAGTTTCTTACCCTTGCGATGCCATTTGGTAACCAAATTCACAATCAATGCCAATATATCAAATAGGACACAAATCATTATCAGATAAGCCGAACGTATGCCCACCCCAGTCATTATCATCATAATCAGAATCAAGCTGATACAATGGGCATGCATAAAGAGCTGTATGCGAAAGCCCAAGCCCAAAGGATCACGTTTAGTCTTCTCCAAATACAGAGCGGGTAGAATGCTCATGCCAAAGATAATGGGAAACAAATACAAGCCCAAGATAGTCCAAATCTGACTGAACCATGACATGGAACGATCTACTGCATCCATAAAAACAGCCACGAGTACGGCAAGACCCAAAGCAAGAACCAAGGATACAAGTTGTATGCCAATTGTGATGCCAAAACGTAAGAGAATTCCCTTCCAACTGCAGCCAGAACGCACAGACATAAAGTACAGTGAGATACCAATGGCCAGAAGAGCCAGAACTCCAACAATAACATTCACAATGATGCTAATGGTCTCCGTGTAGAAGATGATGAACCAACCGAGGAAATCATAGAAGATGTTATGACCCTCTGCGTGGGCCTGCAAAGCATTAGAAAAAGATTAAGTAGGATTAATGATCAGTTACATTTGTATTCTCTCGTCACTCACAGCCGTATCGTCCAGTTCGGGAGCATTGGCCAATGCTTTGGCCAGAGCCAAGACATTATCGCCCGTATGTTGAAATGAGGATCTGGGAAAGACATTCACACGATCGTATTTCGTATGATAGACATAACCATTGAATATGTAAGCCATATCTAGACCAGGTACACCGCCATAATCCCGAAAAATGCGAAAATCTGTATCCGAAGGTATAAATCCAGCCTGGAAAAGTTCCTCTCCCATGGTATTGGCGAACGGATGCGGCACCTTGCGATAATAGTTCATGAGCCAGGGATGATTGGGACCCGATTGAAAGAGAATTTCACGTCCACCACTGCCAGCCGAGTCCAGATTGATGAGAGCTCTGAAAAGGAAACAAAAAAAGTTTATATAAAGTTATTAGAGGTTGTTTGTTGTTTGTCAAGTCACTCACTTGCAATTCTTGGCCCACTTGTGTTGAGTGATAAAGGCATGAGAGGCCTGTAGAGGATTCTCCTCGGCACCATTAAAGAGAAAGACAATGGGATGATCTAGAGGCTCATCGGTTTTGGCTATGACACGCAATACCTCCAACATGGTCACCACCATGGAGCCATCATCCGCAGCTCCAGGACTTCCGGGCACTGAATCATAGTGACTATTGATCAACAAATAGTTCTCATTGGTATTATTCTTCTCGCTCAATTTGACCACCACATTCTGTATGCCCTGATACATGTTAACCATAGTCCAATGTATATAGGCTCCACTTGCTTGCTGCACATCGAATTCCACCTCGAATTTGTCCAACATTTCGGCCTCAACTTTGGCAACTTCATTGCGAAGAAACTCTACAGTCAGGATTTCATTAGCCTCATTGCCCACGACTCGTGGTCCCAGTCGTGTCAGTTCGATTAGAGTATCCTCTGCCCTTTGGGCAATAAATGAATAAGGATTATTCACTTCATCACTTTTGGTCAAAGCTTTGGGCATACTATTGATCTGAGTGTTGACCAAAGCCAGATACAAAACAAACCAAAAACCAAAGAAAGCTGGCGCATAATACCATTGTAGTTTCTTGGGCACTTCAAAGTCCACATCTATATGGTATTTGGACTTAAACTATATGGCACAGAGAGCGAAAGATAGAGAGAAACACGTTTATTAATATCTTATCTACGATATATGGGGTATTCCCCCTTGGCTAGTTATTCCGACTCCTCCTTCTACATAGCTCCTAACTCTCTGAATGTAATGTGACAACTGAATCTCAATTTACTGCTTCACTTGGCAACTTGTTTGCCTTTATTACTTTTTTTTGATAAGAAAATTCTTTGAAGTCGTTTAGTTTTTGTCAATTTTTCATTTCTCTTCGGTTTTATTTTTGATTTCCATTGACATTGAAATCATTCGCGTGTTCAATACATGATTCATTAGGGCGTGTGGTCAAAGGATCATAAAGTTCTAATCATAAATTGATAATTGATAATGATTTAATACCAATTTTTATAGCCTCTCGTCCACAACAACAAGAAATTTGCAAGCCGTACGGCATCTTTTGAACTAAGGTTTTCGCCAAACTACCTATACAAATATATATATAGGTATGTATATAGGTATGTATATATTTTCTTTTGTTTGTGGACTCTTCTTAAATACTGCTGAGTTGGCATGAATGTAAACTTCAAGACGGACGATAAGATCACCTTACGTTTTTAGATTTCTTTTAAGGAACACGTTCGAAACGTGAACATTTATTATTCCACTTAAGTGTGTTAAAAGTTTGTTAATTTTTTTCTCGAAAATTCTTAGACAGATTATATTCAAGTGGAATTTTCATAATTATAGAAATACTGATTGGATTTCTATACTTAACCTAAAAGTAGTCATTGAATATGACTTTAAATGAATTCTTGGTAATGCCCAAAAAATTTGTTTTCCTTTAACTAAGATAAGAGCTAGCCAAACAACACGATCCAAATTAGTGACAAATGTAATTTCTTTTTAGGACAATGAAAAAGCATTATCTATACTGATTCATGTTGTCTTCCACGTTTCTTGATATTTAATTGGTTTGTTTGATTATACTAATCAATTTGTTAGAATTTGGATTCGTACGTGGTATAAACTGTTAAACTTTTGGGTTTTCTATTTTTGCAACTAGTTTATTGTTCTAAAGCAAACGCCTTATATCTTTCATACCATTCCAAGATCATCCTCTTTGACAAAAAACAACAACCCTTCCACAATTTAATTGTATTTGACGTCTTTTCCTTGAACGTTTGCTTTCTTTTTGGTATTTTCGGGTTTTGGAATTTAACGTCATAACCTTATTCATAGTTTATTATCAAGCATATTCAGGTTCTTGAATCGATTTTAAACTTAGATCGGCTTGATTTTGAAGTTTTCAAGACTAACAATAAAATATTTACAGTGCTAGCGAATCAAAGAGTCAATTTTTTTGCAATGGAAAACGATAACAATATTGTTTGATTGTGTTAAGTATATATTTAAATATTTTTAACGATATGCTATCTCGTTTCAAGCTATGTTGAAATGAATATAGATAATCGCAGAGCAGTTGAAATCACTTTTGAATCTATCAAAAACAAAACATTTATGGTTAACACTTCTTTGGTTAACACTTCTAGCATACCTACGATTTTTAAAGGATCTAGAGGAAGGAAATCGTTCTTGAAAATCGAAATTAATTTCAGTTTAAGATTTAAAACTCGTTTTTGTGCGGAGGAATTTTCACACATTTTCACCATAAAAGGTTTTGCCACTTCTAATTCGTTTTCAACAAAATTTTAACAAGGGTGGCGAAAATTTGAAATGAACTCGATCTTTTTGCCCAAAATATGTTTACACTTAATATATTTTGTGGATTTTTGTCTTGATATAAGGCGTAAGGATGAATTAACATTTGCTGTTCACATAGACCGATCAAGAGAAAAATTTAAACTTTTCTGAGCACAAGTTTTGCTGAGTTATAGGTAAAAACCACTAGGATCTAGAGAATATTTGTGCTTGACATATTTATTGGTCTAATAGGAATTAAAGATAATAACTCTAACGAAATATAAATTTATACTTTGAATAGACCGATAACCATATATCAACACATGCACTTCTTTTATTTCACTAATTATTAATCCTTAATTGTGGCACAATATTCCATTTGCTTGAGATTATCCATTATATTCGCACTCTTTTTTAAGTCCTTTTTTTTATTGAAAAACAGTTCTTGTAATTTATTAAAACACTTTCAATTTATTATTTAACACACAATAAAAAATACGTACACCCATTTTATATGATTTTTTGAACTGGAATTCCCTAGAATCCAATACTATTTCTAGTGAAACGTCTGCACCTAGTCACTCTTGAATTCCAATTGAGACTTGAGTAGTTGGAGAACCAAATGATATAGGAAAACTTATCGTGGAACGCCTTTCCGATAAAATAATAAAAGCAATGGCACCTGCACCCGATAAATTGGCGCAATTATTGGTTAAACGCGTTGGGTGAAATTATTATCGTAATTATTTATTCTCAATGTAGTACTTCTTGTTTACGGGAGTTTTTGCACCTTATTTAATAGTAGTCCAAGTGATAACACGTATCCGTGTATAAGTTTTTTTCCTCTTTTTAGTTTTTATCTTTATTGGGAAATGCTATGTTGTTTTGGGGTAATAAAAAAGAATTTGTTCTTTTTTTGTGCAGTTGGTTTCTTCTTCCTTGTAATTGTTATTGTTGTACGTAAAAATTTGATTGAGGCGGCGCCTTTTTTGAAACTTTGACACTGTAAATCTATACAATTTAGAAACGGCTTGATATTTGATTAGACGATAGACCGCATAGTCGTTGTTGTCGAGTATTAATAGTCATAGTCATTATATGATGAAGGGAGTCGGATCGATTCTTCCTAGCGATCAAGCACAAAACACTGACTAACTGACTAGCTGACTGGAACTGTACTAAAATGAATTGGCACTACGAATATCTATGATAAACTGGAGGAGACTCAAAAACCCAACCCATTTCAAAAGTGTCTTTTTTTATTTTCATTTTTGTTTAGCTTGTCTCTGGCTTTTTACAAAGTTTACTAATTAATTTGTGCCTCATCGTTGTCGTTGTCTATTTGTCTGCTGCTGTCTGTTGATTTCATTTCGTTTAATGTGTCATTTCCCCATTTCCCCACCGATTACCACTTGTTACTCCATAGACCTTACCTTACCTTACCTTAGTATATATCTTTTGTCTGCTTTTTTTATTTTGTTTTTGATTTTCCTGTATTGTGCAAAAATTCTCAGTCGGGATTGGGTTTCGCTTGCGTTGATTTCGCTTGATTAACAAATTGTTTACGTTATGTATGTGTGTGTGTGTGTGTAAGTGTGGGTGTGTGGGTGTATGGGTGTAAGTGTGTTACGGAATTCAGATTCACCTGTCTAGTGAATCGTTGATTAACGCTTCAATGAACTCAAAGGCTGGGAAAATTGATTCAAACAACAAATTATGTCAAGCATTTTTATGCTTGGTTAACTCCACCGCACACACACATTTACACACACTCAGAGCTGTAAATTACTTTCAAATTTGAACTTTAAATGTTAATTTCTGACTTTTCTTCAATTAATTCTGAAGTTTCATTTAAGCAAATAACATTTTGAATGGAAAGTCTGATTATTCAAATCATCTTACAGATAATGCTTATGGGAAACAGTTTGAAGGATTTCCTTTCCTCTAAACTTATCCTTATCTAAATCGCATGTTAAGCCATTTTATAAAGCAGTGTCAAAACCACTTATAGATGTCTATTAGTGCAAATCCTATGTGTGTGTGTGTGTGTGTGGGTGTGCTTGTGTTTATACATTGTAGCTTTTGTTATCAAAATGCGATTACTACTAATTATTGATGAAGTCACAATCGCCATAATCAGCTTATCTGCTGATATCTATATCTATATACAAACATACATTTATCTATAGACTGGGGTTACACCTGTATCCTTTTACCCGTTTAGCACCCTTTTTGTCTGGGGATTTTTAACCATATTTGCTTGTCAAATTCTTTTTGATTTGATTAGGTGTAGCACTTTTCGATAGCTGCAAAACCGATAAGCAATGGAAGCGGCAGCTCTTAAGGCGGCTCAAGTGCTTAGCCAAAGAAATTCAAGTGTTATGTGTTACCCGCCGGGGGGGAGTGTTTAGGATTGGGTGTATAAAATTAACTCGATCCGAAATGAGGCGATTTAGTAGCCATCAAGCAGTCGGCACGCGTGAAACAGTCGAAGGATTAAAAAGAAAATCGTAAAGGAATAACGCAAAATAAATACTTTACGTGCCTTTATCGTTATAGTGAGCAGCACCATCTCTAATAGCCCCACAACGAAAGCGAGAGAGATTCAAAAGTGACTAACAGCGAGGGAGATCAGTTCTTGTCACGATCTCTTGCAGTGCAGTAGTAGCAGGTCGTGCAGACCGACCATCTGAATATCATCAGAACATCGCCGAACGCTGAAGGCGACAGTTCGGTTTTGGACGGCGTCAACGGAAAGTGTTTGTTGTTCAGCGTTCTGAAAAACCTAAAGTTCGAACATTTATTCAAAAAAATCCAAGTTTATTTTCGTCAGATGTGCTAATAATTTTCGCGTGCCAACGATTTGTTGTTTTCTTGGTTTTTTCGTGACATCTAAGAACGGATATCCATTGACGAAACATAAGGAAGGCCAATTTAGTAAAGGTGAGACAAGAAATGAGAAGAAACAGCTGCTTTTTTGTTGGGCTAATTCGTTTGCAAGGCTTCTTCTTGAGTCGATGCTGTTGTTGTTGTTGTTATTGCTGCTGTTGATGCCACAAGTGCAACCGCAACTTCCTTTTCAGGTTATTGACTTTGGCCCTTGCAGCGTGTCGCATTTTGTATATACATACAAACAAACGTCTCTACCACATATGTCTGCATTTGTATGTATATCTGTCAGATACTATGATTGTTTTTTTCTTTTTGTTCTTTCTTTTGTATATTCCTCTTTGGGGTTTCTTTCGTTTTCTTGTACATTTCCTTTCGCGGCTTGGGAGGGGGGAATATCCAAACAATGCAGTGTTTGTTGCCGGTCGTTTGTTTGTCACACTTGATTGCCTGACGCAACGCCTTCGCCTTCGCCTTCGCCTCCACCTCCTCCTCTCGCTTTGCCCCATATGCAGTTGATGTTGGGCTCCCTCTTTGGATTTGGATTTTCCATTTTCTTTCTTTAAATAAATACACATATGTGGTCAATAGAAGACGAAGATGGAGATGGAGTCAAAGTCGGAGTCTCAAATACATAGTTGTGACTTCTCGGTATGCAAATCGTTTAATGAAAAATGCATTGCAAAAATGCTTTAGCTTGCTCCACTTACAATCATCAATTCGATGTGGGTTTTTGTGTTTTTGTCTCACTTTTAATCGCTTCGACGTCTTTGTGGTCGTCTGGGGTCACTTTGATTGCCAATGAAAATGGGTCGAATGGGTGTCCGCAGCGACCCAAATTGCAATTTGCATGCATTCGAATCATTAGCCTTCTAGCTATGGGCAGAACTTTTATGGCCTGCAGTCATTATGACTCTTTTGCCTAGTTCTTGCTTTTGCCCCTAAAAAGTTGACATCATTTGAACTAGTTAGACTTATGCGATCATGTGGCACACACACACATACATACAAGTAGTTTCTATGCCAATGTAAATATAGAATATATGCCCTGAAATACAAATTGGTCTATATAAAGTTTTTTAAACAACTTTGCACATGTGTTTAAATATTTTTCCTTTTTAAACTAAAGAAAATAAAATTAATTAGCTCAACAATAAAATCCCTCTAAATCTAATCAAAGTAAATATTTTAAAAATGTATTTCAACTTCTTTGCAGTTAATAATTTTTAAATGAAAAATTTGTCCATTTTGAGTATTTTTCTAGAGTATTTTCACTTCAATATAACTTTGCATCATATTGATTTTGTTATTAGAATCGCATGTGTGAACATTAAACAAACAAAATAAAAAAAAAGAAAACAAAAATATATTATGGCCCCAGCTGGCTATAAATAAGAATGAAATATCTCTGAAAATTACAAAATGTATCCCATTATTGTATTATTCATTATTCATTTGTATGATCACAATATATATATGCCAACGTGTGAGTTCCTTTTTTTATAATTTGAATTTATATAAATCATTTCATCGTTTAGTTTAGTTAGTTGTGGATGTTTACCTTTTTGATTTCCGGTTCTGACGAAATGTCAAAAACTGAACAAAATTCGAGTCAAAATCCAACCCGTTTGAATAACTATGAATCATTTACTTGTGGTAGTTGATAAGTCTATTGATTCTATATTCTAATTACTAACACATCAGCCGACGATGGTTTCCCCTAAAACAGAATGATGATGATAAAGTCAAAAAATCACGTCAAAGGTGTGAGTATTGGCTGCCAGTTGGCTTCTTATCATTTCAACAACTTGTAGGTACTTACAAAAAAAAGAAGAAATTTGTTTACCAATATGATTTGTATTGATTTGATTTTATTTGATTTGGCCTGCCGCCGTCTTCGTCTTCGTCTTAGTCGCCATCATTTGACTTCATCGAACTTCAATTGATTTCCTGCTAAGCGTTTGACATGATTATCGAGGATTCAGATATTGAGGCATAGATTAATGTGTGTGTTTTGTAGGGTCTTTATTGAATATTCATTACTTTCTCATTTTGATAAATCTAATTTATTGATGGATTTATGCCGGACGTTCACTCAAGTTAGAAGTGGACAGACTGTCGATAGAGATCGCCGCCTGATTCTCTGCCTCGGTGACTCTCTGACTCTGTGTCTCTGACAGTTTCAAGTTAATCGCACCCAGTTCGTATCAGAAGCGCCTAATTATTTAATCGGTGGTTCAAGTGTTTAGTCACACTGCATATGAAAATATATAGTGACGCGTTAATCAAAATGAATGAATGAGTTGCTTTATCAGCCACATGGAATTCCAGTCAGACAATTATGAAGCAAGTTCACTGACATCTAACCTATGGTTCATCTCCGTTTTTGTTGATTTTCCAGTGCATAATCCACCAAAAAAATGAAATCCAAATACGAGAACATGAAGATCATCTATAATCGCAGCAAAATCGGTTGGTATTGGGCCCCGTTGTTTGCTGCCTTTTGGTTTTTGCTGTTCTATTTGGTTGTAGTGCCAAGTTTTCATCGTATGCCCAAACTGAAGACGCAGGAGGATGAATTGAAGCAACCTGGACAATTTATAGGCGAACGTGCGGAAAACACTTTGCTTCGGCTATCTAAAATTGGTCCAAAAATTGTCGGAAGTGCAGCTAATGAACAGGTTGCCGTACAATTTTTACTTAGTGAGATCACGGAAATCATAAATGAAGCACGCTTGGATCTCTATGACATTGAGAAGGATGTGCAAATTGCATCGGGAAACTATCTATTATGGTCCATGGTGAATGTATACCAAAGTGTACAGAATGTGGTTGTAAAATTATCACCCAAAAATCTGACTAGTGAGGCTAGTCTACTGGTTAATAGTCATTTTGATTCCGTGCCTGGTAGCTCGGGAGCTGGCGACTCGGGCATGATGTGTGTCATAATGTTGGAAGTTCTGCGAGTGATAACCAAATATGAGACACCGTTAACCTATTCGGTTGTCTTTCTCTTCAATGGAGCCGAAGAGAATCCTCTGCAGGGATCACATGCCTTCATCACACAACATCCTTGGGCTCAGAATGTCAAGTAAGTCATGATTATAAAGAAAAAAAGAGTCTTTTATCATTTAGACATTCTCTACGTTTAGGGCTGTTATAAATTTGGATTCAGCTGGCAGCGGTGGACGTGAAATTCTCTTTCAATCAGGACCAGATCATCCTTGGCTTATAAAGGTAATTTGTTAATACTTTCAGATCAGATCAAATTGTGAATGTAATGAAAAAATTACCAATTTCTAGTATTATGGAAAAAATATTGTCCATGCCTTTGCCACAACTGTTGGTGAGGAATTATTTCAAAACGGGTTTGTTCCCTCAGAAACGGATTACCGTGTCTTTCGTGATTTTGGCAAAATACCTGGTAAGTCTACTTAAAGTTTTAGATGCAATTTTCAATTCTAACTAATACCTTGAATTCATTTACAGGTCTCGATATGGCTCAGACTTTAAATGGTTATGTCTATCACACTAAATACGATCGTTTTAATATTCTACCAAGGCGTACCTACCAATTGACTGGTGAAAATATATTGGCTCTGGTTAAAGCTTTGGCTAATGCCCATGAACTGGAAGATCCCTCGGTAAGCAGTTCTCCAACTTTGTAAAAAAATCGAAATTTATTAGCTTTATTTTATTGTAGAAACACTCTGAGGGTCATATGATATTCTTTGATGTGATGGGCTGGTTCTTTGTCTATTATACGGAAACAGTTGGTGAAATAATCAATATATTTGTCTGTGTTTTGGTCTGTGCCACAATTGTGGCATATATATGGAGTATGTCCAGCACTACGGGAATGTTCAGGCGACGCATTTGGGCCAAATTTGGTATATTGGCTGCCCTGCAAGTTTGCGGTGTTGGCCTTGGCTTTGGTCTGGTTATATGTATAGCTTTATTCTTGGATGCTGTTGGTCTATCGATGTCTTGGTTCTCACAGACTTGGATGTTATTCGGCTTATACTTTTGTCCCATGTTCTTTGGCTTGGGCATACTTCCGGCCATCTATTTTAGTCGCACAAAGGAGGTGAGCTTGGCAGTGACGTAAAAGAGTTTAAAGTTAATTAATTACCTATTTATTTATTATACTTTAGCATGGTTTACCTCTAGCCTATGGCATTCAGCTCTTGATGCATTCTCATTGCCTTATATTGACGGTGATAACTGCTGTTATGATCACCTATAATGTGCGTTCGGCTTTCATTATAATGCTGTGCATTGGATTCTATACCATATCCGTGCTCTTTAATATGGCTACTTGTGTGCACAAGACAAGTAAGTATCGACATTATCCTTCTCGTAAAATTTCTATTTATTTACTTGTTCATTTTTGTTTTACAGATTTCCTTTGGCTTATACCACATTGTCTATGTCAGATATTGCCCTTTATGTTCTACACTTATTCGTGCTATGCCTTCTATGTGGTCTTTATACCTATGCAAGGACGTGATTGTGATTCCAATCCTGATATACTGATGGCCTCCTTTACGGCTTTATTGTGCATTCTCTTTTCTCCATTTTTGATACCTTTGTTTTGCCTATTCCGTAAATCGAAGACGATTATCTCATTGTTTGGCATTTGCACTTTGCTTTTCATGATTTTTGCTGCCACACCTGTTGGCTTCCCGTATGTGGAAAAGACAGCAGCTCAACGTTTCTTTGCTGTGGTAAGTGCTTATAATGAAGAGAATTTCGAATTTGATGAGAGAGTTAATGTTTTTGTATTGTAGCACACAAGTCGCACCTTCCACAATGGCGATCCTCAGAGCAGTATAAATCGCACAGATTCTGGTTATTTTGTTCAACCAGTCGATCGTCGTCCCACGTCAGTGAATGAGGCACTTTTCACAAATACAAATTATACCAAAGCTGAGAGTCTTGATTGCGATTCAGAAATTATGTGTGGCTTTCCCATTTATAGTTCCCGTTGGCTTAATGCAGTGTAAGTTTTGGAAAGAAATATTCTATAAATTACTCTATAAATTCCGTTTTCTATTTTATATAGACCCAACAGCTTTTGGGTTCCTGGCCCAGAGCCAAATACGGATTATATACCGACAGTTACCATTATCGAGAAATCAAGCAACTCACCCACAAATATTCAATACACATTGGAAATCTCAGGACCCGATCATTGTAGTATATTCATTCAGCCGTTGAATAACTCAAAGTTAGTGGATTGGTCATTCACCAAAGAACCGCTGGAACAGAATATAAAGCCGCCCTATTATGTATACTGGTCATATGCCTTGGATCCCACACCATTACAGTTTACCATGGAATTTGAGGTATGTAAATGAAACCAAACTTTAAATTTCCTCAACTGATTGGTTTAAATTTTTAATTTTAATAGCATGAATCAGAGGATTGGAGTGGTTCAACATTCAAAATTGCTGTAATGGGCCATAGAACTCACGATGATATGTTTGTTGAGGAAGATTTTCGTGAATTCTTGGCCACTTTCCCAGCCTGGGCGCATATTACCTCGTGGATTGGTTCCTACAATAGTTGGCAGCTCTAAGTTGCAATTGTTTTATTTGCCATCATGATAATTATTACATCTATTATATTATATTATAATTACTTACCTTACCTAATTCTACAAACATGCATAATGTATGTATATCCCCCCTAGGGTCATCCAACGAACAAACATCAAATGAGAGAGAATAAGAACCTCTTTAACTATTAGTTATATAAATAAAAAATTTAAATTATTTATTAAGTATTCACAAATCGTATTCAAAGCTCCCAACTGTGATAGGACGTAAACCAATCTGTGGTATAAGTCCAATCTGGAAACGTATCTAAGAATTCTCTAAAGTCTGTTGTATAGTCATCTTTGTGATATAGAAAATGTTCGGATACCACTATCTTGAAATAGGATTCACCTTCCGCTACATTTGCGTCTGAATAATCCAATTGGACCCAAAATTCAAATGGTTCTTCGACAAAAGCGTAACAATGATACATAAAAAACGGTGGTTCGTGTCCTTCATCCAGAGGTGTTCGATCAAATGACCAATCAACAACTTTAACACCATCAGTCGGTTGTATAAAGATCATAACACGATCACTTGCCTTTAAAGTGAAATTGTAGCCTATTTGATTTTGAAAATTAAGATTTTTTGACACCGTAAGATCTATGGCTAATGGAAACTCTGGTGCCGATGAGTCGATCCAATGGGCAGAGTCCCTAGAAATATAAAAAGGGGCAAGAGAAATTTAGTCAAGAATTCTCAACTGTTTTCAGCGTGAAGCAACTGAATGTAATTTATGCTTGCTGCTTGGAAGTAAGTTTAGTTATACTTACTTAAGTTTAGTTATACTTACTTCCAGTCCAACCAGCGACCGCTATATAGAGGTAAACCACAGAAGGGTTCTGATTGGCAATACTCATCGATCCATCCTTTGGGACGAGCAGCTTTCAAAGTAGTGTCATCTAGCTCATGAAGGCGTCTTTCTACCGGTTGTATATAGAATCCAGAATCAGTTGTGGTTTCATTGTTCAAAGTATGGAACACGCGTTCAGTATGCTAAAGAACAAACAATTTCTATTAAAGAGCTCTAGAAGTAATATTCATCTCTTAGATCTTACCAAAACATAATACCGCTGAGCTGCTACATCCTTTTTGAAGGGGAAACCAGCTGGTGTGGCTGCCAATATAATAAATATTATAGTCAATACACCAAACATCGAAAAGGCAGTCTTTGATTTTCTAAACTTGTGCATTACGGGAATCTATTAAGAGAGAAAATAATCATTTACTCTTAGTTTAGTTTAAGGGGTTCATCTTACCGTAAATCCAGCAAAATGCAGAGTCATGAGTATTATAAAGAGAGATATTTGCAAATCCGGTGAACTATCGGGACCATCCCTGCCCTGCATAGGAACAAAAACCACCAAAACAACATAGCATGTGTAGGTATAGTAAATATATGGCAATATCTGACATATCAAATTAACAGTAACAAAATAGCTCTCTACAAAAGGTAAGAAGAAAATAGAAAATTACAAAAGTTATCAGACAGAATTAACAAAACGAACTTACTTTTCACGGTCAATTTCAATATAACCTGTATAATTATCGATATCGTGTAGAAGAATATGCCAATCATGGGTAGAAAAGCAGAGCGCACACCCAAACTGGTGGCAATTATGCAAATCAAAACCATAATCACACAATGGGCATGCATGAAACAGGCAATCAGTTGATCCAATTTCAAATTTGTTTTGCCCTTTGTCCAGCCAATATAAAATGCCGGCAACAGACCCATGACAAAGAACAGAGTACAGAAGTACAAGCCAAAGGTCATCCATATCTGATAGTACCAACTCTCAGCAAGACCCACTCCCTGCATAAAGACAGCCACTAGGATAGTAAGTCCACAAGCCACTCCAATTGTCAATAGTTGTACTAGGAAAGTCACGCCAAATCGTATGAATAAAGCTTTTGGGGCGTCGGCAGCATTATCTCTGGTCATCATGTACAGGGAGATGCCAATGGCGATCAGAGCACAAATGGAAACTACAATATTGATGGCCACACTTGCTGATTCGGTGTAGGCAACCATAAACCAACCAACAAAATCATAGTAAACCATATGACCCTCTTCATGGGCTGCCGTATCATCCAGTTCGGGAGCATTGGCCAAAGCCCACACCAAAGCCAGGACATTATCGCCAGTGGTTTGATATGTGCCTCGTTCCAAGTTTTTGAAATTATCATATTTCGTGTGATAAACATAACCATTTACCACATGGGCCATATCCAGCCCAGGCACATTGCCATAATCGCGAAAGATGCGAAAGTCCGTGTCGGAGGGTATGAAATTATTCTGGAATAGCTCCTCAGCAACAGTAGTGCCAAAGGGATGCTTTGCACTGGCCTTATAGTACTTGGCCAGCCAAGGATGATTGGGTCCAGTTTGGAAGAGAACCTCACGCCCACCAGCACCAGTTGAGTCCAAGTTCACAAGGGCTCTAAACATAAGACATATGAAATTAACTAGTGAATTATATGAGATACCCCTCTGAACTCACTTGCAATTGGGAGCCCATC
This sequence comes from Drosophila paulistorum, assembly GCA_018152135.1. NCBI lineage: Eukaryota > Metazoa > Arthropoda > Insecta > Diptera > Drosophilidae > Drosophila > Drosophila paulistorum. The sequence continues at coordinate 49,382,031 of JAECXG010000822.1, read as the reverse complement.
TGTGTTGAGTGATAAAGCCATGTGAGCCCAACATATTGGCTTCTTCTGCACCATTGAAGAGAAATACAACGGGATGCGCTAGAGGTTTTTCCGACTTGGATATCACTCGCAGAGTCTCCAGCATAATAACCACCATAACACCATCATCTGCAGCTCCCGGTGTAGTCACTTCCGAATCGTAGTGGGAATTCACAAGCAAATAATTGTCATTTGGATTGGTTTTTTGAGTGATTTTCACCACAACATTTGAGAGATTCGAGTAGCTCATGGCCATGCTCCAGAGGAAAAATGAGCCGGAAGAATATTGCATTTCCACCTCGATATCGTAGAGATCAGTGCGAGCATCTGCCACAATTGCCCCTAGTTCCCGTAGCAAAAAGTTGACAGTGTACACTTCATTGGCAATGGAACCAGTCATCTTATTGCCAATGGCTGAATATTCTGCCAATTGGCTCATAGCTCTTTCTCCAATAAACTCATCCACATGCTGGGCCTCATTACTCGCATACAACATGGTGGGATACGAATAGAAGCTAGGAATAACTGCCGCATAGAAAAGAGCAAAACAAATGCTGGCAAAGATTGGAGCACCATACCAAGGCCATTTTTTGATTCTCGACTTAAGGCCATCCTTTTCGGGTGTAATGTCAATAATGTCAAAGGTCATCTAGTTAAAGAAACAAACAACACTCTATTAACAATTTCAGTTCGAGAACGTTCGTGAATTGTATTGCCTACTTTTAGGCTAGCTGCTAAAATGTTCTCATACAGTTGCTCGAAAAACCTTCTCAAATGAGTGCAAATGGATTACTTTGAGAAAGAAAGTGCCTTTATCTGATTTAGCTTGATTATAGTATCAAACGAGTATTAACTCAATATTTTTCTTTTGGGAATTTTGCAAATGAGTTTGAGAAATTAAATTTTTGAGGAATTTTCGGCATTTTAAATTATAGCACACGCTTCATTTGGCACTAATAACATTTATGAAGTTGTTTATTCTTGTTTCTTTTATTACAATCTAATAAGTGCATACTTACGATACGATTAATCGAATCGAATGATGTATGAAACTAAAAATAATGTTTACTCATAATCCAAATTACTTTTCAATTGATCTTGTAAACTGTTACACCTGTTATCAATCAATTAATGAAAGGAAGAAATAAATTCACAAAACTCATAAATCAAATGTTACACCACAAGCACATTTAATCCTTTAAATCCAATTGCCTTATTCTTCAATGTTTTTAGTTCTGAATAATTTATGAAGGAACTTATTTTAGGCTTATCGCCAGACATTTTCTACAATATCACAATATGAACAGCGTTTCTTAGATTTATTTCCCCAGATCGTAATCTTGAAGTGGCATAACGCCTGATATATATTAGAGAGTAAATCCTTTTAGTATCGTTCTCGATTTGGTTTTGTACCTTTTCAAAAAATTGCACGCGACTTGGCTTAGTATTGTAGAACCGTACAACATGCCATGGGTTAGGGAACTGACACAATGTTAGCCAATGGCCAAGAATTAAGTAGAAATAGTCAGGCAAGTAGGGTCATGCTAACTTGAAGCTTATCGCTTTGCCATCGATAATAATCATCAGAAGCTATCGTATGGATTTTATGGTTTAGATTAAACTTTTAGTGTGGCGGACATCTTATAATTAGTGTGTGTAAGAATTGTACAGATATGCATACCATATACTTAGTATAGTAGCTACAAATATTTATGGCCATATAATTTATACAGATGTCAGAAGGCACGAAATTCTATTCCCTGGGGAGTCGGACCAAATTAGGTTCAATTAAATACTTGTAAAATATCATAAATCAATAATGTAATAATTTGTTTGTTTTGATTAACTGGAAGCTGAGTACTAAGTGGGTTTGGTTTAATGTTTTCAGAGTGTTAGTTAATGCAATTTACAAATATATATTTTTATGCATTTTCAGTAATTTTGTTTATTGAACTTTCTTTCCTAGAAATTTTAGAACAAAGCCACACGCCGTCTGGACTGTGTGCATAATAAATCTAAAATCTATTAGAATTAGGCAAGTCGCCATTGGGCCATATATTATGAAATAAAATTAGCAAGATTAAACGAGTGGCCCAAGTCGCAAGGCTTAATCTCTTTCCTGAGTGACCTACGTTGATTTCACCAAACATTCGTGATTAATCGGGATGGACTATCATTGGATTATGTAAGAATAGTGGAATAGTGCTAAAGGGGAAGTACCAACATAATTTACAAATGTCTTAATAAAGGTAATGGCTGAGAAAATTGTTCAAATTTTAAAAAGCTTATGGGTTTTACTAGATAACAGGAACTAAATAAAAATATTACCGAATTTTTTGAATAGGTTTTCGTAGATAAAGTTTTCAAACAGGTTTTCGGTCATGAAAAGTAACTAAGCCAAGATTTGGAATTGGATTTCGAATAATTTCTTTGTCGGCTTAGTTACTCAATCGTCGCGTCTTTCTCTAAACTTTTTGTTCTTAAGACCTCTCGTACTTAAAAGTGTCATACCTATAATAAATTTCAATAAATCATTAAAACTAGAAATCAATAAACTATAAATCATTAAAACCTTGATCACTTGAATAATAAACCTAATTAAAATAGTTCTAAAGTAAATTTCTAAAGGGTTGAAAAAGTGTCTAGTTTTTAGTATGCATAAGATAAGCTTTCGAAAATCGCCTTAATGAGTTGACTCAGATTTATCTTACACTTTATTTAATAAAAATTTTATTTCAACATTACTTATTTTGAGTAGGGAAATTCAAAATTTCAAATGGCTTTAGTTTAAGGTTTATCATAATATACAAACAAACTTTGCTTCTCAACTTCAATGAAAATCTTGAAATTTTATTGGTGCATTAAATCACGCATACGCAGTGTGGTCCCAATTCAATTGCTTACTCTACTCAAAAGTTTTGCACTTTGGGTTTAGGCTGAAAATTTTTTAATATTAATAACGGAAAAAATTCGAAACAAACATCATGCTTAAAAACTAAAGCAATATTCAAAAGCTTAATTCGAAATGTGAACTTTGTAAGCATTTTGGGAGATTGATTGGAGATTGAACATCTTAAAGCATCTTGTTTGGTTGAGATTTTGGGAAATGCATTATGTTTTGATCAGGCTTTGTTTAGGCTTTAGATGAATAAGTGTCTCCTAGTGTTATGGTATAAGCCGAATTAAGAAATCAATTTCTCATATTTGTATCCAAGTTTTTATATATTATTTCCTCTAAAAACCTTTCCCAATTCCAGTTTAGTCACCATAATTTATAAGAGTTCCCATTTCAAAGTTCACTTAGTTGGCTAATTTATCAGACCTCCCAGTGCATTGATAATGGATCGGCAATTGGGTTTGAGTTTATCAAATTGTTGGACCGCTGAGTTACCGGGTCTTAACATAATATCGTTGGTCGTTTACCTAGGAATCAATTGATAAAATATGAAAAGTTGGTTATGGAAAAATTAAAAGTTTTATGGCATCTTATCTTAATCTAACCTTATCTGTAATCTTTGTCCCATTAGTTGCAAGCGGTGTGCGGTTTTAAGTTTGGCAAAAACAAAATTTAAAAAAATTGTTTTATTTATAAACAAAATATGGGTCATAAAACCAATTGCAAATTTATTCCTCCAACAATGACAAAATCATTCATACTAATGATGACAACAATGTTTTTAGACAATTTAAAACTGATTTGATTGATTGATTCATTGTTTGCAATAACAATTAGTGGGCTCGAAGAAGTATTAGGGACTTAAGGCCGATCAGTCATACAGAATATTGTTTCCAAGGAAAAAAAAAAGGGAGAACTGTTAGAAGAAAAAGCAATTTGATTGATTTCCTAAACATTTTTCAAGTTCTTCACTTTTATTATTAATTATTTATAAATCTTTTGTATTATAAAATTCAGAATCTCAGTAGATCCAAGTCTCATATGATGCCGGCCAGGGTACAGCATCAGCATATTTGGGGAAACTGTTTAAAAACTTTTTGAAATCGGGTGTGAATAGTTCTCTTTCGTGTGTCCAATGACCGCCGACGCCTAGCTCGAAAGTTGACTTCTTCCAATCACCAGAGGGTTTCTAATAAAATTTACACAATATGAAATATAAGATCCATCGAAATGTATGGAACATTTTTGCTATATACCTCAAATTCCAGCCAGAAATTGAGGGGATCATCATTGATGCCCCAAGAGAAGTAGATAAAGAATGGTGGTTGCCAGTTTAGACGCAATGGAGCTTGATGGAAGGACCAGCCAGTGACCTTAGCTCCTTCCAAGGGCTGGATAAAGAGAGTCATATGATCGGGTCCACTTAACGTCATATCATAGCGTATTTTGGTGGATGAAATTTCTTTTTTAGACACAATCTTAACGGTGGGTAGATTTTTACCCAAATTGGGCTCTGAGGCTGGAATCCATAAACTGTTCTCTCTATAAGAGGAAAAAGGGTTTAGTAGGATAACTTTTTATCCTAAATTGATGGGTTTCACCTAGTCTTATGCCAACGTTGATTATGTAAAGGAAGACCACACATAGTTTCCTTGAGGCAATCTTGGCGAGCTGATTGAGCCAAAGTCATGTTGATAACATTATCTGAAAAGGAACAACAACTTAGAAAGAAAAAGGAATTAAAGCTGAGGCAGCCTATTTTACGTTTCACCGAGTAAGTGCGTCTATCCTGAGGCATAATAAAGTAACCAGATTCCTGACGACGTACATTATTGCTGGCATCGTGGAATGTACGTTTCGCATGAAGGACAGCGAATCGCTGAACACTTGTCTCCGGGCGATAGGGGAAACCCAATGGAGTAACCGCCAGAATCATGCAGAATACAGCGATGCCCAAGAGAACACAGATAATGGTCTTTGATTTCCGGAATAGATGCAATGTGGGTATAATGAAACCACAAGTGAGTAGACCCACAGCAACACTAAACACGGCCACAACCAAATCGGGATTCACATTCTGTCCGAAACGTCCAAACATGGGAATAAAGGTGACGAAGAATCCATGCGAGAAATAGGCAAAGAACACAAATGGAGGAACACCGCAAGCAATGTGGGTAATGACCCAGGCAACATCTAAATAGAACCAAAAAATTGTTAGTTTAAGGGAATACCTTTTGAAAAGCTGACTTTAACCTTTGGTATGGAGCTTAGTGGCCACATTGATGATCACGGCCATGGTGTAGAACAGGCAGCTAAGCATCAACACGAAAGCCGAACGAATGCCACAGATGGTCAAGACCAGGGTAAGAATGGCCAAGAAGAGGCAATGCGAATGCAACAACAATTGCACACGTTGGCCAATGGGCAGCTTATCCTAGGATACAAAGAAAATATATTCATTAATCTTTCATTCAAAGTAGGATTTTCATTCAACTTACATCTTTGGTGTAATGGAAATACATGGCTGGCACAATGGCCATTCCAAAAAAGAAGGAACAGAAATAAAGTCCCAATATAAGCCAGGAATTTGTAAACCATGACAGGGGCAAATGCACCAGATCCAAAAAGACAGCAATGAAGAGGGTCAAAGCGGCACCAGCGACCACGGCAAGGACCTGGACACCAAATATGTGCAATAATCGGCGAAGAATCTTCTCCAGCTTAATGCCCGAGGTCACGGACACAAGCTTAATGGCGTAGGCCAACACACCCAAAGTTGCTAAGGACACAATCACATTTAGGATAATGCCCTCGGTTTCGGTATAGAAGACCAAGAACCAGCCCATCACATCAAAGTAAACCGTGTGTCCCTCGGAATATTTCTGAAAGCAAAAAGAAACAATTTTTAGAATGACTAATTCATGTGAGTAGGGAATGGAAACCAACCGAAGTATCATCCAGTTCTGGAGCACTGGAGATTTCGCGGACCAAGGACAAGAGATTGTCGCCAGTATTTTGGAAACTACCACGTGGAATAATCTCAGCACGATCAAAGCTTGTGTGATAGACGTAACCATTATACTGATAGGCCATATCCAGACCAGGAACAGCTCCATGATCACGAAAGATGCGAAAATCAGTATCGGATGGAATGAAATTGTGCTGGAACATTTCCTCGGCCATGGTTGAGGCATAGGGATGCTTGATGGCACGACGATAACTCTTCATTAGCCAAGGATGATTAGGTCCTGACTGGAAGAGGATTTCACGTCCACCACTGCCAGCTGAATCCAAATTGATCAAAGCTCTGGGAAAGTAAACAGCAGAATGATTAGAAATTTAACCAAAAGAGAAAAGATTTGTTCTCTTAAACTCACTTGCAATTCTTGGCCCATTTGTGTTGAGTGATAAACGCATGCGAAGCCTGCAGAGGATTCTCTTCGGCTCCATTGAACAGAAAGACTACAGGATTCTTGAGAGGTATCTTTGATTTGCCCAACACACGGATGACTTCCATCATATTGGCCACCATGGCGCCATCATCTCCAGCTCCTGGGCCAGCTGGCACCGAGTCGTAGTGACTGTTGACTAGCAAATAATTTGTACTATTTGTTCCCTTAGGACTAACTTTGACCACAATGTTCTGTATGCTCTGATACATATTGACCATGGACCAATGGACATAGGCTCCGGATGCCACCTGAATATCCACTTCGATATCATGAATCGGACTCGAATCTGTGCGCCATTTATTCATTCGGGTACTTAGAATTTTGACAGCTCCCATTTCATTTTGTTTGCTGCCCACAACTCGTGGTCCTAGTTCGACCAATGATTGTAAGTTCTTTTCCGCTCGTTCTGCAATAAACCGTTCCGGATATTTGGCCTCCTCTTCGATAGTCAATGGGCGTGGCAATTGATGACAGGCAGGTATGGAAATGGCGCAATAAAGGAATAGCCAAAATGCAAATAGAGCTGGAGCCCAATACCATTTGATCTTGTGGCGTTCAATAAAGGCACGTTCACAGGCATTGGGCTGCTAGGATCGGTTAGAAAAACATATATATATAGGTCGATTAGTCATAACATGCTCTACTTAAATGGACAAGGGCATATAGCTTTGTTTTTGTTGTTGTTGTCTTTGCTTAATTAATACCCCTCCTTCGACAATTCTATGCCATGAAATGCGTGTATCGGGTCCCAAATGTTAGATTTAATCCATCACAAACTTATCTTATCTATATAAAAGAAGTATGGTCAACATGTTGTACTCACAAACCTGATAATTGGTTGCCACCGAAAATAATAAAAAAAAAAAATTGGTGATTGCTTATTTCTTTTTTTTTACGATTTTAAATTTAAACTGTTCTCTTGGTTAGATTTAATAAAGAATTTCTTAAGCATGATTCAAATTTCGATTAATTTCTTAGGAAATTGTAGCCTATAAAATTATAGAAAGTCCCCCCTACAATTGCAAGTCGGGTGTTTGTTGATTACTAAAGTTGATTGAGGTTTATAGTCTAGACTAGATAACTGACTGCAAAGTTGGCTGGGGCCAAATTCGATATTTAATGCGGTTGCCTTTCTGATAAAGCCTAAATGTATGTATCTACATATCTAATTGGATTACTCATAAATCCAACCATATTTTGGGTACCACACCCTTCTGCAATACCCGTATTAGTCTATCTAATCGATGGACGGCAAACATATGTATAATTGATTACCCATTGAGGGTGAAGTGGTGAAGTGGTTAGCTTGGCTTACCTCATCATCGCCATGGGTAGAGCCACGCTGTCGCAACAATGGATCCGTATTCTGAGGATCACTAGTGGGTGTTATAACCCGTCTACGGACGTTTTTCTCACTCATTGTCAGTACCGGCAACAGCTATCGACCAAGTTCCTTTTGTTTTTTTGTCGAGGTGATGATTTTAGCTTAAAAGCACGACCATTCGCTTGGTCGGCATAGATTCAACTGATCGTTGAGTGCTTGTTTGATGGCCGTATACATTTTGGTTCTAAAATTGTTCTAATCTTTTTTTTAGCCCTCTCTTTACGTATCACTCTCATTTTCTCTCTATGGGTTTGGTTGTTTATCTTATCTGAAATATTTGGTGAGTTTGGTTCTTTACCAAAATCAATGTCTATGTGAGGTGTTAAAGCTAACTTTGTCTCATCATTGTCAATTTTTTTGTTGAGTGGTTGGACTTGGACCCCTATTTACCTACATATCTATGTACATACATATGTATGTGTGCGTCATAAAGTGTGAGAAAACATGGAAAATAATTCTCATATCTTCCTTTCTGTGTAAGCACATACCGGGAAACTAAACTTTTTGTTAAGCCGACAATAAAAAGTTTCAATTGTTTATATATTTATACCTGAGCAGCTTTTCTCTGTGCTTCACTGCACATTTTTAAAATGTCACAAAGTCCGTAAGAAGTTTCTTTTTTTAAGAAATTCGTTTTATTTATTTGACTCAATTCTATTCACTTCGAGAGCAGTTTAACAACTAACTAAATGAAATCCGAACTTGAAGTCTAGCTTATAGTCAATGTCATTTTATATGTACCTATGACACTGAGAGAAAAGAAACTAACTATGAAAATTTCCATTTTGCGTCTTAGGGACTAAATATATGATTCTTTTCACCTTTTTTTTTATTGGTGAAGATGAATCCGATTTGACATGTTTGTCAAATTTGAAACACTTTTCCATATATTTAAACTTTTTGTTAAGCCGACAATAAAAAGTTTCAATTGTTTATATATTTATACCTGAGCAGCTTTTTTCTGTGCTTCACTGCACATTTTCAAAATGTCACAAAGTCCGTAAGAAGTTTCTCTCAATTCTATTCACTTTAAATTTTTTTGAGGTACATTTTTTAAGAATTATCGTACTTTTATTCCGATTATTTTTACGCTGGGATTCGCCCAATTGATTATAAAATATTTTTGTAAATTTCTTGCTTTTTTGGAATATTGACCAAAATTCGATTGACTTAAGGTATTTGGCCTACGTTTTAGTCGTTTGGAACCAATTTTTATCTACATTTGTTTCGATCAACTTGTAAAGTATTTTACAATACTTTCCCTGATGGATATTATATTGAAGAAGTGAATCATTGAGTAATTAAAATTGTTCAATCGATTACAAGTGAGTAAACGATTAAATTTCATTGCTCTTATCTGGAAACATAATTATAGTATTTATTTTCCAAGTGTAGTTACAAATAAATGGAGTTGGTATTTCAATTCTAGCAATTCATGGAATCATTTAGTCTGGCCACCAATTTTTATTTGTTTATTCTGATTAGCTGTTGTTTGATTTTCTAAATGTGTGTGTAAATAGAAGCGGCTGTTTGATTAGTCATGTTTTTTTATTATGTTGCGGGAATTTTGGGTGATTTGCAGCACTCTTTTAGGGGTTAAACCAAAAGTATAACGAGCATTTATGGTTTGAGAAACTCTTATTTAGATTATGGCCTCGATAAGAAAGTGTCAATTAAGAATTGAAAGCTAATGAATTTAATTTGATTTCTGTTTAGTAATCATTCTAAGGTAATGCTCACTGGTTTTTTGCAGTGTATAAAATTAGATATATAAAAGTAGTTTACAACAACGGCCACACAAAGCAAAAGATGAACTTGGGAAACGTCGAGTTTTTGAATATGAAATACATTTTTGGCAATTAAGAGATTTGGATTTCCAGCACTTTATGGCATAAGTATCAAAAAAAAGTATTCATATGGGCTCTATGCTTATTGCATTTTGAAGCAGTCTTTTGTGAAGAGTGGCATATGAATATGTTCGTTCACATGGCTCCTTGAATTCCTGAGTATCTTTGTATGTAATAAAGGAGTCTCACTTGGGCGAACAACTCATCGAGTTGGTCTGTTTTTTTTTTTCTTTAACATTGCAAACTAGCGTCTATTTTTATTAATAGACTAGAGTTTCTTTATATGTTGGAAAATCATATTGAAATGCATGAATAATTTCTATATTTAGAAATGATAAGAAACTTGAACATTGCTTCACTTACATATTTTGCTATAAATAGAAAAATATAAATAAAATGACATAATTTTGAAAGGGGCGCAGTCTCCTGTATCCAAGTGTTTGAAAATTAATAATTTTGTAATGCTATCGAGTATTCAATCAAGTAAGAATGTGTATTTAATAGGTATGTTTCAATATCAACTACAAGTGAAGTTCTCCCTCTGTCTATATACATATATTTTCATTTTTGAGGCAAACCAATTATTTGTATGCTTTAGGCCTTAGAATTCGCATAGAGACATGGAAGCAAATGTCATGGTGTGTTTCCGAAGCAATGGTTTTCTTTAGTTAAATCTGTTTTATTCGACAACTTTCAGTGGCAACACAAACCGCACTTGTAACAAAAACCTCGGCACAAACAGTGGCGGCTACAAATTGAATACGTTAGGTATTTTCGGGCTTTTATGTTCTGTTTGTCTCGGATCCCCCATAATTTACTAGAGAAGTTATTTATTGGTCGTCCTACCTAATAATGGTCCACTAAAAGCTAATTGACAAGTCGGTAAGTCGTATCGTGGCTTATTGCCCTGGAAAGAGTTTCTCGTATTACAGCAAGTTATTTTTCCCCAAAAAATAAATATTACTCATACGACATGTTGGTATTTAAACTGCTGATTTTCGATAAGAATGCATGAGCATTTTCTTACTAAACACTGATAACAATAAGTATGCGTACTATTGGGATCCTTCATCCTTTTCTCGTGTAACTTTAAACTCAATATTCAACAATCAACATCACATTCCTTGAGGTTAAAATGGGCCCAATCGAGTTCTAAGAGAATTTCCAAGTACATTTTGAGCAAAATATTTCCGAAAGTCCCTATATTTATGGCTACTAGTGTATATTTGCTTATGACGAAAAGGATGGAGTAGTTACCAAAGGGCAAATACTACGCATATGACATCCTGCAGAATAGTTTTGTATTTTTAAGTATTGCTGATTGTTGTGATGCCAAAAGCTTTATAATTTGTGATATTTAATTCTGTGGTAGGTGCTACTATTAACCTTTTAGGAAGACTATTTGATCTTCCGTTTGGGTCTCTATTTGATTGAACTTAAAACATAATGCCAAACGACTGCAAATATTGTTAACTATAAACATGTGCCAAAAAACAATGTAACGAAAGTGAAAATGACATTTGATAAACTAAACTATGCAGTAAGTTAAAAGTGTAATACTTTTAATTTTCAACTACTTTGTTTTCATTTTGTTGTAACTGTGAAATTTCTTAAAGCTTTTCATTTAGTGGTAATTGAACTGGATAGAGGGTTTCTTAGGGTTTTAATGGGATTCATTCCATTTTATGCGTACAACACATGCTAAAGAAATTAAGTTCTGTACGAGTCCGCCATAAATTGCTCATTTACAGTTGTCATATCCACATCCGCATATACAGATCCGCATCTCTCCTTTCTCGCTGACAATGTCTGTCATGCTGCCAGGACATATACATGTGTCGCTGTGTCTCGTTGTGTGTGTGTCTTGCCAGGAGATGGCCTCCCGCTTGGAATCGAGAACAGCGAGCGAAAGGCAGAATGTCAATTGCAACGAGAGGATAGGGGTTGGCTGGGGTTGGGTTGGATTCGGAAATGGGTTTAAATGTGGGACAATGTAGATGCTTGATGGGTCATTCAACCTAAAATGCATTTGTATTGGTAGTAGTTGTATTTTACACGACTCTTGCTTTCCACTTATTTCGTTAAACATTCATTCATTCACTCAATCATTTGATGTGTCTTTCACACACAAATTCGTAAACAAAAAAAATGAACGGAAACCATTCATTTTGCTTAGTGGTGCAGTAGGTTATTTTTTTTTGGATACAACAGAGGAAATCAATAAAATGAACTTTTGGATTTGTCTAAATCCTGTGCAAAATAAAAAATTCTCTGTGTGTCCCGAAACGTACACGCACACACATACACAGTCTTACACACAGCACTTGAGCCGTTTTTAAAAACAGACACAGACCTTTTCTTTAAGCCTAGAAAAATGCTTTTCCACACACACTCACGCACATACAGAGTAAGCAGACTAGAGCAGGACTAAGGCGCAGGCGCTCTGAGAGAGCGACAGAGAGGGAGAGCGCCACATTTGGAGCCGGCTCCCCCGAGGCCCCAAAGGCGGCGTCACTACCCTTCTTGTTGGCCTCCATTTATTAGTTCACAACCAAAACAAAGCGAAATATGTGTCAGCTGCTTTGCTTTCCCTGCTTTGACTTGGCTTTCGCGCTGTTTTACCAACCACCCACCCAAACCTATCCTCTCTCCCTCTCTCCCCCTTCGATATTCACTCGTTTTTTAGGTGCCGCCTGCGTCGGGGTTTTCCCTATAAAACTGTCTTTCAAGTGTTCAGTCGCAGTTGTACGCTCGTTGCCTTTGGGTCGTCGTTCGCACTCAAATATATATAGAAAATTTTTACTTCCCTTTTTGTGTTAGGCAAAAAGCAAACAAAATGTGCTTGAATCTCAATCAACGTGTTTCTCTGTGTGTGTCTATGTGTTGTGGGTGTATATTGTGTTAAAACATAAATAAAAGAAAAAAAATTATATAATTTTTTAAACAAAACCAAGAAAATAGCTAAAAAAAAACACTCAAAACGAATTTGAAAACTTGCGTCGAAAAGTGTGGCATACTTTTTGGAGTGACACCCTCTGACAACAACCCACACACGTGAGTTGAATCGTCGTAGTAGTAGTAGTAGTAGTAGTAATTTATAGCACGTTCTTGTAGTGGTAGTAGCAATTACCCGTCGGCGTTTTCCAATTTTTTCCACTAATGAATCGATGATTAAATAGTGTCTCATAATCGGAGGTTTATTTGCTTTTCTAGAGCTTATCTAATGGGGTTTCAGGTCGTTGACCATTTGCGATTATCATTAGCCTGGCCCATTATGCCTACTTAAGAAGTTCAAGAAAAAAACTTGGTGAGGTTCTCGCCCTCAGCTCTCTCTCCGTGTCTTTTGCTCTCCACGTCCCTCATTGTGTTGGTCATTATGAAATTTTGGACAATGACACAATAGCGTCTAAATAATACATATATATGTACATATATCTACGTATATATATGAAAGGAAAACTGGCACGCCAAAAGAAAACTGAGCATGAAATAAAAATGAGAAACAAAAGGCTCAAGAAATAATAAAAATGAAGAATACAAAGCAAAACAAAAAACGAGAAGCAACAACAAGGCAAACTTTTCCAGTTAAACTTTAAATTAGTTGGCTATAGTCAGCATTTTTTTTGTTCTCCCAATTTTGTATATATATATTTTTTTTTTTGTGTTGTTCACTTTTACAATTGGCCGGATTTTACTTGCTATGCTGAATTTTTGGCGTTACATCTTTCTCTTAATATTAAAGGTGCTTGGTTTTTTTTTTTGTTTAATGATGATGTTTCTAGGAAAATTTGTAACAAATTTTGCTTATTTCGCTACGGTTTCGTTAAGATAAACAAGAACAAACAATTTCGGAGGCCAAAGTTGATTTTGCCTTTCCAATTAGGAAGCGTTTGAGCCATAGCCCTACGAAGTAGAGTCTCAATCAAAACCGCAAAAGAGATGAGGATGTGGGGCATATACATACATATATAAGGGACGAGTATTGTTTACTAAATACGAGGAGAATGTCACAAAATATATACCAGGGTGGTAAAAGCAAGAAAAAATAAAAGAAAAGGTCATACAGTGGGTACTTGCTTAAGGGACCAGGCTATCGTTTCTAAGAAATATCAAGGGCAAAAGTCAGTCAGCTTGGGCGAAAACTTTTAAATAGAACCTTGAAGATAGTGAAAGAAAATTGAGCCCTTGTCAATTTTGATTCAATAGCAATCTCAATATAAAATATTCCCTTTTTTTTTTGCGAGGTAGTCGATCAAAGTGTCGATATAGATAAATGTAAATCAATCCTTCTCTCTGTATTTACTGAAGAAAAAACCAAGTTTGATTTATAAGAAACTCTGTCAGATCTTCAGAAATATTTTAAACAAAACTTGCCATTTTTCTACAATCCTACAGAAATAGTTTTTTTTATGTATAATGCCATTTGATATAGGCCATTTTCAAATAAGTGAAAGAAGAAGACTGTTATTTACTTGAGATTCAAACGCAAATCAATCCATGATGAATTAAAGAAGATGTTAGTTTCTGAAGTCGAACAAAAAACAGAAGAAGAAGTAAATTAAGGACTTACTATTTAGGTGTCTTTCTATTAACATTTTTCTATATTTTTATTTTTTTCTTCAAAAAATGTTAAATCGACTGCTCCTATATTATTAAAAAATTGTAGCTGTAAAATTGAAGAAAAACTTCTAAGGTTAAATGCTAGACCTATACTGATAAACAATATCTTAATGTGAAAGTACATAAATTTGGACATTTAAATTGAATTGAATAGAATTAAATTGATTCCAAAAAGAATATTCATATGAGGCTTCAATAAACACACACACATAAATATGTACCTAGATCCAAGAATACATTTTGGGATGAAATCACACAATTTTGAGCATCTCGAAACAGAAATTTCATAATGTTTACCATTAAGAAATGTTTGAAACGTAGTAATCTTTGTTGGTTGAAAATTTTCTTTATTTCACATTTCTGTCACTGCTAGAGATGTGAGAACTCTTTCTATTGCGACTACAGGAGTTTAACCCCAATCTACGTTCGGTTCATATTATATATGAATATAACGTTATTGAGATCCAAAATAAGATGGGCAAATCAGTTGAGTTTAAGCTTGAATGTTAGGTAGGCTATGCCGACAGACTAAAATCTTATTTGTTGTTATCCTTCTAAGCATTTCGAAATCACTTTCTTGAGGTTAACTTTTAGGTGTAATTCATTTAATATGAGTTCACTGTAGTTTTGGACAGTAGGCACACATAAATGACATGAATGTGTTGCTAATAAGCATTTGCACATAAAAGCTTCTCAGCACGACAAAAAAAGGGATGAGCTACAGGGGATGAGAGCTGAATGCTGGATATGAGTTTGACTGGAACCAACTTGTGTGGTTCGAATTGTTCTTAATGAAGGCAGAGATAGAAAAAAAGAGAGAGATGGGGAGAGAAGGAAACAGAGACGGGGCTGAAAAAAAGAGATACCAAATTGAAGAATCCCTCGATGGCAGTATCCCACTTGACTGGTTCTGCTGACGTTGTTGAGTTTCTTGTATTGTGTTCTGTATTCTATGAGTCAACTTGGTCTCTCAGTCTGTATGTGTGTGTGTGTGTGTGTGTGGCGAGGCTTTTTTTAATGAAGTCATTTGAAGGATTCGCTGATTTGTTTGTGATTTATGAGCAGCTACTTCATGCTGAGCTAAGCAACATCCTTTTCCTCATCCAGTTGCCTATGCGCCTTGCCTATCTTTTGCTTGTTCGACGTGTTCAGGTGACAGTTAAGCGTAACAACATCAATCAGTCTGTCGTTATGGTACACACACACTCTCATCTATATGCAGGTGTGTGTATGTGCGTGTGTGCTTCACTTGTCATGGTAATTGCTTAAAAATTCCTAGGATTATGGCAAGCTGATTGGCTGCTACCGCCTGCTGTTACCGCATGCAGGGACATGGAACGGGTTTTGGGTTGATTTGGTTTACTTTAAATTTTGTTTAATTAAAGCATTTTTAAGTGCAAGATTCAAGTAGAAAGCACTCAAGAAAAAAGACAGGCGCCAAAAGAAAGAGAGAGAGAGAGAGAGTGAGAGAGAGAGTAGAGAGAATATAATCCGTAAAATTGCACTGGGTAAATATATAATAAGCGTACAAAGTAAATGCCCCTGCTTTTCCTCGAGCGTTTTAATTAATTACAAGAATATATAATTGCGTATACGCAGCTTAAGCCAAAAAATTTGTGTGTGTGTGCAAAGAGAGAAACGCGCAACATTCTCTCATTGCAACATTTGCATCGACAGGGACAAAGAAAAACACGAATGATAGAGAGAGAGAGATGGGGCATGAGAGGGCGCTAAACCTGTAATTATCAGACATAACCTCCCCATTAATTATAATCAAGTCTATCAAGAAGTATTATCTTGTATGCGCTTAAAGGGTATTTGGAAAATTGGTGATATTTATTCAAGATTGAAGCCATAATAAAATGCCAGACAAAGCTGCATTTACTGGTCATTGACATTCGGTGTGAATTGCAGCCAAAAGCCATTCATGTACCCGACCATTCTCATTTCCCAAGCCAATACAAAGGAATATTATAATAACCATCATCAAGTTGTCTGTTTGTCTCCTCCCATTGCTTGTTTCAATTTCTCATTAAAGTTGTAAGAGGGTTTGGGTTCTGGACTAACATTTACTGTGACGGTTTCCTACACTCTTTCTTAGAAAAAGTGATTCGATTTAGTTTCTGATTAAAATGTTTAAAATATATTTTTATATTAATGGAATTGAATTAAAAATGTCAGTAATTTTTTGTAGACTTTCACTTTCTGAACTAGTTCAATAAAATTTTGTAATTAAGTTCCATATTGATCTATGCAGCTCATTTGTGGTAACCAAGTGGTTTAAGCCATTAAAACAAATAAAAATCCGCGAAAAACTACAAAACAGGTCGAGAAGACCGTTTAGAACGTCCATAAGTTTTATAGGTGTAAGTGAGATATCGATAGTTGAAATTAAAAAGTATTAATTAAATATACAACTTTCTTTTTTTTCCTTACGGGTTTTACGGGTCCTACGTGGTATGACAAATGCTAAAAAATTCTTAAGTTCACAGTATAGCAATTTATGATCTTTAGTGGCACAGCCAAAGGACTTAGATAAAAGTTAAGGGTATTAGAACTACACTCCATGCTTACATATGCTGCACGTATAAACCACAAAGTTTACTGTGTCTGCTGGCCCTGGCAACCTTTGAAAACTGATTGCCAGAATCGCTTTATCTGTGTCAAAAGCGGCCACAAGAAACAAAAACAGAGTTATACAAAGGGATACAGCGAGACCCAGAGAAAGAGAAAGAAGAAGAAAAAGCTCGAAATGATAAAGTCCTTCAAATGCAAAGTCATGGCATAAATTGTTTTCTTTAGTTTAAATGGTTTTTTTAATGCTTTTGTTATTTCACCAACATTCGAGTAATCATCACAATTAAAAAAAAAGGAAAGAAAAAAGAGAGCAAGTCATTGGGTCGATTTGGTCCACTTAACCTTTTCTCTAGCGACTTCAACATTATCATAGATGCCCGCCCAATGACTTTGTTTTGTTGCGTTTTAGTTTGCCATTACCATGATATGTTGGCCTATTCAGTCAACTGGAAATTGGCCTCAGTAAATGGTCTTGATGTGCACACAAAGCATCAGAGATAGTGGGCTGGGTGCTGTGGGGGTGGGGCATATGTTCAGAGTAACCTCAACAGAAATGTTAATTAAGTGGCTATTAGAGGGAAAAAAGCAGACTGAAGTGTGTCTTAAGTGTGGCAAAGTTGATTTTTAACATCAAAAGAAATGTCTCTAACCTCTGTGAATGTGTGTGTGTGTGTGGGTTTGAGCGAGAATGAGGTTTTTACTTAAATTCAAGTTCAAATCCTTTTAACGACTGATATCTAAATTGGTTGTGCCACATAAATTTAATTATTTTATGTAAAATGGGAATAATTTTTCTTTCAGCTAACTTAATGAAATTTCGTAAAATCTAAAAATACAAAATTAACTAAAATAATAAATTGATATTAAATTTATTAGCTTTAACTTAATTTTGTTTGACTTCTAATAATTTGATTATTACGTTAAATATAATGTAATTATAACTAATATTTTTTGGCGAATTTCTTGGAAACCGTGGCTTTTTTATAAAATATTTTCAAGAAATGTATATAAATTTTTAATCCTATTAAAATATCATAATAGAAGAGATATGTTGCCTGGCCTATTTGAATTCTATTCCACGAACAAAAGCCAATGCGGTTGGCATATTATTTTGAATAATCAAATTATGCATACAATTTTTATATAACTTTCAGTTGACTTCTATCAAAGCAATGCATAAATATTTCAATTTAAATGCTAATAAAATCTCAATGTTAAATTTGAAATTAAAAATGTTGAAATAAAAAACGTCCTTCGAAATTGTTAAACTATTGGCAAACAGCAACAGGAAAGAAAATGGTTTTCCCAATTCATAAATATGAAAATTGCTTCCTCATTTCATCAATACATTCACTTTGGAAAACTACAAATTTTTCCCTTACTACAGGAAATTCAGGTGGTAAAATGCAAGCAGCTAATTCTAACTAAATGATTTTCCCAAACTTTGCTTGTCCTTGTTTCATAGCAATTCACATTTAAAATTGATATAAATAGGCATATAAATTTTAATTTCAACTGTCCGAAGAAAAAATTGTGAAGAAGGACGAACATTGTGAATAAAATGATTAAAAAAATAGCACAAAATTGCAGTTAAATAATGTTTTTTTTTTTTGTTAAAGAAACAAAGAATAAATAACCTTTCAATAAATGGCTTACCAAATATGAGCAATTTTAATAGTTTAATTTTATTTAACAATGTTTTCATACAATTTCTGACAAATTTCTGTTACCTGTTAATTGTGGTTGAGGTAAAATATCATGAATTTTACATTTATTGTGGTTAATAATATCTCCAAATGTGGCTGCATCCAATTACAATATTAATTAGCACCAATAACAAAAAGTCATTTGTAAATCTTTCTTTCTATTATCTTTCCTCTCTAGATAGATAGCCACGTTCAAATATTAGCAGCAAACTTAAAGCACAACAAAAAAATTGTTGCCCTGTCATGTGATTTTTTAAATATTCAGCTTTAAAGGCATAAATATTTATTGTGACAAATGCTCTTAGATGGTTGTTAAGAATGAATAAATAATTCTATATTTATAAAAATATGGTAATGGAAAAATATTATGAATTCTTTCCCGAGTCACTTTTGAGTCGAATTTATGCAAATGAATATATTTGGGTCAGCATGGCAATCTGCCGAAAAAAAAACAGATTAGAAACACAAAAATGCATGCTAAAATATTTAAAGAGCTTACTACTAGATATAGTCGGACTGTTCTATCAATTTTTGTAAGTCAATGAATATTTAAACTCTTCACAAAAGTAATATAGCACATCAGGAGATATATATGTACATATGTAGGTATGGTATTGCAATATTTGTTGGCTTACTTTTTTCACACCTGAGCGAATAATTTTGTGTGATTTATGAGAGTTGCTTTTTTTGTTTGTTTTGGCGTTTGGTTTCGCCTGTCACATTATAAATTAGTAGGATAATCATCATCATCATCATCATCATCATCATCAGCAGCAGTTACATCAAACATCAATCAAGTTCGATATATTTGGATACATATGTAGGTACACATGTAATGAATGCAAAAATATGATTATTGAAATGCCGCTTGATGATGATGATATATAATTACTTAGCTGTTTGATGGAGAGAAATCAAATGACAAATCGCATTCTATGAATTTCACTTTAGATTTGGTTTTTCACGCTAAGTGAGAGAGAGAGAGAGAGAGGGAGAAAGCAAGAGACAGTGGGGGATAAATGCGTTGTCTCATCAAGGCGTTGCCATTAGGTTTTTTCTTGCTGTTTCCGTTTTCCGTTTTGCCTATGGGAAAATTCAAGTAATTCCTCGTCTCTTTTTGTCGTGCTTTTGTCAGTATAAGTCTAGACACGACTTGGCTGCTAAATTATGCAAATAATTCTGTCCAAGCACTTGAGTCAGAACTTTGAATTTGACTTGCGAAAGAAGAATAAATCTGTTAACTGTGAATTGGGGCACGCATTGCGTATACGTAATATGAGAAAATAATTGCTATGGCTGCCAGAAAGATTTACTATGAAGCACAAAATAAGTAAAAATGTGCGGAAAATTGCTTCAGGAATATAAAGAAAAGAACACCAAACCAAAAAATGGGAATTTCTTTTTATTTTTTTTACAAAACAACCAGAAAAATGATTTTATGTGGTGGTCGTTCTGAATTTTCTTGGTTTTTGTCCTTTTTGCTACTGTCCCACTGCCTGGTGGCTGGATGGCATTGTCTGACCCTCGATTGTCCTGTCCATTGTCATCGTCGTGTTTAACGTTCGCCCATAAATCATTATTATCAGTAGCAGCATTTTAATGACTTTTTGGTTCATTTGCATTTACCTCCTCTCACTATTAAGGGGCGGCCAGACAGTCGTCAGAAATTGCAATTCAAGGGCTTGGGATTAAGGGCTTCCTTCAAGCTTGCCCACACATATTTACACCAACATTCAAAATCCCACACATTGGCAACTGAATATAAATTAAATGGGCTTTTCTTCTTGCATAATTTTCAGTGTGAATAATGCTTTTAATTTCCGCTGGTCGCTAAGGCTTTTCTCTAATTTTGTCCACATATGAAAACGTCTCAATAGGAATTGTCTCTGCAGATGAGTCAGAGCCAAGAATTAAAGTTTGCTATTTAGATAACGTTTCTTGTTTCTAAATTATAATTGTGAAAAGTTTCTCACAGAATTTTAATATGCTATTAGGTTCTTGGCTTGACTTTAAATGTTAAGAAAAAAACTAAGTTTAGTTCTCATCAGAGAGACAATATTTAGCAATATATTCTAGAAGTTTAAAGAAAATATATATCTCTTTAACAGGAATGCAAAGGACACGACAAGCAATGTAAAATAAAATCCCATTTGCTTTTTGTTTTGCCCTTCGTATAGCTTAAGGTATCTTGACTATTTCATCTTTAGGTCATTCTATAGAAGTCGTTGTTTCTGCTTGTAATTAACATATAAGGCCCTAATTTATTCCAACATTCAATTAATCAATTCCAAGATAATATCGCATACTTCATCTAAGCCTTGCTAGAGTCAAAACAAATGCGATAAAGCAATGAAAAACATCCTTGTGGAAAAAACAATGTCAAGACCAATTGGTTAAAAGTTTTAAGCATATAAAAAGTTTCTTTCAAAACAAAAACAAAATGTTCTTCTTCAATGAGTTGCAAATTTATCACCTAACCGTGTACAGAATGGGGTAATTGAACTGTAACCAAAATGTGGGCTAACCCGCCGGAAAGTTATTTGGAAACCATATTTTAGGCTGGCGACGAGTATATCGACATATAGGGATACGGGTTGTTTAAGAAAACACATTTTATACTTTCTTTGGTTAGAGTTTATATAAATTTAGCCATTCGTGAAATGTATTATAACTTTGAGGGTTTTTTTTTGCGTTGGGAAATATTTTCACTTCAACTAATTTTTAACCCGAATCTTCGGAGATCTCACAAATTTCTTGATGATGACGTAGTAGGCAGTAAGCAGCGCTGCCGACAGCGCTTGCACCGATTTATATTGACTGTAACTTGTGTTCTATTTATCCGAACAGATTCAAATTTTGGGATCTGAGATTTTATATCAAATACTACCATATTGGTAAATTTCAAGGGGATACTCCAATTTTTGCAAAAATATTTGTTCTAGAGCTATATGATATAGTAGTCCTATCTTAAAGATTTTCATACTTTATTAGCTCCGGGCTAAAAGTAGCTCAATTATCAAATTTCATTCCGATAGCACTTAAGATGCCAGCGTGAAGTTGATTTGCACAGACGGACATGGCTATATCGATTCAGCTTCTCATGCTGATCAAGATTATATATTCTTTATAGGCTCGGAAACGTCTCCTTCTGTGCGTTACAAACATCTGACCAATTTTATAAAACCCTCTGCAAGGGTATAAAAATATTCTTCATATTTTTTCTCTTGATTTGTTATAGAACGGAAGTCATATTTTAACGAAATTGTTGTAAAAGGCGAAAAACTATTACAAATACTTAACAAATATGTTAAAGGTCCGATCAATCTATTGACTCTGATACTCGTCATTCCACAAAAACTATGTCAAAGAAATATTTTAAATACATATAGATTACATTTTATTGACCATTTGTTTATTTTTTTATATTAGGTGCCGTTCTCCTATTGGTTGTCCTCGTATTTGAGCATAATCCATATTGAAAGTTCCGTTGATATATGGATAAGGAAAAATATTATAAAGTCGGATGATCAGAAATGTTTGTATTTTAACTCTTGGGATTACAAAGATTAAGGAAAATTCATAAAAGACGTCAGGAATAACGCCATTAAACTATTTTGCACCATTCTTTTTCTGTAAGAAATCAACAATTTTAATTATGCATAATAAAAACTAAAAAGCAAACAATCTTACCAGTTGTAAAGATAATACTGGAATTGAGGATGAACCAAAGTGGCAAAGTGTGGGGATAACAGTTGTCAAACTCTCCACCAATGTAAGATGCAGAAGTTTCCCACTTCTGGTGGTCACTTTTTTTTATGGAATTTAGATATGAAGGAAAAAGAAAAGCCAATTTTAAGAATAATATCCGTTGATACCATATTGCAGACTCAATACATTCGCTGTAAAAAATTTAATTCTGATTTAGTTTTGGGTAAATAATAAAGGGTAAAGATCTCAGACAAGAGCTATGAGACTTACCAGTTGTAAAGATACGTTTTATAACGAAATAACTTCTGGAACAAACAAAAATTTCTCAAAAGCTAATCATCTAATAATGGCAATGGCAACAAAAAAGATTTTTAATCGTGGTATACAATTATTAAGGAATCTGAAAAAAATATCCACAATGGAACACTTGATCTCAACAATATGTTTTCCTGTAAGAAATTTAAACTAAATTTAGATTTACACGAGTTCATAAAAATGAAAAATCTGAGACCAAATAGACTTACCAGTTGAAAGGAAAGTTTTTCTTAATGGGATTAAGGAATAAAAAGTTAAAATTAGTCATATTTATGTTCGGCAAAGGCTAAGAGTCTGGAAATCCTTCCTATAATATGGACGAATAATTTGTCTTGATGGAATTCAGATATTGAAGAAAAATATAAAACAAATTTACAGATAATCTCTTCCGAGCTATTACTGAAGACCTTCGAACCGCCATTATAGTCAATGTCATCTATCTTAACTATTGGGATTACAAAGATTAAGGAAAATTCATGAAAGACGTCAGGAATAACGCCATTAAACTATTTTGCACCATTCTTTTTCTGTAAGAAATCAACAAAATTTTAATTATGCATAATAAAAACTAAAAAGCAAACAATCTTACCAGTTGTAAAGATAATACTGGAATTGAGGATGAACCAATGGCAAAGTGTGGGGATAACAGTTGTCAAACTCTCCACCAATGTAAGATGCAGAAGTTTCCCACTTCTGGTGGTCACTTTTTTTGATGGAATTTAGATATGAAGGAAAAAAAGCCAAATTTAAGAATAATATCCGTTGATACCATACTGCAGATTCAATACATTCGCTGTAAAAAATTTAAAATTCTGATTTAGTTTTGGGTAAATAATAAAGGGTAAAGATCTCAGACAAGAGCTACGAGACTTACCAGTTGTAAAGATACGAAATAAAGATAACGAAATAACTTCTGGAAAAAAAAAAATTTCTCAAAAGCTTCTCATGTAATAATGGAAATGGTAACATAAGATTGAGGCAATGATAATGACGTTATAATCGTGGTATATAATTATTAAGGAAACGGAAAAAATATCCCCAAGGGAACACTTGATCTCAACAATATGTTTTCCTGTAAGAAATTTAAACAATTTAGAGTTCATAAAAATGTAAAATCTGAGACCAAATAGACTTACCAGTTGAAAGGATACAAGTTTTTCTTAATGGGATTAAGGAATAAAAAGCTAAAATTAGTCATATTTATGTTCAGCCAACAATTGAAAGCTTCTCGAATTCTAGATAGCCTTTCTATAATATGGACGAATTTTTTGTCTTCATGGAATTCAGATATTGAAGAATATAAAACAAATTTAAGGATAATCTCTGCTGGTATCAACCAGTTAACAGATTATATATTTTTTGCTGTAAGAGTTAACACATTTATATTTCGCAAATAGTTAGTTAACTAGTTAACTAATAGACTCACCCGTTGGAGAAAAAGATTGATTGATTGATGATTTAAGAAGAAGGAAAATCAATTTGCAGAGTTCTGGCATTAGAGGTCCAAAAGGTTTCATTTGCATTTGCCCACATTAAACCGATGAGCGGAAACTGCGTCGTCCTTCCCGAATTGAATCCATTTAGCGATTTGATCCTTTCAGCTGTATAAAAATTAGATAATTAGTTAAAAGAAAAAACGGGTGATAGACGAGAAAGTGTATAAGTCCTTATAAATAAAAAAAAATGTAGTTAAATTTCAGCTTATTCACTCAAAAAAAAATTATATTTTTACCGGATTCACTTTACGACGACACTCTTGAACAACTAAAGAATAACTGAGAAACTACTGATTTCTGGTGCGCCTTTTATAGTCAAAAGTCAGCCTACTAAGATTAAAATTTAGCAAGTCATTTTTCTTGACTTCCAGGGCTAGTGGTGATATTGTTACGATAATAAGCACATATAATCGAATAGTCGAATAATCGAATGGCAGAAGCAATTAATAATCATCACTACTCCCGACTTTTTCTTGTAAAAATAAAAAAATGTGTGTGGGGTACAATTGTATTGTTGCAGCGGGAAACGAGTATTATGTCTATGACGTGATTGATAACACAGGCCGACATGATTTTTGGTGACGGTAAGGTGATAGGTGTTCTTTACTAATTCGGGTATGCTGATCACGACCTCATACTCAGTTTTTGTCCATCACGTCCAGATTCTGTGAAATCAGGGGATCTAGGGTCGGAAAATGGGCACCCAAAAGTATACTATAGAAAGTTTAAAACAAAATTTTTACCTTTTTTAACAGATTTCGGAATATCCTGTGTAAGAAAAATAGCTCTTGTTTGCAAACATTACTAATAAACAATTGGTAAGATCTATAAGAGTTCCATAATTCTTTAAAATTAAAAAGCAGACAATTCTTGGAATCTCTATAGCATACTTTTTGGTTCAAAATTAAATCAATATAGAACCATATCCAAAGTGTCAGATATTATGCTTTATAACAAAGAAGTACCGCTTTGATATTTTGTAAATTGCTATTAAATAATACTTAATATATTAATAGCTTAAAATAAAACTGTTTTTAGCATAATATTATGTTTATATTATACAATAAAATACTGCAAATGCTGTCAATTTGAATAAGTTGAACGCGCTTTTCTCGAAAACCTGACGTGATGGACAAAAACTAAGTACAGGGTCGTGTTCAGCACCCCTCAATTACTATAGGGCACCTATTAAACTTAAAACACTTTTTCATGACCTCAAAAATGTCGGCCTGTGTAATCCCTCCAGATTGTCATCAAGGATGCAGAACACGAACTGTTTTTTTCACAAATTCCCTTCATTCGCATCCGTTGTAGGAAAGTCACATATTTCTTTCGTTACATTGATTTCATTCTTTATTTAAAATATTTCCCCCTTATATATACCTACAATTATAACAAATAAAAAGTAAAGAGTGCAAATATTAGATGTGATTTCTATTCACATTTACTTATTGTCAATATTGCTAAATATGTGGCATCTTTTGGGGGCCATGTAGGAAGTCGTAAAGATTTCCATTGCGTGCAAACGGGGATGTATGCCGAAAAGATGCTACAAAATATAAAAAAAATATCAAAGAAGCTATCTTTGGCTATGCCAAAGTTTCTATATCCTTGCAGTCCTTTTCCCTGCAACTCAATTCATCAATACACAAACAAAACATTCAAATTATTACTCGTTTTACTAAAATTTTTTCTTCTTCTTCCATCATACCCTAAGCAAAGCACCGCACGCATACACATACAGTTCGTGTAGCGTTGCGTCTGTGTGCGTGTGTATGCATGTGCTCTGTTGATTTCATGACGTGATAGGCAGCGCTTGAGCCGATTTATATTGACTGTAACTTGTGTTCTATTTATCCGATCAGATTCAAAGGGATCTAAGATTTTATATCCAATTCTATCATATTGGTAAATTTCATGGGGATACTCCATTTTTTGCAAAAATGTTTGTTCTAGAGCTATATGATATAGTAGTTCGATCTCAAAGATTTTCATACTTTATTAGCTCCGGGCTAAAAGTAGCTCAAATATCAAATTTTATTCCGATGGCACTTAAGATGCCAGCGTGAAGTTGATTTGCACAGACGGACGGACGTACGGACAGACGGACATGGCTATATCGATTCAGCTTCTCATGCTGATCAAGATTATATATTCTTTATAGGCTCGGAAACGTCTCCTTCTGTGCGTTACAAACATCTGACCAATTTTATAATACCGTCTGCAAGGGTATAATAGATTTTTAAGAGTTTTAGTTTGAAGTTGTTAGATCTTTCTCCAAAATAATGTTTTGCCATAAAATTGCAAAATTAAAAGATTTGGGTTTTAGAGATATACTTGGAATACTTGGAAGTCTAAAATTGGAATTGAAAATGGACTTGAATAGTTTTAGTGTGAGTTGACATGAATTATTCTCCACTCAAGAGTATATTGAACTGAGAAAATGACTGTGGAAGGTATTAATTTGCCTGCTCTAACTAAACGCAATGCAAAAATAAAGTAAGTAAGGGTATAAAAACTTTTTTGTAGTCAAAGTTAGTTATTCGATCTAGTTTATTCTTATTATTGTTGTTCATGTTGGTAGTTTGAAGCTGGAGCTAAACTTTATGGTCATGTGCATATAAGACATTTGTCAAGTTGGCTATATGCAGCACCAAGCTCCACTCATGGCCAGAGGCAACAAAATGTTTCCAGGTGAGCACCACCCACCTCCCCTCCATTCCCACCCACCCAGGTTCATTTATGTACAAGCTGATTCATAATGCCAGCGAGGGCGTACATCGGTCGTCTTTTCTTTAGCTTAGAGCACAAAGTCATTTCTCACATCCTTGGGGACTACCCAAAAAGGTACAAAATGGCAACCAAATGGCCATGCTCCTTTGGTCTTCTTGCTCCTCTGTTATTCTCTGCCCTTGGGGCTGTCGTTTTTAATTGTTTCACTTTGTTTTTTACCTTGTTTTTTGGTCCGTGTTTATGTCTATGCAGAATATTGTTGTTTTGGCCAGTTTTCTAATGAAAAGTTTCTCTGGCTACAATCAAAAGTTTGTTTTGCATTTTTTCGGTTGTTGAATTTTTGAATTTGTTGGTCGTTTTTTGGATTCAGTCTCAACAATTAATGGCCGTGTCGGGTTTTGTGATGTTGGTTAAAAGTTTATTGCATTTTTATTGCTCAATATTTCAATATTTTGTAATCGTAAATTTTCTCTCTCTCTCTTTCTACTTGCAGTGAATATTTTTATTTTTTTTTTTGTTATTTTTTGTCCTGAACGAATCGTGACTGCTAAAGTTTGGGTTTTTCTTTTCTTCATTGTGGCCCAATAGTTTTTATGGGTTTTTTGGAATGAGTATTTTTTGTTGGTTTTCGAAAACTTTTGCTGCATTTGGCGGCGGCTCGTATATTTTATTTTTACTTGGATTGAAAAAGTTTCAAGCTGGCTACTGGAATACTAAACAAATTAAATTCAAATAAATTAAAGTGATTTAAAGGGGCGCACAACAAACACACCCACACACACACACGCAGCGAGCGAGAGTTAGTGTGAAAGAGAGACAAAAGGAGTTATCCAAAATTGCTCTGCGAATGCATTTCATTTGGAAAGGGGCCCGACAAAGACAATACGGAGGGCTTACGAAGTGCTTTGGCCCGTTTACGCAACAGAACGGGCCCCTCAATTCCAACAACCCAACAACCTACCACCACACCGCCAGCCTCCCCCTCCCTGATCAACAGTCATCACAACAGATACCAATCGACCAATACCAATTCCAATACAAATACCAATACAAACTCCACCACAACAGTCACTGGCTTTGCGCATACTAGTCCGGTCATTGGCTCACATTCGTCGCCATCGTCCACTAAACCCACACAGCATAGAGGACCATCAGGATCATCATCAACAGCAGCAGCAGCAGCATCATCAGGAGGAGGCGGAGGTGGGGGTGGAATAGGAGCACCAGCTGGTAACCACATCAATGGCCTTGCCCAGCACGTGAGTATATTTTGAAATCATTCATTCGTACAAATAGAATAGTGTCTACTTCTAAGAAATAAGCAAAAAATAAATATAACAACCAAACAAATTCAATTGATATTGTATTAAGTGTATCCATCCTAAGTTTCGCTTTCACTTTGCAGCACTCACATTTTTACTTTGCTTGCCATTAACTCGAGATGCCAAATTCCAATAAATGAAAATGTGTAATTTAATTAATTGATATAAAAAAGGATATTTGTGTATAGTCTAAAAGAATCTATTGAAATGATAGATTTATACATGGGTGTGACATTCCCCTGATGAAATACAATCGGCGATTATTCAGAGACGAACGTAATGGAAATAGGCGTAGATTCTCATTTCTCAAATTACTTACTATTTGGAAACTGAAATAAAGGTTTTTGCTTTATACATATTTTTAAGGGTAAGGTACATTTTGATTTATAAAGGAAAGAAAACCAGAGGGCCGGAGCTAACTTCGACCGCGTCAATGTTTGTATACCCTTGCAACTTTTTTAGTAACTCTTTCCTTACCTTTAGCCAAAGGAAAAAACGTTTTATCTAAAAAGGCGAATGTTTGCGAAAGAACGGCCGTCTGGATCTGCGCAAACTCCTCTTAGACCGTAAGAGCTACAGAGCACAGTTTGTATAACTCGGAATGAGACGGATCGGACCACTATATCTTATAGCTCCCATACAAACTGCAAAGTCACGAACAGTGACTTTTCTCAATAACTTTGTTATTTTCTCAGCTATTTTCGTGAAATTCATAATTGGTAAGTTTATTACCCCTATAAACAACTGTGCCCAATTTTATTAAGATCGGGTGACTATATCATATAGCTCACATATGAACGATCGGTGGAAAACAGTGACTTTGATCAATATCTTCGTTTTTCCATGCTAAGATTGAAGGCCGTTCTTTTGCAGACATTTTGATAGCTGTGGGTAAGGAAAGAATTACCAAAAAAGTTGCAAGGGTTTACAAACTTTGACGCGGTCGAAGTTAGCCCCGACCTTCTGGTTTTTCGATATTTTTTTGTTTGTTATTGTTGTACTGAAAATCTTTTTATTGGTTTGTTTTTAGTGGAAGTTTTTGTGGAATCTTTCAGAAACCTTTTGGAAAGTTTGAATTTTTTTTTAATAGTGTTTTTATGGCTATACTGAATATCTTTTTATTGGTTTGTTTTTTCATTATGTGCGTAATTTTATCATAATTTTCTGAACTTATTCTACACTAGTTCAATCGTTTTACATTAATAATTTTTTCTTTACTCATTATCGAGCATCAAGTTTTAAAATTTCCAATTGAACAAATTGCAATTATTTTTTTTACGCACATTTTGTAATTTGATTTTGCATACCTGAAGAAGGAAGGGGAAAAAAATACCCAACAAAAGCAATTTAATGGCATAACAACATTTTACCATTAGACTTAATTAAATCGCGAGAGGGAAATAAAATCGTTAGAAAATGTTGACAGACAGCTTGTAAAAAGGAATGGGTGAGGGGGAGTGGCAAAGGGGACACTTCAGTTAAACGCCCAACATGTTAATGAATTTTAATGAGAAATAATGAGAATTGGTTCGCCTGCGCAAAAAAATATCAAACATAATGAAAAAAAAAAAATAAAAACCAATATGAAGAACGTCTTTGCCTTTGGAAATACCCTAAGTATAAGTATATATAAATATAAGCAAACTTTATTTTGAAATCAATTCGGAAGTAATTTACTTTTCTCGGTTGTAATTCGTTTATATCTCGGACTCTTTTTAGCTAAGTCTTTAGCTAAATAGATTTTCATAGATTGTAAGTTTCTAATTGCAGTAAAATTAATCCAACTTTTAGTATCGGCTTTAAAGTTTAGAATTGCCTCTGAACTATATTCGATGGATTCGGCTTACCCACCAATATTCTAGTTGTAGGAAGTTTGACTAATAACAGTTTTTTAGTTTGACTAATAACAAGTTTAACACTCAAATTAGTAGTTTGCCAGTAACTAAACTGAACTGAAACAGAGTGAAATTTTAGAGTACTCCGAGTATTTAAAGTACAATAAGTACAATAATCAATTTTGGTGATTTATGAGTACTGAAGGAAGGATTAGGTCCTTTCTTCATTTTGCTTAATTTTTTTGATGTACCTTTTTATTCAAGGCCTTAGAATTAGTGGATCACTTGACATTAATAACAAAACAGCCAAATGAAGAGCTGAAAAAAGTGAAATGGTAATGTTGTTTTATGGGAATGATGGGAAAACCAGCTGGGCACGAACAAATTTCGCAATATTTTGGTCACAATTCATGCATAAATTTAGGTTTTACTTCTCATCAGTAGGTGGAATTGAGCACAGATGATGATTTCGGTTTCATATTCTAGTTGGCACGTTTCCATGACCCAGGCCAAAGCCCCCCTATCTCCCCCACCCCCATGGGGTCCCATCCACATCTGTGTGGATGAAGCAAAAGTTTTTATGATCCGAAACAGATGCCTGTCAGTTTGTAACTGAGTTTGACTCTTATTGTATCTGTCTGGTTTTGTTGTTGTGTGTGTGTGGGGGGCATGCTCTGTTTAATTAGCAGGACAATTGGCTTATTATTTGCCACTTTTAGGCCGAAAACTCAGAGCTGACAACTTCAATTTGGTCGCATGCATTGAGGGATTTGACATTTTGGGTTTAATTTGAACTCAATTATAATCATGTTGACACCTCTTTTTACATCCGCCCATTTTGATGGGCAATAAGTCCAAAGAAATTGCATTTCAAAATTGCTTACGAAACAATTGATGGCTCTTTTTTGTTGTTGAAGTTGTAAGTCCTTCAAAATGTCGACTAGACAATATTATTTGAAATCCTAGCAAACAAAAAGCATGTTTTTTTTTATAAATTTGTACTTTGTTCTTTTTTGTTTTTCGTTTATTTTTGCTAGAGTACTTGAGGCATTTCCTAAATCGGCTTATATAGAAAGCCCATTCTGAGTTGTAGAGCCTTTTGGATTAAACTCTTGGGTTGTTTCGAAAAATAACCAGATATGTATTTAAAGAATTGATATAAATGTCTTTTATGTTGAATGTTGTATACTCTTTAGCTTTCAATATGTGATTTATGTGTGTATAGACTAGATATAGCTAACACACTTATGTATGTATGTATGTACATATATATTCCTTTAACGTTTCGTCAACTTAAACCATTAAAGAAAAAATGTTTTTAATAGATGCTCTAGAATGTACAAATTAAAAAAGTGAAAAACAATCTAATCCAAGGTAGCCCTTGGAATTACTTCAAAAAATAATAATTTAGAAAATAAGCAAATGATTGTGTCAAAATAAAGTGATACAAAAATTAATTTGAAACAAATTGGCTTTAAAAAGTATTTGACTATTTTGGTCTTAAATGGTACATTCCTTAACAGTTCCTTTTCTTGAAATTTTCAACACCTTCATGAAAAATGTATTAACTATTTTGATATATATTTATGTAAAGCGGAGAATGTGGTTGAATTGACGCCATTCAATTGACGTATTTTTATTTGTCTTGCCTTAACTAACTCAATTGTCGTATTTAATGTACAAGGTGGCGCAAAAGGAGCTCATCCGATGTTGTTTGGTGTTATTTTTTTTCTAAATGAAAAACTTCGATTCTGTTTTTTGATTATGTTTATTTATACCATACCGGCCATTTGCAAAAATGAGAGCATCTTCCAATAGGGTGTATATTAAATTAATGTAGAATGTGGGTTTTAAGGTTTTCGCGTTTCATTTGGCTTTGAAGCTTGAATAGTGAATTTTATACGAGTATATTCAATTGAAAGTTTATTAAAAGTTGTCCTTGTGCGTTTAACTTTCAGCTGAAATCATCTTCTTTAATTAAAAACTAAAAACATGAACACGTATTTCAAATTGCAAACCATACTATATTTTCTTCTCTTCAATAGGAGTCAACATTATTTAATTAACCTAAAAAAATTGGTCTGAAATTCATCATGACTTGGTAGTTAATTCCAATTGCATCAAGTAGAACACCAGTTGATTTGATCTTTTTGCCATGCATTTGCCTTCAAAGGCGATTAGTCTTATCACGATGAAGTTGCATTTAATTGATTGAAATTGAACTTTAATTAAGCTAATTGCCAAAGTTGCATTCGAGACAACGACAACAACAACTACTAAATGTACATATACTTTACCTAAATCACCATTTGACAAATTCATTTCGTCAATAATTTATGAAGATGTAGACAGCAGGAGGCAAGCATTAGCTCTAAGGACATATACCCCATAAATAACAGGCAATATCACTCACCATTATGGAAATTTATGTGTCATTTTTCTTCCTTGCCCTTCGAACTTCTTCGTGCTTTTTAATATTCGTATTGTCACCCACAATCGCATCAGAAATTTATCTTGACAGAGTCCATCAAAAAGGGTTGGCTGTCTGATGCGTGGGTGGATGACAAGTTCCTTGGCTTTGATCCAGGTGCTGCCGTTTGATTTATTTGATTGGAGTAACTACTCCATTCGTCTGACAACTTCGTTTGCGAAGCCTAATTCAATTGCCGGAGAGTATGAGGAGGATGATTCCAACAGTCAGAGAGGAACAAGTTTAAGGACTTCAAAGTGAAAATCAAAAGGAAATAATGTTCCCAAGCATTCCCAAGGGAGGGGTTAAATATGTGTATAGAGAGTAAAATCATAAAAAATAATATGAAATGCAATAAAATATTTGATAAGCATAGCTTTTTATTATGTTTCATAAAAAAATGGATGACATTAAAAAGAGAAAATGTCAATAGAACACTAGACTAAAAGCGTCTATCTTAGCATTGGTTTAAATAATCATGCAGTTGACTTTTCACTTATATAAAGACTCTTATTGTTAGTCTTTCTCGATTTCAGAGTCTGACTTAGTCAGTCGATAAATTGTTTTATGATTGACATTGTTTTGCTTACCCAAGATGCAGTTGTAGTGACTGACATGCTAAATAATAAGTTAACTGCTCCACTATTTACTTCTTTCTCGACTATAAATCATTTTAGCAATTAAGTTTTTTTTTTTGTTGTTCTTCTTGAGCTTTTCTTTTGCGTGATATTATACTGGGGCCATTAAATAGTGGTGACTTTGAGAACAGAAGCTTCCTTTTCTTGCAGAGAGTATTTGAAATATAAAACTTTCTGAGGACAAAGTTTTCTGAGCCATGTCAGCCATTTGTAGACCTTTGGAAAAGAGCGGGATGTCGGGAAAAGAAATTTATCCAAACCCTCAACTTAATAATAATGAAAATTGTACTTACTTTTACTGAAAGATTTGATCCGATCCGACCTATCATCGGGATAAAAGTTTATAATGTACTCGCTGATTAGTTGGAGTAACAATCAATTAGATTGGAAACAATTTGTTCTTAATCAAACCGATTTCAAAATAAATTTGTAGTGCAACAAACTTACAAGTTTAATCGATTTTCATTGAAATTTTACCACAAATTGGAGAGCCTCTAGAAAATGGTAAAATTATTTCGTGTCCTTCGTGTCGTGGCTAGCCAAACCCATTTAATTTTCCGGCATGAAAATTGATGTCACGTAATTATTTGCGAAATGATTTATAACATATTCAATTTTCGTTCATGCAGGGTCAATTCTATACAGTAAGCACGAAGATTTTTCATATATTGTGATTTTATTTATAGCTTTTAATAAATTAATCCCTGAAATTTTTGTAGAATGAGTGTAATCGAAATGGTAGATGAATCATCTTCTCTGCCCATTACCCAGTTGAAATATAATTATCGAGTTGAAATTGGCTCGAACGATTCGATGTCGGAGCATTAAATTGAATTGAATTCAATACGCGCCCCTGTATGACTTGACCACACATATATTTTCGTATGCAAATGCAAATGGACACGGAAGAGATTTATGACCATGAATTAAAATTGATTGAATATGTGTATCCACAGGAGGCGTGTAAGAGAAAACGTTGAGGCAGAAACATTACAATGCGAAATGCAACAAAATTAAAGGCATACCCTTTTTTTTTTTAAATTGTCCGCCTCCTTAGTAAGGGGTGGAGGAGCTTCACCCTAAACGGAAATTGAATTTGATGAACTTGCCAGCGAGTGGGGGCGAAGCAATTAGTGTGGCTAGGCGAAAAGTGAAATCGCCCACCGAGTTTTTCTCTGCCTTTCCACATAGATTCATCGACTCAAAGTCGCTGCTGTTGGAGCAAGGAAAAACTTTTTTTCTCCAGGACGTGCGATGCGTCAGCTGGGCCAAAAATGTGGAAAACCAAAAACTTTGTTTATGCTTTTGGGACCGAGAGAGAGGCAGTTGATGTTGCTTCTGCTATTGGAGCTGAAGCTGAAAGCTGTCCTTGTGCCTTGTTGTCGTTCGAGTGTTTTAATCAATTCTGATTTAATTTTACGCCCAATTAAGTGTGAAAAGCGTTTGATGTTGAGCACAGACGCGAGAGGTTACCCTCCGTAGACCCAAACTCATTCCATTCCCTATAATAATTTCACCTCAAACCATTGCCTTTGCCATTGCCATAAGGACGAGAAGCAGCCCAGCTCAGCCTCATCTATAGAATTTGTTGGGGAGTCATGCAAGCGTAAGCATTGAATATATGCCATATGTGTGCGAGAAGTCTCTGTGTGTGTGCGTCCTTAGTCCTTTTGGCGACTAAGAGAGACATTTTCCAAACAAAAGGCTTCCATACGAACTTAACTAGAAGCTATTCGGTTCGATAACCGCAGATAAAAAATAAGCACCTTCTACTTATAAATAAAGTTCTTTTGATAAAAAAAATATATACATATATATATATATGTGTGTAGTTGTTGTTGCTGTTGTTGCGGCTTATGCACCTTTCACCCCACCTTAACACACTCTGCTTACAATTCAGCAAAATGCTTATCTACAATTTATACCACCTTCCCCCGAAGAAATCCACACCGACCACCCACTTCACCCTGTTTACACTACCTACAAAACCAATATACCAAAAGAAATCTTTATCAACAGCCACATCAGGTGTCCTTGTCAAATGTCTCCACATCCTGCAGCCTATTGGAAGCTTTAGTCTATATGACAGCCGATCCGATATCCTTATGTTTTTGGATTTGTCTGCAGGTAAAATGCAACTTGTTATATAATATAAATGTATCCTATATGTGCGCCCTTGTTTTCTTTTTTCTTTTCTTCTGTTTTTTTTTTTTATTAAAATGTTATGCAAATTCAAAAAGTTGATTGTGTTACAAGCTTCACTGTGGTTCCTCCGTTCTCCTAGTACTAGAACTAATCTATGAGGGTCACATGAGGGTACTTGGCAAATTGCTCCCCCTACATATTTTTATACATGTGGGCCATAAACCAATTTTGGTAAATTTACGACCCTCTCAGACACAACCTACAAAGGTGGCATAAAGCAATGAAGAAGAGGCAAATGACTCTTGACACAACGAAATTGCCTCCACCAGTCAGATGAATTCGTAAAAGGAACCTCCTCTTAAAGATTTGTAGTATTTTTACTGCAACAAAAAATTATCTTGGCCAATTAATAAAACGTTTTCGATGAAGTCAGAGTTAGGTTAGTTGTTAACTCCTTATATTGCCTACTAAAATGTCAACTGCCATGGAAACTAAATTCATTTTTATGTTTTCGCCTAACTGGACTTCAGTTTGATTAGTTTGAAGGAAATCGCAATAAATTTGGAAGTAAAAGAAAAAACTTTGCTTTCTATTAATAGACCTTGAACTGTCAACACTGAAATGTCAATCAGAAACCGTAAGAAAGAATTAAAATCGACAATTCTTTAAACATTTTAGTTTTAATTTTCATTACTGTTGGGACCAAATGACTCATTTTAACTAACTTTTTAATATCAGACCTAGTTTATTTACTTATACACTCAGCTGCTTATTCACTTACACTCTTTCTCAATTGGCTTAATGATTCTTTTTTTCATTCTTTCGCAACTTTATTATTTGCGAAGGTTCCTGATCAGTTCTAGAAACTACAGTCAGTTAGTGAACAGCTGAGTCAAGTGCATCAGATGACAGACGAGTCGAAAGAGTCATTGAACAGCTGAGTTGAGTGAATTAGTGATTAACTGATTTGTCGAGTCAATGGAACAAGTAAATCCCGGAGTCCGCCTTATAGTTTTAAAAAATTTGTTTCTCTATCAAATCTGCTACTTTTGATCCTACAGATCAAGACCTTGGCTGCTAGTGCGCATTACTTTGTTTAGTTCTAGTATTAATACTTAATCTTAAATTGTAAATAAAAATTTACAGATAGCTCTGATAGAATTTTTTCGTATACTGCATATTTTTCTCGTTGTTCGAATTTTAAATATTTTTATTGAACTTAAATCTAATGTAATCGATGCTTTTTATCAATATTATTAAATCTTTTTGACACAAGTTATAAATTTTATTAAATCAACTCTTGAAGTCTATATCTAAAACTTACTTTGACCAAAAAGTTCTGGTAATTATCAACTTAAATGTTTTGACTTTTACCTTCGGTCTTCATCTGGAATCAGCTTAAAACAGCGAATTAGATCTCATATCCAGTCCTTATTTATATTTTGATTAAGTATTAATGTTTCCTTTATTGAAATACTACTTTTTATATATATATATATATTTATTTTAATTTTTTACATCCGAATTTCACATAAAATTCGTTTTATGTGATAGGGAAATTTTGAGTTTGTTTTTCATGTTACTTTGGAGATTGTCGTAAGGCTCTATATGTTATATATACGTTATATATATATTACGGGAATAACCGTTGAGATTACAGTTTTCCTTTAGGTGTTTGATGTTACACTTTATTAATAGTTCGTTGGTGTGCTTGTGTGCTTCTGTGTGTGTGTGTGCTTCTGTGTGTGAAAAAAAAAAAAAAATTATTCGTGTGTGCGTGTGTGTGTGTGGATGTGTGGATGTGTTTTACTATTAAATATTTGTACTTTTTCCCAAATCTATGCATTTACGATACGATTTTAATTGGGCGGATGAACATATTTTGGATTGCAATAACTTTAGTTAACTAAAACTGAATTTGATACCAAATATATACGATATTTTTTTATATATATATATATATATATATATATATATATATATATACATGCAGGTAAAGTAATATATATATATATATATATGGCTGCCTACGAAAATATTTGTATAAATAAATCATTAATACGTTGTCATTGCCACTCGGAAAAATCTACTATTCCCTTACATTTTGTTTTGGTTCTTGTAAAGATTTTTTGTGTTAACACTTTAGTGCTTAATTTTGAATCGAAATTACTGATGTTTTTTTTTTTTTTGTTTTTTTTTTTTTTTTTTTGTAGTAAATAAAATTTAGAATATAAGAACTTTTTTTTTTGGTATTTTTGTGTAGGTTTATGTTTAAACGCTGGCACCACTGATTGGTTCTAGCTCTTTCAAAGGATGCGAGATATTTTCCAAGCGTAATTTAAAATTATTTTTAAAATTCTTTTTCTTTTTTGATCTCTTATCTTTTGTCAGTAGGCAGCTCAGTGGGCCAATTTTGGTTTACCCCGGATTATTCACTATTTACTATTCACTATTTACTATTCACTACGAATGAGTGTGTTTTTGTTGGTGTGTTCTCTTTGTTTATACTTTTTGTTGATAAAATGAAGAAAAGATAAACTAAAAACTAATTCCTTAAGAGTTGTATTCTCGCCTACGTCGAGCAAACTAAAAGTATTCGATATTTATATCACCTTTGCATTTGCTCGCGCCTTGTTCTATGGAGCCTTCCAAAATTAGCTGTCTCTAGTAGATATACTTTTTCCAATTTTGAAGATTGTTCTTTCTTCTTGTTTAATTTATCCTTCAAATTTCCCTTTACTGATCCCTCTTCACGCTTCGGTCCATAGGGGGTGTAAAAATGAGAGTGTTCTTGTGGGTTTCTGTGTATCTATGTTTGTGTGTGTGAAATGGGTTATTTTTGGTTGGGGATTGGCTAGGTTTCTTTTTTAGGGTTTTCTTTGCTTTTCCCCAGCTTCTATTTGTTTGCGCATTAATGATTAATAGACAATCAAGAGATTGTTCTCATTGAATCCAGCCGAATGGCCAGCATTGCGTACAATGAAACAGGAGCCATCGAAATGCATCCGTTTCTCATTGCGACGCACAAACAGATGCGATGTCTTGCCCAGTGAGGCGGTGCAATGAATCCCCGGAGTGGTTAGGGTGGCCGAACCATTGCCTGGACTAGTGCGAATCAGGCATTTGTTATGCTGACGTGTCACCTTTACCAATCCATCGGCAGCCTGGGTGATGCGAAAGCCATTGATGTCATACACCTCGGTGCCATCTTCGCCGCAACTGTACGATGAGCTTGAAATTACCTCATGGGCATCGGGTACAAATGATGGACCGTGGCGCGAGTCGCTGCAATTGGTATATATACATATATGAATGATTGATTAACTTGATAGTCTTTCTCTCTCTTTTTGACTCACTCGTAAAAGACTGCCAAAGTGTAGTCCTTGGTCAGATCAGTGAATGTGTCGGTTGTTGTCCGTGTACCAGCTGTATCCACTAGATAAATTAGAGCACACGATTCGCTAGTGAAGCTAACACCTTTGTACCACATTTTCGCATAGCGTCTGCAAAGCAAATTTTTTCTCTTTGAATTATTGGTAACCTGACTTCCAATTGTTGTTGGAAGAGTGAAGGGATTGGGTGCTCACACAAAATTATTGGCTTTCATGCCATCATAGGTCACAATTTCAACTTTGGAACCGCTCTGCAAAATACGTCCATTTGGATGAATTAATGCCGAGTTGCTGCAATTACGAGATAGTGCCACAGCCACCATGCTACGCTGATTCAAGACTCGCACCGCCTTGTCCAGAGTCATATCAATGCTAGGAGTAGGAGTATTCATTCGATTGGTTGCCAATTAAACAAACAAAGGCCACCTCTGCCCTCCATCTTAGTTTCTTACCGCACTCCATCCCTGAGACGCAACTGAATGGTGCCATTAGACATGGCAATTGGTCCCGAGCCAGGACACGGTGGTGGTGTATTATTCTCAAAGTCTAAGGTACGTGAGCTAACACGACCCAAGGCATAAGGTGGTGGCGGCATTGGTGCCGGGAACTGTTGAGTATGATGGGATGATTGCTAATAAGAAATCATCAAATTTGCTCAAATAACCCATTGACACACACACAGAAACACACTTACCAGACAATAACCAGCGCCAGCTTCATTCTCATAACCAAAGGCTGTATTACTATAGCGAGTGGCCATTGCCTTGGCACTGCGTGTCATAGAACCAGCATCCATTTCTAAGGGGATTGCCACAGCATCAAAGTTTCCAGCCGTCCCAAATTGAGTGTGCGAGTGCGATTTTAGAGGCATGCCCATCGATAGAAATTGACGACCGCCATTCGATGTCTGGCTGGAGCACTCCTTGGCCAGAACTGCAGTGTTAGTGCCAACACTGGCGCTATGAATATTGCTCAAGCTGCTGGTGTTTCGCTCAATGGCGCTGCAAGAGCCCAAAGAAACGCTGCTCATGCGTCCATCTATCCCCAGATGTGGTGACATCGAGGGCGCAAGCCGCATGGTGGTTTGCTGAAAAGAAAGAAAGGTTATAGATATTAGACTAAATAGCCTGTTGTCCAAAAAAAAATAAGCTAAAGTGGCATAGGGACTTATCTGCCCTACCCTTCTCTGAACTGGAAAAATTATATCAAATGAAGAAAAACTAACCGGAGATGGATTATTGTTGGTATACACGGATCGTTGGCGCACACCATTTTGCGGTTTGGTTGGTGAGCGAAGAATATTGTTAATCTTATCGTTCATCTGAGCGCGTGACAGAAAGTCCTCGGCATTGAAAATGCCAACACGTGAACTTTTCGGAGTCGCTGGCATCGATGTTGACATCATGGGCAATGGAGAAAATGAAGCCATAGTTCCAGCCTCCTGTTTGGTTTCTTCACGGGCCGAATGCTGACACTGGACCTCTTTGGTTTGTGGCTTATTGGTCTTGAAATCGGTAACCATTATTGCTGCAATTCTAGTAGGTTTTCTATTTAGATGTATATATATGTCGTTATGTGATTGTGGCTAAAAGGATTGGATTGTAGAGAAGGACTCGTGCACGTTTACTAAATGCGAAAAGGCGATATAATTATCTCAGGTTTTTCTAGTTTAGATTTTCACTTTTTCTGTATTTTCTTTCACTTTTTTTTTTTTTTTTGCTCGACACGGAACACAACGACTCAATGAGAGAGAGGAATTAAAATTTTTATTTCTGATTTTCTACTTTTTCGAGAGCTCTGCTCGCTGCGACAATTTTTAAAAGAATGACTTGGCACTCATCTTTTAGTTAACACAATTGTGTTTTTTGCTCGCCTACTTCATAAAATGACAACAAATATTCAGAGATGATAACTATCGATATCGAAATTTGGCAGGTGAGCCATCGAAAGAAAGTTAATTGTCAACACAAGGAAAGCAATGAGAAAGTCAGAAAATCAATGGCGAAATGTCATGGAGCGCACCTTTACACACAAAATGAAGCATACTTCCAGGCAGTAGGCGAAAATTTCTTTGACAAGTGCGCCAAAAGTTGTTTGATTTGATTTTCAACTAAAACTTTGAAGAATTTAACGCAATTATTTAAAATACCTGAAGTCATTTCATTAGGGATTCAAATTGTTGTGTATACATTAATCATTAAGTGCTATTTGGGGGCTATTTGTACTATACAAATTCAATTTATTGATTTGAATTGAATGAGTTTGGAAAAAAGTTTAAAGATTAAGAAAATGTAATGATGTAATGTAATGAGCCATAAAAAAATAAATGCGGGGAAATTTCCAAAAATATTTGAATGGGAATTATATCAAATAGACAACTAATTCCTTTCTGAATTTGAACCCTCACCTGATAAAAGGATAAGTTTTAATTTTCTCATTGCATTGAAGTTTCAGCAAAACCGAGGCAATTAACCATATGACTACTTATTGTTAGATTAGTTTATGATGCATTCCGACTTGCCAAATTCCATCATCAACCGCACAGATTGATTGTCTTTATTGATTGGTTTTTGAAAATCTCGAAGCATAGCAAACATAAATGTACACACAATAACAAAAAAATCACTTTAATCAAGACTAATCGATTGCAGGATGCTTAGTTTGGTAAGCCAGAATTAAGTTTATGTGTTGAATTTTAATGGAAAGCTAAAACAATTCGCCTAACTTTATCTTGAAAATATGCTGTAGCAGTCAATTACTTGAACTATTTTAGTAGACACGACATACATTCATTAAGTTGAGGTAATTTAATTTAGTAGTTCCCTAAAGAATGGCCAATAAATTCAGAATCTATCAAAAACAATAAAACAAAATTTAATTATTTGACACTTTTCAAGCACTGTAACATTGTTGGGGCCAGTGTTGCTAAATTAAATGCAAATCATCTTGTCAAAGCGAACCTAATTGAATTCATGAATAGAAGGGAAATAGGCTTAAGATTGATTACATTTTCCACTTCCCATCCAACTTTTCGTTCAACAAGCACTTGGGGAAAAAGCGCAACTCTAGTTGAGTGGAAATAGCTTACGGCTTTTCCGTTTTTTCTTTATTATATTGGCAAATTGTATTTGCCATGGAATTTAATATGCAATCGGATTGCATGTAAAGTGCTGTTCAAAGCAAAAAGATAGATAGAGCCAGCCAGAATGCAAGTTGGGCAATGGAATGGAAATGCCAAGAGTAATGGTAAACATATACAAATCGGTCATAGAACTTGGCGAATTCATTAAACTGATAAATTACCATACTATTGGCAAAAAGCGAGAAAAAAAAACACTGACAACTGGCATTGAAAATTTGTCAATGAAATTTTCAGTGGGAGAAAAGTTCAGGCACTTTGCAATTGTCTTCCCTTTTCTCTAGCTGTCTCACTCTATTTCTCACTCTGTGATGATGGTGAATGATTTATTTGTTTTTAACAAATGTGTTTAGAAACTGTATTTTAATGAGCGCATTGACTCCTTGCATTTGGCCATCGGCCCACACACACACACACACAGTGGGAGATGAAAATAAATTTCACTTTCTATTCATTTCATTTCACTTTTCAGTGGGTGACAGTTTTCAATTTGAAATTTTATTTTTATACTAACCATTAAAATGACGAGAAATGTGCTGCAATCCATAGATGCAGCCTGCTCCGCCCCGCCTTGCCACGCCCCATCCACTCCCACGCATTGCATTGACTCAGTTTTTAAAAATTGCTGTGCAAAAATATTCGAAAAAATATTTATACATGTATTTATAGCCAATGAAATACGGAAACTCTCTGAACAAATTGGATAACCTCTTTTTGGTTTTTTTTTGTTTCTGTTTTTGTTTTTGTTTGTCTTATTTATCGGAAAATGTACAAATTTGTTGACAGCTTTTTTGTCGGTGGTCTGCCGTGGCTCAGCAAGAGAATGGTAGAGGGGAGGGCATAGGAAGGGGATGGCAAGATATTGTGACATGTTTTGTCATTTTTAATTTTAGATTTTCAGTTTTTTTTTTGTGTTAAATTAACTGCACTTTAATTATCTTTTAATTAGGTAAATAAATTTAAAGTAAATGCATTTTTTATATTTGAGGATATAAAAACAATACCATTAACTAAATTTTTAATGTTTTAATTATAATACGGTTAAGGATCCATAGTTTGTTTCTTCCTTTTCTTCATGCTTTGAGAATTTTTAACACGGAAATTGATTAGAAAATATAAAAACGTTTCTGGAGGGGTCCTTCATGATTAATACCTCAAAGTATAGAGTTTATCCAGCTATAAAATAAGTAATGTAAAACGTAAACAATTTAAAAAAAGTTTATAAAAATAAATAATAAATAAAGTCTACAAAATCAGAACTAAATGGACTTTAATCATCTATTATATAGATAAGAGGGAAGTTTTTTTTTTAGAGCTTATAAATTTGATCTACGAAAACAACTAAACGGCTAACAACTGAGGTTTAGCCGATCTTAAGAATCTTTTAATATTCCTTATTAAATCTGCAAAGTGTACGAGTATTTCATTTAGAAGTAGAGGCAAATGCACATTCATGAGTGTGTTAGCCTCTAGCACTTTCTGGTAAGATATTTTATTTTCTATAAAAGAAAAATTCTTTTGCCAAAAAAAATTTCCATTTCAACTAAAACTAAATTGCAAAATGAAAAATTGTCATTTCATTTGAATAGGGGCAGAGTGTCAGCAGCAATGGAAGAGTAGGAGAAGGAAACTATTTTTATCAAAACGCATTTGGCAATACAAAGAACAGAAATAAGAAGAATAATTTATGATAATGTCAATGAACTTTTGCCCCAAACTTTTGTCCAATGGATGCTGATTATGATGATGATGGAGACAAAGATGTGGGAATAGACATGAGATCGACTCGATATAATTGTGGAAGAGAATGATGCAGATGGTGTTTTGTAATAGACCAATTGACGTCATCATTTCAGTTTGATTGCAATTGGTTTGATGGACAACTTGTGGCATAATTGAAATGGGGTTTTTTTTGTTGTCTTAAGTATATTTTTTTTAATTCATTTGCAATTTGCATTAATAACAATTAACGCACCCGACGGCACTTTTCTCCATTGTTAAAGAATATGTGAAATTAATTGATTGTCATCATCTTCATCATCGTCGGCGTCGTCGTCGTCGTCGTCCAGGCGGACAAGATGAGTATGCAAACGGAAAGGAACGAATCTTTGTTGAGAATAAAGTCATCTCCCTGTCATACATACATACGTATGTTTACATATAGATCTCTGATCTTATGGATCTGATGGCACGCGTCTGTCTAAAGAGCTAAAAGCTTTAGACTGGCTCCCATCAATGGATTCTCTGACATTATTATTTTCTTGTCGTTCTTTTGGGTATAAAATTTCAGTGACTTTTATTCTTTAGCTGTTGTTTACAAAGATCCCCCAAGTAAATCCCTTTTTCAGTATGAAAAGTCCAAGTAGTGAGTCATCGGGATTTCCTGGAAACCACAAAGACAACACACACATACACACACACACACTCAAGACAAAATCAAACAAACCCCAGTAGCAAAAGCAGGAAGAGCCAAAGAGCCAAGCCAAAAGTGTGCCCCATGTCTGGCCGTGTTTTCATGCTTGCCTGATGGGGGGAAAATCTTTTCGTCGTCTTCTTTTCTGGGTTTGACGTCATCGAATCTTGGCAAGTGCCAAATTACCTCCCCT
The DNA here is from genome assembly GCA_018152135.1 of Drosophila paulistorum. NCBI lineage: Eukaryota > Metazoa > Arthropoda > Insecta > Diptera > Drosophilidae > Drosophila > Drosophila paulistorum. The sequence goes on along the minus strand of JAECXG010000822.1, from coordinate 49,337,732 downwards.
TAAACAGACCACAGACCTCTCCCCCCTCTCTCTCTCTCTAGTTCATCCTCTGCCCTTTAGAAAAGTCTTGTTCCTAAGGTGTGTTTGCTGTGTTAGTTGGTTGAGACTTTCGCAAGATTTAATGTATGCTGGCGTTTTGCCCGCGTTTAGTAAAATTTCATGCATCATTTGAGTGAAAAATAAGCAAAGAAAATGTCCCAAAGTGACGTTTGTCATTTGAAATTTTGATTAAATAGGCCAAAGTGTTCATCAATAATTCTGTTACAACGGCGAAAAAAAGGTCGATGAGTTTTGAATCTATGAATAGTCCAACTACAGCAATAGTTCAATTATATATATTTAGCAAAAAACTATATGTAAATAGTATTCTTCAGACAGACGTTCATTCAGTGCCGATATTTATATACTATACACTAACTTACCCTTGCCAATTAATCAGTCGTTGCCGTACTATATAAATTATATATGGTCTGTCATTAAAAAGCCATCAAATGGGAAATTCTGTTGTAATATTTTTAGCCATAACTTTGACATGACATAACATACTAAATACTTAAGAAAAATATAATCTTAACTTAATATTAACCAGAGGGCCGGGGCTAACTTCGACCGCGTCAAAGTTTGTATACCCTTGCAAGTTTGGTAGTAACTCTTTTATCTAAACTAATTGTTTTATCTTAAAAGGGTAATGTTTGCGAAAGAACGGCCTTCAATCTTAGCATAGGATATAACGAACTTTCTGATGAAAGTCACTGTTTTCCACCGATCCTTCCTATGGGAGCTATATGATATAGTTACCCGATCTTTACCAAATTCGGCACAGTCATTAACAGATATATTAAACTGACAAATGTTAAATTTGAAAGCAATCGCATCAAAAGTAACGAAGTTATTGACAAAAGTCACTGTTTTTGACCGATCGTTCCTATGGGAGCTATATGATATAGTCACCCGATCTTGATCAAATTTGGCACAGTGGTTTATAGTTACAATAAACTTATTTATATTAAATTTCACGACAATAGCTTAAAAAGTAACGAAGTTATTGAGAAAAGTCACTGTTCGTGACTTTGCCGTTTGTATGGGAGCTATATGATATAGTCACCCGATCTTGATCAAATTTGGCACAATTATTAATAAGAACACAAAACTGACCAATACCAACTTTTATGGCAATTGCTTATAAAATAACGAAGTTATTGAGAAAAGTCACTGTTCGTGACTTTGCCGTTTGTATGGGAGCTATATGATATAGTGGTCCGATCCGACTGAATCCGAGATATACAAACCCTGCAGTATATACAAGCCTACGTGCAAAATTTCAGCTCTGTAGCTCTTACGGTCTAGGAGGAGTTCGCATCGATCCAGACGGACGGACAGACGGACGGACGGACGGACGGACGGACGGACGGACGGACGGACGGACGGACGGACGGACGGACGGACGGACATGGTTATTTGAACTCGTCTCGTCGTGCTGATCAAGAATATATATACTTTATATGGTCGGAGATGCTTCCTTCTATGCGTTGCACACTTCTGACCAAAATTAATATACCCTTTTTGCAAGGGTATAAAAATGCAAATTTATTCAATTTGCACTCAAATTAACAAAATGAGCATTTAGTTACATTTAGATAAGAGCAATTTGATGAGTTATGAAATATAAACGATTGAACTATATACTATTTTTGATCCAGAATACTATTCTTGAGATCGGCAACAATAATCAAAAGGGTAGTTAAAAAACAAATATATTCAGAGTACTCAATTTCAAATTACTTATTCATTAATTAAGGAAAATAATCATATAAATAAGAAGAAAGAATTGAAGTGATTTTAAATGGAATGACTTAACCATGCAAAGTTAAACTTTAATTACGTATACACAGAGTGTGTTAGCTACTCATTAGCTCTAGATTTGTAATAGATTCAATTGAATCGGTTAAATAACAACACAATATATAATATAGTATTTCTAACCAAATATTATGCCCTATTTTTATGTATATAATTAAGAAAAAAAGTATATCCAATTTAATAACGACAAATTGAGCATTTCTCACTTCCTCCCCAAATATATATATGTATATCTACGGTCATTCCTTCGATTGATAATACTCCGTATTCAATAAGCTTTCATTCATGTATTCAGATTCATGTGGGAATAGGGTCGAGGACTCTGCTTTTAGTGTTTTTTTTGTGTGTGTCTTTTTTCGATTTCCATATTCATGAAATTTGTCACGTTTAAAATTCGTGAAAATTTATTTTTGAATCGCATCAGACGTGCCTCTGAACACATTGCCACGCCCACTTATCCCATCGTCCCATTTTAACCAGGTCGATTTGCTCCCATTCGTATTCGTATTCGCAATTCTCATTCATTTTGCTTTTGTTTTTGTTGTTGCTGTTTCTTCAGAAGGCATAAATCAGGCGACTTTTCCGCCTTCTTTTTATGAATTTAAATTTCGTCTTCATGTTGTTGTTCTTCTTCTTCTTATTGTTATTGTTGCTGTTAAAGTATATATGTAATTTATCAAATACATATATAGGACGATTGTGCAATTTATTTTAATTCCTCGATTTTTCGGACATTTTGTTTTTATAGGACAATCCCCTTAGAATGAGTCGCCAGTGGCTTTTATTTTTTGTTGTTGTGAATGGGCAAAGGCAATAACAATACTGAAATGATAATATTAATGACTCGATTGCATAGTTTCCGGCAAAGATATTGCTTTGTGTGTGTGAAAGCCTTAAGAGAAGGCCACTGTGAATCCAACCAGAATCTGGTCAGTTCTTTTCCTTATCGACACTGGATGGATGAAAGAGACAGAAAGAGAGGGAGACAGAGTTGAGAAGGGTTCAATGGCTGGGAAACGATGGGAATGGCAATTGCCTGTATATAGGTGAGGTGAGGTGAGCCTCCATTCAGTTGCCACGCTGACTCAGTTCAGTTAAACAACACCCACCCAAAAAATGTCGTCCTCAATTTGGTAAAGTGAATTTACAATTTCTGCATGTGCAAACACACCTTTTAAAAGAAAATTCCCCAGCCGATGCGAACTAAAGTGAAAAGTTTCGGTAATACACTAGAGAAATGCCATGCGATTACCCTGTACAATGTTGGGAAGTTTATTTACCTAATTACGTATTAAGTGGCATAAAATAAATTACTATTAAGAAAGAGAACTCAACATTAGATTATCATCATTGAAAGATACAACGAGAAGGATCTAATGGATAGCATCGATTCAGGCGCATTGTCCTGGTACTATTTTCCTATAGGTTTACGGCAAGGCCAAATCTTTTGTAGAAACACTTTCAGTTAATGTATCAAAATTAGTTTATTTATAATGAAGATCTCTTATCGAAGTTATCGAAACTGCCCATTGATGGGAAGACCGAAACCTATGAAGAATCTTGGCCTCGTTTTGATTAAAAGTAAGCTAAGACTTTAGATGTTTCTTTAGCATATCTTTCATACTAACCCAATTCGGGTACATACACATGTATATACCCTTTCGTTTGCCCTTACAGAGTATAAGAAGAAAAAGTGAATCGCAATCGCTGACCATTTCTCTCCATTTTGGTTTTGTTTTTTCTGTTTCTCTGTCTGTGTCTCTGTTATTTATCGTTTCATGTGGTTGGGCTACTGTCAAGTGTACAATCTTTCCATCTTTCCACCTCCATTTCACATTGTCAGCACCTCCTCCAAGATTCATCAATGGGGAAGGGGAGATGGAATGAAGAGAATGGAGGCCGACCCCCCACTGTTGATGGGGCCCCCGCTGGGAAATGCTTTCAACTGAGGAATTGGGATCAAGTCAATATTTGTTGAGTTAAAATTACTTCCGCCTGAAATTCAAGATATCTCTTCTTACGCTTTTGAGTTTTTCTTTCAAATTTTCTTTTAAAATTTGTTTTTTTTTTTCTTAATTTTTGGCATACTTTTATCTTGTTGAGTATTTGCTCTCCTTTCTGCTTTTAATTTGCAAATTAAAAATAATTGTTTGCATTTTGTTGTGGCATGTTAATTGAGATGAAATTACATTGGAAAACAACAACAAGAACAGTGTGTGTTGTCATCTTAAAAGTGTAAACAATTTTTATTGCTTATTTACTCATATGTATGTATACATATATATGTATGTATGTACTTAAATGTAACCTGAAATTACTTCATCACATTTACTTTCAAGAGAAATTTCCTGAAATTTTCATATAAACTTTGCGGTTTTCTCAGGCATAAAGTGGTTGAAAGCTCCAACTTCAACGAGGAAATCACAATGGGATGGTTAATAAGTTGGGCTAACTGGGCTACATTCATTGCGTATCAGTCTCCAGAATATTAAGTTATAATGTATAAATGCAGGACTATATAAACAACTGACATTCAACTAATACTTCGTTTAATTTATAAAGGCTTTACTCTTAGATTTCTAGGGATATATCTCTCCATAGTAAATCCTATTTCAAATTCAACCATAGAACAAGAGCCGATTTAGCTTATGTCACCTCACTTTACTTTGACTTAACCTATCTTCTAATCCACTTTTCATATCTAAGAGTTTCTAAGACATGTTTGACATTCTTGTCACGTTTATATTATATATATATTTTTTTTACACTTGCAAATTAGGTAAATTCTCTTTGCTTTATTGCAAGGACTTGTTATTATTTGTCATTCCATACTTTTTATTTACTCTCACAGACATAAGGTAAATGAGTTTATATAAAACGAATGCAACTTATAGATGGAGAGATGATCAGTTTGTATCATCTGTATATTCGGTGGGCTTAGTTGAAAGATAAAGATTCATAGAAAACGATCTTTAAAAGTCTCTGAAAATATTACGTCATGAATAGAAGCTTAGAATTTTATTAATTTTCACACAATCCCAAAAGAAATAGGCTTCTAGCAGTGAAACTTTATTAAGTCGTATATTACTAATAAGTTTGAATGTTTTTTATGAATGTTGCTTTTCTCTAATGCAAATTGAGACTTTTTTAATTGGGATTCACGTTTTATAAATAACTGATCTATCGAGACAAAATATTATATATTACATATATGTATGTCTATTCTGGATAGGTAAAAATTTTTGATACACTTTTTGAGACTCGAGGTCATGATGATTTGGAAATGTTTTCAAAGAAAAATGTGAATAAAATTTAATATGTTCCTTGCTCTTCGCCTTGGCCACCGTTCTTCCTTCTCTAAAGACAATTCTACAATTCTTAGTATACAAATCAGTTGGATTCTATTCTCTATCGGTCACATTCAAAGCTCTCCCAGTAACTTAATAGTAATAAAATTTTTAGCAAAGTTGGAAAGTTTATTAGATCAAGTAAGGGTATAACCACTTCGGGTCTAGCCGTTGGCTAATATTTTGAATTGTACCAAATAAATCAAAAATACTTTTCATGTCCTTGGCACAAACTCGACTCGTTGTTTGTACACACACACACACACACTCACCTACATTTCCATGCATAACTGTATACATATGCTTTATGTATGTCTCTCCGTGTGTAACTGTTTGTCGACTTCACGCATTAAAGTTGCCAGTTTTGCCAACACGCCGGCCCGACAGTTTTTCAGTCACTGTTTGCTTGCTTCTGTGTGTGTGAGTGTGCGCTTTCTTTTTCTGCCAAGCACTCTCCTTTTCCCCCTCACCCTACGAGTGCTTTGCTTTTCTGCTGTTGCTCCCTTGACACGCTTTTGGCGCTTTGCAAAACACGAAAAATGTTTGCATGGCAAACACCGAAAAAACAACAAAAAAAAAAAAACAAAACAGAAATATAAAAAAAATTGTTTATTCCACACTGCCCCCATATACCTCCCTGCCATGCCCATGGCTGTTGCATTTTGGTGTTGTTTTTTCTTTTCTTTTTTTGGGCCAAACATCAAAATGCCACTAGAGATTGAAACTGAAGCCTGGATCCAGGATTCAGAAATCAGGACAGGAATAGAGTGAAGATTTCAAGAGTGGAGCGGAATTCGTTTGAAATCTATAATGAATTTTCGCTTACGGCTCGAATGTGTGTGCGTGTGTGTGTGGGTGGGTGGAAATTGGCACAATAAAAAAAAACAGAAAAACTTTTGACATTTTGCAATCTATTTCTAACACCCTAAGTAAATTTGGCTAAAGCTATTACAAGCTTAATACTCTTTCCAAAAGACAACAGCAATGCAATGATGAGATAATTCGAAATGGATTTTTTAAAATTTCTCGTAATTTCTATTCTCTTTTGTTGTTTTTTGAAAACAAATTCTCGAGAAGTCTCTACAAGACCTGGGTGGGATATTATGTTCTTTTTCGGCTTTCTCTTGTCAGTTTTAGTGTATGTATGGTCGGCTTGAAGTCAGGCTTTTCTACGCAAGTTTTTTATGCACACACTTTTTTCGATGAAAAAGCCATAGACTGCACTTTAATTTCTGTACCATTTTTTTTCTTTTTGGTCTGCCAATCTGTAAACATAATTGGGAACATGATGGAGTTACATATCCGAGATAATTGAGTGTGTGAACTTTAAAATTGTCAGCCATTTTTCTGAATTTTAACTGAAATTCTTTCTCATTGATCAAACTGATAAATTTTCATCTGGCTTAGCTTGAATATGAACAAAATTCAGGTTTATATTTTGTGAAATTGAATTGTTACCATAAAACGTCAAAATTCAATATTTTGTCAAATTGAATTGTTATCATGAAACGTCTACCTTTGACTTTAAAGTCAATCTTCATGTTAGTTATATTATTCTTATTATTTTTCTACTAAAGTCCCAAACACTTCTTGAAAGCATTATATAGAATGAATTAAAATATTAAGGATAGCTTCCCTCTCTCCAGAAATGTTTTTTATATGTAATACATAGGACCTAGACGAGATTATATCTTTGGCGAAATTTGAACTTGAACTTTAGATATTCATGGTATAATGAATGAATAAGATATTGTATATTTTATTTAAGTTTATTTGCCTGCCCTTCCTGCTCAATGTCTAGATAAACCGTCACTAGTTGTTTTTTTTTTTTTTTTTTTTTTTTCTTCTCTGTGTTCAATTCAACCTTCGTTTCTAATTAATTGTCAACAAAACAATTTTAATGTCATTTTTGTACTTGACTTGCTTTTCGTTTTGCGTTTTGTTTTATTTGTGTTTGGCATTTAATTTGAGTTTTCATTGCATAAAAATGTCAACAGGCCATTAGTTGACAATTAGCTGGAATTTATATTTAGGCTACTGTAAAACGGAAGTGCGGCCAAAAAGGTAAGCGAGTGGTCAATGCAATTAGTATAACATCCACGCCCACCCACACACATGGGTATACACACACACACACACATATACAGTGACAGACAAAGTTTGTAATATGATTTTGGCCAGACTAATTAGCCAGCAGCTGGGTCTGAGTCTGGGTCTGGGTCTGGGCCTCAGGCTTAAAAGCCAGTCAAAAGCACATTTTTGCGTTTATTCCTTCATTTTTGTTTTTCTTTTTCTCTTGCCTTACACTAATTGCACTGGCAGGATGTACAGCAGTAGAGATAAATTATAAGAGGTGGGAGAAGCAGAGACAGGATGCTTCCGATACCCTGATGTTGCCAATGCTGGTGGCCATTACTTTTGCCCGGTATAATGGCATTGTGATTGCCCCCATAACCAGCACCATCAGATCCCGCCGTTGAGTTATTCACTCGTCCGTTGTGGCCATTGCAGAGGCTCTGCTGGCATGAGCGATGATAGATTCGATACGTGTCATCTGTCCTGATGCCATTCACCAGCTACATAGGCCCAAAAAAACAAAAAGAGAAAAACAAGAAATTGTTCATTTAGTTTCAATTTGCAAATGTCTAGAATAGTTGTTGGTTCCTCTCACCAAAGGCTTCTCCTGGCAGTCGCGTAGAAAGGACCTCACTTGCGATGGTTTGTTCTGGTTGATGGGGGGAGAAAAACAAAGTCCAATTGATTAATACTCTTGGCTCAAATTTTCATTTACGTTTGTCTAAAAGGTTGCAGTTATTTATGCCCTTGACTGCAGATGACCGCACAAAAGGCTACGGCAATTGCTAAAAACGACAAAGAAAACAAAAAAACAATAACCAAGCCAAAAGGCAAAAACCACAAAAATCTATTAACTAGAAAGGATTTGACTCAGACAACACACTCACACACTTCGAAGGTCATGGCGAGTGGAGAAAGTTTTAATTGCATTGCATGTGAGCAAGTTTATGCGTGGAGAATATCTTGATAATGTGCACACAAAGCCAAAGATATAGAAGAGAACTTTATTTAGATTAGATTAAATTAAATTAGTGGCCAAGAAGTATCTTTAAAGATAAAGCCTACAAATAGATATATAAAACCATGTTGTAAAAAAATATAGAAGGATAAGGTGACATAATTTCCCAAAATTTGTATACACAAATACATTTAAAAACTTATTTTACATGTTTTTCTACAAGACGACTTATGCAATTTAAAAAAAAAGACGAAAGGAGAGGAAAAGATATACTAAATATGAAAAGTCTGTTATAACAAATTGGATTCAAAACAAATTAATACGTCTTAAATTCTATTTTATTATTATTTGACCCGGGTTTGGTAAAGAGTATTCGAATTGTTATATGTAGTTTATAAACTAGTAAAATTTGTCAACAAAGAGTTGTGTAAATCTATACTTTCCTTAAAATTGAATTGAGTTCTTATTCCAACTATATTTATGATGTTTACTATCGCATAAACAATAACTCTTCTTTTTTTTAGGTTTTTTGTCTAAACTTTAATCCAAGTAAATTGAATAAACGTACTTTAAAAGCCAAATGTAACTAATAGACTAAGCGGCTGGGCCAAAAATTTTCACCGCCTTAACTGAATTTAGGAAGAAAATAGACCAACAAAATTTGAACGCTCCCTCTAAGCCTTTTCAAAGAAACAATCTGTGTGTGTGTGGAGGGGGGAGGGGTCTTTTATGGCTTCCTGGCTTTCCATTAAATTATGGTAATGGATTTTTTATGCACTTTCTCTTGTTTTGTTTTGTTTTGGTGTTTTTGTGAGTTTAATTTTGCCGGCTTACAGTAAGAAATTAAAGCAGTTTGGGCCAAAAAAAGAAGCTCTCAATACATTTGCGACGACACAGAAACAAAGTCATCAGACAGTCAGTCAGTCGCAGAATGATCTGGGAGACAGACAAAGAAGAGACCAATACCGAGACCATGTTCCCCCATGGAGCACTTGATTTTGCATTTCGTATGCTGAGCATTTGGAATAAATTACTCATACGCCGCTTGAGCCCAGTCCAAAATACAATATCATGTAGCCCTATATATACATATATATGCATTTTGACAGATTCAATTACTTGGAGGGGAGGGCGAACCTACTCTAGCCATGAGCTTAACTTAATGTTGCCTTTTTCCCTATTACGTGCCTGCAACATTTTTAGCCACAAAGTTGCCAAAGACAAAGGGTCGAGAGGATGTAGAGGAACAAACAGAGGGAGTGGCAGTGTGTGGCATATAAAAAAATCTTTGTGCCACTTTGTTGTTACATAGCAGCAGCAGCTGTTGCCGGCTGAAAAAGTGAAGAGTTAAGTTTGTTAAGAGAATTTTAGTATCCACAAACCAAAGGGGGAAGGAAGAAGGAAAAACTTGTTAAGTTAACAAAATTTGTTGTAGTTTTTTGCTAACCAAATACTCTTGTCGCACTGTGAGGCAATATTTGTGGGTGCAGTTGATAACGGGCAGGGAACTGACATTGGTCAAACAGGACATATCGCTCTGACCCTCCACATAGCTGCAAATGTAGCAATCGAGAGCTGCAATAGAAAAATGGTCAAGAAAGTCAACAAGAAGAATAACTTTCATAAAAAACATACACAAAAACATAGAAAGTGAAGCAAAATGAAATGAATATTGAACGAGGTCATGATATTGCCTTTTTTTCGTTGTGTTGTTGTTCGTTTCGTCTTTTGATAGTTGATGGTTGATGTTAATTTTAATGATGTTGCTGATGATGTGCCTGATGTGCACTGATGTCGTTTTTATGTGCTTTTCTTAGAATTTATTTATAGTTGCAATCATTATATTTATATATATCTACATATATCTTTTTTTAATTGAATCAAAAGTGAGAAATTTGTTGGTTTTTGTGTTTTTGTTTTTGTTTTTATTATAATTTTTTTTTGGCAGCAGACTTTCTGTCTATTTGCCAAGACGACAACGTCCTCGACATGTATTTTCTATATTCGTTTTTTTTTTTGTTCATCTATTTGTTGTTGTTTATATTATTGTTGCTGTTAGTTTCACTCATTTGTGTAATAACAATGACGTCAATGCGAAATGTAAAAAAAAAAATGAAAACAACCATCAAGAACATGGTGAAAATTGTGTTAACGGATTAATAACAACACGAGACTTTTTTTTAAATAGAAACAGCGAAAAAAACCAAAATACAAATCCACAGCAAACCAAGAAAAAACGTTTCCCTTTACCAAAAGTTTTTACCAAGGAAAATCTTTTAGGTATATGCAACTATTTTTAGAGATTTCTGCACTATAATTTCTGCATCATATGGTTCTATATATATACATATGCATTTTCCCATTAATTCTCTTTTGCCTTTGGCACGCTTCAATTCGCTGTATTCAAATGTTGGTCGCATTGATTCAAAGGAAATTTTGGCACCTCAAATCGTAGCGATAATACAATGGGACTAATGTCTGTGTTTATGACTCAAACTTGTAACATTTGCGGGCCATCAGAATCTTAGATAAATGTTTAAAATATTACTTCCACTGTGTGGAAGACAAGACATTGCCCATCGCATTCTATAAATACTCTATTATGCACTCAAATCTTTTTGAGAAATGATTTGTATCATTCGTTTCTCATTTTCCTTTTCATTTTGGTGTAGCAATCAATAAATTTTAAATGCGGCCACAGCCGGCGAGTGACGTCGACAGCTGAACAACTGCCAAACACATTCAAATTTTTCAATGGGCATCACAATGGGCCAGGGAGAGGCAGGCGATGGGAATTATATGTGAGAGAGGGGGGTCCGAAATAATAATAATAATAATCTGACAAAAGCAGTCATAAGGCGTCATTTGTGATCACTCAAAACCACTTCAACAAAATTATAAAAATGGCAAATGGAAAAAAGCATATACTGAAGAAAATACTTATGTTCTGGCATCGTTTAAGAAATTTAGTTTTAAATTATATCAAACAAGTTAAACTTTACTTTGATTCTAGAAGGAAATTTTTACTACTTGGCATATTAAATAAAAGTGCAGCCTCTTTTTAGTTAACTATGTCTATGTCTATTCTATCCTATCCGGTCCTAAGGTAATTAATACTTAATCAAACCATTGAAATATTGTGTATACGAGTTAATAATGAAGTTCTTTCTTAATCAAAACTGCAAGTTCATGACAATTTATGGAAGAATGTGGTTTGGCATATTAAATATTAGAGGGATTTTTTAAGTAAACATCTTAATCATAAATATATTGAAAATTACCATTTTATTTATTAAAACAATCAATTAATGGTACCACAAAAGCAATGTTTTTCCTTTCATAAGTTTGAAACTGGCATATCCCCAAATCGGTATGAATCGAGACACTATTTTTAAGTAAACTTGATTTTTAAGTAAACTTGCCCAATCATGAATTGTTTAAGTCTTAGATTTGGGTTTATCTTTCAAATAATACATATATTCAATTAAGTCTTTAAAAATGATTTAAATATGAGAACAGAGCAGAATAGTTACCTCTTAGTTTAAACATGATTACCATGTATAATTCGATTCACTATACCACTTTTATCACAACTTAACTATGACCCCTTAGAGGGAGTCTCTGGCGTACAATTCAGACGCCACTGCTTGGCCTAGTCCATTGAATTTTCATGTTGGGCACTTTCCGAGAAGTCTACTTGAAGAACATTAACAAAATTCACCTGATTTTCGTGTCGTTTTTTTTTTGTTTCTGGTTTTTTTGGCAACCGAATAAGATGAACAATAATTTCGTAATAAAACAGCTAATTTAGTTAAGAAGAAAATGATTTGACAAACCATTTGTTAAACCGCCTCCCCCCAGCAGCAGCAGCAGCAACAGAGGCAATGCGGCATTAAGTGACATCAAGTGGATAGATTTTGACAGCTCCATGTCCAATAAACAGGAAGGACAAAATACACAGAACAGAAAGATGAAAATGGAGATAGAGAGAGACAGGAGGGGAAATGCTTCTCTTTTGTTTCTGACTTCAATTGATTTTTGCTTACTGACAGAAACAACTCTTAGCGGCGAATACTAAAAACCCACTGAGTATACCAAAAGAAGATTGACAACAGAATGATTGAATGACAGGAAATGAATTGTATATCTTATCGCCTTATCAGTTTATCAGTTAAACATTAACTATTGTTTATGAACATTGAATGCATTTCTATTTAGGCTTACTAATGCAAATAATACATATTGTTTTTTCTTGTTTGCTTTCAGCCTGATCGCTATGTGCCCGGCTCGCCCATATTTCGCGAAAGCAGCCCAACATCGACAAATGCGTCCAATGCCACCAACAGCAGTAGTGCCAGTAGTAATACCACCAACACCACCATTACTACCAACAGTAATCCTACGCCAAGGCCAATAACAGCTGCGCCTTCGGGAGCCATCAACAGCAGCAGCAGCCACACGTCCAGGAGTCGTGGCAAAGGTAAAAGTTTTCCCATTTTCACACACACACTCAGCACACTTTGTTTTTCCTCATATTGGTTTTTTGTTTAAAGCTCCTTATTGGGAGTTATATGTTATGGCATTTCAATAAGTATATAACTACAGTTGGGGGAAAAATGTTTAAAATATGATTATTATTTAATAAGCAGGTATCATTGTGACCATAAATTGCATTATAAATATTCCATTGGAATGGTTGACTTTTGTTTTTCTTTTGTCGGTTTCCTTTAATCTTTGGTGAATAACTCATAGTATCTCGAGCCATAGATTTATTCTAGTTAATTATTAAAACAAACTGTTTTTCAATTGATAGTTTGAATTATTTAACCCTCTACTTCCCAAATTTTTGTTTTAAAAACAAAAATTATTTTTGCACTGGTTACGGGTAAAAAAAAAATATTTGTTCTAGAAAAATTTTTGGTTTCCCGAGATTCAGGATATATTGGGTCAAATCCTAACCCCGCCTAGAGGCGGTCTTGGGAAACATTGCCAAAAAAATTTTTTACTGCATAGTTTTTTGGGCTGTTGTTTATTATTTATGAAAAACTTCAAAATTAGTGCACAAATATTCGAGAATATGCATATTTATAAATATAAAGATAAGTTTAGTTTATTTATGATGAAAATCAAAGAAACAATTTTTTTGCATCGATAAGCAAAGATTAATATTACATTTTCGGCATATAACCTGCGTCTCGGAAGGGCATCCTGTATTTTTACAAGTCTTCTTGCCGTTGATTCGTGGCAAATATTCAGGAAAATGTTCAATTCCATCGAAGCGAATTTCATCAGGCGGTAAAAAAGTCTTTTTTCCGTAACCTTTTTTCTGAGAATTTGCGAGAGGACGTCCAGGAGCTTTGACATCTTTTTTTTGATGTACAAAGCACTTTTGCAACTTGTGTTCGAAAATTTGGCAGTTGATATTCGGGATCTTTGGGGTCCGGCTTGTTAATTTTGTGAAACAATATATAAGCATTTACCATCGCAACATCAAGCAAATGTGTGAATACTCGGTTTGTATACTTTAAAGTTTTCCAAGAAATTTTGTATCGACCTATGAGTCCATCTATGTGATCTACGCCACCCATATGCATGTTGTATTCATTTATTGAATTGGGACAATCAATATCAACAAATTTTTTTTCTGAGCGCACAAATCGTGTGACAGTGGTTTTCGAAGGCACTTCATTTTGAAATGGCATAACGCCAACATAGGTGGATGCAAGGCGCACTGATTTATTGTCCTTCCATACCGTTAATGAAATGTCAACATTTGCTGCTGAGCCATAGAATTCCGTAGAGTACCCACGTGGAAGTTTCTTTAAAAGATTATCTGTTGGTATCTTGCAATTAGGGATCCGATTTGAGCGTATTGTCCCCAAAGAATAAATTCCTAGTGATCGCAGATAAACAAGTAGTGGTAGCGAAGTATAAAAGTTGTCAAAAATCATTATGTGGTTTTTGAATTTAGGCACTATACTGGACAGTCGAATTACTATGTTTGAAGACGCACCAAGATCTGGGGTTCCCGGAAGAATAACATTATCAACTGCACCACCATATACTTCAAAGCTATAGCAAAAACCAGCCGAATCGCACAGGACGAATAGTTTTATACCCCATTTGTGGGGCTTATCTGGCATGTACTGTCGAAGAAATGACTTCATTTTTGTTGCGCACATCTGTTCGTCTACACATAGATGCTGGGGCATTGGTACTGATTGAAATTTTTCATTGAAATGTTTTATAAGAGGGCGGACTTTGTATAACTGATCAAAGTCATCTGAACCTTTGCATGGCATAGTGCTATTGTCATTAAAATGAAGGTTGCTTCGGATTTCATCAAAACGATTTCTTGACATTGTGTCTTGGATAATTTTAAACGCATACTCGCTCCAATATGAACGGATACTTGGATAGTGAAATACTGACATATAAATTAGAATACCAATCAATTTACGCAATTCCAAGTTGTTTGTTGTGAAGGAGGTCCTAATGTTTTTTTGAGAAGCGTAAAGGTTAGTTTGGTAAATAATGTGCGATAGAATTTCATCATTTACGAAATATTCAAAGCATTTGGATGGAGTGTCCAGGATCAGAAATTTCTTCATATCGGGATCACAAAATTTGATCGACGATTTATCCAAAACAAGATTTTTTTGACGCCATAGTATCTTTTTAAATGCTTCTGATCTCGGGTCAATGGCCAAAGCAGATCCTACGAAAGCGCCAGATTGATTTATGGTGTTATTAAAGGACTTATTGGCAGATCGACGACTTCCTCTTGGTGATCTATCAAGTTCACTATGCGATTCACCTTGAATAAGAGAAAGCGGACGGCGCTTCCGTTTCGGGGTCGAAGAAGCACTTGATGAAGCATTTAAAGATGATGGTGACAACATTGAAGCTGTGCTGTTACCAAAGCAAATCTGTGATGCAAGTGCTGATTCTGACATATCAAGAACATCGTTAATTGAGACATCAATATCATTTCCAAAACTACCGTAACTAAAAGAATCTTCATGTAAATCGTCTAAATTTTCTTCTTCGTTATCCGTTTCACCATTAAAGTCGAGCATATCTAATGCTACTTTTATTTCATCGTCGGAAAGCGATGACAGTTTAAGCTGTTTTTTGCGGTTCATTGCTGAAATATTTGTGTTTTGATTAACCGTTTTCATTAGAATTGCTTGTATTTAAAACTTACATTATCGAATTTTTTTTCACTAGGTGTCCCAAAACCGCCTCTAGGCGGGCTAACTTTGATCTCAAGTAAAAAGCTTATGGACACTTTTTCTTATAAGTTTAATCACTTTCTTATTAGTTAACTTGTGCAAAAATATGCTAGTAATTTTTAAATTGAGATATGGGAGTAAATTATATTTTTTTTAAATTTTTGAATTTGACTCTTCGCACCAAATAATTATTTTCTGTGATTTTCACTAAATTCGGCAATTGAATGCTTCTAGCAGCTGTCTTTCGTGGAATGGTAAACTGCGAAAGCTTCAAAATAAATATTTGGGATTCCCCTAAATACATGAAATAAAAATAACTACAAATACAGGTTTAAAAATTAGATTGCGCGACCAATGAAGTTAGCCCGCCTGCAGGCGGTCTTGGGAAGTAGAGGGTTAATAACTTGGATGATATGTGACAAACAATGCCTCAGATCGTACAAGTAGGTGGCAAGGGCGTAGCCAGCTATGAATTAAACAAATTCAGTGTCATAATGCCGCTTTTGTTAGATGGCCACATAAAAGGATTTAATTGAAATACGAAAAGGCTTGACTGAGTGCATTAAGAGTATAAAAGTCATTTTAGATCGAATTTAATTTAGAGAGGCAAATAGAAAATGACAAATTTGTTTATATTTAATTTATACTTAAATAACAACTACTTTCTTAATAAAAAAAATACCCCAAAATAGCTCGCCAATTGTCTGTTTAATAGTTTTAAATTATAAACAAGTAAACAAAAAGGAAACTGGTGCTACGACTTTTGTATACCCTTACAACTGCAGAATGGAAACTTCTAGTGTTTTAAATGAACAAGAGGTATTTAAAGACACTTATCTAAAAAATCTCTTCTTTTTAATAAGTCTTACACAACTATATATGTACGTATTTCATATAGCTATACTTAAGCCCGATGTAATTTCATTATTGCCATTAGGGATAGCAGGAAAATTTGATGAAAAGATGCGAATTTCACCCTTTCGAAAAAATATTTCTCTGCCTAAACATAATTTTAGGTGAAGTTATCAAGGAGAGAATGAAAGGAAAACAAGTTTTCGAACAAAAGAACCCTATTTTGGCCCACTTGTTTTCATACCTTATATATAATACAGGACTTCGTTCGGTATAAAACCATTTTCCTCTTACAAATAGAGCAAAAAATTGATGACGAAAAAACAATTTGAGTTGATAAAGCCAAGTACTACGTTTTTCATTAGAAGAGACAGAAAAAGGCTAAGACTAAACCGATTAATGAAGAATATAGTGTTTTCATTATACTGCGGCCTTTTTCCAAATGAGGTATAACATGGAAACATAACTTATATTAACTGATATTAGACTTGACTCAAGTCATTTTATATACTAAATAAACTCTTAAGGTTGAAAAAAAAGCAAACTTACAACTCTTATAATAGATTTGCCCTAAAATCTCTGTGCGCTGTTAACTTATGTGACTAATGACGCAGAAACTGAGTGACGCAGATTGAAACAAACGACTTTGCCTCTCAAATAAATGCCTTTGGAAAATGATTATACCCTTTTCAAGAAAATATTAAAGCCACTTAGAGAAAGCAGGTTATGCAAATTTTCCTGGTTTTTTGTTAAACTTTCAGGTCAAAGGCTTAGCAAAATGTGGGCGAACTTTTGTGTATAGTTTTCTTGACCTTTGCTACTATTTGGTTAATGCCATTGTTGGGAGAAACTTCTTTGGAATTTTCACGTATACATAGGTAAACAACAACAAAAAACATATAAATAGAAATTACAATTCGAAGCAGACAGCGGTTAGACGACACTCAACACTCGGCACGGACACCTACTCAATAATTTATGATGAGATTGGAATTGGAATTGGCATTTCGATTATTCGATTATATGCTGAGTTTGTTTTTCCTCCAAATTTCGCTTGACGCTCGGGAAAGTACCTAGCGGATTCGATCCCCCTACCCCGAAATCAGTAGCAGCAAACCCCCCTCGGCTTGGCATCCCCCACCACATATAGTCACTGATTCACTTAATTTAATAGCAAAAGCAACATGTGTGTAGGGGAAGGGAAGGAAAGTGGTGCTGCAGAGGTCTGTCACGCTATAATTTATTGATTTTATTTGTTGATTTAGGAGAGGAACCCAATAAGGGCGGGCAGCAAAATCCTAAACAGCTAAACAGTGCTTTGATAGGCAAATGTTGAGGTCAGTTGGGTGTCTATTAAACTGGAACCTAAATCAATATCAAAAGAGTACTCAAGTGTGTGTGTGTGTGTGTGATTTGGAATACTTTTCGGCCTTTTAATACCTGATTATCGTTCTTTTTTCTATCTCTTTCTCTCTCTCTGTTAGCCATGACAATATCCGTTTCGCATGCAGCACAGGGTAACCACACAACAACAAGCAATTCCTCTGCAAAAACCAAGCCACCGCCTACTTGTTATATGAGCACTCGCTCGGCAGCCATGATGGCCCTGGCCTTGGGTCAGTCCAGTGGTGGTGGTGGTAGTAAAGAATCTCAACGTGCTTCCTCTCCGTCTAAAACTAATTCAATATCTCGCACGGCACCAGCAACAGCGTCACCTATCTCTTCAGGTTCAATTTCTTCTCCAGCACCTACTAACATGTCCAGATCTAAGCCCTCCACGGCACAGGCAGCCGCCGCTCAATTGAACGGCATTGGACTGCTTGGCTCGGGTGGCAGCAATTCCAGTGGTTCGGACAATGATGGCTTTAGCTCCACATCGGCGGGTTCATCATCAACTGCCACAGCTTTGCGACGTTTGTACTTTAAAAGCGGACGAAGTATTAAGAACAAGATCACATCGTCTACGTCTGCGACAACAGGAGCAACAGCTGGAGGAGGAGGAACTTCCACTTTAAATAGTCTACCCTTGAATCCAGTGACCACTTCCAATGGCTCCTATCAATGCAATGCAATGGGACATGGAACAGTGGGCATGGCTGGTGTACCCAAATTGGTGGTTATGGGCACTTCGTCGGCCTCAATACCGGACAACAATATCAATACATCCACGGACTCGGCCTGTACACTCATCACAAATGTCACTCACACCGATACATCGGAGACTTGCGATTCATTGGACCTGGGTAAGTCGGTTTGGCCAATGATTGACTGATGGCCTTGGCCGGCATGCTGAGTCATTTTAATTAATCAACTAATCAATCTGCTTTTGGTTGAACATTTTCACTTCTTTTGTTCTGTTTTGGGTTCGTCTGTTGTGTGTTGGGGTAGGCGACAATTCTGGCCCCAGTGAACCGTTGTTCAGTTCTCTGGAAGAACCTCTGCTTACCGCCATACAAATCGATTCGGAACATGAGGGTGGACGAGGCACTGAACTGGAACTAACAAGCTGTTCACGTTATCCACCACGTCCTGACATGAATCTACAGGACAGCACCGAAGTAAGCAACTATTAAAATTTAATGTTCTCTGATTAAACTCTTTAATCGTTAAGGACAAACTAGCAAAAATTTAACTTTTTTCTGAATTTAACAAGTTCTCTGTTGCTATTCCTGTGTGTGCTTTTCTTTCACCTCAGAGCCAAGAATCCTGTCTATCCATATTGACGGGCGAGTCATCGTCAACCACTCCGTTGTTGTCCACGCAGAGGCGCCACCTGGCAGGAGGGCAACAACAGCAGCCCAGCACGGCGCCACCGCCAACACGAGTGCGTGAACACTTTACTTTCGATCCACCCCAGTCACCAAAATCGGCACGCAGCAGCGAAAAGGGACGCACACACTTCACATTCAGGGACAAAGACAGAGACAGGGACAAGGAAAGGAATAGAGACAGGGAAAGGGAAAGGGATGGTAGGGAGGAGCAGAAAACAGCAGTTGGAGGAGCACAGCAGGCAACCGGTCCAAGAAGAACCTATAATGTCTCATCGTATGGCAGTGGCGGCGGCGGTGGAGGGCCAAATACTGTGGCAGCGGCCAGTGAGGCCGATGAGGACGAAGAGGATGAGGTGGCCGGCTGTGCAGGTGGCTCTAGCAATCGCAACAAAAAACTAAGAGCGCGCGAGCGTGACCCAAATGCTAATGCCAACACACGGTGCGCTAGTCGCATCTCTCCAAGCATTTCACCCGTCTCGAATAGCAGTCGCAAGTCGAGTCCCAAGCGTGAACGCAAACGAACTACGACGACCCCAACTCCAACCTCCTCCACGGGAGCCATAGCCAAGGTTAATTCCGCGCCGCCCACCCAGAAGGAGGGAAACTTTTTCAAACAACAACAATTGTCACCGTCTGCCTCGCACAGGAAATACTCATCGAGCTCCTCGAGCGGAAGTAGTGAACGTTGCCTGAGGGAGTTGGCCACCGGCACTGCCTCCGGGACTATGTTCCCCTTCGATCGCGAGGCCTTGGACTATGAGAGAATACAGCGCGAGTGCTTTGCTCCCAGCTCAACGACAGCCAGCACCAGCAGCGATTCTGATGAGACGGAGAACTGTTCGGTGTATGAGCGTAAATTGAGTGTCGACATCTTTCAGCAGTATTCCAGATTAACACAACAGGAGCAACAACAACAGCAGATGCAACAACAGCAACAACAACAACAACATCACTATCAGGATAGAGATCGTCCACCGTCCCGCAAGAATTCCAAACGCATACGTCCCGATTCAGTGATACACACTACCATTCGTGAGAATCAACAATATGTGCCCCAATCCGATGCCTTCTATCCGCAAACCAAATCCTCATCCTCCCCCAGCGACCATTCCTATGCAGAACTCAATAAATTCGATGACATAGCCAACAAATTTGATCAAATTGCCCCAAATCAAAAACATGGTTCCAGCACCCAGCTAAATCTCCACATGCACAGTCCAGCGGGTAGTGATTCACTCAAGGCTCTAAGTCCCACAGATCTGGCTGCAGCCATGGACTCTACCACTCGAAAACGTTCCTTCAAGAGCAAGCACCACCAACATCCGTCACAGCACCAACAACACCAACAGCAGCAGCAGCATCAACATCATCATAGCACCAAGCACAAGGAACATCTCGGCGATCAACAGCATTTGGAGTCCATCAATGTCACAGCAAATCCCATGGAGGCAGCAAACGTATGCAAACAGCCAAGAGCCACCATTGTGGTGCAGCAGGTGAGTCAAGAAATCAAATATATATTCTATACTGTAATCGAAACCCATGTATTCCATATGCAAATCCCTTTGTAGTGGTTTAAACTGTTTGTGAAATAATCTTCAGCAGATGCATTTTTTATAGTGTATTAGTCTAGCAAGGCTAAAAAATAAGTGATACATAAAAATTCAGTACAACATAATTATAGAATCTGTAGGAAGATTTGAGAAAGAGCCAATATGAGTTGTGGTTTCGGTAAATCGAAGAAAAGATAAAATAGAATAGAAATATTTATCTATCTATTGTTTGGTTTTTCAACTCGAAATATCAATCATTTTTATTAAAGGAACTTAAAGAAACAATTACAATATAATTTAAAAATTAAGAGGAATCAAAAATATGAAAAATTAATTTATTCCTAGAATATACATAGATCCTTAATAAAACGAAATTTATTATTATTATTATTTAGTTTTGTTTAAAAAATCTGAAACTCTTTTAGTTTCTTTAGTTTTCTCCTTGATAACGTTGTTTGGTTATTTTTCAATTTATTTACCAATTTTCTATCGATTGTTTGTCATATTCGCTGTGAGCATCTCTAACAAAAATCATCAAATTCCTTATAAAATTGATCAAATCATTTGTTAGAATATAAATCTGATAAATACCAAAACAGTTTATAATATGAAAAGGAAAACAAAAGAAATGAAAACAAACATGGGAAAAGAAAGCTTTTCAGGCTAAGAAGCTATTTTGGTATATATCTTTTCAATGCGAGATTTATGATTTTTGGCATACTTGTTTCGATAAATGAATACAAATTAATGAAGGAGTCTTTGAAAATAATTTTCTCTTAAAAAACCAAAATGAGAAAACTGAGTGTTTTTTTTAAATTTGTTTGTGTTAAATGAAGGAAGCGACTTAACATACTTTATATTCGCTTTGATCCCTTTGATTAAAGTAAAAGTTCTTTATAAAGTCAATTATAGTGAGCCTTATTAAAACAAAATGAAAAACTTTTAAAGAGAAAGGATCTTTTGTTACGTATAGCTGTATAAACAAATGTAGATATATGTAAGGAAATACATATATGCATATATAGATTTGTCACTTTATAGGTGACTGTTATCAATACAACAAAAAATTTCCACGAACTTAATATATCCAATCGCGAATATAAAAAAAATCACTTGGGGGGAAAACTCTTCTTTCTCTCTTTGTCTGGCCTCTCCAGTCCAAAAAGGAAAAGCTTTTGTCTGTCGCCCTCTGCTCTCTTTCTCTCTCAGTATTTCTCTCTTGTTCTCTCTGTTGGTATCTCTCTCTGAAAGGAAAAAAGAAAAACTTATCGCAGCTCATAAAAACAACGTGCCGTATGCGATCTGCTTCATTCAAATGTTTACGATCCGCCGCAAAGCATCAACCCAAAAAAATAAAAGCAAAAAAGAGCGCACAAAAATTCACCAAATAATTAAAAGAAGAAAAAATAGTATTCAAATTTGACTGCGTAAATTACTCTGAAAACTATTTAGAACATTTTATGAAAAGTATTGTTTTACCTGTGTCTTAATATTATTTACTGAAAATGTAAACTGTGTGACCAAAATTTGTCTCAACAAAAAGAAAGAAAAGAAATCACAAAAGACTAAATACAAAGTGAAAGTTGAAACATTCTCATATTACATTAAAAGATATATAAAAGACTTTTCCAATTATAATAATAATACAATATAATATATTATGGCGCCATTCTATAAACGCATCTGCCGCAGCCTGTCCAAGCGTTGCAAAGAGGTAAAGTTAATAATTCTGTTTTTGTTTTGGGGTTTCATTGATATTTCCTCCTGCTAATGGGCTAACAACTAGGTGGCAACAATAATAGTTATATACTTAGTTCAGTTAGATTAGATAACAAAATCAGCCCATTCAATTCAATAACTTTGATCCCTGAACATGATGTATCCCTCTTCAATTGCAATGACGACAATGACGCCAACTCTAATTATTGTGTTTTTCACTTTGCTTGGGGCAAGAAACATGCATAACAATTTGTCGGTTAATCCCACTAAAATTATCTGACTAAAGCATTATTAGTTTACATTTAAAGCACACGAAAACAGCATGTTTCTAACGAATTCTGTATACCCTGGAAGTTGAAATGAAGGGGCAAGGTATATCTCAAGAATTTTCATTGGAATAAAGCTTATATAAATTGATAGAATGCTGTTCGTTACTAATGTATCTCATGGGGTATAGTTTGAATAGAATACTATATAAAATTGTAATATTATATGGACAGGTAATTCCTTAAAGAACCTTAAAGTCAGAAACTATATGTGACATATTAATATCTTGTAAATACATATGATAAACATAATCTCAGATGTCTCACATTGGCATAGTTATCCAATGGAAGTAGATCAAAGCAATTTAAGTTTCTCTTTATTATCAAGGGTATTATTATTACATGTAATTTATTTTTCATTTTTAAATAATTGAAATGCTGTAACTGCCAGAAGGAACATACATATATAAGTACATATATATAGATACTATCCACACACATATATTGTTTGTATCTACATACATATCGTGCCAGGCAGTTGACAGCTGTCAAAATAAACTACCTGGCAGGAGAAACGGCAAAAGAAGAAAAACAAAACGATATCTTTATCATGAGTTCCAGACAGAGATGCCCCGCAGACCCAGACACAGACCGGGACCCAAAGCCAGTGGTAGATCTAGTATTGGTTGCCCTCGCAGATTGTTTATATTTTATATTGGACTATAGCTTTATTTTGTATTTTATTTTATTTGATTTACTTGTAAACATCAAAATCACAAACAGAAACAAAACAAGTGTGTGCTCTGAGAAATGATCCATCTCACTTCCTCCACCCCACTCCATTTCTCTCTCTCTTTGGTTGTCTAGTTATATCTAGATATTTAACGATTTCCTTATAATTGTCAGTGAGTATGCATTTCTCTCTCTCTCTCTCTCTCTCATCTCATGCAAAATAAAATTCATGAAGATGAATGGAAAATGTATGAACATTTCCTCGTGCAGAGAAAAAACAACAACATATTCTTTATATGTAGCAAAAACAATTAAAACCTTATACAATGCAGTCATAATAAATTGAATCTTTAATACAAAATGTACTCTTTATATAATATATATGGATTCAAGTCCTTAGATCTTTTTAAATTATTCATTCGGGTGTAAATTTTGTAATTGTTTTGCTTTTGGTTTTCTTTTTTGCTTCAACCTTCTTGGGGTTTTTCCAAATATATCAACCTATAAATTAGTATCATATATCTTGTCTATCCCCCAACCCACTTTTTCACTCACTTCTTCTAGTTTTGCCTGCTGCCATTGTTCACCTTCAGGTAATAAAGAACCTCTGAAGTCTTGTGCGAATTATTAGCAAGCACGCACCTCGAATCGAGTCAGGTCTAGCCTTGTGTGTGTGTGTGTGTGTCTGTGCGTGTATATACATATATGGAAACTATCTGTTCAGTGCAAATCCCCAACCCACTGTATCCACCGATATATCCAACCTCCTTTCGCTTAGCCGCCTTCAAAGTAAACATTGAAAGCTTCAAAAACATTTTTGCCATTGTTCATGAATGTTGTTTGTGTTGTTCTTGTTTCCTATTGATTTTGCATTGAGTGGACATGGAAATTGATGAGGGACGGGCGGGGAGAGGGCAGAGGCAGAGGCAAAATGTGTTAACATGAAAATGCATTTGTTTAGGCCTTGGCTGTCATAAGCAGGCCCAAAGTAAGCAACAGCAAATGCATTTTACTTCATTCCCGCCTCATCCACACCCCACCCCAGCCCATTTAGCACCCTTACCTATGTTAGCCGTGTCCTTCGCTTGGCAAAAACTTACAAGGAAAACGGGCAAGGAAAATCCAGTCTAGTGGCAGCAGAAAGGAAACCATTTGAAGAGCTTATGTAATTTCATTCTTTCTTTTATTCTTAATGTAATCTTAGAAGCCATTAGAGAAAGCTCGAAAAATCTCTTAAACTGAAATTGCAAGCACAAGAATTTCTATTTAAACTATAAACATTGACTTTTCATTTTTTCATTTAAGAAAAGAAAAAAAGAAGAGAAATGGAATCTATCGTGGTTCTTTGAACTGTGCCACCTGGTCAATTGACCTTCTTAATATTCCCCCAATTGAGATTCCCAATTTAAACTTTTCTTCTATTTATGAATCAATTAATTTAGCTAATTATGCTTGCGAACTTTTCTTAATCACCCCTCAAACCTAGTTGAAGGTCGCCACAAGAAATTGTTGCCCTGTTTTCCAATTTTGAATGGGTCACCCAGTAATTGTATAATTGATGGGTCTGCTTTTACCCACTCTCCCAGGCGGTTCATTGACTTTTATTAGCCATTGATTCAGGGTCAACCGTTTGGTCCAAGAAAAAAATTATTTGCCATAAGTTGTGGTCAAGGCAGCAATTTAGCCAATGGCCAAGCAACAAACCTGCTAATTGCCAAAAGGCAAATAAACTTTTTCACACACACACACGCAGAAAACGAGAGAAGAGAAGGAAAATGCTTTTGATTTTTATTTTTGGGTTAGCAATTATTAGTGATAGTTTTTCGATTAGACTTTAATTGGGCAAATTACCCGATACAAGCGAGCAGACTGGAATATATGTATGTATCTATATAGAGGGCAGTATGTTTCTGTGTGGGGCTCACCCACTGACCCTCCCCCATTTTGCCATTTGTCCTAGAAATTTAAGTGTCATTTATTAACTGATTTATAGGCACAACTGGACGTTGTTTTCCCTCTTCTGCTTTTTGCATACTTATTTCTTTAGCTGCTTTTTCTTCTTGTATTTTGCTCTACGTTTCTTTCTTCTTCTTCTCTATCTCTCTCTCTGTCTTTGAGTGAGAATTCATTGACCCCAATTTGCTGCCGAAGGCTGCTGCATTTGCTGCAGTTCAGCAGAGCCATAAATAAACCTTTGCTATAAATAAACAAACATAGATATAAAGATATATATGTCTGTGTGTGTGTGTGTGTGCAGATTCTATAGGCGATTGCATTGTTGCATTTGTTGTTGTCTGGCAAGATCTTAACCCAAAAATAGCCATCTGCACGGAAAATTCCAAGCACTGCTGCTAATAGTTTCATTTCACAGAAATGGAAACATTTCCTTTTTTCGCTACAGGTGAATAGACTTTGCACTCTTCATTCATGCACTAACAGCGTGATTCAACTAACTTGGCAATAAAGGGGGGAAAACTTCGCTTATTTGTTATGATTTCAGGTAATTTCATGAAAGGCTGAGGAACGCATTCATAAACAATTTCTAATTTACTTTGGCAATTGCCAAAAACGAGACAATATGTTTTATTTCCAATGTGATGCAATTCATATACATATGCATATCTTGTATCCATAATTTCCTTTTTTGGGTTTTATATTGCAAAAGTTGGGCCTAAAATTAAACCAATATGGCTAATATAAACTATTTCAACAGAGTCTTTGCACAATATTTGTGGAATATTTAACCAATAAGCCAAATACTTTCTTTACTCTTCTTATCACACTTCAAACGAAATACTTTTTTGAAGGATTCAATTTTCAATTTCAAACGAAATACTTTTTTGACCCAAGGATTTTATTTTGAATTCTAAGTGCTTTGTTCTTAATTCTTTAACTAATTAATTCATTTAACTATGATAGAATGTAAGTTATATCCAACAACAACAATGCAAAAATATCGATTCCAATAAAACGAAAATATTATTTATATACTCCTTTTATAAAATAAAAATGCTCAAAATTATTTTTGCCTATGGACGAAAGTAGAAGGAGTAACCATAAGAAAAACTTTGGAATCTAAAGAATTAAGTAACTCTAAGCAGTATGCTATATATAATCTACTATTCAAATTGGCGATTGTTGTCTAATTAAACTAAGATTTTGAAATATTTTACAAAAATATATCAGCAGGAAAAGTTATATGGCCAATGACACAAATCTCACTGAAATTGTCCTATAATTCGTGGAAAAAAGAAACTGATGAAATGCTTTCCATCGATTTCAAAACTTTCATACTATGTATTTAGGTAACGCATTATTTACGATGAAAAAAAGAACATTTCACTGATAATTATCGCACCGATAAATTCGTAATCTATAATAAAAAGTCGATAAAGCCTTGTAATATGAAGCGTTTCAATATTTCTACATGGCAAACGGTCAAAGTAATAAAGATATTTTCCCTAATTTTCCATCTGTTTGCATATATTTTTTTCTCGGTAGCTCTCTCTTTCTCTCCGTCTCTACTCTTTATTTTTAATTTTGTTTTTTTTATGATAAAAATAGCCATCTAAACTCCGTCTTCACTCAATTCAAATGAATTTCACAGACGATTGAACGAGTTTTAAAGTGAAAATTGCCAGAGGATAGAAAATGTTGTGTTGGGGCAAAAGGCAAACCAAACAAGTAATTTACATGATGCCAGGCATAGAATATTTTTATACTTGTTTAGACAAACTAGAAAAGTATTTATAAACCCTTCATTTAAAAGGGGCTGGGAGCAGGTTACCTGCCAGGCAGCCGATTAAAGTGTGAAACTGAACACTGGCAGATGCCTTCTGGCAAATTACCAACTAATTTATGCACATATTTTTGCCTTAGTTAGCACTGGAGAAGAGAGTAAACATTTTTCTTCTTTTTTGCCAAATTAATGATTTACATTTTGTGTCTGCATTAATTTGCATTGCCCATAAATATGAACGAGAACACAAACAGAAGCAAAACACTAGCAAACCAAATCGAAAAAAAAATTATAACAATTGCATTCCACAATTGATATAAACATAAACCTGAGTGGCCGCACGTACGCGCCACCAGCAAAAACATTTGACAGTTAAAGTTGATTTTGAATTTAAATATTTTTTAATTATCATTTTCCACAATTATTAGTTCATTTCAAGCATGCTTAACATTTCATTTGTCTATTTAAAAAACCAAAAATATTTAACAAAAAAAGTACACAAAAAGTTTTTGGTATTTGGAAAATCCGAAAATTCAATGCTCTTTCCCATATTACTGCATGTTGGATATGATTTTTGTCTGACATGGAAGAGATCATGTCCAACATTCTAAAAAATTCAAAAATTAAATTTATATTTTAGATAATAAATTAAATTATACATTCATCTAAGGTTTACTAAAGCTTGTTTTAATAATTGATATATACTTTGGTTAGCTTCACCTATGTAGGTATATTATTTCCATATCATGTCAAACAGATGCATATATTATATTTAGTTTCTTCACATTTAGTTTTCTGTCACTTTACTGAAAACTCTCAACTCAAAACTCTATGCTAATTAATGAAGCAAACATATATGTATGTCTTTACGAATAGAAAGAGCCGATTCCATTTCTTAGGAAATATACCCTTTTGGCAGAGCATTGAAAAGCACTAACGGAATGAATTTTTTCACACATTTCGATTCGCTATCGTTTGGCTTAATGGTGAAAAGTGATTGGAAACATGAACGCCCAAAGCATGGAAATCTATGGAACAGATTTTCTTATTTAACAAAAAAAAAAAAGAATCTAAAGAATATTGAAAATAAAATTGAAGCTAACTGAATACTCACTAAAAACATTATAAAATTTTGAATTTTGCTTTAAAGTGTTTTGCGTTTCTCAAATGCTAATAAGATATGAATTTTCTAGTGAATGATAGCAAGTTTTCCATTTCCAGTTAAATATTAATAAATATAGTTGAGAATTACAACTAAATACTGCCTATTGACTTCGCCAACAATAACTAAAACTAAGCCAAAGATAGCCTAAACCTATTAAGTTTTGTCTCATAATTGCTTTACCAATATCAGCAGTTTTAAGTATTTATGTCTAGAAAGACAAGAAGTACCAGAAAGTTTGCCTAAACTCCAAAAAGTTAACCCATATAAAATCGAAAACTTTAACTTTAAGTCTTTAAACTTACTTTCAATGAATAATTAAAGCAAATTCTCAAGATTAGCCATAGTCTCTTTAGTGTTTAAAGAGTTTATCTTATCTCAAACTACCCTAGACTACCAACAGTTTCTGTTTACAAATGTTTTATTGTTGTATCTTTTTTTAAGTCTTTGCTAGCAGCATGTGTGGGCATCTATATTTATATACATATATGTACATATATATGTATGTGTGTGTGCTTCTGTGTGTGTATGTTGTGTGGTGTCTCGGTCTAAATGCAATTATTAATACGCATTCGATGCTGCAGCAAAAGTATTTTTAGTTTAGCCATCATCGCGACCAAAAAGCAAAGTCACCAAAAACCAAAAATATTTATTACTCATACGACGCATGTTACACGCATAGTTTTTTTGTGGGGAGTGGAGAGAGAGAGAGGGTATAAGTAGTGGCATAATTTCGTCATCAGGCCAAATGTGTATCAGTCTATTCAGTGGCATCTCAACATAATCGCTCCCAGAAGTGAAAGAGAAACTTTTCTTTTCTCTTGTGGCCACTTGAAACAGATTTGATGTAGAGGGAGAACCAAGCAGAGAAAAGGGGGGAAACAGTCTGGGTGTTAATGAAAGGTAACTTAGATGTATAGAAGGCCACATAGCAGACGACAGGGAACACTCATTAAAGACAACCACACACAAACACACACAAATTCATCCTATTAATTAGTAGTGCAAAAAAGTTTTTCTTAGCTATTTATCTTCCTTTTTTTCCTTTTGGTTGTGGCTGCTTTTGTCAGGCCTGCCAATAAAATATACAAATTAATTTCACCATTTTGGGCCAAATAAATTATCCCCCACAAAAACAGGTAAAACTTTGATGTGTGTGTGTGTTTGAGTGTGTTTGGTGTAATAATTTATGGTAAAAGTTTTTTGCTGCTTACGTAAATTTCAAGATAATTTGTACCTGCTTGAAATTTATTCGTTTCTTTAGACTTGTAGACAAAACAAAATTTGAGATTAGCAAAAAAAAAAAAAAAAGTTGTTCAAGTGAATTATGCAAAATACAAATTTTCGCAAAACAATTATTTTCTATAGATATTTTTTTTTAACAATAAT
The DNA here is from genome assembly GCA_018152135.1 of Drosophila paulistorum. Classification (NCBI taxonomy): domain Eukaryota; kingdom Metazoa; phylum Arthropoda; class Insecta; order Diptera; family Drosophilidae; genus Drosophila; species Drosophila paulistorum. The sequence continues at coordinate 49,308,073 of JAECXG010000822.1, read as the reverse complement.
CGTAGTCGATTGTATAGAAATATCTTTGGCAAAGTTAAGCAAATTGCCAAAAGCAGTAATAGACCCTCATTAGAGTCATTTAGAGTGGGCTAATGTAGGTTAAGTGGTGGGGGAGAAAGCGCAGAGCCTTGTACTAAGCACCTCTTTTTTGATGGGGGGGGGAGGAGAGGAGTTGAAAAAGTATTTGGCAAACACGCAAAGCCATTCAATTTGCCTTCCCTCCGAGCAAAGGGCCAAAATTGAAGTAAAGAAAGGGAAATATCCTTGGTGTGAATAAAGTTATCTAGGCATGAACAATTCTTACTAAAGTATTCGGTTTCATTCTTGTTTTCGCTTTTAGCCTTCACTTAGTTTGGACAATACAGTGGAAACGTTGCTGATTAAAAACGAGGGAGATTTCATCAGCGTGGAGCAGGGCAAAGAATTGACAGCGGCCGCAGCGAATGCCCGTAAACGTAACTCACAACAATTGACTCACCATCCGCATGGAGGACATCATCAGCATCAGCATCATCCGCATTCCCATTCACATCAGCAGCATCATCACCATCAGCAGCAACAACAACAACACAAGCGAGATGAGAATATGAGGCAACTGTTGGATGTAACCAATACGCTGACCATTGAGGAGCTGAGAGATTTTGAAATGCGGTAAGCTAAACACAACAACTCAAACTCAATATATGTAGGAAAAGATTCTTTGACATTTCTCCTGTTCTCGTTGCCCTGGCTCTCGTTATCGTTTTATGACCCAGCTCAGTTTGAGATTTAATTTCCGATTGAAAGCAATCAAATTTAAATTGCTTTAGCATTTTCTCCTCTTCTCTTCTTCTGCATTTTCTTCATTCGCTTTTTACGGTCATCAGTTCAATTTTCTTCTTTTTCTGATTATATTACCCATACGACCTGTTGGTCGATACGTAGAATCTTAGCCTGGAGTTAAAATGTTGAAATTGATTATGGTCAACAGAGGGAGATAGAGAGAGCGAAAGCTGACTAGGCAGAAATACACCTGGGATGAGGTGAGAAGGATGACGATGATGCATCGATGAAATCTTGATTAAGTCACCTTGCCAAATGGCAACTAAAATAAACGTACTTGTTCTTGAAATTTAAAGCATATTTTAGCTATGCATGTATGTTTGTATGTGAGATGCCTGAAAATCAAGGCTCTAATGGCTTTCAGTTACTTATGCATTCTTGCGTGCTAGGATATCGTTTCATTTGGTTTCATTTTCTCTTTTGCTTTTTGTTTGTCACGTTGCCAACAATTTAGCACCCTGTTGACCATGTAATTGAGGCTAAAACAGTTGCTCAAGGACCCAAACACACGTGACTTTGACTTTAGCTTATATTTAATGTCCTTCTTTTGTCTACCCTCTTCAGCTATGGCTCACCTCATCACAGCCGGTCACAATCTGTTAAGATGCCCGGAAGTCGTGCCTCTGGACGACCAAATCAATTGTGTTTACCCCAACAAAGATCTCGGTAAGTTGCCTACTACCAATGATTAGGTTAATCTCTGGTTAATCTTTCTCTTTTTTCTTTTTTATCATGCTTAGAGTGGCTTCGATGCCCAACACTGGCGTTGAGGAGGAATACTATAGATTGCGTCATTTCTCGATAACGGGCAAGGGTGTGGTAAATCGTGGTGATTCCCTAAAGAGTCGTCGCAGTCGTTCCAATAATAGTGTGGCAAGTTCAAATTCCAGCACAGAGCATTTAACAGCCCAACAGCAGCAGCAGCAGCAACAACAACAATTGCCAGCTCCAACCTCAACATCGGCCAGAACATCATTGGCCTCCAGTCGAGAGAGCAGCACATCCAATCCAGGCAATGGTCCCTACAGGTAAGTTTTGTGTTTTACCGCAATCTAATCCAATTGAATCAAATCGATCATTGTCACTTTCTATTGCCTTTCAGAGTCCTCATGCTCGGTGGCCCTGCAGTGGGTAAAAGTTCATTGGTCTCACAGTTTATGACCTCGGAGTATTTGCATGCCTATGACACAAGTATTGGTGAGTTGAGATACAGTTTTCTAATCTATTTGTTGATAGTTTCCCATTAAACAAAAAATACATATATATTTGTAATTTGTCCTGTGATGAGTCCTGCATTAGCTGGCCCCTGTCGTTAATCCCACCGCCATGGATCTGCACTGCATTAACCCCATCCAATGTGTCCAATGTGTCTGTGTGTGTGTCTAGTGGTTTGTCTGGTTCCCCGTCATGACCCTGCCCAGTCCATTTGTGTATGTTTGATTGTTTTTTGTGTTTTGCGATTTTTTTTAATTTCTTTGTATTTCATTTTGTTTGTTGCCCTGGCATTTTCCAAATCTATCTCTCTCTATCTCTTTGTGCGTTTGCCATTTTTTTTCCTCAAATTTATTTTGGCGTTTTATGAATTCCTCGCATGGAAAATTGTGGAAAACAAACGAACAGTTTTTGTTTTATTTGTTTGCTTTTTTTTCAAGTTCAAATTGAAAATGAAAAATGGAAATTTTTTTGTTTTTATGTTCCTTTTTGGAGTGAATGGTCTAATGATCAAATATGGACAAACAAAGCCATGAGAAATATCGGAAAAACAAAACAACATCCTCACATAAATATGCAAATCAGTTGCACACTGCAAAATTGTGATCCTTTGTCGTCAAAGCCGAAACCCCCACCAATCCCCCCATATCATAATATTGTTATCGAATTTTTTGTAAATCTTTGTGTGTGATATTTATCTGTGTTCTCTCTCTTTCTATCTCGCATCATCTCGAACAACAACAAAAAAAACCCATTGAAAACAAAAACAAACAATACATTAAAAAAAACACACAAAAATCTTCGAAAATTTAACGCAAATCAGATCTAGGCAACTCTGATATACGCATACATATTGAAAAAGCCGCTGACGGTAAAAAAAAAAAACAATCCAACAAAATATAAATAACAACCAAAATTAAATAAGAAACAAAATCACAAAATATTTTCAACTATTTAATAATGTTTATTCCAAATACTTATTACTTATGCTACTCAACTGCTTACAAAATTACAAACAAATATATTCTAGAATTTACTTCGGTCTATCGAAGTTTTGATACCTTTGCATATATTATACTAAATATATTTTTGCTTGATCCTTAAGATTCATAATTAAATTGTGAATTTTACTTTCCTACCTTACCTTACCTTTTCTCTTTTTTTTGTCCGATATGTTTGACTATATATCTAGAGCTCTAATAGCTTTGATTTGAAACTAATTCAAATCTTTCCAAGATTACACCAGTGGCCTATCTGTGACTCTAAATAGGGGTCAATTAGTTCCCTAAAGTAGCCCAAGCAATCGCCTTCTATAACCTGTGAAGAAATTTCGGAATGGACCGTAAATAAGGATCTTTTTTTTGCAAATATTGATTATAGCAACGTTTTACCTTACATGGCATATGAACCTTTGTTTAACAATAAGACATTGAGTACTGGTCCATTTTGCATACTTTAAGGGGCTTACATAAACTAGTTGAGAACTACAAATAAATGTCTCCAAAGGCTATTTCTAATTAAGAAGTAGAAACATATTACTTACAACTAAACTTAAGGTTTAAAAGCTAAAAGTAGTATTGAGATTGACTGTGATTTTTGAGTAAACAGATAAATAAAAAAAAGTATAATTACTTATAATTATCTGCAAGGGTATCAACAAATGACCAATTCAAAATTTCCACTTATAATTAGCATAGAAAATTGCATTTAAGCGTTGCGTTTTTTTTTCTTCCTGTGTACCTACATATATCCAAAAAATTCAATCCGATTTACTTAAGTATCTACAACTCTTTGATCCTAAATCTTTTAAACAACACGTACACTCTCACATACACACACACACACCCGGTCCTTTGGAACACATCCAGTCCACTGTCACACAATGAATCCCTTGCTTCTAAGCCAAATAATTAGGCCAAGCGGCTTATAAGAACAAAAGGCCTAAATGTAGTTTCCGCTTCCTCTCTACCACCCGCCCGCCCACTAATACTCTCACACTCTCCTCCAATATTCGCCGATACGCACCGCAGTCTGGCTAAAACAAACAAAACAATCGATTGTTGAATCATTTCGATTTCAGCTTTTGTTTCTTGATTTGATTTATGACTATTTGTTGGGAAACGTTATTTTTTGTTCAAACATAATTAATATTTAAGGCCATTAGGTGGTTAGGTTTTGATTTTGATTCCGATTCTTAATTGATTTCCCCCTTCATGGAGTGGAGGACCTAGCATATAGACGAATTAGAATTCGTTGCCATAAATTCATTTCAAAAATTCAATTATAATTCGTTTCATTTATATGGAGAAGAGGCATTGACATGGCAGATAATATAATATATTTAATCACATCCAATCAGCTTATGCAGTTATTGAAAACAGAAGGCGCATACATATTTTTACCATAAGCTTCCTACACTGAAAAATGAAAACTAAAACCTTAAAATTGAAAACTATTTGATGTTCAAGAAATATATAAGACAGTGATAGCCTAACAACTGAAAGAGTTAAGAGTTGGCTTAGCATACTTTTGGGAGCCCAAAAACTTTAAATCCCAAAAAAAGCAGCTCTAAAAGTTGATTAATGTTTCCAACCATAAGATTTCAGTTTATTGAGAGACTTGTTGTAAGTTTCATTATACTAACAAGGGGAACTTCAGGTATGCGAATCACCGATTTGGATGAATTTTGGATATGTTGTAGAATACCCCGTCATTTGAAGCTGTGTGAAATATTTCGGCGCACTATTCTATATTTTCCTTATAAATCGTGTTTAAAGCTATAGCTTCGGTGACTTATGGGTAAAACGCCGGAAGGACTTCAAGCAGCTCGGCGGTGTAAGGGGTAGAGGTCCCGACTAAAGTTGGAGAAACCCAGGTTCAAACCCCGCCCAAAACTAGTTAGTTTTGGATTTTCATTTTTTTGCCTTCTTAATAATTATTTTTTTAAATAGCTAAATAGGTCTTTTGATGATTTTTGATGAAATTAATTTTGTATGCCTTTACAAAAACATAAATGTAATATATACGAATATAGACGTAAAATACACGAATTAACTTCTGTCTTCACATTTTTTGTTGTGATATACATACATACATCATACATCATCATGCTAAAATTATGCTTTTGTCCAAAAATAGACCAACTTTAAATCATTTTGAAAGAAACAAACCAAATAAAATTTTTGGAAAATTACTCTCTCATGTCATCTCATCACATCTCATCATCAACTTTGAAGCGAACCATGCATACTTGAGCATTCCCTTCAATATCAGGGATGACAAGTGGAAATGCACAAGGGATTATACTTTAATTGAATGCAGTCTTCTCTTGATGAAATTTCTCGATTTTCTTAGGCATTTGAGGAGTTTTGCATTCGCTTTAACATATTTTTAACCTGCCCGCAAAGTACAGTTCATAATGGCGTGCGTATAGCTAGTATTTCCTCAAGCGTACAAGCTTCAACATATGTATATAAAAAATGTTTCCGATTACAAATCATCAAATGACCTATTTTGCTATTTCAAAAATAATTATTAAAAAAGGCAAAAAAAAAAAAAAATGAAAATCCAAAACTAACTAGTTTCAGGCGGGGTTTGAACCTGGGTTTCTCCAACTTTAATCGGGACCTCTACCCCTTACACTGCCGAGCTGCTTGAAGTCCTTCCGGCGTTTTACCCATAAGTCACCGAAGCTATAGCTTTAAACACGATTTATAAGGAAAATATAGAATAGTGCGCCGAAATATTTCACACAGCTTCAAATGACGGGGTATTCTACAACATATCCAAAATTCATCCAAATCGGTGATTCGCATACCTGAAGTTCCCCTTGTAAGAGTTTTGAAATTTATGTCTTATTGCTGGGTCAAAAGTCACAGCACAATTACGGGAGAAAATAGCTAAGAGTTTTTATTATTTTTTTCAAGTGTAAACTTGTGGCTTTTGTCATAAGAGTTGGAGTGTTTTCTCTTCCCATTTGGTTTTTAATTAAAAATGCTAAATGAATAATATGAGACATGCACACCACACACACACACACACTCACACATGTAAACACACAACCACAAATACATTGCACATACAGTGAAAGCACTTGCCATATTGCATATCATAGCATACCTTTGGGGGCAATTCAAATGCTGCAAATGCATTCGTCCTGTTTTTTTTTGGGTGGTTGGGAACAATTTTCCCATTTCGAATTTGTGAAATTCCAAACCCAAGCATGCATTCGCAAAACTTAAAATATGAAAAATTCCTAGTTCCAAAAACCGAAATTGGAATGCCAATTCAACACTTGTACATAGCTCCAAACCACACGCCATGAACTAATCCTAATGTAATATTTCGATAACTAAAAACCAAAAAATATTTCTCTGTATAAAGTTATGCACTCTTCAAAAGTTATTTATTTATTTTTGCATATTCATTGGCCATTATACATATACTTTCTAACTAATAATCAGCTATGGCTATGTTTCCATTTTGTGTGGTTTTTCAATTTAATTGCGACGAGTATCAAACTATTTATTAATTTATATATATCTGTGTGTCTATAGATGATGAATCTGGTGAGAAGGCCGTATCAGTATTACTCAGTGGCGAGGAGTCCGAACTGATATTCATTGATCATGGCTATACCGACATGACGGTAAGTACACATACATTTATCATAGTAGTGAATCCAAAAAGGGCGAAAGTTGAGTGGGTTAAGCCAAAAACTTTAAGGTCAATCGCACTCAATTTATGTAGCTGTCTGTCTGTGCGACTCTCACTCTCTGTGCGAGTGTGTGTGTGTCTGTGTATGGCATTTTCATAATGCCATTAACATGCACAGGAGGCACCAGCATCAGCATCATTCCCATCAGCCCATCCACTATGTAGGATATAGCAGACAAAAAAAACAAGCTCTCAGCACTCTCAGTTCAGCACTCAACCTCACTCAATGTCATTTTGTTGTTGTCCTCTTTCCCTTTCAACACACTCACACACGCACACACATACAGCCGGATGAATGCTTGACCAACTATGATCCGCATGGCTATTGCGTCATCTATTCAGCCGCGGACCGGAGCAGCTTCAATATAGCCGAGCAGGTGCTTCAAATTCTATGGACCAATCAGAATATAGCCCAGAAAGCCGTCATATTGGTATCGAACAAAGCGGATTTGGCCAGGAGTCGTTTGGTTACATCTGAAGGTAAGCTCAATTGGCTTTTAACAACTAACCAAATAGAGTTTATGCTCTCAATATATATATGTATGTACACATACATATACATTTATTATACTCTAACAAAAAGTATAGTAAGCTCTTATGGAGGCAATGTAGAATAGAAAAAATAGAAATGACCAAGACAAAGGTATTAAGCGACATTCTCTTTCGTCATCTCCATCATTAGTTCAGGACCATTTTGATCTCTTAGTTGAAAAGTCAATAGCTGGACAGTTTTCATCCGGTTGTCCATGTCACTTTCCAGGCATTAACAAATCGTACATACATATATTCCACCCCAAAAAAACAAGGTTTCGTCTTTAAAAAGTGTCTCAAAGCATACAAAAATTTGTCGAATTCAACCCTGTAGATTACAGATTCATCGACTAATAACTCGTCTCTATCTCCTTCTTCTTCTCTAATTAATCGAAATGCTCCGAAATTGATCTTTTCTTGGTAAGAACGATAAAAACAAGATCAATTTGTGAAATTCCTTAAGAAGTGATTAGCAAATATAATACTTCCAGGGTAACTAAAAATTGTCTACCACTCTAAGCGTTGTCTCTTACTTTGTCTAAGAAATTCAATATTTTTTGTGTTAAATTGCATTTATGGTTTTAATGGTCGCTTAAGTAAGGTAAAGTTTTTGCCATTTTTTTACCAAGGGGGGTAAAGGAAATTGTTTCGGCTCAAAGCAATAAAAAAAAAGAGAATAAAGAAAAATTGATTACATTTTTTTTGTTGCTCCTTAGGCATGTGGTTTTTTGCTCTTCCCTCATACTTTCCCCTAAAGTCCCACCACTCACACTGCTGTGTCCCTTAAGCCTATTGTTGTACTTAGCTTAGGGGAAGTTACCCCTAAAGGCCCTCCGTCCTAAATTCATAAAGTATTTATAGAATTTTTCATGCTTTAGTTATGTGAAGAGCAAAAATGTTGCGAAATTTTCATAATCATCGTTTCGAACACACAGAGATAGCAAATGGAATTAAGTGAATTTGATTTTGAATTTAGAGACTAGAGACACCAAAAATTTCATGTACAAAATTCTTGGCCCACATTTAAAACTTTGGCTTAAGAGCTTTTGGCAAACAGTATTTTTGTTGTTGTTTTTAATTGCTAGCCCTCCTAACGGTGAAATCATTTAAGAGACCCTTCATACAATTTTAATTTGTTTGTCCCCCCTTTTCATTAGAAGTTTTACCTTTTTGCTGCCCTTCTTCTGCTTGTTCGCATTGCCTGTTGTTTCTGGCATACTTAATGATGTTTGGCAAATTATATTTAATTGAAATGAATTTGCCAAAGTGAGAAAGAGAGATAGATAGAGAGAGAGAGCAAAGTTTTGCCCTTTTTGACCGTGTGCTAAAAGGGTACATTAAAGTCGTTGAGAAGTATGAAACTGAAAGACGAAACTCTTTGACATCCTTTGCGGATTATATATTCTCTCTAAGTATCAACAGGATACGAATTCATTTTTGAATTAATAGTAAACTTGTGCCTAGCATACTTTTGTGGGCTAAAAATGCACTAATTTGGCAATAAATCAATTCAAACTCGTTTTCACTGCAAATTGAAGGGAATTTCAAGTTCGTAGTGCTGACTGGCTACCAGGATTCCATTTTCAGTTGCCAATATTTACTTTTAATTAGGCTTATTTCTTTTGTCGTGTTGTGCAAGTTGAATGCTTAAAGCGTGTGTAGGATTTTTAATAAAACAAGAAATAAGTATAACGAACAAACATGGGCTATCAAAATCTAATAAAAGGCAAAAGCGTAGAACAACTTTCGGCACATCGTTAATAAAATTTGTCATAAAACCCAATGTCAATGGCAAAAATCCGGGATGTTGGGCCCAGTGACAACATATATGAGTGAAAGAAACTCAAGGGCGGGGCAAAGCCAATGGAATGGGATGGGAGGCGAATGGATGCTTCAGATTTTTACGACAAGTGTTTTGCGCCAGACGTGTCCAAGTTTTTGTTGATTCTGGTTTTTACGATGCACCTTGGGAGAGTTAACTGAGTTAACTAAGCGAAGTCATTCGATTTGATTAACTAACAGAGAGCTTAAGCATAGAGGCTACAGAGATTTACCATTATTCCAAGCATACTTACTTTTATTTCATATTTTAATAACATCTTACTCCCTTTCTTTTATTTTGCAGAGGGCAAGGCCATGGCCACGGCGTATGACTGTAAATTTATAGAAACTTCTGTGGGCATTAATCACAATGTGGATGAGTTGCTGGTGGGTCTGCTATCGCAGATACGTCTAAAATTAGAGAATCCCGAAAAGTCAAGGTGGGTAAAGTTAGAGTTATATAAAAGGATGATATCTTATATATTTACTCTTACAGGGATCTATTCCGTAAGCGCTCTATCCGCAAATCAAAACGTCGCGCCTGTTCTCCCCTCAGTGCTGGCTGTCTGAATGCCAATACTCCATTGGGTCCTCTGTCAGGTCCTTTGGGCGAAGGAGCTGGTACACCACCAGGCAGTGCCCACAGCAGGTAACATAAACATAAAAAATTTATAAATAGAGGAAAAATATATTTTTCTGTACCTTTTTTCCTTTGCAGTCCTCGCAAATATCGCGGTTCTCGTACTTCCACCAGTCTTAAGGTCAAAGGTCTATTGGGACGTGTCTGGACGAGAGATTCCAAGTCCAAAAGCTGTGAGAATCTCCATGTTCTCTAAACAGCTTGAGAGCATTTTGTTTATTTCTACAAATTTTGGTTTTCAAAATTGAAACAAAACAAAAAAATTACCAATAGACTTCATTAATTTGGGTTTCTTTAAGTGCCCGAAGATTTTGTAAATATTGTATTTTTATGCTTTAAAATTACATTTATTTTCTAAGAATCTTATGTACCTAATTTTAGTTTATTTATAAAAAACAAAAAAATATATATATACTTATACATTTAAATATTTATTTTGATTCTTTTTTTCAGTTGTTTTTGTTTTTTTGTGGAGCGGGTAAAAGCGGTTAAATAATTTTTACAAAAGGAAATCCAAATCAAAAAGCAATAATTTTTGTAAACAAAATAAATTATGAGACACAACAAATTGAGAAACAAAAAGAAACCAAAATAAATTAAATTAAAATTGTACTGATTTTTTGCAAAAAGTTTTGGCATAAAAAGAAAACATTTTGTGCGCCGAATAGAATTTATTGTTAATTATGTATAATTGAAATGGTAAATTAAATTGAATTTTCAATATAACCTTAAATATTTATTAATTAATTGTTAATTCTTAAAGCATAGATTGAATATTTAAACTCAATTATATACATATATATCAAGAAACACATTTTTCGGGCTTGTGTAGAAATTTTAGAATAATTTTTTGATTTTCATAATTTATTTATAACCATTTGAAACCCATTTTGGTCATAATCCAGAGGTTTCTCCAACATTAACTAGTCGTCGCGGGACCATTTCAAAATTGGAATATTGAAAAAAAAAGATGATTTTTTAGTTTTACGATATAGATACAAATATCAAAACGCAAAAGGCAAAAGAACACGCATAAAAAAGTTCAACAAAAAGTTAGCAAATTTTTGCGATTTTTATTCAAAACCCAATATATATACATATTTAAATCATATATCTTTAATAACGTCACGATTTCAACTTATAGATGTGGATTAAAAGACAAATGCATGTATATCAATACCAAAAAAACAAAACAAATATATTGCAGCACAATGGAATTTACCTTAATTGATGGAGAATATGAAAAACTCTAGAAAAATTGGAGGAAAACACATATAGAAAAAACGTGCATACTTACCTAATTGTAATATACATAAATGCATTACTATATATACATACCTATTACATATATACATAAATATATTTACTAGAATCTAGATGTAATTTTCATTTTTTGTCCCAACACAAAAAATTGCAGCAAATTCGAGCCGTAGTTCAATTGAAAATTGTAAAAAAAAAAAAAAACAATAGGCAAAAAACACACTGGTAATAAGGTCGAGTTTAAGAGTTTAACTTTGAATCCAAATGAATATTCCATTTTATTCTACGTGTAATAAATGTGTATAAACAAAACAAACAAAAAATGTGTAATCTTTGAACTTCAAGCTCCGGTTCTACATGGAAAAATCAACCACATTAATCAATTTTGGAACATATTTTGGTAATTTGTTGAAAAACAAACTACACAAATATGAATTAGGCGAAGGCAGTGTTTGACTTGAAGTGATTCATTGGGGCCGCAAGCCCGGTATTTATATGCACAAGATTATCCTTAACAGTACTTAAAGCTAAACATCTAAGTATCGCTTCTATTCCTAAAAATATATGCCCTAACTCTATGCCTAAATTTATACTACAATATGTATATGTAACCGTTTTATTTTGAACTTGCATCGATAACTTATCACCTACAATCGATAACTTATCGCCGCAGTGCTGAGGCCTTAGCATTTCGACTGGCCTTAGCACTAGATTCGAAAGCGCCGCTATCGAGCGTGAGAAGTGTCGATAACATACTCAAATTTGAGACATCGATAACTGGATATCGATAAACGTTGAACAGAAAATCCCGAAAAGAAAAGTTGCAAAAGAAACATTTAGGAAAGTTAAAAAATTTGCTACATTTTGATAATGGTAAGTACGCCGCCCTCTCCTCTATAGCCTACCTGATGCCGGGAAGCGTGAATTGAACGTGCAAATTGACTAACCAATCGAGAACAAGAGACTCCAACTGCACCTCTGCCGACGACGTCAACGCCCCCGCCACTCCAGCTCCCGCCCCCCTTATTCACACACAAAAAAATAGTTCACCCACAATGTACCCATGGAGCTCATCCTCGTATAGCGGTCAAGTACCCAATTCTGATGATTCTAGGGTAATTAATTCCTTTACACCAAAAATATTCAATTCTCTCTACTCTACTCTCCGATTGCCTTCCATTCCCGGCCAGGCTGAATGAGGAGTCTTTCGGAAGCGGAATTGTAAATCTCAAGCTTTATCGTTGTCTAAATGTCGACTGCACAAGAGTTACAACAATTTTGTTACTGTATATTCGTAAATTGCTTTTCTGGTAATTGTATCTAAAATTCTGTTTACTAACTAAATTTGTTAATAATATGCACACGCCGGCAGCCTAATGAATTGGCGCAAGAAACTTGTATTGTGTAGGATAATATTATAATACGGATTGTGATAAATTCATTCATTTGAGTACTTTCACTTGAGTGACATTGTTCTAACTCTGCTTTCCACTCAAAGCATATAAAAAGAAGGCTTATCTTGTTCTGTATATTGTTTTCTTTTTTCTCCATACGTTACTTGTGTCACATTTAAATTTGCTCTGTTCTCTGTTCGGTGTCAATGTCAAGCTCGCAAGACTCCAAGCTATTGAAAACATCTGTAAACAACGATGCCGTTTGCTATACTTCTTTCCAGACCATGCCCAATGGTTTGGATGACCAGGAGAAGCTACTAGCCGAGGCGGTAGGTGCGGCCCGCAAGCAGGCATTCCAGATGAATCATTTCCTGGACAAAGAACGTATGTTGGATGCACTGAAATGTGCCAGCACAATGTTAAGCGAATTGCGCACTTCTTTGCTATCGCCAAAGAGTTACTACGAGTTGTGTGAGTATTTGGGAAAAGTTTATTTAGAGTTCATTCGATTAAGTAATGCCCTTTCCATCCCTTGTAGATATGGCTGTCACGAACGAACTGTGCCATATGGAGATATATCTTGGCGAGAAGAGCAATAAGGAGACAGATTTATATGAATTGGTTCAATACTCGCACACCATAGTGCCGCGACTTTATCTCCTGATCACAGTGGGCATTGTCTATATCAAGAATGATTCGACACTGAAGCGTAGTATTCTTAAAGATCTGGTTGAGATGTGTCGTGGTGTGCAGCATCCACTTAGAGGTCTATTCCTGCGCAACTATTTGCTTCAGTGCACCCGCAACATTCTGCCCGATGTTCTGGTGGCGGACAATGAGCACGAGGGCAATGTGTATGATGCCATTGATTTTGTCCTCACGAATTTTGCGGAAATGAATAAACTGTGGGTCCGTATGCAGCACCAGGGTCACTCCAGTGAGAAGACGCGTCGGGAGAAGGAGCGTGAGGAACTTAAAATATTGGTGGGCACAAATTTGGTGCGACTCTCGCAATTGGAATCGGCCACGTTGGAGACATATCAGCGTTTAATATTGCCTGGCATACTGGAACAGGTGGTCAGCTGTCGTGACGCCATTGCCCAAGAGTATTTGATGGAGTGCATTATTCAGGTCTTTCCCGATGAGTTCCATTTGCAGACTCTGGATCCATTCCTGAAATCATGTGCCCAACTGGAGACGGGAGTGAATGTTAAGAATATTATTATATCGTTAATTGAACGTTTGGCTGCCTATAATCAACGCAGTGGCAAGGTAATCCCCACTAGAAAGCTATTCAATTCCAATTCCAATGATTCCTTTCATTTCATTTCTTTTTGTAGTCCAGTGGCAATGCCATCGATGCCATTATACCCGCCGAGGTGGAACTGTTTGAGGTGTTTAGCGTGCAGGTGGCCAATATTGTTCAGACAAGGATGGACATGCCATTGGAGGATACAATATCGCTGCAAGTTGCTCTATTAAGTCTGGCACAAAAAGTCTATCTGGATCGTGTGGATTACGTGGATAAAGTGCTGGGCACTACGACACAAATACTCCAGCGTATGAACATGAACAAGTGAGTTCAAGTGGAGTCACATTGAAGAAGGTTCCATTTTAATTTTCCAATTTCCTTTTTCCTAAAGTATTTCACATCTGTTGTCGGTTAATCAGGAGTTATCTCGTCTCCTGCGTATTTGCATCGATTTCTATAACAACGCCCTGACCATTATCCAGCTGCATAATTTCTGTCCCCTTCTCGAGACATTCGATTACACTTCGCGTAAATCCTTGGCCCTGTATTTGGTGATGAATATTTTGGAAAATGAGACTATAGTATCCACCGCTGATCAGGCTGACAGTTTATTGACCATTATAACGCCTCTGATCAAAGATGACGAGACATTAACGAATAAGGATAATCCATTGGGTGCTGGTGGCAGCAATAGTAGCGATGCCGAGGAATTTGCCGAAGAGCAAGGCGTGGTAGCCAGGTTTATACATCTATTGCGTTCCGATGAACCAGATATGCAATATAAAATGCTTCAAACTGCCCGCAAACATCTGGGCAATGGTGGAGGTCAGCGTTTAAAGCATGTTCTGCCGCCCTTGGTCTTTGCTGCCTACCAGTTGGCCTACAAATATAAGGCCATTGCCGAACAAGATGAAAACTGGGATAAGAAGTGCCAGAAGATCATACAATATTGTCACAGCACGATTAGTGCCTTGGCCAAGGCTGATCTGCCCGATTTGGCGTTACGTCTATATCTGCAGGGAGCATTGGTGATTGGAGAGATACGTTATACCAACCATGAGACAGTGGCCTATGAGTTCATGACACAGGCCTTCTCCCTCTACGAAGATGAAATATCCGATTCCAAAGCCCAATTGGCGGCCATAACCCTAATCATGTCCACATTCGAGCAAATGTCCTGTTTTGGCGAGGAAAACGCCGAACCATTGCGGACAAATTGTGCCCTAGCCGCATCGAAGTTGCTAAAGAAGCCAGACCAATGTCGTGGCGTTGTGGCCTGTGCGTCATTGTTCTGGAGTGGCAAGTGAGTGACTAATTAAACATAAAATCTTTTTGTCCAAATAATATTCAATATTTGTATTGACAGGAAAAACGGAGAGGAAATGCGAGATGAAAAGCGTACCTTGGACTGCCTTAAAAAAGGAGCACGCATTGCTTCCCAATGTCTGGACGCCGGAGTACAAGTGCAGCTATATGTGGAGCTATTGAATCATTATCTCTTTTACTTTGAACGCGGCAATTCCCTCATCACTGTGGCCATGCTGAATCAGGTAATTGAATCATCATCTAACATCACACAATTGTTACTCCTACTAACTGACTCACCCTTCAACTATCAAGCTCATTGCCAAGGTTAATGAGGAGCTACCCAATCTGGAACCAAGTGAGGAGACAAAACAAATTGAGAGCCATTACAAGAATACCACAGCCCATTTACGCAGTCGCATGGAGTCCAATGATGCCAATCTGGAAGTATCCTTTGCCGGCATCACTCTCAATTAGCAAAAATCATAAGCTGAATCTACGTCTGTCTGGCCTATTTTTCTACTACTAAGCAAAACCGAGCGAAAAAACAAACGAAATATTCCAAAACAAAACAAAATTTAGGGCAAATGCTTATTGATCATAATTCTTCATTTTAAACAAGTTCTTCAACTCTTCCTATCGATTCTTTAACCTTCTATTTTATCTGATTATTTAATTCTAAGTGCAAAGTATATAGTACATGGAAACAAAATGATATATATACACATTCTTGATTATTTCTCTGATTTGAAATTATATTTAAGTATTAAATAAAATATATATATTTTATTTTATTCTTATATTATTTAATCCACATGTGAGAAAATATTGTTACACAACAAGAAAAGAGAATTCGAAATGAAAATGATTATTCAATATTATATACATATATTAACTATACACACACACACACACACAATGATCGAACAATTTATTTGTTTGTTTGTATGACAAAATAAAGTTAAGAATAAATTGTTTTCGCAAAAACTAAAATTTTGATTGAAATACTTCTACCTAATCCCACTTTCTTCTATTAAAACCATTTTGTAGTAGTTTTTGCAGCTAACTTTGTAATCAAATTGCTTAGCTCATTAGCATCAAAGCCACACTAGTACATTCTAAAATAACTTCTATAACTAACTGCGAACAATAAGTAAAATGACAGTAATGGACACATTTCCATGTAGGCAGTGTGAACACGTTCATGCCAAACTTAGTTGGTTGTCGAATGTTTTTACTGATAGTAATATGCAATACGGAAAGTCTGGGCTTTGGGCATTGTCTGTGAAAAACTTTGGGGGCGTCATTTGTCAATCTTTAATAGTTTTGTTTGCGAAACGATATATTGTAAAAGACACTTGAAATGTTAACTTTTAAATACCCTGTAATTGAGGTAAAAGAGCTAAAATACAAAAGAGAAATAATTTGTACACAGAAGTGATTGGATTTCAACCTTCTTGATTGTTTGCCTTGGGTATTCGACCTCGAGCCTGGTCAGTGTTAAAAGTAAGATTACAAAATCAAACCCAGTACAAAAGGTCAGCAGGTTAAGCTAAGTTCTTTCATTAGCAGAATGCACATTTGGAATATCATCATAACGCCAAAACAAGTTGAGAATTACATTGCGAAAAAAGACTGACAAAACTTAACATCTAAATAACTTTTATTCTTTTATATAGATTAGATTCGATTCCAGTTTGATGTTCCAGATATGGATCAATAACAAGTAATACTAATACTAATCTTGGCTGTTAGATATCTATAAATTTTTTAATATGGACAGCTATTTTTTTGAAGTAAATTATAAAGTTTAAGATCTTATATCTCTGGCTATTAGGTCATCAGCTTTATACGATAGATATATTTCGTTTAGTTTAGAAAATTCCATCATGTAGGAAAAGAATTTTCTAAGAATTAATGTTCGATCAACAATCTCCAAATCTCATAATAATAACGGCATAGCGGAGCACAAATTCTAATTCACGGAAAATACAAAAGTCGAATTTTGAAATTTTATTTTGAATATTAGTCTATTTAGGGTCAAAAATTGTCAAGAATGTATTTCATGTTCAGTCAATTCGTTTTTTTCTGTGTGTTCAGACTTCCCTCTGTATCGATTTCTACCATCGATACATGTAAGACCTGTGGTTTGAGGACTGAAATATTTCCCAAAGATCCACCACTGATGTTTTCTATACTACAATTATAAAATTAAGTCCTTTCATTTCCGTAGGGTTCTTTCTAAGTCTTCTTTTGTCTCGGCAATTGTTCCTTAAGTACAGATGATGGCTATTTCGGAGTCTTCTTCTCTAGTTAATTCTTTAGTGGCAAATTCAGGGTCAGCATTGTGATTGAAAACCTTTCCAGAACGACTTTACCTATTCTGAAAAGTCAAAAAATGTAAATAGTCGACATGTATGATAATTCGTTTATTAATCAATTACATAACTTAGCTTCCATTTTACAATACAAGTACAAGTACAATTCTTATCAATGTTTTGTTTTCTCTTTTTGTTCATTGCCAGAAGCATACATATCGTATTTTGCGCAATGAGATCTCTCACATAATATACACACACATTCTAAACTCATCTATTGGCCATCTAAATATATATATATGTACCTATATATATGGTAAATATCCTTCCATCGATCACATGCAGGCAGTATCTGGGAGTTGGGAGTTTTGTTTTTGAATGGATGGAGCAGTGTGGAGTTATCAAGGTGGCAGTTTCGTGTTATATATATAGATGTAGGTGTGGATCCTTAAGGATGAAAGGATTCGTTTGCTGGGTCTGGGTTTGAATCAGAGTCTGGTGGTGGTGGTGGTGTTGTTGGTGGTTGGGCTAGGTGGTGGTTGCTTTACACTTAAATCTAATCATTTTTAGTTACTAAAATTTCTAAGCATAATAAGCATAGGTTATATAAAAAAATTTACAAAATAGAAAGCGCCTAATTCACTTTGAGTGGTGCCATAATATAAATGGAAAATTTCAGAAGCATGAGATAATTCATTTTAGTTTTAATTTGTTGATGTTTTTTTCTCCTCTTTGTTGTATCATAACTACTCGAGATTACTCGGTTTTTGTTTTTTTTTTTTTAGAATTCGCTGGGCGTGGTAGTTAGATAGTTTTTGCTTCTCTCATTTTAGACAGATTTTGTGTTGTAATAGTTGTAGACATAGGGCCAAGAGGCGAGTACATAATCCTCAATGCCGCATTCATTGGAACCTCGCAGAATACGGAAATATCCACGTTCACCCCACCAAGGACCCCAGGAATTGGCGGCAATCTAAAAAAGAATAATTGGTTTCGATTAGAAAGTTCTCGAGTTGTAGAATCTTGATCTAACTCACCCAATATTTATCACCGTTGTGCTCTTCACCCCAGCCAACCAATTTGACAGAATGGAAACCAGTTGGTGCTCCACGATTGGCCGCCGTTTGACGATAGATTCCACCGGAATAGGAGAAGAAATCTCTGTATACCCGCATGGTGGCCTGAACGGGACCAGAATGGAAGATCTCAGCCTTGATGTCAGCCTCACGACTCAAACTGTAGGCGGGGCCCACTGTATAGAGACTATCGCGATCAACACCAGGAGCAGGTCGACAGCCATGGGCTTTGAGTGAACCACTGTGACGCACCTTGCAGGTGCCTCTGCTCTGGGTATAGGGATAGCAGCTCTCATCCAGGACACCCTTCTTGTGGAGATAACGCCAGGCAGCGTCCAAATGGCCACCCTCGCATCCCTGCTGGCGGCGTGTGCAAGAGAGTATATTCTGTGGCGACAACTGGACAATTTCCTTGCCCTGACTCTGAATGGCAAAACGATCAGAGGCCACCGAAGTGGTGGACAATACCCAACTGGAGCCACACCAGCCCTGATCAGGTACTTCGGAGATATATCTCGACCACTTGTCAACGGCATTGAATGCTGCGGGCAAACCATCCGTAGGATTGGTCAGTCTTGTCATGGTCTTGACACGATAAGTTGGCTCCTTGGTGCCCAACCGCAGGCGAAGACCCTCACTGTACTTGCGGCCCCACCACTCTTCGTATTTGCGTGCCGACCAGCCCAAGCGGTGTATCGAGTTGACACTGTGGATGAGGTCATCATCCGTGAGACACAAATCGGTGTCGCATTGCACTCGTCCGCCATCCAGACAGCGGCATTCGTTGCAATTATCCCGCGTATTGTTGAATTTGTGGAAGTAGACGCCGTTGTGCAGGCAACTGACAATGGGATCCACTTCCCCAAAGCAAACGGAGCGGTAATCGGGACAGCAATCGCCGCCCTCATCACGATCACAGAACTCATCGCAATAACACAGAGAGGCTGAAAATGAATAATGTGATTAGTGCTCGATTAACAACATTATCCAACTCACTTGATATGGGCAAGGCGCAGCCATCGCGACGATCCTTGCAACAGGTATTCTCTCGTGCACAATATGGTCCTGGGAAATCCAATTTCAGTGTATGATCAAAGCCCTGAACCACCAGACCCAGCTGGATCACCACTAGCAGCAGGCCAGCCGCCACTTTAAAGTTCACAAACATAATTATTGACTAAACTGAAAAGGAATAAAACAAAGCAAAAGCATTCTTTAATTAAGTGACCCTTATCTTATCAGCAAGAGCAAGGAATTTGCATATTTTCTGGCAAGAAAAAAAATCTCATGTATCCCAGATTAGATTAGAAACATTCTTGCTCCTCCTCTGCAATGTGTCAACAAATTACCCTCTTGATGGCGATTAGAACGCATTAAATGAACTCGGAAATTTCGAGTTAATAAATTATTCATGACGGGCAAAAAACAAAAAAAAAAAACAAAAACATTGCAAAACCAACAATAACCAAATCGTTTAACGGTTTTCAACCGTTTCTGATGACGTCAGCTCAATAGTTTGGACTTTCATGCCCCAATACGATAAACAAAAACTCTAAAAAAAAACACCCAAAACATACAAACACACAACTAAGTCATCAACTCATCCAAAATTTTGAGCACACCCAAGCGAAAAATCCAAAAACCATAAAAACAAAGTCCGGTCAATTTAGTAGTAGAGTAGAAAAGAAGCGGGCTCCTCCTCCTCCTCCTCCACCTTCTCTCCTCCTGCGCCCCCCTCCAGTTGACGACAAACAAAAATTTAAACTTGTTTGAGTTATTATTTAAAAATCCAACAAAAAAAAAGAGGAGAATTATAATAATAATAATGCAAATAGATTTTCCTGTTTCGTCTAGTACATAAATAGCAAATTGAATCATTGACGCAGTCTCCGATCTCTGAAAAGGTGTTCAAACATTTGTCTGAAAGGTTCTTTATTGGAATTTATTCTTTTCGGTTTTTTGGTCTCCCATTCAATTTGTTTTGGTTTTGGTTTTGGTTTATTATATTTTTTCGTTTTCTACTTTTATCAGTTGTTTATTTTTATTTTTGTTGTTGCTGCTCACTAATGGTGAACCCGTTTTTAATTTCGTGTTAATTAATTTGAAAGTTCTGAAGTTTTGAGTTTTGTTAATTAATTAGCAATTCAATTGGCAAATCAATTGGCAATTAATTTATCTACTTCTGAAAAACTTTAGAGAGTTGAAATACAGGAAATTGTAAAATTTTCGTAAAGAATCGTTGTAAAAGGATAATAAACTAAAAATGGAACTAGTTTTTATAAATATTTAAACTATTTCGAATGAGTTATGGAAAGTTTTTGAATGTCAACAGATGAAAAATTATTTCATGAATTAAAAAACTTCAAACCTAACAAATCTTTTTACTAAAAATTCTATTAAATCAACAGCTGTAAAGATAAATAGTTTCTCCAAGAACTTTTTTTACAATTGCCAAAGGTTTTTTATGGTTTGTTGCAAATATTTCTTAAATATTTGGCATTATTTTTGTAATTATAGTTTGCCAAATGTTTTTTATGTCTACTTGTTTTTCGTGGCAAATATTTCAGAAATTATTGAACGTTTTTTTATTATAATTCCAAAAATATTCAAACAACTTTTAAGAAATTGTTAACATTATTTTTGTGATAAATTGCCGAATGTTTTTACTAATTTATTTGAAATACATATTATTACTTGACGATTTTTGAAGCTTAATTTTTAAGTGAATTATTTATTCTGTTTTTTTTTTCTATATATTTAGGTAACTGTTCATAATTTTAATTTTATCTCACGAAATTTTCTTGCTTTATTTATTACTTCCTACTTTTATTACTTTATTAATTAAATTGAAAAAATGTTACTCATATTTACATTATTACTTCATTAACTTCAATTTAATTAACAAAATTTTATGAACTTTTTTAATCAACTTTCTATAAATCATTTGGCAATTAAATTAAATTTAATGCATACAATTAATTTTCTTTAAGAAATACTTAAAGTTGTTCAAGTAAACTTTGAAGACACAATTATTAAAATTTTGCACTCAAAATGTGAAAACAAAATTATTTTCTTTGAATTGTTATGGAAAATTTGTTTGATTTAATTTAATTTGTATTTCAAAAAATTTCAAATATTGCTTAAAATTTTAACGAAACGGTGAAGTCTTTTTAAAAGTTTTGCAAAATGTTTTATTTTTAGAATGTTTTTTAAGAAGGTTTTTTTTGTCAAAAACATTTTGCATTTTCGTTAAGCTTAAAAACAGTTTCGGCAACATTTTCAACAAAACAAAATCTAGAATTTTATATAAAATTTCTACATAATTACAGATGATTATTATTATTTGTTATTTTTTTTTTAATTTTACACTGTTTTAAGCACAAGATGTTGTGGTAATTTTGCCATTCTTAGTAGGTAATTATTTAATTATTCAAGTTTTTCGCTCATCAATTCGGTAAATGACAAATTTTTCTATTTAGAGTTAAGACACTGAGGCATTTTGGCCCTTTTTTTATTTCTGCCTAAATGCATTTTGCAGTTTTTTTTCGGTAATTTGATACTAACTTTAATAATTGTATAAATATTTCAGCACTTTTGTTGTTTTTTGAAAAGCAAAGCCAATATAATTTTTGGCTTTGTCTTTTGTTTTTTTTTGGACTTTGGATTTTATCGCGTTTTGTGTTCTTACTCCGATCGCGGCTAGCTGCTGACTGAATTCGCTAAGAATCGAGGGAGAGAACAAAACCGTTGCTGCTGCTGCTGCTGCTGGGGCTGCGGTTGCTGCTGCTGTTAACAGCGACGCTCGAGTGTAGGTGGCTCTCTGCCCTCTTCTCTTGTCACCCCTTCTGCCTCTCCACACCACCCCAGACACTTACCACCTCTCGTTTAGGCCCCAATTGAGTTAGTTTGTTTGCCAAATTCGGTCATTTTTTTTTTTTTTGTTATTTTACATTTTCCCTATTTTCTCTCTTCACAAACAAAAACGATCGATCCGTGGGAAAGATTTGTGATAAAGATTAAATAAGAAAGAACCAAATGAGCAAACTTTGCTTCACTTTTGGCTCTGGTTTCACATATTAACACATTTGGCAAAAAATAAAGAAATTGATAAGATATAATTGGATCCAATTTGGGTTCAAGGGCAAAATCGAATTGAATTAAATTTATAAACAATGCGAAATTGAGAGATATTTGTGTTTTTTTGTTTGTTTTTTTGGCTCCTCGTTATATTCATATCAATTTAGAGCATTTTTTCTTACCAGATTTATCTGATTCCAAATGAGTCTGTCATTTCACTTGGTTTCATTTCTGGCAACTTCTGTTTTTTGCATAAAAACTGAAGAGTGAGCAAAATAATTTGCATACAAGAAAAAAGGAAAGAAAATCATAAAACCAAAGCAAAAAAAAAAAATTAAAATTTGTATAATTTTTGCCACATTTTAAGTTCCATTCCACATATTCATACACATGACCATTTAGCTAATAAATGGGTAAAACAAACAAAAGGCTAGCAAAAAGTAATTTGTGGTTTGTTTATCAATGAGTAGGGCAAAAACGTTTATGAATGAATCTACCCACACCCATTAAAGAATGACGTACAATACGAAATTAGTGACGACCTTGCAATACTCTCTCTAATCCAAGTGGGGCGAGGAAATCATACTAATCGCTTTAAGGAAAATCTCATTACAATTCTGTGTCTTCTGGAAACTTTTAATGAACTCTAAAATATGTTTTGTATATAAATAAATATTTTGGAATTTGAAAATGGTTGGTTATTTTCAGTAGCGAAAGAAATTATAATATTATCTCCACTCAAATGTTATTTTTGAACCTATTCTATTAAAAACGTTGAAAAATCTCCTGTGAAATGATCTTTTTAGGTAGATATTTCTCAAATTCACCTGATCTACTCGATTTTTATCAAATAAACATGTCTTTGGCCATTTTATACTAGAATTATTTATAGCTTATAATTAATAACACAAATTTTCGATAATAGATTTAACTTCTCGCTTCAAATACATTTGATAAGGACAAAAGATAAAAAAAGACAAAAGATGAAATTCAAAAGAGTTTTTTAAGGATAGTTTCATTTGAATTTGAGTTCTAATACTCTTTCAAGTTTTCTCTCTAAAGTGTTTTGTTTACTAAGTTGTTGGATAAACATGAGGATATTTTATTAGGGTATAGAAAATGTTTCACTAAACGAAGCCAATGAATACCATTTATCTGCTTAAATAATTTTGTATTTTATGTGGTTAGAAAATTGATTAGAAATTTGGCTATAGCCATGAATATATACGTACGTACATATAGTATGGTGAATCATAAATTCTTAATGCGAACAAACATAACACTAACAAAAGAATGAACGAAAAAACTGTCCATGAAGTAAACATAATAAAAAACAAGTCTTTGTTTTCTTTATTTTTTTCTCTTTTGGTTAACCAAAACTCCAATGTCTGGAGAATAAACAAAAAATGGTATAAAGCCATCATCTCTGATGAGAATGGAGTCAAGAGATGGAGATGGAGATGGAGATGGAGATGGAGATGGAGATGGAGAGACGGCGTTAAGTCGCAGTGTCGCCATTTGGTTGACATTAAACTTAAATTTTATGACCAATTTCTGTCTGTGAAAAGGCAACAATATTAAAATAAAAGCAAATAGAATACAACCGCAGACAGGCACAAATTTTGTATGCAAAACCATGATAATGCCTTCATATTATATCGAATTACGGACTTGGACCGACACCCGCCCCCACCCCAAATTGACTTCAACCGGCTCCACCTTGATGGTGGGTGATTAAGAACTATTCAGTTTGAAAATTCCACTTATCCCCGATGACAATCACAATGAATTAGTCATAGAAAAAACAATATATGTATATATATAGTATTATTCTATCTTTTTGAGTATGACAACATTTGCGACCAATCATTCAGACACTTAACTCTCTCTCCCTCTATAGCTGTTTGTCGACGTAAAGCTATTAAAATTGCATTCAATTAGCTTGAACTTCCGAACGTGAGTGTCTCCTGCCGTCTTCCCCCTTTATGATAGCCTCCACTCACATGTAGACATGCGAGTTAATTAAAATGTCATCAAAACGAAATAACGAAACAATTCTTATCATGATTAGTTATTCCAATTTTCACTAAATATGCGATATTTAAACATAATTATTCCATACTTAATTGGCTCGCTTGAACGAACAAGCGCCAATCGATTGCTTTGGGCCATTAGAAATTAGCATGTGTAAATCGAAAATATATACCTATTGATATTCAAGCGTACGCACTTCTCTCTACGTTCTTTCCACCGTCCACCGTTTTGCCGTGTTCCCGCCCCCCACCAATCGCAAGCATTGCGGCATTCCAATGTAGTGAAGTCAGTCATGTGATAAAATATTTATGAACTGGACACAAACATCGTATGTACGTAGGTATGAGTACATAAGTGCGTCGATTTCGAATTCAAAAAGCCAATCGAGAACCCACTTATTTGCTATATAGCTTATCAGATAGTCTTTAACATCTTTTCGAGCCGGAAGATATTTACAACGTATACAAAACTTATCTAGGTATAGGTAGAACTAGTTCAAGTACACGCAATATCAACACCAAACAGAAATCAAAAGAAATTGTCGCATCGACTTTGTTATACCATGCACCACTCCATAAATTCATTTCAAATGTCAGGCTATCTTACTCTCTCTTTCACCTACAAGAGCACTTTAGCTCTGGTTTTTGGCAGTTCTATTTGTAAGTTAAACTTGGTTATTTTCAGTTCGATTCTCATGACATTTTATGGCTTGAACAATATAATGGTATTCAACATTCAAGGATGTAGGTCTCCTTTCCGATGAATAGACAAACGGGCTAACTTTTGTCATCTTTGATATACCTTTTCACCCTTTTTGAGTAGACGGTATAAAAACACCAATACTCCAAAACGAAAACCATGCAAAACATTGTAACTTCCTTATCAGCATTTTGGGCGTCGATGGTTGATATAAATTTACATTGTTCAATTCGATTTTTGTTCTGTTTCATTTTGTTTTCGGTTTTTTATTGGAAAATAGTTGTGTTAATCAGCAATGATTGTTTCACAATTTGTACTTTTGATTAATGTTTCTTATTAAGTTTCATAGAAACGAAACGTAAAGAAATATTTGTTAGGAAATTAATGACGAAAACTAAAACAACTGAATCTATAGAGAAAGTACATATATGCCTATCAGTCTGTCTAGTTCCATTAACTTTGCTCTATAAGGGATTGTTAATGAACTTTGATATATAGACAAAGTAATATATAAGCCACTTTATCAATTATATATCTCATATGATATGCCAAAAGTTAAGATAGGCAATCCCATATTTCGCAATCAATTTATTCGTCATTGTTTCGTTCATTTATGACAACATGGGCTATATATTATATAGGACTGGAATAAATTAACTTGGATTAAATTAAATATATATAAAAACCAGAGGGCTGGGGCTAACTTCGACCGCGTCAAAGTTTGTATACCCTTGCAAGTTTGTTAGTAACTCTTTTATCTAAACTAACTGTTTTATCTAAAAAGGGTAATGTTTGCGAAAGAACGGCCTTCAATCTTAGCATAGGATATAACGAACTTTCTGATGAAAGTCACTGTTTTCCACCGATCCTTCCTATGGGAGCTATATGATATAGTTACCCGATCTTTACCAAATTCGGCACAGTCATTAACAGATATTTAACTCTCAAATGTTAAATTTGAAAGCAATCGCATCAAAAGTAACGAAGTTATTGACAAATGTCACTGTTTTTGACCGATCGTTCCTATGGGAGCTATATGATATAGTCAGCCGATCTTGATCAAATTTGGCACAGTGGTTTATAGTTACAATAAACTTACTTATATTAAATTTCACGACAATAGCTTAAAAAGTAACGAAGTTATTGAGAAAAGTCACTGTTCGTGACTTTGCCCTTTGTATGGGAGCTATATGATATAGTCACCCGATCGTGATCAACTTTGGCACAATTATTTATAAGAACATAAAACTGACCAACACCAACTTTTATGACAATTGCTGATAAAATAACGAAGTTATTGAGAAAAGTCACTGTTCGTGACTTTGACGTTTGTATGGGAGCTATATGATATAGTGGTCCGATCCGGCTGAATCCGAGATATACAAACCCTGCAGTATATACAAGCCTACGTGCAAAATTTCAGCTCTGTAGCTCTTACGGTCTAGGAGGAGTTCGCATCGATCCAGACGGACGGACGGACGGACATGGTTATTTGAACTCGTCTCGTCGTGCTGATCAAGAATATATATACTTTATATGGTCGGAGATGCTTCCTTCTATGCGTTGCACACTTCTGACCAAAATTAATATACCCTTTTTGCAAGGGTATAAATATGTGAGTAAAATAGGGAAAACCCCAAAGTTTTTTAAAATGCATATCGTGCGCTTATCAAATATAAATAACAAAATGTATTATAGAGGTAAACATATCACAGTTTTTTTTTGCTGGCGGGAGAGTTGTTTTGTTTTTTAGTGGAACACCACTTTATCTGTTTATTCCAGATTTAAATAAATTTGGGCCAGTTGAATGCGTAATATAGGTCTGAAATCAACTTTAGCAGTTCAGGGGCAAATTCACCAAAAGTTAGGAACTTTCCAAGTCATTAAAAGCTTAAAAGAGTTAGCCAAAGTAATTTATTTAAGATAGAAAAATTGTTTTTTACTTTATTTTACATTAACTGTAAGTGAATCTATTTGAATTTATATTTATAAATTTAAAGCACATAAAAATACGGATACTTTTGAAATCTTAGTAGACTGATATCTAATATTTTGGCCTATATTTGTGAAAATATGATGATCGATAAAAAGTGAAAAGTATTTTTGAATAAGCAAACCATTCATTTAATGAAGCCAATTTACCTTCTCATATTTGGACCACCCACCTGCATCACCTGATTAGCACCTCAAACTTTTGGATGAAGGGCAATGGCCATGAAAATATTCTTTTGTACAGATGTAGCTATAAATTGAAAAGATATAGACACACAAACCGATATATGCATTATTTTGGCAAGTGATTAAATTGCAAGCAACGACCAAACATTGAAATGCATAAATATTTGGCAGTTCATTTTATTATTCGATGTTTATTTTTGCAATTATTGTGTGGTATTTTCATTTATTTACTTATTTTTGGTGGGGGACTTTGACCCTGAAGTTGTTGGTGAGAGGGGCGAGTGGTTTGGACCACAAAAGGATAAACATTTGAAATGGCATCAAGCGAAACCAAATTGATACCTGAAAATAAATTTTGCATCTCCAAATTGTCGAAATTCTATGGGCTGTGTGTGTATGAGTGTGTGTGGGTGGGTGTATGTCTCTCGGAGGTCAAATGTAGCCATATAAATGTAACCTTGAAATATTTCACTCGAATTGCACCTTCTTTTTTTTGCAATTCACGAATTTCATGGAATTTTCAATTTTGGTATGCTAAATATTTTCTCGCTGCGGCCTGTTTCAAATTAGTAAAAATCGGGAAAAATTGATATATATATGAATTGAATGGCACTTCAATTGGGTCATTTTGGCACGCCATCATCCCGGCCCAGAACAACAAACAACAACAACTCCCACAGACATCACCATCCCATTTCGTCCAGGTTATGACGAAATCGAATTGGCTTGTCTTCATAACAAGTGGAAGTGTGACCACAAATTCAATTGAATTAAATTTCAACGTTCATATTTTCATTTCAAGACCGACAAACAAGATCCAAAGTACATACATATCATAAATGGAGTCTTCTCTTTATCTCTATCTCTCTCTCACTTTGTGGGTTCGTCATTGTCTCGTTATTCTCTTTTGAAAGAAAGGGCTTTTCGATTTTATCGAAAGGTTAGACAATATATATAAGTGATGTGGCTTATTGATCAAATTATGTTTATCTTAAAGGCTTCGTTATGTGATACAACTACAAGCCTAATAACTTGTATTAGTTCTTATGCAATCTTCTTTGAATTATGGTTATTGTATATTCTGAGGATACTTTCCTAAAGAATCGTTTCGCATGAGAACTTTTATATCTTTAAGTCTAGTACAGGAGATAACCCTCGATTATAAAGACTCCAAGTAGTCAAACTAAATATTTATTTATCTTTCAATTCAAGTCAAAGATCATTAGGACGTTTTAATATTTAAAACCAATATTTGTGCTTAAATGAGAGATAGTTTGGGTGATGTTTCAGTATTTTATGAATTGAAGAAGAGATGATTTTATTTTCAATAAATCTGAATTATCATTAAACATTTTTAAAGATTTTTGAGGCTAACTAAATTCACATTTACTAAATTTGATTTCCCTAAATAATATTGGAAAAATGTTCATCAGGAAATGTTTCCAAAAGTCTTTAGATTAATTAGTTTAATGGCTTCTTCAACAGATGTTGGAAACTTTTCAGTATTTTGTATAAACACAAATGCTTTAACATTGAGCAGCCCTGTAAGTTCTTCATAAAAGGAATTGCTAGATAAGAAAAATCTCAACACTTTTGCAAAGGGTATACAAAATTTGGGTAAGTTTTTTTCAAAACCAACACAAACTTCTGGTGTTACGTGTAGTTTGATGAAGACCGACAAACAAGACAAAATACACTTCTCCGACAATGTGTTCGCTCTCCTCTTCCACTCCCCTGGAACGCCTTTTGGGTCTCGTTTTTTGGCATATTTGTGTTTAATATTTCAAATAGTCGATCCGTTTCAATTACGATCTACACATATTTCAATTGTCAGAGTGCAAGTGTTCTTGCAATTTAAATACTTTACTTTTGCTGATGTCTGACATTGAAAATGAATTATTTTATTAACAATTATTATGGTTTTTTTTTCGAGAAGAAAGAAAAGCGCGACAACTGCGAAGTTTTATGTGTTTGTTTTTTGTGGTTTTTGGTATTATTTCTCTTTTGCTGTGTTTATTTGTTTAAGTCATTTTATTTATTTATGGTCAGGAATTTGACATTTCGACAATTGGTTGGTCAGTCGATCGGCTTGTTGGTTTGGTTTGGTTTATTTGTTTAGCTGGGGCCCCCGGTTTGATTTCTAATTTATTTATTGATTGAATTTCTTCCGGGTGCTGGGTGTTGGACCCCACCCACTTGAATAATTTATTTTACATTTCTTCATTGTTTATTATTTAATGTCTGGCACATTTGCACATTGACTGCGAATTCATATTTTGGCCCACAACGCCCCAGCCCAGTCCGAGCCACAGGCATTTTTTTATCGTCTAAAGTTTAAGGCTGATTAACTAATTAATCTATTTTTAAAGCATTATTCCATGTACGAGTTCTATATTTAAGAGATTAGCCAAACATTGATACTTGTTATATTGTACGTCATTGTTTATGGCCAATTGAAAACAGAAAAAAAACAATTTATGTTGTTTCTGTTTTTGTTTTTTGAATTTTTTATAAGCAGCAAATGAAAGAAAAGTTTTTTTTTAACACCCCTCAAATAGTTAGCTGGAAATTAAGAAACAACCAACAAGTAGTTTCTTTTGGTCAATAAGTTTCAACATTTTTGAATGGAATTAATCTTTTTCAGTTAAACTCTTTATTATATAGAATCTATTCTACTTACAATTAGAAGCCAACATCAAATATAATTTTGTATCTTTTCTTACCTTTCTGCAAATCGACAGGTAAAAGATCAACAGGACAGGTGTTCGTATTTTCCTTCTTTTCTTTAAATTTTGTAAGGCGTCCCATCGAAAATTTCGTAATGAAACATTATCAAAATTGGTCATCAATTGACGGAGCTTTTTGCGTTATGGATGAGACATTATCAATACTTGATCAGTACTATAGAAAAGCCAACAACAACTTGTCAGTTTTAGGTAAAGAACGTTTGAAATTATGGGAGATGTACTTAAAAGTATCAAATGAATCAATATGTTGATTTGGGACTGACTAATTCCAAGTCAAATATTAAGGATGAACAGATATTACACTGACTCATTGCTTTTGGATTTGTGAATCTAGGGCATAGATAGGGGGAGATAGTTTCTAGCTCGGACTGCATAGGAACCTGCAATCTGGAGCATCCACTTGAAATGACGCTCTTGCACGTGTTCTTATACTTTTTCGACATGAAAATACCTTGTCAGCGATTTGCGTATTCTGCTGGAAAATGCCTTTATTTCTTCGAAGATATTTCCCTGTTTATATAGAAATATGTTTGTATGTAAGAATGTGTGTACAATTTGCAGGGTCTCTGCTGACGTATACGCTCGTTCTACCAAAAACAAAAACAAAAGAAAGATGAAGAAGTGGAAGAAACACACAAAAAAAAAAGATATACAAATTGAATTGTTTTTCTTTTAAACCCAACCACAAGACCCATTTTCATTTCAATTGTTGATAATTAATAATTTGCTCATCGAAAAACAACAACCATTTAAATACCAAAAAAAAAAAGAACAAAATATATATATATGTATGTACATATATGTATATAATAAAAACTGTGTAAGCTTCTAAATTTAGCTTATTAGAGATCATTGCAAGGTGTTTTGTACGTCGTATTCAAACGATTTGTTTGAAATGCACTCATCAACAACGCCCACATGATACCTGCGATGGTGTGTGTGTGTTAGTTTGTGTGTGTGCCTTTCGTACTTTGCCAGTAATTATAGTACTTGACAGGTTCTCAGAGCCAAATTGGGCAGCCCAGGAGAGGGCTGTCAATCAAATTTCGTAGATTTATCATCTTCCATCCGGCAGATTATAAAATAAGTATATTTATTCACATTATAACAGTTAATATATAGCGAGATCAGATGTTCCTCATGGCTGTTCTTTAGTCGTAACATAAACAGTTGGGCGAACACAGCGGTCAAGCATTGAAAATGCTAGAACTAAACCCAATCCTCACGCCTCGCTAAATTGACAAGAACTTTGAGCTACTCGTCACTTGGCACAAGCAAGAACTGTTTGGGAATTGTTATGCCTCACGGAGGGAAAAAATACGCTTGCTTGGTCTGTAGGCAGCGCAGTACAAGCAGAGACCGAGGCAGAGAGTTCTGCCGTTCAGCAGCTTTTTATAGCACGTAGCCAGAGATAGGGACAAAAAGCATTTAAACAATTTTAATATTTAAATAATTATTAAAGGAAAGTAAAATAAAATGTTTGAAGGCTAAAAAAAACAAAATCATTACTTGTTTAAAAATTTGTTAAAATTGAACACAAATTTAGAGTCTTTAATAATAGTTTTACAAATCGAACTAATATTCCTTAGACTGTGTGTTGGCCGACTTCTTGATCACTCTAAAAAGATACATATCGCCTTTATGACAATTTAACTTATTTTGATATAGTAGCAAATACTTCATGTATGAAAACAAATAACTTCGAACCGATTTCTTAAAAAAATCTTCATCTAAAAATCACAATAATTTTAAAAAGTTGGTAAATATTACTTTTTAATAAAAAAGCAAAGCCAAAAACCTTAAAAACGTAATGAAATTGTCAGAATTCGAAAAGTTGAGGGTGTTCTTTTTAAATTGTTCGTAATAAATTTAAGTGATTCCATATATTCTCCTCAGTTTGTCATTTGGCCAATTTCTAAATAGTTTTCAAAAGTATATTTTAATAAGGTATTAAACACATAATGTCTGTCATGTTTCTTAAGATAATAGGAATTATAAAACTCTCTCAATGATCTCATTAGTTAGAATAATGTTTCATTAAATCTTTTAAAAATCAAAAATAATATTCAAAGTGTGAATTTCACTCATAATTATAGCTTTTTGTTTGATCATAATCAAAATGATGAAATTCTGACCGCTAGGTGCGCCGCATCTTTCATGTCAGTATCATTGGAATAATAAACAAGATCTTTTTATAAAATAAGTTTTTTACTTAGTTTAGTTTCAAATTTTTGCACTTGAAATTAAGTGACAAGCATAGAATTGTGTTTGTTTCTTGTTAGCAGAACAAATTCAAGTATCCTAATTGGGTAAAGGGTATCTGAGACTCATCTTAACAAAAATAAGTTACATTTGGTTCTTTGATTTGACAATTCAGTAAGTGCTCTAAGGCAGAATTTCCATTTGGCAACAAATTGCCATTTTTGTTAAACTTTCTTGGCGAAAACGAAACAAAAAACACATGTTGGCAATTAGATTAATTTATATTATTGTTTTTATTATTATTATGGTTAATGACAAATGTATTAATTATATATGCAATAGTCGCATATATAAACAAATTTATATCTGATCGCACACACGCCCACAGATGGATTGCCGCGCAGTTGGTTAAACGCCCAAGTACTACATCTAGATACAAAATATATCGGCCAGTGGGACAACTTCATGGGTAACTCAAGTCTGTGAGGTTTACATTTCAATTGGAACGGGATTTGGAATTGAAATTGGTATGAGAATTGGTCATGGTAGGTAATAGTTGTCGAGTCTGATATACGTGGGCGTTGGGCTTAGCCAAATTTGAACTAATTTCCATGAAGCGAAAATGAAAACAAAATACAAAATGTTTCTTTCTGGGCCACATTCCTTATGTCTACCTAGAAAGTAATTTCATTTAATGTCTATTTTTAAAAATTTACAATTTCGATCAAATATTTCTTTTGCAAGAGACCAAATGAGGACAAGTACTCGTAACTGATGAAAATTAGCCAAACAATTATGTGCCTTAAGATTAAGGCAACGAATTTCAGATACCCATTATCGAGCAACAAATAATACTTGGAGTTTTAAAGATTTGGAAGACAACAGTCTGTAGCAAGAATAGTAACTAGTAGTAAATAGTTTTAGGGAAAAGTTTTAATTACAAAGTTTTTTTATACACAGAATTGCAGATTGTCATGTACTTTCCCAGAACTATCTAATTATAGGGTATTAGAAGTGGCACTTAATTGTTGTCTTTCTATTTTGCCCACATTTGTTGATTTATATTTGATCATACATTTCTCATAGTCAGTCTCCCCTGAAAAAGTCATTGTCAATGCCAAATGAGCAACATTTTGTCTACGAAATAAACAAAATACACCAAGAGACATAGAGAAAGATAGATAAAAAGAGCGGGAAAGAGAGAAATGAACACATGTTTTTATGTAAATTTGTGGCATTTCATGTCAGTGACACTCAGAGTCAATGAATTGTATTTTATATTGTTAAAGCTGATTCATGCTGATGATATGATGTACGTGTGTTTGTATCAATGTAAAACGTAGATGATATAAACCTATAAAAATCTATGACGCTTCAGTTATTAAATACAAATAAAATATGTACATAGTTTAAACAATATCAAATTTTTGCTCATTCCATTTTGACTTAAAGTTTCCTGCTTAGTTGGTTGAGGTCAAATGCAATTTTTAATTCATAATTGTATTCCACAATTTCAGCATAATTAATAAGACAGAATGGAGTTAGTATAACGCAGAAAAAAAAACAATTATAATTATTTTTTAATTCACCTTTCATTCTTAAATGTAGAAATATTTGACTATATTGACTTTCTTGTTTTTTTAAACTTTATATATATGTATTCTCCTATAACAAATTTGATTCAGAAAGTCCAGAAATCATCAAATTTTTAACCGATTTTAATAATCAATACTTGTTACGATTAATATAATAACTTTAGAATCAATTCGTAAGGTAAAAACAAATTTAAATACCCAGAAGTAGAATAGGCCATAGAATTTTGAGCCCAAGCATAGGGAATTTTTGTAGTTTTTCGTAAGATTCTTTTCGAAATTTGTCTTTAACTTCTTCTATTGGCTAAATGTTTCCTTTTTCCATTCGGAAACTAATTAGAAATAATTCTATTAATTCAATTGACGCACCTCCATCAAGTCTCGCAGAAATGTGATATTTA
The DNA here is from genome assembly GCA_018152135.1 of Drosophila paulistorum. Taxonomy (NCBI): domain Eukaryota; kingdom Metazoa; phylum Arthropoda; class Insecta; order Diptera; family Drosophilidae; genus Drosophila; species Drosophila paulistorum. Next base: position 49,273,796 of record JAECXG010000822.1, on the reverse strand, counting down.
TCGATTTCAAGGTTAAGTAAGACTAATCAACATGTCAATCAAATGCAAAAAATAATAATATACATAATATATAAACCTATATATACTAAATGCTTGAGTGATACATATATACATATATGATAATTTCTTATCTCATATTCAATACGTATAACATGCACAATAAGTGGGCAAAAGAAAACGAATTCTTATGGCTTTATTTTATCTACAAAAATATATATATGTGTATGCTATAGTCACCAATTAGCATGTAATGGATAATTGAAGTGACAACAGAAAACAAAAACTTAGACTACTTAAGCGCCACTTCTTAACGGGTGTTTGGGTGTTTAAGTGTCTGTTTAGGTGTGAATTGTAACGATTGTTGTTGTTGTTGTTAGTTTTCTCTCCCCTTGAAAGCCAAACAAATTTGTTGCCTAGTGAGAAAAGTTAACAATGGGCAAACTTTCAACACTAACAGCTTAGTAACTAAGACTCAATGGAGCGTGACGTCAGTTTTGAGATCCGTATTTGCTTTTAGTTTTTATTTTTGTCGGCTAAGTGATCAAGTGATCACTAATCAGAAGGGGGGTAAGGAAGCAGCAGCAGCAGCAGGTGGTAAATGGGGTGACGTCATCAATTTATTGACAGGCGTCCCCAAAATGTAATTTAGTTAACGATTGAAAGCAATTCAATAAAATGCAATTAATCAATTCAATATGCATCAAGCCAACCGCTGCTCAGTGGGGGGGCGTTACGCTACACTTTTGTGTGGTTTTATTTTGTAGTTGGTTGGCAAAAGGCCAAAGTTGAGAATCGACATTAGATGGATCTATAGACAAATAAATATCGTAACTTAGACTGGGTGTGGATTTTTGAATTGAAATAGATATTCCCCCTCTGGCCATAATCATCATAATAATCATCATCATCATCATCGTCAGCATCGTAAAGATCATTTTGTTTTGTAGCAATTACAAAAATATGCTAAAAACGTGCCAATTTATTTCTATGTACATACATGTTTATTTCATTTTTTTGCAAATATATTCTTGACAAATAACCTTAACAGTGCGTATGAGCAATATTTCACTATCAAGTGGCAAGAAAAGCGTTGAGAAAAAAAAACCGATGACTGAGCTGCTCGACAGCGAAAACGTAAACTGCATTTTATGCAATTTACATTTTAATTGCCGCATATTGAATATCAACCCCAAGCCCCCAAACCCCAACCCCAATCCCAGCCCGAACAACAAAATTCAAGCAAGCAATTGCAATCCATTTAAATGGCGCTTTACCTAATGACAACCTCACGGTTTGCCATCAAAATATAACCAAACAAATGCAAAAAATAAACACAGAAATTAAATATCATAAACTGATACACATACAGTAAACTCTGGCTGCCATTAACCATATAATTGATTATGCTAAATGGCTAACAGAAACTAAGAACCTACAAAGCATAAGTAAAATAATTAGAAATTCGTTTTAAAGATGATTTGCTTTAGATAAAAACCTATTTCTTTAGGAAATTATTATAAATTATTTAAATCTAATGGGAGACTATCATCTGAACTCACTCATAGACTAGGCCAAACTCCAGACTGAATTCCGATCAATACTTTCTTAATACGGCAATTCCATGGACTTTCATCAGCTGAAACCATTGATCCACCTAATTTTTGTGAACCCATTTTAATTTCATTAAAAATATGACGACTATTAGAAGTAAAGTATCCACTTATATCAATATTAATTTGATTCCTTTTTTAGATCATATTTGTAACGAATGAAATGTAATTCCTTTTTGCATTACAATGTCATTCAATAATGTAATTGAGATTCTACCTTACAAGTAGACATAAATTCCAAAAGCAAAAATATAGTTAATAATATTTAATTAAGAGGTAGAAGACTGTAACCATTATTTGCCCAGAGATAACTTTTATTATTTTATTATCCGATTGTAATCAAGAATATCATTTTAAATGCAGTTGCAGTAAAAGTTTTTAGTGTTCTATGAGGGCTGTTGAAGAATTTGTTGAATTTTTAGAATCAATAATTAGTTGAATTGAGCAACTGAACAACTGAGCAGTTGCCTCACGAGGACAACAACAAAATGATCAATGATTATCCAAAACTATTACAAATGCTTCTTAGTTTATCATGAACTTATATCATATCTCTTTACTTATACATATTTTTGTATTTTATGGTATTCTGTGAACTGTGTACAACTTTCTGAATATTAATACATATATTTGTTCAATTCCAAAACTGATTTTCTGATTTTTCATACTTGTTAAGGAAAATTTGAATACAAGCATCTTAGTTTCCCATAAACTATAATTTTAAATCCTTAAAAAAAGTTTGCCCCTCATGAGATATAAGATTCCTAGACACTTTTTGCTTTCTCTTCTTTGTGATAGATCTCGAAAATTGTTAGATTTCATATGGTTTTGGCTTGCTTCAGTATGACAAAGTATGTGGTATGCGATTCGAGGGGTCTTCAACCTTAATGGTGATACACATTTTGCTTTCAAGAGGCCTAAGCCAGTTTATTACCTTTTGATAGACATGCTTTAATGCCAATTCACTGACCCCTTATACTGACTGTTAACTAAACAGATGAGACGAAATGACATCACCGTCATTTGAGCAGAAAGACCAGTAGCCCGTTTGGGTCATAGTCAAAAAGAGGGGGGATAGAGAGTTTTTTTTGTTTTGTTTCTTGGTTAAAGTCTTTGCCATGGAATAGCCGGAACTATTTAAATATTTGTGTTTTGCTTTTGTTTTAGTTTTTGTTTATCAGTTGAAATATTTATGGGCTTTATTGTTACATTTTGCTCGAGTTTTAAATTGTCGGAACCGTTGTTTTTTTTTCGGCTTTGTAATATCGACAAAAATCTGGTTAACCTTAGTGGTCAATTAATAAGATTTACATGCAAATTTAAAGGGGTTTGTTGTTTTGTGGTTTGGCCAGTTTCTTTATTTACATATTGAAATCATATTTTTTGTGTTGTGTTTGTTTTCAATTTTCGTTTTGCGCAGTGTACAAAAGTAAAACAAATAGAGGAAGAAATTTTCTGTTCGACCCCTCAAGTTCACGGTCAATCAAGCAAAATATACATTGCAACATTCTGTTTGTATGTATGTATGGTTTCGTTTAAAGAAATATTGTTAACATATTGCCGATCTAAGCCAAAGTAAACATCGAAATCGATGAAGCGCAACACGGCAGTTCTCAACGCCTTTCCATTTACATACATATACAAGAAATTATTGGCCCAAAATCAGCAGGCATTGGATAGATGCAAATGCGGTGGGATACCTCTCGGCACCTCCATTAAAACAGATGATCGATTGCATCGTGCAAAATTTTGTACGTTTTCCTTTTGTGGTTCATTCATTCATTCATTCATGCCGTGACTCTCTGCTCAGTTTCACAGTTGCTGCAGTTAGTCAAATTTGCTCTATCATGTTAAATGTATCTACACCCACGAAATGCCATCAGGCAAAAGATACATTCATCTGGCAGCGGAGCAGGAGACTTGCAGCTGATCTTCACATTTTTTGTAAGTGGCACAAAGCAAAAACGAACAAAAAAAAAAAACAAAAACAAAAAACATTCACTGGGTTACTTTCTAGTGCGTTTTTTTTTTTGTTTCGGATTTTCCTTTGTATCTATGAAAGAGTGCAAGTATTCGATTTTCCGATTACGTTTGGCCCAGTTTTCCCATTTAACAATAAATAGTAGCTAATATTAAGGCCCCATTTCCTTCTACTTGATCAGAAATGGCCTAAGCAATGATTATCTGGTAATGGCAAATGAACTCATACATATGATGGGAAATATTTCAAATTCATTTGTTAATTGCCATAGAATTTTGATTATTTTAATCATTTGAGATCACAACTGATCGATTATAGGTATATATTATGAAAAAACAAAAAGGAATAAAACCTCATTTCATTTATCAACCTCACTTCAAATCTTCAAATCTTTCGAACGGATCCTATAATGCTCCCTATAACCTTCTTGGACGTTCGATATTTTCAAAATCAAACCGCATATATAAAAAATTAATAAATATTTTCCAAATTCTTTTTTAACTTAAACAAGATACAAGTAAAAATAACAAATGAAAAGAAAGGAGTATCATGCAAACAATTTTATTGCTGATAAAACTTTGAAAAAAAGTTGCTTTAATTATAGGAATATACTTTTGGGGAAAAATTATTAACGCGATTAAAAATAAGTCAGATATCGGTAATCCAGAGAATGAGCTGACTACGATATACTAATCGTTATATATATATCATATTCATCATATCCATATTAACTTCACGCCCTCAATTAGGAAGCACAAGAATGAAACTTGACAATATTTGTTTGATTTAATTCAAGATCCAGAGAATTGGAATTTTATCATATCTAACAATAAGCCATCAGAAAAACCATTACAATATATTTTATTATTTAAAAGAGACCTAAAAGATTTATTTATGACCAAAACAATAAAATACTTTACTTAGTAGTTGTCAGATTGAATTATATTAAGAATAATTGTTTGTTGTTGTTTGTTTTTCATCACCTGCTTTGTGGTTGCACTATCTATCTGTCCGTTTGTCTGTCTGTCTCTATAGAAAACCACAAGACGTCAATTCAAAAAAGTGATATGGATATTCCCCTACCAAGCATTCAATTACATTTAACATTTTCAACACCTTTTTTTTGTGCTCTACTTCTAGTCAATGAGGTAAACCAATTTTAACCAGATTAAAGACAAGTTTAATTCACCAAAATTATCATTTCCATGCCACACAAAAACTTACCAAAGAAATAAATAAACTAACAATGACAACTCAATTTGAATTTTAATGATAATAGTTTTGTTGTCTGTTTTTTTTGTTTCTATCTCAGAGTGTTGTCTTCATCTCACCACAAAACAAACACGAATAAACTAAAAATCGAGCAGTCAAATAAAATTAGCGTTAAAAATAATCACAATTTACTTTATTTTTTCGGTTTCCTTATGTTTTAAACCGCACGCGCGTTTGCTGTCGCAACTGATTTGAAACTAAAACTGAGCCGACTCTCGGCTGGGGGACTTGGTATTGGAGACTGGGGACTGAGACTCCAAAAAATAACAACAACAACAACACCAACGACAACAAAATAATGCAAAAACGGCCGACAGCCAACGACACAACGAACAGTTTGCCGGCTTCCACTTCCAGCTGAGCAAACGAAATGTTTTCAACAAACTGGCGGGAACCGAGAGGCCAGCCTCATGCAGAAATTTGCCAAAACTTGAAAGTGTCAAGAGAAACAAGTTCTTAGCTCCGACATTATCAATACCCTAGACACACATAATTCAATATCATACTTATTGTATGATGGGAAAAGTCCCATCTCTCTACCATTTCTTCAACCATCCACAAGAGTGGTTTCTCCCTAAGTCGGTTCAATTAACCTTTCCTTATATATATTTTGCGCACTAACTCTCAAAATTTGACATTCATTGGAAAATATGTGCCATTCACAGCAAAAAACACAATAAATGAAACAAAATTTAAATAAATTTTGATATTGTTAATAGATATTTTTCTCGCTGCGCTGCCTGTGAAATCAGTTGTTTGGAGATGGTGGATTCTCTCAAGCCAATCCCAGCCTTTTCTTTCAATTTGGAGAACTTAAAAATATACAATATACAAGCAATAGACCAAGCTAAAAAATAAAACTCCCCTCTTATTAATGGGTATATTAGAATTTAAAGTCATTCTTCATTTGAAGTTGAAAACTGAGAGAACAAGAATACAAACAAGGAGGAATGAGATGCACATCCATATCGCCACAGATTACGTGATCCGCAGTTTAAAGCAAGGACAATGCCAAGTCCTTAATTGGAAGATTGAAACAGAAAATTAATGTTAATTGTTAACTGTTAATAACTGCTGTCATTTCAAGCTCATTCAAATGAACAGCAAACATTGAACAATTGCAAGTCAAAGTCAATCGAGTGACTCTGAATATACATATATGTTTCACTTGTTATGTGGGTGTATCCAAATAATACTTGAACCTGACATTCAGAAACTGCATAACGCACTTCTCTGGTTCCTACACATAAAGAGATACATATATGTACATACATACAATTTGTATAAGATTCTAAATTTGTATCTTTGTAGATATGTATGACAGTCATGTTGGTTGATGCGTTTTAAATTGAAATCAATTTTGCTTTCTGCACAATAAACATTTCTACTTTTTTTTTGCATTAGATGTCATCCAAAAAGACCTCGGACCATAAATTATCCATCCAAAATGTCAATTCAATTATTGACTTTTCTATAAACTGAAGTACATATATTAATTTGTAATTGCAATCAATTGAAAACCGTTTCATTTTTAAATAGCCGAGAAATTGAAACTTATTAACCTTTCCAGATGATTCAGAATTCAGATTCCTGCGATTTGTAATTAAGGAAAACATTTTACAAAGATATTGGAAAAAAGGGTTTGTGGACCAAAACAGAAATTGTAAACGAACAATTGAAGGCGAAACTAAACTAAAATGTCGAAACTTTATGAATTTTGCATAAGAAACTTGATGTAGCTTAGTCGGTGACTTAGCGACTGAGTGCAATTTGTTTTCTTTTTGATTTTGTAGCTCAATAAGGAAAAGTTTCTTC